>CM024602.1:49608343-54408343 GCA_014182555.1 Eucalyptus erythrocorys
CGAGGGGTTGGCTCCGAAAATAGAATTGAGTAAAGTCTAAATAATGAAAGGGAAAAGTATCAAGAATATCAGATCATGAGGAGAACTTTATTAGAAGACACCCAGGGTACGATTTTGACAAGACAAAGCCCAAACACACACATATAATCACTCTCTCTCAGGAAGCATTAACAAGCATCAGATCCAACATCCCAGAAACCACCCTCTCCTCCGAGTACAGGGGCTATCGAGGACGGTCTTTTTTGCTCGTAGCGTACTTGGTTAGGGAAATAATAATTACATAAACAAGACACAGAGTGAGAAGAGAGAGAGAGAGAGAGAGAGAGAGAGAGAGAGAGAGAGAGAGAGAGAGAGAGGCGGAGGTCGTCCGTGGTTTAGAAGAGATGGTGGTGCTTCTTGCCATGAGCCTCTTCCTCTTTTTCCTTGGTCTCCTTCTTCTTGTGCCTGGGGGCGTGCTCTGGGTCCTTCTTGGCCTCATGCTTCTCATGCTGCAGTTTGCGCATCATTAATTAGGAATTGTGTGAAAGAAACAAGATGAGTCAAGGTAAAGAAGAAAAAAAGATCTCTCTATCACGTTTATATTTTTTAAAAATATGCTCTAAGTACGGTATAAGTTCAACCCCCCCAAAAAAAAAAGTGAATAAAGTTGAAGTTTTTAGTCATATAGACATTGTTATGGATTACAACTACGTTTTCTTTTAAGCCAATCATGGGGAAATCTTACTCCTCTAGCTGATTGGTGAAGGAAATTGAATGAATTCCAACTATTGTTCATTTATCAGGATGATCTGTGGCATGGCATGCCATGATGTTCGATTGGAATATCTTAGTGTAATTGAGATCCTTGGCGTCCAATGTTTGTGATCAACATGACGATTCAAGTCAATAAAGTGGAGATGCAAATTTTATCTATATATAAAATGGAAAATAATTGCAAGGATTGAGAAGAAGATGATAATCATTACCAAAGCATAAGCGCTAGCAGCGACTGCACCGAGCCCGCTGACTTCTTCGAGGTTCTTGTGGTGCTTCTCCTCCTTCTTGTAATCGACCTCAGACTTCAAGATGGTGGTCACTTTGGTGGTATGAGCATAAGCGTTATCAATGCCAATGCCGCCGGTGGTCTCGGAGTGGAGGTCAAAATTGATAGCGCCAAAATTGACGGTGCTAGAATTGTGGTGGTGTCCTTCGGCCATGGTTGGTGGTTGTTCTTTGTGGGATGCTAGAATTGACGATGGGTTAGGGAAAGGACTCTAGATAGCTGAAGTGTATGGTAAGTGCTGTGAGATTGTTGGAGAGGGAGGGATGTATTTATAGGGAGAGTTGGCACATGCAAAGCCTCACATCCAATCGGGTCAACGTGGGAGGCTCTAAATGCGTGATGGACGGTCAGGATAGGTTGGTGTGGTTCAATTCGATGCATCTTTATCTTCTTTTGATAAAGCAGTTGTTTGATTGTCAAGCCAGAAAGAAGAAATAGGGGATAAGCTTTATTATTATTATTAGTATTATTTTTCTGGTGTTGGAGTTGGGGGATATTTTGCATAGATGAATACTTATTTGGCAAATAATTTTTATGAGTTGGAACGGACAAAGTGAAAATCTTAAGGGGTTTCCAATTTGGTTAAATATTTTTAATGTTATGTGTTGAGAATATGTTTTGAATGGTTTTTTATTTAAGGAGTTTCCTATTCTTGATACAAAATATTTTGCTGACTATTTCTTTTTGATTTAGAATAGGAAAACAATGAAAAATCTTGAGAATATGCGAATCTTATAAATATTTAATGTAACATCTTGAGAATATGTCTCGAGTTTGAGTCCGTAGAGAAATACATTCCAATCTTGTGGTTCTAGTTTGATTGATTTTCTAGTTTGAATAGCTCTCCTAAAGGGAGTTTCGTCTTTTGGACACAAATTATTTGGCAAATAATCTTCGTAAATTGAAATGGGAAACAATGAAAATCTAGATAACATTTCAATATTGTGGATAATTGATGTAACCGGTTGAAAATATGTTTCGAGTTTGAGCTCGTAAAAGAATCTCGAGCCAAGTAAGTTTTTTAGTTTATGTAGGTTTTTAATTTGAGTAATTTTTCTAGAAATCGTTTCCTATTTTGAATACAAATTATTTAGTGGATAGTTTTTGTGAGATGAAATAGGAAATGGTGAAAAATCTTGAGAACATTGCAATCTTGTGAACATTTAATGTAATGTGTTGAAAGTATGTCTGCAGTTTGAATTCATTAAAAAAAAAAAAAAATCCAAATGGGTTTCTAATTTGAGTAGTTTCGTGATTTGAGTCTAAAAGCAATCGATGCTTTCACATAAGCATGTATATCTTTGCTTTTTTCCGTCAAATTTTTTGATAATTTCTTCTTCCCACCTTAAGCTTGAAATGAAAGATTCATTAACTTTTAGGATGCAACTGTAGGAGTCTAAAGCTCAAGATGAGGCTTCATTATGGTGTAGGTGGGTGGTTGTGACTCATTAATTAAGGAACCCAATCGCATGAGCGTGCTCTGCATACACTATTGATTGAAGATCTAAAGATAGGGTCTTGTATCCAGAAAAAAAAACATACTTTACTTAACGCGTCGTTCACAATTGTTTGTTAAGTTTGTCCTCGCGTAAAAGAAAAAATCTAGATCCTTCCTTACCTGACTCACGCAGACCACGTCTTTAAAAAGTATATTTGGAATAATTGAATGAAGTGATAATTTATTTAATAGCGGGTGTTTATTTAAGATTCACTCAATGAGATAAAAAGAATATTTGGAATAATTGCACGAAGTGATCATTTATTTAATAGTGAGTGTTTACTTAAGATTCACTCAATGAGGCTCCTCTTGCTATGCAAGACTTATTGGTGTTCTACGGATCATGTTTTGTCATGTCATGTTGCTAGTAGAGAATCAATTATATCCACAATGATGAATGTAAATAAAAAAAAAAAAGAAAGATTAATAAACTTTCTCATTCGCACGAACAATGAACATGATTGGTGGTGTGGTCACAAGTCATGAGATAGAGTTGGGAAAATGACACAAATTATTTTTGAATTTATATTTAGTATGCAATGTCATCCCTAATTTTTAAATTGTTTAATATAATCTCTGAACTTCAATTTGCTCAATGTGGACTTTAAGTTTTAGTTCAACATGTAATGTCATTTTTGAACTTTTAATTTGTTCAATATGATCTATAAAATTTTAAAAAATATTCAATTTAATTTTTAAACTATATGGTTGTCTCTGAAATTGAATTGACAAGTTTATGGAAGAAGACAATATTAGCTCCGCAAATGACACGATTTCTAAATACACAAGCATAATATTTCAATTCAACTACAAAATTTAATGATGACGCTGCAGTACATGGCATAACTCAAATCTGGCATGAAAATACCTTTCGTAGGATGTGTCACTTTAAATCTGGTTCATGCATGTCTAGGACTCATAAGTAGAGCCGAATCCTAGTCATGCAATATACGATCTGGCAACCTTCCTCAAATGCTTATTATGCTTAGCCCCTTTCAAATGGGAAATTATCAACTCCATTGGGCCCGTTTGGTTCAACTTTGGGGGAATGCCTTTGGCCAAATGCAAATATCTTTAGGGTAAAGGGGATTTCGGGAATGCTCGAGCGTTTGGTAAATTACGCATTGAAAAGTGACTTGTGTAAAAATACCGTTTGGCAAAACTTATTACAAATGGGCTTTTGCTTTTAATTTTTCTTTAAACAAAATTCTAAAAATCAAATCCGGCAGCCGGCGATGCCGGATGGCCAGATCTGGCCATCTAGTGGCTGGCCGCTCTGGCCGCCTGGAGGCGCAGAGGCCAGATCTGGCCGTCTGGTGGCCAGATTTGGCCTCCAGACCACTAGATCTGGCCGCCAGACCGGTGCGTCCCACGTGCGTCGCACGTGCGTCCCACGTGCGTTGCACGTGCAAGCGTCAGTACTGCGCGCGTGCGTCGCACGCGCCTTGGGCCCGAATCGACACGTGCATTGCACGTTCCGATGATGCCGGTTCATTCCGGCTGCACGTGGCGGAGGAAAGCCGGCGTCCGGCGAGGTCGCGCGAACCTCAGGTGGCATCGCCTAGTTCGCACGCCGCCTGAGGTCCGCATTGCCCGGGTTGCGCTTCGCCTCCTGAGGCCGCACGAACCTTAGGCGGCGTCGCCTAACGTCGCGCGGACCTCAGGTGGCGTTGCCTGGGTCCGCACGACCTAAGGCGACGCCGCCTGAGGTTCGCATCGCCTGGGTCGCGCATCGCGCCACCCCCAGACGGTGGTCACCGGCGACGCGCGACCCTCAGGCGGCGGCGGCGGCAGCCGGAGAAGCCCAGTGGCTAGGAAGAAGAAGAAGAAGAAGACGATGGGGGAAGAGAGAACGACGGGGAAGAGAGATGACCAGTGGCAAAGAGAGATGAAAAGTAGGCGTGGCATTTCCCAAATGCTGAATGCTGAATGCGCTCCTTCCCCAGCTTTGAGCATTGAGCATTCAGAATGCTCATACTTGGGCAAAGGAATTTTCAAAAATATTGCCAAACACCAAAATTTTCCCCCAAGGGGCTTTGGGGGCCCAAAAATCCCTTGGGAATATTCAACCAAACGGCCCCTAAGAGCATATATGCTCGGTGGATGTGATTTACGAGTATTGTAGCCCCATATGGAAGCCACACAATCCAACGGATGAGAGGCGAACTGCACCTACTATACCCAATACTTCCCATAGAAGATTTGATTTGTGTTTGATATGAGAATCGATTGACATTGAATTCATGAAGTATAATCCCATGATGGTATATTAGTTCCTAAGAAATTAAACATCTGTTCATAAGATTCTCTATGCAAAAAATCGCGTATTCATATATAAATGTTATTGTAAAATTGTACTGAAAACTGATAGGACGACTTTATTTGGATGGGCTTAGCGCACCATCATCAGTTAATAATTTCTCAAGTGAATGTCCGGAATAATTGAGGGGCTAATTGTTAGACAATTCATTTATGCTTTTCCATGTACGCGTCAGCAGAAAACATGTGAACTCACGACTGGCTATTTCTTTTCCCAAAAAAAAAAAAAAAAAAAGACCGGCTATGATCTCCAGCTCATTTGGTGCACCGCATGACGTACCAATTGGAAAAATCTTCAGCTTGGACACGTGGCGCTATCTCGACCTTTATATAAAATCATGCACAAAATAGGGAAAAGTACCAAAAAAGTCATAAACCTATTGCATTTGTACCAATTCAGTCCTAAACTTTTCAATTGGACAAATTCAGTCCTAAACCTTTTAATATTGGTACCAATTTAGTCTATCCGGCCAATTTTGGCCGGCCGGTGCTAACGTGGACGTTGGCGGGTGACCGAGGCGCCGATGTGGCAATTTTTATGATTTTTTAATTATTTTTTCGAATTTTTTATTAATTTTTATTGATTTTTTATTAATTTTTTTCTTTTTTCTTTTCTGCCTCCTTCTTCTTCCTAGGTGGCCGATGAGCCTCATTGGGCGAGGGTCGCAGCCCTCGCCGGACCTCTCCCAGGACGCTGGCAAGGCGACTTCACCTGGATCTGGGCGAGGCCAGCCTCGCTCGCGGTTGGCGAGGCCAGTGCGGAGGCGAGGGTCGTGAAGCCCTCGCCGGCCGTCGGCGAGGGTCGCGGCCCTCGCTCGGCCTGGATCAAGGCCGTGGGCGAGGCTAGCCTCGCCCAAATCTGGGCTAAGCCGCCTCGCCCGCGGCCTTGGTCGAGGCCGAGCAAAGGCCGCAACCCTCGTCGGTAGGGGCGAGGGCTTCGCGGCCCTCGCCTTTGCCCCGGCCTCGCCAGCTACTAGCGAGGCTGGCCTCGCCCAAATCCGGGCGAAGCCGGCGAAGTTGGCGGCCCTGGAGGGCCGAGCGAGGGCTGCGAAGCCCTCGCCCGCGCCGCGAGCCTCACCGGAGGCTCGCCGGCCACCCCAAGAAGAAGAAGGCATAAAAGAAAAGAGAAAAGAAAAGAAAAAAAGAAAAAATTGAAATAAAAAATAATACATTTTTGAAAAAATAATAAAAAATCATAAAAATTGCCACGTTAGCGTCCGACCACCGGCCGACGTTCACATCAGCGCCGGCCAGTCAAAATTGGCCAGATGGACTAAATTGGTACTAATATTAAAAGGTTTAGGACTGAATTGGTTCAATTGAAAAGTTTAGGATTGAATTGATACAAATGCAATAGGTTTAGGACTTTTTTGGTACTTTTCCCCACAAAATATCATCATGAATCGGTTGGAGGTAGTTGATCCCGCGAATCTTCTTCCGGAGCATAGATTAACGGTTGTTGTTGGATGCCAATCCTTCTTGTATTTGATGTGCCGTCCGCAATATGATATGTTAGGCACATGTGCTTAATGGAGAAGAAGTGAGATCCCTTAGGAATTGCGAAATTTAATTAGACTTTACTCCTTTAAAAAATTAATCCACCCTTTTATCCATTTTCGTTTCTTTACGCTATCCCCTCTTTTCATTCTTGATCTTATCTGTGTGTACGTGATGGTGGAGTATGGCGACTCCGGTAGCAAGAGGCGCCGGGAGACATCGACCATATCAGGGCGCGGTGGGCTACGCACAGGGCAGTAGTGGAGAAGACGGGGGTATCGAGGGGACAAAGTACTAGAGTTTTTATTTGGATTTGGGTGTATTCTTTTAGAAATGCCATGTTTTGGTCGCTTTGAGGTAATTTATAAACTGCTAGATCTAAATGAACATGAATTCTCACATGAAACAATTAGCAAGAGAGTTCTCTTTCTAAGACAAATTCACACCAAGTTGATGTTGCCGAGCGCCATTTCAGGAAAGAGAGGCCCCATCTAAAATACGTGACCTTGGCAGTGAAAATGGCCCGGACGGCGTTGTCGTCCCACTCCAAATTGTCTCACCGGTCACAATGCACATAGAATTCTTTCAAGCTTCCCCGACCACTGCTCGAGTCCAACGGCAACTCCCCAAGACGAGGGCACCCATATATGTTGAGTCATTCCAGCCGAGGAAAAGGCAGGGGCTGGTCATGAATGCACATTAGGCTTATAAAATTCTTGATTTGTAGGGTTTTGAGACATGAGAATAGTCCTAAAGTAGCCGATTCCTTCACTGCTAATCCATCCCCCATGATTTTTCTCCATCGAATTGCACCGTTGGACCATTAGTTCTCAGAGTTTCGGAGCATCCCCGAGCCAGGACAAGTCTGACATCCGGTACCCTCCAACACAAACTTCAACGGGACTAGGGAAGCAAGAGTAATTGGGTGCTCATCCTATTCCTTGAGTAATCTCCACCTCCTTGAGCAAGTAGCATTTATCTAGATGGAGGACCTCTAAACGCAAGAAACTGTCGTTGCCTATTGGTAAGTAACTTATTGGGATGCGGGTCAAGTCGTGGCAATTGGCGATCCCTACTAGCCTTATGAATCTATGCAGGTTCAAGGGTTGGAATATTTTCAGGGCAAAGAAAGACTCGAACAATTCAATAGATAAGTCAGTAAGATGTTGCATGTGCTTTAGTTCCTCTACGATCTCTTCTTCCTTCACTTGAATCGATTTGACTAAATGGAAACTCCACTAGCTCAACACATTAAATGGCAAGCTTGTGATTGCCCTTGTCGCTAGACAAGCTGTAATTGAGTCAAAAAAATCCTCTTGGCATAATCGTCTCTTTTGTTTCCCTTAAAAAGAATGTTTCGCACTAGGAACACATGGGTGATATTCAGTCAATATCATGATCCATTTTCCCCATAGATATACTTTATCTGCTTCTTGCCATTTGGAGATCATCTTGGTGGACATGTCTTCGTCTTTCTCCATCACTAGCAACTTGTTCTCCCTTTGCCCATGGTCACAAGTGATCGAGGTTGTCATGTCATAGAATGCCATTATGCATCTTTACATACGTTCGCTCATCATCACCATGCCCACTTTCTAATAGTCAATCCCTTTTTAAATCCCCCGAGATGGACTCTTCCTTGTCCCACATATGGTATTTATCATTAGTGTCTCCTACCAAGCCTTCTCCAATCTAGAGTTCAATGAGCTTGTTTGTTATATGGGGTAGTCCTTAGTAAAGAGACAACAGTAAAGGAAGCAAGCCTGAAGTGTAGAGTTATTCAAACTATTATAATTGAACTCTACGTGGTACACTTCCTCCTAGGTTAAGTGAATTGTTCCTTAGCACTATTAGAGCATCCTTCCACTCATGGGAATTGTCTTTTCTAGCCATGGCTCGGCTAACAGTAATAAGGGTGAATGGCAACCCTTTGTACTCTTCAACAATGTCCTTTGCGAGGTCTCGAATTTCTTGATGCAATCTACAAGCAATTTGCCGATGTTCTTCTCGAATAATTTTAGTGCTTCTTTGGGTGTCAAGCACTATATACTTCCAAGGTTTTGTGGGCTCCCATTTGGTTGCATACATGCTTCCACCGAGTTGTGAACACTACTTTAGATCCGTTCACTTGACCAAGATGGGGAACTCCAATTTATGAAAAGTTCCAGCCTACGTCATATATCATCAATCAAAAACACAAACTTAATTGTGGTCAAAACATGACACCAATGATGGACCCTCTCATTCCGGGACCATCGATCCCAGCTCTCAGCTTGAATGTGCAGCCTCTTCCTCTTGGTGTCTCGAATGCTTTCTCCATTCACTTGTCTAGACACCATCCCACAAAGGACAACCTTGCATCCATGATATGTGCGGGAAAGCACCTTGTTGATCCTTTCCATGAGAGTGGTCTTTTCCACACCTCCTGTTCCATAAAACCCAATCACTGCTACTTGTTTGTCATCCACAAGCCATTTCCACGCTTTATTAACTGGACAGGGAGGATTTCGTTTTCAAAGTTGGCATTCAATGGATCAATTAAAAGCCCCAACTGCTAAAGGCGAAGACTGGTCCCCTTCGCTTTCATGGAGAAATAAAAGTGGACGGTGGGTGGGACCATTTGAATTGCCGTCAAATCCAACATGTTTTGAATATAAAATACATAATATACCTATGCGTTCAATATGAATATAAAGTTGCGTAATGACTCAACCTGACATTATCCCAATTTTAGTACACATAAACACAAATATCCAAATCTTGACTACTTTTTAGTGGTTATTAGTTACACTCTATACTTGTACTTGATCGAACTTCCTTTGAAACTTACAGCATTTTGATTGTAGTAATGACTATCAGACAACAAATCTACTACAGGTTGACTGCCTGTTATAGTGTTGGCTTGTAGTTATAGCTATTACAGCATGACCATATATTCATTTTGTTTTAATTTTCTTTTTAAGTAAGCAAGACAAATCTTAATATGTCATGGGTTTTGAAAAGTTTATACAACTAGATATTGTCAAATCCAAAAATGAATATTTCAACAAAGGTATAAAATTTTATAATGATGCTATAATACATGGCGTAATCCAAATTTGACGTGAAAATATAAATCGTCAGCCTTTCATTGGATGTCTCACTTTAAATTTAGTTTGATTGCACGGTATGACAAAACAAGTGATAAGAAACTTCAGCTTGGATACGTGGCACTGTCTCGACCTTGCATATAATCCTTGTAAAATATCATCATGAATAGGTTGGGAGGTAGTTGATCCCGGCAATCTTCTTCCAAACAAGAGATTAACGATTGTTGTGATGTGAATCCATCGTTCCTCCCTCGTCAACCTACTTGCATTTGCTGTCCCTTCCCCAATATGATAAAGTAGGCAAGCAAACTAGAGGCGCCGCGAGACATCGACCATGTCGCTAGACATCCCCACTGACTCCACTGAGTTTTTCTCAAATTATATGCTCATGTTCTAAAAAAATTTTCAATTTTGCCGCCAAAATTTTAGAGCAGTATCCATAGAACCTAGTGCTCGTTTCTTCTTTAACCCCTACATTTAGGAATCGCAACAGACAATGTATAATCTTGAAAGAATACTTCCTAGACAAACAAAATTTCTAATCACTATTACACTTATCAACCTCGCTAGCTCTATAATAATGGCTTGAATCAATAAAATTCATATGATTGTTTGTTAAGTTTGCCCTCCTCTAAAAGAAAAAATCTAGATCCTTCCTTACCTAACTCACGCGGAGGACGTCTTTAAAAAGAATATTTGGAATAACTGCATGAAGTGATGATTATTTAATTGCGAGTGTTTACTTAAGATTCACTCAATGAAGCTCCTCTCGCAATGCGGGACTTATTGGTGTTTTACGGATCATGTTCTGTTGTGTTGCTAGTAGAGAATTAATCATATCCACAAAGATGAATGTAAAGTAAAAAAGAAAGATTAATAGACTTTCTCATTTACACGAACATGTTAAGTCATGAGATAGAATTAGGAAAATGACTCAAATTGTCCTGAAATTAGATCTAGTATGCAATGTGATCCCTAATTTTTAAATTGTTCAATGTAGTCTCTAAATTTTAATTTGTTCAATGTGATCTTGAACTTTTAATAAATATTCAAATTTGTCCTTAAATTATATGATTGTCCTTGAACTTAAATTAATGGAGAGCTTTTGCACGTAAAAGATGGGTAAGTATACTATCAGTGCCAAAAGTTGTGTACGGTACTCACTTTGGTGCCAAAAGTTTTTGTCGGATCACTTAAGTGTCAAATCAAAGAAAAAACAATCACTTTGGTGCCATCGGCGAGAGAGTCCGGCTAGATTAATTACGTAGCTTTTATAATTAAAAAAAAAAAAAAAAAAAAAGTTGCGGTGGCTTTAAAACGACGTTGTTTTCCATACTCCTCAAGAAACGACATCGTTTTGCCGTCATATGTGGACATTCTTATAGAAACAACACCATATAGCTCATATGGGGATTGAAATTAGGGTTTCTTTGTTGTTCGACGCTCGGCCACCGTTGTTCGCCGGCCATTGCTTGACCATTGTCGCTTAGCCACCATCGTAGTTGCTCGACTAGGTGAACGAGGAGAGATTGAGATTGCTCAAGCAAGAAGTGACAAGAAGAATAGGAGGCAAGGGCGGAGGAGGAGGAGGAAGAAGACGGGTCAAAGGTGCCGATGCTGGTGCGCTGTTGTTACTGCTGTTGGTGCCGTTGCTGGTGTACTGCCAATGCTGTTGCTAGTGCCATTGTTGGTGTTGTTGCTAGTGTTGTTCTTCGAGGAAGAAGAAGATGACATGCCTTCTCTCTTTCTCAATTTGGCAATTTAGGGTTCTAAGTTGGGGCAAAGACATCAAACGACGTCGTTTTGTGGTTTAGATGCTGATTGTACTCTTCGACAAGCCACATCAGCTTCAAAAATTGATTAAAAAAAAATGCCACATCAGATTTCCGGTCAATCTGATCGGAGTTGGCACTAAAATGATCGTTTTTCAAATTTTTTGGCACTTAAGTGATCCAAAATAAATTTTTGGCACCAAAGTGAGCGCTGTATATAACTTTTGGCATCGATAGTATACTTTCCCCCTAAAAGAGGAACAAAAGTTGCAAAGTTATTTATGCAAAAGTAAGATGAGAAACTCGGTATCTAGGAGGCACAAGCCTTGATGTGTAGAACCACCAACTGCAAATTTTCCTTGCAGCTCTTGGACGATAATGTTCTCCAACCTTATAAAAAACAAATTTGTCATTCAGGCCGTAAGAATTGTGTGTCACCTAAGATGGTGCTTTTTATGGATCAAGTAACTGACGAATCCCGATACTGAAATTCTGCATTTTCTTTTAATTAGAACAGCAATGGATTACGGAGTGGTTGGATTTTAGGTAGAGATTCAAGGCCAGATCTTAAAAGGAAAAATGAAATAAAGCTAGAACCATCTTTGGACTTCGGTTGTGTTTTGAGCTAAATGATGTAGAGCCAGGACCCATTGGAATAAGACCTGATAGGATTGTCAGATAAAAACATGAAATAACGGAATAAGAAGCGTCTGTCCGTAGTCCTCCTCTCATCCATTTGACCCATAATTCCTAAGACATGTTTTCACCAGAACAGAACAACTAAATGTAGCTAACTGTTTTCTTAATTTGTTTCACTACTTTCAACTGAATAACAACACGTTGAGATCTGCACAGCTTGGCGATCCATGTCTTCTTCATTTCAGGCTTTCTTATTCATTGATGATAATCCATGTCTGCCTTCATCACGAGCTCTTCATCGTTGATCATCATCTCGAGCTCTTCACCGTTGATCATCAGCTCGTTGTTGCTTTTCTGTCTTTGTTTTTCACATGTGTTCTTTCTCTTCCTTCATCAATGTCTTCTGCTGAATTTATAGTAGCTGAGTGAGAAAACTCTGTTCCTTTATATTTAACAGAAGAAAGGTGACTCCATTGCGCATAGCTGCACAAATGATATATGTCTTGCCAGCAGCTGCTAGTCCTCCAAGTGCAAACCTCCTCCTTGGTGGTCCTCCGCTATCTCCTCCTTTTTGTGATGAGGATACAAGTTCCTAAACAAAACCAAAGCTTGGATAGCTGATGATGTGCACTCAACTTATTCATTCTCAATGACGACGTCCTCTAAGAACTCTGTCGGATTTAGAAGCTGCAAGTGACAAATGATGAGAAAGAATGCCCTGATTTAGTAAATTATGAACAAAGAAACATGTCTTAGTTAGTGAGGACCACCAAGGAATTCCTACAGATTTAGTAACTTACTTCTAGCCAATCCTGCGCTCCTGCAGGCTCCCACGCTGCCAATCCGCCATTTTTACTCTGGAACAAGTGACATCCATGGTTGATGTGACCATAAAATTTATTATCACACTTCGACATATGAAAAAAGTTATGAAACTTTAAGAAAAACTTAAATAGCAACGTGATTTTGGAATGCATAGAGCAAACAAAGTTTAGCCTATATTTCTGTCTGAGATAAAAAAAACTTCTCAAAGTCTTGCTCAAGAAAGAAAAACGATGGTATACTCACTTGTTGAGAGAGTAAGATGTTGACAGCATCATACAATCTCTTTGGCTCCATCTTGTCAACCACAATTTCAGGTGGCATCATTGAAAAAAGCAAGCACACTGAATATACAGCATAACAGATTCAGTGAAAAACTGGGCAATTTAGGAGTGGATTGAACCTGCAGATGCAGTGAAGGTATCCACAGCAGTATTACCTTCAGAGCTTCTGCAGTGCAATCAGACACTTGCCAACCGTGATCTTGATCCGATAATGTCCAAGATCCTTTAGAAATATGACGGCACATGCATTTGAAGTCAACAGAAGGATTCTCCTTGACCTGACATGTTGTAAACGGATCTATGCAGTTCAGCTTATGCGAGGAAGTGAAAGAAAGTAGAATGTTTGGAGTCAAGCAGAAACTCACATGAATCAAAAATCAAACCTGAGATTTTTTAATGAAGTTGTGTCCTCTAGCTAATACTGGCGCTATCTCCTCAGTCATGTTACTGGCAAGCAAAGCTTGGATGGCGAAGCCTGCGTCCCACTCTTGGCTACCAAAACTCTGCATACGAACTAGCCAACCACCAAACTAAGCTCTCCTCTAGATGATATCACTTTACTTAATCAATCTTCTCATTGTTATAAGAGGACTTCCATCTTTCAAATTTGCAGCATAAATATCTATCAGTACAATTTAAGCCCAATTCTATTATAGCTCAGTGACACTATTACTAACCTGCATCTTCATTCCATCTTCAGCAACCGAAAGGTAATCTGGTATCCTAGCAAGATGCTTCTTGAAATAGTCACTATCTGGGTCCTCCACCCGGCAAGCAAGCATGCATAACACCTGTCTGAGTCCAAAGCAAAAGAAATACTCAGTGATGTTTTCCCATGGTGTGTGAATATTGAGTTATCTCTCTCTCCCTCCTCCTTAAATCTATGTACTCATTACCTTTTCCACACATCCAATAGTGATATATTGACTGTTTTCATCTTCATAGTGGATGTGCTTCATCGTCACCTGAAGAGCCTTCTCTCTAAGTTCATTAAACGACCAACGGTTGAGAAAAGGCTCTGTAAATATGTGAAGATTATCCCAGATCAGATCTAAGTGATGGGGATAGTGGAGATCCTCCTGCAACAACAACTTGAATCACTTCATTAAAAATTTGCTGACTCACGAACTATCTGATTCTGGATCGATATTCTGGACCCGGTAATGATACCTGCCTTGGCACAAAGATGGCGGACTTTTCTCCAGCAAATCGTGTCATAGGGTTGAGTATGAAGTTCTTTTCTCAACTGTGGAACAAGAGACGTGATTGGACAGATGAATCTTTTCCATAAAAATATGACATGGGCATGTAAGTCATTCGACAGTAGCAATACAACTTAGCTACATTATGCAAAACAGGACAATTCAGACAACATCTCCATGACACTAAGGACAAACGCAATTAACAAAACAGAAGTTGAAACTTTCTATCTTTTAACGAGCATTTTGGGAGGGTGGCCACTTTGATAACAAGCCCACCATATTCTTGTTGGTGCAGCAAAAATGCCATATTATTTCAATTTGAAAACTAATCCAACACCTTTGTCTTAATACCTGCGCAAAATTAAATATACAGGACTACTATAGAATACCATCAAGGACAAGATTAAGATATCTGCAAAAACAAACCAGGATGAATGGGGACTAATTAAGGTAAGATCCAGAACTTAAAGGGCATTGAGTTGGTTCTGACCAATCAAAAACACCAAGAATCTACAGAGCATGTGTGACAAGACAACACTCAAGCACAAACACAATGTCATTTATACGATTCACTCAAACACATACGCAAACCAATCTTGAGAACAATTTTTTGTCGATTAAGAAGGAAGAGAGAGAGAGTACCGAGAGCCAAATCTTGCCCTAGGAGGGCATGTAGGTGACCCCACCATGGTCACGAATCCACTTCCTAGCCCGAGGACAAGCATTCTCCAGGCCACCATCAGGCCCTTCCCCGAGAATGCGCATGCATATGTAGCTCAGGGCCGTGCAGATGAACATGGTGCTATGACCTTCAATGTGCAACCCCACCCACCATCTTCATTCTGCAACAAAATAAAGGAAAAACACTCGTACACTGGTCTCCGTTCGTTTCGCGAAAAATATCATGTTTTCGGAAAACATTTTCCTGGAAGTCATTTTTCAGGAAAATAACTCTATTTTTCGGTGTTCGGCCAAAACTTAAACTTTAAGTGGAAAGTATTTTCTACTGTTTTTTAGCTAATTCAATTGTTTGAGAAAAATTATCAAAAATTGAATTTTAATATTTTTAGTTGACCAAAATATTAGTTTTATTTTTATTTTTCAAAATGAATTTTTAATTATTTATATTTTAAAAAATCAAAATTTTTATTATTTATTATTTTTTCTTTCTTTTTCTTGTTTTCTTTTTCTTTTCCTTCCTCCTTCCTCCTCCTTCCTCCGCCACTTGCCTTCTTCCTCCTCCTTCCGCCGCCGTCGCCTTCTTCCCGCCCGACGATGGCCGATTGCTCGACAGTTGACCAAGACTCGATGGCCGATCCGGCGAGCTCGAAGCTCACCCGATCTCACCCAAGCTCGCCGGATCTAGCGGCGGAGCTCGAGGCTCGCTGGATTGGGAGCCCGAGCTCCGCCGCCAAATCCGGCGAGCTCGCGGCTCGCTAAAGCCCGGCAAACCTCTAGCAAGCTCGGGTGAGGCCCGAGCCTCGCCCAACTCGCCGGATCCGGCAAGCTGCGAGCTCTGCCCCAGGCTGGCGAGAGCTCTGCCCCGCTCGATCTGGCGAGGCCTGATCTTAGCTTTGCCAGATCGGGCTAGGCTTAGCCTCGCCGGCCTGGGGCGAGCTCGAGCGGCTTGCGACCGGTCGTCGAACGACGCCGGTCGTCGGATGCCGCCATGGCCAGTCGCCGGCCACCACTAAAGAAGAAGATGAAAAGGAAAGAAAGAAAAGGAAAAAAAAATTAAAACTCGATTTAAAAAAAAAAAAAAATAAAAAATAAAAATAAAGCATAAAAAGAAAACGAAAATATATTGATAAAAAGAAGCAAGATGAACGTTTTTGCACTTCTCAAAAGTGGAAAATGTTTTCCTCACTTTTAAAGGTAGTTTTTTCCAATTATGGAAAATATTTTCCTTGATTAGTTCATTTTCCGTGAAATGAATGCCGGAAAACGTTTTCCCAAAAGTCATTTTCTGCGAAACGAACGGACCCTAAGTCTTTTTAAGTTCTGCTATTGTCCCTGGCTAGGTGTCTCTGTTTTGCGAGAAAGAGTACCTGGTGGTTGTAGATGTAGCAGAGGATCTCTTTGCGGTGCTCGGTGGGGAAGACAGTGTTGAGGTGGTCGGCGATGTAGACGCACATGACTGGGGGAGGGAGGAAGAAGAGAGGGCCAGCATTCTCGGCAGGCCGGTGGCTGTACTAAACAAAGGTTTATGACTAAATTGACCGGAAATGACTAAATTGGCACAACGTAAAAAGGTTTAGGACTAAACTGGCACCAAAAAAAGGTTTAGGACTAAATCGGCATAAAGACAAAAGGTTTATGACTTTTTTGGCACTTTTCCCAAAGTAATGGTGTACTAAACAAATTGTAGGTGGGGCAAAATTCCAATTGACGTTTGAGATTAGGTGTTTTTCTCATATTCAGAACAAGATTAAGATGTTAAATTACGACGGGGATAAACAACTTGTAGATTAGTTCACAAATGATATACGAAAGTTCTAAAATGATAAGAGAGATATTTGTATGAGTAAGATATAATTCCATCCCTCCATTAGTGTGTTTATCATCTTATGGCTTTCGGTAAAAAGTCTCTTTCCCTCTTCACTAGTAGTGGCAGCAAATGATATGTGTTAGCGATTTCCTGATTCGAAGTCCGAGATTGAGATGATCTCTTTGCCCGAATATTGCGTAAAATATAGTTCTCCGGAGATCAGGTGACCTCCAGCATTTCTCATAAGGCTACGGTCAAGAGCTCATCTCAAGAACACAACTAAAATTTTCACGTTTTGGTGGACTTAGGGGATTGATATTGCTAAAAGGGAAAGAAGAGGAAATGCAAAGCCGGGAAGTGTACGGTACCTCTTCGTGCAATGTAGAGTAGCTCTTTGGGTGCTTTTGGCTCAATGTCATCCTCAACTTTAAAGCCAAAAGGAGAAATGGACAAGGACAATTCTTTCCCAGATACACGAAACGAGAAATTGGGCCCGACTCTGAATGAGAAACGTGTGCGTGGGTGTGCGTGTTTAGGTGCGTGGTCTAAGTTACCTACCTGCATGCGCCAGAGGAGGTCGCTGCAGGGCTTGACGCGGTGGCGGTGGTCGTAGAAGTGCTGGCGAGCGGCCTCCACCTCAGCATGCTCCTCCGTGGTGCCGGCCTCCGGGTCGAACTCCCAAATCTGCATATTCCCACGTAGTTGTTGATGCTGTACAAGTAGGGGCCGTCCACTCCTGCTATCTTCAGCCTCCACATTCTGGTCCCTCTCTTCTTTCGTCTCTTCCCTCAGCTGATTATGTTCTGACTCTCGCGCGCTGTCCTTCCTGATGATTCATGCAAAATAAATAAGAAAAATAAGAAAAATAACCTTCAACAGAAATAATGAATGAGTTGTTACAGGTCAAAACTCCTCAAAAAATTCTGCTTGTTTTCTGATATTATGTGATGATAGGCATGCATATGCATTAAAGATATGGCGCCGCGATCTTAATTTAGCATGGGGAAAAGCATGAACCTATCAAAATTTAGATATTTCTCTTTTGTTTGTGAGAGTAGATGAGAAAATAATCAAGCTCTTTCCAAAACCAAGTGCTATTGCGGTCTTCGGGTGAAGAAAGGGGACCCTTATTTGTCCCCACGTTTTGGGTCGCTAGCTTCTTCCTACATTCTTCATCTCATTTAAAATAATGCCAGGTTCGTCGAACAAAATTAAAATAATGCAAGTATGTTGTTCACCCAAAGAATCATGTTTTCTTCTGCCCCTAATTAGGTGGTATAACATAGAAAGACAACACCCACATTTTCATTTTATTAAATTTGTATGTGTGTGATATTTATAATTCGTTATTCACCTATCAGAAGCATGGTGGAAGGAAAACATAGCTCTCGTACAAAATCAGTGGGCAAAATGTTGTGGTGGACCTTTGAACAAGTTGTCTTCATTCAATCAGGCAATACGAGCGTGTTTGATGTTTTTGGATATCAATATAGTAAACCACTCTTAACATTCAAAAAAGCTACCTAAAAAATCACAAATCTATTGCACTATTATAATTCAGTCATAAATCTTTTAATCTCGTTGATTTAGTACTAAACTTTTTTACATTTTGTCAATTGAGTCCATTTAATCAATTTTATTTAGAAATTATTGACATGGATGTTAGTCGTTATATGTGATACAACCAGCATTGACATAGATAAATTTCAATATTATTTTAATGTCTTTTCAATTTTTGTCTTTCATTTTTCCTTTTTTTTTTTTTTTTTTTGAATATTCTCTTTTCCTTCTTTACTTCTTTTACTGTGGCTGGTGAAGGTCGTAGGGCCTTGTTGGCCACGAGGAAGAGCCTTTGGAGATTGATTCGAAAGTTCGAGTGGTGAATTCGCCGAGGATTGAAGAGGGTGTCCGATGGGAACAATGATTGAGTCGAAGAAATTAGCACTCGATGCTCGCTTCGGACCCAAGTTTCATCCTCAAGAGGACAAAATTGTTGGCGAGCTCATGTTGAGAGGCTTCGATCTGCGGAGCTTCTTAGTAGATTGCTTCCTTTGATCGCCGCTAATCTATACCCACGTAAAGCCCTTGCCGCCATGATCTCCATGGCACCAACATTACTAGCCTCGATTTGAGTTGTCAGTGGGTAGGGTTGGGTTTATATGCTTCCTGGCCCGACCCAACTCATAAGGGTCGCGTGCTTTCTCTGACATGACCTGAAATATACAGGATTCGAAGTGAAAACGCAAGTCGAGTCGAGTTGGATTTTCGGTTTTTTTGGCTGCTTGTTTCTTTGTATTGCTTGTTCGCAAGAGAACAAACCTCATTGCATTTGCTATAAAGTAGACTTCTTGGCCGTAAACTATTTGAACGTGTCAATCACGACCAGTGATATGCTCTGTTGCCATTGGAGCTACGAAAATAAAAATTGACCGAGCAAAGAGTTCAAATGCGTTAGAGGGCGAGATGGGTCAATCTTTAGAAGTGGGAGCCATCCATGCTGCAAGGGCAAATTACATGGTATGCTTCTTGGTGGAAAATTTCGGTCCTTATGCTGCTCCCGCTCACCTCTTCTTTACTAGGCACCTTTATGTCGTGAAAAGATTGTCAATCTGGTTTTAACTATTCCACTTCCTAGGAGTTTGTCGGAAAAATCAAAACCGTTTCTAATTATAGATTGACCAATATATCCAATATATAAGTGTGTAACAAAGTTAAAAAGAATTCTTAGATAAATTACCCTCAAATTTCAGAAAATAGTAGGCTTTAAATTAAACATGAAGAGAAATCTACAGAATTTAGGTCTTGAGATAGACTTCCCAGCTTAGTTATGGTTCAAAAGAAACATAGCAGCAGGTGAAGGTTCAAACAAAATACAAGACGGTTCTTTCAGAATCCTTCCTCTCCAAGCAAGCTTATCTACACATCGGTTGCCTTCCCTCAAAGCGTGCCTGCTTTTAACCCTCTTGAAAGCTTCTAGAAGAGCCCTACAATCATTCAAAAGAGAAGTGAAAACAAGATTATTTAAACAAATTTAATGAGAGTAACGATATAGTTACCGGAGCATCCAACTCCGCCTGCAGATAGTGATGTGGACAGGAAACTTTAGGAAAAGACGGACTAAAAATGACTCATTCACCCGTACAATCATGCATATATGTGGACGGTAATGGCTTAGAAGTTAAACAATAGAATTCCTTAAGAAAGTGATTTTGCACCATGTTAAAAATCAAACTGGTTTTAGTTTCAAAGGTTCGTGCAAGTTCACAGTTTCAAATGCTTGTGCAAGTACCCACTTATCTGAAAGGCACGAAAAGGGACCGTCCAAATCAAAAGAAACTAACCAAAAAGATCCATACTTTAACGGCCACTAGCAAAGAAGAAGACAATTACACACTAATTCATTGATCTCAAACCAAAGAAGAAAAACAATCATGATCGAAACTCCCTTTCAATATGAATGGCGGGGAGGCAATTCATCGAAGAACCAGCTCTACGACATCCCATCTCAAATGAAGGCACTTGCCCGTTTTTACGTGGACAATGTTCTCCGAACAGAGCTGAGCAATCAATCAGTATGAGAAGAGACTGTACATGTGGGACTTGAGATCTTCAGAGTCCATGATATATGCAAACACACTCGTACTTATGTCCATCGCATCACCTCAGGGTAGACTGAACCAATTCCAAAGCTAGCCACATTTTTTTTTTTAATTTTGCGAGTGTAGGAGCACGTTTTATAAGTCAGATTGTAACGTCAAACCAGCAAGAGAAGTTGCATGACGGAGTAAGGTTGGTGGTTCGGCCACAGAAGAACGGGGCAACGACAGTACCACAAATTTGAACAAGAGTGGAGACGAGATGGGAGGAGTCAAGACGACCTTATCATCCTAATAGACAGCAGTCGAAGGAATTTCCTTCTTAATAATTTTGTCAAATCTGCATGTCGACATAACATCCCACCAGATCAGCTTCACATAAGTCCCAAAAGGGATTCAGCACATAGATATCCCATGAATCAAGCAATAAAATAAACAGAGATGAGACTAAGAGGAGGCAGAGTTTGCAAAATTGGATATTTTCAACTGAAGAACCTCTGCAGCCAGAAGTTCGTGCTTGATCAAACGAAAGAATCGCTGGGAAAAATTTAAAATCTCGAGTCTGCTTTTCGGACGATTCTTCCATCACACTAGGAAACAAACGGCCCACATCAATCCACTACGCAAGCCCCCGACACCAATTCTCACTACCCTCGAGCTCGATCAGCCAGTCACCCGCGACTCACGAGTGAGGGACCTCGTATCTAATCACGACCACACCCCTATAAACCGTTGAATCGACAATGGAAACTCATCCGATGGAAACAGCAATCGATGCTCGCAAAGGGCGAGGAAGAAAACCCGGTTGAACGCGCGAGCCAAGCTCCCACCACATTAAAGATTCGACGGGAATAGGAGAAACGTCGGTTCTCAGAAGCCATGAGAGGGTTCGGCGACGAACGAGAGCTGCTTCCTTCTCCGGCGGAGATGGTGCTTCGACGGTCTAGGGGTTTGGGGAAGATACCCGAAATTTTCGGGTAGGGTCCGGCCAGGCCGGGCCGGGCCGCACTTTTTTGACACCCCTTACTTTGATGATGATGGTCTCTCCATCTTTCCGCCTAAGTCACGTCCTCTCAATATTACAAGCTAAAAGACGGATAGATATTTTCTGCTTTGCACCGTCCAATTGATTGATGTCTTAACTAATTATCAACAATTAATATATGTAAATTTAGTACGCATTAAGGATTGAAATAAATTGAGATGCTCACGAGAAATACGTTGTCCCAAAAAGACAGATAGTTATTTGTTTGGCTAAGGTAACCTCGCATTGCTGGAAAAAATTTAATTTATGTTTTCAAGGAATATACGGGCATGGGGTGAGAAGTGAAGGGAAGAAGAATTTAGAGGGAGTCCATATCTAGAATAGTTAATAGGCAAACCGCAAAATAATATAAATACTGAAAATGCATCTATATAGAATCGATTCATCTATTGTTGGAGTTGTACATAATATTTTATGTGAAGATCCTGCAATAACCTAGTTTGGTTCATATTTGGTTCATGTGCGCCGAACCCTTGAAAAATTAGCTTAAATAATCATGTAATGTGATGATCATCTAAATGGGCATTTACCTATAAATCATTCAACATGGCATCTCTCAACCGACACGGATCTTTAGGATTCTACAAGCTTCTCCATTTAAAAGAATCAACGCCCTAATTAGTTTTTAGTTTTATTTATTTATTTATTTTGCCCCACCAATTTATCGAGAGAAGTATGAAGAGATGCTACTCGCCGGAGTATTCTTCGCTGTACCCCCGCATTTAGGAATCCCAACAAAAAAATACATAAACTATGAAAAGATAAAGATACTTTGCTAGAGAGAGACAAACGAATCTCCTTTTAAAAAAAAAAAAAAAAAAAAACAAATATTTTACACTCATCAGCCTAAGTCACTCGGGTCGCGAGGTAGGATTCCGATCCCTGCCCAGCGAAGATTGATATTTTATATATGTATTCCGATAAAGCTCAAATCATTGTGGCTTCGTGAAATTAAAATGTTCGAAATTTCAATTTTAGATCAAACGAATGTCCTACTCACAAAACTAATTATATCTTAACTCCCATTTTTTTCTTTTTACTGGAGACACGCATATGGATGATTGATCTGGAAAGGTAATTGAAGAATAAATTGAACATTTTTTTTAATTAATACAACGTCTTTTTCGTCATACCATTATCATAAAATAGTATTGAAACTCGATAAGACGATGATTTTGTTCGGATAGATTTAGTGGGCGCAAAGGCACATACAATTTGTGACGACTCGACCGGGTCTCGAGAAAGGATCAATAACATGGGTGCCCCCAAATGCGCCCGCCAAGTTTATTCTGCCCCCAACAAATTATTTTAGAGTAGAAACAGAGGCTATCGCTGCAAATGTTCATTTTGATTTCCTTCTTCGCCCCCACACGTCACGTAGGAGGGATCCCAACAGAGAATACATTAAAAAAAAAAAAAAAAAAAAAAAAAAAAAAAAAAAAAGCAAATATTTTACACTCATCAGCCTAAGTCACTGGGGTGGCGAGGTAGGAATCCGATCCCTGCCCAGCGAAGATTGATATTATATACATGTATTCCGATAAAGCTCAAATCATTGTGGCTTCGTGAAATTAAAATCTTCGAAATTTCAATTTTAGGTTAAACGAATGTCCTACTCACAAAATTAATTATATCTTCACTCCCATTTTTTTCTTTTTACTGGAGACACGCATATGGATGATTGATCAGGAAAGGTAACTGAAGAATAAATTGAACATTTTTTTTTATTAATACAACGCATTTTTCGTCATACCATCATCATAAAATAGTATTGAAACTCGACAAAACGATGATTTTGTTCGGATAGATTTAGTGGGCGCAAGGGCACATACCATTTGTGACGACTCGACCAGGTCTCGAGAAAGGATCAATAACATGGGTGCCCCCAAATGCGCCCGCCAAGTTTATTCTGCACCCAACAAATTATTTTAGAGTAGAAACAGAAGCTATCGCTGCAAATGTTCGTTTTGATTTCCTGCTTCGCCCCCACACGTCACGTTGGAGGGATGCCAACAGAGAATACATAAAAGCTATGGAATGGAAAGAGACCAACGGAACTCTGTTCAACAAATAATAATAATAATAATATTATATTGACGCTGATATCAAGTATCAACCTCCCTCTCCCTCTCCCTCTCGCTCTCCCTCTTCCCTCAATAAAAGAAAAGACCACCCCTCCCTCACTCCGCTCCCGAGGGTAGAAATTCCAGCCTGGCGATGTAACCGATCATATTATGTTTTTATTTTACGTGCTGCCTCTCCATATGTCATTTCCTCGGTGGGACCCAGGTTACGCAGCAGCCCCGGCCGGAGAGTGACCCGGGCGGCTGGGTCCCACTCGAACATCTCCCACCAGCCTTTGTTCCCCTCTATCGAGAAGCTTCCCCTCACGCTGTTCGAGTCCAACGGTAACTTTTCGAGACCAGGACACTCCCATACGGTGAATTCCACCCCCCGAGGAAAATGTAGAATGTGGTCGCAAATGCTCTTTAGTTTTGGAAGAAAGAAGATCTTTAGGGATTTGAGACGTAAGAATAATCTTGAAGCAGCTAATTCCTCTCTTGC
Source organism: Eucalyptus erythrocorys (assembly GCA_014182555.1). Taxonomy (NCBI): domain Eukaryota; kingdom Viridiplantae; phylum Streptophyta; class Magnoliopsida; order Myrtales; family Myrtaceae; genus Eucalyptus; species Eucalyptus erythrocorys. The sequence goes on from CM024602.1 coordinate 49,632,202, forward strand.
AATTCTATCCTCGATTATTTTCTCCATCGAATTGCATCTATTGACTGTCAATCTCTTGAGTTTCGGAGCATACACGAGCCAGGACAAGTCCAAAAATCCACAATTGAAGATAGAAACCTCAATGAGGCTAGGGAAGCAATAGCAGTTAGGCGCTTGTCCTATCCCTTGATTAATCTCCATCTTCACGAGCATAAGGCAATCGACTAAACTAAGCACCTCTAAATGCAAGAAATTGCCGCTCCCTTTTAATGAGTGACTTATTGGGACGTGGGTCAAGCCCTCACAATTCTTGATTTCTACTCTCCTTATGCATCTCTGAAAAGATTGGAATATTTTTAGGGCAGAGGAAGATTTGTACACATTGATAGATAAATCGATGAGACCTTGCATGCGCCCTAGTTCCTCCACCATCTCTTCTTCCTTATATAGATTCAATCTCCACATGCTGAACACATTCAACGGTAAGCTTGCAATTGCCCCTATCGGAATTAGGATGCGCTTTATCATACAGTCTAGTAGCAACCACTGTAAACGAGTCAAGTTCCTGATTTCCTTGGGCAACTCTTTGATACAAGTGCATGACAAGTTCAAATACTGTAGGCTAATTAGATTGCAAATTCCTTCGGGGAATGACGTAATATTATTATTGTTGGATAGGTCAAGGACCATTAGACAAGCCGTCATCGACTCAAAAAATCCTCTTGGTACTTTCGTCACATTTGTCTCCCTTATAATCAAAGTTTTGAGCTGGGAACACCTGGGTGGTGCTTGGCCGATATTATGAATCCATTTTCCCCATAGAGATACTTTCTCCGCTTCCCCCCATTTGCACATCCCTTTTGTGGACGTATCTTCTTCCTTCTCTATCACTAGCAACTTGTTCTCCTTTTTCCCGTGGTCACAAGCAATCCAAGTCTCCATGTCGCGAATAACGTCGTGCATCTTTACATACCGTAGTCCCACATCAACAACGGTCTCACTTTCCAATAGACAAGCCATCTCTAAACTCCCTAATATATACTCTCCCCTCTCTTGCATATTGTATACATCATCAGTGTCTCCTAGCAAGCCCTCTCCAATCTACAGTTCAATAAGATCGTGCGAGTTTATGAGGTAATCCTCAGGGAAGAGACAATAGTAAAGGAAGCAAAGTTTAACGCTAGAGTCGCTTAAACTATTATAACTGAACTCTAGTATGTGATACACTTCCTCCATACCTGATAGTTGATGCGGTTTGTTCCTAAGAGTTGTTAGCGCATAATGCCACTCATGGGGATGCTCTCTGCCAACCATGGCTCGCCCGACGGTAATAAGGGCTAATGGCAACCCTTTGCACTCTTTAGCAATGTCCTTGGCCAGGCGTTGAATGTCATCATCACAATTTTCAAGCGATTTGCCGATGTTCTTCTTGAATAATGTCAGAGCTTCTTCAGGCTTCAGGCACGATACTTCACATGTTTCGTTGGCTCCCATTTGGTAGCATACTTGCTTCGACCGAGTTGTGAATACTACCTTGGATCCGTTCTTTGGACTAGGAGGAAGAACTTCGATTTCAGAAAGGTCCAGCCTCGCCCATACATCATCAATCAACAACACAAACTTCTTTTCAGCCAAAATGTTCAACAAATGATGGACCCTTTGATTCTGAGACCACCCATCCCAGATCTCATCTTTAATGTTCAGCCCTTTCCTTACGACGTCTCGAATGTTATCTTCATTCACTTGCTTTGACACCACCACCCAAATAACTACATCGAAGTTAAGATTTGTGTGCAAAAGCTTATTGTTGATTTGTTTCATGAGGGTGGTCTTTCCCACACCGCCCATTCCGTATAATCCAAACATTCCTGTTTTTTTTTTTTTTTTGTCCGCTAGCCATTTCCACACTTCATTAAGGGAAATATCAAGCCCCATGGTCTTAACCATAGGTATCGCAAGTATTGCAAGGCTAGGCAATGGTGATGTGAAATTGCTGAATTCTCTCTTCTTACCTTGGAGCTCTCTCGCTTCATTGAGCAATCGATCAACTCTTTTCCCCGATTTATAGCTCGACCAGCAATTCTGCGGAAGACAACAACTGAAACATTTGATTCGGTTACATTCCCTGGCTTCTTCAAGAACTTGATCTACTCTACCTTCAAATTCTTGCACCTCACCTAACCAGTTCTCCACTTGATTCGTACGCTGTGCACCTCCTCCTTCTTCTTCTAGTTCCACCTTTTCCTTCACATCTTTGCTCAAGGCCTTCAAGTTTTCATTTGCTTTTTCCAACGTGCAGACATTATTTTTCAGATTATAAATGTAGCCCAATGGTTTACTGGCCAAGCCCCATAAACCTTTGACAAGTTCTAAAAGAGGACTTGCAAGATCCATCGATACTTTTCGGGAGAAGAGATCGAAAAGTCTGTCTATTTAGATGATTGGAAAGCGGGCGAAGGGGTGGAGTTCAATAAGGTCTGTTATATTCATCTTGATTGTTCTGGCATGTACACGAAGGAAAGAGTATTGGAACCTTTTCTTTACTTCAACAAGAGAAATGGTAGTATTCCTCTCCTTTCTTCGTCCGGGTCAGGCCACAAAGAATCTCTTCTTTCAGGAACGAATTCCAGCAACGTTTGAGCCAAGAGAGAAGGAAGGTATCATGGCTAGTCTCTGTTAGAAGCACCCAGCTGATCTACGGCGTTTAAGGTCTGTTTGAGACGATATGTACATGATTGCCTTCTATGGACAAAGGCAAAGAATATCATTGACCTCTATTTCTTTGATTCAAGGCAATGCTCGTGTTCTTCTTCCTTCTTTTGTGTATGGATTCTATAGACGGGGTGGAATGTGATCTAAAGTGTCCAGAAGCAAAGAATAATTATTTTTCTGACAGAAGCAAAGAACTATTCGATTCCTTCTTGAGATGCAAGATAATGTGATTGATGAGTCGATATTTTAGAAGCATTCCAATGGAGATTTCACAAAGTAAATTAGCTGTTTATTTAGTTCTTATAATTCGACAACTTTGGTAACTATCGAAGCGAGCCATAAAAAGCCTCTCTAATAAGTATTAGAATTGAAGTCTGTTTGGTATTTGTTTTTTGCTTTTTTATAATCTTACAGCGTACCCAGATTCACTTTTATTGATGTAAAAATGCTTAAAATCTTTGAAAGTGATCTTACATTGACATGTAGATTCAATTCTAATTTTCCCCAATTTTTTAAAAATTTAAATAATATTAAATTTCTATAGCATTAGAGCCGGTCATTCTTTTTTTTTTTTTTTTTTTTTTTTTTTTTTGCAACTTTGTTTGTGAATGACATTTTATTAAGATTCATGTGGAGAATTTATGTCCAAATTCTTCTTATACCACGTAAGACGACCGACATCCACATAAGTGAATTACAATCAAAATTGATTGAGTAGACTCAATTGATAAAATGTGAAAAAAGTTTATGACTTAATTGGAAAAATTCAAAGGTTTAAAACTAAATTGACAAAAGTGTCATGGGTTTATAACGTTTTTAGACAATTTTCTCCAAATACATTGAATTAGACAAATAGGCTTTGAATCTACTTTACCAAATACATGAATTTTTCGTCAAATGCTTTTACGGGCTCAATGTGCATTGCCGAATGGACCCTTGCTCTCCCCTCTTTAGGATTCCCTCTCATGAGCGATTTTAGCATAAATTAAGTAATACACACACATATATAGTTATGGCTTTGTACAAACTATACCTATTAAAATCTCTTTTTAAAGGGTTATCATCATCCTCATATTATTAATTGAGCTTTATTGTCTGAAGTGTTACTACAAATGAGGAAATCCACGCACCGGTGTATAGATGCTAAAAATCGTCTTTGGAAAATCTTCATATTTGGACAGGAGAAGCATCAGGGGCAATTAGCGCACGTATGTTTTGCTACTGTTGTGGAAAAGCACCAAAACTTTTTTCTTGCAACGAGAAGAGAGTTCAATTTTAACAATCTACAATTTTAAACGACACATTTAGAGGTGACACCCAGAAAACACCATATAGTATGATCATCCCCTTGATCCTCCTTGATGTTTTCTGGTCTAACAACGAGTGTAGTCACCCATGGTCCTGCATTGCCAAGGATCGAAACACTATTTGGTTCTGCATTTACTAAGGATCTGAATTGCTTCAATATCTTGATCCTCCTTGAAAAGAGATTTGAACCTCGTCTACGGAAAAATTCGCTTTGCATAAGTGCTGCATAGAGGCTTGTCACCTCATCTCCTTCACTTTTGAACAAATGTTTTTAACAAAACCTTAGTCATATATGAAATGAACAATGCAGCAAATGAATGGACGTGCTACTTTTCTCCATCTTTCTCCAATAGAATTGACACTCCAATTTAATCATGAGTTAAATGAAATCGCCATCGGATTAAGAACCAGAGCAAATCAATGTGGTCCGATGGTTTCAACGAAAACATCCTCCACGTTTCTCTTTTATTTTGGTTAGTTTTACTTCTTTCTAATGCATATCATCATTTTTTTTTTTGGGTCGGTATGCATATCATCATTCAAAGAGAGAGTTTGAGCAAATTTTTGGACATTAACATGCGCTACGAAACCATGGGGGTTCATATTTCCCATCCGCATTTAGTATAAAGAATGGAATTCTCTCAATTTAGAGGATAAATTTCCGAGATTCATTTCTTTTGAGAAGTTGACGGATGAGATTCTGAAAATTCAAGAACGGAAATGTCTTCCTTTTCTTCCTTTTCTCCGTTCCTTCTTCCTCGAGCAGCCCGGGCAATGCCCGCCACCACGCCACATCGCAACTCCAATCTTTCACTGCCATCTTCCCTAGTTTGTCTCCTTTCCCCAACCTCCATCATAGTCACGATCACCACCACCGCCATCATCCTCTTTCCTGGCTCCGCCATTATAGCTCTCCTCTTTGCCGCACGCGCGAAAGTGTGAGTGTATAGCCTAGTCTTGACTACCATCGCCATCGTCGACTGACTACGCAATTGTCCCACCAGAGTGCCTTCTACTTTAATTGTCTGCAGGCATTCCTCCGATCACCACCACCATTATCGCACCATGCTCTCTTTTTCTCCCACACGCGCACCCACCCACCCATGCCCACACCCCACACTTGTGATCTAATGTCAGTTCCTCAATTTCAAGGTCCCTGCCCTCAGGAGACCCACGATCTGAGGATAGTTAAGGCAACAAACCAGTTGGTTCGTGTTCGCAACCATCGCGCTGCTCTTTGTTCTTTGTCCAGAGAGAGACTGGAAGAGCGACGGACAATGCTGCTGGGAGGGGTATTACATTGATGGTCCGAACATTGGAGAGGACGAGGAGATAGATAGGCGGCGATAAGAGGCAAGGAAGGGAGGGAAAAAGAGGGGCGAGAGATCGATATCTGGGGATTGAGTGTAGATATTCACAAAGTATGAGGCGTTCTGATCAATTTTTGAGTAACTGGATGTAGTCCCGTTGCTCTTCGTGGCAAGTCTCAACCGTAAAGGTTGATATCGACATTTACACATACACACACTAGAAAAGGAGAGACGGTGTGACACAAAATTAGCTCTATTGTCACCAGACACTAATGTCTGGTGGAAAGGGTGGGGTGGAGACCGACATGCGGCACAGTTCGAGCCGTGGCCCGAGCATCTAACCCTTGGCATTCGTTAAACATTACTAAGAGAAAGAAGAATTTGCTTCAGAATCGTCTCAGCCTTATCAAGATACTTCGGTTACTAATTAGGATCATAAATAACTCTGTATAATTATGTCAAACCACTGCACATGTATGGAGTGACCTCATCCCAATCTCCCCATATCAACCGCCACCTTCTATAGGAAAAAACGGAAAGGCATATAAGAATTACGGGATTAGAATTGTCAAAACAGGTCTCAAATCCATTTATTATCCCAAATTTATTAAAACATGTCATATATCATCTCAATTTGACAGCTTAACCATAGCTGATTCTAAAATGAAAAGGCTAAAATATCTTGAAGCAGTGCGTACCTGACATTCCCGAACATTGCTATGATTTCTCCAATTATGACTTCTTGGTTCACATTCTTGGTCTGCCTCCGGGGTCGATTCTAGAGGAAGTTTATGATGATGTGGCCGGCAAAATAGGCAAAGTAAAAGAAATCCAGCTAGAACTACAAGGCAATTCCTTTACTAAACCTGGGAAAGTACGCGTTGAATTGGACTTATCAGCCCCTTTGAAGACTGGGACAATAGTGTAGATGGGTACCAAAAAGTTGTGGGTTGAGTTCAAGTACAAACGCCTTCCCCATTATTGCTATCCCTGCGGTAGGTCGGGACATTTTGCTGCCAACTGCGAAGAAATACCCTATAAACAGTTAGAATGGGCAGCAAACAAGGTGGGGAAATATGGATCGTGGCTCAAAGCAGAGGCAAGAGAGAAAAGTCCTCATTGGGAAGCATTTTATGGCACAGTCATATCTAACCCAGAGACGGAGGAGTATGTACCTGAAACTCCTCTCCAGTCTAACCTTGAGATTGTTGGAGACCCTGGAGCTGTAGCTGGTCCTAACCAAAGCAAAAAAAAGACAAAAAAATCCATCAGAATATGAAAACAGAGCAGAAGACATGGCAGACAAGTCAGTCAAAGGAAAGCAGCCCTTATATTTATTAGACTCAAATGAAGCAGGACGCCTAGACACAGGGGGTTCCACTAGAAAGGGGCCGAAGCTAAGTCGAGCAAAAAAGCAGAAGAAGATCACAGATTCAAGGGTGCAATTGATGGAGGACATGGAGTTGCTAGATACTCCAATTCAGCTGGCGAAAGAGAGGAATGATTGGGCTTTGGTGGCTAGTCCTAATAAGCCACCAGCGACATCATGAAAATTTTGAGCTGGAACTGTCAAGGGCTGGGCAATCCCCTAATGTTCCAAGAGCTTCGAGCCTTAGTGGCTCTGGAAAGGCCCACTATGGTGATCTTGATGGAAACTAAAAATAAAGCAACTATGGTGGAAAAGGTAAGAATGAGACTTAACTTTCAGTAGTTTTTTTTGGTAGAGCCAACAGGAATTGCAGGTGGACTCGCACTCCTGTGGAAAGAAGAGGTTCAGGTGAAAGTGAGGTGCAATTCAAATTACTTTATAGATATAGAATGTGATGACCCCCGAAGCGGTAAATTAATGAGGATTACATTTCTTCATGCTCCAACAAGCTACCAGAATCAACTTCAACTATGGCAACAATTAAAAGGTTTTCATGTAGCTAATCACTTGCTGTGGCTTTGTATAGGTGATTTTAGTGACACTCTCTATACCTGGGAGAAGAAAGGCAAATGGGAGACTGATTACTATCGTATGGCAGCCTTAGGGAGATGCTCAATGATTACTCACTTATGGAGATTGATAGCAAAGGATGTATGTTCACGTGGTCTAATAACAGAGAAGGGGAGGACTTAGTAAAAAAGCGTTTGGACAGAGGAGTTTGCACAATGGAATGGCGTATTACCTTCCCAAATGCTGAAATCTATGTTTTACCAGCCGTAGGGTCAGATCACAGTCCCCTCCTCCTATCTTTATACCCTAGTCCTGGCAAAAGAAAAAAGGAATTTAGATTTGAAACTTATTAGTTAGATGAGGAGGATTGTAGAGATGTAGTCAAAAATGTCTAGGCTACATACCATCTTGACAATAGAAGCTTACCACAAAAGCTCCAGCAAGTCACAAAGGCCCTGCTGGACTGGAGCAAGGAAAAGTTCTGCAATGCTTCTATTCAGATTAAAGAGCTTAAGCAGCGCCTTACAGAGATCACTAACTACCACCCTGCTACATCCAGTAAAGCAGAAATTCAGTTGATTAAGGCGAAAATTGATCATCTATGGAGGCAAGAGGAGATGTATTGGTGCCTACGATCCCGAATCACATGGCTTAAATGGGGTGATAAAAACACGAAGTTTTTCCATGCAACTACAATTCAGAGGAGACAAAGGAACAGACTTACCATGTTGAAGACTGATGAACAGCACTGGACCGGGGATCCCAACGCAATTAAGCAGCACGTCACGGACTACTTCTGAGAACTCTATGCCTCGGTGGGTCCAAGGAACCTTCAGCCCATCTTGAATCACTACCCAAAAGTAGTAATAGAAGAGATTAATCAGTTATTGATGGATGATGTTACTAAGGAGGAGGTCAAGGAAGTTGTCTTCCAGCTTGGTTCCCTAAAGGCCCTAGGACCAGATGGTCTAAGTGGGCAATTCTATCAGCATTTTTGGGAAGAAATTAAACGAGATGTTCTGAATATGGTCCAGCAATTCTTTCAGTCAGGTAAGTTTGATCTCATTCTTAACCAGACTTTCATTGTCCTCATACCAAAAACTAAAAACCCAGAACATATCAGCCAATTCCGACCAATCAGTCTATGCAACTTCAATTGCAAAATCATATCAAAGGTACTGGCCAATCGATTGAAGCAATGGCTACCACAGATTATCTCACAAGAACAAAGTGCTTTTGTTCATGGACGTCAAATACAGGACAATATTATCATCGTTCAAGAAGTGCTGCATCAAATGAGGATCAAAAAGAGGAAACAAAAATTCTAGGCTATCTTGAAACTTGACATGCAAAAAGCATACGATCGAGTGGAATGGGACTTTCTTAGCATGAGTATGTTAAAAATGGGATTTTCAGAGCAATGGGTTCATCTGATTATGCAATGCGTCTCCTCTGTTTCTCTAAATGTCAAAGTTAATGGAGAGCAAACAGAGTTTTTTCGCCCTACACGTGGTATACGTCAAGGCGACCCCTTATCCCCCTACTTGTTTATTGTGATGGCAAATGTACTATCCTGGATGATACACAACGCCTTGGCTGATCGCAGCATTAAAGGGATAAAGCTAAACAGGTATTGCCCCATCCTAACCCATCTCTTGTTCGCTGATGATGCTATTTTCTTTATGGATGGGTCAATTCGCGAATGCCAGAGTTTGGCAGCTATATTAAATCAATACTGTTATGCCACGGGCCAAGCAATTAACTTAAACAAGTCAGGAATGTTTTTTAGCACTAGCTGTCCACGGGATCTAAAGAGGAATATGACTCAAGAAATGCGAGTGCCAACCATTGACAAGGCTAGGAAATACCTAGGGCTACCATCAGACTGGGGAAAAACTAAAAAAGACATGTTCGGATGGATTTTGGCAAGAGTAAATATGCAATTGGCCAGGTGGAAAGAGAAATACCTGTTGAAAGCCGAGAAAGAGATTCTGGTCAAAACAGTTGTGCAGGCCTTGCCACAATACACCATGTCAATCTTCAAGATCCCTGTATCAATTTGCAGGGCAATTGAGAAACGAATAGCAGAATTATGGTGGAGGCAAAATGATGCAAAGAATAGCCTACATTGGAAAAACTAGGAGACGCTGAAAAGCATAAAAGACCAAGGAGGGCTAGGTTTTAAAGATTTAATCTCTTTCAATGTAGCTATGTTGGGAAAGCAGGCCTGGCGACTATCCCAATCCCCCTCAACCTTATGGAGCCAACTACTGAAAGGACTATATTTTCCTCAAGGAGATCTATGGAAAGCAAATAGAGGACCTCGACCCTCCTGGGGTTGGCAAAGTGTACTTAGGGGACGAGATGCTATCCTACCAGATGTAAAGTGGATTGTGGGTGACGGGAAATCCATTCATATTCGACATGATCATTAGCTATCACAAGGAATTCTTGGAGGACCAGCAAACAGAGACGGCCCTCATCTGGTGGCTGATTTAATTGATCAAGAAACGAAAGAGTGGAATGAGCCTATGTTACACCAATTATTTGAACAGACAACTGTCAATGAGATTCTATCTATTCCTATTGTGCATCCACAGAAGGCAAACAAGTTAATCTGGACAAGCAACCATAGTGGACAATATACAGTTAAAAGTGGCTATAACAGGGTGACTGAAGCTTCCTTACCGAAGGACCGAAGCGGGGCCTCCTCCTCCTACCAACCCCCCGGTAGCTTATGGACAAGGTTGTGGCACCTATCAATCCCCCTAAATTGAGAATATTTTTATGGAGTCTCTGTCAAGATGCTTTACCAACCAAAGACAAGCTATACCGGAGGAGGATTTTACCTGAGCCGCTATGTCCTCTCTGTTCCAAATATCCCGAGACCGTAGAGCATATATTCCTTCACTGCAAACAAGCCCAGAAAGTCTAGTCAGATCCCCGACTAAATATAAGCCACATCAAAACCTCGGCTACTAGAATGGACAAATGGGTGGCGGAATACCTCGTAGCCAAGACGCACGCCTCAGATCGTGAACTGGTTGTTGAGGTTCTCTGGCAAATCTGGAAAAATCGGAACAACTTCATCTTTCGAAAGACCTAAGGCCAACCTCAGGCACTGATTGACACAGCCCTAGCACAGAATAAAGCCTATCAGAGATGGATACCGAGGAATCAGTCGGGGTCAAAGGCCAACGAACACTTACCCATAACCTGGAAAGCACCGCAAACGCCAGATCTGAAGTTGAACGTCGACAGCTCGTGGATAGCCACCGATTCGACTAGCTCGGTTGCTGGAATCCTTCGCGACTCCAACGGAATTTTGATTGCAGGGTTCGCCAAAGAGGTTCATGCGGCATCCCCTTTGCAGGCGGAAACCCTAGCCCTGTTTCACGGGTTGAAGATGTTGGAAGAGAGAAAGACACTACACGTGGGGACAGATCTCGAACTGAACCGAAGACTTATCTGTGAAAGTGATAGTCGAATGCTAGTTAACTTTATCATGGGCCCCGTGGAAGCATCTTGGGCCATTCAGCATCAGGTACAGGAGTGCAAAAATATCTTGGCCCAGCTCCCTTCAGCAACAGTATCCTTTTGTCCGAGGGAGGCAAATCAGGCAATAGATTGGGTTGCAAAGGCTTTCTGCACCAAAACTCTCCCTCCTAATTGGCAGCGCGAACCACCTGCTCCTTTGATGTCTATATTATGTTATGACTCTGACTTATCCTGTAAAGCTCGATGTTTTTAATGAAAGTATGAATTGCTATTGTCGATCCAAAAAAAAAATACAAGAATTTTTCGTCAAATGCTTTTACGGGCTCAAAGTGCATTGCCGAATGGACCCTTGCTCTCCCCTCTTTAGGATTCCCTCTCCTGAACGATTTTAGCAAAAATTATATAATACATACATACATACATACACACACACATATAATATATAGGCTTTGTACAAACTATACCTATTAAAATCTCTATTTAAAGGGTTATCATCATCCTCATATTAATAATTGAGCTTTATTGTTTGAAGTGTTACTACAAATAAGGAAATCCACGCACCGGTGCATAGATGCTACATAACGTCTTTGGAAAATCTTCATATTTGGACAGGAGGAGAAGGATCAGGGGTAATAAATTAGCGCACATACATTTTGCTACTGTTGTGGAAAAGCCGCAAAACTTTTTTATTGCAATGAGAAGAGAGTTCAATTTTAATAATCTACAATTTTAGATGACACATTTAGAGGTAACACCGAGAAAACACCAAATGGTATGATCATCCCCTTGATCCTCCTTGATGTTCTCTGGTCTACCAACGAGTGCAGTCACCCGTGGTCCTACATTGCCAAAGATCGAAACACTATTTGGTTCTGCATTTAATAAGGATCTGAATTGCTTCAATATCTTGATCCTCCTTGAAAAGAGATTTGAACCTCGTCTACGGAAAAATTCGCTCTGCATAAGTCGTGCGTAGAGGCTTGTCACCTCATCTCCTTCACTGTCTGAGTTTGAACAAATGTTTTTAACAAAACCTTAGTCATATATGAAATGAACAATGCAGCAAATGAATAAACGTGCTAGTTTTCTCCATCTTTCTCCAATAGAATTGACGCTCCAATTTAATCATAAGTTAGATGAAATCGTCATCGGATTAAGAACATAGCAAATCAATGTGGTCCGATGGTTTCAACGAAAACATCCTCCACGTTCCTCTTTTATTTTGGTTAGTTTTACTTCTTTCTAATGCATATCATCAAATTTTTTTTTTTTTTTTTTTTTTCAGTCGGTATGCATATCATCATCCAAAGAGAGAGTTTCAGCAAATTTTTCCACATTAGCATACACTACGAAACTATGGGGGTTCATATTGCCCATGTTTGCATTTAGTATAAAGAATGGAATTCTCTCAATATGCGGGATAAATTTCCGAAATTCATTTCTTTTGAGAAGTTAACGGATGAGATTCTGAAAATTCAAGAACGGAAATGTCTTCCTTTTCTTCCTTTTCTCCGTTCCTTCTTCCTCGAGCAGCCCGGGCAATGCCCACCACCACGCCACATCGCAACTCCAATCTTTCACTGCCATCTTCCCTAGTTTGTCTCCTTTCCCCATGTTAGATTTCTTATAATTCTTAATGCGGAAATTCATAATAAAACGAAGATCTTTGATCTTCATGATCTTCACAAAGATATATGAAAAACATACCTTTGTCCATAGCGTTGTCGTTGAATTCGATCCTGGTGAAGAAATCCGATTTCTCTCCCTTAACCCACTATACCTTTCTATATTTAATCGATGGAGAAGAAAATATGTTTTTGTGTGGGTGGAGAGAGGACCAGACTCTATTTAAACATTCGTTGAAAAGGTGCCTTCCATCAAAGCAATATACCCTTTTATTTAATTAGAGTCACAACTTCTCGTAGCCAATAATTATTTATTTATTTTATAGCATTTTAATAATTTATTAAACCATATAATAAAAATCATATCATGTGGGCCACAATAATTTTACATTCTCCCACTTGGCCCATATGACTTTCATTTCATGGTTTAATAAAGACTGTAATATGCACAATAAGATAATGCTATAAAATTTCATAAAATTGGCAATCACATAATAATCACAATTAAGTAAAGAAAACTAATGTAAGTCATAGCGGTTGTATGTCATTAATCGACATAGTCTCTTCTATGCACTACAACTATAGTACTTTACTTAACATGATCCATAAATGAGAAGTACAGTAATAGTCCAACCATAATATCTCTTTAGAAACTATCCTGTTTAACATTCATCTATTTTCCATAATGTATATTAAATAGAAAACAGGAAATATCAGAAACACATAAATGAGCTCAGAGTGTCAAATACATAAACTTAATACAATCATAATACAAACATTAATGACGTCCAATAATGCCCATCTCTTCAACATGCTCATTAAATGTTTTGGGCGGCAGTCCTTTTGTTAAGGGATTTGCTATCATAAGATTGGTGCTAATGTGCTCAATTGACACTCTTCGTTTCTGAACTTCTTCTTTAACAGACAAGTATTTGATCTCTATATGCTTAGCACCCTTAGAATACTTGTCGTTCTTAGAGAAGAAAACTGCTGCAGAGTTATCACAATAAATTTTCAGCGGCTTGGTAATACTATCGACAATCACAAGCCCTGAAATAAAATTCCGCAGCCATAATCCATGAATAGTGGCCTCAAAGCATGCCACAAATTCAGCTTCCATAGTAGATGCAGCAATAATCGATTGCTTCGCACTCTTCCATGAAATTGCCCCTCCAACCGGAAGAAACAAGTAACCAAATGTTGATTTTCTTATATCGGCACATTCGGCTAAGTCTGAATCTGAATATCCAATCACCTTGAGATGATCGGATTTCTTATAAGTGAGCATATGATTCTTCATTCTTTGCAAGTATCTAAGAACTTTCTTTACAGCTTTCCAATGATCCATTCCAGGATTATTTTGATACCTGCCCAGCATTCCGACAACAAAACTGATGTCTGGTTTGGTGCAAGTTTGTGCATACATTAAGCTCCCCACAACAGATGCATAAGGAATATTTTTCATTTATTCTCGTTCCAATTCACTTTTCGGACATTGCATAAGGCTAAATTTATCACCTTTCTTAATTGGAACTATTCCTGCTGAGCATTTACTCATATTAAATCTCTCTAAAATTTTCTCAATGTAGGTTTTCTGAGACAATCCTAATAACCCTTGTGATCTATCACGGAATATTTCTATTCCTATCACATACGTTGCCTCTCCCATATCCTTCATTTCAAAATTCTTAGAGAGAAACTTCTTGGTTTCATATAACAAACCAAGATCATTAGCAGCAAGCAAAATATCATCAACATATAGAACTAGAAAAATAAACTTGCTCCCACTAATCTTCATATATATACACCGATCAACGGTGTTTTCTTTAAAACCAAAAGAAGTTATGGTATCGTTAAACTTAAGATACGATTGTCGGGAAGCTTGTTTAACTCCATATATTGACTTCTTTAATTTACATATCATGTGTTCCTTTCCTTTAACTGAAAAGCCTTCGGGTTGGTCCATATAAACCTCTTCTTCTAAATCCCCATTAAGAAAGGCAGTTTTTACATCCATTTGGTGTAACTCCAAGTCATAATGAGCCACCAAAGCCATAATGATTCTAAGTGAGTCCTTCTTAGAGACTGGTGAAAATGTCTCTTTATAGTCAATGCCTTCCTTTTGTGTAAAACCCTTTGCAACAAGTTTGGCTTTATGTCGTTCAATATTACCTTTTGAGTCGCGCTTGGTCTTAAAGACCCATTTACACCCGACCTTCTTACATCCTTTAGGCAATTCGACAAGATCCCAAACTTGATTTTGATGCATGGATTTTAACTCTTCTTTCATGGTATTAAACCATTCATTAGAATTTTCACATTCCATGGCTTGGGAAAATGAACCTGGATTATTTTCAATTCCTAAGTCAATTTCTGACTCTTGTAGATAAACCATATAGTCATCAGAAATAGCCGACCTCCTTTCTCTTTGAGATCTTCTTAATGCTATTTCTTATGACTCAACTATTGGAGATTCAATATTGACATCTCTATTATGGAGTGTTTGTTCATTAATTTGTTGCTCTTGATTATTGTTAGATTGTACTATAATATCAGGAACAACAACTTTAGAAGCTTTGGGTATAGGAACTTCTACCCTTACTTCTTGAATGCAAGCATCACGCACTCTTTCACTTTCACTGATGTCACCATTCTCAATGAACCTAGCATTTCCAGATTCAACAATTCTTGTACTATGATTAGGACAATAAAATTTATACCTTTTGGATTTTTCTACATAACCAATGAAATAACCACTAGTCGTTCTTGAATCCAATTTCCTTTCATGTGGATTGTAAATTCTTACTTCTGCTGGACAACCCCAAACATGCAGGTGTCGTAAACTAGATTTCTTACCCGTCCACAGTTCAAAGGGAGTCTTTGGAACTGCCTTACTAGGAACCCTATTTAATAAATACATAGAAGTCTTTAAAGCATAAATCCACAAAGACAAGGGTAGAGATGAGTGACTCATCATGCTCCTAACCATTTCCATTAAAGTACGATTACGCCTTTCTGCTACACCATTTTGTTGTGGTATACCTAGCATTGTATATTGAGCACAAATGCCATGTCTTTCAAGGAATTTAGCAAATGGACTTGGACATTGTCCCGATTCATCATACTTTCCATAATATTCATCACCTCTATCCGACCTTACTATTTTCACCTTTTTATCTAATTGCCTCTCAACCTCTTTAATATACACTTCAAGTGCATTCACTGATTGAGACTTCTCATGCAAAAGATAAATATAACCATAACGTGAAAAATCATCAATAAAGGTGATGAAATAGCTTTCCTTACCAAAAGATAGAACATCGAAAGGACCACATATGTCAGTATGTATAATTTCAAGGAGCTCTGTGCTTCTTGTGGCACCTTTCTTAGTGTGTTTCGTTTGTTTACCTTTAATACAATCAATACACACTCCAAGGTCAGTAAAATCCAAATTTGGAAGAATTTCATTCTTCACTAATCTTTGCATTCTTTCCTTGGATATATGACCCAAACGTTTATGCCACAAGTAAGCAGAATTTTCATTCACCAAACTTCGTTTAGTGCCAACATTATGATGCAAGGTCATTAATGTCTCAACAAAAGTATTATCAAGTCTAAATTTGTAAAGACCATCATATAAAATTCCAGTTCCAATAAGAGTATCACTCTTAAATAAACTGAAAAATTCAGAACCAAACTTACAATAAAATCCCGCTACATCAAGTCTTGGCAAAGAAACTAAATTGCGAGAAAATGTAGGCACATAAAGGATTCGAAACAAATCCAAATAATGTCCAATATCTAAGATCAAACGATAAGTGCCAATGCCTTCAACTGGAGCTTTGTTTCTGTTCCTCGTAATCACATAACTTTCATTTGGCTTTATAGTTTGGATCGTAAGAAATCCCTGCATCGTATTTGACACATGAGTGGTGGCACCAGAATCAATCCACCAAGTATTATGAGGAACTTCAGTAAAGTTTGATTCAAAACATACTAAAGCACAACGCTTACCTTTCTTTTCGAACCAAGCCTTACATTTCAGACAATCTTTCTTCAAGTGTCCAATTTTGTTGCAAAAATGACACTTAATAAGATTGCGTTCCTTCTTGTGGATTTGAGAAGCCTTTGAAGAGTCATTCAGGACGTGTAGTCCTTTCTTCTTGCTCCTTCCACCTTTCCTCTTGAAATTCTTTCAAGCTTCTTGATGACTTGAGAGATGAACAGAATGAGTCTTTTGATTCTTTATCCTCGTTTCTTCTTGAACTAGCATGCTGGCCAATTCATTCACATTCCACTTATCTTTTATAGTGTTGTAATTCATTTGAAATGACCCATATTGCTCATGAGGCAAGGAATTAAGTATAAATTGTACTAAAAAGTACTCATCCACATTCATTCCCAAAGTCCTTAACTTTGCTGCCAAATTTGTTATCTCAAGTATATGCTCATGCATGATACGCGAACCATCATATTTCATGGTGGTCAGTGTGCTCATCAATGTACCAGCAAGTGACTTATCAGCAGTTTGAGAACGCTCTTCCACAAATTTCATAAATTCCTTAGCATTGTCAGTCCTGGGAAGAGAAGTCTTTAAGTTGTTTGCAACTGTCATTTGCATGAACATTAAGCTCAGTCTGTTCGATCTTCCCCAAGCTTTATGGAAAGACTTTTCTTCATCGCTACTTATATCAGTAATAGCAGCTGGTTTCTCAGCTTGAAAAGCTAAATCAAGATCCAGGACACCTAAGTGAAACTGGATTTGTTCACTCCAATCAGGGAAATTTATCCCATTGAATAAGGGAACAGACGAAGCATGTGAATGCAGTGAAACAGGTATAGATACTGCAAATATACAGGAAGCACTCACACATTAATGCTTTGAGAATATCACATAATCAGATTCAATCTAACTATACATGTACATCATAGTTCTCCTTTGGCTGATCCTATGATATACAAATATATAAACCATAATGATGCTAATAACTTTTATTTGATAATTGTAAATATAACTTATTAAAATTAATTTGCTATCTTTGGATATACAAACAAATTTAATAAGTCATATTAATTATCAACCATCATGTTCATGAATTATAAGAAAATAATTAACCTTTCGGTTAATCCCTAAATTCTTATAATAAATGAACTTCAATATACCCATAACACCAATAAAGATATAAAACATATCAATTACATATATATATATATATATATAGCATCAATTAATCATGGGTAATTGAATAAAATAATTTACAATATTAAAAATTCAAAAGACTTCAAGGTTCGGCCACTTTGGTGACTAACAAACCATTCATAATATGAATTTTTTAATATTGTAAAAATACAAATATTTGCCAAATTGCACACAATGATAAAATTGTAATTAAAGCATAAGGGCATAATCGTAAAATCATAATTCCATAAGGGCAGAACCATAAATTTAATATCCAGGGGCAAAATGGTAAATAATCAGCAATGGCAGAATTGTAATTATAAATTAAACAGGGGCATAACTATAAATAACCATCAAAAGGAGGGCAAAATGGTAATTAGGAGCCACGGGAGGGGCGAAATTGTAAAAGCGCCGCGCGGGGAACGTCAGGCACCTGCGGAGCACGTGCCTGCATTTCGGCGGGCGCGTGCCTCGCATCGGCGCGCGTCCAGCGCGCAGGCGTGCGCGTTGCATGCGCCTGTAACCACGCGGGAAACTCCGCGCGCGTGGATCCCACGCGTGCGGCGGGCTCCGCCCGCGTGAGGGCGCGTGGTGCGTGGGTTCCACGCGCCTGCAACTGCCGCGCGCGCATGGAGACCACGCGCCTTCTTCCTCGTGCATCGATGCGATTTTTCGCCGGTTTTCGCCGATTTTCGCCACTTCCTTGCGTGGAGCCCATGCGCCTTCTTCCTCCGCGCGCGCATGGAGCCCTGTTCCTTCTCCAGCAGCCATCCCAGACACAGAAAAAAATAATGGGTTTTGAAGAGCATGCAACCACGACCACATGGATCCAAGTTTCGGTGAAAATGACCAAGAATTGGCCCCAAAATCAAACCATAATTTCTAAAACACAAAACCTTAACCACCGCGACTTCCTCCGCCCGATTCGCCTCCGGCGCATACCGATATGCCGGAAAAACTCGTGCCCAGTGTTCCTCATGGCAGGGCGACCGTATGGGTCCAAAATCAAGTGGTGGGTGGGCGGATTTTGCCCAGAATCGGAGAATTTCTATCTTGCCCTCAAAATTCCGAATTCCTTCATTTTTGCCCTTAAAATTTCGAACTCCTCCATTTTCATCCGTTTTTCATTCGGATTTTTTTTTTTTTTTATAAAACGCCCATCAGTTGGGTTTTCTTCAACAGAACCCTCTTTCTCATCTCAACAACAACAAATGGTACTTTAAACATAATCATTCCACGAAACATCATGCATAAACATAATAAATTCATAAACGGAAAATCATGAGATCAAAAACCTCGCTCTGATACCAACTGTTAGATTTCTTATAATTCTTAATGCGGAAATTCATAATAAAACGAAGATCTTTGATCTTCATGATCTTCACAAATATATATGAAAAACATACATGTGTCCATAGCGTTGCCTTGAATTCGATCCTGGTGAAGAAATCCGATTTCTCTCCCTTAACTCACTATACCTTTCTATATTTAATCGATGTAGAAGAAAATATGTTTTTGTGTGGGTGGAGAGAGGACCGGACTCTATTTAAATGTTCGTTAAAAAGGTGCCTTCCATCAAAGCAATATACCCTTTCATTTAATTAGAGTCGCAACTTCTCATAGCCAATAATTATTTATTTATTTTATAGCATTTCAATAATTTATTAAACCATATAATAAAAATCATATCATGTGGGCCACAATAATTTTACACCCCAACCTCCATCATAGTCACGATCACCACCACCGCCATCATCCTCTTTCTTGGCTCCGCCATTATAGCTCTCCTCCTTCCCGCGCGCGCGAAAGTGTGAGTGTATAGCCTAGTCTTGACTACCATCACCATCGTCGACTGACTACGCAATTGTCCCACCAGAGTGCCTTCTACTTTAATTGTCTGCAGACATTCCTCCGATCACCACCACCATTATTGCACCATGCTCTCTTTTTCTCCTACACGCGCACCCACCCACCCACGCCCACACCCCACACTTGTGATCTAAGGTCAGTTCCTCAATTTCAAGGTCCCTGCCCTCAGGAGACCCACGATCTGAGGATAGTTAAGGCGACAAACCAGTTGGCTCGTGTTCGCAACCATCGTGCTGCTCTTTGTTCTTTATCCACAGAGAGAGACGGGAAGAGCGATGGACAATGCTGCTGGGAGGGGTATTACATCGATGGTCCGAACATTGGAGAGGACGAGGAGATAGGCGACGATAAGAGGCAAGGAAGGGAGGGAACAAGAGGGGCGAGAGTTCGATATCTGGGGATTGAGAGTAGATATTCACAAAGTATGAGGCATTCTAATCAATTTTTGAGTAACTGGATGTAGTCCCGTTACTCTCTGGCGAGTCTCAACCGTAAATATTGATATCGACATTTACACATACACACACTAGAAAAGGAGAGACGGTGTGACACAAAATTAGCTTTATTGTTACCAGACACTAATGTCTGGTGGAAAGGGTGGGGGTGGAGACCGACATGCGGCAGAGTTCGAGCCGTGGCCCGAGCATCCAACCCTTGGCGTTTGTTAAACATTACTAAGAGGAAGAAGAATTTGCTTCAGAATCGTCTCAACCTTATCAAAATACTCAGGTTACTAACCAGGATCATAAATAACTGTATAATTATGCCAAATCACTGCACATGTATGGAGTGACATCAACCCAATCTCCCCATATCAACCCGCCACCTTCTATAGGAAAAAAGGGAAAGGCATATAAGAATTATGGGATTAGAACTGTCAAAACAGGTCTCAAATCCTTTTATTATCCCAAATTTATTAAAACAGGTCATATATCATCTCAATTTGACGGCTTAACCATAGCCGATTCTAAAATGAAAAGGCTAAAATAAATGACTTTAAATGGGTTATGTTATTAACCTATGTCCAACCCACTAAAAAAATTGGGCCGAATGAATTGAGGTAGCCCATTTTTTATGTAGATACTCGATGCTCTTTTCACTCGCTCATGACTGTCAATCCGAATGAAGCTCCTGCCAATGAGTTCCTAGAGCATCTCCTCGGCTGCCCAAACTTCGATGCCATGAAGATCGGCCTGGCTACGGGCGACAGGAGTGGCTTGTCCTTGACTGACCACTTAAATGATGGTCCGGCTCGGCTCCAAGCAGATATCCACCCTTGGCTGCCGGGGGATTCCATGGCACAGTGTTTCCACCGGGGCTGAGCTTGGAGCCGGGGAAGGGAGGGTTCCTGAAGCCCGAGGAGGCATCAGGGAGTGGCAAGCGATTACATGAGGGCCACTGATGGCACGTGAAGGAGACATTTCTTTTATTTTGCGGATTTATTTCATTTTCGTTTATTATTTTTTGGAGATCTGTTGAGCTTTTTCCTCTGTTTTTTTGGGTGGGTTACGGGGGTGGATGGATTTGGATCGTATTGGGTATATGCCATATAAAAGGGCCAATAAATAAATGCACTAACGTGAGTTAAATGGGTGAATTTGAGTTGAACTCACTTATGACCCCCCAAATCGATCCTAACCCTTGCACAGGATGAAAAACTCATTGAACCAGATATCATATGGTAACAAGGCAAAGAGGGAGTTTTGCGGGCATTGACTGTGAGCATGATGCATTTGAATGATGTCATGACATGACTATGTAACTACCCAAGATAAGCCCATGAGCACACAACAATAAAAACATGAAAGCGGACGAGATATCTATCCCATACATATGATTAGAGAGCCTAAACTAAAGCTTGATAGTGTAGTGTGAGACATTTCTCACAACGTAAAATTTGAGGTAAACAAGTAGTTTGGTATGTATCAACCTCGGGTTCCAACTATCATCTTCAAGTTGCAAACATGCTAGCTTTCCCTCCACAAGAGCAAATACCCTTGAAGAAGAATTGTTATGATGTGATTTACTCATGCGAATTCCCTTAAAGTTTAGGTCTAATTAGCCCAATTTACACAGATGAACAATGCTACCATGAATCATGACCTCTTGGGCGAGTGGCTGTTCAAGGATGGGAAAAAATGGAAACATAAGAATAAAACTTCCTGTGCACACTTCAAAGTCAATACAACAAGGCCGGGTCACCAATTATCATTTTAGAATGAAAATTGCAATATTCTGGAGGATCTGTGAAAGAACAGAGTTCATGATATATGTCTGCAATGGAAGCAATACAAGAATAACTAGGGCTTACTAAAGCTATTGCTCAACTTTCAGCGAATCCTCAATTTGTTAGATCAGTTGATTAGCTGTCAATGTACCTTCCTGATAATTGAAAACAGCTCAATTAAGATTAAGAGTAGACGATTAGTGTAGCACCCTAAAACCCCCTTAAGGTCGCCACAGTTATCCTTCTTACTTCGCATTTCAGATTTAGCCATGTATTCTTAGGCTTTTTTTTTTTTTTTTAAACGGTCCCAACACACTTGACTTGCGGAAGCGAAATCACATCTCCCAATTCTCCTTTCTCACAACCAAAAGGGCAATGCACACTAACTAAACATCATAGGATAGTGAAACCGGCCCACTTTTATTTACATATCTACAAGATGGATTCTTTTAGGGTAGGTACATATCAAAAAGAAAGCCAGCTCATAACTAACGTGGCTTATACTCAAAAAGAGAAAACCCATCTACCCCTCAAAACCCTCATACACCGGCTCATCCATCTCTCGGTCTCGGCTTGTCCAAAAAAAATCTCAGTCCCTAGCTCCCAGCTCCCCCGCAAGCTTTACATCCACCCTGGTGCGTCGGATGGCGGTGGTGGTAGCATGCCTCGCATAATCCCATCCTGGCGCACGTGGACGGAAACGAACTCTTGGAACACTGGGCCATCCTCTAGACCCACCTCATAGCGTACCAACACCCGCACCCGGAATAACGTCAATCCAGGGACGGATGGACAATCGATCTCAGACTCTTCCACCTCTACATCTGATGGAATGCCATAAAATGTGCTTGGCGAGACTGGCTGGAGCGGCATGACTAGGCTGAAAGTTAGTCCCCAAAAAGGGGTGAGTATAACAACTCAACAAATACATAATCTCTATGGCCACTCATACATCACACAAGACAGTCAAACATGTCACATCATCACATAACAGCAACAGATATATCATGACATCATATAGCATCAATAGGTAAAATCATGCACATGCCAACCATTAAGCCATAGATATTCGATCATTCATACACTTACTATCCAGTGCTCATGCTTTTACCATGCATACATATCATTCAATGCCCATGCATACATTTCACCATATGCATATATAAGTCATCCAATGCCCATGCATACATTTCACCATATGCATATATATACCATCCAATGCCCATGCATACCAAATTTCACCATATGCACATTTCATTTCCAATTTTCACAATTTTAATTGGTTTTTAATGCATTCCCGGCACACACCATCTGGGCTTTCGGCCCCCCACATTCCGGGTATCTTGCACCCCAACTGGCATCACGAGGAATTCACGGCACACACCATCTATGCTTCCGGCATTTACACTCCCTGGCCGAGCATCTCGCACCCCAACTGGCATTACGAGGAATTCATCACGAGGAATTCACGGCACACACCATCCGTGCTTCCGGCATCCCCTACGCTCCGGGCATCTCAACTCCGAGGCCATCTAGATTTACGCTCACAGGGCTACTGGGTATCCGGCATTTTCACTCCCTGGCTGGGCATCCCGACACTCTCGGGGCATCATCGGCTCACACCATCCGATGGCCTTCTCATTTATCATGATTTACAAACACATGCATAGTTCATGGCATACCATATGATGCTCACCACTCATAACTATATGCAATGCCAAACATCTTCACTCATGTGGCATGAAATTCACATAGAACAACTCCATTCAATTAGTTCTCATCCTTTTCTTATAAGCTCATAGAATTCAGCATGTATAGTTTTCTGAAAACGTTTCAATTAAGTACCAAATGACTCTCAAAAATTATGAAACTCACACACGTGACAGTCAAAACAATATGACACATTTTTCATGAAGAATGCATGTTCTAAATGTCAACATATAAAAAGATACAACTCATCCATTGCAACACAGCAAATCTCAAACATCATAGTTTACACTGTTGCAGGATAACTTTAAAATAAATATCCAATTGTCCATTAAAAATCATGAAACTTTACCACATCAACATTAAGGCATATAAGTACAACTTTCATTAAGAAATCATGTTCAAAAAATCCTCACACAAAAAGATATAAAATCGGCAATACCAATCACAGTTTCGGGCATTCCAGTTTACACAGCTTTGGAATTACTTTAAATTAAATACTCAAACATCATTCAAAAATTATGAAATTTCACCATGTCATAGCCAAGAGTCTAAAGTAAATTTCTCATGAAGACATTATCATCAGATTCGTCCTAGATAATTTGTTACAATAATTGAAAGCTTCTGTTTACAATAACAAACCATCCAGAATCAATCATCAGCGAAAATTCATCATTTGAGCTACTTATCCTCCTTCTTTTCTTCTGAATTTTGGATATGTTTTAGTTTAACATGTTTTCTTCAACTTTCATTTAGAGGTCGAAGTAAGATTCCCAAAAGAAAGTCACCTTATGATCCTCACAACCTACTGACGTTCCACAAGACAGTCCAGATTCTATGTTCTTGAGAAAATATGGGTTTCACTAGGCTATACCTGTTAGATTGGTCTCAATTTTTAATATGTTGTTCTTAAGAATGTTCTCTACATTTCTTATGAAGAAGTCGAAGAGAAATTTCCAGCAAAAAGTCACGTTCAACAACCAACAAGCATCAAAGGTCGACATGCAATCTGATATTCAACCAGTTTCATAGAAAATCGATTTCACCCCTCAAATCTCGTCCATTTTGCTTCAAATTTGACTATGTTATAATTCAAGACATGCTCTACAACTTCCATGAAGAAAACAAAGTCAGATTCTAACCCTAAGATCACCTACAAACCCTGAAAAACTTCTGGCGCATGTTGTTCTACTCGGACAGATTACACCCACCACAGATTCACTCTCAAAACCTCAATTTCTACCATCAAACTCACGAATTCAGCCATTAGACAACACCATAGCAACACCACAGCAACACCACAGCAAGTATGAGCAGTTGAGAGACCAGTCCTTGCCTTAATTTTCAGCGAGACGCGCGAAGGAACGGCGACAACTCACGGGCGGCTCGGCTTCTTTCTTCTCTCCCTCCTTCTTCTTCTTTTCCTTCTCGCCTTTCTCTCTCTCTCTCACTCTCTTAGCACGGTCGAAAACCTCTCAATAACCGGCCATCTCTCTTTTATATCTCCTTAAGCCTTCATCATTAAGCCTAATGATTAATTTCCATGCATGAAGACACCTTGCACACACTTAGACACTTGGAAGAACACATGGACAGCTCACTCGGCCACATGGACAGCCACTCTCTCCCTTTGGCGTGCGTGGGGTGGCTCGGCCGAAGTCCTCATGGGCTTGTTGGCTGGCCCAAATCCATCCCCCTAGAGTTACACACCATTTGGCCCAAGTCCTAAGGCCCAATTTCCTAAATTCAAATCCTCAAAGTAATTAAATCTTGGTTAACTTAATTACAAGGTTAAGAAATCTACAAACTTGAGTCTAATTTGAGGTACAAATTCCAACCTTGTACTTCACATGGCCATAGTCTTTTTCCTTCAAATACACGCCTTACAACTTCGGCCATAGATCTCGCCGTGAATTAGAACTAGAAAAGTCACTAGTCACAGTCACGGAAGTCTTTTCTTGCCTATTCTTGGCTCAAGGATTTTCGTGAAATTTTGGGATGCCACAATTAGAACATCTTAAAACTGTATAAGTTGCAAGCAATCAAACATCAGAAAAATTTCACAACCCAAACTTGCAGTCAAATTATGAATGAGAATCAACTGACTTCCGATTAAATAACATTCAAAGACCACAGAATGTGCATAAATCTTAGGCAATGCCCATCAGTTATTACCATTTCTGCATTGAGCCGGCAACCATGTCCTTCACAGAAAATTTATGGGGATACTCTCTACCTATTGCTAAAAAGAAAGTATCGTTTACTATGCATGGTTGCAGCAACTTGAGAACTAGGGAAGCTGTGTTTTCCGGGATGGTCAAGCTCTACAAAGGGAAGGCCTTTCATTGATCACTGTTGAAGACTTAATGCGGTTTGTGGGTATTTATCACCGGTTATTATATATAAACAAGTTAGTGCTTCATCATGGTTTCGTTGCTGGTTCCATGTTTTGCGAGAGAATAATGATGAAGTTGGATGGAATCCCCCGGTCAAAAACAGTTTAGGAGGAGAAGGGTGGCCGCAGATTAAAGGTCATCATCGATTCTTCATGCCACAAGAGGGGCGTTAGTGCCTATATGCATTACAATGGGTGTCTGCGCTTTTTTGGCAAAATGCAAGTACTCTTTCCAGAGTTCATCCTGTACCTTTCACATGATAAAAGATTAAAATTGCCAAAAAAAAACTTGTGACTGCAGGTTTTTGTTCATTTTGGGATATCCAGGGCATCTCATCACAGTATCAAAAACTTTTATGAGCCTTTACTAACATAATAATTATGAGAACTTAGCAGATTAAATTTCCGCATGATAGCAAAGGTGAAAAAGATAAAAGTTACAAAACGCTTGAAAGGCTTCCCATTTTAAATATGATAAAGGTTGGTAAATGCCTATAAATATGGAAGCACCAATCGTCAAGCCTCCAAGAGGTAAACTTAAAATTAATCTTTTATATATGCGTTCCAATCATGGTAAAATCTTGCTTAGTGAAATTAAAATGTTGAAATTTCAATTCAAGTCAAAAACACGCCCGACTCACAAAGCTAATTAAATTTGACCCCCATTTTTTTCAAACTTGAGACTTGAATGCGACTGATTTGGGAAGGTACAGCCGTTAAATGAATTGATTCTTTTAATCAATTAAATCTCTCGTGTGTACACAAGCACTATTGTAAAAGTGTAATGAAAATAGACAGAGCGATTTTATTTGGATAGGCTTAGTGGGCGCACACGACCTTTATCAGTTGATAATTTCTTTAGCTTAATTATTCTGGACAAATTGGACTAATTATATCTTTGCTTGTCCGCGTTAGCAGAAGGCATGTGAACTAGAGATTGGCCATGATCTCTAATTTACCGGCATTTGCTGCCTCGTCCACAAATTACTAAATTTAGGCCCGCATGCTTTAGTCGCGAAAGGTTGAGATCCTCTGAAAATTATGAAATCAATTTATATTTTTACATTCACCTCATAAAAAATTGATGTATCTTAATTTTCCCTTTCTTTCACTATTTTCATTTTAGACTAACTCTGTGCTTATCCCTCGGGTCACATCGGTCCATGACCTCGAATTGAAGTCAACCTGCCTTGAGGAATGCTGGCCCGAGCAAGTCGCCTTGGCTTTGTTTGCATCACGGCCAATACCTCACATAAAGCCCTTGCCGCCATGATCTCCGTGGCCCCGCCATTACTTGCCTCGATTGGGGTTGTCGATAAGTAGGGTTGGGTTGGGTTCTTATGCTACCCGGCCCAACCCGAATCATAAGGATTGCATGCTCTCTCTGACACGGCTCGACCTGACTTGAAACATAGGATTTGAAGCGAAAACGCGGATCAGGCAGGGTGGCTTTTCAATTTTTTTTTGGCTGCTTGCCTCTCTGTATTGCTTGTCGGCAAGAGAATAAACCTCATTACATTTGCTATAAAGTAGATTTCTTGGCTGTAAACTATTTGAACGTGTCAATCACGACTAGAAATATGCTCTGTTGTCAATGGAGCTACGAAAATAAAAATTGGCCGAGCAAAGAGTTCGAAGCAAGTGTGTTAGAGGGCGAGATGGGGTCAATCTTTAGAAATGGGAGCCATACATGCTGCAAAGTGCAAATTACATGGTATGTGCAAATTACTTGGTGGAAAATTTGGGTCCTTCTGCTGCTCTTGCTCACCTCTTCTTTATCAGGCAATTTTATGTCATGAAAAGACTGTCAATCTGGTTTTAACTATTCCATTTCCTAGGAGTTCGTCTGAAAAACCAGAGCTATTTCTAACATAGATCGAACAATATAAAAGTGACTAACAAAGTAAAAAAGAATTCTTAATTTAATAATTACCCTCAT
Organism: Eucalyptus erythrocorys; assembly: GCA_014182555.1. Lineage (NCBI taxonomy): Eukaryota > Viridiplantae > Streptophyta > Magnoliopsida > Myrtales > Myrtaceae > Eucalyptus > Eucalyptus erythrocorys. The sequence continues at coordinate 49,659,889 of CM024602.1, forward strand.
TTTCAAGAAAATAGCAGGCTTTAAATTAAACATGAAGAGAGTTCAAAACCCATCCGTGAATAGCGCAGTTGGTTGAGAGTCCGTCCCTCATCACTGAGGTCGAGAGTTCGAAACCCTACATTGCTAGCGATTTAAGTGGGGGGGCCATGGCGGTGGATTGTTGTGCTAGTCTTCCTCGAGGTATAGGGGCTCGGTCCTCAGGAGCCGTTTGGGCACGGGGGCATGTGGCGGAATCCTCGGTCACCAAAAAAAATTAAACATGAAGAGAAATTTACAGAGTTTAAGTCTTGAGATAGATTTCCCAGCCTGGTTATGGTTCAAAAGAAACATAGCAGTAGGTGGAAGTTCAAACAAAATATAAGACGGTAGCATCCAACTCCGCCTGCAGATGAGTGATGTGGACAGGAAACTTTAGGAAAAGACAGACTAAAAATGACTCGTTAATCCTTACAATCATGCATATATGTGGATGGTAATGGCTTAGAAGTTAACAATAGAATTCCTCAAGAAAGTGAGTTTGCACCATGTTAAAAATCAAACTGCTTTTAGTTTCTAAGGTTCGTGCAAGTACACAGTTTCGAATGTTTGTGCAAGTGCACACTTATCTGAAAGGCACGAAAAGAGACCGTCCAAATCAAAAGAAACTAACCAAAAAGATCCATACATTAACAAAGAAGAAGACAATTACACACTGATTCATTGATCTCAATCCAAAAGGAGAAAAACAATCATGATCGAAAATCCCTTTCAATATGAATGGCAGGGAGGCAATTCGTCGAAGAATCAGCTCTACGACATCACATCTCAAATGAAGGCACTTGCCTGTTTTTACATGGACAATGTTCTCCAATCAGAGCTGAGCAATCAATCAGTATGAGAAGAGACTGCACGTGTGGGACTTGAGATCTTCAAAGTCCAGGATATATGCGAACAGACTCATACATAAGTCCATCGAATCACCTAAGGGTATACTGAACCAATTCCAAGGCTAACCAAATGTCTTTTTTTTTTTTTTTTTCTTTTTTTTTCCAAGTGTAGGAGCACGTTTTATAAGTCAGATCGTAACGTCGAACCAACAAGAGAAGTTGCATGGCGGAGCAAGGCTGGTGGTTCGGCCACAGAAGAACGGGGCGACGACAGTAGAACAAAACTAAACAGAGTCGAGACGAGATGGAAGGAGTCAAGACGACCCTATCATCCTCATAGACAACAATGGAAGGAATTTCCTTCTTAATGATTTTGTCAAAGCTGCATGTCGATATAAAATCCCACCCAATCAGCTTCACGTAAGTCCCAAAAGAAGTTCACTAGATATCCCCATGAATCTAACCATAAAATAAACAGAAGACGAGACTAAGAGGAGCAGAGTTTGCAAAATTGGATATTTTTCAACTGAAGAACCTCTACAGCCTGAAGTCCGTGCTTGATCAAACGAAAGAATCTCGGGGAAGAATCTAAAATCTCGAGTCTGCTTCTCGGACGATTCTTCCATCACACTAAGAAACAAACGGCCCACATCAATCCCCTACGCAAGCCCCCGACACCAATTCTCACTACCCTCGAGCTCGATCAGCCAGTCACCTACGACTCACGAGGGAGAGACCTCGTATCTAATCACGACTACACACCCATAAACCGTTGAATCGACAATCGATGCTCAAAAAGGGCGAGGAAGAAAACCCAGGTGAACGCGCGAACGAAGCACCCGCCACATTAAAAATGGGACAGGAATAGGAGAAATGTCGGACGGAAGTGGAGATCAGACGACGCAGAGAGCGAGAGAGCGGCTTCCTTCTCAGAAGCCACGAGAGGGTTTGTCGACGAATGAGAGGGGCTTCCTTCTCCGGCGGAGATGGCGCTTCGACGGAGTTGGGGGTGGTCTAGGGTTTGTGGAAGAGACCATGGAAACTGGAAAGTGCGGGGAGACGAGCGACGCATTGAACTGGATGTTGGAAGAGACCATGGAAAATCGGAAACTGGAAGGGATTTCGGGCATTTTGTTCCGGGTAGGGTTGTAACCCGAACCTACCCAAACCCTACCAATAACTACGCCTTGAACCCCTACCCGAATAAGAACACCCCCAAGATACCCGAAATTTACGGGTCGGGTCGGGTTAGGCCGGGCCAGCCCGGCCCGGGCTGCACTTTTCTGGTAGCCCTAACTTCGAGGACGATGGTCTCTCTATCTTTTTGCCTAAGCTACATCCTCTCAATATTGACAAGTGAAAAGATGGATAGATATTCTCTATCTTCGATGGTCTAATAGATTGACATCTCAATCAATTTTCAACCATTAATATATGTAAATTTAGTATGTATCAATAAATTAAATAGATTGAAACACTCACGAGAAACTTATTGTCCCAAAAAGACATAAAATTATTCTTTTGGTTAAGATAATCCGGCGTGCCAGAAAACCTTTAATTTGTGTTTTCAAGGAACAAACGTGCATGGGGATGGGAAACGAAGGAAGGAAGAATTTAGAGTCCATATCTATAATAGTTAATGGGCAAACCGCAAAATAATATAGAGACGGAAATGCCTCCATATAGAATTGATTCATCCATTGATAGACTTGTATATAATATTTTATGTGAAAATCTTGTTACAACAGGCTTGGTTCATGTGCACCCAACCCTCGAAAAATTAATTTAGATTATCATGTAATGCGATGATCATTTGAATGGACATTTATCTATAAATCATTTGACGTGGCATCTCTCGTTGGATGCCGGTCTTTAGGATTCTACAAGCTTCTCTACTTAAATGAATCAACATCGTCATTAGTTTTTTTTAAATAAAAAAAAAAAACTTTTGCCCCATCAATTTATCGAGAGAGGTACGGAGAGATCCTATTCGTTTTAGTATTATTTAATGTACCCCTGCAGTAAGGAATCACAACAGAAAATACATAAAATTGTGAAAACGAAAGTCCTTTAAAAAAAAAAAAAAAAAACAAATATTTTACACTTATCAACCTGACTCACTCGGCTAGGGGTGAGCAGTGATCTAGGGTTGACCCTAGAGAGACCGACTGGGCCGCCCAACTCGTTGGTCCCTGGTCCCGGTTCCCAAGAAGAGGGGACGGTCGGTCCTTGATCCCGAAATTCTAGGACTAACACTGTACGGGTTGGTCGCCGGTCCCCAGAGTTTTGGATCGGCCCAACCCTGAAGAACCCTATATATTATATTATATTATATTATATTATATTATATATCATTCTTTTATAAATTCAAACCTAAGTAAAATGTCTGTTATATTATATTATATTGAGATGTTCTATTAATAGCACTAATAGTAAATTAAATTTAAAACTTTTGTTGAGTATTAATTATGTGTTGTTTGTTTTGTTTTTAGGTGTTTAGAAGTTCAAGTGAATTAACAATATGTGAAGTTATATATTCATGGTTTATATTAAGTATTTTGAATTTTTTATAGTTTAATTGTATTTTACTAATAAATTTCAGCTGCACTTTGCTTTTCAATTTGTGTCAAATGGTAGAAGTTTTTGAAGAGTAGAGTAGTACTATAGTTCTTTACGGTGATTTGCTTTGTCAAGTGGTGTGAAGCTCATTTTTAGTTGAGGGGACTCTATATGATCAAATGCTAGTTAAGTGGTGTGAAACTCATTTTTTAATTGAATGGACTTTACATGATCAAATACAAGAAAATGATTTTGTATATGGTGTTATGAATATTAAATATAAATGATTATAAGAACTTTCTATCTTGTCTCATATCTCGATGAGCGATTAGCAGGTACGAAATTTCTATTATCGTGTCATCTTAAATTTGCTAAATATGTATTGGTATTTATAGTTTAGTTGTACAATGCCGCATTGTCGATAGATGTGTAATTGGAATTTGTAGGTTTCTTTTTAGGGAGTATAAAAAATAAGACGAAAAAAATTATTGATCGGTCCCGGGTTGACCAGGCGAACTGCATCCGAACCCATTGAGTCGGTCCGGTCCTTGGTCCCAAATTCAATAGGGTCGGTCCTCGGTCCTAAAAATTGAGGACCGACACTGTACAGGTTGGTCCTAGGATTAGGGGGTGGCCCGGACTAATCCGGACCATGCTCACCCCTACACTCGGCTAGCGTGGTGGGAATCCAATCCAGGCCCAGCGAAGATTTATATTTTATATCTGGAATCAAGGTCGAATCGTGGTCTTTTTGTGAAATTAAGATTTTCGAAATTGAAAAATTAAGATTTTCAAAATTTCAATTTTAGGTCAAACACATATGCGACTCACAAAGCTAAGTGTATCTTAACCTCCGACTCATCGGAAGGGGTTCTCTGCACGTATCACTTGCGACGACTCGACCAGGTCTCGAGAAAAGATCACTCACATGGGTGCCCGTCAAATGCGCCTGCCAAGTTCTTTAACTGAGGTTCGAGATATTTACGATTTTGGCCCCAACAAATTATTTGAGAGAAGTACAAACAGAACTCATCTTTCATTTTACGCCCCCACACGTCACGTAGGAGGGATCCCAACAGAGAATACATATAAAAAAAAAAAAAAAAAAAAAAGCTATGGAATGGAAAGAGACCAAACTCTGTTCAACAAATAAATAATAATATTATATTTACGCTGATATCAACCTCCCTCTCCCTCTCCCTCTTCCCTCAATAAAAGAAAAGACCACACCTCGCTCACTCGGCTCCCGAGGCTAGGAATTCAATCCGGACGAGGTCGAAGGACTCATCTTTGATTTTATGTGCTGCCTCTCCATATGTCATTTCCTCTGCGGGACTCACGTAATCCAGCTTCAAAGTGACCTGGGCGGCTGGGTCCCACTCGAACGCCGCCCACCAGTCTTCGTCCCCCTCTATCGAGAAGCTTCCCCTCGCGCTGTTCGAGTCCAACGGTAACACCTTTCTGAGACCAGGACACCCATATATAATGAATTCCACCCCTTGAGGGAAAAGTGGAGCGTGGTCGCAAATGCTCTTTAGGTTTGAAAGATTATAGAATTGTAGTAATTCGAGACATGAGAATAGTCTTGAAGCAGCTAATTCCTCTCTTGCAATTCCATCCCCGATTATTTTCTCCATCGAATTACATTCAAGGACTCTCAACATATGGAGTTTCGGAGCATGCATAAGCCAGGACAAATCCAAAAATCCACAACTAACGACTAAAACCTTAACGAGGCTAGGGAAGCAATAGCAGTTGGGCGCTTGTCCTATCCCTTGATTAATCTCCATCTTCATGAGCATAGGGCAATTCAATAAATGAAGCACTTTTAAATGTGAGAAATTGCTGCTCCCTTTTAATGAGTGACTTATTGGGATGTGGGTCAAGCCCTCGCAATTCTCAATTTGTACTCTCCTTATGCATCTCTGAAAGGATTGGAATATTTTTAGGGCAGAGGAAGATTTGTGCACCGTGATAGATAAGTCGGTGAGACCTTGCATGCACCCTAGTTCCTTTACCACCTCTTCTTCCTTCTTTAGACTCGATCGCCAAGTGCTAAAAACGTTCAATGGTAAGCTTGCAATTGCCCCCATAAAAATTAGGAAATTCTTTGCACCGTTTAGTAGCAACCACCGTAAACAAATCAGGTTCCTAATTTCCTTGGGCAATCCAATGATACAAGTGCTCGACAAGTTCAAATATTGTAGGGTAACCAGATTGCAAATCCCTCAGGGGAATGACTTAATATTTCTATTGTCGGACAGGTCAAGGACCATCAGACAAAGTGGTCATGGAGTCGAAAAATCCTCCTGGCAAGACATGCACTTCAGTTTTCCTTATAATCAAAGTTCTGAGTTGGGAACACCCGAGTGGTACTTGGTTGATATTCGAAATCCATTTTCCCCATAGAGATACTTTCTCCGCTTCCCCCCATTTGGACATCCCTTTTGTGGACATATCTCCTTCCTTCTCTATCACTAGCAACTTGTTCTCCTGTTTCCCGTGATCGCGAGCAATCCAAGTTGCCATGTCGCGGATAACATCGTGCATCTTTACACACCATAGTCCCTCACTTTCCAATAGACAAGCCATCTTTAAACTCCCCAATATATACTCTCCCCTATCCAGCATGTTGTATACATCATCGGTGTCTCCTAGCAAGCCCTCTCCAATCCACGGTCTAATAAGATCATGCGACTTTATGAGGTAGTCCTCAGGGAAGAGACAACAGTAAAGGAAGCAAAGTTTAACGATAGAGTCGCTTAAACTATTATAACTGAACTCTAGTATGTGATACACTTTCTCCATACCTGACAATTGATGCGGTTTGTTCCTGAGAGTTGTTAGCGCATAATGCCACTCATGGGGATGCTCTCTGCCAGCCATGGCTCGCCCGACAGTAATAAGAGCCAATGGCAACCCTTTGCACTCTTTAACAATGTCCTTGGCCAGGCGTTGAATGTCATCATCACAATTTTCAAGCGATTTGCCGATGTTCTTCTCGAATAATGTCAGAGCTTCTTCAGGCTTCAAGCACGATACTTCGCATGTTTTGTTGGCTCCCATTTGGTGGCATACTTACTTCGACCGAGTTGTGAATACTACCTTGGATCCGTTCTTTGGACTAGGAGGAAGAACTCCGATTTCGGAAAGGTCCAGCCTCGCCCATACATCATCAATCAACAACACAAACTTCTTTTCAGCCAAAATGTTCAACAAATGATGGACCCTTTGATTCTGAGACCATCCATCCCAGAACTCATTTTTAATATTCATCCCTTTCCTTACGACATCTCGAATGTTATCTTCATTCACTTGTTTTGACACCACCACCCAAATAACGACATCGAATTTAAGATTTGTGCACGAAAGCTCATTGTTGATTTGCTTCATGAGGGTGGTCTTACCCACACCGCCCATTCCATATAATCCAAATATTCCTTTTTTTTTTTTTTCGTCCGCTAGCCATTTCCACACTTCATTAAAGGAAATATCAAGCCCCACAGTCTTAACCATAGGTATCGCAAGTATTGCAGGGCTAGGCAATGGTGACGTGAAATTGCTGAATTCTCTTTTCTTACCTTGGAGCTCTCTCGCTTCATTGAGCAATCGATCAACTCTTTTCCCCAATTTATAGCTCGACCAGCAATTCTGCGGAAGACAACGACTGAAACCTTTGATTCGGTCACATTCCCTGGCTTCTTCAAGAACTTGATCTACTCCACCTTCAAATTCTTGCACCTTGCATAACCAGTTCTCCACTTGATTTGTGCGCCGTACACCTCCCTCTCGTTCACGTTCCACCGTTCCCTTCACATCTCCGCTCATGGCCTTCAGATATCCAGTGGCCTTCCCCAACGCGTCTACATTATCTTTCAAATTACAAATGTAGCCCAAAGGTTTGCTGGCCAAGCCCCATAACCCTTTGACGAGTTCTAAAAGAGGACTTGCGAAATCCATAGATTCTTTCGGGAGACGAGCGATCGAAAAACAGATTATTCAGATGGATGGAGAGCGGCCGAAAGGGTGGAGTTCCATAATAGAGAATCGTCTAGTAAGAGGCGGCTTTTGCAGATCCAATAATAGAGGCTCTAAGTAATGGCCCCACAACAGTAGTATGATACAAGCTGGTGGACGTAAGCAAAAGTAAAAAGTACAAAACACAACTTGGAGGCTAAATTATTGCGCATACGGACAAACAACTTTTTATAAAGTTTTCTTACCCAAAAAAAAACTTTTTATAAAGTTCGATTATGGTGGAAATAAAGTGTTGCTCAAAACCCAGGGTTGAATTATCACGCGTGCAGACGAACAACTTTTTAGAAAGTTGATCACGACTCAGTAGAGATGTGCAACGAAAATAGTCCAAACCGAGAACCGCTTAAACCAGATCGGATTGGCTAGTTGTGGAATCGGTGGTCGGTAAGTTAGGTTTCTGATTTCAAGTTGGGAATTGGATCGATTGGACCCGATGGATTGATTATATATATATACCTCATATATTTTTAAAGGTAACCCCTTGTTCAGCCCTTCCCTTGCCTTCCGATGAAGACAGTCTTCGCTTTATACGGAGAAAAACCCACCCAAAAAAACCGAAGCTTTACGCTAGAATGAAATAATAAAATCTATGCAGAAGCACGGCCCTGGGAAGTTAGAAGCCAACGTGACAAGTGTGGAAGCTTAAAGCGTGATCACTTCCAGGGCGTCTCCTGATTTGATTCTCAGCCCAACTACCTCTCAAATCCATGCTTCTCCTCTGCAATAAATTGACTTGCGGTTGGCTTTTCAATTTATTTTTGGATTGGTTCCACCGGACCCAATTGGACCAGTTGGTCCATCCGATTCTCGATTTCAAGATTGATAGATCCCATTTTCGATACCAAAATTTGAGAATTGCTCCACTCAGTCTAGTTTCCAATTTCACGTGGGAATGGGATCGGATCGGAATCAATCAATCCCACGATTCAGAGGCTGAATGATTGAGCATGAATTAGAAAGTTGGTCACAACCCTAGGGCCGAATGACTACACATGCGGACAAACAGCTTTTTAGAAAGTTGGTTACAAGTCTGGGGCTGAACGATTGCAAATGCGGACAAACAACTTTTTACATAGTTGGACTATAACTTTCAATTTCCATCATAATCCAGCTTTCTAAAGAGGACTCGCGAAATCCATAGTCTTTCGGGAGATGAGAGATGGAAAATAGGAGTAATGCAAATGGATTGAGAGCAGGCGAATGAGTGGTGGGTGGAGTTCAATAATAGAGGGTCATCAAGTAAGGGATGACTTTTACGGATTCAATCATGGAGGCCCTAATCAATGGCCCCACAATAGGACAATAATACAAGCAAAAGGACAAATCAAAACTCAGAAGTTAAATTATTGCGCATGCGAACAAACAACTTTTCAAAAAGTTGGATTACGGAAATAAAGCACTCCTCGCAATATCACACACACACACACACACACACACATATATATATATATATATATATATATATATATATATAAAGTACGAAACCCGGCTTAGGGTCGAATTATTGCGCATACCTACAAATAACTTTTTGGAAAATTGGATTAGGAAATAAAGTGTAACTCACAACTTTTCCACAAATCAGTTGAGCATTCATGAGGCTTGAAATTTGAATATAACGCATCTATCGTGCAAGATACCATTGATCCTTGCTTCCGAAGAATTTTAGGATAATGTTAAAAGAACATGGTAATATTTTTAAATACATCGATTCGTTGTTGATTAGGTTCATAATTTTATACAAGATGGTTTTTCCTAGCACTGTTATGTAATTTTCGTAAAGGAGATTAATTATAGGGAGAAGAAAAAAAAAAATTCAATGCGAATTGGCAACTTTAATTAGTAAAATTAATACCTGCCTAATAGTAAATTGTGACTTTGAAATAATCTTGCATTCTTTTTACTTTTTTTTTACAAATCAAAGACTGGACATTAAAATCCACGTGCACCGGGCATTTAATTATCCAAACATGCCCTCCTCCTCCTTGAGATAGTCAGTAGCTCCCCCGCATGTGAATGGTTTTATGCCCTCCCTTTCCTCTTGAGATTATTAGTTGCCGATGCCATTCGTTTTGTTTAATTTGGATCTGGCAACACCGATATGCATATATAAAATTAATGGGTTACAATTATCTACTGGTGCTCAGAAGATGGGGCAAAAAAGTAGACAGATTAATCACTCGTATCTAGTTAGAAATCTCATATTTACAACATGGCGAAAAGTTGAGGACAGTGTAAGGCTAGAACCGTATGAAATAGAATTTGAAAATGAAAAAGGTTAAGCTCACTCACGAAAACACATTCGTTTCTGTCACTAAGTACAGATATGGGCATGAGTCATGGGTCTCTAATATCACTGTATTGGTAGCCATGAAAATTAGACAAATTTTTTTCACGCCATACTCAATTCAATATTCTTAGGTAGTACTATGAGGTAACTGCATGTTGTGCATTTACCCTCAAACCCTAGATGATTCACATCATTTTAATCCCAATTACTAAATTAGATCATATTATATATTCTCACGAGACATGAGTGTAATCTTTCAAAACACAAGGTTCTCTCCATAGAGATTTCTCATGCGAAATGTGAGATGCGAACGTTCGTATGTGCTTTTTCGTCAATGGTCGTATCCATGAATTTTTCTAATTTTGGCCAACTTGTCACCCATATGCCACTATTCTATTACAAAAAAAAAAATGAGGATTGAGGATTGGCACAACTCCATACGCATCAATATTATAATTATCGGTGTTATTATTATTTTACAATAAAAGAGAAAAGTCCGAGCATTACACTATTACGTTGATAAGAAAACTTGATCTAATCAAATTCTCTATCAATAAAGGAACAAACAGATTAGTATATAAACTAATTAAGAAGATTCCATGTAAACAGATTATTATATACTAAGCTTCCATTACTATGTCGTCCCACTTGTCAATTTTCAAAATCTTGGGCCACTTTAACTTATAATGGAAAGATTTTTTCTTTTATGTTTGGTCGATTGGATCAGTGGCCAGCTGGACAAACACTAGTAATCCTTGCAAAACTTTTTAATGGTCTTGGCTTGCAAATCCTTTCAAACTCACCATCTAAATCGGATAATTTGACGTAAATTGTCTCTGAAAAGTAGCCCTTGAAACTAGCATTACGACAAAATAAAGTATAGCGACGGAAAGTCAGGCCCCGCATGGCAATGTTTCTGTTCCTTTTTTGTTTCTGGGAACAGAAACAAAAAAAAAAGTGTTTCTGTTCCTGGAAACAATTTTGAGAAAAAAATGCGTTTGGAAACAAAAAAAAAAAAAATGTGTTTCTGTTTTATTTTTTATTATTATTTTTTTCTTTTTTTTTTTTGGCCGGTGGCCTCGCCCGGCCACGGCGAGGCCCGCCGCCCCGCCTTGCCGGATCCGGGCGAGGCCGAGCGTCGCCGGCCGGCTGGCGAGCTCGGCCTCGCCGGATCTGGCGAGGCCGAGCTCGCCCGGGGCCGGCGGCGACGCTCGGCCTCGCCGGGGCCGGCGAGGTCGCCGCCCTCGTCGGCCGGTCGCCGGCCATGGCCGAGGCCGGCCACCGGCCAAAGAAAAAAAAGAAAGAAGAAAAAGAAGAAGAGAAGAAGAGAAGAGAAGAGAGGAGAGAGAAATGTGTTTTACGAAAGTTGTTAAAACAAAAAACAACTTTTTTTGTTTTTTGCTTTTGTTCCAGGATGTGTTTAGGAACAGAAAACATTTCTAACAAAACACGTCCAAACGCATTTTTGTTCCTTTTTTTGTTCCCGAACAAAAAAAAAAAAAAGAATTTCTGGGAACAGAAATACTTTTTACCATGCAGAGCCTCAGTGGCGGGCTTGCGATGAGTGATGGCCCTACCCCTATTAGGAAAAAAATTATAATATTACCCAATTATAATTTTTTTAATATATTACTACATATTATTAGAATTTTTTATCACCCCTAATCTTGAATTTGCTACTCCAATCACCCATGGTCCCTACATAATACCGACTTTTGAGTACGATGGAAATTACTAAAGAGAATAGCATAGGATGCGATGACACTAACAATTCATGACATTTCCCTTTGCTTGATTGATTCTGAAATGACCATATAAAAAATATATCAATTTGTCATTATAAATATTTTTTTATTAATATTGAGTTTACTAGTCAACTGGATGGTGAGGTTTTCACTTTCCAACAACAAATTGATTGGAAAAGTTCAAGCGGAGAAACTAAAGGTGAAGACCGGGCCTTGCTTTGATGGATAGCATATTCATAACCCCTTTCTCATATTAAATTTTTTTAAAGTTTTTTTCAGCAAAGAAAAGGAATCTTAAACAATTTTTGTTCCCCGTTACAAAGATTAAGATGTGATCGGATAAGAAAAAATAAGAAGTCTCATCATTTATTTGATGAAACTATCTATTATCCTGGGACCATGTTAATGATGTCGCATAGTTCAATGTTAATTCCCCAATCACAGGCAATCAATAGATTAATTGTCGTCCTCTCACACACAATCTATTGCATCCATCTCCTCTTTTCTCTTATTTCAAGTTATCTTACAAGTATTTCTAACGAGATCAACCCACCCTAGATGTCAATTAATATGAATTCAAACTCCAGGAAATTCAAGCAACCTCACTCCTGAGCTAAAGTAAAAAAGACACCTCTAAATCCAGATAGAAAGCCCATCACGATTCCTCCAACGTAGACAAAAATAGCCACTAATTAGCTGGGTTATCGCCTTTTAATTTGCCTCTGACGAAAATTCCTTCAATTAAAAGATTAAGATATCTGCTATTAATATTGATCAAGGAGGTGTCAAAAGATCACATTTTTTTTCCCTAAAAGAGGAGAAATTATATTTGGCCACTTCAATAATGGAACCGAAGGATCAGCCGCTGCTAGCACCGCCCAGCACCCCTCTACCATCGAAGGACCCCATCTGCAAAACCTGACTTGAGGCTTCAACATTCGAAGGCAATTGAAGGGGAAGTTGTTCTTGTTTTCCACCAAGAGCTACTGATAAAAAGACTCGTCAAAAACTCTACAACCCTCTCTGTCTGCCCCACGCAAGGCCCTTGCCGCCACCATCTCCACAGTACCGCCATTACTGGCCTCGACAATGATGGTCTCTCTCTAAGCTACAATCTTCTCAACATTAATAAGTCAGTCATTGAAAGCGAAAAAAACCTCTGAATCTAGAAGCAGAACTGCCGTGAGGGGGCAATCGCATCAAGAGCTCATTCACATCGGAGGAGACGCCAAGCTTGCAAGAAAGAAAGCCAATCACAAACACAATTAAAAAAGGGGAATTATGCAAATTGAAATATATGAAGGAACAAAAGGTAAGACTCATGTTCAGTTAAGCAAAACACAATGATCCCTATCCAAATTGTTCGAGAGTTATAATAAAACACAATGATCTCTCAAAAAAAAAAAAAAAAAAAAAAAAAGGAACGATCAGTCACTCTCTTCATACTATTGTCAAAACCCACTCATACTAATCACTTATACTTCTCTCTCAAAATTATAAAAATAATTTTAACATTTTACAGAAGCGACTATTATTTTACAATTAGTCTGTCGCAAATAAAAATCTAAATATAAGTTGCATACAATCAAAAATTAAGTTTACTTTTATTCATTTGTTACTCCATAAACCTAATGTCTCGTGGATTTTATTTCTAAACACGTTTTAAATATATGTAGTTTATCGTGAATATAATTATAAAGTAACAACTTGAATCGATATATTTTGAATCCATTTATTTACAAGTAAATTAAATTAAAATCTGAAAGTTAAGAATTAACATAGTTTAAATATTTTACAATTTGAAATGTGGAATTGTTTCTTCATTACATTCAAATTTGTATATTGACAAAAAAAAAAAAAATATATGTCGCCAAGTTATTCTTCTATTAAGTATATATAGATAGAAGGGAAAAAAATTGAAAGCAAACTTATTTAGATTCATTCTATTGCTAGTTCAAGAAAAAGCTTTGAGAATTAAATGACTAATAACATATGTTATTGATAAAATAACATAATTAAAAGATTTAAAACTGAATTGACCCAATAGATCTTAAGACTTTTCCAACAATTTTCCCCCTAATCTTCCATTGTCAAGGATTCTAACAAGGAACTAAACAACTTATTGATCCTCCTTGACAGGAAATCCAAACCTCATCTATGAATAAATTCGGGCAGCATGACTCATGCAGTGATCTTTGTCCCATCATCTTGTTCACCATATAGCGAGATTTGAAGACTGGTGTTTATAACAAAAAGCAAGTCACTATACTGAATGAAGAATGTAGTATATGAATAGACTTGCTACTTTTCCATTTATCTGTCTCTAATAGGATTAAGACTCCAATTTAATAACAAGTTAAAATGAAATCGCCATTGGATTAGGCAAGTAGAACACGTCAACGGGGTTTCAATGGTCTCCACGAAAACGCTCTTCACGTTTATCCTTTGCTCCATCGTCGCCACTTGAAGAGCCCATCAACCATTTTACACCGACGATCGTAGAGAGTTGGGGCAATGTCCAGCTCGTCTTTGGTACTGTTTTTTTGTTCTCCATCTAATGCATGTTATTATTCAAAAAGATATTTTCAACAAATTTATGTAAATTGATATACGCAATGAAATTATGGAGGCTCATATTTTCCATGTCCTTATTTAATATAAACATTAGAATTCTCTCAATTTACGAAATAAATGCATGACGTTCGTCCTTTTTAGAAGTTGACGGATGAGCCTCTAAAAATTCAAGAGCTGACACGTCTTCTCTTTTCTTCCTTTCCTTTCCTTTCCTTTGCCTTTCTTCTTCGGCCACATCGCAACTCCAATCTTCCACCGCCATCTCCACTAGTTTCTCCCCTTTCCCCAACCTCCATCATAGTCACGATCAGCACCACCATCAAACTCCCTCTAGGCTGCGCCATTATAGCTGTCCTCCTTCCCACACGCGCCCAAGTGTTTGCGTCCAGCCTACTACTCTTCACTACCATCGCCATCGTTAACTGACTACACAAGTATCTCATCAGACCGCCTTCTACTTCACTTGTCGGTAAACATTCCTCCGATCACCACCACCATTATTATCGCACCATCGCACACTGGCACTGACACTTACCCAACCACCCGCAACCACACCCCACACTTGTGATCTAAGGTCACTACCTCAAATTCAAGGTCCCTGCCCACAGGTGACCTCCGATCTGAGGGTAATTAAGGCCAAAAACCAATTGGTTTATGATCGCAGCCAGCGCACCACTCTCTATTGTTTGTCCAGAGAGAGAGAGTGGTAGAGAAACAGACAATGCCGCTGGGAGAGGTTGGTATATCAACGACGGCCCAAAGTACGAGGCATTCTAATCAATTTTGAGTAACTGGATTAATGAGTCATTGAACTAGATATCATTACGGTACAAGGCAAAGGAGTTTTGCAGGCATTGTCTATGGGCATGATACATTTAAATGATGGCATGACGTGACCATGCAACCTCCCAAGAAAAGTCTACGAGCACACAACAATAAAAATAAGCGGATGAGACTTTTGTCCCATGCATATGATTAGAGCCTATTTAAAGCTCAATAGTGTAGCGTGTGACAAATTTCCCACAGCATAAAGTTTGAAGTAAACAAGTGGTTTGGTATGCATCGACCTCGGGTCTAACTGTCATCTTCAAATTGCAAACACACTAGCTTTCCCTCCCCAAGAACAAATAGACACTTGAAGCACAATTGTTATGATGTAACTTACTCCTCTCAATTCCCTTGAAGTTTAGGTCTAATTAGCTCAATTTTCACAGATGAACAATGTTACCATGAATCATGACCTCTTGGGAATGGCTGTTCAAGGATGGGGAAAAATGGAAAGAAGAGAATAGAACTTCCTATGAACACTTCAAAGTTCGCACAACAAGGCCGAGGCCACCAATTATCATTCTAGAATGAAAATTGTAATATTCTGGAGGATTTGTGAAAGGACAGTTTTCATGATAAGTCTACAATGGAAGCGATAGAAGAATAACTAGGGCTCACCAAAACTATTGCTTAACTTTCAGCGAATCTTCAATCCGCTGGATTAGTTGATCAACCGTCAGAGCACCCTCTTAATAACTGAAAATAGCTCAATTAAGATAAGGGTAGATGATTAAAACATCTTAAAACTGTATAAGTTGCAAGCAATTGAACATAAAAAAAAGTGGATACCACCGAAGGCACATACCTTAAAAATGAACATTGATGGAGCTTATGTTGAGGGAGCTACGAAAGGTGCCGTCGCGGGGTTTATCCAAGATGCTACAGGGACCTTTCTTGATGGGTTTGCAAAAATTGTTCCAGCTTCATCGGCAATCCAAACGGAGGCACTGGCCATGGTCGAAGCTTTGAAGCTGCTTCAGTCGAAGAAAGAGAAAAACATGCAATTGCAACTGGAAAGTGATTGCTGCAAGCTTCTAGATGTAATGGTCAAAGAAGGCCACGTGCAGTGGGAAATTAAGCCTATAGTGGACGAAGCTAAATTCCTCTTGGACTCTTTTGAAAATATCTCCTTGGCCCATTGTAGTCGATCTGCAAATTGTGTAGCAAATTTGGTAGCTAAGGTCCGTAGAATGAATTCCTTGCCCCATTCTTGGGTAGTCTGGCCTCCCCAGCATCTTTGGGATTTGCTTTTTTTGGATACCCCAATGGGTCTTTTGTTTAAGAACTCTTTAAGTATTAATATTATTGTCTTGTTTTTGACCAAAAAAAAAAAAAAAAAGCATCAGAAAAATTTCACAACCCAATCTTACAGTTAAATTATAAATGAGAATCAACCTAACTTCCGATTAAATAACATTCAAATACCACAGAATGTGCATAAATCTTAGGCAATGACCATCAGTTATTAACATTTCTGCATTGAACCGGCAACAATGTCCTTCACAGAAAATTTATGGGGATACTCTCTGCCTATTGCTGAAAAGAAAGTATCACTTACTATGCGTGGTTGCAGCAACCTGAGAACTAGGGAAGCTGTGTTTTCCAGGATGGTCAAGCTCTACAAAGGGAAGGCCTTTCATTGATCGCTGTTGAAGACTTATGCGGTTTGTGCGTATTTATCATCGGTTATCATGTATAAACATGTTGGTGCTTCATCATGGATTCGTTGCTGGTTCCTTGTTTTGAGAGAGAATAATGATGAAGTTGGATGGAATCCCCCGGTCAAAAACAGTTTAGGAGGCGAAGGGTGGCCACAGATTAAAGGTCATTATCGATTCTTCATGCCACAAGAGGGGCGTTAGTGCCTATATGCATTACGAGGGGTGTCTGCGCTTTTTTGGCAAAATGCAAGTACTCTTACCAGAGTTCACCCAGTACCTTTCACATGATAAAAGATTAAAATTGCCTAAAAAACTTGTGACTGCATGTTTTTGTTCATATTGGGATATCCGGGGCATCTCACCACAGTATCAAAAAATTTTATGAGCCTTTACTAACATAATAATTATGAGAACTTAGCAGATTAAATTTCCACATGATAGCAAACGTGAAAAAGATAAAACTTACAAAATGCTTGAAAGGCTTCCCATCTTTGGATATGATAAAGTTTGGTAAATGCCTATAAATTTGGAAGCACCGATTGTCAAGCCTCCAAGAGGTAAACTTAAAAATGAATCTTTTACATATGCGTTCCAAGTTGGGTGAAATCTTGCTTTGTGAAATTAAAATGTTTGAAATTTCAATTCAAGTCAAAAACACGCCTGACTCACAAAACTAATTACATTTGACGCCCGTTTTTTTGAACTTGAGACTTGTATGCGATTGATTAGGGAAGGTACAGCCGTTAAATGAATTGATTCTTTTAATCAATTAAATCTGTCATGTGTACATGAGCATTATTGTAAAAGTGCACCGAAAATAGACAGAACGATTTGATTTGGATTAGGCTCAGTGGGCGCACACCACCTTCATCAGTTGATAATTTCTTTTGTAGCTTAATTATTCTGGTCAAATTGGACCCTTTTTTTTTTTTTTTTTTTTTTTCTGCGTTAGTAGAAGGCATGTGAACTAGAGATTGGCCAGGATCTCTAATTTACCAGCATTTGCTGCCTCGTCCACAGATTGCTAAATTTAGGCCCGCATGTTGAGATCCTCTGAAAATTATAAAATCAATTTATATTTTTACATTTACCTCATAAAAAATGATGTATCTTAATTCTTCTTTTCTCTCATTCTTTTCATTTTAGACTTTCTCTGTGCTTATCCCTCGGGTCACATCGGTCCATGACCTCGAATTGAAGTCACCTGCCCTGAGGAATGCCGGCCTGAGCAAGTCGCCTTGCCTTTGTTTGCATTGGGGCCAAGATAAAACCAATCATCAGAAACTCTTAATGCCCCTCTTTGTATGTCCCACCCCCATGTAAAGCCCTTGTCGCCGTGATCTCCACGGCATTGCCATTACTGACCTTGATTAGGGTTGTCAATGGGTAGAGTTGGGTCGATTTTATATGCCACCCAGCCCGACCTGAATCATAAGGGTCGCAAGCTCTATTTGACATGACTCGACCTGACCAAAAACCCATAAGATCCGAAGTGAAAACACAAGTCGTGTTGAGTTGGGTTTTCAGATTTTTTGGCTGCTTGCCTCTCTGTATTGCTTGTCCGCAAGAGGACAAACCTCATTGCATTTACTATCAAGTAGACTTATTGGCCGTAAACTGGCCATAAGCTATTTGAACGTGTCAATCACGACTAGAAATATGCTCTATTGCCAATGGAGCTATGAAAATAAAAATTGACCGAGCAAAGAGTTTGAAGTAAGTGTGTTGGAGGGCGAGATGGGGTCCATCTTTAGAAATGGGAGCCATACATGCTGCAAAGTGCAAAATTACACGGTATGTGCAAATTACTTGGTGGAAAATTTGGGTCTTTCTGCTGCTCCCGCTCGCCTCTTCTTTATCGGGAAATTTTATGCAGTGAAAAGACTGTCAATTTAGTTTTAACTATTCCATTTTTTAGGAGTCTATCGGAAAAATCAAAACTGTTTTTAATTATAGATTAACCAATATATAAGTGTGTAACAAAGTTAAAAAGAATTCTTAAATAATTACTCTCAAATTCCAGAAAATAGTAGGCTTTAGATTAAACATGAAGAGAAATACACAGAGTTCAAGTCTTGAGATAGATTTCCCAGCTTAATTATGGTTCAAAAGAAACATAGCAGCAAGTGGAGGTTCAAACAAAATACAAGACGGTTCTTTCAGCATCCTTCCTCTCTGAGCAAAGCTTATCAGCACAATCGATTGCCTTCCCTGAAAGTGTGTCTGATTTTAACCCTCTTGAAAGCTTCAAGAAGAGTCCTACCATCATTCAAAAGAGAAGTGAAAAAAAGATTATATAACAAATTTAATGAGAGTAACGACATAATTACCGAAGCATCCGACTCGGCCTGCAGATGAGTGATGTGGACAGGAAACTTTAGGAAAAGAGAGACTAAAAATGACTCGTTCATCCTTATAATCATGCATATATGCGGGATCATCGCTTACAATTTGAATCATGGGAGCCTTCACGATGAAACAAACCATGGAAAATTACAATTTATCCAATCCATGAACCTTTACTATGTAAATTATCTCCTTAATTCTTCATGACTCCTGTCTTTATATTTGTTTTGTCTTAGGTAAAACTTTGGTCTCTACATGCCTGTAATTGAGAAAACAATGCAAGGACTGGAACAATCAAATCGCCAAGAACAGCAGCTCATCAGTTTCTGTTTTTGCCCAGAAGAATTCTTAAATTTCCCCAGCAGGTTAGCATCACAAAAAAATACTTAACTCAAGCCTATAAAGACCTTCCCTGATTTAAGTAGGATCCTCATTTAAATAACATAAGTAATTCATACTTTCACTGCTTGCGAGCAAGCAGTTGGATTCCACAGACATTACTGGAAAGTTCCAATTCTAAGCTCTGGCATAAATCTTATCAATTAAATTCATTACTCAAAACACCAATTTTAATTTACAAGGGAAACGGTGGAAATATTCTTAAACCGAGGGGAACCTTTCTTGTCTTGAAGCCAGTCCAACAAAAATGCCAATAAAGAGGAGAGTCAATCGCAAAGATTGATTAATGGATATAAAAACAGTCATCATATGAATCATATCCAGAACGGATGGGCTATATTTGCAATGATAATTAGATGAACTGTCTTGTCTCGTGTATCATCGGGGGGACAAAGAGAAAAGAGAGTAGATCAGTAAAGAACGGCAATAGAATAAAAATGAACGAATATCCGTGAATCTTGTATCAGTCCCAATTTTGAAAGATGGGAAAATGACAGACCATTTTGACTCAACACCAGAAGAAAGGGAATTCAAAAACTGACATGAATGCTCCATTGCTTTCAGCCACATCGTATCTGATCATTTCCATTTATTTCAACAATACTTTAGATTCTATTACAATGAATATGGATACACCATAGACTTAGCTTGGATCCTCAATCCTAGGACCACAAATCCTTCGGATCTACATCTATCGTACAACAAAAATCACATATAAGAATTTTGATTACTTTTGTGCTTATAAAATTTATGTTCTCTGTAAGATGTGACGATATGCCCTATTTATTCAAAGGCCTTTAGACGGTAAAGAAACCTGCCGACAATAGTCTGCAAGAGCCCACAATGGGAATTTGTTCCTGTAAGCAGCATAGTGTAACATGCAATTCCTGAAGAAAACCCCAGTGATCTCCTGCAACACAAAACTATTGACTATTAAGAATGAGGGCAGGCAAAGTTCATGCTTAGATTATGTTGTTTTGTTGTAAGGCAATTCTCATCGATCAAGTTCTCTCTCTAATTAAGGTTTTTTTATTTGCACTTGTTCCTGATGATGTTTTGAGTAATTAAACAAAACTGCTTTTGAGATAATACACGTGGACAATAATCATCTCTAGGCTCGACTAGTAGTATGGATTAGTGCTCAGGAAATTCTTTCCAAGGAAACCGGTGGGGCGCAATCTCTTATTTCCTCACATATTAACCTATATGAGATCAGGTGATAGAAAGGTACAAACCTGTTGGATATAATCTCCGTCTTCCATTTGTGAATTGATTAGCAGCTTTGCAGCCCGGTGCAGGGGAGTTGGATCCCTCTCCGCCTGATAGCAGATGAAATATCAAAGTCAGAAACTTCACATAGAATATTGATTTTTACTATCATCAAAGTACAGTTAATGTGATTGAGATCCCGTATCATTCACTGACCTGCCCCGCGTGAATCAGACCCATCATAGTCCAAGCGGTGTGCACCAGATTTGATCTGTTTTCTTCAAGTGGTATGCATTCCTACATCGACCGATCTAGCATTAGAAAATTCAAGATTTCCATGCTCCCAGAAAAGCATGCAACTAAAACAGCTAAAGCCGAACATGCTGTTGAAGGTCCCTCTCTAAATTACCTTCCTTGGGCAAGAAAGATTGCTCTCTGCCCACCTGCCATCCTCCAACTGTGTTCGTAGAAGAAAGGTGACTCCATTGCGCATAGCTGCACAATTGATATATGTCTTGCCAGCAGCTGCTAGTCCTCCAAGCGCAAACCATAAGCCGTATATAGAACAAACTCCCCAGCACCCGTACCTGCAAGGGTTGCTCAATTAGCTAGTTGTTTCCTTGACTTATACCAATTCTTCACAACTACCCAATGGAAAAGGAACATACCGTGACCCGTCTGGCTTTTGCATGCTCTCCAGATATTGTACAACATTTGATATAAAATCTGCTATCTCCTCCTTTTTGTGACGAGGATACAAGTTCCTGAACAAAACCAAAGCTTGGATAGCTGATGATGTGCATTCAACATATTCATGTAAGAGTTTTCCTTAATGTGGACTAAATTAATTAACGTTGTAATTTACCGTTTAACAGTTACTGTTTTACGGGATTTGGTTTAAGGTGAAATAGAATGTTTTTTTAATTAGTCTAATATGGAGCTGGCTAGTGTGGGCCGAGTTGAGCCTGGCCCATAATGAGGGGGACTGGCTGAAAACTCTATAAATAGTGCTCAAGTCTCTCCTCTAACCATAATTCTTATATGTATCCTCACCTAAGGAGCGTTAACCTAACGATAAAGATGAGGGGGCCGCCTCATTGAGCCAGTGATACGGAGGGCAATAGAGGAGAAGGATTTGATGCGTGGATAATCCCCTTGATGTGTGGGTAATCCCTTTACCACTTCCGCTTTCAAGAACGATGGATCCTAAAACAGGTGCGTTAATCTTTCTATTTAATCATGTGTGTTCTTGTTCTAGTTATGGGGATTTTGGGGTTGCGCAATTTGCGTCTTACATGTGGTATCAGAGCCTCCATAACCCTAGAACTTGAACCCTAATTGATTTTGCCCTAAATTGTACGGATTTACCCTAATTTGTATGGATTAGCCCTAATTAGTACGGATCTTGCCCTAATTTGTAAGGATTTTGCCCTAATATGTGATTTTCGAAATTTTTTGTTCAATAAAAAAAAGTTAAATCACAAATTCGGATTGGGCTTGACGAGACGGTCAAAACCGTCGGCGGCTTGTTGCCGGGGGACGCCGCACGCGCCCTCACACGCGGCCACGTGTTGCTGGGGTCCTCCTCTATCTTGTGGTATATTTATTTTACATGTTTGGTGTTTTTATGGATGTGAAAATACTTATATAACCCTAAATATGTGTATTCTTAGTGTATTTTTGCGTATTTTTATTGTATTTTCTATTATTTTGGAAATACAACTGTTGGGTTATAGGTATATTATGACATAATCATTATAAAAGTGTGATTCATCAATAAAAATCAAACTTTATTGTGAACTGAAACTGGCTTAATGAGATATAATGATTATGAGATAATAATTGAATTATATTTCGAGGTAATGAGAAATAGTAAAAGTCATGAAACTTTTATTGCTCATGTATACTCCTTTACACGTTGTTAACTTTTGAATGATGAATGTTTTGAGAATCTGTGATCAAACTGATTATACTAATTAACACATCTGTTGAGTGTAGGTAATGCATGTTAGTAAAGTTATTGCACATTGTACCTAAATTCATATGGTCACTGGTTAATGTCCATCAAATTGAATATTTATACGGTTAAGGAGTATGGCAATATTTATGAAGAGTAATAGTATCTACTGTTATAGTTTAGATATTTGGTTCTATAATTTGACTCAATTTATAGGCCATTGGTTGAAGTAATGATATTTGTTACCTAAAATTTATTAATAAATCAGCTGTTGGCCTTGGAGTCATATTTTGCCTTATGAAACTCATAAGCTATAATGGATCAGCTATCAGGCTTCTCGATTTGGTGTACCATGTATTGCTATTGATAATAATTTGTGATAGATCCTCTAGATCAACATTCTTTTTATATTGTTATGGTAATCTGTAAATTGGGTGTATAAGAAAAGTTTCTTGTGTTGCTGTGATCTCATTGGAATCTGTCTTACATCTTATATATATATATATATATATATATATATATATATAAATGCATGTTTAACTTTATTAATGAATAAGGCAATGTAATTAGCATGATATGTGATTTCAGTGATATGTGCTCCCATCACTAAAGTTAAAATCACATGTATATGGTGTATGTGAGATGTAGATTTTATATTCCTAGTATGAAAGAGTTTCAAGAATTCAATTAAGTAATGACCACCAAAGTGGCATGCTTGATTGGATTTGAGAAATTTCAATCTCGTATGCTGATTGGGATGTCTCCTGGTCTAATGCGTGGTCATACTCCCAAATGAGGTGATTGTGTATTAGTTCATGGAGGGATACATGATGGTGTGGTGGAAGAGTGACTGATCCTAGTAGTTCATATGCCCAAAAGTGATGAATTCACGAAGATTGGAATATATTATCATAACCGCTATCATGTGGGGAGTGTACAACTGCATGTCATGTATTCTGCTCAAATGTGATTATATGATTATGCGTGTAACTCTCTGGATGTGTACTTATACGTTAAGTTACACGGTGCTCACATGATGCTAATTATATACATTGCTTGTTTTTCAGTCACATTCTTTGTAATTAATAACTCCATTATTATTGAGGTTTTTACTCCTTCAAATTTTAAATTGTGGACATATGATTTGTTGCTTGAGAAAAGAGCAATAGAATTTGCTTATTGTCTATGAAGCGTTCCATTTTGGAACACTTGAAATTTGGTTTGCCTGCTGACTGCACTGCTAAGAGATGATGGAAGCCTTAGTGGCTTGTAATTATGTCTTGTCTAATATCGAAATTAGGACACATCTGTAAAGATTGCGTTTAAGTCCTAATGACATATACATCTGATATATGGTTAAAAGATTGTTTCCAAAAGTTTTCTATTTAGGGAAAATGACCGAGATAAAGAATAAATAATTATAATTAGTCTTAAAGGTTGTCAGGCTTAATAGTGGCTGTGAGTATTTTTGCAAGTATGACAATGCGAAATAGCTTAAAGGGTCATTTGTCAAATACTTGGTAGATTCTGGGGTGGTAACTTAATTACTATGCCTATAAATCCTGACAAAAGATTTGGCCGAAAAGCATAATTGCACCATAATTAACATGGTGATGAGTATGATTTGTAAGACTAATTTATTCAGTCTTTTATGGGATTGTATTTTGAAAAATAACATTTTCACACACAACGTGTTTCTTATAAAAGTTATTTCATAAGCTTCTTTTGAGTTATGAACATGATGTAAATTACTTGAATCTTATTAAATTTAGAGATGGTTATTTAATCCAAAATTAGATGCGTTGGAATTTAGATTCACTCGGAATTTATTTTGTATCTTACCTAGATTGTTCGAAAGGGTGTTGATTTTAAGACCCTAAAGAAGATACAAGAATTATGATATCACATATTGTAAAGTTTCTACAGTTTGACATAATTGTAGAGGATAGCTGCTCTCAGACTATTAAAGGATAATAGTACGATGGAAAATCATTGTGTCTTTGTTTTTGCCTAAATAGATAATTGTGATACAGACAATTGTGGAATTTCCTGTACCATAAACTAAAATTGATAAGGTTCAAGGTACTAATTCTTAATATAGTTTATGATGAAATTTTTTCAAACCTCTCGAGGATAGAATGAAGTGGTTGTAGCTTTACTCAGGAGATTTGTTAGCGAAAGACAATCAGTTATTCCATTAGACTATATAGTCTATTTGTGAGAGCATGGATGCAATATCCACTACATAGTTGATTAAGTGACATAAATAAATGTTGTTTCTTATCCTCAATCAAGTATGTGACTAGATGCCATAAAAGGCGATATGCAATCTATGAAACATGTTTGGAAACTTACTGACTTATCTAAAGATCACAAGTTCATTAGTTGCAAATTGGCATACAAAACTAAAAGGATTTCAAAGAAAGATTATGGAATTTAAAGCCAAACTGGTTGCTAAAGTTTTTATTCTGAAAGAGGGGTGGATTGTTAATAGTGAAGAAATAATTATTTCTTTAAAAGACTTTATAATTATTTCTCTAAAAGATTCTTTCAGAGTGAATGTGGCATTTATAGTTCATTTTTGATATGGAGTTACACCAAATAAATACAAAATCTATATAGTGCAACTGGAGGATTTTGCAACTGATTTAAGTAAACTTGTGTGTAGACTGAAAATCTTATTAATAGTTTTATGTAAGTTTCCAGACAATATTAATAAAGTTTTATAGTGTTGTTATTTTGTTCAATTGGGAATAAAGTAATTCAATATACTGCAAGGTCAGTGGGAGGAAATTTATTTTTCTCATACTCTATGTACATGATATTGTGTTTACAAGTAATAATTTTGAGGCATGTTTTGTCCTTTGTACTGAGGTCTGTAAGAGTTGTTCTCACTATATTTTATTAGATTTTATATTAGATTTTCTCGAAGGATATTTGCTGATTGTATTTTGGAAATATTCAATATACATAATTGCAATTTAGGAATTACTCCTGTTTTTAAGGGTGATGGACTAAATCTATCACATTGTCCTTATTTAGATATTGAGAAAATCTAGTTAAATGGTGTATCTTGTGTTAGTGCACTTAAAAGTATAATATATGCTTTGAATTTGCACCAGATTAAATATCGTCATTACGATGGGACTTTTAGGCAGATATAAGTTGAATCCAGGACGCGATCACTAGGTTGTTGCCAAAAAGGTTTTAAGGTACTTAAAAGGACAAGAGATTATATGTTAATTTATAGACAATTTTAATTTTTGTAGTTAATAAGGTATTCAGATGTTAACTTTGCTGACCGTTAGGATGATATAAGATCAATAACAAGATACATATTCATATTAGCAGGAAGTGCAGTAAATAAAGTTTTATATCATCGTCTACTATGTAAGTAGAGTTTGTAACATTCTTTTAGATTGTTACTTGAGCTATTATGCTTCGAAACCTTATGAAGGGGTTGACCGTTTTGACTTTATGGATAGACCCATACGATTGAGTTGAAATAACAAATTTGTTGTATTTTTATTAATAACAAATGTCTCAAGGGATCTAAATATATGGCGGTCAAATATTTTTGACCATAAAGAAACGGTACAGAAATGTGATATTATAATATAACATATTTTCACAGATGATGTGATTGCAGATCCACTTACTAAAGGCCTACGCCCATGTGTATTTAAGTGACATGTCATTAACATGGGCCTAGGAGTATCTTCGGATATTGTTGTCTAGTGGGAGCTATTTTGACTTTACTCTAATAAAGTTCATATCTGTGCTCGTTACATTTAGTAACGGTTTGATATGTATCAACTTTTGTATTCAATAAAATATTTTTGAATGTGTTGTTATCATGTTAAATACATAGTGATAAAGTTTCAAGGTATTGCTTAAACCTTGAGTGAAGGCTAGGGGCATCCGGTTATTAGCCTTGTGCATATGTCTTGTGATACATAAAGAAAGGTTAACTATAAGGACAAGACATATGTGGGTTTATTAGAACCATAAAGTCATTCTCTTGTGGCACAAACTTTTGTGTCGCCTAAGGTAAGAGAATGGTGATTGACAAATGGGATCTCTCTATGAGAGATGTTAGCCATTTGCCACACTACTATATTGAATCCATATCAATAAAGTTGAAAGCACTTGGGACCATGGAAGGCTTTGTGTGTATACATGCAGTTACCACCATGATTCGGTGTTGGAGACTTTATGGGATATGATTGACTATTAAAAATTATCTTTGGACCAATGTGCGCACATACAGTACAATTTCAATTAATATAGTTTAAGTGGGAAAATGTAAGAGTTTTCCTTAAGTTGGACTAAATTAATTGACGTTGTAATTTACCGTTTAACGGTTATCGTTTTATGGGGTTTGGTCTAAGGTAAGATAGAAGGTTCTTTAATTAGTCTAATATGGGGTTGGCTAGTGTGGGTCGAGTTGAGCCTGGCCCATAATGAGGGGGTCAAGATAGTGAAGCCGAGATCCCTCCTTCCTATTCCTGAGTCTTTCTGATTCATGCCGTTCTCTGCTCTGCTCTGATCTGCTTTAACTGTGCTCAAACAAGAGGAGAGGGTGATCTGAGGCTTTCAAAAGTAGACTTGCCTTGCAACCTGTCTTGGAAGAAACCTTTCTTGTCATCAATATGCTTCTAAGGTATTCCTTCTTGACTGGTTGGCTTTTAAGTAGTACGATAATTGTCGATGAGAATGCGTTTTGGGCATGGTTTCCGAGAGCATGATTGTCGATGAGAATGTGTTTTGGGCATGGTTTCCGAGAGCATGGTGTTTGTTCGAATTGATATTGCATTCATCGAGATTCTCTAAGCTAGCTTACATCGAACTTTAGGATATGGACTCCCCTCCACCTGCTAACAAAGTGAACCACCAAACTTTAGAAGAAAATCTAAAGATGCTCAGTGAACCACTTTCCACAGAAGAGCATTGCTGACGGCTCATCAAATCCCCGCACTCATTTCCCTTAACTCCCTACCGAATAATCTCACAAATCGACAAACTCGTTCTTGTTCAGAAGAAGAGCTCATTTTGTTGAGCAGATTGTGAGCATTTCATCCGGGATCTAATACAAGCGATTCATTCCCAATCATCACAAACAAGAAAAATCTGGTTCACATCATCCCGACAACATCAAAAACAGTTCAAAAGAGCTTGAGTTATCTCACCATTCTTCGGGAGCTATATTCTGGCCTGTACGCTTTGAAGAAATTTGGGATTTTTTTGCGAGCATTCTCCATCTTCACTTTGTTAGCAGGTGGAGGGGAGTCCATATCCTAAAGTTTGATGTAAGCTAGCTTAGAGAATCTCGGTGAATGCAATATCAATTCGAATAGACACCATGCTCTTGGAAACCATGCCCAAAACGCATTCTCATCGACAATTATCGTACTACTTAAAAGCCAACCAGTCAAGAAGGAATACCTTAGAAGAATATTGACGACAAGAAAGGTTTCTTCCAAGACAGGTTGTAAGGCAAGTCTACTTTTGAAAGCCTCAGATCACCCTCTCCTCTTGTTTGAGCACAATTAAAGCAGATCAAAGCAGAGCAGATAACGGCATGAATCAGAAAGACTCAGGAACAGGAAGGAGGGATCTTGGCTTCACTGTCTTGACACCGACTTGCTACCGAAACTCTGCATACGAACTAGCCAACCACCAAACTAAGCTCTCCTCTAGATGATATCACTTTACTTAATCAATCTTCTCATTGTTATAAGAGGACTTCCATCTTTCAAATTTGCAGCATAAATATCTATAAGTACAATTTAAGCCCAATTCTATTATAGCTCAGTGACACTATTACTAACCTGCATCTTCATTCCATCTTCAGCAACCCAAAGGTAATCTAGTATCCTAGTAAGATGCTTCTTGAAATAGTCACTGTCTGGGTCCTCCACCCGGCAAGCAAGCATGCATAACACCTGTCTGAGTCCAAAGCAAAAGAAATTCTCAGTGATGTTTTCCCAAAGTGTGTGAATATTGAGTTATCTCTCTCTCCCTCCTCCTTAAATCTATGTACTCATTACCTTTTCCACACATCCAATAGTGATATATTGACTGTTTTCATCTTCATAGTGGATGTGCTTCACTGTCACCTGAAGAGCCTTCTCTCTAAGTTCATTAAACGACCAACGGTTGAGAAAAGGCCCTGTAAATATGTGAAGACTATCCCAGCTCAGATCTAAGTGATGGGGATAGTGGAGATCCTCTTGCAACAACAACTTGAATCACTTCATTAAAAATTTGCTGACTCACGAACTATCTGATTCTGGATCGATATTCTGGACCCGGTAATGATACCTACCTTGGCACAAAGATGGCGGACTTTTCTCCAGCAAATCGTGTCATAGGGTTGAGTATGAAGTTCTTTTCTCAACTGTGGAACAAGAGCCGTGATTGGACCGATGAATCTTTTCCATACAAATATGACATGGGCATGTAAATCATTCGACGGTAGCAATTCAGACAACATCTCCACGACACTAAGGAGAAACGCAATTAACAAAACAGAAGTTGAAACTTTCTATCTTTTAACGAACATTCTGGGAGGGTGGCCACTTTGATAACAAGCCCATGCCATATTCTTGTTGGTTCAGCAAAAATGCCATATTATTTCAATTTGAAAACTAATCCAACACCTTTGTCTTAATACCTGCGCAAAATTAAATATACAGGACTACTATAGAATACCATCAAGGACAAGATTAAGATATCTGCAAAAACAAACTAGGATGAATGGGGACGAATTAAGGTAAGATCCAGAACTTAGAGGGCATTGAGTTGGTTCCAGACCAATCAAAAACACCGAGAATTTACAGAGCATGTATGACAAGACAGCACACAAGCACAAAGACAATGTCATTTATACGATTCACTCAAACACATACGCAAACCAATCTTGAGAACAATTTTTTGTCGATTAAGAAGGAAGAGAGAGAGAGTACCGAGAGCCAAATCTTGCCCCAGGAGGGCATGTAGGTGACCCCACCATGACCACGAATCCACTTCCTGGCCCGAGGACAAGCATTCTCCAGGCCACCACAGGCCCTTCCCTGTGAATGCACATGCATATGTAGCTCAGGGCCGTGCAGATGAACATGGTACTATGACCTTCAATGTGCAACCCCACCCACCATCTTCATTCTGCAACAAAATAAAGGAAAAATACTCGCACACTGGTCTCCGTTCGTTTTGCGAAAAATATCATGTTTCCGGAAAATATTCTCCTGGAAGTCATTTTCCAGGAAAATAACTCTATTTTTCGGTGTTCGGTCGAAACTTAAACTTTGAGTGGAAAGTATTTTCTACTGTTCGTTAGCTAATTCAATTGTTTGGGAAAAATTATCAAAAATTGAATTTTAATATTTTTAATTGACCAAAAAATTAGTTTTATTTTTTATTTTTTAAAATGAATTTTATTTATTTATATATTAAAAAATCAAATTTTTTTATTATTTAGTATTTATTCTTTCTTTTTCTTGTTTTCTTCTTCTTTTCCTTACTCCTTCCTCCTTCCTCCTCCTTCCTCCACCGCCGCCTTCTTCCTCCTCCTTCCGCCGCCACCGCCTCCTTCCTGCCTAATGATGGCCAGCTGCCTGGCAGTAGACGAAGACCCAATGGCCAGATTCGGCGAGCTCGAGGCTCGGCCGATCTCGCCCGAGCTCGCCACGAGCTCGCTGGATCTGGCGGCGAAGCTTGGGCTCGCGAGAGCTCCGCCGCCAAATTCGATGAGCTCGTGGCTTGCTAGAGCCTGGCAAACCTCTAGCGAGCTTGGGTGAGGCCCGAGCCCCACCCGGCTGCCGGATCCGGCGAGCTGCAAGCTCTGCCCCAGGCCGACGAGAGCTTCGCCTCACCCAATCTGGCGAGGCCTGATCTCAACTTCGCTAGATCGGGCTAGGCGGAGCCTCGCCGGCCTGGGGCCAGGCTCGAGCTAGCTTGCGGCCAGTCGTCGGATGCCGCCATGGCCGATCGCCGACCGCCACCAAAGAAGAAGATGAAAAGGAAGGAAAGAAAAGAAAAAAAAGAGAAGGAAAAAAAAATTAAAAACTCAATTTGAAAAAAAAAAAGAAAAGGAAAAGGAAAGCATAAAAAGAAAAAAAAAATATTGATAAAAAAGCAAGATGGAAAAAGTTATGGAAAACGTTTTTGCACTTCTCAAAAATGGAAAATGTTTTCCTCACTTTTAAAAGTAGTTTTTTCCAATGATGAAAAATATTTTCCTTGATTAATTAATTTTCCGTGAAACGAACGCCGGAAAACGTTTTCCCAGAAGTTATTTTCCACGAAACGAACGGACCCTAAGTCTTTTTAAGTTATGCTATTGTCCCCAACTAGGTGTCTCTGTTTTGCGAGAAAGAGTACCTGGCGATTGTAGATGTAGCAGAGGATCTCTTTGCGGCGCTCAGTGGGGAAGATAGCATCGAGGTGGCCGGTGATGTAGACGCACATGACTAGGGGAGGGAGGAAGAAGAGAGGGCCAGCATTCTTGGCAAGCCAGTGGCTGTACTAAACAAAGGTTTAGGGTTAAATTGACCAGAAATGACTAAATTAGCACAACGTAAAAATGTTTAGGACTAAACTGGCACCAAAAAAAGGTTTAGAACTAAATCGGCATAAAGACAAAAAGTTTATGACTTTTTTGGCACTTTTTCCAAAGTAATGGTGTATTAAACAAATTGCAGGTGGGGCAAAATTCCAATTGACGTTTGAGATTAGGTGTTTTTCTCATATTTAGAACAAGATTAAGATGTTAAATTACGACGGGGATAAAACAACTTGTAGATTAGTTCACAAATGATATACGAAAGTTCTAAAATGATAAGAGAGATTTTTGTATGAGTAAGACATAATTCCATCCCTCCATTAGTGTGTTTATCATCTTATGGCTTTGGGTAAAAAGTCTCTTTCCCTCTTCACTAGTAGTGGCAGCAAACGATATGCGTTAGCGATTTCCTGATTCGAAGTCTGAGATTGAGATGATCTCTTTGCCCGAATATTGCGTAGAATATAGTTCTCCGGAGATCAGGTGACCTCTAGCATTTCTCATAAGGCTACGGTCAAGAGCTCATCTTAAGAACACAACTAAAATTTTCACGTTTTGGTGGACTTGTGGGGATTGATATTGCTAAAAGGGAAAGAAGAGGAAATGCAAAGCCGGGAAGTGTACGGTACCTCTTCGTGCAATGTAGAGTAGCTCTTTGGGTGCTTTTGGCTCAACGCCATCCTCAACTTTGAAGCCAAAAGAAGAAATGGACACGGACAATTCTTTCCCAGATACACGAAACGAGAAATTGGGGCCCGACTCTGAATGAGAAACGTGTGCGTGGGTGTGCGTATTTAGGTGCGTGGTACATGTTACCTACCTGCATGCGCATGAGGAGGTCGCTGCAGGGCTTGACGTGGTGGCGGTGGTCGTAGAAGTGCTGGCGAGCGGCCTCCACCTCAGCATGCTCCTCCGTGGTGCCGGCCTCCGGGTCGAACTCCCAAATCTGCCTTCCCACGTAGTTGTTGGTGCTGTACAAGTAGGGGCCGTCCACTCCTTCTGCTACCTTCAGCCTCCACATTCTGGTCCCTCTCTTTTTTCCTCTCTTCCCTCAGCTGATTATGTTCTGACTCTAGCACGCTGTCCTTCCTGATGATTCATGCAAAATACAAAAGAAAAATAAGAAAAATAACCCACGAGAAATAATGAATGAGTTGCTACAGATCAAAACTCCTCACAAAATTCTGCTTGTTTTCTGATATTATGTGATGATAGGCATGCATATGCATTAAAGATATGGCGCCGTGATCTTAATTTAGCATGGGCAAAAGCATGAACCTATCAAAATTTAGATATTTCTCTTTTGTTTGTGAGAGTAGATGAGAAAATAATCAAGCTCTCTCCAAAACCAAGTGCTATTGCGGTCTTCAGGTGAAGAAAGGGGACCTCTATTTGTCCCCACGTTTTGGGTCGCCAGCTTCTTCCTACATTCTTCATCTCATTTAAAATAATGCCAGGTTCGTCGAACAAAATTAAAATAATGCATGATATTGTTCACCCAAAGAATCATGTTTTCTTCTGCCCCTAATTGGGTGGTATAACATGGAAAGACAACACCCACATTTTCATTTTATTAAATTTGTATGTCTGTGATATTTATAATTCGTTATTCACCTACCAGAAGCATGGTGGAAGGAAAACATAGCCCTCATACAAAATCAGTGGGCCAAATGCTGTGGTGGACCTTTCAGTAAGTTGTCCTCGTTCAATCAGGCAATAAGAGCGTGTCTGATCTTTTTGTATATCAATATAGTAACCCTCTCTTAACATTCCAAAAAGTTACCTAAAAAATCACAAACCTATTACACTTTGTTAATTCAGCTATAAATCATTTAATTTCGTTGATTTAGTACTAAATTTTTTAGGTTTTGTCAATTGAGTCAATTTGACTAATTTTGTTCAAAAATTGTTGACGTGGATGCTAGCCGTCATACATGGTACAACTAGCATTGACATAGAGAATTTTCAATAATATTTCAATGTTTTTTCAATTTTTTTTAATTTTTTTTAATATTCTCTTTTCCTTCTTTACTTCTTTTACTGTGGTCGGTGAAGGTGGTAGGGCCTTTTGCTGGCCACGAGGAAGAGCCTTTGGAGATTGATTCGAAAGTTCGAGTGGTGAAGTCACCGAGGATTGAAGAGGGTGTCCGATGGGAACAATGACTTAGTCGAAGAGATTCGAAATTTAGCACTCGATGCTCGCTTCGAACCCAAGTTTCGTCCTCAAGAGGACAAATTGTTGGCGAGCTCGTGTTAAGAGGCTTCGATCTGCGGAGTTTCATCCTTTGATCACCGCTACTCTCTCTCTCTTTCTCTCTTCGTCCTTGGTTGCTCTCCTATGCTCAATCAAAGGCCGTGAGCAAGACCAGCCTCACCGGCCGTGGCAACCTTGCTGTGTACTGCAGTTCTCACCAGCGGCCAGCGAAGGCTTTGCTGCCTTCGCAATAAAAAAGAAAAGAATAGAAGGACAAGAAGAGAAAAGAAAGAAAGAAAAAACAAAGGAAAAAAAGTATTAAAATATTATAAAAAATTATTGATGTTAGTCAGAACATGCCACATAGGACGGTTCAAATTTACGTTAGTAATTTCTAGTCAAAATTAATGGAATAAACTCAATTCGCAAAACATGTTAAGCTTTAAAACTTAACTGGTACAATTAAGGTTACGTTTGGTTCGATAATTCAAAAGCCCTTGGGAAAATTTAGGGTGCTTGACAACCATTCCAAGGGGTTTTGGGATGAAACTAGCCTTGGAAAGGTTGAAAGCTTAAGGTTGCCTTAGGCTTTTATCTTTTTTGGGATACTATATCTAAAGATCTTAATGACTTTTTTTACTTTTCATCTTGTCCTTACTGGCTTTCTCATCCTTTTACCCTTGTTAAGGATAAATTATGGTTAGTTGTCGGCAAGCCTAGGCATCACCTGGGATCATGCGTCATCGATGGTTCTTGGGGGTTGTGCGACACGAGCAACGGTGCTTGGGCTTGCTGGTGACCCCAAGCCTTGTTGCCCAGGTCGTGTGACCCTTGCCAGGGGTCACTTGACCATAAGCGAGTCTTGTTAAGTGTTATGTGACCTCGGCGATGGTCATTGGCACCATATTTGGCTCGTTGGCTGCCTTCGACAAAGTGTTTGGTTTTTCTTTGCAACTAAAGCCCCTTGCATAATGTTCGTTTTGCCAAACACTACTTAACTCAATGTTACTTTGCAAAAGAGTTTTTACCAAAACAATTTGCATTTCCCCAAATGACTCTAGGCTTTAAGCATTTGTATTTTCTCAAAACCCATTTTCAAAGTAAAACAAAATGCAACCTAAAAGGTTTAGAATTGAATTATTGGATAATTTTCTCCATACCTAACATAATTTCTTTATTTCCATTTTATATTTTCTCTTGAACAAAGACATTTAATTGAGTTGATAAATGGGTACATGGAATAAATGTATCTTTTAAAGCCTTACATGGGGTGCCAATTTTTTTTTTTAGCAAGGATCGATACAAGACTCATGAATTATTTCACGAAAATCAACTTTCAGGAAAATATTTTTCGGATTTTTCCGCGTTCGGTTCTTGGAAAATAAATTAGTCAAAGAAAACATTTTCCACCAATAGAAAAAAATCTTCTAAAATAGAGAAAACATTTTCTTCGTTCACTCTCTCTTTTCTCACACTCTTGCGCAGCCGTCCTAGCCTCCTCTTCTTTCTTTTTTTTTCTCTTTTAAAATATTCAACTTGTTTTTATTTTTTCTCTTTTTCCTTTTTCCTTTTCGTTGGCCAGCCACCAGCTGGGTGAGCTCAATTGTGGTTGTTGGCTAGCAAACGAGCAAAGAACAAGAATGAAAAGAAGAAAAGAAAAAGAAATTAAACTTTTGATTTTGATTTTTTTAAAGAAAAAAAAGAAAAAAAATTATTAAAATGAGTGCATAGAGGAAAATCAAATCAGATTTTACTTATTAACTAGTGGAAAAATTTCCAATTCATTTTCAGGTTTTAGCTAAATATCGAAAAATATTATCATTTTTTGGGAAAATGACTTGTTAAAAAATGTTTTCTAAATCCACTGGTGGGCAATTG
Source organism: Eucalyptus erythrocorys (assembly GCA_014182555.1). Lineage (NCBI taxonomy): Eukaryota > Viridiplantae > Streptophyta > Magnoliopsida > Myrtales > Myrtaceae > Eucalyptus > Eucalyptus erythrocorys. Next base: position 49,694,996 of record CM024602.1, read on the forward strand.
AGTTGGTTCGGCTTTAGGCACTTCATCGCAGAGGTTTGAGGGTCGAAACTCCGCAGCTACTGACACGTCTTAAGTGGAGGGCCATGGTGGTGGGGTCCTGCGCTAGTCTCCCCCAAGGTGGGCAACTGACTTGTTAAAATATTATCGGGTTTTAGCTAAATATCGAAAAATATTAGCATTTTTTTGGGAAAATGACTTGTTAAAAAATATTTTCTAGACCCACTAGTGGGCAACTGAGTTGGTTCGGATTTAGGCACTTCATCGCAGAGGTCTGAGGGTCGAAACTGCATAGCTGCTGACACGTCTTAAGTGGGGGGCTATGGTGGTGGGGTCCTGTGCTAATCTCCCCCGAGGTATAGGGGCCCGGTCCTTCGGTGCCGTCCTGAGCACGGGGGACCTGTGGTGGAGTTCTCGGTCATAAAAAAGAAATATATATATATATATATATATATATATTCTAAAACTGTCACATTTTTCACGAAACGAACAAAATTTAAATATTTATATGATTGCCCTTTAATTACTTGGGAGCCTTCTTTTCTGTGCACTCATTTTAATTAATTAATTTATTATTATTATTATTATTATTATTATTATCCTTGTTAAAATAACAATTTTTAAAGTATTTTTCCTATTTTTCTTTCTTTTTCATTCTTTCTCAGTTGGTGGTTAGCCATAGGTGAGGGATGAGCTCACCTCGTCGGCCTTTGGCGAGCTCGTCCCTTGCCAATTGATCTAGCAAGGCTCGAGCTCGCCAACCTTGGCAAGCTCGATCTCATTTGTGGCCAGTGATTGGCCAAAGAAAGGAAAAGAAAAAATAATTAAAATTTCGATTTATAAAAAGAAAAGAAACGAAAAAAATAAGAATAAAATATTATTAAAAGCATTGCACAGAGGAAAACCAAATCAGATTTTTCATACCAAATAGCGGAGAATATTTTCTAATTCGTTTTTAGGTTTAAGGTAAATACCCCAAATATAATCATTCCCCTTCAAAATGATTTCTTAAAAGATATTTTCTAGAAACGTTATATTTTTTGTGGAATGAACGGAGACTAAATTTGTCATTTGAGACATTTATTTGGGACAAAATTCATTATGGGCCCTTTTGAAAAAATGACCTTTCGGGCTCTTATTTGAGATTAAATTAATCACTTTAGGCTCTTACTTTAAATTAAGATGGTTATTTCGGACTCTTAATATCTACTTTGAACCCTCTTTATAAGAAAATTACCTTATTTGACATCCTCATTCCAATTTTTCCTGACTGGTTACATATTACTTTTTTTAAGTCTATCGACGAGGTTCACGTGACCACGACGAGAGTCGGCCCGGTGTCATTATCGACCGTTCATCATGGTGGGCCCGGCGACATTCTTTTTTATTAAAGACGTGAGAAATAGGCAAAGGCAATAACCTCTACGAAGGTAGGCGAGGAGAGAGATCTGACGTCGGAATGGGAAGGTGCATAGTTGGTCTTTGTGGTTCCGTCGACATCTGATCCCCATCCCTCTTCCCTTATTTGTCTCGTGACCCTTATTTTTGGCAATCATGTAGGTTGTGGACCTTTCGGGATTGATTTCCCCTCTCTCCCTTCACTATAAAATAAAATTGCCCTTTGCAACAACTATAAGAAATTCCCGCATGATTGTATTTTAAATGTTTGTATTAGTTACTTGTTAAATGCGGATTAATCTGTCTCCACTCAAATGCTCAAACTATCAAAAAGATTGATCACTCGCCTGACAATCTTGCTCAATGTTATTTTCGAATGCATGTATTGCAGCTTTTCACACAAAAATTCCTTTTCAAATGTGACCTCATTTGCACATTTAAGTGAGGCGTTGACTCTGAAAATAGAATTGAGTATAGTCTAAATAATGAAAGGAAAAAGTATCAAGAATATCAGATCATGAGAAGAGAACTTTATTATAAGACACCCAAGGTACGACTTTGACAAGACAAAGCCCAAACACACACATATAATCACTCTCTCTCAGGAAGCATTAACAAGCATCAGATCCAACATCCCAGAAACCACCCTCTCCTCCGAGTACGGGGGCGTCCGCAGAGGTCGTCCGCGGTTTAGAAGAGATGGTGGTGCTTCTTGCCATGAGCCTATTACTCTTTTTCCTTGGTCTCCTTCTTCTTGTGCCTGTGGGCGTGCTCTGGGTTCTTCTTGGCCTCATGCTTCTCATACTGCAGTTTGCGCATCATTAATTAGGAATTGTGTGAAAGAAACAAGATGAGTCAAGGTAAAGAAGAAAAAAAAGATCTCTCTACCACGTTTATATTTTTTAAAAATATGCTCTAAGTATGGTATAAGTTCAACCCAAAAAAAACAGTGAATAAAGTTGAAGTTTTTGGTCATATAGATATCGTTATGGATTACAACTACGTTTTCTTTTAAGCCAATCATGGGGAAATCTTACTCCTCTAGCTGATTGGTGAAGGAAATTGAATGAATTCCAACTATTGTTCATTTATCAGGATGATCCGTTGCATGGCATGCCATGATGTTCGATTGGAATATCTTAGTATAATTGAGATCCTTGGCGTCCGATGTTTGTGATCAACATGACGATTCAAGTCAATAAAGTGGAGATGCGAATTTGATCTATATATAAAGTGGAAAATAATTGCAAGGATTGAGAAGAAGATGATAATCATTACCAAAGCATTAGCGCTAGCACCGACTGCACCGAGCCCGCCGACTTCTTCGAGGTGCTTGTGGTGCTTCTCCTCCTTCTTGTAATCAACCTCAAGCTTCGAGACGATGGTCACTTTGGTGGTATGAGCATAAGCATTATCAATGCCAATGCCGCCGGTGGTCTCAGAGCGGAGGTCAAAATTGATGAGGCCAGCATTGATGGTGCCAGAATTGATGATGCCAAAATCGTGGAGTCGTCCTTCGGCCATGGTTGGTGGTTGTTCTTTGTGGGATGCTAGAATTGACGATGGGTTAGGGAAAGGACTCTAGATAGCTGAAGTGTATGGTAAGTGCTGTGAGATTGTTGGAGAGGGAGGGATGTATTTAGAGGGAGAGTTGGCACATGCAAAGCCTCACATCCAATCGAGTCAACGTGGGAGGCTCTAAATGCGTGATGGACGGTCAGGATAGGTTGGTGTGGTTCGATTCGATGCATCTTTATCTTCTTTTGATAAAGCAGTTGTTTGATTGTCAAGCCAGAAAGAAGAAATTGAGGATAAGCTTTATTATTATTATTATTATTATTATTTTTCTGGTGTTGGAGTTGGGGGATGTTTTGCATAGATGAATACTTATTTGGCAAATAATTTTTATGAGTTGGAACGGAAAAAGTGAAAATCTTAAGGACCTTTCAATTTGGTTAAATATTTTTAATGTTATGTGTTGAGAATATGTTTTGAATGGTTTTTTATTCAAGGAGTTTCCTATTCTTGATACAAAATATTCGGCTGACTATTTCTTTTGACTTAGAAAAGGAAAACAATGAAAAATCTTGAGAATATGCGAATCTTATAAATATTTAATGTAACATGTTGAGAATATGTCTCGAGTTTGAGTCCGTAGAGAAATACATTCCAATCTTGTGGTTCTAGTTTGATTGATTTTCTAGTTTGAGTAGCTCTCCTGAAGGGAGTTTCGTCTTTTGGACACAAATTATTTGGCAAATAATCTTCCTAAGTTGAAATGGGAAACAATGAAAATCTAGATAACATTTCAATATTGTAGATAATTGATGTAACCAGTTGAAAATATGTCTCGAGTTTGAGCTCGTAAAAGAATCTTGAGCCAAGTAAGTTTTTTAGTTTATGTCGGTTTTTTAATTTAAGTAATTTTTCTAGAAATCGTTTCCTAGTTTGAATACAAATTATTTAGTGGATAGTTTTTGTGAGATGAAATGGGAAATGGTGAAAAATTTTGAGAACATTGCAATCTTGTGAACACTTAATGTAATGTGTTGAAAGTATCTCTCCAGTTTGAATTCATTAAAAAAAAAAAAAAAAAAAAAAAAAAAAACTCAATCCAAATGGGTTTTCTAATTTGAGTAGTTTCGTGATTTGAGTCTAAAAGCAATCGATGCTTTCACATAAGCATGTATATCTTTGCTGTTCTTATCTTTTTCCGTCAATTTCTTTGATAATTTCTTCTTCCTGCCTTAAGCTTGAAATGAAAGATTCATTAACTTTTAGGATGCAACTGTAGGAGTCTAAAGCTCAAGATGAGGCTTCATTATGGTGTAGGTGGGTGGTTGTGACTCATTAATTAAGGAACCCAATCGCATGAGCGTGCTCTGCATACACTATTGATTGAAGATCTAAAGATAGGGTCTTGTATCCAGAAAAAACATACTTTACTTAACGCGTCGTTCATGATTGTTTGTTAAGTTTGTCCTCGCGTAAAAGAAAAAATCTAGATCCTTCCTTACCTGACTCACTCAGACCACATCTTTAAAAAGAATATTTGGAATAATTGAACGAAGTGATAATTTATTTAATAGCGGGTGTTTACTTAAGATTGACTCAATGAGGCTCCTCTTGCTATGCAAGACTTATTGGTGTTTTACGGATCATGTTTAGTCATGTCATGTTGCTAGTAGAGAATCAATCATATCCATAATGATGAATGTAAATAAAAAAAAAAGATTAATAAACTTTCTCATTCGCACGAACAATGAACATGATTGGTGTGTAGAATATTATTCACAATTAAGAAAAACAAATCCATATATGATTATAAAACACCGATATCAATAAACACAGTGGAATTAAAGCGTACATGTTTGAGCCATTGCTTCACTTGAAGAAAAGTAGATCACTCTGATGATCAAGGATCTATTGGAATGCCAGATCTTCTTCTCTATGACCTATTTCAGTATAGCAGTTCTCAATAGGACAAAGCAACTGATACCTATCCTTTTATAGGCTAGAGAGGGGACCTAGTAAACCCTAATCAATAGTATGTCAACTGGGCCCTTCCCATTATAGGCTTCAATTAAACACAATTGCCTACACTTTGCTACTTAACTAGGCCCGTTATCAATAGATGCCAATACCTACTTTAATTAGATCACTATGGGGTTCAACAAATATTGGAATATCCATTAACCCGATTATTTAAAATAGGAAATCAATTAATTAATATAAGCCCATATTATAGGAAATTTCCAACATGGTGATGTGGTCACAAGTCATGAGATAGAGTTGGGAAAATGACACAAATTATTTCTGAATTTAGATCTAGTATGCAATGTCATCCCCAATTTTTAAATTGTTTAATATAATCTCTGAACTTCAATTTGCTCAATGTGGACTTTAAGTTTTAGTTCAACATGTAATGTCATTTTTGAATCTGGGCGAGGCCAACCTCGCCCGCGGCTGGCGAGGCCAGGGCAAAGGCGAGGGTCACGTCCCTCGCTCGGCCTCGACCAGGGTTGCGGCGAGGCCGGCCTCGCCCGATCCGGGCTAAGCCGCCTCACCCGCGGCCCGGTCGAGGCCGAGCGAGGGCCGCGACCCTCGCCGACGGTGGGCGAGGGCTTCACGGCCCTCGCCTCTGCCCTGGCCTCACCAGCTGCTAGCGAGGTTGGCCTCGCCTAGATCCGGGCGAAGTCGCCTCGCCGGCGGCTTGGGAGAGGCCGGGCGAGGGCCACGAAGCCCTCACCCAGTGGCCAGCAAGCCTCACCGGAAGCTCGCCGGCTACCCCAGGAAGAAGAAGGCATAAAAGAAAAGAGAAAAAGTAAAGAAAAAGAAAAAAAATAATACAAATTAATAAAAAATTCGAAAAAATCATAAAAAAATCATAAAAATTGCCATGTTAGCGTCCGACCACCAGCCGACGTCCACGTCATCGTCGGACAGCCAAAATTGGCCGGATGGACTGAATTGGTACTAATATTAAAAGGTTTAGGACTGAATTGGTTCAATTGAAAGTTTAGGATTGAATTGGTACCAATGCAATAGGTTTAGGACTTTTTTGGTACTTTTCCCCACAAAATATCATCATGAATTGGTTGGAGGTAATTGATCCCACGAATCTTCTTCCAAAGCATAGATTAACGGTTGTTGTTGGATGCCAATCCTTCTCGTATTTGTCGTGCCGTCCGCAATATGATATGTTAGGCACACATGCTTAATGGAGAAGAAGTGAGATCCCTTAGGAATTATGAAATTTAATTAGACTTTACTCCTTTAAAAAATTGATCCACCTTTTAATCCATTTTCGTTTCTTTACCCTATCCCCTCTTTTCATTCTTGACTTTCTCTGTGTGTACGTGATGGTGGAGTATGGCGACTCCGATAGCAGGAGGCGCCACGAGACATCGACCATATCAGGGCGCGGTGGGCTACGCACAGGGCAGTAGTGGAGAAGACGGGGGTATCGAGGGGACAGAGTACTAAAGTTTTTATTTGGGTTTGGGTGTATTCTTTTAGAAATGCCATGTTTTGGTCACTTTGAGGTAATTTATAAACTGCTAGATCTACATGAACATGAATTCTCACGTGAAACATTTAGCAAGAGAGTTCTCTTTCTAAGACAGACTCACACCAAGTTGATGTTGTTGAGCGCCATTTCAGGAAAGAGAGCCCCCATCTAAAATACGTGACCTTGGCGGTGAAAATGGCCCGGACGGCGTAGTCGTCCCACTCCAAATTGTCCCACCAGTCACGATGCACATAGAATTCTTTCAAGCTTCCCCGACCACTGCTCGAGTTCAACGGCAACTCCCCAAGACGGGGGCACCCATATATGTTAAGTCATTCTAGCCGAGGAAAAGGCAGAGGCTGGTCATGAATGCATGTTAGGCTTGGAAGATTTTTGATTTGTAGGGTTTTGAGACATGAGAATAGTCCTAAAGTAACCGATTTCTTCGCTGTTAATCCATCCCCCATGATTTTTCTCCATCGAATTGCACTGTTGGACCATTAGTTCTCAAAGGTTTAGAGCATCCCCGAGCCAGGACAAGTCTGACATCCGGTACCCTCCAACACAAACTTCAACGGGACTAGGGAAGCAAGAGTAATTGGGTGCTCATCCTATTCCTTGAGTAATCTCCACCTCCTTGAGCAAGTAGCATTTATCTAGATAGAGGACCTCTAAACGCAAGAAACTGCCGTTGCCTATTGGTGAGTAACTTATTGGGATGCGGGTCAAGTCGTGGCAATTGGCGATTCCTACTAGCCTTATGCATCTATGCAGGTTCAAGGGTTGGAATATTTTCAGGGCAGAGAAAGACTCGAACAATTCAATAGATAAGTCAGTAAGATGTTGCATGTGCTTTAGTTCCTCTACGATCTCTTCTTCCTTCACTTGAATCGATTTGACTAAATGGAAACTCCACTAGCTCAACACATTAAATGGCAAGCTTGCGATTGCCCTTGTCGTTAGACAAGCTGTAATTGAGTCAAAAAAATCCTCTTGGCATAATCGTCTCTTTTGTTTCCCTTAAAAAGAAAGTTTCACACTAGGAACACATGGATGGTATTCAGTCAATATCATGATCCATTTTCCCTATAGAGATACTTTCTCTGCTTCTTGCCATTTGGAGATCATCTTGGTGGACATGTCTTTGTCTTTCTCCATCACTAGCAACTTGTTCTCCCTTTGCCCATGGTCACAAGGGATCTAGGTCGTCATGTCATAGAATGCCATTGTGCATCTACATACCTTCGCTCATCATCACCATGCCCACTTTCCAATAGTCAATCCCTCTTTAAATCGCCCAAGATGGACTCTTCCTTGTCCCACATATGGTATTTATCATTAGTGTCTCCTACCAAGCCTTCTCCAATCTAGAGTTCAATGAGCTTGTTTGTTATATGGGGTAGTCCTCAGTAAAGAGACAACAGTAAAGGAAGCAAGCCTGAAGTGTAGAGTTATTCAAACTATTATAATTGAACTCTACGTGGTACACTTCCTCTTAGGTTGTGTGAATTGTTCCTTAGCACTATTAGAGCATCCCTCCACTCATGGGGATTGTCTTTTCTGGCCATGGCTCGGCTAACAGTAATAAGGATGAATGGCAACCCTTTGTACTCTTCAACAATGTCCTTTGTGAGGTCTCGAATTTCTTGATGGCAATCTACAAGCAATTTGCCGATGTTCTTCTCGAATAATTTTAGTGCTTCTTTGGGTGTCAAGCACTATATACTTCCAAGGTTTTGTGGGCTCCCATTTGGTTGTGTACATGCTTCCACCGAGTTGTGAACACTACTTTAGATCTGTTCTCTTGACCAAGATGGGGAACTCCGATTTATGAAAAGTTCCAGCCTCCACCATATATCATCAATCAAAAACACAAACTTAATTGTGGTCTAAACATGACACCAATGATGGACCCTCTCATTTTGGGACCAACGATCCCAGCTCTCAGCTTGAATGTGCAGCCCCTTCCTCTTGGTGTCTCGAATGCTTTCTCCATTCACTTGTCTAGACACCACCACTCAAAGGACAACCTTGCATCCATGATTTGTGGGGGAAAGGAGGGAAAGCACCTTGTTGATCCTTTCCATGAGAATACTCTTTTCCACACCTCCCGTTCCATAAAACCCAATCACTGCTACTTGTTTCAGATTTCAGGTTTCACTTATCTAGAATCTGGAATCTATCCATTAAAATAGGTTTCTTAATCCTAGAACCTGGAACCAGGGTTCCCACTCATCTGGTTCTTCTGTTCTAGGTTCTACCCTAGAATGATACTTATTAGAATTCCGACATATATATGGACTAGAAGTTAGCAATAAGTTTCATATTGGATGTATAAAAAATGCAGTCCACCTTATTGATATGCCAAACAACAATTCAGCGGGATCATCGCTTACAATTTGAATCATGGGAGCCTTCAGGACAAAACAAACCATGGAAAATTACGATCTATCCAATCCATAAACCTTTACTATGTAAATTATCTCCTTTAATTCTTCATGACTCTTGTCTTTATATTTGTTTTGTCTTAGGTAAAACTTTGATCTCTACATGCCTGTAATTAAGAAAACAATGCAAGGACTGGAACAATCAATTTGCCAAGAACAGCAGCTCATCAGTTTCTAATTTTTCCCAGAAGAATTCTTAAATTTCCCCAGCAGGTTAGCAAACAATACTTGACTCAAGCCTATAAAGACTTTCCCTGATTTAAGTAGGATCCTCATTTAAATCACATAAGTAATTTATACTTTCACTGCCTGCGAGCAAGCAGTTGGATTCCAAGACATTACTGGAATGTTCCAATTCTAAGCTCTGGCATAGATCTTATCAATGAAATTCATTACTCAAAACACTAATCTTAATTTACAAGGGAAACGGTGAAAATTTTCTAAACCGAGGGGGACCTTTCTTGTTTTGAAGCCAGTCCAACAAATTACCAATAAATAGGAGAGTCAATCGCATCGATTGATTAATGGATATAAAAACAGTCATCATATGAATCATATCCAGAACGGATGGGCTACATTTGCAATGATAATTAGATGAACTGTCTTGTCTCGTGTATCATCGAGAGGACAAAGAGAAAAGCAAGTAGATCAGTAAAGAACGGCAATAGAATAAAAATGAACGAACATCCGTGAATGTTGTATCAGTCCCTATTTTGAAAGATGGGAAAATGACAGACCATTTTGACTCAACACCAGAAGAAAGGGAATTCAAAAGCTGTTATGAATGCTCCATTGCTTTCAGCCACATCGTATCTGATCATTTCCATTTATTTCAACAATAGTTTGGATTCTATTACAATGAATATGGATACACCGTAGTCTTAGCTTGGATCCTCAATCCTAGGACCACAAATCCTTCGGATCTACATCTATCATACAACAAAAACCACATATATGGGTTTTGATTACTTTTGTGCTCATAAAATTTATGTTTTCTCTGTAAGTTGTAATGATATGCCCTGTTTCTTCAAAAGCCTTAAGTCGGTAATGCAACCCGCCGACAATACTCTGCAAGAGCCCACAATGGGAATATGTTCCTGTAAGCGGCATAGTGTAACATGCAATTCCTAAAGAAAACCCCAGTGATTTCCTGCAACACAAAACTATTAACTATTAAGAATAAGGGGAGGCAAAGTTCATGCTTAGATTATGTTGTTTTGTTGTAAGGCAATTCTCATCGATCAAGTTCTCTCTCTAATTAAGGTTTTTTTATTTGCACTTGTTCCTGATGATGTTTTGAGTAATTAAACAAAACTGCTTGTGAGATAATACACGGGGACAATAATCATCTCTAGGCTCTACTAGTTGTATGGATTAGTGCTCAGGAAATTCTTTCCAAGGATATCGGTGGGGCGCAGTCTCTTATTCCCTGAGATATTAACCCATATGAGATCAAGTGATAGAAAGGTACAAACCCATCGGGAATAATCTCTATCTTCTATTTGTGAATTGATTAGCAGCTTTGCAGCCCGGTGCAGGGGAGTTGGATCCCTCTCCGCCTGATAGCAGATGAAATATCAAAGTCGGAAACTTCACATAGAATATTGATTTTTACTATCACCAAAGTACAGTTAATGCGATTGAGACCCCGTATCATTCACTGACCTGCCCCGCGTGAATCAGACCTATCATAGTCCAAGCGGTGTGCACCAGATTTGATCTGTTTTCTTCAAGTGGTATGTATTCCTACATCGACCGATCTGGCATTAGATAATTCAAGATTTCCATGCTCCCAAAAAAACATGCAACTAAAACAGGTAAAGCCGAACATGCTTTTGAAGGTCCCTCTCTAAATTACCTTCCTTGGGCAAGAAAGATTGCTCTCTGCCCACCTGCCATCCTCCAATTGTGTTTGTAGAAGATGTGAAGATGAAGATGAAGATGAAGAAATGAATCAAGATACAGAGGAATCAGCAAAGGAAAAACTTTGAATCACTTTATTTCTATGTGATTGTAGTGCAAAGCTTCTGTATCAATGACAGATTATGAATACAAATCCTCTGTTCTACCTCCTCTGTTCTCTATCTCTCAATCACAGTATGTATCATCTATACAATGCAGAGCATCCATTCATGATTGCTCTCTAAGTTCTCTCTCTCTCTTTGCTTCAATCTTTTCTTCTCCATATATTGAAGAAGAAGAAGACTGTTTTCACCAGAACAGAACAACTAAATGTAGCTACCTGTTTTCTTAATTTGTTTCACTACTTTCAACAGAATAACAGCACGTTGAGATCTGCACAGCTTGGCGATCCATGTCTTCTTCATTTCAGGCTTTCTTATTCATTGATGATAATCCATGTCTGCCTTCATCACGAGCTCTTCATCGTTGATCATCATCTCGAGCTCTTCACCGTTGATCATCAGCTCATTGTTGCTTTTCTGTCTTTGTTTTTCACACGTGTTCTTTCTCTTCCTTCATCAATGTCTTCTGCTGAATTTATAGTAGCTGAGTGAGAAGACTCTGCTCCTTTATATTTAACAGAAGAAAGGTGACTCCATTGCGCATAGCTGCACAATTGATATATGTCTTGCCAGCAGCTGCTAGTCCTCCAAGCGCAAACCATAAGCCATATATAAAACAAACTCCCCAGCACCGTACCTGCAAGGATTGCTCAATTAGCTAGTTGTTTCCTTGACTTATACCAATTCTTCACAACTACCCACTGGAAATGGAACATACCGTGACTCGTCTGGCTTTTGCATGCTCTCTAGATATTGTGCAGCATTTGATATAAAATCCGCTATCTCCTCCTTTTTGTGATGAGGATACAGGTTCCTAAACAAAACCAAAGCTTGGATAGCTGATGATGTGCACTCAACATATTCATGCTCAATGATGACGTCCTCTAAGAACTCTGTCGGATTTAGAAGTTGCAAGTGACAAATGATGAGAAAGAATGCCCTGATTTAGTAAATTATGAACAAAGAAACATGTCTTAGTTAGTGAGGACCACCAAGGAATTCCTACAAATTTAGTAACTTACTTCTAGCCAATCCTGCACTCCTGCAGGCTCCCACGCTGCCAATCCACCATTTTTACTCTGGAACAAGTGACATCCATGGTTGATGTGACCATACAATTTATTATCACACTTCGACATATGAAAAAAGTTATGAAACTTTAAGAAAAACTTAAATAGCAACGTGATTTTGGAATGCATAGAGCAAACAAAGTTTAGCCTATATTTCTTGTCTGAGATTAAAAAAACTTCTCAAAGTCTTGCTCAAGAAAGAAAAACGATGGTATACTCACTTGTTGAGAGAGTAAGATGTTGACAGCATCATACAATCTCTTTGGCTCCATCTTGTCAACCACAATTTCAGGTGGCATCATTGAAAAAAGCAAGCACACTGAATATACAGCATAACAGATTCAGTGAAAAACTGGGCAATTTAGGAGTGGATTGAACCTGCAGATGCAGTGAAGGTATCCACAGCAGTATTACCTTTAGAGCTTCTGCAGTGCAATCAGACACTTGCCAACCGTGATCTTGATCCGATAATGTCCAAGATCCTTTAGAAATATGACGGCACATGCATTTGAAGTCAACAGAAGGATTCTCCTTGACCTGACATGTTGTAAACGGATCTATGCAGTTCAGCTTATGCGAGGAAGTGAAAGAAAGTAGAATGTTTGGAGTCAAGCAGAAGCTCACATGAATCAAAAATCAAACCTGAGATTTTTTAATGAAGTCGTGTCCTCTAGCTAATACTGGCGCTATCTCCTCAGTCATGTTATTGGCAAGCAAAGCTTGGATGGTGAAGCCTATGTCCCACTCTTGGCTACCAAAACTCTGCATACGAACTAGCCAACCACCAAACTAAGCTCTCCTCTAGATGATATCACTTTACTTAATCAATCTTCTCATTGTTATAAGAGGATTTCCATCTTTCAAATTTGCAGCATAAATATCTATCAGTACAATTTAAGCCCAATTCTATTATAGCTCAATGACACTATTGTAGGCCGTTGATACGGCTTTCCAAGATCTACATAGCTAGAAACTCGAACATCCATAAGGTTTGACAAGGATTTGTGTATCTGATTTTGAATCCATTGTTCTTGGAGCAAAACTACAACAATCCAGGCCTTCAATGCTGAAGATCTTCTCCTCTATGACCCTCGATTCCTGGCTCGATGAGACCGCCGCTCACGACATGCCTTATGTGAGTTTAGAGAGAATTTTGGAAAAGTAAGGGCTAGAGGAGGGACCTTAGCGCTATTTATAGAGTTTTGGACGGGCCCTCTCACCACGGGCCGGGCCCAACTCGGCCCACACAAGCCAGGTCCATATTCGACCATTAAGAAAACCTTATGCCTTACCTTATTAGACCAACCCCGTAAAACGGTAATTACAATCTCAATTAATGTAGCCCACATAAGGAAAACTCTTACATTCTCCCACTTGGGCTATATTAATTGAGACTGTACTTTATGTGCACACCTTTATGTTGGTCTAGTGGCAATTCTTAATAGTCAATCCTATCCCATAGAGTTTCCAACACCGAATCATGGTGGTAACTGCATGTATTTACACAAAGCCTTCCATGGTCACGAATGCTTTCAACTTTATTGATATGGATTCAATATGGTTGTGTGGCAAACAGATAACACCTCACAAAGAGTAATACCTTATGTGTTATCTCCCTTGTCGGTCACTATTCTCTTATCTTTAAGTCACAGAAAACCGGATGTGGCACTAGAGAATATCTTTATGATTCTAACGAACCCACATATGTCTTATCTTTATGGTTAACCTTTCTTTATGTGTAATCAAGACATATGTACAAGGTTAATAATTGGATTCCCCTAGCCTTTACTCAAGATTTACATAGTACCTTGAGATTTTCCTTAGATATATGTGCACAACTCAATAACAACTTATACAAAGAAAGGAGTTGACATATATCGAAATGTTACAAAAGGTAACAAGGTACAGACATAAACTTTATTAGAGCAAATCTGAAATACCTCCTACTAAACGATAGTATCCACTGATTCTCCTAACCCCATGTTCATGATATGTCGCTCAAATACACAAGGGCGTAGGCCTTTAGTCAGTGGATCTGCCAACATATCGTCTGTAGAAATATGCTATACTATAATGTCACCATTATGTACCATTTCCTTTATGGTCAAAAACTTGACCTCCATATGCTTAGACCCTTTGAGACTTCTATTGTTATTGACAAACAACACAGCAAAATTGTTATCACAATATAACTGTATGGGTCTATTCACAAAATCAAATACGGTCAATTCCTTAATGAGGTTCCGGAGCCAAACAGCTTGATTAGCAGCTGAAAAACATGCTACAAATTCTGCTTGCATGGTAGAGGAAGATATAGATTTCTGTTTCTCACTTTTCCACGATACTGCACCTCCTGCTAACATGAAGACATATCCTGTTGTTGATTTTCTATCATCTTCACAACTAGCAAAGTCTGCATCTGAATATGCTACCAATTGCAAATCATAGATATATCTATACACCAACATATAATCTCTAGTTCTTTTTAAGTATCTCAAGACCTTTTTAGCGGCAACCCAATGATCATGTTCTCAATTCGACTGATATCTGCCTAAAAGTCCTGTTACAAAGGCAATGTCTGGTCTAGTGCAAACTTGAGCATACATAATACTTCCAACTGCATTAGCATAAGGTATGTCCTTCATTTGGTCTTTTTCAAAATCTGATTGAGGACATTGTGAGAGACTCAACTTGTCACCCTTAACTACAGGAACACTTCCTTGTTTGCAATCCTGCATGTTGAATCTCTCCAAAATACGATCAACATACGCCTTTTGAGATAAACCTAACATACGACAAGAACGATTTCTATGGATTTCAATGCCTAGAACGAAAGATGCCTCACCCAAGTCTTTCATGTCAAAATTCTTTCACAACATTTGTTTTGTTTCATGCAAGTAATCCAATATCGCTACTTGCAAGCAAAATGTCATCCACATAAAGTATGAGAAAAATAAATTTCCTCCCACCGACCTTGCAAGATATGCACTGATCTACTTTGTTCTCAACAAAACCAAAAGAAGTAACAACATGGTGAAATTTCATGTACCATTGTCTAGAAGCTTGTTTGAGACCATAAATAGCTTTCTTCAGTTTACATACACCTGAATCATTTATTGCAAAACCTTCAGGTTGCATCATATAAACCTCCTCATCAAGTTCTCCATTTAGAAAAGCAGTTTTAACGTCCATCTGATGTAATTCCATGTCAAAATGAGCTACTAATGCCATGATCACTCTAAAGGAGTCTTTAGAAGAAACTGGAGAAAAGTTGCTTCATAGTCTATCCCTTCTCTTTGAGTGAAACCCTTGGCCACAAGTCTGGCTTTAAATTTCTCAATTTTTCCTTTTGAATCTCTTTTAGTCTTATAAACCCACTTGCAACCTATGGGCTTATAACCTTCCGGTAATTCAACAAGTTCCCAAACACCATTATATTTCATAGACTGCATCTCATCTCTCATTGCATCCAGCCATAAACTAGATTGAGGACAGGAAATGGCGTCTGTATAAGTCATTGGATCTATAGTGTAACCTATATCATAATCATGTTCTCCTAAATAGACCATATAGTCCGGTGGTATAGCCGAACGTCTTTCCCTAGTAGATCTCCTAAGTGGTGTCACTGGGTGCTCATTTTGAGTCTGATGAACTTGAATGACTTCATCTCGTGGTCGTTTCATCAATAGGATTCTCAACGTTGACAGTTCGGTTGTGACACAAGAGGCTCTATCATTGTCCGCATAGGCAAGGAGAAAGATATAGCAGGTCTCATCATGTTGTCATGTTCACTAATTTGTGAACAATCATGCTCTTCGGCTACATCAAATTCCAGAAACTTGGCCGTTTGAGATTCTACAATCCTTGTTCCTCCACTTGGATCATAAAACCGATATCCCTTTGAATGTTCTGAGTAAGATATAAAGTAGCATTGAGTGGTTTTAGCCTCCAACTTACCTAATGTTGGATTATACAATCTTACTTCCGCAGGACATCCCCAGACCTTGAAATGATTCAAACTTGGTTTGCGTCTAATCCATAACTCAAAAGGAGTCGATGTAACAGCTTTGGTAGGAACATGATTCAATATATAAAGGGCTGTTTTTAAAGCCTCACCCCATAAAAAATCAGGCAAATTAGTCCTACTGATCATACATCTTACCATATCCATGAGAGTACGATTGCGCCTTTCAGCCACACCATTCTGTTCAGGACTTCCAGGCATAGTGAACTGAGCCACTATCCCATAATCCTCTAAGTATTTAGCAAATGGTCCTTTAATTTGCCCAACATTACCATGTCTACCATAATATTCTCCACCTCGATCAGATCTGACCACATTTATTACCTTTCCTAACTGTTTCTCAACTTCAGTCCGATAGATCTTGAATTTGTCAAGAGATTCAGATTTCTCCTTAATCAGGAAAAGGTAACCATACCGAGAATAATCATCGATAAATGTGATGAAATAAAAATTTCTACACAAAGTTGCCGTATAGGGTCCACTGATATCAGTGTGAATGACTTCTAGTAAGTCAGAACTTCGAACTGCGGTTTTCTTCTTTATCTTAGTCATCTTTCCTCTACAGCAGTCTATGCAAGTCTCTAGGTCACCTTTAAGAGTAGACAGGATGTGTGTCTTTATCGGCCTTTCTACTCTTTCTTTGGATATGTGACCTAGTCGTTTATGCCATAATGCATAAGACTGTTCCTTAGGTAGAGGTCTTTTGGGAACAACATTTTCTACTGTATTAACGACGTATATATATCATTGGGAGATAAACACAACCTGTACAATCCATTGAACATGTTGCAGCACCCAACCTTATTTGAACTAAAGAACATAGATATAATATTGTTCTTTATTTCAAAAGAGTAACCACACATGTCCAAACATGACACGGAAACTAAGTTCCGTCTAAAGGAATGTACATAAAAAGTGTTTCTTAACGTCATATTAAAACCAGTATCTAGAATTAAAATGACATCTCCCACGAACTCAACGTCGATCTTGTCATTGTTTCCCACAGTGAGCTTTGATTCATCCTGATTTAGCGTCCTTATGTTTGTGAATCCCTGTATGGTAAATGCAACATGATTAGTCGCACCACTATCTAGCCACCAAGAACTGGATGGGGCTTCAGATAGGTTGGATTCATAGACAAATGCCAAAGAATCATTACCTTTATGCTCATTTTTAGACAACCAAGCTTTATACTGATCGCAGTGTTTCTTTATGTGTCCCCTCTTCCTACAAAAGTAGCAAAGGACACCCTCCCTTTTAAAAGGTGCCTTTCTTGGAGCCATGGAAGTAGAGGGGCCAGCAATTTCAGGATTTCCTTTCTTAAGGATTATATTGTTAAAGTGCCTGTGGTTTTAGGTTTTCCTCTATGATGTGCAATCCTTTTACCCTTCCTACTGACAGAACTAGAGGCATATAAAGCAAGATGCCCTCTCTCTTTCTTCAGTTTCTCTTCCTCTGCTACCACTCTAACTATAAGGTCATTTATTGACCAAGTCTCATTCTGCGAACTATAGTTCGTTTTGATAATTCCAAAATCAGGAGGAAGAGTATTTAATGCTTGATGCACAATGCAAGCTTTAGGTATATCAACTTGAAGGATTCGGAGTTTTGTCTGAAGATCTACCATCCTAAGCACATAATCTCTAACTCCAGTTAAACCATCATACTTCATATTAAAGAGTGATTGCATGAGTGTACCTATCTCAAAGCATTGGTAGAAACACGATACCTAGCCTCCAAAGCTTCCATCATTTCCTTAACAAGTACAATCGGTTGGCAAGCCACTCATCAAATGTTCCCCGAATTGACCGTTTCATAATGAGCAAGCAAATTCTATTACTCTTTTCCCATGCAGAAAACGTACTTTCGGGTTTTACAGATCGGCATCGCAAGGTCTGCCGGTTTATCCTCAGTAAGAGTAATATGAACATCTGCGAGCTCCATTCCAAACAGAAAATCCTCTTTCCATTTCTTGAAGTTTGACCCAGTAAGAACCTCAATCGCAATAGAATTGCCGTTTACAGAGAAGGTGACTGATTTGACAAGCAATACATATAATTAGCATCATTTGAGTGCTAAACACACATCTCAAGAGCTACATACATCATCATATAAACACCTTTGGGCAGAATACATGACATGCAATTGTATACTCTTCACATGACAACGGTCCATGAAAATGTATTCTAACCTTTCGTGAATTCACCACCTTTAGGTGTATGAACCACTAGAGTTAGTCACTTTTCAACCATATGCTGTACATGTATCCCTCCACAAACTAACGCACAATTACCTCCTTTGGGAGTATAAACATGCATCAGAATAGGAGACATCCCGTTACAATATAAGATCGATATTTCTCAAATCCAATCAAGTGTGCCACTTTGGCGGTCACAACTCAACTGAATCATCGAAATTCTCTCATATTAGGGATATAACTTTATGACTCACATTCACCTTTCATATGTGATTTTAGACTTGATGACAGGGGCTATTTGTCACTAAAATCACAAGTCATGCTAATTGCATTGCTCCATCCATTAATACATACTATTGATAAATCAACACTATACATATTCCTCAAGTGATGATATAATCATAAGCATGCAATTGTATTTCCAAAATCATAGAGAAATACATGAAAATATGCCAAAATTACCCCAAAATCACATACTTTAAGGCTTTCACATGCATTTTCACATCCTTAAAGGCATCAAAAAATGCAAATAAGCACACCACAAGATAGGAAATTCACATACGAGCACGGCGATATAAGTCATGCGCCAAACGGCCACCGCACGCACCCTCACGCGCCGCTAGAGTGCGCTGCATGTGAGCCACATGCACCGGCGTCCAAAAAACGATCCGAAGCCGGTCCGACCGGTCAACGGACCGAACCAGTCAACGGTTGGACCGGTCAACGGTCGGACCGGCTCGGGTCAACGGTCAACGGGTCGGGTCAACCCGGTCAACGGGTCAACCGGGTCGGTTCGCATGACGTCACCGCCACGTGGCGGTCGCACGTGAGGCGGCGAAGGTGACGTCATCGAGACGCGTGGCACCACGTGTCCGTGCGCATGCGCTCGTCACGCGCACGAGGCCGCGTGGCCGTCCACGCGTCAGCGCGCGCGTGAGGCCGCGTGGCGGTCCACGCGCCGGCGCGCGTGAGCGTGCGTGCATGCGCGTGGGGCCGCGCGGCGGCGCGTGCCGTCGACGCCCAACACCGCCTACGCGCGTGGCGGCGCGTGAGGCCGTTTCCGGCCTCTTCTAACGACAATATACCCATCATTTTGCTCGTATGGACGAGTAGAATCTGTTTATGCAATAAAATTTCACTTTTATTGGACCAAAAATCACGAAGAAGCAAGCAAAGCAATCCGAGCTAGGGTCAAGACCGAAAAAAGGGCCGAAGGCGGCCGATTTAGCTTCGGCGACGGGCTTAACAAGCATAAAAGGACTCAGCTCTAGTCTATGCATGCTCTGATACCAAATGTAGGCCGTTGATACGGTTTCCCAAGATCTACATAGCTAGAAACTCGAACATCCATGAGATTTGACAAGGATTTGTGTACCTGATTTTGAATCCATTGTTCTTGGAGCAAAACTACAACAATTCAGGCCTTCAATGCTGAAGATCTTCTCCTCTATGACCCTCGATTCCTGGCTCGATGAGACCGCCACTCACGACATGCCTTATGTGAGTTCAGAGAGAATTTTGGAAAAGTGAGGGCTAGAGGAGGGACCTTAGCGCTATTTATAGAGTTTTGGACGGGCCCTCTCATCACGGGCCGAGCCCAACTCGGCCCACACAAGCCAGGCCCATATTCGACCATTAAGAAAACCTTATGCCTTACCTTATTAGACCAACCCCGTAAAACGGTAATTACAATCTCAATTAATATAGCTCACATAAGGAAAACTCTTACAACTATTACTAACCTGCATCTTCATTCCATCTTCAGCAACCGAAAGGTAATCTGGTATCCTAGCAAGATGCTTCTTGAAATAGTCACTGTCTGGGTCCTCCACCCGGCAAGCAAGCATGCATAACACCTGTCTGAGTCCAAAGCAAAAGAAATACTCAGTGATGTTTTCCCATGGTGTGTGAATATTGAGTTATCTCTCTCTCCCTCCTCCTTAAATCTATGTACTCATTACCTTTTCCACACATCCAATAGTGATATATTGATTGTTTTCATCTTCATAGTGGATGTGCTTTATCGTCACCTGAAGAGCCTTCTCTCTAAGTTAATTAAACGACCAACGGTTGAGAAAAGGCTCTGTAAATATGTGAAGACTATCCTGCATCGATCTAAGTGATGGGGATAGTGGAGATCCTCCCGCAACAACAACTTGAATCACTTCATTAAAATTTGCTGACTCACGAACTATCTGATTCTGGATCGATATTCTGGACCCGGTAATGATACTTGCCTTGGCACAAAGATGGCGGACTTTTCTCCAGCAAATCATGTCATAGGGTTGAGTATGAAGTTCTTTACTCAACTGTGGAACAAGAGGCGTGATTGGACCGATGAATCTTTTCCATACAAATATGACACGGGCATGTAAGTCATTCGATAGTAGCAATACATCTTAGCTACATTATGCAAAATGGGACAATTCAGACAACATCTCCATGACACTAAGGACAAACGCAATTAACGAAACAGAAGTTGAAACTTTCTATCTTTTAACGGGCATTTTGGGAGGGTGGCCACTTTGATAACAAGCCCACGCCATATTCTTGTTGGGGCAACAAAAATGCCATATTATTTCAATTTGAAAACTAATCCAACACCTTTGTCTTAATACCTGCGCAAAATTAAATATACAGGACTACTATAGAATACCATCAAGGACAAGATTAAGATATCTGCAAAAACAAACCAGGATGAATGGGGACGAATTAAGGTAAGATCCAGAACTTAAAGGGCATTGAGTTGGTTCAGACCAATCAAAAACACCGAGAATCTACAGAGCATGTGTGACAAGACAACGCTCAAGCACAAACACAATGTCATTTATACAATTCACTCAAACACATACGCAAACCAATCTTGAGAACAATTTTTTGTCGATTAAGAAAGAAGAGAGAGAGAGTACCGAGAGCCAAATCTTGCCCCATGAGGGCATGTAGGTGACCCCACCATGGTCACGAATCCACTTCCTGGCCCGAGGACAAGCATTCTCCAGGCCACCATCAGGCCCTTACCCGAGAATGCGCATGCATATGTAGCTCAGGGCCGTGCAGATGAACATGGTGCTATGACCTTCAATGTGCATGTCACACCCCGATCCTCAGGCACGCACACATCCCTTACCTTTGGTCGATTTTAAAATGCGATATCCCAGGACTATGTATCGCCGACCCTTTCTTTTTATTTATATGCACATGCAAAAGCAGTTATAAATCCCCAAATAATAAAGCAATGGGATAGAGAGGCAAGTCACAATTTCACTTATTGAAATTCACAACTACACATGTACAGGGTTTACAAAAGAGGATAGGACCATGCTCAGGATCATCATCCTAGTCCTCCTCAAGTCTTTCACCACGAGGTTCATTTTCTTCAAACTCTTCATCTCTTTCTTCTTACTCATCCTCGACTTCAAATGTTGGCCAATCTTCGGGAAATCTAGGGGCCTGAAATATAATCCCACAACCGGGATGAGATTATGTCTCAGCAAGTTCTACCCCCTAAGACCCAATTAGTAAACTAATACACCTTAGGGTTGCCTATGCACAACATGAGTCAGAGGACTTACCTTGGCCTCAGATTTCACCTGCATGTTAGCACATATCAAATAGGCACCCAAGCAATCACATCACTAATCGAAGCATCGATCAAATCGACTTAGTCGATCACATGCCAACAAGACCACTCACGGTCATTCCCAATCAATCAATCAAATCACGACAATCTGATCAAATCAATGATCAATCG
The DNA here is from genome assembly GCA_014182555.1 of Eucalyptus erythrocorys. Lineage (NCBI taxonomy): Eukaryota > Viridiplantae > Streptophyta > Magnoliopsida > Myrtales > Myrtaceae > Eucalyptus > Eucalyptus erythrocorys. Next base: position 49,716,915 of record CM024602.1, read on the forward strand.
ACCTAGTCGATTTCATATCCAATAGACTAAGCAATTCCCACAATGCATATCAAGATGTCGAGCACACGTGCATTCTCTTAGGCACTAGTTCGCCAAAGTGATGCATCAAATCACCGAGCCCACATGTTTCTTTTATGATGCCATACTTAAATCTCTGTGCTCGCATGCCTTCTCTTAGGTACTGGTTTATCAAAGTGATGCATCAAGTCACCGAGCCCACGTGCCCTTTTTATGATGCCCGGGCCACGTGCCTTCTCTTAGGCGCCAAGTCAACCAAAGTGATGTATCAAATCACCGAGCCCACGTGCCCTTTTTACGATGCCATACCCTGTCACCGAGCCCACGTGCATTCTCCAAGAAGACATACCGAGTCTCCAAGCCACGTGCATTCTCTAAGGCTACCTTTTCCCCAAAGTGACAGATTCAACTACCGAACTCACGTGGATTCTCCAGGTGATATCCCAATTCACCGAACCATGTATCTTCTTTCAGGTGATTACCAACTTACTTTCGATAGCGACAACTAATATCCAACAATTTCTCAATCAAATAATTAACAATCAACTCAATAGGAATAAATCCTAAAAATTCATAATTAAATCAATTCGACACGAATTAAAGCTCAAATAATTAAACAGACTACTCCACGACAATCGGCACGAAATTCCGGTAACCGGCCATCCCGGTTGAATTTCCGGAAAAAAAAAATTAAATAATTAATTTCGAAAATTAAATAAATAAATACAGAAAATTCAATTTAGCACAATATAAATCTCAATTAAATAAACGGACTGTACCACGATTATCAGCATAAAATCTCGGTCACTAGCCATCCCAGTTGAATTTTCGGGAAATAAATAATTAAATAATTAATTTCGAAAATTAATATTTAATTACTAATAATTCATTTTAGGCCTGAATTGCTTAATTAACACCCGATAAGGGACGGGAAAAATCCCAAGAAGCATCCAATAAATACTAGGATATGTCTAGTTACTAATTGCACATTCAATTTGACTAACATGCATCAATAAATCTCTAGTTTAATTATTTTAATCTAATTTATCCACCTAATTGCAATTAAATAAATCTAACCAACCCTTAGGCTTCATTAGCAAACTAAGAAGGCATCAGTGAGTAAAACTCACTTGAGCAAGGCGAAGATTGAAACATTGCGGCGACGACGTTACGGCGGCCGAAAATGGACTCGGACCGGGCCTGATACAAAGCTGAACTGGGCCTGTCTTTTAAACAACTTGGGCTGAACTTGCTTGGGCCACAGATTCAATTAATGGGCTGAGATGCACAAACAACTGGGCCTGAAATTCGTTGGACTGTTCTGGTTCGTGAAGCTCGCTAGGCTTGAGGAGACTGACGCTGGAATTGAAAGTTTCATGGGCTGATCCGCTGAGATGGAGACTTGGTGGGCTTGGCTTCTTGGCTGAGGAAAACCAGCGGGATTGGGGCCGTTCGATTGAAGCTAAAGACGCGTGCGTGAGCAAGCTTCGCTGGTGTCCCTGGAGTTGAAAGCGAGCTGGCCGCGCGGAGCTGAGGGCTGCACTTGGTCATGGGGTGAAATCTCGATGGAACAAAGTAGCTGAAAGTCAACCTGCTCTGCTGGATGTTGAAGCTTGACCAAATGAGGCTACTTCATGGACAAGTGGCAGAGAAGGATGACCGGTTGCTGGGGTGTTCAAAGACGTCGACCAAAGCTGCAGAGAGAGAGAGAGCTTCGGTGACTCTGCTGGTGGCTGAACGCGGCAGAGCTGAGAGACGAGAAGCAGCTGCTGGCGTCGGGGCCTGAAGACGTGGACTTCGCAGGATGCTTGGCAGTTAACATGAGAGGAGATCGTTGACTCGATTTGCTGTTTGGGGAAGAGACCGAAGTGGGGAGTAGCTTCACTGGCGTGTGGGGAAGATCAAAAATGGAGAAGTATTAAAAGAAGCAAAAGTAAGACTTGGCCGAGAGAGAAGGAGCTCGTCGCATGAAAGAGGAAGAGAAGCAGCTTGGCGTGCGAGAGAGAAAAGCCAAAGGAGAGGAGCGGTGGCCTTGGCGTGCTGGAGAAGTTGCTGAATAGTCAAGATAAAATATCCAAAATCATCATAGCTTGGCCCCACAAGTCCCCATAATTATCTCCTTGTCTCCTATAATTAAATCTTGTAAATTAATCCACAAAATTCCAATTTGATGACAAATGTTGCACCCCCCATGCCTAGGTCCGAATTTCACTTTCTTAGCCTCAATTTCTATTTTCCATCATCCAATAACCCACCTTGCATCTCAATTTTATATTCAATTTCAATCCCCGGCTCCAATTGCCAAGAAACGGCCCGATTAATTCAATTGAAATAATTATCGAAAATTCTAGATGTCACAACTCTTCCCCTCTTATAAAAATTTTGTCCTCGAAATTTAAACCTTTGTCCAATCCTTATACAAAAGGTGGTGGTATTGTCGTTTCATTGAGTCTCACTGTTCCATGCTAATCCTTCAGTCTCGTGGTGTTGTCCGACTATTTTGACCAGGGGGACCATCTTGGTATATAAAATTTGTTCTTTTATAACCAACAACTGAACTGAGCTTCTCATATATGACCCTCTGTCATTCACATCTGATCTCTTTTTCTGGACTCTCTAATGAACCTTTGAAGTTCAACGATTCAAAATTTCTGATAGTTTTGTTAGTCTTTGCTTTGACATTGATCCGACAACTGCAAACACTGATTTCTGAGCTGACTCTGGTTTGTGATCTTTCTTCACTTCACTTTTTTTTTTTCACCACTGAAATTCTGTACCCTCTGCTATGCACTGCTCGAGAAAGAACCCTCTGAAAACTCTGCCAAACTTATAATCTCTGATTTAAATTCAAAATATAATTCATCCCCGGTATGTGCCGGTGAATTATCTGTTGTACCCACACTTTGGTATATCCACTCTGTGACATGACAGAATCTTCAATTCCTGAAATCGAACTTAGATTAGTGATTTATTTCACTCCGACGCGCTTTAGTGTAACCTAGGCTACTGGGTAGCTTTCAAAGCTTTTTAGGACAAATGACCCGTGGTCAATTTTCTTCGAGCCACGATGAACCTACTCAACACATCGTCAATGAAATAGGCTAGTGAATTAACCTAGAGGGGGGTGAATAGGTTGTTGCGGAATTCTTTTGGAATCTTTTGCGGTAGAATACGTTGATATCAAAGATATATCAATAATAAATAAAGCACATATTCATAAAGTAAATAGAGTAGGGTAAGAGAGAATTAACACAAGTATTATAGTGGTTCGGCTTAGTCCAAGTTTACGTCCACTTTCCACGCTGGTAGCCAATTGGCTGTAATCACTATGTAGCAAACGAGAGCTGTTACAGTACACAAACTAGACTTCTTCAATAGACAGTCTCTCCTACAGCTTCCCCGTTTCGCTTTCGCACTATATCTCACTCTCTTCGATACACAATTCGAACATGAAAGATTTTAGAGAACAAGTGATTTTGGAGATTCTAACATCGAGATTTTTCTACCCAGTCTCTCCTTATTCCCAAGCAACATCGATCCACCTTAAATAGCCTCCGTGCCTTCATACCCGTTGGCACTTACCAAAAATTCATCCAATCAACCCGTTGGATTGAATCAATTTAAGTGATCTCCTTGTCGCCGAAAACGTAAGTAGACAGTAGCTCGTCAATCCTGTTCGCCCATACAATCAGGATCTTGAGTTCTCAAAATTAGATTCTTCCAAAAATAAACTTGATCTTCAACGGATAAAATCCGAAGAATAAATCTTCTAAGCTCACGATCACAGCTAGAGATATTCCATGGTTAAGATTAGGAAATATAGAATCCAATATCTTACTTTCCTTAGCCATAAGAATAACCTGTGGCCAGCCTATCAAAATCGCGAACTGTTTTCAGACTTAGATTTGGGTCTTGAAGGTCGTCAAACTGAATACTGAGTCTTGAAAGTCTTCAAACTGAAACTGTGTCTTGACTGGCTTCAGACGGAAAAACTTCAGACCGAACTTCTAGGTCTGCCTATCTTTGAAAACCTTTCGACTTTGAAAACTTTAGACGTAATTGACTGAGTCTTGGAATCTTCAGACCGTACTGTTGAGGCTATTTTGTCAACTTCAAAACTCCAAGGGATTTTTCTTCAACAATCTCCCCCTTTTTGATGGTAACAAAACCCTCAACAGATTTGCAAATTTAAAAACCTGCAAGGAAAAACTCATATATACTTTGAGGATTATATCTGCAAAACAGAGTGTTAGTCCAATAACAGTTATCCTCACAAATATAATGATCCTGCAATACAGATTCACAAGTCTAGATCCAAACAGCAAATTAGCATAGAGTCATAGAAGTTCAAACAACCCAATCGAAATCCAAAACGAAAACAGTCTAAGCAATCAAATAAAAATAAACTTCAAAAACTTCAAAATAAAATAAAAACTCTCAAAGCTTCAAATCAAAAGCTTCAAAAACTTCAAATCTTCAAAACCTGCAATCAAATCTGCGCAACTCTCTCCCTTTTTGTCCCATCAAAGAGGTAGAGTGAATGTGATAAAGTTTTGAAAAGATTTAGGGGCCTGCAGGGAAACGAACAAGTTGAAACTTGCTAAGCTCCTGGACTGACTTTTCGAGTTTGGCAAGGTTTTCCTTCACTGAAGCTAATTTTGCACTGGTCTGATTCGATTCCATTTGTGCTCTCAGTGCATTGATCTGGTCCTGCATGTTCACTGAAGTACTCAGTAGCGCCTTTTTCAAATCTCTCATCTCGAAGTCCATCCCAAAAACCTGCTTTTTCAGGTCCAACATGATATCCAACAGCTGTGTGAACGCTGTGGAATTTGCATTGCTTCCACTTGGACCAAAGAGATTGAGTTTGGAAACTAGGAGCTTCCCTCTCGCTCTTTCCTTCTCGATCGGTGAGGATTCTTCATGTTCGGGAAGTGGGATGCATAAACCTCCTCGGGGTCAACACTGCACCTACTCACATCACTAAAGTGTAGTGGCGATATCGTCCCTTGTTCTGCAGCAACTCCCCCTGTGTGAATGCCAGTGGGTGGAGTAGAAAATTCATATCTATATCAGCACTTGGATGTTTCTCGGTCTCTTCCCGAGCAAAAGATAACTCTAATCCTCTAGCCATATCCTCCTGCTGTTTGCTTTCTTCCTCATCCTTCTTCCTCCTTTCTTCTTCTTCTCTTCTCAGTTCTTCCTCTTCTTCTTCCCTTCTTCTTTCTTCTTCAGCTTTCTTCTGTCTCTCTTCTTCTTCTCTCTGTTCCTCTTCTCTTCTTTTTCTTTCTTCCTCTCTTCTCTTTCTTTCTTCTTCTCTTTTCTTTCTTTCTTCTTCTCTTTTTCTCTGTCTCTTGGCTTCCTTCTCCTCTGCTTCTTTTCTCGCTCTCTCTTCAGCCTCTGTTCTCAAAATAACAGGGCTCCTCAATCTAGAGAGAGTGGACAGAGTCATGACATCTTCTTCATCCTCCTTATCTTGCAGGATGATTTTCCTTCTTTTCTTTTCAGCCATGGGCTCTTTGCCCTTTCTTTTCGACGAAGCAGTGGGGATCTCCTTTGAAGGTGTTTCCCTCCTCAATCTTTCCAATGCTGCATTCAGTTCTGGAAATTTCATCTTCATCACCATTTTTTCACCAACAAGCATCGAATTCAACTTGGTCAGGCATAAAGATGTAGGGACTTGAATATCGAAATGCCTAAAAAGTTTGGTGATGATGGATGAATAAGGCAGCTGACCCTTATCCTTTATCACAGTTCTATACATATGGAAAAGAATGACATGTGGGAGAGAGAAGGGTCTCCCCGGTTGATGGCAAACATTAGCTTTGCCTCTCGTTTTGGAAACATCGGTCTTCGAGGTCGTCTTTGGCCGGATGCGCTTGATGACTATTTTATGCAACAAAACATTCGTGGCATTCATCTTAGTGTAGGATATCTTGCCTTCAACTGTTCTGTCTCGTATGATCTCCAAAGTTGCATAGACTGTTGAGACTTTGATTGGCTGGAAACTCCTTCTTTCCACACCAATAATGTCAGCCAGCAAGTCAACATCAACAACATAGTCTTTGTCCATGAAAGAGAAGGATAAACGATTTGCATCCAAAAAAGATAGATTCGAGTAAAAGTAAGCCGCCGCCCGAGTGGGCCTCGTCATATCCGTGCAGAAATTCTTCAGTTGCAATCTAGCAAACTTCTCTCTTAAATTAATCCTTATCGAATCTAGGAAGTCAAAATCCACACTCCTCGGATTGACCACTCCCCTCTTCAACAGCTTCACATAAACTCGCTCATGCTCCCTCGACCGAAATAGACTTCCCGAAGGACAAACAGTATTAGCAGCCACACCAAAACGTGGTTCAAAGTGAGAGAACAGTCTCTCATCATCATCTAGGGTCTCAACAGGAGTATTTTCAAGTGGATTACTCGAAATATTTTCCAGCGCCCTCTCTGCAGTACCTTTGTCAACAACATTCAGCTTTTCCATCTCCATCAAAAATAAATACTCGCTCTTAAACCCCATTTCCTTCAAATATTCCTCGATTGTCTTAAGGCTAACCTTTCCATCCTTAAGCCTCTTATAGAGATCGTAAGCCACATTAGGTCTGAGTGTTCTTACCGGTTCTGCTTCCGTAACCACTTCCTCAAAGTGTTGACTCTCAGCTTCTTGTTGAGGCGAATCTTCTTCCGTTAGATCCACTCTTGTAGGACCCTCTTGCTGTCTCTATGGTCCCCTGCTGGCAACTCTAGAAGACTTGCGAGACGACATTCTTGGAGAGCAAGCAAAGATTCAACTTGAATGCGAGGAAAAATGGAAACTTTGTGACGAGAAAGAGATGAAACAGAAACGGTAAATGGAACCTTTTTAGGGTTTTGAAAGCGAAAGAGTATGAGGATGAATCGTAAAGGAGTAGTTGTGAGTGAAAAAGTGATGGTTCGAGAGTATAAATAGTGAGAGAAATAACACGGGAATACGAATCGTCGCCAAAAAGTAAAGGTAAAAATTGCCAAAAAATAAACCGTAATATCGAAAAAGAAAACTGCCTTTTTGAAAATATAAACTGCCATAATTACGTGTCAGAAAAAGAGTAAAAAGAGATTTTGAAATATCAAAAATTAATTAACAAAAATAAAATAAAGTAGAGAATTAAAATACGTAAAGAGATTAAACAAACAAAGTCTGATAGTTGTTCAGACTCTACCTCTGAGTCTGAACCCTTTTTCAGACTTTACCTTTGCGTCTGAGCAGAATCAGACTTTATGTAGAGTCTGAGCCATAACACTTTCAGACCTAGCGTTGAGTCTGAGCCGTCTTCAGACCTAGCATTGAGTCCGAACTACCTTTAGACTTAGCGATGAGTCTGAACCGCCTTCAGACTTTAATTTTGAGTCTGATCATGTTCAAATTTCACGATACTCAGTCTTGAGTGAATTAATTCAAAGTGAGCCTTCTCTAGGGGCTTTGTGAATATATCTGCCAATTGATTCTTTGAATCTACATGCTGAATCACCACATCTCCACTTTGATCATGATCTCGAATGAAATGATGCTTGATTTCAATGTACTTTGCTCTTGAATGAAGTATTGGATTCTTTGTGAGGTTGATTGCGCTTGTGTTGTCACATTTGATTTCCATATGTGTTTCATCAACTCCAAAGTCTCTCAATTGCTGTTGCATCCATAGAATTTGAGAGCAGCAACTTCCAAGAGCTATGTACTCTGCTTCAACGGTTGAAAGAGCCACGGTACCCTGTTTTCTTGAGAACCAAGACACCATCCCGTTTCCCAATAATTGACATGTACCTGTAGTGCTTTTTTCTATCCACTCTACAACCAGCAAGGTTAGCATCAGAATATCTAAGGAGAGTAAAATCTCCTTGCTTAGAATACCACAGACCTAGCTTAGATGTAGTTGCAACATATTTAATGATACGCTTAACAGCAGTCATATGAGATTCTTTAGGATTAGATTGAAATCTAGCACATATGCAAACACTGAACAAAATATCAGGTCTAGAAGCCATAAGGTAAAGAAGTGACCCGATTATACTTCTGTATAGTTTTTGGTCTACACTCTTTCCTTCTTCATCTTTATCCAACTTTGATGAGCTTGACATAGGAGTTTCTGTTTTCTTGCAATTCTCCATTCCAAACTTCTTGATAAGGTCTTTTGCATACTTCTCTTGATGGATGAAGGTTACTTCACTTGATTGTTTGACTTGTAGTCCCAAAAAGAAGTTTAGTTCTCCCATCATGCTCATCTCAAATCCATTCTGCATACACTTTAAAAAATTCTTGCAAAGTTTCTCATTAGAAGAACCAAAAATAATATCATCAACATAAATTTGAACAAGTATGAAATCTTTGCCTTCTCTTTTTATAAATAAGGTAGTATCTACTTTACCTTTAGAGAAGCCATTTTAAATTAAGAAGTTGCTTAACCTTTCATACAATGCTTGAGGTGCTTGTTTTAAACCATATAAGGCTTTCTTCAGCTTGAAAACAAGGTTTGGTCTTTTAAGATCTTCAAATCCTGGTGGTTGTTCCACATAGACTTCTTCTTGGATAATTCCATTTAGGAATGCACTTTTCACATCCATTTGGAATAACCTGAAATTCTTAAAACAAGCAAAAGCAAGAGGTAATCTTATAGCTTCTAACCTTGCCACCAGAGCATAGGTTTCGTCATAGTCGATGCCTTCTTCTTGTGTGTAGCCTTTTGCCACAAGTCTTGCTTTATTCCTTACCACATTTTCTTGTTGATCAAGCTTGTTCCTGAAAACCCATTTGGTACCAATGATTGATTTACCTTTTGATTTAGGAACTAGCTCCCAAATGTTGTTGATTTTGAATTGATTCAATTCTTCTTGCATTGCTTCAATCCAGCTTTCATCTTTCAATGCATCTTCTATGTTTTTCGGTTCAATCTCAAAAATAAGTGCAAGAGCACTAGAAGCTTCATGTCTTTTAAATCTTATACGAACTCCTTCATCAATATTGCCAATGATGAGGTCTGGAGGATGACTTGACTTGTGCTTCCAACTTGTAGTTAGTTTGTCAGTTTGATGAAGCTCTTCTTCAGTTGGAATTACTGAAATTGTTTGAGGCTCAGTGTCTGGGGCTTGATTTTCTTCAAGAGAATTTGTAGACACTTGGCTAGACTCAAAATCTTCAGGTTGAGTCTGATTTTGTACTGAGTCTTCAAACTTCACATTCATGGATTCTTCCACAGTTTGAGTGCGTTTGTTGAAGACTCAAGGCTTTGCTTGTCATGGAGTAGCCAAGGAAAATTCCTTCATTTGATTTTTCTTCAAACTTACCAATTCGATCACTGGAATTCTTTAGGATAAAACATTTGCAACCGAATACATGAAAATATGAAACAATTGGTTTCTTACCTTTGAGTAGTTCATAAGGTGTCTTTTCTAATATTGGTCTTAGAAAGATTCTATTTATGATATAGCATGCAGTAGAAGTAGCTTCAGCCCAAAAATGAGGTGAAATATTACTTTCGATCAAAAGAGTTCTTGCCATTTCTTACAAAGAACGATTTTTCCTTTCTACAACTCCATTTTGTTGTGAAGTGTATGGGGATGAAAAATTATGTTGAATACCATTGTCATCACAGTATTTAGCAAAATCATGATTTTCAAATTCTCCACCATGGTCAGTTTTAATACTTGAAATCGCATAACCTTTTTCAATTTGAATTTTCTTTGCAAACTTAGTAAAATAGGTCAATGCATCAGATTTATTGTAAGAAAGAATACCCAAGTAAAACGAGAATAATCATCAATTATAACCAAGCAATATCTTTTACCTCCAATACTTTGAACTCTTGTTGGTCTGAATAAATCCATGTGTAATAGCTACAAAACACGATTAGTAGATACTTGATTTATAGATTTATAGGAATTTCTAACCTGTTTTTCAAGTACACAAGGAGTGCATAATTCATGCTTTTGATACTTGAGGTTAGGAAGTCCTCGAACAAACTTTTTGGATGACACTTTTGCGATTTGCTTCAGGTTGACATGTCCAAGCTTCATATGCCAGAGAATGACTTCATCTTGAATCGATATCAAGCATTGAGGACTGTCAGACCTTACGTCTAGCAAATAAATATTTCCATGTCTTCGTCTAGTAAAGGATTGTGAGAGATCTTTGCTTGTTCCAGAACTTCTTGAAAGTTGATTTTGTTTCCAAAATCGCATAATTGACTAATACTCAATAGATTGTAGTTCAATCCTTCAACAAGAGAGACATTGTTGATTGTGAGATTTCCAATCATCACAGTTCCTTGACCAACAATTTTTCCCTTGTTGTTACCACCAAAAGAAACATTTCCTCCTTTTATATGAGAGAGATTTGTAAAACAACTTGAGTCTCCTGTCATGTGTCTTGAACATCCACTGTCCAAATACCACTTGATTTTCTTCTTGAAGGTAACCTGCATTTAAAAGAAAGACTCATGTCTTTATTGATACCCAAACCTTCTTGGGTCCATCATTGTTAGTAGCATAAACAGTCTTTGCGCAGCTCTACTTAACAGGTCTCCAAACTTTGGGACATTCCTTTTCAAAATGATCTACACTTTTACATTTTGAACAAGTAAGAGCATTTCTACCAACAGACTTTACAAAAACCTTTTGGAAATGATTTTTATAAGAAGTTCTTGTTGGCCTATTCCTAATTCTTTCATTTACTTTTGGGAAATCGATCAAAGGAACGGTTTCTTGTGTCATTCCTAAACCAGATTTATTAAAGTAAGGTCTTTGAATAGAAAGAATTTTATCCAACTTTTCATAACCCATTGAAAATTTCTTTGTGACTTTCAATAAATCTTCTTTCAAGCAAGCATTTTCTTTTGAAAGTTCATTCTCATTTTCTTTTGAAACAGCAAGAGACTTGTCTAGACTTTCAACTTTTTCAAATAAAATCTTTTCTTGTTGTTTCAGTTTGGAATTCTCAATTTTCAGTTCAGAAATCCTTTTAAGAGAACCTTTAAGACTGAGACAAAGTTCATCAATGTATTTTGATACTTTGGTAGGAATTTTTGAATTTCTAACCTTAATACCACTGTTTGAGTCTGAGTCTGAATCTGAGTCTGTGTCTGAGTTAGAGTCTAAGTCTAAGTCTGAGTCTGAATTTGCCATAAGACATATGTTTGCATATTCTTCATCACTCTCCTCACATTCAGTGTTACTCCACGTTTCAGCTTTGAGTGCTTTCTTGAACTTTTCAGGTTTCCCTTTCTTTTTCTTCAATAAGGGACAGTTGGGTCTGATGTGTCCCTTTTTCTTGCATTCAAAGCAAACAACTTCTTTGCTGGTATCTTCTTCTTCATTTGATCTCTTTTGAAATCTTTAATTGTTTTGTTTCTTTCCATTAAGCCTTTTGCCTTTTCTATTTAACCTTCTGAATTTTCTAATCAGAAGTGTCAATTCTTCATCATCCTAGTCTTCTTCCTCGAATCAGAACATCGAATCATCATTAGATTTTAAAGCAATTCACTTCTTACCTTTTGTGTCAAATTCCTCATTGAATTGCTCAACTTCATAGGATTGAAGTGTGCCGACCAATTCATCTACTGAAAGAGGCATGATCCTTTGTGTTTCTCTTATAGATGTCTTGACGTGATTCCAATCTTTGGAGAGCCCTCTCAACAGTTTATTGACCTTCATAGGTCCTGAGATTCGCTGTCCTTAGTATGCCAAGCCGTTTACAATTTCTGTAAATCCACTGAACATATTCGTGATGGATTCTCCTGGCTTCATTTTGAAGGCTTCATATTGACCAAGAAGGATATTGATCTTGGTTTCTTTGACTCGATCTATTCCTTCATAGGTGACGTGCAATCTATCCCAAACTTCTTTGGCTGTTTCACAAGATGAAATTCTATTATATTCAGTAGGAGATAATGCACAATATAGAGAGTAGATAGCCTTTGCATCAAGGGCTTGTCTCTTTGAGATATCGGTGTGCGTTGTTCCCACTCCATCAGGTAATTCTTTTCCTGTGATAGATACAGCTTTAGGAGTAATTCCATTCTCCACTACATCCCACTCCATAGGATCTTTAGATCTTAGGAATGCCTTCATCTTGTTTTTCCATACGTTGTAATCCTTACCATCGAAGTAGAGAGGTCTGGTATTGCTTTGTCTTTCAATTAAACTTGGAGCTAAAACACTAGCCATAGATCTTTAGCTTCAGAAGTAATAACACTTATAATGAATAAGCAACCAGCTCTGATACCAATTGAAATAGGCTAGTGAATCAACCTAGAGGGGGGTGAATAGGTTGTTGCGGAATTCTTTTGGAATCTTTTGCGGTAGAATACGTTGATATCAAAGATATATCAATAATAAATAAAGCATGTATTCATAAAGTAAATAGAGTATGGTAAGAGAGAATTAACACAAGGATTATAGTGGTTCGGCTTAGTCCAAGCCTACGTCCACTCTCCACACTGGCAGCCAATTGGCTGTAATCACTATGTAGCAAACGAGAGTCACATTTACGACACGAACTAGACTTCTTCAATAGACAGTCTCTCCTACAGGCTTCCCTGCTTTCGCACTATATCTCACTCTCTTCGATACACAATTCGAACATGAAAGATTTTAGAGAACAAGTGATTTTGGAGATTCTAACATCGAGATTTTTTTTACCCAGTCTCTCCTTATTCCCAAGCAACATCGATCCACCTTAAATAGCCTCCGTGCCTTCATACCCGTTGGCACTTACCAAAAATTCATCCAATCAACCCGTTGGACTCGAATCAATTTAAGTGATCTCCTTGTCGCCGAAAACGTAAGTAGACAAAAGAGCCCGTCAATCCTATTCGCCCATACAATCAGGATCTTGAGTTCCCAAAATTAGATTCTTCCAAAAATAAACTTGATCTTCAACAGATAAAATCCGGAGAATAAATCTTCCAAGCTCACGATCAAAGCCAGAGATATTCCATGGTTAAGATTAGGAAATATAGAATCCAATATCTTACTTTCCTTAGCCATAAGAATAACCTGTGGCCAGCTTGTCAAAATCGCGAACTGTCTTCGGACTTAGATTTGGGTCTTGAAGATCGTCAGACTGAATACTGAGTCTTGAAAGTCTTCAGACTGAAACTGTGTCTTGACTGGCTTCAGACGGAAAAACTTCAGACCGAACTTCTGGGTCTGACTGTCTTTGAAAACCTTTAGACTTTGAAAACTTCAGACGTAACTGACTGAGTCTTGGAATCTTCAGACCGTACTGTTGAGGCTGTTTTGTCAACTTCAAAACTCCAAGGGATTTTTCTTCAACAGTCGATTCTCGATTGTCGTGAAAATCTCGAGGATTCAAATACAGACACAGAGCGTCAAAACGACAATAAAATCAAATTAGTGTCGGTCGACGAGAGTTTTCCAATTTAGTGGGGTCACCCACAATTGGTCATTCATCTCAGTCGGACCAACCTATCTCTGATCTTAATTCAATTTTTAACTATGCCGTAATGATCCCTAAAGATGAACACGGTCGAGAAATCGATTTCTGATCGAATTCCCAAGTCTATTTGCCTTAAAATCCTTAATAACTCACTCAGCTAGTCTAGTTATCTCGTGAGTGGCCAACTCAGAGAAAAGCACCGAAGTTGCGCCGATGAAATATCCAATTTGTCCAATCAAAGTCAGAATCCAAAAATCTGGATGTCACACACTCAAAACAAGATCTATTCGCACTATACCAAAGTGGACCAACTCAATCTATCGATCGAGCACTATCCTCAAAGGGTATCAGTAATCCCCTGAATCCTTAGTAAGCTCATCACAATGTTGCATTGTGATATTTTCATTCCCCCTGGGGACTCTTAAGTGATAATAGAAGTCCTGGTTTGCATTATTGAACTTCCATTTACTGACAACTCTGGCACTTGCAAATCACCCGGCGGTATCTATCTTTATATCCGCCTACCAATCAAGCTGATGCCGATTCTGACTTACTTGCACCATCTGGTCAAAACTACAATACTATAGTGAACTTCTGACAAGATCTCTTCCCTGAGTGCTACACCGTCAAGTGTATTCAATCACTCATGGAACCTGAACGTTCCATCCTTATAGATCTTAAAGTCAGATTCTTTCTTACCTGTATCCTCTTATAAGACCTTCTAAACATCTCTGTCTGTCAACTAGGCGCTGATTCCAACTTGAACATTTGGTTCAATTTTGAGGGCAGCTATAAAATTCAAAAGGGTAGCCTACCTCAATTTTGAAAATCAAATTTCGAACCCTTTTTAAATAGAGTCTATACTTTAGTTAGTCTGGGCACCATTGTAGACTCTCGACTTAAAGCATCAGTGGCTTCTTTTGTTCTCCCAGGATAATACCAGATAACACTATTATAGTTCTACCGAAATTCTGATTCACGACACCATCTCATATTCAACTCCTTCTGAGAGAATAACACTTGAGACTTTAATAGTCGATGAGGATCTGGAATCTTTCTTCATCTCATTGATGACTTTAAATCTTTAAAGCAAAATTTTGATGCCACGAGTCCCAAGTCATGCGTTGGTAAATTAACTCTTGAGATCTCAACTGGCGGGATGGTTATGCAACAATTTTCTCATGTCGCATCAATGCGTACCCAATCCTTTAAGCACTGGAAACTACTTCCGTACTTGTCTATGTCGATGAATTCCTCTTCTTTCTTAAGAGGTCAAGTCCATGATGATATTGATGCTGAAAATTCTTTCACAAACCTTCTGTAGTAATCTGTCTAATCCCCACGGTTTCTGATCTTTGACATGGTTGTTGGTCTCGATCCATTAATAACTGATTCGACCTTAGCTGGATCCATGGAGATTCCTTTACATTATTCTCACAAGGGCTAAACCAAGTGTGAAATGCTATCTTCAGTATAACTTCCTTCCTGGTTCTCAACTGACGATAACCTGTCCTCAAGTCGATCAATACTCTTTATAAAAAGTCCTCAATTCGTTGATCTTTGACAATGAACACTTATCATTGATTATCACCTAATTGAATTGACCATGGTTGATGCACAACTACAACGAACCATCTTCCTTTCTTTCTCACTATGAGGCTGATGTTTCCCTTATGTAGTGCACCGACATATATGAATTCCTCATTCATCAATCCTCACGTCTGCTCTATTGGTTCCATCAATTCAGACGACAACAACCGGTAAGAAGCCTTTGAGAGTGGCTCCATGCTGGTGCTAGCTCGATCGTAATTTTTTTTTTTTTTAATCTCTTTCTCTAGTGACAGTTTGACCATCCTTCTGGCAGCACTTCAAGGAATTCTTGGAATATTGAGGAGTCCTCAATTTTTAATTCTTCAATCTATCTTATTTTTGATAATCGTCGAGTAACCTAGGCAACCTCTGTCTAACAAATGGATTGCCTCCAGTGACGAGATTAAAGAAGTCGAGAACCCTTCTCAATTCTCAATAAGACTTGGCACTTTTACCTGTTCCTAGAATAAACTGGGTTACTCCACTATAGTAATTCATCACCACAAAGTGCTCTAGAGCCAATTCCTTCCACACTTGACGAATAAGTTGTACACAAACAGCTAATCAAGTACAACTCTAGTCAGTGGTTCTTTTCCTATGGCCTTAACAAACAACTGAAATTCCACAATTGTGTTCCCAACACTCTCCAGCACTATTCTGATGAAATTACCTCAAAACATTCTTCCATTGAATAACACATAGTCATTTCCGTTTCGGTTCCTTTTGCCAATTTAATGACGTCTTATTTGCGGCATCAGTATCAATGCTCCTTTGGACTTACACTGATAGGGTTTCACCTAATAGCCGTGCTGATAACACTTACCACATTTTCCTACCCTCAAAATACACGAGACTGATTCATACCATCTTCCATAGAACAACATGTTCCATTTCTCTGAATACTGACCTAACTATTCCATCCTTCCTATTGGGTGAAGTAGAATACTCTTCCCTCAACATCAATAGTTATCCTGATTGAATTCCAAGTTTGCCTGCGTTGAATCTTGACTCAAATATTGAAATCTGTTCCCTGATTAACCTTCCAAGTTGGACCTTACTAAAGGTAACAACAATAACACTTGATTCTGATCTTACTGACTCATTCAAATTCCAAGGAACACTTGCAACAAATCGATTTTATCAGACTTAGGATCATTCAATGCTGCCACACTAGTACCAACTTGCGATGGCACTCTTACACTCGAGCTAGCTAGAGTCGAAGCTCTGCCTTCCAAAATCACAATGATTAAAAGCAAGCAATTCAGACACAACAAACAATTCTACCAATCAGCTATCAAAGACATGTGCCAGTCATGAATTTAAAGGCCTTTCCTACTACTATCCCATAGGTCATCACACCTATCACTCCAATACCTAACCATTGCTCTGATACCACAAAAAGGGGATGTCACACCCCGATCCTCAGGCACGCGCACATCCCTTACCTTTGGTCGATTTTAAAATGCGATATCCCAGGACTATGTATCGCCGACCCTTTCTTTTTATTTATATGCACATGCAGAAGCAGTTATAAATCTCCAGACAATAAAGCAATGGGATAGAGAGGCAAGTCACAATTTCACTTATTGAAATTCACAACTACACATGTACAGGGTTTACAAAAGAGGATAGGACTATGCTCAGGATCATCATCCTAGTCCTCCTCAAGTCTTTCACCACGAGGTTCATTTTCTTCAAACTCTTCATCTCTTTCTTCTTACTCATCCTCGACTTCAAATGTTGGCCAATCTTCGGGAAATCTAGAGGCCTGAAATATAATCCCACAACCGGGATGAGACTATGTCTCAGCAAGTTCTACCCCCTAAGACCCTATTAGTAAACTAATACACCTTAGGGCTGCCTATGCACAACATGAGTCAGAGGACTTACCTTGGCCTCAGATTTCACCTGCATGTTAGCACATATCAAATAGGCACCCAAGCAATCACATCACTAATCAAAGCATTGATCAAATCGACTTAGTCGATCACACGCCAACAAGACCACTCACGGTCATTCCCAATCAATCAATCAAATCACGACAATCTGATCAAATCAATGATCAATCGACCTAGTCGATTTCATATCCAATAGACTAAGCAATTCTCACAATGCATATCAAGATGTCGAGCACACGTGCATTCTCTTAGGCACTAGTTCGCCAAAGTGATGCATCAAATCACCGAGCTCACGTGTCTCTTTTATGATGCCATACTTAAATCTCTGTGCTCGCATGCCTTCTCTTAGGTACTAGTTTACCAAAGTGATGCATCAAGTCACCAAGCCCACGTGCCCTTTTTATGATGCCTGGGCCACGTGCCTTCTCTTAGGCGCCAAGTCAGCCAAAGTGATGCATCAAATCACCGAGCCCACATGCCCTTTTTACGATGCCATACCTTGTCACCGAGCCCACGTGCATTCTCCAAGAAGACATACCGAGTCTCCGAGCCACATGCATTCTCTAAGGCTACCTTTTTGCCAAAGTGACAGATTCAACCACCGAACTCATGTGGATTCTCCAGGTGATATCCCAATTCATCGAGCCACGTATCTTCTTTCAGGTGATTACCAACTTACTTTCGATAGCGACAACCAATATCCAACAATTTCTCAATCAAATAATTAACAATCAACTCAATATGAATAAATCCTAAAAATTCATAATTAAATCAATTCGACACGAATTAAAGCTCAAATAATTAAACAGACTACTCCACGACAATCAGCACGAAATTCCGGTCACCGGCCATCCCGGTTGAATTTCCGAAAAATAAATAACTAAATAATTAATTTCAAAAATTAAATAAATAAATACAGTAAATTCAATTTAGCACAATATAAAGCTCAATTAAATAAACGGACTGCACCACGATCATCAGCATAAAATCTCGGTCACTGGCCATCCCAGTTGAATTTTCGGGAAATAAATAATTAAATAATTAATTTCGAAAATTAACATTTAATTACTAATAATTCATTTTAGGCCTGAACTGCTTAATTAACACCCGATAAGGGACGGGAAAAATCCCAAGAAGCATCCAATAAATACTAGGATATATCTAGTTACTAACCGCACATTCAATTTGACTAACATGCATCAATAAGTCTCTAATTTAATTATTTTAATCTAATTTATCAACCTAATTGCAATTAAATGAATCTAACCAACCCTTAGGCACCATTAGCAAACTAAGAAGGCATCAGTGAGTAAAACTCACTTGAGCAAGGCGAAGATCGAAACACTGCGGCGACGATGTTACGGCAGCCGAAAACGGACTCAGATCGGGCCTGATACAAAGCTGAACCGGGCCTGTCTTTTATACAACTTGGGCTGAACTTGCTTGGGCCACAGACTCAATTAATGGGCTGAGATGCACAAACAACTGGGCCTGAAATTCGTTGGACTGTTTTGGTTCGTGAAGCTCGCTGGGCTTGAGGAGACTGACGCTAGAATTGAAAGTTTCATGGGCTGATCCGCTGAGATGGAGACTTGGTGGGCTTGGCTTTTCAGCTGAGGAAAACAGCGAGATTGGGGCCGTTCGATCGAAAGCTAAAGACGCGTGCGTGAGCAAGCTTCGCTGGTGTCCCTGGAGCTGAAAGCGAGCTAGCCGCGCGGAGCTGAGGGCTGCACTCAGTCGTGGGGTGAAATCTCGATGGAACAAAGTAGCTGAAAGTCAACCTGCTCTGTTGGATGTTGAAGCTTGACCAAATGAGGCTACTTCATGGACAAGTGGCAGAGAAACATGACCGGTTGCTGGGGTGTTCAAAGACGTCGACCAAAGCTACAGAGAGAGAGAGAGAGAGAGCTTCGGTGACTCTGCTGGTGGCTGAACGCGGCAGAGCTGAGAGACGAGAAGCAGCTGGTAGCACCGGGGCCTGAAGACGTGGACTTCGCAGGACGCCTGGCAGTTAACATGAGAGGAGATCGTTGACTCGATTTGCTGTTTGGGGAAGAGACCGAAGTGGGGAGCAGCTTCACTGGCGTGTGGGGAAGATCGATAATGGAGAAGTAGCTCGGTGGGATGGTTGACTTGGTGGGGCCACGGCTTCGTAGGAGGAAGCAGCTGGCGGAGCTACTGGCTTGATTTCAAAAGAAAAACCAAAGAAAAGGGAGCAGAGCTTTGTTCGGTGAAGTGTGACGAGAGAGAGAAGATGATGAACCTTTGACGTGGCAGCTTCCTCAGTTGGGGTTGGGCTGTCTTCGATGCTGTGGGTGGCGATCCAAAAACCCGAGAGATGGAGCAGACGGTAGAGGCTGAAGGAGGACGGTTGGCAGTCTTTGAAGGAAGAATAAAAGAAGCAAAAGTAAGACTTGGCCGAGAGAGAAGGAGCTCGTCGCACGAAAGAGGAAGAGAAGCAACTTGGCGTGCGAGAGAGAAAAGCCAAAGGAGAGGATCGGTGGCCTTGGCGTGCTAGAGAAGTTACTAAATAGTCAAGATAAAATATCCAAAATCATCATAGCTTGGCCCCACAAGTCCCCATAATTATCTCCTTGTCTCCTATAATTAAATCTTGTAAATTAATCCACCAAATTCCAATTTGATGACAAATGTTACACCCCCCATGCCTAGGTCCGAATTTCACTTTCTTAGCCTCAATTTCTATTTTTCCTCATCCAATAACCCACCTTGCATCTCAATTTTATATTCAATTTCAATCCCCGGCTCCAATTGCATAGAAACGGCCCGATTAATTCAATTAAAATAATTACCGAAAATTCGGATGTCACAAAGGTGCAATCCGACCCACGATCTTCATTCTCGCAATGAATAAAGAAAAACACTCGCACACTAGTCTTCGTTCGTTTCGCGAAAAATATCATGTTTTCGTAAAACATTTTCCTAGAAGTCATTTTTCAGGAAAATAACTCTATTTTTGGGTATTCGGCCAAAACTTAAACTTTAAGTGGAAAGTATTTTCTATCTTGTTTGTTAGCTAATTCAATTGTTTGGGAAAAATTATCAAAAATTGAATTTTAATATTTTTAGTTGACCAAAATATTAGTTTTATTTTTATTTTTTAAAATGAATTTTTAATTATTTTTTTGGTAAAGATGAATTTTTAATTATTTATATTTTAAAAAAATCAAAATTTTTATTATTTTTTATTTTTCTTTCTTTTTCTTGTTTTCTTTTTCTTTTCCTTCCTCCTTCCTCCTCCTTCCTCCGCCGCCGCCTTCTTCCTCCTCCTTTCGCCGCCACCACCTTCTTCCCGCTCGACGATGGCCGATTGCTCGACAATTGACCAAGACTCGATGACCAGATCCGGCGAGCTCGAAGCTCGGCCGATCTCGCCCAAGCTTGCCGAGAGTTTTGCCGAGCTTTGGCGAGCCGCGAGCTTGCCGGATCTTGCGGCGGAGCTCGGGCTCGCCTAGATCGGGAGCTTGAGCTCCGCCGCCAAATCGGCGAGCTCGCGGCTCGCTAGAGCCTGGCAAACCTCTAGCAAGCTCGGGTGAGGCCCGAGCCCCGCCCAACTTGCTGGATTTGGCAAGCTGCGAGCTCTGCTCCAGGCCGGCGAGAGCTCCGCCTCACTCGATCCGGCGAGGCCTAATCTCAGCTTTGCTAGATCGGGCTAGGCGAAGCCTCGCCGGCCTGGGGCGAGGCTCGAGCTGGCTTGCGGCCGGTCGTCGGACGACGCCAGTCGTCGGATGCCGCCATGGCCGGTCGCCGGCCACCACCAAAGAAGAAGATGAAAAGGAAAGAAAGAAAAGGAAAAAAAAAATTAAAAACTTGATTTAAAAAGAAAAAGAAAAAGAAAAAGAAAGCATAAAAAGAAAACAAAAATATATTAATAAAAAGAAGCAAGATGAACGTTTTTGCACTTCTCAAAAGTGGAAAATATTTTCCTCACTTTTAAAGGTAGTTTTTTCCAATTATGGAAAATATTTTCCTTGATTAGTTCATTTTCCGTAAAACGAATGCCGGAAAACGTTTTCCCAAAAGTCATTTTCTGCGAAACGAACGGACCCTAAGTCTTTTTAAGTTCTGCTATTGTCCCCAGCTAGGTGTCTCTGTTTTGCGAGAAAGAGTACCTGGCGGTTGTAGATGTAGCAGAGGATCTCTTTGCGGCGCTCAGTGGGGAAGACAGCGTTGAGGTGGCCGGTGATGTAGACACACATGACTGGGGGAGGGAGGAAGAAGAGAGGGCCAGCATTCTCGGCAGGCCAGTGGCTATACTAAACAAAGGTTTATGACTAAATTGACCGGAAATGATTAAATTAGCACAACGTAAAAAGGTTTAGGACTAAACTGGCACCAAAAAAAGGTTTAGGACTAAATCGGCATAAAGACAAAAGATTTATGACTTTTTTGGCACTTTTCCCAAAGTAATGGTGTACTAAACAAATTGCAGGTGGGGCAAAATTCCAATTGACATTTGGGATTAGGTGTTTTTCTCATATTCAGAACAAGATTAAGATGTTAAATTATGACGGGGATAAACAACTTGTAGATTAGTTCACAAATGATATACGAAAGTTCTAAAATGATAAGAGAGATATTTGTATGAGTAAGACATAATTCCATCCCTCCATTAGTGTGTTTATCATCTTATGGCTTTCGGTAAAAAGTCTCTTTCCCTCTTCACTAGTGGCAGCAAACGATATGCGTTAGCGATTTCCTGATTCGAAGTCCGAGATTGAGATGATCTCTTTGCCCGAATATTGCGTAAAATATAGTTCTCCGGAGATCAGGTGACCTCCAGCATTTCTCATAAGGCTACGGTCAAGAGCTCATCTTAAGAACACAACTAAAATTTTCACGTTTTGGTGGACTTAGGGGATTGATATTGCTAAAAGGGAAAGAAGAGGAAATGCAAAGCCGGGAAGTGTACGGTACCTCTTCGTGCAATGTAGAGTAGCTCTTTGGGTGCTTTTGGCTCAATGTCATCCTCAACTTTAAAGCCAAAAGAAGAAATGGACAAGGACAATTCTTTCCCAGATACACGAAACGAGAAATTGGGCCCGACTCTGAATGAGAAACGTGTGCGTGGGTGTGCGTGTTTAGGTGCGTGGTATAAGTTACCTACCTGCATGCGCCAGAGGAGGTCGCTGCAGGGCTTGACGCGATGGCGGTGGTCGTAGAAGTGCTGGCGAGCGGCCTCCACCTCAGCATGCTCCTCCGTGGTGCCGGCCTCCGGGTCGAACTCCCAAATCTGCATATTCCCACGTAGTTGTTGATGCTGTACAAGTAGGGGCCGTCCACTCCTGCTATCTTCAGCCTCCACATTCTGGTCCCTCTCTTCTTCCGTCTCTTCCCTCAGCTGATTATGTTCTGACTCTCGCGCTGTCCTTCCTGATGATTCATGCAAAATAAATAAGAAAAATAAGAAAAATAACCTACAACAGAAATAATGAATGAGTTGTTACAGGTCAAAACTCCTCAAAAAATTCTGCTTGTTTTCTGATATTATGTGATGATAGGCATGCATATGTATTAAAGATATGGCGCCGCGATCTTAATTTAGCATGGGGAAAAGCATGAACCTATCAAAATTTAGATATTTCTCTTTTGTTTGTGAGAGTAGATGAGAAAATAATCAAGCTCTTTCCAAAACCAAGTGCTATTGCGGTCTTCGGGTGAAGAAAGGGGACCTTTATTTGTCCCCACGTTTTGGGTCGCTAGCTTCTTCCTACATTCTTCATCTCATTTAAAATAATGCCAGGTTCGTCGAACAAAATTAAAATAATGCAAGATATGTTGTTCACCCAAAGAATCATGTTTTCTTCTGCCCCTAATTGGGTGGTATAACATAGAAAGACAACACCCACATTTTCATTTTATTAAATTTGTATGTGTGTGATATTTATAATTCGTTATTCACCTCTCAGAAGCATGGTGGAAGGAAAACATAGCCCTCGTACAAAATCAGTGGGCAAAATGTTGGACCTTTGAACAAGTTGTCTTCATTCAATCAGGCAATACGAGCGTGTTCGATGTTTTTGGATATCAATATAGTAAACCACTCTTAACATTCAAAAAAGCTACCTAAAAAATCACAAACCTATTGCACTATTATAATTCAGTCATAAATCTTTTAATCTCGTTGATTTAGTACTAAACTTTTTTACATTTTGTCAATTAAGTCAATTTGATCAATTTTATTTAGAAATTATTGACATGGATGTTAGCCGTTATATGTGATACAACCAGCATTGACATAGATAAATTTCAATATTATTTTAATGTCTTTTCAATTTTTGTCTTTCATTTTTCCTTTTTTTTTTTTTGAATATTCTCTTTTCCTTCTTTACTTCTTTTACTGTGGCTGGTGAAGGTCGTAGGGCCTCGCTGGCCACGAGGAAGAGCCTTTGGAGATTGATTCGAAAGTTCGAGTGGTGAATTCGCCGAGGATTGAAGAGGGTGTCCGATGGGAACAATGATTGAGTCGAAGAGATTAGCACTCGATGCTCGCCTCGGACCCAAGTTTCGTCCTCAAGAGGACAAAATTATTGGCGAGCTCGTGTTGAGAGGCTTCGATCTGCGGAGCTTCTTAGTAGATTGCGAACTTTGATCGCCGCTGATCTATACCCACGTAAAGCCCTTGCCGCCATGATCTCCATGGCACCACCATTACTCGCCTCGATTTGAGTTGTCAGTGGGTAGGGTTGGGTTTATATACTTCCTGGCCCGACCCAACTCATAAGGGTCACGTGCTTTCTCTGACATGACCTGAAACATACAGGATTCGAAGTGAAAACGCAAGTCGAGTCGAGTTGGATTTTCGGTTTTTTTTGGCTACTTGTTTCTTTGTATTGCTTGTTCGCAAGAGAACAAACCTCATTGCATTTGCTATAAAGTAGACTTCTTGGCCGTAAACTATTTGAACGTGTCAATCACGACTAGTGATATGCCCTGTTGCCAATGGAGCTACGAAAATAAAAATTGACCGAGCAAAGAGATCAAATGCGTTAGAGGGCGAGATGGGTCAATCTTTAGAAGTGGGAGCCATTCATGCTGCAAGGGCAAATTACATGGTATGCTTCTTGGTGGAAAATTTCGGTCCTTCTGCTGCTCCCGCTCACCTCTTCTTTACTAGGCACTTTTATGTCGTGAAAAGATTGTCAATTTGGTTTTAACTATTCCATTTCCTAGGAGTTTGTCGGAAAAATCAAAACTGTTTCTAATTATAGATTGACTAATATATAAGTGTGTAACAAAGTTAAAAAGAATTCTTAGATAAATTACCCTCAAATTCCAGAAAATAGTAGGCTTTAAATTAAACATGAAGAGAAATCTACAGAATTTAGGTCTTGAGATAGATTTCCCAGCTTAGTTATGGTTCAAAAGAAACATAGCAGCAGGCGAAGGTTCAAACAAAATACAAGACGGTTCTTTTAGAATCCTTCCTCTCCAAGCAAGATTATCTACACATCGGTTGCCTTCCCTCAAAGCGTACCTGCTTTTAACCCTCTTGAAAGCTTCTAGAAGAGTCCTACAATCATTCAAAAGAGAAGTGAAAACAAGATTATTTAAACAAATTTAATGAGAGTGACGATATAGTTACCGAAGCATCCAACTCCGCCTGTAGTTGAGTGATGTGGACAGGAAACTTTAGGAAAAGACGGACTAAAAATGACTCATTCACCCGTACAATCATGCATATATGAGGATGGTAATGGCTTAGAAGTTAAACAATAGAATTCCTTAAGAAAGTGATTTTGCACCATGTTAAAAATCAAACTGCTTTTAGTTTCAAAGGTTCGTGCAAGTTCACAGTTTCAAATGCTTGTGCCAGTACTCACTTATCTGAAAGGCACGAAAAGGGACCGTCCAAATCAAAAGAAACTAACCAAAAAGATCCATACTTTAACGGCCACTAGCAAAGAAGAAGACAATTACACACTGATTCATTGATCTCAAACCAAAGAAGAAAAACAATCATGATCGAAACTCCCTTTCAATATGAATGGTGGGGAGGCAATTCGTCGAAGAACCAGCTCTACGACATCACATCTCAAATGAAGGCACTTGCCCGTTTTTACATGGACAATGTTCTCCAATCAGAGCTGAGCAATCAATCAGTATGAGAAGAGACTGTACATGTGGGACTTGAGATCTTCAGAGTCCATGATATATGCAAACACACTCGTACTTATGTCCATCGAATCACCTCAGGTATACTGAACCAATTCCAAAGCTAGCCACATTTTTTTTTTTTTAATTTTGCGAGTGTAGGAGCACGTTTTATAAGTCAGATTGTAACGTCAAACCAGCAAGAGAAGTTGCATGACGGAGTAAGGTTGGTGGTTCGGCCACAGAAGAACGGGGCAACGACAGTACCACAAATTTGAACAAGAGTGGAGACGAGATGGGAGGAGTCAAGACGACCTTATCATCCTAATAGACAGCAGTCGAAGGAATTTCCTTCTTAATAATTTTGTCAAATCTGCATGTCGACATTCTGCATGTCGACATAACATCCCACCAGATCAGCTTCACATAAGTCCCAAAAGGGATTCAGCACATAGATATCCCATGAATCAAGCAATAAAATAAACAGAGAGATGAGACTAAGAGGAGGCAGAGTTTGCAAAATTGGATATTTTCAACTGAAGAACCTCTGCAGCCAGAAGTTCGTGCTTGATCAAACGAAAGAATCGCTGGGAAAAATTTAAAATCTCGAGTCTGCTTTTCGGACGATTCTTCCATCACACTAGGAAACAAACGGCCCACATCAATCCACTACGCAAGCCCCCGACACCAATTCTCACTACCCTCGAGCTCGATCAGCCAGTCACCCGCGACTCACGAGTGAGGGACCTCGTATCTAATCACGACCACACCCCTATAAACCGTTGAATCGACAATGGAAACTCATCCGATGGAAACAGCAATCGATGCTCGCAAAGGGCGAGGAAGAAAACCCGGTTGAACGCGCGAGCCAAGCTCCCACCACATTAAAGATTCGACGGGAATAGGAGAAACGTCGGTTCTCAGAAGCCATGAGAGGGTTCGGCGACGAACGAGAGCTGCTTCCTTCTCCGGCGGAGATGGTGCTTCGACGGTCTAGGGGTTTGGGGAAGATACCCGAAATTTTCGGGTAGGGTCCGGCCAGGCCGGGCCGGGCCGCACTTTTTTGACACCCCTTACTTTGATGATGATGGTCTCTCCATCTTTCCGCCTAAGTCACGTCCTCTCAATATTACAAGCTAAAAGACGGATAGATATTTTCTGCTTTGCACCGTCCAATTGATTGATGTCTTAACTAATTATCAACAATTAATATATGTAAATTTAGTACGCATTAAGGATTGAAATAAATTGAGATGCTCACGAGAAACACGTTGTCCCAAAAAGACAGATAGTTATTTGTTTGGCTAAGGTAACCTCGCATTGCTGGAAAAAATTTAATTTATGTTTTCAAGGAATATACGGGCATGGGGTGAGAAGTGAAGGGAAGAAGAATTTAGAGGGAGTCCATATCTAGAATAGTTAATAGGCAAACCGCAAAATAATATAAATACTGAAAATGCATCTATATAGAATCGATTCATCTATTGTTGGAGTTGTACATAATATTTTATGTGAAGATCCTGCAATAACCTAGTTTGGTTCATATTTGGTTCATGTGCGCCGAACCCTTGAAAAATTAGCTTAAATAATCATGTAATGTGATGATCATCTAAATGGGCATTTACCTATAAATCATTCAACATGGCATCTCTCAACCGACACGGATCTTTAGGATTCTACAAGCTTCTCCATTTAAAAGAATCAACGCCCTAATTAGTTTTTAGTTTTATTTATTTATTTATTTTGCCCCACCAATTTATCGAGAGAAGTATGAAGAGATGCTACTCGCCGGAGTATTCTTCGCTGTACCCCCGCATTTAGGAATCCCAACAAAAAAATACATAAACTATGAAAAGATAAAGATACTTTGCTAGAGAGAGACAAACGAATCTCCTTTTAAAAAAAAAAAAAAAAATATTTTACACTCATCAGCCTAAGTCACTCGGGTCGCGAGGTAGGATTCCGATCCCTGCCCAGCGAAGATTGATATTTTATATATGTATTCCGATAAAGCTCAAATCATTGTGGCTTCGTGAAATTAAAATGTTCGAAATTTCAATTTTAGATCAAACGAATGTCCTACTCACAAAACTAATTATATCTTAACTCCCATTTTTTTCTTTTTACCGGAGACACGCATATGGATGATTGATCTGGAAAGGTAATTGAAGAATAAATTGAACATTTTTTTAATTAATACAACGTCTTTTCGTCATACCATTATCATAAAATAGTATTGAAACTCGATAAGACGATGATTTTGTTCGGATAGATTTAGTGGGCGCAAAGGCACATACAATTTGTGACGACTCGACCGGGTCTCGAGAAAGGATCAATAACATGGGTGCCCCCAAATGCGCCCGCCAAGTTTATTCTGCCCCCAACAAATTATTTTAGAGTAGAAACAGAGGCTATCGCTGCAAATGTTCATTTTGATTTCCTTCTTCGCCCCCACACGTCACGTAGGAGGGATCCCAACAGAGAATACATTAAAAAAAAAAAAAAAAAAAAAAAAAAAAAAAAAAAAAGCTATGGAATGGAAAGAGACCAACGGAATTCTGTTCAACAAATAAATAATAATATTATATTTACGCTGATATCAACCTCCCTCTCCCTCTCCCTCTTCCCTCAATAAAAGAAAAGACCACACCTCCCTCACGCGGCTCCCGAGGCTAGGAATTCCAGCCTGGCGTAGAGATGGGGCCCATCTTTCATTTTACATGCTGCCTCTCCGTATGTCATTTCCTCTGCAGGACCCCCGCCATGCAGCTCCAAAGTGACTCGGGCGGCTGGGTCCCACTCGAACTCCTCCCACCAGCCTTTGTCCCCAAGGATGGAGAAGCTTCCCCCAGCGCTGCTCGAGTCCAGCGGTAACTTTTTGAGACCGGGGCAACTATCTATCAGGAATGCCACCCCTCGAGGGAAAAATAGAGCGTGATCGTAAATGCTTCTTAGTTTTGGAAGATACTCGAGGATTAGGGATTCGAGACGTGAGAATAGTCTTGAAGAAGCTAATTCCTCTCTTGCAATTCCATCCCCGATTATTTTCTCAATCGTATCGCAGAACACGACACGCAAACTCTGGAGTTTCGGAGCGTGCACGAGCCAGGACAAGTCCAAAAATCCACAATTGAAGATAGAAACCTCAATAAGGCTAGGGAAGCAATAGCAGTTAGGCGCTTGTCCTATCCCTAGATTAATCTCCATCTTCACGAGCATAAAGCAATCGACTAAACTAAGCACCTCTAAATGCGAGAAATTACCACACCCTTTTAATGAGTGACTTATTGGGATGTGGGTCAAGCCCTCGCAATTCTTGATTTCTACTCTCCTTATGCATCTCTGAAAGGATTGGAATATTTTTAGGGCAGAGGAAGATTTGTCCACATTGATAGATAAATCGATGAGACCTTGCATGTGCCCTAGTTCCTCCACCATCTCTTCTTCCTTATATAGATTCGATCTCCACATGCTGAACGCATTCAACGGTAAGCTTGCAATTGCCCCTATAGGAATCAGGATGCGCTTTATCATACGGTCTAGTAGCAACCACTGTAAATGAGTCAAGTTCCCGATTTCCTTGGGCAACTCTTGGATACAAGTGCATGACAAGTTCAAGTATTGTAGGCTAATTAGATTGCAAATTCCTTCGGGGAATGACGTAATATTATTATTGTTGGATAGGTCAAGGACCATTAGACAAGCCGTCATCGACTCAAAAAATCCTCTTGGTACTTTTGTCACATTTGTCTCCCTTATAATCAAAGTTTTGAGCTGGGAACACCTGGGTGGTGCTTGGTCGATATTATGAATCCATTTTCCCCATAGAGATACTTTCTTCGCTTCCCCCCATTTGCACATCCCTTTTGTGGACATATCTTCTTCCTTCTCTATCACTAGCAACTTGTTCTCCTTTTTCCCGTGGTCGCAAGCAATCCAAGTCGCCATGTCGCGGATAACATCGTGCATCTTTACATATCGTAGTCCCACATCAACAGAGGTCTCACTTTCCAATAGACAAGCCATCTCTAAACTCCCTAATATATACTCTCCCCTCTCCCGCATTTTGTAGACATCATCAGTGTCTCCTAGCAAGCCCTCTCCAATCCACAGTTCAATAAGATTGTGCGAGTTTATGAGGTAATCCTCAGGGAAGAGACAACAGTAAAGGAAGCAAAGTTAACGATAGAGTCGCTTAAACTATTATAACTAAACTTTAGTATGTGATACACTTCCTCCATACCTGACAGTTGATGCGGTTTGTTCCTAAGAGTTGTTAGCGCATAATGCCACTCATGGGGATGCTCTCTGCCAGCCATGGCTCGCCCGACGGTAATAAGGGCTAATGGCAACCCTTTGCACTCTTTAGCAATGTCCTTGGCCAGGCATTGAATGTCATCATCACAATTTTCAAGCGATTTGCCAATGTTCTTCTCGAATAATGTCAAAGCTTCTTCAAGCTTCAGGCATGATACTTCGCATGTTTCGTTGGCTCCCATTTGGTAGCATACTTGCTTCGACCGAGTTGTGAATACTACCTTGGATCCGTTCTTTGGACTAGGAGGAAGAACTCCGATTTCGGAAAGGTCTAGCCTTGCCCATACATCATCAATCAACAACACAAACTTCTTTTCAGCCAAAATGTTCAACAAATGATGGACCCTTTGATTCTGAGACCATCCATCCCAGATCTCATCTTTAATGTTCAGCCATTTCCTTACGATGTCTCGAATGTTATCTTCATTCACTTGCTTTGACACCACCACCCAAATAACGACATCGAATTTAAGATTTGTGTGCAAAAGCTTATTGTTGATTTGTTTAATGAGCGTGGTCTTTCCCACACCACCCATTCCGTATAATCCAAACATTCCTGTTTTTTTTCCGTCCGCTGGCCATTTCCACACTTCATTAAGGGAAATATCAAGCCCCACGGTCTTAACCATAGGTATCGCAAGTATTGCAGGGCTAGGCAATGGTGACGTGAAATTGCTGAATTCTCTTTTCTTACCTTGGAGCTCTCTCGCTTCATTGAGCAATCGATCAACTCTTTTCCCCGATTTATAGCTCGACCAGCAATTCTGCGAAAGACAACGACTGAAACATTTGATTTGGTTACATTCCCCGGCTTCTTCAAGAACTTGATCTACTCTACCTTCAAATTCTTGCACCTCGCCTAACCAGTTCTCCACTTGATTCGTACGCCGTGCACCTCCTCCTTCTTCTTCTAGTTCCACCTTTTCCTTCACATCTTTGCTCAAGGCCTTCAAGTTTTCATTTGCTTTTTCCAACGTGCAGACATTATTTTTCAGATTATAAATGTAGCCCAATGGTTTACTGGTCAAGCCCCATAAACCTTTGACAAGTTCTAAAAGAGGACTTGCAAGATCCATTGATACTTTTCGGGAGAAGAGATCGAAAAGTCTGTCTATTTAGATGATTGGAAAGCGGGCGAAGGAGTGGAGTTCAATAAGGTCTGTTATATTCATCTTGATTGTTCTGGCATGTACACGAAGGAAAGAGTATTGGAACCTTTTCTTTACTTCAACAAGAGAAATGGAAGTATTCCTCTCCTTTCTTCGTCGGGGTCAAGCCACAAAGAATCTCTTCTTTCAGGAACGAATTCCAGCAACGTTTGAGCCAAGAGAGAAGGAAGGTATCATGGCTAGTCTCTGTTAGAAGCACCCAGATGATCTACGGCGTTTAAGGTCTGTTTGAGACGATATGTACATGATTGCTTTCTATGGACAAAGGCAAAGGATATCATTGACCTCTATTTCTTTGATTCAAGGCAATGCTCGTGTTCTTCTTCCTTCTTTTGTGTATGGATTCTATAGACAGGGTGGAATGTGATCTAAAGTGTCCAGAAGCAAAGAATAATTATTTTTCTGACAGAAGCAAAGAACTATTCGATTCCTTCTTGAGATGCAAGATAATGTGATTGATGAGTCGATATTTTAGAAGCATTCCAATGGAGATTTCACAAAGTAAATTAGCCATTTGTTTAGTTCTTATAATTCGACAACTTTGGTAACTATCGAAGCAAGCCATAAAAAGCCTCTCTAATAAGTATTAGAATTAAAGTCTGTTTGGTATTTATTTTTTGCTTTTTTATAATCTTACAGCGTCCCCAGATTCACTTTTATTGATGTAAAAATTTTTAAAACCTTTGAAAGTAATCTTACATTGACATGTAGATTCACTTCTAATTTTCCCCAATTTTTTTTTAAATTTAAATAATATTAATTTTCTATAGCATTAGAGCCAGTCATTCTTTTTTTTTTTTTTTTTTTTTTTTTTTTTTTTGCAACTTTGTTCGCGACTGTTTATTTCTTGAACATTTTATTAAGATTCATGTGGAGAATTTATGTCCAAATTCAATTGCGTAGCTCCTCCTCCTCCTCCTCCTCCTCCTCCTCCTCCTCCTCCTCGAATTTAATTAATGAAAAAAAATCGATTTCTCATGTAACATAGACCAAACCTCACTTCACCGAAAGAATTTGTTTTTCAATGGCATATGTTTTCATCATCTCGCATTTCTTGCACAATACTATTATGTTTACTATGATGGCGCATTCTAGGGACACGCGACTTGAACAAACTTTATGACTTAAATTATGATTTTAATAATCTGATAAAATTATGCACGTCAATATTAGCCATACCACGTAAGACGACCGACGTCCACATCAGCGAATTACAATCAAAATTGATTGAATAAACTCAATTGATAAAATGTGAAAAAAGTTTAGGACTTAATTGGAAAAATTTAAAGGTTTAAAACTAAATTGACAAAAGTGCCATGGGTTTATAACGTTTTTAGACAATTTTCTCCAAATACATTGAATTGGACAAATAGGCTTTGAATCTACTTTACCAAATACATGAATTTTTCGTCAAATGCTTTTACGGGCTCAAAGTGCGTTGCCGAATGGACCCCTGCTTTCCCCTCTTTAGGATTCCCTCTCATGAGCGATTTTAGCAAAAATTAAGTAATACACACACGCGCATATATATATATATATATATAGTTATGGCTTTGTACAAACTATACCTATTAAAATCTCTTTTTAAAGGGTTATCATCATCCTCATATTATTAATTGAGCTTTATTGTTTGAAGTGTCACTACAAATGAGGAAATCCACGCACCGGTGTATAGATGCTAAAAATCGTCTTTGGAAAATCTTCATATTTGGAAAGGAGAAGCATCAGGGGCAATTAGCGCACGTATGTTTTGCTACTGTTGTGGAAAAGCACCAAAACTTTTTTCTTGCAACGAGAAGAGAGTTCAATTTTAACAATCTACAATTTTAAACGACACGTTTAGAGGTGACACCCAGAAAACACCAAATAGTATGATCATCCCCTTGATCCTCCTTGATGTTCTCTGGTCTACCAACGAGTGTAGTCAACCGTGGTCCTGCATTGCCAAGGATCGAAACACTATTTGGTTCTGCATTTACTAAGGATCTGAATTGCTTCAATATCTTGATCCTTCTTGAAAAGAGATTTGAACCTCGTCTATGGAAAAATTCGCTTTGCATAAGTCGTGCGTAGAGGCTTGTCACCTCATCTCCTTCACTGTCTAACTGAGTTTGAACAAATGTTTTTAACAAAACCTTAGTCATATATGAAATGAACAATGCAGCAAATGAATAGACGTGCTACTTTTCTCCATCTTTCTCCAATAGAATTGACACTCCAATTTAATCATAAGTTAAATGAAATCGCCATCGGATTAAGAAACAGAGCAAATCAATGTGGTCCGATGGTTTCAACGAAAACATCCTCCACGTTTCTCTTTTATTTTGGTTAGTTTTACTTCTTTCTAATGCATATCATCATTTTTATTTTTT
The DNA here is from genome assembly GCA_014182555.1 of Eucalyptus erythrocorys. Lineage (NCBI taxonomy): Eukaryota > Viridiplantae > Streptophyta > Magnoliopsida > Myrtales > Myrtaceae > Eucalyptus > Eucalyptus erythrocorys. The sequence continues at coordinate 49,749,823 of CM024602.1, forward strand.
TTTGGTTGGTATGCATATCATCATTCAAAGAGAGAGTTTGAGCAAATTTTTGCACATTAGCATACGCTACAAAACTATGGGGATTCATACTTCCCATGTCCGCATTTAGTATAAAAAATGGAATTCTCTCAATTTAGAGGATAAATTTCCGAGATTCATTTCTTTTGAGAAGTTGACGGATGAGATTCTGAAAATTCAAAAACGGATATGTCTTCCTTGTCTTCCTTTTCTCCGTTCCTTCTTGCTCGAGCAGCCCGGGCAATGCCCGCCACCACGCCACATCGCAACTCCAATCTTTCACTGCCATCTTCCCCAGTTTGTCTCCTTTCCCCAACCTCCATCATAGTCACGATCACCACCACCGCCATCATCCTCCTTCCTGGCTCCGCCATTATAGCTCTCCTCCTTCCCACGCGCCCGAAAGTGTTAGTGTATAGCCCACTCTTGACTACCATCGCCATCGTCGACTGACTACGCAATTGTCCCACCAGAGTGCCTTCTACTTTAATTGTCTGCAGACATTCCTCCGATCACCACCACCATTATCGCACCATGCTCTATTTTTCTCCCACACGCGCACCCACCCACCCACGCCCACACCCCACACTTGTGATCTAAGGTCAGTTCCTCAATTTCAAGGTCCCCGCCCTCAGGAGACCCACGATCTGAGGATAGTTAGGGCGACAAACCAGTTGGTTCGTGTTCGCAACCATCGCGCTGCTCTTTGTTCTTTATCCAGAGAGAGAGACTGGAAGAGCGACGGACAATGCCGCTGGGAGGGGTATTCAATCGATGGTCCGAACATTGTAGAGGACGAGGAGATAGGCGGCGATAAGAGGCAAGGGAGGGAGGGAACAAGAGGGGCGAGAGTTCGATATCTGGGGATTGAGTGTAAGTATTCACAAAGTATGAGGCATTCTAACCAATTTTTGAGTAACTGTATGTAGTCCCGTTACTCTCTGTGGCGAGTCTCACCCATAAATGTTGATATCGACATTTACACATACACTAGAAAAGGAGAGACGGTGTGACACAAAATTAGCTCTTTTGTTACCAAACACTAATGTCTGGTCGAAAGGGTGGGGTGGAGACCAACATGCAGCACAGTCCGAGCCGTGGCCCGAGCATCCAACCCTTGGCATTCGTTAAACATTACTAATAGAAAGAAGAATTTGCTTCAGAATCGTCTCAACCTTAACAAGATACTTTGGTTACTAACCAGGATCATAAATAACTCTGTATAATTATGCCAAATCACTGTACATGTATGGAGTGACCCCATCCCTATCTCCCCATATCAACCCGCCACCTTCTATAGGAAAAAGGGAAAGGCATATAAGAATTACGGGATTAGAACTGTCAAAACAGGTCTCAAATCCATTTATTATCCCAAATTTATTAAAACATGTCATATATCATCTCAATTTGACGGCTTAACCATAGCCGATTCTAAAATGAAAATGCTAAAATAAATGACTTTAAATGGGTTATGTTATTAACCTATGCCCAACCCACTAAAAAAATTGGGCCAAATGAATTGAGGCAGCCCATTTTTGATGTAAATACTAGATGCTCTTTTCACTCGCTCATGACTATCAATCCGAATGAAGCTCCTGCCGATGAGTTCCTAGAGCATCTCCTCGGCCGCCCAAACCTCAATGCCACGAAGATCGGCCTGGCTGCGGGCGACAGGAGTGGCTTGTCCTTGACTGACCACTTAAATGATGCTCCGGCTCGGCTCCAACCACATAATCCACCCTTGGCTGCTGGGGGATTCCATGGCACAGTGCTTCCACCAGGGCTGAGCTTGGGAAAGGAGTGTTCCTGAAGCCCGAGTAGGCATCAGGGAGTGGCAAGCGATTTCACGAGGGACACTGATGGCCCGTGAAGGAGACATTTCTTTTATTTTGCGGATTTATTTTATTTTCATTTATTATTTTTTGGAGAGTACTTTCTCTGACAAGACCCGAAACACATAGGATTTGAAGCGAAAATGCAAGTTGAGTTGGGTCGGGTTTTCAGATTTTTTTTGGCTGCTTGCCTCTTTGCATTGCTTGTCCGCAAGAGAACAAACCTCAATGGATTTGCTATAAAGTAGACTTCTTGGTCGTAAACTATTTGAACACGTCAATCACGACTAGAGTTATGCTCCGTTGCTAATAGAGCTACGAAAATAAAAACTGGCCAAGCAAAGAGTTCGTCATAAATGCGTTAGAGGGCGAGATGGGTCAATCTTTAGAAATGGGAGCCATCCGTGCTGCAAAGGGCAAATTACATGGTATGCTTCTTGGTGGAAATTTGAGTCCTTCTGCTGCTCCTACTCACCTCTTCTTTATCAGGCACTTTTGTGTCGTGAAAAGATTGTCAATCTGGTTTTAACCATTCCATTTCCTAGGAGTTTGTCGGAAAAACCAAAACTGTTTCTAATTATAGATTGACCAACATATAAGTGTGTAACAAAGTTAAAAAGAATTCTTAAATAAATTATCCTCAAATTCCAGAAAATAGTAGACTTAAAATAAAACATGAAGTGAAATATACAAAGTTTAAGTCTTGAGATAGATTTCCCAGCTTAGTTATGGTTCAAAAGAAACATAGCAGCAGGTGGAGGTTCAAACAAAATACAAGACGGTTCTTTTAGCATCCTTTCTCTCCAAGCAAGCTTATCTACACATCGGTTGCCTTCCCTAAAAGCGTGCCTGATTTTAACCCTCTTGAAAGCTTCCGGAAGAGTCCTACAATCATTCAAAAGAGAAGTGAAAACGAGATTATTCAACAAATTTAATAAGAGTAATGATACAATTACCGAAGCATCCAACTCCGCCGGCAAATGAGTGATGTGGACAGGAAACTTCAAGAAAAGAGAGACTAAAAATGACTCGTCCATCCTTACAATCATGTATATATGTGGATGGTAATGGCTTAGAAGCTAAACAATGGAATTCCTCAAGAAAGTGAGTTTGCACCATGTTAAAAATCAAACTGCTTTTAGTTTCAAAGGTTCGTGAAAGTACACTGTTTCAAAGGTTTGTGCATGTACACACTTACCTGAAAGGCATGAAAAGAGACCATCCAAATCAAAAGAAACTATCCATACTTCAACCGCCACTAACAAAGAAGAAGAAAATTACACATTGATTCATTGATCTCAAACCAAAAGAAGAAAAACAATCATGATCGAAACTCCCCTTCAATATGAATGGCGGGGCGGCAGTTCGTCAAAGAACCAGCTCTACAACATCATGTCTCAAGTGAAGGCAGTTCCTTGTTTTTACATGGACAAAATTCTCCAATCAGAGATGGGCAATCAATCGGTATGAGAAGAGACTTCACATGTGGGACTTGAGACCTTCAGAATCCATGATATATGAAAACACACTCGTACATAAGTCCATCGAATCGCCAAAGGGTATACCGAATCTATTCCAAAGCTAATCACATGTTTTTATTTTGCAAGTGCAGGAGCATGTTTTGTAAGTCAGATCGTAACGTCAAACCAACAAGAGAAGTTGCATGACGGAGTAAGGCTGGTGGTTCGGCCACAGAAGAACGGGGCGACGACAGTAGAACAAAACTAAACAGAGTCGAGACGAGATGGAACGAGTCGAGACGACCTTATCATCCTCATGGACGACAGTGGAAGGAATTTCCTTCTTAACGATTTTGTCAAATCTGCATGACGATATAACCTCCCACCAGATCAGCTTCACAAAAGTCCCAACAGAACTTCAGTACATAGATATCCCATGAATCGAACAATAAAATAAACAGAGATGAGACTAAGAGGAAGGAAGAGTTTGCAAGATTGGATTTTTTTTCAACTGAAGAACCTCTACAGCATGAAGTCCGTGCTTGATCAAACGAAAGAATCTCGGGGAAAAATTTAAAATCTCGAGTCTGCTTCTCGGACGATTCTTCCATCACACTACGAAACAAACGGCCCACATCAATCCGCCACGCAAGCCGCCGACACCAATTCTCACTACCCTCGAGCTCGATCAGCCAGTACCCGCGACTCACGAGTGAGCGACCTCGTATCTAATCACGACCACACACCCATGGACCGTTGAATCGACAATCGAAACTCGTCCAATGGGAACAGCAATCGATGCTCAAAAAGGGCGAGGAAGAAAACCCAGTCGAACGCGCCGGCGAATCTCCCGCCACATTAAAAATTCGACAGGAATAGGAGAAATGTGGGAGCGAAGTGGAGATCCGACGAAGTAGAGAGCGAGCGAGCGGCTTCCTTCTCCGGCGGAGACGGTGCTTCGACGGTCTAAGAGTTTGGGGAAGAGACCATTGAAACTAGGGGTGATCATGGTCCGGGTTGGGCCGGTCCGACGCCTAACCCTAGGACCAACCCGCATAGTGTCGGTCCCCAATTTTTGGGACCGAGGACCGACCCGGTCAAGTCTGGGACCGAGAACCGGACCGACCCTATGGGTTCGGTCCGGTCCCAGGATCAACCCAGGACCAACCGATAATTTTTTTATTTCATTTTTTTTATTCCTTAAAAAGTAAAACTCATTAATTCAAATTATATATCAATCAACAATATGATGTTGAGCAACCAAACTATAAATATAAGTACGTATTCAACATAAATTTAAGATAAGGTGATCATAAAAATTTCGCACTAGTTAAAAACAACAAACTATATAAATGATCAAGATTGCTAATAGAGATAATGCATTTCCATCGCTGAAGCATACTATAATTTTCTTGCTTTTGATTTGTTTTCGAATCATTCTTCCCTTCGGTAAAATGGGATGAGATGGGAAGTTTAAGAGAAAAGAATTATAGGCCAAAAAATGTTTTCTAGGCATCTTCTCCTGCAATCATCTATCAATAATACTTGTAACACCATATGCAAAAACGATTCATACATTCAATCAAGCAAAGTCTAATCAACCAATAATGAAGCTTCGCACCACTTGACAAATACATCATCATAACAACGGCAATACTACTATTCGAAAATTTCTTCCATTTGACACAAACTCAAAAGCAAAGTGCAACTAAACTATTAAACATAAGAAGTTCAAAATACATATAAGTGAAAAATGAACAGGATAAAAAGGGAAGAATAAAATGAACAAAGTCTTTGTTCACACCATTTTCACGACGCCATTCATGCCGTTATTCATTCAAGCTGTTCAAGTGAAGAATTCTAGGTGGGTTTGCTATTTATAAGAAAAATATAAAAAAAATGATATATTAAATATCTAAAATATATTATATATAAATATATTTTATCGGGGTTGGTTCGGGTTGGACCGACCCTAAACTTCCAGACCGAGGACCAACCCGCACGCACGGTCCCGGAATCTTAGGACCAAGGACCGACCTGATCCCCTTGAAAACCGGACCAGGACCAGTAGGGTTGGGCCGGTCCATGGCCGGTCCAGGGTCGACCCTAGACCGTTGCTCACCCCTAATTGAAACTAGGAAGTGCGGGGAGACGAGCGACGCATTGAAACTGGATGTCGGAAGAGACCATTGAAAATCGGAAACTGGAAGGGATTTCGGACATTTTGTTCCGGGTAGGGTTGTAACCCGAACCTACCCAAACCCTAACAATAACTACGCCTTGAACCCCTGCCCGAACAAGAAAACCCCCCAAAAACAAAAAAATATCCGAAATTTTCGGATAGGGTTGGGCCGGGCCGAGCCGAGCCGCGCTTTTCTGCCAGCCCTTAACTTGGATGATGACGGTCTCTCTATCTTTTTGCCTAAGCTACATCCTCTCAATATTGGCAAGCCAAAAGACGGACAAATATTCTCTACCTTGCAGGGTCCAATTGATTTGATGTCTCAATCAATTTTCAACCATAAATATATATAAATTTATTATGCATCGATGATTGAAATAAATTGAGACGCTCGCAAGAAACACATTATCTAAAACAGACATAAATTTATTTATTTGGCTAAGATAACCTTGCGTTGCCCGAAAAGTTTTAATTTATGTTTTCAACGAAACGAACAGACGTGCATGGGGATGGGAAGTGAAGGAAGGAAGAATTTAGAGGGAGTCTCTATCTAGAACAATTAATGGGCAAACTGCAAAATAATATAGAGATGAGAATACCTCTATATAGAATCGATTCATTCATTGATGGAGTTGTAAATAATATTTTATACGAAGATCTTGTAACAACCTAGCTTGGTTGTAGTACGCTTCGCTGTACCCCTGCATTTAGGAATCCCAATAGAAAATACATTAACTATGCAAAGATAAAAGATACTTTGCTAGAGGGAGACAGACGAAACTCCTTTTTTTTTAAAAACAAATATTTTACATTTATCAGCCTGACTGACTCGGCTAGCGAGGTGGGAATCCGATCCGGGCCCAGTGAAGATTGATATTTTACATCTGGAATGACGGTTGAATCGTGGTCTTTTCGTGAAATTAAAATTTTCGAAATTTCAATTTTAGGTCGTACATATATCGAACTCACAAAGCTAATTATATTTTCACCTCCGACTCATCGGAGGGGATTCTCTGCACGTACCATTTGCAACGAGTCAACCAGGTCTCGAGAAAGGATCACTCACATGGGTGCCCGCCTGAATGCGCCTGCCAAAGTTTTTTTCCTGAGGTTCGAGATATTTACGATTTTGGCCCCAAACAAATTATTTGAGAGAAGTACAAATTAGAGGTGTTAAATGGGTTGTGCAACCTATTTATGGACCCATTTATGGTTAAATGGGTCATTAATGGGTCAAGCTTTATTTCATAAAGCACCCATAATGGATTTTAAAGGGTCAAGACTAAGATATATGGGTTTTAAATGGGTCAGCTCTCTCACCCGTTTATGACTCATTTATCAACCTATTAAAAATGAACTCATTTATTTTCACTCAAAACCTCACCATCTCTCTCTCCTCTCTTTAACTTTACAAAATCTTTTTTTATAAAAACCAAAATTATAATTATTTTTTTCTTTTTCTTTTTTTTCTTTCTTTTTTTTTCTTTCTTCTTCCTCCTCCCGTCGCCGCACGGCGATGGCCGGCGACCAGCCCGGGCGAGCCTCGAGCTCACCGGTGTCGAGCAAACTCAAGCTCACTAGATCCGGCGAGGCGGAGGCCTCGCCGATGCCCGATGAGGCTCGAGCCTCGGCCGATCCGGCGAGACTCGAACTCACCGGCATCGGGCAAGGTTCGAGCCTCGCCAAATCCGACGAGGGGCGAGCTCGAGCTCGCCCGACGCCAGCGAGCCTCGCCAAATCCGGCGAGGGGCGAGCTTAAGCTCGGCTGGATCTCGGCAAGCCATGAGCTCGCCGACATTGGCAAGTCGAGCGAGCTCGAGGCTCGCCCGTGGCCGGCCGCCGACTATCGTCGTGGCCGACGGCCGGCCAAAGAAGAAGAACAAAAAAGAAAAAGAAAATTAAAAATTAAAACTTATATTTTAAAAATAAAAATAAAAATAATTTAAAATTTAATTTTTAAAAAATAAACATAATTAAAATTATATTTTTAATAAAAATATAAATAATTAAAATTTAATTTTTAAAATAATTATTTAAAAAATTAAAAAAATTGTCCAATATATAAAACTATTTTAGTTTTTAAATATATATATATAAGAAATAATTTTTTGAAAAATTATTGATTGGATTTGTATTGCTTTGAAATTTTTTAGTAATATAATCTTTAAAAAAAAAAACGTAAGAATAAGTTTTCTTAAATTTGGTTAAATATGAAAATATTTTATTAATATGAGTCGGGTCGGGTCGAGTCGGGTATAGGTTGGGACGGGTATAGGTTGAAAAATTTACATTACACATAAATGGATCATAAATGGGTTAATGGGTCAATTTGGGTCGACCCATTAATGACCCGACCCAAACCCGACCCAACCCACCTATTTAACAGCTCTAGTACAAACGGAACTCATCTTTCATTTCACACCCCCACACGTCATGGAGGAGGAATCCCAACAGAGAATACATAAAAGCTATGGAATGGAAAGAGACCGACGGAACTCTGTTCAACAAATAAATAATATTATATATACGCTGATATCAACCTCCCTCTCCCTCTCCCTCTCCCTCTCCCTCTTCCCTCAATAAAAGAAAAGACCACACCTCCCTCACTCGGAGAAAAAATCAGGTACGTCTTATGCTCCAGCGTGGCAAATAAGAAGGCGGTGGGAGCGCGACACATGTCCTCGTGGGACCCATAAAGTCAGGCATCTGCTCTCGACTCAGCGCGTCTTTCTCTCTCCTCTCTCCTTCTCACTCTCTCCCAAATAACTCTTGTTTCAGCTGGTGGCTCAGCTTGGCTGGCAGAAAAAAGGACGTCCGGCGAGTAATAAATCCGACTCTCCCGCTTAAAATTTCTCTCTCCTCACTTGAATATTTTCTGGGCGCTCTCTCTCCTCGTGGACGACCTGCACTTCCTCTGTTTCCTTCCTTCTCAGCCCATCCACCCCCTCCGCCTCCGCCTCCCCAAAAAGCCTTGCCGGTCATCTACCTCTGGCACATCGCCTCCTCCAAGAGCCCCGCCAGTCGCAGCTGGTTCCCGACCCCCTTCGCCTCCGACTGTTTCCAACGCGAAGATCGAGCATAAGTTTTGTGCTCGCGTTGGTCTCTCGGCAACTTCTGGGCCTCCGTCCAATTGCCTCCCTCCGACGAACTCGTCATCAACTCCGACTCCGAGCCGCCGCCGCCGCCACCGATGGCGTCCTCCATCTCTAGCATCTGCTCGTCCTCCCCCTCCCTTAGGCCGAAGACGTCGCCAGCCTCCGCCGCGAAGCCGTCAGCCTCCGGCAGGAGGGAGGCGGCCTCAGTTTCGTTCCCGAGCGACGCCAGGCTCCCCGCCGTCGACCGGGTGTTGTCCCTATCGCTGGCCCGATCGGTCGCGAGGGAGATTTTAGTAGACCTGGGCAGGACCGACGGCGAGGCGAAGAAGGAGAGGCACGGGCGAGAGAGTTGGAGAGGGATTCCCGCTCGCTGTGGACAAGGTACGCGAACTGGCTACACCAGCACCGAAGCTAGGGCTTGTCCTTGGACATGAGCCGAATCAGGTTCACGGACGAGTTCGTGGAGAAGATAGAGCCTCTGTTCCAGGCCGCGTTCAAGGCGATGGAGGAGCTGGGGAAGGGCGCCATCGCGAACGTCATCATGTGCACATCGGATGCTGTTCCAAGGAAGAAAGCTTTTGATGTACTGGAAAGGGTTAGTGGTTTTGAGTTAAGATCGTCCGCTCTTGCATCACTAAACAGCTCGTCGCTCTTGTAGTCCGTTTCTCTCTTGTTTAAGTTGTGCAATTATTTCCTAGTCTCCACATGCTTGTTGACATTGCAATTTTTCAAAGGTTTGACAAAGCCCTGATTACAAATTGCACCTCTTCCTTTATGGTAACTGCATTAAAGCCTGCTTAAATGACATAAGGGTGTCTTTTCTTTACATGGAAGGATGCATAATGTGACCTGATTGCCTACAACTTGTGTAGGTTGCCATCCTTCTAGAAATGATAAAGCACATTTTTTAGTAGTTTTTGCGTTCGATGGTCCTCCGTTGTGGATAAGAGTGGCAGAGTGCCGTACTCTTGTCAGGATTCTAGCGGAATCTACCTGTTCAATTTCAATCTCCTTTGTTTATGCTTCAGATAGGCTGTCGTACTCTATTAGGATTCTTCTGGAGTCGAGCATTGGGAACTGCAACGAGTTCCAGGTCAAGAGCAAGGATGTCGAGAAGATCGTCGACTGGGAAAACACTTCTCCTAGACAAGTCGAGATCCCATTTAAGCCCAGCTAGAGTGCTGCTGCAGGTACATGGAGTTGCGCATCGTGTGTCATTGATGCTGATTGGGGTTTTGAAGAGTTGCGATGTTTGATATTTGATGATGCGTCATCATTTGTATCAGGATTTTACTGGGGTGCCTGCTGTTATTGATCTTGCTTGCATGCGTGATGTGATGAATAGCCTCGGGGTAGATCCGAATAAAATCAACCCACTGGTGAGCTTTATATGTCAGCATGTCGCTCGTTCCAACTACTCGTTGGTGGTGAAGGAACTTTATCTTTGTGTGTGCACGTAGGTTAACTGTCATTTGTGAACATGTCAATCATCGTGCAGGTTCCAGTGGATCTTGTTATCGACCACTCCGTTCAGCTTGATGTGGCAAGGTCAGAAAATGTTGTCCAGGCTAATATGGAACTTGAGTTTCATCGGAACAAGGAGAGCTTTGGCTTTCTCAAGTGGGGTTCAACTGCTTTTCATAATATGCTTGTTGTTCCGCCTGGGTCAGGGATTGTCCACCAGGTAGTAAACATATAGTGCATATATACTGATCATATGCATGACTTTAGCATAAGAAGTGGAAAAAACTGTATATACCCGTGGTGGAGCTATTACATGCCGTGTCCTATGAGAATATGCAATTTTCTTGCTTTACCAGAATATTGGCTTGTATCATTGAGTTGACAAACTGAGCTGGGATCTATCTGCAGGTTAATCTAGAATATCTTGGCAGAGTGGTCTTCAACACAAACAGCTTGCTTTACCCTGATAGTGTTGTCGGTGCTGATTCACATACAACTATGATAGACGGATTAGGAGTTGCTGGTTGGGGAGTTGGAGGAATAGAAGCAGAAGCTGCAATGCTTGGCCAGGTAAGAGAATTCAATATATTGTTATTATTATTATTATATTTTTACTATGGACGGCTGATAAAGTAGTGGCATTTGACACTAGTATGTCCTTTTCAAGATGTTATGAAGTATGAACATACATCCATTAATTTTTTCAGTCATTTCTTAGCATTTCTGTTTTCATCTCTTATTTTGATGTAGCCGATGAGCATGGTCCTTCCTGGTGTGGTTGGGTTTAAATTAACTGGGAAGCTGAAAGATGGGGTAACAGCAACTGATCTGGTCTTGACCGTAACACAAATGCTGAGAAAGCATGGCGTTGTGGGCAAATTTGTTGAGTTTTATGGTACATCTTCTGATTCCCCTGCATCATTAAGTCTTTCTGTTCAAGATATTCCACAGCCACCGAATCCTTCTTGTTACTGTTGTTTTTAAATGTAGTGTCACTTTTGCAGGGGAAGGAATGAGCAAATTGTCATTGGCAGATCGTGCCACCATTGCTAACATGTCACCCGAATATGGTGCCACTATGGGCTTTTTCCCTGTTGATCATGTCACTCTGCAGTATCTTAAATTGACAGGCAGAAGTGAGGAAACTTTAAGTAATCACAGAGATTTTTGTCATAATTTATACTGAGTACTGAGTACTTGCTTGTGTTAACTTAAGCAACTTCATAGGTTGCCATGGTAGAATCTCACTTGTGGGCGAACAAGATGTTTGTGGATTACAATGAGGTGAGTTTTATGAATGTTTTTGACTTTAAGAGTACATCATTATTTCTTGCTAAGAATCTTTGTGTTGGAAGCAGCCCCAAGTGGAGAGAACATACTCCTCTTATCTGGAACTGGATCTTAAGGATGTGGAACCATGTATTTCGGGTCCCAAAAGGTAATCCCCAGTGGATACAATACTGTTGCCATGAAGTAGGTTTAGTTCCCCCCCCTCTCACCCTTCTATTGGCTAAGAATCAACGCTTTCCAGGCCACAGGATCGAGTCCCACGGAAAGAAATGATGATTGGCATGCATGCTTGGATAATAGAGTTGGATTTAAGGTGAGGCTTTCCGGAATCTTGTATACTCTTTATAAGTGATCATAGGTGTGCATGGTCATGGGGTTCTTTGTTGGTTCCAAAATTTGGGAAGTGAATTGCCCTTTGCATGCAGTGCTTGTACTCTGGTAAATATACTAGAACAAAATAGTTAACTATGTGTTGACTTGTGCTTACTACTGACATTGATTCTACCAGCCTTTTTTTTTTCTTGCTTTGTGCTGCTTTAACTATGCAGAAGTTGATTGATGAGCAACTTTGTTTGTCGAAATCTTAATGCAGGCTCCTCTTACGTACATTGAATTTTTGAACAATGTTGTTGAAGAGTTTAGGAGCCTTTAGATGGGCAAAATGGCATGCTTCATGGAGTATTATTGATATTGATTTTTTTTTCTGTCTTAACTTAGGATTTTGACTAATTTTCATCCATGTCTTTGCAGGGTTTTGCTGTGCCAAAGGAATCATAGGGAAAGGTTGCAGAGTTCACATTTCATGGGACTCCAGCTCAGCTTCGGCATGGGGATGTTGTTATAGCAGCTATTACTGGCTACGCAAATACTTCAAATCCTAATGTAATGCTTGGTGCTGCTTTGGTAGCAAGGAAGGCTTGTGAATTAGGATTGGAGGTTGGCTGATAAAAACTCTTCTTCTGACAAAGTAGAATATATTAGGCAATACGTTTAGATGTTCATATGGATTTTGCTACACCCGTCACCCGATAGTATAGGTTCATGTGCATCTGCATGTACCTCTGCAAAAGTTTACTCGATCTGCTGTCCACTGAATTGATTCTTCGCTCATGTATAATATCTTTAAGCATTATACAATTGCAACTGGAATCAATGCAGCATATTTTAAATTTTTAACAAAAAAATTTGATGAGTTGCTACAGTTGGTTGTAGATGACCTAGTTTTTTTATCTGAACAAAATAAATCTTGTGTCAGGCAAAACCATGGATTAAGACAAGTCTTGCTCCGGGCTCTGGCATTGTGACCAACTATTTGCAGAAAAGGTGCCTTTAATCGACTTAAGTATTCTTCCCATGTTAGCGACCATGGATCTTCTTGCTAAGCTAGACGTGTTGTTTTTGCAGTGGCTTGCAGACATATTTGAACCAATTAGGATTCCATATTGTTGGCTATGGATGCACTACATGCATTGGAAACTCAGGAGATATTGATGAATCAGTAGCATCAGCTATTACTGAAAATGGTAGAGATTAATTCATAATCCTGCATAATATCACCAAGAAAATGTTATAAGCTCACTTAACTGTTGAATTTGCACAATGTCAGATCTTGTAGCTGCAGCTGTATTGTCTGGAAACAAAAATTTTGAAGGACGTGTTCACCTCCTAACTAGGGCTAACTATCTGGCTTCTCCTCCTCTCGTGGTTGCCTATGCTCTTGCTGGCACGGTGTGTAACATGTAGTTGTATTTGCAGTTGTTGGCTCTTTATTAGCGATCTACTCCAACCTTGGTATTATCCTTGGAATTCGCTTTTCTTGGTGATTGCAAATCTAGTTTTTGGCATATTCCTCATGGGAGACGAACCTTTGCAGGTAGATATTGATTTCGAAACCAAACCCATTGGGGAAGGAAAAGATGGAAGAAAAGTATACTTGAGAGACATTTGGCCATCGAATGAAGAAGTGGCAACTGTAAGCCAATATTTCTGCTAGGAGATTATGGAAATCTTCACTTTGACTATTAATTATAGAGATCGTAATTGGTGATTCTGTTTTTTTCTCTTGTATAACCTGTCTTCAGGTTGTCCAATCGAACGTGCTTCCAGATATGTTTATGGCAACATATGAAGCTATCACTAAAGGAAATCCTATGTGGAATTAGTTATCTACATCTTCTAGCACTCTCTATGCTTGGGACCCAACATCAACATACATTCATGACCCACCATATTTCAAGAGCAAGACAATGTCTCCTCCTGGCCTTCATGGTGTGAAGGATGCCTACTGCTTACTAAACTTTGGGGACAGCATTACGACTGACCATATTTCTCCGGCTGGTAGCATTCACAGGGATAGCCCCACTGCAAGGCATCTAATGGAACGCGGGGTTGATAGAAGGGACTTCAACTCTTACGGAAGTCGCCATGGGAATGATGAGATCATGGCGGGAGGAACCTTTGCTGACATTCGCCTTGTCAACAAGTTTCTTAAAGGAGAAGTTGGACCTAAAACAATCCACATCCCCGGTGGCGAGAAACTATCTATTTATGATGTTGCCATGGTAATTGTCTTCACTCTGCAGACCCAATACAGACACCGCATCACAAATGACAGTGTCGTGAGTGATGGGGCATCAGTATTCATAGTGGTTGGTTGGATAAGCCATTCTATTTAGATTGGCCCTGAGAATTATGCTACTTATGATGTCTATTGCTAGTTCTTTTCTGCAAATTTTTGTTTAATCTGAAAGAAGCTGATTTTTTGTTTGGTCCATTAATGCCAGCTAGATCAGCGTCCTAGCAACATCCTTCTGGGTCATCCCACTGTTAGTTGAGATTCATTTGACAGGTCAATGTGATATCCTTGGAAGATTCATCATCTTTTCATCTCCTTGCTAAGTTTCGGTGGCTTCCATATGTAGGTTGAGCTGGCCTATTTCGATCATGGGGGCATCCTGCAGTACGTCATCAGGAACTTGATTGGAGGTAGACATTGAGCGACCAGGCAGGTTCAACAGCCGACTCTTCTCGGTGTTCCTAGCATTTCCATCCCATCTGGTCAACATGGCTTGAGTAAATCTCTATGTCGGAGAGTTCTTCCTCCAGCTGTTGTGGGAATAAATTGGGGGGAATAAATGGGACGATTTCTGCGTCCTTGGATGATTATCATTCTAACTCTGGGCGGCAGATAAATTAACATTGCAAGGTCTGTGATGGCGTTCATGATATGTGGACAAACCATTGTTGGCCTCTCATTTTGTTCAAAAAGCTTTGGGTTCGGTTTTCATCGGACAAATGATTTGGATTTTAGAAATCTGCAAGATTTTTCAACTGTGTCCCAAAATGTGATTTACTCAAGCAGTTTGCCTCTTTCTAGTGCAAGATGGTGGTATAGAATTTTGCCTAAAAGAGGATCTCTTTCAAAGCTATAAAGACAAACGCATTTAGAGAGAGAGAGAGAGAGAGAGAGAGCATGAAATTCATTATTGAAGTGGTGGAGTCCCATATTCATGTGTACTGGGAGTCGCGTGTCGGGGTTGTCTGTGTAGAAGTTCCAAATGACAACCTGACCACGTGGCCATTCGTCTTGCTAATAGTCGAGTGAGAACAAAACGAGATTCGTCGTCTCAATGGTTTGGTTTGGGTCAAAATCGATCAAACCATTACAAGGCCAAATTCACAAAGAGACTTTGTACAATGTGTGGAACGCTTTTTGTAGAGACAATTTCATATGGGAATGGCTATTTGGATGCATGCCGATCCCGGCTCATGCTATCATCAGGTCGTATCTTGGCTAGAACAGCAAATGACTATTCACAACTCGTGATGATATCGGACTTAGTATATAAAGGGCAGGTGGGGAATGCAAAACGTGCCACCCATAGCTTTCAAAAGTTCATGATAATAGCACTCATCAGCATCCTCATGTTCTAATGTGAAGGATTTGGATTCAGGAAACAGGATTCCCAAAACAGTCAAAAACGAACCCAAAAAATGGAGAAGTAGCGTAGCGGAAACGAGCCCTAACACCCAATCATGAATCACCAATCAAAAGCGCATCACATGGACGAACGTACCTTATTTCCACAGACTAAACACCCGGTGTTGCAATTCGAAGAGGAATTCGGTCACTGTTCTTCAAAGGGGAGAAAGCGTCGTCACGGTGAAAAACTGATAGAACGTAATCCGTCTTTTTCAAAAAAAAAAAGAATACGTGTCTTTTCACCCCTTTTCCTTTTCCTTTTATACTACTCCCTTCCATGGGCCCTAAACCCATGGGCCGAGCCTCTGGGCCCATCAGGCCAAATTAGGCCCAATAAAAAAGGAAAATCCATCATCTCCCACTCGCACATGGTGGTCCAAAACCAACATGGGCGGACAGCCTTACTTAGGCTTATCAAAGGAGAATCCATTATATGCATCTCCCACTCGACATGGTGGGCCGAACGCAGCCCCTTTTCCTCATTGCAACATTCATACTGGTGAATAGTCTCGTGCGACCAAAGATACTTTGAGAGCTCGTTGCCATACATCTGTTAGGAATATATAGCAGCTCATAATGGGCGTCACGCTCTGAGTATATTTAGTATGTAGTACCCTAGATCGATCGATCACATTTATATCTCTCTTGATCTCTTTTTAACAATGATATATATTGCATTCACAATTATGATTATCCTAAAGACAGTCATAATTGGTCGACCAGTGAATACAAAACTACAATGTGATTCTCCAAATCCGATCTTCCTCTTTCCTTCAAACTCTCAATTTCAGTCCAGCTTGCTTTTCTAGAAATATCCCATTAGATCGAATCAACTCATAACCATTGGCAACGTCCTAAGATAGCAAATACTAAATAGAAATCTTGAGAATAAGTAAGAGTCCTGAGGGGACTAAAATTGAGGAACTCATTTCCCTCAAGAGTCTCACACGGCATAAAAGTTGAGATCAAAACTTTTGTCACTCTTATTGGTCGTCTCATGCATACGCAGTATGAAATGTGTATTACGGTATTAACTCATTTCCCATAGAGCGTATGTCTATTCTTTCAATACCGTACATATGATAGTTCAGACATACCCAATGTCTAACTTGAGTTCACGTATCTACTCATTCACATAATTCATCAGAACTCACATCTGGCATCTTAGACAGATAAAGTAAAATATGTGGGGTATTCTACTTTCGGACATAGTACTTATCATGTCCTCATCTTAACACTTAGTTAAGGCGACATATATATTTTAAGCTTGAGCTCTCAATTATCACCCAGATAATAAGCTTAAAAACCGTCTCATCTCTATTTATCACACAACAAATAGAGGCGATTACCCATGTGAGTGGGCTAATCTCTTATCTGTCCGACATACTTTCTCAACTTAATATAATGCACTGAGCATTAAGATGCATAAAGATCAAACAAAGATTCATAGGCATTAATGATGAAAAACACAATTTCATAAATATGAACAACTTAGGGAAATTACAATATTCAGTACATCAGACTCTACGCAATCCTAGAGATTTTACATGACCACAAAACGCATCTCTAGGTATTGGCTTTGTCATAGGATCTGCTACCATTCTATGCGTAGCTATGTACTGTAAGTTCACATCCTTTCATGCAACCACATCTTTGACAAATTTATACTTGGTATCTATATATTTGGTCTTGCCATGATACTTTGGATCTTTGGTGTACGCTATAGCTGCTTGGCTATCACAGTTAACCAATAATTGATTTGCAGCTTTCTCAATAACACCTAAATTATCCAAAAATCTCTTAAGCGAAACTCCCCCTTGTACGGCTGCTGATAACGCCACGAGCTCAACTTCCATCGTGGACAAGGCTATATATATTTGTTTCTTACTGCACCAACACATGGCGCCATTTTCCAGTAAGAAAAACAAAAATAGAGGTAGATTTCTTTTCATCTAAATCTCCTCCTCAACTTGTATCTAAATAGCCTTCGAGTCGCAGATCCTTTCCTTAATAACTCAGTATATAATCAGCAGTTCCCTTTAGATACCTAAGTATTCTCTTAACGGCTTTCCAATGTGCTTGACCTGGATTGGATTGGTATCTACTCACCATTCCAACTGCAAAACATATGTCAGGTCTTGTACACAACATAGCGTACATCAAGCTTCCAACAGCACTAGCATAAGGAACATGCTTCATTTGTTCCTTCTCTTGTGGAGTCCTTGGACATAGTCTATGGCTCAATACTTCACCTTTTGCAATAGGAGTGTCTATGGGTTTACAATCTTGCATACGAAATCGTTCAAGAACTCTATTTATATATGTTTCTTGCAAAAGAGATAATGATCTCTTCGAACGATCTCTTGAAAACTTAACCCAAGTATGTATGCAGCTTCACCCATATCCTTCATCTCAAAATTAGAAGATAACCAACTTTTGATGGTATTAACTAACTCCATATTGTTTCCGGCAATTAGTATATCATCAACATATAATGATATGATTACAAATTGATCTTTGGATGTTTTGATATATACACAATGATCCTCATCAATCATTGTAAAATTATATGCCATCATAGCATTATGAAAACGTATATACCACTGTCTTGACGATGCTTAAGGCCATATATCGATTTCAAAAGTCGACATACTTTTCCTTCTTGGCCTTTCATAATGAAACCAACAAAGTTGTTCCATATATATTTCCTCATCTAATTCTCCATTGAGAAAAGCAGTCTTTACATCCATTTGATGTAATTCAAGATCCATACTTGCCACTATTGCCAGAATAATGCAAATTGAGGTGAATCTCACAACAGGGAAAATGTTTCCTCATAATCAATTCCTTCCTGTTGATTATACCCTTTCGCCACAAGGCGAGCTTTATATCTTTCTATCGAGCCATCAGCTTTACGCTTTATTTTGAGAACCCACTCGTTCCCAATAGCTTTGCGTCCTTTTGGAAGATCAACCAATTCCCAAACATGGTTTGACTTCATTGACTCCATTTCCTCTCCCATTGCATCCATCCATTTTTCTTTACTAGGGCAACTTAGAGCCTCATATATTTCTTGGCTCATCCTCATCTTGTGGGGCAATCATAAAAGTTTCCCCTTCAATGTCAAAACGTCGACGGGGAATACTTTTGTGACTTTTCGCCGTATGGGAGATTGTTCACTCAGCACATCATTTCCCATTATGCTCCCACTAGGATTAGATAATGATGATGTCGTCTCATCATGTGGTTGTAATTGAGAATCAGTTGTATGCAATTCATCACTTCTCACATTACTCCCACTTGGACGAACCCCACTAATATCATTATCTTGATCCATGGTTTCAAATAGGGAGTAATCTTCACCTATTTCGCCCTTCTTAGGAAACTCATCCTCTAAGAATGTGACATCCCTTGATTCAAATCCAGTTACACTCCCACTTTCCTGCTCACCTATGAACACATATCCTTTTGAGTGTTCAGAGTATCTTATAAAAATACTCTTCTTTCCTCTGGGACCCAATTTCCCAAATTTGTGAGAGGGCTCATGGGTATAGGCAGCACAACCCCATGGCTTAAGAAAACCTAAGTCCGGTTTTCTACCTGTCCATAACTCATATGGAGTGGGAGTAACTGATTTGGAAGGCACCCGGTTAAGTACATAGGCAGCTGTTAATAATGCATCACTCCAAAAAGTGATAGGTAAGTTAGCATGTGCCATCATGGACCTAACCATTTCCAATAGGGTTCTGTTTCTTCTCTCTGCAACACCATTTTGTTGAGGAGTATATGGAATAGACAACTGTCTTTCGATTCCTTTTTCATCACATAATTTTCTGAACTCATCAGATAAATATTCTCGACCTCGATCGAATCTCAATGCTTTTATTTTCCTATCTAATTGATTCTCTACCAAGGCCATAAACCTTTTGAAACAACTTAATGCTTCAGATTTATGATAAATCAAATAGACATATCCGAATCGAGTATAATCATCTATAAAAGTGATGAAATAAACAGCCCCATGCCTTCCTCTCACATTCATTGGACCACAAATGTCAGAATGGATTAAATGCATAGGAAATTAAGCTCTTTTACCTTTTCCAAATGGTTTCCTTGTTGTTTTCCCTGCTAGGCAATGCTCACATATGGGCAAATCGACTTTTTCAATATTGCCCAAACAAGCCCTCTTTGGCTAGTCTATTCATACGTTGTTGGCCAATATGACCAAGTCTAGCATGCCACACATTCACATCATTGTCATATGAATTAGGAGACGTGATAAGGGAATAACAAATATTTGCATTAGTATAGTCAATATCCAATACAATGAAACCATCCAGAAAATAGAAACGACCATAGAAATTTGTTTCCAAAAACAAATCCACACCTCTATAATGGAAGTTCATATTAAAACCTTGTTTGACCAACACTAAAACAGACACTAGATTCCGACGAATCTCCGGAGCATACATTACATCATATAGATCAAAGTGCGTCCACCACGCATGTTCAATTGGCAGGTGCCAATTCCTTTTACTTCAGCTCTGGAATTGTTTCCCACATAGATCCACTTAGTTCCAATTGGTACTCGTCGGAATTCCACAAAGGATCCTCTATCCTTTGCTACATGGTCTGTTGCTCCTAAATCTACGGTCCACAAAGGATTGGATTCAGCCAACAATACAGAACTTGACACATAAGCAAAGTTCTCAAAATGTACAAGTGGTGTTTACCTTTCTCGGCTCACGACAGTTGCGAGCATAGTGACCCTTCTTGTCACAATTGTAACACCTTACCCTTGACTTTTTCTTCACTTGAGGACGTTTTCCTCTTTTGTGTTGGTTAACTCTTGGTTTCTTGCAATGAGGACTTGATCCTTTGCATGACCACATATTGAACGAATCAATACGCTTGCGCTTAGAGGTCAAAGCCCTTTCTGAGTTAGATCCGGCATTGCAAATATCTACTTTCGGTTCAAATGCCGTTAGGTGGTTCTCCACTAGCTCAAGGTGGCGCACGGCATTCTCAAGATCTTCCATAATATGGTCAAGAGCTTCTAGTGCTTCTGGTTTTTCCAGCACATATTGAATCTTCATATTCAATATTTCACAATTGTTCTTTTCAAATCAGGCAATTACTTTCTTAGTTCTTTGTAACCATCGATCTGAACACATCAGACATATATGCACGAATAATTAATGCCTATCATTTATGCATCCACTTTGCACAGACCCATCATATTAATGAACAATTTTAAGTAAGGTTTCAAAATCAAAAGGTCACTATGTTTCCAATCATCCTCCAAAAATCCTAACTTAAAACTGTCATTAATATAATTGTCTTATGCAAACTAAATTCTATGAAGTTACAAAAACTTCTATCAACTACCCACAAAGAATCAACAATAACAGAAAGCATAAAATATCGACATTCAATAGTGTAATAATGCTTTCACATAATACAAAGATATCCATTACACTAAGTAATATATATATATATATATATATATATATATATATATATATATACACAGAGGAGAAATATCAACATAGAAAGAGATATATATATATACCCAAAACATCTCAAACTAATCTAAGAAATAAATAGGGAAAGTCCCTGCTAATCTATCAGTTAAAAAATCTAAGCAAACTGAAGGCACATTTGCCAACCATGGAAAAACCTTTGGAGAGCTCTCATGCCGTCTCCAAGGCGCATTCATTTTGTGCCACGTAGCACTCATACTAAGGGTTGAAGTTTTGATTAGCTCAATCCTATAGTACTCTCTCACAAAAACTTCTATCAGCCTCCTATAACCCAGGACCACGTTGACCTCCCATAGCCGATCTAACACTGCTTGCCATTCAGGTGGAAGAGTGTTCTTGAAGGTCGACACCTTCTCAAAATCCGGCATAAGATAACCATTCCAGATGATTTCCTGTATCATCCGATTGATCTTGACCACATGTGATACTAAATCACCGTTATGTCACCGATAATTAGCTAACTCTGTTATCAGCCTTTTAAGTCTTGCACGTCCTTCGTCCGTTCTCGGGAATGCAGGTATCAGTGCATAGCGCATCATAGTTCCTGCAACAAATGCAGAACATGAAAATGAATCACTCTGTATCCACAATGAACACAAGGGAAAATACATAATTTTCCATGATTCATACAACAAATGCAGAATGGAAATGGATTACTTATAACCCATATAGGCATAACTGAAAAAGAAACACATTCCGTTTTTTTTTTTTTTTGGTCAACGGTCAATGGTCAAGTCAACGGTCACGGTCAACGGCCGAGTCAACGGTCGTGGTCAACGGTCCAACGGGTCGGCCGGGTCGGGTCGGCCGGTCGGGCCGGCGGGTTGGGCCGGGTCGCCGGTCGGGCGAACCGATTGGCACGTGCCCAACGCGTGCGCGGGCAACCACCGGTCGACGTCACGGTGACGTCATCCGGCGCATGCCTTGCACGCGCGGGCAGTTGCCGCGCGTGGGTGCGGTTACCGCACGCGCGCATCGCACGCGCCTGCGGTTTCAACCGCGCGCACGCGCCGACGGAGCCGAACGCATCGACTACGCGTGGCGGCGCGTCCGGTGGCTTCCGACGACGTGCGACCACTCGAAATTCTCGTATCGACAAGTACTACAACCCCAACCAATCAAAATTACAATACGATGTACGGAAAATCAAAAAAAATGGGAAATAGTACCGCGTCGGGGTTAAACGTCTCTTAATTGATCATTAATCACGTTTAACTAAGAACAGACATGAAAAACTCGTTTATAAACGCAAATAAAGAAAGGGAAACCTGATTGACATGGCTCTGATACCAATGAAGGATTTGGATTCAGGAAACAGGATTCCCAAAACAGACAAAAATGAACCCAAAAAATGGAGAAGTAGCGTAGCGGAAACGAGCCCTGACACCCAATCATGAATCACCGATCAAAAGCGCATCACATGGACAAACGCACCTTATTTCCACAGACTAAACACCCGGTGTTGCAATTCGAAGAGGAATTCGATCACTATTCTTCAAAGGGGAGAAAGCGTCGTCACGGTGAAAAACTGAGAGAACGTAATCTGTCTTTTTCAAAAAAAAAGAATACGTGTCTTTTCACCCCTTTTCCTTTTCCTTTTATACTACTCTCTTCCATGGGCCCTAAACCCATGGGCTGAGCCTCTGGGCCCATCAGGCCAAATTAGGCCCAATAAAAAAGGAAAATCCATCATAATGCTCATCTGATTCCCAGAAAGAGGGGAAGGAAGTGAGGAAGAAAGGTGAACTGCTGTACAGCCGATCATTCTGTACTACGGTAGAACTACAAAGACAACACCAAATTGCGAATCATGGCATGCTGGTTGCTGACGTGAAAGGTGGACATGAGACCCGGAAGATGGGGCCTTCACCAGAGAATTCAGACATGTTACAGCAGTCGGAATTTATGAACTTTTGGACCTGCAAATGAAGGCGGGTGCAAGATGGAGTAGTTACAGGCAACAATCAGCACTGATATTTAAAATCTAGGTAATTTCAGGAAGGAAAACCAAGAGACCAATAGTTCAGTTTTACTCGGTGCTATATTTACCGAACTGAAAGTACATCTAATCAGGAAATCTTCCTTATCTGTAGCATGACCAACATACTAAATGAATGAACTTATCCAGCCAACGGTTACCTGAACCATTTCTGAACATTCCTAAATGCATAAGGACAACCTCAGCAAACTTTACACCTTCCAGACAGTAAACATATTGGACTCATTCAACCTAGAACTGAACATAACATCAGCTATAAACTGACGTAGCCTGATATCTATCTTCATTAAATAAAGTCACATAGGTGTAAAATAGCGCAAGAGAGACTAGAAATATTTCAGCCATCATGCAATTAACAGATGGTTAGACACTAGTAATGAAATTTCTATTACCTTACTAACGTCCAGGGTGAGACACTTAGAGAAACTATCACTAAATCATATATTGCTAATGATTGCTACTGCAAGGAAACACGACCATGAACCACTTCACATTGAAAATGACAGTTATACTGAAACACAGCATTTGTATCCTAATCATCTGTTCCCAGCAGAAAAAAATTTACCTTCTGCTCAGTATCTCAAACTTTGTATTCATGCACACGCAGCCACTTAGCAGATGATCATTTGTTCCCCTTAATAACAGGGCAACCACCTGACATGAATCAGAATGGCTAAGTGAATGGTGACAGAAACTAGAGAATAAATTCGATAACTCATTTACAAGATCGACATATAATTTTAGTAAAATTGTACAGACTTTGACATGCTATCATATTATGAACTCTAGGCATGACCAAGTACACATAACAGCTGAATAGAGAGCACAACCATGCAAACTGGATTTATCCAGAGAACCATCAAGTTTCATACTCCAAAAAAGAAGTGCATCACCCATTTTCAGTTTAAAGGAAATTCCTATCTGTCTGTTTCGCAGGAATATTACATACACTAATTTATCAGGAAGAAGCTGCTCATTGGTACATATCATGCTCTCTCCAGAAACGATAAAGCACATTTTTTGGCGAAAGGAATGTAATCACCAATTCTGATATTAGTATTTTCATGTGCTACTCAGAATCAAAATGGGCAGGCATTTGCGTATATGACAGAATGCCTATCCCCCCCCCTTTACGAGACACTTTTTTTTTAATCGTAGCCTAACTATTTCCCATTTCATAGATGGATATCTAGGGACTCAAGTCTAAATAAAATTGACTGTACACAATTGTAATTTGTACCAGACATATTTTACTCGAGTAATTATGAAAATTGATCTGACAAGAAGATACCTGGTAAGTCCAGCTAAATTGGTGCGGAAGTCATTAAAGTTACTAGAAGGATTCTCATCACTAAGGAACTGGTGAAGTTCCTTCTCTTCACAGTAATGAAGCCTTTCCAATCCGGACTCTGCCTCACCTGGTAAAGAAACCATTTCATGTAAGTAAATAGGAAAACAAGAAGGATATGCATGGCCATTGTCTATCCACAATCCTACTCTGCAATACAAACCTTGCAAATACTCAAAAAATTGTTTCTTAGCATGATCATATTCTGGTAGATAATAACCATATGCATATGTCCCACTTGAGCACTTGCCTACACTCAACTATCTGCAAACATCAAAGGAGCCTAATTTAATTTCACAGAAGCAGGTCAGGATAATAAATCAAAAACACTCCGTTAGATTTTAACCTATATAACAGCTGTATTTACATTCCAAACTGAAAATCACATAAATAATATTTAAGTTGAATTAAGTAATAAAACCTGTTGCCAAGCCTCTATGATGAACTTCAACTGTGACTCCAGCTGGTATTGTGTGTCACTAAGCTTATCGAACTGACAAGAAGAAATGACAAAACCTTATTTAATCAATAGCAAAGGGTCAGGAAGCATCAGCAGCACGACATAATTAAACCAGATGAATAGAAAAGCCACCTATCACAAGAAAACAAAGATCAATCTGTTAATTTAACATCATAAGCAGTTTAATGCAACTCAACCTGCCCGCTTGCCACTTAGCATCAACACATTTACCCAAAGATAGATTCTTCGACACAACCGCTGTACTCAATATCCATGACTGTTAGACTAAAATGTTAGCCCAAGTACGAGAGGCAAACACATACGAAACATAGATCTTCCTGGTCTTGTAGCACTCCTTACACTTGGTCAATGCCTCTGCAACAAACCGTGGCCCAAGAGCTGAACCTCTTATTCCAACTGAAAGTACTTGAGTAAAGCGATCCACGGGAGAAGTAGGAGGGGGCTTAATCTGCAAATTAAGTGTCAAACATAATCAAGTCAATCAATCCGTCTGTGTCCAATGCAATCAGCTAAGCACACTAAAAGAAAACCAATGATCAAAAACCGAATTTCATGCTGACATTAATCGGAAAACCTGAAGAAAATTTTGAAATTACTGCGTCTCAGAGTTGGAAATTTCCATACATGGTTATTTCAAGTGAATAATACATAAACGAGCTCTACATCTCTTTGACCAAAAACCAATTCAATTTATCCTCGGCTCATGCTTCCTCAAGACTAAGACAATACTAGCATTTACTAAAAAACTGACACAGGCATCTATGACAGCAAACCAATTCCCAAGACAAAAAAAGAATAAAAGAAAAAAGAACGCAGGGAACTATATACTCTCTTACCACACAGAGAGCAACAACGATAGGAATTCCAGAATTGACCTTACCGCTAACCACGTCGGCAGCAAAATTGCAGACAGCATCAAGCGCGCTCTCAATCTACACCTTCAAGAACCGGGCCGGCGCGAGTTCCAACTTCCTCAACCAATAGTGCCCGACCATGCGGCCCTCATCTGGGCCAGGTTCATGATGTCATCTGCCAATGACAATTTGCTCATTCTGTCCCTTGCAAAAGTGACACGACATTTAAAAACAACAGTAACAAGAAGGATTCAGTGGCTGTGGAATATCTTGAATAGAAAGGATTAACGATGCAGGGGAATCAGAAGACGTACCATAAAACTCAACAAATTTGCCCACAATGCCATGCTTCCTCAGCATTTGTGTTACGGTCAAGACCAAATCGGTTGATGTTACCCCATCTTTCAGCTTCCCAGTTAATTTAAACCCAACCACATCAGGAAGGACCATGCTTATCGGCTGCATCAAAATAAGAGATGAAAACAAAAATGCTAAGAAATGACTGAAAAAATTAATGGATGTATGTTCATACTTCATAACATCTTGAAAAGGACATACTAGTGTCAAATGCCACTACTTTATCAGCCATCCACAATAAAAATATAATAATAATAATAATAATAATAATAATAATAATAATAATAATAATAATAATATATTGAATTCTCTTACCTGGCCAAGCATTGCAGCTTATGCTTCTATTCCTCCAACTCCCCAACCAGCAACTCCTAATCCATCTATCATAGTTGTATGTGAATCAGCACCAACAACACTATCAGGGTAAAGCAAGCCGTTTGTGTTGAAGACCACTCTGCCAAGATATTCTAGATTAACCTGCAGATAGATTCCAGCTTAGTTTGTCAACTCAATGATATAGGCCAATATTCTGGTAAAGCAAGAAAATTGCATATTCTCATAGGACACGGCATGTAATAGCTCCACCACGGGTATATACAGTTTTTTCCACTTCTTATGCTAAAGTCATGCATATGATCAGTATATATGCACTATATGTTTACTACCTGGTGGACAATCCCCGATCTAGGCGGAACAACAAGCATATTATGAAAAGCAGTTGAACCCCACTTGAGAAAGCCAAAGCTCTCCTTGTTCCGATGAAACTCAAGTTCCATATTAGCCTGGATAGCATTTTCTGACCTTGCCACATCAAGCTGAACGGAGTGGTCGATAACAAGATCCACTGGAACCTGCACGATGATTGACATGTTCACAAATGACAGTTCACCTACGTGCACACACAAAGATAAAGTTCCTTCACCACCAACGAGTAGCTGGAACGAGCGACATGCTGACATATAAAGCTCACTAGTGGGTTGATTTTATTCGGATCTCCCCCGAGGCTATTCATCGCATCACGCATGCAAGCAAGATCAACAACAGCAGGCACCCCAGTAAAATCCTGATACAAATGACGATGCATCATCAAATATCAAACATCGCAACTCTTCAAAACCCCAATCAGCATCAATGACACACGATGCGCAGCTCCATGTACCTACAGCAGCACTCTAAGCGGGCTTAAATGGGATCTCGACTTGTCTAGGAGAAGTGTTTTCCCAGTCGATGATCTTCTCGACATCCTTGCTCTTGACCTGGAACTCGTCGCAGTCCCCAATGCTCGACTCCAGAAGAATCCTAATAGAGTACGACAGCCTATCTGAAGCATGAACAACGGAGATTGAAATTGAACAGGTAGATTCCGCTAGAATCCTGACAAGAGTACGGCACTCTGCCACTCTTATCCGCAACAAAGGACCATCGAACGCAAAAACTACTAAAAAATGTGCTTTATCGTTTCTAGAAGGATGGCAACCTACACAAGTTGTAGGCAATCAGGTCACATTATGCATCCTTCTATGTAAAGAAAAGACACCCTTATGTCATTTAAGCAGGCTTTAATGCAGTTACCATAAAGGAAGAGTTGCAATTTGTAATCAGGGCTTTGTCAAACCTTTGAAAAATTGCAATGTCAACAAGCATGTGGAGACTGGGAAATAATTGCACAACTTAAACAAGAGAGAAACGGACTACAAGAGCGACGAGCTGTTTAGTGATGCAAGAGCAGACGATCTTAACTCAAAAACACTAACCCTTTCCAGTACATCAAAAGCTTTCTTCCTTGGAACAGCATCCGATGTGCACATGATGATGTTCGCGATGGCGCCCTTCCCCAGCTCCTCCATCACCTTGAACGCGGCCTGGAACCGAGGCTCTATCTCCTCCACAAACTCATCCGTGAACCTGATTCAGCTCACGTCCAAGGAAAAGCCCTAGCTCCGGTGCTGGTGTAGCCAGTCCGCGTACCTCGTCCACAATGAGCGGGAATCCCTCTCCAACCCTCTCGCCCGCGCCTCTCCTTCTTCGCCGCGCCGTCGGCCCTGCCCAGGTCTACCGAAATCTCCCTCACGATCGATCGGGCCAGGGATAGGGACAACACCTGGTCAACGGCGGGGAGCCTGGCGCCGCTCGGGAACAAAACTGAGGCCGCCTCCCTCCTGCCGGAGGCCGACGGCTTCACGGCGGAGACCGGCGGCGTCTTTGACCTGAGGGAGGGGGAGGCCGAGCAGATGCCACAGACGGAGGACGACATCAGCGGCGGCGGTGGCTCAGAGTCGGAGTTGATGACGAGTTCGTCGAAGGGAGGCAATCGGATGGAGGCCCAGAAGTTGCCAAGAGACCAACACGAGCACAAAACTTATGCTCGATCTCCGCGTTGGAAACAGTCGGAGGCAAAGGGGGTTGGGAACCAGCTGCAACTGGCGGGGCTCTTGGAGGAGGCGACATGCCAGAGGTAGATGACCGGCGAGGCTTTTTGGGGAGGCGAAGGCGGAGGGGGTGGATGGGCTAAGAAGGAAGGAAACAAAGGAAGTGCAGGTCGTCCACGAGGAGAGAGAGCGCCCAGAAAATATTCAAGTGAGGAGAGAGAAATTTTAAGCGGGAGAGTCGCATTTATTACTCGCCAGACGTCCTTTCTTCTGCCAGCCGAGCCTAGCCACCAATTGAGACGAGAGTTATTTGGGAGAGAGTGAGAAGGAGAGAGTAGAGAGAAAGACGCGCTGAGTCGAGAGCAGACGCTTGACTTTATGGGTCCCATGAGGACACGTGTCGCACTCCCACCACCTTCTTATTTGCCATGCTGGAGCATAAGACGTACCTGAATTTTCTCCCCTCACTCGGCTCCGGAGGCTAGGAATTCCAACCTGGCGTAGCCAAAGCCCTCATCTTTGATTTCACGTGCTGCCTCTCCATATGTCGTTTCCTCTACAGGAATCATGCCAAGCACCTCAAAAGTGACCCGAGCGGCTGGGTCCCACTCGAACTCCGCCCACCAGCCTTTGTCCCCAGTGATCAAGAAGCTTCCCCTCGCGCTGTTCGAGTCCAACGGTAACTTTTTGAGACTAGGGCAACTAAATATATTGAATTCCACCCCTTGAGGGAAAAATAGAGCGTGTTCGCAAATGCTCTTTAGTTCTGGAAGAGCTTGGATCTGTAGGGATTCGAGACGTGAGAATAGTCTTGAAGCAGCTAAATCCTCTCTTGCAATTCCATCATCGATTATTTTCTCCATCGAATCGCACCTTTCAACCCTCAATTTCTGGAGTTTTGGAGCATGCACGACCCAGGACAAGTCCAAAAATCCACAATTGTAGACAGAAACCTCAACGAGGCTAGGGAAGCAATAGCAGTTGGGCGCTTGTCCTATCCCTTGATTAATCTCCATCTTCACGAGCATAGGGCAATTAAACAGAAGAAGTAGCTCTAAATGTGAGAAATTGCCGCTCCCTTCCAACGAGTGACTTATTGAGATGGAAGTCAAGTCCTTGCACTCTATGATCGACGCTCTCCTTATGCATCCCTGAAAGGATTGGAATATTTTTAGGATAGAGGAAGATTCACGCACCTTGATAGATAAATCAATGAGACCTTGCATGTGCTCTAGTTCCTCCACAAACTCTTCTTCCTTATATAGATTTGATCCCCACATGCTGAACACATTCAACGGTAAGCTTGCGATTGCCCCTGTCGGAATTAGGATGTACTCCATCATATGGTCTAGTACCAACCATTGTAAACGAGTCGAGTTCCTGATTTCCTCAGGCAACTCTTTGATATGAGTGCGTGACAAGTTCAAGTACCGTAGGCTGATTAGATTGCAAATCCCCTTAGGGAATGACGTAATATTATTATTGTTGGATAGGTCAAGGACCATTAGACAAGCCGTCATCGACTCAAAAAATCCTCTTGGTACTTCCGTCACATTTGTCTTCCTTATAATCAAAGTTTTGAGCTGGGAACACTTGGGTGGTGCTTGATTGATATTATGAATCCTTTTCCCCCATATAGCTACTTTCTCCGCTTCCCTCCATTCAGAGATCCTTTTTGCGGACATATCTCCTTCCTTCTCTATCACTAGCAACTTGTTCTCCCTTTGCCCATGGTCATGAGCAATCCAGATCGCCATGTCGCGAATAACGTCTTGCATCTTTACAAATTGTACCGAATTAACAACCTCACTTTCCAACAAACAGGCCATCTTTAAACTCCCTAATATATACTCTCCCCTATCTCGCATATTGTACACATCATCTTTGTCTCCTAGCAAACCCTCTCCAATCCACAGTGCAATAAGCTTGTCCGAGCTTATGAGGTAATCCTCAGGGAAGAGACAACAATGAAGGAAGCAAAGTTTAACGATAGAGTCGTTTAAGCTATTATAACTAAACTCTAGTATGTGGTACAATTTCTTCATATCTGACGACAATTCATGCGGTTTGTTCTTGAGCATTCTTAGCGCATGATGCCATTCACGGGGATGCTCTCTGCTAGCCATGGCTCGCCCGACGGTAATAAGGGCCAGTGGCAACCCTTTGCACTCTCCGACAATGTCCTTGGCGAGGTCTTGAATTTCCTCGTGACAATTTTCAAGTGATTTGCCGACGTTCTTCATGAATAATGTTAGAGCTTCTTCGGGCATCAAGCACTGTACTTCACATGTTTCGTCGGCTTCCATTTGGCAGCATACTTGCTTTGACCGAGTTGTGAATACTACCTTGGATCCGTTCTCCATACTAGGATGAGGAACTCCGATTTCGAAAAGGTTTAGCCTCGCCCATACATCATCAATCAACAACACAAACTTCTTTTGAGTCAAAACTTCCATCAAAAAATGGAGCCTCTCCTCTTGAGACCATCCTTCCCAAATCTCATCTTTAATGTTCAGACTTTTCCTTATGGCATCTCGAATGTTATCTTCATTCACTTGCTTGGACACCACCACCCAAATAACGACATCAAATCCATGATTTGTGCGCAAAAGCTCATTGTTGATCTTTTTCATGAGGGTGGTCTTTCCCACACCGCCCATTCCATATAACCCAATCATTCCTATTTGTTTTTCTTCTGTGAGCCATTTCCGCACTTTATTGAGAGAAATATTAAGCCCATTGGTCTCGCTCATAGGCATCGCAAGTATTGGAGGACGAGGTAGTGGTGACGTGAAATTGTTGAATTCTCCTTTCTTATGTTGGAGCTCTCTCACTTCATTGAGCAATCGATCAACTCTTTTCCCCAATTTATAGCTCGACCGGCAATTCTGAGGAAGACAACGACTGAGACATTTGATTTGGTCACGTTCCCCGACTTCTTGAAGAACTTGATCTACTCCACCTTTAAATTCTTGTACCTTGCCTAACCAGTTCTCCACTTGATTTGTTCGCCGAGCACCTCCACCTCCTTCTTCCCGTTCCACCCTTGCCTTCACATCTCCGCTCATGGCATCCAGGTCTCTAGTGGCGTTCCTCAAAGCGTCCACATTATCTTTCAAAATGTAGCCCAAATGTTTGCTGGCCAAACCCCATAGCTCTTTGACAAGTTCTAAAAGAGGACTTGCGAAATCCATGGATTCTTTCGCGAGATGAGATATCGAAAAATGGAGTATTCGGATGGGGATGGAGAGCGGGCGAATGGGTGGAGTTCGATAATATTAGTCATCCCCTAGGAGATTGATTTTGCAGACTCAATAATCGAGGCCCAAAGTAATGGCCCCACAATACTACATTGATACAAGCTGGCAAAGGTGAAAAGTAAAAAGTGCAAAACACAACCGGCGCTGAATTATTGCGCAGACAATTAACTTTTTAGAAAATTGGATTGTAATAATAGAGTGTCGCACTTGCAGACAAATAAGTTCTTAGAAAATTAGATTGTAACAGTAGAGTGTTGCACAATAGGCACATGTAGACAAATAGCTTTTTAGAAAATCGAATTGTAACAGTGGAGTGTCGCTCGTTGAATTATTGCAAGCAGACAAATAACTTTTTAGAAAATTGCATTGTAACAGTAGAGTGTCGCTCGAGACAAATAACTTTTTAGAAAATTGGATCGTTACAATAGGCACATGTAGACAAATGACTTTTTAGAAAATTGGATTGTAACAGTAGAGCGTCGCTCGTTGAATTATTGCACATGCAAACAAATAACTTTTTAGAAAATTGTATTGTTACAATTGGCACATGTAGACAAATAACTTTTTAGAAAATTGGATTGTAACACTAGGGTCTTGCTCACAATATTGAAACCTAACTCTCTAAATTGTTACCCTGTGTATTCATGAGGGTTTCAATATAATTAATCTATTATCCAAGATAGCACTAGTCCTTGCTTCCAAGGAATTTTAGGATAATGTTTAATCAAACATGGTAATATTTTTAAATATAGATCGAACAATATAAAAGTGAGTAACAAAGTAAAAAAGAATTCTTAATTTAATTACCCTCATTTTCCGGAAAATAGTAGGCTTCAAATTAAACATGATGAGAAATTTACAAAGTTCAGTCTTAAGATAGATTTCCCAGCTTGGTTATGATTCACAAGAAAC
Source organism: Eucalyptus erythrocorys (assembly GCA_014182555.1). Lineage (NCBI taxonomy): Eukaryota > Viridiplantae > Streptophyta > Magnoliopsida > Myrtales > Myrtaceae > Eucalyptus > Eucalyptus erythrocorys. The sequence goes on from CM024602.1 coordinate 49,782,269, forward strand.
ATAGCAGTAGGTGGAAGTTCAAACAAAATATAAGACAGATTCTTTCAACATCCTTCCTCTCTGAGTAAGCTTATCCGCACATTAGTTGCCTTCCTTGAAAGTGTGCTTGATTTTAATGGTCCTAACTTGCAAATCCTTTCAAACTCACCATCTAAATATGATAAAGTGACCTAAATTGTCTCTGAAGAGTAGCCCTTGAAACTAGCATTACGATGAAATAAAGTACAGCGACGGAAAGTCAGTGGCGAGATTGGGATGAGTGATGGCCCTGCCCCTATCAGGAAAAAAAAATAATAATATTAGCCAATTATAATTTTTTTAATATAATACTATATATTATTAGAATTTTTTATCACCTCTAATCTTGAATTTGCTACTCCAATCACCCATGGTCCCTACATAATACCGACTTTCAAGTACGATGGAAATTGCTAAAGAGAATAGTATAGGATGCGATGACCCTAACAATTCATGACATTTCCCTCTGCCTGATTGATTCTGAAATGGCCATATAAAAAATATATCAGTTTATCATTCCAAATATTTTCTTTTTATTAATATTGAGTTTACTAGTCGAGTGGATAGTGGGGTTTTCACTTTTCAACTTCGAATTGGTTGGAAAAGTTAAAGCTGAGAAATTAAAGGTGAAGACCAGGCCTTGCTTTGATGGACGGCATATTCATCCCCACTTTCCTATATTCGAATTTTTTTTTTTTAAGTTACTTTTTCAGCAAAAAGAGGAATCTTAAACAACTTTTGTTCGCCGCTACAAAGATTAAGATGTGATTGGATAAGATAAAATAAGAAATCTCATCATTTATTTGATGAAATTATCTATTACCTTGGGACCATATTAATGATGTCGCATAGTTTAATATTAATTCCCCAATCACGGGCAATCAATAGATCAATTGTCATCCTCTCACGCACAATCTATTGCATCAATCTCCTCTTTCTCTTATTTCAAGTTATCTTACAAGTATCCCTAACGAGATCGACTCACCCTAGATGTCAATTAATATGAACCTCACTCCCGAGCTAAAGTAAAAAAGACACCTCTAAATTCAAATAGAAAGTCCATCGCGATTCCTCCAACATCAACAAAAATAGCCACTAATTAGCTGGGTTATCACCTTTTAATTTGCCCCTGACGAAAATTCCTTCAATTAAAAGATTAAGATATCTGCTACTAATATTGATCAAGGAGGTGCCAAAAGATCACATTTTTTCCCCCTAAAAGAGGAGATATTATATTTGGCCACTTCAATAATGGAACCGAAGGATCAGCCGCTGCCCTCTACCATCGAAGGAAGGACCGCATCTGCAAGACCTGACTTGAGGCTTCAACCTTCAAAGGCAATTAAAGGGGAAGTTGTTCTTGTTTTCCACCAAGAACTACTGATAAAAAGACTCGTCAAAAACTCTACCACCCTCTCTGTCTGCCCCGCGCAAGGCCCTTGCCGCCACCATCTCCGCAGTACCGCCATCACTGGCCTCGACAATGATGGCTTCTCTCTAAGCTATATCTTCTCAACATTAATAAGTCAGTCATTGAAAGCGAAAACAACCTCTGAATCTAGAAGCACAACTGCCGTGCCTCCACATCGAGGGGGCAATCGCACCAAGAGCTCAATCACATCAGAGGAGACGCCAAGCTTGCAAGAAAGAAAGCCAATCACAAACACAATTAAAAAGGGGAATTATGCAAATCGAAATATATGAAGGAACAAATGGTAAGACTCATGTTCAGTTAAGCAAAACACAATGATCCCAATTTAAATTGTTCGAGAGTTATAATAAAACACAATGATCTTTCACGAAAAAGGAACCATCATAGTCACCTTCTTCATACTATTGTCAAAACCCACTCATACTAATCACTTATACTTCTCTCTTAAAATTATTAAAATAATGTTAACATTTTGCACAAGTGCTATTATTTTACAATTAGTCTGTCACAAATAATTAAAAATCTAAACATAAGTTGCATACAATCAACAATTAAGTTTACTTTTATTCATCCGTTACTCCATAAATCTAATGTCTCATGGATTTTATTTCTAAACATGTTTTAAATATATATATTTATAGTTTATCGTGAATATAATTATAAAGTAACGACTTGAATCCATTTATTTACAAGTAAATTAAACTAAAATCTGAAAGTTAAGAATTCACGTACTTTAAATATTTTACAATTTGAAGTGTGGAATTGTTTCCTCATTACATTCAAATTTGTATATTGACAAAAATATATATATGTTGACAAATTATTCTTCTATTAAGTATAAATATAGAAAAATTGAAAGTAAACTTATTTAAATTCATTCTATTGCTAGTTCAAGAAAAAGCTTTGAGAATTAAATGACTAATAACATATGTTACTGATAAAATAACATAATTAAAAATTTTAAAACTGAATTGGCCCAATAGATCTAAGACTTTTCGAACAATTTTCTCCCTAATCTTCCATTGATAAGGATTCTAACAAGGAACTAAACTGCTCCAACTTCTTGATCCTCCTTGACAGGAGATCCAAACCTCATCTATGAATAGATTCGTGCAGCATGACTCATGTAGTGATCTTTGTCACATCATCTTATTCACCATTTAGAGAGATTTGAAAACCGATGTTTATAACAAAATGTAAGTCAACTGTATCAAATGAACGGTGTAGCATATGAATAGACTTTCTACTTTTCCATTTATCTGTCTCCAATAGGATTAAGACTCCAATTTAATAACAAATTAAAATGAAATCACCATTGGATTAGGCAAGTAGAACACGTCAACGGGGTTTCAATGGTTTCCACAAAAACGCTCTTTACGTTTATTCTTTGCTCCATTGTGGCCACTTGAAGAGCCCACCAACCATTTTACACTGATTTCGACCAAAAAAAATAAAAAATAAAAAATCATTTTACACTGATGATCGTAGAGAGTTGGGACAATGTCCAGCTCGTCTTTGGTACTGCTTTTTTGTTCTCTATCTAACGCATGTTATTATTCAAAAAGATATTTTCAGCAAATTTATGTAAATTAATGTACGCAATGAAATTATGGAGGTTCATATTTGCCATGCCCTTATTTAATATAAACATTAGAATTCTCTCAATTTATGAAATAAATGTATGAAGTTCATCCTTTTGAGAAGTGGACGGATGAGCCTTCGAAAATTCAAGAACTGATATCGTCTCTTTTCTTCCTTTCCTTTCCTTTCCTTGCCTTTCTTCTTCGGCCACATCGCAACTCCAATCTTCCACCGCCAGCTCCACTAGTTTCTCCCCTTTCCCCAACCTCCATCATAGTCACGATCAACACCACCATCAACCTCCTTCTCGGCTGCGCCATTATAGCTGTCCTCCTTCCCACGCGCGCCCAAGTGTTTGCGTGCAGCCCAGTCTTGACTACCATTGCCATCGTTGACTGACTACACAGGTATCTCATCAGACCGCCTTCTACTTCACTTGTCGGCAAAAATTCCTCCGATCACCACCACCATTATTATCGCACTATCGAACACCAGCACTGACACCCTCCCAACCACTCGCAACCACACCCCACACTTGTGATCTAAGGTCACTTCCTCAAATTCAAGGTCCCTGCCCACAGGTGACCTCCGATCTGAGGGTAATTAAGGCCAAAAACCAATTGGTTCGTGATCGCAGCCAGCGCACCACTCTCTATTGTCTGTCCAGAGAGAGGGTTGTAGAGAAACAAACAATGCCGCTGGGAGAGGTATAGCAACGACAGCCCAAAGTATGAGGCATTCTAATCAATTTTGAGTAAATGGATTAAGAAGTCATTGACCTAGATAACATTACGGTACAAGGCAAAGGAGTTTTGCAGACATCATCTATGAGCATGATACATTTAAATGATGGCATGACATGACCTCGCAATCACCCAAGAAAAGCCTATGAACACACAACAATAAAAATAAGCGGATGAGACTTTTATCCAATGCATATGATTAGAGCCTATCTAAAGCTCAATAGTGTAGCGTGTGACAAATTTCCCACAGCACAAAGTAACAAGTGGTTTGGTATGCATCGACCTCAGTTCTGACTGTCATCTTCAAATTGCAAACACGCTAGCTTTTCCTCCCAAGAACAAATAGACTCTTGAAGCAGAATTGTTATGATGTAACTTACTCCTCTCAATACCCTTAAAGTTTAGGTCTAATTAGCCCAATTTACACAGATGAACAATGTCACAATGAATCATGACCTCCTGGGCAAGTGGCTGTTCAAGGACGGGGAAAAATGGAAAGAGGAGAATAAAACTTCCCATGCACACTTCAAAGTTCGTACAATAATAGAGGGTCATCTAGTAAGGGACGACTTTTACATATTCAATAATAGAGGCCCTAAGTAATGGCCCCACGACAGGACAATAATACAAGCCGGCAAATAAGTAAAAGTAAAAAGTACAAATCACAACTCAGGAGTTGAATTATCGCGCATGCGGACAAACAACTTTTTAGAAAGTTGGATTATGGAAATAAAGCACTCCTCGCAACTATATATATATTTATAAAAGTGAAAAGTACAAAACACAACTCAGGGTCTAATTATTCCGCATGCCAACAAATAACTTTTTAGAAAATTGGATTATGAAAATAAAGTGTAACTCACAACTTTTCCACAGAGCATTCATGAGCTTTGAAATTTGAATATAACGCATCTATTATGCAAGATACCGCTGATCCTTACTTCCGACAAATTTTAGGATATTGTTAAAAAAACATGGTAATATTTTTAAATACATCATTCGTTGATGATTAGGCGGACTGTTCATAAATTTATACAAGAAGGTTTTTCCTAACACTGTTATGTAATTTCCGTGAAGGAGATTAATTATAGGGAGAAGAAAAAAAAAAATTCAATGGGAATTGGCAACTTTAATTAGTAAAATTAAGGGTTAATACCTTGAAAAACCCTAAACTGGTACACCTGTGACAAATTTACCCCAAACTATTTTTTTGACCATCAAAAACCCCAAACTGGTATACCTTTGACAAATTTACCCCAAACTGATACGCTTGTGACAAATTTACCCTCTGTTAGTTTTTATTAAATTTTATCGTTAAATTATTAAGTTAAATGACTCATGAAAGTTTATTAATATACCAATTTAGGATTTTACATTCCGTTTGTTACAGTTTACAATTTTTATGATTTTTTTTTGTATTAATCCAATTTAGTGAAGGGTATATTTGTCACAAATTTATCGCTTTTGAGTTTTTTGTAGTCGAATAAATTAGTTTAGGGTAAATTTGTCATAAATATACCAATTTAGGGTTTTTTTTTGTTAGTCGGGGTAAATTTGTCACAGATATACCAGTTTGGGATTTTTCATGGTCAAAAAATTAGTTTGGGGTAAATTTGTCACAGGTGTACCAGTTTGGGGGTTTTTTAAGGTTAATACCTGCATAATAGTAAATTGTGACTTTGAAATAATCTTGCATTATTTTTACCTTCTTTTTTTTTTTTACAAATCAAAGACTGGACGTTAAAATCCACATGCATCATGCATTTAATTATCCAAACATGCCCTCCCTTCCTTCCTGAGACACTTAGTAGCTGCCCTGCATGTGAATGGTTTTATGCCCTCCCTTTCCTCTTGAGATTATTAGTTGACGATGCTATTCGTTTTGTTTAATTTGGATCTGGCGACACCGATATGCATATATAAAATTAATGGGTTGTAATTATCTAGTGGTGCTCAGAAGATGGGGCAAAAAAGTAGACGATTAATCACTCGTATCTAGTTAGAAATCTCATGTTTACAACATGGCGAAAAGTTGAGGACAGTGCAAGGCCAGAACCATATGAAATAGAATTTGAAAATGAAAAAGATTAAGCTCACTCACGAAAACACATTCCTTTCTGTCACCGAGTACAGGTATGGGCATGAGTCGTGGGTCTCTAGTTATCACTGTATTGGTAGCCATGAAAATTAGATAAATTTTTTTCATGCCATTCCCAATCCAATATTCTTAGGTAGTACTATGAGGTAACTGCATGTTGTGCATTTACCCTCTAACCCTAGATTATCCACATCATTTTAATCCCAAATACTAAATCAAATCAAATCATATATTCTCACGAGACATGAGTGTAATCTTTCAAAACACAAATTTCTCATGCGAAATGCGAGATGTGAACATTCGTATATGCTTTTTCATCAATGATTGTATCCATGAGTTTTTCTAATTTTGGCCAACTTGTCACCCATATGCCGCTATTCTATTACAAAAGAAAAACTGAGGACCGAGGATTGGCGAAACTCCATACACATCATCAATATTATAATTATCGGTGTTATTGTTATTTTACAATAAAAGAGAAAAGTCCGAGTGTTACACTATTATGCTCTTAAGAAAGCTTGATCCAATCGAATTCTCTATCAATAAAGGAAAAAATAGATTAGTATATAAACTAATTAAGAAGATTCCATGTAAACAGATTGTTATATACTAAGCCCCCATTACTATGCAGTCCCACTTATTAATGTTCAAAATATCGGGCCACCTTAACTTATAATTGAAAGATTTTTTCTTTTATGTTTGGTCGATTGGATCAGTGGCCAGCCGGACAAACACTAGTAATCCTCGCAAAACTATTTAATGGTGCTGGCTTGCATATCCTTTCAAACTCACTATCTAGATCTGATAAAGTGACCTAGATTGTCTCTTAAGAGTAGCCCTTGAAACTAGCATTACGACGAAATAAAGTACAGTGACGGAAAGTCAGTGGCGGGCTTGGGATGAGTGATGGCCCTACCCCTATCAGGAAAAAAAAAATTATAATATTACCCAATTATAATTTTTTTAATATGTTACTACATATTATTAGAATTTTTTCATCACCCCTAATCTTGAATTTGCTACTCCAATCACCCATGATCCCAACATAATATCAACTTTCGAGTACGATGAAAATTGCTAAAGAGAATAGTATAGGATGCGATTACATTAACAATTCATGGCATTTCCCTTTACCTGATTGATTCTATAAAAAATATATCAATTTATCATTCTAAATATTTTCTTTTTATTAATATTGAGTTTACTAGTCGACCGAATAATGGGGTTTTCACTTTCCAGCTTCGAATTGGTTGGAAAAGTTAAAGCGAGGTTTTCACTTTCCAACTTTGAATTGGTTGGAAAAGTTAAAGCTGAGAAACTAAAGGTAAAGACCGGGCCTTGCTTTGATGGACAACATATTCATCCCCACTTTCCCATATTCAAATTTTTTTTTAAGTTACTTTTTCAGCAAAAAAGAGGAATCTTAAACAACTTTTGTTCCCTGTTACAAAGATTAAAATGTGATTAGATAAGATAAAATAAGAAGTCTCATCATTTATTTGATGAAAATATCTATTATCCTAGGACCATGTTAATGATGTTACATAGTTCAATGTTAATTTCAATAACGGGCAATCAACAGATCAATTGTCATCCTCTCTCGCACAATCTATTGCATCCATCTCCTCTTTCTCTTATTTCAAGTTATCTTACAAGTATTCCTAACGAGATCGACCCACCCTAGATGTCAATTAATATGAATTCAAACTCCATGAAATTCAAGCAACCTCACTCCCGAGCTAAAGTAGAAAATACACCTCTAAATCCCGATAGAAAGTCCATCACGATTCCTCCAACATAGACAAAAATAGCCACTAATAAGCTCGGTGATCACCTTTTAATTTGCCTCTGACGAAAATTCCTTCAATTAAAAGATTAAGATATATGCTACTAATATTGATCAAGGAGGTGCCAAAAGACCACATTTTTTTTTCCCTAAAAGAGGACAAATTATATTTTGGCCACTTCAATAATGGAACCGAAGGATCAGCCGCTGCTAGCACTGCTCAACTCCCCCCACCATCGAAGGAAGGACCCCATCTGCAAGACCTGACTTGAGGCTTCAACGTTCGAAGGCAATTAAAGGGGAATTTGTTCTTATTTTCCACCAAGAACTACAGATAAAAAGACTCGTCAAAAACTCTACCACCCTCTCCGTCTGCCCCATGCAAGGCCCTTGCCGCCACCATCTCCACAGTACCGCCATTACTGGCCTCGACAATGATGGTCTCTCTCTAAGCTACAATCTTCTCAACACTAACAAGTCGGTCATTGAAAGCGAAAAAACACCTCTGAATCTAGAAGCACAACTGCCGTGCCTCCACATCGAGGGGGCAATCGCACCAAGAGCTCAATCACATCGGAGGAGACGCCAAGCTTGCAAGAAAGAAAGCCAATCACAAATACAAATAAAAAGGGGAATTATGCAAATCGAAATATATGAAGGAACAATTGGTAAGACTAATGTTCAGTTAAGTAAAACACAATGATCTCTCACAAAAAAGGAACCATCATAGTCACCCGCTTCATACTATTGTCAAAACCCACTCATACTAATCACCTATACTTTTCTCTTAAAATTATTAAAATAATATTAACATTTTGCACAAGCGCTATTATTTTACAATCAGTCTGTCACAAATAATTAAAAATCTAAACATAAGTTGCATACAATCAATGATTAAGTTTACTTTTATTCATCTCGTTACTCCATAAATCTAATGTCTCATGGATTTTATTTCTAAACACGTTTTAAATATATATATTTTGTCATGAATATAATTATAAAGTAATGACTTTAATCCATTTATTTACAAGTAAATTAAATGATAATCTGAAAGTTCGGAATTGTTTCCTCATTACATTCAAATTTGTATATTGACTAAAAGAAAATATGCCGACAAATTATTCTTCTATTAAGTATAATATATAGATAGAAAGGAAAAAAATTGAAAGTAAACTTATTTAAATTCATTCTATTGCTAGTTCAAGAAAAAGCTTTGAGAATTAAATGACTAATAACATATGTTATTGATAAAATAACATAATTAAAAGATTTAAAATTAAATTGACCCAATAGATCCAAGACTTTTCGAACAATTTTCCCCGTAATCTTCCATTGTCAAGGATTCTACCACAGAACTAAACTGCTCCAACTTCCTGATCCTCCTTGACAGGAGATCCAAACCTCATCTATGAATAAATTCAGGCAGCATGACTCATGCAGTGATCTTTGTCACATCATCTTGTTCACCATTTAGTGAGATTTGAAGACCGATGTTTATAACAAAATGTAAGTCACAGTATTGAATGAACAATGTAGCATATGAATAAGCTTGCTACTTTTCCATTTATCTGACTCCAATTTAATAACAAGTTAAAATGAAATCGCCATTGGATTAGGCAAGTAGAACACGTCAACAGGGTTTCAATGGTTTCCTCGAAACGAAAACGCTCTTCACGTTTATTCTTTGCTCCATCGTGGCCACTTGAAGAGCCCACCAACCATTTTACACTGATGATCGTAGAGAGTTGGGACAATATCCAGCTCGTCTTTGGTACTGCTTTTTTGTTCTCTATCTAACGCATGTTATTATTCAAAAAGATATTTTCAGCAAATTTATGTAAATTAATGTACGCAATGAAATTATGGAGGTTCACATTTTCCATGTCCTTATTTAATATAAACATTAGAATTCTCTCAATTTACGAAATAAATGTATGAAATTCATCCTTTTGAGAAGTGGACGGATGAGCCTTCAAAAATTCAAGAACTGATGTCGTCTCTTTTCTTCCTTTCCTTTCCTTTTCTTGCCTTTCTTCTTCGGCCCCATCGCAACTCCAATCTTCCACCGCCATCTCCACTAGTTTCTCCCCTTTCCCCAACCTCCATCATAGTCACGATCAGCACCACCATCAACCTCCCTCTCGGCTGCGCCATTATAGCTGTCCTCCTTCCCACACGCGCCCAAGTGTTTGCGGGCAGCCTAGTCTTGACTACCATCGCCATCGTTAACTGACTACACAAGTCTCTCATCAGACCGCCTTCTACTTCACTTGTCGGCAAACATTACTCCGATCACCACCACTATTATCGCACCATCGCACACCGGCACTAACACCCACCCAACCACCTGCAACCACACCCTGCACTTGTGATCTACGGTCACTACCTCAAATTCAAGGTCTCTGCCCACAGGTGACCTCCGATCTAAGGATAATTAAGGCCAAAAACCAATTGGTTCATGATCGCACCCAGCGCACCACTCTCTATTGTTTGTCCAGAGAGAGAGAGTGGTAGAGAAACAGACAATGCCGCTGAGAGAGGTATATCAACTGACGGCCCAAAGTACGAGGCATTCTAATCAATTTTTAGTAACTGGATTAATAAGTCATTGAACTAGATATCATTACGGTACAAGGCAAAGGAGTTTTGTAGGCATTGTCTATGGGCATGATACATTTAAATGATGGCATGACATGACCACGCAACCGCCCAAGAAAAGCCTACAAGCACACAACATTTAAAATAAGCGGATGGGACTTTTCTCCCATGCATATGATTAGAGCCTATTTAAAGCTCAATAGTATAGCGTGTGACAAATTTCCCACAGCATAAAGTTTGAGGTAAACAAGTGGTTTGGTATGCATCGACCTCGGGTCTGACTGTCATCTTCAAATTGCAAACACACTAGCTTTCCCTCCCCAAGAATAAACAGACTCGTGAAGCACAATCGTTATGATGTAACTTACTCCTCTCAATTCCTTTAAGTTTAGGTCTAATTAGCCCAGTTTTCACAGATGAACAATGTTACCATGAATCTTGACCTCTTGGGCGAGTGGCTGTTCAAGGATGGGGAAAAATGGAAAGAGGAGAATAGAACTTCCTATGCACACTTCAAAGTTCATACAACAAGGCCGAGGCCACCAATTATCATTCTAGAATGAAAATTGCAATATTCTGTAGGATTTGTGAAAGGACAGTTTTCATGATATGTCTACAATGGAAGCAATAGAAGAATAACTAGGGCTCACCAAAACTATTGCTTAACTTTCAGCGAATCCTCAATCCGCTGGATCAGTTGATCAGCTGTCAGGGCACCCTCCTGATAATTGAAAATAGCTCAATTAAGATAAGGGTAGATGATTAAAACATCTTAAAACTGTATAAATTGCAAGCAATTGAACATTAGAAAAATTTCACAACCCAATCTTACAGTTAAATTATATATGAGAATCAACCTAACTTCCGATTAAATAACATCCAAAGACCACAGAATAATGCATAAATCTTAGGTGATGGCCATCAGTTATTACCATTTCTGCATTGAGCGGGCAACCATGTCCTTCACAGAAAATTTATAGGGATACCCCTTGCCTATTGCTAAAAGAAGTATCCCTTACTATGCATGGATTGCAGCGACATGGATTGCAGCAACCTAACAACTAGGGAAGCTGTGTTTTCCACAACAGTCGAGCTCTACAAAGGGAAGGCCTTTCATTGATCACTGTTGAAGACTCATGCAGTCATGCAGAAACATGTTGGTGCTTCATCATGGTTTCATTGCTGGTTCCATGTTTTGCAAGAGAGTAATGATGAAGTGGCATGGAATTCCCTAGTCAAAAACAGTTTAGGAGGAGAAAGGTGTCCACCGATTATAGGTCAATATAGATTCTTCATGCCGCAAGAGGGGCCTTACTGCCTATAAACATTACAAGGGCTGTCTGTGCTTTTTTGGCCTAATGCAAGTACTCTTTCTAGAGTTCACCCTTTATCTTTCACATCATAAAAGATTAAAATTGCCAAAAACACTTGTGACTGCAGGTTTGTGTTCAAATTAGGATATCTAAGGCATCTCATCACAGTATCAAAAACTTTTTATGAGCCTTTACTAACATAATAGTTACAAGAACTTAGCAGATTAAATTTCCAAATGATAGCAAAGGTGAAAAAGATAAAACTTACAAAACGCTCAAAAGGCTTCCCATCTTTAAATATGATAAAGGTAGGTAATGCTTCTATCTTGTATTTATCAGCAATGCTGGGGTACTTCTCAGTGTCAATCTTCACAACTTGAATTGTATCTTTAAGTCTAATGCTGACCTCATTAAGGATGGGAACCATAAATTGACAAGGACCACACCTGGGCACAAAAGCTTGAATTATAAGTATTATGCCAAAAAAGTTGCTCAAAGATTTATTAGAACAGGTATCATTGATACAAATCTATGGAGGATGTACATTACCAAGTAGCATAAAAATCAACTAATACAGGTTTCTCAGATTTGGCCAATAGATCATCAAAAGAGTTATATGTCTGCTTCTTAGCTTCAACCTGTAAAAAAACAAGGGATGCAGGTAAGTGGACGTCTCTAATCTACAAAACAAAGATCAAAGTAAAAATGTCACCAAATGGTCCAACACAGACAAGAGGAAGCACATATACTTCCTTTAACCATATTTATTAAGTCCAAAAAAGGCTACTTATTAAAGAGGAACATAAAGTTTACTCCAACAGATCAAAGGAAGAAGCCAACTAACTAAAGAACATGTGCTATTACTAGCGTAAAGGAGTACAAGGAGAGCGAAACATGTTTCATCATTAACAGTAGTAAACAGGATGCAGACAAAAAATAAGGGGAAAAATTGCACGACATATAATGATGGATAAATGCACTTACTGATTAGGAGGAAATATATAAAGATAAAGCTAAGTAGGTCTCTTTCACTCCCACTCTCTTCAATTACATAGAAATAGACTTGGATATTAACATACTGGAATCATCCAGTAGACCAACATATATAAAAACTCCCATCTAGTAGGATAAGGTCTACAGTTGTTTGTTGCTGTTTGTGATGACAAGTACAAAATCAACTCCTGCTAAGAGTTCGTGTGGTATAGTTTAACCCCCAGCCTGCCCTAAAAAAGCTTTACAAAGATGCCATTGTAGGCCTTACTCCTAACTTTTTAAAAGTGTCGCTCGTTATAGCTCCATATCACTTTCACCAATATGCTTCAAGATTCAGATGAGATCCTAACATGAGAATGTAAAATTCCTCATACATTAAATGAGCAAACTCCTCATAACACAGCAACTGGTCCGATTTCACCAGTTTGTTTTCTTCTACACAGATCATTTATAGGTTGCATTGTCCAATGCAAAATGATGAAACCATCAAAATCTGTCTTCTTTGCTTGAGGAGGCAGATATGCATTTGTATGAATTATATGAAACAAGTCAATCCAAAGATATGCTCCAAGTAATGACAGAATTTTTCTAGTAAAGAAAAAGACACAAGACTGGTGGAAAACAGATGGATGACCCGGCATGACATGGCATTTTTTTTTATAATAGATGCAGATTGGCCAAGCATGACATGACATTGTCCATGGTCGCCTCCTAAAGCACGTTCATTACATTTAGGAAACCATCACTACGGGTTTAGTAGGGAAAACCATGGCAAGTGCAATGCCAGGCAGCACGCAAATAGTGACACGATTTTGTGTAGATTGTCGAATCATTCTATTCTTTATTGAAAAATGTAGCTAACTAAATGATAAAACAGAATGAAGACGTAACACATAATAATCACCCTGATAAAATTGAGGTTAAGCAATCAATATGAAAATTAGCCCAACGTAGAATGACCGCTCGTATGATTTTCCCACCATACCAACACTTCTATCGACCCAACAAAGCTCCACTGCACACTAATACCAGATGTCGATGCCGGCGGAACATACCCACCGGAGCATAACAAAACCACAAGCACCGAATGCTCGTAACAAGAGAATCAAGCCACGACCAAGCTAAATTAGAGAAAGAGACGTCCAATTCCGGTCAAATATTTCAAACAACAAGTGAGCACCAGACAAGACAGAGCCCGCGCTCCGGCGAGCACGCCTTCGGCCGCAACTCAGAGCACACTGCCAAAAAGAAAAAAAAAAAACGAATCCCGGAGAGAGGCGTTACCACCAGAGAGAAGCCCCGAGGCTTCGAATTCACCGAGATCCTCCGGCCCCCGCCGCCGAACCCGCGGGCGCCCGCCGGGAGCCGGAGCCGGAGCGGCGACATGGAGGAGGCGGAGGAAGCGGCGGCGGCGGCCGAGGCGGCCGGATTCTCGCCGCTCAAGCGAGGAATCGAAGATGCGGAGAGAAAAATCGCCATGGAAACGAGGGATGCGAACAAAGAACGACCGCCACGAGCTCTCCAAATCTCCTTCTCCCCCTTCCTTCTTTGTTTGGATAAATCGAAAGAGAAATATCTTCCCCCACCGGCTGCGTCGTCGTCTCGTCCGCGCGTGGATTCGCGGAGGGAGGGAGGGAGGGAGGGAGCTGAGTTTCTCCGATCCTTCGCTTTGACCCGGGGGAATGTTACGGTGTGGACGCCGCGTGACGAATAGGAAATGTCCACCGGGGATCCTCGTCCGCCTGATTGAATTCATTGGACGGTCGGAGATGGATCGCTGCATCTACGCCTGGGATCCGACGGTCCTGATTCTTTTTTGGTTGGCGAGGTCGGGGGTTGGGGAGTGAGGACCACATCGCGGAGACTGGACGATGCTAGCTAAGGAAAGCCTCCGGCGTTCTTGGAGGCTTTCGGCGATTTTTTTTGGCCGTAACTACCCTTCCAATTTTCATTCTGGCTCTTCACGGATTTATGTTTAAGCTAGCACATTCCATATGATTTATTATTTGTAAATAGCAATAAATCGAAGGTGAATAATTATTATTATTTTAAATTCTCCATTCAGTTCCCAAAGTGGGTAGGAAAAATAACTTAGTAATTTCTGTCTATGTGGTAGTCCTATCAATAAAGCATAAGCTTTGTGAAAAAACACATTCTAAATACCTGAAATATGGTTTGTCGATCGAAATAAAGTGTCATCTTCCTCATTTTGAAGGAAAATCATTGCAGTGAGATGGCCAAGGATATCAAGGTTAGATATGCTTTTGGTTTTCCACGGGATTTACGTCTTCGAATCCTTCGTTGATTTATTTCTTGTTGTTCTTAGCTAGTGTTATATCTAGGATTCCGATTCTTCCATACTTTTCATGACTATGATCTCTAATGAAATCAGTACTCGATCGCATAGCTAATGGTTTCACTTTACAAGAACCGAATCGCGCTCAAAGCATGCGCAATCAAGAGCCTAGCCTAGCTAATTGGCTAACAAATGCTAGCAAAACATGCATTCATCTAATCAAAATTGGCAAACTAACAATACAACAGGGTCGATAGTCCTGCATCCTCTCTCTAAGTGGAAAAGAAAAGCACCGGAAGTAGTTTTAGCACTCCAAGTAGCTACAGTAGCCATCAGAGATAGTTGTACTTCCGTAACTTCCAATATCTTGAACTTGAATTTTGTATCATCTGTTATAAGTTGCAAGTTATGACAGTATAAGTGTGAAAAGAAAGGATTAAGCTCTTTTTCTATATATGGCCAGAGATGAGCTTTGAAGCATGATGACAGTTACACTGTAGGATCCCGGCTCTGCACTCTGCAACTCACCAGAAAGGTCATCTCCCCAATCATTGTACTGTGCATGTTCAAATTTAAGGACATTCTTAACTCATTCCATGCACAGAAACCCATTCACATATAGATGTTCGTCACAGAATTTTGACATTTCCACCTTTGCTGCCTATAGATTAAATCTGTCGAGTTACTAGAGCTCAATGAAAATCATACAGCTAAGGGCTAAAACGGCAACAGGGATAGGTCAATGGTTGTCGTACACCCAGCTTTAGCTCAAAAAGGAAATACCGTTACATGGTAGTACAAAGTAAAATAACATTAATTCGTGGGAGCCAGAAAAAGAACTCCGAAGCATACCTCGATCACCCGTCGCTTGTCCATGTGAAAGCCAAAAGAACAATGGTTAGTGCAGAAAAGATGGTGGCGCAAGGAAACACCCACATGACCCACTTTGACCTTCTGCCAGAACTCTTCTCTTGGCTGCTTAACTCGACCTCCTTGAGCAGCTCTCTCACTCCCTCCATGTCAGAGTCCTTGGCAGCTTGAATCAGCCTGCTTTGAATTTTTTCGAGCTTTAAGAGCCGTCTGTCTCTACGTGCATCTTTGGGTGGCCAGATGAAACCTGTCATCTTCCATAGGAGGATACCCACGTAAATGGCAACAATACAGTCTACAGTATAATGGTGACGTTCCCTTATCTCTCTTTGGGCACTGTGCATTACAAGCAGCCATACGAAGACTGAGCTGAGACCCCCATAAGCCTCCTGTAAGGATAATAGATACACAAAGGCAATCTTCAGAAAATTTTGTCCAAACCAATAGAACATTAAAGGAAAGAAAACAACTGAAAAGATATTTGAAGATACTCAATTTTGATTGCTCAGGACTAAAATGGAGAGAAGGGGTCAAATGGGGAGGTAAATTTCCCCCACTCTTGGTGTGTTTAATTTGCAGAAAATGAATGATTTGGAATATGTTTTCCTGAAAATGACCGTTTGTGTCACTAAAAAAAAAAAAAAATGAATGAAGAAGAAATATGTTCATCATCCACGAAAATACATAGACATAAATTATTGCCAATAATGAGAATATTTTTCATTACCTAACTATTTCAAGCAATACAAACAATCATTTTTAACGATATTTTTTTCAAATCATTCCTTTTCCACCAAAAAAAATAAAAAATAAAAAAAAAGCCTCTTATAGTTTCCAATCACTTGTAAAACTGGAGCAAAAGTTAGGCATGCAGCTGCTTTTCTCTTCAAATTCTCATTTTAAAAGTCAACACTCAATTCAGAATTGACAACTACAGTTCAAAAGGGTACCGTCCAAGCCATAGCTGTAAGTACAGCAACAAGCATGTGGCCACTGTACATTAGGTCATTGCAACCGCCTCCAGCTTTCTTCAGCAGACTGAACCATGAAGACCCTTCGGATACGGTTGGGCGTAAAAAATCGATGAGGAAGCTCATTGCACCCCAATCAGGCCGGTAATCTCCAAGGTAACTGCCAGTATCAGCTGTCAAACACAGAAGACTATGAGTCTGATTCATATGGGTTAAGAAAATTTACTTGTTTGAAACGCAGACTACAACAGTGAATTTCCTCCTTAACAAGATTAATTACAGGATTTATAAGTTTTCCATCAAGAAATTCCACTTGACCTAAACTCCTGGAGTTTTTTATTTGTAAGTAATCGGCATTTAGGTATTTCGAGAAACAAAAATTGATATGTATATATAGTGAATCCAATAATATGCCTAAAAAGAAAACAATGCGAACCATTCATTTGAAATTCAAGAAGTCAAAAATCTAGAGTGAGCAGACAAAGGCAGAAAATTGCAATTTTTAATCTGCTTTGACAGTCAGTGAAAATATCGTCCTAAACTGTCCTATGAGAAAACAAGAGAGCGAGACAGACTATGGCAAACATATGCCATCAAAATATTCAACATACCATATGCTATATCCAAATTTATTATCTTGCGAATAGCATCAACATCTGAGGCGTATGGTACATAATATTTCTGTGCCCAATGATGAGGATAAGCTGGGACTCTAAACCTAGCATAGGCACACCAGGGCCGAGCAGATGGGAGAATTGTAGAAGCGAAAGTTATAGCCCGGAGAAGTCGACCAATCGCCATGGTGAACATGTACCTAGCCCCTAGTCCAAGACCAGGAGCTTCTACAGAGTTGAACAACACAGAGAAAGCCAGCATCATGAACAGCATCAGGAAATGATGAAGCCCAATAATTGGAGCTCTCAATATATCAACAATTGCCTGAGGAAGTTTTTCATTTGATGCAAGAAGCAGCCACTGGCCAGTGTCAGGAAGAGGAGCTGTATCCCTGTCCAGAACAGATTTTGCATTAAATTTCCTTCTTGTGATGGTTAAATTCTAACCTTGCAGGTTTACTACTATGTTGTTGGAGACTGAAATCATAGAAATCAAACTGCTGCATCATACATCAATAATATTATGTAATTTCCTGCCTAGATACGATCAAGGCATCATGATGGAACTTCCATGGCAGAAATAGAGCTATAAATGGAGCTACCATAAACAGAAAGTGATTTTTTTTTTCTTTTACAAACAATGGAGAATGACACTCAACTGCATTAACTTTCACACAAATGCGCTAATTCCATGACCCTCTATGAAGACACATCGGAATTACACAGAGATTCCATGTGCTTAGGCTATTTAGACATCATCATCAATGTCCTCGTCATTGTTGCATCAAACAGATCAATGCATCACATTTCATCACATGGTTTATTCAGTGAAGCAACAGTCATAGTGCTGGCAGTATCTATTCAAGTCATGTAGATGCTTTCTGAGTGTATAGATTTCACGAATTTCTGGAGCCATGCATCGTTAGAGATGTTTTGTAATAAGACTTATAATCACATAAGATATTACACTTTGTGGACATTCACCAGAGGCAAAATGTAAATCTTGGAATTTGTTTGATGCATGCAAGTCCTGCAATTTCATCTTGAAATCTTTTTTGACAATAAAACATCAGAGCCAAATTAATCATTCTTTACTTTCTTTTCAAATTTGAGTAGAGACAGCTAAAGAACATGAAGGACACTGAAAACAACCTTATGGCAAATGGCAGCAGTGTGGCACTTTAGATAGCAATCTCTGCTCCAGGTTCAGTATGCCCAAATCAAACTTCCAAATGAAAATCAACAAGCACAAAAACATGGCATTGGTGAATAATGTTCATGAGGTGGAGTGCATGATACAAATATCTTAGAGATAATACATTATAATCCCATCTTGTAGAGTACCACATTAAAATCATCCATGAAATGAAACCATCATAAGATCCAAAAGCCCATGTTTTGTCTTCATCTTTTGATGTTCTGACTTCTAAGGATCACTTTTAATAAGGATTCCCAGCTAAGCAAATTCAACATTGTGAGACATCAAATGGAGTAGAATTAGTTCGCGGAAGAATGTAAATAAAACATAATCACATACCCCTGGCAATTTGGAAACATTTTTTGAGTAGCAAAACCTTAATAAAGCTTGCATATATCAAGATGGATTGCAGGAATGACTCCTGATTTGCTTAAGCTCAAGAACATAAAGAGTGCAAGTCCAGAATCTGAATCCCATTTCATCAACACCTTATAGACTTATCCCCATAAAAGAGGAAAAGAGTTGAATAATTTCATTAATTGTTCTGAAAAACTCTCATCATCACGTAATTTTGCTCATCTGAGTATTCATGGACTCATGCAAATCATTCAAAGACATGCATGCGTGCAAAAAAGGAAAGAGGCCGAGCAAAAATTCTACCTTTGCAATCTTTTCCAAATTCAATCTTATTCACAGAGTAAACTTTAATTATAGCACAAACACCCCATATGGAAACATCTGTAGAGCGCAGCAGACACTAGACAGAAAGGTTCCACTCAAGACAGCATTTAATTATAGCAGAAAAAACTTACTAATTAATGACCATGTATCCATAAATAGATTCACTCAAATCTCAAGTTGCAATCTTTCATCGAAATCTTCCCAACAAAGTCCATTATTTCCAATCTATCAAAACGACTCGCAATCGCACAAACAACTTCCCCGTCTTCGACATCGCAAGCCGAATTCGCGTTCGGCAACGAAATCGAACTCAACCGCAACCCGAATTCGAGCTCACCCAAGTTGAGATAAACGCAATTCGAGCTAACGAAACTCCGATCCAGGCACAATGGAACTAGAAAAGGGGACCGAAGTCATCGACCGAGCTCAGCCAGAATCACCTGTGCCAGTCCAAGCCGAGCACGGCGGTGACGGAGCGCACGGAGAGAGCTTCGAAGAGGAGGGCCAGGAGCATGAACACCATGGAGGCGACGAAAGGCAGAGCGGAGCGGAACTCGGCCGACCAGTGCCGGTAGTAGGGGACGCGGGCGACGGCGACGAGGGCGAGCACCGACCAGAGCGCCGGCTGGAGGCGGGCGTGCCACGCCGGGGACAGGCGGCGGAGGTAGTCGACGGCGACGTAGGACATGGCGGCCACGCCGAGGCCGCCGGATCTCGGCAGCGCTCGCCATCGCATGGCGGCGCCGATGGTGGTTGGACAAGGAGCGAGCTCCGATCTAGGAGCAGGGCGTCGCGGAAATCATGGCCGGGGGAGGCAATTTACTTGGGTAATTTGCAATCAGCCCCGCGGGTTGTCATTACCAGTTTTCACATGACCGGTTGTCTCAGACAACCTGCCAGCATTGCTGGGAAGCCTTTTTAAGGTCATGCTTATGACCTATGTCTTACGAGATTAAATCTCAGCCGTTATATTTTCCTTGGCACGGGAGCTGCCAATACCCCAATCTGTTTTATTGTCTCCAGGGGTCAATGGGGGCTCCCCTTTTGACAATATTATGCGGGGCACCCTCTTGGGTGTTTCCCTACGTGTCAGTTTAAGATCATGATAAAGATCCAAGTATACTTGTTTTAATGTTAACTAGCAATTAGATTTGAAATCGAATCGAGTAACCACATAAACAGTTCTTTAAATCAGTTCGGTTAGACTTGATTAGTAAATAAATCTACTTTGCATTGAACTCGAAATCAAATTCGTAAAGTCTAGCTATTCACTATAAAATCCGCTTTTCCACTCTAAAAATATTCTCGTCGCTTTGAGCAACGATATATTGTCTAGCAAAAATAACCTTTAAAACAAATAAGGGAAATCATCTTATATTCAAACTAATAGATTGCATTCGAAATTTACTAATTTCATTTCTACATGTGGTTTGAATAGGTTTGTCTTATAATATAAATAGAATTGCCACAATTTTCTTGTCGGCAGTTAATTGTATCATGTGATAATGTCTTACGAAATCTTTTCTTAAAAATTTGCTTGATGATAATGAATGTTAAGAATTTTTAACATGCTTAACTCTATCATGCTGTTAATTTTTTTTAAACATCTATTAAAACAAGAACGACATGTTAATAAATGACATTGGATGATTAGATCCACCGAAGACAATGAAAACCAAGCAGTTAAAATTACCTGATTATGACATAATGACCTATGCTAGAGTTACAATTCAATCAAATGCATTCGTTAAAACTAGCACTTAAAACAAGCATATACTTCTTTCCAATTTTACTTGTGCTTAGACTATTTTCAGAATTTGAGTACACTATATTTATACACACACAAAACTCATTAACACAATAACTAGTTGGCTCTCTGTCAAATATGGAACAGAGGGTCGCTAGTTTTGTCCCAAATGGGGGCAAAAAACTAAAGAAGAAGAAAAAGAAGAAACCAAACAAAAAGAAGAAAATAAAGGCAATATTTAAGCTTAAATCAAGAATTGATCCCACGTTAGACATAAGAGTCTTCATCATGCAATCGAATTGTGATTGGAAATTTTTACTTCCAATAGCACGGGAAAGTGGGACCCATAATGTGATAAATTCAATATGATAGAAGTATTTTCGATGGTATTTGGATTAAATATGCTCTAGCCTTTCCTATATTTATGAATATAGTTATTCAAGTGGTCTCGCCAACATCTCAAATGAAGCACTCTTGAGCATACTTTTGTCCTGAGACCCGTTAATTAATGGCCATGATGAATAATAAATCAACCTTATCATTCATATATCTGCACTGTCTTTTGTTTACCATGATGGAATCATGGGATCCTTCCCCAGCAGTCTTTCCATTAGTTATGGAGATGGACTCTGTTAATCACGGACTGTTAACAGCTAAACACGTCACTGTGAGGGAACTCATGTGAATTCAGTTGGTTATTGAGAAAGATAACAGATTATCAGTTGCGAGACGTGAAGCCCTGGTCGAATTAGTAGTAATGTTTCGGAGAAATTCATCACTGAATTCAGGAACGGTGGCATTCTCCAGCAGGAATTATCATCCAAACAGAAGAAGAGGTTCTTATTGCTAACGTCACTGCTCATATTCATAGTGATCGGGATCATGAGACGTCTCCTTGGGATTCTTACAAGACAATAGTCTTCACATCGATTTAGTTATCGGGCAGGACTTACTCGCAAGCCAAGTTCCGCAAAAAGCCCGGCAAAGCTCATCGCCCTTTCACTTCTTGTAGATTTTGATGTCTCTCCACCTCGATTCCATGTAGTAGCTTATGTTACTCGGTGCCGCATACACCCCGCACTTGAAGTACAGATCGCCCGGCCCTTTGTCGGCCACCTGGAACACTTGATGCCCGTCGAGAAACACGGTCACTTTCCCTCCATCGACGTCGTGGATTATGTTAAGCCTGAACCACCTGTCGTAAAGGCCAGTGGCAATAAGGTTTCCGCTGTAATACCGCATGTCCCCATCATAGATCCTCAGGATGATGGTAGTAGCTCCGTGAGCTGCGCCATGTATTTGGGCTATCGTTGCGCCGGATGTCCCATTGGGCACGAAACCATGCCCTTCAAATTGCCAGACTCCAGATGAGTAGTCTAGACCCTGCCAAATGTGTAACCTTAGAGCTTACAAAGATGTGGTACGAAATCGACAAGGGAACAGAGAAATCCAGACAGAATTAGAAAAGATTCTGCTAATCCGATCGGTTTCTGGTTCAGTCAATCACTACCACAACGATGCACCATAGGGGGGTTTGAGAATTACTTTGATCCGAACTTCGGTGCGTGGTTGAGTGTGACTGCTTGGATCGTGGGGCTTGTCGTCGGCATAGACCCACAACTTGCGCACCCCGTCCACAAAGCTGTAGCGCTCATCCAGTGGAATGTTGTAAGGCTTCTGCAGCTCAAAGTTTGCATCTGTCAACGGTACCTCAGTGAAACCGTCCGTAGGATCAGCAGAACAGAACAGATTGGATTTCGAATAATGACTCGAGACCAGGACGATAAAGAACGACAGTACATGGCTAAAAGGAATTTCCATTTTTCTTTCTTGTCAGTCTTGAGAAATTGTTGAGGAACTAGTGAAGGCAAAGCTTCTATATGTAGGGACGGCATAAACAATGTAGGAACCAGATATGATTTTTTAATCTTAACACAGCAGGGGAAATCCTTTGGTCATCTTTCCTTGGACAGACATGCTTGTCCTTTTGACAGTCTGAACGACCTTGTCTCATCTATGTAATTTAATGTGGATATACAAGTGATTCCTAGGTTCTGAGAAAGTGTATGACCGTCCAATTGTGTCAATGTAAAAGGGTTGAATGATGCTCCATCGCTAGGTCCTTGGCAGCTTCGTTGCTGGTTGGGTGGTAAGGGGGCTCCATATAAATTAATAGTTTTAGATTTCTCCGATCCCATTCTTGATCTAATGTGGAGATAAGATATGTTTGTTATATCGATCATGACTTGTTTAGGAATGTCCAATTCATGGGGCGGCTGGAGCATCACAGGAGGGACTATGGCAAATCCAAATATTTGGAGTTACGAAGGCATGACAGATGCACCTATCCTATTTTCTAGTTTGTGCTTCTTGGCAGCTACCTAGCATTGGTTGTTTTGAGATTTAGAAATATTTTATGATGAGCGTACATGAAAACCTTCTTTAAATTTGCTAAATCCCTTGATTGGAAGTTAAGGGTTACGCAGATATTACAAATGATTAATTGATCTCTTTTTCTATATCTGGAGGTCTCTTGGATCGCCCAAATCCCACGAGTAAATAGAAAGTTAGATCTACATGCTCCATCTATCATCCTAAGGAGAGGTTTGGTTTGGAACCGGTAGCAGGTTTAGTCTGTTAATTATTGTTTATGGATTCGAACAATGGCAGATATGTCGTGGATTCTTTCCGAGGGTAGGTATCCTTGCACTCCATTACATTGACATTTGACATAAACAATGCTTCCCTGATATTTTGGCCTGATAAATGCAAAACTTGGTTTCTGTCTTTTCTATCAGACAGTGGCGAACGACAATATCATGCCGAATATGCACTTTGAGGTCCATTGCAAGCTGTTTTCATCACCTCAGCACATCGCTTTCACACCGCATTGAATACTTCACGGTGCCGTTTCATCATGTCATCTTCATCATTTTCATCCATCCATGTTTGTGGCGGTTTGACACAAGTTCATTAAAATACATCAAATTACAAGCTTAGAGATTTTCGTTCATTTTTGGTACAGCTAAGTATGCCACAGTTTCATTTACATCGAGCGGTCACCCAAAATTCTCCAAAACTTGGAGAAGGCCGAAATGAATCTTCTCAGTTCACGCATTCTGCTGTAAGTTCATGCAGAGAATCGAATGGTCACAGGGAGATACACGATTGCCATTGTTTCCTTCTGTTTTCTTGTTCAGTAAGTCTGATCACGCCGATTAAAGTCTGTGTGCGCTATTCGGGTACCATTAGAATGTGGCTCTTTCCACTTGATAAAACTCTCAGTTCTGGATTCCGAACGCTTGGTATCATCTTCTTCTGTTTTCTTGTTCAGCAAGTCTGATTACGCTGGTTAAAGTTTCTGTGTGCTAATCGGGTACCGTTAGAATTTGGCTCTTTCTACTAGATGGAACTCCCAGTTCTAGATTCCGAAAGAACTGGATAATTTACAGCTCAACAGTCGGACATGTCTGAGTCGGACGTTTCAGATGACCGGGGGCACGCAGAACATACACGAAGGCCAACTATGAATGTTACTAGAACGTAAATGTAAATAAACTAAGGGGTAAGCCAATGATTCTTGAGTGATCCCATCATTAACTATGCTAACTGATCTACAAGAAAAAGATGAAAAATCATAGTCGCGACATGATCTTCTGTCAAATTTCTCGGCTACCTCCTATTTTCACTTTCCATTAAAGGATTGACCCACTTGATTTGTCAGTTCTTATATATAAAAATAAAATAAAGGGTTAATACGAAGGTAGTATCGCACATCACCTTCATACATCCTTAATATCAGAGTAGTGGCGTGCCCCATGCCGCCATGGATCTGCACTATGATGGCTCCGGAGGTCCCATTCGGCACAAAACCATAGCCCTCAAATTGCCATACCCCAGATGAGTAGTCGAGCCCCTGTGAGAAAGTACGTTAGGATCAAGTGGATGACAAATCTTGATGTGAGTTTCTGAAGCCAGACCGACTAGAACTCCCAACACCAAAGTGCAGGTATCCGCATCAGAAAAGAAAAATTCATAAGTTCTTAAATGGAGGGATCGCGGGAGTACTCTTATGCGAATTTCCGTCCGCGGCATGGTCTTACTGTCGGGTTCGTGCGGTCTATCATCTGCATAGACCCAAAGCCTCCTAATTCCATCTGTGAAACTATACCTCTCCTCCAGCAACTTGTCATACGGTTTCTGTATCTCGAAGTTCGACTCAGTCAGCGGCACGATGGTGAACCCATCAATGGGATCGGCGCAGACACAATCTATTTCAATGATATAAACGAGGATGAGGCACAGGATCAGATGTGAAGGACGCATCTTCTTCAGTTCTTGATCCTGTGAAGTTACAAGGAAAAGCTGAGCTATGTACTGCTAGGATTATCAAATCCACGAATCAGAGACAACACAAATTTAGCCTATAACTTTCTTTTGCACCAGTGTCAGCGTCTTGTTGCTTCAATTAGAAAGCTTGTACGTAGCCCCTAACACCAAGAAGAGGTCAAATGCTTGGTGCAGATTGAAGCTTTAGTTCTATCGCGAAGAAAATCAGAGAACCTGCGGTAAATAGCTAAGAGAGAAGAAGGAAGAGTGGAGAAATTGAGAGAAGTTGAGAGAAAAAAACAGCTCGTGAAAGCCAACAAGGGGCTCTTGGTTTCTATGGTCCCGAAGCTCTACACTTATGGTAATATATTTATATTGAATATAAATCGTACATTAACCATAATGTTTATATGTATGTAAAAAGAAATAAAACCCAGAAAATAAAACTGACACCAATCAAGTAACATAACAATTTTAAAGCTTGCCAATTGAGGACGACAAAGTTTGCTGTGTCACTCAACTAAATTATGTGCATTCCTTCCTGGATTGAAGGCCATGTCTCCCTTTTCGTGTTTTTGTCATATTGGAATCAAATTTTGGTGACGACATGAAGACTCTTATGCTTATATTGAATTGGAATAAGTACGCTAGGAGTGCTATAACTTTCGTACGACGTTCATTTAAATAATATATATATATATATAATATTCACTTGAATGTCATAGTTTTAAAAAATCGATCACTTAAGTGCCATTGGCAATTTGCCTCGCTAAAAAAGCCAACCTGATTCTACTTTATAATACGTCATTTGACATACACAGAAAATTGAAGTGAGCACTTAAGAAGACAAATATGTTGCTTGATTATTTGATTGAAGAACGGCAAAAGTTCTAACAATTTCACGATAATCATTTCAGTGCCATAAATTTTTAGAAGTTACCACTTAGGTTCATCAATTTCTTTTTTAAGAAACCACCTAAGTGATTAAAAAGAGAGTTTGAAAACGACATCATTTGAGGAAGAGAGAATCTAAAAATGACATCTCTAATTGTGAAAGATTTTAAAGAAGCAACAAGAAACAACAACATTTGTTGTACTCTTGTCATGTTGGACAAAAATTTCCACGCTAGATTTCAGTTTATTTTTGAAAATTCCACCTTGGAATGGAAAATTAAGAAACAAATCCATGTAGGCTGATTTACCAAAGATGACCCTCAAGTAATTGATTTTATACCGATGTGTCATTTAAGTAAACGAACAAAAAAAATTATAACATTCGAGTAAGTATTGTACGAAAGTTATAACATTTCTATTCCTATTAAATCAACACCTGTTCTAAAATTTTTTGGAAAGAAGAGAGCTTTGAATTAAATAGTATTATCTTATATCATGAATATAGTTTTTTTGACATATCATTTTACATTAATTTTGTCTCGTGAAAAACCTGTCTCACTTAAACCTAATATGTTAACCAAAAATCTCAATTTTTATACTGTATTGGATCTTATTAATGGGTGCCTTAAAAGTACAAACTAAGACACTAAAAATAATTAATATGTTTTTGTCTCCAAAGCATAATTTATGACCTTTAACGAGTGCTTCAAGGGCACTCTTTGCAATTCTCCTTTCACATTTAATGAAGCGAAAATGAGCAGTGATTTGCAAAAGTAACCAATAGCTCATTTTACAGATAAACTAAGAATACGCATGACAACTTGGTCTCTTCTGCTAGAGCGCCAGGTAAAGAATCAAGCCAATCCAGTCAAACCCCGTTGAAGACAAGCTCGATGGATTGCATAAAATGGTAAAAGAACCAATGCCCCCCGATAAGTAATCCTAACAGACCATATGTCCAATCTCTCCGACGACCATGAACTTTCATTTATTCTGTACAAGAAGCCAGGAATTAATCTTAAAATGATCTCACGTTGTCATTTCCTTTACTTCCAAATCCTCCGCTCGCTTTGTTGTTGCGAGACACAGAAAGCAGTACTCTTCAAGCTCTTCTACTCGCTCCTGAAATGCGATGTTCCTCGTCCTGAGCTCGTTCGCCAATTGCTCAGAAGTCTTTCCGTCCCTTCTTGTCAAACATAGATGAACCATGGCTTCGTTATGCTTGATCTCATCACCAAGTCGCGATACTAGCTGTATCCGTTATGCTTGATCTCGTCACCAAGTCGCGATATTAGCTGTATCCATAATGTAGGGGTGTAAATGGCTCAGTTTGGATCGGTTTTCTTTTTACAAACCGAACTGAACTGGACCAATAAGGAAATTTATGTCCCTTTAGCCGTGATATCCACTTGTTCTTCGACTTTTTTGAGAACCCAAGTCCATGCAAATCCGAATGAGTTAGACATTCTTTTTATTCTTATCTAGTAGTTTCCGAGCACAATATGTATATCTGTATACATACACACAAAACTCATTAACACAATATCTAGTTGGCTATCTGTCATAAAAGCTATTTTTCTTTGGAAAAGAGTTTCACCAGTTTCGTCTCAAATGGAAAAAAAAAACAAAAAACAAAAAACAAACAAAATAAACCAAAGAAAAAAGGCGAGATTCAAGCTTATACCAAGAGTGGGCCCCACATTAGACCTTAGTCTGACCTTAGTCTTTGTTGTGCGAGTAGTAATTGAAAATTTTCACTTCCAACAGCATGCTATAATGTGACAAATTCAAGACAGAGATGTGTCTCCAGTCGTATTTGAGATTTGAATAAGCTCACGAGTCTTTAAATAGTCTCGTGAGCATCCCGAATGAAGTACTTTTGAACATGCTTTTGTACTTAACACCTGTTGATGAATGGCCATACTACATAAACCAACGTTATCATTCATATTTCTGCAGTAGTCTTTTGTTCACTACAATGGAATCATGAGATCCTTCCCCAGGAGTCTTTCAATTAGTTATAGATATGGACTCCGTTGATCACCGATTGTTAACAACTAAATGTGTCGCGCAAGGGATTCATATATAACTTATGTGGATTCAGCTGGTTGTTGAGAAAGATAATAGAAAATCAGTTGAAAGACGCCAAGCCCCAGTCAAATCATAAGGCAATGTGTTCTGACCCTACCCGAACGGCCCGAAAAGCATAATACTTGAAGCAATAATTCGGGTCGGGTCGGGTTTTGAGTTTGCGTTTCCCCCCCTCTTCCCCCTTTTCCTTTCTTCACTTCTTCTTTATCGCCCAATGAGTTTTAGGCTAAAACTCGTGTATGGAGCGCCAGCTAACATAAGCTCGTTGCCTTTCACTTCTCGTAGATTTTGATGTCTCTCCACCTCGATTCCATATAGTAGCTTATGTTAGCTGCCGCCCCATGCACTCCACACTTGAAGTGCAGATCGCCTGGCCCTTAGTCGGCCACCTGGAACACTAGGTTCCTGTCAAGAAACACGGTCGCTTTCCCTCCATCGACGTCGTGGATTATGTTAAGCCTGTATCACCTGTGGTAAAGGCCGGTGGTGATAAGGTTCCCGCTGCAGTACCGCAAGTCCCCGTTGTAAATCCTCAGTATCAGGGCAGTAGCTCCATGAGCTGCACCGGGTATCTGGGCTATCATAGTGCCGGATGTCCCATTGGGCACGAAACCATGCCCTTCGAATTGCCAGACTCCAGATGAGTAGTCTAGACCCTGCCAAATATGTAACCTTGGACCTTACAAAGATGTACAAAATCGAGGAGGGAACAGAGAAATCGACACAGAATTGGAAAAGATTCTGCCAATTCGATCAGTTTCTTGTTCAATCAATCACTACCACGACGATGAACCATGGGGGGATTTGAGAATTACTTTGATCTGAACTTTGATGCATGGTTGAGTGTGACTGCTTGGAACACGGGGCTTGCCGTCGGCATAGAACCACATCTTGCGCAACCCGTCCACAAAACTGTAGCGCCCCTCACAGTGGGATGTCGTAAGGCTTTTGCAGCTCGAAGTTTGCATTTGTCAACTGTACCTCGGTAAAACCATCTGTAGGATCAGCAGAACAGAACATTATGTATTTTGGATTATGACTTGCAACCGGGATGACAAAGAACAACACAACATGGCTACAAGGAATCTCCATCTTAGTTTCTTGTCTGTCTTGAGAAATTGTTGAGGAACTACTGAAGGCAAAGCTTCTATATGTAGGGACAACATAAACAATGCAGGAACCAGATATGTGATTTTCTAATCTTGACACAACAGAGCATATCCTTTGGTCTTCTTTCCTTGGACGGACATACTTGTCCCGTTGACAATTTGAATGACCTTGTCTCATCTATGTAATCTTGTGCATAGACAAGTGATTCTTAGTTCAACGGTTGATAATTGAGGATGACAAAATTTGCTGTGCCGCTCACCTAAATTATATGCAGAAAGCTCCAGACATTTGTTGAATAAAAGAATTTCCTTCCTGGATTAAAGGCCATGCCCTTTTCGTGATTTTATCAGATTGGAATCAAATATTAGAGATGGCATTGAGACTCTTATGCTTATATCGAGTCAGTATCTACTCTATAAGTATTTGGAAAGGAGAGAGCTTTGGATTATATTGGAAAGGCGTGCTGGTCAGGATTACCGATTGGACTGGTTAGAACAATAGAGGGGATGATAATTAACTCCGAAGTGATTGTATTCATGTCGTTCCTTGAGCATTCATCATCACTAAGCATCGAATGCTCTTCGCACTATGTGGTTCCTTGCTTTGATTCGCTGGATCCAAGTGAGAGGGTCTATGCATATACTCGAGGCCGCGGGGATCAAATCAAAGCACCCCAGTATATGAGATATTCTTTCATGGGAGTGCAGTGAAGAGGGCACTTGATGAGCATTCGCAGGAAATTGTCCTTTTGTCATACGAATAGATGAAAGAATAGTTCGGGATGCATTAAGGTACTCTTCATTGACGTCTATGCTTTTCCGAGCGTCCTTTAGTTCTTCTCTATCTGAAGCATCTGCAAAATGCATTGACAGGTCTGCATCCTGTAGACGAGGTAAGACTTGATTAATTCTAAATATCTAACAAACACAAGCTTATTATTAAAGTCATTTTGTTATTGTGCAGGCTTATTCTAATAGATTACGCCAATCACATCTCAAAAAAATGGAGCAAACCATCACAAACCATCACAAACCATAAGTTACTGTACTGATTTTTTTGGTGCTCGGTTTCGCCCCAACCCATATTGCGATTCGATTCGGTCCACAGACGACTTCATCTATAGCACGAGTTTATATCCATTGTCTTTGGTGGAAATATAAAGATGAGGGTGAACCTTGGATTAGAGAGTTAACGTCACTCCTTAAAATCAACCATTTTCAGCACTTGAATGAACTGAGAATCATCAAAAGCGAGCATAAGTATATTATACCTTCGAAATCAAGTGTATACGCTGTATTTGCCGAAAAGTGACATACTTTTAATGTTCATGCTAAGAGATTAATGCTTGGGACTTTATTTAGATTGTTACAACAATTTTTTTCTTTTTTTATTCGCTAGGCAAAAGACTAGGAAGGGCGCCCAGTATCAACAACCCCTTAAAAGGTAATTTTGCATAATGACGCATCACTAAAATGTCCATGGCCGTGACACTTGAAATGCCTCTTCCATCTACTTTTATATGGAGCTCTTTATTGTACCCCAAAAGTTTCTCCTCTTCCTAAGAAGAGGAAGATCACTTAAGTGCCAACTCGGATTTGAGTCAACAAAAATCTAACGTGATAATATTTTAATGATTTATCAATCCTACGTGGTTTGCTAACGTGCTCAATCAGTATATAATCTCTAAACGGTGTCGTATAGCAAGTTAAAAAAGTGACCACTTTAATGTCAATTTTAATGAAAAGGTAATCATTTCAATGCCAAAAAAACCCCCTAAATGACATCGTGTAGCAAGTTAGGAAGTAATCATTTTAGTGCTAGTTGTTATAGGAAAAATGATCGCTTCAATATCAATTATTATATAAAAGTGAACACTTCAGTGCCAATCTCAATGAAAAAAGTGATCACTTCTGTGCCAAAAAATGACACATAACATTTTTAATTTTAAAAGCTATGTAATTTCTCTTGCCAGAATTTTTTGCAAGGAGACACTTAAGTGATCGTTTTTGTCCAATTTTGACACTTAAGTAAGTTGGTGAAAAATTATGGCATTAAAGTGAGCACTGTACATAAGTTAAAACACTATTGATGTACTTCTCTTCCTCTTCTTACTCTTGTTGTGAAGAGCCTGTTTGATAATACTCTTGAGAATAACCGATTTTGTTCTTTTGTTTCTCATAATAAAAAAAAAAAAGAAATCTATTTGATAAATTTGTTATTCCTGGAAATAGATTTCGAATAAAATCATGAAGTGAAAAAAATAGCTTTTTGTTCTCTGGAACAATTTTAAGAATCAAGCCAATTTTTTTTTTTTTCTTTTCTTATCTTCTTTCCTCCTTCTCTCTTCTTCCTCTTCCTCCAAACTAGTGTCGCTGGTGGTTAGTGACCAGGGGCGAGATTCGGCGAGCTCACCGACGGCTTGCTTGTCCAAGGCAAGCCTCAACCTTGCCCAGGTTGTGCGAGGTCGACCTTGCCAGTGACTAACCTCGCTAGGTTTGAAGCAAGACTAGGTCTCGCTAGGCTAGGGCAACATTGACCTTACACCGCCTAGGCGAAGCTGAGCCTTGCCAATGGCCTAGTGAGCCAAGGCTTGCCGTGGCTAGGTGAGCTCGCTGAACCTCACCCAACCAACCATCGGCCACCGTTGCAGGCTACGACCAGCCACAAAGAAGAAGGAAGGAGAAGAGAAAAAGAAAAAGAAAAAAAAAAAATATAATAAAAGTATCTAAAAATTAAAAGAAACAAAAAAATTTAAGAATTTTACCAAATGTATTTCTATCCTGAGAATAGAAATTTTATACAGTTATCAAATGTCTTCAAAAACTCAAAAATTATTCTTGGAAACAAAATAAACAAATATCACTTTTGAGCAAAAATTATTCTTGAGAATATAATTATTACTAAATACGTCCCCAAACATCATCATCGACTTGAAAGTACAAACATCATCATTCCTATCTTGCTGGATTCTCTAAGCAGTTGAGTACCCACTCCATTTGTCTTTGAAGATTCTCTATGGCACAGTCTTGCCTTTCGTTATGCGCTTTCTCTAAAGTCAAGCCTCTTAGAACTAGATTATTCATTTGAAGTATGAGCCTAACGACAGAAAGGAATAACTCAAAACAAGTTCAACCTTGAGCTATTATACCGATTTTATGCGTGTGCAGGTGAGTGATTTCGAAAATAAGGACTATTAAGGTTAAGTGTATGGATAGGTGTGTTAAGTGATTATGAAATCATGCGTAATGGATGAAGGATATGGGAAGGCTCACCACCAAAGCATAAAGGCACAAGCCTCCAACCAAGGATAAAGAATCAGGATAGTGGCAGCTCACCACCAAGGCATAAATAATTACTCCAAAAGCAAAAAATAAATAATGTTTGATTCACCATGAACGATAGTTGGATAAAAAAACAGATGAACATTCACTCACGTAGAGGAATTTTCATCTACACATTAAATTTGCGTTACATTTGAGAACTCTCCTCTAATTATAGAAGGACTAAGACAGAGAAAATAGACAAATATTAAAGAGACATGCGGACTTCCCCGAATATTTAAGACATAGGAAGTAGAAAGCAATTAAAGTCCTAGGGGCTAGAAAACTCGGTAAAGATTTAGGAACAAGGAAATGCATTAACGACATAGAGACTTGAAACGTTAGCTCTTCAACCTCGTGGTTCATCTTCCAAAATTCGTCCACCAGCTTAATCATAAAATAACCATTTTGGGAGATCAACAAATATCTAAGGAAATTGCTCATAATTGATTTTCATCGATATGTTTTTTATTAGCTATGAAATCAACAATTAGTCTGGTCAATCAATATTTTAATACTTGATCAGCAAGGGAAGAATCGACAACTCCTTAATCAGTAGCTTGGTGGTCAAATGGTCACCATGAAATTAATAGCTCATCGAACCGACAACTCTTTTGCTAAATCGACATCTTCAACTTGAACCCATCAAGTTAGATTGTAGTCGAAATTGGCATTTTGCTTCCAAACATAGAAATAAGTGATTAATTGATGAAATCTGAGTTGAGCATGTGAGTTGATCGATAAAGCTCGATACTCCCACATCCGCTTAGGAACAAAGATATTGAAAGAAAAGACCAAGCAAGATAAATTTTCCATTAGAACAGTGAAACTAAGGTTACTACATGCTGTCTACAAAATATCTCACTTCCTTTTGGAAAATCGTCATGTCTAGCTCTAAACAACTATTATCAAACACTAACTGGTTCTTAGCACGTCGATGTTCGGCCAACTCTTTGTTTAGTCGATACTGCTCGTCAAAAATATCAAGATGACTTTCCAGAGTTCTGTCTGCCTGAATTATCTGGGCAGCCTTGAGTCTGCGTCGGCGTCGGACGTCGATAAGCTGTCTCTCTAACGCATCCAGTTGTCTCTCCAACTTGGTTTCCTCAGCAGCAAGGTCATTCTGTTCATCGACCAACACTTGTAGGGTATGCCGACTATCTTTCAAAGTTTGGTCAAATCTCTTGATGAAATCGCCGGAATGTTGATAGCCTTTCTCCAAGTCTGCCAAGGCAGCGATCCTTTCGCGGTTCTGTCGATAAGTATCTATTCCACGAAGAAATTTAGTCAGAAAGTCTTCGCAACGTTTTCTGAATCCAGGGGACTTCGAGAATCGGATATCACCACCACATAATTCCCCCAACAAGGCTTTAGCCCTTTCAGTAGTGGCGGGATTGGCTGCAATTAAGGGATATCCGCCCTTGGACAGTTCAAGAAACTCAGCCCATTTGTGCTTGACCACGTCGTCGGTAATGACAAGTATCGATGAAGACTCGTGGGGGACAATGTCAAAACTAACAGCTTTAGAACGTAAGACTTTCAGAGACCTAACATAAAAAAATAAATAATAAATAAATAAATAAACTATAAACAAATATAAGGCTTTCGCAGACCTCTCCAGGGTAAGCCTAGCATTAACGGAGGAGCCAAGTATTTCTTCACCATCAGTTTGGCTGATTGGTTGCAACATCGAAGAAGGTAATGGTGAATGTCCAGGGGACGGCAGATCTGGATTAACAGGAGTGGGTACCGCTCGAGATTTTTGGGCATCAACGTGAGCAGGCTCATCGACATTGTCATTTTGATTTGCTGGAGTAGATCTTGAACCGGTTGCTTGACCTTTTTGTGACAGTGAGACAAGAAATGAGACATCGTCTAGTAAAAAGGAAATGCGATGCAAGTGAATGCTATCAACAAGGACAAGTCAGAACACATAAGATGAAGTCGATACCTTGTTCCGATGCTGGAAGCAGCAAAGGAATAGGAGCTTCTAGTGATGAAGTCGGTGTAAACGCATTAGTGACCATTTCCAATTGGCTTCGATCATCCGCGCCAGCAATAGTAGATGTGCCTACCGATGGCCTTCCGTCCATCGCGTTTGAGAAGGACGAAGGCTGCAACCGTCGTCAGCAATGGGGACGACAGCATTAGAAACAGGAAGTTCGTCAATGAGGACAGTACCTTACGTATAGTATCCCTAGTAACATTATTCAATTCAATAGGGCAGATGATTTTCCGGAGTGTGAAGGCACAAGTCGGACAAAGAAGCCAAAAACCACTCATAACCCAAGGTAAGTACGAAGCAAGATGACAATCTAGACCATAACCTAACTCCAGGACCGACTAAGACAAACTTTAGGTAGCATGGAGACCCGCGCACGATTCACTTACCTTCTTCTCCTCGTCCGTCAAGATCAACGCTCGCTTTCCCATTCTCTTATACACATAATCGACCACGCCTTCGACTATAACCCGATCGGACGGCATGCCGATCTCCACCATCTGTACTTTTTCAAAACATCGATAGAATGAGCCTTCCTGAAAGGTGTGCAACTCAATGAAGCCCAAACAAGCAATGATCAGTTAGAAATTTTGGTTGATCCTAGTTCACAATTGGTCCTAGTTCACAATACATCGATCGTAATTCATGAGCAGACACTTATTTTGAACTCTTCGTTTCTGTATAACCTGAGCGCATGCTTCGCAATGCATCGCAACCTTCAACACGACTGTTATTTGAGCCGGAGGCTTAATAACCAGCCATAGAAAATTAGTGAAGCATCAGCAAAGAGGGAAAAAAATGCGTGAACGTCAAGGACAAAGGAATAGGACGTCGTGAATTGGCATGCGCCTTACGCAGCAATAACCGCACATTCAAGCTCCTTGCTATATCTTTTCCTAGTAGTAATGGCGAATATCAATTCCATGAACATAATTAGCAACAAGGTGCCATTAATTATAAATGACGAATCGAATTTGTAAAGTTAGGCATTGCAAAACGTTTTACTGAGAGCTATTTACTAAGTAAGTCACAAGTTTTATACAAACATACATATAGTATAAGAGGTGCCATCATATGTTGTATGGTCTTGTCTTTTCACATCAACTGTGCATAGTAATAATATAGTAAATATTAATAAAATGTACTTACATATAGTGTCCCTAGTAACATTATTCAACCGGAGTGGGTAGGCAGAGACCAGAAAAAGAAGCCAAAAACCACTCATAATCCAAGGTACATACAAAGCAAGATGAGAAGAAAGACCATAACCTAACACGAAGACCAATTTATGTAGTGCGACATACTTTAGGCAACTTGGGTCCTACCCATGGAGACTCACGCACGATTTACTTGCCATTCTTTCTTTCTTTTTTCTTTTTTAATTTAAGCTATTCACCGTCGAGAAATGGACACGAAGTATGGACCTAAACACACTTAGACCAAATAATCCGGATATACATCCATCAAGATATATACTCATGAAATATGATTTGTCACCCATCGAATAACTATTTTTTCAAAAGACAATTGCAAAAAAATAAATAAATAAATAAATCATAAGCCTATTATACTTATATTAATTCAATTTTAAATCATTTTTATTGTATTGATTTAATCATAAACCTTTTAACAATTTATTGATATAGTTCTTTTCAATCAACTTTGAACAGAAATCATTAACGTAACAGTTTAGTCAATATACTAATCATTTTTCATAGCACGATTGATGATGTGTCATGACCAAACCAAATCTAAATGATCTTGCATAGTTTTCTGAATTTTTCTTTTTTTCTTTTCTTTACTCCATTTTTTTTGTGCTCCCTGTTCATCATCTAATTTAACCCACTCTCAAGCTTTCCTCCATAGTCTCTAAGAAAAGTTTCGCTTCTCAATTAAATCAGACTCAATATTGGATCTGGTTGCATCAAACAATTTTCCCAATTCTTTCCCACGTGCTTTACAAAGCTCACGTCACCAAATGAAATTCAAGCTCGTGATTCGCGGAAGATCGGTAAAAGTCAAGAGACAAAATAAAAACATGCGCGTTCTCTTTCATCACCATGTTGGATGCCGTACCTGAGGCCGATGTGATTGGAGACGTAAGGCGTCGTCTGAGGAATCCTCGTGACTCCAACAAGAAGCGTCAACGGGAGGGGCAGGGAACTCAAGGGAAGCGTCCTCGGTGACTCTGCCTGCGACCGGGAGAGCTCCGAGGGGAGATCCCGCCGGCCGGCACGCGGACGGCAAACGATGGAGAAGCAGGCAGGGAAAGCTGAGAGGAATCATCGTCGTTCTCGGAGGGATCGGGGCTCGAGCAATTGAAAACCATGCTTTCTAAATCAGAGTCTTCTATTGCTGGTTTGTGTTATTGTGGATCACGCCCCGATAGAGCGATGATCTGATTATAAATTATAATGGAGCGTACGCCCCCGGTTTGATGTCCTCCGATTGGGTTGTTCCTGGTTGACAGCCCGGAACCATCTCAGAAATTTCCTTTCTTTATGACAGTCAAATCAAAATCCTGCAAAGGACTAACCGCTGCGATCAGTCAACACGGTGGGGGTAAAAAAGAGCCCCACTTTTTTTCTTTTATTGTAAGTGAGGCTTATCATTTCATAAACAAGGGAGCCCTCTAAAGTAAGGGACATCAAAATACAAGAATCTCCTGTAGAGCAAGTAATAGAAACCCAAGAACATGGAAGGGCCCACACGCTCCGCCGCGAGTGATCGCGACTGTTTTCGAACGGATTATATCGGCCTGAGTGTCGGTCGACTGGTTCGACTGCTTTCGAACGGATTCCCGGGGTTGGACGACTGGTTCCTAAGGTATGTTGAGGTTTTGAGCCTGTTCTTGAGCCTTATTTTCTCCATGTCCGTTCCACCGATTTTCATCCTTTAAGTGCACGTGATGGATAAACTAGAAGTCTCACTGTTCATTCAGACCATTTTCAATAAATCAAACTATATTTTACAGGCCGAAGAAATATCTACCTTTTTTAGATGATGCGGACTTCCGTGTTACGTCAATGACATTCGTGCACCTATTAAAGTTGTGGAAGAAACGGAGGCAAAATTACGTCAATGACATTCATGCACCTATTATCAAATCTATACATGGTTTTGAAAAACCTTAATTCTATCTATCATACTTCAATTTGATCACTTTAATACAACAAAGGAAGGCTGGGATTTGCTTGCCAATCAATATTCATTAGTGTAAGTTGTTAGAGAATTTACATCGCATGCATCAGGAGACTACTCAATCCATTATTGGTTTCTTATCCTCCATGCATCTAGGATTGACTAGCCTTGTTTAAGTTATGTTCCAACTCTTTCCATTGCTTGTTTCGAAAAACCAATACTACTACCGGACTCACCACTCTGAGAAGAACCAAATTCTAGAATTTCACCTTGACCCACCCCACACACCCTCTCATGTGCCACCATGCACTATTGAGAGTAAGAGTTGTTGAGAACACGAAAGCACTTTTAACAAATTATATCAAAGCTAATGGTTGATTGGTGGTCTACTCTCAATGTATATCAATGTTTGTTAAGTATCTCAAAGAATAATCTGGTGACCAACCCGATTTACAAGTAGGTGGATATTGTGGAGTAGCAATGTGGGCCAAATGGCAAATTTCATGGTTCGGTCCCTAAAAAGAGACCAAGGATGAAGTTGGGCATTGAAGATTTAAATTGAGATAAGTTGATGCAAGGGGATACTTGAATTAAGGTTAGAGCTCATACATGAAGGGGAGATTGTTTGGATATACGTATAAATTGTGTTAAAAAGTCCTACATCAGAGAACTGATATAATATTTAGTAGTTAATATATCATGTTAATTCATAACTCATTGATTTAAACTTTTGAGTGAAAGTGAACCAAACTGAATATGTTAATGGGTTTGGACCTCTGCCGTGAGCTCCTAACAAGAGTTACGAGTTGGTGGCTTGTTTTGACAAATGATGGCCGTGTTGTCTGCCAACCGACCACGCGCTACACGCAACTAAAGTGTCTGCTACTGCCAACATTATTGATGACATCACTCTTTCGCCGTCCACGTGCACGTTTCAACCGTGTCATCCTGCCACATCATCCGCCACATCAGTAATAGATTGGCTGTTGACTGTTGACCGATTCAATTAAACCGGCCCAAGCATTGATAGACTGGTTCAACCGTTTTCAGGCCGAATCTTGGGATTGTTCAACTAGTTCCAAAGGTATTTTTTGACGCTTTAAGTCTCTTTTTGGCCTTATCTTCTGCATTGTTAAAGTGCACATAATGGATAAATTGGAAGTCTCACTGTTCATTCAGACCATTTTATATAGATCAAGCTATAGGCTAAGAAAATTTAACATTTTGAGAGGACATAATTTTGTCCTTATGTCGCCAGTGATATTTGTGTGCCTACTAAGTTTATTCATGAGAATGAGGTGAAATTTGTTGAACGCTTAGAAGAGTGAACTAGGAAGAATAATCAAATCTTCACATGATTTCGAAACACTTTGATTCGATCTATTAGACTTCAATTCGGCTGCCTCAATATAGCAAAGGAAGTCTGGGATTTGCATGCCAGCTAATATTCCACTTTAGATATTGTTCATCAATATGAGATGTTAGGAAATCTACATCATATGTGTTGGAAGACAGGTTGGTACATTGATGATTTCTAATCTTCCATGCATGCAATCTGGGATCAATTAGCCTTAGCCACAGAAACAACTTTCCTCCAATTTAATTACTCATTAATATTGGGCTGCCAAAATGATTATTTTTATATAAAAAAATTCAAAACTCTTTTATTGAGTTGCCATTTATAATTGACCTTAGTTACGAGCACATCTCTCTCTCTCTCTCTCTCTCTCTCTCTCTCTCAAATTGTTCGATATCATTTCAGTAA
The DNA here is from genome assembly GCA_014182555.1 of Eucalyptus erythrocorys. NCBI lineage: Eukaryota > Viridiplantae > Streptophyta > Magnoliopsida > Myrtales > Myrtaceae > Eucalyptus > Eucalyptus erythrocorys. Next base: position 49,821,860 of record CM024602.1, read on the forward strand.
ATTGCATTTGTGGTCATCAAAGTTCACCTCACCATGTCCTCCGTTGCTGCAAGATCCAATACGGCCGTCCGGCTCAACAACCACTTCCATAACCACGACCAGAACCACAGCCACGCCAGGGTCAGTAGTTGCAGCGAGCTGAACCGGCTCAGCCAGCAGTCAACGGCAAATGCGTGGATGGCGCGGATGCTGTCAGCGAGGGAGCAGCCAACAATCGACGTGACGATTAACAACTTTGTGGGGAACAGCATATCGGTGATCAAAACGACTTGTAGGTATGCATGTTGGTGTTAGAATATCCTTCTAAGCCGATCCACCAGCTAACAGTAAGTGGAAACCTTATCTAGGGGAATCTAAGCATTTTCATCACCATGGTTTGATATTGTGCAAAAAAATCAACATGGGTTTTGATATAACATTAATTAATGAAATAGACCAAGGATGATGTGTGGTATTAGATTGATCAATGGAATAGACCATTGATAGGTAAATTAATAAAATAATTATTGGACTAGACCATTGATGCTTGATTCGATATTGTTAATTCAAATGAGTACTCCAATAAATAAATAAATAAATTGAAAGGTTAAAACTCATCCTTAATATTGTGTATATATTGTATATTGGATATGAGATAAATGAATTTTGATATTATTTTGTAAAATGCATAGTGGATGCTCAATTTTCCTTAAAAAGGTGCAATACTCACTAGGCCATGATTGTTCATTTTATTTACCTTTTGTTTTTTCCTAAGAATCTTAGTTAGTGAGGAATTTTGAGAGTTTAATTTTGGGTGGTTTGAAACTGTGTCTTTCAGGTTGATGGCTATCTCATTATTTCTATTCCTATAAGATTTGGGACGCGAAAAACCTTCTCATTTATTTCTCTACACTTGTAATTTTTTTTTTTTTAACTACAATGAAATCATGGGATCCTTCCCCAGTAGTATTTCCATTATTTATAGATATGGACTCCGTTAATCGGCGATTGTTAACAACTAAATGCGTCGAGCGAGGGCATCACCTAAAACTCATGTGGATTCAGTTGGTTGTTGAGGAAAATAACAAATAACCAGTTGTGAGAAGCTAAGCCCCAGTCGAATTTTAGTAGAAATGTTTCGCGGAAATTTGTTGCTGAATTCGGGAACAGTGGCATTCTCTAGCAGGAATTATTATCCAGACATGGAAGAGGGTCTAACTGCTAATGTCACTGCTTATATTCAGAGTGATGAGGATCATGAGTCAAATCCTCAGGGTTCCTAAAGACAACGGTCACTCCCTCACAATCGATTTCGTTACCTGACAGGATTTATTCGCAAGCCAAATTTCGCAAAATGACCACGAAGCTCGTCGCCCTTCACTCCTTGTAGATTTTGACGTCTCTCCACCTCGATTCCATGTAGTAGCTTATGTTAGCTGGCGCCCCATACACTCCACACTTGAAATGCAGATCACCCGGCCCCTTGTCAGCCACCCTCGAACACTCGATTCCCGTCAAGAAACACGGCCACTTTCCCTCCATCCACGTCGTGGATTATGTTAAGCCCGAACCACCTGTCGTAGAAGCAGGCGGCGATAAGGTTCCCGCTTTAGTACCGCATGTCCCCGTCATAGATCCTCAGCATCAGGGTAGAATTCCCGTGAGCTGCACCGTGTATTTGGGCTATCGTGGCGCTGGATGTCCCATTGGGCACGAAACCGTGTCCTTCGAATTGCCAGACTCCAGACTAGTAATCTAGACCCTGCCAAATGCATAACGTTGGAGCTTACGAAGATGTGGTACAAAATCGAGGATGGAACAGAGAAATCGAGACAGAATAAAGTGGAAAGGATTCCGCTAATTTGATCAGTTCTTATTCAATGAATCACTACCACAATGATGGACCGTAGTGGGGTTCGAGAATTACTTTGATCCAAACTTCGGTACGTGGTTGAGTGTGACTGCTTCGATCGGGTGGCTTGTCGTTGGCGTAGACCCACAACTTGCGCACCCTGTCCACGAAGCTGTGGCGCTCCTCCAGTGGAATATCGTAAGGCTTTTGCAGCTCGAAGTTTGCATCTGTCAACGGTACCTCAGTGAAACCGTCCGTAGGATCAGCAGAACAGAACAGATTGGATTTCGGATTATGACTCAAGACCAGGACGACAGAGAACAGCAGTACATGGCTAAAAGGAATTTCCATTTTGCTTTCGTGTCAGTCTTGAGAAATTGTGGAGGAGCTAGTGAAGGCAAAGCTTCTATATGTAAGGATGACGTAAGCAATGCAGGAAACCAGGTATGATTTTCTTAACACAACAAAGCACATCCTGGTCTTCTTTCCCCGGACAGACATGCTTGTCCTTTCGACAATTTGAACGACCTTGTCTCATCCATATAATCTCATGTGTATATACAGTGATTCCTAGTTTCTGAGAAAGTGTCTGACCGTCCAATTATGTCAATAAAAAAGGGTTGATTGATGCTCCATTACTTGGTCTTTATTGAAGTAGGTTTAGTCTGTTAATTATTGTTTGTGGATTTAAACAATGGTGGATATGTCTGCTGATTCTTTCGCAAGATAGCTGTCGTCGCCCTCCATTACATTCACATGAACAACACTTCTTGTTTATTGGCCTAAAAATGCAAATTTGGTTTGTGTCTTTTTAATAGACAGTGACGAGTGGCAATATCGTGCCGTATATTCACTTTGAGGTCCATTGCAAGTTTTTTCCATTGCCTCACTACATTGATTTCACACTGTGCTGAATACTTCATGGTGCCGTTTCATCATGGTCATCTTCATCATTTTCATCCATTTGTGTTTGTGGGGGTTAGACACAAATTTCATGAAAATATATCAAATTACAAGCTTAACGAGTTTTGTTAGTTTTTGGTAGAGGTGGCAATATGGGTCAAAAACCCATATTATGACCCATTTTTAGTAAAATGGGTCATATATGGGTCAAGTGAAAGTTGAATATGGGTCAGAAATGGGTCAAGTGAAGATTAAATATGGGTCGGAAATGGGTCAAGTGAAAGTTAAATATGGGTCAAAAATGGGTCAATGAATATAAAACACAAAAAGAAATAGTCTAAATGAATTATAAGGAAACCCATTTTAAAGTTTAAACCCTTGACCTTTTTTTTAATTTATAAAAATGTTTTTTAATAAGAAATCGAAATTATAATTATTTTTCACATTTCAATTTTTTTTTTCTTTTTCTTTTCTTTTTCTTTTTCTTTATTTTTCTTCATTCCTCACCGGTGGCGGACGACAAAGGCCTCGCCGTGCCTCGCCGAATTTGGCAAGGCTCGAGCTCGTCAGCGTGGGGCGGGGCCTCGACCTCGCCGATTTACATGCGCTTGACGAGGACGAGATACTTGATCTCCATTACCGAACTTCACCTTCCAAGTCTCTTAAACATCTCTACTTGCATGGCCGTTTATAGAAGTTGCCCGATTGGATATTGTCCCTCAGTGATTTGACAAAAATCATATTAAGATGGAGCCAGTAGGAGGAAGATCTCCTTGCAACCTTAGGAAAATTGCCTGAGCTAGTAGAGCTGGAACTGGATCGGGCTTATGATGGAGAACAATTGGATTTCATGCATAGGCGCTTTCCGAAGCTCAAGATTTTATTGCTCGAGGAATTAGAGGGGCTCGATCAATAAATTTGCGAACGGAACAATGTCGAGCCTTGAAAACTTAACCATCCGCCGCTCAATGGTTGGAAAGTGTACCCTCCGGCATCGAGTACATTGGCATCCAAAAGCTTACGTTTTTTCATGTGTCTCATGAATTCTACGAGAAGGTATGAGAGGACAACGAGAAGAATAATTATGAACTTTTTAAGAACATATCAGAAGTCTATTTCAGACAATGGAGGGCCGGCCACTGGGAACCCATCAGGTGGATAGCACTGATGAAGAGGTGGAAAGCACAAATGGAAGCGCCGACGACGATCGGTTAGGTCGAGCCTCGCCGGATCGGCGAGGCTCGAGCTCGCTAGCGTCGGGCGAGGCTCAATCTCACCAGATCCAGCTAGGCTCGGCCTCGCCGACGACCGGCAATGCTCAAAACTCGCCGGATTTGGCGAGGCTCGAGCTCGCCGGCATTAGGCGGAGGCTCGGCCTTACCGGATCGACGAGATCAAGCCCCGCTCGACGCCGCCGAGCTCGATCTCGCCCGTGGCCGGTCGCCGGCCGTCGTCGTGGCCGGCGACTAGCCGAAGGAGAAGAAAAAAAAAAAAAAAGAGAAAAGAGAAAATAATTAATAAAAAATAAAAATATATATTTTTAAAAATAAAAATAATTAAAATTTATATTTTAAAAAATAAATAAAATATTTTAAAATATATTGAAAAATAAAAAATTTGATTTTTGAAAAATATTTTAAAAAGAATTATAAAAATTTTTCATAAAAAATGTGTATTACATAAAAATGTTTTCACAATAAATAGATTTTAGCAATACGGGTCGGGTCGGGTATGGGTCAGATACGGGTCGGGTCGGGTATGGGTCATTAAATTTACACTACAAGAATATGGGTCAAAACGGATTAAATGGGTCGAATATGGGTCGACCCATTTTCGACTCGACCCATACCCGACTCGACCCACCCATTTGCCACCTCTAGTTTTTGGTACAGCTGAGTACACTACTGTCAGTTTCGTTTACACTAAGCGATTGTTCAAAATCCTCTAAAATGGGAGAAGCTCAAAGAGAAAATATTGGGTGGGTACGAAAGTGAATGGCTGTACGGCTCTGCATTCTGCTCCAACTACATCCATAGAATCCAATCATCTCAGTGAGACGGACTTGGTATTGTTTCGTTCTGTTTTCTTGTTTAGTAAGGCGACTAGGCCGATTCAAATTGTCTCCGTGTGCTTAACGATATAACATTAGAATTTGGCTCTTTCTATTTGGTGGAACTCTTAGTTCTTGATTCCGAAGGAACCGGATAATTTATAGATCAACAGTCCGATATGTCTGAGAAAGACATGTCAGATGACTAGGGGAATGCAGAATCTACATGAAGACCAACTATAAAATGTTATCATAATGGAAGTTGATTAATCTTGAGTGATCCCATCATTAACTATTGTTAAGTTATTTTAATTAAGTTTTCTTTATTATCAGAGTTTTATTTCCTTTTTTACTTGCATAAGGGTATTATTGTCATATATATATTTTATATTCAATATAAATACAATGGGTATAGGGTTTCTATTACTATAGAAACCTACAGCCCCATCTCTCTTTCTTTCTTTCTTTTACGTTCTCCCTCTCTTCCTTCTTTCTCTCTTTCTACTTGCTACGGGTTCTCTAATCAAATTTGATGAATCTGATATCTTATGATCTCATACATATCGAGATTCAAAGAGAAAATCGATAAAAATTGCAACTTTAGGTGGTTGCGCACTAGAGAAGAAATAGGGTTACTAGGAGACTCTCAAACCAACAATAGAATCAAGTAATCAGGTAATTAGATATGCTCTAATACCATGTCACAAAGTTGATCAGAGAACCGAACATAAAAGAAAGAAAGATGCAGATGATTTATATTGAATATAAATTGTATATGACAATAATACCCTTATGTAAGTAAAAAAGGAAATAAAAGTCTCATAATAAGGGAAACTTAATTAAAGTAACTTAACAACTAGGAAACTAATACGCAAGATGATGAGAAATCATAGTCGCATTATTAATGACATAATACATGAGCATGGACATGATCTTCTGACATATCTCTCAGCTAAGTGTCTCCAATATCACTTTTACCCGCTTGATCAGCTAGTTTTTAGGGTTAATACCCTGAAAAACCCCAAACTGGTACACCTGTGACAAATTTACTCCAAACTATTTTTTTGACCACCAAAAACCCCAAACTTGTATACCTTTGACAAATTTACCCTAAACCGGTACATTTGTGACAAATTTACCCTATATTAGTTTTAGTTAAATTTTCTTATTAAATTATAAAATTAAATGACACGTGACAATTGACCGATATACTAATTTGGGATTTTACACTCTATTTGTCACAGTTTATAATTTTTGTGATTTTTTTGTGGTATTAATCTAATTTAGCGGGGGGTATATTAGTCACAAATTTACCGGTTGGGGTTTTTTTGGTCGAATAAATTAGTTTGGGGTAAATTTATCATAAATATACCAGTTTAGGGTTTTTTATAGTTAGTCGGGGTAAATTTGTCATAGGTGTACCAGGTTTGGGGATTTTCATGGTCAAAAAAATAGTTTGGGGTAAATTTGTCACAAGTGTACCAGTTTGGGGTTTTTTAAGGTATTAACCCTAGTTTTTATATATAAAAGTAAAAATATTAACCAAAACCATAAGAGAGATTTAACAATGGTAAAGTAGATTTAACATGGAGAGATTGTGCCATTTTGCCTTCAGCCAAACAAGACGAGGAATGAGGGTGCTAATAAAATTTGCGAGCTAGTTGACTAACACATGCGTAGAAGCTCATCAATGGAGCTGGTGTCACATATGCAGAGACAGAGAAAGAATCTCCGGGGATTCATCTTTGAAAGCTATTTGCAGTCGACAAATGCTGTTGATCAGCATGTCTTTTGCTAATTAGATGTGTTTAAAACACCAACAGCTAATTGTATAGTCAGTCCAAGCTTCATACTCTGAACTGACCACAATTTCTTGTACTTTTCTGCAGTAAGCTTTCCCAGGTGCCCTGTTTTGCATATCATAGCCTTATTTACTTCACATGAAATGCAACTTAGGATGCAACGTCCTAATTCTCTACTTGGTACAAGTTTATGATTACTAATCGATTAGCGAAATTAACTCTAAGCCAAGCGCTCAACCAGCAAAGACAAAAAAACCAGCTAACAAATGTAAAGCTGAAGAGTTTCTTTGGGCACAATATAGAACTGAGTCAATTTTTGAAAACGCTGGAACTTCCAGTTAGCTAATTGTGACCCTGCTGACTTATTTTTTAGCAAACCGCCCTTTAATTACTCTCTACATGCACTTCCTGTATATTTTGATATCCTTCCACCTCGATTCCACGTTGCATATAGCTCGTATTTTTAGGTTTTGGAAGAGGGGGGTAGGGGTGGCGGCATACACTCCGCATTTAAAGTACAGGTTGCTGAGGCCATGATCTTGCTTCACGAACTTTGAAGTCCCATCAAGGTGAACTTCCGCGATGCCTTGATCCCTGTCATGGATCACGTTCACCCTGAACCACTTTTGGTAGAGATTGGCCGCAACAGATCACGAAGGTACTATCTTACCATCCCCTGCGCATATCCTTAGTATCAGAGTGGTGGTGTGCCCCATGTTGCCGTGGATCTGCACTATGATGGCTCCAGAGGTCCTGTTCGGCACAGAACCATAGCCCTCAAATTGCCATACCCCAGATGAATAGTCAAGCCTCTGTGAGAAAGTACATTAGGATCAAGTTGTGAGTTCTTCAATCATTGTGAAGCCGGACCAACTTGAACTACCAACAACATAATGCATGTATACACAACGAAAAAGAACAACTTATAATTCATAAATGTAGGGATGGCGAGAGTACTCTTGTGTGTATTTCCATCCGGGGCATGGTCTTACTGTCAGGTTAGTGCGGTTTATCATCTGCATAGACCCAAATCCTCATAATTCCATCTGCAAAACCATACCTCTCCTCCAACGGCTTGTCGTACAGTTACTGTATCTTCCACTCGTCAGCAGCACAACAGTGAACCCATTGGTGGGATCTGCATAGTCACGACCTATTTCAATGATATGAACAAGGACAAGGCAGAGAATCAGATATGAAGAACGCATCTTCCTCAGTTCTTGATCCTGTGAATTGACAAGGAAAAGCTGAGCTATGTGCTGATAGGATTATCGTACGCATGAATCAGAGACAACAAAAGTTTAGCTTAGAACCCTTTTGGACCAGTGTTAGTGTCTTGTTCCTTCAAACTTAAGTGTATATGCAACACCAAACACTAAGAACAGGTCAAATGCTCGATACAGATTGAAGATTTAGTTCAACGGTTGATAATTGAGGATGACAACTTAGGTTGCTTCGAAAGAACGGTCAATTTGAGGAGAGACCATAAATTTTGCTCGCCAAGTTCATCCATAATATGAGATGGTCCTTCATTGGAGTGCAATGACGAGGGCCCCTGATGAGCATCTGCAAGGAATTGTGCCCCGTGACATAAATTAATGAACGATTTAGTTCAGAATGCGTTAAAGTACTCTTCATCGACATCTAAGCTTTTCCGAGCGTCCTTTGGTTCTTCTCTATCTGAAGCATCTGCAAAGTGCATTGAGAGGTCTGCATCATGTTGCTCTAGACGAGGCAAGATTTGATTAATTTCAACAAACACAAGCTTCCCATTAAAGTCGATTTGTTACTGTGCAGGCTTATTCTAATAGATTACACCAATCACATCTCAAAAAATAGAGCGAAGCATCACAAAACATAAGTTACTAAACTAATTTTTTGGTAATCAGCTTTGACCCAACCCGTATTGACATATTCTGATTCAATTCGGTCCACAGACGACTTCATCTATAGCACAAGCCTATATCCAATGTCTTTGGTGGAAATACAAAGATGAGGGTCAACATTGGATTAGAGAGTTAACTTCACTCCTTAAAATCAGCCATTTATATAGCACTTGAATGAACTGAGAATCATCAAAAGCAAGCATAAGAGTCACCTGTATTCACCATATATGCCAAAAGTGACATACTTTTAATGTTCATGCTAAGAGATTGACTACTAGGGCTTTAACTGGATTGTTATCGACTTTCGTTTGTTCTCTTTATGTTTGTTAAGCAAAAGGCTAGGAAAGGCAATCAGTATTAACAACCCCTTAGAGATAGTTTGAACAATATGCATCACAAAAATATTATAGAGGTGCATGCATCATGTAATTATCAGAGAAGACGTATCTCTTCTAACCATTCTCTTGCGAAACTCTACACACATCACTTGGGCTCTCTTGAAGATCCAACTCGACATCATTGTCCAAATTCAAGTTTGGAACAATTCTAATGCACTATATGGGGAAATTTTCAAAAAAGGAAATGTGCAGAGGAAATTATGCAAAAGAATGAGCTTGGCCGACTTCATAAGCCGTTAGACGGAGAGGATGAAAGTTGCCTTCTAAAGAGTGTCTATATGCCTTGTATTATACATTAATCTTGGACAGGCTCTTGTCTTTCCCATTCGCTTGCAAGCATTATAGACCGCCATTTTTTGTGAAAGCTTTTCTACATTGTTCGTCCTTGTGTGCAGTAATGGCCCTTTTGGTTTTCTTTTCTTTCCTTTTCTTCCTTTTTGTGCATTTGGGCAACCGCCATATACCTAGTGTCTGTGTGGGCATTGAATAAACCGGCAGATTGACTTTCTTCATGTAAAGTAGTAATTCGTTTACGCGTGTCGTCGTGTATGTTCAACGCCAGCAGCTCCAATGACTAATGAGGACATGGGTGATGATGATGTCCGCTTTTCGCCCGTTGCGTTTGGATCCAAGCATGCGGCCTGCGCATACATTGTTTTCTTTTCAGTAACTTCTGTTACATTGGTTTTCCAACTTGTCGTACCATGAAGGAGAGGCTTGAGAGGTACTTACAAGGTTGATGCTGCTCTTCATATCTCTTCGCAGTTAGCAAGGCTTGTAAAGCAATCATTTACATGCATGAACCCTATCCATAGTTAGATAAATTTGGAAGTCAAAAGAATTATCAATTTATTCCCGAACCTACCGTACATATTAAACTTTTCAGTTTTGCCAATGTAATCTAAAATTCTTATGCAAAATTTTGATATAAATCATTTTGGCTAATTGTCAATGGAAATTACTATCGTGATATGAGCAAACTCGTTTGTGTCAGCATGTCATGTAGGATTGTCAACGGTGATTGGACGTTACGTGATTTCCCAAAAGAACTACATTGGGAATTCATACAAAAATTTATAATTATATTGATAAAATTGAAATTCTATTGATCGTTCTTAATAGAAGTTAAGTTTGAACTTCCCTTTTAGTTTTCTTCCCATGAAGGTATCTGAATTTCTTTTACATGTCCTAGTAAGTATAATGAGAGTTAGGATGATGAGTGGCCATCTCTTAATATGAATAGTCTTTCGTCAATATCTCAAAGCTCTCTCGTGATCAATTCAATTGCTAGATAAAGATAGTGATTATGATTAGTTTGATGGAAGACATTCTGGGTAAGACAAGTATTGTGGTGTAGTAACACACTAGCCAAAAATACTAGCAGAATATTAAAACTTACTTTAAAATTTAAATTAATTTAAAAAAACTAAAATAGCAAAAAATTTCATCAACAACTCTATTATTACTCTTTGTTTTAATTAGAAAAATTAACAAAAAAATTATTAAACTTATTATATAGATGTCAATTTAATTATAAATATTTTAATTTGGTCATTTTAGTCATAAACCTTTAAACGATTTGTCATAAACCTTTAAACGATTTCTCAAATTTCTTGTTTCCTTCTTTTTTTTTTTTTTTAATTTTCCTTTGTCGATCCACTGTGCCCTCACCTAGCCCATATTTAGACGAGGGCTATGACGCCTTCCCTACGGCTAGCGAGGGCTTCGGGCAAGGATCTCGATGCTCTCACCAACCATAGTAAAAAAAAAGACAATGGAAGTTTAGAAAAAAATTTAACAATTTATCCACATCGACACGAGATGCTATGTAAGATGGCCAACGCACACATTAGCAACTTCTGGCTAAAATTAGCCGGAATGAATACATTGGCAAATCGTCTAAAAATTTACGACTAAATTGGTAAAATAAAAGATTTAAAACTTAATTGGTATCCGTATAATATGTTCAAAACTTTTTCAATAATTATGCCTTTCAAGTACTTAATAATTGAAGGGTCTCAAAGTAGTTTATGAAGATGTAGAGTTGACTCAAAAAAAAAAAAAAAAAAAAAAGAAAGAAGATGTAGAGAGCTGCGCCTGTAGTTTATGGAAACTATACAGGGTCTCCAAGTACATTGATCCAAACAGAGAGGGTGTCGGAGTAGTACCGTTAAAGAAAAGAAAAAGAAAAAAGGCAAGGGGTGTCTAGGTAACTCAATCCAAACCAGGGGCGTTCGTATTTACTTTTTAATTTTGACTTTTTTCTACATCTCATGATACCTATTTTCGAGTATAATCTTTTTCTTCAGACGGAAAATGAAAAAGGTTACTTTTTCTTTTTTGGGAAATCCCTGCAAACAAACCTTAAATTTATGTTACAAGCCTCATCCTTCTTTCATGAGGAGACTTTAGGAGTGGCTAAACAGTACGAAAAATCTGTGGGACCATTATCAAGAGTGTCAATCTAAGGGTTGCGATAATTACTGGTGTGCTTAGAATGAAAAGACTAATACTTTGCGAGGATTAGTTGAGTGCTCATGGGTCGGGATATCTTTAACATGCAATTCTTGTGCATCTTTTTTCTCTCATTAGAAATTATCTCAGTAATTTGTACCGGTAGACATTAAAATTTAGCATAATTTGTAGCTGGTCACTGAACTTTGATTTCAATAACGGTATACATTAAACTTCATTTATCTGCAGATTGTCTCATTTTGGCCAAAATTGACCAAATTAATCAATGTAAGCATCTCTCTCTCTCTCTCTCTCTCTCTCTAAATTGTTCGATACAATTTGAGTAAATTGAACTTTTGGTCACCGAAGATTAGCACAATATGTAATCAAATCAATGAACTTTAATTTCATTAGCCAAGTACATTACTCTTTCATTTCTCCACAAGTTAAAGCATTTGGGTGAAAATTGATCACTTTTCAACGAAATAATCGATTTGACAGTGATGTGATATTGAGCATGGCATTTTTAAAATTGGTCATGTGCCCACAACATAAAAATCTATTATAAAATTGACATGATGTGGACCAAAGCACATCAATTGAAAATCCACTAAAAATCTATCAACAGAAGTAATTTGCCCAAATTTCGAGCTAGAGAAAAGAATAAGTAAAAGGAGTGAATTCTTTATCAACGAAAAAGAGCTGGCCCTTTCTCTTTTGGGCTTCCCAAAGCAAAGATTTGGTTCCACGCCTTTTGTTCTTTTCTTTTAAACACTATTGTTTCTGTCCTTTTCTTTTTAGGAATTAAAAGAAAAAAAAAAAAAAACGTGAGGCCCACATCGAAATTCACAGGCATGTCGAAATAAAGGCTGTCACGGTTTTCGCTAGCGGCCAAACTTCAACATTCAACATCAGCACCGGAATCTCCCCCCCTTCATTCCATGGAAGTGAAGAAGCAGTCCTTTTAATACGACATGTGGTTCGCCCCTTGTGGATTTACGGCAATCGTGCCTAGGCTTGTGAAGGTTCTATCCACGAGGAACTCGTAGGTCCACGCATGACTTTGAACCGCATTAAAATAGAGTCGTTTAATATGGACCATGTTGTCTGTTCTGGATCAATGTAATCTGCCTGGAGGATCTTGCTGTTTTATATGTAGATTGGTTCTGTCATGGCACTAACTACATCGGTTATCTCAATCTAGGAACTCCTACTAGTCTATTCTCTGCTCTTCTTGACCTCATGTCCATGGCCAAATATTATATGAGCACAAGATCTTAATCTAGCATATGTTAGGTAAAGTGATTTGAGAGAGTTAATTGCGCTGGAGCAATTACCGATGGTTGTTACTCATTGCTGTCCTCCTGTCCACCTGTTCAAGGGATTATAGAGTTTGGTTATAAAAACAGGTAAAACCAATGTCGACCTAATTGATCAAATTGGTGAGTCGTTGCTAGATGTAATTTGATCTAGGAATTTGAAAAGAATGGAAAACGGACAGTATGGGTTGTGAATTGAAATCGAAGTTTAGAAAGGTCATAACTATTGCTCTACCAATTGAATCTTAGAACCTTAAAAAGCTTGAAAAGATTTTGGTGTTGAGGGACACATAATGCACTCAATCCATTTGATGCGGGAAGAAGTTTCATAACATATGTGTATTATTTTATATATAGTATCGATGTTTGCTCAAATTAATTAAACCACTTGATTTAAACTTTTTTACCTACCCGAGTGGCAAACCACTAGCCTCTTATGTTCACTTGCCCAAGCGATTTTGGAAATTTTGCTCCTTAAAATTTTCATAAATTAGTTAAATTTATATCTATGGCCTTTGCATACGGCCCTAACCCTAAATGGTTTTTACATAGTTTGTGGGTTTCGAAGTTTGACCAAGCAACCTCAAAAGCCAAATTCATACCGAATCAAGCCTTTAGTCTAGTTGGCACAAGCTAGTCGTGCTAGCCGACTTGATGGCCACCACCTTTATCTTCGAATCTTGAATTGGAAATTTTATGAGATCTCAACAAATTACGCTATATCTTGAAGTTACTCATCACCATTTACAATGCATGTATGACATGTCGGTTTGGTCAATTATCTCATTATTCTGACTTCGTTGTTTGATTACCACCTACAAATCTAAATGCCTAGAGTGAAGTCTCCATCAAAGAGCAAATTGCATCAACAGTGTACCAAGCATTGTCCCCATCAAATTCCCCCCAAAATTCTCATCTGCAGAACAAACAAAAAAACAAGAAAATGCAGACAACAAAAGTGAATTAACGCTACCTACAAAGGCAATGAAACAAAATGGAAAATCAGTGTTTCTGTTCCTGACCAGAATCGAGAACATAATCTCAGTGACGGCCGTTAAGATATCAAATGGCCCATCCGCCCGTGCTTTGTTGTGTTAATGTTTCTTCACGTGCAAGGCCTTGTCTGTGCCTCAGGTCTCAAAAAAATAAAAAGAAACCGCCTTTGTTATCTCCCAAGCTCCATATATTTTTAATTTTAATCGAATTCAATGCATCGAGAATTAAAATAACGAGGAAAAAAGGGTGAAACTTTACACGGCATAATTAGGCCATTATACAAAAGCGACTGTAGTAATTATGAAATACAAAAGGTTGTGAGGATTCCGAAGAGAAAGTAAAATAGTATGTATTCTCCACCTCCCAAGAATATATATAGCAATTTCTTTTCAGCATTGAAATTGAAGATGTTGCAGGATGATACTGCCCCAATCATTTTAGAATAATTAGTGTAAATACTCTTCTTGGTTATTTAAGTTTTGAAATCTCGAGATGATTTTTTTAAAAAAAAAATCTTTTTATGGACTTTTTGCAATAACGAGAACACATACACCATCCCCAACACCCATTTGTCTGTCATCCATTCAAAGCACCTCCTGCGAAAAGCCCAGCACTCCTGACACTTCGTGCAGCTCTCTCTCTCTCTCTCTCTCTCTCTATAGACACACACACAGTGGAAAGAAAAGTTGGAGAGAAGAAAGAAGAAAGAAAAAAGAAAAGGTTGCTGCCAGAGATAAATAAAGCCACTACTGGTTCCACCTCTTTTCATCTTTTATCATATCTCTCTCGGTTTCAGCCTGCAAGAAAGAACACTAGAACCGCTCGTTTCCACGATGAAGGTCGCAGCGTTCATCACATTCCTCTGCTTCTTCTTCTTCTCTGTTTTCTGCAAAGTGGGTTACTGTTCGACGGTGCTCGTGGATGGAGTTTCGGAGTGGAAGAACCCGACTGTTCATGTTGGAGATACCATCAGTATGTGTTTCTTCTTTTTTCTCTTTGTAAACGGAAAGAGTGCTCGGGGATGAGCTCTCTATTCAGTTTCGGATTTCAAGAACTCAAAGCTGAGAGTTAACATTCCCCTGTTCTCTGTTTCTTCTCTCAGTTTTCAGACACAAGTATCAATACGACCTCTACATTTTCCAGAACCAACGAGCCTTCACTCTCTGCGACTTCACTCAAGCGACTCTTCTTACCAAGCCGGGCTCTAACACATTCACGGTATGCTCTCTCTCTCTCTCTCTCTCTCTCTCTCTCTCTCTCTGTGAGTGTTCATGTGTGCACCGTTGGGCTCTTTACTTTTCTGTTTTTTTCTCCTTTTCTTAGATAAACACTTTTATCAGCTAGTAATTAGCTTGGACTCCACAAAAGCTGCTAAAAGTTTGGAACTTTACTACATTTATCATTTGAAAACTAAGTTAAGAAGAAGCTCACAAGCTGAAATTAGTTTTCTCTTCAAACAAACCAAAAAATTAAACGAAAAGAAACGTTGCCATCAATCGGGTTACTTCTTGGATCTTGAGTAATATCAGCAAAATCAAGCATTTTTAACTCTTTTTTTTCTGACTATTTCTTTGAATGCCAATCCAGTGGCACCCATCGCGCCCTGGCTATTTCTACTTCACCTTCAACAATGGCTCTCTCAATGCGTGCCAAGACACCCAAAAGTTTCCCGTTAAGGTCTCTTCCGAAGCACCGCCACCATCCCCAGAGAGTGTAGTCATCCCGTCAGAATCACCTCCAATGCAGGCCCCGGCCCCGACCACGGGAGGGACTGTGTCATCGTCGCCGGCGTTTCCATGGCCATACCGCCCTCACGAGAAGCTCTCGCCGGGACCTGCACCAGCCGCGAGCTCGTTGCCGGACAAAGGCGGGATTCCCTTTATTAATAGCAACCCTGCAGTTCCTCTGCCTACAGGAGAAGTGGACTCTGCCACAATAAGGCCTCTGTCTCAGGCAGATCACGGAAAACAGGTACGAGACTAGTTCGATTCATCGAAGGGATTCTTTACAAGAATATTAATTCGTGAATGAATATTAAAGTGGTTATATTGGATGATTGAATTATGTCAAGAGTACATTTTGATGGACCGATAGTGCATACTGTTTTTGTCAGTGTTTGTTCAGTTGGGTTTGGTGTCGATAGAAACCCACATTGACATCACAAGTCTCAAGAGGTGACCAATTATAGGACCTATTTAAGTAGGGTGCAGCTCCTGTGATCTTTACAGCTTTAATTGAAACCTGACGGTTGGCTCATGGCTGAACTCTACGAGCGATAGTTAGAAGCTGTTTACACGATGTTTTGATGTATCAAAGTCTATTGGGTTCTGATTTTAAGTCATGCGGCGCTTCATTCTTGGCTATTCTTTATCAGTTCTTGTGGCTTGTTTTAAGCATTTTTAGAAAATCGATAGCTGAAAATCATCTGCCTTTTTGAAAATGAGCAATTCATAATATAGTCTTACTCAATGATCATCACTTTGCCTGCTTAAAATTGTGCCACCATCATTTCTCTTTTGGTCCATTCTGTCGTCTCTTACACTTGCAATCCGAAATGGCGGGTGAAACCTTATGTACCCAAAAGTCAAATGAAAAAATGGAAATTGCTGAAAGCGTAGGAAACTTTATCTAATTACTCTTTTGAGTCTTGACATGGTCTTCATACTTGAGCTTCACATGTAGATCTGAAAAGATAGATGAGCTGTTGATTGGGGTCTCAATTACATATCCCTTTGTCCTTTGATTGCAGGAGGTGGTGGGGTTGCTTCAAATACAAATGGCTCTACTGTGTGCAATGTTCTTGATGCTGTGACCACAAAAATTGAGCTAAAAAGAGGGGAAAAAAAAGGAATTTAGGAGGCAACTACAGCTAGTGTGTAAAGAATGTGAGTAGGCTAATGAGTGGGAGGTTATTTGGGGTCCTTAAAAGTAGCTTTAGAGAATATAATTAGACCATGTAGTATGATGATGCTTCTTGCCTTGACCCTACTTTGGAATCATTGGCAAGCTTTGGCCTTTAGTTTTGCTGTGTAATCAATTGCTCCCTCTTCTCTTTTTTCAACTTTCTTCTTTGCCTTTATTTCCTTTCACCCACTTTCATCATTCTTCAATCTTTACTCGTGAAATTTATCGTCGCCCGGAGGCATGAATCGGTTTTCTTTTCATTTCGGCGGCATTTCTTTTTTTAGTTGAAAAGCAATTTAGTGTCAGGATATTTTCCAAGCAAGCCAAAAAGCTGTAAAGTAAAGCTTAAATAATTGTGGGATCTTTACTAGGTAAGAAAGGTTATTAATCTCAAGGATGTTCTCTCTTTCTCGGGTGATGAAATTTGACTAGCTTTAGATGCATTCACTTCTATTACATAGACTTTAATGAGAAGTTCACAGTTAAGATGTGCAAAAGCACGGTTGCGTCTGCTGCAATTTATCTTCAATGGCACGTAACGGTGAATTTTGACATGATAGCACAATCAAATTTTGTTAATGTGTCTTACATAACGTGGGGACTCTCAGCCTGCATTAACCTGGCCGGCATTCTTAATCGAGAAAATTTAAGTGGAGTTCGAAAAGAATTTCTCGTCAGTACAGATAGCAATTTATCTGTTGGACCAGAAACCAGGTGGAGGACTATTTGCGCCCTCGAGCCCTGCGATATACTAGCATCTATTAAGGGATCTGATTCCCCAGCTTAGACGTCATATTTCGTGATTGTCTAAAACGTAACATAAGTTTTCAAAGATATGTCATCTGCATCTTATATCAGACCAGATACCAATGATACAACAGGTGCTAAGAGCAAATTCAAATAGAGCACACTTCTCTGCAATTTTCTATGGAATTCTACAACTATTTGTCTTCTAAACTTATGAGGACCTTCAGGTCCTGTTTCCCCGCGTCACCAAGGAAAATTCTAACTATAAGACCTGAATTTGAAGACTCCAAAGATTTCTTTACGTGGGGCATGTTGAGTTAAAGACTATAGTAAGCCCTAGTGAAATAAATTCAACGTCTGAGTTCCCAGAATTTCGAAAAGCGGTGCTCAGTAATTAGTACACGATCTAGGTGTGCCGATACCTGTCGCTTCATCTCGTGTTTGCCTGCATAATCTGTGACGTTGACGATATAGCTCAAACTTAATCACTTCGTTTTCCAAACTCGGGATCCGGAAAATAACAGCCAAAGTGTGTCGACCAGTGTCCATTTCCAGCTAAACCGTCATCTGGATCACGAGTCAGAGTTATTAGTTCCACAAAATTTCCGGTGTACATACCATACAAGATCGTGTTACCGTGTCATGCCCGAGAATCCCTCTGTCCTGGAGGGGCCTGGAAATTTCGCAGTGCTCTCCACCAACATAAATTCATGAATGTTCATCGTTAAGAAAGCCGGAATACTTAGCTCACTGGCGACGGAAAACGCAAACATTTTACCAGGAGAAGCAGGTATTTGCTAAGGCACAATTGCTTGGCCCCATAGTGACGGATTGAATCTCCAAAATGCAGAAAGTATTGGGCCAAAACGTCCGGACCTTGCTCCCTGCCCGGTTGCTATGCACTGCAGCTGAAGAAAGCTCATGACCCAGGTCATCATTGGTCAAGACCCAGATTGTGCTTCATGTGCTCCCCTAATTATATTTTTCTATTTGTACCGGACTTCACCAAAAGTATCCTTTTGTTTGGAGAACAATGATGAAATTCGTAACATTTGACGATCCTTCAGCCAGAGAATATCATGAACCAATTTTTGGCAACGCTGTGTTGAAATACTAGCCTCTTTCTTGTTTCGACGAGATTAAAATTTCTGGGTATTGACTCCTACGTTGGAATTCTTGGCCTTCGGTCAAAATCATAACATTAACAAGGATCTTGTTTGCTGAATAAGAAATCTTGCATTTTCAGGATCATACTGATTGTTCTCGTGATATACACATAATTGATATTTGTGAAAGCCAAATACTTCCAAAATTACGCTCCAAAAATGTTCTCGAGACACAAGTCTAAATCCAGACAGTACATCGCGCCAAAGTACAGTGCTGATTAATTCAATTATGCTGGTGGTGCTGTACCTCTCCAAGTCCAATTTGAGGCTCGCATGATGCTCGACCCCCTTCCAGCTTTCGGACAGTATTCCTCCAGGTGGAATTGGAAGCGACCGGAGGGTTTACATTGGATAAGATGAAGAAGACAAAATAAGCTTTTTTAGGGTGTCGTGTTGCCATCGGACAGCTAACTACCCTAATCTCAGGGAGAGGTCCATTTGGCATGGCTGGTAGTCCCCTCCTTTGTGGTCGAGAATGGAGGAAGGCCATTTCTGCATTCAATCCCTCACTTTGGCATTGATTTGAAGCGTCACCAACCCCAGCTCATATCGAGAGTGTTGATGGTGCGAGGATCGATCACGAGTGCCGACTATAAGAAAATCGACAATCTATAATCCATATACACAACTTAGAATGCCAAGATGTTAGAGCATACTTGATTTGGACAAGAACCGTTCGAAAAGGGTGAAGTCACATGAATTCAAACCAGGGATTTCTCTCCTTTTCCCTCTCTTAGATGGTCTCGATGGATGAACAATTGGTGTATGTAAGAGGAAGGGGGGACAAAACCTTAATCTATTTAAGTGTGTACTCCAATAGACCCATCCACCACAAGTTATTCTTAAAATATCGGCCTACGCTAACCGTCCAATCACATTATTACCCTACCTGAAACATGGTAAAACGGAGACCACTACAATGTGGGGTGATCTAGCGCTGCCTTATTTATTTTGTGAATTTTATTATACCATTTCTTTTACAAATTTAAATTATTATGCAATTAATGTTAACCAATGCTTATAAGAATTTCTAATGATGACTTAATAGAGCATTTGATTCACGACAGATAAAGTAGTTAGGATTTGATTAGTTTGGTTCATCCTTTTAAGTTTGATTCACCTTTATTAAACTTGTAATGGTACGAATGTCATGCTCATTTTGGCCACATAATTCCTGATTTTCATAGTCCTAAGGACAAAAGGTAGCTTTTGGAATTGAAATTTAGAGAAGACTTTCGCACACCCAACTTTCTTAATTGCGGTCAAGAAAGACGGGAGGTCCGTCTACAATTAGATTCTATGGATGATGTAAATGAGTAGGCCACTTGAAGTGATTGGTATCCAAATCTAGTTGGATATATCTTTTCTCCAATCAATATAACAACAATATATATATAGACACATGCATGCACACATTATAAGTAAAATTTAGAAATTAATTTTTACTATCTTATATTCTCTAAACATTTGTAGAGTGACTAAAAGTAGGAATTCAAATTTTCTTCATTAACTTAACGATGAAGGAATTGAGTTTGAAATTTTGCTAGTCTTACTCTAACATTTCCCTCATTAATCTAACTTGCCATTTTCATGAATTACACCCGCAAAAAAGATAAATAATCCAAAAAAAGTAATTTGGGTCATTATGCATGTCATGTTTAGGTTAAACCAATCTAATAAGGACTATTTAACTAAACAAGTCGCACAAATCATGCTCGGACTACTTATTATTAGCTCAGTCAGTTTTAGATTAAGATTTTCGTCACGTAATAGATCAATCTTGTCTAGAATGAAATTTTCTAAGACAACCACTAAAATGAATGGTTGTTCACACCAATACGGCTTGTCGGAGGAATTTAACTAGTGCTTTAAAGTATTTTTGTTTCCGTGGTGTGAACTGAAACTTCTCGAGAGAGTTGAAGATCAAAAAAGTAGATCATGACATACACAAACGCGCATAAGATATTATGCAAAGATTGCAGATCATGTGCCTCTTTCTTTATTGGCTTGGCTGCGGCCGCTGCCAGCCACGCTGTCCTCCTCACGAACGTTCTGCCAATACCACGACGTTCCAGGGACAGCCACCTCTTCAGAGTTCAGAGTTCAGACCTAAAAGAAGCAGTCAAAAGTCAAACGTAGGAACATCTGTCCTTCTCCTCCTCAGGTCAGAGTCAAATCCCAGCTCCCGAAGCTGCAACCTTGACCGACCGCACCCTCCAGACCCCGGCACAGCAATTCCCTGAGCTGTCGAAGTTTCGTTATGGAAGTCACGTACCACCGCCAATCCAAGATCAACGCAATTTGACCATAAAACATTGCAACGGCGCATAGCCAATTAAAAATAATCGAGGAGCACAGAACCTGAATGGCTCTGTTCCTTAACATAGAAGATCACATGTGGTCAAGGTCAAAAGTTGGCAGAACAATCTGGTGTTGCCATATAAAAAAGAAAAGGCTACTGTGCTTTCCAGTCTCTATGTTTTTATACAATCAGTACTTTCTGCATCAATGTTGGATGACCCAGAAAGACAGAAGACGGTCATCATCTGGGACTTCAGATTCCAATGTCACAACTGTACCCAGACCGAAACTGGATTGAGAAGCCTGACGAGAAGCAAAACAGATTGCGCATGTCCCGACCGAGTTTAATCCAGTATTTGCAATGCAATGTACTGACAAAAGAGCAAAAAGAAAGAGCATAGAACAAGAACGGCCTAATTATACAGATGCTCAAACACCCAAAATTTACCCAAAACACATGTAAGACATGTCATATACCTTGCTCCAAGACATTATTAGATCATGAACAAAACCAGTAAAAGAAGCACAGAACCCAGTAAGGTTCTTCCCCTATGCTACATTCATATATATTTTCTTTACAAAAGTCCGACCGTCAAGACTGCTCCCTCTACTCAGAATGGTTCGCCCTCCCGATGTAATCGAGCCCCTCGGTGCGGCTCCGCACGATCCGATGGAAGACCTCTCGCACTTGCTTCTCCAGTGGATCCAAGCCATCCTTCAGAGCCTCAAACACCTCCGCCATGTCCTCCACTCTCTGCCTCACCTCCTCTTCCTTCTCGGCCGACAGCGGGAATTGGGCCGAATCCACCAGTTCGCTCATTATCCTCGCGCCCCTCTCGATTTGATGGATCTCCCGCATCAATCCGCGGGCGTTCCGCCTCTCCCTCTTCTTCGATTCCTCCACGATCCTCTCGTGGAGCGACAGGATCGGCGCGGCCCAGGCGAACTGCCTCGGGATGGAGAAATGCACCTGCAGCCCGCGGTCCTGGCACGGGATCGCCGCCACGAGGGCCCACGTCACGAAGAGGAGCACCGAGTTCATGGTGAAGACCGGCACGGCGAGGCCATTGGTGGCCACGATCTCGTTCCCCCTCGGGGCAGACAAGTTGTTCCCGATCGCCTGAATCTGCCTGGCGGCGGACCACGACCTGGAGACGCTCCAGGAGAGCGACCTGAAATGGCCCAGCGAGCGGTGGTCCCGGGACACATTGCTGCGGCCGAAGGACCGGTTCCGGTGCGCCGCCACCCCGGACCCGCCGGCCTCCTTCTCGTCGAGCATCCCGATGGCCAAATCGATTAGCGCCTTCTTCGCGCGGCGGAATTGGCCCTCGCTCAAGCTCTTCCGGTTGTCCAGCGCGCACAGGACGATGTCCAGGAGCTTCTGCCACTGCCTAACCTGCTCAATCCCGTCCCGGATCGCATTACAGACGTCCAGGGCCTTAATGCTCCTCTCGTGGAAATCGGCAATCGACCTGTCCATGGGGGATTTCGACAGCTGCGACTTGTGATTGAACATGATCACCCTGAACTCCTCCTGGCAGCACAGGAACGCGTCGAGCAGCTTCCGAATCCACGGGAGCGAGAGCAGCTCCTCCGGGCCGGCCGACGACAGATCAAGAAACCGGTCGGCGACCTGCTTCTGGAAGGCCTCCATCTCCAGCTCGGCGCTCGTCGCCTCGTGGGTCGGGTCCACGGAATGGACGGCCTGGTCGCGCCGAAAGCTCAGGATCGACCGGCCAATGTACGAGCCCTGGTACTCGGTCGCAGGCATTTTCTTGATCCTCCCACGGCAAAGAAAGCCGAGACCCACGTACGGAAATGGCGAAAGTCCCCGGCTTTGTCGGATTTCTCGACCGCGGAGGGCTCGAATCGAAATCTTAGCAAACACCCATCTGAGAATATGCGCCGAATCTCTATCAATTTCGAGGCTCGTTCTTTGCGATTGGAGTCCGTACAGCACAGCGAGAGGGAAGAGAAGGAAGGAATGATGGAAACCCTAAGGGCGGGATAGGGGGATTTATGGGCGGGCGAGCTTCCTGGACCGCGTATTATCGGTAGCTTGGAAAAGGAGAGGTCCACGCGAAAGCGAGGGAGGGAGATTTACCAAAATTAGTATGATTAGATTAGATTAGATTAAATTTTTAATCAACTTAGCCCTTCCTGCCGTGAAATCCCCAAAGATTGCTTCTTCTTTTGCCCTTTTTTTTTTTTTTTTCACCCCGCTCGACACGCTACCCACGCGCAGCCGGCGGGATCGGATCTGGACCGTCGATTTCGGACATCCCCATCGCGGACCGTCGATCGATCCGTCGCCGGCCGTGGGATGTCTGTCCGAGTATTCCTGCACTCGGCAGCAGCGGATCACTTCCCGCCGCGGGGGGGATGTCTGTTCCCGTTCCGACTGGTTTCATCCGCGCTAAGCTAAGCTAAGCTAACGTCACGGGGGCTGTCGCCTGGCGGGGCCGCGTGACCGGAGGGTGGGCCCGCACGCGAGGGGACGGGCGGCACGTGCGAGGGGCCGCGTTGACCACGTGGAGCGACGTGAATGGGTCTCGCGAGACGCCAAACGTGGGCGATTGGTTGGTGTTTGGGGGGCGTGGGGAGGGCTGGGTCTTCGTCGGCGCGTAACGTAACGCTCCCCCCTTCTAGAAGGACAACGGGGGGCATGGAGGTGGTTCGGTCCTAATTGGAATTTTATGTCGAAAGGAGGAAAAATTATGTTGTTGAAAAGGTAAAAGGGAAAGACAATTTGTCAATGACACAAGTACTAAGAGGATCATGGAATGCATTTCAGAGGTGAGTTTTATTTTTTTTCTTTTAAATCTTTCATTTTCTTTTTCTCATCTAGAGAGAGTTGAAGGAGTGGCCACTGTCTACGATAATTTTCTAACATGCCTATGATCCCGATTCTTTGAAAAAATATCGGTATGATATAATCACACTCCTTTTTAAAAAGTAAACTTATTTTGTAACACAAAACTTTTTTAGGGCAATAGCATAATTAAAATGTAAGAGTAATTTTTATTGTTGATTGAGGTAATTCGTGGGAGATGTCCGATGAATTCTCTTATGTTTTTAGTTATTCTTAAACTATTAAATCGGGCTTTTTGTTCAATATCGACACCCCCAGATCCCGACCGTTTGCTTTTTGGCATTAAAAACCTTCTTTGACTTAAAATAAGGTGAATTGGAAAACACTTTTTATTCATAACCATGTAATAAAGTGTTGATCTACACGTCCATTAATTAGATGGTGAAGTGTGAATCACTAAGCTTTTCTATTCACTGTTGTTGTTTTTTTTTTTTTTTAAGAGACTCATTTCTTTTCGTGGAGCTATACGGCGCGTCACTAAATTATCCTCTCGAAAGGAAGTGGTCAACTTTCATTTCGCACCACTCGTTTTGCTACAGGAACAGCCGACTTTGACCTCATAAAGGGCTTTCACGACTAAGAATAAAATAAATCAATAAAAACTAAAATTCTGGATGCTCAGTGGTCAGTTGCGCTCGGTCAATAATTAAGAAGGATAATGATATATTCGGATGAGAATGAGTATCGGTAAAACGTGGGGAAGCGGGTTAGGGTTTCTTGTCCAAGGACAGCAGCAACCCAAAACCCTAATTCGATACCACTGAACCTTACATGCCAAAAAAAAAAAAAAAAAAAAGAATGAAGGGACAAGAAATATGCTCGAAGACAGAGAGGGATGCGACAGTGAAACGTCAATGTCGATACCATTTGTTTTTTTCCCCTTATTTTTGCTCCTATTATTGTATGGTGGTGGTTTGACAATGTCGCGTATAATAGAGTAGTTTATACGTCGTGCTTTCAACGAACAAGAGAGACTTTCGATGAGGAAACAAACAAGCACGAGTTCTCTTTCACGTTCTTTAATCGCTTGTTGGTACGCAGATTCGGATAAGGAGCGGATTATGGTCGCGTTAGATGCATCGTTTTTGGTCTACTAAGATGGGTTTTAAGAACTCCAATGCGTGAAGTCGAATTTTCAAACCTAAAATATAGAAATACATGTAATGAATTGAGGTGGGTTTGTGATGATTAGGCAGTTTCTCTTTTCATGCTCGGCCAATGACGTCGCGGACTAGACTACTCTCGAATATAATTTTATCTCTAAAAGTTTATCTAAGTTAGGTCGCGACACGAAAAGTAAGTAATTTATTGGGATTGTAGCATGCCCCTTATGTAGATATAAGATTTCTACGTATGATGATCTAAACTTTTTTCTCATGTGATTTCAAAAGAAGTCCCACGTTGGAGAATCTCTTATAGCACGGACAACTTGTCTTTATCCGGAGTACCTAGAGCAGCTTTTGTTTATCTTGAACAACGAGAAAATTGTACAAAACAATATAAATTTATCGTACTTTGATTAATTCAATTATAAATGTTATAATTTTGTTAGTCTTGAATTTGTTCACGTTTGGCTGATTGAACCTTTTGACCGGATTAATTCTATTGAAAAAATTAAAAAAAATTATGATTAAATCGACAAATAAAATTTTAGGATAATTTTTTCCTAAACAACTTGCACATCTACCCACCAGTGAGCGCGAGAACTGAGAATCTTGGGGCCACGGGGATGGAGACGGGCGATGATTGACCAGTGGAAAGGTCCAATTCTCGAGGCAAAACGAGTGAGTTCGTGACCTCGATCCCTTCATTAAATAACACGCCAAGTGGGCATTTTCATATGAGGAGAAAAAAATCAATTGACGAGCTCTTGAAAATACAAGGAATCTCTACGTATTCAAGAATTGATTTCTTGGAATACAAGGAATTGGTCCACCTTGTTTGCTTGTTCAGCTATTTTCCAAGCTCTCTCTCTCTCTCTCTCTCTCTCTCATAAAACTAAAGGGCTCACGACGTGGAGTAAAGAAGAATGAATTGACTTTGTCTCTTTCACACGTCTCTGTGATGAAGTAGAGAGGAATACGTTGGCCTAGAAGCAGAGAAAACCCCACTTCGTCCGAAGAAGAAGAAGAAGTCAATGGAATTGCCAGGCGAAAACGATAAAC
The DNA here is from genome assembly GCA_014182555.1 of Eucalyptus erythrocorys. Taxonomy (NCBI): domain Eukaryota; kingdom Viridiplantae; phylum Streptophyta; class Magnoliopsida; order Myrtales; family Myrtaceae; genus Eucalyptus; species Eucalyptus erythrocorys. The sequence continues at coordinate 49,847,654 of CM024602.1, forward strand.
AAAATTCGCATATGTCCTTTTAACATCAAGGCTTGATTTGTTTTGTAAAAATTGTGGCATTTCTAAAAAAATATTTTCCCAAAAGAAAAAAAGAAAAAGAATAAAAGAGAAATACTTAAATATTTAAAAATTCTATTTTTCTTTATAAACTTTTTTGGCCTCGATGAACACCTAGGCTCAGCCTCGACATTACCGGGCCTAGCATCCTGGGCAGAGGCACCCTTGTAAAAAAGAATTGGCCTTGATGGACCTAGGTAAAATCGGCGAGGACCTAGGCTTGACCTCAATATTACCGAGCCTATGTCTGGAGCACGGGCATTGGTGTCTCGGGTGTAACCTAAATGGACCTGGGCACCGGGGTCCCTAGGCAAGGCATGGTGGACCTGACTCCGCTACCAAGGGTTCGAGAACAAGCGTTGGGATTCACTTGCCCAAAGATAGAGTTTTTGGTCTAGGCATCAATACCTAGCTATATTTTGCAAAACAATTTCCATCTTTTGTAAGATGAAATTATATTCCTGAATTTAAACATTGATAGGAAAACATTTTCCGTAATTAAAAACATTTTTTATTGACTCATTTTCCTAAGCGAATCAAACGTCGGAAAACAAAAAAAATATATATTTTCTCAAAAAAATATTTTTTCCAAAAAGAACGGAATCTAAAAGTCAGGTTTCCTTTCCTTTGTTAGGTCAAAGGAATATGACATGGCATTGAACAACGATATTTGCTAGAGCGATTAGGTTCGTGAGACCTTTCAGCATTAAAATTCTGACCAAGAAGCTTAACGGTATGGATCTACGATTGAAATTTTTTTTCTTCAATGAGAATACTCATGCAATTGGAATTATTTTAAACCTTAATTGGAAAGAAAAAAGGTCGCTTTTTTTTCTTTTTTTTATCTAAGCCAGTGCCTAATTGATAACCTATATAATGTATACTATACAAAGTAAGTAGAATTCTTTGGATCTTTAGAAATGAATAAAGGAAACAACTTTGCTGATCATTCCATACTTTTTGTTTGGTCAAAATGTCCTCCAGATATTATTTTGATCTTCAGTTAGTGGTCTGTTTTGATATCTCTTTTGAGGAATATGAGTAGGGAAATTAAGTCGCAGGAATTAATGTTACTCAATCTAGGATTGACATCATACTCAAGGGTGTGCTTGTTTCGCAGAAACATCAACGATTTTGAAAGTATTTTTTTAAAAATAATTATTTGTATCATCTATAAAATAAATGAAAAAAATAAGAAGAAGATATTTTCGTTATCAACAAAATATCTAAAATTCATATCCAATCAGCTTTTGGCCATCGACGAAAATAATTTTAGCTCGATCTTCAATTGATTATTGAAGTGGGTCAAAGTTGGCGTGCACTCAAAAGCCTCAAATTTTATGGGAACTTCAAACATGCTGGTCAATATTAATAATGATGATCTAATTTAGATTGATATTGCAACTCAAAAGTGGGACTGCCGCCTTGCTGGTGTTGCAATTGCATGCCATGGGTCCGTGTCGCCAAAAACGCACAAGACACCGAACGTGAGGACACGTATCGATGTCGCAAATCGTATTTAATGGCGATCCATTCATCATCACCTCTCTCTCTCTTTCTCTCTCTCGAGGCTTCGCTTCTTCTTGATCTGGTGGCTTTTGGTTAAGGTTTGCTGAATTTCTCATCTTGCTTTTTTGGTATGGGCGTGAGCTGTCTTCAAGTTTTTCGAGGCTTTGATTATGACATAGTGGAATTCCAAAGTCGGGTAGATTCGATTCTTGCTTTTCTTGATGGAAAGTAGGCCAGGATTCGCTAGTACCTACTTGCACCGTTTGTACGGCGAGTAAGATTTGCCGGCTTGTTTGCACTATGACTTTAAATATTATTCTGTTGATCTATTGGAATGAAACTTGCAGTTGAAGTCGAAGACCACTTGAAAGACTTGACTAAAAAGGAGATTGGCTGAGGTGAGAAATGGGCTACGTGGTGATGATTTCGTTGCCGGCGATACTGTTGTGCCTCGTGATCATGGCCTTGATATGTTACTTGATCGGAAGGGCATGGGGTCGACGGCGGGCGCAGTACTACCAGCCTCCCGAGCCGACGCTCCGCTCGCACCCGGGGCCACCTGAAGTAATATGAAGCTTTTGCGTCACTCTACGTAGGTTTATCCACAAACTCGTATGTACAGATGTACAAATGAACAGGCTAAGTTCTTCTATTTGAAGCCGCGTAGAACCGGAGGTCTTGCTAAAGGCAAGATGCATAGCTACTTCCTGTAGAACTCCGTTTGCAGTTTCTTTTCCTCCCTCAGTGCAATTTATTCTCAGCGCTATCTTAGACATAAATGGAGAGTAGCTTGCTCAAGGTTTCAGAATATCCCGGTTCATTTCTGTCGAGTGATCTCATGGTAAGTACAAGCCCTCCGTGAGATATAGGAACTCTCAATCTACTAATTGCTCGCACTCATTACTCACAATGTTTCCACATTCCATAGGGCACTGTAACTGTCCGTCTTTGGTCGGACTACTGCCAACTGATCTAAACATAATCGTGGATCGACATAGAAATGCTCTAACATTGCCCCTTCAACAATAACTTTGCTATATGTTTAGCTTGAACAAGGGACATAAGAAAAGGGTGATGAATAAAGTGGTTTCCGACAATCAAAAAAGAAGTGGGAATGCTGAAATCCTACAATGAGAAGATACAAAAGATATTTCCTCACGAACCAGATTCTCATTGACCAGATAGATGGCTTGACTGGAAGCATCATAAGCTGCTAATATAGCCCCCTCATGTGCTAAAAGACGCCGTTCTTGTAATTTCTCTCTCCTACTTAAAGAACTAGATATATTCTTTTATCATAAAATAGGAAAAGGATACCCATTTGGGAATTTCTCCAGCTTACTGCTTCTTTAGCTTCAACCCACAACATCAGCAACAAAGATGCTACCTGAGTCGCACCAGCCACCTAAGACATCTCTGCCATGGCACTGCAGTGGAAAAGAGCAGATCTTTTGAGTTCACTGTGAGGACTTTCATGATCAAGTACAGCAGCATAATGCTGCTGTATAAGCCAGTCCAATCAGAGTGGCGTACCGACCCAAAAAAAAAAAAAAAATCAGAGTGGCATAAGTCCCACTTCACCCAATGTGCTTTAACAGCCATTAGACCTTTTGGGTCACTTGACATTGATTATTCAGACGAACCATATTAACGTGCAACAACATACAGAAGTAAAAGCTTCTGTTGCCAGACAAATAATTACGCTACATTGCCCTTTAATACATAGGCAGTCAGAAAAGTGAAGATTGAGGATCTAGACGATTACCTTATTAAAGCCTAGCCAGTTCGAGTCTCCTCTAAATGTAAATACTTTCTCGCTCTTTCTCCACTGACCACAAAAGACCTGCCCAAACAAAAGATTACGAGTAAGACTAAATCTATCAAAATAAAGAAAACTGAGGCTAAATCTTAGGCATCAACAAAGGTAGGCTAGATAAGGAAGTGCCACGTTTTAACTCAACTACAATCAACATGAAAGAAGACATATTACTTTAACAAATTTCAGCACCCCCAGCACTAGAAAGAGCAATAACTGTATGAAGGAATAAAGTTTACATGCACCTAGCGTACCATTATCTCATGACGGACATGCATACAACTAAAAATGATCTCTAAAAAGTATTTTTGCCCAATGAAATGTTTTCATCAATAGCCACCTATTCCTCAAGTCACGCCATTTGTAACATCCATGTTAGATCATTCTCATCCTGCGCTCTATTTGCCCATGCCCATGTGTTAAACCAACAAAAAAGTTGTCATACAATGAGATACGATAATTAGAACAAGAACATACAAGTGAGAAGAAGCAAGCAGACAAAGTAGATAAGAACTTCTCTGCCAACCTTACCTCATAATCCATTCCTTGGACATAGATATAATCAGAGTTTATTGATGAAAATGCAAGTCCAGTGATCTGTATAATGAGCCAGGAAAATATTTACTCACCAGCAGATTTTGATAGCAAAAGCCAGAGATACATGTACGGAGATAGCCTCATTTGCATAATGCGTATACTTAAGCCACTAATGCATAAATGAGATTTTGCTGTCACGTGATGGAAAAAGACATGAAGCTGGGAGTTTGTTCCACATTCTTGAAAAATGAAGCCAACTGATTGTAAATGAATACAAAAGGGGAATTGGCCAGAACTGATGAACTCTATGAATGATTATTTAGTTTGACAAGCCACTCTCTTATTTTTCTTATCATTTCCAGCTAAAGAAGCTTGCACTTTTCACAAAGCAAAAGTGTATTTACACAAGGATGATTAATTGACACATGCGTCCTTAATAATATAAATTGCACAGGTAAATGGAGAGAGTGGAGAAGTATCACCACGTAAAGCGATATATAGGTTGAGACCAGTAGTTCTTCTTATTTCAAAAGAGATATTGTGTTCAGGTGGCATGTATTTAGACAGTCAAAAGGAACAGGTGGTGACCTCCAGATATTTCAAAGCAAAGATGCAACTTCATCTGTGAATATTCTATCACATGGAATTGGAGAAGGCAGCTCCTGGGACGGTCAACCTCTAGCTTCATCAACCAGCCACTCGTGTCTTCACATAAAAGCTGATTATCTACTTCCAACTCGTGATTTATGACTTTTAGATACAGATATGTTAAGTGATTCTGAAATCGACTTACAATTACCTGAAACACACACTATTCTTCATCCCTTGAAATTGACTAAACTACTAGACCATGAAGAAGTGTCAATATAAGTCTCACACTCACCATTGTAAAACAGTTTGCAACTGGCTCCACAATCAATGATAAAAAGATTTCTTGCATGCAAAGAAGATGAGGTCTTGTTCCTAATCACGGTGTGAAGCATAAACATTAGTAAAGAGGTTGGAAGTGGGGAAGAGCTTACCTCATACTTTGAGCAATGCACCCATCGTGATAATGCTGACCATCTGTATTAGAAGTACAAAAACAATATTACATCTCTTTTTATATATAAAGAACAAAGAAATCTTGAGTTATCTAAATCACCCAAATATGCAGACCATGTAATAAACACATGATTCATGTACAAAAATGACCAAAGAAGTGGAGGGTAAACGTGCAAGAATCATGTATAGCAATTCATTTAATTCAACTTGATTTCGGCATTTGGTCATTAATCCATCAACTCATCCAGTTGGAGGATGACAAATTTCAAAAATCCAGCATCTGATTTATCTGAAGTCCACCAGGATAAGGAGCCTTTATGTAAATTGGACAAGATTCTAAGTTGGATTCAATAATAAAATGGGATGATAAATTCATATAGTACGTTATCATACAAACTACCCAAGAGAGAATTTAACATTCTTTCTTTCAGTTTTCTTCTCTTTAGTATTGTCAGATTTTAAAAGAACAAAGAAGGCAACAGTTCACGGTTCTTCAAACTTGCATTTGCATGGGGATGCCATCAACTTTCAACAGAGAAGACATCACGATAGAGTATTGCCACCTCGTTAAGGAGGCATGAGGAGTCTATACTATTAGAATATGAAATGAGTATATCCAAGCTTTTTGCACTCTGTTTACTAAGGTAGAATGAACTAATCGGGTGAAAATAAACTTTAATTCACACTTCTAGTTCTAGTTATTTAAGAAGAAGCTTAACGCCAAGTGGAATAATCACTTAATGCATGTAGGAAAATGAATAACAACATTACTTTCCCATATTTATGAATTAATAATAAATTCAGTATCAATGCTTCTTCTCAATCCATTCTAGAACTTGTCATTAGATTTTTAGATTCACAACCATACAAGATGCGCAGTTCTAAAATATGGAGTCCTCTGATCTGATGAATGCATCTCAACCTTAATGAGACAACAGCAAATGTGAAATTTTTGTCCCCACCACTTTCAGGAATGGCACCAAAGCTTATCTAGGATATTCCACATCTTATCAACATAAGTAAAGTTAAACCGACCTGACTAATTCGACAAGAGTAAAAACTATAAGCCGTCGACTTCTACATGTTAGTTTTGATTACTCAGTCTAAGTAACTGCATTTACAGGTATTGATAATGAGAAACCTGCGAGGATCATATACAGTCACGGTACGATCAGCTCCACCAACTGCTATGCTGCTGGAAGAAGAACTGCAGACAGCATAGTAGTTGTCACCAAGAGAGCCAGAGATTCGATGGAGGCAACCGCCATTTTCTTTCATCCTCAAGTCCCATATACTCAGCTGCAACAATCCAAACATAAACTGAATTAAAGAATAAATTCAACCACGATGTCTAAGACAATTTATCTGTAAAAACAAATACTATACAGCCTTTCTTTAATGTCATTAATTTACCTGACTACCTTCAGCGACAGCTAATATAAAACTTCCATTCCCATTAGACATATTCTCTATGAAGTTCAGTGAAGATGGATACCACAGCCTGAAAGATCAGGTCTATAAGAACAACTTTTTACTCAAGTCTGCAAACATATGCCATGTACCTATAGTTATCAAGCACTAAGAACATACGTCCTCAGAGTCTGAAGATGGATATCCTGATCATATATATCAATGCTTTTGCAAAAGCTCCGCGCCACAGCAGCCTGTGATATACAACCAGTCAGGAGAAGTCTCTAAGAAATACCATAGAAGATACTGAGTACTTCTAAAAAGAAGTACAAGTAAATAAACATGAAAAAACTTATGTAGAGGCAGTGATCTGCTCTCCAACTTTCAATGCACTTTCTTTAAATGACCAATTACAGGTTCCCACTAAGTTTTGAACTCAGAGGTTCTCAGACAAATTATTATCCACGTTCCTGAGGGGGCAAGAACGAAAGGATAAATGCCAAGCACATGTAATGTCTAAGATCATCAAGTAAAGAAGCGAGCGTTCATAATGACCAAGATTGCTTGAAAGGCAATCAAATTCAAAGCTTGAATAAATATTCCAAAACCACTTGAAGAAAACAGAAAGGGGAAACCACAAAAAGTGAAAGTATGCTTTATCAATAAAATCTCTATGCAATTGAGACTACCCTGTAGTAAGACATGAAAGAGATAATGAGAACACAAAGAGACATGTGCCACGAGATAAAAAAAACTTATTTGATCCTCAATGCTTCCAAATTTCAAGTGGAAATTGAAAAAAAGAAAAATTCATGGATGACTAGGTACCATAGACCATTGATTTGGACTGAAGCAAAGTCCTGCCCAACTACCTTCTCCAATTCCACAATCCTGAGGCAATACCGAGTATGTAAGCCTGCTATCATCTGAAACTAATGAATTGAAGACAGAGTCAACAAGGAAAGCAGGTGATACGAGGAGTTTTAGCAATCATAATGCAATTAGATCGCCTACATTATATATATTTCCAGAAACTTATCATATCTCAAATAAATACAGTTTAAATAATAGAAGATTAATCTAATAGCTTCCATTGACGAGCCACAACATAGATAAACTGCACAGTGTGCTATTGGTCAGACAAAAGTTGGTAAAAGGGTTGTGTAAAGAGTAAAATTTAACAAGGCTAGCCCAGCCATGAAGGGCAGAACTTTAAACAAAAAATCATTGGACTCTTCTCTGTCAGGAAACCTTTTAGAACCAAGGAGAGGAAAAAAGACTAATAATGCAGAAGAGAGAGGACTATAGCATGGAAAGGACATAGAACATATTAGAACCTTATTGAAAGGACTCCTGAGGAGGGGATATCACGAGTCAGTAACACGTCTTCTACATCCACACATTACTCGATGCTTTCTTCTTTAAATTTACATATTTGCAAAAAACCCCAACCTGGTATCGAAGTTGTTGTAGGAACCAAGAAACCATCATTCATGTCCAATCGGGGATAAAGACATTTGAGGCACATCCTTGCTCTTTTTCCATTTACAAATTAAACATTTCTAATTCTCCCGCTGAAAGTCTCCATAAAAATTTAAAAAACATTTAAGGGGAACATACCCTCACCACCTATATGTAGCTTAGATACAATGAGGTGGCCACAGGAATCCACACTTCCCAGCATCAAGTAGCCAGTGCCTGCAATTGATCAAAATAATATAAGCCAACTCTATTGACATTGCCATGCGGCAACTAAAATTCGACAAGGAGAAGAGCAGATTTTCTCACGTGAGTGAATCCTTAAGACTAACTAGATGACCATAAATTAAGCATCTAATATAGAACATAACACTCCACCAGGCACGGAAGCATGACCAGACACGGCATGAAAGAACTGTCTAAGGAACTAGTAAAGGAATGACTCTTTCAATCATAATCAAAATCGCAAGTCTATCTAAGCCCAAGTGATATCTTACAAGGGAGCCCGCCCATCTCTGTGTAGGACTGGCAGTCTCGACAAATATAACCTGCTTCATATATGTCTTTTCGAAAGTAGCTCCTGTGTAGCAATTCAAGCAACGTTGCTTTTGGATAATAAAAGGTTCAACATTACTGTTTTGAAATTAAACTTAAACTCTTCTTTGGCCCTTCACTTAGTCTGGTGGTTGGACAAAACTCATATGCAAAGCTTTGGGTTGTAATTAATGAAAATCAGCTGCACACATTACACTAACCAATGTGAAGTTACCCAATAAATGTAATTATTAATACCAAATTGGCCTAAAAGAAAGGGCAACAGATTGTTGTATAAAATGCAGTAGTTTGTTGTAGGCCAGCAGTTTTGCTAGGTGGTACTCTACTGTTCGTGTCAAATAGTCTTTGAAAATTAATCAAATGAGCTGACTACCAATTAAAAAAAAAAAAATTAGTTTAATGAGCCAAGCATTTTTTTTTTTTTATCTTTTTGTCTGCTGGCTTTACATAGTTAAATCAGCCAAGGACCAGATATTTCTCAAGCACAACTCAACTCAACATCATTCTTCAACATCTTTTTCGTGAAATGAAATCTTCAGGTAGCTTAAAAGAAAAGCCACTTACTGTCAGATTCAGTCAGCACTATACTCTGAATTTCAGATCGGTGTGGGCAACGGTTGACTAGCATAGAGTCTGTAACCTTCAAAAAGCAAGGCCCTCACGTTACAAAGGATCCACACAGGGGATGACAGAATGAACACCAACCATGGAAATAAAAACCTTTTTGCCAGAAGAAAAGCTAAAACTAGTTCTTAACTGAAACTTGAGATCGCCACACTCGAGTGAGCCTTACCTCCGCATGAGCAGGAATAAGAAGGCTTTCTTTGCCTTCGCCAACCAAAGCCCCCTCCAAGGGCACCTGAAGTCATGAAATGGAAAGAGATAAAGATAAGAGATATAATTTTCAGGAAGAGATCATTCATCTGAAAGGACATCAACGAGGTGTTGTGAACCCACGATTCTCTAGCCTGTCTAATTGCATAAGCATATATCCGATAGACGAGTCTGAAAAACCTCCAGCAAATGGTGGTACCCCTTTACTTGATCATCTCCAATTCACCCAGAAATTCTCCACAACGAGTGGTCTCAATAACAATCATTCAAGACGCACGACCATCACAGGTCAACACATTTAAGTTTCCGGCGACAGTGCTCTCTATAACCACCACCACCACCCACTTCATCCTTACAAAACCGAGACAGCACCAAATTCTAGTCGAGTTCTACCATTCCCATTCCCCATCATCAGTCAACAAGGAATTATCAAACACTACTAACAACCACAAACTGCGAGCTATGACTGAACCGACTACACCTATCAGAACATCACAATTCATGCAAATTCCAGCTAAAAGCGGCCGTGTAACCTGGACTCTGAAGACGTGGCAACCGGAAGCGATGTAGACCCAGCACGAAGATCCTTCCTCGTTAGCCTGACCAGAAAAAAAGGAGGCAAATTTAAGCTCATTCCGCCCTCAACAACGCCTAGAGCGCGAGAGAGAGAGCGAGAGGGGTTTAGGGTTTTGGAGAGTGAAGCGATTACATGGAGAGCGAGGCGAGTGGACTGGAGATGTCCGGGAGAGGGATGGCGGATGAGGGTGGAAGGAACCGCCGCCTTCACCAGAGTCCTCGCCTCCAACATTCTTCTCCTCCTTCTCCCTCTTCCTCGCTTTCGGCCGGAACTGCAGACTGAGCCGTTGTCCGTCGTCGCCCGCCGTCGCTCGATGAAGTAGGCGACGGAGCTCGACGGCGGAAGCGGCAAACTGCCAAAATGAATTCGAGGAAATTGCACTTTGCTCCCCCAAAACTTGTACTCTGTTTCAATTTACTCCTCGAGTTTCCGTTCGTTTCTGGACCTCTTCCTCTTAAACAAACCTTCCATTGCATCAAAATAGTTCAAACATTACAAGGAGAAGCACATCGAGATGATGAATTGAAGAAGACACAGCTAACACTAAATTTTTTACTCTAGATGGGAGATCATTAAAAGGGAAAGACGATGCATTTCCTAACTGATGAAACGCCCATTTTGCAACTCTTGAGCAACAACATTACTAGTTCTATTGGTCCACTTCAAATTCCATCCCGAGTCGTTACTAAGTAATAAATGAGAATTCGCGACAGAAGAATGAATACATAAAGGGCAAAAGCCCTTTTGTTGAATAGCATCAATTAACACATTACAGTCACTTTCAAAGACCGTTTTATGAATGCCGAAGGATTGAGCTGCTTTGTGTGCAAGAAGAAGAGTTGTAGCTTCCATTTCCACTGGCAAGTTTCATTGTCCTTGTCTTGTCCACACTCGGACAACTAAACCTCTATTCGATCATGCAATAATAGCTATGGCCCCTTTATTATCTTTCCACGGGCCATCCACATCAAATTTCAACTCTTGGTTTGATGGAGGAATCCAAGAGTTTGTTCTTAACCCCAATAGAATTTGGTTCCTCGCTTAACTTAACTTTGTTCTCTCTCCTTAACATATTTGAATACTCCAAGAAATCTTATATAGCCATTTGAATCGCCTAGAAAGCAACTGAATAATCTAATCATGTAACTTTGCATTCTCATAATGCCACATTCTAGTGCGAAGAATTGTTGCATAAAAGGTGAAGAGCTTGCAATCCAATCCCACTCTTTGTGCTATTTTCCTGGATCAAGAAAGTGGTTCGTCATCTCTTTCAAAGACTTGAAGTCCCAAGTAAACGAGATTATACCCCATGGGCTTTGTTCCCACAAAATTTGGGCTAGAGGACATGATGTGAACAACTGTACCAAAATTTTCCTTTGAAGCACCACACAACAGGCAAGAAGGGTCTGGGAAATGGATTAATTGAAACAAGTTAGGTCGACTAAGTAAGACATCAACTGCTATCCTCCACAACATCAATTTGTGTCGCTCATGAGCTCTAGCTTTCCATATTTTGTTCCAAAATCATGCGATTGTTGTCATTTTCAATCCACAACTTTATGAGTTTGTAAGCAGATTTAATAGAAAATATTCCATCGATAGTTGGATGCCAAATTGGTTTGTCCACCCATATGGAGTTTGGCACATGGATATAAAGAATAGCTTGGATTGAGATAGGGCAAAATGTTTGATTTAGACTTAATACATCCCAAGTTTTTGGCCCCATGGATAAAAAAAGCTTTCTTTCTTTGCTTAAAACATGGTATGGATCAATAAAAGAAGGCAGATGAGTTAAAATGTTAGGAATCCAAGAGTGATTTCCTACCTCGATTGATTTTCCATCCCTTTATATGATACAAAGTTCCCAATTTGAGTATTTCTCTAGCATCCATGATCGCCTTCCCCATGCCTTGAGTTACTACGAGAAGCCGACTAGATTTCATAGCATAGATCGGTGTGCTCTAAACAACTGATCGAATATATATTGCTTTACCCACCCAAGATAGTGTTTTCCTTTTTCAGGGGCTAAATTTGTTATCAATTTTTTGTTCAAGGGTTGATATTTTGTCCAACCTTTTCCTGGTTGGGAGAGGGGATTTCCTAGGTACAATACATACCCTTCCTTTAATCCTACGCTTGGATGTTGAATCTACTTGTTATCTGTTTCTTGGCAAGTAACGAAAGCTATTTATTTTGACCAAAAAAGGTACAATACATACCCAATTGGCCCACCAAATCCTTGGCATTGATTTTTCTTTTTTAGCTTGAGTATAGTTGGGAATTACATGAAATATCACTCTCCCAACTTTTAATTCGATTTCGTCTTGCCCATCTAATTCGATGTGCTAGAAAGAATGTGATTACAAAGTTTCGTTCATATCTGGGATCACAATTAGGCTCATGATCTATCAGATAGTTTGATCAAAAGACTCAACCATACATTTTCGAAGATAATATCCCTGTAGAAAGCACCCATTTTAATCAACATCAGTTTTTAAGCTTCAATTTAACTACTGAATGTTCTTTTCGTTGGTACAAAAGTGGCAATAATGTGGCGAAACTACATGCCGGATACAAGGTCAAATGTCCTGGCGAGGTTGCGGGGCAACTTGAGGAGAAAAGAACATGGACTTTAGGGAGTAATGTGACACAAAATCAAGTTAAGAGGGGGCAAAAATTAAAATCAAGTTCAGTGGGCAATCCGTAATATCTTCATTAGGTGAGTGACTCACGACTATATGGTGACAGAAAATTTTTGGCCAGAGAGATCAGCGATAACCCTAATTGGAAGCTTATAAGCTTTTCCTCTGGATTGTTGCTTTCTGCGGATGAATTATGCACCATTGGAGATGAGAAGTAATTTTCACCAGCTGTCCTGTAGGAACATTGAAAATATGTCTAGCCCATACGTTTTTTTCCTCGGAGTTGAATAAGGATGCCAGAGATATTTATGATCCAAAGATTGTTTGATTCACTGTTCTTGCAATGGTTTCTACCGTAGTTTTCTTGCAGCAATTAAAAAGTTTCTATCGCTTGAGATTTCTCAACTATTACAGATACATACATACACACACGCATATATATATATATATATATATATATATATATATATATATAAAGTTTCATGGTCCGCTATACATGCGGAGGCTCAATTGCAATTAGGTCGCCGAGCTTCATTTTCATTCACTCGAACACATTAACTTTTGATTCCACAACAATCCATGCACTAGCAAAGTGTTGAGGTGACCGCTGTCAGGTGCCAACACGATGTCTAGTCATCTCGAATTTAGAAGAATCATACAACCCCATATTAAAAACAATAGATAAGGTTTCATGATCCGCTATACATGCGGAGACTCAATTGCAATTAGGTCGCCGAGCTTCATTTTCATTCACTCGAACACATTAACTTTTCATTCCACAACAATCCATGCACTAGCAAAGTGCTGAGGTGACCACTGTCAGGTGCCAACACGGTGTCTAGTCATCTCGAATTTAGAAGAATCATACAACCCCATATTAAAAACAAAAACAAAAACAAAAGAGTTCTCCTCACTTTTTTCTTTAAAAAAAAAAATTGGGGATATGGGCGGCCAGCTCCAAATGAAATGTAGGAACAAGTAAGATAAAAAGGTGACTCTCACCCCACTCATCAAGCAAAAAGCCAAGACAAATCAACTAGAGATGCCCTAAAGGGTTGTATGAATAGAAAACTCCTGTTGGTGGAGCACTAAGAACTTATTAAAACCATAGTCATTCTTGGAAAATACTAAAATCAATGGTTGCACAAGAAAGTATTGCAATTGGAGACGTTCTGCATCAACGCATCTTCTTCTTCTTCTTTTTTTAAGGAGATAAACAAGGGATTTCATATAAAATTGAGGGTTCTCTATCTTGTTTACGAGGCATTAAGACATAGGTCTTTGTGACTGTGATGGCTTGACAACTAGCGTCATGTACTCGCGTGCAGGGAATATCTTAAACCAAATGTCGGCCGAAAAGAGGAATGACATATTAGTGATTGTGGGTCATCTTTTTGTGAAAAGGATCATCATAATTAATTGCTTTGATCAACTGATAAACTATATACAATTACTAGCTGTAGCTAGCAAGCATTGTTGTCTTAGCTAGAAGCTGCACCAGGTCCTACTTCTAGCTCGAACTCTTTCTTGGCTCGTGAAAAAATGTCGAATCTAGGTTAGTTCTCGATTTTGGCTCTTTGCTTTGGGTTGGTACCTAAATTTGACCCCTTGAAGTTTTTTGTACAATAACATTATTAAAGACCCGACATGTAATTTCACGTGTACGTTCCCTCCTCTCTTTCGCTGCGTTTTCTTTTGGAAAAGATCTCTTTGAAAGAAGCTTGAGACCTAAGTTTGGGGTACGTCCAGAGCTTGAGGTTGTTGATTTTTGACTTTCAGATGGTACGGTGTTTTGATGGTGCTTTTTCTTCGTGATGAAGGAATTTGTTGGGATAAAAATGGAAATGAAGAAGATGAAAGTAAAAATAGAAAAGGAAAAGATAAAAAGCAGAAAAAAAAAGAAAAGTAAAAGACCACGTGAAAGGACGCATGGAGGGGAGGAGAGAGGATGAGTGATGTAACGTGAAATGACAAAATCGAATCTTTAAACACGCAGAAATTTAACATGTATTAGATGTTACAACTGAATATATATAGTTTCTTATTAAATTTAAAAAAATTGAATCAGAATTGGAATCGCTCTCAAGTTAATATTTTTGTATGAAATTAAGAAAAAACTCAAGTCAGAATTGGAATTTCACTTAAAATTATTTATGAAACAAAAAGAAGAAATTCACGTTCGAGCGACCTAAATTTAAAGAGTCGGGCCAAAATAGAGTTAAGGGCTGTAAATATTTTCCTAGCGTGATGGTAGGAGGGGACTGACTTTTGTGTCCGTTCAGTGTACATTTTGTCAAAAAAGTACGAAAACTGGAACCCACCGGTTATAACTTGAAGGAAATTTCTCGATGGAAACAAGAGAAGAAACGTTGACGATTTTTCTATTACTTAGAAAGGAAAGGAGAAGGGGGGTAGCGTAGCTAGAACCTCGTAAGTAACGATCGTCTTAGGAACTTTCACTTGCAAACTTTGATAGGACGTTTGATCTCATGAGAATTTTTCGAGCTATTAAAATGCTCGTGATTCGTGTGTAGGGATTTTATTCTAAATTTTTCTTCTAGTGATCGAGGGCTCTCTTTAATGATATCGATATCGGATCAATATAATCGTAAAAATTATAATATCCTATGGTTTGTGCGTAGATGAGACAGACTAGGAATAAAGAGCCTTTAGACATATAAATTCTATTAAATTATTAAGAAAACGACACATAGGGTTTCTTAATAGTAACTCAATGTGTAATGTCATAATTAAACTTTCAATTTGTTTAATTTACTACTTGAATCGTCTTTAAATGCTCAATCTATTCCTCCATTTTTCAATTTGTTCAATTCTGTTTATAAACTATTCGTATCAAAAGCAAATCAATCTTTCGATACTATTTAGCGAGTTTTTATAATTACACTATTGCCCAAATGTAGGGACATGTAAAAATTGAGAGATCATAAATATGCCTCAAAGAAAATTAATTAGCTTATTGGATTCCAATCATTATGTCATGTCTTCTTTTACTTTTTCTTTTCTTTTTCTTGTCCTTCTTCTTTTCTTCCCTTCAAATTCTTCTTCCTCCTTCCCCCGGAAGCAGCTCCTCCATCGCCATGGTCGATGTTGTTGTCCACCAGCCATCGTCGCCACCATACTCGTCATCATACTAGACTCCAACCGGAGCCACTGCTACCCCATGAAGGGCATATCTGTATCCTTCTGGGGTAAATATACATGATCTAATTGCCTCATAACTTTAGTGGATCTCATACTCCTTGTAAATACAAAATAATCTAATTCCCATTCAAAGTCGACTTAGTGGAGTAGATCATCACATGATAATTTAATTTTTATCGGATGATATTGAGAAATCACCTTTTTGCTCTAGATACTACCTACATGTGTTGATGATAACAAAATCATTTATTAGAAAGATGTTGCCATTTGAGCATTTTAGACACAGATCTAACACCAACACTGTCATGCATGGCATCATGAAATTGGAAGCAATTTACATTATGAGGACCAGACAAGTTGTGAGCATAAAGCAATCAATTAACAGTCAGTGAAACTTGGAGATTTTTAGAACACTAGCGAGATTTGAGTTTTGCATTTTGCTTCAATCTAACCTTTATCCGCACTCAACTTTATCTTCTCTTATCCCTTAATTTTTTTTATGTTTTTGACATTCACTACATGACATGACCATTCGCTTGTTACAACATCGTTTACCCATCTCATGGCACTTTAGCTCTATCGGTTTATGCCTTAGTGAGAATTCAATGTGGAAAAAGAGAATGTGAACGTAATTTATGATAAAATTGATGCCATAATGAAAGAATAGGCAATGCATAACGTGTTTGGATGTCATTGCCTTTAAAAGGGTAGAATATACTTTAGTAAAAGGGGAAAAGTTCATGAGGCGATCATCAATGTTGAAAATGGTCCCCGCGATCTGATTTGATGCCTGGCATGCACTTTGTCAAATTAAAAATCAATATGAGTATACTGCTCTCTAATAGTGTGAGTTCTTTAATTATCAGATATAGATGATATCAACATGTAAGTGTGATCGAGAGAATCTTTGAAAGGGAAAAGAAAAGTCGGTCTCGCTATATTACATGATAAAATAATTAATCACTTCTTTTCCAAACAAAAAACAACTTTAAGAATGGGGAGGACAGAGAGGGAGGGAGGGAGGGGTAAGCTGGTGAAGGGTTAGTCTAAAGCAAGGAATAAGAATCAAAGCAATGCAATCTGACGTAATAACCGATGGCATCCCCCACACCACTGTGTGAATTGCACCCATTTCGGGAATGAGATCATTGACTCTCCCTTCCCCATTTGTTATTGCTCAATTAATAATGGAAATCCTTTTGGGTTCTTCTGCATTTCTTTATTTGATTTCATTTTAGTGGTGATGCATCTCTCTCTCTCTCTCTCTCTCTCTCTCTCTCTCTCTCTCACGTTGTCCGATGGACATAAGTAATCTACATAGGTCTCTCTCTCTCTCTCTCTCTCTCTCTCTCTCTCACGTTGTACGATAGACATAAGTGATCTGCATAGGTTTCGGCCGGTAGGTGTTTTCTTCTCTCCCATTTCCATGGGTAGGTATGTTAAGAGGGTGGACACCCATTCGAGAGAGAGAAAGGGAGGGAGGGAGGGAGGGTGGGAGTTGAGTTGAGTGCTGATCATCACCATCATCTTGGGTCTTCATGCTTGAAGGAGGGCATCGTTTACAGCTAGCTCCGGAGGTAGAAGGAGACCCATGTTTCAGCTTCAAGCCTCCATGACTAAGGCAAGAGAACTAAGCATTTCTCCAGGAGTCTCAAGTGCTCACTTCTCGCACTCTGTCAACCCAAATCTCTCTTCCTCCTCCTCCTTTTCTCTCTATCCCTCTCCCTCTCCCTCTCTCTCACGCACACAGAGGATCACAGCAAGTGAAATTTGTATAGTTATTGTGATGATGCTTCTCGTTATTCTCTCTTCTATGGATGTGTTCGTTTAATTAGGAGGTTTATCCATATTTATCATTCACTGGGTTTTATTCTGTGTGTAGATTATGATTATGAATAGACTAACAATTCGACTCATATAAAAGACATTCGTACAGGCTTCTTTTGTTTTAAATCATTATTTCGTTTCTTCTTCCCCCTTTTACTTATATCTTGAGCGCCTGTAGCAAGTACGGTAGGGTAGTATTGAATATTGATGATTTTTTAGGTAAACTATGATTTTATTGCTCAACTTATTTAGAGCACTCCGAGAATTAGCATATGACGGAATCATGTATGTGAATCCTAATATATCGAAATTTAGGATATAATATTATCCATGGCAAGCGCAAGGCCACCGGCCTCCTCTCACATAACTAAAGTGCTTGTCTGAATTTATCATGTGCAATAGGTTATATGTATCACAATTCATTGGTCATGTCTCAACATACTCGCAAGCTAAAAAATGAACATATTTGTCTCATTTCATTTCACTATAATAATTGATTTTATTCACTGCAACAAAATTAATTACTAAATGAAGTAATATTTTTGTACAAATAATCAGACATTATTGAAAAGGTTAGCCCGTAATTATAAAGGCATAATTGTTTAGCAACGTCACATCAATACAACATATCGTATCATTAATGCGCTCTTTTAAAGAAGAGTCCCGATTACAGGAACTTTCGTGACACCAGCAAATTTGCCCTAACATGTCACGGTCGATTAACATATCACCGATGAAATGGGTAATGCGTGAATTAAAGAACTGCTAGCATTGGAAACCCCTTTTCAATAAATAGAAAATTACTACATCCCATCATCAATTATGGAAGAACCCATAAGACAATTGCACTCGGCGGCTAAAACTAATGATTATCACCTCTCTTTTGGAAAAAAAAAAGAGGGAAAAAAGAAGGCTAGAAGAGAAGAACATGTCTACATCCACGGGGGGATTAAATTAATCGAATCGAACTTATCGTTTGAAAGAAAATCTGATCAAGTTGGGGGTGGTGGCTAGAGGACTTTCCCCAGCAGCTGAAGGGACCTCATGCTTTTCGACTTTTAAATTCTCTTTTCCAATTATTTTGATTAGATTAAGAAAGTGGAGCTGGACTGGACCGTGAGAGTTTGTGCGTTCTTTGGCTTTTCACTTCCCTGCAAACACAGCAGAATTAGGATATGTTTATATTCGATGATTCGGCATCATTACCGACTGGCGAGGGGGTGAAGCGGCCGCGTGCAATCGGCCCGACAATTCACTACAGAAAAATGAAAAAAGAGTCAAAAAAGGTTCGTTTACAAAGTTGGTCTGCAAAGGAAGAGCACAAATTTCGAATCGAATATTTGAATATCTTGCTTATTTAACCGATTCGGAACTTGTGACTTGACTTTCAAATTAGTTCAGTTCGATGCACATCCTGAGCAAATCTTTGAACGGTTTGTGCCGCGTTTCCTAGCCACAGCGTAGCTCGTGTGGAGAGCCCTGAGATGCCATTTTCCTGGCTTCTGTGCACGAGTGTCTAGAAGCAAGTACTTCCAAGGAAGTCCCTGAAGATAAGTTTCTTAAAAACAAGGATGGTTCTCTTCTATTAATAATAATCAACCCGTCTTGGCAACAAATTACAGCAACACTAACTTGCTCAAACCAAATACCATCAGCACGTTCAGCCATACCAAGCTAACGAGGCCTATCGTCAGGGAGACGTAAGGGTCCAGTCTCTCGTTCTTCCCTCTTCTTGGGTAGGATGTAAGCGATAGAGAGAAAGGCATACAGATCTTAACTAATCACACCAAAGGAAATTACACCTTTCAAAGGATATAAGTTCATTTGAGGAGCAATAAGGTTTTCCAATTGCTTCGATTATTTACAACAGACGCGAATAAAAAGGAAGATGGTACAAAGACTAGCTTCATCCATCATTAATATCCCATTTTTTTGGAAAGTCAGAGTTCAATCATCCTTTACAAAACTCATAAGTCGTCGCAACATAATGGTAACAGCACAAACATACACAAGAAGACCCCGACGAAGCGAACTCGAAAGAGGGATCAATGGGAGAGAACTCCAAGCCCTCTCTATGAAAACTTCTGCAGTTCCAAGGTCTAACTACCCTGCTTCTATATAGATAACACAAACTCTTTCTAAAACCTTCTCCCACATAAAGATATCTTTACAACTGCCCTCATTTTCTAAGACCTGACATTCTTCTTTATAACCTTATTTATTACCTACTGATTTTATTCACACGCCAATTTGGTGTCGAAGCCAGTTAGACAGATGGCAAAAGCTTGAAATGCAGATAGAGGGTACCGGTAATCCATAGTAAACATATCCTTTCCGACCTTACCAAACTGAAGTATAATTTTATCATGGTCGCAATGAGATGGCTGAGATGGCTGAGATGGCTGGGATGGCTGAGATGGTGTTGGTGCTCCAGCTGCCTGGTGGTTTGCAGCTATCAACTGAAAATTCTTTACAGAGGCTACAGTCACTCTTCCGCGGAAGTTAAGGCACCAACACTGCAACTGTTCATGCCACCTTGGTGCCTTATTTTTAAGGACCAAAGGTCTTTCTTTTCCCTCATCTTCCTCTTCATGGGGGCCAATGATGTCCGAAAAGCGGGAACTACTGAATTCGGTTAAATTATCAATGGATCTTGAGAAAGAGATGCTCCTGAATGAATCTTCCAGTGAGCGAGGAAGAATCTCTGGCTGACCCGGGACACTGCCGCCTGCCTCAAGGGCTGAGGCAGGAATAGACTGCATTATGCAGTGCATCCTCCGCGGACCCCGTGTGCCCAGCACATTCAGCTCGTATGTGACCTGAGCTATGTTGTAGCTGCCAGTGGGGACCTTAGGTGACACTTTTTTGGAGTGGAATCTGCGGCTCCGCCCAGGTGGAGAAAGCTGAGCATTGTTGTATGGAGGCTGTGTATCATAGATGATGAACTTGGTGCCAAGAAAATTAGATCTGGAACAAAAGGGAAGAACAACATATTGAGTAGTGTGCAATCTTTCATTTGCCAAATTCTGACCGGTTGCCTTTACTAAGACCTACTTATTTCTAGCTTAAGAGCCTCTCCCTCCTATCTATTTATATTATCACGTTCAAATAGTCAGGTTATGTTAACATGTCCCATGCTCAACAGCAAATGCACCCACTGGACAACATCATACACAAAATAATGCATCAGATGTGCATGTTCGTGGAGAGTATTAGTTGATGGCACAAAGATATGCCAGTCATGAACTATTATTAACATGGTCTTGTTAACGAGTGCTTCCTGAGCACTAGTTAATCATACGTAACAAGGAAAAATTTTCAGTTCCAATACATTGATTACAAATAACATGGGAAAAATGCATTGAAAACGACATTTTCTATATTAAGGTGTTTATCAAGTGGGCACTTGTCAACAAAACCCTATTAACATAAGGCTCAGCTAAAAAGCCAATAATACAGAAGCTCTACAATTCAAGTTGACACAAATGCTATCAACAACAGCAACAGCCTAAAAATCTGCAAGTCAGTTTCTTGTTTCCCAACTTTAAAGGTTTACCATTTCATATCTTTTTTTCTTTATAAAATAATAGGATGGAGAGGGGGGCAACCAGTGCTAGCAAGCCTTCTGGGCCTTACTATAACGGTCTTACACCTGCTACAAATGTTCAATTTCAACCATAACACATTTCGCACCACCCACAAGCCAGAGGTCAGAGGTTGGCCAGCCGTCAACGTAGCCCCACCAAGATGCTAGTAGCCACAAAATCTCCCCAAAGAGGTATACTGAAGATAGGAAACATAACACGAACCGTTCAGATGTTTGCTCAGGACATGCATCGCTCATGAACTCATGGAACACAGATGACCACTTTACCACTAGGCCTACCACCGTAGTGGTAATTGTTTTCCATTTCTTTTTATCTCACCAGTACCCAAAATAATTTGCACTCCCTTTTGGTATCTTTCCTGGCCTAACAATGAATAGAGCCATCTTATGTCCTCTTTTATCAAGCCACCTTGGCCGTTAGAAGATTAGCTTTATTTAAGCTGATAAGGGTTTTGGGTCTCTTATGCTATATAAACAAAGCCATCTTATCTACTCTTTTATGAAGCCATTGGATAAAGATGTAAACTCTAGTCTCCTTTCTTTCCCTCCCTCTTGAAGATCCTCGAATATTAGCACAACCATTACAAATAGAACTACTCTCCTAAGAGAATTTCAGGAGAAATGGTGATACCAGTACAAATAAATCACTAATGCTTGTGTTAAAGCGAATTAGTTTCATAGAATCTTTCACAAACTAAATATTAAGGCATGGCCTAGAGAAGATATGATTGATGGGCTGTCCCAACCCAACAAATCCTAATGACCATCGAAAGGATCAAACTTTTAAATTAAGCGATATTCCTTCTCCCTTGATAGAAATCTTCAAGGGTGTAAACTTAGGTAGCGCATGGCAACGTTTCTGGGCTGGGGAGTAGTTTTTTTTGAGAAATGCTTCTTTTCTATTTCTAATCTGGGGACAATTTCTAGGTAAAAAAACCGTTTGGTAACTACACAAAATTTCTACTCTAGAAATAGAAAAAGAATAGAAATGCGTTTGGTAAAAAACAGTTTCTTTTTTATATTTATTTGTTTTTTATTTTTGTTGGCCGATCGCCGCCGGACGCCGCCGCCGCCGGCCGACCGCCGCCCGCCGCCGCATGTCGCCACCGGCCGACCGCCGGCCGCCCGATCGACCGCCGCACGGCCCATCGGCCGCCGTCGCCGGTCGGCCACCGCTGGCGGCAACATGCGGCGGCGGGCGGCGGCGGCGTTCGGCCGGCGGTCGGTCGGCCGGCCGGCGGCGGCGGCGGTCGGCCGGCGGTGGCGGCGGTGTGCGGCGGCGAGTGGCGGTCAACGGCGGTCAATGGACCGTGTGCAAGAGAAGAATAAAAAAAAAAAAAATTTCACTTATTTCTTAAACTTGTTCCCTGAACCGAAGCAACTTTTTTTTTTTTCTGGTTTTTGTTTCAAAACTATTCCCGAGCTAACTTTTTGTTCCCGGAATAAAAAAACAACTCGACGTTACCAAACGGATTTCTGCTCTTTTTTATTCCGGGGAACAAAAAAAGAAATTGGGAGAATGAGAAATGTTACCATGCAGCACCTTAGTATCTTTGTCTTTAAACATAATGGGAAAGAGGATAAAACACCAACAGCTTCTCTCACCTCAATTTTCCAATGTAGGTGTTACTTGATCTTGATACATTATCCGCATCCATGGAGATCACATACTCAGTGCAAGTAGTTCTCCTTGTCCGTTTTGCAGAGAGAAGGAACTTGCCATTCTCAACCAGCAGAGCTGCGAAGAGATAGGATCGACAATCATTAAGCCCCATGCATAAATAATAAGAACCAGGGAACTTATTCAAATAGGAGGAGATTATCTTTTGATAAGTGAGATGAGAGAGGCTTAATGAGAGGCTTAATATAAGCCTTCAGGTGACAAACAGAAAACAACAAAATGAGAGGCTTCTTAGAAAGGAAGGACCTCTAAAATCATCAGCACATCCATCCGAAGATAGTTTGATTGCTTGAAGACATAAGAACAAAAGTAAGTAGCACTCTTCAAAATTAGATAAAGAGTCTAAAATTGAATTGCAAATCCTGGTTCCCTGTGTTTACAGAATTGCATTTTCTTACAGAACAGTTCTCCCCGAGCAGTTTATTGAATCCACGAAGGCCCACAGAGAAAATTGGTCCAAAGATAAAACAAATAAAAAATAAAAAATAAACCTTAAAATTCTCTTTAAACGTCTAGACATTTTTAAATATAAACAAGAATGCATAAGTAAGAACAGCATGGTAGGAAGTGATTCAAAACCATCAGGCAGTAACGGTAGCATTAATACACTAGGACCCACTGGTGCAAACAAAGGGAACTTTAGAAGCCTTGACTGTTTTATAGCCGTAAATCCACTATCTCAGTCTAGTAATGTACAGAGTTCAAAGTGGATTTCCTCCACTGTACACAAATAAGAAGGTTTTAATGACAAAATTATACTAGGTATACATTCAAGATTAAATTCTGAACTTTGGAATCTCCATTTAAGTCCTTCAAAATAAAAATTTATGGAGTTCAAGTTCAGCAAAGGCAAGACTCCAGGTGACTTGGCAGTAAGAATTGTAAACCAGGATGTACAAAGGAGTTAAGTGATTAAGTAATCTTGAATCTACTCTGTGAATAGATGAATCGAGATATTGGAATCTCAAGAACTAAACACAGGCAGTATAAAGGAGTGGAAAGATGCATCTGGTGTGTTCAACAATCGCAAAAAGGAACTTAAGGCTAAGTACAAAGGAGCAACACGGGCACTACGGAAGTATAATAAAAAAGGAATTGATGAGTTGAAACTAACTATGGGATAGGATTTCAAATAGCAACATCCATGGAAAGGAATTATGGCTGCAACTGTGGACAAGATGAAAGAAGTTTGTTCAAGGTGATGGGACACACAGAAAGACAAAGTTTGCATGTTTGAATGAAAGATGCAATTCTAGAGTGCAGATTAGGGCTACAAGGAATAAGGAAGACTTGAAAGCCATGGAACAAGGCCGTCAAGAGAGATCTCGACTTTTTGGATCTTTTCTTTTTAATGATAATTAAGATTTCATCAAGAAGGTAACAAGGGAGTATCACCCCTATACAAACGGCTTGGAGTAGAAGCCACCCACATACAAACTTATGCATAAAAGACTGTTTCTAACCTCTCCAACAAACTAGATGAAGGCTTCATACAAAAATGAGCGGAATCACGTGAGAAGATCCACATAGCGAAGTCCCAGAGAAATTGGGATAAAAACTGACATTTACTGTTTCTGTTGTCTGGATTACACAGTGAGTTTTTCACATCTCTTTGTCATGAATTTGACTTTCCATTCACTCTCATTGTGCAGGTACGACGAGTAAAACTGAAGAACTATTTTTGGTTTTAATAGTTGAGATGAAGGGAAGGAGCAAAGTGCTAGAAGACAAGTCTAATTCTATTTTTTCATTAAATTGGATGAGTGGATAAGGAAGGTCATTTATGAGAAGCTTTCGCAAATACCGTCAGATCAGTTAGAGGTCTGGTCATCTAATGGTTGTAAAATTAACTTCATTACAGTTGTAAGGTGAGGTAATTAAGAAAGGTTGCTCTTCTCCCTTGGATGAGTAGGATAAGAAAGGTCATTTATGAGACACTTGTGCAAATAATTACCCGGATCATGTAGTTGACAACCTAAAACACTGTAACTTAACAATTTTGTCCATGAAGCAATTTTTTCCTGATAGATTGTCCATTTGGCTTGAAGAAGGAAAACCAAAATAAAAAATGAAATCTGCACAATTAAGAAGGCGAGAAAAATTGTATCTTTGCATGGGATTAACCAAATGGAGATGAAATCGAAACATTTATTGATACAAAGCTTTTAGCCAGACATGGCCTGAACAAGCAGTTTAGCATTTTAGACCAAGTTAAAAAGAAGCTATGCATTCACAAATCAATGTAAAAACAAGACAGGGTCGGAGGGCATGCAGAATAATATCCAAATATCAAAGATTACAGACTTTTAATGTAAAAGCACGAACCCCCGACCCAACCAACCCACACCCCACACCCCCCCGCCCAAAAAAAAAAAAAAAAAATGCGGCCCAAAGTAACATTTCAATCAAATTAGTCTCCTTCACTTATACAAAGAAAGGACTATTCAAAAAAATCAATACTAACTAGATAATTAAATTTGCAAGTACAGATCACTAAAGCTATCTACTTAAAATTTCAGACACCACGGCCTTTATCATAAATGACACTCGAAAATCTAAGCAACTGTTCACTTTTGGAATATCCAAGGGATGCAAGACAAGCCAACAAGCAATTCATTTTCGACATCTTTAGTTAGAAAACTGGGAACTTACCAGGGCTAAGGCAGAGGAAGAGGCGGTAAGTCAAATTAGATTTGTCCCTTTTGATAAAACACTGAATAATTCCATCCCGAGGTCCTGGCTGTCCGAGACAAATGGGGAAACTTTCGTCAACCCACCAGCTAAAAAGTAGAACAGAAATATGCACTACAAGTAGCCCCAACAATGAAATCTTTAAGGAAAGTACCTGCTTCAGTGAGACAGGGAAAGTAATCTTGCCAGAGATTTCAGGACATCTAACAATTTCCTTGCACATTGCCCTCCATGATCTGCAAACTCCAGCACAGGCAACAACATGTTTCCGAGCAGGCCAATTGGTCTCGCTCGCCTCTAATCTCCTGATAACGTCACGTAAAAGCTCAGGAGGAAGGCTGGCCCATCTGCTCGTTTGGATCACCAGAGGCTGATCATGGAAATCTTGGGAACCATGCGATTTTCCTCTTGTGTGGCCAGGCAACCTCACCTCAAAACTTCGCCTGGATAAGCTTCCAAACCCATCCCTTATGTCACGAACTATGCTACGGAAAGACATTTGCTCCAGCTCGGCGACGGATTAGGAACGTTAGACTATATTCTAACGTGGTTGCATCAGCTCGTCTCCGCTTGAGTCAAACAAAAGTGATGAACTGTAATGTATACATATCACATCAGCTAAAACAAACTCAAACTCATGAGTAACGCTTAGTATCTAAGAAAGACGACGCCATAAAGGAACATAGAGTGGGAATATCTCATTGCAAGATAAGGAGATTTGCAAGAAACCCTCAGAGACCTAAAGCAGCTCAAAATACGGAGGCTTTGCCAGTGGTGACTTTTGAAGGGCTTCGGACCCCATCGGAAACCCAATTTGCCATTAAATCTAACCAAGCTATGCCTACCCCGAGTGGAGAATCCACAAAAAGAATTCACGGAAACCACAAAAACAATAAATAAAGAAAAAGCTAATCAGACATAATCCCCCATTACAGAACCCTATGGAGATCCTAAATTCCTAATAGCATTATTATCCAAGTCAACACGCTGCTTTACAACGGAGCACCCACTATTACGCATGAAAATTAGTATACACTTCACATTTAGCATTAGAAAACATGGGAAAAATATTCTTATCTTCAACACGTTCTCTAAGTTATGGGCTGGCCACGAAAAAAATAGGCCGAAATATCTTCAACTTACAGTCAATCTTTAAGAACAAGTTTATGATCTCCTCCTAAAAATACCACAAAGAGTCGAATTCCCGCCTCGTGAAGTCTCCGTCAGTTCGATTCGAGCAAAGGAAACTAAAGGGCTTCATCACATACGAGTCGGAAAGAGAAAATTTCAAGTCGCGAACCTGCAGAAAAACCAGCTCAAAATGGCGGAACGCGACCTCGGCGAGTCCTAATTCAGGCGAAATCGCTCTTCACGTGGGCCGCAAGCCCAGCCAATCCCAGCGAGAGCGACGAAGATCAGAGCTCCCAGACACGCTCCCGCGCGAAACGGAACGAGATTGCTGACTCGACTTTCCTCTCCTGCTCGAGTTCGACACCGGAAAAAGGACGGTCAGAAAAAAGCCGAAAAACCACGCGGAAAAAGAGGAGACGGAAGGATCATCAACGGAGCTCACGAGCTGAGCAGGAGCTGCGAGCGCGCGCCCCGAGACGAGGGTTTCGAGCTCGGAAGATTCGAGAAGCGCGGGGGCACGGAAGAAGATCAACGGAGGCGGCGCGCGACCGGAGATTGCATGCTCGCCGACGGAGGGAATTCGCCGGAACGAGGAAGCTTCCTGCTCCCACCTTCCGCCCCGAGATTTTGTCTCCTCCGATCGTCCACTTCGCCACTCACTCTCTCTCTCTTCTATCTCTCTCTCTCTTCTGTGTGACGCCAGCAATGGCGGACTGACGTGACATTCGTCTCGTTTTATAGGATTCCACGAACTAACCTTTGCACTAGTGAGAGACAGAAATAATATATATATATTTTTTAATTTTGTTGATGTAAGAATGTATTTTGTGCATGGATCACGGTGCAATTGGGATTATTCAATTGATGCAAAGGATAAGCTCAATCCCTAATATTTTATAGTAGATGCTAAAATTCAAATAAAATATCTCAAAATATGGAAATTGGAATTCTTAATATGGGAAGCTACCGTCCGCGTAGAGAAATTGTGAATTAATTAAAAGTCGATTATTCTTGTAAGGAATAGCTGACGACATAAAAATGACGCGCCTCATATGATTTTCATCGTAGTTTCCTTTTTCTAATTAAATGTTACTGACTTCGTGAAGAAGTTACTAACTATTTATGCATGGGGTTTTGCTCACGCGAGTTTAAGGATTTGTTTTTAATATTTTGAAAATAACAAGAAATTATTATGAATTACACTAGTGGTTAGACGGCTTGGATGAAGAGTAGTAACGGTATTGAGGTAGCAAGCAAGCAAATCTAGGATCATGCATAGCGAAACTTATTGCACAATAAAGATAAAGACACGTCTAACCCGTGATGACACATTTCACAATGGATTATTTGCATTCTTTTAACGTATTAAGAAAATAATAATCCTTCACGAAAGTAACGCACCTATTAAGAAAAAACAAAGATAGAATTTAAAGTGCTAGTATTTCCAATACATAAGATATAGTTTATAATTTTCTATAGAGTGTAATTTCAAAGTGGAAGATTGTATCCGGAAATAATGTTGGATTAAAATTATAAATAAAGGGCCGATGAGTTAGGAGAGGGAAACAATTAATTTATACCGACCAATGAAAGGAAAGAAGGAGACCATCATTTTGTCTACGGGGAACATTTTGTTAGGTCGCCAGATATATAATTAGCCTAATCATCCAACATAATCTAGAATTCGCTTATCCTAAGGACACATGTTGCTTTCTTTTCAATTCTAATTTTCATTTACTCTTTTCTTATAAAAAAATTGTCTGCTCTCATTTTCATGAACAATTCATAATCCAAAAGTCAATACCAAAATTGATTGCTAATCATAGATCAATCAAGCTTCCATTTTTCATGCATCATTAACACATTTCTTTAGTTACAATCACTAATTTCACAACCCATTTCTGATTCAATCAAAATTACTCTTTCAAAATTTAAGTGTGGTATTCATCTACGATGAGGATTTTATATTCATACTAGTTTCTACTCACATCAAACATATAATATATTATCTTCGAAGTTGTCTATTTTTCTTTTTTCATCACCTTAATCTCCTAGAAAATCTGAGAAAATCCCACAAACCCCACCACGAAATTTTTAAATATTATATATATTATTTTTTTTACCATAGAACAGACAGAACAACAAGATTTAGATAATATTTTTGCAGGAATGCAAAATCGACACGCAACACGTAAAAAAGGAACGCATGAGCTAAGCAGGATGATGCGTGCCATTAAGTAAATATTATATATATTAACTGGGCCGACTTTAATGTAATTTTGCAATTGTCGGCCTTGATAAAATCAAGGGTAAAATGACGCCAACTTATTTACAGAGTTAGGTCCACCCTTCCAGATTATTTTATGAAATTTAATGAGGTATCCTAAATAGCAGCACGTAAGCAAAATCAATTGGATGCTCGTGTTCGAGATATGGATTGATAATGACTTAATCTGAAAATTTAATCTTCCTATCTTCTAATCCGCGATGTCGTAATTACTGTTCAATCAGCTACATGATCGCATACACGCCCCGACATGGGACATACATGGGTCACCTCTCCCTCCCCATTTGCCTTCCCCGGCCAGCAGCAAACGAGCTGCCGCGGCGGCTCCGATGACCGCCCTTGTCGGGGCGCAAAGCTCGCATCCGGGTCGGGCTCTCCGCTCAGTGATGAAGGTCTAACGCTGTTTTGTGCTCATGGCCGGCGATGAAAGTGACGATGTAAATTTTCTTTTTGTGGCGGTGCACAACCACTACACAAATAGAACGACGACCATCGGATATAATAAATAATTAACACGAGAAGTCATGGTTTAGATTTCTTGTCTCTTGTTTATGCTCATGTTATAAGAAAATAGTTCCCCGTTTGGTTCATTGAATAAACTTTAATTAGAAAATAGTTTTCAAAGAACTTAGTTTTAAGGAAAATGATTTTATTTTTATTATGTTAGGTTGTGTTTTGCAAAAAGAGTGAAAGTCATTATTCGATCTTCATTGTCAGAAAATATAAGAAACACACGTTTGAAGAAAAGTCTGAAATTCAAACCCAGGTTTTAAGTTTTGGTGTTGGAGACCTGGGCTTGATTGTCAAGGTCTCAAGCTTGGCTGTCACAATTCTAGATGCAAGCATTGGGGTCTTGGTCTTGACGTCGGGCAACTTGGCTTGATCAGTGGGACCTGAACCAAGCCTTGGGGGACTCCATCATGGGCATTGGGGACTCGAGCTCAACTTCAAGGGATCCCTAAAGCTAGACTTGGAGGAAAATGATTTTATTTTTATTGTTCCGTTAAGTTAGTTATTTTTAAAAAATGATTTTCAATTTTTTAAAATCCTTAATTTTTTTGAAAAACTTAAATCCAGGTTCTAAGTTTTGGTGCTGGAGACCTGGGCTTGGTTGTCGAGATCTCCGACTTGGCTGTCACAAACCCAGATGCACGCATTAGGGTCTTGGTCTTGACGTTGGGCAACTTGGCTTGATCGACAGGACCCTAAACCAAGCCTTGGGGGACTCCATCATGTGCATTAGGGACTTGAGCTCAACTTCAAGGATCCCTAGACTAGCCTTGGAGGACCCAAGTTGAACTTATGCGCATTGAGGTTACTTGTATTTTGAAAATTAATTTATGATTTTTTTAAAATCCTTTTTTTTAAAACTTAAATAAGGTTAATTTCCCTTGATTGTGACAAAATTTACTCGTTTTCATTAACGGTCTAGACGCCAAAAAGTGGAGAAAGTATGTTCCGCCAAATAGGCAAACACCTTTAGTTACTCTTACGTGTCTATGGATACACATTTTTATGTATTCACAATGGCGACATCGTAGAAGGCAAAATCACAAAAAAATTGACCTTCACAGAATTGATTTAAATCAATTTAAGTGTTTCGCAGGGGACTTTATTTTAGTCAAAATAGAGCGTTGGCTCCGATCCTCTACTCAACCATGGGCTACAAGCTGTCTTTCTTTTCTTCTCTTTTCTCCTCCCCTCTTCTTCTTTTCTCTCAATCTGCAGATGTGAAGGTTGAAATGTCACTGAGTTAGATGGTTAAAGACTTGCGCAAAGACCACGGTATGAGAATGATGATGCAAGATCAATGTAAGCGGCAGTACACAAAACATGCATCACTACATTGCCATTCTTAAAATCATGAAAAGCATTATTTATCCCCTGCGTCCACTTGAGTGATATTAATTTTTCGCATTATATATGTTCGGCAAACACTTGGGGTGCATCTATACGTCTTAAGTAGTGCATGTTTTTGTTGATAATAATTTATTATATGGTGATATTGTGAATAACTATATCATTCATATATAATTTAATTTATTGCAGGTTTTTCATAATTTACCCTAAATGAGGAAATTTCAGCCATTACATCACATGGCATGTTTTTGTATATTGTATAGACATGCAGGGTGATATTGTGAATAATCATATTAGTCATATATAATTTAATTTATCTCGGATTTTCCATAATTCACTCTAAATGAGAAAAAAAATAATACCCATTACATCATGTGTAATCCCACGCAAGGTTGGCATCATGTCAAAACTTGCAAAACCAGCACCGTGCAAGGATTTTCTACTGCCAAAATTAGTAGCTACATGGAAATCTCTTACAAGATTGAGGGTGACCAAGCATGATATATCTTTTTTTCTTTCTTTATATAATAAAGCAAATCTTAGGAAAACCTAAAACAACATTTGAGAGATCAAATCCTTTTTCAGTAAGAATTGATCATATGTTAATCTCCAAAATACCACTCCTATGCAGGTTCCAAAAATATGATGGAAGATAGAGCTCTATTCCAACTTTTCTTTACCATTCAATTTCATATTATAATTTTTTTATTATAACCTCACTCCAAGACTCACAATTTTTCAGCAAATAAAATTACCCCTAATTGGAAACATGGACAAGATCATTGTGGCCCAATGAAGGCCCAAAACTTAATGGGATGGGCTTGCTATTTCCTTAAAGAGAGTATCTTCGAGGTCAACCTATGTTGACCGTAGTTGTGATCGGAGGTCATCATTTGCGTGTCAAGTCTAAAGTGCTAATGTTGCTGAATTCAAGCAGTCACTTTAAAGCATGCCAATCATTAAACTAGGACCAAGTGAAATTGATGTAGTGGCACGCTATAGGCCAGTCACATCCTAAGAATATATGCATCCTTCTGTAGCGCACGTCACCGTATAACTTGTTCAAAAAATAAATGATGTTTTAAAGCGTATACTATTCATTAAAAAAATTATTTCTTATTCGTATTAATAGGTTTCTGAAAGAGTTGATAAATGTTAAAAAAGGGGAAAAAATGAGGTGTGTAAGTGGTTCGGTTCGGTTCGATATTTTTGAAAAGTCGAACCGAATCGTAATTCGATCCAAACTTAACCAAAATCCCGATTTAATTTAGTTCAATTTTGTTCGGTTTTTCGATTTTTATTTTTGTTTTTATTTTATTTTTTTGCTGTTATATATTATACCCCTTTCAATAAATTTTTTATTTTTTATTTTTAAAAATCCATTTAATTTTTTTTTTTAATTTTTATTCTTTTTTTTTTTCCTTTTCTTTCTTTGTCTTTTTCTTCTTCTTCTTCGTTGGCTGGTCGACGGGCGGCAACCGACTGACCGGAGGCAAGGTCGAGCCTGGCCGGCTTGTGGTGAGGCTCCACCTCACTTGACGCCGGTGAACTCGAGCTTGCCTAATTCGGTGAGGTCAAGCCTCCCACAAGTTGGCGAGGCTCCTAGCGAGGCTCTAGCTTACCTCCGCAAGAAAAAGAAAAAAAGAAAAAGAAAGAAAATAAAACAAAAAAATAAAAAATATTAAAAAAATCAATTTTTTATAAAAGAAAAAAATAAAAGGAAAAGGTATTTGATGAAGGAAGTGAGATGGAAGAAGGTATGAAAAATTTTAAATTTTATCAACTTAGTTCGGTTAACAGATTGATTAAAAATATTTTGGTTTTTAATATTATCGAACTAAAAAAAAAAAATTGAACTTTTCAATTTAATTCAATTTTTGATTAGGTTTTTGACACCCCTAGAAAAAAAAAACTACGAAGTTTTAAACCTAACATATGAATAAAATCAAGTTCTAGCATCCAATTGAATCTATGAGAACTTATATTGAAGGGTTTTGCTCTTTTCCCTCTCTATTAGCAAACCCCTTATCTTTAAAAAACTCTTCCCACTTTTGAAGTTCTCCTATATTACTTAGCCTTTGATTTTATTTTTCTTTACTATGATTATCTTTTCTTTTCTCTCTCGATTTGTTTTGGGAGTTGTGTGTGAATAAATTTCTACAGCTAATATTAGGTGAACATGAAGACCAGTTCGGCCATTTATTTAGTCGGCAGCCATTGAGGAGGATGTTTGTGCAAGGTTCCACAACTTTTTGAGATTAGGTTGCTCTCCTCTCCCGATTTACATTTACGTCTAGATCCAAGAGTCATACTATTCCGAACTAGATCTATATATACATTTGGGGGTTCCTTCTATGCATTTGATCAATGTTTTTAATATA
Source organism: Eucalyptus erythrocorys (assembly GCA_014182555.1). Taxonomy (NCBI): domain Eukaryota; kingdom Viridiplantae; phylum Streptophyta; class Magnoliopsida; order Myrtales; family Myrtaceae; genus Eucalyptus; species Eucalyptus erythrocorys. Next base: position 49,880,741 of record CM024602.1, read on the forward strand.
TTGATGTTGGTGTCTCTGCAAGACGATGGTAATGAAAACATTGAATTTAGTTGTGCACCGCAAGTTGTTGCAAATGGAATGGAAAATTTTGACGTGTGCTTATCACCAAATCTAGTGCTTGGCTATTAAACATTTATAGTGGTAGATCTGTTCTACAGTTTTTCAAGATTTGCTTGGCTATGTACATCTTGAGTATTATGTTAAAAAGTGAATGAAATCTTTCTTTTGACAAATAAAAAAAATAAATGTAGTCCTAGATTTATATATATATATATATATATATGAAAATGCAAACAAGCCTACATTGTGGAACCAAAGCTTGATTTTCTTATGTTGGTTACTTCCTATGGAAGTTAGTATATTCAAAGTGCTGGCAAATTATACGAATAAAAGTTGATAAGTTAAAAATTACTAAATTGTAGATTATTAAAGTGTCAGTAAGTTCAAATTTTCTTTCATGTGATGGTTACTTCCTATGGAAATTTAAAAGTATATTCAAAGTAGCTGGCAAATTATAAACTATTTTTTTGAATAAAAACCCCAAACTGATAAGTTAAAAATTACTAAATTGTAGATTATTAAAGTGTCAGTAAGTTCAAATCAAGTAAATTATAAGAAAAATCGCCCGTTTTTCTTTTTTTATCAACATTTTTTTTTTACAATTTTTGTCAATTTTTATTGGAAATTGCATTTGGGAGATATGAAATCCACTTCTTTTTTTTGGCACGGAATAGAGTTCCATTTTGGGAAATGAAAAAAATTCCGATGTTCAAGAAACGATAAGATTCAAATTCTTTCATGGGTGATTTGAGGAATGGCTTGGGAAATTAATAACCCACTACTATACTAATTTAAAATGAACAACATGTGGATATGTTCCACATGCCATTCATCCACCATAATTAGACCATACTAAATATTTACCATTATTCTTTTGTGGGTCCAAACGCAGCCTTGTATTACCCGAAACGACATCATATTTTTTCACGGATCCATCAAGAGAAAAACTCACGGAAGAAACGCAGGGTTCGAGCGTTCGTGCGTGTTTCAGCTGCTCGACGAAAGAAAGGAAGTACAGAGGCGCCTGTCATTTCACCATCCTTCCCCTTCAAAATGGCCAGATTCTCTCCATCGTTATCCGGCGGCATTTGCGCAATGCTAAGAAAGGAAGGGCTTTGTTCACCCCTTTTCACTTCGATTTATTTTTTTTCGTAGTTTCCTTCTTCTTTTCTTTTTCTATTTCAAGAAAAGGGAGGGAAGTGGATAACGATAAAAGGAAAGGAGAAAAATATCTCAAGCTGGAAGGAGGAAGGAGATTGGAGGCAAATGGCCATTGATGGCAACAGCCAGGAGGGGGGGGTCTTCCCTACACTCGTACAATTCGATGTACATTATCATTCATCTCCATGTTTCCGAACGCGACCCGTCGAGCTCGTGGGGCCAAAACTTCTTTTTGGGTTGGACCACCGCACCCCCCTCTCCCTTCATCGCCTTAACTTCACCAAAGTTGGACACCAATGTGGTAGGGCATAGGCTAGTGTAAGGAGATGATAATTATACACGTATGGCTCGAAACGTGTGGAATCTGACGTACATAGATATAGCTCGCGAGAACGACCGGAACCAATATCGGCCAGACCGTGGTCGGGATGGCAGAGTAAAGATGCAATTGCCGTCGCCAGAACGATGATACATTTGATATGTGACTATACATACGGTAAAAAACTAATGCAAAAACATCCTTAGAATTCATTGTAAAAGTTTTTCTGACATGGTTAAAATTGTAATTTACCATTATATGGTTGATCTAATAAGGTTAGATATAAAAATTCTCAATAAATTTAATATGAGATTGTTAGTATTGGCCGAGTAAAGTCCAATCTAGGAGCCTATGACTAAAAGCTCTATAAATAATTCTCAAGTTTCTCCTCTAATACTAAAAATATGCACCATCTCATAAGGAGAGAGTGCAGGGTAGTATTATTAAAGCCAGTGTTAAGGAGGGCATTAGAGAAGAATGTTTAAAACTTAAAGTGACCATCGATATGCCGCATCAAGAACGATGACCTCCAAAATAGGTGCGCAAATCACTTCTTCTCCGTTATCATGTTCTTGAATCCTGGCTATGGTTAGGTTGGGGTACTGATTTTGAGGTTAACATTCATATAATGTATCGGACAAATAATTATTATCGAAATTATACATCTCTAGTATTTTCGTCGAATAGTCATGATGGAGAATATGAGGGTGGTCCCAGAATAGGCGCTATATGTGAGTTCTAGTGAAACTCTATGTGTCTCACTGGCACCACTTGAATTTGACGAATGGGATACCCTACCTTATATGCTAGGGCATGATGTATTTAATCTTAGAACAATGTTAGATTTTGCTACGCACCTAAATAAGTCACCAACCAATGTTGGTCAGTAGCTATTTTTCTTCACCTTTTCTTTTTACTACACGATAATTTAGCGATCGCTGCGAAATAATAGCTCCATACGTATCAAGAAGTAATTAAACCTCCACAGGCGATTTAGTCATTTGGTGTGAAAAGTGACTTCTAGATGATTTTAACGCGTGATTAGTGAATAAATTAATTAGAACAATCAACGCCGAAAATCAGAACTCTCCGTCAAAACTTGCTTGTGCAAGAAAAGCGACACAGACCCGAATTCTCTATTAACCACATCATTTACACCAGAAATGAAAAATCTTATCCTGTTCTACATGTATCTCTATCCCCAATGTGAAATTTTATTTTTCTCAACCCCAAAAAAAATCGTAATAAATTAGAAATAAACATGAAAGTCCGCTCACCTTTATCTGGCTACAAAGCCCATTTTACTCTTACTTCCGCATGAATCCATCCACCGCATACGGACGGGATCCGACCCGTTCATCGATCCCCAACGGAGTCTTGCCTGAACCCGGTGAAACGAGCCGAGTCTCACTCGGTTGCGCCCATTGAAGATGGTTTGCTAGCCACGATCTCGAACTCGCGCCCGTCGTCGTCCCCGTCGTCATCCTCGCCCTCCTCTTCGTCCCGATCGATATTGCTGGGGTCGTCGTCGTCGTCGTCGTCGTCTTCTTCTTGGTTTTCACCAATGTGGTCCCCTTCCATCTCATCCATCTCTTGCTGTTGCTGTTGCTGTTGCTGTTGTTGTTGCTGCAGCTGCTGAGGAGGCGGCCACTGCTGTTCCGGGGCCACCATCAGTGGAGCTGCCGTGCTTATCATCGGACTGAACTGAGTGGTGCACGTGAACAGCGTCGAGGAGCCGGGGTCGCCGCTCCTGCTGCTCTTCTCTCGGTATAGCTCGTCCAGCTGCTGGAAGTAGGGGCACGTCTTGGAGTCCTCGCGACGCTTCTTGTTGGATTCCTTCACCTTCTTGAAGTACTTGTTTATGTTCTCCCACTTCTCCTTGCACCGCTTCGCGCTCCGCTCGTACCCGAGCCTCCGCATTGCCGCCGATATGTCCTCCCACAGCGGCCCCTTCGGCCCGTTCTCTTGGTACTTCCCATCGAGATTCGTTCTCAACCTTATCAGCGCCTCGACCTCCACTTTCGGCCACCTAGAAGAGCTCGTCGCACCACCTCTCGGGGGGGTCGCAAAATGCACCCCGTTGTCGGCCTTTGGGACTTCGATGCTCCTCATCTGAGATGGGAGGGCCGCCGCTGCCGCCGGGGGCGGCACCGTGGATGGTCTTGGTGCAGCCGGGGTTGGCACTGCCACTAGCTGTTGCGATGGTGGGTTATTATTCTGGGCCGGCGAAGACCTGCGGCTTTGCTGTTCCGCTATCTTCTGCAAGAACGACATGACCGCCGCATCCTTGGCTTCGGCAGCCAACCTCTCTTGGGCCAGGATCTCGCGCTCCCGGGCGATCCTCGTGGTCTCCTGCATCCACCACGACTCTTCTCGGGCGGCCCTCTCACGCTCGCACTTATCGATCCTCTCCAGGAAGTTGCGGTGCATCTCCTCTTGCTTGTCCATCACATCCTTGATCACTCTCTCGAAGAAGTCCCTCCACCTTCTCTTCCGCTTGTTTGGACCTCCTCCTCGTGGCACCCCCTCATCCGAGAATGTCGATGACGAGGTCGAATTGGAGGCGGGCTCTCCAGGCCGGGCTCCCCTGGGGAAACCAGAGTTCGGTGGAGGAGGAGGAATGACCACGGTAGGGTTTGAAGGTGGTGGCAAGGAAGGCATCGTGAAGTTTAGGACGGTGGAGGAAGTGGCCAAGTTATTCTGTGGGATAATATTGATGTTGTTGTTGTGGTGGTGGTTACTCATGTGGGTTGTGGATAATGGAACGGCGGCGGTGGGGACGTTAGGGATGCTGTGAGGCCCGATCACCGCCTGCATTGCTGGTGGCTGTGCTGCCGGAACTGGTGGCTTTGGTGGTGGTTGCGACGAGTGGAGGGTGTGATTCTCGAAGGCCTCCAATTGATCGAAGAAGCGGTAGGTCTTGCCCTCGTGCTTCCCGGTCCTACCGTCCTTGGTGCGCTTGTGGTACTTGTAGACGTTCTCGAATTTCTCCTTGCATTTCTTGGCACTCCGATGATACCCAAGCTCGCTCAGCTTCCTGTGAAAACAACAGTCGCAGAATAAACAAATCCCACACTCGCATCCACGGACAAAAACATCAACAGCCCAAAAGTATCTTCCTCGAGCGCACAACCGCACGAGGGATATACAATTATCAAACGATAATCTGGATATTAACTAGGAATAAGCAACGAGAGACAGAGAGAGAGAGAGAGAGAGAGAGAGAGAGAGAGAGAGGCACAAAGATAATTGAAAGGAACTCATCTGAAGTAAGAGCTTAACAAAGATTTCTGTTGTTTACTTCAACAGAAAAACAAAGACAAGACAGCACAGACAAACAAGTTCCCTCGATCTGAACTCGACTCTCCCCCTTACCGAAAGTTCACCTTCATTAAATCCACATACGAGAAACCCCAAGAAGAAAAGGACAAAAGAACCGCACATGTATAGGCAAGATTATCGTCCTAGACCCTGGAGAAATTCTCGAAACATTTGGAAAGTGGGGAGAAGATTCAAAAGAAACGCAGATCTACCGCACCAACAACTTCGCAAACGCTCGAGCTTTCGCTTCAGATCGAAGTAGAAACAGCTGGGAAGATAGGACTCGGAAGTCGAATTACCTGGAGACCTCTTCCCAGAGCGGGCCCTTTGCACTCGAGTCCCGGAAGGTCACGTCCATGTCCGACCTTATTTTCAAGAGGGCCAGCGTCTCCGGCCTCGGCCACCTATTCCCGCCGCTCTCCTCCCTCCTCCTCCCTCCCTCCTCCTCGCCCGAATTCGGCGCGAAGCTGCCGACCTCGGCTGCCCCGGCTGCTGCTGCAGCGATCGCTGCCACGGTCTCCGCCGCGTCGCCGGACGCTCCCGGCACACTCGGTGCGTCCCCCAGCATAGGATCCTCTCCCTCTCTCTCTCTCTCCCTCTCTCTCTCTCCCTCCCTCCCTCTTGCAGCAGCTGAACGAAGATGTAAATGGAGGGCAAGACAGAAGAGGAAGAGGGAAAAAAACGAATCTACCAGAAAAAAAGAGAAATAGAGAGAAGGGTTAATCCCCAACAAGGGTTTCTATGAGAGGAGAGGATGATCAGTTTGTGGTGAATACAGTAACTTTTTATATTTTTGAGGTGGGAGGATCTGCTTGTCAATCTCAAGAAGCTAGCTAAAGCTATTTTTTTTATTATATTTATTTCGGCTTTTCTTTAATTTATATATAGAAGAGAAAAAAAAAACACATCTGAGTGTACGCTTTTTCTCTTTCCCTTTTAGCTGAGGAATCTGCAGATTTAAAAAATAAATAGTTTTTTGGGATGGTTGGTTCTTCTTAAATAAAAAGGAAAAAAGGGAAGAAATTTATAGTAGGGAGCCGATCTTGTCCCCCCTCACTCCTCAGTAAACTATAAAAGCGGCACAGATGGTTGCGTAAAATAAATGAATTTTAAAATACGAGCGTGCTGAAAATAAGATAGATATAAATTTAACTTTATTTTATTTTATTTTTCTTATGTCAACAGCTGCATATGGAGACAATAGTGATAATAAGTTGGTTTTTGTCTGTCCAGCTAAATTGAGTTAAAAGCCGGCCCATGTAGACCACCCCTATTCCCTCTCCATTCTCTCCCCACTTCCTTGTCTTCTTTTTATATTACACAATTATCCCCGATCCGATACGATCGGTTATTCTGGAAATTCAAATCTTTGGTAGGGTATTTCTTATATATATATTTTTTTTATGTTCATATGTTTGCATTGACATCCGTATATATATGAGCATAACGTGAGTGTCGATCTACCTTTCGAGATCATATTATAAAAATTGCGAAATTAGCAGATACATCTATTTTTGCAATGATATACGTCTCTGTCAAGGAAGTAGCAAGGCAAGTTACTAGCGCCACGATTACCACCTTTAGAGTGTACTAGGAAATATATAATTTCAATTAATTTAATGAGAAAATACTTTTCAAATTCTTTTCAAAATTTAAACAAGTTTATATTCGTTACGCAATCCATATGAAAAGAGTCGCACAAACTATTTGATTCAAAAAGGATATTGCAACCGACAAATATTATTTGTACTGGACATGATTAGTGTAAAAATCTGATTAAAAATGCATATCTTTTCTAGAGAAATGAATCATCACAAGACTCTACATCAGAGAGTATGTAGATGTGATGTGATCGCATCCGATTGGCCGTGACCGAAATAATACATGGTCATGGTCACATCATTTGGAGCTCCAGCTGATCTCCTTTTTACTTTCGATAAACTAGGGTTTTTCCTCGCGATTTCAAAAGCTGGCGGATCCACGTGGGGCCTCCCAATGACCTGTGTTTAGCGTAGCCCTAACATGGATCCAATTAGGCACTTAATCATTGAAGCCAATTACAGCACAAATCACACCGGATCGGCACGGCTGATTGCGATCCGAGTCCGCCCCCTGCAGTCTCCCCCAATAATTTATACCCGGTAACTCCCAAGTTCAACTGGCAACGGAAATTTTTATAAAAATTCGCGTATTAATTATTGTGCTGAATAATTAATAATAGGAGTGAGAATGTGATACTCTCTTCTTGTGGGCGCAGGCGGGGTCCTCCGCTGATCATGACCCATGCAGCTTTGACAAGTATAATATGTAGTTTTTATAATCGGGTAAATAAATATTTGACAAAAGGGCATGAGCAGAGCCGATCTCGCGAGGAAAAAGAGATATTTATATTTTTTTTAATAGTGGGATCCACTATTTTGAATTGAAACTAGTTAGATGGTGGGTCAATTTTATAAGGCCATGCCCATTTATGAATCGAAGTGAATAGTGGCCATTTTTGGTTAGGTCGTGACCTACCGTGACATGTGGTATTAAAATATCGAATGGCTTGGTGATATAATAATTATTGGAAAATTCAATGGCCATTAACCCACTTGCGGCGTAATGATCTCTATGACGAATGATAAGCAAGAGGGCTAGTATACACACACACAAAAAAAACCCAATTTCAGAATTTCTTTTCTAATTCAGTAACAAGTTCAACAGAATTATTGAAAAAAAATGGTAAATACCGAACAAAAAATCTTATACTCTAAATTTTTTATTTTGTATCATCAAAAATCCTAAATGTGCCTACCCTCATACAAAAAATCTCAATTTATTTGTCACGAAAAAATCCAAACTTATACATGTGCGACATATAATACTATCTATTTTAGTTGTATTCAAGATATGATACACAAAAATAGTTTGGAATATTAGTGTAATAATGGGCAAGCTTAAGATTCCAGTGACACAAAAAAGAAAGGTTTAAGATGTTTATGTTTTGGTAGGTATGATTTGAGATTTCTTTGTGATATTAACTCAATTAAATATGGATAATACTCAATAGTTATGTAGCATCGCCTCTCATGCATGTTTATTTTTTTATATCTATATATGCGTGTGTGTATATATATATAATAGTTTAACATTCTAGCACTATTCAGGAGTGATTGGGGAGGCATTTCCATCATTATCAAGAATGAAGGGGCGTGAGGTGGACATTGCCGTTGGCGCAAGTTGCTGTACTTCATTGTCAATTAAACCCCAGCACGACTTCATCCATACGCACTTGCACTTTGAAAACGACGCCCCCCCGGAAGAAAAAAGTTTCAAATAAATTTGCCTTCACGCGCCGGTTAACAAAAAATACATAGAATACCCATTTTTCCCAATTTCAACGACAGCACGTCCAAAAATTGTGGATGAGACTTGAAGGCCGGGAAAGAAAAAAATATCCGAGAGCGATGACGTCATAAAGAAGTCAATCCCAATCTTTTAACCAAGGTGAGAATACGTTATATTTTTATAGCTAGACTCGGCTGCCGTTTGTCCAGATTATTAGGGTTGCACTGACTGATCTTTTTCCTTTTTTCTTTTTTTGTAAGGGTTAAAGCGTGAAGGGAATCATGTGGATCTTCGCTTGCGTCGCAAGGCATGCGCCATGCATCTCCATTCCGTCTTCTTTTCTTCAGTTCTTGCTGTCCCTGCGTGGTGCTTCGCTGTCGCAAGGCATTGGAGCTGGCGTGAGGAGTGAACTGTAATGGATCCCCCTTCGTGGGGCGGCTGAAGAGCTTCCCTTTGCTGGAGAGAGAGAGAGAGAGAGAGAGAGAGAGAGAGAGAGGCTTACGTAATCCGAAAGCGTATTTCACAGCCTGACAAGTACAGCCGGAAATCTCTCTGTCAAAAAAACTAATCTGCATCTCACGTCCTGCGTTTCCAGCGGGTTCGGCTCGCTGATGTTGATAAGAACAATGACGACGACAAAGCTGTACGGCCCGCTGTGTGATGCATGTTATTAGGTCATTCTTGATTGGCCGGACATGGCTCGGTCGTTTGAGTGCTTTTCCAGTGCACCCAATCATTTTGCAAGAAAGAAATGCCTAGATTCGGATCGAACAGGTCCTGTCGCAGTAGACTCCTGTATGATCAACGGCTCAGATAGGTTTGATTCGATGAAGTCGGCCGTTGATAAGATCTGTCCGACTTCGTCAATCAATCTGTCGGATCGATCTTTGCATCCTCATATATAGTGCTCCTAGATTTCGGTTCATTTTCCTAAGTTCGGCTCCGTCGCAAATAATACGGAAGCCGTTTGATGACATTTGCTACAAACAAATTAGGGAACGTGCATTCAAGAAAAAAGTATCGAGTACAACCCTAGGTTTCAAGTTCGGACACTAAGTCCAAGGCCGGCCTTAAGGGACTCTCTTGGTGATGGGGGGACTCGGGGTTAGCCACTGGGGTCTTGGGCTTGTCCTTAGGGACTTGATCTTAAAACGCTGCAAATTGGGGCACAATTAGCGAGGTCCCTACCCCGGGTGCTAGGGACTTGAGTATGGATATCAAGGAAGTAGGCATGGGCACCCGATTTGGACGACCTTGGCCTATTCCCAAGGGACTTAGGCCTATCAAGGTCCTGGGTGTGCTTGAGCCGGGAATCTTGTCTCGACTTTAGGGACCTAGGCACAAGCAAGAACAACCTAGGTGCAAAAGCTGAGTACCCGGGAGGCGGTCCTAGGGACACAAGCATGAACGCCGGGTACTTGGGCTCTCATGCCTAATTATTGGGGTCCAAGGTGCAAGCATCGCGGTTTCATTGTATTTTCAAAAAAGATTTCTAATTCTTAAAAAAGGAAGTATTTTTTTTTAATTGAGGATAGATTTTTCCTTAATTATATTTTTTTCCAATGACTCATTTTTCGATAATCGTCATTTTTCTAAGCTATGCAAATGCCGAAAAATATTCTTGACAACAAATTATCTGTGAAACTAACGGATGCGGGACTATTCTTTTGTGACCCCGGAAAAAAAGGCCTTCATTTAATGGATGGAACACGGAATGTTCAAGTAGCCAACTAGCCACGGACCGAACGTACAAGATACGGCCAAGGACTAATATAATTAGCATTTGGTAGTAAATAGGGACTATCGACCTGAGCAGTGTACGACCAAAAAAAAAAAAAAAAAAAACTTGAGCAGTTTGTGTAATCTATATATGCGAGCCAACTCCAGGATCACTAAATAAACCCTTCGTAGGATACTTAATATTATCCTTATTAGCATTTATTGTAAATACAATAATTCTATGAGTACAAAATTATGTCATCACTCAATTTCTAAACATTATCATTGCGATATTTAGATGTTAAATTAGAAGGTTTTCATTGAAATGTCCCTAAAAGTCAGAGTACAATGGACCCCCCCATATGCGTCAATGGAAAAAAAAAATACTTATCTATAAGTAGAACCCGAACAAAAATGGCAGGTTTAGACATTTAAAAAGAAAATATGCAAGCAATAATTCAGTGCCCAGGATGCAGAGTCTAATGTATGGCACCCAAATAATTAATTTCTTATCTTATCACAAGAATTCAAGTAAAAGTATCCAATCAATCACATAAATCCGTAATTCTCGGCGCACTAACTTTTCTCATAGAAATACACATATCGGAGATCAGATTGTTTTACATTAAATATGTTTAGAATTAGCCTTCTGAAAGCGCCCGTTAATTTCAGATATTATTATCGAAAAAAAGAAAAGAGGGTTTAGAGAATTTTTATTTTTATTTTTTTTTAAAAACCTTTTGCCACTCCTCTCAAACTCGTGGGAAAGATTGCTTGCTCAGACATCATCATATGCTGGCTTTGCAGAAAAGAGGATTGATTAATGATGGTGGTGTTCGGAATCTGTCTGAAGATGCCTGAGAAAATGTGCAGATTCACATGTGAAGAAGAAGGTGGTAGCAACGTGGTTATTTAATGAAAGAGGAGCTGTGCATGTGGATCGCCAAAACGTAATGTTTGCCATTAAACTAACTGGTCAGCCCCTAGGGTCCGTACGAACTAATTTCTCTTTTTCTGCTTTGCCTCGTGCATTGCCCAAATTACAAGTATCTTAGGTTTTGCTCTCTCTCTCTCTCTCTCTGTGGCATCAAAGATTGGAAACTGGTTTTTTCATACCTAAAGAAGAAAATATCAGACCAGGTTGTTTTCCTATTATTATGATTTTAATTTGCTGTATGAAATTAGTGGAAAGATAAAAATTTTAAACATTGTTTGAATCCGTAAGAATTGTTGAAAAGTTTATATGTACGTACACATGCCAAACATTTGCATTTTTGTAAAAGTTTCGAGTATTTGGGATGTAAGAGAGAGGGTCAAAGTACTTTAGTTGTGAGATTTGACCAAATGAATGATTAACGATAAAAGTCTATTGAAACAGATAATCCTATTTAGTTACATTTAATATGCAAAAAGATGCAAACGAGTCAATGTCGTTTATACTTTGTTTGTTTCACAAAAAATAAATTATATGAAAAATATTCTCATGAAAATGATTGTCTATATTGCTTAAAATAATTAAATATTTTCATGGTGATGAATTTTTTTATTCATGTTTTTAAGTAATACAAACAATTAATTTTAAGAAAATATCTTTTAAATCATTTAATTTTTACAAAACCAAAAGAGTTTTAATAAGATGACGACATAAGCCTTACGCTATTTAGAAATTAGAAATGTGGTGGGTTGTGCGTAACTATCGATTGATACCTTAAACTTCCATGATTGAATTGCCTTATCAAATGGATCATTGATGCTAAGGACATCGAAATGACAAGCTAGGGAAGCAAAAGGTGGACACCCTCGTGAGAAAAACCTTGTGACGGGGAATCCCATTTCTTCTCCAATATGAGCATTTATTTATTATATTTGTTATATATTATTCTTGTTTTTTTGCTGGATGTGTATGATTGCATCGTGGGTTGCTGCAAGTGCAAGTACTCCCTGCTACAAATCCTGTCCCTCTTCCGTTCAATCTAACAAGAAATGATGTCACAACAAGTCATGTAAAATTATACCATCGACCCAATAATTTTTTCCTGGACTTTATAGGCAGATTGGTAAGGGGGAGTTCTAAAGAAAATGTCAAGTAGCTAAAGCCGCAATTTTCTAGGGCAATAATTAAATAACGTAAGCAAGGACTTTAACCCACTGGCCCCGATCGAAAAAGTTACGGGCAATAATGCAAAATAATTATAATAAATGTTAATAATTATAATCGTGATTATGATTTATTTGTGTATGTAGACAAAAAGGAGTTTACATCACATGGTCGGCATGTGGATGTGAATGAACACTTAGCAAAGGGCACTGTCCACCATGTCTGTCGCCGACTTGGCCACACCCCACGTGGATCCCTTTCTTTTCATCCCCATTTTAACCCCTTTTTCTTCCTTCTCTTGTGTCCCCTTTCATTTTATTTCACATTTTTGCAGAATATTTCTCTGTTTCTATTTTGCATTGAAGTATTGAGCTAAAGATATTAATTATAGGTACGATAGAATATTAATATCGCGGAGTCTTGGTTATCTATGATTATTGCTAGAGATGCGCATAACTTACGTGGTTTCATTCACACAAACGGTTTTAAGTAAAAGATAGGTTAGTTCCCATTCGGACACCTCTAATGTAAATGGCTGTGATATTCTGGAATAAATTTTAGGTTTTGTGGCCTAATTTTGAGAATATCTGCATGTTCTTTTTTTATTTATAGAAAAAGTATATATGACAATTATAAAATCACACCACTCCGAATGTATGGATTCGATTAAGTGTTCACTTGATTCTACTAATATTCTTAGTATACCTTCGCCTAACGCAGATCAACATTATAATAAAATAAAATTCTTTAGGTCCACGAAACTTTATTTTCTTTTTCTTTTTGTCTGCATATGTAAATAATACTATCGCCCGACGCTTTTCCAACTCGATGTTTTATCCTATCTTGAGATTAACATAGTGTTTCATGAATCTTAAATTTACAACTTACATGTTTTCCTTATTATATAAAGATTCAAAAATAAACGACCGGTTCGTTTTCTTAATAGGGTGAGATTTTTCTCTCCGTCCTTAAATCCAGTTGCTCTTATCTCATATATTTTCCTATCTTATTATGATTTTGCTTCACTTCAAAATTAAGATCATATTGAGTTAGGCATAACTTCTTGTCTTAAATTTGCTCTCTTAAATATAGGTTCAAATTTTTTTTTCGGATAGCCCATAGTTATTTTCCCTATCCTTTGCCTCTTCCTTTTACAATGGCAACCCTTACCCAGATTATCCCACTCCTGTCACCCTCCACCGTTCCCACCAACCTCCGTCGGAGCCAAGCGACCCCGCCGGCCATGTCGCTCGGTCACGTCTTCCCACCTCGCGCTAGCAGTGGCTGCACCGTCGCTCTTGGCCTTAGGTGCCAGGAGGCCCCTTCAGGCTCGCTTACCCAACTAATCCTTGCTTCAAAGAACTTTTCTCCTGCCTATTCTACACATTCTGTATCATTATCGAAGTTCAACGTATCATAAGAAAGGATTATCTAAAGCATGTCATAATTAACCCGTTCTACACGGTAAATAACGCTATTCCTAAGTTGTCCTACTAAAAGACTTCATGGATTAAAGAGTTGAAAAGTATAGTGGACTGCCCCACTTGAGGAGAAAGGCCAGGACTCATCGCGTTGGAGACACGTCCAAATTTGACACGACACGAGGAAAAGAACAAGAGCGGAATCTATCAAATTGGACACCTGCCAATCCGACTGTAATCATTGCATGTCTTTATACAATACCTAAAAGAAAAGAGGAAGACTAAAATTTTGAGAAATGCCCAATTATTTCCATGTACTGAGCGAATGAATGCAATTATCAGATTCAAATTTTTAATGAGTCTTTATGTGAATTCCGCATATGTTCCAAATTTCTAAGTAAGCTTCTTCCCGCAAAAGTTCATGGAACAACTACCATGTGCATGTGCCAAACAATCAGCTTTTTCTTTTTCTTTTTTTGGGTGAGAATTGGAATTCGAAGCGTGAAGTTTTCAAATGATTAATTGCTCTCGATTAGGGAAGATCCTTCTTAGAACATGGGGCCATGTGCTTGTCCATTTCACCAAGCAACATATGCGGATGTTTAATGTTTATTAATTGGGTCTGTCCTTGGTTCAATAAGTTGGAGAAAACCTAATCTTGTTCTCTGATAAAAGATGGTACGATGAAGAAGGCACTGAAAAAGTCTCCGAGGGGAGAATAAAATCACCGAATAATGCATAAACCGTATTCTGCAAAAGATGTGGCGTACAAAATAAGTTGAGTGATACCCACGTAAATTATTCTAGTGATTGAGATATGGATGATTTCTATTTAGGATTATGCAAAATCAGATGATTGTGAACCATTTGAATATTTTAGGTTGAGCCATATTTTACTTGATTCTTGATTGGAAGAAATTTTGTCTGAACATGCATTTGATTGATGGATGGCATCTGTATTCATAACCCATCAATCAAAAAGCCACTCGAAGGAAAACACAACCATTATGGATTCCATTGTTGGTTTATAAACTCGATCTTTTAATAACTGTGATCATTTTGTATTTATTTACTATAGTTGTCATTTTCTCAACAGCTTACGGATTGATTTCTGTAATATTTGTTTTTGTCTGTGTGGTAAAGACCTACAAAGGTGCTAACGGGCGGGAAGATAGACCAAACCAAAGCAAAACCTCATTTGGCATTAAGTATAACCATAAAAGGATGGGAGACCCTATTCAACGCTGATGAGATTATTAGGCGCTTCTTAAACATTTAAACTAATTAACCATTCAATATTTGCATTAACTTCCGATCTGAGTTTGAATTTTAAGAGTGGTAGTTATTCTGGGCGATGCCGAAAGATGAGATGCAAAGATGTAGCCGGCTATTTCTTGGTGGAAAAAGGATGACTATTTAAAGAGTAGATAAATTTTGTTTATTTTGCGAAAATTGAATTATTTGGAAATATTTTCTTAAAAATGATCCTTGTATCACTTAAAAATAAAATGAAAAAAAATATTTTCACTTTTTATGAAAATATCTATACATAAATTATAACGATAATAAAAAATATTTTTCATTAACTATTTATTTCAAGCAATATAAAAATTAATTTTTAGGAAAATATTTCCCAAATCATTCTTCTTTTTTTCTCATGAAGCAAATGGAGTCTAAATTACTCTTGGAAATTGAGTGGTGACTTTTTTTTTTTTTTAACTCAATTGAGTGGTGACTTAAAAAAAGAAGAAGAAGAGAGCAACTGGCAAGAAGATCTAAAGCCTTAATCACTAGGATCTTGAAAGGGTCTTTAATCCAAATCATCAGCTTCCATATAATCAAGAGCTAATAGAAGTTAATGAAGGCCTTCGAGTATAACATTTATGGAAAAACACAGTCCCTAGAGAATATTTCCAGTTTCTATACATCTCACACTTGATTTGATTCTAAGGGTAACATCATTAATTGGTGTGGCTTAATCAAATCCAATCGCTCTTTTCAGCATAAAATAACTCGATTCATCAGTAGATCGCTAAAATTCTCGATGGATGGATGAACCGAAACTGAAACCCTGTAATCTTTAGCTGATAAAAAGGTTTTGAGCGATGTGAACATGCGGTTACATAGGACCCGGTCGACTTAATTGCGTTCGTACTCCAACCAAAGAGGTTCATCTGTGCAGAAGATCTGCAACCGAATGCGACCGCTGCGTCTCACGGTCACACGACAGGGAAATGGAAGACGACAATGCCCCATCCATAGCATTTTACAGCGACATTAAGCAGATATTTGATTTAGGCAGGCAATTCCAGAAAATTCAATAGGGTCTTTTCTGGCCAGCTCAGTGAGACTATTTTTAGAAGAATTGAGGCAGCAGCAGCAGATCTAGAATCAAATTTGGCAAACTTTCACTATATCACCAAATGCCATGCCAGAGTTGAGAAATTCAGGATGCAAGCAAGAAGGGAAAACGGAAACATGCTTTGCTTCATGAGCCGAGACTTGAAGTACGTATGCATAGCCACCGACGAAAAAAGCAGAACGTTAAACCGAGAGACGAAACTCTGTCATCTGAAACTTCAATTTATCTTTCTTTCTGTCCAACTTAAATCCTACAAACAAATTTACTTGTTCAAGCAGACACAGCCATTCATCAGTCCTAGTCACCAAATTGTCTACTTGAACAACGATCGATTGACTTGGGAAATCCCAGTACTTTGCACCAGAGAATATATGTACCAAGGCAAAGTTCTGTCGGTTTGTCTTATGTCCACAGCTTTATCGTGGAGATCATCTCCTGTACATCTGATGGCAATTGCCGACAATACTTGCCAGAGATCCAGCATCGTAATCTCTGATCATGTTTAAACATAAAACACCTCTTTAGCTTCTAATCTGCTAGAACACGACCCCAAAATGCATCACAACCACCCCCCCCAAAAAAAAAAAAAAAAAAAAACCACCTTACCGGAGAAAAGAAAAGTAAGGATTCTCATGAGAATAACAGCTAGTGGGAAAGGGAATGGCCGTCGGGCCTTACAACTTTGATAAAAACTTATGGACATTTACATCTTGGGAAAATGTCACAAATGGTCCCTATATTTTTACTCAATATGCAATTTCGTCCATGAACTTTCAATTCGCTCAATTTAATATCTGAACTATTGATAAATGTCCGATTTAGTCCTTAAATTTTCGATCGTCTCAATTTGATCCTTGAATTATTGATAAAATGTCTGATTTAGTTATTTGTTATTGTTCTTCCTTTTTTTTTTTTTTGGCTTCTTCTCTCTTCCTTCCACTGGAGCCGGCGAAGGGAAGCCGGCATCCGGTGAGGGTCGCCCTCACCAATGTCGGCGAGGGCCATCCTTGCCGGACGCGGGTGAGGGCGAGGCTCCCTCACAGATTTGGCGAGGAAGCCCCTCGCTAGCGTCCCTCGCAGATTTGGTGAGGGAGCCCCTCGCCCGATGTTGGCGAGGAAGCCCCTTGCCGGCGTCCCTCGCCCGATGCCGGTGAGGGAGCCTTGCCCTCGCCTGCGTCCGGCGAAGGCGACTCTCGCTGGACGCCGACTTCCCTTTGCCGGAGCAGAGAGAAGAAGAAAAAAAAAAAAAAAAGAGGAAAAACAGTAACGAAAAACTAGATTTGACATTTTATCAATAATTTAGGGACCAAATTGAGCCAATTAAAAGTTCATTAATTAAATTGGACATTTATCAATAATTTGGGGACCAAATTGAGCGAATTAAAAGTTTAGGGACGAAATTACACGTTGAGTAAAAATATAAAGACCATTTGTGACATTTTTCCTTACATCTTCGAATGTCATAAGTGACATCAATTTTCAAGACACAAGCAACATAAACGCCATTGAATGCCAGTCGTAGCTTAATTTTTTTTTTTTTTTTTTTGGGAATTTAGATCGGTTTAAGCAAGCGGCATACAAACCAGATATTCCTGCGAAGAACGGTAGTAATTTTCACATAACACGGGTCGGTGCATGAGTAGAAAAAATGCTCGAACTTTAGAAGTTAAGATCGAATACAGGATTTCCAATCCTAGCAGGAAAGGGAGGGAAATGGATACTCAATTTCAAGTGAGTAAACAGAATTTCATACTCGATCTCATGGATACATATCGAATTCTATGGAAAGCCGTATACGATGAAAGTCGTATGTACGGCTTGGAGGGAGATCTTTTTTTCATATCTTTCAAGATCCACCCTACAATATGAGGTCAAAAAGTCAAAATAAATGATTTTAGCCCTTATAAAAAGAAAACTGATTCTTGAATCCCTTTCACGCTCATGTCACGTCGAGGTACTGCAGAAGAAAAAACTGCAAAATCCGATCCAATTTATCGTAATCGATTAGTTAACATGTTGGTTAACCGTATTCTGAAACACGAAAAAAAATCACTGGCTTATCAAATTATCTATCGAGCCATGAAAAAGATTCAACAAAAGACAGAAACAAATCCACTATTTATTTTACGTCAAGCAATACGTGGAGTAAGTCCTGATATAGCAGTAAAAGCAAGACGTGTAGGCGAATCGACTCATCAAGTTCTCATTGAAATAGGATCCATACAAGGAAAAGCATTTGCCATTCGTTGGTTATTAGGAGCATCCCGAAAACATCCCGGTCAAAATATGGCTTTCAAATTAAGTTCCGAATTAGTGGATGCTGCCAAAAGAAGTGGCGATGCCATACGCAAAAAGGAAGAGACTCATAGAATGGCAGAGGCAAAAAGAGCTTTTGCGCATTTTCGTTAATCCATGAACAGAGGATCTATATAGACACATAGATCCGTGGATCCATATATCTCGATCGGAAAAGAATCAATAGAAAAAGAAAGAATTGGAATTTGATCGATATATTTCTCGAAACAAACAAAAAAGAAACGAAAGATGAAACATAAATCATGGATCAACTACTCGCAGTAAAACCTTTCAAGCGCAAAATAGCCCGAAGTGCTGCGGCAACAATGTGTATTTTACTTTCCTTAGGGTTCTGCCAATGTCATTCTTTGCAGTGCTTGCCGTATAGTCACATATAGTCTAACAAGATCATTATGGGGTGATTGTCTCACATCACCAGACCAGCTTAAAACAAATATTTTTGTCTCATTCTTCTCAGATCGTAACAATGTTGTTCCATGCCCAGCCAGTCACAACTTTGTCTTCCGCGGTACCTAGCAATCATCTTCATCCCCGTTACAGCATTCAGTAAGCCTGTTGACATCCAATTGTCCAGCCCTCCCCATCATAAGAAGCATAATCCGCTTCATCCAGCATTGAGAACTTATCCACAAGAAAACACTTTGATACATCCCATCGCAGTCACTACTTTCTATACTTCGAATCCTTGCGCTCCTATTTGGACCTATTTAAACTGACTCGTGTTTTAGATTTTTCCATCATAATTCAAGACTGCTTTGTTTCTCTCATTAAAGCTATATGATCCACAAATCATTAGGGAACTAAGCTGTGAACTGTAAGCATGTGCCTCACTAGAGTGAAGCATAAGATCTCAGCCAAACTCAATATATGTTTATAACCCAATAAATTCCTCCATTGGGCCCCCTTCCTTCAGAATCTGTATGCATCCCGTTACAAAGAGTTGCCATGTAGAAGTTTATTTCTTCCATTACGAAGCTAACTAGATGGAATGAAGACAACACATGAAAATCATGTGCTAGTTACACTCAGCAAAAACACCCTCAATCTGGCTTAAGGTATTGTTATACTTTTGATTGCAATCCGATAACACTGCCAAGTTCCAGAACACCATCTCAACATCACAGTCCAGTTCTAGCATCTGCTAACTAATTTAAGAGATGAATTAAAAGGGCACAATATCAGAGAATAAGAACCTACAAAAAATTCAAATTGATATTCACATCTAAAATGATCAGACACTGGTTACAACTCATATCATTCGCAGAAAAAAATAGAGCCATTGCACCAATGTAGACATCAAAGAAAGTGAAAGTTATTAGCATCCGAGATCGTGGAAACAAGTTGAGCTTGGATCCAGACTGAGGCAGGTCAGAGCCCAGGATCAAATAGTGACACACTGACACATGTCACAAGAAAGTCTCATACATTTCAATTGTTCAGATGATGCAAATACTAGCAAATCTATTTCTCCCATATAGGTCAGCAGTCGGTGACACAAATTATGCACACCATTATACTTTATTTTGCACTATGTATACGATGAGATTCAAATATTCAAGATCTTCCCTTACAGTTCCATAACACCATCCCAAGATCACAGTCCAGCTCTAGCCCTGCTAACTAATGTCAGATAAGAATTTAAAGGGCACTATATCAGAGAACAGGAACCTATAATACTTCAAATTGACTGTTATTCACATCTAAAACAATCAGACACTGGTTACTACTCATATCACTTGCAGACAGAGATGGCACTATTGCACCAGTGTAGACATCAGAAAGACTGCGAAATTTATTAGCATCCAAGATAGTGCAAACCAGTTGATCTTGGATGATGGTTGAGACAGGTAAGAGCCCAAGAATCAATAGCGGCACACAATGTAATAAGAAAGTCACACACAACTTTTATTGTTCAGATGTCCAAAACTACTAAGCACAGTCAGCAGTCAGCAGCAAGAATTATGCACACCACTGTACTTTATTTTGTATTATCTATTCAATGTGATTCAAATACTCAAGATCTTCCCTCACAAGTCCCAACTATAACTCTTTATGCTCTCTCTACCCTTTTTGAAGTACATCGCGACAAAACACCAGAAGACGTTTCATGTGTCCTGACCTCCTCAAACAAGCTTTTCTCATCGTACCCTTAATTGAGGTAACGCCAATTTCTTTTTCAAATATATTCGTTTGGGATCTATCTTTTCTTGAGTACTACTAGAATCAACAACGCATTTCATCGTAGTGCGATTTTTCTGTGCATAAATTGGCAATTTTGGGAAAAAAAACTAATTAGGGACCAATCTGCAAAACATAGTTCAGTTCACATTGGGTTTACCAAAGATGTGACAAGAATAATAGTGTTAAGAGTAATTCAAGATTGAACCATGTTTTTATCTAATAGCTTAAGCTTTTAGAATAGTTAGCAGTGATCCC
The DNA here is from genome assembly GCA_014182555.1 of Eucalyptus erythrocorys. NCBI lineage: Eukaryota > Viridiplantae > Streptophyta > Magnoliopsida > Myrtales > Myrtaceae > Eucalyptus > Eucalyptus erythrocorys. Next base: position 49,901,284 of record CM024602.1, read on the forward strand.
ATCAAAATCTCACATGGTATCAGAGCAAGAGGTTCTGAGTTCAAATCTTTCTAAGCCCCTATTTGCCTTCCCAATTATATATTTCCATAGTTTAGGCTTAAACCAAAGTCCAGCCTACTCGTGAGGAGAAGTGTTAAGAGTAATTAAAGATTGAATCACGCCTTCATCTAATAGCTCAAACTTTTAGAACAGTTGGCAATGGTCTAATCAAAATTTCACAAATAAAATTCACCATATTCCTAGATGTCATAAAGTTCAAAATGCCAGAGTCACTTGGAACAAAAATTTTGATGAAATCCAGCTTCCTACGCAAAGATTTAGCAAAAACTAAAACTAAAAAGTGAAAAAGATTTTGTGCAGTAGTGAAGGATTAAGATAAGGCACCATCAAGGTCACCAAAAAAAAAAAAAAAAAAAAAAAAAAAAGAAAAGGCACCATCACGTTTGCATGCATAACACGTGTGTTCATAGCCATTTAACCTCGTATCCCACACAATAGGTAGCTTGTGAAAAACTATCCATGTCCAAAACACAAACATATAAACCTCAGACTTATGGAAGATTAGACAAGCCTCTCGACTCAAGTAGATATCCATGATAGGAAGGATTAAAATACAAAAAAAAATTTCCCAGGTTTGAACTTGTGGATAATCAGACAACAAGTAAGATAGAGGCACCGTGGAATCCGATATATTGAAGCAATCGGTATACTAGGAAGAATAACAACACATACAAGTTTCTCAAGTTTTAAGTTTTGGAAGATTCAACAACGCTCCTGATTCAAAACCAAGCAGTCTACATAACCTACTGACAGGAATCTAGTACAAAAGATAACACTGAAATATTCAAAAGAGATTTAAGTTATGTGATGCAGGAATTACATCTTTGCTGCTGAAGAGGGACTTGAAACTTCAGTTTTCCAGTCAATACTTTGGTCAATTAAACATTTCCTAGATAAAAGAAAAACCAAGGGGCAATATTGGAATTCTCCATGCATGGAAAAGTCAATATATTTGATGCACAGAGCATACAAAATTTAACCTGTAGTCACTAGCAACTCTGCTAAGGACCTTTCATCTCTTGAATAACAAAAAGAGTCAAGTAATCCCTTAACCAACTGATTAAAGACTTGATTTGATAACAAGCTAGCAAGACAAAATGTTGTCCCCTAACGAAGAAGCAATGTGTATTAGACTCACTCAATTGAAAGAATCGAAACAGATCTAATTCAAGGCCAATTATATCCTATCTTAAACTGCAAAGAAATCCAGAAGGATGCAGCAGCAAACTAATTCTTGATTGACAGACAGGAGTTAGCTTGAACAGCATTCATACATTCCAAAAGATAAAATATGAAAGAGAGAATGTGAATAGACCCAGTAACAATTTAAGGAGAGCAGAAAAGGCAAAAATCCGGTGGCTAAAGATATATCACAAGTAAAACCAAGTACATGAGAGACATTACAAGATGAGGGTCAACAAGAAGAAACAGACCGTCATATATCGCCACTCATCTACTAACAGAATATTTTCTCTCTTTTGCAGTAAACATCAACTACTGGAATTTGAGTAGCACCACTCCACTGAATATTTAATGGCAGCTACTAGCCAGAAAGCTTCATATCATGTTGATAATCTCAAAAAGGACAAGACTGACCTCACTATCTTCTAACTAAAGTCAACACCCATCTCCTTTCGTCTCAATTCTAAGGCCATACGTTCATTTTCAAGCTTCATCTTTTCATTTTCCATTTTCATCTTTTCTAATTCGCGGTCTCTTTTCTTGCAAAATCTCTCCCATTTGAAGCGCTGTTTCTCCAACTCCAACATCTCATATTGAATTTGTAACTTCTGTTCTTCCAGTTGAAGTGAACGAGATTCATTCGACTGCTTCTGTGACCAAGCCCTATTCTCTGAAAAAGTTTGATTCATATCATGATGTACCACATGAGAATGGGAAAGGGAGCTTTTGTTGAACTCTTGAACATTCAGAGAAGAACCAAAACTGAAATCTTCATGGCCTTGGGGTTGCTTCATCCTCTTTGCAGAACCCTTCGAAACCCCACACATTGTCCTGCCATCACCATGAGGAGCATAATTCTCCTCATGTTCGTCGTGATCATCATTATCCACATCTTGGTCGTCCTCATCAAAGTCATCAGGGTTGTTTCTTCTGACATCATTACTCTCATGATCATCTCTACTTCTGAGAGCCAGCTGCAGAGAGCGTTGTAAGGCTGGGTCATGAGGTAAATGTAGCCGATTGCTATTGTGGTAAGAGCACATCTCTTCATAGAACAAATGCTTTGAGCTCAAAATTTTCTTGACATCATCCTTCTCCTTCTCCGAAAGGAACTCTATCACATCCAAAAGTGCAGGATTCTCAACCACCTGGCAGGAAGTCCCCCGACCAAGCATATCGTTGAGTTTCTTGTACCTCTTATTAAGGTCATTGAATTTATCCTCACACTGCTGAGGTGAGACATGGTAACCCCTCTCAGCCAAGACCTTCGAAATTGACTTCCATTTACCCTTTTTCTGCAAGACAGCAAACTTTCTTCGTCCCCCACCCCCACAATCTGAACCTGAATCTTCACCTATATAGGAGACGGCAGTGATCAGAAGTCTAACCATCTTATCAGTCCATTTCACCCTTTGCCATGGTGACCCTTTTTTCCCTTTGCTTACATCATTATGACTATCAATACCATCTTCGGTAAAGCTTGGATCATCGTCATCGCTTGCCGAGTTCTTGCACCTCTCCCCTTTGTTGAAATCTCCCACAGAGATCATCTGATCGCAACCTGGCAATGCTCCCATGGTAAGTGGGAAACCCTCATGGATTGAGGGGTGGACTCCAGGCGTCTGGCGAGGATGAGAGTGATGTGGCTGATGAAGCGTGTGTGATTGTTGCGCTTGACCATGGATTTGCATTGATCTCTGCAAATCTAGACTTCCATATGCAGGATTACCTGGGATCATACCTCCTTGTGACATATTCCCTTCCATTGCTTTACCCAAACAACAATTAATCAAGACACGCGAGCTTATCTCACTTAAAACCCTATTTTATATATTTTTCAAGCGAGCATAGCCATCTGCCAACGCAAATTCATTTACCCTGAGGGCCACAACGAAGCAAACCCGTCTTTTTCCTCACCCAGCTCAAGCAAATTCTACTCACTCTTTGGGATCCTTCTGACAGTTCCCAGATCGTCAAGCAAGCACCTTTCCCATCACAGAAACACCAATCCAGCCACTACAACACGAATCCCACAAAATCTCCTGGATCAAGCCTAACCAGACCAAACTGCAGCTCACCTCTCACACAAACCCAGCACTAAAAATCACCACAGGCTGAACCCAAAAGAAAACACACACGCACCCAAGACGCAACTCCTGAAGATTCAATCCAAAATGTCGTTCACCAGAGAGAAAGGGACGGCCGACTTATCTGGGCAGAACCCTGCACAGAGCTTCACCACCCTCGACGGCAGCGCCAAAAAAGTCCCTCCCAGAAAAAAAGGCGAGGAACCCACAACGCTTACGGGCGCCCCCACAAAAACCCAAGACCCATCTGGCCTCAGCGGCTCAAAAGGAGAGAGCTTTTTTGAAGGGGGGGAAAAACAGAGAGGCGTGTGCCCGAAAAGCCGAATAAAAATCCGGCCTTTATATCAATGCGACTGCAGTCTGCAAGTGGGTTCTTGTCTTTTTCTAATTACTTATTATCTTTTTCCTCCCAGTTGCGTTTGCCTTGCGCATCGATGAATTTTTTTATGGGGAAAAAAGGTTCTTTTTTTGCAGGTTCAGTGAATGAAGAAAGATCCGTTGGCCCCACGGTCGGACGTCCAAATCAAGATCGAAAGATCGATAGAGAAACTCCAAAGGCCAATCCTCTGTCAAACGGAAGCGTATTCTATCGACATCTCCGCAGCGTAATGACAAACAAGAACAATAATTGACAACTCGGGGAGGAATAAAATTTGAGGAAAAATGGTTGCTTTCTCACATAGTATTGGAAGTGGAACAGCGATTAGCTGGGGAGAACAAGCAATTTGCAATAGATTAGCATATTTCTATGTGGCAACTTGGCCTCCCAAGTGGGGGGTTTCAATATTGTTTTGTGATTAGTTGGTGCTTAGATAATAAACTATTCGTTTCGTTATAAAATAACGTTAGAGTGTGATTGGAAGCCGAACTTATCAATCTGAGAAATTCTCGATCCAAGCTTATACTGAACCAATAAAATTAGAGCTCAAATCAAATTGATAAATTTGTTTTGCTATGGGTTTGGTTCGATTTCGGACCGTTATCATCGAACCGATTTGTAAATAGGAAATTTAATAGTTATTTGGGCTTTATTTGTTTCGTAGAAAAGGAATAATTTAAAAAAGAATTCCTTAAAATGATCGTTCGTATGATTTATAAAAATGAGTTAACAAGACATGTTTTTATCATTTACGAAAATATTTAGGCATAATTATTATTGACAAGGAAAACATCTTTTATTGATTAATTATTTCAATCGATTATTTTTAAGAAAACATTTTTAAATAATTTATTTTCCATAAAACAAACAGAATTTTAGATTATCTAACTTCAACTTGAGATGGAAATTAATAAAAATGCACCTATTTCCCCACACTTATCATAACTAAATATGATAAAATTATCCATATATGGAAAAATATTATTTAAATTAAGAAAAAAATTATGGAAGAGATTTCTTTCATAAGTATTATATGAGATGGGAAATCAATCAATAATAACTGACTTGAGAAGTAGAAATCATTTATCTAATAGAATAGAAGAATCTTGCGGATGGGGATAATTCACTTGATTAGGCTGAATTACGGATAATTCACTTGATTAGGCTGAATTTCAATTTTTTTTTAGTCAAAAAGGAGGCAAAAAAAAAAAAAAATTCAACTCATCAGTCGAGCTCGATCATATCAATTTCCATTGTTACAAACCAAACCAACCTAACAAACCAAGAAGAAAAGTCTCAACCAAAACCGAACCAACAAATCCATAAATTGCACTTTTCAGTTTGGCTCGGTTTGGTTGAGTTTATTGGAATTTAGTTTTCCAAAACACACCCCTAATTCGTTGCTCATTTTGGTGGTCCATCTAGGCAGGCTGTAGAGTCAAATCTGAATACCCGTGATCGCCCTTGTTAAGGGTTTCATCAAGAAAAAACCAAGAGAAAAGGCGTACTCTGTACTCTCGCGGAAAAGTTCATATGGAAAGTTCATGCACGTGGCTGAGAATATTGAGATTAGGGAACCCCCCCGAACCCATCACCTTGTCCTTTGTCCCTTTAGGTTTCGTTTCTCCCGTCCTCCCGTTTTTTTGGTAGACAAGTCCAAGATCACGACGCGCGTTTCCCCTTCTCTTTTTGAAATTGGGGACAAGTAGGTGTACTGGAAAATACGATATAGGGAACACATGTCATGTGATTCAGAACAAGAGTTGAATTGCCAATTCAGCAGAGATCGAACAGCCTGAAACGACGAATTCCAAAAAAGCAGCTTTGACCCAAAAAAGTTCCTAAGACCACGCAAATTTCGCTAGTACCGCAAGAGACCAGCTTCCCAGAGTCAACAAATGATAAAAAGTAAAAACAATACGGCAGACTAGATCTATAGTTCCTTATTAACAGTTCCCCAAGAGGCCGAAAAATTGGCTAGTTATCCACCAAGCTACATAAAAATTAATGCTACATAGAGATTCGTCCCATAAGAATCAATATGTCCTGGCTTTCCCTTTGATAAGAAACAATCGGAATTAGAGAGATACATCAGTACACACAGTAAAGGAAGGGAATGGATATACTTGAGACCAAAAAAGAAAGTATTAAACGTCCCGATTTTAACATGCCCAAACGATTACCCTCCTCTTGTCAATCACTGCATCGGCACAATCTTACACGCATTTCAAATGCCATCCCACCGCTTTTTAGTTCCTATGAAGCACACAAGCCATGTCCAGCCAAATTCAATGCTTAATTGACTTTCACACGATACTTGGAGGATCCCCAATCCAGTTACAAACAGCACGAGGCCACCGAGTGCGTATGCAGTCCACAAGGGGTGCATGCTGAGGAGGCTCTTGTTTAGCCACTTCAGCATCCTTTGCGTTCGACTGATCCCCACCTGAACCAGAGGGTGCTGCTGCCATGAATTCTTCAGGGGTCCATCGTGGCGGGACAGAAACTCTCAATTTAGTAAGTCTAGGCCTTTGAACTGGAGCCTCATTCCCCGAGTTTGCTTGGCCATTCAAATCCGACTTTGCAATTCCATTGAAATGGTAAAGATCAAACACCTTTTTGCCCATCAATCCTGAGGAGTCCTTTAGACCTCCCATACTGCTGTCTAGATCTAATATGGCCTGCCAAAATTCACTCCACACAATAAAGCCTGAGCTGCAAAGTTGATCGACTTTTTCAGGAGTAAACCTGATGTCAGTCTCCCTTAATACTTGATGGAATCCTTCCACACCAATAAAACCACCCCCTCCACTCTGATCTTGTGCATCAAAAGCCCTCCGAATCTGCGATTCCCTTTCTTCTAGTTTGTTCTCTTCCTGAACAACCGTATCAAGAGCAAATAGGACTGTGTAATGGGACTCACTTCCAACAACCCATATAGGCCAGATTGGGCGCTTCAAATGCTGCCCAACCTTGCAAAAGTTAAGCGATTCTAACAGAGTCAGAAACCCAACTTCCACGCATGTTGATATGCCCTTTAAGAACATACCACCACCTAGATCCATCCTGTCATCGAAAACGTTGGGCACAGCCTGCCCGCAGAGGAGCAGGTTTACAATTTCCTGCCCCAAGACAATCGTAAGTTTGCATCAAAATTTTCTCCACATCTTCACTATATACCATTTGCACAGTAAATAAGATACAAGGTATTTCTCAGAAGCATCGAAACTCTTGAACTGCCCAATAAAACAATAAATTTTTGATGCAATGATAGTTACCTGTGATGCATGGCCAAATGGTGCAGTTACCAGAGGAAGACTGGGATCGTCTCTGTCAGCTTGAACAGCATCCTACGATTACAGAATGCCTCAACACCATTATTTCCTCTGTTTGATCATCATCAACTACATTTCCTTACACATTAGCTTTTCCAGTGGATCAAATTTCTTACTTTTTAGATCATCAGTTATAATCTCAGCATCCTTTCTGTGGCCTAACAAGATAGCATGATTTTAAAGTTTTGACTTATGAAAATATTTGATCACTTTCTGAATTCTGACTTTTCGGCAAATAAAGAATAATTAATAAAAAAGAAAAATCATTCTGACTAATGGCAGGTGGATGACACAAGCAGTATTGTACTAATATCGAGAGGAATCATAGAACTTAGGCAGCCAAAAGAATAGGAAATAAAGCTGCTCCTCCTGGATCGTGGAAAAAGGGTTTCATGTTGAAGGCAAGATACCATGGCTTCGCAATACATTCTATTAACATGGTCAATGAAAATGGAACATTGGCTGAGTCAGAAATGTGTTTTAACATCTAAAGATAAACTGTTTATTTTATCTCTCAAAGAAATACTAAGATTTGGACAGCAAACAAAGTAAACGGAACTAGACATCAATATTTGTAAACTATTATTTGACAAGCTTGCCGGATGACTAGAAAAGGGAACAGTATCATACCAGTCCCCGAGAGAGTAAAGCAGAGATAAGAAATAGCAGTGCCCCCATTCGACTTTGAAAAACAGGAAGTGTTGCTTCAAGCCTCTGAAAAACAGTATCTTGCACACTATAAGTCTCAACTCTTAGAATACTCTGCAAATCAGAAGCTGATTCTATCGAAAGTCCCTCCAGAGCTTTGATAATACTCTAAGCAACAAAAAATAATGGTAATTAGTTTAATCAATTTGAAAAGGAACTTCTGAAAGCAAGCGAAATGGTCAGAAAATAGTCAGAACCTATGTATCACTACCTTTAAAGTACATGAAACACCAACCTATTGCCTACCTCATCCTTTGAACCATCCGCAGCCCCCTCAAGTTCTTTACCAGTAACACTTAAAGTGGCAATAACTGCCCTTTTATTACTTCCACAGCGAAATAAAATCTCACTCATACTTCTTATCAATGCCCTGTCACTGATATTAAAAAATAGAAGAAGATATTGCTAGTTAGCTCAATTAATGAATATTGCAACTTGCATATCAAAGTAGCACAGCCAATGGAAACAGATTAAACAGAGAAAACAACAACCAAATGTAAGACAAACAACCTTCCGACCAACAACTTACTGCATGTAACCATCTTAAGCCTTAAAAAAATATTTAAAGTAGCTGCATTTTTTCTACTAGATAATTCGTATAGTAAAACGAGTTTCGCAAAAATGGGATAAATCAATTACAAGTATTTGGTTTGCAACGACTAAGAATCAGTCCTTGTTAGAATATATTTGGAAATTTTCTAGTGCTGAAGGGCATCGGTCCAAATCCAACAGATCATAATGACTAGTAAACCTAGGCAAGAGGAAGTCTCCAAAGGTACCTTATAAGTTATTCATCATCAATGCCCAAAACCTGTCTTTACCCTATCAATGCAACCAGGAATATGACCAAGTAAATAGCAAAATCATTTATGTAATAAATATATGTCCAGGATTTACTATTATCACATGTTAATCAACAAAACTAGTTTACTATCATCACATGTCCAGGTTATGGTTTGGGAGCAGAACCATTCCATTGCATTCCTCGTACTTTTCCAACTTTTCAAAAATTTTAGCATTCTCTACATATGCCAATCAATATAATCTAAAATACGAGCAACAAGAGAGCAGTAATTGAAAGAGACTGCCTATAGCTTACAGAACTAAAAGAATAATCATATAACCATTCTCTCTCCTTGGGTAAAGAACAATGAAATTAATTATATTCAACCATATATAGAGAAAAATCAACCAAACAAACTAAACATGATTGCTGATGTGGGAGATGTACTCAACCCAACTAAAAAAGATGAGGAAGTAATTACAGCTAACAGAATCATTCACTAACATTAGGCAACAAGTATAGGCAGAAACAAACCAAAAGGAAGGCAACAACCAAGAAAACAATAAGCTCTCTATAGATTAATTACCTTAATTTTTCACTGTCTGTAAGTGAGGCAAGATTATCTGAACCTTGAAATTGTCTTTGAGACGATGCTTTTGTACCATGGAATGGTGAAATAGTCGATGCACCTTTACGCAAATCGTCCGGAAAGAAAAGAAGATACTTGAGAACAAAAGCCTACACAAGCAAACTTTTATTATTGTAAACAACATTAGTAAAAGAATACAACATGATCCTAAAAGCAGACAATAAAACCAACTAGATAGGCACTAAAATGTCAACATAGCCATAACCCTGTCGCAGTTACCGTCTCAAATAAGTGATCATAGCATCCACCATGCAACAACACATCACCAGTATCAACCCATTAAATTAATATTATTCACCACCAAACCAACAATTAATAAAATATTACGACTAAAAGAATATAATGATGGATGCCAGATAGATTATAACTTCTTTTCTCGAACTGCCAAATTGTAAGGTTAACATGTAGTGAACCGCATTCACTGACAAAATCATTGGTTATTTTTGTTGTCTTTATATTGTTATTTGTTTGCTGCATTGTAAACTCAGCAATAATCTGTAGTGCCTGCCTTCTAATAGATCATAGTGATGAAAGCTGCATTCGCGATATTTACCCTCTTCCTATACAAATTTGAGACATACTCATCGATGATGTCCTAATATTCAAGAAAAAACCATAAACAAAGCCATCAGGATCTGGACCTATATTTTCACTGCATTCAGACAGCATATGTCATCCAGTGGTTGCCTTATCTAGAATGTTGGAGTAAGAAGACGTCTAAGGAGACTCTTACGATCCAGCTCAATTCCATTAAAAAGCACCGATTTTAGGTTAGGCCTCAATTATGGCCCAGTTTTTTTTTTTCCTCCACAACAAAGCCCCTACTTTGGGTTGGGTTCCGATTCTAGCCCAAACTTTTTTTTCTTTTTTTTGGGGCTCATGAAAAAACACAAACTTCAATCAATATCCAAATCTATTTTTTGTCTTAAAAAAATGACAAAATTTCAGTTCATATCCAAATCTTACCCTTAAAGTTTCCATCTAATGATCCCGTTAAAGACTGGACATATCCTTCCATGTGTAAGACGAGAGATAAATAATTTGTTGGATTTTTAAGGGCATTATTGGATGGAAACTTGAGGAGGCCAGATTTGGGTATTGACTGAAAATTGGTGGTTTTTCATGTGACAAAAAAAAAAAAAATTTCAAGCTAGAATTAGGATTAGACCTAAAAATTGGTGCTCTTTTATGCGCTATAAAAAGTTTAGATCAGAATTGAGACCTAAAGTTGGTGCTTTTTAATGAGATAAAAAGAAAGTTCAAGCCATAATTAGGACCTGACCTAAAGTTGATTTTTTTTAGGGAATTGGACCCTTCGGATCCACATAGCCATGCTTCAGATTTCTAGGAGTCAAAAACACAGAAGATTTTGAAAGGCATACTTGCTAAGAACTTATCAGCAAAACTGGTTCAAAAACCAACAACCTTGTATCTCCACGATCTGTGTGTGAAAATTATAAAACCTAAATGCAACAAACACAATATACATCTTAAAATAGCAAGGTGCTATGTTGAGAAAACAGGGTATTACTTGTATGGCTGCTAAGACACCGCAGGGCCCACCTTCATGCTGCACTAAGCCCATAGATGTTTCTGGATCAGGGCTGAACCTGAAGTGAGGGTTTGATGGTATAAATGCTAGGTGTATAAGATCTTCAAATAAATCAACATCACAAGTTTTACAAGCAACATAGATGATGCAAATGTAGTGAGCAGACAGGAAAATCAATGAAAACAAACTACTCTATACAAAAGGTGAAAAGAACATGGAGACCAATGAGACTCCGCACAAATGAGAGCAGTCAATTTCCCTAGGATCACCATGCATGTAGTACATCACTTGATTGCTCAGGCATAATCAACAAAAGAAGAGGCCCCAACATTCACAAGTTGATTCTTGTTTCCACTAGATATGTCCCTTCACTCCATATTAGATAAAAGGATTTGTAAAACAAGTATTTTAAAAGCAGGTGGTCAGGCACATCAACATGGATTGCTAACTGGTCAACAATGGATGCATTGCAACACCCATTTACCACTATGATTCCTCTATTCCTTCCAGGTACATACTAAAACTACCTCACTCTACTTTTTATCGCCTTGACATCACATGAAGCATAAGTAGAGCAGGTAACTCACAAACTAACTGTAGCATGGCAGCAGCAAAAACAGAGATGCAATTGACATCCAGCCTTTAAAAGAGTCTCCATTAGTTTTCAGTCATATACCTGATATTTAGTTCACAAACCAACAAGCGGCATTTTTTTTTCTATTGCTAAATGATAAAAAAGACATGTAAATAAAAGCAGAAGAAAAACAATTTTCAATTATCTGCAGCGGGTCCAAAAGGAATCTTTAAAAGCACATTGCCTCTATTTTTTTAACCACAAGTTTGACGAGGCATAATCAACATGAGGATCTTCTTCAAAGCAAATGATGCATGTGCACCAACTCAGGGCATATCACTTTCTAAATTCACTTCCAGTGCAATCGCTATGATGCCTTTCTTACTTCTAAAGACATCATAAAACTATCGGAGTGAACTTTATGTTGCCTTATCGACCTCAAAGGAAGAGTGAGCAAATGACAAACATTAACCATGGCTCCAAAGAAACCACAAGAAATGCAAATATATTGAACTTCCAAAATCTAAACAACTATTTACTCGCTCTGTTTAATCATATGCTTACTTAATGCTGAGCTCATGAACCAAACGCCAAAACATAAATGAAAAAATTGACAAAGAAAACCAAACAAATGGAATCCAATACCAATTCCAACTCAGTTACATAACCATTTTCAGATTTTGATAAATTCAACTGGTTCGATTCATAGATTTGTATTCATAGAACCAACACAATGCCTAATTACATCGAATCACCACGAGAATTCGTTACAGGTTCCAGGGATTAACTATGATAGATAGCACAGAACAATCAGAAGAGCAATTTAACACATTTCAGTTGCCCGCATGCCATACCTTATCCCTTGATTACTCCACTGCGCGAGAATTCCTTTCGAAACATCGCTTCCAAAAACCATCGAGAACAACTGACATGCTTCTTCACTCGACAGCCCTCTCCCAGTTCGCCCATCATCCACTCTGGCTCCCCCCTCCCTTCGCGGGAGAGGCGTAGACTTCTCATTATTCGGTGCCGACAACGGCGATGGCGAATGAGATGGAGCAGGCGACGGAGATGGAGCAGGCGACGGCGCCCCCCCAGCGCCCCTGGCGGCCAGCATCCTCTTCTCAGCCGCGGCGGCCATGAGCTCCCTCTGCATCCGGCGCCCGTCCTCCGGCGACGACGACGAGGACGCCGCCGCCGCAACCGCAGCCGCCGCCGCCGGGGCACCCCCGGCGGCGGCGTCCCTCGGCTTGCTCCGCTTGGGCTCCGGCGGCGAGGGCTGCATGCTGAGGCGCAGCGCCATCTTCAGGTCCTCCTCCTCCTGATCCGCCATCTGCGAACGAACGAACGCACGCCCGCGCGTCCCCCGCCCCGGCGCGGGACAAAAAGAGGGGGAGAGGAAATCTCGAGAAAGAGCGAGTAAGGCCGGATTAGGGTTTTCCCCCCACGGGGGCTCCCGCTACTCCATCGGTGGCTCCGCCGTCGGATCGGCCGTTGGCCTTGCCGGAGATCGACGCGAAGATCGGCGGCGGCGGAATCGAAGAGGTGGAGGGGGTGGATCGAAAGCTTCCGATCGGGGACTTGGAATCCGCTCCGATTTAAAACCTTTCAGCGACAGGATCGTCGGGGAAGAAAGGAATCTCGCTGTTCTTTCATTTCTCTCTCTCTCTCTCTCTCTTTGCCAGCCGCGGGAGGGAAAAACGCCGTCGTTTCGCCTGAGGCAAACGGTGCTTTGAAAAGAAGTCTATAATTATTATTACTTATTTTGAAAAATAGTGACTAATTATTATTTTTAGGAACAGAAATGAAAATATTGATCCGCGAAAATCTATAATCAATGTCATTTTTAAGCAATAAAATAACAATTAAAATATGTCGGGTTTAAAAAAAAAAAAAATCAATTAGGCAATTTGTGGTGCCGTGCTTGGAGGCTCATTATAGAAAAAAAAAAAAAGATAGATTTCTTGGACATTAAAAATCAATGGAATCACAAGAAATTACTTTTAATGACATAATTATGAAATGTAATTTTAGAATAGGTTTTTTGATGAAATTAAGATCAAAGTTGCATGGACCAATTCAAGGGCCAAAGAGACGCCTCTTTCATGTCTCCATTTGCATGTGATAAGGTTTATCGATGACGAAAAAGATGTGTATTGCAATCATTGATTTTTCTCATTTTTTTCGAAGGTCGCATAAAAGGAAAATGCAGATATAATGCCTTCAATAGAATTAGATTAAATCAATATCTAATGCCTTTATAAAACCTCTTACAAATATTGAATGGGCATTCAAATCCTATTATTCTGGCCAAAAAAGAAAAATGCAAATAATGCATTTTTCAATTTTCGTCTACAATAATTCTTTTCTCTCTGTCGCTCCACCTTTTACTTTTCTTCTTTTTCTTATTTATTTTATTCCGCCATTTTTCTGTCCCCCTCCTTCTCCAGTCCTTCCTTCCTCCCCGTCGAACTCGATTCGCTCGACGGATCTCCTCCCGACCCGATCAAACCCGAAGCGAGCGGAGATCTCCTCGCCGCGCCTCCGATCGCCGCCGCCGTCGCCTCCGCCGGAATGTCGAGCGACAGCGACGACCTCGACGAGGACGAGCTCCTCCAGATCGCCCTCAAGGAGCAGGCGGAGCGCGATCTCAGCTACCAGAAGCCCGGCCCCACCCCCGCCGGCCGGTCGCGAATTACGTCCAGCCGCCCCCGCGCCCCACCAGCAGAGGAGCCACGCCCCCGCCTCCGCGCCGCCGCCGCCGCCGCCCGCGAGGGCGAGCTACAACGGCGGCGCGCAGCGGCAGGTCGGGGTCGGCGGCGGCGGCGGCGGCAAGGGCAAGGGCGGCAGCAGTGGGAATAGGAGGGTGGTCGACGACGACGACGATTCGGAGGTTGAGATGCTGAGTATATCGAGCGGGGACGAGGATTCTGCTAAGGATCGCGCCGGGTCGAGGCCCAGAGGTGGCGCGAGCGGTGGTTCTAGGTCCGGGAGGGACGACGACAGAGCGTGGGATGGCGAAGAACCTGATTGCTGGAAGCGCGTTGACGAAGACGAGGTGAGTTCGAGATGGTAAATCTTAATTATCCGGCCTTGCAACGATTCTGAATGATAGCAGAAGCTATTAAACTTAAGTTATGTCCGATGTCTTGTTATCTTCTGTTTCTTGTTCTGTAAAGAGAACGAAGTCACGTGTGTGATCTTTTGCTACAAAATGATTGTTTTGGGTTAAATTCTCGTCCCTAACTGCCTAGGTTCTCAGAATTATAGAAATGGTGATTCGGTCTTCAGTTGAAAGTTGCTCTTTTCTGACAGCTTGCTCGAAGGGTTCGTGATATGCGGGAAACAAGGGCAGCACCTGTAGCACAAAAACTGGAAAAGAAGGCATCGGTAGTGGGTATAAAGGGGCTGAACACTTTGCAGTCTTTCCCTCGTGGCATGGAATGTGTTGACCCACTTGGATTGGGGTAATTTTCTGTTCTTTCTCTGCGTCTAATTGTTCTAGGGCCCTGAGGTGAGCGGCATTGTGCTCGCTTTATTCTGGCCTGTTTCCCTGCTGCTTAGTTTTCAATGTTTTCTCATGTTAAGCGAGTTGTTGTTTGTATGACACCATCAGAGTTCTGCTTCTGTTTTGGAGTGAGCAAATTCTGTTTGGATCGCATTTAAAGGCGATTTGAATCTGTGTTCTTATTTTTACCTGTACTTATTTACAGTTTCATTAAGAATGATGAAGCTCTGTAGATAATGACTATCCCATAATATAGAGTTTTGTGATCTAGTCCTTTGATTGCTTTTGCCTTTTGCACATTTTTTCCTGACAGGATAATAGACAACAAATCATTACGGTTAATTACAGAATCATCAGAAAGTTCTCCGTCAAAGATTGGCAAAGATAATGTGGATAACATCCTTCGTGGTACTTTTTTATCTTCAATCACATTTTAGTATGACTATCTGCTAGTGGATGCCCTCTTTGGATGTTGTCCCCTTCCTACATTCATATACATTGTCCTGCAAACAGCTGATGATTGACCCAATAGTGTTCCCTATCGTATGCAAGCGCTAGCTTATTCTCTGCAGAACTACTTTACTAAGGAGTCTTTTATTGACAGTTTTTCTTCATTAATGCTCTAGCACATTTTTTCCTAGATTTCTCAACCTGACATCCCTCATTTTGGCTGTAAAATGCATGTTGCATAACAGATCTCAGAAAATTGTGAAAAAAGTATAGAAATCTCTAAAACTTCTGTTAAACTAAAATATTAGCAAAGTTGTGGACCTTATGGTTGTATTTTCATCGTTGTTAAATGATCCTGTCATATGAAGTGACTGGTATAGTTAATTCAAGCACATTTACTCAGCATAGGGTAACGAATGGCATTATGCTTTCATGTGGAGCTTTCCTTAGGATGGATGGTTTTGAATTTTAAACATTGGACACTCGAATGAACTCTTCTCTCCAATCTATTTGCTGAAAATATTCTCTACTGGTTTAATATTTCACTCTACCAACTGTTAAATAAGGTGATATTTTACTTCTAAATCTCTGAAACCCTTCTACTAATGTTGCACTAACTAGAAGAGATCTGTGGAGCAAAGGTGATGGTTCTTTGACCCTGGTAAAAATTTAATGGTTTCTTTTTGCTGTTGTCCATGTATTTCCAATCACTCAGGACAGCTATATCCCAGAACTACTCATTCACTGGCATCTTAGCCGAAGAATGACTAACAGCCTAGCTTCTTCTGGAAAAAAAACATAATTAGACAAAATGTGCTTCTTTTGTCAGTTTATAAATGTATAGCCAGGTGTTATGCATAGAACTCTGCATGTGAAACTGTTATTTGCTGTGAATTCTTTCAGGTGTAGATTTTCTCTTATCTAATTCTAGATGGGCATATCTCCTGTTATTACTTCTCTTTTGCCAAATTGTGATGAACTGAGAGACGTTAAGTAAGAGCTTGGATAAGTAAACCTATTATTAATTTATTTGAGAAAAGAAATGGGCAGTTGGGGTAGTTTGAACATGTGTGATTGCTACTTTTAAATGATCCATTGGGAGCATGTGGTTCTACGATGGAGATGCATGTTAAAAAGGGATCGGCGAAAACCTAAAACGACTTGAAAGGAGAGTACAACAAAAGATTCCAAGATGTTGGATTCACTGCTAATTTGATACATTAACAAGTGGAATGACGGAAGAGCATCCCCATAGTTAACATTGTTTAGCTTCTGGCCAGAAGAAAAAGGAACCAGTTAGCAGGGTAAACCATGGTTCTAGGAAGACCTTATTTCCAACATTATTAATTCTTCAGTTTATTTGAAAGTTGTTATCATATGGCCTCAACAGAACAAGAGCAATTTGAGCAATAATTTGAGCGTGCTTTGAGCTTCTTTCGTAGGCCTTGTCCAATACTTCCATCATGTTGTCTGTGTTTGTCTCCCGCTGAGCATTTCGCATAGATGTCCAGCAGAATTAGAAGTCTTATAAAAGTCAAGAGTGGCTTGGTGAAGCATGCTTTTGTCCATGTTATGTAAAAGTATCTCTTGAAGCATGAATATGAGCTTGCATGGATACTACTCAATGAGCCTTGTTGCAAGACTCGTGCTCATATTCTTGAGCCCTGCAACATATATTATATTTTTCATGATTTGCTCCCAGTAGAAGCAACAAGGCCATTGCTAAAAAGGGAAAGTCACATCATTAGGATCCTAGTTTAGTAGAGAGTTTGGTGTTTATGGTAAATCCGCTTGTCAAGCTTACAATGCTTTATTGCTTTACCTGATCGACTTGTCATTGCGCAGGTGAGACTGCATGTGTAAATATCTTGTGGATTCAGTAATTGTTTTACCTGATTGACTTGTCATTGCCTTACCTTATTGACTTGTCATTGGCTATTTTTCGATTTCTTGCATCTTATTTTTGTTTTGGAATCTTCATCGATTGATTCTTTTAAGTGTGAGCAATACTGGTTCTTTGGAGCTGTTTTTTGGATCTTGATTTAGTTGCCATAATTGACACCAACCCCTTGCAGAGAAGCTGATGTACTTCTCGGAAAATTTTGATGCTAAGATTTTCTTATCTCGGATACACCAAGATACAAGTGCAGCAGACTTAGAGGCTGGTGCTCTTGCTCTGAAAACTGATCTTAGAGGAAGGACTCAACAGAGAAAGCAATTGGTTAAAGAAAACTTTGATTGCTTTGTCTCATGCAAAACCACAATTGATGGTATGCGGTGATCCTGCCCAATCTGAGGGCCTATCTCTGATTCTTTCAAGCTACTATTTTTGCTGCAGTGGGGATTATATTACTTGTTTAAGTAATTATGCCTGCCGATTTCGTCAGTTTATTTGATTTGATGAGTTAAATGTTAATTTTGTTAGACATTGAGTCGAAACTAAAACGGATTGAGGAAGACCCTGAAGGCACAGGGACTGCTCACCTATTTAATACTATTCAAGATGTAAGCTCATTGGCTAGTCGCGCTTTCGAGCCTCTCTTTGAGAGACAGGTCAGTAGCAACAATTACTGCTCATGCTTTCTGCATACATACCCTTCATTGCGAGAAGTACTATAAGTGATCAATGACTAATTGAATTTAAATATAGGCTCAAGCTGAGAAAATTCGTTCTGTCCAAGGGATGCTTCAAAGATTTCGAACTCTGTTCAACTTGCCTAGTACAATTCGTGGTAGCATCAGTAAGGGCGAGTACGACTTGGCAGTTAGGGAATACAAGAAGGCGAAGTCAATTGCTCTACCATCTCATGTAAGATTTTTATGGAGCCTTGTTATATTGCCGGGACTGATCCACTCTCTAGTTGGGTGGTCTTTTTGTAAAATGCAAGTTCTGCAAGTAGGATGAAATGTGTGGATATCTCTACTTTATCATTTAGCTGCACCAGTGTTGTGACATTCTTTGGAGAATGGTTCTCATGAAAGATTAAGGAAGCAATGGAACATTATTACCATAGCCTCGGCTCTGCTGACTGAGAAGTTCTGCACTTTAGAATTGTTGTTGTAGCAGATGGACAACATCTCCCCCAAGTATAAGTTTTTCTCCCCATAGGGTGGCCTCCTAGGTGGATATAAAATCAATCTGGAGTATCGGCATTTTTTAGGGCATCAAACTGGGTGTCTAAAGAAAAGAGGGTATGCCAGGCAGTCATCATGAGAAAATCTAAAAGAACAAAAGTATGACTTTGCTGTATCTGAAAATGAGAGAGACAACTTTATTTTTGTAATGGTTGAGTGAGGAACTCTTGTGAACGATTTTAATTTCTCCCTTATAGAAATGTCCTTGTTGTTCCTTTAATAAGGAGAAAATGTTAGTTGGGAATAAATAATAAAGTACTTTGTGGTATACTTAAGAAAAGTTTGAAGTGCATAAATATCTTGTTTGTTTACTCGTGGTGCAACTTTTGACCAAGATCTCCCCAACCCCCACCCCCCACCAAAAAAAAAAAAAAAAAAAAAAAAAATCCTCCTTCTGCCCTCACAGTATGATTAAACTTGGAAGTGCTCTTGCCAGCTGCTTTTTCATTAAAAAGTGACTTCTGTAGGTTGTCTTTTTCCCCCTTAAGGGAAATAAAAAGAGTCCCCTGCATCAAAGTCTTGGTAGAGCCTGATTTATTGACAAGATGTTGTCTCCATCCATTTTGGTTGCGTCTTGTTACCAGTCCATTTAAGGTCATATAATGTATAAACAGGACAATATCATAATATGGTTCTATACCAAATAAATTGGCTACAAACCAAAGATATGCAGCTTTAGTCTATTTGACTTGTTCTTTTGTAGTCTTGAATGACTTCCTTTCTTTAATAAAACCATATCTCATCTTCAATGCCTACAGGTGGGAATACTAAAACGTGTACTTGAAGAGGTTGAAAAAGTGATGCAGGAGTTCAAAGGTACACTGTACAAATCTATGGAAGACCCTCACATTGATTTAGCAAATGTAAGTTCCTCTTCTGTCTTTTTATCTTTAATTCTATTTTTCCCAAGTAAGAAGCTGCAAACTCAAGTGAGGATGGAAAATAACATGCACACTTGGCTTCTGCATTTCCTTGCAACTGATATGTATTGGAAAGTAAAAAAAAGTTGTTTCTTTGTAGTCATAGTTAGAAAATAGAGAAATGCAGCTCTTCTCAGATTAGTGTGATTGGTGGAAAAAAATGTTGGTCGGTAGAAAGGACTTCCTCTGAAACAAGGCTGTCTTATTTTGGTATCAACATAGTCAAATGACATACCAATCAGAAAAAAGAACATAGTCAAATGACATGCTCAATGATGCCTCTATAAGTTCATCAGGTACCATGATCATTTAACCGCTGCCTGAAAAGAAAAAAATCCCTCATAGTGTCATTCACCTTGCTAGGAAATGACAATATTGGCTTAAATATGGCAGAATAGCCAAAAATATGACGTGTAGTCTAGCCAGCTTGTCTGGTAGTGAGCTTAGTTCAGTTGGCTTCTCATTGTAATTTCTACTATGTAGAGATCATGGGTGTGAAGTGATTATGGATCTGGGAACATACAGTCGCAAGGCCAAGTTTGGCTGATGGTTCTCTCAGCTGTGGGAATATTTAAGCTATTCCAATTGCTCCTTGTTTAAGCTCAGATGGGATTTTCCCAGAGGTCATAGAGGGTTGTGTCCTCCCATCCCTTGTGTCATATGAACTTGTGCCTTCGTTAGGGAAACTACTATAAGACTAGTGTGATGAACAGGTTGAAATTATTGTTTTCAAATTTTTAGCTTGAAGTTATCTACATAAATGAGCGTTGTTTTAAGTTTTTCATTAATTAAATGAGCCGCTTCATATAAATAATATCAATATGAAGGCCACGTTAATTGTTGGGGCATAATTATGGAATCACTATGTTTGTTTCAGTCATAGAAACAATTAATCAATTTCATTTGTTTTTTGTTTTTTTTTTTCGTACTTTTTTTTTTTTTTTGGTCAGTCCTACTCTATACCTATTCTACACTCACTCTCAGACTTTTGCCCTGCCTCTTGCAGGGCGTGGGCGTCGAAACCTACTCCTGAAACTTGCGCGTCCCCACCCCATTTGTCTTTTGTTCACAGCCTGACTTTTTTTTTTTTTTTGGTCATGGAGGATGACATGCTTGTTTACTCAGTTTTCAAATAATATGTATTACTGAATAAACCAAAAATAACTCAGATATTATTTTGTTTTATTGTATTTATTTAATTTTAAATGCATGTCATTTTTCTATCCCAAACACAGTGAATTCGAAGATTTAAAGTTACACAAAGACAATAATTGAGTAGTATCTATATGAGCATTGAATAATTTATATGTGTAAGAAAGAGTACTGATTCTGGAGAAGTTAATGGGTAATGCTCTTGTGGTCGCGCCACGTGGTGTGGTCACATGAATACATCACCTACTTATACAGATTATCGATTTTCATTTTGTTACTAAATTAAATTAAATAAGAAATCACATATTGCCTTTTTAAAGTACTTGCTGTAGCTTTTATCCACATGTTTTGATTGGCAAGAAAAAGGGAATTAAATTTTTCCTTCCATGTCTTTTGCCTTTAGGAATAGAAAAGACTTTGATAGTAGCAATCATCAGCTGATACTTTCGGAACTTTTTAAGCTTGTCTTTTGCTGGGTTATGCAAATCACTTTGTTCTTTAAGGTGTTGGTCTTTTGATTGGTTTGCTCTTGGCTGATGGCTTGTAATGTTTTTTGTAGCTTGAAAACACAGTAAGGTTGTTGCTAGAGCTGGAACCGGAATCGGACCCTGTATGGCATCATTTGAATATCCAGGTTTGTAGATTTATGTCCTTGTCAGAATGTGATTCCTTTTATGGAAATTGTAAGCATTTCCTATTAATGATTTTTTTGTGAACTCATAGACGATAATTCAGCTTGACTTGCCAAGGTTATGAACTCTGGAGATTCTTTTTCTGCCCATCCTTAAGGGTCTCTGCTAGCCATTTATCAACAGGGCTGATGAAACTATTCAATCCCCTTGTGTAGCCAGAACAAAACAATAAATAAAGAGCACGAATAAGAGGGAATCAACAATTGGGCACTTTCTGATTAGATTTATCCTTCCGTATCTCTAGGGAAGTGAACTCTTCCCCCTCAACAGCATTATTTCTGACTTTTCCAGAATCAAAGAATTCGGGGTTTGCTGGAGAAGTGCTCCTTAGACCATGAAGCAAGAAGGGAGAATTTGCAAAACGAGCTGCATGAAAGGGCTGTTTCTGATGCAAGATGGAGGCACATTCAGCAAAATCTGAATGAGCCCGTAAGCTCACAATCTGAAGTACTAGACTAATCATCATGTTGAAGTGGCAGAGGGAGATCATTTATGTTGCTAATGATGATTTCTTCTTACAGTCAGATGACAATGGTCCCAATCCTGGCAGTATCAACATGTTGGTAGATGCAGAGTCACTAGACATGGCAGGCGAAGAAGTTGATGCTCTCAGAGGAAAATATATCCATAGGTTGACTTCTGTTATTGTCTATCATGTACCAGCATTCTGGAAAGTAGCTCTTTCTGTTTTCAGCGGGAAATTTGCAAAGGTATTCCTTTTGTAATCTTCAGTTGAGATTCTATACGTGATTTGGGTCAATACTTTGTGACATTCTCAATTTAGTAGTTTGGCGTTAAATTTCAGCATTGTGTCCTCTGCTCATTCTCTGAGAAGAGGAATCATACCAGTATAGAGCTGTCGCATTAAGTGGGATGACAGTGTGTAGCTAGTGAGTTTCAGGATTTATTTATATTTGTATATGTCAAGATTTAAGGATTGCAAGAGAGAAGGTCGGAGAAAGACGACTAAACTGATTATCAAATATAAGAGTACATAAGATGCTCTATGTAGAGAGAGTGAAAGATAAAACTGACTACCTTGCTTAATAAATTTTTTACTAGCTGATGACTAACACTATTAAATATACTTCAACGGTGTAACATATATCTGATAGAAGTACTTCAGAATTTGTAAAATCTGGCTAGTATATTGCTAGTTGCGGATAGCAGTGTGCTTAGGTGAAGGGGAATCCACTCCCAAGTAAGAAAGAAGAGCCCCTTTAGCGAGCTACTTCAAATTATTTGAAGTTTTATCAGATTGGGTCATTTTCAGGTTGAATGTCTCCTACCTGCTTGGGTCAACCACAGGTTGATCTTCCCCTTTGCTGTTTATGATTATTTACGGTTTCATGGTAAAGCACAATTAGATTATTTAATGAGATATGGATACTATGGCTATGGCAATTTCTGGCCGTAATTACATTGTTTCCTGGTTTGCTCATTGCTGATGTTTGTTTTGGAGGGGCTGTTGGATTGAAAGCTTGTTTGTGTCTAGTGTCATTTTGAACATTCTTGCATCAGCTTCAGAGTTAGTTTAGAACTCTCAGTTCCTTGTTACATAACCCTTATTTTAGGGAGTCCACAACCAGCTAATTCCTCTAAGACCTTATCGTGATTATTTCTCAGTAGTTGTGCTTTGCCGCCAAAAGAGGAAGTGAATTTTGCTTAGGAGTTATTATATGTTCCCCTGATGCTCTTTCCCTCTGTTTATGTCTGTGGGTGGGTGGTGGTTTGGTTGGGGGTGGAATTGACTCTGCAGGTGTAAAAGTAGGCATGGGTCATGGTGCATCCATGCACACGTCAGTGCATGTGCTCATCCATGTGACATGCGCATTTGCATCAGCATCCTTGTGTACTTGTTGGCCATTTAGAAAAGACACTTTGTAATTTCTCTGTTTGAATGGACTTGAGAACTGACTTTATTATGGTCTTAATGTCCCAGTCTTCCCAAGTTTCCGCTGATTCGAACATAAACAGCACAGGAAATAAACCTGAGGAAAAGTACTCAAGCCATTCTCTTGAGGAAGTTGCTGGCATGATACGGCAGACCTTATCAGCCTATGAAGCAAAGGTATTTCTTTTGCATTTTGATAGTGAATTTTTGGCAAGTTCCTGGACATTTTGGACAGACATCAGCATTCTATCCGCTATTCCGAGAATGTTATGTATTGCAATGAATATTACGTTTTGGATGAAGCTGATCTTTAGCTGATACTTTGAACTAAATCTTTGATTAAATAAAATAATTCCACACAACTTTCTAAATTAGAGGTATGGTTCAGCGAATTTTTGGCTGCTTTAGGTGCTATATTGCTTTACGTATATTGGAGGTTGTGATCTCGTTCTTATAATTGTTTAAAGTTGATTACTTCATGTAAGTTGATGTGCAGCTAAACACATGGATGTACATACTCTATAAAGTTCTTATGAACAATCAGTTCTGGTACAAACTTTCTTGTTCATCAGAATCTACGTATTTTATGTTTATTTAAAAGTTATTTTCTTTCTCAGGGTTGTATTGATATTTGAGTCTACGAAAAAGAATGATTACTTACGTTGTGCTTACTGTTTTACTGTTTACCTAGCGGCAGCTTATTAAGCATGAAATGTTATCTTGCATGCGATAAAATATTATTGAGCAAGGATTGTTCCCTCTTATTGACTTGCATTGGTGATAATAAACTTACAGCTAAAAAAGAAGAAAATTATTTAGAACACCATGATTTGATTCTAGTCTTTTAGGCTTGTGCAGCTTAATGTTAAGGGCTGGTCTGATATTGGTGGTGAGCCTATGTGGAATCTTTACTTTCATCGTGGATTCCCATTAATGCAAGACTTGAGATCTATAACTTTCTATTGAGGAATTATATACTTTAGATTGGGAATACAAGCTTCTGCTTGAATGAAATCTTGACGGTAATTTTTGCTATGAAAGCATCATTTTGTAAACTCTCTGATATTGGCATTGCTGGCCATCTTTGGATTAAAGAATCATATCACCGAAAAGATGTGACAAGTTAGTTGAGTCGACAATAATTCTGATGATAACATAAGATCCTAAAGCAGTCCTTTGGGATGAGGCTGGTAGATTAGATCAGGTTCATTTCAATTTATGGCTTGAATGATCTGTGACTTCCAATGATGACGGCATCACCAGTTTGTGGGGAGGAGGGCATAAGAGCAAGTCCACTTCTATACTGGATAGCATTAAATTTAACAATCTAATTGATATATGAAGATGCATGTGGACATTCGGTCATGCTGAGAGTACCAGTGGGAGGAGTTTGAAGCCTTTAGGCCCTGGTTGATTACATAGACTGGACTTGAGGGAATGGGATCTTTCTCCTAAATTGTTTGGTCACCTGTAATTAAAAGGAATGGCAGGTGAAATTTGGGAATAAAAAGGGCTCTGTTACCATTTTTTCCAATCACATGGAGGAACATGGGTTAGGGTTGGGAATAACTGAGTTGTGAACTCATAAAAAGGAAAGTTTGCAGAAAGACTAGTAATATGATATGGATTTGACAACTTTATCAGAAGCATATTTTGATTTGGTAAGTATATTAATCTACATAAACTGTATAGCAAGTGACAAACAGAATATCATACCATTTATAGTTTGCTATCTCATTCTTACTTTATGTCAAACATGGCGATTCAGACATTACTTACCATTTCAATTACTCAATTTCATTCCTATTTCTTTCAATCTATTCTGTTCATCTCATTGTTGCTAACCAAATGGGGCCTCAATGGTTTATGGCTATAGTAAAAAAGTGTACGAATCCCTTTATTTAAAAAAAAAAAAAATTTTTTTGGTGGCTGCTGTGTTGTTGCGGACTCTCCAAGATTAGGATATGTCCTTTTTCCTTGTGTTGGTGGCTGTTTTTTGGCTTCTTTGTGGCTGTTGTTTTGGCTGGTTTTATTGCTTCATTGGTTGCGTTTTCCCCTTCTCGGCACCCTTCCACTTGATTTGACTTGTTGTCTTTGCGAGTGTAAGTTCTTGGTGCTGGGTCTTTGCTGTATAGCTGTATAGCTTTTGGTTAAAGTCAATATATCTCTTACCTTTACCCCCCCAAAAAAAAAAAAAAAAGTTTTTATTTATTTATTTTAGTGGTGGGACCTGTTCGGGGAAACAAATTGTTCTGTTGCCTGATCATGTTCCTTATGTCAATCTTCTAATGGTACTGACTCTCTGATTTTATGAAAGGAATAGTGAGATCTGCTTCTAGGCTTCTGCTCTTTTTGCTTTGTAATATACTTACCAGAACTTTAATGTACATTTAGGTTGAACTGCTATCTCATTGTGCGCTTTTCAATGGAACTGAGCATTCATTGTCCGTCCAGGTACATAACACCTTCCGGGAACTTGGAGAGTCGAACATTCTCCGGCCGTACATGAGTGATGCTATAAATGAAATATCTAAAGCATGCCGAAGTTTTGAAGTTAAAGAATCAGCTCCTCCTAGTGCTGGTATTTACCTCCTGAAGCTTCGTTCTGTTGACGTCTCCAGTTACTTGATAATCTTTGCTTCTTTGCAGTTTCAGCTCTTCGTGCGTTGCATTCTGAGATCACAAAGATTTACATAATAAGGCTATGCTCATGGATGCGGTCAATGACGGAAGAGGCATCTAAGGAAGAAACTTGGGTTCCGGTGTCTATACTTGAAAGAAACAAATCTCCATACACGATCTCCTTCTTGCCTTTGGCATTCCGTGCCATTGTGAGTTCAGCAATGGATCAGATAAACATGTAAGTAATCTATTGCACTTCATGTCAATGCTTTGGCTTATACATAAGCAGCTCAGTACTGTCCTACTCCAATTAGCCGTTGGTTTGTGGGACTCTTGATTGCCTTCCTTTGATTTTAATGGAAGTTTATGTGTGTTTGTTTGACGTGTCATTTTTCATTTTCATTTGATGAAAGGAAAATAATTCTCTTGAGGGGAGAACTTTATTATGCTCTATCCAGAAACGTGCTACAGAGAAAGAGAAGTTTATTGGCCGAACTGGGAACATCAGTTATGAGGAAAGAGAAGTTTATTGGCAGAACTAGGAATATCAGTTGTGAGGAATAACATGACTCGGACAGAAACATAGACAAACTGACAGAATAGTAGATTTTTTAGATTGATAATGACAAATTCTGTTCATCTCCATTTCTATCTTCCATACGATACATTGTAGGTTTGTTCTTTCCAAATCTTTACCGTTGAAGTGTTTTAATCAGCACCCAGCTTTGCAGTGTCTTTTAGCTATGTTGGGCATAATGAGACCATTATTTTTTTGGCCATGCTGATTGATGTAGTTGGTTACAAGGTCATGCTGGAGGAGATGAATTTATTCACCATCTTGCTTAGCCATGCATTAACAATAGGATTGTAATATTTTTTCCTTCCTAACATTTTATTATGAGAATCTGGTTTCTTGCAGCTGTCCCCAGAATATAAAAGGGGAACTGGCCTCCAAATCTGCTTTTGGACTAGTTGATTAGGTCTGGAATGAGCCTCAATTCCTTTAAGTTTGATTAAGAAGCTACTCTCGGTGTTTTTATCCAAACTCAAACTTTACTGACATTTCTACCTTTAATGCGAACAAAGTATTGATAGAAACTTTAAGCTTTCCTTTTACCAGTCTTCAGTGATTTAAAATACTGAGCCCACATCATGTTCCATTTTGAAACATCAGCTACCATTTTTTGCTTTCGACGGCAATAGGAAACAAATCCTAGAGCGAGAAAATAACATCTTCAGCCTGCACGTCTTTACTTTTCTATTATTTTTCTAGAGGCTCGATCAAACTTTCCCATCCACCCTTCTTAATGCCATATGTGAAATTTTCATTTCATATGCTTTGCTTTTCCTCAACTGACCTCCAAAGTCATTTATGCAAGTGAGTCTAAGGGGTAGCATACGAAATCCCTGTTGCGATACCAGAATATCCATCTGCACAACTTTTCCAGAGGAAATTCTTTGCAAATTATGTAATCTGTTGGAGAAGGATGGGGGAAATAGGACAATTCTGGGAAGACTACAGCTTTTTTTTTTTTTTTTTTTTTTCAATGTAGAAGCATCCCCTTTTGATAAAAGAACTTCCAAATGGTCATTTTCTGTCCATCCTCTCGATTATGTGTTCTAGTTAAAATTAAGACATTTGAGGTTGGGGTGCTTTTTTTTTTTTTTTTTTTTTGGGGGGGGGTGTGTAATTCTACTCCATGTCAAGCAAGCAATCAAGGGCAGCGAAGGATTCATCTTTTTCTCTTTTTCCTTTTTATTGGCACATATGATCCGAGTACCTGATTTCAAAAGTTCGGTGAATTATGTTGGCATTTCTGCCTTTTTTTTTTTAAAAGGAAATCTCTACATTCATAGTGCAGGCCACCCACAGTAATTGTTGTCCTGACGTTTAGTCCCCTTCTTCTGTCCCAAAGAAGAAGGATTACAAATGTGGTATCATCTGAGATGCTGTCTTGACTAAATGGGTCTTTCCATTTGACTCCCTCCTACAGTAGGGATGAAATAAGATGAAACTGCCAATACACCCTTAGAATGCGTTTCCAGATACTGTCATACAGGAAAAGTACACATTCACATTCACCTGTTTCGCTGAGGATCGCTCCAAAAGTAGTTTAAATAAAGTATTATGTCTGTGTGGGGCAAATCTTTTGCTTTCATGCAGCCATGATAAACTGATCGGTAACAAGCAGACAAAAGCACGTGTCATTTTCTTGCAATTATTTAAATGATTCCACATGTGCTCTAAAATATGCTTTAAATTGTGTTTATGGCTTTCATTTTCAGGATGATTCAGTCTGTGAAGAGTGAGGCAGCAAAGTCAGAAGATATGCTTGTACAGCTCCAAGAAATTCTAGAATCTGTTAGACTTGCATTTCTGAACTGTTTTCTTGATTTTGCTGGTATGGTGAATGGTCATTGCTCACTTTTCATACTTCAAAGATTTACAAGCATCCTTGTTGGTAATTGTGATTTACTTGCATGCATCAAGCAGGTCATCTAGAGCGTATTGGTGTTGAGCTAGCAGAGAACAAATCAGGCAAAGAGAGTCCCTACTTGCAAAATGGCTACTCAAATGACCTGGAAGAAAATAGCTCGACTGATCTCCCTGGAAGTGCACATCAGCGGTTATTAATTGTCCTCAGTAATATTGGATATTGCAAGGATGAGCTTTCTTACGAGTTGTACAACAAATACAGACAAATCTGGCTTCAATTTATGTATGTCTTTTGCATATTGAAATATAGAACATTATTGTCTGATAGGTTATCCTAAATCGCTTATGGCAGTAAGTTCAGTGTAAAACCGGAAACAATTTTATATATGTGCTTAATCACCCAGATCAGCTCACATCTTAAGTGCTATTATGTTTGAAATCAGCCTATTGATTAATTGCAAAAGGTACACATCAATAATCTGGCACATTGGATTATATTTTACTTGTGAGAAATGATGGTTATGTGGTAAGTTTTTCATTAGCACTTCATAGCCTTCTACTTTTTGAGTGATGCTTCTCTGCATTTCCTTAGATGGAGAATAATATCCTGGTAATAAATTAGTCGATGCACAAAGCAATGTTCTTTTCTTGCTTTTCTTGGTTTTTAATAGAACTTCTCTTGCCTTTTATATATTTTGAATTATTTATGCTATTGAAAATACTTATCTAATCTTCATTCAGGGTAAAGGATGAAGGGGACAGTGATATACAAGATTTGGTAGTTTCTTTCTCAGGGCTTGAAGAGAAAATTCTTGAGCAGTATACATTTGCGAAGGTATTGCTTCACATTCATCCATGGTGAATCTTTGGATCCATTCTTGCGAATGGGTTTTATGTGCGTATTTCTTCGTCTTACTTGGTCATAGGAACTTTTTTTAATGTCAATGTTCATAACCAATAGGACTTTGTAAATGTGATATTGTGACTTAATGGAAGTGAGGCGATGTGCAAATCAAACATAACGTCATGAATCATGTAATACTTTTTTATTGGCATGTCGCCTACCATAGAAGTGTTTATCGATCTGTTACTGAGAATTTTGGTGTCTCTGCAGGCAAATTTAATTAGAGAAGCTGCTGTGAGCTATTTGTTGGATTCTGGTGTTCACTGGGGATCAGCTCCTGCAGTCAAAGTGAGATTTTGAACTAATATAGGACATCCACTTTTCATTACATTTTTATATGCTAAACTTCTTGTCAAGATCCATCTTAAAATCGGTTGTTACTTTGTAGGGTGTGCGGGATGCAGCTGTGGAGTTAATGCACACTCTTGTAGCTGTTCATGCTGAGGTATGTTCTACCTCTCTTATTATTGTATAATTTTACTCCTCCTTGTTCCCACCTACTCCTTTTCATAGCTAGTGTTACATTCTCTGATCTCTTCTACTTTTGTGGTTCATAAGATGTGATCTCTATGGCCTAGGAAGTCATATGGAGTGGCAATCTCATCTTCTCATATCTGGTACTTGGTTATCTATAGTTGCTTCAGCAAAGCTTTTCTTATTGTATTTGTTACAACAGGTTTATGCGGGGGCTAAGCCTCTGTTGGAAAAGATCCTAGGTGTTCTTGTGGAAGGTTTGGTCGATACTTTTCTCAGTCTCTTTAATGAGAACAAAGGCAAAGAACTCAGATCACTTGATGCAAATGGTTTCTGCCAGCTCATGCTCGAGGTATGATTTATTTTGGAACTGACTGATGCAATTTTTGCACTTTAGGCTTGCTGGCTGTTTCTTCGAATTGTATTGGGAAAGTCAAGACATGAAGTTTTGTGACGATGCATCAGTTTTTGTTGTTTGTTTCATTGAAAATAGTTTTAAGGCAGATGAAACACTGCTCTCTGTAACAGATTGTTGCTAACAGTCACCCCATGGATGTGCGAAGGCGGTTGCATCCAAATAGCTAGGCCGGAGGAGAATTGGAGTAAAAGGATAACAAAATATGGAGCTTATGTTCCATAGCTTGTTTGTCTTCCTATTACTTGCTTTTATGTGTGGCCCCTATACCTAACATATCCGCTTTTGCTAACACTTGTTTAGTCCTAGTGGATTATGTTACTCTGCAAACCAGTTTGCAGTATATTTGTGCAGCAACCTCCAACAATAGCGATCCATTACCAATATGTAAATTTGTTTCTTGATTTTTAACTCTTCTTACATTTGTTTGTTGTTCTCTCTTTGGTTTGCTCTCTCATTGTCCAGTATCTTACATTTCGTACACATCCACCCTGCCACTTACTTCATGCCACTGCCTACCACCACCACTGTTGCTGCTGCCATCATCATCTCTCTCTCTCTCTCTTTGGGGTTTCCATCTCATTATTTCTTTGTCTCTTCATTTCTCTGCATGGTGTGGCATTTTTTGTCATATACTTCTTATAATACATCAGTCAGTTTTAGGGATGATGGGGAAATCACTCGATTTGCTGAACCAACCTATCTTACATGTCTACTGCAGCTTGAATATTTTGAGTTCGTGTTGAATCCATATTTTACGGCTGATGCAAGGGAGTCCCTCAAATCTTTACAAGGCGTGCTGTTGGAGAAAGCCACTGAGAGCGTGTCGGAGGCTGCTGAGAATCCAGGCCACCACCGGCGCCCAACTCGTGGAAGTGAAGAAGCGCTTGCAGACGAAAGGCAGCAGGGGATGGGTGTATCACCAGATGATTTAATCGTAAGGGATAATCTTGGTCTTTTTATGTTTATCCCCTCAGAGGACGAGGTTGCATTTTTTTTTTTTTTTTTTTTTGGGGGGGTACTTATCATGTTTGATGCAAGCTAATCTCTACTTTTTTGGCCAAAGTTCCATGGAGCTATTTATGTGAGCCTTTTTCTAATGGGGAAATTTGAAAATCCATTGGAAAGTGAATTTTTGGGTTTACCCTAGAAGATCACATTAGCCTCTGATTAGCATCTGATATTTGTGACTTTACCTTTAAAGCCTGTCTATGCATGAAGGTCATGTGGAGTGGATGTTAAACAAAAGTAGTGGGCTGAAAATTTGTTACAGAGGTAGAGAGTCATCATCTGTATTAATATTTCATGGTTTGGTTTACAGAATCAATGATAGGTGGTGCAATTCTGCTTCTGTTTCACTTTCCTTCTCGGTCTCTTCATCTTCTGATTTTCTGGGTTTTGAAAAAAGTTTGGTGCATAAAAGCTTCCTCTCCATGCTTTTTTAATTCTACAGGCCCTTGCACAGCAATATAGCTCTGAGTTTCTACAAGCAGAGCTAGAGAGGACTCGGATTAACACGGCATGCTTTGTTGAGTCGACTGCATTGGATTCGGTGCCAGAACCAGCCAGAGCTGCATACACTCCCTTCAGGGGGTCAGTGAATTCTCCCAGCAGAAACTACCGAGGCACAGCTGTGGTTGGATCGCCAAGTTACTCACGTCAGAGGCGTAGATAAGTTCATGACAGCTACCCCAATTTTTTTCTGGGGGGCTGAGACTTCGTTGTAATTTGTATCTTTTTCCATGTCTATATATGGTTGGCAGATACCTTATTCTTTCATAAGCAGCCTTTCCCCATCACCAGATGCCGACTCTGTTCTGATCGATTTGTTTTACTTGTTTCCTGCCAAGTTTCTGTTTTGCTGTTTATATCTAACTTGAACTTGTAGCTTGTACATTTCCGGTTCCCGTTTCCCGTTTCCCGGCTGGCCCGTCATAGCTTGTAAAGAAGTTGAGATGTTCTCAATAGTCTCTGGAATGGCTGTCCTCATTGTTTGTTTTGTAATGCGATGTTGTGCTCGATTCTCAACCTTAGGTTCCCTGTCATCTGTATTCCTTTCTCGATGCTTGTTTTGACGTTTCTCCACTTATTCTTTAGAATATTTTCCGATTGGCATTTCCAATTGACAGCGTCCTCAAAGTCGGCTCAAAGGAAAGCTTCGGCTCGTTCCATGATTTTGTAACCCTAGGCGCTGCAATGGCAAGTTTGGCCTGTGAGCAATTTGCATAGGCTGAGCGGAATGAGGCTGCGTTATGCAATCCCAAGTGATGAACCCACCCAAGGGAAAGGTCATATCGACAAGTGCAACTACCCAGGCTCTTCATACTTGGACATCTAGCCCCTCCAAGCTGATAAGCAATTTCACGAAAGGAAAAATCCCAACCTTTTCATTATTCAAAAGACTAATTGATAGTTTTGCAAGAAAAAATAATCTGATCATTCACCTTCCAACGGGTGCCTATATTCTTTCCCCGAAAAGACAAATTTGTAAGACTAGCTTCGGAGTTTATTAATCTATGCTAAAGTAGAAAGCTGACATCGCATGATTTCCTATCCATATGAAATATCATGCGAGTCTCTATCCATTAGAATCATCAATTTGCATATGTACTCACTGATGTCATGCACACTTTCGCCATAGAACGAGTTAGATAACCGCACTTAATTTGCATATGTGCACTATGGAAATTGACTTTCTCTGCCTACGCTACGCACCGTTCTCAAAGGATTCAGTTCTTCCTTGCTTCCTTTTCCTTCTTTTACTCACAGGTTAGGAGACACAAATAACACCGAGCGAACCATGCGGTTCTCGTGCGGATTCCCGATGCCTGTTAGTAGCTCATGTGCTCAAAAGAATGAACCGTACAACTCGCCCGTGGAGGCTACACTAGATATCGACTCCACCGGTTTTATGCGAGTGCCCAATCGAGGAAGGGGAGTAGGCTTGGGCGTTGGAAAGGACTTTTCCATCTGTCGTATCAAAATTAATATTCTGCTGAGTCGAAGGACGGCATACAAATAACACGATCCAACCAATGACTAAAGGATGAAGACGCCATTGCGAGTCAAACGTTTGAAGCCATTCTTTTATTTGCCTTGTGCATGCCTTATGTATGGCAGTATATTATGATAGCGAGATCAGGCGCCCGAGAAAGAAAGGGACAATGTTGTTTATCGATGAAAACACCGAGATGAGAATGGATAATGACCCCCAAGGAAACGAATAGGGCAACACCGGATGAAAACCTGGCATTGTAGACCTTGATGATATTGCTTGGGGCGACCGTCCGCGAATCACTCCACATCGTCGTTCATCGCTAGGCGGGAAATTCGTCCTATGGCGGGGCGTTAACCTCGTCTCTAGAGTGTACCCAATTGTCTCTCGCAAAGAGATGCTGCCAAAAATCTCTATAGCAACAAGGACAAGGGAGAATATAGCAAAGCAAGCACTTATCTTGATCGTTATAAAGCCTCCTCTTGCTCCTCTCTGGCATTTGCAGGTGCCTTTTGTGTTTTAGAAACTCACAGAATATTTAGCTATGGAGTTCAGCAGCCTGGCAATGTTAGTGCTTCTGTTCGTGTTTATAGTCTCGGTAGTTTTTCTTCGTTTATGGAGATCGCCAAAAGCAATGGAGGACATCCCCGGAACCTTGGGTTGGCCGGTCGTTGGCGAAAGCTTCTCCTTCATATCCGACTTTTCGAGTCCATCTGGTATCTACAGTTTCATGAAGAAGAGACAAGAAAGGTAATCAATCAAGGACCAAGAGTGAGACAGCTTATCAGAACTTCAAAATCAGAATACATTACTTACATGGTATGTGCATCTGTCAACAGGTATGGGAAGGTGTTCAAGTCCTTTGTCTTGGGAAGGTTCACTGTCTTCATGACCGGGCGAGAAGCGAGCAAGATTCTATTGACGGGAAAAGACGGGATGGTGAGTTTGAACCTCTTCTACACCGGGCAGCAGGTTCTTGGCCCCACAAGTCTTCTCCAGACAACAGGGGAAGAACACAAGCGGCTTCGACGGCTTATTGCGGAACCACTATCCATCGATGGCCTGAAGAAGTACTTCCAGTTCATCAACGCCCTCGCCATAGAAACATTAGATCAATGGGAGGGACGAAAAGTTTTAGTTCTTGAGGAGGCTTCTACAGTTAAGTATCCACAAAAAAGATCTCGAGAACTTCTGCTTTGATCGCTCTGCACTTAGACATAATAGTAAGATATATCCTTTGTGCAGTTCACTCTCAAGGTAATTGGCCACATGATCATGAGCTTAGAACCAAAAGGCGAAGAGCAGGAGAAATTCCGATCCAATTTCAAAATAATTTCCTCTTCATTCGCATCCTTGCCATTCAAAGTGCCAGGAACTGCATTTCATCGCGGAATTCAGGTAATTTTTTTTCCCATGTACACGGAATATACTAATAGAACGAAAGACTTCATCTAGTTACTTTCCGAATATGACGATTCAAAAAAATCAGGCTCGAGATAGGATGTATAGCATGTTGGACAACGTTATTTCTAAAAGGAGAGAAGGACAAGGCTTCCAAAATGATTTCCTGGAGTCCCTGATAATCAAGCACAGCAAAGCCGCAGACGGAGAAGCCAACAAAGACAAGCTAACTGACAAGCAAATGAAGGACAATGTACTAACTCTTCTAGTTGCTGGTCATGACACGACCACTGCTGCTCTGACTTGGCTCATGAAATTTCTCGGAGAAAACCCTCAAGTTCTGCAACGGCTCAGGGTACTCCCATTTTGCGATGAACTCTGTTAAATTGAAATCGTGACCTATGAATACTGAAGAACTGGGCTGTATGCTTCGTATGCAGGAAGAACACATGGAAATTCAAGCGAAGGGCAAGGGTGGAGCGAATTTATCGTGGAGTGAAGTTAATAACATGCCTTATACCGCTAAAGTAAGCAAGACATTAGCTTTATCACGTTAACTGTCCTGCTGAAACCTGGAAGATGTAGAAATTTCTTTTAACTTGGTATTTCAGGTAATAAGTGAAACTCTAAGGAGAGCCACGATATTACCTTGGTTCTCAAGGAAAGCTGCTCAGGATTTTGAGATTGATGGTATGCATCCCAATGAAAAGACAAAACACGCTGATCAGAAAAATGCAATTTCAAGATGCTTACCATTGCTAGCTCTTGGTCTTTTACAGGATATAAGATCGAGAAAGGTTGGTCGGTGAACCTGGATGTTGTTTCTATTCACCATGACCCGGAAGTTTTCACTCAACCAGAAGTTTTTGACCCTTCCAGATTTGATGTAAGCATTTTTCTGTGCTACGTCGTATAGCGCACTTTTTATTTCTTACTTCCAGCTGATTTTTTTTTTTTTTTTTTTTTTTCCCGATTGATCTCAGGAACCTTTGAAGCCTTTCAGCTTCCTTGGATTCGGTAGTGGACCACGTATGTGCCCTGGGATCAATCTGGCGAAGCTGGAGATCTCTATTTTCATTCATCACTTAGCGTGCAGATACAAGTAAGAACAGAGAGTGCTCATTTTGATAAACAAAGTCTCATCTTCCCGCCAGAACATGCGATTGCCGTCTAACATGTCAACCAGTCAAGGGGACAACCTTTTTTAAGCTAGTCCTTTTTAATAAATGAAGCAGAAAAAAAGAAAAAAAAGAAAAAAAAATTGATACGGTTGATATGTTTGTGTCTGAGACTTTGCTTGATGAATTTCTCAAGCGTTTATTGCGAGTGTAGAACTTGTTCTGACAATCTCGATCTTCTTGACAGGTGGACTCCTCTGGAGAGAGATGACTCAGTCCAGCCTACTCTAGTAAGGATGCCCAAGAACAGGTATCCAGTTCTCGTCGAGCCACTGTAGATGTATTTGTTGCTTCACTTGGCAATTTGGCAGAGAGCCATAATAGCCAAGGAAAGAAGCGGCATGGGGAATTCGAACTTTATTGTTATGACCTGATTGTCAATGCAATACCGGTATGCTAAGAATGACAAAGTCACTGGGTAAAGGTAGCTATAAGCGAACGCTTGCCCAGGAGCACATTGTACGGCAGAAAATGAGAATAAGAATGTCTGAAGCAGTTTATTTTTCTTGAGTTAGTCTATATCTTGCTGAACAACTATCTTCCGCTACGATCCTACTACTCTAGCCTGTTAATCAAACGAACAAATGCAACTCCAACAAGCTTAATCGCTGAGGGTGGACAAATGAGTAAAGATTGGAGATACGTCTCTAGTGTATGAAAGTTTAATGCCTGCACATAAGCAAATAGGAGAGCCCGGCCGGTTCACCTCGGAGAATAAAGGTGCTAGAGATATTCAAAATCAGGATGCTGAAGTTTGAATACCATTTTGCCTTGAACAGACAAAAATCTAGGCTACCAGAAAGATAGTTCCAGACACCCAATAGAGGTGTTGTGTCAGCTCCAGCTTGAGCTCCCGTTTACCAGGAGGCAAGCATTAATGCACAAATCAGAGGCATGGAAACCTGCTTCCATAGTATTTATGGATAGTTTATTGCGACAGGAACATTTTTTTTGGTTGCAAATTGATAACTTCAAAAGGCAGCAATTTCATCCAAATGATGCCATAACTAAATAGGTTTTAAATTTCCTGTAATTAGCATCTTCTTCCCTTTTTGCTAACAGAAATTATACAGTCTCGGATATAAGTCGAGGAAGGTCAACATAACAACCCGTCAGCTTAAGTGGTTGGGTAACTCATAAACAAGAAAGCACATGGCTCACCTCCACTTTCTCAAGTACTTCTTTTAACGACATAGCAAAAAGAGGCGAAGGAATTTCATTTTGTGCCTTCATTGCATGCAATAAATCTCGCCCTCACAAAGAGAGGCAAACATAACACAGGGAAAACCCGTTTCCAAGCGAAGAGGTAACCATGAAGCACTGAAATAAAAGGGCCTTTGCTTTCACTTGTCTAGAGTCCCAGATGAAAAAAACATGGATGTAAATTATCGATAAGTAAACCAATGAACAGCAGAAACAAATGTCCCAAAACTACACAAGCCAAACAAGCTTAACCCATTCGGGAGCCAAGCAACAACAAAAGACCTTCCTCCATTCTAGACTAACTCAATAGCTCACTAGCCAAATCCTACAGAGATTTTTCACATCGTTGGAGAGAAGCTTTCAATTATCTTGGAACAGAAAAAGAAGCTCTAACAGCAAACATAATTTTGTAAATCACCTTTCTAGCTTCGGACGAAACGTGATAATGTATAACTACATTTCTCTCTTGCAAAACTAGATGGTTGCATTCCCATTCTAATTCGAAGCTCTTAAGCTTTGCCCTTTTGAAGCCTGCAGAATAAAAAGGATTTTTACAATTTAACTATTTGCTGATATAGCACAATAATTCAACTGTAAAATGTGCTACCGAATAGATTTTGAGGAAGAGCAACAAAAGAACAGATGCTCTGAGCATTCGGTGCTTTCCGGTTGTGTCCATTATCTTTTGACCACCTGCAACAATGTGAATACTACATGATGAGACATGGAAATATGCATGAAGGTACAAACTTCAACTGCTGCAGGTCTGATGTTTCCTTTATTCAACAGAGTATAGGGTGTCGCTCATCATAGAATCCTCCATAAGATCACAGAAGTCAACATCAGAGATCTCAAAACTTACATTCGAGAAGATTACTTTTCTCTGTCAAAGAGACTTTCTTCTACGAGTATGTGTGTATGCATGCTCTCTTGCTAATGTTTTCAAACGGAAGAAAAGAGTGCTGGCAAAACAAAACGAAATTTGTGTCTAGTGAAGCAACAGAGCTAGTGTTGAAGAAAATAGGAATCTTCATACCATTATGATGTTAGAAAGTTATCGTCACTCCCCTCAATAGAAATTTGTGCCTGACCATGATTATAAATAGCAATCTTCATACCATTATGATGTTAGAAAGTTGTCATCACTTCCCTCAATCTTAGTGCCAGACCATGTTTATAAAAGGCGTAGACCAGAGCCCTCATGAACTTACTCTTAAGTCATCAAAAGCAACTCAAAGAAAATGGCATACCGTTCCGTAGACCCAGTCATATCAGATGAATGTGTAAAACATTCACCTGGGAGCTAGCCAGGCAAAATCATCTTCAGATTCATCATCCTCGTGATTCACATCCACTGGTGCCTAAGCTGGGGGTTTCTGTCACTTCTGCTTTGGTCAGTGGAGTACCTTTGGCAATGTTATCATGTTGACAAAGAGCACGCTGCAACCTATCTTTAAATGTCAATAGGGGCATGGCATCTAACCGCCGAAGCTCCAATAATTATGTTGGATTGAAGTTCTTACGCTGTGAGATTCACAAGAAGCATGACACGCACTTGACAAGAAGGACGCTGATCGACAAGGTCAACAAACACCTCCCTCCGAATCGTCTTTGTGCTAAAAACATCTGTAACTCAATAAGAAGCTTCTGTCCCTAGTCTTCCTGTCATCCCTCCGAATCATAATCCCATCGGATGCATAGCCCAAAAGTTAACGATGGTTTTCATATTTGGATGTCTTCAAAATGCAGTCCACCTAATCGATTTGACCGACAATACTTAGGATCATCACTTAAAATGTAATGATGGAACCTTCAGGGCAAAACAAAAACGTGGAAAAGTACATTCTGCCCACCGAAGGGAGGGATAGCGGAGTCACCGGAGACGAAGGGAGGAAAGCGGGGTGCGTCAGGAACAGCTGTTGAGAAATGTACAAGCGTCTATTAATTATACACATGAAAAAAATATAAGATTGTTTACGCAAATAATTTGCATATCTATGCCAACCCATTTGGATTTGATGCGTAATTTGAGCAAAAACAAGGATTAATCTTTTTAAATATCTTCCAATCAAAGGTTGAATCGTCGCCGTTTTATGAAATTAAAATGTTCGAAATTTCAATTCTAGGTCAAACACATGTCCGACTCACAAAGCTAATTATATCTTAACCTCCGACTCAAGTGGAGGGGGTTCTCCTCACATACAATTTGCGATGACTCGACTAGGTCTCGAGAAAGGATTACTCACATGAGTGCCCGCCTCAATGTGCCTGCCAAGTTCTTGTCCTCAGGTTCAAGATATTTACGATTTTAACCAACAAATTATTTTAGAGAAGTGCAAAACAGAACTCATCTTTCATTTTACGCCTCCGCACGTGGGAGGGATCCCAACAGAGAATGCATAAAAAAGAAGCTATGGAATGGAAAGAGACCAACGGAACTCTGTTCAACAAATAATAATAATAATATTATATCAACCTCCCTCTTCCTCTCCCTTTCCCTCTTCCCTCAATAAAAGAAAAGACCACACCTCCCTCACTCCGCTCCCGAGGCATGGAATTCCAGCCTGGCGCTGTGGAGGGACTCATCTTTGATTTTACGTGCCGCCTCTCCATATGTCATTTCCTCTGTGGGACCCAGCCAAGACACCAAAGTGACCCGGGTGGCTAGGTCCCACTCGAACTCTGCCCACCAGACTGGGTCCCCCAAGATTGAGAGGCTTCCCCTCGCGCTCTTCGAGTCCAATGGTAACTTTTTAAGACCAGGGCATCCAATTATCCGAAATTCCACCCGTTGAGGGAAAAATAGAGCGTGGTCGCAAATGCTCTTTAGTTTTGGAAGATAGGATATCTCTAGGGATTTGAGTCGTGAGAATAGTCTTGAAGCAGCTAATTCCTCTCTTGCAATTCCATCCCCGATTATTTTCTTCATCGAATTGCAGTTATTGACTATCAACATTTGGAGTTTTGGAGCGTGTACAAGCCAGGACAAGTCTAAAAATCCACAATTGAAGACATTAATCTTAACGAGGCTGGGAAAGCAATAATAGTTGGGCGCTTGTCCTATCCCTTGAGTAATCTCCATCTTCACGAGTATAGGGCAATTGACTAAATGAAGCACCTCTAAATGTGAGAAATTGCCGCTCCCTTCTGATGAGTGACTTATTGGGATGGAGGTCAAGTCCTCACAATGCGTGACCGTCGCTCTCCTTATGCATCTCTGAAAGGATTGGAATATTTTTAGGGCCGAGGAAGATTCTTGCACAATGATAGATAAGTCGGTGAGATCTTGCATGCGCTCTAGTTCCTCTACCACCTCTTCTTTCTTCTTTAGAAGCGAACCCCAACTGCTGAACACATTCAACGGTAAGCTTGCGATTGACCCCCTAAAAATTAGCAAACCGTCTATACCGTTTAGTAGCAAACACCGCAAACGAGTCAAGTTCTTAATTTCCTCGGGTATCTCATGAATGTAAGTGTTTGAAAGGTTCAAGTACCGTAGGCTAATCAAATTGCAAAGCCCTTCGGGGAATGACGTGATATGATTGTTAGATAGGTCAAGGACTGCCAGATGAGTCGTCATCGACTCAAAAAACCCTCTTGGCACTTTCGTCACTTTTGTCTCCCTTACAATCAAAGTTTGGAGTCGAGAACACTTGGGTGGTGCTTGGTCGATATTCCGAATCCATTTTCCCCATAGAGATACTTTCTCTGCTTCCCCCCATTTGGAGATCATCTCCGCGGACATGTCTTCTCCCTTCTCTATCACCAGCAACTTGTTCTCCCTTTGCCCATGGTCATGAGCGATCCAAATTGCCATGTCGCGGATGACATCGTGCATCTTTACATACTCTCCCCCATAATCATCACGCCCACTTTCCAATAGACAAGCCATCTTTAAGCTCCCCAAGAAATACTCCCCCTTCTCCCGCATATCGTATACATCATTGGTGTCTCCTAGCAAGCCCTCTCCAATCCAAAGTTCAATAAGGTCATGCAGTCTTATGTGGTAATCCTCAGGGAAGAGACAACAATAAATGAAGCAAAGTTGAATAGTAGAGTCATTTAAGTTGTTATAACTAAACTCTAGTATGTGATACACTTTCTCCATACCTAACAGTTTGTATGGATTACTCCTGAGCGTTCTCAACGCATGCTTCCACTCAGACGGCTTCTTTCTGCCGACCATGGCTCGCCCGATTGTTACAAGGGCTAGTGGCAACCCTTTGCACTCTCTCACAATGTCCTTTGCTAGCTCTAGAATTTCTGGATGAGAATGCATAGTTAATTTGCCGATGTTGTTCTCAAATAATCTCACGGCGTCTTCGAACGTCAAGCACTGTACTTCAAAGGTTTTGTCGGCTTGCATTTGGTCGCATACTTGCTCTGATCGAGTAGTGAATACTACTTTGGATCCGTTCCCGAAACTAGGACGAGGAACTCCAATTTTGGAAAGGTCCAGTCTTGCCCAAACATCATCAATCAACATCACAAACTTCTTATGGGTCAAAACTTCTAACAGATGATGGACCCTCTCCTCCAGAGACCATTGTTCCCATATGTCATCTTTAATGTTCAACCTTTTCCTTATGGCGTCTCGAATGCTATCTTCATTCACTTGCCTTGAAACCACCGCCCAAATAACAACTTCAAATCCGTGATTTGCATGCAAAAGCTCCTCATTGATCCTTTTCATGAGGGTTGTCTTACCCACACCACCTGTTCCGTATAACCCAATCACTCCTACTTGTTTTTCATCCATGAGCCATTTCAACACTTTATTAAGGGAAATATCGAGCCCCACGGTCTTGTCCATAGGCATCTCGAGCACTTGAGGAGGAGGCAACGGTGACGTGAAGTCCCTTAATTCTCCTTTGTCACGTTGGAGCTGTCTCGCTTCATTGAGCAATT
The DNA here is from genome assembly GCA_014182555.1 of Eucalyptus erythrocorys. Lineage (NCBI taxonomy): Eukaryota > Viridiplantae > Streptophyta > Magnoliopsida > Myrtales > Myrtaceae > Eucalyptus > Eucalyptus erythrocorys. The sequence goes on from CM024602.1 coordinate 49,942,882, forward strand.
GATCGACTCTTTTCCCCAATTTATAACTTGACCAGCAGTTCCGGGGAAGCCAACGACTGAGACATTTGATTTGGTCACGCTCCCCCGCTTCTCGAAGAATTTGGTCTACTTCACCGAAAAACTTTTGCACCTTGCCTAACCAGTTCCCCACTTGGTTCGTGCGCAATGCATGTGCTTCTCCTTCTTCACGTTCCACCCTTGCCTTCACATCGTCACTCAGGGCCCTTAGGTCTTCAGTTGCGTTCTTCAAAGAGTTGATATTATCTTTAAGATTATAAATGTAGCCCAAAGGTTTGTTGGCCAAGACCCATAACTCTTTGACGAGTCCTAAAAGAGGACTTGCGAAATCCATAGATTCTTTCCGAGGTAAGAGATTGAAGAATCGGGTATTTAGATGGTAGGAAAGTGGGCGGATGTATGGTGTTCGATAAGTTCTGCTATCTCAATTGTTCTGGCTAGCAGATGAAGGGAAGAATTTCAGAACCTTTTCCATACTTCAAGAAGAGAAATGGAACTATAGTTTTTCTTCTTTCTTCATGGAGGTGGAGCCGCAAAGAATCTTTCCGTTCAGAAATGAAATCCACAACTATTTGAGCCAAGAAAAAACGAAAGTATCATGAATAGTCTCACTTAGAAGCATCCTGAAGAGCTATGCGGTTCAGGGCTTGTTTGAGACAGAAAGTACGTGACTGCTTAATACGAACTAAGGCAAAGAATTAGTGACCTATGCTCATTCGATATAAGGCAATTCTCATGTTCTTCTTCCTGCTTTTGTCTATAGATTGCATGGAATCAACGGTGTCCAGAATCAAAGAAAACTCTTTTTTGGATAGAAGTAAAGAATTATCCGATTCCTTTTTAAGACGCAAAATAATGTAACTGATGAGCCAGCCTTTTAGAAGCTCTCCAATGGATTTTCATAACCCGACAATTTGGGTGACGATTGAAGCGATCCATGAAAAGCTTTCTCTAATACTTACTAGAATTAGAGTTTGTTTATTATTTATTTTTTTCTTTTTAAAATCTTACGGCCCGCCTCAGTTCACTTTTATTTATGTAAAATGCTTGAAACCTTTGAAAGCGATGTTAATTTAAAATAATTAGGTCCGTGTATAATTTTCTCCAGAGTTTTTGAATTTTAAATAGTAGTTTAAATTTTAATGTCAAATGTTACTTTTGCCTTTTCAGAAGTCCGCTGGCCATCTACGGATATTTTGATTTTCAGGATTGATGCTACCCCAATTTGCAAGTCACAACTCACTTCCAATGTACATATCATTCTGCAGACATCACATATATAACTCCAGATTTTCGTGGATGGTGAGGAATTGACATGGTTCCCTATGAAGAGACCTTTTGTCCAAGCTAAAGCTCTCTAGAAAGTTTTTACTCTCAAGATAAATCTCTCGCATAACTATTTTCCAAGCTAGGCTCTAACCACAAATCATTCTAAACATTGCCTAGGCACCCTCTTCATACTAGTCACATTTACTTCTCTCTTAGTATTATCGAAAGAATGTCTAACATTTCGCACAATTGTTATTACTTTACAATTAATCTCTCATAAATAATTAAAATCTAAAACATAAGTTGCATGCAATCAACAACGAAGTTTTCTTTTATTTATTTGTTACTCCATAAGCTCAATGTCTCATGGATTTTTCACTGAATATACTGATAAAAATATTTTAAAATCACATTTTAAACATATATAGCTTTCAGTGAACTTTATTCGTAAACTCACATAAATCCATTTAATTTTACAACTAAATGTTAATTAAATTCTGAATGTTTATTTTATTTATAGTTTGCGATTTGAACTGTGGAATTGTTTCCTTGTTACACTAGAATTTGTGAACTGACAAGAACAAAGAATTTTCAACAAATTATTTCTTTATTAAGTTTAGATTTACAGATAGAAAGAATAAAATATATTGAAAGTAAGCTAATATAAATTCATATCGTTGCTAGTTCAAGAAGGATCTTTGAAAGTTATATAACTAATAACATAACTTATTGATAAAATAAACTTGTTATAATTTGCAGTATGATGATATTATTATACAGGAAAAAGATTTAATAATGATTATTGATCAAGAAAGAAAGTACTCATCAACGAAGACAACAATAAGCCTTTATTGACAATAACTGACCAATGTTTATGCCAGGTCCCTAAGCCATTTATTCGTTTATTGTTCTGTAGCTTTACCTAGGTTATTTGGTGACCAAGTCTCATTTGATTTAATTTATCAGCTCTTAAGGAAAGTTTCAATGCTTCAATGTGTAAACACTTGTCCCTCTCTATGTGGGTTTGTGGGCTTGATTTGTTTAAAAAGAGAACTTGCCCTGGAATGTCTCAATTCTATTAAGATACTTCAGTTATTAAGCAGGCTCTTTAAGTAATTTTGTGTAATTAAGAACAAGTCAGTGCACATATATGGAGCATCGGACCATAAGTTGTTGCACATAACCCAATCACGATAATTGTTAAATCGTACATGCCTAGTAAATCAGTAAGTTGCTGTCGCGATTCATTCCTATAATAGACGGCTACTTCCATGAAGCTTTCTAGTGTTAGTTTGACGTTATAGATTGAGTTCAAATTTACTTTATATGTAGGATAGTCTTGATTTTAATATGATTAGCAAGCTTTCTCCAAATAAATAACAGAAGTAGTTAGGGATAACTCGGTAAATTTGTTAGATGTACTAGATGATTTACCGCCATCTGTTTGTCTAGTCAAATAGCGTTATATACCACAAAAAAAGATGGAACAATAGTAATATCAAAAGTTATTAGCGGCTAGTTGAAAGATATAAAATTACTAAAACATTAGTGAGTCCCTAAATTTAATCAGATATTCACTTGACTAGAGTTTCCTAAATTTAATCAGATATTCACTTGACTAGAGTTTTACATGTTGGTACAATTACTTATAAAAATACAAGAAAACTCACTTAACCTAACTAAAGGGCAGGTGACGAGGGTCATATCCCTTGTGATTTAATAAGTATAATATTCCCTTAAGAAAATAATCGGTCTTAGACGGCCCGAGTGAGACAAGCCCAAGAAGGAAATCGTTTACTTAGGTCAACCTTGTGTTTCTGCCTTATTGGGCTTGGACGACGTCAAAATTTATAACTTTATGAGGCACGATGATTAACTAATCTGTCTCTAATGAGAACTTAGTACTAGAGTGCTAAAGCTAATTAACTCAAAAAAACACGATATTTATCAAAATACTTGATAGGTTGCTGAGTCTACTAGACATTTACGAACCTCCACATTCAAAAATATAAAACGCTATTTACTACGAGAAATGAAGACTTACAAATATATCAAGAATATTACTTATTGGAAAGCAATAATATCACTATGTGTACATTTTATGCCATTGAAGCTATTAGATGGATTTGGCCGGACGTAGAGATCAACAGAACATCAGTAAATTTTGCAAGAGGTCGGTAAAAATTGACATAATGGTAATCTACATAACAAGTGCATTGTATCAATTGTATGCACAGTGACTTTGCAAATTAAAATTAGGCTCGGCTAAGCAATGAAATATAAGTTCCTAAAAGGTGTGGACAAACTAAGTTTCTCGATTATTTATTGAAGACTAAACCAAGATTGACCAAGACTTTAATTAGCAGAAGATATAACTTGAAGTCTCATGTCTTTGATAAAAAAAAAAAAGAAGTCTCATGTCAAAAATATAAAAATAGGATCTAATTTTTTCAGTACAATGAAAATGGTGAAATTGACTCAAATTTCTTTCAAATGATTTTTCGTAGGATTAAGGATCTTCGAACTTTTAATCTTGCTCTGCTTGCTAAGCTGGTATGGAGCTATTTGATAACAATGACGCTTTGTGGGTTAAGCTTCTTAAGGTCCATATTTTCCACACCGTAACTTTCTTGAGGCTCTGAAAGGTGGTAAGGCCACCTGGGGATGTAGTATTTTGGAGGGAGAGGGGATTATGAATGGAGGGACAGTATGTCAAATAGCTTCTAAAGACATAGTTAAGGTGTGGAAGGATAGATGGGGATAACAAAGGAGGAAATTAAGGTTATACTGGTTAGTAATTTGGTTAATAATGATTTGAGATGCTGGGATGTGAAGCCAATCCTAAATTGCGTTGCAGCTGAATATAACGATGCCATTCAACAAGCAAGCATAGTGACTTTGGTGGTGAAGAAAAATATGTGTGGCCTTTGACAGAAGAAGACACTTAGGCAGCGATATCTGTTTATGTTTCTGAATAGACTCTATTTTTGAGGAAGGAAGGTCCATCTATCTCAAAGGTGGTGGAATGCAGTGTGTGGTAATGGATTTGGGCTGTACATTTCCTCCAAAGATGGTAAGGCACCAAGGGAAACTCCACTCTTGATGCCTTAGCATCCTATAGCAAGCTTTTCAAAAGGAGGATCAGAAATGATGCTAGTTGTGTGCTTCGTGGAGCAGAGGAGACTGGAATATGTTACTCTGTTGTGCTGATGGTCTGAATGCATCTGGTTTGCTATGTTGAATCTGAAAATCAGGAGTAAGTATCGAGTATTGATCTATGGTTTGATAGAGTATGTCAGGATATGGAGGAGAGGAAGCAGTTATTTCCAGGATCATTGCTTTTGTATGTCGATACTGTGGAAGGGAAGATATAATCGTACTATTCCGCATCCTGTTAAGGTGCTTAAGCAGCTGCTGGAAGCTATAACTGAGTATGTTCACTTGAAGAAGCAAATGCAGTTGGACAATCCTGATCAGAGGAAGAGTGAGAAGGAAGATACCGGAGATATTGATTGGAAAAAAACTTTCACAAGGTGCCATCAAAATTAATGGTGATGGAAGTCTTTTACTAAAGGATGACAAGGCGGCTGTGGGAGCTCTTGGTCGAGATTATTCAGGTGGTATAGTTGGTGGTAGAGGGCAACTGGTTGCTGCTTCTGATATGAGCTTTAGCATTGAAGAAGGAAGGAGTTCTTATAGCCAAAGAAAAGCATTGGGAGCAGATCGTCTTTGACACCGATCGCATTGGGAACCTGTCGTGCAAGATACAGGGGATGCTTGGAGCAACATGACAGCTTTACCCAGTCTTTGATTTGCAGGAGTGCTAATTGATGTAAACAAGGGGATGTGTCCTAGTGATTGGGATTTGTCACCCCCAATCCATTTAAGTTGACCTTCTTTTGTACGATTTTAAAACTTCAGCCTCCACGATTTGGAGGTTGCCGTTGTACCTTTGACACTTTACCGAATACGTCCAATTACTTTCGCCAAAAGCAAAAGGAGAAAATAGGCCAACCTGGAAATGCTTTGTTATTCTCTTATTTTGCGTTAGAACAACATTTTTAAAGCTTAGAATCTCAGAGTCGAACTTCCATGTTTTTCAACTTAACTAATGATAAGTGAAACAAAACTTTTCGGTAATAGATGCATTCAAGCACAAGTGTGAATGTTAGATTATCTTCACTAAGATGCTCACATGAGAGTTTTGGTGCACTTATCCTTTTTTTTTTTCTGTTAGCTTAATGACCAAAGTTTTATGACATTTGAGTCAAAATTTCATGTTTTTGAACGTCGTCATCATATTGGTCTTAATTCAAACTATGAAGAGAAAATTGAAATCTCGCATGTCTTTTTTTGGGCCTTGATTCAATCCAAATTTAATTACCTGTTCATGTCTACTGAGTTCAACTTGAACTAAACGATTCGGTCATGATTCTATTTTAGATAACGCTAACCACTAAGCTCTAGGAACTGAAGACCGCATTTCTTTGGGAATGCCAATGCCAATAACAAATCATGGAGGTGTCAAAGCCAAGACTCAGCAATTGTCAGAACTTATCATGTTCCAAGATATGATTTATAAAAAAACCAGTTACATGAAAGAGAATTTAGATGCCTCACCTCTGCAGCCCTTAGATGAATCAATCACTCCAAGTCAAGATGACCGGCTTGATTTCTGCGGCGATGAAGAGACCCTTGTTGTTGCAAAATCGACCAGATCTTTAGAGAGTGTATCCTCTTGTTTCACTTGCTTGACCGTAGCAGGTGAATCAACAGAGAGCTTCTGCGTCTGGCCAACTAAACTGTCATGCTTGGAGCCGGTCTCAATACAGGATTTAGAGGTATTGCCAAAAAGACAAGCTGTTGCTCAGTAACTTGTTCTCTCTGGTTATATGGAATTGACCTAGAAAATAATGCATCCCGAGGAAAGAATAAGAGATTGAAAGATCGACTATTTAGATGGTTGGAAAGGGAGCGAATGAGTGGAGTTCGATGAGCTCTGCTCTATTTATCCCCATCATTTCAGCTAGCAGACAAAGGAAAGAATATCGGAACCTTTACTTTACTTCAGGAAGAGAAATTGAACTACTTTTCTTCTTCTCGTTTCTCCGTCGGGGTCGAGCCACGAAGAATCTTACCATTCATAAATGCGATCCACAAAAGTTTGAGCCAAGAAAAAAAGGAAGGTATCATCGCTAGTCTCATTTGAAAGCATCTCGAGGAGTATGAACTAAAGCAAAGAATATCAGTGACCTATTTTACTTCAATATGGGGCATTGCTCATGTTCTCCTTCCTGCTTTTGTCTATGGACTGCATGAAATGTGATCAATGGTGTCTAGAAGCAAAGAATCAACATTTTTCGGATAGAAGTAAAGAATTATCCGATTCCTTTTCAAGATGCAAAATAATGCAGTTGGCCTGAAAGTCATTGCTCGATGCCCTTTGTGATTTAATAAATATGATAATCTCTTAATATGACAATTGGTATTAGATGGTATGAGGGAGACGAACTCAAGAAGTAAATCGTTTGCCTAGGTCAACCAAATTTGTGTTTTAGGCTTGATGGGCTTGAAAGAAGTGAAAATTTGTAACTTTATGGAGCACAATCACTCCTTTATAATTTACAAATCTTTCGCAGACAATCATTAGGATCGACTTCAATAACTGAATCCCCTTTACTTCAAGAAATGAGAACTTACTCCTATACCTCAAAAGCTAATTAACTCAAAATAACACAATATTTATTAATATATTTGATTAGTTGTCGAGTCTACTAGACATTTACCACTCATAAGCATTCGCTATTTATCATGATAAATGAAAACTTACCAATCTATCGAAAATATTACTTATTGGAAAGCAAATAATAGCTACTTGTACATTTTATGCCTTTGAAACTATAAGGTGGATATGGGCGGATGTAGAGATTGACAAGTGATTAGTATACTCTGCAAGAGGTTGGTAACGATCGACATCATGGAAGTAAATTTTAGATTGATGTACTCGCTATTGGTGTTGAGTTCTCAGTCCACACAACAAGTGCAGTTTATAAATTTTATGTATAGTGACTTTGCATATTAAATTTTGATAAAGGTCACATGAGCCATGATAAATCAGCTTGAGATTCACATCCCTTGATATACAATTGTATAAAGATGTACAATGTAAAGCGTGGACAAATTAGGATGCAAATTCTTTCAGGTGTTGTTTTAATCCAAAAAATTAATTCCTTGTTCATGTCTACTAAGTTCAATTGAAACTAAATTATAAATGATTTAAATATGATTCTCCACTAGATAAGAATAATCACCAAGCTCTAGGAACTTAAAGACCGCAGCACTTGGCAACGCCGGCGCGGATAGCTAGTCAGGGAACCATCACTCCCGACACAAAGATGACGCGCTTGATTTTTCTTCAGTGCCCGGTCGTAATATCAGCGAAAGCACTTCAGCAATAAATGATCGGGGCCCCTCTTATCGCAACACAATTGCACAAAAGAGCTCATATTCATCCAGCGAGAACGCAAGCAAAGTTGAACATAAAACCTCACATTAACAGCTCTTCTTTTCAGGCTAGTTGCCTTACTTTCTACCCACATTATAACACCTTCAAGCAAAATCCATCCTTCTCTAAATTTCAAGACAGGAGGGGGAACAAGAAGATAGAAATGGATCCCTGTTGAGCGCCATGAGATAGGAGGATCGCGAAACATGGGTTGCTCGTTGCAGACAAAAGATTTATATCACTAGAAAGGAATGGTCGTCATAGTGGCCTGAACGATCCACAACCATCGTTGACATGAAGAATGACGAGGAAAACATGAAAATGGGCACAATGACGATGACTCATTCAGCAAACGTGGACAAGCACATATCACGTCTTTCCCATCATAAGTGTTGTTTTTTTTGAAGAGAACAGAGAACACGTAGGTAGCAAAGAACAGAAAACAAATTTACAGCAGAAGTAGAGAACGTGTTTTCAGTAGAAGCAGAGCGTCGTATTCTGGAAAACTGAAAAAAAAAAAAAAAAAAGGGTTCAAAATACATACTAGAACGTAACCACAAACCCACGTTGCCCACTAACGGCTTGCTTTATCCACAAAATCAGCAACAAATCAGAATATCTAAGATACGTGCAACTAACTGCTGCTAGGAGTTAAGATTGACTAACCAACTCCTAAAAAACAGGACACCAACAAACTGACTAAATAAAAGAAAAAGAGATAACAGCACGTGCAGTCTTGATACATCAACACTCTCCTCCTGGATCAAGTACTGTACACTCCTAGCTTTGCCCTGAGAAGTTCAAATTGACCAACATGGAATGACTTTGTGAATATATCTGCAATCTGGTTTTCTGAATTGCAGTACACCAGTTTCACCTCTTCAGCCTTTTGCACTTCTCTCAAGAAGTAAAACTTGACCTTAAAATGCTTTGTTCTTCCATGAAATACTGGATTTTGTGAAATGGCTAAAGTAGCTTGATTATCCACAAACACTTCTATATCTTCTTCTTGCTACATATGCAGATCATCCATTAGCTTCTTCAACCATAATGCTTGATTCACAGCTACAGTAGCTGCAATGAACTCAGCTTCTGCAGTTGATTGAGCCACTATTTCCTGCTTCTTTGAACACCAAGAAAAACATGCCAACCCAAATGTAAAGCAATAACCTGAAGTGCTCCTTATATCATCCATTGATCCTGCTCAGTCACTATCAGAATACCCCTGCAATTTAAACTCCTGAACTCTACAAAACTTAATCCCATATGAAAGAGTGCCTCTCAAGTACCTCAACACCCTCTTTGCAGCTACCATATGCAACTCACTTGCACAATTGAGAAATCTAGATAAGACACTTACAGGAAACATGATGTCTGGCCTAGTTGCAATGAGATACATAAGACAACCAATCAAACTTCTATAAACTCTTTCATCTGCAAGTGTTGATCCATCCTCCTTTTGAAGCTTTTCCTTATGACCCATTAGAGTACTTACACTCTTGCACTCCTCCATGTTGAATCTCCTTAGGATCTCCTTCAAATACTTCTTTTGACAAATAAAAACTTCATTCTGAGTTTGCCTAACTTCCATTCATAGAAAATATGACATCTCACCAAGATCAGTCATTTCGAACATCTTCATCATCTCTTGCTTAAATGCATTAATCTGAGCACTATTACTCCCTGTCACCAGCATATCATCCACATAAAGAGACACCACCACTAAGTCAGATACTAATTTCTTGACATATAGAGTGGATTCACTGAGGCTTTTCTTAAAACCTAGACCCAACAAGTGCTCATCCATCTTACTGTACCATGCTCTGGGAGCTTGCCTCAAGCCATAGAGAGCCTTTCTCAACAAATAAACTTTCTCCTCCTGACCTGGTGTGATAAAGCCTTCTAGCTGCTCAACATAAATCTCCTCCTACAACACTCCATTCAAAAATGCAGATTTCACATCTAACTGATATACCTTCCATCCTTGTTGAGTTGCCAAAGCAAGAATCATTCTAATTGTATCAAGTCGTGCCACAGGAGCAAAGGTTTCTAAGAAATCAACTCCCCAAACCTGTGCATACCCCTTCACCACCAACCTGGCCTTATGCTTATTCACTGAGCCATCGGATTAAATTTGGTCTTGAAGACCCATTTTACTCCAATCACCTTCCTATCTTGAGGCCTCTCCACTAGCTCCCATGTCTGGTTCTTTTCTATCATAGCCAACTCTTCCTTCATTGCATTCATCCACCTCTGATCGCTTTTAGCTTCCTCATAACCTGCAGGTTCCAAAACAGCCACACTACACCTTTGATATATATCAGTCAAAGTTCTAGTACCTCTAACTGGAACATCATCCACTAGTTCGTCAGGTTCCAATGAGACCTCTTTGTGCTTGTCTTGTGGCTCATTTGTCCAATCCCATTTCTCATCTTCTAGGAACTGAACATCCCTGCTAGTGATCACCTTCCCTGTCTGTGGTTGATAGATTCTGTAAGCTTTTGACACTAAATTGTAGCCAACAAAGATCCCAGGTTCAGCTTTCTCTCCCAACTTGTCTCTCTTGACCTGTGGAATATGAGAAAAACACAAACAGCCAAACACCTTCAAATTTCTTAGAATTGGCTTGACATCAAACCAGGCTTCAAAGGGTGTCTTCATCTCCAATACCCTCGTTGGTAATCTATTTAACGGAAAAACTGCCGTGTTTGCTTTCCGCCCAAAACTCTTTTGGTAGACTCTTCTCATAAAGCAAACACCTAGTCATCTCCATAATGGTTCTATTCTTCCGCTCACTAACTCCATTTTGCTATGGAGAGTAAGGAGCAAGAAGCGATGCTCAATTCCAGCCTCTTCACGTAAAGATTTAAACCTCTGTGAAGTGTATTCCGTTCCATTATCAGATCTAATGACCTGAATCTTGTAGCCACTTTGGTTCTCAACCCATTTCTTAAACTTCAGAAATACCTTAGCAACTTCTGACTTTTGCTTCATAAAGTAAATCCAGCACATTATAGTATAATCATCAATGAAAATAATGAAATACCTGCTGCCATTTAGTGAAGGAGTCACTTGTGGACTACATAGATCCGTATGAATCAGCTGTAGCTTCTCTGTCGCTCTCCAAGTGGATTTCTTGAAGGGAAGTCTTGTCTGCTTGCCTAGCAAACAAGCTTTGCATCTTATGATCTGCTCCTCCAGGCTTGGTAACCCGGTTGCCATTTCATTCCTCTATATGAACAGCACGCCTTTATGATGAAAGTGCCCCAACCTCTTGTGCCATAATTCTAAATCATTAGCCTGACACTTGAATGCCATTTGCTCCTTCTCAAGAGGATTCAAAGAAAAAATTTTTAGTTGCATTTTTATCTTGAACAACTGTGACATCCAAATTTTCGGGTCCTAATTTCGACTGGATAAATAGGGCCGTTTCTAATCAGAGTGTTGTAGAGGATTATTTTATTGTGAAATTGGGATGCAAGTGGGCTAAATTAGTGAGGAAAAATACTAATTTGACTTATGAGGTGTTGAATGAATTAGTGGGGGTTACTTTGATTTAATTCAAGAGGAATTAAGGTCCGCCTTTGATAGCGCAATTGAGACTCAAGAAGGTTCTATGGACAAGTGAGGATGTGAATTAAAGTGTGGTGGCATTGGATTATTTTTTTTTGGACTTCAATTGGACTCAACTGAAAGGAAAAATTGAGGAAATTAAGATATATAAAGATTTGGATCCCGGCGGAGAAAGAAATTGCACCCATTGAAGAGGTTGTGGGAGATAGTGGGGTGTGACGTCATAGATGATGTCATGTGGTGGGGCCATATTGGAGGATTAAAAGATTAGAAAGAAAAAGGAAAAGGAAAAGGAAAAGAAAAGGGGGAGAGAGAGAGGGGGGGTGGGCCCCACTTGTTATCCCCTACCTTGGGCAAGAGGAAAAAGGAGAAGAAAGAGAGGAGGGGGAGGGAGCCCGTCGACCGCCAGCCCCGTCGGCCCCCAGCCCGCGCGCCACCGCCGTCCGTGCCGTCATCCACCGCCCAGCCGCACCACCTCCGTCGCGCCAGCCGCCCGCACGCCGTCGCTGCCGTCGTCCGCGCGAGGAGCTCGCCCGCTTCGCCCCTCCGCCGTCCAGCCGTGGTTCAGCCCCCTCCAGCCGCCGCCTTGCCGCCGTGAGCCACCGCCACGAACCGCCAGCCCTCCTCCGCCGTTTCCACTGTCGAACCAGCTCGAATCTCCTCCATTTTGGCCTCAAATCGCAGCAAACCAGATCTGGAAATTCTTGGGTATGGCAGCTCCTTCCGGGCCCGTTTTGGCTGGCTTCCCGGCCCCGGATGCGAGACCGCCTTTGGGGAAAGTCAATCCCGGCGTCGCCCTCTTCGATTTGAGCTAAGCGGCGTCCAAATCCGTGAGTTTATCTCACTAATCCTTGATTAGACGGTTAATTATACCCTAAGTGTGTTTAGTTTAAATTAAGCATGTTTAGGTGGATAGATTAGATTATTTTATTCTAAGTTGGATTAGTAGGTTGGATTAAGCTTAATTGTGTTTAATTAAGGTTAAAGATGGTTTATTTAATGTTAAGTGTGATGGGACTTAATTAGATTTTAATTTAGATTTATTTAAATGCTTTGAAATTCGGATGATTAAAATAATATTAAAATATTTCGAAATTAATTAAATATTATTATTTAAAAAAACGGAAAATTTTATTTTTAGCCCCTTTGCTCGTAATTTCGTGGCTTTGATCGCTTGTCTTTGTTAGAATTTAAATTTGATGCTTGATTGGTGGCGAATTGAGTGTGATTGCGTTAATTAGGAGTTATGTGTAGAAATGCTAAGTGTGGAAATTGATGGGGATTTGGTCGTGATTGACCGCCTATGAGAGGCCGTGCCGAGTGGGGCCGTGATGCCACTAGTTGTTGAACCGCCTATGAGAGGCCGTGCCTAGTGAGGCCGAACCACCTATTAGAGGTCGTGCCTTTGGGGCCGTGATAACCATCTATTAGAGGTCGTGCCTATTGAGGCGGCGCTAAACCACCTTATTGAAGGTCGTGCCGAGTGGGGCCGGGATGCCACTAGTTGTTTAACCACCTTTTCGAAGGTCGTGCCACATGGGGCCGTGATTACCACCGATGGTTGAGTTTACCCTTAGGGTTGTGGTTGGGAGCAGTGATTGATGTGTTTGAATGACATGTAATCGGCCGAGCCGATTGATCGCTGAGACGATCCGAGTGGTTGATTGATTGATGATGTGATTGTGCCTTGATCATTTAATTGTCACATTTGTACGTGATTGATTGATATGAACTGTACTAACCTGCAGGCGCGGACTGTTGCGAGGTAAGTCTTCTTGATGTGTGGCTAGGTCATCTTTGGGGTGTATTTTCTTTCTAATAGGGGCTTAGGAGGGGTGAACTTGCTGAGACAATGTCTCACCCCGTTGTGGGAAAAATATTTCAGGGCCGTAGATGACGATTCCAGCGGAGTCAGGTGGACTACCGGTGCAGTTGGGCAAGGAGACACAGAGCCAAGAAGATGAAGGGTCGACAATCGAATCTGACTAGTAGTTTTAGGACTGTTCCCTCTTTTTGGTGGACCGACCCTAGTGTGTAGACTTCGACCCAAATTCGGCTGTATGTAATCCTTGGGTGATTTTATGATTGTATGTGGGCTTGTATTAAATTGATTTTTGGTTCCTGCTGTTCTATCCCGCTTTTAAATTGTCAGGGGTTTCTTAATACGTTCCGCATGCGCATAATAAAATTAAATTGGGTCGGCGACACTACCTGAGAATGTCGCAATTCCACGACCATGGCGGGTTGTTCACGTGTCTCGGGGTTCGGGGCGTGACAACAACTCCTGACCATTGGAGTTAAAGATCAAACACTTCTCCTCTTCAAATATCACCTTAAATCCCTTTTCTACTAACTGCCCCACACTCAGCAAATTCTAATCAATTTTAGGCACATACATCACATCAGAAATCAGCTTAGTTCCAGCACAACTCTTCATTGCTACAGTCCCTTTACCTTTCACTTCTAAGGACTCCCTATTCCCAATCCTCACTCTTGACTTCAACGACTTGTCAAGGTTTATAAACATCGTTTCATCACTTGTCATATGGTTTGTGCAACCACTATCAACAAGCCAACTGTCACATGGAGTACTAGAGGAGAAAAAAGAGGCAACAAACAGTTGATCTACCTCTTGCTGAACTGCAGCATGTGCCTCACCCTGCTGCTGATCTCTCTTCTCTCTACAGAACTTCTCAATGTGTCCAAGCTTATGACACTTTCTACACCTTATATCTGGCCTCTTCCAACACCTAAAGTGTGGATGATTCTTTTTTCCACAGTGCTGACATGAGGAATATATTCCCCAATTGTTCTTGGAGTTGCTCGCACTATTCTCTCCTGCAGCAGCTTCTGAACCACTACTGCCATTTCCTTTCTTCTGAAATAGGCTAGTGAATCAACCTAGAGGGGGGTGAATAGGTTGTTGCGGAATTCTTTTCGAATCTTTTGCGGTAGAATACGTTGATATCAATGATATATCAAAAATAAATAAGGCACGTATTCATAAAGTAAATAGAGTAGAGTAAGAGAAAATTAACACAAGGATTATAGTGGTTCGACTTAGTCCAAGCCTACGTCCACTCTCCATGCTGGCAGCCAATTGGCTGTAATCATTATATAGCAAACGAGAGCCGTTACAGTAAACGGACTAGACTTCTTCAATAGACAGTCTCTCCTATAGCTTCCTGCTGCTTTAGCACTATATCTCACTCTCTTCGATACACAATTTGAACAAGAAAGATTTTAGAGAACAAGTGATTTTGGAGATTCTAACATCAAGATTTTTCTACCCAGTCTCTCATTATTTCCAAGCAACATCGATCCACCTTAAATAGCCTTTGTGCCTTTATACCCGTTGGCACTTACCAAAAATTCATCCAATCAACCCGTTGGACTGAATCAATTTAAGTGATCTCCTTGTCGCCGAAAACGTAAGTAGACAGTAGCTCGTCAATCCTGTTCGCCCATACAATCAGGATCTTGAGTTCCCAAAATTAGATTCTTCCAAGAATAAACTTGATCTTCAACGAATAAAATCCGGAGAATAAATCTTCCAAGCTCTCGATCACAGCCAGAGATATTCCATGGTTAAGATTAGGAAATACGAAATTCAATATCTTACTTTCCTTAGCTATGAGAATAACCTGTGGCCAGCCTGTAAAAAAATTGCGAACTGTCTTCAGACTTAGATTTGGGTCTTTGAAGGTCGTTAGACTAAAACTGAGTCTTGAAGATCTTCAGACTGAAACTATGTCTTGACTGACTTCAGACGGAAAAACTTCAGACCGAACTTCTGGGTCTGACTGTCTTTGAAAACCTTTAGACCTTGAAAACTTCGACGTAATCGGCGACTCTTGGGGTCTTTAGACCGTACTGTTGAGGCTGTTTTGTCAACTTCAAAACTCCAAGGGATTTTTCTTCAACATCTTCCCTTTCCACTTCTTAACTTTTTCTCCTACATTCTGCTGTTCTTTGGCCAGCAAAGCTCCTTCTGTACTTCCTTCCACCCTCATTAACCTCCTCTGCTCTTGTGCTTGCAAAGCACTTAGCAATTCTGCCAACTTGATCTGAGACAAATCCTTGGTATTCTCCAAAGAGGCAATGGTTGCCTCAAACCTTTCGGGCAAGGAGACAAGAATTTTCTGCACTAGCCTATTATCAGAGAGGCCAGTGCCTAGAACTCTTGCCCGATTTGCAATGCTTATCAACTTACCAGAATACTCCTTAATTGTCTCGGACTCCTTCATCTGCAATCTCTCAAATTCTGTGATCAGATTTAGCCCCTTCATGCTTCTAATCCTCTCATCTCCTTGATACTCATCTTTGAGGAAGTCCCAGATAGCTTTGGCTGATTCACAAGCCATAATTCTGCTGAAAATGGCAGGTGAGACAGCAGCATATAAACAAGACTTTGCCTTTGCTTTCCTTGTTGTCCTCTCCTTGTGAAACTTGATTTGATTGATGGTTGGATTATCAGGAAGGGGAGCAACTTCATAATCTTGTTCCACAGCTTCCCAAAAATCACAACCCTCTAGATAGGCTCGCATTCTCACTGCCCAAGCTTGATAATTTTCTCCATCAAACGTTGGCGGAGCCATTGCTGAAAAACCACTTGATCCTGCCTCCATCTTGCTTTTAACTTCTATGGATGCAGACATACCTCTCAATCAATCTCACAAGTCACTCACAGCCCCTTAAGATCAAGAGAGCTCTGATACCAGTGTTGTTTTTTTTTTGAAGAGAACAGAGAACACGTAGGTAGCAAAGAATAGAAAACAAATTTACAGCAGAAGTAGAGAACGTGTTTTCAGTAGAAGCAGAGCGTCGTATTCTGGAAAACTGAAAAAAAAAAAAAAGTTCAAAATACATACTAGAACGTAACCACAAACCCACGTTGCCCACTAACGGCTTGCTTTATCCACAAAATCAGCAACAAATCAGAATATCTAAGTTACGTGCAGCTAACTGCTCCTAGGAGATAAGATTGACTAACCAACTCCTAAAAAATAGGACACCAACAAACTGACTAAATAAAACAAAAAGAGATAACAGCACGTGCAATCTTGATACATCAACAATAAGTTTTAGGAGGAGAATATGAGGCCATTCTGATATAAATGGAAGAGCTTATTACAGAAGGAAATATGCCTTGATCAAACTCTGCTACAAAACCTAAAACATTACCTAACAAACACAACAATGCTGCCACTGACGATGACCAATGAAACCGCAATCTAAATCACTAAAAGTGGTCACTTGTGCAGAGCACAACAACAATTCTCAGCCCCTATGTCTACAGCAAGACAAGGAGGCTGGACAGTTCCATCTGGGTACCAAGTCGATCGCTTCTCAATCAATTCATTCACAAAAACATCCAATTTCTCGATACTAACACTCGGCATCACCACGACGTGAGCGATATTTCCCTCACAAGCCATTTGCCATCTGTGCGCGGACTCTTCTTCGGACAGCCGTTCAAATACAACCGTGCTGCTAAGCTCATGGTGTTAGGGAAATCCCTTATAATATTTTGAAGATGACAAAATAAATTAAAGGCTACTAACATGTTTGATTATTGAGTAATAGATTATGTAGATGATGGAACATGTAAAGGATATTATCAAAGTCTATGCTTGAAAAAATTAGAAGACAAACTCTATACTGAAGCTGAACTTATTCAGAACGTGTTCAGACCTTAAAGCTAAATCTATTCAGAAGCAGAAAATGTTCAGACCCAGAAGTTCGGTCTGAAGATTTCAAGATCCAAAGTTTCGGTTTGAAGTTTTTCCGTCTGAAAACAGTCAGACCTAGTTACGGTCTGAAGATCTCCAGACCCAATCAAAGTCTGAAGACCGCTAGACTCTATTTTCAGAGTCTGCCCACGCTGACAAATTCCAGACCGAACGCAATGAAGAACGAAGACGAAGACAGATTCAAGTTTATCTTCAATTCTTCAAAGCCTTGGTTTATTACAGGATGTATAACGGCCAGTGATCTGATTTGGATTCTACATCAAGATGATTTGATTAACTCAATCTAATTGATTGACGATTGGATCACGAAGACAAGACCTTTCTATACGAAGAAGCTCTACTTATGGAAACCAAGATTCTGTTTGTATGGGCGATCGGAATCAATTTGGGATTCTACTTTTGTCACTCAACGGCTATCAAATCTTCTAGATACAGATCTGTCCAATGGGTTGATTGGAAGACGATCCTCAAGATACTGTCCAACGGCTAGTTTGGAAGTAGATGAGTATTTAAGGAGATGAAGGACCGATGGGCAAGTAAGAGACAGAGCGTAGAATTTATAATTCCAAAGTCTGAGCCAACTTCGATCATTCACTTGTCTCTCGTGAGCTTAAAACGTTTGTGATCTTGAGAGAAATACTAAAAGAGTGACTTAGTGAGATGGTGTGATCTACTACTAAGTGTTTGCACTCAAAGTTATAATCTCTTGTTGATTGCATAGTGGAATCCAGCAGAAGGCTGTTAGGGTGGGAGAGTGGACGTAGGCTTACATTGAGCCGAACCACTATAAACCTTGTGTTCTTATTCCTTTCCCTTAACTCTTTTATTTTGCTTGAAGTTTATTTTATTCCGCATATATTTGTCAAGGTTTATTTTAAACACCTATTCACCCCCTCTAGGTGGATTCACTAGCCCATTTCACATGGCACTTATCCCTGCCTCACGAAGACGATCCTTAAGGTAGTGGGCATTTCTAAGGCACTTCTGTACTTCTTTCTTAAACCCTTTGTAACCTTTACGATTGAGTGCGTACCAAAGGAAAATAGGAGTGTGGCCATTCTTGCTACCCATGATCATAGAAAGAGAGATAATTAGACGTAAAAAGAATTAAGAAAGAATGGTATTCTCTACACATTTGGCTTGGGAATGGCGAGTCGCCTTGCTGTTCACAACAAACAAGGACGGCTAAGTGGTCGAGGATTCTGTCGAAGACCTAGAGAGCTTGGGACGGACATGCAGCCAGAGCTTTTTCTAAGCTATATACAATTTCCGTGATCGTTGGATGATCTTTGCCTTCCAAGTTCATGCAGTCTGTAGCTAAGTATCCTACGTACCTCACGACTTCTATTTCAATAGGGTTAGGGGGCAAGACCTTCCGGTCTAGGACCTTGTGAATCTCGTCTTGCAATATGTAGGGTATCACAAAGTTCACCACATTCCTCGGCACACCGTGCTCGTTGTTGTGAATAGCTTGTACCTCGATAGTAGCTCGAGCAGGATGACTCCAAAGCTGTACACGTCATTATTGGAAGTGAGAATTTGGAGTTGGTAGTACTTAAGATCCATGTGGCCAAGCGTCCCTGCAGTGTGGAGTGAGAGGTGGGACTCATCGTCTTCGGGGTCCATAAGAGAGATCCCGTAATCGAAAACCTTAGCCGCTCTCTCTTATGGACCCCGAATTCGATGAGTCCCACCTCTCGCTCCACGCTGCAAGGACGCTTGGCTACATAAGATCCCGAGTACTACTGGCTCCAAATTCTCACATCCAAAAGTAACGTATATAGCTTCAGAGTCGTGCTTGAGCTACTATCGAGGTACAGGGCTATTCACAACAACGAGCACGGTGTGCCGAGGAATGTGGTGAACTTTGTGATACCCTACATATTGCAAGACGAGATTCACAGGGTCCTATACCGGAAGGTCTTGCCCCCTAACCCTATTGAAATAGAAGTTGTGAGGTACGTAGGATACTTAGCTATAGACTGCATGAACTTGGAAGGCAAAGATCGTCCGACGATCACGGAAATTGTATATAGCTTAGAAAAAGCTCTGGATGCATGTCCATCCCAAGCTTCTTCGACAGAATCCTCATCCGCTTAGCCATCCTTGTTTGTTGTGAACAGCAAGGTGACTCGCCATACCCGAGCCAAATGTGCAGAGAACATCATTCTTTCTTAATTCTTTCCATGTCTAACTATCTATCTGTCTCTCTTTGTACGATCATGGGTAGCAGGAATGGCATGATCCATCCATGTTAGTTGAACACACAAGGCATTGGATCCCACAAACTTGTGGCCTGAAACAGTTACGCTTCCAATGGGGTTCTTGAAAGAAACCTTCGGTGCCTGTTCAAAAAAATAAATGACAATGTTAAGGGAATACGTTCAAGGGAAAGAAAGCTCTATATGCATGGATAGACAAACCTAGCTGAAAACAAGAAGAAAGCAATTTCATACAACTCATTGCAAAACAAACAATTAATTTGAAATAGTGAAATCTCCATAAACACCAGGTATTTAAATAACTTACAACTTGGACTGATATAAATCTTTGAAAAAGAAAGCTAAACTACACAAATACAATATATATATATATGGTACATGAAAATCTCTTTTCGACACAAAACAATTTCCCTCCCCATCTAAAGAGAGTAAAACAACTCTTTTCCTTCCAGTCTTCTTCAAAAATAGTAGCATGAATATCAAATCACTTACCCGTCTCACGAAAGGCATCACGAGTCCAAATGAAGCTCTATCACAATGTATGTAGAATCGTATCTCGCGCATGAGATTAGATTAGCCAATTTTTAACAAAATCGTGAATTGTATCTCGAGCATGAGATTGGATTGGCAATTTTTCTATGCGATTGCAAATCATATTTCGGGCGTGAAATCGGACTGTCAATCGTATATACATTGCGAAATTAAGAAAATTTTCTAATTCAAGAGGAATCAAGAGATTTTTTAGATTTGGCAATATGGATCAAATATTCAATGAAAGATTGCGATATTACGAATTAGGTAACGATATATATGAAAATTAGATTAAATGAGTCTTATCTAATTCAAGATGTCACGCGGTTGACGTTTGCAAATTCGGATGGAGGATGGGTCATGGGAATCACAGTGAGGAAGATCGTCTCAACCAAGTACTCTGGAAAATTGCTAAGCAAAGAGCCTCCTTTGTCTTCTTCTCCCTTTGCTTATGGACGCTCGTTGCTTGTGTCCACTTTCAGAACCTGCAGGAAGAACAGAAACCTTCTCTCTCTCTCTCTCTCTCTCTCTCTCTCTCTCTCTCTCTCTCTGTGGGATCACAATGGTGGCCGCGGCATCCCTTCATCTCTCGATGTGTTGTCGTGTCTATTCTGAGGCCCACCTTTTTAGCTATGCGATGGTCTTATTTATAATGTTTAGTAACTGATTTCCTCATATATTCTTGTCCTCAATCAATTATTTCTTTCCCTGGTTGGCTGATTCCATGCGAATATTCCATTCTATTGTGTGCGTCGATATCAGCAAAAGATATCTTTCCTAAGCGGTGCATAAATTGTTTTGGGAAATAAATCTCATTTGTGAATAACGTTAAAATCTCCTTTCCTCCTTTTCCACTTGCTTTGTCCGCACGATTGTATTTACCAGCTCAGCTGAGTCCTTTTCTTTTTCCTTGTTTTATTTGCCCATACTCGCACATATAATGCCATGGTTACGTATGAAGAGCGTATATGCTCAAATTTTCAAAATTTTAATTCTTCTCTTCCATCAGCAAAGATATTGGTCCAATGCTGGGTTAAATCCATCATATATTCAGCTTATATTTGCTGCACCCTTCCTTTCAAGGCTTAGAATCATAAAGAATATGCTCTCTTGATTTCAGAATTTTTTCCAATTTAGATCTTTGATTTTCAGCTATGCGGATTTGATGGGCTTGACTGGATTACGTTCTTTCGTGGGCTCCATTAAGTTCGAGACCATTAACTTGAGTCTATCCATCGCCGGTCCAATGCAATAATGATAAATGCTCCTAAAATTATATGCTATGCAAAATGATCAGGTCGCCAAAATTTAGGTGTCAACAAGTATCCACAAAAAAGATCTCAAGAAATTATGCTTTGATCGCTTTGCACTTAGACACAATAGTAAGATATATCCTTTGTGCAGTTCACTCTCAAGGTAATTGGCCACATGATCATGAGCTTAGAACCAAAAGGCGAAGAGCAGGAGAAATTCCGGTCCAATTTCAAATAATTTCCTCTTCATTCGCATCCTTGCCATTCAAAGTGCCAGGAACTGCATTTCATCGTGGAATTCAGGTATTTTTTTTCCCATGTACACAGAATATACTCACGATAGAACGAAAGACTTTGTCTAGTTACGTTCCGAATATAACGATTCAAAAAAATCAGGCTCGAGATAGGATGTATAGCATGTTGGACAACGTTATTTCTAAAAGGAGAGAAGGACAAGGCTTCCAAAATGATTTCCTGGAGTCCCTGATAATCAAGCACAGCAAAGCAGCAGACCGAGAAGCCGACAAAGACAAGCTAACTGACAAGCAAATGAAGGACGATTCACTAACTCTTCCAGTTGCTGGTCATAACACGACCACTGCTGCTCTGACTTGGCTCATGAAATTTCTCGGAGAAAACCCTCAAGTTCTGCAACGGCTCAGGGTACTCCCATTTTGCAATGAACTCTGTTAAAGTGAAATCGTGAACTATGAATACTGAAGAACTGGGCTGTATGCTTCGTATGCAGGAAAAACACATGCAAATTCAAGCGAAGGGCAAGGGTGGAGCGAATTTATCTTGGAGTGAAGTTAATAACATGCCTTATAATGCTAAAGAAAGCAAGACATAAGCTTTATCGCGTTAACTGTCCTACTGAAAACTGGAAGATGTAGAAATTTCTTTTAACTTTTCAGGTAATAAGTGAAACTCTAAGGAGAGCCACGATATTACCTTGGTTCTCAAGGAAAGCTGCTCAGGATTTTGAGAATGATGGTAAGCATCCAATGAAAAGACAAAACACGCTGATCGAAAAATGCAATTTCAAGATGCTTACTATTGCTAGCTCTGTCTTTTACAGGATATAAGATCAAGAAAGGTTGGTCGGTGAACCTGGATGTTTGTATTCGCCATGACCTGGAAGGTTTCCCTCAACCAGAAGTTTTTGACCCTTCCAGATTTGATGTAAGCATCTTTCTGTCGCTACGTCATATAGCTCACTTTTTATTTCTTACTTCCAGCTGAACCTTTTTTTTTCAATTCATTTCAGGAACCTTTGAAGCCTTTTGGCTTCCTTGGATTCGGTAGTGGACCATGTATGTGCCCCGGGATCAATCTAGCGAAGCTGGAGATCTCTATTTTCATTCATCACTTAGCGTGCAGATACAAGTAAGAACAGAAAGTGCCCATTTTGATAAACAAAGTCGAACAGAAAGTGCTCATTTTGATAAACAAAGTCTCATCTTCCTGCCAGAACATTTGATTGCCATCTAACATGTCAACCAGCCAAGGGCACGACCTTTTTTAAGCTATAGTCTTTATAATAAATGAAGCAAAAAAAAAAAAAAAAAAATATTGATACGGTCGATATGTTTGTGTCTGAGATTATGCTGGATGAATTTCTCAAACGTTTATTGTGAGTGTGAACTTTTTCCGACGTTCTAGATCTTCTTGACAGGTGGACTCCTCTGGAGAGAGATGACTCAGTCCAGCCTACTCTAGTAAGGATGCCCAAGAACAAGTATCCAGTTCTCTTCGAGCCACTGTAGATGTATTTGTTGCTTCACTTGGCAATTCGGCACAGAGCTATAATAGCCAAGGAAAGAAGTGGCATGGGGGATTCGAACCTTATTGTTATGACCCGATTGTCGATGCAATACCAGTATGCTACACTGACAAACTCACTGGGTAATGATAGCCATAAGCGAACGCTTGCCCAGGGGCATATTGTATGACTGAGAAAATGAAAAATAAGAATGTCTGAAGCAGTTTACGTTTTTCTTGAGTTGGTCTACTTCTTGCTGAATAACTGTCTTTAACTACAATCCTATCACTCCAGCCCGTTAATCAAACCAACAAATGCAACTCCAACCAGTTTAATTGCAGAGAGTGGACAAATAAGTAAAGATTAAAGATGTCTTTTGTGCATGAAAGTTAATCCATTGATGCACACACATAAGCAAACTGGAGAGCTGGGCAGTTAACCTTGGAGAATAAAGGTGCTAGAGATATTCAAAATCAGGATACCGAAGTTTGAATTCCGTATCGCCTTGCACAGAAAAAAATCTAGAAGTCCAGAATGATAGTTCCTGAAATCCAATACAGGTGTTATGTCAGCTCCAGCTCTAGCTCCCATTTATCAGGAGGCAAACATTACTCCACAAATCAAAGGCACGGAAACCTGCTTTCATTGTATTTATGGATAGTTGATTGCGATGGGAAGGTTGTTTTGGTTGCAAATTGGTAAGGGTATGGTAATTTCAAAAGGCAGCAATGTCATGTAAATGATGCCATAACTAAATAGGTTTTAAAAATTTCCTGCAATTGGCATCTTCTTCCTTTTTTGCTAACAGAAATTATGCAGTCTTGGATATAAAGTCAGGAATCAGATTAAGTGGTTGGATAACTAATAAACAAGAAAGCAGACGGCTCAAAAGATTTTCTAACTGTTCAATCATCCCTTGCTCTCGTAAGCGGTGTCACTGCTTTCACCAGGGCCTTTGCTTTCACTTGTCTAGAATCCCAGATGGCAACAGCATGGAGGTAAATTATCGATAAGTAAAACAATGAACAGAAGAAACAAATGTCCCAAAACCACACAACCCAAACAAGCTTAACCCATTCAGGAGCCAAGCAACGACAAAAGACCTTCCTCCATTCCGGACAAACTCAATAGCTCACTAGCCAAATCCTGCAGAGATTTTTCACATCGTCGGAGAGAAGCCTTCAATTATCTTGGAACAGAAAAAGAAGCTCTAACAGCAAACATAATTTAAACGTGATAATGTAAAACTACATTTCTCTCTTGCCAAACTAAATGGTCGCATTCCCATTCTAATTTGAAGCTCTTAAGCTTGCCCTTTAGTGGCCTGCAGAATCAAAGGTATTCCAACAATTTAACTATTTGCTGATCTAGCACAATTATTCAACTGTAAAATGTGCTACCGAATAGATTTTGAGGAAGAGCAACAAAAGAGCAGATGCTCTGAGCATTGGATGCTTTCTGGTTGTGTCCGTTATCTGTCGACCGCCTGCAACAATGTGAACACTACATGATGAGACATGGAAATATGCATCAAGGAACAAACTTCAACTGCTGCAGGTCTGATGTTTCCCTTATTCAACTGAGTATAGGGTGTCGTTCAGCATGGAATCCTCCACAAGATCACAGAAGTCAACATCGGAGATCTCAAAACTTACATTCAAGAAAATCACTTTTCTCTGTCACAGAGAGAGTTTCTTCTACGAGTATGTGTGTATGCATGCTCTCTTGCTAATGCTTTCAAACGGAAGAAAGAGGTGCTGGCAAAACCAAACCAAATCAGTGTCTAGGGAAGCAACAGAGAAAGTGTGGAAGAAAATAGGAATCTTCATACCATTATGATGTTAGAAAGTTATCGTCACTTCCCTCACTGGTAGAAATTTGTGCCTGACCATGTCCATAAAACCTTCATGATCTTAATCTAAGTTATCAAAAACAACTCAAAGAAAATGGCATACTGTTTTGGAGAACCAGTCATATCAGATGAAACTGTTACATGATGGACGCTCAAAAGCCACCACGTGAAAATAAAATTTTAGCCAAACACGATATCCAAAAAAGAATGTGTAAAACATTCACCTGGGAGCTAGCGGGGCAAAATCATCTTCAGATTCATCATCCTCGTGATTCACATCCACTGGTGCCAAAGCTGGGGGTTTCTGTTTGGTCAGTGGAGTACCTTTGGCAATGTTATGTTGACAAAGAGCACGCTGCAAACCATCATAAAATGTCAACAGGGGCATGGCATCTGACCGCAGAAGCTCGAATAATTCTATTTGTAATATTAGAGGATTTAGAAAAGTCAAAGAAAAAGGGTGGGATCCACTTTGAATAAAGAAATAAAAGAAACAAAAAGGAGAAGAGATAAAAAGAAAAGGAAAGCCCACGTTCGGGCCGAGAGAAAAGAGGAGAGAAGAGATGACATCCTAGCGTATTCGAAGAGTTTAGAGGAACACAAACAACACTTGAGAATTGTCTTGCAGACTTTGCATGAAAAGGAGTTGTATGCCAAATTTAGTAAGTGTGATTTCTGGCTTGATCATATAGAATTTTTGGGTCATGTGATCTCGAAGGATGGCATATTAGTGGATCCAAAGAAGGTTGAAGCAATTGTTAAGTGGAATTGCCCAACTAATGTTACAGAAGTGAGAAGTTTCCTTGGGCTAGCCGGCTACCATAGGCGATTTGTAGAGGGATTCTCAAAGATTGCTGGTCCACTTACCCGTCTAACTCGAAGAGAGTTAAATTTGAATGGTCAGACCAATGTGAGTGCAGTTTTCAAGAGTTGAAGAGACGGCTGGTGTCAGCTCCTATTCTAACTCTACCTTCAGGAAGTGGCGGCTTCGTAATCTACTACGACGCATCCAAAGAAGGTTTGGGTTGTGTTCTTATGCAAGATGGCAAAGTTGTTGCTTACGCTTCTAGACAATTGAAATTACATGAGAAGAACTACCCCACTCATGATTTGGAGTTAGCGGCGGTTGTGTTTGCCTTGAAGAAATGGCGGCACTATTTGTACGGTGAAAAATGTGAAGTTTTTACTGATCACAAGAGTTTAAAGTATATCTTTACTCAGAAAGAACTGAACATGAGGCAAAGAAGATGGCTAGAACTTTTGAAGGATTATGACTTGTCCATTAATTACCATCCGTAAGGCTAATGTGGTAGCGGATGCTTTGAGTCGTAAATCCTTTGGAAATATGACAACTTTGCTCACTTCTCAAAAACCCATTCTTGAAGATATGCGGAAGTTAGACTTGGAAGTATTGGTACATCAGCTTGGTGCTCAGCTAGCTATCCTTCAAGTACAACCTATGTTGATTGACAGAATTAAGGCTAAACGAAATGAAGATCCACAATTACAAAAATTTAGAGAAGGTGTGGAAGCTGGAAGACAAGCAGATTTTAGTTTACATGTGGATGGATCCTTGAGGTTTCATGGTCGACTATGTGTTCCTGAAGACTCAAAGCTGAAAAAGGAGATCCTGCAAGAAGCTCACAGCACTAGATTTTCAATTCATCCGGGAAGCACTAAAATGTATAGGGACTTGAGAGAAAAGTTTTGGTGGGTCAACATGAAAAAGGATATTGTAAAATTTGTGGATCAATGTCTAGTTTGCCAGCAAGTGAAAATTGAGCATCAGAAACTAGGTGGACAGTTACAACCACTAGAAGTTCCTAAATGGAAATGGGAACATATCACCATGGACTTTGTAGTTGGTCTACCGAGGACGCCAAGTGGTAAGAATGCTATATGGGTGATCGTCGACCGATTGACTAAGTCCGCTCACTTTTTGTCATATCGATTTGGCCTTTCAATGGAAGATATGGCAAAGCGATATGTTAATAAGATAGTGAAGCTTCATGGAGTTCCAGTAAGCATTGTTTCGACGGGGATCCCAGTTCGTGTCTAACTTTTGGAAGAGTTTGCAAGGAGCATTGGGCACTAAACTCAACTTGAGTACAAATTTTTCATCGATAAACGGATGGACAGTCGGAGAACGATCCAAACATTAGAGGATATGTTGAGATCATGCATCATTGACTTTGGCGGTTCTTGGGATGAACATCTACATTTGGCGGAATTTTCTTATAACAACAGTTATCACTCCAGCATTAAAATGGCACCCTTTGAAGCTTTATATGGCCGAAAATGCAGAAGTCCTATTTGTTGGGACGATGTTGGTGAGAAAAGACTAACTAGCCCTGAGTTCATTCAACAATTAGAAGAGAAAGTTAGGCTGGTTCGGGAACGTCTCAAAACGGCTCAAAGTCGTTAGAAAAGTTATGCGGATCTTAAAAGACGCAAGTTAGAATTTAGTGTGGGGGATCACGTATTCTTAAAAGTTTCTCCTACGAAGGGTGTATTGAGATTTGACACACGTGGGAAGTTAAGTCCAAGGTACGTGGGACCATTCTTGATCTTAGAGAAGATTGGTGAAGTCGCTTATAAATTGGCTTTGCCACCGGCTCTATCAGGTGTACATAATGTTTTCCATGTTTCTTTGTTGCGGAAATATGTGTCAAATCCTGATCATGTGCTAGACTTTACTCCATTGAGATTACGGGAGAACTTGACATATGAGGAGTGGCCTATTCGTATTGTTGATAAGAAGGATCAAGTGCTGCGACGACGAACTATTCCTTATGTGAAAATACAATGGCAAAATCACACCGAGAGAGAGGCTACTTGGGAACTTGAAGAGGAGGCAAGACGCAAATACCCTCACTTGTTTCATGATTGAAGTACATGTAAATTTCGAGGACGAAATTTTTTGTAAGGAGGGTAGAATGTAATATTAGAGGATTTAGAAAAGTCAAAGAAAAAGGGTGGGACCCACTTTGAATAAAGAAATAAAAGAAACAAAAAGGAGAAGAGATAAAAAGAAAAGGAAAGCCCACGTTCGGGCCGAGAGAAAAGAGGAGAGAAGAAAGAAAGAAAGAAAGAAAGAAGAAGAAGAAGAAGAAGGAGGAGGAGGCGAAGAAGAAGAAGAAGAAGAGAAAGGGCTTTGTGTGTTCACGCCGTGGGCAGCTCATCAAGCTTAGTTACAACGCCCGGTAAGTGATCACACCTTTCGTTCTTCCAATCGGAGTAGTTTCGGAGTTAGGGTTTGAAATTCAGAATTTGGGAAAAATCGAGCGGCGAAATCCGATTTTGGAGTCGTTGAGCCATGTATTTTTGTAAGAATGATAGTTTAAAGTGTTGTAGAGCCGTGGGATTTTACGGATCGTGATTTGAGCTTGTGGTTTGCCCGAAACAAAATTTCGAAGTTTCCGCGCGCAGTGAACAGTACACGTCCAGCAGCTTTGGGCCCGTGTTTTGTCATTTTCGGCTTGATTTTGGGACGGCCAAGTTGGGATTCTTGTAGTATGTTTGAAGGGCTTTCTATTGATTATAAATAAGTTCAGATTGGAGTTCGGAAGAGAAAGTTAAGGCGCGATCAAGTTTTGCGCCTAAACTCCGTGTTGCAAATGGCTTGAATAATCGCTTTGGTTATGCGATTTATTAGCATATAGGACTCGTTTTGTTAACATTAGACATATTATAGCTGTTTCATGGTTGAAGTAGAGTGTTACCCAAATTTAATGTTGCTTCTCGCTTATTTGATAGGACCGCGAGATCGAAGGATCAAATAATGTGTGTTATTTGATTTTGGGACATCCTCGGTGAGTAGTACTAATGTTTTCTTTGATTTTGTGAAACTCATGTATTAAGGTAAGATTAATCGACATGTGAGGGAGTGAGGAACTATTTATAATATATTGATGGATATGGTGCTCGGAAATTTTGAGTTATTGTGGGAAGATTCGACAAACCTCTCTTGAAGAGTTATGTATGCTGTTTTGGTACAATTGACTTATGTGGTTATGTGAAGATTATTGAAACATGGTAAAATCAATTGTGTCGTGAATAGGTAAAGGACTAAGTGCTACACGATAACGTAACTTCGTGGGAGCCACCTCTAGGGCCTTGTAGTTAAGGGCTAAGTGCTACATGGTGACTTGAGTCACATGGGAGCCACCTCTAGGGCCTTGCGTGGTAAAGGACTAAGTGCTACACAATAACGTAACTTCGTGGGAGCCACCTCTAGAGCATTGTACTATTGCTATATGTGGTCAAGGGCTAAGTGCTACACGATAACGCAATTTCGTGGGAGTCACCTCTAGAGCCTTGAGTTTGGATATTGAGCGTAGAATGAGCCATTGATATGAGATAGGATGAGTCCAATAATTGAACAAATTGGTGATGCTGGTTTTGGTTATTATTGATGAATGAGAAATTTTGCTATTTGATATAGCTTGGTTGAGATAACATATAATGCAATTTGTTCATGCGGGTTATCATATTTTTGTTTGACAATAATAAGTCATGTCTTAAATTTTAAATGTATAAGATTGACGTTTGATATGCTTTTATGGTATGTATTACTCACTTTGGGCTAAGGTTGCTCATTTTATTTATCTTCCATGTTTTCGGTCCCAGGGTTAACAACTAGTAGGACGAGAGTGCTTTTGGAAAAATTTTTGGGAGTTCTATTTTGGGTATGGTTCAAAGAAAGTAATGTACATAAACTTTGCTAGTGGTTGGACTAGTTGAGTTCTAAATGTATATTTCTTTTTGGTAAATTATAGAAACTCTAAGGTTACAACCAATTTGTTAGTTTATCTGATTTGTACAAATATATATATATATATATATATATATATATATATATATATGGAAGAACAGCCTGTCATCCTCATTTCTTGAAAATTTGGGGTGTGACACTATTGGATTGCAGTTCGTACGCTGAGTGATTCACAAGAAGCATGACAGGCTCTTGATAACAGCGACGTGGATCGACAAGCTCAATAAACACCTCCCTCCGGATCATGTTTGTATAAAAACAAGTATAACTCAATAAGAAGCTTCTGTCCCTAGTCTTCCTGTTATCCCTCCGAACCATAATCCCAACAAATGCATGGCCCAGAAGTTAGCGATGGGTTTCATATGTGGATGTCTTCAAGATGCAGACAACACTTCGGCAGGATCATCACTTACAATTTAATGATGGAACCTTCAGGACCAAACAAAACATGGAAAAAAACATTCCGTCCCGGCGACCCCGCTGGAGACGAGGGGATGGGAGCGGGGTGCGTCAGGAACAGCTGTTGAGAAATGTATGCGTATATTAATTATGCGCATGAAAAAATATAAGATTGTTCACGTAATAATTTGCATATCTATGCCAGCCCATTTGGACTTGGACTTGATGCGTAATTTAAGCAACAAGGAAGATTAATATTCTATATATATATATTCTGATCAAGGTCGAGTCGTCGCTATTTCGTGAAATTAAAATGTTCGAAATTTCAATTCTAGGTCAAACACGTCTAATTATATTTTGACCTCTTGACTCACTGGAGGGGAATCTCCTCACGTACCATTTGTGACCATTTGTGACGATTCGACCTGTTCTCGAGAAAGGACTGATCACACGGGTGTCGCCCGAATGTGCCCGCTTGAGTTCTTTTCCTTGAGGTTCAAGATATTTACGATTTGGCCCCAAAGAAATTATTTCAGAGAAGTACAAGCAGGAGCTATCGCTGCAAATTTTTGTCTTGATTTCCTCTCTACCACGCGTCACACAGGAGGGATGCCAACAGAGAATACATAAAAAGCTATGGAATGGAAAGAGACCCTGCTACGCAAACGCCAAAACGGAACTCTGTTCAACAATACTAATATTTACACTGATCAACCTCCCTCCGCCTCTTCCCTCAATAAAAGAAAGACCACGTCTCACTCACTCGGCTCGCGAGGAAGGAATTCCATCCGGGCCCAGCAGTCGGACCAAACTTCCAATTTACGTGCCGCCTCTCCAAATGTCATTGCTAGTGCGGGCCCCCGTCCCATTCAACTGGAAAATGACCCGGGCGGCTGGGTCCCACTCGAACTCGGCCCACCAGCCTCTGTCCCCCTCGATCCGGAAGCTTCCCCCAATGGCAACTTTCTGAGACCAGGGCAGTCTTGTATTTTGAAGTCCACCCCTGGAGGCAAAAATAGCGTGTGATCGCAAATGCTCTTTAATTTTGGAAGAACGACGACACCTAGACATTTGGAGACGTGAGAATAGTCCTGAAGCAGCTGATTCTTCTATTGTAATTCCATCCCCGATTATTTTCTCCATCGAATTACAATATCCGACCATCAAACTTGGGAGTTTTGGAGCGTGGACGAGCCAAGACAAGTCTAAAAATCCACACCTGCTGCACCCAACTTCAACAAGACTAGGGAAGCAAAAGTTGGGTGGTCGTCCTATCCCTTGAGTAATCTCCATCTACACGAGCATAGGGCAATCACATAGATAAAGTGCCTCTAAATGCAAGAAATTACTGCTCTCTTTTAATGAGCGACTTATTGGGATGTAGGTCAAGTCCTCGCAATCTATGATATGCACTCTTCTTATGCATCTCCGAAAGGATTGGAATATTTTTAGGGCAGAGGAAGGCTTGAGCACATGGATAGATAAGTCGGTGAGATCTTGCATGCGCCCTAGTTCCTCCATTATCTCTTCTTCCTTCTCTAGAACCAATAGCCCCATATTGAACACAATCAACGATAAGTTTGCAATTGCCCCTTTCGGAATTAGGAATGTTTCGCTTGTGCAATTTAATAGCAACCATCGTAAGTGAGTCAAGTTCTTAATTTCCTTAGGCAACTCACTAATACAAGTGTTCAATAGGTTCAAGTACTGTAAATTAATCAGATCATAGATTCCTTCCGAGAATAACTCAATATTACTATTGTCAGACAGGTCCAACACCGTCAAATGAGTCGTCATCGAGTTAAAAAATTCTCTTGGCATGAGTCTTACTTTAGTTTGCCTTACAAACAAAGTTTTGAGCAGGGAATACATGGCTGGTGTTTGGTTGATACTTACAATCCATTCTCCCCATAGACATGCTTTCTCCACTTCTCCCCATTTGGGGATCATCTCCATGAACATGTCTTCTTCCTTCTCTATTACTAGCAACTTGTTCTCCCTTTGCCCATAGTCACGAGCAATCTAGGTCGCCATGTCACGGATGACATCATGCATCTTAACATGCGATTGTCCACCTGGATAAAGCTCACTTTCCAATAGACAAGCCCTATTTAAAACCCCCAATACAAATGCTCCCTCATCCCGCATATGGTATACATCATCAATGTCTCCTAGCAAGCCCTCTCCAATCCAAAGTTCGATAAGCTCGTTTGCTAATATGGTGTAATCCTCAGGGAAGAGACAACAGTAAAGGAAGCAAGCTTGTAGGGTATGGTCATCTAAGCTATCATAACTGAACTTTAGTGTGTGGTATACTTTCCATTCCATACCTGGTAACTTGTGCGGTTTGTTCCTCGGTGTTGTTAGTGCATGCCTCCACTCAGTGGGAGCATCTTTACCGGCCATGGTTCGCCCGACAGTAATAAGGGCTAGTGGCAACCCTTTGCACTCTGCGGCAATATCCTTTGCGAGGTCTTGAATTTCTGAATGACAATCTACTAGTGACTTGTTGACGTTCTTCTCAAATAATTTTAGAGCTTCTTCGGACGTCAAGCACTGTACTTCCAAGGTTTTGTCGACTTGCATAAGGTGGCATACTTGCTTCAATCGAGTTGTGAACACTACTTTGGATCTGTTATGACAAGGAACTCCGATTTTGGAAAGGTCCAACCTCGCCCATACATCATCTATCAACAACACAAACTTCTTCCTAGCTAAAACCTCCCACAAATGATCGACCCTCTCATCTCGGGACCATCCTTCCCAGCACTTGTCTTCAATGTTTAGCCTTTTCCTTATGGTGTTTTGAATGCTATCTTCATTCACTTGCTTTGACACCACCACCCAAATAACGACATCAAATCCATGATTTGTGCGGGAAAGTTCCTCATTGATCCTTTTCATGAGGGTGGTCTTTCCCACACCACCAGTTTCACATAACCCAATCACTCCTACTTGTTTTTCGTCCACGAGCCATTTCCACACTTCCATAAGGGAAATATCAAGCCCCATGGTGTTTTCCATAGGCATCCTGAGCACTTGAGGAGGAGGCAATGGTGATGTCACAACGTGGAATTCCTCTTCCTTAGGTTGGAGCTCTCTCACTTCATTGAGCATTTGATTAACTCTTTTCCCCAATTTATAACTGGACCAGCCGTTCGGTGGGAGACAACAACAGACACATTTAATTTGGTCGTGTTCCTGAGCTTCCCGAAGAACTTCATCTGCTCGATTGCCAAACTCTTGCACCTTGCCTAACCAGTTCTCCACTTGTTTCGTGTGCAGTGCACGTGCTTCTTCTTCTTCATGTTCCACCCTTGCCTTCACATCGTCCCTCACGGCCTTTAGGCCTTCAGTTGTGCTCTTCAAAGAGTCGACATTATCGTTAAGATTACAAATGTAGCCCAAAGGTCTGCTGGCCAAGCCCCATAACTCTTTCACAAGTTCTAAAAGAGAACTTGTGAAATCCATATGTTCTTTCCAGGATAGGAGATCAAAAAGACAGTTTTTTTTTTTTGGTAAAAAAAAATTCGAGTATTTAAATGGTAGGAAAGCTGGTGGATGGATGGTGTTCGATAAACTCTGCTATATTTGTCTCGATTGTCTGGATAGCATATGAATGAAAAGAATATCAGAACCGTTTCTTTACTTCAAGAAGAGAAATGAAACTATAATACTTCTTCTTTCTTCGTCGAGATCAAGTCGAAAGAATCTTTCCGTTCAGAAATGAAATCCACAATCGTTCGAGCCAAGAGAGAGGGAAGATATCATGACTAGTCTCATTTGGAAGCACCCTGAGGAGCTATGTGTTTTAGAGCCTGTTTGAGACAGAGTACATGATTGCTTAATATTAACGAAGGCAAAGAATGAGTTACCTATGTTTATTCGAGATAAGGCAATTCTCATATTTTTCTTCCTGCTTTTGTCTATAGAGTGCGTGGAATCAACGGTGTCCAGAATCAAAGAATCACTTTTTTTGGATAGATGCAAAGCACTATTCGATTCCTTTTTAAGATGCAAATTAATGTAATAGAGTCAGCCTTTTAAAAGCTTTTTAATGGAAATTTCACAAATATAATTAGTTGTTTATTTAGTTTTCATAATTTGACAATTTGGGCAACTATTGGAGCGATCCGCGTAAAGCCTTCTCTAGTACTTGAAAATTAGAGTTTGTTTTGTGTTTGCTTTTTGTTTTTCACTTTTATCAATGCAAAGTGCTTCAAAACCTTTGGAGGGGACCTTACATTGATATCTAGATTCGCATATAATTCTCGCCAATTTTTTTGAAATTATATATATATTACTTTTCCCTTTTCCAAAGTCCACCAGCCATCTACGGATATTTTAGAATTAGTGCTATCCAATTTGCAAGTCGTAGCTCACTGCAAATGCACAAGTCATTCTACCGACATCAAATATATACTTCGATATTCTTAATATTGCCTCGTCAACATTTTCATCCTGGTCACTTTTGCATGCAACTATGTTTTCTTTTTCTTTTATTCATTTGTTATTCCATAAATTTAATGTCTCATGGATTTTATAATAAAAATAATTTTAAATACATATCTTATGGAGAAAATAATCAGTAAAGTAACGTCACATAATTCCATTCAATTAACAACAAATTTATATTAAACTCTAAATGTTAAGAAGATAGCATAGCAATTTGAAGCGTGGAATTGTTTCCTCGTTACCTTAAAATTTGTAAACTGACAAGAACAAAAAAATTTCTACAAATTATTTCTTTATTAAGTTTACATTTACAAATAGAAAGAACAAAATATATTGAAAGTAAACTAATGTTGATTCATTTTTAATGCTAGTTCAGGAAAAATTTTCAAAAATTAAACTACTAATAACATATCTTATTGATAAAATAAACTTGTTATAGTTTGCAGTATGATGATATTTTTATACGGGAAAAAAGAGTTAATAATGAACATTGATCGAGAAAGAAAGTACTGATCAATGAAGACAACAACAAGCCTTTATTGATAATAACTAACCAATGCTTATGCCACGTCCCTAAGCCATTTATTCGTTCATTATTCTGTTGCTTTGTTTGCTGACTAAGGTTTATTTGCTGACCAAGTCTCATTTGATTTAAATTTATCAACTCTTAATAAAATACGTTATTTTCTTAACAAATGAAAAAAAATACAAACCCATAAAAAAAGTTATTACCTTCTAGTTGGAAGATATATAATTACTAGAACATTATAGAATTACTAAATTTTATTAGAATTTCACCGGGCTCGAGTTTTACATGTTAATACTTTACTCACTTACCCAATTGAAGAGTTGGTGACGAGCTTGAGTGTTGGGTCTGGGCTAAGTACTCGGCCTGAAAGTCCTTGCTTGATTGATGCCCTTCATGACTTAAATAAATGTAATGATCTCTTAATAAAACAATCAATTTAGATGGCATGAGCGAGGCAATTCCCAAAAGGAAATTATGTACGTAGGTCAATCGAATTTATGTTTTGAGCTTATTGGGCTCGGATGAAGTAGAAATTTATTACTTTACAAAGCATGATCAATGCACTTTATAATTTACTAATCCATCTTAAACATTTTCGAAGGTCAGCTTTAACAGCTGAATCCCTGTTTACTTCAAGAAATGTGGACCTACCCCAATATTGCAAAGCTAATTTAATGCCAAGTGAATTTCTAAGCTCTAGGAACCGGAGACTGCATTACTTGGCAATGCCTGTGCGGATAACAAATCACCGGAACCATCAAAACCACGAAAAAAAAGAATTGATTGGGGCCTCTCTTATGTCAGCATAATTGCACAAAAGAGCTCATATTCATCCAGAGAGAAGGTTAGCAAAGTCAAACATATGACCTTACATTAAAAGTTCCTCATTTCAGGCTAGTGGGTTTACTTTCTACGCACATTATATTATCCTCCGAGCTAAAATCCATCCTTCTCTAGATTCAGGACGGCGAGCAAGAAGATAGATATGGATCCCGAGACTCGACCACCGTGCAGCTTCTGCACAGTGTAGAAACCGTGCGCCTCGAGATTGGAGGACCGCACGAAACGTTGGTTGCTCATTGCGGACAAAAGATTTATATCGCTAGACGGGAATGGTCGTCCTAGTGGCCTGAACGATCCGCAACCATCGTTGCCATGAACGACGAGAAGATAAACATGAAAATGGGCACCATGACGATACCCTCGTTCAGCAAACGTGAAGAAGCACATATTACGTCTTTCGCATCATAAGTTTTAGGAGGAGACTATGAGGTCATTCTGACAGAACTGCAGGAGCTTATTAGAGAAGGAAATATGGCTTGATCAGACACAGCTACAAAAAAGCATTACCTAACAAACACAACAACAATGCGATGACAACGAGAACCAATGAAACC
This sequence comes from Eucalyptus erythrocorys, assembly GCA_014182555.1. Lineage (NCBI taxonomy): Eukaryota > Viridiplantae > Streptophyta > Magnoliopsida > Myrtales > Myrtaceae > Eucalyptus > Eucalyptus erythrocorys. The sequence continues at coordinate 49,979,174 of CM024602.1, forward strand.
GCAATCTAAATCAGTAGAAGTGGTCACTTATGCAGAGCTCTACAACAATTCTCAGCCCCTATGCCTACAGCGACACAAGGAGGCTGGACTGTTCCAAATAAAGCTCCATCACAATGAATGTAGAATCGATCATGTGTAAACCCACTTTCTTCAAGAGTTTTTATAATGAGATCAAGGTCATCTACAGCTCCTTTGACAGTTGTTCCTTCAAAAGAAAATTAATCATTTAGCTAAAACTTCATTATCTGTCCGTTTACAACAAGCACCCCATATATATGGAATGCATGAGCCTTACATGCGGAGATAAGAGAGAATATAGATGCCTATATTGGCATTGATGATAGCAGGCTTATCCTTGTTAGCAAGTAGCTTGTCCTTAAAATCTGCGGAGTCAATTTTCCTGGAAACCAGAGTTGCAACTTTAACGCATTCCATTCTATACATGCGGGCTGCCTTAAAAACATAACAATGCGACTCTCGTGATGCATATAGAATTCCATCAGGAAAAACGTCCCTCCTCCACATTCAAGGTTTGTCATCATTTCAGTCTTCTCGTCAAGTTTGCTTTATGCACACGGCATGAACAATGCAGCCAATTTCTCTCATTTACTTACCCCACTACGATCCCATGACGATTGCCTTCAGTCCCACAGTTTGTAATGTAAGCCCAGTAATCACTTTTCTCGATTTCCCGCAAACAAGCAAACCAATCCAACACACCTACTTCAAACTGTCTTGAATGCACTCCATAACTGCTCTCGATAAATAGATCCCCAAGGTTCCTGATTAAGAAGTGCTGCAACTGTGCCAAAGCCCCTTAATCGAAATCCAGATTGTAAGGATAGCCTGCACGGACAGTAAAATGCCAGTGAGAACTGGATATAGTTCACACTCATACATAAGTTCTGCCTCAAACAATGCGTATAGTTGCTAAAGTATAGAATTCCGGAGCTACAAAGTGTCCATATTCCAACGGATGCAGAGTATATGAGGGTAAACAGGATGAGAATGTTCACTAACTTTCATTTATAAAAGTAAACGGGGCATCTTCATCCAAACAACGTGCCAAACAACATGCTACCGTGGTGAAATTGTTGTCCTGAGAAATCAGAGAACTTCCAGATATTGAATCAGTTTCTACCGTTAGCCAACCAAATTAGACAGACAATATTCAACTCTGAGAACAGAATGCTATCATTGAAGGCAAGAATTATGTTTTGATAGCCCGCAGTTGCATCTAAGTCTAGCCAAAGACATAGAATTGACAACGACTTACAGCCAACAATATGTAAGCAACTGGCAAGGAAAACATCACCCCCCAACAAGTATAAGAAACAATTTCTGCTATATACATATAGGAGACATAAAAGTTTGGCCCGGATATTGTGGTCAGTGAAGATAAACTGATTTCCCAAATCCACCCCCATTTGAAAGATCAAGTGCCGACAATCGGACAATAACCAACACAACCAAACAAAAATCTTTCGGCAGACCAAAAGAAATGGGGAAAAGTAGCATAGTTATCCCATAGTGGATTGATCATCAGTGAATGTTGGAAGTCCTAAAAGCAAACAAGCAGTAAATCTTACCAACAAAGAGAGGCAAATATGACAAAAGGGAAAACCCATTTCCAAGCAAAGAGATAACCATGAAGCACTGAAATTTAAAGGGCCTTAGTTTTCTCTTGTCCAGAATCCCAGATGGCAACAGCATGAATGTAAATTATCGATAAGTAAACAATGAACGGCAGAAACAAATGTCCCAAAACCACACAAACCAAACAAGCTTAACCCATTCAGGAGCCAAGCAACAGCAAATGACCTTTCTCCATTCCAGACTAACTCAATAGCTCACTAACCAAGTCCTAGAGATATTTTTCACATCCTCAGAGAGGAGCCTTTGATTATCTTGGAACAGACCACCAAAAGAAGCTCTAACAGCGAACATGATTTTGTAAAACAACTATCTAGCCTCGGACAAAACATGATCATGTAAAACTACATATCTCTCTTGCCAAACTAAATGGTTGCATTCCGATTCTAATTTGAAGCTCTTAAGCTTGTCCCTTTAGCAGCCTGCAGAATAAAAGGGATTTCTACCATTTAACTATTTGCTGATCTAGCACAATTATTCAACAGTAACATGTGCTACTAAATAGATTTTGAGGAGGAGCAACAAAAGAACTGATGCTCTCAAGATACCTCCTGTGATTGGCAGAATAAGAATTTATCATCGATGCAACACCACTTCTTCATTGTAAGGTATGCAATGTGTTATGCACCACCAACCAATTAATGAAAGCAAATTTAGGGACATTAGGACTGAACCGGATCAACCTATGCCACAGACCACCGTTCCCCTATTCCTCACCAGATTCCCAGCATCATGTTCCTGAAACAAGCCATTCTCAGAGCCACATCAGATTTTGCAAGATGCTACCACAAACGGCAGTTTGAATTTCCACTAAGTCATCAGAACGAGCTGGAGGGCATCTCCATTCATTATCCATGTTACCATCTCCCACTGCAGCACTAAAACCCAGAGCCGAGTCATAGATGACTCTAGAAGGAAATACATCAGCCAATATGCCAAGACGATGCCAACTGTAATACCAAAGTGAAGTGTTCTGACCATTAACTACAATATTATTTCACAAAAAGGTTCCAAACACACCTCAACTTCGACAATTTCCTCCAGGCGCAAGTACTATCAACCTTAATAACAACAGTCTATCTCTAAGATATTTTTGTTGGCTGAGCCCAACATAGAAGAAAACTGGGGATAAGATGGCATGGAACAGATCGTGTTAGAATCCGGAACTGAGGACATTGTCAATCCCATTGTTGTGGGAAATTCTTCGTATTTATATACTTCACCACTGAGATAATTGGTCGAGCTTGAGTCTCCAGCAACAAGTCTCTTTATGTGGATCGAGGTGGAAGAAGTGGGCTGATTCCTGACAGTTCAGTCTGAGCATTTGCTGTTTTCTGGTTGTGTCCATTATCTTTTGACCACCGGCATCAATGTGAATACTACATGATGAAACATGGAAATATGAATCCAAAATGAACTTCAACTGCTGCAGGTCTGATGTTTCCCTTATTCAAACAGAGTGTATAGGGTGTCATTCAACATCGAATCCTCCGTAAGATTACAGAAGTCAACATCAGAGATCTCAAAGCTGACATTCAAGAAAATTACTTTTCTCTGTCATAAAGAGACTTTCTTCTATGAGTAGGCGTGTATGCATGCTCCCTTGCTAATGTTTTTAAATGGAAGAAAAGGGTGCAGGCAAAACAAAACAAAATCGGTGTCTAGGGGAGCGACAGAGTGAGTGTGGAAGAAAATAGGAATCTTCATATCATTGTGATGTCAGAAAGTTATCCCACCTCCCTCATTTGTAGAAATTTGCGCCTGATTATGTTTAAAAAAGGCATAGACCAGAGCCTTCATGATCTCAATCTATGTTATCGAAAGCAACTCAAAGAAAGTGACATACTGTTCTATAGAACCAGTCAAATCAGATGAAACTGTTACGTGATGGAAGCTCAAAAGCAACTTAAAGTGGAGAATTTTGCCTGAATGCGAAATCCCAAAAAGACCGTAAAACATTCACCTCGGAGCTAGCTGGGCAAAATCATCTTCTGATTCATCATCCTCGTGATTCACATCCACTGGTGCCAAAACTGGGTGCCAAAACTTGGGGTTTCTGTCACTTAGTGCTTCGGTCAGGAGAGTACCTTTGGCAATGCTATCATGTCGACAAAGAGCACGCTGCAAACTATCATAAAATGTCGATGGGGGCATGACATCTAACCGCAGAAGCTCGAATAATTATATTGGATTGAAGTTCTTAAGCTGTGAGATTCACAAGAAGCATGACATGCTCTTGACAAGAACGACGCTGATCGACAAGGTCAACAAACGCCTCCCTCCGAATCATGTTTGTGTTAAAAACATGTATAACTCAGGCATTTGTCCCTAGTCTTCCTGTCATCCCTCCGAATCATAATTCCAACAAATGCATAGCCCAAAAGTTAGCGATGGGTTTTCATATGTGGATGTCTTCAAAATGCAGCCCACCCAATCGATTTGACAGACAATACTTCGGCAGGGTCATCACTTACAATTTACTGATGGAATCTTCAGGAAAAAACAAAACATGGAAAGTACATTCTGTCCGATCGATTACCTTTACTATGTAAATTATGAACATGAATTTGCAACTATTAGCCGTTAGGTGCTTTTTAGTGCTTACTAGTTACGCGATACATATACTTTACGAAACTTCCCTTAAAACTTACAGCACATTTGATTATAATATTGACTATCACATTACATTTCTATTTCAGGCTGATTGCCTATTACATAGCCTTTGCTAAGTAGTAACAACTATTACAGCTTACTCATATATTCTTCCCCATTTCAATTCAGGCTAGATAGTCGTAGGATGTCAATCCAACATCAAATGACATTGGTTTAGACAAAGTTTGTGAAATTACTTTTTAAAATAAGCAAGCATAATATTTCGACAAAAATATAGAGTTTTATGATGACGCCACAGCACGCACCATAATTTAAACGGCAAATTGTCAAACTTTCATTAGATTTGCGGGGCTACAAATTTGGTCTGTGGATGTTCAGACTCTTTAAGTTGAGACGAATCCAAGGGCCGATGGCGAGAGTCTCTATCAGGCCTTGACCTCTAGTTGTACGATATACGAATTGTCAACCTTCCTCTAAACTTATTCCTCTCGACCTGTTCAAACGGAAAATTATCAACTACACCGGAATATACACCCATGGTGCATGACCTATTGAATCTTATGGACCTCAAGTGAGACCTATACGAACCAACGGATATTGGGACAACAACATCGGCTGCACCCGATACTCCTGCTTCCGGAATTAGGATGCTAAAAATGTCTCCCTTTGCCTAAGTTTCTATGTCTGTTGTTGCATTGAGTACTTGGAGATGCTTTTAGATTTATAAAATTGAATGAACGAAAAGCACTTTCATCATTCACAAAAATATTTAGATATGGATTGTTGTCAATAATAAAATCATCTTCTATTTGGTTAATTATTTCAAGTAATACAAACAATCATTTTTAGGATAATGTTTTTCAAATCATTCATTTTCTGCGAAATGAAAGTAAACTATATTCAACCATTGGGCAAGTCCCAATGGTCATCTAGTGGAAGGTGAGGAATTCGAATCCCCACCTTTTAAGGGGAGTTGAAGTAGGGACAATTAGTTTTAAGTATGAGTTTTAACTCACATACCCTACAAAAAGATATGGCAAAAGTTTGAAAGTGAGTTGAAAATTAAAGTATGACTAATTATTTAAAAAAAAAAAAAAATAAATAAAAGAGAGAGAAGCTTATATTCATACTAACCTAGGTAGCACGGACACGTTGTCCGTGCTTCCGTGTCGTGTCCGACACGTGTCGGAGCGTGTCGGACACGTCGACACGCTCGGACACGTGTTCGACACGCGGTCAACGCGTGTCGGAAATCCGACACGCGGTCAACGCATGCCCGACACGTTTCGACACGCGTGTCCGGAAGATGAGGGAGGGTGGAAGCGACTGTGAGGAAGCAGAGACGAGGCCGCGACGGCGAGAGACGGCCGCCACTGTGATGCTGCGACAGATCCGACGAGGTTGCAGCTGCGAGGGAGAAAGGGCCAAAGGCGAGAGGAAGAGCAGAGGAAGGCGGTCGTGCAGCAAGCGACGAGAGGCGACGAGCGGCGAGAGGCGACGAGCGGCGAGGAAGGGGTCGAGCGGCGAGCGGCGAGGAAGGGGGTCGTGCTGTGCGGCGAGCGGTGAGGAAAGGGGTTTGTGCGGCGAGCGGCGAGCGGTGAGCGGCGAGCGGCGAGCGGCGAGGAAAGGGGTTTGTGCGGCGAGCGACGAGCAGCGAGCAGCAGGGAACGAGAAGAAGAAGGGTCGTGCAGGGCTAGGGTTTTTGGGGCCATCGCGTATTGGGGGAGGGGAAGAGACGGACGGTTTTTGGATGGGCAGCTTGCGTATTGGGGGAGGGGAAGAGACAGGGACAGCCTGTCTGTCAGTGAAGGGGAGGGAAAGAAAAATAAATTTGGGGGTGGGGGGAAACGAACGATGGTGGGGAGGGAAAGAAAAATAAATTTTGGGGGAGGGGGAAATGGACGAGGGAAAAATTAGAAGAGGGTGGGGTGCACCGTGCACCTTATTGGAGATTTGTTTTTTTCAATGGAAAAATAAATAAATGAGATTAAAATATGATTTCGAAAAATAAAAATATTGAATTTGAATTAAATTAATTAAAAATAAAAATATTCATTTAATATATAACGTGTCGGAACGTGTCGAAATTCTCTACTTTTTGAGAAATAACGTGTCGCGTGTCGTGTCGTGTCGTGTCGCGTGTCCGTGTCGCCGTATCGGTGCTACCTAGATACTAACAGGGCAGTAAGGTATCGCTCACTAAGAATTTCAGAGCTGCTACTATATATGGGAAGCAACGCTAAGCGAGGGGTACTATTTAGTTCATAACAGTTCCTTTTTCAAAAGAAAAAAATAAGTAAATGGAATTCGTCTTCAACATGTCACTATTAGGTGGTTATATCCGTTCTTGTTAATTTTGTCTCGTGCGAGATATGGCATGCGTTTATTACGCGAATTGGCTAGCATTAGATTCTTGCAGTATAATAAGACTGTGACGGTAGCTTAGTTGCTGAGAAATGTACACGGGTATATTAATTATACGCACAAAAAAAATATAATATTGTTAAAGCAAATAATTTGCATGTTTATGCCAACCCATTTGGGTTTGATGTGTAGTTTGAGCAACAACAAAGATTAATCTTTATACATATCTTCCAAGTAAAGTTGAATCGTCGCCGCCTCGTGAAATTAAAATGTTCGAAATTTCAATTCCAGGTCAAACACATGTCCGACTCACAAAGCCAATTATATCTTAACCTTCAACTCATCGGAGGGGTTTCTCCTCACATACCATTTGTGATGACTCGACCGGGTCTCGAGAAAGGATCGATTGCATGGGTGCCTGCCTGAATGCGCCCACCAAGTTCTTTTCTTGAGGTTCAAGATATTTACGATTTTGCCCCCAGCAAATTTTTTCAGAGATATGCAAACAGAACTCATCTTTCATTTTACTCCTCCGCACGTAGGAGGGATCCCAACAGAGAATACATAATAACAAAAAAAAAAAAAAAAAAAAAAAAAGCTATGGAATGGAAAGAGACCAACGGAACTCTGTTCAACAAATAATATAATAATAATATTATATTGACGCTGATATCAACCTCCCTCTCCCTCTCCCTCTTCCCTCAATAAAAGAAAAGACCTCACCTGCCTCACTCCGCTCCCGAGGCATGGAATTCGATCCGGACCCAGGAAGATGGCCCATCTTTCATTTTACGTGCCGCCTCTCCATATGACATTTCCTCTGTGGGACCTCCCCAAGGCGGCGACCTGAAAGTGAACCGGGCGGCTGGGTCCCACTCGAACTCCGCCCACCAGCCTTTGCCCCCCTCTATCGAGAAGCTTCCCTTCGAGTCCAACGGTAACTTTTTGAGACCAGGGCAACTATATATCTTGAATTCCACCCCTTGAGGGAAAAATAGAGCATGGTCGCAAATGCTCTTTAGTTCTGGAAGAGCGGAGACATGTAGATATTGGAGACGTGGGAATAATCTTGAAGCAGCTAATTCCTCTCTTGCAATTCCATCCCCAATTATTTTCTTCATCGAATCGCAATGCTGGACATGCAATCTCTGGAGTTTCGGAGCATGCACGAGCCAGGACAAGTCCAAAACTGGAGACAAAAACCTCAACGAGGCTGGGGAAGCAATAGTGGTTGGGCGCTTGTCCTATCCCTTGAGTAATCTCCATCTTCACGAGCATAAGGCAATTGGCTAAACAAAGCACCTCTAAATGCAAGAAATTGTCGTTCCCTTTTAATGAGTGACTTATTGGGATGTGGGTCAAGCCCTCGCAATTCATGATTTGTACTCTCCTTATGCATCTCTGAAAGGATTGGAATATTTTTAGGGCAGAGGAAGATTTGTGCACTTTGATAGATAAATCGGTGAGATCTTGTATGCGCCCTAGTTCCTCTACCCCCTCTTCTTCCTTCTCTAGATCCCATTCCCAATTGCTGAACATATTCAATGGTAAGCTTGCGATTGCCCCCATAAAAATTAGGAAATTCCTTGGATCGTTTGCTATGTTCGAATTTGTATGGTTTAGTAGCAAATACCGTAAACGAGTCAAGTTCTTAATTTCCCTAGGCATCTTACAAATGCAAGTGTTCGAAAGGTTCAAGTACCGTAGGCTAATTAGATTGCAAATCCCTTCGGAGAATGACTTGAAACTAGTATTGTTGGACAGGTCAAGGACCGTCAAACAAGCGGCCATCGACTCAAAAAATCCTCTTGGCACTTCTATCACGTTTGTCTCCCTTACAATCAAAGTTTTGAGTTGGAAACACCTGGGTGGTGCTTGGTCGATATTCTCAATACATCCTCCCCATATAGACACTTTCTCTGCTTCCCCCCATCTGGAGATCATCTCTGCAGAAATGTCCTCTTCCTTCTCTATCACTATTAACTTGTTCTCCCTTTGCCCATGGTCACGAGCGATCCAGATCGCCATGTCGCGGATGACGTCGTGCATCTTCACATATTGTCTTCGATTAGCATCAAGCCCACTTTCCAATAGACAAAGCCTCTTTAAATCTCCCAAGACACACTCTCCCTCTTCTCGCATACGGTATACATTATTGGTATCTCCTAGCAAGCCCTCTCCAATCCAAAGTTCAATAAGCTCGTTCTTTATTATGTGGTAATCCTCAGGGAAGAGACAACAGTAAAGGAAGCATTGTTGGGTAGAATCTTCTAAGCTATTATAACTGAACTCTAAAATGTGGTACGCTTTTTCCACCATACCTCGCAGCTTGTGCGGTTTGTTCCTTAGTGTTGTCAACGCATGCTTCCACTCATGGGGATTAGCTATGCCGACCATGGCTCGCCCAACAGTAATAAGGGCTAGTTGCAACCCTTCGCACTCTTGGGCAATGTCATTGGCGAGCATTGGAATATCTGGATGAGAATCTAGAGTCGATTTGCCAACGTTGTTCTCAAATAATTCCAAGGCTTCTTTGGGCGTCAAACATTGTACTTTGAAGGCCTTGTCCACTACCATTTGTTTACATACTTGCTCTGACCGAGTCGTGAATACAACTTTGGATCCATTCTCGGGACTAGGACGAGGAACTCCAATTTCTGAAAGGTCCAGCCTCTCCCACAGATCATCAATCAACAATACAAACTTCTTCATATTCAAATATTTGCACAGATGATGGACCCTTTCATCCCATGACCATCCTTTCCAGAGCTCATCTCCAATGTCCAGCCTTTTTCTTATGGTGTCTTGAATTTTATCTTTGTTCACTTGCCTAGATACCACCACCCAAATAACAACATCTAATCCATGATTTGCGTGAGAAAGCTCCATGTTGATCATTTTCATGAGGGTGGTCTTTCCCACACCACCTATTCCGTATAACCCAATCATTCTTACTTGTTCTTCGTCTACAAGCCATTTCCACACTTCCTTAAAGGAACTATCAAGCCCCAGTGTATTGTCCATAGGCATCCCGAGCACTCGAGGGGGAGGCAATGGTGACGTCACAACATTGAATTCTCTTTTCTTGAGTTGGAGCTCTCCCGCTTCATTGAGCATTTGATTAACTTTTTTTCCCAATTTATAACTGGACCAACAGTTCGGTGGAAGACAACGACTGAGACATTTGATTCTGTCACGTTCCTCGGCTGCCCGAAGAACTTCATATACTCGATCGACAAACTCTTGTACTTTTACTAACCAATTCGCCACTTGTTTCGTGCGCACTGCACATCCTTCTTTTTCTTCACGTTCCACCCTTACCTTCACATCATCGCTCACGTCCTTCAGGTCTTCAATTGTTTTCCTCAAAGAGTCGACATTATCTTTAAGACAATAAATGTAGCCCAAAGGTTTGCTGGCAAAGCCCCACAACTCTTTGACGAGTGCTAAAAGGGAACTTGCGAAATCCATAGATTCTTTCCAAGATGAGAGCTCGAAAATTTGAGTATTTAAATGGTAGGAAAGTGACGGGTGGGTAGTGTTCGATAAGCCCTTCTATATTTATCTCAATCGTTTTGGCCAGCAAACGAAGGAATGAATATCGCGACCTTTTCTTCACTTCAAGAAGAAGAGAAATAGAACGGTAGTTCTTCTTCTTTCTTCGTTGGAGTCGCGCCGCAAAGAATCTGTCTATTCAGAAATGAAATCAAAAATCGTTTAAGCCAAGAAAAAGGGAAGGAATCATGACAAGTCTCATTTAGAAGCACCCTAAGGAGCCTTGCGGTTTAGTGTCTGTTTGAATACATGATTGCTTAGTATGGACCAAGGCAGAGAATATCAGTGACCTATGTTTCTTCCATAGAAGGCAATGCTCGCATTCTTCTTCCTGCTTTTATCTACAGACTGCGTGAAATGTGATCATTGATGTCCAGAAGCAAAGAATCACTTATTTTTTTTGGATAGAAGCAAAGAATTATTCAATTCTTTTTTAAGATGCAAAATAATGTAACTAATTAGTCAACCTTTTAGAAGCTCTCTAGTGGAAATTTCACAAATGTAATTAGCTGTTCATTTAGTTTTCATAATTCGACAATTCGGGGAACTATCTAAGCGATCCATGAAAAGCCTTCTCTAATACTTATACGAATTAGAGTTTGTTTATTATTTATTTTTTGCTTTTTAAAAGTCTTACGGCCTACCCGAGTTCTCTTTTATTAATGTAATATATAGATTTCCGTGTATAATTTTTTTTTTTTCCAAAGTTTCTGAATTTTAAATAGTATCTTGAATTACAATGAGAAAATTGAACAAATATTACTTTTGCCTTTTCAGAAGTTCACCTGCCATCTACGGATATTTCGATTTGCAGGATTGATGCTACCCAATTTGCAAGTCACAACCCACTTCAAATGTACATATCATCATGCAGACATCAAATATATAATTCAAAATTGTCATGGATGGTAAGGAATCATCATAGTTGCCTATGAACAGAACTATTGTCCAAACTAAATCTCTCTACAAAGTTTACTCTCAAGATAAATCTCTCGCGGAACTATTTTCCATGCTGGACTCTAACCCCAAACCGTTCTTAAAATTGCCTAGGCTCCCTCTTCATACTAGTCACTTTTACTTCCCTCTTAGAATTATTGAAATAATGTCTAACATTTCTTACAATCGTTATCATCTTACAATTAATCTCTCATATAAATAATTAAAATCTAAACGTAAGTTGCATGCAATCAACAACTAAGTTTTTTTTTATTCACTTGATACTTTATGAATTCAATGTCTCCTGGATTTTAAAATGAAAATATTGATAAAAACATTTTAAAATCACATTTTAAACATATGTATAGCTTTTGGTGAATATAATTAGGAAAGTAACGTCACATAAATCCATTTAATTTTACAGCTAAATTAAAGTAAATCCTGAATTAGTTCGCGATTTGAAGTGTGGAATTGCTTCCTCGTTACATTAAAATTTGCAAACCGACAAAAACAACGAATTTTCAAAAAATTATTTCTTTATTAAGTTTAGATTTGCAAATAGAAAGAGCAAAATATATTGAAAGTAAGCTAATATTAATTCATATTATTGCTGGTTCAAGAAGGATTTTTGAAAGTTAAAGAAGTAATATATTATTGATAAAATAAACTTGTCATAATTTGCAGTATGATGATTTTTTTATACAGGAATTAATAATGAATATTGATCAAGAAAGAAGGTATCAACGAAGACAACAAGAAGCCCTTATTGATGATAACTAACTAATATTTATGCGAGGTCCCTAAGCCATTTATTCGTTTATTGTTCTATAACTTTGTTTGCTTGCCAAGGTTTATTTGCTGACCAAGTCTCATTCGATTCAAATTTATCAACCCTTAAGGAGAGTTTTAATGCTTCAATGGGTAAATGCTTGTCCCTCTCTAAGTGGGTTTGGTTGGGTTTGATTTGTTGAAAAATAAAACTTGCACCAGAACGTCTAACCCTATCAAGATACTTCAGTTATTATGCAGGATCCTAAGTAATTTTGTATAATTATGAACAAATCACTGCACATATGTAGAGTCATCGGACCACAAGTTGCTGCACATAACCTAATCAATGACTGTTAAATCGCACATCCTTAGTAAATCGATGTAAATCAGTAAGTTGCTGTTGTGATTCCTTCCTATAATAGACAGCTACTTTCATGAAGCTTTCTAGTATATGTTTGACTTATAGATTGAGTTCAATTTTACTCTATATCTAGGATAGTCTTAATTTGTAATATGATTAGCAAACTTTCTCCAAATAAATAACAGAAGTAGCCAGGGATAACTCGGCAAAATTGTCAGATGTATTAGATTATTTACCGCCATTTTTTTTTTTGGGTAAAAATATTTACCCCATCTGTTTATCTAATCAAATACCATTATTTACCACAAGAAATGAAACAATAGTAATCCGTCAAAAGTTATTACCGACTAGTTGAAAGATATATAATTACTAAAACATTAGTGAATTACTAAATTTAATTAGAAATTCACTTACCTCGAGGTTTGCACGTTAATACAATTACTTATAAAAGTACGAAAAATTCATTAATCGAATTAAAGGGCAGGTGACAAGGGTCCGAGCTAAGTACTTGGCCCGAAAGACCTTGCTTGACGCCCCTTGTGATTTAATAAATATAATACTCCCTTAATAAAATAATCGGTCTTAGATGGCACGAGAGACAAGCCCAAGAAGGAAATGTTTGCTTAGTTCAACCGAATTTGTGTTTTTGGCTTATTGGGGTTGGGCGAAGTAAAAATTTATAATATGAAGCACGATGATTAACTAATCCGTCTCTAATGAGAACTTACTACTCGAGTGCAAAAGCTAATTAACTCCAAAAAACGGGATAGTTATTAAAATAGTCGATAGGTTCCCAAGTCTACTAGACATTTACCAACCTTAGACATTAATGAACGTAAAACGCTATTTACTACAAGAAATGAAAACTTACCAATATATCAAAAATATTAATTATTGGAAAGCAATACAATAGCTACTTATACCTTTTATGCCTTTAAAACTATAAAGTGGGTACGGGCGGACATATAGATCTACTCAACATTAGTAAATTTTGCAAGAGGTGGGTCACGATTGATAGAATGATATCAAATTTTAGGTTGATGTACTCATCATGGGTGATAAGTTCTTGATCCACATGACAAGTGCAGTTTATCAATTGTACGTACAATGACTTTCCATACTAAACTTAGGGCCAACTAAAGGTTATATTGGCCATGATAAATAGGTTCGAGATTCATATTCATTAATATGTGTATAAAGATGTACAATGTAATGAAAGGTAAGTTCCTAAAAGGTGTGGACAAATTAAGTTCCTTGATTATTTGCTGAAGACCAAACCAAGATCGACCAAGGGTTTAATTAGTAAAAGATAAAACTCGAAATCTCATGTCAGAAACGCAAAATTAGGATCCAACTTTTGCAATACCATGAAAATGGCAAAATTGACTCAATTTTCTTTAAAATGAATTTTCATGGGTTTAAGGATGTTCGAATTTTTAATCTTGCTGTGCTTGCTAAGCTGGTACGGAGGCTATTTCATGACTCTGACGCTTTGTGGGTCAAGCTTATTAAAGGTCTATATTTGCCACAATGTGACTTTCTTGAGGCTGCGAAAGGTACTAAGGCCTCTTGGGGATGGAGTAGTATCTTGGAAGTAGGGCAGATTACATATGAGGGACAATACGGCAAGTAGCTTCTAGAGATAGAGTTAAGGTGTTAAAGGATAGATGGGGGATAACGACGGAGGAAATCAAGCTTTTATTGGCTAGTAATTTGATGATAATGATTTGAGATGCCATTATATGAGGCCTTAAGGTTAGGTTACAGCTAAAGATAAGGATGCCATCAACAACTCAACCATGGTGATGTCGGCAGTGAAGAAAATTTTATGTGGCCTTTCGACAGAAAAGGACAGTTCGACAGCAATATCTGTTTTTGTTTTTGTGTCACTCTATATTTGAGGAAGGAAGGTCCATCTATCTCAAAGGTGGTGGAGAGCAGTGTTTGGAAATGGATTTGGCCTCCATATTGTCCTCCAAAAATGATAATGCACTTAGGGAAACTACACTGTTAATGCCTTGGCATCCTATAGTAACCTTTTCAAGAGAAGGATCAGAAATGATGCTAGTTGTGCGTTTTGTGGAGTGGAGGAGACTCTGGAACATATTACCCTGTTATGCCAATGGCCTGAATGCATCTGGTTTGCTATGTTAAATCTGAAAATTAGGAGTAATTATTGAGTATTGATGATCCATGGTTTGATAGAATATGTCAGGATATGGAGGAAAGGAAGCAGCTATTTCCAGGATCATTGCTTTTGTATGTCGATATCTGTGGAAGGATCCTGTTAAGGTGATTAAGCAGCTGCAGCAAGCTTTAACTGAGTATGTTCACTTGAAGAGGCAAATGTAGTTGGACAATCCTGATCAGAGGAAGAGTGAGAAGGAAGATACCAGAGATATTGATTGGAAGAAACCTCCACAAGGAGTTATCAAAATTAATGGTTATTTCAGCTTTTTACTAAAGGATAACAAGGCGGCTGTGGGAGTTCTTGGTTGAGATTATTCAGGTGTTATAGCTGGTGGTAGAGTGTAACTGGTTGCTGCTTCCGATATGAGCTTTAGCATTGAAGGAAGGAGTTCTTTTAGCCAAAGAAAAGCATTGGGAGCAGATCATCTTTGACACTGATGCTCATAGAGAGTTTTGGTGCACTTATCCTTTAATTTTTTGTTAGCTTAATCACCAAAGTTTTATGATAGTTGAGTGAAAATTTCATGTTTTTGAACATCATCATCATATTGGTCTTAATTCAACTATGGATTGAGTAGACATGAACAAGGAATTAATTTTTGATTCAATCCAAATTTAATTCCTTGTTCATGTCTACTGAATCCAAATTTAATTCCTTGTTCATGTCTACTGAGTTTTCAACTTGAAGCAAACGATTCAGTCACGATTCCATTTTAGATAGCACTAAGCACTAAGCTCCAGGAACTGCATTTACTTGGGAATACCAATGCCGATAACAAATCATGGAGGTGCGAAAGAAACGACTCAGAAATTCTCAGAACTTACCATGTTCCAAGACATGATTTATAAAAACCAGTTACATGAGAGAGAATTTAGACGCCTCACCTCTGCAGCCCTCAGATGAATCAATCACTTCAAGTCAAGATGACCAGCTTGATTTATGCGGCGATGAAGAGGACCTTGTTGTTGCAAAATCGACCAGAACTTTGAAGAGTATATCCTCTTGTTTCACTTGTTTGTCCGTAGCAGGTGAATCAAGAGAGTGCTTCTGCGTCTGGCCCACCAAACTGTCAAGCGAGGAACCGGTCTCGATACAGGAATTAGAGGTATTGCCCGATTCCCCGGAAAGACAAACTGTTGCTCAGTAATTTGTTCTCTCTGGTGATATGGAATTGAACTAGAAAATAATGCATCCAGAGGAAAGAATAAGAGATTGAAAGAATCGACTATTTAGATGGCTGGAAAGGGAGCGAATGAGTAGAGTTCGATGAGCTCTGCTCTATTTATCCCCATCATTTCAGCTAGCAGACAAAGGAAAGAATATCGGAACCTTTACTTTACTTCAAGAAGAGAAATTGAACTACTTTTCTTCTTCTTGTTTCTCCGTCGGGGTCGAGCCACGAAGAATCTTACCATTCATAAATGCAATCCACAAAAGTTTGAGCCAAGAAAAGAAGGAAGGTATCATCACTAGTCTCATTTGAAAGCATCTCGAGGAGTATTGTCACGATTTGAGATAGAAATTGTATAAGGGAAACAAGGGATTATGGTGTTGACAAAAAGTGTGTATCATTTCTCTATTCTCTGTAGTCTGTATATACAATTCAATCAATGAATAAAAAAGTAAAGAGATTTTCTCTGATTTTCCTAATCCCTCCTGTCCTAAATAATCACATAATCTATCAATTACAATTAATCAATTAATCGCAATTCTAATTTTCCAAACATAATTCTAATCATATCTTCAACACTCCCCCTCAAGCCGATGGCTTGTATATATCCAAGACACCTAGCTTGTTTAGAAGATATGTATGCTGTCTCTGACAAAGAGGTTTCGTGAAGATATCTGCCGGTTGCTCTTGAGTCCTTATCCCTTTGGTTCTGACAATCCCTTCTTCGATCTTCTCTCGAGTAAAGTGACAGTCAACTTCTATGTGTTTTGTCCTTTCATCCAACACGGGATTCGCCGCAAGCTTGAGTGCCGAGTCATTGTCACAGAAAAGTGATGTCGGTCCCTTAATTTGTACTCCAAGGTCTAGGAGTAAACCTCAAAGCCACACAATCTCACAAACTGTCTTTGCCATGGATCTATACTCAGCCTCTGCCAAGGACAGGGATACTGTGGATTGTTTCTTCGTCTTCCATGAGAGCAGTGAATCCCCAAGCTTGATACAAAATCCAGTGACCGACCTTCTACTCATTGGGACACGTGGCATAATCAGCATTGCAATAGGCCGTCATTTCCATATTGCATTTTCTGGAAAGGAGTATTCCTAGTCCAGGACAGCTTTTCAGATATTTTACCACCTTCAAGGCTGCATTCATGTGTGATAGCTTGGGACTGTGCATGAATTGACTGAGGGTTTGAACCGCATAGCAAATGTCCGGCCGAGTCATGGTGAGGTAGATAAGCTTCCCAACAAGTCTTTGATAGCTTGTTGGGTCTTTCAACAATGGATCATCAGATGAGGACGATGTTCCAGCATCATAGTCAGCACTCGTTAATTTAGCATTCTGTTCAATGGGAATGACTGCCGATCTGCATCCAGATAGTCCCGCTTCTCATATAATCTCCATTACAAACTTTCGTTGGCTAAGGGAAATTCCAAGATCAGAACGGGCTATTTCTATTCCAAGAAAATATTTAGGTGGCCCTAAATCCTTGATATGAAAAAATGAATGCAGATGGTCTTTTAACTTCTTTATAGCAGGATCATCATTTCCCATAATAAGAATGTCGTCAACATAAATCATCAGGTATATGGTTAACGTACCTTTTGCCCAAGTGAACAATGCATAGTCATGTTTGGATTGACGAAAACCTGCTCCCGTGAGTGCAGCAGTAAATTTGGCGTACCACTATCGAGAAGCTTGTTTCAATCCATAAAGGGATTTGCGGAGACGACATACCTTAGACTTCTCCTGTCTCCGTAATCCTTGTGGAAGTTCCATGTAAATTTCCTACTCTAGATCTCCATGGAGAAAAGCATTGTGAACATCCATCTGGTGTAATGACCAATTGCGAAATGCGGTGACTGATAAGAAGGAACGAACTGTGACGTCCTTGGCGACTGGAGAAAAAAGGTCTCATGGTAGTCGAAACCTTCTCTTTGTGTAAAGCCCTTGGCTACCAGTCGGGCTTTATATCTCTCTACAGATCCATCTGCCCTGTATTTTATCTTATAGACCCATTTACACCCAATGGGTTTACATCCAGGAGATAGGGCCACGATATCCCATGTGTGATTTTCTACTAGGGCCTTGAGTTCCTCCTCCATCGCCTTTTGCCAGCGCTTATCTTGTATAGCCTCATTGTAACTTGAGGGTTCTCTTTCCTCAGAAATTCGGCTAATATAGCACATATGATCTGAAGGCAATCGATTGAAAGACACATATGATGATATGGGATGTCGAGTACCTGATGATAATGATGAGGAATAGATGTAATCTTTTGTCCAAACTGGAGGGCGACTGGTTCGATTTGATCGTCGGGGTGGTTCCATTATCGTACTGGGACTGGGAGATGATTCTGCAATATTTCCAGAGTCGCCGTTTGTCTCCTGAGATTGTTGTTCCATGAATTGGTCTTCACCAGAAGTGTCATCATGTGGATCATTGCCCGGTAGTGAGGGTAATGGTGAGGATGGTGCCGCATCTACTATTTGATCTCTTGGAGAGGGCTCAATAAGAATAGATTCTCCATTAGATAGGTCTTCTTCCGCTAGGAATGGTCGGCTATTCCTCATTTCTTCTGGAGACGCAGTTGTAGTATTCTGAAAAGGGAATATATTTTCATGAAAGATTACGTCTCTGCTGACAAAGAATTCCCCGGTGGACTGATCATAAACTCTATATCCCTTTGTTAAATTGGGATATCCCATGAAGACACATGGTCTGGCTCGAGGGGACATTTTGTCACGGGTTCCAACTGTAGTCACATAACATAAACATCCAAATACTCGAGATGGCTCGATTTGGTTTCCTTCCATATAACAGCTCAAATGGTGTTTTCCCTTTTAGAATGCGTGATGGCATCCTGTTTATAAGATAAGCTGCAGTAATAACACAATCTCCCCAAAAATTTTCAGGTATGGATGCCTGGAATCTGAGCGCCCGTGCGACTTCTAAGAGATGACGATGTTTTCGCTCCACCACCCCATTTTGTTGTGGGGTGTAAGTGCAAGTGCTTTCATGCAGAATTCCATTGGAGGACAGAAAAATCTTGCAATCTCCACTAAAAAATTCTTTCCCATTATCAATGCGAATGCGACGAATCGATTTGCCAAACTGAGTTTTGGACAGGGAAAAGAAAGTTTTGAGATAGGAGAGAACCTGAGCTTTTGATTGTATAAGGAAAACCCAAGTGGCACGTGAAAAATCATCGACTATCGTGAGGAAAAATCTTGAACCATCACGATTTATGGTGTGATATGGTCCCTAAATATCAGCATGAATTAAAGAAAGAATATCGTCTACTCGAGTTGTACTATTTTGAAAAGGGGCACGAGTTTGCTTTGCTAATGGACAAATGGAACATTGAGGACTAGGGAAAGCAGCAGAGTGGCCCAATCTTTTATGATAAAGAAAATTCTTTTCATTGGCAACGACGTTACACAATGACTTATTGAATGCAACAGGGGATAATTTAAAATTGTCTGAAACATCAGCCCAGAAATATAGTCATCGATAGGCTTTACCCAAGCCCATCAGTTTCCCAGTCGAAGGGGCCTGAAATAGACATTTGTCATGGTCAAAGAGGACACGACAAGAATTTTCTTTACAAACTCGAGAGACTGATATAAGGTTGAACTGGAAAGTAGGGACATATAAAACATCTTTAAGAGTGATGAGTGAGCTGAGATTCACAGTGCCAATCATTCCAACATGTGTGGTACTCCCATTTGGGAGTTGAACTGATATTGGATAAGATAATTTCTTAATGTTGAAAAAAAAATTGGGATTGCAGATAATATGATCACTAGCTCCTGTATCAATGATCCATTCATCATCTGATATTGAGTTCATCAGGCAATAAGAAATACCTGTAAAGCTTCCCGTCTTATCAGAAGGGTCCAACTTCTTCAGAGTCTCCATTAACTCCCGGTATTCCTCGTGAGAAATTCCCTTACCGCTTGAATTCCCCGTCACTTGAAAAACAGTTGAAAACTTTCCCTTTTCTTTTTCACCAGTTTACCGTGTAATTTCCAGCAATTTTCCACGGTGTGATGCGGGCGTCTGCAATATTCACAATACAACTTGCTTTTTCCTTTATTTTTGACAAGTGACGTGGGCCTCCCCACTGCATGGGCTGCTGATCCTCCATATGGGCCGTCGGACCCAGAAGATTTTTGGAAAAAATTTCCTCTTGGGCCATCGGGCCCAGATATTTGCTGTCCGCATGGGCCTTCGAGGCCATAAAACCCACGGCTCAACAGCCGTTGGATTCAAGGAGTGCCACATTTTGTGGGTCGTTGGATCCTGCGGCTGCAAGGGTTGATCTGGCACCGTCGGATTTGGTGGAGAGATCTCGTCCGTCCACGGCCCGTATAAAAGATCTAGGGTTTTCATGAAAACCTAAATCGGGTCCGAGGAACCTAAATTGGGTCCTCAACCCTCTCTTCCTCCTGTGGCTCTCGTGGAACCCTAGATCTGATCCGATGGTTTTCTGCAGCTGGTGAGGTGAAAATCTTGCCGCCAGAGCCACACTTTCGCCTGTTTTGCTTAGATCTGCTGCTCTTTGTTGGCTTTCCTCCTGGATTGCCAACTGATAGATGCGGCCGAGGCTCGGCATGGGCTCCATGGTTAAGATCTGCGATCGAAAAGACAGATAAGATTCGTTTAATATGAGAAGGAATCGAATGGCCTTCTCTCTATCTCGCATCTTCTTATATTGCTACAAAATTGGTTCTGGCCAATCAAATTTTTCTTCGGCCGCCTCCAATTCGTTCCACAAACTCGAAAGTTTGTTAAAAATTGAGGCAACAGACATATTTTCTTGTTTTAAACTCGAAATCATTGCGTCAAAGAGAAAATCTTGATTTGATCCAATTTCCCGTACATCTCCTTAATGTTTTCCCACATCTGTTTTGAGTCTTCTGTCGGAGGAAGGCCCGCTGCGACTTCGGAAGCGAGGCTGTTTCCGATCCACGTCCTGACTAGCTGGTTACATTTTCTCCAAACCCTAGCTAGTCGTTCGTCGGTCGGAATCGGTACCGTTCCGTCGATAAAACCCTCCTTATCTTTCGTTACCAAAGCACGCCTGAACTCCCGCAACCAACTCGAGTAATTGTCCGCCCAGCTTAACCGTTGAGCTATGATCTTCGCCCGGTCCATCGGCATTCGTTGTGAAAAGAGGGTCGCCGGGCTCCAGATGACTACTGGCAGCGTAGATCTGGTATGGGAAAAAAGGTTGTGGATTCGGATATGGGTTCGCCCCTAAACTCGATCCCTCAGATCCGATTGTGTTGCCTCGCATTTGGGAAAAAAATTACCCGAACCCGGGTAGGGATTTTTCCCATGCCCGGTTCAACCGATCCGCCCGTCTCGTGAATTGATGGTTGCGCCCGCCCGTTCGGTTGGTAGGCCTCCATCAGACCGAGCCCCCGGCAATGATGCGTGGTACCAATTGTATGGTACCCATTGGTAAGGTTGACCCGAGTAGGATTGCCCCAAATTCGCCTGAGCCGGAATAGGCACCAATTGAGTCGGATTGCCCCAAATCTGTGGCTGCCTTGGTTCTCCGGGAGCTGTAACAGTAGAGGACGAATCCAGAATCTGCGAGATTGGCGGCGTTATTTCTCCTGCAGGTTGATCAGTGGATCCTGAGGTAAGTGGTTGTGGGTTTGTCATACTATTTTTTTTAAGAAAAAAATGGATTGTGGATGGTGGTGGTTGTAGGTTTTTCTGAAGAAGATGAGAGGGAATTGTCCTGTTCTGCGAGATGTTGCAGCAACAGGGAAACAGAGAATAGAGAAGCAGGGGATAGATGTGCTCTATTCTGCAAGGTGCTGCAGCAACAAGGAATGGTGGAACCTGTTTTGCAAAGGTCGCAGCAACCAGAACTGAGAAGAAGAAGCGTGCCAGGAATTAGGCTCGCTCTGATACCATGTCACGATTTGAGATAGAAATTGTATAAGGGAAACAAGGGACTATGGTGTTGACGAAAAGTGTGTATCATTTCTCTATTCTCTGTAGTCTGTATATACAGTTCAATCAATGAATAAAAAAGTAAAGAGATTTTCTCTGATTTTCCTAATCCCTCCTGTCCTAAATAATCACATAATCTATCAATTACAATTAATCAATTAATCGCAATTCTAATTTTCCAAACATAATTCTAATCATATCTTCAACAAGTATGAACTAAAGCAAAGAATATCAGTGACCTATTTTACTTCAATATGGGGCATTGCTCATGTTCTCCTTCCTGCTTTTGTCTATGGACTGCATGAAATGTGATCAATGGTGTCTAGAAGCAAAGAATCAACATTTTTCGGATAGAAGTAAATAATTATCCGATTCCTTTTTGAGATGCAAAATAATGTAGTTTTTTTTTTTTTTTTGGTCAATCCTACTCTATACCTATTCTACACTCACTCTCGAGACTTTTGCCCCGCGCTCTTTGCGGGCGTGGGCATCGAAACCCACTCCAAACTTGCGCGTCCCCACCCCATCCCTCCCTGAGAAGGTGGAGGTTTGAACCCCTCACCTCCCCCTTTCATAGTGGAAGGGTGGCCACTAGGGCGAATCCCAGTGGTTCAAAATAATGTAGTTGGCCTAAAAGTCATTGCTTGATGCCCCTTGTGCTGTAATAAATATAATAATCTCTTAATATGACAATTGGTATTAGATGGCATGAGGGAGACGAACTCAAGAAGGAAATCGTTTGCTTAGGTCAACCAAATTTGTGTTTTAGGTTTATTGGGCTTGGAAGAAGTGAAAATTTGTAACTTCATGGAGCACCATGATTCCTTTATAATTTACAAATCTGTCTCAGCCATTTACTAAGATCGACTTCAATAACTGGATTTCTTTACTTCAAGAAATGAGAACTTACTTCTATACCTCAAAAGCTAATTAACTCAAAATAACACGATAGTTATTAATATATTTGATTAGTTCTCGAGTCTACTAGACATTTACCACTCATAAGCATTCACTATTTATCATGAGGAATGAAAACTTACCAATCTATCAAAAATAGTACTTATTGGAAAGCAAAAAGAGCTACTTATTCATTTTATCCCTTTGAAACTAAGGTGGATATGGGCAGACGTAGGGATTGGCAGGTCATTAGTATACTCTGCAAGAGATTGGTAAAGATTGACACCATGAAAGTAAATTTTTTATTAATGTACTCGCTGTGGGTGATGAGTTCTCATTCCACACAAGAAGTGCAGTTTATCAATTTTATGTATAGTGACTTTGCATATTAAACTTCGATAAAGGTCACATGGGCCCTGATAAATTAGTTTGAGATTCACATTGCTCAATATACATATATGTAAAGATGTACAATGTAATGAAAGATTAGTTTCTTATAAAGCGTGGACAAATTAGGATGCAAATTCTTTCGGGTCTTGTTTTAATCCAAAAAATTAATTTCTTGTTCATATCTACAAAGTTCAATTGAGACTAAATGATAAATGATTTGGTCATGATTCTCCACTAGTTAAGAATAATCACCAAGCTCTAGGAACTTAAAGACCGCATCACTTGGCAACGCCCGCGCGGATGACAAATCAGAGAACCATCACTCCCGAGTCAAAGACGACGGGCTTGATTTTTCTTCAGTGCCCGGTCGTAACATCAGTTAAAGCACCTCAGCAATAAATGATCGGGGCCCCCCCTTACCGCAATACAATTGCACAAAGGAGCTCAATATTCATCCACCGAGAACGCAAGCAAAGTTGGAACATAAAACCTCACATTAATAGCTCTTCTTTTCAGGCTAGTTGGCTTACTTTCTACCCACATTATAACATCTCCACGCAAAATCCATCCTTCTCCAAATTTCAAGACAACGGGGAACAAGAAGATAGAAACGGATCCCTGTTGTGCGCCTTGAGATAGGAGGATCGCAAAACATGGGCTGCTCGTTTCAGACAAAAGATTTATATCACTAGAAAGGAGTGGTCGTCATAGTGGCCTAAACGATCCACAACCATCGTTGACAAACGACGATGAGGAAAACATATAAATGGGCACAATGACGATACTCTCATTCAGCAAACGTGGACAAGCACATATCGCGTCCTTCCCATCATAAGTGTTAGAAGGAGAATATGAGGCCATTCTGATATTAATGGAAGAGCTTATTACTGAAGGAAATATGCCTCGATCAAACTCTGCTACAAAATCTAAAACGCTACCTAACAACCACAACAATGCTGCCGCTGACAATAACCGACGAAACCGCAATCTAAATCACTAAAAGTGGTCACTTATGCAGAGCACAACAACAATTCTCAGCCCCTATGTCTACAGCAAGACAAGGAGGCTGAACAGTTCCATCTCTGTACCAAGTTGACCGCTTCTCAATCAATTCATTCACGAAAACATCCAATTTCTCAATATTAACACTCGGCATCACCACGATGTGAGCAATATTTCCCTCACAAGCCAGTTGCCATCTGCGCACGAACTCTTCTTCTGACGGCCGTTCAAATACAACCGTGCTGCTAAGCTCATTTAACATGGCACTTATCCCTGCCTCATGAAGACGACCCTTCAGGTAGTGGGCATTTCTAAGGCACTTCTGTACTTCCTTCTGAAACCCTTTGTAACCTTTACGATTGAGTGTGTACCAAAGGAAAATAGGAGCGTGGCCATTCCTGCTACCCATGATCGTTGCATCCCTGGAAGCAAGGTATTCGACATTCCTGGAGAGAGCATTTATATGATCCATCCTTGTTATTTGAACACCACAAGGCATTGGACATCCCACAAACTTGTGGCCTGAAACACTTACGCTTCCAATGGGCTTCTTGAAAGAAACCTTTGGTGCCTGTTCAAAAAAATAAATGACAATGTTAGGGAATACGTACAAGGAAAAGAAAGCTCTATACGCATGAATAGCCAAACCTAGCTGAAAACAAGAAGAAAGCAATCCATTCATTCAACTCATTGCAAAACAAACAATTAATTTGAAATAATGAAATCTCCATAAACACCAGGTATTTAGATAACTTACAACTTGGACTGATATAAATCTCTGGAAAAGAAAGCTAAACTACACAAACACTATATATATATATATATATATATATATATATATAGAGAGAGAGAGAGAGAGAGAGAGAGAGAGAGAGAGAGAGAGAGAGAGAGTACATGAAAATCTCTTTTCGACACAATAAATTTCCCTCCCTATATAAAGAGAGTAAAACAACTCTTATCCTTCCAGTCTTCTTCAAAAATAGTAACATGAATATCAAATCACCTACCCGTTTGACGAAAGGCATCATGAGTCCAAATAAAGCTCCATCACAATGTATGTAGAATCGATCATGTGTAAACCCACTTTCTTCGAGAGTTTTTATTATGAGATCAAGGTCATCTACAGCTCCTTTGACAGTTGTTCCTTCAAAAGAAAATAATTCATTTAGCTAAAACTTCATGATCTGCACGTTTACAACATACACCCTACCTAAACGGAATGCATGAGCCTTGCATGCAGAGATAAGAGGAGAATATAGATACCTATATTAGCATTGATGATAGCAGGCTTATCCTTGTTAGCAAGTAGTTTGTCTTTAAAATCCGCGCAGTCAATTTCCCCAGAAACCAGAGTTGCTACTTTAACGCATTCCATTCTATACATACGTGCTGCCTTAAAAATGGAATAATGCGATTCCCGTGATGCATATAGAATTCCATCGGGAAAAACTTCCCTCCTGCACATTCAAGGTTGCCATCATTTCGGTCTTCTCGTCAAGTTTGCTTTATGTACACAGCATGAATAATGCAGTAAATTTCTGTCATTTACTTACCCCACTAGGATCCCATGAAGATTGCCTTCAGTCCCGCAGTTTGTAATATAACCCCAGTAATCACTTTTCTCAATTTCCCACAGACGAGCAAACCAATCCAGCACACCGACTTCAAACTGTCTTGAGTGCACTCCATAGTTGCTCTCAATAAATGGATCCCCGAGGTTATTGATTGAGAAGTGCTGCAATTGTGCCAACGCCCCATAATCGAAGTCCAGATTGTAAGGATAGCCTGCGCCAGACATTAAAATGCCAGTTAGAACTGCACAAAGTTCACACTCATGCATAAATTCTATCTCCAAACAATGCATATAGTTGATAAAGTGTAAAATTCCGGAGCAACAAAGTGTCCATATTCCCAACAGATGCAGAGTACATGAGTGCAAACATGATGAGAGAACTTCCAGATATTGAGTCAGTTTCCACCGTTAGCCATCCAAATTAGATAGACAATTGAAGCCAAGAATTATGTTTTTGTACCCCACAGTTGCATCTAAGGCTAGCCAAAGACAAGGAATTGATGACAACTTACAGCCGACAGTAAGTAGAAGGAAAACATCACCCCCAAAACAAGCATAAGAAACAAACTCTGCTAAATAAATGTAGACAAGACAAAATGTTCACCCCGCAAATCGTGGCTGGTAAGGATAAACTGATTTGCCGAATCAAACCCCCAGTTTGAAAGATCAAGCGCCTACAATTCTGGCGATAACCAACACAACCAAACAGCAATTTTTGGGCAGACTCATTGAATCAAAAGAAATGGGGGAAAAGCAGCAAAGTTTCCTGAAATGGATCGATCGTCGGTGACCGTCGGAAGTCCACCGTAGCCACAGACGAAAGAAACCAGGCAAATCCAAGAGCAAAAGCGCCAGATCAGAAGAGAAAAAGCCAAAGAGATTTTTACCCAAATGGTGCTTGGTCCTCTCCACCAGCGTCTTCCGGTACCGCGCCAGGACGCCGGCCATGTACGCGTCCTTGTCGCCGGTGAACTCGTCGTTGGCTTCGGGCTCCTCGATGGCCAGGCACGTGGTGTGCACGTTCCTCCCCAGCACGATCTCCCTCTTCCCACCGTCGCCGGCTGCGGCGGCGGCGGCCTTCCCCCCTCCGACCCCATTCCCGTTCAGCTCGGCCACCGCCGCCGGCAGGGGCTCGGGCGCCACCGCCGCCGGGTCGAACGCCTCCACCAAGACCTTCGCGCCGCCGTTCATCATCTCCACCTCGAGGCCCTGAATGCAACCCGAAATGAGAGGCGAGAAGAAGGGAGAACTCGCTCAAAGACGAGACATTCATGCATCACAGAAGAGAGAGAGAGAAGAGAGAGAGACCTGAATCGCGAGCGGCGGGATCGCTGCTTCGGCTTGAAGAGAGAGAGAGAGAGCAAGAGAGCGAGAGAGAAGGTAAATTTGCCATCGCTCCCGCATTTATAGGCACGAAAAATGAAGCCCTTCGAGTTTCGCTTATTTATTTTTTCGCCCCCCCTCCTTATTACTATTATTACTTTTTATTTTTTTGTCTCGTTTCGTTGGGCTGTCGCCGGCCGCCACGCGCGACCGTCCAAGTTTCGCTGCAGCTGCCTCGGTTCCACGCTTTTTAGAAACACTCGAGTTGGATTTTGATTTTGTTTTGTTTTCTTTTTCTTTTTTCGGAAAGGTCGCTTTTGTCTTTTCGATTGACATGAAGTTTTACCGACGTACGGATTGGAAAAACGTCGCGTGTGCGTAGATTTCCTAGACAATTCGAAGCTTTGTGATTCGATCGAGAAGAGAATGCGCATCGAAAGGCATTCTAAAGTTTAGGTATGCTTAAAAGGGTAGTGGAATTGTGTTAAGTTTGACAGGGCTAGTCGCCTGAATGAAGACAAATTTTTCCAAATATAGAGTACCATATTTTTTATGATTTAAATTACCTTTCATGTTTTGGAGGTTAATATTCTAATTTTTTTATATCATTTACGGGCATGGACATAAAGAGCGGACTACTTGAAAATCCACAAAACATCTAACTAGTATCTAAGGGCATTGAAACCAAATCAAACAAAACTTTCTTGCATTATCTATTCGGTTCAGATTTTGATAATGAAAAAGAACCGTTTTTTTTTATTCTAATTCGGATAATTTTGGTTTGGTACCGGATGGAACTTATAAGTACCCCTATTATTAGTATTATAATTTTCTAGGGGTGATTGTTTTCTGGACGATCCCATGAAACCGATCATTTA
Source organism: Eucalyptus erythrocorys (assembly GCA_014182555.1). Lineage (NCBI taxonomy): Eukaryota > Viridiplantae > Streptophyta > Magnoliopsida > Myrtales > Myrtaceae > Eucalyptus > Eucalyptus erythrocorys. The sequence continues at coordinate 50,006,826 of CM024602.1, forward strand.
CTTTGTTTACTGCAGCCTTTGATGTGTCTTCTCTTTTTCCTTCCTCTCCTAGGGAAACCCCTCTCTTAATGTTACAATTTACTATGGGTGATGCCGGACCGACCAGTCTTGTCCGGTTCCCGAACGGTCCAGTCGCTTGCTCTATTTAAAATGCGAACGGCGAATTAAAGCTCTACCTCGAGCGGGACGTTTCCAGCCTTGCCTCAGTCCCACCCCCGACGCTCTTCGCCATGCACTCGTCTTATCGGTCGCTCCGACAGCCATCGAGGGATTCCAAGCGCGACCCGGTGTGCTGGTGCAGGAACCCAAGTACGCCTTCATCTCGCTCCGTCACTCGGACGAATTCTTCTGGGACGTGACCTTGTTCGAGCCTCACTAGGACCACGCGCTGGGGTGCCGCAATGCCAGCTTGAAGACACCCGAGAAGCTCGTGACGAGCAAAAACCAGAAAAATGGCTCAGAGAAATGTAAGTTTTTACCTAAACTGCGAATGACAAATGCTCGAAAAAGGAGAAGGATAGAGAGACAAGAGTGACCGGGAACGAATGGAGAGGGACTGCATTTGTGGACTTATAGCCTATAAAGGGCAAGCGAGATGGACGGGAAAGAAGCGAGAGGGAAGGGCGGCAGAAGCAGAGAGGGGACTTTTTTTTTGGGTCAAAAAGCAGGGGGGAATTTGGAAAGAGAGGGAAAAGACTAAAGCGAAGAGCATTAGGGTTCTTTTTTTCTTCTTCTTCTTCTTCTTTTTAAAGATCTTAAGATATATTTAAATAAATTGAAAATAATAATCAGTACGGTTTGGGCAATTCTACTCCCGGAATTGAAAATCGGACTAAAAATCATCCATCAATTTTGATTTTATAGAACTAAACTGATCCTCCTAAAAATAGCCCAGAATTAACCGATCCGATCGGTTCCTGATATGGATGGCTCCCGTTACTTATCATTGCAATTTACACAAACCCTCTTTTTTTTTCACTAAACCTCTTGTTAATATCACAAAAAAAGCAAATGAAAAAATCAGACATATTTTAGCTTTCAATACAAGTCACGATTTGGTTCGAAGCTAGTCAGTTCGCCCGCATGGTTGACATGGCTACCAGCATCACAAAGCAGTTAACATCTTACTTTGATTTTTATGCTTCTTCTTTTTTTGTGGGGCTGTTTGGAAATCAAGTAGCCTTGCAGCTAAGTCCCCTTGGCAAATCCATACAAAAACAAATAAGTCCTTCCCCCTATTCAAATTGGACACCGACGTAGATGGTCGCACGATGTCGATGGGGAATGCAACAACCGGGACGGAAAATTCTCGTCTCTGACCACACGCGAAAGCCCCACTTCGAGTTGTTTCTCCGACGTCGGGCCTACCTCGCTCAAGATATTTTCTCCTTCGAAGGAAGCAAAGGCAAACGTGCAATTGGATTCTGGCCGCCTAGATATTTTCTTGCTCCCATCGGCTATACATTGCCGGAGGAGGAAAAAAAATCGCCATTCGAAACTGATGACCTCAATGTTCTAATGTCACGCTAATTGTACAAGCGCCCGTTTTATATCGCAAAATTCATGTACTATTTTTTGTAATTCACCATTCTTGAGTATGGGTTATGGCACTTGAACTTCTTATTTATTCGATGTAATCCCCAAATTTTTTATATATGTTCAATTTAATTCCTAGATGATATGAAAATATTTAATATTGTTATTCAATTAATTTAAATTCAAAAACAACATTGAATATATTTATATAATACATGGATTAAATGGAATCTATATCAAAAATTTAAATGATCATATTGAATAATTTAAAATTCAGACATTAATAAAATTTAACGATCACATTAAATGAGTTAAAAAATTTTATACTCGTTAGACTAATATTTAAGAATCGTTTAAGTCGATTTTTTTTTAAGGATTAATACCCTTAAAAACCCCAAACTAGTACACTTGTGACAAATTTACCTCAAATTATTTTTTTGACAATGAAAAACCCCAAACTGGTATACTTGTGACAAATTTACCCCAACTAATTATAAAAAACCCTAAACCTGGCATTTATGATAAATTTACCCCAAACTAATTTATCCGACCACAAAAATCCCTAAACGGTAAATTTGTGACAAATATACCCTCAATTAAATTAGATTAATATCACAAAAAAATCACAAAAGTTTTAAACTGTAACAAACAAAACGTAAAATTATACAAGTCAACTGTTACGTGTTATTTAATTTAATATTTCGACACTAAAATTTAACCAAAACTAACAGAGGGTAAATTTGTCATAAGTATATTAGTTTGAGGTAAATTTGTCAAAGGTATACTTAGGTTTAGGGTTTTTGGTGGTCAAAAAAATAGTTTGGGGTAAATTTATGCATAAATGTATTAGTTTGGGGTTTTTCGGGGTATTAACCCTATTTTTATAGAAATGTTAGAGCGCGTGAAGCAAAGCGCTCTTGTCGCGTCATCTGGCAGAAACTCCGAATTCCGTGCAAACGTGGGCAAATTAAAAACGAATGGACACAAGGCCGCCACGTGAAACGACCTCCTTTGGAGCTACACGACACGGCGGGAATCGAGAATCCAACGGCCCTCATCCGGACAGCTCAGCGTGGGGCCGGGGGTTGTCGGCAGGGATCGATTGAACATTAAAGAGGATCAGATTCCGGTGGGCCCCGCGCTCGTGGAGAATTCTGATTTTTGCTCGACCCGGAATCTCATCAATCCGGGGGACCCCACCGCGATGACGTGGAGCCACCTCGCCCTTTCTTTTTCTTTTGGCCCTATCTTCCGTCTTTCTCGGCTCCTTCACGTTTCTCTTCAGACTATCTCCTATTCGTTTTTCCTTATTGGATAAGGTAAAGAATAATTGAGACTAGCACCGATTACTTAATTTTTGGTTTCCAAAAAAAAAAATTCTGAAATTTATTATTTAATATGCTAAATAACAAAATTAGAGTATTTAATTCGAATATATTCGTTCAAAAAGAACAACGCGAGTTTAGACTACGCCGAAATGTTTCACTAAAAGAGTGAAATGTAAATTCAAAAAAGAAAGACACGGCTTCGTGATTATTATCATGATTAGGCTTTGCGGTCTAGTCATTTTCAATAATTGAAGTTCCATTAAACATGTTTAGGATATAACTAAAATAAGTTGTATGACGTCATATATATTCTGTCTTTCTCGCCTCTCTCGTGTTTCTATTAAGATTGGCTCTTATTTGTTTTTTCCTTCTTGGATAAGGCAAAGAATAATTAGAGACTAGTTTTGATTACTTAACTTTTGGTTTCCAAACAAAATTTCTAAAATTGTTTATCTAGGACGCTAAATAACAAAATTAGAGTACTTAATTCGAGTTTAGTCATATAGAAAGAATAAGATGAGTTCAGACGATGCCCAACTATTTACTAGAAAAGCAACATGTTGATAAAAAAGCAACTAGGCTTTATGATTATTATTGTGATTAGACTGTCATGGTCTAGTCATTTGCAATAAATCAAGTTCCACGAGGGACAAAAAAATAAAATAAAATAAAAAGTTCCACGAGGATTTTGGAATATAAATAAAAAAGTTGCATGATGCGATATATTTTGTTGTTACATGAAGTTAATTAAAAAAAAAAAGAAAACCCTAAACTTTATGATGTGCATCAATTTTGAAGGTCCTACAAAACCATCGAAAATGGAAATCAAATTGATTATTCACCCATAAATGATGAAAAAATGTGTTTAAGTAAGGAAAAAGCTAGCTAGCCTTACAAAATGAAAAGCAAGGTTCGATGCATATAGATGAACATGTGAACTGTCCCAATTGCCGATTCCAAAGCTCATATGGAACTTTCATACATCTTTAACCAAACACATTGAAATTAATTATTTTCAAGAAAAATATTATTCTTTATTGGGAAACTTTTTGTGAAACAAACGTACCCTCATTTTGTTTCTAACATTATCCTTTTGAGAGAGTAGATGATGGCATAATTGCATGGCGAAAAGCATGTTTTTCGCATGAATTGTCCCAACCGCTAATTCCAAAGCTCATACGGACCTTTCATACATCTTTAACAAGACATATGAAAAATAAACTATTTTCAATTAAAATATTTTCTTTTATCGAGAAACTTCTCATGAAACAAACGCACTCCCATTCTATACCTAACATTATCCTTTTGAGGGAGGAGATGATGATATAATTGTGTGGTGAAAAGCATGTTTCCATGTGAATTGTCCCAACCACCGATTCCAAAGCTCATATGAACCTTTCATACATCTTTAACCAAACATATGAAAATAAATTATTTTCAAATGAAGTATTTCCCTTTATCGAGAAAACTTTCATGAAACAAAGGCATCCCCATCCTATTTCTAACATTATCCTTTTGAGATAGGAGATGATTACATAATTGCTTGGTGAAAAGTATGTTTCTATGTAAATTGTCCCAACCATTGATTTCAAAGATCATATGGATCCTTTATACATCTTTAACCAAGCATTTCAAGAGAGCTATTTTCCTTTATCAAGAAATTTTTGTGAAACAAACGCACTTTGTTCTGTTTTTAATATTATCCTTTTGAGAGAGGAGATGGTGAAAAGCATGTTTCCATGTGAATTGTCCCAACCGCTGATTCCAAAACTCATATGAACCTTTCATACATCTTTAACCAAACATATGAAAATAAATTATTTTCAAATGAAAATTTCCCTTTATCGAGAAAATTTTCATGAAACAAAGGCATCCCTATCCTATTTTTAACATTATCCTTTTGAGATAGGAGATGATTACATAATTGCTTGGTGAAAAGTATGTTTCTATGTAAATTGTCCCAACCACTGATTTCAAAGATCATATGGATCCTTTATACATCTTTAACCAAGCATTTCAAGAAAGCTATTTTCCTTTATCAAGAAATTTTTTGTGAAACAAACGCATCTTATTCTGTTTTTAATATTATCCTTTTGAGAGAGGAGATGGTGAAAAGCATGTTTCCATTTGAACTGTCCCAACCGCTGATTCCAAAGCTCATATGAACCTTTCATACATCTTTAACCAAACATATGAAAATAAATTATTTTCAAATGAAATATTTCCCTTTATCGAGAAAATTTTCATGAAACAAAGGCATCCCCATCCTATTTCTAACATTATCCTTTTGAGATAGGAGATGATTACATAATTGCTTGATGAAAAGTATGTTTCTATGTAAATTGTCCCAATCACTGATTTCAAAGATCACATGGATCATTTATACATCTTTAACCAAGCATTTCAAAATAGCTATTTTTCTTTATCAAGAAATTTTTGTTAAACAAACGCATCTTATTCTGTTTTTAATATTATCCTTTTGAGAGAGGAGATGGTGAAAAGCATGTTTCCATGTGAACTGTCCCAATCTCTGATTCCAAAGCTCATATGAACCTTTCATACATCTTTAACCAAACATATGAAAATAAGTTATTTTCAAATGAAGTATTTCCCTTTATTGAGAAAATTTTCATGAAACAAAGGCATCCCCATCCTATTTCTAACATTATCCTTTTGAGATAGGAGATGATTACATAATTGCTTGGTGAAAAGTATGTTTCTATGTAAATTGTCCCAATCACTGATTTCAAAGATCACATGGATCATTTATACATCTTTAACCAAGCATTTCAAAAAGCTATTTTTCTTTATCAAGAAATTTTTGTTAAACAAACGCATCTTATTCTGTTTTTAATATTATCCTTTTGAGAGAGGAGATGGTGAAAAGCATGTTTCCATGTGAACTGTCCCAACCGCTGATTCCAAAGCTCATATGAACCTTTCATACATCTTTAACCAAACATATGAAAATAAGTTATTTTCAAATGAAGTATTTCCCTTTATCGAGAAAATTTTCATGAAACAATGGCATCCCCATCCTATTTCTAACATTATCCTTTTGAGATAGGAGATGATTACATAATTGCTTGGTGAAAAGTATGTTTCTATGTAAATTGTCCCAATCACTGATTTCAAAGATCACATGGATCATTTATACATCTTTAACCAAGCATTTCAAAAAAGCTATTTTTCTTTATCAAGAAATTTTTTGTGAAACAAACACATCTTATTCTGTTTTTAATATTATCCTTTTGAGAGAGGAGATGGTTAAAAGCATGTTTCCACGTGAATTGTCCCAACTGCAGATTCCAAAGCCCACATGTGCCTTTTATACATCTTTAACCTAAACACAAAGGAAATCAATCCCTTGACCTAACATGTAACGACTAATATTATACCTCACTCTACATTTTTCATGTTCTAAAAATCTAAAAGAAAGGAATTTCAATTAAGTTAACATTATCTAAGTAGCTATTATTATAAAAGACAATTTCCGAGATCTCTCGTGGTCTCATATTCGTCTAAACACTGAAACTAAGGGATGCATCATGCATGTAGTAAATTTCGCCAAATTAGTATCACTAATTTTCATGATTTAACTAACTATATCTCCATTTTTATCATCTCAACTGAAACTAAGGCTCCTTTTATCTTGTAGAATATTAATGATTTAAAAAAAATCCTCTTAAAAATATTAGAAAAATAAATGGAGAAAAAAATATTTTCATTGCTCACGAAAATATATAGACATAAATTGTTATCGATAATGAAAAATCTCTTCATTGACTAATTATTTCGAATAATACAAACATTAATCTCTAGAAAAGCAATTTTCAAATTATCTATTTTTCTCATAATAATTGGAGCACGTGTTCAATCTTATTAAGGTTTATGGGTATCTACCAAATTTGGCACATGAGAACTTCCCTTGGAAATGAAGAGGGCAATGAAATTTGATCATGGCTCGTGCAATGAAACAAACAAGGTTAGTGTGGCAGAACCGATGGGAAGTTTTTTTCTCTCTAATTTTTTTCCCCATATACAAGAGATAATGACATATTATATTTACAGAATAAATAAATGAACCCTTTTTAGACAAATTAAGACGAGTCACATTTCGATGTTAATTACGTAATTCCCATTTTCTAGTAAACTTAAACACAAAAATCTACCTTGGCGTCCACCATAATATATTAGGCGCGAGATTGAGTATATTACGATGACCGTCATAGTTAACAGGAAATTATTAGGTATTCCCGACCTACGTTAAGGGATTGCCACCTTTTAATAGCAAATTACAATCGTGTCTTCCTATAACATCAAGAAAACATTATAGATTTTAGGGCCCTTTGGATTTTTTTCGGGGGTGGACGCCAATTTCAGAAGTTGGCTCTATAGGGAAGTACAGATAGAAGAAAACTCGCGATACGATATTTTCAAAATAAATAAAAGAAACCACTTTGTTTTCAAATTCAAAACCAGCGTCGATTAGAAATTGGGGTGCACATCATTCACATAATGTCGTTACCGAACAACGTTAATCGCATGGCCGACGCATAAGACACTTTCTCGATAGATACACCGATTTCCAATCCGAAATAATCGATCGGACTTAGCTACGCGTCATCAATTTCGAGAGACGGCTTGACATACATTACGGGTAACCCATGGTATCGAATGTTAAGTGACGCCACGAAGCGCGCCGATAGCCTATAGGGACCGTGAAGTCGAACTCCGCTCAATGAATTTGGTGGTAGTGTACTAGGAAAGGAATGCGATATGGATTGAATATTGTCAAGTAAATTGTTAAGGCTGTCATGGATCGTTAACTCAGTTTGTCTCTAGGAATGATCCTGGAAGTCCATGATGCTCTTGTGATGAAAAGTGAAACGAGTGTTTCTACAATCCGATCCGCTTTCTCTCCGGCGAAATTAGAGAACGGTCGTGCATCGGAAGAACTAACCGAAATGGCTTTTAGGAGTCATGTATGGCAAGTCATCCGACACGCCGGGGCTCTGATCCCCTCTGCTGGCCAGTATCTCCCTGGACTGCTCCGGCAAGACCGACCGGATCCTCACTGTTGGCTTCCGAGGCGGCAAACGTGGCGCGGGGTCTTGTCCCTTCAGGATCCTGGCGGCCTCCTTCATGGTAGGCCTCTTCTCAGGGTCAGCATGCACGCAGCAGAGTCCCACTCTCAGCATCCTCGCCACCTCGGCCTCGTCGAACTGCCCTCTCAGCCTCCGATCGACGGCCGAGATCAATCTCCCCTTCTCCCACAGGCCCCACACCCAGTCGACCAGGATGACCCCGCCTCGGTCCACCGGCAGCCGCCCTGTGGCGATCTCCAGCACCACTATGCCAAAGCTGTAAACGTCGGTCTTCGTCGTGGGCACGCCGTAGTACACGTACTCGGGCGCCAAGTACCCCATCGTCCCCGCCGGTATCGTCACTGCCCGGGTCCTGCAGCTGTGCTCGTACACCTCCGCCAAGCCGAAATCCCCCAACTTGGCGTTGAACTCCGAATCGAGCATGATGTTGCAGCTCTTCACATCTCTGTGAATGATCTGCCTCTCGCACTCTTCGTGTAGATAGGCAAGGGCCGAGGCGACTCCGAGGACAATCTTCTTCCGCTGTTCCCAGGAGAGGAACTTCGCCGAGTTCGAACTCTTGTGAAGGAACATGTCTAAGCTTCCATTGGGCATGTATTCATATATCAGGAGCAATTCATTCCCCTCACAGCACCAACCCTGAAGCTGGAGTAGGTTCTTGTGCCGCAAGCAGCCGACCATGGTGCCAAACTCAGTCGTGAACGGGCACCGGCAATTTGAGATCCGATTCTCGCGGTCGAACCTCTTGACGGCCACAGTCCCGCCGGATGGCAGAGACCCCTGGTAGACGGTGGCCGATGCGCCTTCGCCAATGATCTTGCTTCTGCTGAATCCCATCGTGGCGGCTCTGATTTCTGCAAGCGAGAGCCTAGTTGGGACCTTGTTCAATTGGAATCTTGGGCCCGCCTGGGCCCTCATCTTTCCCTGCCTTGAGTTCTTCATCAGATAAAAACCAGCCACACTCAAAATCAAGATTAAGGAAATTAGGAAAGCTGCTAAACCTCCGAGTCCGAGAGCCATGTCCCTCGTCTTTGTTCCTGCATCGCCGCGACCAGACTCGGAGCCATCCATGTCAATGATTGAGTCTTCGGTCGAGCACGTTAAACACTCCCCTTCGTGGACATTGTTGTTAGCCGAAGTTGAAGTCAGCAAAAGCCCGAAAGTCCTGAACCTCCAGTGACTAACAATGTGAACTGCGGAACCCTTGCCATTCGCTGCGGAGAACCCGACGTGCATATACTCCTTGAAGTGCGTGGAGAGATCAATCTGTGCGACCAGTGCAGGACTTATCGGCCGGATATGCGAATAACTGATCCAAACGCGGACCAATTTGACCGCATTCCTGTACTCGATCCAGGTGGTGATCTGCTTCCCGCTTTTCAGATCGACCCCTCTCGCGACCGCGTCAACTGAAGCCAGGGAATCCGCCGAATTCACATCGATGCCGATGTGGTTCCCGTTGATGTCCCCAAATGAAGGGTCGAAGCTCGTGTCCATCTCAATAGCAATGAAGGACGATTCTTGTGATCCAAATGCCGGTGCAGGGAGGCCCAAGTACCCGTCCTGAGGGCTGAAGGAATCGGGGTCGGACGTGATCAAGAACGCCAGGCCGTCGCCGAAAGGGCACGAGGGGTTGCGGAGAATGGCGAATGAGAAGCGGCAGAAGAAAGACGCGGAAGAGTTCGACGAGGGATCAAGAAAGCGAACCGGGTGCGCATAGAACGCCCTGCTGATGCCGCTGGAAGCAGAAGAGGAGTAGGAGGAAAAAGGAGCGCAGTGACTGAGGTTTCGCGTGAGGCTGATGGAATGGTCGCCGAAGGAAGCTTCGCCGTAGAGGGTGACGTTGCGGGCGTGCAGGGAAATGTCTGACGCCGAGGGCGGCGCGAAGAGGAGGAGGAAGAAGGAGAGATAGAAAGAGATGAGTTGGGCAAAACGAGAAGGCATCGCTTGTACAACGAACAGGGGAATATGCAGAAGCGGAACAGTGAATAAAGATTCGATCTATGATGGGATTTAGCGAAGGAAAATCAGAGAGAGAGAGAGAGAGAGAGAGAGAGAGACTCCGAACGAGGATCGAGCGGGAAATCGAAACAGAATAACGAGAAAAACGGTCGTCGAGATTGATCCAACGGTCTCGATTACGGTTCCTTTCCCTCGCTAATTCCAGAGAGCACAGGGAGATGTGACTCTTCTTCTTCAGGAAATCTTACAGTCCGTGATATCGATCGGTGAAGATATATTTTACTGAATTGCATTTTCATAGATTCATACAAAAGATTTGAATGAATTCTCATGAAAGATTGTTTAATCATTGTCAATAAGAAATCACATTTAATCCAATTTTCATCTTATCGGACTAAAATAGTTCCGATGCCTACATGCTATATAAGTACATTTCTAATATTTTTTTTTTCGCTCATCATGCCACTCGATCGATCATTGGCAAGGGAGCCTCACATCAAGTCCCTGTTTTATAACCATGGTTGGTGACCGACTAATTGGTTGCTTTTCTTTATGTCATGGGTTCCGAATTGGCTTATGAATAGATAATTACTCTGAGCTGCCTTGACAGTTGCTGATTACGGCGGCTTACAATTTATATATTTCATCGGATGGTCAAAATTGTACTAGTACAGATTTCCCAATTTTCATCTTTCAAAAGTAAATTATGAAACCTGAAGTTGAATGCTTTCCAATGCAACAAGATAGGGAAGGCTTCCACAACCGTAGGGCATTGCACAAAAAGTTTTGAGACCTCTTAGTTTGAGAACCGGCGAGATAGGGAAGGCTAAGCAAGAGCTCCGCATGCCTTTGATGACATTATATCTTCGTTTAGGTTATTAGAATAGGATAGGGTGCAAGTCTGGATGAACTGTTTTTCACTAGCTTAGATCGGATAATAGGTTGTAACAGCAGATATTCCGAATTCCTCGACCAAGGAATAGCGGGACGGGAAAGAACCGTGTGCCAGCCCTTAGGCATCCCACTCTTTTAGCTCTTTCCTTTTAAGGACTCAGAGAACGAAAGTTGAACCCTTCCGTTTAAACATAGGAGAAAGGCCTCAGCAAACAGGATTACTATTCCTTGCCACGATTAGCTCTTGATTTTGTGCTCTTTTTTTTCTTTTTCTGCTCCTGGGAGAGACAGCAGAGTAGTTTACGGGTTGGGTTGGGTACGCATGCGGAGGAAATCTACCACTTTTGGATCCGACTTGGCAATACTCCACTACCCCTTTAGCAGCATCTTCGTGCATGTTCAGATTGTAGGCAGTGCTCCGTTCCCTTCCACTTTGTTCAGATCATTGCTGAGCATAGCAGTCAGAAGAAAGAGCAAGTTCAACAAAATGGTGGGGAGAAATTCTGAAAATGTGGGTCATGGGTGGCTTCAGAACAGCTAAAAATGGCAGGTTTTATGGTTTCACTCCAACGAATTCTTCAGTTAATCATCCACAACAAAGATGACAGCTAGAAAGAACTTGGAAAAAACCAGCTAGAAATGAATGCACTAACTTACAGGAAGAAGAAAGGAAGACAATACAGCTCCAGAACCTGTATACTGATTTCCGACAATTGCGTAAAAATGAAAACTTTCATTCTACTTGTAATGCCAGGGGGAAAAATTTGGGGACTGATTATGAACTTGCGAAAACAAGCAATCTATGGAGGAGCCGCGGCTTCCAACTCCAGGGCCTCTTTGCGCTTGAGGTACTGATGCAAAACCGCGAGCCGCGCGGTCTCGAACGCAAAGTACCCGATCGCAGAGAAGCAGGCGCTGTGGACGACCCGCGGCCCCATCCCGCGCGTGAACCCGACCATCCCTTCCTCCTTCAGGATCTGCTTCACCGTGGCGGCGACCCCGCCGTACATCACCGCCGCGACCTTACTCGTGGCCTCGGCGTGGACCTGGGTCATCAGCCTCGTCTTCACCACGTCCAGGGGCGTGGTCAGCGACGCGGATATGGCGCCGGCGAGCGCCCCACAGCAGACGCTCTGCAGAGGCTCCAGATTGGCCTGCTTGGTCCTGCTCAAGACCGCAGCTTTCAGGTACTCGAACGAGGAGTAGCTCAGGACGCCGGCGGGCAAGTTCCTCAGCAGCGTGGCGGAGTACCCCGCGTAGAGCCCCAGCACGCCGTCCTTCTCCAGAATCCGCAGCAGCACGTCCCACGACCGCCCCTTCGCGCCCGCCTGCATCCGCTGCGTGATCAGCTCCTTCGGCACCATGATGGCCGACGACACGACGTTCCCCATCGCGCCGGCCGTCGGCGGGATGAGCACGGCGGGGAAATCCTCGACCCTCGACAGGACCGACTTCCCGAACTCGCAGGTCCCGAAATAGACGGCGGAGGAGGCGGTGGACCCGACGACGACGGCGGAGATGCCGCTGTAGAACCCCAGGATGCCCCTCGACTGGAACGTCTTGACCACCGCGTCGAGCGTGTTCCGGTACATCTCCGAGGCGCCCTTCGTCTGGAGCTTGGTCTTGATGGTGTCGAGCGGGTGGAGGCACACGTAGGTGAAGGCGCCGGCGATCCCGCCCCCGGCGGCGCCGATCAGGGCCCGCTCGAGGACGGAGAGGCTCTTCAGGAGGGACCGCGCCCCCCCGGGGCCGCCCACGGCGGGGGCGGAGGCGGCGGGGGGCTTGGCCCATTTGGAGAAGTTGGGTGGCGGATTAGGGTTTTCGAGGGAGAGGGATGTGGAGGAGAAATTGAGGGCGGCGGCGGCGGCGGGACGGGCGGCGGGCTTGGGGCGGCCGCAGGAGGGCGGCGGAGGAGGGGAGACGAGGGAGGTGAAGTGGGTGAAGAGGCTGGTGAATTCGGGCGGGACCGGGTGGCGGGTCGGGTCCGGACATGGCAGCCCGAGCGATGCAGAGAGCCTTCCCTCCATTTTCTGCTTCCGGTTTGGTGGGGAAGGAGCGAGGGGACGGGAGTCATCTCGGGGGAGGTACGGCGCAAAACGCTGCGTTTTACGTAGGTATGCAACGCGAAGTCGTTTTGGCTTCGCGGAAAGTGAGGTGTCGTTTTTATGGGTTTTCATTTTCCGGACTCTTTGAAATGTACTTTTCTTAAAATTATCGCTTACGATAATAAATGAATGATTTTTCTTTTTATCGCCAGTGGCCATGTTTAGATATAATGTGCTTTGGCTAATTATTTCAAGTGATATAAGAGAATTTTTTTTTTTTAAATTATTTAATTTTCGATAAATGAATGAAGTCATGTAAAGTTCTCGATTTGAAAAAAATATCTCAAAATGGTTTTAATAATTAAATTCCAACTAGTTTCATTGGAAAAGGGTGAAGTGTTTTTAGAGTATGATGGATTGATGAATGAATCAGCAAAGATTGTGAATGGTTCATTGTTGACAAAAAGGAATATGACAAGAACTGGAAAGGTACAACCCAGGAACAATCGTTGTTGTCAATGATATAAAATACAAGAAAGTAAAAACAAAAGATAAATTTACAATCATGTTGATTTTTTTTTTTTTTTGATTGATTGAGTATATTTTACAAAGAATACAACGTAGGAATTTATAGTATTTATAGTACACCATCATGGTTACAAGCAACGGTTTTTGAATTCAAATAAACAAATTACTTCATAATCTTATTTGCGATTATAAGAAGTTACTCCACGCAACACTAATGTATAAAGTTATTCAACAGCACTTGTCCACAAGAAATTACAAGAACCCTAAAATAGCGATAATAAACTTACTTAATCAATAGTGATGCATTTGTGTCGATTGCCTATTATCGATAACTTTGTTGATCAACTTCTCTTGATGAAGGATTTCATTGATAATTTTCAGGATGTTGTTGCTGACTTCCTTGATGAGTTATCAATTCTTTTCAAGTTATCTATTGTTTTGTTCATTGTTGATCAAGTTCTACTTTCATTGATTAAGTCTGATAATTGTTATTAATAGCCAAAAGTTTGTCTTTCTAGGTGTGAACACAACCAATGATGATTAGTTAACAATTAAAATATCTAATTTGACAAAAAAAAAAAAAGAAGAAAATTATATGTCTTGAAGTCTTAACGACTTTGTGAAACTCAAATTATCAAATGATATGCAGAAACATGATTGAAAATAGTGAGGAAATTGCGTGAAAATTATATTAAATTGAATGGGATGGCTTAATTTATTAGAGGTCATGTTTTGTAACCACTCCAATGAAACTCAATCTTTAGCTTATGTGCATGTTTCTAGCTACATGTCATGTATTTCACTTAAATTATACCTATTAGAGACTTAGACGGATGAGCTCACTAGGCATGCCATTGATGATGGGCTTTTATGTGTCAATTGCATTGCTATGGCATTCACGATGGATGAGCTTGTCAATATGTTATTAATTATGTCCTGTGGTTCAAGTTTATTGTCATTTGATTTTCACAATTGACTTTTTCATGTTTGATCCGCATTCCAACTATCTTCCTTGCTAAAGTATTCTATGTCTTTCGTTTACATGATTCATATGTATTTCACATACATGTAGTCACACTTTATATATAAATTTAGGCTTTTGTCTCTAACTTGTTATTTTAGTGCTCTTATTTGTCAAATTTCACGTATCATCCTCAATCCGACTTGCCTGTATGGAGTGTTAAAATATCTCATATTGTTCTTCTATAAAGTAAATATGTTCAATATATACATGCGGTTTGCTTTCATGTACAAATTTAAGTTTTTGAATTGGACATGCACCGACCAAAAAAGAGAATGGACCACGGGGTCAAATGGTGGCAACCTAGTTGGCCCTTACCACCCTAACCGCCAACCGCCAACCACCAAAGGTCACTACCATGCACCAAATTCCGTGGTGCCCTGAATTAGAGGTGCACGCTCTCGCATCGAAGGTTGCACACTTCGATTAGGAGGTGGCTTGCCTTAGCCGAGGTCACGTCGCCAGTCCGAGGCCGCGCATCATAGATTGAAGCAGCAGGCCCCCAAAAAAATCCGCAGATCGTCAGTCGAAGTTTTATAGAGATAAAAAGCGATCAATGAATGTGTTGCCATTAGTCGGTGGGGTGATACTAATGGGTACGGAACCAGTTGCCAGGTCCGACAGAGATGGCCCCAAACGAACATGAGGGTGCCGGCGCAGATGGCGTCATGATACGGCAGCTGTGACTAAAGGTGGCAAATGGGTGGGTCGGGTCGGGTATGGGTCGGGTCAAAAATGGGTCAACTCATATTCGACCCATTTAACCCGTTTTGATCCATATTCTTATAGCGTAAATATAATGACTCATACCTGACCCGATCCGTATCAGACCCATAGCCAACCCAATCCATATTGCTAAAACCTACTAATATTCTAAAAAAATACCTGCGCTCACTTTAAGCTATATGCTAATTAGATAAAAACCTCAAATTAAATTAAAAAATAGTAAATAAAATAAAAATTATTAAAAAACCTTAAAAATTAAATTAAAAAATAATAAATAAAATCAAAATTGTTAAAAAACCTATAAAATTAAATTAAAAAATAGTAAATAAAATAAAAATTGTTAAAAAAACCTATAAATTGAAATATTTATGAAGAATTAGATTATGCACATGCTTTTCTTATATCAATTTTTCTATTTGAGCTTCCATCCCTCTATTTTTCAAAACAATGCATTAGGTAAAAACGACTAGTTTAAATGGATATAATTTGTTGTTGATATGCGAAGGGTCTCAATTAAAGTAACTTAGCCAAAAAGGCACGGAACGGCATAGTAATTCTAGGAAAGAAATTTTTACCAAAAAAAAAAAAATTCTAGGAAAGAAATTAGCATAAGAAAGGAAAAAATAAAACAAATTCTTCGGGGCTTACTTATTTGATAAATTAAAAAAAGGTACATTTTTGCACAAAAGTATATATTTAATTTCTTCATCTCATTATTAACTCATGTACAAGAAAAAATTACTATGAATATATTTCAGAGAAAAGAAAGAGCCGAATTTGCGCACCGCTATACTTCCTAACTTTTTTTTCCTGACCAAAAGATAAATGCTCCCTAAATTTTGATTGGCCAGTCCGAACTTTCTTTAATTTCGAAGGAAGCCCACGTGGCAACTTCCAGAATTGTCTGGACATCAAAACCTCCGCCCCCCAAAAAAATAAAAATAAAAAGAACCAGAGAGAGAGAGAGGGAGAGAGACGCAGCTGCCTCGCTTCGCTCGATTTGATCCCCAAAGCTCACTCCACCTCCTCTCTCCTCCGCCTTCAACCGTGGCCTACAGCTTGATCGCCTCGCCGCGCGTCTTCCGTGGTGTAAGCCCTCTCTCTTCTTCCCGACTCTCTCTCCCTGCGCTTCTGTTCATTCGGCCGGCGAAAAGCGAGGCCAAGACGATCCGGGAGTGGCGCCGGCCTCCCCCCCCCCTCGGGCGTCAAGCCGCGTGTTCGGCCACTCGATCGTCGCCGCTCCGGTGACCCAGTGGTGGCGGTGCGCTTTCCGCCGTCGCGATTTCGGTTCTCCAAGTTCAATTTCTCATGCGGAGCGTTTCTCCGTTGTTGCATTGTCGCGTTCGCGGGACTTGTGTCGATCGAGTGGACCAGTTTCCACCTTTGGCCCTTTGGGTTTTAAAAATGGGTTGAAAATGGGTCAGCGAGTCTGACCCATTTTCGACCCATATAAAACTGAACAAAAAAAGCAGGTTCAATATGGGTTAATAGTTGTGATGGGCTATTAACCCATATTCGACCCATATATTAAAAATATGGGTGCAAAATGGGTCTATGACCCATTTTGCCACCTCTAGTTTTATATGGGTCGAAAATGGGTCAGACTCGCTGACCCAATTTCGACCCATTTTTAAAACCCAAAGGGCCAAAGGTGGAAACTGGTCCACTCGACCGACACAAGTCCCGCGAACGCGACAATGCAGCAACGGAGAAACGCTCCACACGAGAAATTGAACTCGGAGAACCGAAATCGCGACGGCGGAAAGCGCACCGCCACCACCGGGTAGCCGGAGCGGCGATGATCGAGTGGCCGAACACGCGGATTGACGCCCGGGAGGGGGAGGCCGGCGCCGCTCCCGGATCGTCTTGGCCTCACTTTTCACCGGCCGAATGAACGGAAGCGCAGGGAGAGAGAGTCGGGAAGAAGAGAGAGGGCTTACACCACGGAAGACGCGCGGCGAGGCGATCGAGCTGCAAGCCGCGGTTGAAGGCGGAGGAGAGAGGAGGTGGAGTGAGCTTTGGGGATCAAATCGAGCGGAGCGAGGCAGCTGCGTCTCTCCCCTCTCTCTCTCTCGGTTCTTTTTATTTTTTTTTTTTTTTTGGGGGCGGAGGTTTTGATGTCCGACACTTCGAAGTTGCCACGTGGGCTTCCTTCGAAATTAAAGAAAGTTCGGACCGGCCAATCAAAATTTAGGGAGCATTTATCTTTTGATCGGAAAAAAAAAGTTAGGAAGTATAGCAAAGGCGCAAATTCGGCTCTTTCTTTTTTTCTGAAATATATTCATAGTAATTTTTCTTGTACATGAGTTAATAATGAGATGAAGAAATTAAATATATACTTTTGTGCAAAAATGTACCTTTTTTTAATTTATCAAATAAGTGAGCCCCCCGAAGAATTTGTCCTATTTTTTCCTTTCTTATGCTAATTTCTTTCCTAGAATTACTATGCCGTTCCGTGCCTTTTTGGCTAAATTACTTTAATTGAGACCCTTCGCATATCAACAACAAATTATATCCATTTAAACTAGTCGTTTTTACCTAATGCATTGTTTTGAAACAATAGAGGGATGGAAGCTCGAATAGAAAAATTGATATAAGAAAAGCATGTGCATAATCTAATTCTTCATAAATATTTCAATTTATAGGTTTTTTTAACAATTTTTATTTTATTTACTATTTTTAATTTAATTTTATAGGTTTTTTAACAATTTTTATTTTATTTACTATTTTTTAATTTAATTTGAGGTTTTTATCTAATTAGCATATAGCTTAAAGTGAGCGCAGTATTTTTTTAGAATATTAGTAGGTTTTAGCAATATGGATTGGGTTGGCTATGGGTCGATACGGGTCGGGTCGGGTATGAGTCATTATATTTACACTATAAGAATATGGGTCAAAACGGGTTAAATGGGTCGAATATGGGTCAACCCATTTTCGACCCGACCCATACCCGACCTAATTCACCCATTTGCCACTTCTATATAAAACTGAACAAAAAAAGCAGGTCCAATATGGGTTAATAGTTGTGATGGGCTATTAACCCATATTCAACCCATATATTAAAAATATGGGTGCAAAATGGGTCTATGACCCATTTTGCCACCTCTAGCTATGACTACACTGAAATAGGAGGGGAGGGCCACGTCTGGATAGAGAAGGAAGAACAGAGACTGGGAAGAAGGGATAAAGGAAAAAGAGATAACAACATCATCAATTATTTTCAGTCTTTAGTTGGCATCCTTATCAGCCTCTCTCAACAAATTTTTCTTAGGTCAGCAGGACAGGTCATGGTCTTAAACGGTTAGCTAATAGGGTTAGTGCCCAAGTTAATAATTTTCTTTACTTTTAAATTGTGCCAATTTAATTTTTAACATTTCAATTGTCCAAACTTAATCCATTTGGAGATTGGTCAAAGATAACTACTAGCGAGGGGCAACCTTGCCGACCTCTGGCGAGGGTCGCCTGGCAAGTTTCATCTTCGCCGCATTTGACGAGGGTGGTCTTCATCAAAAGCTAGTTAGGGCGGGTTGTTGCTTGAGGTTAGGAAGGTCGAACCTCACTTGATGCTGGTGAGGCTCGTCCTCGCTAGATCTAGTGAGGTTAAACTTCGTTCGAAACTGATGAGGCCAACCCTTGCTAAGGCGAGCCTCACCCAAGGTTGGTGAGGTCCTCTCGCAATATCTCATTGAGGGTGACTCGCTTGTGGTCGACAAGGGTGACCCTTGTTGCTCATAGCTGATGGCCAATCGCTGGCCATCGGCCTATTGGCAGATGAAGAAGAAAAAAAAGAAAGAAAATAAAAATTAAAAAATATTTAAAAAACTAAAAAATTTTGTCAATGTCAGCACTGAATGTGTCATATAAGATGACTGACATCTACATCAATGATTTTTGATCAAAATTAGATGGATGGACTACATTGGCAACACATGAAAATGTATATAATTGAATTAGTACAATTAAAATGTTGATTCAATAATTATGATAGATTTAAGAATTTTTTGGTATTTTGTTTAATAGAAGCACCATGTTTAGATTAATTTGAAAAATTGAGGTATGTGATAGAATAAAGGGTTAATATCTTCAAAAACCTCAAACTGGTATACCTATGACAAATTTACTCCAAACTATTTTTTTTGACTATCAAAAACTCAAAATTGATATAGTTTTGACAAATTTATCTCAAACTGGCTTGCTGTCGCGTCTGGCGAGGCCTCCTCGCCTGATCTCGCAAGGGCTCGCCTCGCTCGACGACTGTGAAGCGAGCCCTCATTAGATCTGGTGGGGGCTCGCCTCGCTGTCTTTGGGCACAAGCTTGCCGATCGGTGAGGTGAGCCTGCCAAATTGCCTTAGTCTGGTGACCAGCCAACCTTGCCAATCGCTGAAGCAAAAGGAAAGAGGAGGGAGGAGGGAGGAGGCAGGAAGAGGGAGAAGGGAAGGAAAGAAAAAGGAAAAATCAAAAAGATAAAAAAAATTAATAAAATGTTTCAAAAAATAAAATATTATTAAAAAAAGGCCGCCGAGCTGCCACATCGGCACCGGCCAACCGCCACGTCGCCGCCGGCCGACCAATTTTAGCCGAATGGACTGATGAGAAATAATTATAAAAGGTTTAGGACTCAATTGGTCAAAAAAATAAGTTTAAGAATGAATTGGTAATTTTGCAATAGATTTAGGATTTTTTTGATAATTTTTCCTTTATTTGCTACAGCTTGGGTATGCATTATTCATATCCGAAGAGAGCTTTCCAGCTCTTTTGGATAGATTATTTGATTACCTTAGGAATGAACCTAGAATTGGCGACTCTGTCCTACTCTGAATGATATTCTAGTTAAGCCTTTGTCGTGTTATATAACTTAGTTCTCAAATATTATTTGTAGATGTTCTTGTTAAGCCTTTTAAGGCTTATGGTTCCTCAAATTCTTCACATTGCTTCAGCTGCATTGTTCAATGTCCCTCAGTTGTCACATTCCTTAGAAAATAGCACTCTGAAAGTTTGGTGAGAGTACATCTGCTTAAGAGATTTGCGAATTAGTATTCCTATTCCCAAGTTGCTGCCAGTTCGCCCTGAATTCTGATAAAAAGATTCCTCATACTTTGCAATTTCCAAACCCTTTTTTCAGCATAAACCCATCATCCAACTTAGAAGGAATCGCCTGATAGGATTTCTTGCTGCAAAGTAGATAACTCCAATTTACAATGTTGAATCTGCTGCGAAAGCTGGTTAAAATGATCTTTGTTGAATTTCTTAAGAGCAACGGGAGCTCTAGCAAGCTTCCTATAAAGAGTAAACAATGGAGTTTCCTCATCCTCCCCTTGCCCAGCTTAAGCAACCACTTCCAGATAAAGAGGATGTTTACCCTAAAACTTAAGAGAATTTGAATGGCTTTTGGAAAGTGAAGAACAGCTTCCTCTTGCCTTACAAGTGCATGACAATGATCAGAAATATTGGAAATGGTGAATTCAATGTAGAAGTGCATAGATGAAGCAAGTCAAGCATCTAACAAACACGCAATCCAATTTCCTGGCTATGCATCCCTCAATGCTACAATTTTGTGCATGTGAAGGAGCTGCCAATGTGCTTCAAATCAGTAAGATTAGCTTGGACAAGAGCATCATAAAACGTCTCCATATCTGGAGTAAAGGCTATAACAGCATTACAAACTTCAGAGAGGTACCTTACAAAGTTTAAATCTTCCAGGATTATACAAGGAGAAGTTATAGTAACGGCAGAAGATGTAGGCCGTCGATACGGCTTCCCAAGATCTACATAGCTAGAAACTCGAATATCCATAAGGTATAAGACTAGGATTTGTGTACCTGATTTTGAATCCACTGTTCTTGGAGCAAAACTACAACAATCCAGGCCTTCAATGCTGAAGATCTTCTCCTCTATGACCCTCGGTTCCTGGCTCGATGAGACCGCCACTTACAACATGCCTTATGTGAGTTCAGAGAGAATTTTGGAAAAAGTGAGGGCCAGAGGAGGGACCTTAGCGCTATTTATAGAGTTTTGGACGGGCCCTCTCATCACAGGCCGGGCCCAACTCGGCCCACACAAGCCAGGCCCATATTCAACCATTAAGAAAACCTTATGCTTTACCTTATTAGACCAACCCCGTAAAACGGTAATTACAATCTCAATTAATGTAGCCCACATAAAGAAAACTCTTACATTCTCCCACTTTGGCTATATTAATTGAGACTGTACTTTATGTGCGCACCTTTATGTTGGTCTAGTGGCAAATCTTAATAGTTAATCCTATCCCATAAAGTCTCCAACACCGAATCATGGCGGTAACTGCATGTATTTACACAGAGCCTTCCATGGTCACGAATGCTTTCAACTTTATTGATATGGATTCAATATGGTTGTGTGGCAAACAGATAACACCTCATAAAGAGTAATACCTTATGTGTTATCTCCCTTGTCGGTCACTATTCTCTTACCTTTAAGTGTCACAGAAAACCGGATGTGGCACTAGAGAATATCTTTATGATTCTAACGAACCCACATATGTCTTATCTTTATGGTTAACCTTTCTTTATGTGTAATCAAGACATATGTTCAAGGCTAATAACTGGATGCCCCTAGCTTTTACTCAAGATTTACACAGTACCTTGAAATTTTCCTTAGATATATGTGCACAACTCAATAACAACTTATACAAAGAAAAGAGTTGAGATATATCGAAATGTTACAAAAAATAACAAAGCACAAACGTAAACTTTATTAGAGCAAATCTGAAATACCTCCCACTAAACAATAGTATCTACTGATTCTCCTAAGCCCATGTTCATGATATGTCGCTCAAATACACAAGGGCGTAGGCCTTTAGTCAGTAGATCTGCCAACATATCGTCTGTGGGAATATGCTCTACTATAATATCACCATTCCGTACCATTTCCTTTATGGTCAGAAACTTAACCTCCATATGCTTAGACCTTTTGAGACTTCTGTTGTTATTGACAAACAACACAGCAGAATTGTTATCACAATATAACTGTATGGGTCTATTCACAAAATCAAATACGGTTAATTCCTTAATGAGGTTCCTGAGCCAAACAGCTTGAGTAGCAAATGAAAAACATGCTATAAATTCTGCTTGCATGGTAGAGGAAGATATATATTTCTGTTTCTCACTTTTCCACGATACTGCACCTCCTGCTAACATGAAGATATATCCTGTTGTCGACTTTCTATCATCTTCACAACTAGCAAAGTCTGCATCTGAATATGCTACCAATCGCAAATCATGGACATCTATACATCAACATATAATCTCTTGTTCTTTTTAAGTATCTCAAGACCTTTTTAGTGGCAACCCAATGATCATGTCCTGGATTCGACTGATATTTGCCTAAAAGTCCTATTACAAAGGCAATGTCTGGTCTAGTGCAAACTTGAGCATACATAATACTTCCAAGTGCATTAGCATAAGGTATGTCCTTCATTTGGTCTTTTTCAAAATCTGATTGAGGATATTGTGAGAGACTCAACTTGTCACCCTTAATGACAGGAACACTTCCTGGTTTGCAATCTTGCATGTTAAATCTCTCCAAAATACGATCAACATATGCCTTTTGAGATAAACCTAACATATGACAAGAATGATTTCTATAGATTTCAATGCCAAGAACGAAAGATGCCTCACCCAAGTCTTTCATGTCAAAATTCTTTGACAACATTTGTTTTGTTTCACGCAGCAATCCAATATCGCTACTTGTAAGTAAAATGTCATCCACATAAAGTATAAGAAAAATAAATTTCCTCCCACTGACCTTGCAGTATATGCACTGATCTACTTTGTTCTCAACAAAACCAAAAGAAGTAACAACATGGTGAAACTTCATGTACCATTGTCCGGAAGCTTGTTTGAGACCATAAATAGCTTTCTTCGCCTTTACACACACCTGAATCATTTGTTGCAAAACCTTCAGGTTGCATCATATAAACCTCCTCATCAAGGTCTCCATTTAGAAAAGCAGTTTTAACGTCCATCTGATGTAATTCCATGTCAAAATGAGCTATTAATGCCATGATCACTCTAAAGGAGTCTTTAGAAGAAACTGGTGAAAAAGTTGCTTCATAGTCTATCCCTTCTCTTTGAGTGAAACCCTTGGCCACAAGTCTGGCTTTAAATTTCTCAATATTTCCTTTTGAATCTCTTTTAGTCTTATAAACCCACTTGCAACCTATGGGGTTACAACCTTCCGGTAATTCAACAAGTTCCCAAACGCCATTATATTTCATAGACTGCATCTCATCTCTCATTGCATCCAACCATAAACTAGATTAAGGACAGGAAATGGCGTCTGTATAAGTCACTGGATCTACAATGCAACCTATATCATAATCATGTTCTCCTAAATAGACCATATAGTCCGGTGGTATAGCTGAACACCTTTCCCTAGTAGATCTCCTAAGTGGTGTCATTGGGTGCTCATTTTGAGTCTGAGGAACTTGAATGACTTCATCTGTGGTCGTTTCATCAATAGGATTCTCAACTTTGACAGGTTCAGTTTGTGGCACAGTGGGCTCTATCATTGTCTGTATAGGCAAGGAGAAAGATATAGTAGGTCTCATCATGTTGTCATGTTCACTAATTTGTGAACAATCATGCTCTTCGGTTACATCAAATTCCAGAAACTTGGCCGTTTGAGATTCTACAATCCTTGTTCCTCCACTTGGATTATAAAACCGATATCCCTTTGAATGTTCTAAGTAAGATGTAAAGTAACATCGAGTGGATTTAGCCTCCAACTTTCCTAATGTTAGATTATACAATCTTACTTACGCAGGACATCCCTAGACCTTGAAGTGATTCAAACTTGGTTTGCGTCCAGTCCATAACTCAAAAGGAGTCGATGTAACAGCTTTGGTAGGAACACGATTCAATATATAAAGGGCTGTTTTTAAAGCCTCACCCCATAAAAAATTAGGCAAATTAGTCCTACTCATCATAAATCTTACCATATCCATGAGAGTACGATTGCGCCTTTCAGCCACACCATTCTGTTCAGGACTTCTAGGCATAGTGAATTGAGCCACTATCCCAGAATCCTCTAAGTATTTAGCAAATGGTCCTTTAATTTGCCCAACATTGCCATGTCTACCATAATATTCTCCACCTCGATCAGATCTAACCACCTTTATTACCTTTCCTAACTGTTTCTCAACTTCAGTCCGATAGATCTTGAATTTGTCAAGAGATTCAGACTTTTCCTTAATTAGGAATAGGTAATCATACCGAGAATAATCATCGATAAATGTGATGAAATAAAAATTTCTACACAAAGTTGTAGTATAAGGTCCACTGATATCAGTGTGAATGACTTCTAGTAAGTCAAAACTTCGAACTGCGGTTTTCTTTTTTATCTTAGTCATCTTTCCTCTACAGCAGTCTATGCAAGTCTCTAGGTCACCTTTAAGAGTAGGCAGGATGTGTTCCTTTATCAGCCTTTCTACTCTTTCTTTGGATATGTGACCTAGTCGTTTATGCCATAACACATAAGACTGTTCCTTAGGTAGAGGTCTTTTGGGAACAACATTTTCAACTGTATTAGCGATGTATATATCATTCGAAGATAAACACAACTTGTACAATCCATTGAACATGTTGCAGCACCCAATCTTATTTGAACTAAAGAACATAGATATAATATTGTTCTTTATTTCAAAAGAGTAACCACACATGTCCAAACATGATACAGAAACTAAGTTCCATCTAAAGGAAGGTACATAAAAAATGTCTCTTAACATCATATTAAAACCAGTATCTAGAATTAAAATGACATCTCCCACGAACTCAACGTCGATCTTGTCATTGTTTCCCACAGTGAGCTTTGATTCATCCTGATTTAGCGTCCTTATGTTTGTGAATCCCTGTATGGTAAATGCAACATGATTAGTCGTACCACTATCTAGTCACCAAGAACTGGATGGGGCTTCAGATAGGTTGGATTCACAGACAAGTGCCAAATAATCATTACTTTTATGCTCATTTTTAGACAACCAAGCTTTATATTGATCGCAGTGTTTCTTTATGTGTCCCCTCTTCCTACAAAAGTAGCAAAGAACACCCTCCCTTTTAAAAGGTGCCTTTCTTGGAGCCATAGAGGTGGAGGGGCCAGCAACTTCAGGATTTCCTTTCTTAAGGACTATATTGTTAAAAGTGCCTGTGGTTTTAGGGTTTCCTCTATGATGTGCAATCCCTTTACCCTTCCTACCTGTAGAACTAGAGGTATACAAAGCAAGATGCCCTCTCTCTTTCTTCAGTTTCTCTTCCTCTGCCACCACTCTAACTATAAGGTCATTTATTGACCAAGTCTCATTTTGCGAACTATAGTTCGTTTTGATAATTCCAAAATCAGGAGGAAGAGTATTTAATGCTTGATGCACAATGCAAGTTTCAGGTATATCAACTTGAAGGATTCGGAGTTTTGTCTGAAAATCTACCATCCTAAGTACATAATCTCTAACTCCAATTGAACCATTATACTTCATATTAAAGAGTGATTGCATGAGTGTACCTATCTCAGTATTGGTAGAAACACGATACCTAGCCTCCAAAGCTTCCATCATTTCCTTAACAAGACAATCGGTTGGCAAGCCACTCATCAAATGTTCCTGAATTGACCGTTTCATAATGAGCAAGCAAATTCTATTACTCTTTTCCCATGCAGCAAAATGTACTTTCTGGGTTTCTGTACTGGCATCAGTAAGGTCTGCCGATCTATCCTCAGTAAGAGCAACATGAACATCTGCGAGCTCCATCTCAAACAGAAAATCCTCTTTCCATTTCTTGAAGTTTGACCCAGTAAGAACCCCAATCGCAATAGAATTGCCGTTTACAGAGAATGTGACTGATTTGACAAGCAATACATATAATTAGCATCATGTGAGTGCTAAACACACATCTCAAGAGCTACATACATCATCATATAAACACCTTTGGGCAGAATACATGACATGCAATTGTATACTCTTCACATGACAGTGGTCCATGAAAATATATTCTAACATTTCGTGAATTCACCACCTTTGGGTGTATGAACTACTAGAGTTAGTCACTTTTCAACCATATGCTATACATGTATCCCTCCACAAACTAACGCACAATTACCTCCTTTGGGAGTATAAACATGCACCAGAATAGGAGACATCTCATTACAATATAAGACCGATATTTCTCAAATCCAATCAAGTGTGCCACTTTGGCGGTCACAACCCAATTGAATTATCGAAATTCTCTCGTATCAGGGATATAACTTTATGACTCACATTCACTTTTCACATGTGATTTTGATGACAGGGGCTATTTGTCACTAAAATCACAAGTTATGCTAATTGGATTGCTTCATCCACTAATACATACTACTGATAAATTAACACTACACATATTCTTCAAGTGATGATATAATCATAAGCATGCAATTGCATTTCCAAAATCATAGAGAAATACATGAAAATATGTCAAAATTATCCCAAAATCACATACCTTAAGGGTTCCACATGCATTTTCACATCCTTAAAGGCATCAAAAAATGCAAATAAGCACATCACAAGGTAGGAAATTCACATACGAGCATGGCGATATCAATCATGCGCCAAATGGACGTTGCACGCACCCTCACACGCCGCTAGAGTGCGCGGCGCGTGAGCCACACGCGCTAGCGTCCAAAAACCGGTCCGAAGCCGATCCGACCGGTCAACGGACGGACCGGGTCGGGTAAACGGTCGGACCGGGTCGGGTCAACCCGGTCAACGGGGTAGGGTCAACCCTGGTCAACGGGTCGGGTCAAACCCGGTCAACACGGGTCCGGTCAACGGTCAATCGGGTCGGATTGACCCGGCAGACACCCGGTCGGTCCGCGTGACGTCATCGATGACGTCACCGCCACGTTGCGGTCGCACGTGAGGCGGCGAAGGTGACGTCATCGAGACATGTGGCGCTCCACGTGTCCGCGCACATGCGCTCGTCACGCGCGCAAGGCCGCGTGGTGGTCCACGTGTCGGTGCGCATGCGCTCGGCGTGCGCGTGAGGCCGAGTGGCGCTCCACGCGCCGGTGCACGTGAGCGCGCATGAGGCTGCTCAGCGGCGCGTGCCGTCGACTCCCAGCACCGCCTGGGCGCGTGGCAGCGCGTGAGGTCGTTTCTGGCCTCTTCTGGCGACATTCGACCCACCAAAATGCTCGTACAAAAGAGTAGAAGCCGATTATGCAATAAAATTTCACTTTCATCGGACCAAAATTCATGAAAAACAAGGCAAACGTTCCGAGCTTAAGTGATGAATGAAATGGGTATGGGGGGCAGTGTATGTCGCTTCTCTTAGAGGCATGCAAAGCTAAAAAACAGTCCTTGATGAATCCAAAATCAGAATTAACAGCAGGTTTCAATAAATAAGTTCTTCAATGTGTTCAAGTTCTAGGTTATATCGACTCTGATACCAAATGTAGGCCGTCGATACGGCTTTCCAAGATCTACATAGTTAGAAACTCGAACATCCATAAGGTATAAGATAAGGATTTGTGTACTTAATTTTGAATCCATTGTTCTTGGAGCAAAACGACAACAATCCAGGACTTCAATGTTGAAGATCTTCTCCTCTATGACCCTCGATTCCTGGCTCGATGAGACCGCCACTCACAACATGTCTTATGTGAGTTCAAAGAGAATTTTGGAAAAAGTGAGGGTTAGAGGAGGGACTTTAGTGCTATTTATAGAGTTTTGGATGGGCTCTCTCATCATAGGCCGGGCCCAACTCGGCCCACACAAGTCAGGCCCATATTCAACCGTTAAGAAAACCTTATACTTTACCTTATTAGACCAACCCTGTAAAACGGTAATTACAATCTCAATTAATGTAGCCCACATAAAGAAAACTCTTACAGAAGAAGCCAAGAACTCCCGAGGAGATCGCCTATCCATCACAAATTGGAAGCATAGACAAAGGTAGCAAAACAACTAGAATTGCCCTGAACCACTGAACAATGATATGCTGAGCTGACGAAGAAATAACAGATATGCTGATGAAGCATCATGAAGAATCCAAATTCTTCCTTGATGTTGGAAGAAATAGTTGGGAATTCAAATTCTTTCCAAATGTTGGAAGAAATAATTGAAAATCAGATGCTTCCCAGGACTTCCTTCCAACTTCTTTGGGCCTTTGCTATTTCTGCTGTTGGGCTATGGAGATCACATGTTACATATCAGGCACTGTTGCTTCTGCAACATTTATTTACAAGGTACATAGTTGGGATCGGACAGGCACTCGCCCTGTATGGCAGCAACTTTGTCTCACAGTTTGACTTTGTAAAAAACTCCACTACTAAAAGGATGACGCATTTACGTGGTATACTTTGGATTACAATCTCTACGATAAGCATAGTAGCTGCAAAATGTAGTGAGCCGCATCTATTTCTTTATAAGTTGATACTTCGACGCATTTAGATGTGGTTGCTGATTTCATCTTCTTCACCGTCTATCCTTGCTTTACTTAAATTATTTTTTGCTTTTCACCTGGTAGGAGCTTGGGTTGGCATTGGATTGCATTATTCTCAGACGATGCCAACCCAATTTTACTTTTGCTGATGTGATACAATGAGATATTGAGCATTAGATCTAAAGTAATCGTAGTTTGATGATTTGAAATCAAACATGTACATCAAACATTTGAAGATTCCATGTCAGTTGAATAGCTGTAGCCAAATTTACTGTTACTGTTCTGCTTTCCTAGGGCATTTTGAACCCTCATTAGATTGCCATAAAACCTGAGCGCGGCAGATCTAGCGTGACAAGACTAATTAGACTGCACCATCTTCAATTTGAAATAGCTGGAATTTGCGTACTGCTGCCAAATAAGAATCAAATTGTTCTTTTGTGATCTTGTTTGGATGTCATCTGTGTATATATAATATACATTGCCTTTTCATTCATTTTTTTTAAAATGTTCGTTAATTCTTTTCTTTACATTTAGAGGAGGATATATTTTAAAAGAAAATGAGACATAGTAATATAGTACAATTTATCAACTTGAAAATAAGACCGACATGCTTTGCTGAGTATTAAAATAATCAAACAAGATGAATTCATAAGTTGAATTGTTGCTGCATCTTCAACACTGAAATACTGAAACCCTTTACCAGTCGATGTTAGCATTTCAAAATTTTCCAATGACTTCTTTATGACTGACACTGTCGGCCGGGTTCTTCCCTTCACTCACCAATGGCTTCATCCAAAAATTTTTTCTCATTCGTTCTTTGGAGGCACCTAGGACATGGTATAGAGCAATTTATGAGCAGTTAGCTGGGTCATCCTTACCAGTGCTGTCATCCCGGGTTAGCATCTCTCTGTATGCCAGTCTGAACGAGCCATACAGTAATGACTGCCTCACTGCCAAACACCTAAAAGATGCATCATTACCACGTGAAACTATCACCGGTAGTGAAATTACATGTCATCTGATTTCGTCAAAAACATATTGTACTACATGATTATCCATTCGAGAACTTGTTCCTTCCTTCACCCACTTTTGATGAATTGAGAAAAGAAAAAGCTTCAAGGATGAGGAATCATCTCTACTCCAACAACATAAGGTTGTAGGGTTTCTCAATCCATCCAAGAAACCATAATCAAGTGAGAAAACCACCATTAGTTGAACTTAGAACCCTACACCACAGTCATAGTACTATATTAGATCTTGCTGATACTCACTGGTGTACATTTTTTTTTACTTGTCAATAATATAAGAACTTACTAACTATAGAGATTGACAGAGCAATGTACATCCCATGAACAAATGTTTCTTTTCAGTTTATCCTTAAAGGGAATAAGATTCTGAGTAGCCATTCTTGATTATGTCTAATAAGATTCTGGGTACACAAAGATACCTGAAATTCCAATCCGTGCTCATCTTTTGCGGCAAATTAAAATGCCATCACCAATCGGCACCTAAAATGCCAACAACGAGGACATTTATTCAAAGCTGCAGACAAGAGTAGTAAGCGTGCTTCATGAAAATGACAGGTGAACATACGATGCTGGTGCTAACTCGGTCATCCTCCATTAATCTCCTATTAAAATTCCTTATGCTGATAGTCTTCTTGTCATTTACCTGCAAAATGAAAATGTTAAAAATAATTCTTCTCTAAGAAAAGGAACAAAGGTACTATACCAGTTCACCACTGGATTCTACTGAGAGAGAAAGGAGAGAGAAGGTTCACCATAGGGTCAGCTACTTTTCCGTGCCAAAGGACATTATCTATCACAATCACGCCACCAACCCTCACCTATGACAATAATTAACAACTCATCAATTAAACAGACATTGCAAAGTTCCAGAGTTGTGCAGAAGACATCTCAAAGCAGTGGGTGTTGTGTTTGAATAAGATCCATCCAAGTGCCAATGATTTCAGTTAGACTAATGATTGAAGATTTCAAACATCATCAGCAGTTTGGGATTTGACCTTGCAATTATTTAAGTAAAGTACATGTAAATTAGACAAAGCTGTAAGAAGCAGAAGAAAGTTGCAAATGCCAATTTGCTTAAAAGAAGCCGTCAAACAGTAAGTCTCTCACTTACAAGCTGCATCAGCAATTCGAAATAATCCTCAGTCATTCTCTTCTCCGCATCAACAAATGCAAAATCATAGCTGCAAGAAGGAATACAGATAACTCATCCTTTCTAACCCCTTCAATAAACAAGTATTGGCAACAAATGTGCAACACAACACAACCTAGGTTAGGATCAATGAATAAGCTTTACAGAAAAATTAGAATGCGCAGCATTACTTCCTCGGGATGGGATTGACAAGCTGCACATATTTGGAAGAGCTTGGAGTTTGGAATTGTTTTGAATTAGCAAAGTTCATTTGGAGAGAAGCGTGTGACTTAAAAAGCCATCATTGAAGCAGATGAATGTTTGGTAAACAAAATACCCAAAACATCCAGTGTAAAGTAACTTTCACATCCAATGTTCAACAAAACTATCGTTCGGTAAAATTGTATAAGCAGATGAGTATTGGTACATAGTACACCTGAAACATCTACTCTAAAGAAACTCACATAAATACTTTTTCGCAAAATTGTATCTAGAAAGTTCTTTAATTTTTGTCAATATCAAACTGGACATTATTCTTTAAACTACCTGAAAAGGAAAACTTAACAATCACCACTAGATAAATTTGCTTTTATATTCAAACAAATGACATAAAAAGACTGATATTGTTTGGTAATCTTATTAGGAATCAGAAAGATGGAACCGCTAGTTTAACAGAAACACTAAAGCATTTCTGCACCGCTTGGCAACCAGCTGTGAACATTCACTGCTGGTCAACAATGAGAAATCCCTGAGAAAGAAAATAGTGCGCTTGCACGAGAGAGAGAGAGAGAGAGAGAGAGAGAGAGAGAGAGAGCAGCTATCAAATAGTCAGCACTGGATCTCAAGCTGGCCAAACATCCAAGAGTGGACATGGAAAAGCAGAAAGAGGATAGAGAGACAGATAAGCTAGAGAGAGTACAGAGATATCAGGGGAGAATAGAGATTGATTCTTGAAGTGGAGATGGAGACTGCATAAACAGAAAAAGTCGAATTAAGAGCAAAAGTCACTCATTAATGCCAGAATGGCTTTTTGCAAAGCCATGAAAGATAAAGCAAGTCCTCTGCTGCTTTCTAAGTCCATTTGCAAGGCCATTCTTTTGACAAAAAATTGCCTTTTTGTGCAACAAGGGCCAATTGCAAGGCCATAGGAACCTCACCACTGAGAAAGCCTTATGAGGGTGTTCACAAGTACACCCAATCCACTCAAAGGTTACATAGAGAACCAAATGAGAAGAAGAGGAGAAGAAGACACAGGACAACTATCACTCAATAAGGCGAGGAGTAATACTGGTTAAATTAGGTACCTGCAAGTTTCACCATTCAAAATAAGAGAGTGCAGTGTGTCCAATGCTAGTCCATGTCTCACACTCACCTAAACATGAAATATGAGTCTTGAACCACATATAGTATGAAATAAAAAGTAGGCAGATCCCCAAAATGCAGATCTTCTTTAGTTCTAGGGATGCACATTTGATAGAAATCACGTCCATTATCATTATGCTTGCTGGAAACTCAACATGCGAAGCTACTGTCATAAAAGAATATTCTTTTTTCCTTCAAGAAGGAAAAGAAAAGTACAGATCTTTGAACAGTTGCTACACAAATTAACTCACAATGCAGTTCACAACCACAAGGAGTTCATGGACTGACACTAGCTAAAAGAAAGGTTAAGGATATAAATTACCTTGCGTGAAACCCCAGCTAACTCATAATACTTTTTAGCAACCTCGAGAGACTTGGCATCCCTTTCACAAGCCACTAAACAACCGGACTCTGGCAGGACAAGTGCAATAGCCAAGGAAGAGTATCCCTTGAATGACAAAAAAGTAAAATGTAATTAATCACTATGAATCAGAGTATTCCAACTGAGACACATATCCTGAGTCAAAATCTTAAATCTATGAAACAAAAGATTCAGTGAATTACCTAGCATTAGATATTGAATGGCATTGATACATAGAACTTATGAAATCGTAAAAAAAAATAATGTAAGTATTCTTAAGTAGTTTAAAGGTAATGCCAAAAATTTCTGAAATACCACTAAATATTATCATTTCCATGTGTAGGGTATAGAGATTTAGCTACACACTGTTTTTTTCCCTCAAAAACAAATATATAGATGTATCTCATTTCAACCCAATTCTTAGTAACATTTCAGTAGAATGGACAGATTTATATCCAATCAGTAGACTCAGAGTCCTTGTATTAAATCAACTTTAAAAAAATTAATCAAGAATCAAAAGATTCTAATAACTGTGTTCCGAATGGAGCTAAGAGAAACAGCTGTGAGGGCTTATCTACCTCCCACTTACCCTTCTTCCTTTCCACCCCCCACCAAAATTAAAAATCAGTGATGATTTAAGAGATTGATTTCGTCACATTTTCCAATTAATTTGAAGGGACGTCTGAAAGAGATTAAACAAACTGAAGAGTAAGAAGATCATTTAAAGACTAGCGGAGTCTATAATTCTTCCTCCTCAAATGGGAATTTTTGTTGCGTATCATATAACTAGTCATTGTATAGAAATATTTTTTCAGAAGGAGAATGCATACAGTATAAACTCCAACTTCGATACATCGTTCTGCCCCGAGAATCTGCAAAAGCATTGCAAGTAGTTGTGCCTGATCTGGCGAAACCTAATGAAAGAAGACAACTCATCAGCTTAGAATTGGTAATAATGAAATATGGAATAGACCAGTTTCTTCAGTGTAGAAGGTGAATTATTCTGCTAGGGCATTGTTATATGCTTTTTGATGAATGAACTTCGCATCTTAACATCCTCAACAAACAGGAGGTGATGGGATAAGAAAAGTAAAGTGCTAATAGATTCACATTTTCCAAGGGATGACTGGATCTAAACGAAGACAATTGCCTGTACTCTTGAGGATTTATATTTACAAGGACTCTACCATGTGTAGTGATAGCATCTTTGTGGTGCAAAACCTGGAGCTTTATAAGGGTATGAGTTGGATTATAGCTTTGGCAGTGGAAGAGGTAAATTGGAATGCCAAATTTTAGGAGGTAAATGTTTTTCAATCTGGTTGGAAGGGAACATTTAAGAAAGGTACTGCTACCATCACAAATCAAAGCAGCTATGTAACGGGTAGTGCAATCCAAACCGTAGATTGCCAACAGTTTAGCATTATGAAATAAGTATGACAAACAAAAATAAGATGAGAAATCTTCATGAAGGATATCCAAAAAAGATTACTCCATGGTGACTCAGTTGTCAACTGTTGAGAATAAAACTGGAGAACTATGCAAGGATATTGCAACAACTGATACTTCATTAATCCACATCTAGTAACAAGAGTTCTTTCTTATATAGAACAGCAAGCAGCACACGACGCAATATCAAATTCTGGCAATTAAAAATGTTTGGCCAATTCTTTATTCTTTATCTTCTTTTAATAGAGGAAAGAAGAGGCATCAGAAAATGTAAGAGAGCCATGAGAAACCTGCATCTGACTACCATGCATCGAGGCTGTCTCCTCACGAAGTTGCCGTAAAATCTGCAATGAGGGAAAAATTCATAAATCACTAAAAGATCAATTTAGTATATGCATTGCATGACGCAAGCAAGAGATACAAAAGTAAGAAAAGCACCCAAAGCTTCACCTCTGGTTCTCTAACATTGGAGAGAATGTAGTCGTAAAGTTGGGGAGTGATGCTGATAACCTGCTTGTTCCCATAGCTCCTGTGCTCCAGAACCACACATGGACTGGATGACCGGGAGCAACAGCATCTTCCCTGACCCAGTACCGATCCATTCACAGCTACTGACTTCGAAAGGGGCAGGAATTTCCCTACCGCCCCGACCGGAGGCAGAGCACTATGGGAAGCCACGACATAAGCGGAACGAATCATTGACGTGGCAATCTTCATTCCAATTCCCAGCATCAAAATCCTAAGTGAGCTTCAGCCTCCAAACGCCTTCAACTCGCATCGACTCATCATGGACCCAA
The DNA here is from genome assembly GCA_014182555.1 of Eucalyptus erythrocorys. Lineage (NCBI taxonomy): Eukaryota > Viridiplantae > Streptophyta > Magnoliopsida > Myrtales > Myrtaceae > Eucalyptus > Eucalyptus erythrocorys. Next base: position 50,041,543 of record CM024602.1, read on the forward strand.
AAAAAAATCTTCAAAGTCCCAAGCTTTGCTACATTCACAATGGAAAAAACAAGAACCCAAAAGGGCAGAAAAGGAAGAAAAGCAAAAGAAAAAAAAAAAAAAAAACACAGGAGAGGAAACTGTCAACACGTGCGTTCAATCATGCAACTATAAACGGAACTCGTCCTGCTCATTCCCCAGGTAACTTCCACAAGAACACTCAAGGCACGAATCCAACACATTCCACAGAACAAATTATACAACTTTATCATTCATAGAATCGCCAAGTCTGCTTCGGACAGGAAGTTACCTGATTACAACCCGGTTCATCCGGCTGAAGAACAGTTTACCCTCAACTCAGCCATCCTTGTCTGCAAACAAAAACGGTGGAGAAGAACAAATGAGCTGAGAAAAGGCGAAGCATTATCTCCACCACCCCCCACCCCCAAAAAGAAAAGCCCATCACCATTGCGAAGGCCCGGTTTAGGGTCTAAGCCATCCCTCGCGTGATGATCCATGGGCTTTCGGATCCGACCCGTTATGATTGGGTCGGATCTCAGCTCTCTGAAGGAACGATCTTGTCCCACCGCGATTTCCAAGATTCCAGCTCCAACGGGAGCGCGTCGAGTTGAGGAAATTGCACTCCGCTTTTTGACTTCTTCAAGCTCTGCGGAATGCGGGATCTTCTCTTCTGACATTTCTGAAGAAGAAGATCCGTTTGTGTTCGTCTGAGCCGTGGACATCCGGTGAGGCGTCCCCTTGCTTCCGGGCTTGATCCCTCCTCGTTCCGACGTCAAGCTCGTGCGCCCTCTTCGATCTCACCTCTGAATTTCGTCGTGGGTGTTCGATTTCTTGGTTTCCCAACTTGCAAAATCGTTGCTTTCGGTCATTCGTTTCTGCATCTGACGACGAAGATCGTGTGATTCGTCGCGATTGCTTGCTAAGTTAGCGATCTCTCATCATCATCACCATCTAAGTTCATCGGTGATACCCGGGTAGCTCGTGTTTCGTATGATGCGCCATCTGGGTTGCTTTGACCGATCCTCGAGCTTGAACTCTGCACTATCATGAGTATTCCTTCATACGCTTCGAGTGTTCCCAAGTCGTTTCTTGCGTATCCAGGTAGCGATTTCGACTTAGAATCGGGAACCATCAGAAGAATTCGAAAATCCAAAAGCTCTCAGCTTCACCCCGTCAAAATGCTCAAATCCTTCGGTAACCGTGTTCGCTATTTCTACAAGTTGCATCCTTTTTTAGCTTTCTTGATTTCATTGTCATTTGGGATCACAATTTTGGTAATTATATCTATCTATCAATCGCGGTATAGTGCCGTTGGTAATTATCGAGAATTCGGTGTGTCTTTGGAAAACTATCCTTTCGCCAATCTCAAGAACCTCGTGATGGTTGCTGGACATTCTATATATACTAGTAAGAGTTGCGAGAAGGTTGATAAGGAGGATTCTTGGTTTTTGGAGCCTTATCAAAAGAATCCTGGTCAAGCCGCTACATTTTTAGCTCATATTGAACAAGGAATTGAAATAACGGCGAAAGATGAACTGGCTTTGCTATTATTCAGTGGTGGAGAGACACGGAAAGACGCTGGTCCTCGAAGTGAGGCACAGAGTTACTGGGCTGTTGCTGAATCTAAAGGATGGTTTGGTGAGTGCTCATTGCTGGTCTGTCTGCCTTTGGCTGTCTTGAATTAAAGTTGTACCATTTTAATCTACTTCAACCGCACTTTTATAGTGGATTATGAGAAGTTTTCTGTATGGGGCTGTGGTTTATTCACTAGTAATTCCTAATATATCATGGAAATGAGGTGATGATTGATGCCCGACAACAGGTCTGATTGTAGTTTAAATGTGCTAGTTGGGGCTGTTGATTAGTTTTTCAGTGCTTTTGAAAGTAGCCAAGCTAATGCTGTTAAGTGTTGCTTCACTTTTAAAGCTTTTTCTAGTTCTTCAGTCTTCTTAATGTGAAAAATCATCTCTTGCTGTCTGATTATCACTACAAGCATCATCACATATTGTAATATGATTGAAAGAGATGATAGTGCCGAACTTTGAATTCAGTGCTTGATGCATCTACCATTACCATTCGAGACTTGGTTAGTTTCATGTGTTTTGTAAACTAGCACAGCTAAAAGCTATGAGAATCACTTACTTGGAAAACTTTGCTTGAATTGCTTCAATTTTTTATAGTTTAAAGTTCATCTCTTTCCATCTAATTGTCACTATAAGTATCATTCTATTGTTCCATCCAGAACCTCTGGTCTTTTCATTGCAAGCCTGCATATTTCAACGAACTAGCTATAATAATTTCCATGTCCTCTATATCCTGTCATCTGAACGCAGAATGTTCTGGCTGCTACATTTTTCAATGACATTCTTGTGTCGCTTTTCATATTCTTGTTGAATATATCCAATCATCCTTTCATTTTCACCTCCTTTGACATAGCATGGCTCTCAACAACCTTCCAGTTCTTGCTGCTGCTAGGTTATGTGATTGGCTTCTCTTTCTTGACTTATTCAGTTGCCTCCTATTGGTGGGCACTGGAAATCACACTCTTGATAACACTATTCTTGGATTTCCTGCCACAATGTCATCTTGTTGTTCCTCTCGACTGGAAGGATAAACCGGAAAACTCTTCTCTTTCTAGAAGAAAAAATCCAGGGAAAAATGCTATCAATGAAGCTAAAAGGGCAGGAACTGGTTATCATTTTTATTTGCAAAAGGGTTTCCTGGTTCTGCATTTGCCTTTTGTCTATGTGTATCTGGTACCTTGTCAGTAATGCCTCAAGCATTGTTCATTACTTGTTTCGTGTTTCTCCATTGCATACATCATTTTGTCTTATCATCTTTCCCTACTATGGCATGCTAAGTTAATCAAGTACACAAAATTGTCATGCATATGGTTAAAAACTGTTAATTCTTATCTTTTGATTATTATGGTTGAAGGGAGGGAAGAAAATGTGAGATCGAGGGCCCTCACTGAGGAACATGCAAGGGACAGCTTTGAGAATCTTCTGTTTAGTGTATGTAGGTTCAGAGAGCTCACTGGAAGATATCCTTCCAATATAACTGTAAGTTCTTTGTTCCACAAAAGCTTCTTATTTTGGTTGGGAGAATTGTGATCTGTCAAGGGCGAAAAAAGGGTATTGGTTCTTGAAGTTAAGAGCGATTCATATTTTTGACAATGAACCCTTGGGGAAAGTCATAATCACCAATGGATGTCTTCTATCCACTTGGTCAGTATTGTCGAGACAATACAACCCATATCTGAAATTTTCTTACTTCCACTGTTAGTCAGAGCATCTAACCAGCATATTCTATAATAGTTTCAATTTTGGTTGTGGAGTCAATTTTGATTACTTTCTGGTATCTAGGTCGTGAGTTATGATTTCAAGGAAGAAAGATTTGCCCATCTGCATCGCGCTGCTGTCAGGTTCCCCGAGTCGAGATTCTTTTATGTAGGAACCCCAGCTTCATCATCAGCTGCAAGAGAGAAAGCCAGGAAGGGTGAGGCACTGGTGAGGCAGCAATTTCAGGAAGATCCTTATGGGTGCCAAGGTTCATTACATCGTAAGAAGCTGGGCCGTGATCCTTTCCACCGAACAATTCCTTATCCTAAAGGTTGCCCTGAGATGCAAGATCTGTTCAGATATTGCGGAGCGGCACCCTATCCAGGTTGGCTTCCCTGGATGTCATAGTGCTAATTGTTTCTTTCATGTAAGCAGGAAACGATGCTGATATAGCCGAGCCCACAAATTTTTTTATCTTTCCTTATTCTTAATAAGGCCCGCATGTCTATAGAATAGAGAGATGACAAAGGAGTTAATGATAGCATGAGTTTCTTTGATGTTGTAAGCTTCGTGAATCAAAAAGTTATCTATTAGTTTATACGTAATGAAATTTGATGTACTTGGACAATTATATTAAGCAGTTATCTATTAGTTTATATGTAATGAAATTTGATGTACTTGGACAATTATATTAAGCAAATTGAGTCCAATCATCTTTAGTTTTCCAACCATAGCTTGGAAGTCAATTGATGGTTGTTGATGTCTCATCAAGAGACTCTTGTTGTTTCATCTTCAAAGTCGTCACGAAAAGTGTAGGTCTCTTCATTAAGATTTAAGGCATAACACAATCGCTCTTCCAATCCACCTCCTACCACATTATTCACAGGTCTGACAGCATGGAAGGGATTGTCATAATCCATCATCACTATCATCTCAGCATGTCCAAGGGATTGCAGTCGCCTTCCTGATTCTTCATGTGGGCAAAGCTCGAACAGCCCGGACGAGTCCTCAAATCATATGTCATCTCAGCCATCTCTGTTTGTTGAGCTTGTGTGCCTATTCCATGACATCTTCCATGTCTAACCACCGTGTCAAAATGAAAACTTAACTGAAGGTCAAGTCCTTTTTTGCTTCCATGCCTAATTGATGTAGGGAAGAACCCTATGAAGGGGCTTTCACACCTATTTGACTTGGGTGGAGAAGTACAGGATGGCAAAAAGAACAAAAGGAATGCTAGCATCGAGTTGAACTGAAGTCGGAACAGAGAAAAGATTTACCCAGAAAGCTGATGGCAGAGAGACATGAAGAGCTACTTATACTTAGGTTACGGAAGAAAGATGATCTCCACCCTTAATCTAAAATAACAACTTGTAATTTGTGGGAGTTCATTGAAAGCCGCACGACTTGCACATTGCCATTTATTGACCTAAAACATGATGAAACACTTAAAATAATAAAACTGAATAATGCTTATGCATCAGAATGGAGCAATGTCTCTGAATCTTTTGCACATGGTTCGTTCAAACTAGTTATCTATGAGGGAAGCTCTTGTTCCTCTCATTAGACATGCTGCTGCTGCCGCTGCTGCTGATGTTGTCCAAAGCCATGCTGTTTTAACGGCAGCTAATTTGATCTTTCCTGAGTCCTGTTTTTTCCAGTGCACCTGCTATTCTTACAGTCAAATGATTACCGTCCTTGGAGAGTTCCTCTCTCACCCTGGTGATCTCCCCCCTCCTTGTGTGGAAAGACCCCAGAAATTGCATTTCAGAAATCTTCATACACCCTCTCCTCTCCCCTCTTCAACAGCCACATCTCAAGACATTTTGACTTTGTTGGAGATTATGAGTGAGGCGTGGCCATGAGGCCCAGGTTCAATAATGAGCTTGAATTACACGATGACACCAGAAGAAAACCAAAGTTTTAGGATCACATTGAACGTCGAGCAAAAATTCAAGGATCGATGATGCCATTTTACCCCATTATGGACAACACGACACGCCAGCAAAAATTATCCATGCTTACACATGTTAGACAGTAGACTATGTTGTCCAGTTTTCTTCATAGCACTTCAAACCTTCGACGATTCATGATCGATCACTCGGGTTTTCAATTGTCACAGTGCTATCTATGAATTCAAGACAACTAAAAATTCCAAGACAATTTGCTTACGGATTTTAGCACGGTCATCCCGAATATGAGAATGCTTTGAGAAGAGTGAAAGCAAACCATCTTTGGAAGAGTGTAGTGTGCCATTAAAGCATTGTTCTTCATTCGCATTCGAATATTCATTTACTCGAAGATAGTGACTTTATCTAAGCCGAAAATGCTAAAATAGAAAGCAAGATATAAATAAAGAAAGAAAGAAAGAAAGAAAGAGCCTCCAATGGGATATCATTAGTAGCTTAGGCCGTAATCAAAGGATCTTTCTAAATGAGTAAACGCAAACATTTTGAAGTGCCCTTTTCACCAACCGCTCGGCCCTCGCCAGCGGAATATTTTTTCCCCTTTGAAATCTAACCATCCAAATAATACACTGCACTCTATATAGGATGCAGACACAACACTTCATGCCTAGCGATTGGAGAAACCAAAAATCTCTTTTTATTCATCAAGATTTTTCTCATATAAATGAAGGGTGTCGTTTTTTTTTTTTTTTTTTTTTTGATAATTAATGAAGGGTGTCGTTCGTACTCATTGGAAGAAAGAATTCTTTTTTCTAAAGAAATAACTTATACAAATTTATGAAAATTGAATGAAATATCGTGAACCAACTGTGTTAGCTCAAACTTTCTCATAAACTTCAAATATTAATCGAATCTTTCCTATCATATAATAATTAATTTATTTTTTGGTCTTAGAATAATCCATATAATACCCTCCTCCTCATCCTCATTTGGGTCAATAAGGCACCACATCAACATCATGTATCATTTAAGTAGTCATGTCAACGATGTTATCTTAGCAAGTTCACATGGTTGGTAGAAACAATTTAAGGAAGACTTTAAAAAAAGAAAAAAGAAAAAGAGTTTGATTGATCGAGTCAAATTGTCCATACAATACATGTTGAGGGATGAAATCTTGAATTATTCCTAGCTATTTGGAATTCCTAATGAGACCCGGGGAGTGAATTTAAGCACCAAATTCGCGGCAAATCACTATAAAATCCACCAATCATATCCTTATCCTTTATCATTGCATTTTTGCGCTTTGGTTTTTCACTCTTAAAAAATAGCAAAAATATACACATTTATTTGCTTTTTCTCGTCAAATTCTTTGATATCATTCAAATTTTAAAAAAACTATAAATTAATCACATAAAAATTTATGTGTCAACGTCTATATGTTTGTAAAGATTTTCATGTATTATGTATGGAAAGTCAAAGTGTGGGTGCTATAAGATTAAAATATAAAGCTAAAATGTAAAAAATCATTGTTCCTTTTTTTTTTTTTTTTTAAATTAAAAGCGCTTGTATTTATCTTATTTTCATTCAATTTCACATATATCTCGACTCATTCCTTTCTCTAATATATAATGTCACTGCCTTCGGGATTGAAATGGAGATATTAATTTGTTCACATTGAATGCACTAATTCTTGACTGACTATGCATTAGAATGTGATAGGCTATCTATTAGTTACATCAGTAGTTCCCATTTTTCTTGAAATAATCATTCATTATTTCTTCCACCTAAAGAAATCTCACGAGATCACGTCACAATAAGAGAAAAAACCACCAAAAACTCTAAATTTTACCTAGTGTGACAAATTTATTCCATTTTTTTTATAATCTAAAATATTCCAAACTTTACTAACTGTGACATATTTACCTTTATTTTTTATTTTTTTTTTTTTTTTTTACATAAAAAACCTTAAACTTATACCTGCATAACATATTATTCCAAACTATAAGGCATTTTCGTCTTTTACTTTTCTTTTGTTTTTATTTTTCTATTTTTTATTTTTCTTTTTTCTTCTCCTCTCTTCCCTCTGCTAGCGTGGTGAAAGGCAGTGGGATGCTGGCGAGGGTCACCCTAACCTAGGTGGCCCTCCCCTAGGTCAAGTGAGAACGGTCCTTGCCAGATCTGGCGAGGGCATTCCTCGGCAATGAGGGCCGCCCTCGCCCGCGTCGGGCATGGTTGCCCTCATCGAATCGGCGAGGGCTATCCTCGCTTGACCAAGGGTAGGGCCGCCCTCAACTGAGCCTGACTTCTTTTTGTTGGCCATGGTGGAAGGAAGTGAGAAGAAGGAAAAAAAGGGAAAAAAAAAGAAAAGAAAAAGGAAAAATAGAAAAAAAGGAAAGAAAAAGGAAAAAATTTAAGCAATAAAAGATCAAAAAGTTGGGGTAAATGTGTTATAGTTAGCAAAGTTTGGGATTTTTTTATGCCACAAAATAAAAAAATTTAGGGTAAATTTCCCATATCGAGTAAAATATGGGATTTTTGGTGGCTTTTTCCTTCATGATAATGAAATAAAGTCTCATCTTATTATTCATAAGAATCTTAAGATTATTACCAACCGTAAGTTCTAGAGAACTAGAGCTTGGTTAGGACTGAGGTTCCTTATTTGGTAAACCATCGGCAATTAGGATGAAAACACGGATACTTACCTTGCAATCATCTAGCCTTGATTAGGGTAATGAACTTTGACTAATCAATTGATTCTATAGAGAAAGTTACATTAAAACTCCGTTTGGAATGATAAAAAAGAGTTGGTGGAAAGAAGGGATAATGATATTGTGGTTGTTGAACTTTTAATTTATTTAATGTGATCCCTAAACTTTAACTCAATATGTAATGTGGTCTATGACTTTTTAATTTGTTTAATATGATATTTGAACTTTTTCCACATGTTCAATTTACTCCATGGTTGTCCTTTCATTAATTCAAGTTCAAGAATAACATTGAATATAGATACTAAATTAAATAGGTTTAATACATTGAAAAACTCTAAACAGGTACACCTATGACAAATTTACCCCATACTAATTTATTCGATCACAAAAAATCACAAACTAGTAAATTTGTGACAAATATACCTTCCGCTAAATTGGATTAATATCACAAAAAAATCACAAAAATTGTAAATTGTGACAAACATAGCGTAAAATGGTATACCAGTTAATTGTCACGTATCATTTAACTTAATAATTTAATAGTAAAATTTAACGAAAACTAACAGAGGGTAAATTTGTCACAAATGTGCCAATTTGGGGTAAATTTGTTAAAGGTATACTAGTTTGGAGTTTTTGGTGATAAAAAAAAAATAGTTTGGAGTAATTTGTCACAGATGTATCGGTTTGGGGTTTTTTAGGATATTAACCCAATTAAATATGTATTAGAAGTCCAGAAATCATAATGAATAATTTAAAAGTTCAAGGACTATATTGCATATTGAACTAAAATTTAAAGACCATATTAAATAAATTAAAAATTTAGGGATCACATTGCATATATCATAATTTATAAATTATTTTATGTCATTCACCATGTTTGACTTCAACTCAAAGGGCGCTTGGGAATTTTTATATGACGTTGGTTTAGTGAAATTAAAAAGGAGAACTTTAGCTAGATAAGTACCAAATCAATTAACTAGGACAAACGTGTTGGCATGTATCTAGCAAAAGAATGAATAACAACATTAGTTTTCTTAAGTAGTTGGGGTTTTGGTTGACCTGTCTGTAGTGAGACCAAAAAGGCATGACGTCATGAAAAGGTCAATCGAACGAATAATGGAGCGAATGAATGATGACTACACTTTAATTCCGTTAATATTCAAATAATTCGAACAAATATCCGATTTGACACTACATACATGACCTCTTCTTGAAGGCAATGTTGCACCGGGAGGCAACCATAAGAGTGAGATGGATGAATTCTCGATGCACTTTATAATTTCCATAACCAAGGCCACGTTTTTTCCTTCACTGAAGTCTACGGACAGGAGGAGACCAAGCTGAATTCACTCCCAAGTAATAAAATAATGAAGGGATATTTCTGTGTTAAACTTAACTTTGAAATCACCTCGAGATGACACTTGGCTTCTACCTTACAATGACCTAATCCCCTTTTCGATATAACTGCACCATCTCTAACTCTAATTCCCAACTGCCTCAGGACTCTTTCTCACTAGCGGCCAACGTGCAGAACCGGTCAAATTCCTCCTGCTCAACTGCCAACATTGACACAAGACTGTCATTTTATATGAACTAAGTTTCATTTTCATTGCAACTCTGTTTTCTGGGAGCTCTCTCCCTCTCTCTGCTGGTACTATATTTGGTTCACCTTGCTCCAACTGAAAAAACTGAAATGAAGCGTTTGTCCCCGTCATCAGCGTGAGTCTCTCTCTCTCTCTCTCTCTCTCTCTCTGTGCTTAGCACTTGCAGTTGAACGTTTAACCAGACCCATGTCAATTCTGTATGCTTGAAGAAATTGTTTGATCTTTCTTTCTCTAGTTTTGCCATTATGACCCCAGAAGAAAACACTAAAGAAGGAACTTGGATTGTTCCTTCAATCTGGAAGTGCATGCAAATCCAGTTGGAGTGTGAAGAGAATCCAATTGATCCTGATACACTATTGACTATGATGACTTCATAAATTGGGATGTTTACTGTGAATCATTGAAATAAGACCGTGGTGTTGCCGCATCGCCTTGTGTTAGTCACTGTTTTTTAGTTTTCCTCTATATGCTATTGTTTCATCTGTGCATAAGCTCTTCGAAAATCTACACTAAAACCATCACCTTTTGGGTGTTCCAGAGAGGAATTCGAGAGAAGATCGTTTCCGAGAAGCATATATTCCATTGACTTGGAAAAGGTCCCTGATTCAGCCATCCAAGATAGGAACTTCAACTGCAGGAACCCAACCATGAAAATGATCCTGTTCATCATTTTATTCGGGTCTTTCCTCACGCTCTACCGGTGTCATAACTTTAATTTGATGGATGGCGATCCTTCAAGCTCTTCTTCCCGGTATAGTCAATTTCCTAGTATCAATTTCATTTGTTCTAAACAGGCCATGCTTTTGTGTGCCGTGCTCATTCGTTGGGGGTAAAATCAGCTGCATGAATGGCTTAATCTTCTTTTACCTGGTCATTTTTCTGCGATAATTTTTAATTAGTGTGGCTTATTCCTGTTCAGTCGCCTGATCCATCGAAGCTGCTTGATTTAATATATCTTGTTTGGTCATTATCCTGAAGTTGGATCTGTAATCGAATAGACAAGTGCCAGATATCGTTGTTGTTAACAATCTATCGTCTTGGAAACAGATATGGTTTTGTATCACTAGCCCATTTTGGAACTGATCTATTTTAATCTGTTCCCTTTGTGCTTCTTCAACAATCCTGTTTTACAGGCCTCACATCACTGCTAAATTGTCAAGAGAGAGTTCCACCACCAGCCATCGGTACACATCCTCCCTAAATATTGAATGGGATCAAATCTCAAATGTGATCGAGGAATCTATTGACAAGGACGAGTATGAGGTCATTGGTCTTCTGAACTTTGACAAGAATGAAACCAATCGCTGGAAGCAACTGTTCCCGGAATCCAAGCAAGTAGTTTTGCAGCTGGACTCTGTCCCAGGGAACATAACCTGGGAATCTCTGTATCCCGAATGGATCGATGAGGAAGAACATTCCCATGTCCCTACTTGTCCTACCCTCCCTCAGCTTCGCATCCCAGGTAATCCACGAGTTGATCTCATTGCCGTCAAGCTTCCTTGTGACAAGTCGAGAAGGTGGTCAAGGGATGTGGCTCGGCTGCACTTGCAGCTCGAAGCAGCGAGGCTCGCTGCCTCTGCTAAGAGTCACCATGCCGTGCGAGTGCTTCTCATGACCGATTGCCTTCCCATCCCGAATCTCTTCACGTGCAAGGACTTGCTGGCGAACGGTGGCCATGCATGGCTGTATGAGCCCGACCTCAACAAGCTGCGGGAAAAGGTTCTGCTCCCAATAGGGTCGTGCGAACTAGCCTTGCCTCTCAAGCCAAAAGGTTAATGTCTCAAGCCGAGCACCGAATCTATGATATGATTTGGACATGATCTAGCAAAAATCTAATGGTTGTTCATTGTGTTGGCAGAGCAATTTTACTCGGAGAGAGCTCATCGAGAAGCGTACGCTACAATTTTGCACTCAGCTAATGTTTATGTTTGTGGTGCTATCACTGCAGCTCAAAGCATACGAATGGCGGGTTCCACGCGGGATCTGGTGATCCTCGTGGACGAAACGATTAGCGAACATCACAGAGCTGGGCTGGAGGCCGCTGGGTGGAAAGTCCACACCATCCAGCGGATCAGAAACCCGAAAGCCCAACCCGATGCCTACAACGAATGGAACTACAGCAAGTTCCGCCTCTGGCAGTTGACAGACTACGACAAGATCATTTTCATCGACGCCGATCAACTGGTCCTTAGAAACATCGATTTCCTTTTTGGGATGCCAGAATTGTCTGCCACGGGAAACAATGCTTCCTTGTTCAACTCTGGTGTGATGGTGATCGAGCCATCAAACTGTACGTTCAAGCTGCTCATGAACCACATCAACGAGATTGAGTCCTACAATGGCGGCGACCAAGGGTACCTGAACGAGATATTCACCTGGTGGCATCGAATTCCAAGGCACATGAACTTCTTGAAGCACTTCTGGGAAGGTGACGATGAGGAGACAAAGCTGATGAAGACACGTCTGTTCAGTGCTGACCCCCCGATCCTTTATGTCCTCCACTATCTAGGACTCAAGCCATGGCTGTGCTTCAGGGACTATGATTGCAACTGGAACGTGGACTACTACCGAGAGTTTGCAAGTGATGCAGCACATGGGACGTGGTGGAAGCTGCATGACGCCATGCCGGAACATCTGCATAAGTTCTGTCTGCTGAGCTCAAAGCAGAAGGCAGCTTTGGAGTGGCATCGGAGGCGGGCCGAGAGAGGGAACTACACGGATGGTCATTGGAAGATTAAGATTGCAGATGAGCGCCTGAAGGCCTGTTCTGAGGAGTTCTGCTACTGGGAGAGCACGTTGCTGCACTGGGGTGAAAAGAACTGGACTAATGACGCAACTGATTCTTCACTAACACATACGATGAGCAATCAATCCCTCTCTTCATTATGACCATGTTGTCATGCACTATCTCTGTAAATATTACAAACACGGATAAATCAACAATAATAGCAACTTCTAGCTTTCTTCTTGATGACACGCAAAGTTCAAATGATGATTGAGGCATGCCAAATTCTACGATGTTAGATGTTTTATCCTCGTCAGGCATAATTTTTCAACTTTGGTATGTTTCAACAGCATGTCTCTTTTAACTTGTCACTTCTATAATACCTCTAAATGAGCATTTCAAAACTTGATCTTTTGGTTTTCGATGAAATATAGCAAATGCAGGATCACGACTACTGGTTTCTTTCACTTTTTCTCTCTACCATTCATGCTTGGCTGTTACAAGGAACTGCAAGTCACAACACTGATCCAAAGTCTTGATATGGTTATAAGGATGAAACTCGCAGGAGAGGATTATCAGTAGATGTAACGATTTCCTGTTAAACCATGCAGTAAAAACTGCTTGCATATCCATAATTTTCGCCACAAATCATATCAATGAAAGTCGACCATATTCTTGAACCAAGGACTGCCAGCTCCTAATAAAGTCGGCAAGAAATGCAAACCCAATCGATTTTCAATTAATGGTGATGTTTTTAAGTTCCTATTGACAATAGAAGGAACGGAAACAGGGCTCTCTTGATAAGTCAAATCATCTTGATAAGTCATCCTAACCATACAAGGCTCTCTTGACCTCTCTAAAGATCCTAAAAATCCACCAGAGAGAGAGAGAGAGAGAGAGAGAGAGAGGAAACAGAGAATAAAACTAGAATTGTGCAAAGAATTGTAAGAATCTTGAGTGACGTTTTGCCAAAGATGCCTGGACAACTGAGTTCGGTGGAACTATTAAAGGATCGAAATGAATTCGTCGTGGAGTCTTAGGTCCCCTAATGTGATGTTAGGCTTCGATTGAGCTACCACAATGCAGTGTTCCTCCCTCCCTGACTTCAGGACATGTTTTTAGCTTAAAGGGTATGCTTGGGCTGGCTAGATCATGGGCCAAGCCTAGCCTTCAAATTGAAGAAATAGTCGAAGCTGTCGTGAAGCTCTAATCCTGAAAGAAGGGGGGGAAGGAGGAAAAGAGAAAGATTTTAAGGTGTGAGACGAAGAAAGAGAGAAAAAGAACACGTGGGAGCTAAACTTTGTCTCCTAAAGCAACGAGGATTTGGACAGATTGTCTGTGAAAATTCGATCATGTCGATGTATCCTTCTCGGTCCTCGCCAACCACATTTTCTCAAACGATACAAGTGAAAGAATGACCAAGGTTACCAACTGTTTTATTCAACTAATGAAATGCATAATGGTAACATCTTTTACAAACTTATTGAATCGAGTAAAGCTATTGCTGGAATGCACTTGCATATGTAAGGCCAGCGGTTCAATCCCGTTACTCCGTCTCATCATCATCATCGTATCTTAGAAAATATTTTTGTACAAGAACACGTAGCGCAGCGCAAAAATGATGTTTAGTGAAGCAAAGAGGGATCGCAACTGCATGCGGGTTTGCAGAATTAGTGCTCACGGAAACATTTAGATGTTCTCAGAGCACAACTTTTCATCCATTAAAACACATAATCCTACACAAAATGTTAACCTTTTTCCTCCGAAAAATGAGAATTTGTATAATACTTTGAGATCAATGATTGACTTGAATGGATAAGAATGTTTTATTTTGAAAACACCTGAAATTTCTTTGCAACTAGTAGAAGCACTTTGATTTCTCCAATCATGGGCATCACGGATCTGCATATCTCTATTAGACTATGAATTTATAGACATCTATTCATCGATTTACTTGAGTATCACCTATTAACTTCACCCTTGAATAGATGCATGTTTTTGAAGATGGAATATCAGATTGATTTCTTAATATCTAAGTTGGAAGGTTTTGTCCCATAAGATCTCATTTCTCTCAAAGTACCCCTTTACACTTCAATTCCCCGCATCTATGATACGTAAACAAACTTCAGACCAAAAACAAAGGAAACCCCGAGAAGTGTTTTCCAATGCAAACAACCACCCCAATCTTGCCATGAGAGCCAAGTCACTGAAGATCTTCAACAATTTTGACGCTATGCAAACCATCATTATATATACATAAGGAAAACCACCACCTTTTTCATAACAATTCCAGTCAATTTCATTCACTAAGTACACAAAGAAATGGCCTCCCCGACGATCAACTACCCCTACCCCTACTTCCCATCACCACCACCACCATCTCCGCCTTCGCCGGCAGCAACCCCTCCACCAATTCCCAAATCACCACCGCCTCCACCTCTGCCGTCGCCTCCACAGCCACAACCCTTCACTCCGCCACCACCTCACGTGCTCCCACCACCGCGTCCCCAACCGATCACCCCACCACCGCCCCATGTGAGGCCGCCACCACAACCATTACCGCCACGGCCGCACCCATTGCCACCACCTCCAGCGCCTGACCACCACCCCACGATCATTGTCATCGTGTTCATCTCGTGCGGCGGGCTCCTGTTCTTTGCGTTCATGGCAGCAGCTCTTTTCTGCTGTATGAAAAAGAAGAAGAAGAAGACGGAGAAAAAGACCAAGCTGGTCCATTTCGAGGAGCACAGGAAGGTGAAGGAGGCCATTGTTGAAGGTCCTCATGGCACGGAAGCCATAGTGCTCTGCGTAGAAGACGATGTGGTCATCGATGGAGAGATCAAGAAGAGCGAAAAGATTGAGAAGGGTTTGCATGCCAAGAACGATGATGAGGCGGCGAGCTTCATCGAGATCGAAGGAGGTTCATCTGAACCGTCCGGCCACCCCCACCACCGTCAAGACCACCTCGCGGAGCACAAGGGATAATCGATCACACATTCGGACCAACTCATTTCTTACGTACATTGTTGTCTTCCATCAATAATATTCCTCATCCAAGGAATGCCGTGTTTTTTCTATTTCTCTGATTCGTCACAAATGTAATAATCTTCGAGCAATGGACTTTTTTAATTTATCAACCCGTTCATTTATCATTTCACCGCATGCACCGTACTAGTACCCATGACCATTGTGAAGAAAGATGAAGAAAACTTTGACAAAGGCAAAGCTCATCCTCTTCTTTACTTTCTTCGTCCTAGTGAGGGAAAAGTTTGTGTTTGGTCTTTACCCAAAAAAAAAAAAAAATTAGTGTTTGGTTCTCTGCAGTGCATGAAGTTGAAGGGCTCAGGTTATTATTATTTTTTTATTCACTATGCTCAGTGGCTCTTGACAACCGTCCGCAACTTTACTCGAGGATAACTAATTATCCAAAAAGTTTGAACTAGATAAGACACCAATTTAATATCATGTTATCAAGGGAGAAAACAGTGCGACCATTATCGGGACATGTTTCGGTCCCTAAATTGATGCCAATGCCATTTGTCAAAACCTATTCGTCACTTGTCATCCTTGAATCGCCACCTTCCAACAATATCTACACTATTAGAGCTATCTGCAAATAGGGATCGGCACACTTAGGTACGCGCTTTCTCTGCTTTTCGCCGTCTCGGTTGACATTTTACAGCCAGAATACGAACAAAAATTCTATAAACAGGGAACCCTTTTCATGAGGCTTAGAAGTTGGCCCAAAAAAAAAAAAATTGGGTCCTTTCTCGGCTTATTTGGATAAAGAGAGTAAAGCCCAAACCCTGAGAGAGTTTTCCATGGGCAAAATCTACAAAAGGGCCAGTGCTTCAGATGGCAGCATCGAGCGAGGCCCGTTAATTCAGGGATTGTATGGTTTCTTAAGGAACGTTTCTTCATTCACTTTATTCTCTTCCGGGATTGATATCGATGGACAAATTCCTTTCACTAAGTATTAGTTAGGAGTGAGTAAACTGTATCGAGATCTTTATTAAATTTGGTGCTCTTTGTAAAATTATTGTCTTAGCTGGAAAGAACAAAAAGGGCAGTTTTCCTTTTTCACTTTTTCGGCTTCCAGAGAAATAGTTATTCTTTGGAAAATGAAGGCACAATCATGGCCTAAAGCTTGAAAGATCAATCTCGTGAATTGTTGATTTGCATAATGTTCACGCATGGAAGCAACCCAGGAACGGGGTCTTCACATGTTGAAAGTACTCTGATGTTGAGACATACAAGTTAGATGGGACCTAAACAGTCTCATTGGTATTTTGTTCTCAACAGTACAATGAACTTGAAACGTTCAACTCATTTCAATTTATTCACTTGATTTGCTTTGAAGTGATTCGTGGGACTGGGCATTTTTTATTCAATGGACACATAGAATGACAGACGTAACCCTCGAGATTACTTAGAGACGCTGTGATTTAAATATGAGTTTTGTTGTATCAAAGTCAGTCATTTGAAATGCTCAATAGATCTCTTTAGAGTTTGGGACACTTGGTAGTGCCATAACTTGGCACGGGGGGACACTTAAGTGCTATAACTTTTTCGGTACACTTAAGTGCCACTTTTTTTCAAATGGGACATTTAAGTGCCACATCCGGCGACCTTGCCGGAAATCCTACGTGGCGCGTGTTTATTATTTTTTAATGCTTGCGTGGCTCGCCGGAGAGCCGAGTCGGCGCCGACTCAGCGAAACGACGCCGTTTACATAATAAAAATTAATTAAATTAAAACTTAATTTAATTAAAAATACTCTTTAAAAAAAAAAAAAGGGGGACGAAGGGGCGGGCGATTGAGGGCCGAGCCCTCGCCTCCGCCGCCTCCCCGCCGTCGTCGGGAAGGGTCGGTGACGGAGGGGGAGGGTCGGCCGGGGTCGCTGGCCCCGGCCGGCCGGCGGCGGGGCCGCGAGCCCTCGCCGACGGCCGGTCGGGGTCGGCGACCCGCCGACCCTCCCCCTCGTCGCCGGCCCTTCCCGGCGACGGTGGGGAGGCAGGGCGAGGGCCCGCAGCCCTCGCCGGATCGCGGCGAGGGCTCGCGGCCCTTGCCGGATCCGGCGAGGGCTCGTGGGCCCTCACCACGATCCGGCGAGGGCTCGCGGCCCTCGCCGCCGGTCGGCCGGGGCCGGCGACCCGGCCGACCCTCCCCCTCCGTCGCCGCCCTTCCGGCGACGGCGGGGGAGGCGGCGGCGGCGAGGGCTCAACCCTCGCCCGCCCGCCCCTTCGTCCCCACCCTTTTTTTTTTTTTTTTTTTTAAATTTTTAGAGTATTTTTATTTAAAATTAAGTTTTAATTTAATTTAATTAATTTTTTATTATTTTTACACGTCGGACGCGAAACGGCGTCGTTTTGCATTTTTGCCACGTCGGCATGCAAAAACGACGCCGTTTTGGACCTCCATCGCCGGAAAATTGCGTTTGGTCGGATTTTCGCCGGAGTGGCACTTAAGTGTTCCATTTTACTCCGATATTGGCACTTAAGTGTTCCATTTGAAAAAAAAGTGGCACTTAAGTGTACCGAAAAAAAGTTATGGCACTTAAGTGTCCCCCCGTGCTAAGTTATGGCACTCCAGGTGTTCTTTACTTATCTTTATGGTGCATTTTCATCGGTGTCATGTGCTGGGACATTATTTGATTATGGGAAATTTAATCTACTTCTGCCTTCGACTGAATCATAATAGTTTATCGAATCTTTTGTCTAACCCTCATCGAGTTTGAGGAAGTTTTGGAGATCCTCTGGCGATCAACTTCAAAAGGGATCAACATATTACCAAAAAAAAAAAAAAAAAAAAAAACCTACGTTATTCTTTCATCAGACAGAAAATTTTAATCCTAAAGTTGACAAGAATATTATATATGGTCCTAAGGGTACGTGTCCATAACTTCTTATTTGATTTATCATTTTCCCATTGAATTAGTCTTTTTCCAATGTTTTTCAGAGTTGAACTGGTTGCTATTCGGACATGACTGCTGTTTTAAGTCTGTGCAATTGTCATCCCTATATACATGAGCAAAATGATTGAATGGGCCTCATTCATGGTGAGCAGAATAAAACACAGCCATCAGTTGAATGAAAGAAAGTTCCTTTTCCGACCAAGAAAACGAGACTGCATGGTCGGTCTCGTGGGGTTCCATATAATTCAATGACCGTGATTGCATACGATGATGAATGAAATAGTTAGGTGTGGCGGAGAGCTTTCATAGTCCGGTTTCGAACACGGAGTTCTTGTCTCTAGCGACGGAGAAAAGCTCCCTCGCCTTTTTTCAGAAAAGCAAGACACATGATTATGCTCCTAGACTTCTGAACTCGCCACACTAACTTTATTCTCTCTTTTTTTCCTCTTTAATCGGTTCCATAATGCCTTTTTCTTGGCATGTGTGGAACTAACGCTCCCTCTCAAATCTTCCATCATGCTCTCTGATCTTGGCTATGGCCAAAATGATGGAGCCTCCTAATTCCCTGAAACTTCAACTTGAAGGCAAATTGCAACTGTCCATCGAGTGAGTGTGCTGAGGAGAGTAGGAAAAAGGAAGAGACATTTACTTGATGACGCCGCTTTAAGGTTTGGAAAACGCATATAAAAAAGGACAATGAAAACGAAAAAAAGAAGAGTAGGGACATTGGGTTGCCTTTCTAGGCTCCTTTCACATGTTCTTTTTGTCAAGTCAAAATGGTTGGTTTCCAGCATTTCCACTCAACTTCCCAACAAAGCTGGATTAGGGAGGGGGTGTTGGGCATCAATCATCTGTCATGGATGACTTTCGGCCAAGCACTGAACTTGGTGGGAGTACATTAACAATTTTCGTTGATTATTATGTCATCGCTTTTAGCCTTTTGTGATACGGCGATCCTTTAGAAAAGCCTGAAATTTCAAAGATTTTTTTGGAGATACGGCGAGACTACAAGGGTATGGTGTGGCTTTCAAGACACCTCGTTTAGGGACTCGGCTAGCGGAGCCCCACTATGTGGACCAATCTCATCTGCTCGACTTTGTGATTATGATTTCTCGTGGTGCGCCAAAAAAATAGGATTTAGGGTCCGTTCGTTTCGCAGAAAATGGGCCATCTCCGGAAAATGTAGTTTGATTTCTAGTTGTGAGTTCGTGAAAACATTAGGATTTAGAGTGCATTTGACGGTTTCAAAAGTGCCTTTTGTTTCCTCGCAGAGTTCTATTGTTACATGCATAAGAACGGCGAGTTTTCTCGGTGCTGGTAAAGTCTAATAGGGGTTACTAAGTGGAGGAAAACTCTTTTTCGGGTAACTTGTTGGTAAATTATCAACACTGTTACTATTTTTTTAATTTTTATTTTATAGTTTGTAAATTGCCAATTTATGTATTAACTTGCCAACTTTTATTTGTATGATTTCAAATTTACTTACTCTTATATGAAATTACTAATCTAAATCACAGTGACTTACCAATTCTTATTAGATTAAATGATTTCTTTCTATGATCAATTTCACTGGTCAAATTCAGCAAGTAGCCTTTGCTAGCTCGGAAAATCTAAAGCTATAGTGAACCCACTAATAAAATGAGTTCATCAACTACATCATTTAAATTAATTAGAAGTATTAGGACAAAATTGAATGCCGAGACTAAAAATCTGGGACATAAAATCAGTTGTTCTAAATAACAATTGTACAAAGTAGAAAAAGGAAAGGTGGAAAATAGGATCTCATAGGGTTCACGGATAACACAAAATTAAACTAGAAAAATAAAAATGCTCGAAGAAATTTAATAATTTTCTTCTAATTAGTCTTTCTTTGACACGATCTACATTTCTCTTATTCATAGGCCTAGAAGGATGTAATAAAGGAGGGTCACTGGCAAAGAAACCAACATCCCAAATATTACCCTGCCAAGAAAACATAAAAGCCCATCATATAAAATAAAAACTAAAAATAAAATTGTGACAGCAGAATAAATTGCAAATCAGACATTTTTTAAACTATTTTGCCAACAGGGATTCCCTAATATGAAATTTAGAGAGAGAGAGAGAGAGAGAGAGAGAGAGAGAGAGACTTTGCTTTTTAACTTACCCTGTGCTAAGAATATCTGGATGCACCCCATATTCCCTAGCAAATACAAATGGGACAATCCCTTGTGGAAGAGCAGCCTGAGATTATATTAGGAAAAAAAATCACTAAATACTTTTAATGGTCAGGAGTGAGTAGGTTTTTATTGAGTAAATTCATTTCATAAATGATGTGATGGATACAACCGATATCAGTGTATTAGACACATTTCAATATTATGATTTCTATAAAAGTGATGTTTTTGTTGATATATTAATGATTTGATCTTGTATAATAGGTAAATTTAGTAATCAGTTAAAAGAATTGCCGTATCATTTTCCTGTCATTTATGCATATGCATAGAGTTTGACCTGCACTATGGCTGCGTGAAGCCGCACTCCTCTCAACCTAACCGCGAGGGACGCGGCAGACATGACCAGCGGCCCGGAGATGAAGCGGATCGCCATTGAGATGGTCGCCATCTTGGTTCCGCAAGCGATGAGCCGGGGCTGGAGGGCCATGAACAGTCCTACACACAACAATGCAGCAAAACCTCCCAAATTGAATCCACAACGCATGTTAAAAGAGACTCTTTCAATGTCTTCAGCACACAGAAACAAGGCAGTGCACGAGAATGGGGCGACAGTCCTGTGCCTGCCCGAGGGCGTGGGGTTATTCGATGCGACGACAAGTCGTTTTCGTTAGTACAGGAAGAGAGAGAAGATGTGAGTGGAGGGCGTGAAAGGTCTGTTGCTGTATCTGCATGCCATGGGTGAAAAGTGCAGAGGCAAAACAAAAGCATGCAAAAAAGCAGATTCTCCGTTTTTTTTTTTCCTGTTTTTCTGTACCTAGGCTGAACATTGCCATCCCAAGACCAGCATCTGATATGATCTTTATCGAATATTTCACCAAGCTGGGCATCCCCAAATTCCATCTAGAAAAATTTGAAAATAACAAAAATTTCATCAAACAATGATATTGTGGAATAAAAAGGAAATATTAGATTGGCTTGCAAAATTGATAGACTAATAAATAGGACAAAGTGCAAGAAATATATAAATCAGTTAGTCATGTTTAATATTCAATAAGAACTTACCTTATCATTTTATATGAAGATTTTACAACCTCATTTTCATATTCATGCTGTTATTTGTAAATACATAGTTACATGATATGATAAGTCAGGATCAGTTCAGCCCCTAAAATTAAGTTGGGAACTATCATTTAAGGACTCTAAATCAACTTTTAAATTGTGTTAAAATCCTACCAAAAACTTAGAAGTTTATATTATTACATCTCAGCCACAGGAGCAAGAGATTAATGTTTTAAATATTTATTGAAAACTGTCTATAAATTAGACCATTTCAAAAGTTAATGTTTCTATGGTCTTGAAGATTTCAAGATTTTAGTATTGAATAAAGAGTTGAATCTCAAACAGGAAACGTCACTTCAACTGTGCACTTCATCATGTATATGTTGCAGCTAGCATAGTTTAAAATGGAACAGGTGGCTTTTGCATTGTTAAATCAGCTTTCCTCCCAATACGTGTAAGATGACTCACTTGAACGAGATAAGAGACCAGAGAAGCCCCAAAATGCTGGAGTAAGTGTTGGGATTGCGAGAGAGCTTTCTTCCCACAACCGTGAGGATGAGCTTCAGCATGACCAAGGCATTTGGCATTTCTTGTGGGGTTGCTGTTGTTGCCTCTTGCTTCTTCTCAGGTGGCTCTGGCCCAGAAGTTATTGTACATTCTCTGAAGCTTATCTCTTTCTCTATGTTATCATGGAATCACATAACGCATAAATTTGAAGAAATTAGGGCATAAATAAAAGCAACCAACGTGAAATGCAAAGCAAAGATGAGTCTTAGAATTGCATTAAATCAACAACTCTATGATGATTCATGAAAATTCTTCATATTTCATGCTACTCTAATTGATGGGTCATAAGTTATGGATATAATCTGCATACTAATTTAACTGAATATAAATATGGGTTATGTTCATGTATGTTACTTACTGACCAATAGATTGGTTGGGATGGAAAAAAGCAACACTTGGGTCATTAGTCATTTCAATATTTCAAATAACAAGAGTTACTTCCAACATGCACTGAAAAATATTACACTAGCTAGGACTTCTGTACCTTGGTCATTTACACATAAACCAAATTTATTCTAGAATGCCCACAAAAGACTGTAGATAAAATTGACCTGTAATTGTCGAGTTACTACTATTCAAACAATTTTTGCACATTTCACTGCAAGATTTATAAATTTAACGTGACTAGGCAGGCTACCTTGTTAGAGAAAAATAATATTAACATATGACCATAAAGTTTGAGCAATCCCTTACCCTAGTTAGGACACATAGCTAACATTGGTTCGAGATCACATGCATCATAGACATAAACATTGTTTCATTAGATTCGACTGATGTGGATGGTCAGCGTCACTTGTTGGACATAGACCATAAGCCGCCTAGCACGCATCTCATGTTAGATCTACCTTAAATTTCTCACTAAAAAGTCTAAAGTTCTCTCAAACCCCTTTTCTTGCGTTCCCAGAAAAAGTCACAACCCTAACATCTGAAAGAAAATAGAAAAACCAATGATCAAACACTAAAACAAAAGTCAAGCTGAGACACGCTTGGTAGACCTAGCAACATTTTTTTCAATGGCAACATCCTCCACTTCTTACAGCAAAATAATGACAGCGAGAAAACATTGGCTCGCCATCATTTCGCTCGATCATTACGACAGGATTTTCTTTAAAGATGAATGCCAAAATAGCCTTCAATGATTATGCACGTGCTCCAAGCCAATGATGGCAGCGATGGGTTGAGGGCATGACTTGGTAAAACTGTTGGAAAGTTTTTAAGACAGCTTTGACCGTGCTTGTTTTGCCTTACCTTTTCTGGTTTTCTCTGGTTGCTGCGGGGCCACCGTGTCTTATTCTGTTCCTCTCTCTCTCTCTCTCTCTCTCTCTGGCTAGTGGAAAGCACTCGTGTGAAATGATGAAAAGAATAGTCGGGCAAAAGACGGGAGAAAGATTGGATTTTGCTGCTATTTAAAAAAAAACAAGTTGAGGTTCTCAACCACCATGTTTCTCAAACCTTGTTTTCGTGTTTGACCAGGCTATGTAGAATCCTAGGCGCCAAAGAGGTCCAAGAGGTAATGCTAAGAGGTATATAAAATAAATTGATGTACAAAAATAAATTCTTAAAATCATGTCATGAATGAGTATTTGAATAAGTAAATTATATTCATACATCAAAGAAGAATACCTACAGCTAAATTCGCACAAATTGAAGTTTGTAAACATGTTTTAATATATATTGTACTTAACTTAAGACGAGAAGGTATTTCCCAAAAAAAAATACTTAATGATGAGATGCCATATGTCAAAAAGAACGCAACAAAAAGAATGATAAAAATATCAAAATATAAATTATATTTCTGTCCAATAACACACATATTGCTCCTTTTTATGTTCTTGTCAAAAAAAATATTGCTTCTAAATTATAGATAACCAACTTCAAAGTCGTACATTCAGTGTACGCATTTCAGCCTACTAACTGTACTTGACCACATAACATAAGCAATACATGTATGCTCACAAACTATTAGTATGGTCCAAATAATTTTATATTCTTCGAAGAAAAGATTATCCAATGCAATTAAATTTTCGACATGTGATGTTTCATATAGCCAATCACAATTTTACACATAACAGACAAGAAAATGGCCCCTATGCTTACAATAGGCGAATCTTTATATTTCAAAACGAGGTCATTGAAGCTTAAAAATTGGTTCTAATGATACATATATCTATATCTATTGTATGTTTGATACATCACAACTTAAATTTTGTTTCAATCTTTTCTGGTTGAATTGCAAGTCATTAGCGTGGTTGGACGATGTGAGAGCTCCTGATTCTATCCACTTGTGCAGTGAGCAAGCTCGCCAGATATCGCAAAAACCCTAATCACCATGTCCAATCCAGACAAGAACATGAGTATCCTTCACGCTCTATGCCTCGTGGGGTCACCCAAACATCTCTACCACACAAACCCCACCCCCTCCCCCCCCGCCCCAAAAGACCACCAATCAACTTCGACAGATCTGGTCTTAGTGTTGTCCGCTATTACCGTGAATAAGCAGTTGTATTCATGTATCAGGTCATCGTGTCAGATTCTTCTCTCTCTGTTTTTTTCTTTTGCTGTTTTTTGACGTCATCTGCGGACCAGGGGAACCATCTGTACATCGACAGCCTAAAAAAAGCTGCATGCGTGTTGATTGTCTCTCCATGTACATCCAACCAATATAACTTCAGGTGTTCTTACATTGTCACGGCTGATGGTGCCAACTCGTGGCGAATCTAGCGTGGTCATTAATAGTTAACGTTGTCTCCTTTGAGCAAGATAAAATATCATCTCGTTTTCGTTCTATGCAACCGGACAAAAACAGCACTATATACACATGGACCTCTAAACTCACAAAGTATTAATAGGAGAACAAGAATGATATAGAGATCAAACGATGGTAGATTTAGTTAGTCATTTGAGGTGATGGGAGATTCGGCTAATGGTCGTACCTGTTATGCCAGAAAGCACCGGTGACGCCGGCCTGTTGAAAACCTTCCCTGAAATTGGCGACTTGACCCACACCGGTGTAGTCGCAGTTGTCACGGAGATACTGTCTAACTCGTTGAAATTTGAGGCACGCGGAGTCGGCTGAAGTGAGTACGCATCCGATGACGCGTACCCGGATAGCCGGGGGCTCGCGGAGCGGCACCCAAATGCTAGGTCCCCGATTCCAAATGAGATGTCGGCGCCCGAATGGTGATATTCATGGAGAGGTCCAGGAGTGTTTATTGAGAAGATCTCCACGTTGGACAGATTGGACGCTCTCGGAGTGATGCCGACGGTGGAAGATAGGCAAGAGTCTGGGGCAGACGAGGTGGACCGTCGGATGCGGACTCGGATCCGCCCGTTGTTGTCGACTTCAGACTCGGTGCATATTGGGTCCCGGCCGTCGAGCGATATCACATCCCCGTCGAGCTCAATCTTGGCTATGGAGGCCGCGGTTGGGCCCGGAAATTGGTTTCGGATGAGTTGGGTGGCAGCTCTATATTCGAGTAGAAAGAGAAGAAGGGTGTACCTGCAAAAATTACATGCAGCGATGCAAATTGTCGGTTCATTCTATGAAAGATCCACTTAAAAACTCTTGGACCAAGACAAAAAAACTTCAACTAGTCTATCTAAGTCAGTTACACCATAGAAACTCAATATCTAACTTATGTTATACCGACCAAATTAATGAAGGTATGCACGTAATTAGTACCAGATAATGCACTGAAGCACGACAACTTGGACCATGAGGCTCTGAGTGAAGTCTCCGTACATGGCCTTCAACAGAGGTATGCCCATGACCAGAGTGTTGGGCAAAGTGGCGACGGAGAACAGGGTTATCAGCCACTCCAAGCTGCCATTGAAGAAGGCGGTCCAAGCGGAGAGTGATGCGAGCACGAGCACCTTCGAGAGGGTGTCGGCAGCGATGAACCGGGTGTCCATCTCGTAAGGGTTGTTCTGGGATATGAAGTGGAAGGAGAGGACGGGGACAGCGAAGACCGCGACGAAGCGGTTGATGCCGGAGCACTGCGAGGGGGTGAAGATCTTCCACCACTTGACCGACCCGTAAGCCACCAGCATGGCGAAGTAGAGAGGGACCATGGCGCACATCACCTTGTACAGGTCGTCCGACGTTATCATCCTCTCTCTTTTTCTCTCTCTCTCTCTAACTTGTTCTAGGGATTGTCTTGGCAGAGGGGATGTGAGAGAGATTATATAGGGAAAGCAGGGACGCAATAGCCTCCCAGGGGAACCACGTAATTTCACTCGACAGGTATTTGCGGTTAGAGCGTAAGTGCGGTTGTTGATTGAGGAATTTAGCTAAATGATGATTAAAGATTCGTTTGGGGATTTGCATGTCTTCATGTGCCACGTGGAAAATAATGCCAGCCTTTAGGTCGTGCTCTATTGAGAAATCATATGGTTCTGCATTAACTTCGTTATATTCCCTTAGTGGGATTTGACATGTTGTGTTTTCAGATTATTTGCCCCGAAAGGGGCCCAGCTAGCTATAAGTTTTGTCGTCGTAGGTAGGTTAGAGAGAAGGGAAACAGGAGATGCGTGTTGAGTAATTGCAAGTAGGTTTTGAGCATTAGCCACACTGAAAACTCCACGTTGGGAATATTATTTTCTGAAAAAGACGTCAAAATTCCAAAACTTTGCTCAATGTTGCTTTTAGCTTTTTAATTTTATTGAACTATTTTTAAATGTTTGATTTAGTCCTATTGGATCAAACAACAAGTCAATATTATTTGATGATATGGATAACACTAAATGTGTACTTTTGAGATAATGATCCATATAATATAAGTACATGTTAAAATATGTCTCGAGTTTAAGCCCAATGTGAAATTCTGAATATTTCGAATTGAATATGTTGCGGACTTTCAAAATCAAGCAAAGAAGATCCAAAGATCAACTTCCCAAAATTGCGAATCTATGTTGAAGAATTTGGTCGCTAAAATGGAAAAGTCCAATTTTGACTTGGACTTGGATTTTGTTTAAACTATATAGAAATATATTTCGGTTAAAATTGGCAAGATAATTGCAAAGGAAAGTCCAACTTTTGCTTGGGTTGACTTAGGGGTGGCTAATGGGTGGGGTGGGTCGGGTCGGGTTAGGAAGAAAATGGGTCGACCCATATTTGATTCATTAAATCTGTTTTGACCCATATTTTTTGTAATGTAAATCTAGTGATACACGACCCGACCCGACTCGTATTGCTAAAATCAATTAATATTTTAGGAAAACCCACTTTTACTATATGCTAATTGGATTAAAACTTCAAATTAAATTAAAAATAGTAAATAAAATAAAAAGTTTGAAAAAACCTCTAAATTGAAATATTTATAAAAATTTAGACTATGCACATGCTTCTCTTATTCGAGCCTCGCTAGTTGTCGGCGACCTATCGGTGAGCTTGAGCCTCGCCTGGCCTATCATTGGCCAACGGCCAATCATCGCCCTACTAGCCGCCGGCTAAGGAAGGAAGAAAAACAAAGAAAAAAGAAAAAGAAAAAAATTGAAATATAACAAATAATTATAATTTTGATTTTTTTTATAAAAGAATATTTTTTATAAAGTTAGAAAGGCCATGGATTTAAACTTTAAAGTGGGTTCCCTAATAACCCATTTAGACCTATTTGTTTTTGTGTTTTACTTTCTTAGACTCATATTTAACTTTTACTTAACCCAATTCGACCCATATATAACTTTCACTTGACGCATATATGACCAATTTAACTAAAAATGGGTCATAATATGAGTTTATGACCCATTCCATTTTGCCAGCTCTAGGTTGACTGGATCCTAGCTGATTCAGTTTTCCTCATGCGTGGACTTCTCCGGCAATAAATTATATATCAATTCTCAAGGCTTGTTCTCTTAAGCGGTTGCTGTAGAGTGTAAGTTTTGGTGCCGGTCGTTGTACATTTGTCCACAGCTTATATTATATTTTCTCACCGTTTACCGAAAAAAAAAAAAATTCTCAAGGCTTGTTCATAGGTGAAGGTTGATCATGAAAAATTGGTATTGAAGCATGTCTCGTCGTCGAGTGCTTGGGAGGGATTTTCTTTGTTTTTCTTCTCCATAAATTATATCCAAGAAGATTTAGCGTTCAAGCCAATTAAATTTTGTGATAAGATTTGCGAGTAGTTCCTTTGTGAGATTGAGAGATTATTTTTTGAGGAATTTCGGGGCTAAACACTGCATGCGTTATTGGGTTTAATTGGGGCTTGAAAAATACCGAGAAAGTGTTTGATTGACTCAAGTGTGTAATCTCCTTATATCGCTTGATCTATGGTGAAATTCGTCGCTGCTCTCCCCGTGGACGTAGGTTTTTACGATCAAACCACATAAATCCGGTGTCTGATTTATTTTCTTCTTCTGTCTATATATTATTGTTCGATCGCCCACTTTCTGCAACAATTAGTATCCGAGCTAGACTTGGCTAAGTTGAAGCGAATCGATGACGACATAAGAAGTAAAAGTGAGAATCTACAGATTTGATGGGAAGGATTTTAATTTCTGAAAGATGCAAATCGAAGATTATCTTTACCAGATGAAACTGCACTTGCCATTATCTAGGGAGAAACCAGAGTCAATGAAGCAAGCTGATTGGGATTTGTTGGATAAACGAGCTATGAGAGTTATTCGGTTGACATTGGCTCGTAACGTCACGTTGAACATCTTGAAGAGAAGACCACTGCTAATTTGATGCAAGCCCTATTGTATATGTACAGGAAGCCTTCTGCAATCAACAAAGTCTATTTGATGCGCTTCTGTTTAGGAAAAAATCTCATCATCAAAGCCTAGCAAGTATAACACTTGCAAACAGTGTTGATGGTATATCAATCGCAAGTTTATTGTCACCTTCGACCATCTATATGTGATCCACTTTCAACTTACCAAATGAGTTATTTCACCAAACAAGCTATTCAAACAACACATAGTAACATGTACAATAAGTTCATTAATCGTATCAACGGTTCTTCTTATACTTTTAGGGGCTTCTAGCCATAGGATAGGCATTCGGCCATTAAATCAGGCATTCCATACTTTCAGGGGTTTCTTGGTTCAACCAAGGCATTTGGCTATTAAGCCAAGCATCTCATACTTTTAGGGGCTTCCTGGCTTAACCAAGGCATCCCGTTCAATGAACGAGGTATCGCCGCCAACGCTATATGGACGGACGTTTTTTCCTCTTTAAGTGAACACACACAAGTGCATCACACAAGTTGGTTCTTATCTTTTCTCTTAGCCGACACATGCATGCCCCGAAAGTGTACTCATTCAATCGTGTGTGCCATGAGTTCTTGCACTACTCTAATAAATATGCTGGGAACGATCCTTGGTTTGTAACTTGAACCAATCACTTAGCGTCGATCCTCGCACTAGACAAGGCTTGGAAATGGCATGCCTCAATGCCTATCTGTGACCTTGAAGCTTGGGTACACCTCACTTAGGTGAAGATCCTAAGCTTGAGGGACCTTGGTTCGACCCGATGTGAAAATACCACATGCCATGAATGATCCTTGGCTTCTGGTTTGATTCAACATCAAGCGCAAGGTCTTCGCACCAAACTGAACCCTAGAATTGGCACTCTTTTGTGCTTTACCAAGATCTCGTTGATTTGGGTGATTCCCGTACCGATCAAGGTTTAGAATCGGCTTGTCTCAATGTCGATCTAGGACCTTGCGGCTTGGGCGATCTCCGCACCAAGCGAGATTCGGAACCAGTACACTATTTATGCCAATTCAAGGCCTTATGGTTTGGACGGCCTTGCCTTACAACGAACTCCATCCGAGTGAACCTCGGCTTCATTTCTAGACGTACATGACACAAGCACACGGCCAAACACAATTGCAAGTAAAACCAAACAAAAGAAATCACACACCGCCCAGATCTGGGCACACCGGCCCTCACGGGGGGCCGGCGACCCTTGCCCTCCCAGTGGGAGGTTTCGCCGGCCCTCGCCTAGGGTCGGTGATGCTCGCCGGCCCTTGCCTAGGGTCAGTGATGCTCGCCCAGATCTGGGCATTTCAATTCAGCTCCATCGTACTCCCGACGCCGTGCCCTGATGCTGTCTAGATTTGAGTGAGTGGGTTCCCGAGGGCAAGGGTTCCGTCTCCGTCGTTGCACCAGATTGCTGCTGAGCCGTGCCGCCGTAGCCCCGACGCCGTCCCCAGCAAACCAGCCATGACCTTTTGCGGTGTTGGGCTGCTACTGTTTCCTAACGTCCTACCACTAACCCCCTTGATGATCGGACTACCGTCATCGCCTAGCCGCCACCGACAACTCCACCTGATCCCGCGTCGGGGATGCCCAGATCTGGGTGAGCATCGCTAACCCCAGGCGAGGGCCGGCGAGGCCTCGCCTAGGGTGGGCGATGGTCGCTGGCCCCTCGTGAGGACCGGCGAGGCCTCGCCCAGGGAGGGCGATGGTCGCCGGCCGCCCGTGAGGGCTGGCGTGCCCAGATCTGGGCTTCCTCGCTCGACCTGGCGGGGGTGGCCGGCCCCCGCTTGGGGCCGGTGAGGCCTCGCCCAAGTGAGGGCCGACCACCCTGCCCAGGTTGTCAGCCGCTCCGACGATGGGCGGCGGCGGAAGCACCACTTTTACTTTTTTTTTTTTTTTTTGGGCACGCTTTTGTTTTTTAAATAAATTTAGCTTTTCCTTTTCTCGTTCTTAAATCTAATTTAAACAAGAATAAAAATAATGTTAAAAGCCATGTGTATAATAAAAAAACCATTTAAAATGCCACGTTAGCGCTACATCAGCGTTTTCCGTTAGTAAGTTTGATGATGTTAACTTTAGGATTTGATTGAACCAATTTGACAAATTTTAGGACTTAATTGCACTTTTTATAAGTTTTAGGACTCAATTGCACTTTCTTTATAAATTTTAGAACATGTGTTGTATATATTCCTAATTTTTTTTATTTGCTTTTTGGGCAAACGATGCTCTTTGGTATCTCAATTTCTGTCTGAACTAGGTTTAACCCTAATGTGATGGGAATTAGCCAAAGCAATGTTTCGGCTAACAACCCTTTTCTCTCGAACAACACAAAGGCTATCAAACTTGTTTCAATAATTGTATTTCGTCCCTAGTGGCCAAAGCATCGGAACACAAATTTCCACAGAAACCGCTTAGATTTAGAGGGGGGACAACTTATATTTCAAAAGCCTTTCCACGCAATGCTCTCTTTCTCTGCCTTCGTGAGAGCCGGAAGAATTCTCTTGCTCTGCTTCTTTTTCCTCGCCGGAGAACAAGTTCCGAGAGCCCCAAATTCACGATAAATTTGGCTAAAACAGAAATAAAATTTAACCAAGTAATAACTAAATTTATAATGGTAGGTGACAGCACTGTTGCTTTAGCATTTGGCGTGTTGGACTGGTGGGTATAAGTGAGAATAAGTCCAATATAACGGTTCCACCACGAAAATTCAGCACAACTCGCAGAGACCAAAGCAAGGCTATTTCTCAGATAACGAAATCATTAAGGGAAGAAGACAGGGTAGGCGTGCTTGCCGTGTGCTCCCAAAAGCCCCACGACCAACCGAGCAGAGCGCAACCTGTTGTTTGGGAAAAAGTGAATGATGAGAGGGGAGAGAGATTAGGCCGTGTTCGAAATGTTCCATTCTAGGCCGGCACTTCCATGTCGTATTTGCTTGTTGTTAGGGAATTGACAGCGAAACGACATGTCGCTCTGCGGTGGAGCCCCGGGTCTCCAGTGAGACTGGGGCAGCGCATGCCCCAGCCTGCACCGGCCCATTTTCGGACCCTCTCTTTTTGTCTGGCTCCTGTCTATCATTGCCGTTTCTCATTTCCATGCCCTCATCACCATTTCCATTCATGGAATGCTTTAAACTTTAGATTGTGTCTTTATCTGATAATTTTTCAAGTTTTAACCACATTTGACAATAATCCCACAAAGTTTCACCTGGCAAGAGATCTTGAATTTAAATATTTCCAAACCCCTTTATATGTCTTCTTTATATTATATTCTCATACTTAGTCTTAAGCTAAATTTCAGTCCTACGTGAAGGAGAGTGTTAAGAATATTTTGGAATAAGAACACCACAAATACCATAATTTTTGTATAACGCTTATTTGAGCACCATAACTTTGTTTTATCACTTAAATGTCATAATATTTAAAATTCATTCATTTCAGTGCTAATGATGATTTCCTATGCTAGAAAATCTAAATAACGACGAAATGAGTTGTTTGCTATTTATTCTTGCCTCAAATTGGCGAATTAGGGCTAATAGCTTCAATCGAAGCCCCAATCCCCAATTTGCAGTGAAGCTTCAACTGAAATCTTAAATTGATGTTGTTGGCTATTTGTTTATTTGCCCCATCTCGCGGTCAGGCCTTCGATTTCAAAGACAAAGATTGCTCGGACTTGTGCAATGCGTTGGATTCTCCACTCGAAGCACTCGCATTTGATTATGCGGGCTTCAGATTCCTTGCCGCAGCGAACAACTTGCGATCATCATTGAAGGCTGCGAAGAAGTTCATCGCCTCTTTCAGTGATCCACAAAAACCGACCCACATCACCATCTTCTTATTTTGGAAGGCTCGCTACTTTAGCGGCTCCGACTTTTTCAGCGTGCGGTAAGTTTTGAGATTGGACAGTGAAGAATGAGAAGAACATCAAGTTGGAGTGGAGCAACACGGGCGTTTGTTTCTATCTAGTGTTGCAAAAGCGGAAGTTGTATGATCTGAGGGCTTCAACAACTATCATGGAAAGTGCAGCAATGGATGCGAACACACTACCGTGGTCGAAGAAGGTTGAAGAGAGAGAGAGAGAGAGAGAGAGAGAGAGTTATGCCATGTTGTACAGACAATTTTCCATGTCGGGTGTTACTTTTGATTTAAAATGCCACGTCAAAATCACATTTTAGTTTTAAAAGTCACGAAGGACGAATTGTTAGGATAGATATTGGAGTGAATGATTTTTTCACTAATTTGACACTTAAATAATTAGGAAAAAAAAGTTACAGCTCTCAAATGAGTGTCATACAAAAATTACGACACTTGTATCGTCCTTATCTCTAATATTTTAAATATCAAATCATGGTTTTATCTAATAATTTAAATTTTTAGAATAATTGACAACCACTCTTTAGAATTTCACAAAAGTCAAATGACATCTAGTCGGAATGGTGAGACCATTTCAGCTAGTTGTGTCAATTATAGCCCACTGTAGGATTTTATGTGATTTAGCTGTTACAATTATATTTGGTATATGGACATGGTCCCTTGAAGTGTATCTCCAACTAGGAACACCAACGAATCGAAGAAAACTATCGACATATTAACGTCCCCAATGCATAAAAAATTAATCAGCCTTACTAGGATAAACCGGATTCATGAAGAACTGCTTTAACGGGGACTTCGTGAAGATGGCAAGTGCTTCTTGATATGTAAGTTTAGATCTTTTTACTAGTACCACGGCTTTAGGACTTTATCCAGGGGCTTTCAAGGCTTTCGGTGGATAAGTAGCTTTCTTCACGTCATCATCACTCACGGTCCGAAATGAGAGCTTGGTTCATCTCCGTGGCGATGGGATGGTGGCCTCCAACGTCTTCCAGGACATCCCCCAACCTCTGACGCCCTCAGCAGACCAGCAAACACGCCCGGGAAAGTGGTCCATAGAGCTTTCCATCGATCTGTCCTCCATCCTCCACCCACTGTCTAACCTTCTTTGTCCTAGTCTCAGCACCCCGTCGCTCTTTCTGCTTTGTATGTCACTGTGATGGAAGAAGACTGTTTTCATCCCATGCTTCATCCGCCTGCCTCAAGAGCTTCTGCTCCCTTGCCCTGGATCAGAAAATATTGGGCTGATAAGTGGGAAGTTTGGTAGTCAATGATGGGGTTAATCCATGAGCTTGGCAAGGACTGGTATTAACCAAATGAAAACAGGGATGGGTGAATTGGTCGGGGCGGGCCACCTGCTCAAAGAGAGAAGCCACTTGCCTTGTGACCCTCGCTAATGCGAATTTGCATGGCTTTGGATAACAGGAGTAGTTTCGAGTCTATTGAATGACTGTGAAAGCCTGGAAAAGCTCGCAATGTTTCGACTTATAAGGCATGTAGTCTTTCCTATCTCACACACAAAAGTCAATCTCGCACAATGCACAACCGAATCAAGACGCTATTCCCACTGTCTGAACTTCTCGATGGACTGAATCATATCGTGCAACGATGACACACCAAAGACAAATTGCAAAACTATTTTCTATTGTAATTACCTGGTTGTCGCAATTTCTTATGATCTCATATAAATCCATCAAATGTTCAATAGCTATAAGAAGAAGGGGTCTTGGCTCTTCGTCTGAGCTAGTCATCTTGATGGTAATGCCATGGACTAGCCAATTTCTACATTTAATCTCATCGTTCTTATCTCTCATTAATTCTCGAGAATATCCAATTTTACTCACGGTCGAAGACAGCTAATTTTACAGTAACCCCACCTTTTTAGCGTTTCAAAGTGTTTTGTCTTTTACCGTGTGCCCTCTTCCTCTCCTCTGTCTCCTTGAAGTTGGAAGTCAACAAATCAGTTATTCATTTATTCAACTCTTTGTTCGAGCTAGACGTTTGACGGCAATGGCATGGAACTTGCCAATTACTACATTTGATCTCGTCGTTCTTTATCTCATTTGTGCTCGAGCACATTCAATTCCCCTCTCGTGGGAAGATAGCTAATTTTACAGTAACCCACTTTTCCAAAGGTATCCAAAGTGCTTCATTTCTTTAGCTAAGGGCGTGAATGATAACCATTCTATCCATAAATTGATTTATAAAAGAGAAATATATTTTTCTATTTCTATTTTTAGATGAGTTTCTAAGCAAAAATACTCACTTGATAACGACACAAAATTTCTATTCAAAAAATAGAAATTCGTTTGATAATGACACAAAAATTTATTTATTTTGGATGGCGGCGGATTGGCTACCAGCGGGGCGGCGAATCGGCGACCGGCGGCGGCGACGGCAGCGGCGACCGGCAATCGGTGGTGGAGGACCGGCAATCGGCGATGGTGGACCGGCGGCGGGGGGGCGGGACGGCGATTGTTGAGGGCGGCGACAGGAGGATCGGTGATTGGCGACCGGCAACCGGTGGTGATGGCGACAAGAATGGCGGCGGCGGCGAGCGACAAGCGGCGGTGGCGAACGATGAGAAAATTTTTTATTTTTTATTTCTGTTCTAGAAATAGAAAAGTATAAAATTTTTATTTTTGATTTTTATTTCAAACCTATTTCGGAACAAGAATCTATTTCGAAATAGAAAAGTGAAATAATTTTATCAAACGGATTTTTATTTCGAAACATGTTTGGAATAGAAAAATTGTTTCTCGGAATGAAATAACCGCTTACCATGCACCCCCTAAGGCTGCGCATGACAACGCTTCTTGGTTGGGGATTAGTTTTTTTTTTAAATGTTTCTTTTCTATTTCTATTTTGAAGAACAATTTATAAGTAAATGAACCCGTTTGGTAACTACACAAAATTTCTACTCCAAAAATAAAAAAAAAAATAGAAATACATTTGGTAAAAAACAGTTTCATATATATATTATCCTTGCTCACGGATTGCTGTCGGACGCCGCCACCACCGATGCCAGCCGATCGCTGCCCGCCTCCGCATGTTGTCGTTAGTTGACCACCGGCCATTGACTGTCGCTGCCGATCGCCGCAGAAAGCCCATCGGCCGCCGTCGACCCCGGCCGTCGGCCGTAGGAGGTGGTGGCCGATGGGCCTCCGATGGCGATTGGCGTTGGCAGACGGCGACCGGCGGTCGGCTGGTGGCGATGGCGACGTCCAGCGACAGTCAGCCGACGGCGACGTCCAGCGACAGTCGGCCGACGGCAACGTCCGACAGAGGTCGGTCGGCAATGGCGGCGGCTAGCGGCGGTTGGCCGATGGCGGCGGCAGCAAGCGACGGTCGACGGTGGTGGCGGCAAGAGAGAAAAATAAAAGGAAAATAAAAAAGAAATTTCACTTATTTCTAGAAATGGTTCCCGAGGACAAGAAGCAATTTTTTTTTGCTTCTTATTTCTGTTTCAAAACCATTCTCGAGCTAACTTTTTGTTTCCGGGAATAAAAAAACAATTTGATGTTATCAAACATGTTTCTGTTCTTTTTTTGTTCCAAGGAACAAAAGAGCAGAAATTTTGAGGAATGGAAATGTTGTCATGCAATACCTAAGTAACTAAGTCGACCTCTTCCTCTCTCTTCTTAAGTTCGGACTCAAAAAAACGGTTCTTCATTCACTCGACTCTATCCGGTCCGGTGTTATCCGCTGGACGCGCAGAAGGTGGAGGGTTTTCTGGACGAAGCAGAAGGCGTTACAACAGAAACTTGTTGCCAATCTTTCGGTTTTGCATGAGATCATATATGATCTAACAAGGCCCACTTCGAAGTGAGTGTCCAAATCAAGACAAAATTAGAAGCCCTTTTTTTTCTAACGCTTATCTGGTCGGTGCATCGTACATGGTGTTCAGTTGTTCTTATCAATCTCAGCTCTTTTTAACTTGTTTGAGATTCATTTGTTTGTATATTCAAAAGAGTCTCAGATAGAAGAATTAATATGTACAAAAAAAAATCACAATAAATTCAAGAAATTAGCGGGGTGAGATAATTTTTGTCACACCCCAAATTCTATAGAGATGTGGAAGACACAATTGTCCTTCCATCCGAAATACGCAACCTCTAATCATCCGAATCTAACTCCCAAAAGTCCCCATTGACATCACTCTCGTTCTATCGGTCGCTAATTGAGAGACTTGAAAATATTTGGAAATGGAAGGGGTGACTAATCACAAATTCAGTGAGTAGTACATATTTTCAAAGCAGATCGAGCAATCACTATGCACATATACATAGTAATGCCAAACTTCATAACTTGAACTCAATATATAAAATACATATTGAATCATATAAGAGTTATTTCTTATCATCAATACTAATATGAAAAATTCATTAAAATTACCATCACAATTCAAGTATCAATTGTCAAGTCCATTGAATAATCTCCATCAAGTATTACATATCAATGGTCCATTCATTGATTAATCTATCGCTCAATACTCTACCATGATCACGACACAACGCCCAATGACAAGGTGACCAAGATTCTCCCTTGGTAAGGTCTCCACCTACAAAGCCGGTGACTTGGCTGAGAAGAATATACTAAACCTAGTATGCATACTCAAAAAGTCCCTTACTGGGTTCATAGTCATATTAATTATAAACAACCATCCTCCAATTTTAGAAATCCAATTTAGAAATCAATATCTTAAACAAAGCAAATAACATTTTGCAGCATAGCCTGTCATTCATTTCCTATCAATTTCTCAAATCATCATAAACATTTCCATAAACTAGTTATAAAGCAATTTCATATATATTATTCCACACACTTTGTATAACACGCTTTTGAAATGTTCATAATCAACCAAAGAGTAGCAATTGCTCGATGTGGCTTTTACGCAATAAAAATGCTCTTCTCAATTCATTATATATACATATATACTTCAAGGCATGATTTTACAAAACCCAAGAAGATATAGTACCACTCACCACGTCGCCAACGACCAAACAACAAACGATACTCATATCATTGAACCCGCAGTCCTATCAAATAACTGAGGAATAATGTTAAAATCAAATAAAACTCTACCTCGACTACAAATAAACTAAAGTACGCTATAACGCTAACAAAACGACTCTTACAGGCTAACAAATTGCATATCCAAAGCGATTATTCAACCTGTCCGCGACACAGAGTTTCAACATGCAACTTGATTACGCTATAACTTTCTCATCTAAACCCCGTTCTGAATGAATTTATAGTTAATAGAAAGCCATTCACACATGCTACAAGAATCCCAACTTGCCCGTCCCAAAATCAAACCAAAATTCAACAAAATACGGCCCGAAGCTGTTTTACGTACATTGTTCACTGTACACGAAAAACTTCGAAATTTTGTTTACGGTAAACTGTAAGCTTAAATCATGATCCATAAAATCCTATGGCTCCACAACACCCTAAACTATAATTTCCATAAAAATACGCGGCTTAACGGCTCAAGAATCAAATTTCGCCGCTTGATTTTCCCAAAATTTCGAATTTCAAGCCCTAAGTCCGAAACTACTTTGATTGGAAGATTGGGGACATTGTACATAAGCTTGGTGAGGCACCTACGGTGTGAACACATAAAACCCCCTCTCCTCTTTCTTTTTTTCTCCACTTTTATTCTGCCCGAATGTGTGCTGTCTTTTCCTTTTTTATCTCTTCCCCATTTTATTTTCTTTCTTTATTTAAAGTGGTCCCGCCACCTTTTCTTTGACCTAATAAAAAAAATCTCAAATATTACAATTTTGATTTATTTATATATTTTTCATTTGATTTTGTTACGACGATCCTATTGCTATTGGACTTAGAGAACTTGCGTACTCCTGGTATGCTACCAAGTCATCCCATATCAATATAGTTTCTACTTTGGCCAGATATATATATTTGGGTATGCTACCTCCTTGCCCGTGAACTATGTTTCCTGTTGATAAAAGTTCATCGAATTAGTGATTATGTAAGCCTGGAAATTATGACATTAATTTGCGTACACTCTAGCTGCAACATTAGTCCACCCAAGGGAAAAACGTAAATTCGCTTGCAAAATCACTAAACACAACTCTCAAAAAGAGTAACTGAATGAAGAGAATTTGAAATAATCAGGTCGGAATTAATTAGACTGAATGAAAAAAAAAAAAAAATCTATGACCTTAAATTAGAAAGAAACAATTGATGACCCTATTGAAGGGTAAAAGCTCCTATTTGCCATGCCATACTCAAACCTTCCTTCAAAATGATCACTAGCACTTAATTTGTGCTCTGAACGCTATGAAGTTCTTTTCAAATTAGAATGAACACAATCGTCTAAAAAATTTGAAAGCTTTAGACCCACAAGATCAAGCATTTGATGCCAATTGTAGCCAAACTTTCTTTAAAATGTAAGTTCTTCCGATTAGTTCATTCCCTAAGAAAGACTTCATTATCTACTCGGAATCTTATAATTTCACGCAAATTTACATGTGATTTACAGCTTTTGCTGACGAAGATCGCACAATGGCGACTCTAGAGATCGGTTGGCTGAAACTAATTTTGCTATTTACAGAGTAGGCCTAATTTTGCAAAAAGGAAGAAAAAGCTTCCACTCATTCAATTGTAAAGCGACTGTATGCTGGCACGCCGTTTTGCCAGAAATTTCAATGTCTCACTTATGACCTTCACGATGGCTTTTTTTCTTTTCATGATGAAGAATTAATTTAGGTGGGCGACATCTCCGGTTGACATACTAGATCAATCCCATACATCATATAAGCCATTGCATCGATAGCTATGGCATAGATTTCTCCCTATCCCACTCGGTCTTTGCAATAGTGTCTTCAAAAAATTTAATTTCCACCATCGATACATTAATCATAAATCCCTTTTCACATAAATTAATGGTCCAAATCAATTAGGGACCGAATGGAGAGATGAACAAGATTTTTTTAGTTTTCCTTTCATCCCCAATTGGAACGCAGGATATTTTTTTTTTTTTTTTATAACTAAAGCCGATGATGACATTATACTTAAAAATTCAAGCTATATAGATTATCTCTAGTTATTTTTATCCATAACGTGCATGTTTGCGTACACCATACGTGTATATTTATATCTGTAGACCAGAAACACAGAGTTTTTGCGAGAGGAGTGGTGTATGCAGGAGCAACAGATGGCATGCAGTTTCGGACACATTTCACGTTTTGAGACAAAGCCTCCTCCCCATATAATGCAGAGATTCCGTGAACTCTCTCTCTCTCTCATCGGAGCACATCGTTTCCAAGCCTTCTACTACTCCTTCTCTCTCTCTCTCTCTCTCTCTGTGATCTGCACTCCCAGCTTGAGATGCTGATAATGCTGAGAACGAAGAGAACGTCCAGCTCCAGCAATGTCGTCGCGACGGCCATTATCGCGGTCCTCGTCCTCCTCGTCATGCAGGTTATGGGCTTGTCGGAATCGGAAGGACAAGAGCAGCAAAAGCTTCGAGTCGGGTTTTACTCCGAAAGCTGTCCACCGGCTGAGTCCATCGTCCACGCCGTTGTCAAAGAGGCGGTCCTCTCGGTCCCTCGGAGCGCCGCCGTCTTGCTTCGGATTCATTTCCACGACTGCTTAGTTGAGGTGAATGATTTTGCCTTTTCCGCTCCCCTGAATAAACGTTTGTCTCTTTGCAATCCATGCGTCTTCATACACGACATTTTTTAAATTATTAAATCGCGAGAAAAAATTTTCAGTAAATGTTCATAATCTAGTACTTGTTAATTAACTTTCCTTACTGAAGAAGCAGGAAAATGTGGTCGAATTGTTGCTTTGGTAGACTAGTCTCACTAAAATGTCAAGATAACATCGTACAAATGACAAACCAGAGCAAGGATATTTACACAAAAAGGGTGTTAAGGTTAGTCGTGTAATTGATGATGTTACATCTTGTACAATAAAATGTCGTGGCAAATAGTACCAAATGATCTAGTAAATTGTTTTTTACAGTTCAATCATGCGTGATCTTTGGTGAATAACCACCGATAGGAACACTTGAAGTTAACCACTTCAATGGCTTCGGTGCATGATTTTTGGGGATCGGGGATTGCTTTTGTGATGTCCAAGGAGACAACATCATGGTCTGCTGAATAATTAAAAGGGGGGCACTGGAATTTCGTGGGACGATCTTCATTATTTTGGCTTGAGAACAGCAAATGAATGATCATAAGAAGGGACTAAATCGACCTTGAAAATCTTTTTTCCGTCAATGATTTTATCAGTGTTATTGCTCCTTCTCCACAGACCCAATAGGCAGTAATTTGTGCTGTCGTGGTAATTAATTTACACTAATTGTTGAGCAGTTTCTGATGACATATACATGTTAAACAGGGATGTGACGGGTCAATCCTGATCGACAATGGGGATATCAGCGAGCGGCACGCAGGGGCGCATGCAGGTGTGGGAGGCTTTGAGATAATTGAAGCGGCCAAAGCTCGCTTGGAAAGCACTTGTCCTGGGGTCGTCTCTTGCTCCGATATCGTGGCTATTGCTGCCAGAGATGCTGTTTTCATGGTGCTTACTTTCCCCATCCTATTTATTGCTGGCACAGATTTTGCTATCCAATTACCATTTGATAGCTCTTTCCTTTAGAAGGAAAGGAAAAAGGGAGAGAGAGGTGTCTATTTTTATTGTTCTGGTGGATTGAGGTTGTGTTGGCTTCATATGGTGCAGAGCAATGGCCCGTTCTATGAGGTGCAGACGGGGAGAAGAGATGGCCGTGTCTCAAACTGGACACTCGCTGCGGATATGCCGGATGTGAGTGACTCGATTCATATGCTCAAGGCCAAGTTTAGACAGAAGGGGCTTAAAGATAAAGACCTTGTTCTTCTCTCAGGTACACCGCTCTTTACTAATCAGCAGATGTGATTTATCAGCACAGCCGATTAATTACTCGGATAATACGTTAATAGTCTAAAGTCTTAACAATTACTAACATGACCATGTCAAGAAGAAGCAGCTCCTCGAATGCATTTCTTTCTTCATCAATTGATGTTCCAAAGCAGGAAATTCCTCGTGAAACAACTACACTTGCCTTTAGGCTCCCCAAGTGCATATTCTAGAGCAGGAATTTCCTTCTGAAACAACTACTCTTGCCTTTTAGCTCCTCAGATGCATTTCTTTTTTCATCATTTGATATTCTAGAGCAGGAATTTCCTTTTGAAATAACTACTCTTGGCTCTCCGTTTCTAGCTGCGCATACCATCGGAACAACCGCGTGTTTCTTCATGG
The DNA here is from genome assembly GCA_014182555.1 of Eucalyptus erythrocorys. Lineage (NCBI taxonomy): Eukaryota > Viridiplantae > Streptophyta > Magnoliopsida > Myrtales > Myrtaceae > Eucalyptus > Eucalyptus erythrocorys. The sequence continues at coordinate 50,083,305 of CM024602.1, forward strand.
GCACGCGGCTCTACCAATTCAATTCCACAGGTGGGGCAGACCCTGCGATTAACCCTCGCTTCCTGCCGGTTCTCAAGTCCATATGCCCCCCCGGTGGGGATGTCAACGTGAGATTGGCTCTGGATGCTGCCACTGAGTTCGTGTTCGATGATCTGATACTTCACAACATCAAGAATGGATTTGCCGTGATATCTTCGGACGCGAGGCTCTATGACAGCAGACACACTAGGCGGATAGTTGATCTGTACACTCAGGAAGGGACTTCTTATAAGCACGAAAAACCACCGTCCTTCAAGGTGGATTTTGCAGCTTCGATGGTGAAGATGGGTCGGATTGGCGTGAAGATGGGTTCGCAAGGAGAGATTAGGAGAGTTTGCAGCTCTTTCAACTAATTGGGTGTGCTGAATTATGTTATTAATGCAGTGTTAATGCATAGCAATTACTTGTAGATTTGGTTATGTATATTGGGTGGTCATTAATTTAGGGAGTTAGAATACGCCTCTCTTTAGTTTACTTGTCATGTGTAGGGCAGATAAAAAATATGTAGTAGGTAATGCATGAACAAAATATTGGAAGCGACCCGTTGATACCATATTAATCGACGACACGCAATGATGAATTTCACCAGACGCTAATGAGTTAGATACACAATGAAAATTTTCTACAAAAATTGACGATTAAGATAAATCTAGAAGATTTCGACATCTGATGGTATATGTTTAGGAAGATGATAATATTTTCCGATATTTCGCTGAATTATGAAAATTAATTAGAAATATTTTTCTATCATTTAAGAAGAAAAACCAGCTCATATTTTCCTAAATAGATTTGCACTATTTGGGCATTAGTATCTTAGGTATAGGTTGTCGAGCAACCGGGCACAGGCATCAAGGTCTCAAGCCTAGCTTCTATGGACTTGGGCCTGATCTCGATGGACCCAAGCACAAGAACCAAAGTCCCACACGTAGGCAAGGGCATCGGTGCTAGGCCTTTAGAAGCCAAGCTTGAGATTCCGATGCCCTTGTTCGACTTGCCGACACTTGGGCTCTAGTCCATAAAGGCCGGGTTAGCGAGTTGGGCTTCCTTGCTTGACTCCCTAGTTCATGGAAGCCAAGCCCACATCTTTCGAGGTAGGGCCTAGGTCAATGGAGGCCGGGTTAGAGACCCAATGCCTATACCTCGGTCTTGACACTCGGACTAGATCGGACCCACAAACCCGGTGCCTATGGATCCCTACGCTGAGTTCAAGTCCCTTAAGGTTGAGCCCAGATCCATTGGAGCCAGGTTCTGACCCCAAGAATATTTTACACTCGAGCTTAATGGACCCAAGTGGAACCCTTGGGTCAAAGTGTCGGTGACATGAGCAAGGGAATCGAGGTCCCTAGCACACCTTGATGGACCTAGGCCCGAGCAATAGGGGTATAAGCATAGGTACTGGGGTCATGGGCTTAGCCTTTATGAACTTTGGCCTTGTTTCAATGGACCTTGACTTAGGTATTGGGGACCCAAGCATGGGCACCAAGGTCCTAAGCTCAGGCTCAATGGACTTGGGCTTGACGTCGGGAACTCAAGCATGGTCACCTATGTAGCACCGACATAGACACGTGACACGGGACACGACACGACACGATACGCCGACACGTCATTTATAAAAAACTAGAGAATTCTGACACATTATATATTAAATATATATTTTTATATATAAATGCAAAAATAAATAAATAATAAAAGAGCATAGAATTAATTTATACTAGAAATATTAATCAAATATTTGTTAATATCATTCATTATTTTAATTTGACAGAGATTAAATGAGAAATTCAACAATTGCAAACATGAAAGAGTAAACTTGAAGGAATATGTCCTCTTTTCTTATACTTGTCGGAGATTAGTGAGATTTCTTATAATCCTAAACAGAGTTCAGAGTTCATGATATAGACTAACTTGGAGCTCCTCTACAAAACAAAGTTTGAGAAAAATAAAAATCCATAACAAGAACTCTCGAAATATGACCAAAAGAAAAGGAAATCATTAAATTCACCACGGAAAATGTGAGAGATAACTCACAAGCCAATAACATAGACCAAAAGAGATAATTTGCAAGCAATGCTTGCAAGAGGCAAAAAGAAGCAAAAAAAAATTATAACTTTAAGTATGTGGGGGCAACAGAACGACGCCAACGAGAAGAGGGTCGTTCCATCGTCACTCATGGGAAGATCAAGACTTTTAAGTCAGAAATTTGAGAGTAAGAATTTTCTTCTTTCCCCTTTATTTTTCTTATTTTCATTATTTTTTTATATATTTACATTTTGACCCCTCAAATATTGAAAATGTTTAAAATTGGCCCCGTGTGTGTCCGAATCACGTGTCGGAATTTTACACTCGCATGTTGGAGTGTGTTGGACAGAGTTAATCATGTGTTGGATTTTTTGACACTCGTTGACTGCGTGTCGGAACGTGTCAGAGTGTGTCGGAGCGTGTCGGACATGTGTTGAAGTGTCGGATACAACATGAAAGCTTCCAGAGAATGTTGGTGCTTCTTAGATAGTCACTAGTGTCTTAGACTGGGCCTGGGAGTCGGCGACCCAGGTATGGGCACTGGGATCTTGCACCCGACCTCCATGGGCCTAGCATTTACCTTAATAGACTTGGCCCATGCATCCGAGAACTCAAGCATAAGCATTGCAGTCCCAAGCACTGCCTCGATGGACCCAAGCTTGGGTGCATTAAAGACCTAAGCACGAGCATAAGGGGCTCAAGCATGAAGATCTTAGGCCCAACCTATGTGGGCTTAAGCTCTAATACTAGAAAGTCATGGCATGAGAACCAGAGTCTCGAGCTCGGCCTTTATGGACTACCCAACCTCAATGGAGCTAGGCATGGTGAGCTTCGGTATAATAGGGGTCATGGGCGCAGTCTATGTGGGCCCGAGCTTGGTCACTAGGTAGTGGGAACTTGTACGAGGGGCTTAGGCCTGACCTTTGTATACCCAAGTATGGGTGCCAGGGTCCTAGGCCCAACCTTTTTAGACATGGGCTCAAGCCTTGGGGATGCGGGCTTGGGTGCTAGGGTCCCAAGCTTGGAATAGGTGGACCAAAACACAAGTAGCTTTGTCTCGGGCTTGACATTTATGGATCCAAACACAAGTAGTTTGGATAGAAGGGGCTTAAAGATAAAGACCTCATTCTTCTCTCGGGTATGCCGCTCTTTACTAATCAGCAGATGTGATTTATTAGCACAGCCGATTAATTACTCGGATAATACATTAATAGTCTAAAGTCTTAACAATTACTAACATGACCATGTCAAGAAGAAGCAGCTCCTCGAATGCATTTCTTTCTTCATCAATTGATGTTCCAAAGCAGGAATTTCCTCCTGAAACAACTACTCTTGCCTTTAAGCTCCCCAAATGCATGTTCTAGAGCAGGAATTTCCTTCTGAAACAACAACTCTTGCCTTTTAGCTCCTCAGATGCATTTCTTTTTTCATCATTTGATATTCTAGAGCAGAAATTTCCTTTTGAAATAACTACTCTTGGCTCTCCGTTTCTAGCTGCGCATACCATCGGAACAACCGCGTGTTTCTTCATGGGCACGCGGCTCTACCAATTCAATTCCACAGGTGGGGCAGACCCTGCGATTAACCTTCGCTTCCTGCCGGTTCTCAAGTCCATATGCCCCCCCGGTGGGGATGTCAACGTGAGATTGGCTCTGGATGTTGCCACTGAGTTCGTGTTCGATGATCTGATACTTCACAACATCAAGAATGGATTTGCCGTGATATCTTCGGACGCGAGGCTCTATGACAGCAGACACACTAGGCGGATAGTTGATCTGTACACTCAGGAAGGGACTTCTTATAAGCACGAAAAACCACCGTCCTTCAAGGTGGATTTTGCAGCTTCGATGGTGAAGATGGGTCGGATTGGCGTGAAGACGGGTTCGCAAGGAGAGATTAGGAGAGTTTGCAGCTCTTTCAACTAATTGGGTGTGCTGAATTATGTTATTAATGCAGTGTTAATGCATAGCAATTACTTGTAGATTTGGTTATGTATATTGGGTGGTCATTAATTTAGGGAGTTAGAATACGCCTCTCTTTAGTTTACTTGTCATGTGTCGGGCAGATAAAATGTATGTAGTAGGTAATGCATGAACAAAATATTGGAAGCAGCCCGTCGATACCATATTAATCAACGACACGCAATGATGAATTTCACCAAACGCTAATGAGTTAGATACACAATGAAAATTTTATACAAAAATTGACAATTAAGATAAATCTAGAAGAGTTCGACATCTGATGGTATCTGTTTAGGAAGATGATAATATTTTGTTGATATTTCACTGAAATATGAAAATTAATTAGAATTAATTTTCTATCATTTAAGAAGAAAAACCAGGTTATATTTTCCTAAACAGATTTGCACTATTTGGGCATTAGTATCTTAGGTACAGGTTGTCAAGCAACCGGGCACAGGTATCAAGGTCTCAAGCCCAGCCTCTATGCACTTAGGCTCGATATCAATGGACCCAAGCATGAGAATCGAGGTTCTACACGTAGGCGAGGGCATTGGTGCTAGGCCTATAGAAGCCAAGCATGAGATTTCGATGCCCTTGTCCGACTCGCCGACGCTTGGGCTCTAGTCCATAAAGGCCGGGTTAGCGAGTTGGGCTTCCTTGCCTGACTCGCTAGTTCATGGAAGCCAAGCCCACATCTTTCAAGGTAGGGCCTAGGTCAATGGAGGCCTAGTTAGAGACCCAATGCCTATACCTCGGTCTCGACACTCGGACTAGATCCCTCCAAAGCGGACCCACAAAACTCGGTGCCTATGGATCCCTACGCCGAGTGTGACATCCTGATTTCCAAGTTCTGATTTCAATTGGATAAGTTGGGCCTTTCATCAACGTGACTATAATGCTTTTCACTGAGATGGCCACTCAGGAGATAACTGACCTATCTGGTGAAGCCATTAAAGGATTTTAAATGCAATAGACTTTAGAATTCGACCAGGAATTGACTACTTAACCGTGCTAGTCTGCAAGGATCATTGCGGCACAATTAAAAATCGATTAGAGACCAAAGATATGTCGATTCGACTGAGATGGCGATCAAAGTGTGGGTGATTCCACCCGATTGCAAAATTCTCTTCCAACGACACTAAATCAATTTTCTATCGTTTTGGGTACCCTGTGTCTGTATTTGAAACCTTGAGATTTTCACGACCACCGAGAGTTGCCAATGGGTCGGATGGGTTCATTGTGGTTCGAAGAAAATCGATCACGGGTCAATTGCATCAAAATTTCTAAAAGCTACCCGATAGGTAAGGTCACACTAAAAGTGCGTTTGATTGAAAATAACCACGAATTTGAATTCGATTTCAAAAATTGGAAGTCCTTCATATTATGAGTGATTTTGGGAACGTCGACTTACCTATTGAGGAAATTCTGGTGAGTTTGGGATTTTTACGGAAAATCGAGTCGGATAATGCGGAAAATGATTGGAAATTTGGATTGGCTAATTTGAAGAGACTTTTGACATCTGGTGTAAGTGAATTGGTGGATGGAAGTTGTTTGGGCTTTTTATGAATTCAAATTGGACCTCAATCGGATTTGTTTGTTCAGAAAATCGGATATAGACAAAAATGAAATGGAAGTCAGTTTTGAAGAAAATTCTCAGGATTAAAGGACCCTCTTCAATCGGATTTCAAATGTTTAAGTTGGTGGAGAAATTGATCCTAGGGCGACCATTTGACATAGTGGTTTTTGAAGTGGATCAAGAATTTTATTTGTGGCTTTGTTTTATTGTCCTCCTCCTCTTGGACTCACGTCATCCGCACACCCACACACCCTTCCTTTTTGGCCACACATATTTCTTCTTTTCTCTTTCTTCTTGGCCGACAGTCCCATATTCTCTCTCAATTTGCGAGCTTTGGTCTTCTAGTTACCTTGAATTGTTGACCATTGGGGCCCACTTCCTCCTTATCCTTGGACGTGCACGCCTTTTTCTTTTGTGCATGTGCTACACGTTCCTTTTTCTTTTATCTACATCCTTATCCTTTAAATTGATGTTTATCTCTTTCTTGGTTCCCCTGCTGGCCGAGACGGCACCGACACCTCCTCCCATTTCGTCTCCTTCTTTTACTTTATCTTCTATTCTTGACCTGCACCTAAATTCGGTCCCGACAAAGATGACGAGCGCTGCTTCCTTTTGTTCTTCTCCACACGAGGCAGTCGTGGACTCCACCTCATCAGTTATCCACCAAACCCCACCTTCGTTTGCTTTCTTCAGTCAATGCCTCCACGAAGCTTCGCCCACGTGCCTCCTAGCTGCTGCCACTCGTTTGTCGCCCCACCGAAGCCAGTTTCTTCGGTCAACCTGCCAACCCCCTCGGTGGATTTGCTGACCGCGAATCATCCACTCATCCAGCAACAGCTTCAGCGTCGCGTCCTCGGTAGTTTGGAGACCCTAGCGAAGCCAGCCGCATTTCCGCGTGAAGCCAAGCCCACTTGAAGTCTAGCATCTTCGCACATTCAACCCACGGATTCTCCTCCATTTTCAATCGCATCTCATCTTCGGGCTTCTGGTGCAGCCTACCGAGCAGCCCAACTTCCTCAGCAACAACTCAGCACAGCAGTTGGTCCAATGAAGCCCATCTCCACAATAGAGTTCTCGGCCCAGCTCCATTGAAGACAAGCCCAATTCAGTTAAGTTTCAAGCCCATCGCAATTGAAGCCCAAAAGTCTAGCAGAGTTTCAGCCCGTGAAGCCCAACTTAGTTGTGAAGCCCAAAGATTTCTATGGGCCCGCGAGGCTTGTAGGCCCGGCCCGAGTGTCCGTTGATATCGCTGAAAATTCGGGTTTCGGCCACCATCGCGTCGTCATCGCGGTTTCCGGTCTTCGCATTTATCAAGTGAGTTTTACTCACTGATGCCTTCTTAGTTTGCTAATTATGCTTAAGGGTTGATTATATTTAATTATTTACAATTAGGTAAATAGATTAGATTAAAGTAATTAAATTAAAGACTCATTGATGCATGTTAATTAAATTGATTGTGCATTTAGCTAGTAAACATGTCCTATTATTTATTGGATGCTTCTTGGGATTTTTCCGTCCCTTATCGGGTGTTAATTAAGTAATTCGAGCCTAAATGGAATTTTTAGTAATTAAATATTAATTTTCGAAATTAGTTATTTAATTATTTATTTCCCGGAAATTCAACTAGGATGGCCAGTGACCGGGATTTTATGCTGATGATCTTGGTGTAGTCCATTTATTTAATTGAGTTTTATGTTGTGCTAAATTGGAATTATTGTATTTATTTATTTAATTTTTGAAATTAATTATTTAATTATTTACTTTTTTCCGCAAATTTAACCGGGATGGCCGGTGACTGGAATTTCATGTTGATTGTTGTGGCGCAGTCCATTTATTTAATTGAGCTTTATTTTGTGCTAAATTGATTTATGAGTGATTTTGGGATTTATTCCTAAATTGAATAATCTTTGGTTATTAATTGAAAAATAACCAGGCATCGGTTGACAATGCCAAAAATATTTTGGTAAACTACATAAAATGGTGGGATTTATAGAAAGGAAATTATTCTATTTTGGCTAAGGCCAATCATGTACCCACACACGATATTTGATTGGGTATCTCTATTTCCAAGAAATTAGGCCAAGATATTATGAAATTGAGAAATTTAATTACGAAGTGCAATATCGTTGGCCGTAATTGAAAGGGTCGGGTGGGACCGTAAAGCCATCAGATATTGAAAGGGTCGGGTGGGACCGTAAAGCCATTAGATATTGAAAGAGTCGGGTGGGACCGTAAAGCCATAAGATCTTAGAAAGGGTCGAGTGGGACCGTAAAGCTATTGAGTATTGAAAGGGTCGAGTGGGACCGTAAAGCCATTGAATTCTTGAAAGTGGTCGAGTGGGACCGTAAAGCCATTGAATTCTTGAAAGAGGTCGAGTGGAACCGTAAAGCCATTGAATATTTGAAAGTTGTTTGGTGGAGCCGTGATTTCCACCTATACTTAAGTTGTGTCCTAAGGATTGTGATTTATATTTGAGAATTGAGTTGAAATAGTTGAGATGACCGTGAGTGGTTTTGTTGGCGTGTGACCAATTAAATCGGTTTGATCGATGTTTTGATCTGTGATGTGATTACTTGAGTGCCTATTTAATATGTACTAATATGCAGGTGGAATCTAAGGCCAAGGTAAGTCATCTGACTCATGTTGTGCATAGGTAGCCCTAAGGTATATTAGTTTACTAATCGAGTCTTAGGGGGTAGAACTTGCTGAGACGTAATCTCATTCATGTTGTGGGACAACATTTCAGGACCCTGATGAAGAACCTAAGGAGAAAGAACTCGAAAATGAGTATCTAAAGGAGAACCCCGAGGATGAGCCGGAGTGTGATCCAGATGAGGACTGAGATGTCACCCCATTTTGCAAACCTTGAGTGCGAAGTGTTTTGAGATAGATCAAACCATTGTTAATAGTATTATAATATATACTATGAGGTTTGCCTTGTATAAAAGTGTGGTGGTGGTTTTTCAGTTGAGAAATTATAGCCCTATTTTTTTATCCCGTTGTTTTATTGCCTGAGGATTTATAATTGCTTCCGCATGTGCGTTTTAAAAATAAATGGGTTGGCGATACGTCCTTGGATATCGCTAGCAATTGACCAAAAGAGAAGGATGGGCACGTGATCGAGGATCAGGGCGTGACATCGAGTTCAAGTCCCTTAAGGTTGAGCGCGGATCCATTGAAGCCAAGCTCTGACCCCAATAATATTTCACACTTGAGCTTAATGGACCCAAGCGGAACCCCCGGGTCAAAGTGTCGGTGACACGAGCAAGGGAATCAAGGTCCCTAGCCCACCTTGCTGGACCTAGGCCTGAGCAATGGGGGTATAAGCATAGGTACTAGGGTCATGGGCTTAGCCTTTATGAACTTAGGCCTTGTTTCAATGGACCTTGACTTAGGTATCGGGGACCCAAGCATGGGCACCAAGGTCAATGGACTTGGGCCTGATGCCAGGGACTCAAACATGGTCACTTGTGTCTTAGACTGGGCTTGGGAGTCGTCGACCGAGGTATGGGCATTGGGATCTTGCACCCGACCTCCATGGGCCTAGCATTTACCTCAATAGACTTGGCCCATACATTTGGGAACTCAAGCATAAGTATTGCAATCCCAAGCACCGCCTCGATGGACCTAAGCTTGGGTGCATTAAGGACCTAAGCATGAGCATCATTGGCTCAAGCACAGAGATCTTAGGCCCAACCTATGTGGGCTTAAGCTCTAATACTAGAAAGCCGTGGAATGAGAACTAGAGTCTCGAGCTCAGTCTTTATGGACTACCCAACCTCAATGGAGCCAGGCATGGTGAGCTTCAGTATAATAGGGGTCATTGGCCCAATCTATGTGGGCCCAAGCTAGGTCACTAGGTAGTCGGATTTTGTATGAAGGTCCTAGGCCTGACCCTTGTATACCCAAGTATGGGTGCCAAGGTCCTAGGCCAAACTTTTTTAGACATGGGCTCAAGCCTTGGGGATGCGGGTTTGGGCGCTAGGGTCCCAAGCTTGGAATACGTGGATCGAAACACAAGTAGCTTTGTCCTGGGCTTGACATTTATGGATCCAAGCCTAGGTCAATAGAGGTCAGTCTCAACACTAGTTTTTAGACTTAGGCTTGTTGTCAAGGGCTCGAGAGCAAATGTTGAATTTCTCATGCCAAAGCACTGAGTTTCTAATCTAAGTGCCGATGTCTAGTTATATTTTGAAAAATGATTACTAATCTTTTAAAGTGAAGATCATTTTCATAGATTTAAATATAGGTTTTTGGGAAAAATAGTTTTCATTAACTCATTTTCCTATACGTTCTAAATGTTGAAAATGAGGAAATTGTTTTCCTAAAAAAAGAAATTTGTGCGAAATAAACGCTTTAGAATTTTTTTTCAAAAGATATTACAAATTTTTCAACCCTTCGTTTCGTCGGTGTATAAATTAATAATATTTCAAATTATCTCCATGACAGATCAAACAATTATTTTAGAATGCTTTGCTTTAAGACTCTCTCTCTCACATATGCTTATGTATGTATCCACTTTAGCTCGAAGATTCTGTCATACCCATTGAAAGAGGATTGCGTGCCAGTTCTTCTTCAATCAAATCAAGGAAGTTCCAAATCGAAAAGTATCGCCACGACTCCAAAGAGACATCAATGGAGTGGCCGGCTACTGAAATTAGGTACCCAGAACTTTTGTGAAGTTCGGAATCTTTTTATCAAGTCAGTGATTCTTAAATCTTCGATCACCAATTAGTTCCCACTCCCAACTAATGGCCCATCACCTGGAATAACTTTTAATCGATCTAATGTCTGTCAGGTGAGGTCCATCAAAGGGCGGAGGATTATTTTTCAAATCAATGCCGTATCGCTTAAATGGGTCAACTAATGATGCGTGTCAATTTGCCAAATGTAGATCTAATTAAGATATTGGCCATGATGTTCTCTAGCTAATGGGGATCATGCGTGTTGATTTCGCTAAGCTCGAAACATCGGACATATGTCTAGTCATGTCTTCGCGTGTCTCGTCAGCCAGGTTCCTTTTGTCTATTTATTTGGCTTTCTTCAGTTATGCTATGCCCATCTGGGGACGCGACGAAGCTGTCTATATCGAATTTGTTACCTGGAAACACGAATCCATTGAATCCTCAATTTTTTGAATAAAGAACAATCTGAGTTTATACCTTTTCAGGGTTGACTTGACAACAAACGACAGAAATGTATATAGGGACTCACGTAGAATAGCTCGGTCCTCATATTTGGTAACTCACGTGAGTTTTGAATTGCATTTTATCTGATTGATGAGAGTAATATATATATATATATATATATATATATATATATATATATATATATATATATATACATATATATGCGTGTACATACATATTTTTTTGAGCCTCAGATTTACTTATTTAGAATTAGCTTCTAATTATAAAAAACATTGAGGGATTGGATATCCGATCTACAAAAATCCCTTGAAAAACCCCTTGATATGAAAAGAAAAGAAAAAAGCCTATAACTTGAAAAGAGCCAGCGTAAGTTTCTTCGGTTATGTTTTATGCTAGAGCGAACACATCGATGCTATATAACCCTATAAGACTTCCTTATTGAATGATACGGCAGCCATTTACTCCATCATCTGTGGATAAAAGTAATCGTTTGTCCCTAAACTATTGTGAATATTCAATTTACTTAGCCGAATGCTTCCTCTTGTTTTTGAGTTCTTTGTGTTTTTTTTTTTTTTTTTTTTGGTTCGAGTGAATCCTCAAAACATATTGTTCTTCATTTGCATTTGTCATTCTATTAGATGCCTCAGTCGCCTCTAACCACAAGCAAGGAGAGAGGCACAAAGCTCACCCTCACCATAGATCCCACAGCAATCACGGCAAGAGTCACGACTCAAGCTATTGTAAGGGGTGAATGGCTAGAGATGATTTCGAGGGAAAATTATCCAAAAAGTTCTAAACCTATTGTACTTTTACTAATTTAGTTATAAACCTTTTAACTTTGCCAATTCAATTCTAAATCTTTTCGTTTCTTGCTTGATTCAATCCATCCAGCCAATTTTGACCAAAAAATGTTGATGTGGACATTGGTGGTGTCACGTTGCGTTGACATAGATAATTTTTAATAATTTTTAATAATTTTTTGAATTTTTATTATTTTTATCTGTTTTTCCCCTTTTTTTTTCTTTCTTTTCTTTTTGGCTTCCTTTGCCTTTTCCAATGGCCGGCCACCATCGGAAAAGGCAAAGAAAGCCAAAAAGAAAGGAAAAAAAAGAAAAGAAAAGGAAAAAACACAAAATAATAATAATTCAAAAAATTCAAAAATTCAAAAAATTCAAAAAAATTAAAATATTATTAAAAATTATCTATGTTAGCGTCGACGGTCCTATGTGGCATTGCTGGCATCCACATCAGGATTTTTTCTCTAAAATTGGCAGGATATACTAAATCGGCAAGAAATGAAAAATATTTAGGACTGAATTGATAAAGTTAAAAGGTTTATGACTAAATTGGCAAAAGTGCAATAGGTTTAGGATTTTTTGGACAATTTTTTCATGATTTTGAGCAATGGCAGAGTGCCGATGGAGTCATTGGCGGACCTAGGGGGTTGTTGGTGGCCCTTGCCCCCTATGTTCCCATAATTCCCTCAAATTAAAGGGAATTTGTCCCTAAGGTGAAATTCTTGAGTTGTCATAGGGTGGAGTTGGTGCCCATAGTACTCGTGAAGTCTTAGCTATCTAAATACTCATAGAACATCCTATAAATTTCATGAAACGAACAATTGAATTCAAGTCCTCGACTCTTGTAAATGGCTCTCATCCAAAACAATTTGCACATAGTTATGGGACTTATACCAAAGACCTCTTGGTCTATTTTACATTTTTATTTATCTTCTTTTTTTCTCAAATTAACTTTATTTGGATTTTGTGTTATTTATTCTCTCTCTCTCTCTCTCTCTCTCTCTCTCTCTCTCTCTCTCTCTCTTGTCTCTCTCTCTCTCTCTCTCTCTCTCTTTTTTGTAAAGTTTTTAGTAGCCATATAGAAGGTTGATGCCAACAGTTTGATGCCATGTCATAATTTTTGTAACTTTTGTTGTGGAAGGACTAATGTAGAGAAGAAAAAATCATTTAAAGATGCACCAAAAAATGAGTCAGACGATATTGGACAATTGACAAAAGTTAGGGACATATACTGTCATGATCTCAATTTTATGTACACTCAGATTGAATTTGTTACATATCTCATCTATTGAGAAGACAAAACCTTCCGTCAAACTGTTGAATATCAGAGTCGCACAGCTCTGATAACACTTTCACAAGAGAAGCTTTTAAGGAATGAGATGAATACACTACTTTACTTGCAGAAAAGTCTCTTCACTCTCCATTATTTGAAATGATTACAAGACCCATTTATATGCAGGCTTAAAACACGACTCTTGACATATCTTAGATATATGAAAAGATATGTCTAAATAAAAAGTAACAAAGACACTTCAATATGTGTGCCGAAAAGACTTCTGTTGGAAGCTGAATAGCCTTTCGACCAAAACACAAAGAGTCATGAGAGATAGACGGTGATATCTTCAATACTCCCCCTCACCAACTACTCTCTCTAAGGATAGTTGTCACGACCAATTTTTCAGGTGAACCACCTAGGGTTTGGCTAATGAATTGTTAAGTCTAGACTTAACTCGGGCTCTTCTAAGCTCATATCAATTCGTGACTTAAGTTCAAGTTCTTAACATGCAATTATTTTTAAACTAGGAGTCGCCACTAATTTATTATTGGTGGGTTGATTAAAAACCCAAGGAAAGTAATGGGAGACTTACTTTACTCCTACGAACTAGAGATTCTAGGTACGGGGACTTAATTACACTAGATTTCTCTAATGCCCTTTCGATACCATTCTTTTATTTTCAAAAATATTTGGCAAGCAACTTGAATTGATTTTAATTTATCTTCCTAACATGTGGGGCGATCGTTTGAGTGCGCAAACCACCAATTTAACACCTAATAAAGCAACGAATAAAATTACGGGACTTATCTTGTAGCAACGAAAGCATCTGCGTTGTTAGATCAGAATTCACATCAACAACCCTATATATGATTTCTAATTAACACGCAATTTCTCTTTTTTTTACTTTATTTAATGGGAACTTAATCTATATGCAATGCATGCTAATAATCTAATATGGAATGATATGGCATAGCAACATGTCCTAAACTATATGAATAAGTAAAAAATTTTGTGATTTCTTAATGAACATGCAATAATTAAATATGCAATCTAAATTAACCAAAATGACCTAATTCTATTGACGTGCAATGCAATGCAATGCACCGCAATGACGTACAAAATTATTTCAACTAAAATGACATGCAACATGCAATTTAATATGTGAGCTATATGTCACGCAACATTTATTAATTGACCTAGTCTAATGACGGCCAATTTCTAGTTAAATGAATCTAACAACAGTCACTAAATGACGTCCATTTCAAGAACCTAATTCTAATTTTTTTCTTTTTTTTTTATCTTATGAAATTCGAAATTAAAATTACCAAATAATTAAATGCAAAATTCAAATTTAAAACTAACATTCTAAAGGAATGCATTATTTATTTATTTTTTAACAAATTCAAAATAATAAATTTCCTACCCTAAATATGCAACTTAACCCTAAAACAAGCAAATAAGCTAATCTAACTAAGATTTTTTGGATTTTCTTTTGCGGAAATAAAATCAATTCAAACAACATGACAGCAAATCAGACAATATATGATTGATATTCATCTAATAAATTGACGAATCATATCTCGCGCATGAGATCGGATTGGCCAATTTTTTTAACAAAATCACGAATCGTATCTCAAGCATGAGATTGGATTGGTGATTTTCTGGTGCGATTCCGAGTCATATTTCGAGCATGAAATCGGACTGTCAATCGTATGCACGTTGTGACAGCTATTCGTGATTATGATAACATCATTCGAGAGTTCAATCAAGAATGCAATAATTCGAGCAAGGCAACGAAATATATGAATCTTGACTAAGATAAAGTTATTACCTTGTTCAAACACTTGCTTATCAAAATTGGGCAGACTCGACACGATGAAGAGGTGGTGTTGTCTCATGGATGCTCGACAGGATGCTCACGGTGAAGGGCAAAGAGTTATCATGGTGAAGGCTCAAGGACCATCAAGAATTATTGACGTGCAGTAATATTGATCAACACTCATATGCACTCAAATAGCAGAGAAAGTCTAGTCAACATGCTCTAATCATGAAAACACCGATTTGCACGATTCATAGTGGATCCAAGATGAAACACCAACAGTTTTGACTCGAAATCGACCCTCATTATCCCAATCCTATCGACATGAACAAATTATGATATTACACTTCCCAAGTTAATAAGTCAAGTTCACGATTTTTTTACTCCGATTGGACTCATTAAATTAATGATGATTAGATCATCTTCAACCTGTAAACAAGTCAAAACCAATCTCAAACTTACCAGTCTGAAAGGAGCACACAATCTGATGGAGGTCAGCAATCGTTCATAGATAGCACCTATTCAGTGATGACTTAGATCGACCATGGGCTATCGCAGATGAGTTTCAGAACAGCGAGGTGGCAATTCGTGTGGATGCGCGGCTATGGATGACAAGCAAAGAGAAGATTGCGTTGGGACTGTCTTGGCTTTAGAATTTTTTTGTGTCTTTTTATTGCATGCTTCTTTTCTTCCGTATCTCCCCTCGGATGCGTCACACTAGTGGAGACGTCCCCCCCTTGTAACCTGCAGGAAAAGATAAAAAAAAAAACTTTTGGTCTCTCTCCCTGTGCGTATCGTGGCCGTCTCTCTATTTTGCGAAGGCCTCCCTCCATGTGGCCGTGTCAACCAGAGAGCCCCTCCTTTTATCAAGTGTCCATCTTTTATAGGTCAAGGACGTTCGGGACAAAGGTCAACGGAACAGCAACTCGTCATGGTGTCGGGTCAAGAGACAGTGTCGCTCATTAGCACAGCGACAAGGAGCAGCTCTACTCAGCGTTGGGCTCCCGTCAAGAACGGGGGTACCTAGTCACGGGAGTACGATGTTGCGGCAGCAAAAGATGGCAAGCCTCGACATCGTGCGGGGATCCGTGGCTCAGTGGATTGGCGACAAGCTCACGACCAAGAGGGCTCTTCCCCTCTTCACTGGTGGACTTCAGGAAGATAGAGATTTGCTGCAAAAGTCAACCGGGATCTTGATGGCTTGCGGTGGTGCTTACGATTGACAAACGTCGGGGCTTTGCGGCTCAGCACGGAGTCACGGACGGAACGACGAGGGACTCGAGAGTGGCGTAAGAGATTGTCTGGACCTGCTGGACTATCTCTGGAAGCTCGATTACGTCAATTGATCAAGATTTCGCAATCCTAGCTCAGAATAGTTATCTCCAAGAATGGGACCGGCAAGGAATGATGCAAGGACGAGGACGAGGACAAGTTCACAGATCCATGGTCAAATCGACACAACTCAGCAATAGCAGCAGGCAATAAACAATAGCGATCGTTGCGGGAACTCGGCAATTCCAATTCGATTCCTACGAGGCCAGAAATTCCATACACGCATGCAAGGGTAAAGAGGAATTGTCGGTGCTTGCTGAGTAGTGTCACCGGGTCAGTGGAGCGTTGGGCGTATTCCTCAAAATAAATTGCTAAGATCGCTTGAAAGGTGTCCGAGGATGACGAGGAGATGCACTGATGATGTGATGAAGTGATCTGCGCATTTTTTATGGCGTGGCCACACGTGGGACTCCTTTTTGTGATGATTACTTGAAAACGAGGAACTTGAACGAAACCTCGCCAGCACTTCGCCGACTTCTCCTTTTTGTTATGCGAACGTGATTCTCTCTTTCTGCGATCTGGTCTTTGACAATACCGTCGAGCCTTTCTCCGATCTCTCCCGGTATATATATATATATATATATTTTTTTTTTTTTGGTAAGGATCTCTCCCGGTATATTTCTCTTTCTCCAAAACCCCTTTTGTGTGGCCGTATATTCAATGTGTGGCCTCTGTGAAAACCCTACGTGTATTTTCTTTTCATAAGCCACTGATTAGGATTTTTAATTTCTCCAAATCGATATCTACGAAAATCTCTCTTTTTTTAAAACGCAAAATTCACTTTTCTAAACGCAATATTTGTTTATACTTGCCCTATCCAAAAAAATTCCATCATATCTCAGAAGATAATTTCCGATTATAAAATAAATGGGCTTGGGTCAATTTACTCCATTCATGGGCTTAGTCCAATTTGTTAAATTAAAGTTCAAAACCACCATATCAAACCCATTCGTCACCAACCCAATGTAAATGCAAATTAAAAATAAATGCACCTAAAACTATATGCTATGCAATCAATATTTTTTTAGGGATAAAATTAATCCCTAATTTTTATGTGATAAATGACTAAATGGATCGCTAAAATTTAGGTGTCAACAATAGTCCTCGCGACCATACCAAGTTGAGCTCGAAACTCTTCTAACTTTGTAGCTCCAAGACCTTTGGTGAAGATATCAGCAACTTGATCACTTGTCTTGATGTACTTCATCTTGATCTCACCCTCCAACACTTTCTCTCGCAGAAAGTGATAGTGGACTTCCACATGCTTAGTCCTAGCATGAAAAATTGGATTCTCTGCCAAGCTTATAATGGATAGATTATCACAATACAATATTGTCGAATAACCTATTGACTGATAAAGATCATCCAATAACTGCACTAGCCACGTGCTCTCCTAAGCTGCCATTGCTGCTGCTCTGTATTCAGCTTCTATTGTAGACAAAGACACAGTCAACTGTCTTTTATTGCACTAGGACACTACTGTTGATCCAAGATTAAACGAGTATCCAGTAGTTGATCATCATGTGTGTTGATCTCTAGCATAGTTGGCATCACAATGACCGACCAACT
Source organism: Eucalyptus erythrocorys (assembly GCA_014182555.1). Lineage (NCBI taxonomy): Eukaryota > Viridiplantae > Streptophyta > Magnoliopsida > Myrtales > Myrtaceae > Eucalyptus > Eucalyptus erythrocorys. Next base: position 50,100,844 of record CM024602.1, read on the forward strand.
CACTCGATGATCCTTTTCTATACAAAAGCCCAAATCAAAAGTCTTCTTTACATACCTTAAGATACGCTTGGCTACGTCCAAGTGAGGCTTCCTTGGCTTCTCCATGAATCAACTCACTACTCCCACTGCAAAAGAGATGTCAGGCTAAGTTATGGTAAGGTAAATTATACTACCTACCAGTTGCCTATACATAGTTGAATCTTCTAACTCTCAACCTTCTACAGCATATAGCTTTGCGTTCCCATTCGACAGAGTAGATATAGGTTTGCAATCAAGCATTCCGAATTTTTTCAAGAGATCTTGTGCATACTTTTGTTGACATAGCAATAATCCTTCCTTTGTCCTATCAATCTTGAGCCCCAAAAAGTGTTTTAGTTCTCCAAGCTCCTTCATCTGGAACCGCACAGAGAGGTTGGCTTTAATTCGACATATCTCATCTTCATCATCTCTAGTAAGATGAGATCATCGACATACACTAGCACAGTCACAACCTTTCCATCTTTTGCCTTCACGAATAGGCTCGAGTCTGCTGGAGCTACATTATAATAGTTTTTCAACAAGAATTTTGCAATTTTTCCATACCACGCTCTCGGGGCTTGTTTCAAGCCATACAATGCTTTCTTTAGCTTGCAGACATATTCTAGATAAATTTTGCTCTTGAAGCCATCCTGTTGCTCCATGTATATCTCTTGCTTGAGGTCTCCATGTAGGAAAGCATTCTTCACATCCATCTGCCACACATTCCATGACTTGCTTGCTGCAAGTGCTAATAGAACTCGAATAGTGGTAACCTTTGCCACCGGGCTAAAGGTCTCTTCATAATCAACCCCATATTTTTGCGAAAATCCTCAAGCCACTGGACGTGCTTTATACCTCTCAATTGACTCGTCTGGTCGAGTTTTAAGTTTATAAACCCATTTGCAAGAAATAGGATGTACCTCTTCAAGTTTCGGTACCAAGTCCCATGTCTCATTCTTCTTTAGTGCGAGGATTTCTTCTTCCATGGCCTCGCTCCATATTGTACTCCTCGAGGCTTCTTCATATGTCGAAGGCTCGACCATGCCAACATCTTCAATCAATGCTGCATTGGCATACTTGGGGTTCAGCTTCCTTTGCCTCGTTGATCTCCAAAGTTGAGGCTCCTCCTCTTCAAGTTCTTCAACTTGACTTGGTCGAAGTTCTTTTGTCGATGTTGGATGGTAACTAGATGAACTTGTTGATCCTGGTGATTATGCTTCGACATCTTTTTCAACAGGCTGATTCTCATTGAATTTTTTCATCCTTTCTTCAACCTCTTCGTCGAAATGTTGTGAATTTGGCAATTTGACTGCTTGAGGTGACCACCAAGACGACATTTCATCGAACACCACATTCCTTGAAGTATAGCACCTCTCTATTGTAGGGTCGCAGCACTTCCACCCCTTTCGTTGATCATCATATCCCAGGAATATGTAGCGGACTATCCTCTTGTCGAATTTGCTGCAAAGATGATCAAGCACAAATACATAACATACACATCCGAAAACTCTAAAGTGACTTACCACAGGCTTGCGATTCCATAGCTTCTCGTATGTTGACATAAAACCAAGCCTTGCTTGCGGCAACTTGTTAGTCATGTGAGTTGCCGTCTTCATACCTTCAACCCAAAACCTCGGTGGAACATTCTTCGCGTGCAACATGCTCCTGCATGTCTCAGCTAGATGTTGATTCTTTCTTTCGGCAACACCATTCTGCTGCGGCGTATACGGACAAGTATACCGTCGACGTATCTTGTACTCTTGCAAATACTTCATAAACTTGTAGGAAGTATACTCTCCCCTATTATCGGTGCCTAGGCAATGAATTTTTCTACCTACTTCACTTTCAACCTTCTCCTTAAACACCTTAAATTTGATAAACGCCTTAGATTTTTCCTTCATGAAATCAACCCAGACGTACCTGGAGAAGTCGTCGATGAAAGTGATCATATACTTGAATCTGCTAACAGATTGCTACTTCACTGGACCAAACACATCCAAGTGAACTAGCTTGAGAGGCATTCAAGCTTTGAACGACGATTCCTCATACGGAAGTTGATGTGCCTTCCTGTACTGGCACCTGACACAAACCACATTTTTTTGCACTTCCAACTGGGGAAGACCCCTCGGCATGTTCTTTTGCATCATCACCTTCAACTTGTGATAACTTACATGCCTAAGCCGTGCATGCCATAAATAGGATCTATCATTCCTTCGGATTTTGTTTACATATGCCGTTTAAGCAGACATCACGTAAACGGACTCCAGCCGATGTCCTTCCATGATTAGTCGACCAGTGGGCTTTAAACTTCGATACACCTTAACATCTTGTGGACCGAACAACACATAATTACCCGAGTCTGTGAGCTAGGACACAGACAATAAATTCTTCTTCATTCCTGGCACGTGGTACACACTTTTCAATTCAACTTGCTATGAATTGAACCAAGGAGTTATCTTCGTCTCGCCAATATGAGTAATCGGCAACCTCGAGCCGTCTGCAGCAATAACAACACGTCCTCTAGTATAACTACACATGTTCAACAGCTTGCCTTGATCTCTAGTCATATGACTCGAACACCCTGAATCAACAATGTAGTTGTAATCATAATTAATTGACTTTTCACTTACAGAGATCAATGCCATCGCGTCATTTAACTCAATTGTAGAAGAAGCACCGAATTCGCCTGACGCTACTATTGCAACAGATTTTGGAAATCCCATTCCTTATTTTCATTGAAATCATTCCTCTTTGATGATGCTACGACATTTCCTTCAATTTTCTTCGCTCGACAATTTCTGGCAAAGTGGCTCTCCTTACCGCAAACATAACATTGTCCACTACGTCTTTTGCCATCATGTCGCCCGGCTCCCCCTTGTTGAAGGCTCAACTCTCCTGGACGCTTTTGCCATCTTTCATGAGCCGGTTGCTTTTGCTATTCAACATGGCTTTTCTTGGACTTGCCATCTTTATTGTCAGCACTGGTTCGCCTCTGGCCCTCGAACCCTCTTTTATCACTGAAGAAGGCACTTTCTTCTTCCTTAATCAAAACCTTAGACATTTGACTATCTAAAGTCTCTTGGTTAGCCATAATATTCACCAAATCGGTCAATGTCGGTTGAGTTGCCCATCCACAAGTAGTTGTAATAATATCGTTGTACTCCAGCTTTAACCTGTGAATAATAATTCTTCTCATTCTTGTTTCTAAGATGGCATTAGCGGGATCCAACTTTGAAATTTCGTCACAAATAGACTTAACTTTGGAGAAATACTGACTCACCATCATATTTTGTTGTGACATCCCAACTCGTTCTCCAGCCTTTGTGGCTTAGCATCATTCAACCTTGCAAATAACGCTACTAAGTTATCCCACGCTTCCTTGAGAGTTTGTGCGCTCTTAATGTGCAGTAATAAATATAGTTATAGCAAAAGCGTAAGAGCCTTACCAGCTTTGATCTTCCATCTCCTCTGTTCATCATCATCTCTAGGTGTCGTGGTGTCGCTGCCACCAACAATATCCCACAAATCCTGACCCAGCAAATAAAACTGTATCCTAACACTCAAATTATTGTAATTGGAGTTGTTGAGCTTCTTAATGCCATTCGTCAAATTTGAAATATGCGCCATTTGACTTGAAATAACGCCTAGCACTACTCCAAGAAACCTTGATCCTCGACCAATCAATCACAATCCCTTACTATACATCAGCAGAACTTTGACGTATTTCGGTCCTCGACCGCCCACGCATGAACAATGGTCCTTGACCACCGTCTTCACAAACTACGCTCCGGAAGACTTGACTCACGGTCCTTGACAACTGTGCTCTCGGTTCTAGATAATCTTGTTCTGATACCAATTGTTGAATATCATAGTCGCATAGCTCTGATAACACTTTCACAAAAGAAGCTCTTAAGGAAGGAGATGAATACACTACTTTACTTGCAAAAAAGTCTCTTCACTCTCCATTATTTGAAATGATTACAAGACTCATTTATATGTAGGCTTAAAACACGACTCTTGACATACTTTAGATATATGAAAAGACATGTCTAAATAAATAGTAATAAAGACACTTTAATATGCGTGCCGAAAAGACTTCTATCGAAACTGAATAGCCTTTCGACCAAAACACGAAAAGTCACGAGAGATAAACGGTGATATCTTCGATACAAACTTCATAGACTAAAATAGTATGCCCAATCGTATTTTATACCGGGGCTTTGCCATTATTTACAGTGTTTGGAAGGCTCGTGCAACAGGACATTATTTATAAACATTACATATATTATTTTAAGTAGTTGTTGTAAAGGCTTTATCTCTTGACTCAGCTCTTATCTTTGGTCTAAAATAAGTTTTTTCCACGAGTTGAGGGCCATCTGATGGAACAGGATAAAGTAAGATACTTCCAAAAGGTGATGGATTCATTCACGCAAGTAGTGGACTTCACCATTGATTAGTTTTTTATAATCAGCTACATATGTTTCTTATGCTATTAGGTATTTTAGAATAATTTATTGACACACCTTTCTGACAAGGCTAAGGTCCTGAGTCTATGGAAAAAGTACATGCCACTAATGTAATTGATAAAAAAGTTCCTTAGTATGAGCAATAGCACAAGGATTAAGATTGGCTTATAAAATACCATGTCTTTCCAATCACAATATTTCCCCATTCATTTACAATATAATATGTCAAACAGCAATCGGTTCTTGGTACATAAAACAGCGCTAATGATAATTAGTGCTAATGACAAATGATAGTACCTATATTCCGGAAATTATGTTTCTTGCTGACTTTTGATGAATGTGAGTGGAAGTATTGGAAGCACATTCGTCATGGAAATTCGGGGCTTCTTGACCGCAGGAATTGCAGTTCTATTTCGCTTGTTCTTATGGGGAAAAGCTACTTTTGTTGGGAAAAGTCCATATGGTGTTGTGTTTTTAATGCAATCACTACTAAACTAATCAATGGTGGAAGAAGCCTTCTGAGAAACTTTTCTTTTGCACCATGAGCATATGGTACAAAGGTCCACGATGCGATTTTCTCCATCGCGATCTTGTCCCATGCGATTTTGGTTTATTTATTAGAGATACTGTTCAGGTGCACGTTTGTGACTAGTGGGCAAAAGAGACCTTATAATGAATATGTAGTGTAAAGTGGAATAAATAATATATTTTAGTTGGGCGATGAAGTTTCTTGTTGGTAAGGATTTCTCACGTTTAATTGTCCGCTTTTCGTTTGGTGCTCTCTATCATATCATTTGGAAATTCAGGAACGAAGTCCTATTCAGAAATCATATTTTGGTGATTTCGGCCGTTAAAGATCATCTCATTAATCATCTCATTAAAGTTGTTAATGACAAGGTTTTAACGTTCAAGAATGTTGATGACAACCCAAGAAACAGAAGATTACAATGCAGTTGGAGGATTGATCCTTGCATCTTCTCTTCTACTCTTGCGAATCCTTATTAGTCCTTAGAGTGGAGGCCTTTGACTCCTCAGTCATATGCTGCTGCATAGGCTGTTGAACTTGCTCTCTTCACTGCCATCTTCTGATCTTTGGATTGGATGCGGTTTGACGTCAGCTGACGCTTCTACTTCGGGTTTATGTTCTTTTGTTGATGTTTGGTAGTGCAGGTTTTGCCTGTCTTTTCCTTGTTCGTTGCCCTTTTTGTTAGCAGCTTTTTGCATTCGGCTCCCTTTCATTTAGGTTGACTTGTTGTCTTCTTGAGTGCAAGTTTTGCGGAGCCGAATCTTGTGTATATTGTTGGTTAAAACTCAATATATTATTATATTTTACAATAAAATAAAATAAAATAATATATCTTAGTTGACTCATAACTGATTGTCTTAAATTTTTCAATACATGTGAATCTAACTAGATATATACAAGTTTAAATTTAGGCTTTCTTAGTGATGATCTCAAGTGAAGGTATTAGGATTTTGTACTGTGATCCAACAAATTGGTATTGGAGCTAATGGTTGAATGATGGCTTATTCAAAATGAATATTGACGTTTTATGAAATATCCACATAAGGAATTTTAGATATGACTCCTTATCTGAGGTAGTGGATTGTGTCCACATAGCTTCTCGCAGAGCTTGGCTAGGCCAAGGCGACTAAGGGTAAAGTTTGAATGGCCAAAGTTGTCCACATCAACATGTACCAAATTTAGTTGGGCAATGGAAATTTTAATTGAGATAAAATGCCTAGCATGCAATGTTCAAAGTTCCACATGCTATCCATAATTTGGGAAAAAATTGACTCACCGTGTTCACTTGAAATCATGGCGGATGCCTATAAATACATCTTAACAGCTATATATATACACACACAGCTCTATGTACATATTATTGAGGTCCTTTAAATTTACGTAACCAACGTATATCCTAAATTGTTCCTCCTAAAAATGGATACATCATCAGCAGTGTAAACTTTTAATTGTGAGATTCTTTCTTTGAAATTGCGATATTCTATTTTCTAATCTTTACAAAAAAAAAAAAAAAAAAATTTCCCTTTCTGTTTTCTCTCTTCTTCCACTGAATCATAAGTGAAACCACTTCATGCCGGAGCAGCCGTCATGACTTCCACCGCCTTCAAGAACTCCATTGTCGCCTCCTTTTATTACCTCTCTCTACTTCAATTGACCCGGATTGAAGGTCGCGTGAGGCTGATGACCTCTTAATAGTGAGCAAGAATTGCTATCGTGCTACCCTCTCTCTCTCTCTCTCTCTCTCTCTCTCTCTCTCTCTCTCTCTCTCTCTCTCCACTGAGTTGATTGTTAATATGTCAACTATCTAATATAATTTAAAATGCAAATTTCTTCTTGAAATTGAGGGATCCATAGCCTATTATTTAAGTGGGAATTTTGATGACCTTTTGTACTCTTAAATTCTTAAACCCACGCTTCAAATTTCACATAGAGTGAAAAGTAAGAGTCGTTTGATTCATAGACAGTGGTTCCCTCCGAAGTGCTACCTTTTTAAGTATTATTTTGAGAGTTTGGCTCATTTGGATAAGATTGGATAGTGAATTCAGCTAAATACCTAGAGGGTCTCCGTCCCAGCGGCAAAAAGAAAAACGTATGAAACTAATTATTTTCTACAGCAGCAAATCCACTCCGCACAGGTAGATTCGGAAAATGACCATCATATGTACAGAACGTTCCACTTAGAAAGTGTGATCTATGTCACCCATCTAACAAAGTACGTCAACTTTCCCACAGCAGACGCGTGCTTAAAGCTTTACGAATTCTAGCTTCACCATCCCCCACATAGAAAACAGACCAATTTTCCATGAGAAAAGTAGAAAAGATGCTCCACTAGGGTTTGTCTTCTCTTCATTGCAATTGGTTTCACCGTAGAATAATGCTAGAAATTCTAAGACTCGGTTATCATCGAGCGATGCGATAGACTTCGGTCGAGTGTTGGAACATGAACCATTTATTTGAGAGTCCAGCTAAAAGTCCAGCTACGGTTTGTTATCCCTTCATCCATCGTCTTTTGTCAAGGGCCTTGGTTCACCTAGCATTATTCTTCTCTATATAAACGAGTAGCCCAATCTGCTCTTGTCATGCTCATTAACCTTTCCGAGTTTTCAAGACTTGAAAGCTGTCGCTCCTCGTCAACTTACCTGATTTCACTTCCTTCTAACTTGGTTGTGGTCAAGCCATATCCCAGGAAACATGCATGTCCTGCGTTTCTTGAGCGGTGTTCTTGGTACCATTTTATGTCTCAATCTCAGTTGTACATTTCTTCTTTCCTTTCAATTATTCTTCTGTCCTTACATGCCCTTAGTTTTAACCCTGTGCAACTTGCTAAGTTCCAAATGTAGGAAATGCAGCTGGTCTGTTCCTTTTCTTGGCGCCTATGTAAGTCATATAGCGTATCACTTGCTTTCTTATCATGGCTGGAAACTTGAAAGAAACATAATTCTTGCAGGGTTACGTTCAAGAGGATCATAAGAAACCGGTCAACTGAGCAGTTCTCTGGCATTCCCTACGTGATGACCCTTCTTAATTGCATCGTCTTCACTTGGTAACCTCTTCTTATGATGTAAATTCTACAAGTGCTTCTAAACAAATCACACGAATGCGACTAAAGTATGATAACCAGTTGTGAGCTAGTTACTCCACTGTCACCAATCCACACTAATCAGTTTTTTTATCAGATCAGAAGTACCAATCTTCTGTCATCCCAATTATCTCGAAAATTGTTATGTTATGTTGTTCATCGCGATTACAAACTTTTAAAACTTAGTAGATTGTCCAGTTAAACTGAACCCGAATGCTTTCTCCTTTACCTTCCCTGTTCTCTAGCTTCTTCCAATCAACCTCATGCGAATGGTCTATCTATGTTTACTTATGCAAGACCGACTGGCTTAACAGGTATGGCCTCCCATTTGTTTCACGAAACAATATTCTCATATGGACCATTAATGGCACTGGAGGTGTGATTGAATTCACATACATAGTGATCTTCCTTACGTTCGCACCAAAAGAGGAGAGGATGAAAGTTATGGGACTCTTTGCTCTTATTATGACTGTGTTCTTGGCCATTGCCTCCATCTCCCTCCTTGTGTTGCATGGAAACACCAGGAAATTCTTCTGTGGCATTGCTGCGGCCCTTTTCTCTACTGTTATGTATGCTTCGCCTCTCTCAGTCATGGTAAGATCACTCCATCATGACAAACCCTAGAGCAGGACCTCATATTCAATTAAGATTGCATTTAATCATTCACAGTTAAGTTTCCAACGTTTTCCACGGATTCTTGCAGAAGGTGGTGATCAAAACTAAGAGTGTAGAGTTCATGCCATTTTTCTTGTCACTGTTTGCATTCCTATGTGCCCTGTCGTGGCTCATCTACGGCCTTCTTAGCGGTGACCCCTTCGTCCTTGTACGCTACAACCCCTATATTTTTGCTTATTATCTGTGGAAATTACTTCAGCATCACAATTTCTTTACATCATAATTGAAGTCAGCATCTGTCAAAAAGCGTAACATTGTCCCTTAGTATATTCGAAGTTGAGGAAATTGATGTTAATGTCACCGCAGGTGCCTAATGTATTCGGAACTGGACTTGGGATTGCCCAGCTGATCTTGTATGCATTCTACTACAAGAACAGGAATCACAGTGAAAGCGCCATTAAGGATGACTTCATCGAGATGGATCTCGAAAAGATTGATCAAGTGAAGAAGCCAGATTCAAGGCGTCTTTAATTTCTCTCCAGAAAAGACTACCCGTTCCCTTAAATGTAATATGAACTTATTGCAGTTGAGTTCACCTAGATCACTTGAAAGGGATAATAGAGTTCCTATGTATGAATGATGTGACAAATTTTACGCGATAGCTATCACCTAATAAATGAACTTATGGTTTTTCCTTCTTCTCTTTTTCATTTTCCCTTCAATTAGTTTGACTTTGGCTCACCGGAAGTCGCCGGTCAAAGTGTTTATGCAGAAGGAATGATGCAACCAATTTGATTAGAATGGCATGAAGTATCTGTGCTAGCCAGGATACGGAAAATCCTAATTTCATTTGTTGCAAAAGAATTTCACTATTTAAGTGAACAAATACGTAGAGTTAATGAGTAAAATTAATTTATTTTTAGAGTGATGAGTATTTCCATATATGGTTTCAATTTAGAACTTAAATATGAAAGTAAAAAATTTGCAAAAGAGTTTCAGATGAGATAAAGTGACGGAGAAGTTGAATTTATTAGTGTATTCTTTCTTATGATGAGAAGGGTCGCTTAAAATAAGGAAGCAGGGAAGGTCTTATTGTCTCATGGATTAGTAAAGTCCACCGTGATTAGTGGTCTAAGCATGAGAACAATAGTATTTGATAACACAAAGAAAGTATTTGTACCATTAGCTTAAATCACTCGTCAATTTGATTGCTCATATATCATTGAAATCAGCTTGAAAAAATTTGTGAATATAGGAAGTGTATTTACGAGTATTTTTGGCATAAAAACGTAGTATTCACTAGTTTTTTCTGGTGGGAGTGCCAATTTTTTTAAATTGAGACACCCTAATGCATTGAGATCTGGCTAATATAAGGGATTATACTATAACGTAGTAAATGATAAATCGTCGTCTAGACACATGGCGGACGAAGAATGAGAAAAAGTATCTTAAATTCGGTACCGTACCGGCCTTTTCTTCCTAACGAATTGTCACGTCCCTATTGCTCGAGGAGTGAAGGTAATTAGAGGCTTGACCAAATGCAATCTCTAGATTTGTCTCCCCTTTACCAAATGCTAGATATCACATATTGTAGGCCGCATTTGGCACAGCTTCGAGAAGGGACAGTGGGCATCTATGATATTTCTTCAGTGAAAGTTGGGCCGTTTGATAAAAAATTTTGCACCTCTTTGAATGAAAGCTAGCAGTGATCAAACCCAAAACCAAAGGCAGGTTCTCCCTTACTCCGGCTTTGGAACATTTTCGAAAAGCCTTTTCTAAGAATTAATGACTTTTTTTTTTCAGTGGTCATTCTTGCTCTCAGAAACTTGGTAAAATTATGCTTTTATCCCAAATGCCCTGTGGATATTACAAACTCAAGCAGTCGCATGCGACCTTAGACTAATGGCCTTAGGTCTCGCAGAACCGCCCAAATGGCCATCAACTTGGCCGCCAAAGTTGCCAGACCAAGGGTTGATCGGCCAAGGTTGAGATTTGGTGTCATGAGGTCGACCGGCAGAGATGTAGTGTGACGGGGCTCGATCAATGTAAAATCCGATCCTCGAGGTCGACCGTTCGAGGTTGAAATCTAGTGTGACAAGGGATGACTACTCGAGATCTGGTGCGATAAGGCTCAAACAGCTCGAGATCTAGTTATCAAAGGTCAACAACCCAAGTGTCGATCAATGGAGATCTGCTGTGATGAGCCCGCTCATCGATGCTCACCCTTGGTGGTCACCGATGCCTTAGGTTGCTGCTGAAGATCACCCATTATCCCTTTACAAAATATACACCAAAAATCAATCATGGAAACGCTGTTTACTTTCAACAAATACTCTTTCAGTTAAAGATCTTTGATTAAATGGTAAAAGCTCTCTCAAATGCACCCTATGTCCCATCTTAGATAGAAGAGACTTTCCTGTGTGATTACAAAACCCATCCCGAGATAGTCCCCCACATTATGTGATTAGTGAGATGCTTATTTTGAGGACTCAACTGTTGTAAAAAGGATTAGCTCATTAATATAGTCCAGTCTTTCTGGGGCAATCAATCCTTCCCTTCTTTCCCCAAAGTTCGTGTCGCGGAGTTCTTTCGAATCAGCAGGGCGGCAAGTAGGTTAATTACTAGTACCTGCTCTTTACAGCAGGGCTCCATTTAGGAGATGTGAGGTTGGAGAACAGAGTAGACCTAAACTGATCCTATAGGGTAGGGGGTCTGATTGACGGGGCGAAAGCTATTGCACGGCGCACCGCATAGTCGGTTTCTAATATGGCAATCAAGCACGAATGGATTGGATCGCACTTCGAATACGGGGATTATCATTGGCCAATGCTTTGAGTGGGGAGAATTTGTTGTACCGTAAAACCCTCTTCCAAAAAAAAGATGGTATTTTTGAGTGGTTCACAAGTAAGACCCACCTTGAATAGTGTTTTGCCGGTTTTGTTTCTAGCGAAAAATCTTTCACCAAATGCTACGTTTTGATTTCATTATTGGAGACTCGGGTCCTGTGTTGACTTGCACAAAGAATGTCAAATGCAAGGATAGATTTTATTCTCAACTTGTATATACAATCCTAACAATTGATGCCCAAATGACTCGAAGACTAATAGCTTTTCAGTACATATTATACCAGAATCTAATCAATGATGTAACCTAGACACAAATAATTAAATAGCCTATACTTCAAACACAAGGAAATTACTCTATGACACAGCTTGCTTTAAATATATTACTGGAATTTAATTAACAACAATACTCCTAGATAGCAAACCCAACGTCGAAATTTAATCAAAGATGCTTAGCTTGTAGACAACACTAGAATTTAATCAACGATGCTGAACCGAATAGAGATGTATGTTGAAATTCAATGTACGACGGGAATCTTGAAGGACTACAACTAAAAATATAATAAAGTAAAGATAAAATAAAGATAATTGTTATGTTATGCGGGGGGGCTTCCTCAATGGATAGACTTGGGATTTATAGGGCGAACTGGTAGTCATCAGCTTCTCCATGGATGCTACTCTTTGCATTCTTCATGTTTTTATCTCTTCTTGCCAACTTTAGGACAATCCCGATTACCAAGGAGGGGATTAATGCCTGGTTGATACCGGAAGAGTTGATGGATTTCAACTAAGTGAACTGATTGAAATAAATTGGAAGTCCACGGGTGGTCCATAACTGATGCATGTGTGATGCTTGAATTAATGCTTGCACCAATATCAAAATTGAGACTTGCAAAAGCTGGGTTTATTTGATATGTATTGTTGAGTACTTGCATCAATTTGAGTATATGTTTGCATCGGGTCACTTAGTGCTTAAATGAGTTTTATGTGATGCACGCTTCCCTCTTAGTGATTGGAATAATTGTAAGTCACGGATCTTTAGAGGGCTTGTTTTTATGTACTAACTCCTTGTCTTTGGATCTTGAAAGCACATAGCTGATTGAAAGCCCTTCATATGCATAAGCAAGGCAAGGCACGAACCTTCTTATTGATTGCCATTGACAAGTGGGTGGTGATCTTGTATCCAGGGATTGATGGCAGGACGTCCTCCTATAGGAGAATTATGGATTTCTACTTAGTGAGTCATTGACTCACTCTTGTTGTCTTCACCATTTCAGGTGTGGGATGGATAAACCAACCCTACCGCCCGTCCATCCCGGTCTTCCGATTGATATGGTTATTACCGTGACGGATATAGTAAACTTAGAAGAGGATGTCATTTACCGGAAGTATATTATCACTGTATGGGTCCAACAAGCGATAGACACCTTGGTTTGCCATGTGTAGGAGGCTTGGTACCTCATTTTTTATAGGGACATTTTAGGTCCCATCGGAGCCCTCATCCTTCTGCTGGATCCTAGGGAACATAGTAGAAGAAGGGCCTAGGATGAGGGGCAATTTTTGGAGGAGTTCGATAGAGGAGCTAGGCTATTCCAGCCTTTTAATCGTCGATATGTGGTAATGAAGATAAGTAGCCTAGGACTAAGATGGACATGTAATCATAATAACTTTTGATGTGTATATATGTATGAATATATGTTGCTTTTGTTTGCTTAGCTTGTATACATGTTGCCCAACTTCCATGTTTGTTTGTGTATGGGGATTGCTTTTAATTCGCTTCCGCATGCGCTTAATCAAAGATAAAATATTTTTGTATACCAGAGGTGTGGCGGGGGCATGACAGTAGTTTTCTGATTCGACAAGCTACAAGGAGATGAAATGCAGCTTGGGGCCATCTACTGGCAATGTATAGAGTGGGTCACCAGGTTCCGAGTAGCCGCCCTGGCCAGAACAACATACAGCACAAAGCTGGGTGCCACAGCCAAGTAGGGATTCATTCCTAGGCCTTGTGGAATGGGTTCAAGTCTTGGGACCAGACCCATCCAGCCCATCTCAATGCGGGCGTTTCCTTCTTCTCCATATGTGCCGTATGGGGACCATGTCTGGTTTGGCCCCATGGTCCATGAACTGGAAACCACTAGACAGGAGCCCACTGGGTCAGCCTGGAAACATGTAATGGAGCAAAAGGTGGTTTGGCAGTATGTTGAGCTACAGATCGCTAATCTTTGGTTGGATCAATTTGATCCCATTCTTTGTTTTGTGGTGAGTTCGGAATTTCCTTCATCGAAGAGTTTCTTCCGTCAACTGTGCTTTTGTTCTTGGCGATGATATGGGGAAAAAAAAGGATTCCTACCAAATGCTGATTTGTTTTGCAAGGCTTAATTTGAAACAACAGATGAGTAAGAAAAACAAAGGCAATTTGAGGGTTTGCGGAAGCTAGGTCGAAGATAATGGCTCTGATACCATGACACAAGATGAAGGGAAATAAAAAAAAAAAAAGTTGTATTATATTGTTCTATTTTGTATACAAGTACATTGGTCAATTTATAGTGCATGGACAAAAAAAAAAAAATGGAAATGATATACAAAGATTACAATTTCATACTTTTTAAACTAGCCACCAATTGATTGAATCAATCAAAATCATAATCAAGATCAATGCCACGATTGGTACCATCAACAATATCCAATCATATCTCCAACAATAACAGATTGAATGATCCTGATGTGTTCCCGTCATACGAACATTATACTTGGGGAATCCTATGTTCAATCAAGTGCATCGTTCATTGGATAAAGCCCACTGAATCATAGTCTTTTCCATTTTGTAGATCGTACATATTGGCCATTCGCTGCTGCTCACACGCCGCCGAATCGTGTGCTAAGCACCAGCCTCTCGCGTCAGTCTTGTGATCGAGACTTGTTTGAGCACGAAATGCATCATAGCGAATCGGGCAACTTGTTGGAAACTTGGAGCCAGTGGAGACACCAGATTTGCTAAGATATCTTCTATTTTATTCCCTCAAACAGCACCCACTATTTGGTCAACCTAAGTTGCTTTTCATGTCTTTGTTTCTGGAATCACCACATGGGAAAAGATTTTGGTGGTGGTGGTGGTGGTGGTGGGAGAATCAAAAACCTTGTACAACCAGATTAGTCGAATCTAACTTTAAAGTTAGTGGCTCTATTATTCAAAGAAAAACATTGTGTGTAATGCCTATACTCCCTCCATTATCGTCGCGTAAACTTTTCTTCGATATAGATCAAGCACATATGAATAGGAAAAACTCAAATGAAAGTGAAGTTAATCATGAAACTTAATTGTGAACTCGATGCCCTCTCCACTCAATTGATGGTGGATTTCAAACTGTGTTACCAAAAGGGATGAAAACCATTCCGATTCGACGAGTATTTTAGGATCCTGTGAACTCTTAATCACTCTTTGAAACTTGGGATGAAATCTTATCATTTCAAAAAGTTTTGAATACAAACTCGAGTGAGAAAACGATGTTGCATTAAGATTATTTGCTTCAACAGCAACCCCACTCCCCATTAGTAGATTATAAAAATGACCACAACAAATATACGGAACGGTCCACTAAGAAAGTGTGATCCATGTCGCCTTCCAATCTAACCTTTTAGCGATTATGGCCAACTTTTAAATTACAGAAAGATTTGCTTCGGACAGGAATTCTTGCTTCACCTCTTCCATAGAGTATTTTAAGCTCCTATTCAAGTTTGGCAGAATCCACTTTGGAACAGAGGAGAAAGTTCCACTAATCTTTGTCTACTCTCGTCATATTAGAGTTGTTCATCTCTATATATGAACGAACCAGAGTTACTGACATTACCAAATTAGTAAAGCCTTCAACTTCAGGGCAGATTTGCTGTTGTCACTTCGCCTTATTTTCTTTCTTCTCACTTGCCTTTGACCTGAGAAAAGCCATGGACATTCTCCGTTTCTTGTGCGGCGTTCTCGGTACTGCGTTTTCCATTCTGATTTCTGCATTTCTTCTTGTCATTCGGTCCCCGTCCTCTTTCATTGCTTTATTTGTTCTCCGCTTTAACACCGTGCGCTTTCCCTGTTTCCAATATAGGAAATGCAGTCGGTCTGCTCCTTTTCTTGGCGCCTATGTAAGTCACAGTGTATCGTCTTGCTAAGTTATTATTCCGTCTTTTTCACTAAGACTTGTGAGGCTGCGCAACTATTCTAGCATGACGTTCAAGAGGATCATAAGAAGCCAGTCGACCGAGCAGTTCTCTGGTGTCCCCTATGTGATAAGCCTACTTAATTGTCTCTTCTACACTTGGTAAGTTCTGCAAGATTCGTAACAATAAGCACAATGTTACTAAGGCATTAATCGACTCGTTTTCTATCTAATTAATGTGCGTATGTCTCTTTATTTGTACATGGCTAAATTATTTTGAAGGTATGGACTACCATTCGTGTCATCGGACAACCTTCTGATATCGATCATTAGCGGCATAGGAGTAGTGATTGAATTCACTTACGTTTCAATCTTCATCACATACGGACCAAAGAAGGAGAGGGCGAAGATCATCGGACTCTGTGCTCTTGCTCTGATTCTTTTCATAACATTTGCCTCTGTCTCCCTCTTCGCCCTGCATGGGAAGACCCGGAAACTCTTATGTGGCATCACGCTCGACATTTCCTCTACTATCATGTATGCTTCACCTCTATCAGTCATGGTAAGATCTTAATTGTTAAGATATTGAAATAGATTCCACGTTGTACTCCAACAGTTCAAGTTTTTGGAGTAGGCGATTACACACTCAATTTATGTGAAATACTAATTGCATCTTAAAATATGTAGTCGTCATCATCAAAAGGAGAGTTTTCCTAGTACCAGAAGTTCAAATGGTATTTGAATCAAGCGCTTGGTTATATCGGTTTCGTTTGGTACATACAGATGTCAGTAATCAAGATGAAGAGCGTGGAGTTCATGCCATTTTTGTTATCGTTGTTCACCTTCTTATGTGGCATTTTCTGGCTCACATACGGCCTTCTTAGTAGGGACCCGTTTCTCATCGTAAGCCATCGCCTTATATCATAATTGTGTGCGTGCGCGCGTGCATGTGGAGAGTCAATCTTCAGACTATGCAATTTGGACTTGACAGTTGAGGGCATTGGACGTAATTTTGTTGCAGGTGCCTAATGGATTGGGGACTGGACTTGGGACTGCCCAACTGATCTTATATGCAATATACTGCAAGAACCGGAGTCATATAACAAACGAGATCACGGATGAATTTGCAGAGACGGATCTTGAAAAGACCGATCAAATGCAGAAACTGGGTTGCCCTGCTTAAGCTTCACAGCTTCAAGCAAAACATGACCAGCCCTCTGGATTCTATCATTATTGCGCGCTGTAATTGGTTTACATCACAAGAAAAAGTTAAACAAAACATTTCCAGCTCTCATCATTCAAAATCAAGTGGTGACAGACTTACGTGATGAGGTTATCACCTTGATGAGATCAGAGAAAGTAGTATTTTTCTTCTCTCTTTTCCTCTTCTATTTTTTGGTCTTGACTTTCACGCTTTCCTGTCTCTATTAGCCACGATAGATTGCCACTACAATACGATAATTAGCTGTGAGACATCTCAAGTATGGCATTAGTTGTGAGAATCGCTGATTCATAAATCAATAGTCATCTCTATATGGTCGCTGACTCGTGCGAGTATTCACTGGGCTCACGTAGGGTCGGGTCGTTACACTCTTTCCGTCCTTTCAGCAACCCTCGAACCTTACCATTGTCGCTGTTACTCAAGCCATTGTCCCCAGCGACAACTTTAGCAAGGCACTGGCATCTCTGTCTCTATCTGTCTCCAAATCCAATAAAAATAGGGGAATGATACAACCGTCATTCTACCCGAAAGATGCGGCCTCTAACATAACCAATACTTGTTAATATATATATATATGATAGACTAGCGGATTTGTTACGACATAAAAGTTTTTATAATTTATCAAAAAACATATTTAACTCCCTAAAAGTCATTGTCGAGAGCATTATCATTCTATTTGTCACTAATCAAGGAAACAAAAAAAATGTTTTTGACAGATAGTATGAGCAATCACAGCCTAGTGATTAGTCCATCTATGTAAATTGAGTAACGACTAAACATATATAAAAAAATACCAAAAACTCATAATCCAACCAACGATATAATACATATATCAAATCAAATATGAGTTATTTTATTTCAATAAAACTTGATACAAATCAGAAATACCCATATAATCCACCATCACAATTCATACATCACTGGTTAAGTTCATCAAATCACATGTCAATGGTTCATTCCATAGACTAACCTATTACATCTATTACTTATGATCTATCATAATATTTGGGAGGCAAGAAACAGCTGTATTTTTCGAGCAAAGGCCCCGAATGTGGTAGGTCTGCTGAAATCAGTTCAAGATCAGTACCCTAATCTCATGAAGGGCCAGATTTCCCAGAAGCGTGTGAAGCCAGATCTGTGACATCCCGATTTTTGGGTCCTAATTTCAACTGGATAAATAGAGTCGTTTTCGCTCGCCTGAAGCCGGGGATTGTGAAATTGAGGAATATGAGGGATTTTTGGATAAAGAAAATAATCAATTTGATAAGTGAGACGTCAATTGATTTTATGAGAGTCAATTTGAATTGAATCGAGAGAAATTATAAGGTTCGCCTTTGGTCGTACTTTTAGGATCTAAATTGGTTCTATGGACAAGCCAAGATGTGAATTAAAGTATGGTGACATTGGATTAATTTTTGTGGACTTCAATTGGATTCAATTGAAAAGAAAATGGAAGAAATTAAGGTGTACAAAAATTGGACCCCGGCGGAAAATCAAGTGCACCTATTGAAGAGGTTGTGGGGCTTAGTGGAGGATGACCTCACATGAGGTCATGGTGGGCCACTAGAGGAAAGAGAGAAAGAAAGAAAGAAAGAAAGAAAAAGGAAAAGAAAAAGGAAAAGGGGAGAGAGAGAGAGAAGTGGGGCCCATTGTGTCATCCCCTAGCTTGGGAAAAGGGAAAAGGAAGGAAGAGAAAGAGAGGAGGGGGAGGGGGAGCTCGACGGAGGGGAGGGGGGGGGAAGAAGGCCCCCATCGTTCGCGTCGCCCGTCCGCCGCCGTCGCCGAGTCGCCCGCCGCCCGCGCCGCGCCCCACCGGGCCCGCCCGAGCCGCCTCCGTCCTCCTTCGTCGCCGCAAAGACCACCGCACGCCCAAGCCCGCGCCCGGCCATCCAGCCCGTCCCTCGCCCGCCCGCCGCCGTCGCCTCGCCGGCCGTCTCCTCCGCCTCCTTCCCCGCCGTTCCTCCGCTGCCCCCTTGCCCCAAACCGCCGCCGTTAGCCCCCTTTCCAAACCGTGGACAACAAACCCGAAAATGGGTTTTTCAGCCCACTTTGGGGCCGTTTTGGCTGCCTTCCCGGCCCCGGATGCTAGGCCCGCTTTGGAGTTTATCGATCCCGGCGTCGCGCTCGTCGTTTTGGTCCGTCCGGCGCGTTAATCGGGTGAGTTACCTCACTAATCCCTGATTAGCCGGTTAATTATGCCCTAAGTGTGTTTAATTTGAATTAAGTGTGTTTAGATGGTTAGATTAGATTATTTTAATATAAGTTGGATTAAGGAAATTAGATTAAGTTAATTTGGGTTTAATTAAGGTTAAAAGTGATTTGTTTAATGTTAAGTGTGATGTGACATTTTAGAATTTAATTTAGATTTATTTAAATTGGTTCGAAATTCGGATAAATAAAATAATATTAAAATATTCCGAAATTAATTAAATATTATTATTTATTTAAAAAAGGAAAAATTTATTTTTAGCCCCTGTTGCTCGAGAATTTCGTGCTTGATCGCTGTTGTGATGTTAGAATTTTAATTTGATGCTTGATTTGTGGCGAATTGAGTGTGATTGTGTAAATTAGGGGTTTTGGGTGAAAATTCCAATTGTAGAATTTGATGGGGATTTGGCCATGATTAACCGCCTATTAGAGGCCGTGCCTATTGAAGCCGTGATGAACCGCCTAGGAAAGGCCGTGCCGAATGGGGCCGTGATGCCACTAGTTGTTGAACCGCCTATGAGAGGCCGTGCCTTGTGAGGCCGAACCACCAATTAGAGGTCGTGCCTTTGGGGCCATGATAACCACCTTTTTGAAGGTCGTGCCGAGTGGGGCCGTGATGCCACTAGTGTTGAACCACCTTTTCGAAGGTCGTGCCACGTGGGGCCGTGATACCACCGATTGTTGAGTCGACCCTTAGGGTCGTGGTTGGGAGCAAAGTGATTAATTTGATTGAATGACATGTAATCGATCGAGCCCATTGATCGGGCCGAGACGATCCAAGTGGTTGATTGATTGATGATGTGATTGTGCCGTGCTTTATTTAATTGTCATAATTGCACGTGATTGAATGATATAAATTGTACTAACTTGCGGCGCGGACTGTTGCGAGGTAAGTCTTCTTGACGTGTGGTTACGTCATGTTTGGGGTGTATTTTCTTTCTAATAGGGGCTTAGGAGGGGTGAACTTGCCGAGACAATGTCTCACCCCGTTGTGGGAAACACATTTCAGGGCCGCAGATGAGGATTCCAGCGGAGTCAGGTGGACCGCCGGTGAAGTTGGGCAAGGAGTGCCGAGCCAAGAAGATGGAGGATTGAATCTGATTAGTAGTCATAGGACTGTTCTTTCTTTTGGTGGGCCGATCCCTAGTGTATAAACTCCAACCTATTTCGGCTGCATGTAAACCTTGTTTGATTTTATGATTGTATGTGGTTTGTATTAAATTGATTTTTGTTCCTGCTATCCTATCCCGTGTTTAATTTGTCAGGGGATTTTTAATACATTCCGCATGCGCTTATTAAATTAAATTGGGTCGGCGACACCACCTGGGAATGTCGCATTATCACGACCATGGCGGGTTGTTCACGTGTCTCGAGGTTCGGGGCGTGAAAACCCCGTTTAAGTGGTATCAGAGCATGGTCAGTGAATGGAGTGATAAGGGCGATGAGTCATGGGATAGTTAGTAGGAAAGGCTTTAATATTCTAATGCATGTGATTGATAGTTGCTTGGTAGCTTGTTTGTGTGGTCGCTCCGTGTTTGTTTGAGAAGCGGGCGTCGTGTTGAGCCCGCTTTGCGTGAGTGACCGTGTGTCGAGGGCCGCCCAGTGAGGGTAGTAGGCCCCGTGTTTCGGGCAGGCCGTTGTTGAAAGTTAGTGCCCGTGGTGCTCCGAGTAGTGCGCAAGTTAGGGCCGGTGTGGGAGTGGTGAAGCATTGTCTCTAGTCAATGCTTGGGTAGTAGCCCCCGAAAGTTCAAGGCTTGCTCGGTTTTTGTGGATGCTTGAGAGGTTGGGAGACAGAATGGTCAGTTGGCCGCCGCTTTAGTTGCTGTTGTTGCCGTCATCATTAGTGCCGCCAAAGCCGTGACCGCCGTTGTTGTCGTTGTTTCTATTGCCGCCAGTATTGTGACCGTGGTTGTGGCCAAGCTTGTTGAGGTCTGTTATGGAAATCTGATCGAGGATCAAGCTATCGTATCTGAGTTAAGGTTCAAGGGTTGCCCCGTTATTGAGAATGAATTATTCCTGACATTTGGTAAAGGTGTAGGTCTTGCAAATGATAATCCTCTGGAAGCAATTGCTGGAAAATGCCACGTCATCTGCACTCCAAAGGACACAAGGAATCCGCAACCTTCACGTGAAGATCTTCAAAAAGCTGACTTCGTCTTTTCTTGTACATTTGATGTCGCACATCTCAAAATAATGGATAAGATAGAAGAGGTGTTGAAAAGGTTATCTGTCATGACAAAGTGGATGAAGACCCTCACAATAATGCGTTGCTAAGTGAGGCAATAGTTAAACCATTGGACGATCACAATAGGCCATTGAAGAAACGAAAATTGGATGCTTCAGAGATATTTGTGGAGGATGAGCTCAAGAATGATGAAGGCAAGTCAATTGATGCTGTCGAGCATCAGGCTCCGTTACAAAGTGGAAGTGCATCTGAGAATAAATTGAGTAAAAATCTCAATGAATCTCCGAAAGGAGAGAGAGAGACCTCTTTTTGAAGCCAGAGGAGAAATTGATGGAACTCTCTTATGAGAAGTTGGATGAAGTGTCCTGTCATCAATCTCCTCAAAAGAATGACAAAAACAATTATGAAGCATTGCAAGCTCTTTTGCCAATTGATGTTGACAAGAACACATGGCTCAAGAAGCTCTCTGTTAGTTTGAATCGCGACAGCATTATAATTCAGTTTGTTCCGTTAGCGTACGGAAGTTTGGGATCATTGAAAGTCAAAGAGGGACTTCAATCCTTGTTATTCGTCATGGAAGATGACCTGGTTCGCCTTCGTTAGTTATCAAATCTACATGGCAACCGTAATGGATGCGTCGCTGAGGGCTGAATTTGGAGAACCCGATTGTGGTACAGAAAGTTTTCTAAAAGTATGTTATGGAGAATTGTCGGGTTCGTTGTCAGGTTTGTTGTCAGGAAGAGAGTTGGAGTTGTGACTGAATTAGTACCTGGAATAGAGCCGATTCTTAAGACTCCTTACCGGATGGTGTTATCTGAGTTAAAAAGGACTGAAGGTGCAGATGCGGGAATTTGGATAAGGGATTCACATGTTCCAGTGCATCACCTTGGGAAGCACATGTTCCATTCGTGATGGAGAAAGTTGGTTTGTTGTGGTTGTACATTGATACATCTCAAGACCGACTGGAGGTCAAAGTGTCATCAGTTAAGGATCAGGAAGAGAGGCATACCAGAGTTGGCATCTCGCAATCAATACGGCAGTTGTGAGTTCATAGTAATGCTGTGTGGTTTGACAGATACCTTAGCTGTTTGTTTGGATCTTATGAGCATAATGTGTAAGGGCACTTAAATCAGTTGTGATTGTGTGCAGTGAAGTTATCCGGGTGTGTTCAGAGAATGCCAAGGGGCACGAGAGACATTTAAGGATGATACTCCAGACCTTGAGGGCTCTCGAATTTTATGCTGAGTTTAGTTAGTGCAAGTTTTGGATGACTTGTGTACCGCTGGTAAGTCACGAGATTTCAAGCGAAGAAATCTTCGTGGACCCTGTCAAGATTAAAGCTCGTGAATAGTTGACCAAGATTGATTACAGTGGCAGAGATCAGAAATTTCTGAGTTTTCTTTCAGTGTTAGCATCGCCGTTGACAAGACTACCGAGGAAGGGAGAAAAGTTCATGTGGGTAAATGAGTGTAGGTGTGGTTTTCAAGAGCCTAGGAAGAGGCTGACAACTGCACCTGTGTGGGCCATTCCATTTGATCCTGGAGGATGTGAGACCTTCAGTAATGCATCATTTAAAGGATTGGATTGCTTAATGATGCAGTATGATAGGGTTATTGCACGTGTGTCCCATCAGTTGAGACCTTATGAACAGAATTACCTGACAGACGACTTGGAATTCATAGCAACAATTTTCCCTCCGAAGATCTAGAGATATCAGTGGTGTGAAGAAAGACTCCAGATCTTTATTGACCGTCAAAGCCTCAAAGTATTTATTTTCTTAGGAGGAATTGAATGAGATGACGCTGTGAACCAGATCTTTTGAAGGACTTGGATAGTGGTATCCGGTATCACCCGGAGAATGAAAGAAGTCACCGATACTTCAAGTTGGAAGTCTTCAATTGTGCACGATCGGCTAAAGTATAGATTTTATTTAAAAATGGTTCAAAATCTGGTTTTCAAAATTGAGGTAGGCTACCCTTTGAATTTTATAGCCGCCCTAAAAAAATTTAATTAAATTAATTTTCAAACTTTTGAAATTGAATCAGATGTTTAAGTCTTAATCAGCGCCTAATTGACAGACAGAGATGTTAAGAAAGTCTGATGAGAGGATGCTAGTAAGAAAGAGATTGGCTTTGAAATTTCTGGGGATGGAAAGTTCGAGTTCCAAGAGTGATTGAATTCACTGGGCAGTGTAGCACTCAGGGAAAGAATTTTGTCAGAAGTTCACTATGGTATCGCGATTTGACCAGATGGTACGAGTAAGTCAGAATGACCGTCGCTAAATTGGTAGGCGATATAAAGATAGACATCGCCAAGCGGCCGTAAGTGCCGAGTTGTCGGTAAGTAAAAGTTCGAATGCGAGACTTGGAGGATTCTACCATCACTTAAGAGTCCCCAAAGTGGGAATGAAAATATATCACAATGGGACATTGTGATGAGCTTACTAAGGATTCAGGAGATTACTGATACCATTTGAGGACAGTGGCCGAATGATGGATGGAGTTGGTCCACTTTGATGATACGAATGGATCCGGTTTTGGGTGTGCAACATTCAGGTTTATGGATTCTGACTTTGACTGGATAAGTTGGGCATTTCATCGGCGCGACTTTAGTGTTTTTCTCTGAGTTGGCCACTCACGAGATAACTAGACTAGCTAGGTGAGTCATTAAGGACTTTAAGGCAAATTGACTTGACGATTCGACCAGGGATCGACTTCTCGACCATGTTCATCTTTAGAGATCATTGCGGCACAGTATAAAATCGAATTAAGATCAAAGATAGGTGAGTTCGACTGAGATGGATGACCAATCGTGGGTGACCCCACTGAATTGGAAAACTCTCATCGACTAACACTACTTTGATTTTTCTGTCGTTTTGGTACCCTGTGTCCGTATGTAAATCCTTGGGATTTTCACGACAATCGAGAATCGACACTGTGTCGAGTGGGTTCATTGTGGCTCGAAGGAAATCGACCACGGGTCATTTGTCCTAAAAAGTTCTGAGAACTACCTAGTAGCCTAGGTTACACCAAAAGTGCGTCAGAGTGAAATTAACCGCTAATCTAAGTTTGATTTCAGAAATTTGAAGATTTTGTTATGATACGAAGTGGGTATATCGAAGTATGTGGGCATCAGATAATTCACCGGCATGGAATGCCGGGGGTGAATTAAATTTCGAATCCAGATCAGAAGTTACAGGTTTGGCAGAGTTTTAGGAGGGGTTCTTTCAGGGGGTTCTTTCTTAAGCAGTGCTAGAGGGTACAGAATTCAGTGGTAAAAAGAAAGTGAAGAAAGATCACAGACCAAAATCGGCTCAGAAATCAGTAATTGCAGTGGTCAGATCGGTGTCAGAGTGAATGCTGGACAGAATTGTCAGAAATTTTCAGTCATTGAGCTTTAGAGGTTCATTGGGGAGTTGAGAAGAAGAGATCAGATGTTGGCGACAAAGTGTCATTTATGCGGAGTTCAGTCAGTGGCCAGTTCAGAAAGAGCAGATTTGGTATACCAAGATGGTATCCTTGATCAAAATAGTCGGACGACACCATGAGACCGAAGGATTAGTTTGGAATAGTGAGACTCGGTGAAACGAAAGTATCCCCGCCTTTTGTAAGGATTGGTAAAGGTTTAAATTTCGAGGACGAAATTTTTATAAGAGGGGAAGAGTTGTGACATCCCGATTTTTGGGTCCTAATTTCGACCGGATAAATAGAGTCGTTTTCGCTCGGTTGAAGCCGGGGATTGTGAAATTGAGGAATATGATGGATTTTGGATAAAGAAAATAATCAATTTGATAAGTGAGACGTCAATTGATTTTATGAGAGTCAATTTGAATTGAATCGAGAGAAATTATAAGGTTCGCCTTTGGTCGTACTTTTAGGATCTAAATTGGTTCTATGGACAAGCCAAGATGTGAATTAAAGTATGGTGACATTGGATTAATTTTTGTGGACTTCAATTGGATTCAATTGAAAAGAAAATGGAAGAAATTAAGGTGTACAAAAATTGGATCCCGGCGGAAAATCAAGTGCACCTATTGAAGAGGTTGTGGGGCTTAATGGAGGATGACCTCACATGAGGTCATGGTGGGCCACTAGAGGAAAGAGAGAAAGAAAGAAAGAAAGAAAGAAAAAGGAAAATAAAAAGGAAAAGGGGAGAGAGAGAGAGAGAAGTGGGGCCCATTGTGTCATCCCCTAGCTTGGGAAAAAGGAAAAAGGAAGGAAGAGAAAGAGAGGAGGGGGAGGGGGAGCTCGACGGAGGGGGGGAGAAGGCCCACGTCGTCCGCGTCGCCCGTCCGCCGCCGCCGCCGGGTCGCCCGCGCCCGCGCCGCCGCGCCCACCGGCCCGGCCGAGCCGCCTCCGTCCTCCTTCGTCGTCGCCGCCAAGCCCGCCGCACGCCTGTGCCCGTGCCCCCGGCCCAGCCCCGCCTCGCCTCGCCCCCGCCGTCGCCTCGCCCGCCGCCGTCTCCTCCGCCTCCTTCCCCGTCGTTCCTCCGCCGCCCCCTCGCCCCAAACCGCCACCGTTAGCCCCCCTTTCCAGCCGTGGACAGCAAACCCAGAAAATGGGTTTTTCAGCCCACTTTGGGGCCGTTTTGGCCGCCTTCCCGGCCCCGAATGCTAGGCCCGCTTTGGAGTTTATCGATCCCGGCGTCGCGCTCGTCGTTTTGGTCCGTCCGGCGCGTTAATCGGGTGAGTTACCTCACTAATCCCTGATTAGCCGGTTAATTATGCCCTAAGTGTGTTTAATTTGAATTAAGTGTGTTTAGGTGGTTAGATTAGATTATTTTAATATAAGTTGGATTAAGGAAATTAGATTAAGTTAATTTGGGTTTAATTAAGGTTAAAAGTGATTTGTTTAATGTTAAGTGTGATGTGACATTTTAGAATTTAATTTAGATTTATTTAAATTGGTTCGAAATTCGGATAAATAAAATAATATTAAAATATTCCGAAATTAATTAAATATTATTATTTATTTAAAAAAAAAAACGGAAAAATTTATTTTTAGCCCCGGTTGCTCGAATTTCGTGCCGATCGTTCGCTTGTGATGTTAGAATTTTAATTTGATGCTTGATTTGTGGCGAATTGAGTGTGATTGCGTAAATTAGGGGTTTTGGGTAGAAATTCCAATTGTAGAATTTGATAGGGATTTGGCCATGATTAACCGCCTATTAGAGGCCGTGCCTATTGAGGCCGTGATGAACCGCCTAGGAAAGGCCGTGCCGAGTGGGGCCGTGATGCCACTAGTTGTTGAACCGCCTATGAGAGGCCGTGCCTTGTGAGGCCGAACCACCAATTAGAGGTCGTGCCTTTGGGGCCGTGATAACCACCTTTTGAAGGTCGTGCCGAGTGGGGCCGTGATGCCACTAGTGTTGAACCACCTTTTCGAAGGTCGTGCCACGTGGGGCCGTGATACCACCGATTGTTGAGTCGACCCTTAGGGTCGTGGTTGGGAGCAGTGATTAATTTGATTGAATGACATGTAATCGACCGAGCCCATTGATCGCTGAGACGATCCAAGTGGTTGATTGATTGATGATGTGATTGTGCCGTGCTTTATTTAATTGTCATAATTGCACGTGATTGAATGATAGAAATTGTACTAACTTGCAGGCGCGGACTGTTGCGAGGTAAGTCTTCTTGACGTGTGGTTAGGTCATGCTGGGGTGTATTTTCTTTCTAATAGGGGCTTAGGAGGGGTGAACTTGCTGAGACAATGTCTCACCCCATTGTGGGAAACACATTTCAGGACCGCAGATGAGGATTCTAGCGGAGTCAGGTGGACCACCGGTGAAGTTGGGCAAGGAGTGCCGAGCCAAGAAGATAGAGGATTGAATCTGGTTAGTAGTCATAGGACTGTTCTTTCTTTTGGTGGGCCGATCCCTAGTGTATAGACTCCGACCTATTTCGGCTGCATGTAAACCTTGTTTGATTTTATGATTGTATGTGGTTTGTATTAAATTGATTTTTGTTCCTGCTATCCTATCCCGTGTTTAATTTGTCAAGGGATTTTTAATACGTTCCGCATGCGCTTATTAAATTAAATTGGGTCGGCGACACCACTTGGGAATGTCGCATTATCACGACCATGGCGGGTTGTTCACATGTCTCAAGGTTCGGGGCGTGACAAGATCGATCCTTACCTGTCCGATGGAAACCACTAGATCGCCAGACTCTCAAACTGAACGTCGACGCCTCATGGATGCCTAGGGAATTTTTGTGCTCCGTGGCTAGTCTAGTACGCGATGCAGATGGTAAAGTGCTGGATGGATTTGGGTGCTCTGCTAGGGTTTTCTTCGGCTAAGGAGGCTGACGTCGAAGCTTTGAGACATGGGTTGCTTTTTGTTCGAGACTTTCAGGCCACACACGTGGATGCATCACCGAGTCAACTGCTTCGGTGGTCAGTGGAAAGTGACTGTTCTGTTGCTGTAGATCAAGTCTTGGGCCGGGCCGAACTGAGTTGGAACTTAAAGGAGGCTGTTCTTCGGTGCAGAGAAGAGCTGGTCCATTTCACCGAGATTTGCCTTCAGTCTTGCCCTCGAGAGGAAACTAAGCCGCGGATTGGCTTGCGCGTAATCACTGTACGAGACAACTCCCTTTAAATTGGTGGATTTCTCCTCCTTTGGCTCTTTTTAACATCTTATGTTCGGACTTTAGTCCTTTCCCATCTTGTAAGACTTCTCTTTACGTAATTATATATAGCATATCTTTTTCGACCAAAATATATATATATATATTTGGTGACAAGATGACCAAGATTCCTTTTGACAACTTTTCCACTTATTATCGGCTAAGCTAATGGGTTGGGCCAAAAGAATATCCTAAACCCAACATACATATCCCAAAACCCTTGTGATAATGAACATCAAACCATTATCCTCCAATATAAGAAATCAAATCCATAATCCATCTCATAAACCATAACACACTTTATAATTCAAAACAGATAAACTTTTGCAACTCAGCTCATCTGTTAGAAATATAATTCGTAAAGTATTTCTTAAGTCATTACAAACTTCATTTCATAAATCAAATCTACAAATCGATATGAATAACTATTCATAATTCATTTCATAAACACTTTGTAGACCATGTTAATAATAAATAGGTAGCAAATGCTCAATCAGAAGTTATGCATCAATCATGCCTTAAACATCACTTTTGTCCTTTAACCAAATCAATATTTTCGCATAACGATTCAACTAAACTACCCTATTTCCTATTCGACTAAGCTACTCTATTTCCTAGTCAAAATGCTCACAAAAGGTCGACAAAACACTTCTAGAATGGCTAATCACGGCGAAAAACTACTAATTTAAAAACAAATACTCGCACGACAAATGGCCATTCGTGTCATATCTCTTTTTACCGAACTCCAATTTAACCGTGCTCACTGTCAAAAGGAAGCCCTTCAAAGTACTAAAAGGTCCATAGGTTGTAATTGACAAAAATTGGCACAGAAAGCTTATGGTCGTTACTATTAAACACATGCACCCAACTTCAAAATTTTATTTTTAGTAAACCGTAAGGCCAAATCGAGTTCTGTAAAATCGTACAACTCCATCCCAAACCATCAATCCCCCTTGATTTCTCAGCTTAATAACTCATAAATTGGACCTCATCATTCAAAATTCACATAATTTCGAATTTGTACTATAATTCCAAAAACTACTATGATTTGACAGACAAAGGACTTAAATCCATATCGGCCTTGTAAATTCGGCTTGACAAGACATATACCCATTTCCTTTTTCCTTTCCCTTTCTTTTTACCTGTTTGTGCATGCCCTTCCTTTGCTTTTATTATAGCATCTTACTCCTTGCTTTGACTAGTCATTTTTTTTTCTTTTTGACCATTGACTGGTCAAACAAGCACAAACAAATGAAGTTATTTGTGCTTTATCTCCTCGTCGAGCTCTCAGGTGCCTTTAGTCGAACTATTGGCAATTAATCATGTAGCATTCTCATCAAGTGGCTTTCTCAATAGACCTACAATAAAATCCATAGTGATACACTAGGTACTTCAAGAGGTTGTAACTGTCCATCCACTCTAGCTCTCACTTTTCTCTTGCCATGAAAATAGACATTGATCATCATGTTCTTAATAATAATCCAGCAGATGTTGTTGACACCTAAATTTTTGCATAAAAATGGATTAATTTTCACCCCAAAAAAATAAAATTAAAATTGCATAACATATAGTTTAGAAGCATTTATTTTATTTTATTTTATTTTGTTCTATTTTATTATTCCATTTTTGCATTGGACCGATGATGAGCGTCGATACGACACGAAATTTTCACATATTCAAATAATATACACTGAGGGACATATTTTTGGATAGAAAGGAAATTTTTGGATGGAATATTTGAAAAAATACAAAAGAGAATATTACGCGGGGTGCATATATTTCAACAATATATTCAGGGGGATTATGCACAAGTGAAATTGGAAGTAAAATATTCCACCAAAATCTAATTCCCTCTCGTATATAAGGTGTTGTGCGCGTACAACAAGGGGGTGAATTCGGAGCAAAAAAAAAAAAATTCAGAGCAAAAAAAGTGAGTGGGCTTCTTTTCCCATTTTCGTTTTCTTTATGTAGGGTCAAAGTCAACAGAAGAAAAGGGAGGGTTTTTCTTTCCTATTTTCGAAGTGTGTAGAGAGAGGATAGTGAAGGAGATGTGCGGCAGACAGGTGAGGTGAACAAAAAAAAAAAAAAAAAAAAAAAGGAAAAGAAGGTTACAAGATCGTCTTCTTCGCGAGGTCCCCTGACGCACCGGCCCTACGCCCACATTGGCCACTGCATCGGCACTGCCTCCACCAACCTCCATCGCGCCTCCGCCACAACGCCTTCGTCATCGTCGCTCCACCATTGCCCGATCTGCCCGAAGCCCGCGATGCCCTTGTCACCGTCACTCCGCCTTTGATCAATCCGCGACACCAGATCGCTGCCCCACACGCAAGCTTCGTCGCCATGTCTGCCGTCGCTTCTGCCGACATTTTGTCTCTGAGTGACCCACCGCACTAGCAACAACGCCCCTGCTCCGCCTCTGCCCTGTTGCCCCTGGAGCACCATTCGCTCATGCCCAAAGACCAACCCGAGCCAAATCGCAGCCCCTTCCGCTCCGAGAACCCTGCTGCTATCCCTGCTTTGTTCGTGCTTGTAGCCCTCCGCTAGTTCCACTCCAACCGACGACTCGACGCCTGCAACACATTCGACCAGTGACTCGACACCTCTGCCCGAGCCCGAGTCGAGCCACTCCACCCTTTGCCCGAGCCTGAGCAAAGCTGCCTGCTACCA
Source organism: Eucalyptus erythrocorys (assembly GCA_014182555.1). Taxonomy (NCBI): domain Eukaryota; kingdom Viridiplantae; phylum Streptophyta; class Magnoliopsida; order Myrtales; family Myrtaceae; genus Eucalyptus; species Eucalyptus erythrocorys. Next base: position 50,131,449 of record CM024602.1, read on the forward strand.
CCCCTCGCTACGACACCAATTGCCGCTCAAGCCTCCTCACCGAAGCTCCAATGATTGTAACCTCCAACCGACGGTGCACCCACCATGAGTTGCCAAGCCTCGTTTGGAAAGCAAAAAAAAGAGGAAAAAAGATGAAAAGATCAAATTAGGTAGTTTCTTTTTTATTTACTTTACTTTATTTTATTTATTTTGTTTTTTTAGTAGAATTATTCCTTAATGTATGATTGAGATTCCCGACATGAGGTAGCCTTTTAAATTAGGGATTGACAGTCCGATTTTTGCGCCCGAAATCCAACTCGCAATCGTTTGGAAAATCATCAATCCGATCTCATGCTCAAGATTTGATTCACGAATTATTTAAAATTGGCCAACTCGATCTCATGCACGAGATATAATTTGTCAATTGTTGGATATCGATCTTATCTTGCTAGATGTGCTGTCGTGTTATTTGAATTGACTTTGTTTTCGTAAAAAAAAAAAAAAATCCAAAAATCTGAGTTAGATAAGGTTTCTTAGGGTTATCTTGCATATTTAGAATAGAAATTTTATTTCAAATTTTTAAATAAAAAATAAAAAATACATTTATTTAGGATGTTAGTTTTTTTAATTTAAATTGCACATTTAATTATGTGTCAATTTTTAATTTCGAATTTCATAGAAAAAGAAAAAGAAAAATATATATAATTCGGGCATTCTTTGCACGTCATTGCATATTAGAATAATATTGCGTTTTTTTAATTAATTATAAATTTAGATATTTCTCTTAGATAGATTTCATTTTAGGATTACTTGGCTAAGATAAGATTCTAGTTTAAATTAGGATTTGGCATGTAACGACCCGGGCCCCACTGTATAATATTGTCCTCTTTGGACACTGAATCCTCACGGCTTTAAAATGCGTTATACAGGTTAGAGGGGCTCAAGCCATTATAAACTGGCCTAAGACTCCCTCCCTAGGCTATGTGGGACAGGAACCCCTTCCTTGCGCACGTCCGGGGACTGAGGCACGGACGCACCGCCATCCCTCCTCCCCGCGCACCGCCGCTCGGGCTGTCACACTCTCCCCTCCTTGGGAGCACAGCGCTCTCGCTGTGGTCCTACACACGGTCGGGAGTCGGCTCTGATACCATTTGTAACGACCCAGGCCCCACTGTGTAATATTGTCCGCTTTGGACACTGAGTCCTCACGGCTTTAAAACGCATTATACAGGTTAGAAGGGCCCAAGCCATTATAAACTGGCCCAAGACTCCCTCCCTAGGCGATGTGGGACAGGGACCCCTTCCTTGCGCACGTACGGGGACCGAGGCACGGACGCACCGCCATCCCTTCTCCCCGCGCACCGCCGCTCGGGCCGTCACATGGCATAACCTAATTCCTAATACAAATTGAATGGAATCTTAATCTAGCTAGATAATCCTTGCATTTTTCCAATTTCAAATTTCATGGAAAATACCAAAAAAAAAAATTGCCTTAGAATTATCCATTTCATTCTTTAGGATAGACTGCATTTTATTTATGTCATATAGTTTAAGTCATATTGTCATACCATATCATTCCATGTTAGATTAGTAACACACATTGCATAAAGCATGATTCCTATTAAATAAGTGAAAACAAAAAAAAAAAAAAAAAAATTGTGTGTTAATTAGAAATCATATCTAAGATTGTTGATGTGAATTTTGATTTAACACTACAGATGCTTTCGTTGTTGCAAGGTAAGTCTTGCAATTTATTCATTGCTTTTCTTGAGTGTTAAATTGGTGGTTTGCGCACATGCATAATAACCTCACATGTTAAGGAAATAAATTAAAATCAATTCAAATTGCCTGCAAAATACTTTTTTTAAAATAAAAGAGAAAGGTATCGAAATGGCGTTAGAGAAATCTAGCGTAATCAAGTCCCCGAACTCACAAATCTCTGGTTCGTAGGAGTAGAGTAAATCTCCCATTACTTTACCTGGGTTTCTAACCGACCCACCAAAAATAGACTAATGGCGACTCCTAACTGAAAAATCAATTGCATGTTAAAAACATAAAGCTAAGTCGCGAATTGGTATGAGCTTGGGAGAGCTCGAGCTAAGTTTATGCTTAGTAATCCATTAACCAAACTTTAGGTTGTTCACCCGAAAATTTGGTTGCGACAACTTGGCAACTCCGCTAGGGACGAGATAGAACTCTTAGTGGACTTAGTTCAATTTTCTCCTCTATTTGAAAATATATATATATATTTTTGTTTGGCAGCGAGGATAGGAGGTATAAGGGAAGTGTTTGCTGACCTTTATTTTGTAAGGAGGTGTAGAAATGTACAGTTTACTTTCATTTATGAAGTGTTGCTTGATATAAACTGTCGTGCATGCCCTGCATTTAGCACTACACTATTGCACACACAACCTGCCGCCGGACATGGGCCACATAGGATTATCTAGGATGGTATTGAGATGGATACCACTTCGACTGCATGCCCGCGGTATGAGTTGTCCATCTTAATCTTGAATTTTTTTCCGGTGTCAAGAATATCCACTTCAATCCACATGCTCGCGACCCAGATCGGCTCTTTGACCAAGCTGAAGTTATGAGGACCCGACTTAGTCCGCATGCCCGCAGCTAGTCTAATCATCATTGTGGCTTCACTTTGCTAAGTCTGTCTAGAGTAGAAATCGAGCCTCACATCTCATGTACATGTTTATGTAGTTATCGATTTTTCTTGGTGAAGTAAGTCTTCTATCCCCGTACCATGCAATTTATTTTGTCGTGCTTTTGGTCGGTCCATGAGAATCTAGGTCAATCTTTGATCTAATTCTTTTTTCAATCAGAAATGAAATGAAGAAATTAACATGCAATGAATCATTTGAAAATGTTTTTTGAAGAATTTGTTTTCAATTCATATCTTATTTGGAAAGTTTCAAATTTTGGCATTTCCTAATTCATCTCTAGGAAATTTGGTCCTTGCTAGGGTGTCTATTTTTATTTTTCTAGCTCCTTTTAGGAAATTCCCTTATTGTACAAACTTTTCATGAATAAATGAAAAAAATGAAAAAAAAAAAAATCGTTCAGATCATTGTCATGGATTGATTTTACACCTCAAGCTTACATGTTTCTGTTCATTTGAATTATGTGATTGGAGCGATCCTGCTCACCCATCTGTACATGGTTGTAAGCTAAAAGGGCGGATCAAAACAAGTGAGAAATTGCGACCTAAAGAAGAAAGCCAAGGGACTCTTGAACCATCTCATTTTCTTGAGGTAGCCGAATTTGATGCCACCATGAAGAGACTGGTGACGTATTTGGAAGGAAGAATATCTGACCTGAAAGGTTCGCATCACAAGACCAAGGAGGATGAAGAACTCAAGCATACATGATTCATGAGCATTATTTTCTTGGCCTGATGAGGAAACATTTGGAAAAGGCACATCAAGTTGCAATGATAGATCAATTGGCTCAACTGTTGCTCAACTAGTTAATATGGGTCACATCTTGATACCACTTGAAGTATCCTTTGTGAAATCAAAGTGTTTTACATTTGCATGCTTGACGGAATTTTCATTCTTAATAAGAAAATGAGGAGCAAATAAAGGAGGACTATCCATCTTTGGTGAAAGAGGTAAATCTCGTCCTTGAACATAATTAATTTTGGGAGATGACACTTTGTTCTTTTCCTTGCAGATGACAAATTGCGGGCATGACAGATTTTGGTAGTGACATGACTAAGACAAAATCTCGACCCGAGCCAAAATGGATGTGCAATTTGAATTTACTTTGATCATATTCATACACGTTCTCTTGTGCAGGGGCAAAAGCGGATTTTCAGTCATGATTAATAGGGACAATCCAAGGACATTCATTACTGAGGCAATCCTTTTGTGGGGCAATCCCCTGAATTAATGCTTAAAACCATGTTTTGAGTGTGGTAAATTGTCTGTTTTGAAGTCACAAAAGCTTTTCATGCTTAAAGCTACCAGACTCTTTTGAAAAGAAAATTTCTACAGTGATTTTACCTATTTAGCTCACCAATTTCATGTGGAGATTTGTCAAAATGGACAGTTCAATGGAGTGGTATTAAATGCTTAAGAATGTGAAATGAGACGTGTTGGAATGATGAAAGGCAAACCCTATCTTATACACAGTCCCCTACTCATACACTTGTCAGATAAGTGTAGGAAGGTTCATACCCACAAGGTAAAGAATTCTCTCACAAAAGGTACGACAATCGAAATGATGAGGGGCGGTTCATTTTTCTATTCCAAACACTACAAGTGATCAATTGCTTAACCCCTTTGAGCTCCATACACTAATGGAAATTCTTTTCAAATTACCCTTGTCAAGAACCACCCCACATTAGGGCAAATTGGAGGTAAGACAATACCATAAGAAGAAAATGGAAAAAAATTTGCTTAATCTCACTTGCATCAATCTTTAAGTCGTGCTATTATATTGAATTCATGTGGTAATTAAAGAAAGTGCCTTTGAATGACGAACATTTTTTTTCCTACATATTTATATCCTTTCCATAGCCCACTTGAGCCTACAATTTCATTTCTTTAAACCCAGTTGGTGATCATCCTTCACATTGGGGCAAGGCAAAAAGTAATTGTTTAAACAGTATGGTCTGAAGTGTTGGCGAAGACTTCCCAAAGGTTCAAATGTCAAAAGCACCATACGATCATTCAAAATAGAACCAAAGGGCATGAAAAAGCAGTGTGCCTGATAAAAGTAAAGCCAATGCCCATGAAAAAAGGTGAAAAAAAAATGAATGAGAACTAGAGGCATAAAAAGGCGGTGTGTCTGATAAAAACAAGATCGATGCCCATAGATGAAAAAGAGAGTCAAGATAAGGACTATCGATTGTAAAAAGGCGGCATCCCTCATGGAGCAGCATTCAAAGAACACAAATACTGAGCTTTTACAGTTAGTGGAGCACATTGTCAAAACAATCCCTGGTGAAGGAGAAGACTTGCGACAATGCCTAGATGATCATCAACTCTCACCATTTACATATATTTTAATGATCATTTCATTTCTGAACCCAAGAACCCAGCCTACATTACGTCCCTCGTAAAGTCTCTTCTGATTATGGCACTTGAATTAATGTAGGAGTTCACATGTTTTAAGCATCACTCAAAGAAGTGCAAGCAAGATTATTTCTTTCTCATTTTATAGGGTTCTTGACTTGTAAACCCGAAGATGATTACAGATTTGTTCTTTCAATTGCCTTGACTCAAAGAGTCCCTTTGTTAAGCCATTGACCAAGCCCACATTACAGTCCTTATTAAAGACCTCTTGGATTGGTAAGGTCGTACTATTTGCGAGAATACTCGAACCCTTGTTGGTATGATGATAGTGACATAGAATGATTCTCCTAAAATAGTCATTTTGAATGAGAGTGAGTAAAAGTCCATTCTAACTAAAAGCTTTTCATTTAGTATTTTTAAGAAATTCATGTCATTTGTCTTGAATGACAATCCTCTCATGTGGAAATTTGAGTGATGCAAATATGATAAAGCGATTCTGCATAAACCTTGATTGAATTGATGAAAACCTCGCTAAATTTTGAAATGTGCATTTTAAAGTAGCTCAGATTGTCTACCTCTTCAATGAATGCATATCAGTTTTTTGCTCTAATCATGTATGACAGGTAATATTTTCTTGAAGAACGAGTAATACTTGACATTCAAGTTGCTCCTTGAAGCCTTGAGATTCGGCGTGCTTTCGTAGCCCGAAGCCCTTCTCACTGACTTGGCGTGCTTTTGTAGCCCAAAGTCATTTTCATTGACTCGGCGTACTTCCGTAGCCAGATGTCTCTCTTAATTGACTTAGCGTGCTTCTGTAGCCCAGAGTCATTTTCATTGACTCGACACGCTTCCATAGCCCGATGTCCCTTTTCATAGACCTGGCATACTTCTGTAGCTCGGAGTTCCTGATCTAGCGTGCTTTCGTAGCTCAGTCTCCTTTTCATTGACTCGAAGTGCTTCCGTAGTCCGATGTCTCTCTTAATTGACTTGGCGTGCTTCCGTAGCCTAGAGTCCTTTTTATCGACTCGGCGCGCTTCCATAGCCCGATGTCCCTTTTCATAGACTTGGTGTACTTCCATAGCTCGGAGTTCCTGACCCGGCTTGCTTTTGTAGCCTAGAGTCCCTTTCATTGACTCCACGTGTTTTCGTAACCCGATGTCTCTCTTAATTGACCTGGCGTGCTTTCGTAACCCGGAGTCATTTTCATCGACTTAGCATGCTTCTGTAGCCCGATGTCCCTTTTCATAAACCCGACGTGCTTCCGTAGCTCGGAGTTCCTGACCTAGCATGCTTTCATAGCCTAGAGTCCTTTTCATTGACTCAGCGTGCTTCCGTAGCGCGATGTCCCTTTTAATAGACCCGGTGTGCTTCCATAGCCTAGAGTCCTTTTCATTAACTCAGCGTGCTGTCATAACCCGATGTCCCTTTTAATTGACTCGACGTGCTTACATAGCCCGATATCCCTTTTAATAGACCTAGCGTGCTTCTGTAGCCTGGAATTTTTGACCTGGCATACTTTCGTAACCTAGAATCCCTTTTATCGAACTGACGTGCTTCCGTAGCTCAGCTTTCCTTTATATTAACATGGCATGCTTTCGTAGCCCAAAGCCCTTTATATTGACTTGGCATGCTTTCGTAGCCCAGAGGCCATTTTATCGAACTAGCATGCTTCCATAGTTCGGATTTCTTTTATCGACTTGACATGCTTTTGTAACCCAGAGTCCTTTTCATCGACATGGCGTGAGTCCCCCTATCAAATCGGCGTGCTTTCGTAGCTTGAAGTTCCTCTTAATTAACACTTGATTGAGCTGTCCCCCAAAGGTTTTTCTCGAGGTTCAGTCTGATTAAGGCGACCGAAGAAATGTTTGAATCATGCTTAGATGATCTATGTTGCAATGCTAGGCGACCGAAGAAAGATTCGAGTCCTAGCTAAGAAAATCCTCAGTTTAGGCAACCATAAAAAGGTACAGGTCCTAGACAATATTTGTTGCTTTAATAGGTGATCGTAGAAAGGTACAGGTCCTAAAAAAGCTATTCCCCATTCAGGCGATCGCAGAAAGGTACGAGTCTTGAAAAGTGAATCCCCGTTTAGGCGACCGCAGAAAGGTACAGGTCCTAGACAATATTTATTGCTCTAACAGGCAACCATAGAAAGGTATAAGTCTTGGAAAAGCAATTTCTCAATCAAGCAATTGTAGAAAGATACGAATCCTAGAAAATCAATTTTTTTCGTCAATGCGACCGTAGAAAGGTACGGGTCCTAGACACAACCAAACACTGCCATACTGGGTGACCAAAGAAATGTACGGGTCATAGGAAAGCAGTTTTCTTACAAAACCTTGCTGCTATACTAAGCGACCGTAGAAAGGTATGAGTCTTAGAAAAGCAGTTTCCTTACAAAACCTTGTTACTATTCTGGACGATCGTAAAAAGGTACAAGTCCTGGACATGTGATGCAAATTATCTTGAATTACTCTACTCTCTTTGAAGGTAAGTTATTCCAGGGAGGTTCATTTACCATTTGCATTAGCATTTCCATGCATTATATAAATTGTATTAAAAAAATGGAATTCATTTTCCAATAAAAATCATTCAAAACATGTGCATAATCAAAATTTAGATCTCAACTTGTCTTTGAAGGCAACCTCTACGAGGGGCAGTTGTTAACATCTAAAATTTTTGCATAAAAATGGATTAATTTTTACCCCAAAAAATTAAAATTAAAATTACATAACATATAGTTTAGAAGCATTTATTTTATTTTATTCTATTCTATTCTATTCTATTCTATTCTATTTTATTCATTTTTTGCATTAGACTGACGATGAGCATTGATACGACGTGAGATTTTTCACATATTTAAGTAATATACACCGAGGAACATATTTTTGGGCAGAAAATGAATTTTTGGATGGAATATTTGAAAAAATATAAAAGAGAATATTACGCGAGATGCATATATTTCAATGATATATTCAGAGGGATTATACACAAGTGAAATTGGAAGTAAAATATTCCACCAAAATTTAATTGCCTCTCTTGTATAAGGTGTTGTGCGTGTACGACAAGGGGGGACAATTCAGAGCCAAAAAAAAATAAAAATTCATAGCAAAAAAACATGAGGAGGCTTCTTTTCCTATTTTCGTTTTCTTTATTTAGGGTCAAAGTCAATAGAAGAAAATGGAGGTTTTTCTTTCTTATTTTCAAAGTGTGCAGAGAGAGGACAGTGAAGGAGACGTGCGGCAGACAAGTGAGGTGAAAAAAAAAAAAAAAAAAAAAGGAAAGAAGGCTACAGCGTTGTCTTCTTCTCGAGGGCCCCCGATGCACCAACCTTGTGCCCACACTGGCCACTGCGCTGGCACCGCCTACGCCAGCCTCCACCACACCTCCGCCACAACGCCTTCGTCACCATCGCTTTGCCATTGCCCAATCTGCCTGAAGCTTGCGACGCCCCTATCACCGTCGCTCCACCTTTGCCCAATCCGCGACACTGGAGCCCCACCCCACCCACAAGCTCCGTTGCTTCTGCTGATGTCATGTCTCCGAGTGACCCACTGCACCAGCAACAACACCCCGACTCCGCCTTTACCCTGTTGCTATCGGAGCACCGTTCGCTCATGCCCAGAGCCCAACCCGAGTCGAATCGCAGCCCCTTCCGCTCCGACGATGCTACTGTTGTCCCTACTTTGTCCGTGCTTGCAACCCTCCACTAGTGCCACCCCGATTAGCGACCCGATGCCTATAACACATTCAACTAGTGACCCGACGCCTATGCTCAAGCTCGAGTCGAGCCGCTCCACTCTCTACCCGAGCCCGAGCAAAGCCGCCTACTGCTACCCCTCACTGCGCCACTAGCTGCCGCTCGAGCCTCCTCACCGGAGCTCCAATGACTGTAACCTCCGACCGACGGCGCACCCACCACAAGCTACCAAGCCGCGTTTGGAAAGCGAAGAAAAGAGGAAAAAATCAAATTAGGTAGTTTTTTTTTTATTTACTTTATTTTTTTTAATAGAATTATTCCTTAATGTATGATTAAGATTCCCGACATAAGGTAGCCTTTTAAATTAAGAATTGACAGTCCAATTTTCGCGCTCGAAGTCCGACTCGCAATCGTTTGGAAAATCACCAATCCGTTCTCATGCTCGAGATTTGATTCGCGATTTATTTAAAATTGGCCAACCCAATCTCATGCGTGAGATATGGTTCGTCAATTGTTGGCTATCGATCTTATCTTGCTGGATGTGCTATCGTGTTATTTAAATTGACTTTGTTTTCGTAAAAAAGATCCAAAAAATTTGAGTTAGATTAGGTTCGTTTTTTAGAATATTCCTTGTCTTAGGGTTATCTTGCATATTTAGAATAGGAATTTTATTTTGAATTTTTAAAATAAAAAATAAAAAATGCATTCATTTGGGATGTCATTTTTTTAATTTAAATTACACATTTAATTATGTGTCAATTTTTAATTTCGAATTTCATAAAAAGAAAAAGAAAAAAATATAATTTGGGCATTCTTTGCACGTCATTGCATATTAGGATAAGATTGCGTTTTTTTAATTAATTATAGGTTTAGATAATTTCTCTTAGATATATTTTATTTTAGGATTACTTGGCTAAGATAAGATTCTAGTTTAAATTAGGATTTGGCTTAACCTAATCCCTAACACAAATTAAATAGAATCTTAATCTAGCTAGATAATCCTTGCATTTTTCCAATTTCGAATTTCATGAAAAATACATAAAAATTGCCTTAGAATTAATCCATTTCATTCTTTATGATATACTGCATTTTATTTGTGTCATATAGTTTAGGTCATATTGCCATACCATATCATTCCATGTTAGATTAGTAGCACACATTGCATAAAGCATGATTCCTATTAAATAAGTGAAAACAAAAAAAGAAAGCGTGTGTTAATTAGAAATCATATTTTGGACTGTTGATGTGAATTATAATATAATATTGTAGACTCTTTCATTGTTGTGAGGTAAGTCCTGCAATTTGTTCATTACTTTTCTTGAGTGTTAAATTGGTGGTTTGCACGCCCACATGATAACCTCACATGTTAAGGAAATAAATTAAAATTAATTAAAGCTGCCTGTAAAATGTTTTTTTAAAAATAAAAGAGAAAAATACCGAAAGGGCGTTAGATTAATCTAGCGTAACCAAGTCTCCGAACTCACAAATCTATGGTTCGTAGGAGTAAAGTAAATCTCCAATTACTTTACTTGGATTTCTAATCAACCCACCAAAACTACACTAATGACAACCCCTAATTGAAAAATCAATTGCATGTTAAGAACTTGAACCTAAGTCGCGAATTGATATGGGCTTAGGAGAGTTCAAGCTAAGTTTAGACTTAGTAATCCATTAGCTAAATTGTAAGTGGTTCACTCAAAAATTTGGTCACGACAAATGTTTTCTCTCAATTCCCTACGCATTTTATTGGCCATGTATGAGGTTTGAATCAAGGGCTATGAGCATTGTACAATCTCTCATTTTTCAACATTGAGTAATCAAGAACACATAAGCGCCTACAATACCTCAAGAATCTACTTGTCAATCAGCTTCTTCTCCTTCTTTGATGTTCCTCAACCAAAATTTTTTGTCATTCTATCTAGACTTGATTCTTCTAATCAAAATTGGTTGTGCTTGGAGATTAGATAATTGAGCACAAAGCTAATAAACCAATACCTCTTCGATAATGAGTTAGGTAAACATATATAGCTTAGAGTTGCAATTTGCATTACTTAATGATCAAATAAAGGAACGACGACAAATCATTACCACCTAATTATTCTTTCAAGAGACACGACTCACGTGGATATGTCCGATCATTACAAAATGCAATGTGATTTTTTGTCATATCACACTATCCAATCAAGTCTAGGTTGTTGATATTAGGTGATCATTGTGTGAACTTCATTAAAATGGGAAAATTACAGGTCTCAGTTAGTTTGCTTGTCTTTTAATGTGTTCTTGTCATATCAGGTGTGGCGGCCGTTGGGTCTGGGTCGTACCTAACATGGGCGAGCCAAGTGACAGACCGTGACCTCTGCCCCTAAGGTCCTCATTTCTCCGTTAAATACTTTAAAAATTACAAGAAAAAAGAATTAAATATAATTAGAAAATTAGGCAAAATATTTTTTCTCACCTCCCAAATAAAAAATAATCCTTCGTTTCGTAACTATATAAATCAATGATACCAACCAATTATATAAAAATGGCTTCCTTTAAGTCTCTCTCTCTCTCTCTCTCTCTCTCTCTCTCTCTCTCTCTCATATGCTTATGTATCTATCAACTTTAGTTCAAAGATTCCTATATACCCACGATAAAAGGATTGCATGCTAGTTCTTCTTCAATCAAATCAAGAAAGTTTTAAATTGGAAAGAAATGCTATGACTACACAGAGATATCAACTGTGACACTTAGAATCTTTTTATTGAGTGACCGGTTACTAGAATAGGTCCCAAAAATTTTGTGACACTTAGAACCTTTTTATGAAGTTAAAGAATTCAGGAAATCTTCGATCATCAATTAGCTCCCGCTCCCAACAAATATCCCATCACGTGGAACAACTTTCAATTGATTTAATCTCTGTCAGGTGAAATCCATCATGAGCATGGGATGATTTTCAAATAATGTCGTATAAATTCAATGATGTCGTGTCGAATTTGCTAAATGTACATCTAATCCGGGGATCTACAATGGATTATATTTTCTAGAAAATGGTAATGATGCGTGTTGATTTAGTTAAGCTCGAAACATCTGACAGCAGTATAGTCAGGACGATGCCTGTCGTCAGCAAGGTTTATCTGGTCTATTTATTTGACTTTCTTCAATTATGCAAATGCCCATTTGGGTTCCAAGAGGGCTGTACCTGAAAACACGAATCTTGAATGTTTTTTTGGTAAAGTATTATTATTATTTTTTTTTTTTGGTAAAGCACGAATCTTGAATGTTCATCTTTTGAATAAAGAATAATCCGAGTTTAGTCATGACGTTGCCTGTCGTCAGCAGGGTTCCTCTGGTCTATTTATTTGACTTTCTTCAATTATGCAAATGCCCATTTGGGTTCCAAGAGGGCTGTACCTGAAAACACGAATTTTGAATGTTCAACTTTTGAATAAAGAATAATCGGAGTTTAGTCATGTGTTTGTAAAATTGTAAATGCAAGTGCATGTGTCGAACAAGTAATATAATGATAAGAAAAATTATCGTTCTACGGAAATTGATGATTAATAAACCAATTAATTGACTAATTCTAAAATTTATCTAACAGATTAAAATATAATTAAGAATAAATTAAAACGAAATTTGTAGACTAAATGCAATAAATCGATCGATAAATATGTTAGAGCATCCGATTTCATCATAATCACTAGATATGAATTTCAGATTGTTATGAATACAAGAACAATATCAAACATGTGATAGTAGAATTTCCTAACCTATTTACTATCCTATCTCTAGGTATAGCAAATCTACTCAATTTATTAATCCACTATTTCTCTATGTGAATTAAAATAAACATGAGTGCATTAAAAATTATGAATATTCCCGGCTTACAATGAGTCTTTTGGATCACCTTCTCACCGAAAGTTACACAAATAACGCGGTATATTTCTATCCACGTTTAATTCATAGTTATATATTATAATGAACAATTGCATATTATCACTTCTCAGTCTCAAACATGCACATCAGATCATCCAAGTGGTGGCTAGTCACTCAAAAGCATTATACACAATAATATATAACTCACATGAATGAAATTAATTGTAAAACATAAAAATCATGAAATACACATCATCATGGTTAGGCTACATCGTAGTCCTAACAAAAGAAAATTAGAATATAGTAGAATAAGAAATAAAAATATAAATCAAACCCAGCATCTTGAATCAAAGAATAAGAATTCTGTCACCACTTTGGTCTTTTCTTCAAAATACGTGAAAAAACTCTCAAAAGAATAAAAAAAACTATCTAACAAAAACCTAACTTCTCTCCCCCTATCAATATTCTCCCCTTTAGAGAATATATCCAAGCTCCAAACAATTGCGCATAAAATCAGGGAGTAAATCAGATGATTCTGATTTGATATCTATCTTCCATTGCCTTTTTTATTTGAATTCATGATTTTACCATTCTTTTCCTTATCTTCTCCATATCTCATTATTCTGCATAAACAAGGAAAATTCAAATAATTAGAAGGAAATCCAAATATTTTCTCATAGATAATGCATGAATTGTTGCCTAAAATAGGTAAAATAACTCTATTTTTATAGAGTTATCATCATGACGTTGCCCGTCGTCAGAAAGGTTCCTTTGGTCTATTTATTTGACTTTCTTCAATTATGCAAATGCCCATTTGGGTTCCAAGAGGGTTGTATCAGAAAACACGAATCTTGAATGTTCAACTTTTGAATAAAGAATAATCCGAGTTTATAACTTTTTTGGCTTGACTTAACAATAAACAAAGGAAATATATAACTACTGCCAGCAGTGACTGCGATGGTTTGGACTCTCTCCCCCTAACGCAAGGGGAGGAGTTCGAATCCCCTCACGGTCGTTAGGGATTCTTAAGTGTGGCGTCAAGGTGGTGGATCCTCCGCTAGCATCACCCAGGGTTTACTCTCCGATTTTCGGCCGTGCGGGAGTTCCCTAAGTCACCAAAAAAAAAAAAAAAAAAAAAAGGAAATATATATATATATATATATATATATATATATATATATATATATAGGGACTAGGCCACATAAAAAGTTTGGTCCTCATATTTCATAATACATACGAGTCTTGAATTGCACCTTATCTGCTTTATGAGACTAATATCTTTATATATATATATATATATATATATATGTTTATATGTATATATATATATGTTTATATGTATTTTTAGCCTCAAAATTACTTTCTTAATATCAGCTTCTTAGTATTAAAAACATTGAGCGATTGGAGATCTAATCACCAAGTGTTCTTAGAAATATCTCCTTAGTATGAAAAGAAAAGAAAATGGCTATAAAGTAAGTTTGGAAAAATTGTTCAAATAGTTTTAAATCTATTGCACTTTTACTAAATTAGTTTTAAATTTTTAAATTTTACCAATTTAGTTCTAAACATTTACATTTTGCCAATGCAATCCTAAATCTTTTCACTTTTTGCCAATTGAATTCATCAAACTAATTTTGATCGAAAATTGCTCACTTGGCACTTCTTAAATAATATTTTTGTAGTATTTTATTTTTTATGGTTTTTTTCTTCTTTTTTTTTAGCTTTTTTTTTTTTTTGGGGGGGGGAGGGGGTTCGAATCTAGTCAGCAAGGATTGCCAGCCAACCCTCACGGCCACGAGCAAGGGTTGGTCAACCCTCGCAAATTCTAGGTGAGGGTGTCACCTTCCTTGTGAGCTCTTGGTGAGGACTGCGATGCCTTCACCAGTGAATGTGAGGGCGCGAGAGCCATGATGCCCTCACTAGATCTAGCCAAGCAAGGGCTACCTAAGCCCTCGCCTGGCTAGATTTAACAAAGGTGTCATGGCCCTCGCCTAGAGTTGACAAGGGTCGACTGGCTCTCGCCTATGGCAACCCTTGTCGGCCAAATCCAAACCCAATAAAAAAGTAATCATAAAAATTCAAAACATTATTAAAATATTATTTAAAAAATACCACGTTAGTGCCAACCGTCCACGTCGTAATTTCCAACTAAAATTGGCCAAACGGATTGAACCAGCAAGAACTGAAAATGTTTATAACTGAATTAACAAAATTGAAAAGTTTATGATTGAATTGACAAAAGTACAATAGATCTAGGATTTTTTAGACAATTTTTAGTAATTTTCTTCCATGATCTTTGATGCTAGAGCAGACAGATAACTAGTAATAATTGATAGGGCATCCATTTACTCCCATCATCTCAACTAGCGGATAAAAGTATCATTGCTCCCTAAACTTTTGTCAATGATTAGGGTACTTAGCTAAATACTTAGTCTTGCTTTTGAGTTTTATTATTATTATTATTATTTTCAATTGGATCCTTGAACCATATCGGTCTTTATTCAAATTTGTTATTTTATTAGATGTCACGATCGCCTCTAACCATAGGCAAAGAGAGAGGCACAAACCACACCCTCACCATCAACGGGAAAAGGACAGTAATGGTGCCATAAGTTGTGTAAGGCGCTTACTTTGGTGCCAAAAGTTTCCATCGAATCACTTAAGTGTCAAATCGGAAGAAAAACGATTACTTTAGTGCCACCGGCGAAAGATTCCAGCCAAAATCTGACGTGGCCTCAAACTCTAGCGAGCCACATTAGCGTACGAAACCAATAAAAAAACGCCATGTGGATTTCCGGCCTATCAATCGGCGTTGGCACCAAAGTGAGCGTTTTTCAAATTTTTTGGCACTTAAGTGATCCGATTGAAACTTTTGATACTAAAGTAAGCGCCGTACACAACTTATGGCACCATTAATGTACTTCTTCCCTAGATCCGGTGACAATCAAGGCAAGGGTCACAACTCTATCCATTGTGAGGAGTGAATGGCTAGAGCATGACGTCGAGCATGGGGTGCCCATGGAGTCACAATAAAGCAATCACAATATCCCATAAAATAAAGCACACGACTTTAATAATATACATATCTTCAACTTTATACAACCATCGGTATTACTACCTTCATACAACTTCTAAACAAAACCCAAATTACATCAATCCTAGGAGGTTCGGGATCACCTATCTCCAACACCATTCCTACTCTAAAGAAACTTGTATGTACAAAAGTCAAGCTATGCTATGGATAAGTGACCTGGCCTATCTATATGTCGTGGTCACCATTAAAACCCCTCTACAGTTCAATCAATTCACTATCAATATTCAAGTACAAGGGACAAATTGATGGGGAATTTGGCAAGTACCACGGACCTTGTCAGATTTGGTGCGGTGGAGCCTCACTCAAGGCAAGCGAGGCTTGGCTCACCAGATATTGGCGAGTTCGAGCGTCATTGACCTTGAGCGAACTCGTCCCTCACTTGTGGCTCATCGATAGCCGTCTTCATGGCGGATAATTAGCTGAGGAAGAAGCAAAAGAAAAGGGAAAAAATCTATATATTTCTATAATTTTCTTCAAGAAAACTAAATTAGATTTTCTACACCAAACGATAAAAAAAATATTTTTCAATTCGTAATAATGTCATTTTCGTAAAAAATGATTTTTGGAAAACATTTTCTACAAATGTCAACATTTTTGCGAACCAATCGAGCCTTAGTTTAATACCTAAAGGATCCAAATCCGAGTCGCAAAAAATTGAATGTATGAAACTAATCGTTTTCTGAAGTAGTAAACCCACTCCACTCTTGTGAATTAAGAAGATGACCAACATGTATGCAGACGTTCCACTTAGAAAGTGTGATAATTGTCACCCATCTAAAAAAGTGTATCTACTTTTCCACAGCAGACGATTAGAACAATTAACTGTGGGGCCACATATTCATCTAACATTTTAAAATTTTAAAATAGTTGACAATAATCCTACAAAATCTCATATGATATTAGAACTGGAGTCCTGAGTTAAAATATTTCACAGTCCTATTTACCTACCCCAATTATTATGTCCACGCTTAGTGCTAGGCAATAATACCATATTTAGTGTTAAGATGAGTATTAGAATAATTAAATATTAAATCACACATTTCTTTAACAGGTTAAGTTTTTAGAAAAGTGATCTCACACTTGCGCGTAAAGCACATCTCCACATAGAAACTTACCAAAATTTCCATTGGAAAAGTTAAGAAGATGCTCCACTAGGGTTTGTCTGCTCGTATTGCAATTGGTTTCGCCCAAGAATAATGCTAGAATTTTTGAAGGTCCGATTATCAAGTGATGCAGCAAACTTCACTTGACTGTATGAATATGAACCGCTTATTTAAAAAACCAGCCACGATTTGATATCCCCCCGTGATCCTTTCTTTATAAGGGGCTTTGGTTCACCCAGCATTATTCTTCCCGATATAAACGAGTAGCCCAATTTGTTCTTGTCATGCTCATTAACCTTACCAAGTTTTTGAAGACTTGAAAGCTGTCGGTCCTTGTCAACTTACCTTATTTCACTTGGTTCCGATCAAAGCCATATAAAGGAAACATGGGCGTCCTGCGTTTCTCGATCGGTGTTCTTGGTACCTTTTTATGTCTCAACCTCAGTTGTACATTTCTTCTTTCTTTTCGATTATTCTTCCTTCCTCACATGTTCTTAGCTTCAACCCTACGCAATTTGCCTCGTTCCATATGTAGGAAATGCGGCGGGTCTGTTCCTCTTTATGGCACCTGTGTAAGTCTTATAGCGCTTGCTTTCTTATCATTGTCTATGGCCAGAAACTTGAAGTAAACAAATTCCTGCAGGATTACCTTCAAGAGGATCATAAGAAGCCGGTCAACTGAGCAGTTTTCGGGCATCCCCTACGTGATGGCCTTTCTTAATTGCTTGGTCTTCACTTGGTAATCTCTTCTAATGATGTAAATTCTACAAGTGCTGCTAAACAAATGATACGAATGCAACTAAAGAATGATAACCGGTTGTGAGCTAGCTAGTCCACTAGCACCAATCAACACTAATCAGTTTTCTATCATATCACATATACCAATCTCCTGTCATCCCTTTTATCCAAAATTTGTTAAGTTATGTTGCCCGTCGTGATTTCGAACTTTTAACACTTAGTTGATTTTCTAGTCAATCTGAATCCAAATGTTTTCTTCATTATTCTCCGTTCCCTTGCTTCTTCCAATCAACCTTGCACAAATAGTCTATGTTTGTTTACTTATGCATAACCGACTAGCTTAACAGGTATGGCCTCCCATTTGTGTCACCAAACAATCTTCTCATATCAACCGTTAGTGGCATTGGCGGTGTGATTGAATTCACATACATAGTGATCTTCCTCATATATGCACCGAAAAAGGAGAGGACCAAAATCATTGGACTCTTTGCTCTTATTATGACTGTGTTCCTGGTCATCGCCTCCGTCTCCCTCCTTGCGTTGCACGGAAACACCAGAAAATTGTTCTGCGGCATTGCTGCGGCCCTTTTCTCCACTATCATGTATGCTTCGCCTCTCTCAGTCGTGGTAAGATCACTACTCCATCATGATGAACCCGAGAGCAAGACCTCATATTCGAATTAAGATAGCATGTGATCATTCACAATTGGGTTTCCAACGTTTTCCATGGATACATGCAGAGGATGGTGATCAAAACAAAAAGTGTGGAGTACATGCCATTTTTCTTGTCGCTGTTTGCATTCCTATCCGGTGTGTCGTGGCTCGCCTTCGGCCTTCTTAGTGGCGACCCATTCATCATGGTACGCTACAACCCTTATATTGTTGCTTATTATCTATGGATATTACTTTGGCATCACAAGTTCTTTACATCGTAATTGAAGTTAGAATCGTGTCAATAAGTGTAACATCATTCCTTAGTTTACTTGAAGAAATTGATGTTGCCGTAGGTGCCTAACGGATTCGGAACTGGACTTGGGATTGCCCAGCTGATCTTATATGCAATCTACCGCAAGAACAAGAGTCACACCGAAAATACCATTAAGGGTGACTTCCCCGGGATGGATCTTGGAAAGATTGATCAAGCGAAGAAGCCAGATCCGAGCCATGTTTAATTTCTTTCAAGAAAAGATTACCCGTTCTCTTGAATGTACTGCCAACTGTTGCAGTTCACTTAGATCTCTTGAAAGATATGAAACATAGTTCCTATGTATAAGTGATGTGACACTTTTTACGTGATAGCTGATATTAACTCCTACTTAATGAAATTATGGTTTTTCCTAATTTCTTTTATTTTTCCCTTCAATTATTTCGACCGGCTCACTTGAAGCCGACGGTAGAAGTGTTTGTGCAGAAGGGATGATGCAACCGACTTCATTCAAGCGGCATGAAGAGTCTGTGCTCGCTAGGATACATATAGTCCTTATTTCATCAACTGTAAAACAATTTAACTATTCGACTAAACAAAGATTTTACATTGATTTAATAAGTAAATTAATCTGTTTTATAGAGTGGCGAGTATTTAGATAGTTTATATTCAGAACTTAAATATGAAAGTTCACGTGGTGGAGATGTTGAATAACTACTAATACATGCTTTCTCATGACGAGGAAGGCCTTATTATATCATAAATTAGGTCAATCGTCAGTCGAAACCGGGATTAGTGGTCTAAGCATTGAGAACGATAGTACTTAGGACTTCTATGTTCAATCATTAGATTAAGCCTCAATTATTGGATTAAGCCCGCTGCATCATAGTCTTTCATTTCCTAGATCCTACGCATTGGCCATTCACTGCCAGATTACATGCGACCAAACGTAATGGAGGCACCTGATTTGCTAAGGTTATCTTCTATTTTCAAACAGCACACACTATTTAGTCAACCGACATTGCTTCTCGTCTCTTTGTTTATGGCAGGAGTCACCACTAGGGAAAAGATTTTTGGTGGAGGTGGTGATGAGAATCAAATTGTACAACCCAAATTAGTCTTATTTAACGTTAAAGTAAGTGGCTCCATTATTTAAAGAAAAAGATATCATGCGTGGAATCTATACTCTCTATGTCATCGTCGGGCAAACATTTCTTCGATTTGGATCCATCGCATATGAATATCGCATATGACTAGGAAATACTCTGGTGAGCATCAATCTAATCATAAAATAAAATTAGGAACGTGATATGCTTTCCACTTGATTGATGGGAGAATATCTACTGGGTAATCAAAAGGGATCACGATCCTTTTGATTTGATCAATAAATTAGGATCTTGCAAACTCTTAATCACCATTTGAAACTTGGGATTACATGTCATCATTTCAAAAAGTTCAAATTAATTCAAATACTTAAGACCATTTAACCTAGGGCAGGAAAAAGGTGTGCCACCAACATTCTTTGCTTCAACAGTAACCCCACTCCACATTAACAATCATGTGGAACGTTTCAAGTGAGATCAATGTCACCTTCAAATCTACTTTTAGCAATTATGGCTAACTTTTCCATTACTGAGACATTTACTTCGGACATGAGTTCTTGCTTCCCCACTTACATTGAGTATTTTAAGCTCCAATTCAAGTTTATCGGCCTAACCTAAACCCGAAACCCTACAAACCATGTTATCCTAAGATAATTGTCCAGTGGGCTCTGGCTTCCCCAAAGTCCTATGCTAATAAATACTTCAATTATAATATTGCAACAAGGCATCATGTCATGTATTTAGGCGAGAGAGAGAGAGAGAGAGAGAGAGAGAGAGAGAGAGAGAGAGCTCGGGGGGGGGAATGGCATCTAAGAATCATTTTTCTTTTTCATTTTATTATTCTAGGATTTTTTTAGTGCTGGCCGCCCATTCTGCCCACAATAATCACGCTTGAGGAGTGCAAGTATAAAAGGAATCCTATCCCCTGCAAAAGGACAAGATGAAAGGATCCTCTCATACATTGTGAATCTGCACTCACACATTTGCGGAGAAAATTATTCGAAGGATGCTAACCTTATTATCTGCCAGACAATTCAATTATATTAATTTAATTTTAAGTCTTTTGATAACTTATCAACTTAGTTATAAACCTTTCAAATGTGCTATATTAGTTTCAATATATAAACGAAGATAAAGGTACCAAAAAAGTCTTTAAAACGTCAATGCTAATGCCATTCATGCCACGTAAGATGGCTATCACCTAGGTCAGCGATTTCAAATAAAAATTAACTGGATAAACTAAAATTGGCACAAATGCAAAAAGTTTAGGATTAAATTGATCAAATTAAAATGTTTATGACTAAATTAGTTTCTTACAAAAATTGGTCGATAGAGTCAATTGGCACACATATTAAATATTTAGAACTAAATTGATTCGATTAAAAATTTTAAGATTAAATTGGTATCAATATAATAAGTTTAGGAAAAAATTTTGGGATATTGTTCATTATGAACGAACCAGAGCGAATATATTGGCCAGACGGATTGAACCGGCAAGAATTGAAAATGTTTATAACTAAATTGATAAAATTGAAAAGTTTATGATTGAATTGACAAAAGTATAATAGATCTAGAACTTTTTAGACAATTTTCTCAAGTAATTTTCTTCCATGATCTTTGATGCTAGAGCAGACAAATAACTAGTAATAATTGATGCTAGAGCAGACAGATAACTAGTAATAATTGATGCTATACCACACAATAAGACTTCTTTCTTGAATGATAGGGCATCCATTTACTCCCATCATCTCAACTAGCGGATAAAAGTATCATTGCTCCCTAAACTTTTGTTAATGATTAGGGTACTTAGCTAAATACTTAGTCTTGTTTTTGAGTTTTATTATTATTATTATTATTATTATTATTATTATTATTATTATTATTATTATTATTATTATTATTATTATTATTATTATTATTATTATTATTATTATTTTCATTTGGATCCTTGAACCATATCGGTCTTTATTCAAATTTGTTATTTTATTAGATGTCACGATCGCCTCTAACCATAGGCAAAGAGAGAGGCACAAACCACACCCTCACCATAGATCCGGTGACAATCAAGGCAAGGGTCACAACTCTATCCATTGTGAGGAGTGAATGGCTACAGCATGACGTCGAGCATGGGGTGCCCATGGAGTCACAATAAAGCAATCACAATATCCCGTAAAATAAAGCACACGACTTTAATAATATACATATCTTCAACTTTATACAACCATCGGTATTATCTAAACAAAACCCAAATTACATCAATCCTAGGAGGTTCGGGATCACCTATCTCCAACACCATTCCTACTCTAAAGAAACTAGTATGTACAAAAGTCAAGCTATGCTATAAATAAGTGACCTCGCCTATCCACATGTCGCGGTTCACCATTAAAACCCCTCTACAGTTCAATCAACTCACTATCAATATTCAAGTACAAGGGACAAATTGATGGGGAATTTGGCAAGTACCAAGGACCTTGCCGGATTTGATGAGGTGGAGTCTCACTCAAGGCAAGCGAGGCTCGGCTCACCAGAATTTAGCGAGTTCGAGCGTCATTGACCTTGAGCGAACTCGTCCCTCACTTGTGGCTCATCGACAGCTGTCTTCGTGGCTGATAATCAGCCAAGGAAGAAGAAAAGGGAAAGGAAAAAAAAAATCTATATACTTTTGTAATTTTCTTCAAGAAAACTAAATTAGATTTTCTACACCAAACGGCAAAAAAATATTTTTCAATTCATTTTCAACTTTCAACGAAGTATCAGAAAATAGTCATTTTCGTAAAAAATGACTTTCTGAAAAACATTTTCTACAAATGTCAATTTTTTTTCGAAACAATCGAGCCTTAGTTTAATACCTAAAGGATCCAAATCTGAGTCGAAAAAAATTGGATGTATGAAACTAATCATTTTCTGAAGTAGTAAACCCACTCCACTCTTGTGAATTAAGAAGATGACCAACATATATGCGGACGTTCCACTTAGCAAGTGTGATAATTGTCACCCATCTAACAAAGAGTATCTACTTTTCCACAGCAGACGATTAGAACAATTAACCGTTAGGCCACATATTCATCTAACATTTTAAATTTTTAAAATAATTGATGATAATCCTACAAAGTCTCATATGATATTAGAACTGGAGTCCTGAGTTAAAATATTTCAAAGCCCTATTTACCTACCCCAATTATTATGTCCACGCTTAGTGCTTGGCAAAAATACCAGATTTAATGTTAAGAGGAGTATTAGAATAATTAAATATTAAATCACACATTTATTTAACAATTTAAGCTTTTAAAATAGTAATCTCACACGTGCACGTAAAGCTTCATGAATTCTTACTTCACCATCTCCACATAGAAACTTACCAAAATTTCCATTGGAAAAGTTAAGAAGATTCTCCACAAGGGTTTGTCTGCTCTTATTGCAATTGGTTACGCCGAAGAATAACGCTAGAATTTTTGAAGGTCCGATTATCAAGTGACGCAGCAAACTTCAGTTGACTCTATGAATATGAACCGCTTATTTAAAAAACCAGCCCCGATTTGATATTTCTTCATGATCCTTTCTTTATAAGGGGCTTTGGTTCACCCAGCATTATTCTTCCCGATATAAACGAGTAGCCCAATTTGTTCTTGTCATGCTCATTAACCTTACCAAGTTTTTTAAGACTTGAAAGCTGTCGGTCCTTCTCAACTTACCTTATTTCACTTGGTTCCGATCAAAGCCATATAAAGGAAACATGGGAGTCCTGCGTTTCTCGATCGGTGTTCTTGGTACCTTTTTATGTCTCAACCTCAGTTGTACATTTCTTCTTTCTTTTCGATTATCCTTCCGTCCTCACATGTTCTTAGCTTCAACCCTACGCAATTTGCCTCGTTCCATATGTAGGAAATGCGGCGGGTCTGTTCCTCTTTATGGCGCCTGTGTAAGTCTTATAGCGCTTGCTTTCTTATCATTGTCTATGGCCAGAAACTTGAAGTAAACATAATTCCTGCAGGATTACCTTCAAGAGGATCATAAGAAGCCGGTCAACTGAGCAGTTTTCGGGCATCCCCTACGTGATGGCCCTTCTTAATTGCTTGGTCTTCACTTGGTATTCTCTTCTAATGATGTAAATTCTACAAGTGCTGCTAAACAAATGATACGAATGCAACTAAAGAATGATAACCGGTTGTGAGCTAGCTAGTCCACTAGCACCAATCAACACTAATCAGTTTTCTATCATAGCACATATACCAATCTCCTGTCATCCCTTTTATCCAAAATTTGTTAAGTTATGTTGCCCGTCGTGATTTCGAACTTTTAACACTTAGTTGATTTTCTAGTCGATCTGAATCCAAATGTTTTCTTCATTATTCTCCGTTCCCTTGCTTCTTCCAATCAACCTTGCACAAATAGTCTATGTTTGTTTACTTATGCATAACCGACTAGCTTAACAGGTATGGCCTCCCATTTGTGTCACCAAACAATCTTCTCATATCAACCGTTAGTGGCATTGGCGGTGTGATTGAATTCACATACATAGTGATCTTCCTCATATATGCACCGAAAAAGGAGAGGACCAAAATCATTGGACTCTTTGCTCTTATTATGACTGTGTTCCTGGTCATCGCCTCCGTCTCCCTCCTTGCGTTGCACGGAAACACCAGAAAATTGTTCTGCGGCATTGCTGCGGCCCTTTTCTCCACTATCATGTATGCTTCGCCTCTCTCAGTCGTGGTAAGATCACTACTCCATCATGATGAACCCGAGAGCAAGACCTCATATTCGAATTAAGATAGCATGTGATCATTCACAATTGGGTTTCCAACGTTTTCCATGGATACATGCAGAGGATGGTGATCAAAACAAAAAGTGTGGAGTACATGCCATTTTTCTTGTCGCTGTTTGCATTCCTATCCGGTGTGTCGTGGCTCACCTTCGGCCTTCTTAGTGGCGACCCATTCATCATGGTACGCTACAACCCTTATATTGTTGCTTATTATCTATGGATATTACTTTGGCATCACAAGTTCTTTACATCGTAATTGAAGTTAGAATCGTGTCAATAAGTGTAACATCATTCCTTAGTTTACTTGAAGAAATTGATGTTGCCGTAGGTGCCTAACGGATTCGGAACTGGACTTGGGATTGCCCAGCTGATCTTATATGCAATCTACCGCAAGAACAAGAGTCACACCGAAAATACCATTAAGGGTGACTTCCCCGGGATGGATCTTGGAAAGATTGATCAAGCGAAGAAGCCAGATCCGAGCCATGTTTAATTTCTTTCAAGAAAAGATTACCCGTTCTCTTGAATGTACTGCCAACTGTTGCAGTTCACTTAGATCTCTTGAAAGATATGAAACATAGTTCCTATGTATAAGTGATGTGACACTTTTTACGTGATAGCTGATATTAACTCCTACTTAATGAAATTATGGTTTTTCCTAATTTCTTTTATTTTTCCCTTCAATTATTTCGACCGGCTCACTTGAAGCCGACGGTAGAAGTGTTTGTGCAGAAGGGATGATGCAACCGACTTCATTCAAGCGGCATGAAGAGTCTGTGCTCGCTAGGATACATATAGTCCTTATTTCATCAACTGTAAAACAATTTAACTATTCGATTAAACAAAGATTTTACATTGATTTAATAAGTAAATTAATCTGTTTTATAGAGTGGCGAGTATTTAGATAGTTTATATTCAGAACTTAAATATGAAAGTTCACGTGGTGGAGATGTTGAATAACTACTAATACATGCTTTCTCATGACGAGGAAGGTCTTATTATATCATAAATTAGGTCAATCGTCAGTCGAAACTGGGATTAGTGGTTTAAGCGTTGAGGACGATAGTACTTAGGAATTCTATGTTCAATCATTAGATTAAGCCTCAGTCATTGGATTAAGCCCGCTGCATCATAGTCTTTCATTTCCTAGATCCTACGCATTGGCCATTCACTGCCAGATTACATGCGACCAAACGTAATGAAGGCACCTGATTTGCTAAGGTTATCTTCTATTTTCAAACAACACGCTATTTAATCAAAGACATTGCTTTTTGTCTCTTTGTTTATGGCTGGAGTCACCACTAGGGAAATGATTATTGGTGGAGGTGGTGATGAGAATCAAATTGTGCAACCCAAATTAGTCTTATTTAACGGTAAAGTAAGTGGCTCCATTATTTAAAGAAAAAGATATCGTGCGTGGAATCTATACTCTCTATGTCATCGTCGGGCAAACATTTCTTCGATTTGGATCCATCGCATATGAATATCGCATATGAATAGGAAAAACTCTTGTGAGCATCAATCTAATCATAAAATAAAATTAGGAACGTGATATGCTTTCCACTCGATTGATGGGAGAATATCTACTGCATAACCAAAAGGGACCACGATCCTTTTGATTTGACCAATAAATTGGGATCCTGCAAACTCTTAATCACCATTCCAAACTTGGGATTACATGTCATCATTTCAAACAGTTCAAATTAATTCAAATACTTAAGACCATTTAACCTAGGGCAGGAAAAAGGTGTGCCACCAATATTATTTGCTTCAACAGTAACCCCACTCCACATTAACATTCATGTGGAACGTTTCAAGTGAGATCAATGTCACCTTCAAATCTACTTTTAGCAATTATGGCTAACTTTTCAATTGCTGAGACATTTACTTCGGACATGAGTTCTTGCTTCCCCACTTACATTGAGTATTTTAAGCTCCAATTCAAGTTTATCGGCCTAACCTAAACCCGAAACCCTACAAACCATGTTATCCTAAGATAATTGTCCATTGGGCTCTGGCTTCCCCAAAGTCCTATGCTAATAAATACTTCAATTATAATATTGCAACAAGACATCATGTCATGTATTTACGCGAGAGAGAGAGAGAGAGAGCGCGCGGGGGGCGGCCCCGGGGGGAATGGCATCTAAGAATCATTTTTCTTTTTCATTTTATTATTCTAGGATTTTTTTAGTGCTGGCCGCCCATTCTGCCTACGATAATCACGCTTGAGGAGTGCAAGTATAAAAGGAATCCTATCCCCTGCAAAAGGACAAGATGAAAAGATCCTCTCATACACGGTGGATAACCTTTCAAATATGCTATATTAGTTTTAATATATAAACAAAGATAAAGGTACCAAAAAGGTCTTTAAAATGTCAATGCTAATGCCGTTCGCACCACTTAGGATGCTATCACCCAGGTTAGCGATTTCCAACCAAAGTTAACTAGATAAACTAAAATTAGTGCAAATGCAAAAAGTTTAGGATTAAATTGATCAAATTAAAATGTCTATGACTAAATTAGTTTCTTACAAAAATTGGTCAAATAGATTCAATTGGCACAAATATAAAATGTTTAGAATTAAATTGATTTGATTAAAAAATTTAAGACTAAATTGGTATCAATACAATAAGTTTAAAAAAATTTTGTGGTACTGTTCATTATGAACGAACCAGAGCGAATCTATTGTATTCAGTTCATTATCTGACTTTGCCAAGAAGTAAGGCCTTCCACTTTTGAGCAGTTTTGCTGTTGTCACTTCGTCTCATTTTCTTTCTTCTCACTTACTCTCTGACCTGGGAAAAGCCATGGACGTTCTCTGTTTCTTGTGCGGTGCCGCGACCCTCTCAACACGACTGGGTTGGGAAAGTGGCAGGTTTAAATGTAATGTCGAATTGTTGATCCATGGTCGTCAATCGGTGCGGAGAACTCTCAAACCCTTACCACCACGATGTTGGAATTTTTATTTTGGTTCACTTATCCGTATGTAAATATAACAAGGCCATGGACGTTCTCTGTTTCTTGCGCGGTCCTCTTGGTGCCGTGTTTTACATTCCGATTTCTGCATTTCCTCCTGTCATTCGAGCCTGACCTCTGTCATGGCTCCGCTTGTTCTCGGCCTTAATGCTGTACGCTTTCCCTGTATCCAATATAGGAAATGCAGTTGGTCTGTTCCTTATCTTGGGGCCTATGTAAGTCGCAGAGTATCGACTTGCTAAGTCATTATCTTGTCATTTTTAGCTAAAGCTTGTGAAGCTGCATAACTACTCTAAGATCATGTTCAAGGGGATCATAACAAGCTGGTCGACTGAGCAGGTCTCTGGTGTCTCCTATGTGATAACTCTTCTTAATTGCCTCTTCTACACTTGGTAAGTCCTGCAAGATCCGCAACGATAAACACAATGTTACTAGGGCACTAATCAGCTATTTCTATCGATCATTGGACAGCCTTCTGATATCAATCATTAGCAGCATAGGAGTAGTGATTGAGTTCGTGCATGTTCCGATCTTCATCACATACGCATCGAAGAAGAAGAGGGCAAAGATCATGAGCCTCCCTGGTCTTGCTCTGATTCTTTTCCCAACATTTGCCTTTGTCTCCCTCTTCATCCTTCATGGGAAGACCTGTAAACTCTCGTGTAGCATCACGTTCCACATTTCCTCTACTATCATGTATGCTTCACCTCTATCAGCACTCCAAGCCAATCCAACGGTATCAGGATATGATCCTAGATCCTCTACTCTTAATAATAGAAACAATGTTGGTTAAAATAATCATATTGAGAGTATGAATTTGACAAACCAATGGTTCATAGATTGGTCAAATGCCAAATATGGGAAATTTGAGGTTTGCGGTTGTTTTATCGTCAGTTAATACAAATATTCCAGTTAGGCCTAATTTGCCAATTAATATTAACATAGATAATTTGGTAAGACTGGTATCACCGCCAAGGGGGCAAGCTGGCCAACCAAATCGTCAATTAGACCCAACATAATTTGCCAACGAAGTTCGACAAGAATAGAGTTTGAATAGGAAAACCTTATTTTAAATGGATTGATAATCAGCCTTTTTCTAGAAATTTTAAAATTCCAATTTTGTCATCTTCACTGGCGAACATAAACAATCAACCATTGGACATAGCAATCCATTTATAGCTTAATGTAGAGAAGTAGTGTCGCGACCAAATTTTTTGGGGGTACACCACTTAGGATTTGGCTAATGGATTACTAACCCTAAACTTAGCTCGGGCTCTCTCAAGCCCATACCAATTCGCGACTTAGGTTTAAGTTCTTAACATGCAAATGATTTTTCAATTAGGAGTCGCCACTAATCGATTTTTGGTAGGTTGATTAGAAACCCAAGTAAAGTAATGGGAGATTTACTTTACTCCTACGAATCAGAGATTCTAGGTACGAGGATTTGGTTATACTAGATTTTTCTAATACCCTTTCGGTACCATTTTTTTATTTTCAAAAATGCTTTTACATGCAGCTTAAATTAATTTTAAATCTATTTCCCTAACATGTGAAGCGATCATGCGGGTGCGCAAACCACCAATTTAACACCCAGATAAACAATGAATAAATTGCAAAAACTTACCCCAAAGCAACGAAAACATTTGCAATGTTAAATTAAAATCTACATCAACAACCCTCGATATGGTTTCTAATTAACGCGCAATTTCTCTTTTTTTTCACTTAATTAATGAAAATCATGTAATATGCAATGCAATATTAATTAAATGACCTAATTCTAATGACATGTGATTTCTGATTAAATGGGCCTAGCAAAAATACTAAATGCGTGCATCTCAATGATCTAGACCTAATGACGTGCATATGACATTTTTTTCTTTTTCCTAAAAGAATGCATTTTATCCTAAATAATAAAACTAATTTAACCTACGACACTTTTTGTATTTTTCATGAAATTCGAAATTAGGTAAAATGTGAAAATTGCCTAACCAAGTTATGATTCTATCTAATTTATATTAAGGATTAGGTCAGGCTAAACCCTAATTTAAACTAAGATGTTGTCTTAACTTAGCAATCTCTAACCTAAGATGCAGTCTATCTAAAAACGGAAATCAATTTATCCAAAAGGCCTTTTTTGGTGTTTTCTCTTAAATTCGAAATTATAAAAATGCGAAAATTACCTACCTAAATTAAAATGCCATCTAATTTGTATTAGAAATGAAGTTGAGTCGAGATCTTAATTAAAATTAGGATTTTACCCTAACTTAGAAATCCCTAACTAAAATGCAATCTATCTAAAATTATCTAAACTTATAATAAAAAAACCAACATCTAAAATTAAACTACATGCAATTTTGCTCTAAAATGCAATGACATACAAAGAATGCCTTAATACTACATGAATTATTCATGATGATTTTTTTGTTTTTGTTATTTTATTTTATTTTTTGTTTTTATTAATTTCGGAATTAATAATTGCCAAATGATTAAATATGCAACCTAAGCTAGAAACTAGCAACCTAAATTGATTGATTTGAGTTTTTGATTTTTTCAATTTTTATTTTTTGAAATTCGAAATAAAATTCCTATTCTAAATATGCAAACCCTAAAACCAAAAATAAACCTAATTCTAACCTACATTTTTTGGATTTTTTTTTTTATGAAAACAAAATTAACTTAAACGACACGGTGACAAATCAAAGCAAGATTGATATCCAAATTGACGAATCATATCTCGCGCATGAGATCGGGTTGGCCAATTTTAAATTAAATCGTGAATCAAATCTCGCGCATGAAATTGGATTGTCGACTTTTGTAAGAGATTGTGAGTCGGATTTCGGGCGCGAAATCTAACTCCCAATCCCTAACTTGAGAGTCATTTCACATTGGAATTTCAATCATGCATTGGAAAATAAAACAAACGAAGAGACAAAACTATAAGGCAAATTAAATAAGCTTACCTAAATAAGATAAAGTAAATTTATCAAAATAAATTAAATCTACCTAAGAATAAACCTATCAAATAAGATAAAACAAATTCCCACCTAAATTTGGGGTTTTTCCCAAAAATCCAATCGGTAGAATGGGGCTTGGCGCGGCACGGCTCAAAAGCGATGGCTGCTGTAGTCGGCGTGGCTAGACAAGGCCGCAACAAATTTGATGGGCTGCGGTGGTGACTCCGTGTGATTCAACAGGGCCACAGCTAATTCAATGGGCACCGTTGGGCCGGGCTTCGCTGGGTGCAACTTTGCGCCTGCGGAACCCACGGACGCATCTACACCAAGGAGAGGATGCTGGCGACCGCGTTGAAGTTCTCCTGTCACGCCCTTGGACTGCTGGTGGAAGCGGTGGGATTGACGCTTGATGGGCCCACGGACGCGCTGGAGAGGCAGAAGGCCGCAATTGGAACGACGGCCCGATGGAGCAACAGAGGCAGAGAGAGCGAGAGCTGCGGGGCGTGCGTGGAAATCCCGTCGAGGGAGTCCCCCAGCTTTCACGATCCGCTTTTCCTCTCAATTTCTCACGCGCGTTTATTAATTTTGTCGTGTACGTCCCCCTCTGCCATGTGATCCCCAAGAGAAGACTTCCCCCTTCGTTGACTTTGGAACACCAAAAAGAACCCACGAAAATTCAACAGAAAGAAAACCCCTCACGATTTCTTTCTCTCTCGCACGATTTTTCTTTTAAGGTACCCTTTCTCAATTTTGGATCATGGCCAGTCCCCTCACGATTTCTTTTCTCTCTATGCTCTCAATTGTGGCCGTATGTTCGATGTGTGGCCTCCCTCGAATTTGTATGCGAACAAGACATTTTATAAGAGAAAAAATTGAGTCCTTGTTGCATATTTTGTTTCCAATTTTGCTCGCGCATAATACCTTAAATATATCGTTAAAATATACATATTCACGCAATATACTTTTTGCATTTTTTCGCATATTCCATCCAAAAAATTTCATTTCTGCTCAAAATACACTCCCGGTGTATATCTCCTGAATATGTGAAAGATATTAAAGAAATATGTGAAAAATCCTTCCCTCATCGACGGTCTAAAATGAAACAAAAATGCTCATAAACTGTATGCCATTTTTTATTATTATTTTTTTAATTTAGCAAAAATCAACCCAAAAATTTAGGTGTCAACAAATAGGAACAAATAAATATTTTAGACTTAGGTTGTATCAATTATCTTTTTCAAAAATTGCTTTAAGTTAGTTCAGTAATTTACCATCTAATTCGGTGTGTAATTGGGCAAACATGGAAAGACAATTTCATTCTTAATTTTATAGAACCATATATGAGGTATTGATTGTTGATTTGGTCACACTTTAATAATATAATAATGAGTTGGTCGAGTGTATTGCTTGATTTAAGAAGGCTAGAAATAAATGTCTCACCACATTCTTAGAAAAAAGAATTCTCAAATTTGGCCTGAAATTTGACTTGAGAGAAATGCTTGAAGATTAAGACGTTGCCAATTTATTTCAACAGGCAATGAAAATGTTTATGTATGAGAAATTGCCGCGGAGAGAGAGAGAGAGAGAGAGAGAGAGAGAGAGAGAGAATGGCACATGAAGACTTTATACAAAAAGTGACTTTAGAGAGAGAGAGAATGGCACATGAAGACTTTAAGGATAATGGCAGTTAACGTTAATTAATTATAGTTTAGCCTTAATTGTGATTAAGAACGGTTTAGATCAAAGTTAAGCACAATTTGTTTAAGCAATTACAGTTAGATTAATTAATGATGGCTAGTGTTAATTACTTGTATTTATGTTAATTAAGCATGGTTAGTTTAATTAACCCTAATTAGTTTAATTAATCGTAATTATTTAATTTAATTACATTTAGTCTTAGGTAATCGTAGTTAGAATAATTAATTACGATTAGTCTTCGTTAATATTGATTAGTGTAATTAATCACTATTAGCTTAATTAATCATGTTTCAGCGCTAATTAATCGCCATTAGTGGAAATTAATTATGGATTAGCCGTTAAGTAGAATTTTATACTTGATTTATTGGGTGAGATTATGCATAATTATGACTATCTGAGCTTGTAATGCCAATCCAAATCATGAGTTTAAATACTCTTTTCAAATAAGGTTTATTTTTAAAAAAATGGGCAAACTTTGAGGTGTCGTGTTTGGATGTCATGTTTTATGTGTTAAATAGAGCAATGTAGTTTTAAAATAAAAGCGTGCAAATTTTGATGGATTAATTTTAAGTGCATGACCATGTGAGATTATTTTATCAGAATTTTATATGTAATTTAAAGGTTTGTTATATAAGCATGAACTCTTTTACATTGAACTAATTAACGGCGGATAAAAATTGACTTGAGTGTTGGCATGCTTATATAATCACTTAATTGAACCCGTCACCCAACGGAAGCTTGGGGACAATGCTTGATGTTTATCAGATGCCCGGTAGGAGTCCGGAATCGAGTCACGGTTGAAGTCAAACTGATGTTTCTTTTGTGGAATGTCGTCTAGGCGGGGGTTCTAGACGATGCCATGCCCGATGGGATGGGATAATGTTCGGTCATGCCAAAAAACTATTAACTCGTGTGTTGGCCATGGCCTAAGGGGTCGTAACAATCGAAACAATGTGGACAATTGTGATGCATTGCGCTTGATTATCGGATAAAACCATGAGGCACGATATTAGACAAGCTAAAACAGATTTTTTATTTATGATCAGGACTCGTGTGAATGCTTGGTGCATGAGAGTTATGTTTTCTGATTATTGATCATACTTGTTGCATTGGTGTTGGCATATGTGATGTACTAATATTCAAGGGTGTATGTGCTATTGAATGTTTAGGCTACCTCTAACATGAATTTACATCCTAATCGAGGCTTAAGCTGTTAACTTGCTGAGATTTATATCTCATCCCCTTGTTGTTTATTATTTTTTGGGCCCGTAGTATGGGAATCATTGTGTTCGGTTCACGGTCTGTGGAGACAAGAAGTTGGCCTCACATTAGAGAATTTTAAGTTAACCTTAGACCCCTGTTGGTTTTGGTGGTTGTTTGTAAACACGCAACTTCCTAGGGTTAACAAACATATAAAACAAAGTAGTATTTTAGAAAAGTCACCATTGTATTGCTTTACTATCCCTATTCTTTGCTAGTTGACTGGGTGTTTATATAGATTGATTATGCATGTGTTAAATTGAAAGAGAAAAAGAATTGGTCGGCAACACATCTTGAGACGTCACAAATTAATCGACCGTTGAGGGATGTTCACGCGCTCGAGATTCGGAGCGTGACAGGCTACATCTAACAGAGATTTACATTGTAATTAACATATCTCACCTCTCTGTTATGATCATCAATTACAATAAAAAAAAATATTATATATAGGCATCAATAGTTATTCATCGGCTCAATTTCAAACTATCAATAAAATGTGGCCCAAACTATAAGAGCCCTCTAGCAGCCGAGGCATTGCCCTTATTCCCCATCAAGGCGGCCCCCGGACCCCATTCGCTCACCGAAGAGCGGGACTCCCATGTTTTCTTATCGATGAGAAGTATGAACTACGTCTCCACAATGCATGTATATGCTGCATTAGAAAACATCCATATCAGCAAATTAGTGTGATGTAAATGAGTAGATATGTTCTAATTGACTCATAACTCATTTGTTTATGTTTTTATATGAAGTAAGTCTAATAGGATATATTCATGGGCTTGGATTTGGACTCACCTCGATAATCTCCCCAGCGAAGGTAAGGGATTCTGCTTCGTGCTTCAAACAGCTCCTCAACTAATACTCGCTGCAAAGAAGCTCCATAGCTAAGGTAGAGGTTCCCCCTTGGCCTCCATGGCCGTGGAGCCTCCATTGCCGCGGAGATTTCTTCGGTTGTTGTCGCTTAAATAGCACACGTTATTTAGTCAACCGACATTTCTTTTCATGCCTTTGTTTCTGGTGTCACCTTTGAGGAATAAATTTTGGATTGGTGGTGGTGGTGAGAATCAACACGTTGGTCAACCCAAATTTGTCGAATCCTACGTTAAAGTTAGTGGCTCCATTATTCAGAGAAAAGGATTTGTTTGTAAAATCCATGCTCCCTATCTTTATCATTGCATAAATGTCTCTTTGATTTATATCCAACTCATATCATAAGGAAAACGTCGAATGAATATCAATTTAATCATGAATAAAATTGTGAACTCGATGGGCTCTCCACTATATCATCAAAAGAGACAAGGATCCTTTCCATTCGATGATGGATATTGTGAATTGTTAGTCACTCTTAGAAACTGGGGGTGAGGTGTCATCGACTCAAAATGTTCAAATTAATTCAAACACTTGAAGACCATTCAAACTCCATCAAGAAAAAGATGTTGCACTAAGATTATTTGCTTCAAGAGTAACCCCACTCCCCATTAGTGGATTATAAATATTACCAAAATAAATATAGATGCAACGTTCCACTAAGAATGTGTGATCGATGTCACCTTCTAATCTAACTTTTAGCAATTATGGCTAACTTTTCAATTACCGAATCATCCGCTTCCGACAAGAACTCCTGCTTCACCTCTTCCATTAAATATTCTAAGCTCTAATTCAAGTTTATAAGAATCCATTTTGGAAAAGAAGAGAAAGTTCCACTAATCTTTGTCTGCTCTCCTCATATTAGAGTTGGGTTTCTCTATATATGAACGAACCAGAGCTATTGACATTGCCAAATTAGAAAGGCCTTCAACTTCAGAGCAGATTTGCTGTTGTCACTTCGCCTTGTTTACTTTCTTGTCACTTGCTTTTGACCTGGGGAAAGCCATGGACATTCTCCGTTTCTCGTGCGGCATTCTCGGTACTGCGTTTCACATTCCAATTTCTGCATTTCTTCTTGTCTTTCGATTCCGTCCTCTTTCGTCACTTCACTTGTTCTCAGCTTTAATGTCGCACGCTTTCCCTGTTTCCAATATAGGAAATGCAGTCGGTCTGTTCCTTTTCTTGGCGCCTATGTAAGTCACAGTGTATCTGTTTGCTAAGTTATCATTCCGTCTTCTTCACTAAAACTTGTGAAGTTGCATAATTATTCTAGGACCACGTTCAAGAGGATCGTAAGGAGCCGGTCAACGGAGCAGTTCTCAGGCATCCCTTACATAGTAACTCTTATTAGTTGCAGCCTCTCCACTTGGTGAGTTCTATAAGATTCGTAAAAATTAGCACAATGTTACTAAGGCACTAACCGGCTTGATTTTCAATCTAATTATCTAAACTCGTGGGAATCTCTCTATACTTAGAAATGGCCAAATGATTTCACAGGTATGGACTACCATTTGTATCACCAGACAACCTTCTGTTATTGATCATTAGCGCCATAGGAGTTGTGATTGAGCTCACGTATGTTTGGATCTTCATCACATACGCACCAAAGAAGGGGAGTCAGAAGATCATGGGACTCTCTGGTCTTGCTCTGATTCTTGTCTTAACATTTGCCTTTGTCTCCCTCTTCGCCCTGCATGGTGAGACCCGGAAACTCTTCTGTGGCATCATGCTCGACATTTTCTCTACCCTTACGTATGCTTCACCTCTATCAGTCATGGTAAGAACTACTGTATTGTTAGATATAAAATATATTTCGCACTAATTCTGACAGTTTAAGCTTCTGGAGTAAAGGATTATGCACTCAATTTAGATCTAGAATGCATCTTACATCTTAGAACATGTCATCATGAAAAAGATATGTGAGCTAGTATCAAAAGTTCAAAGTGTATTTGAATTATACAATTGGTTTCATCTGTTCCAGTTGGTTTATACAGATGTTGGTGATTAAGACGAAGAGCGTGGAGTTCATGCCTTTTTTGTTATCGTTGTCCTCCTTCTTATGCAGCATCTTTTGGCTCGCATATGGCCTTCTTAGTCAGGACCCCTTTCTCATCGTAAGCATTCACCTTATATCGTAATTGAGTGAATGTGTAAAGCGAGTATTCGAACTATGGTAGTTAATGACTGGGTTTATTTGAACTCGATAGTCATAAGAAAATCTTCGTAATGGCGTTGCAGGTGCCCAATGGACTGGGGACTGGACTTGGGATTGCCCAACTGATCTTGTATGCAATGTATGGCAAGAACCAGAGTCATACAAAAAACGAGTCTAGGGATGAATTCGGGGAGATGGATCTTGAAAAGACAGGTCAAAATGAAGAAATGGAGTTGCCACGCTCAAGCTTTACCGCTTCTAGCAAAAACTGACCAGCTTTCTTGAATGTATTATCAATCAAAATTAAGTGGTGACGGACTTAAGTGATGAGGTTATCGCCTCAATGAGATTTGACAAAGATCATCTTTCCTTTTCATTCCCTCTTCTATTTTTCGGGTTTTGACTTTTATCCTACATAATTTGCCTTCCTTATTCTCCTCAGTACATTTGTTGAGGTATAATATGCGGAAAACGATAGGATCTTACAATTTACGTCAACGCGAAATCACCAGAAAAAATAAACGAAAAAATAAGAGCATCAGGAATTTATGTGATTCGGTTCGAGTATCGGTACCTACGTCCACGAGAAGAGCCAGCAGTAAATAATCCACTATAATTTGAATATCAGATTTTACAATCGCTTAAACGCTCAAGTATTTCCCATACCTAAATTTAACCACAAACCCAAAGTATTTATAAATAAACAACTCAATTGAGAATAAACTCACATCACAAAATTGCCGCCCATTCAAGCTCCAACGAAACGCTCTATGTACGTCAAACAAGAACAGCGTCTATATTTTTGTTCACGTACGTATCCTCTTCGTAGGGCTTCTGCAAGCGGCTCTCCACGGCATCTCGCGGCTTCTCTCTACGTAGGGTTCTTTTTACGTAGGTCTTTGTGCACGCCGAAAAAGGAAATATGTGTGTGTCCAAGAAAAGTCAAATTCTTGACTTGTGCCCATCTATTTTGTCTACGTGCAGGGACTTCTTCATTGGGCGTGGAGTGTGCGCGCCCAAGGTCTTTGGCCCACCACTTACAATTCTTTGTGCAGAGGGACTTCACGCGGCTTTCCTTTTCTGTTTAAGAAAAGAAGACCTGCAATTCTTTATGTAAATCTTCATCAAGTCCCATTAACTTCTATTTGTCCAAGTCAATTGCGTTTTGCAAATACTTAAACTCGAGACATAATTTAACAACATCAGCTGTGAGACAACTGAAGTGTTGCCTTATTTGTGAAAGGCCTTCAATGGTTCATAAGTCATGTTCACCTCAAAATGGTCACTACATTATATGGTCATTGAAAATGCTCCTTTTCAAAATTGGCACATTTGGGAGGTCGTTACACTCTCTCCCTCCTTAAACCCTCAACGCCCACTACTATCATTGATAATTAACTCACAATCCCCCTCCCCCTTTTCTCTCAACGATGGTGACGAGTTCCTACTAAGATGGACGTGTGATTTGTTTTAAAAAGCTCTCACATCAGAAAATGTATTTTGTTTAACAGTTAATATATCATAATTAGTTCATAATTCATTGGTTAAGTTTTTGAGTAAATGTGAGTCTAACTAAATATGTTCATGGGCTTGAACTTAGGCTTCCCTTTGGTGATCTCTCCATGTGAAAGATATCGAGTTTTCACCACATGCTACCAAATAAATGATACTAGAATCGATGATAATTTGGTAGAACTCTAGTCTTTTTCGTGTTTGGTAAATATCTCGAGTAAGTAATCTCAGGACCAACGTGGCTTCCAAGCAATCTTGATGGTTCGGTCCAGTGAAAGAAACTTGGTGGGCATGTGGTGTAGTAACACAGTCTCAATGGCAATCTTCATTTTCAAACTAGAGAAAGAGATCGGGGATGAAGGTGAACATGAGGGATTCAAATTGAGACGGAAAATGATACCTTAATTAAGAGGAAGTAGAGCTTGCATGTAAGAGGGAAATTGTTGAGATTGTTGAGATGCACATTAGAATTTGGCACTCAACACAACAAAATAAAGAGTAAAAATGTGAAAGAGAAATCGAGATACAATGTTTATCATAGTTCATTTTTAAACTAAGGATACATCCAGTAGATGATTTCGCTACAATTAGCACATCTTACCTCTCTATTACAATCCTTAATTACCAAGAACAGAGATTATATATAAGTAGGCAGAAGAACGCTTTAAGTGCCAAAAGTTGGCACGAAGGGACACTTAAGTGCCAAAAGTTACGAAATGTACACTTAAGTGCCACATTCAAAAAGAAATGGGACACTTAAGTGCCACTCCGCCAAAATCCGGCCAAAGTGCGACGTGGACAATTTCCAGCGAAATAAGTGCAAAACGACGCCGCTTTGCATGCCGATGTGGCCAAATAGTGAAAAAACGACGCCGTTTTTGCGTTGACGTGGCAATAAATTAATATAAAAATTAATTTAATTTAATTTAATTTAAACTAAATTAACTTAAAATATTTTAAAATATTAATATTAATATTAAAAAATTCAAGAAAATTAAATTTAAATTGAAAATTTAAATATTTCTTTTTAAAAAAAAAAAAGGGGGGTCGATACGGCCGAGGGTGGGGGGGCGGCGGCGGCGGGAGGGCCCGGCCCTCGGGTATATCGACCCCCTCCCCCCTTTTTTTCTAATTTTTTTAAATTTTAATATTAAAAATTGTTATTTTTAAATGTTTAAAATAAATTTAATTTTTAATTTAATTTAATTATTTTTTATATTATTTTTTTTTTTTCCACGTCAACATTCAAACGACGCCGTTTTGTTTTTGCCTCGCCGGAAAATTGCCACGTCAGCGTTTTGGCCGGATTTTTGCCGGATTGGCACTCAAGTGATCCATTTTGCTCCGATTTTGGCACTTAAGTGTACCTTTCGTAACTTTTGGCACTTAAGTGTCCCTTCGTGCCAACTTTTGGCACTCCAGGGGTCCGCGTGTCTATATAAGTAGCAATAATTATTCACGGGCCAAGTTCAGGATAATCAATCAAATACGGGCTCCAATTATAAAAGCCCTCTAGTGGCCGAGGGAGCTACCCCTAATTTCCCACTGAGGTGGCCCTCGGACCCTTGCCCACTCATCGGAGAGCGGAACTCCCATATTTTCTTATCAATGGGAAGTATGAATTACATCTCGACAATGCAAGTATTTATTACATTAGAAATCCTCTATATTAGTGAATTGATGTGATGTGAATTAGTAAATATACTCTTATTAACTCATAACTCATTACCTGAAGTTTTTTAATAAAGTAAGTATAACCAAATATGTTTATGAGCTTGGATTTGGAACTCCGAGATAATATCCCCAGTGAAGGTAAGGGACTTCTGCTTCGTTTTCCAAATAGCTCCTCAACTAATACTCCTGCAGAGAAGCTCCATATCTAAGGTAGAGCTCCCCCTGGCATCCATGGCCATGGAGCCTTCATTACCACCGAGATTTCTTTGGTTTTAGTAACTTAAACAGCACACTTTATTTAATCAACCGACATTTCTTTTCATGCCTTTGTTTCTGGAGTCACCTTTCGGGAATAAATTTTGGTGGTGGTGGTGGTGAGAATCAAAACGTTGGGCAACCCAAATTTGTCGAATCCTACGTTAAAGTTAGTGGCTCTATTATTCAGGGAAAAAGATTTGTGTGTGGAATCCATGCTTCCTATATTATCATCGCATAAAAGTTACTTCAATTTAGATCCAGCTCAGACCACAAAGAAAACGTTGAATGAATGTCAATATAATCATGAAATAAAATCGTGAATTCTACATGCTCTCCACTTAATTGATGGTACGATATCCACCATATTATCAAAAGGGACAAGGATCCGTTCCGTTTGACGGTGGATCCCGTGTATTCTTAGTCACTCTCAGAAACTCAGAGTGACGTATCATCAATTCAAAATGTTCTAATTAATTCAAACACTTAAACACTATTCAAACTCCATCGAGAAAAATATGTTGCGCTAAGATTATTTGCTTCAAAAGTAACCCAACTCCCCATTGGTAGATTATAAAAGTGACCAAAACAAATATATATGGAACGTTCCACTAAGAAAGTATAATGAATGTCACTTTCTAATCTAACTTCTAGCAATTATGGCTAACCTTTCAATTACTGAAACATCTGCTTCGGACAGGAACTCTTGCTTCACCTCTTGATTAAATATTCTAAGTTCCAATTCGAGTTCACCAGAATCCATTTTGGAAAAGAAGAGAAAGTTCCACTAATCTTTGTCTGCTCTCGTCATTTTAGAGTTGGGTCTCTCTATATATAAACGAAACAGAGCAAATCTGATGTATTCAGTTCATTATTGGCATTGTCAAATTAGGAAGGCCTTCTACTTCAGAGCAGATTTGCTGTTGCCACTTCGCCTTAATTACTTTCTTCTAACTTGTTTTTGACCTGGGAAAAGCCATGGACATTCTCCGTTTCTCGTGCGGCATTCTTGGTATCGCGTTTTACATTCTAACTTCTGCATTTCTTCTTGTCATTCGGGCCCTGTCCTCTTTCATTGCTTCACTTGTTCTCGGCTTTAATGACGTGTGCTTTCCCTGTTTCCAATATAGGTAATGTTGTCAGTCTGCTCCTTTTCTTGGCACCTACGTAAGTTACATTGTATCTGTTTGCTAAGTTATCATCCTGTCTTCTTCGGTAAAACTTGTGAAGTTGCATTACTATTCTAGGACCACGTTCAAGAGGATCATAAGGAACCAGTCA
Source organism: Eucalyptus erythrocorys (assembly GCA_014182555.1). Lineage (NCBI taxonomy): Eukaryota > Viridiplantae > Streptophyta > Magnoliopsida > Myrtales > Myrtaceae > Eucalyptus > Eucalyptus erythrocorys. Next base: position 50,172,376 of record CM024602.1, read on the forward strand.
ACCGAGCAGTTCTCAGGCGTCCCTTACGTGGTAACTGTTCTTAGCTGCAGCCTCTACACCTGGTAAGTTCTACAAGATTCGTAACAATTATCACAATGTTACCAAGGCATTAATTTGCTTGATTTTCTATCTAATAAACCAAACTCGTGTGTATCTCTCTATACTTATAAATGGCCAAATGATTTCGCAGGTATGGACTACCATTCATGTCACCGGACAACCTTCTGCTTTTGATCATTAGCGTCATAGGTGTTGTGATTGAGCTCACGTATGTTTGGATCTTCATCACGTACGCACCAAAGAAGGAGAGGGCGAAGATCATAATACTCTCTGGTCTTGCTCTGATTCTTATCTTAACATTTGCCCTTGTCTCCCTCTTCGCCCTGCACGGCAAGACCCGGAAACTCTTCTGCGGCATCATGCTTGACATCTTCTCTACCATTGCGTATGCTTCACCTCTATCAGTCATGGTAGGAACTACTATATTCTTAGATAAAAATTATATTTCGCCCTATATTTTAACAGTTTAAACTTTTGGAGTAAACGATTACACACTCAATTTAGATCTAGAATGCATCTTAAATCTTAAACATGTCGTCATCGAAAGGACATGTTGGCAAGAATCAGAAGTTCAAAGTGTGTATGAATTACGTGCTCGGTTTCATCTGTTCCATTTGGTTCACACAGATGTTGGTGATCAAGACGAAGAGTGCAGAATTCATGCCTTTTTTGTTATCGCTGCTCTTTTTCTTATGCGGCATCCTTTGGCTCGCATATGGCCTTCTTAGTCGGGACCCCTTTCTCATCGTAAGCAATCATCTTATATCGTAATCGAGTGTCTGGGTAGAGTGAATATTTAAACTATGTTTTATTTGAACGTGATAGTTCAGGAAGATATACGTAATGGTGTTGCAGGTGCCTAATGGATTGGGGACTGGACTTGGGATTGCCCAACTGATCTTGTATGCTAAGTACCGCAAGAACCAGAGTCATACGAACAACGGGGTCAGGGATGAATTCGGGGAGATGGATCTTGAAAAGACGGATCAAAATGAAGAAACCGAGTTGCCCCACTGAAGCTTCGCCGCTTCCAGCAAAAAAATGACCAGCTTTCTTGAATGTATTATCGTTCAAAAATTAAGTGACTAGGGACTTACATGATGAGGTTATCACCTTCCTTTCTCTACTGTGATAGATGCCGCCTTCAGTACCACATCAGCTGCGAGACAACTTAAGTATGGCAATATTTGTGAAAGGCCTTTAGTGATTCATATTTTACTGGAGATGGCGTTGAATAAAACAGTTAATATATCATACTGGTTTATAAATCATTGATTTCAGTTTTTGAGTAAAGATGAGTCTAATAGAATATGTTCACAACCTTGGATTTAGGCTTTCTCCCCATTGGAAGGATATCGGGTTTCTGCTACACACTTCCAAATAAATGGTACTAAAGTCGATGGTAAATTGGTAGAAGTCTCATTTGTTTAATGTTTGGTAAATATTACAAGTAATCTTGGGACTAACGTGGCTTCCAAGCAATCTTCATGGTTCAGTATGGCAAGAGAAACTTGGTCAGCATGTGGTGTAGGAACACGGTTTCCATTACAATCTTTATGTTTGGTCTGGAGAAAGAGATTGAGAATGAAGGTGAACATTGGAGAGTCAAATTGAGATGGAAAATTACACCTCAATTAAAATGAAGCGGACCTAATACTAAGCTCGCATGTGAGAGGGAAATTGTCGAGATACATTTAGGATTAGGCGCACAAACACAACAAAATGGAGAGTAAAAGCAAGAAAAAGAAATCAAAATGGAAAGTTTATCTTAGTTTACTCTTATACTAAAGTTATATTTAGTAGAGGATCATATTATAATTAATATCTCCTGCCCCTCTATTACAACTCTTAATTAAAAAAGAAAAAGATTACGTATAGGCGGTTCTAGATGGATCAAAAGTCAAACTATCAATAAAATACGGATTCAAATTATAAATGACATCATTGTGCTGAGAGATCACCTGCGATAGCATCATGTCTGTTGACCAACAGCATTACGTAAATTACAACCATCCTCTCCCCCGCATGCGAGCGTGCGCAAGCTGTCGAGCTGTACTATGAAAGTAAGGGCCGTTCACGTGGAGAATGGCAACCACGATGGCCAGAGCCTACCAAGGCAATAGCAGGGCCGGATGTGGCGCTGTACGAAGGCGAGAGAATGAGAGGGCGAGAGGAAATAGGACGCGGAGGCACCTTCTGATTTAGACAAGAACATTTATGAATGAATAGTCCACATGTCAGATTCTGGTGTACGGGACAACCCATGTGAATGGGGTACGCGACGCATCTCAATCCAACATGAAATAGACAGGACAGCTACAAAACCGATCAGACAGGAAGAGAGGATTAGTTTCGCTTTCTGCAATCCGACAACTCTTGTATTGGATGCACGACGCTATGACATGATTGAAAATGAACTCTCAAATGTGCAGCCTTTACTCCGTTTTCCTTCGGTTGGACAGATAACATTCAAGGTAGAAAAACGGAAAAGAGATTCACAGAACAAGAAAAGAGTTGAATGTTTTGCGGTTTTCCTCTTTCCTGGTGATCAATCATCCAAGGAAAAACGAGCTTGATCTGTCTAATCAGAGAGCTATCCATGATACGACTGTCTCTTTTCAGCCCCAGTTAGTGCTAAGAAAGAAATTCATATATACAGAGAAGTGCTTGAAGAATTAGAAGTGCAATGCTGGAATTTGGAATCGGGTGCCAAACCATTAGCACTGAGAACCGATTCTCAGAGTGGTCTTTTGGTCAATCCATTTGGGAGCGTTGCTATTAAGATTGAACCCACAAAGCACAATTCCTCTGGAGCACATCGAATGTCCCAAGTTGAATCAACAAAAGTAGTCCTAAATCAAGCCTATACTGCTTTTCAATTTGTTACAGTGAAACTGTCGTTTCAACATATGTAGTTTCTGTTACTGTTATCCTACTGTTTACCCTGTGTCATGTATGTGAATACTAGCTTAGACATGAGGGAAGATGATCAGAAAGCGATCGTGTTATATAAATTTCTTCTGTTAAGATGCATTTTTTTTTTTATTATTGATCTATTGTTTATTTGTTAGAATTCAGATTGATCTTTTAATATTGTTATTTGTGAAATATTAGTTTAATATTATTCATTTGTCAAAGTCAAATATAAGATAGACGCCTCCACATTATAAAAATTTTCCAAAACCTCATGATAAATAGATTTGTCTAGACATATAATTTATAGGTATTTCCAAATAGAATCGATATCTTCATAAACAATTATTTTGAGTCTTTATTTCTAAAATATGCAGAATTATATTATTCTTTTGTGCATCGATTGGAGATTTATAACCAAAACGTGTCTAAAAATTAGTGATGCAGATTGTGATAACATACATTCGTTTAAGATCTATAATAAGTATGAGAATTAGAGATGCAGAAGCAAAATACTAACACATGTACAAGAATTAGCGAGGTGGAATTAGATTATTGCGAGAATTAAAGATTTACTAAATTGATCATTAAAAGCAAATAACTGAGTAAAGCCCACACGTAAGCATGTCATGTGACTTAACTTCGCGTTAGATTTACCAGCTTTTAGATTATGAGATTGCCTTTCACCAATCTAAAAGCTTAACCTATCAAGTGGTTTGGCATCGCTTGAACATATTCTCCTCATATGTACTGTTGCATGAAGTTTTGATTACCTAAAAAGAATATTAGCATGAGATCAGTTTTCATCACAATGGATTCACACAAATTCCGTCGATAGGACACCGGTGACACTTCTAACTCGGCAAAAAACTTTAACCGATGAGCAAGTATTGCATAGACTCGTTCACCATGAGGAGCAAAATTATTTTAATAAATTAATGCACCCAAGAGTGGTCTTTCCTTTAGAATACAACATCTCAATCTGAAATGTTTGACGAAATGGATGGTCGCGGTTCATGCATTTATCTATTATGTCACATCTAACGCATGCTTATCCGTAAGACAAAATTTGACGCATGGGACGCCAGGATTAGGGCCGGCAAGGTAATGCAAATCGCCAAAAGGATACGGTCAAACTGAGTAAATAGAACTTTAGGAAACGATAATTGACACATAAAAGGGTATGTATAATTAGAGATAATCTAAGTCTTAGGAAGCAATCAGTGACACACACCGTTAATATAGCTTAGCTAGCCAAATTATTTTTCTCCCATGTTAAGCCCCACATAAGAGAGGCTTCTAAAGACAAAAGGGCATCTAAAGAGCACATTCCGCACAACGCCCTCCGTGGACATGAAAGTGAAGATATTGACCAAATCTTGTAAGATGTCACCGAAGAAAGTATCCCAAAAGCAAAAAAAAAAAAAAATGTGTGATGTTTTGAAATTGATTTGATGTCTTGCGAGATCAGAAGCTTTCGTCTTTGGTTAATATGCGGTAGCTTGATTTGGCCTAATAGAACAAGTGCCCACGACAAGTTTGTGGTCGGAGCTCAACATGATCCAAAGGCATAAACTTGATCCAATGTCATTTAGATTCACCAAACGGATGGCTCCGGTTAGATATAGGTGGATAAAAAATAAACCCGACCCAAATTATTTCATACTTACTATAATTTTAGTAATACAAACTCGACTTGACTGAAACCTAACTCATACCCAACCTAATGCGTGCTCTAGTTCTTATCACTTTTTCCCTCATATACTGACAAAAAAAACTAATCAATTGAAAACAACTTAAACAAGAAAAAAATAGCAAATAAAAAAATTAATGAACTATTGAGGAATCAAGAACCAGAACACATCACCAGCGCAGTTGGCTTTGGGCCTCCTCCCCCTCACGAAGGGGAGGGGTTCAAAACCCCAGCGCGTCGCAGGATGACTTACCTGGTGGCACGTGTGTAGTGGCTAGCACGTGTCGCCCCCAGTGGTTTACTCCCGGCATCTCGGCTGTGCGGGGTTCCCGGGTCACCAAAAAAAAAAAAAAAAAAAACCAGAGCGCATCCTGTTATTTCTCTTGATGTTAGAAAATTGATTTAATTTACCAAAGGAGACCAACCCTGAAGAGGAATAATGTGACATTGATTTAGTCCGATGTCCGTTGCTATCTTGTGGATTTTGCTATAGGCATAGTCTAAGGCTCAAAAACACTTCAACAAAAGAACAGTTGTAATTCCATAATTCTCCGGAATCATAATAAATTTCTTTGTAGGTATCAACAAACCACACCACTTAAATCTCAGTATCTTTGCTATTTCTCACAATCAACTTTGTCATCTCGCATTTGGTTTGACTTGCAAGGTTATGTTAGTTTTTTTATTATTTCATAACACGTTTATTCCTTTGGTATCGGAATTATTCCCGCCACGCACTCGCACTGCGCTCAACTCTTCATGGCCGGTTGGGTTTGTTTTCTCCGTATAAATCAGATGCCCCCTTCCCCTCTCTTCTCAGCTCATGAGCTCTCCAACTCTCCAAATTAATTCTGATCAAACCTCAAGTCTGAAATCGAAAAATAATCATGGGTCCTCTTCGTTTCGCGGTCGGCATTTTAGGTAGGTTTTCTTCTCTCTACATCTCTTCTTTTCTTTGCCAATACTTTCACTTTTTTTTTTCTTCTTTATTCGGTAGAAATTGGACATCCGGCAACAAATTTCAGTCGCCTCCACGAGATGGTTTCTGGTGACTGATCATCTAGTTCTATCACCTATTTTAGGTGACTAACCAGTTTTAGTGACCAAGAGAAAAATTATCCAAAAAGTCTTAAACATATTATACTTTTACCAGTTGAATTCTAAACTTTTCAATTTTGTCAATTGAGTTCTAAACATTTTCACTTCTTACCAATTGAGTTCATCCATCCAAATTTAGCCAAAAATCGTTGATGTGGAAGCCAACGATACTACGTAGGACTGTCGGCACTGATGTAAATAAATTTTAATATAATCTTAATATTTCTTTTTTTTTTTTTTTTTTTTTTTTTTTCTTTTTTTTTTTTCTTTTCTTTTTTGCTTCTTCTTCTTCTTTCTTTTGCCAGCCACCGGCCATGCCGGGCCAATTGGCCTTGCCTGCCACAGGCTGGTTTCCGATGACTGAACATCTAGTTCTATCACCTATTTCAGGCGACTAACCAGTTTTAGTCACCAAGAGTATGTACCCTTCCAACGGATTAAAAAAAAAAAAAATTTGGTTCGCCGCAATTTTTTGGTCGCCAAAGAATACTTTTATGTAGGAATAATCCTCATGCTATTAGCATTTGTATTGATTATCTTCTCTTCTCTTGGTTTTTCTCTTCAGCAAATGCAACTGCACTTCTCATGTACTTGGCACCAACGTAAGTCATTTCCCTAATACAGACACAGACATACATTTGATTGCGATTTTGATAATTTTTCTTTTCCTGCGCATCGTGTCGAATGCATCTTCTTTCGGTTTTTTTTTTTTTTTTTTAGTTTGATCCTATGTAGAAAACCTTGTTGCATAGTTCTTGTTTATAGACAACCTTGTTAGTCACTTTGTCCTTGTTTACATACAAAATCATGTCGTTCACGTCGCTCCCTCTCCATTAGGCAACCTTGTTATCCTCGTTCCCTCAAAGGTTGCTGCTGCCCCCGTCAAGGTGGTTTTAACGTGATCAATGTGTACTTTAGCTCCATTCATATTATTAGAAACCCCGATCTAATATAGAATATAACCTAACATCAACTCTTCTATGCAAGCCGGATTAAGAATGAATGAGACATGTGAAAATTGACTAACAAAAGCAGCCATAAAAACAAAATAAACTAGGACAGAATCTGACTTTCACACCATGTAAAAAATGTTACCCAAAAAATTAAGTTTATAGGTGAAATAGATAATATGTACATATATGAAGAGCATATGAACCATGTAGAGAAACAATACAGGATGCTTTTAACGCATATTTTCTGTGAGTTGATTATTACTATTTTGAATATGTGATATACAATCTTGGAAAATGATGTTGTAGGATTACATTCAAGAGGATCTTAAGGAGCCGCTCGACCGAGGAGTTCTCGGGCGTTCCATACGTGATCACTCTGCTAAATTGTCTTCTCTATTGCTGGTACGCTTCTAATGATGCCAGAATTGGGGCATAGTTTCATGGTCATATCATTGTTTTTTTTCTTTTCCCCCGAATTTGATCCTTGTTGGTAAAAGACAACGCAACCCTCCGTATATGTCGACTCATGGACTTTTATCGCCCGTTGGGCTGATACTCATATGTAATCTCCTTAACAACAAAACCAAGAATCAAACGCATGCTCATATGTTTTGGTCTTAACTGATGCCAAGAGTATAAAAAAGTATCTTACTAGATTAGTTAATAATTTGACGTAGCAGAGTCTCAAGGAATATATAGAGGTAAGACAAGACGTTAACTTGACAAATATGTTATGACTCTAGTTAGGTTATAATCTAAGGAAAGTCTAAACTTTATCTAACTTTCGTGGTGTTTTTTTTTTTTTTTTTTTTCATGAGAAGATGAAATCTGAAAAGCCCTTGAATTTTGGTATGATTGTGCAATAACTCTCAAACTTAGAAAAATTGCAAGTTACCCTTCCGAAGTTTGGTATTGTTGCATGATAGCTTCAAAAGTTTTATAAATCATAGAACACTCCCCTCAACTTTGATTACATTTTCCCCCTTTAGTTTGCTAATCTTTCGAGTTTGCATAGTTGCATGTTAAGTGTTACCTAAAAATGGAATTTGACGTTTCCTTTTTCTTGACTATAATAACCTCTTTTAGATGGTTAATGAAGTTAAGAAAATAGAGAGGATGCATGACTAATGAAGTTAAGAAGACTGAGTAAATGTTATTATGGTCAAGAAAATTTGCTGTCTTTTTATTTTTATTTTAGTGATACTTGGCTGGTATGCAAACAGAAAACTGAGTGACCGCAACAAAAATCCAAATTTAAATAGGGTAATTTATAATTTTCCAAAGCTCGAGGCCTCTCGTGCGGCGGTGTCCAAGTTCAATGGCCGACGGCCATCACGCGACGATGCCAAAGTTTTTGGAGTGTTGTTGGGTGGCAGCAATTATCCCTTCTTTTGTTTGTCCTAAGACTTTTTTTAATCTTTGGAAAAATTTAGAGTGCCTTCATTCTCTTAAATAAAGATTTGAAATAAATTTTGTTTCAAATAAAAACTTAAAATAACCATATCAATTTTTTTTTTTGGTCAGTTCTACTCTATACCTATTCTACACTCACTCTCAGACTTTTTGCCCTACCTCTTGCAGGGCGTAGGCGTCAAAACCCATTCCTGAAACTTGCGCGTCCCCACCCCATCCTTCCCTGAGAACCCCACACCTCCCCCTTCCATGTTGGAAGGGTGGCCACTGGAGTGAATCCCAGTGGTTAACCATATCAATTTGAAAAAATGGCATAACCTCTCAAACCAAAGGCCATCTTTGCCTTTAATTTAATCTTTTTCTATATATTTCTTCTTATTTCCTTTTTCTTTTTTTCTTTTTCCCCCTTCCTTCCGCCGGCTATAGTGGAGGTCGTCGGACTTAGGTGAGGGTCACCCTCGTCGACGTTGGGCAAGGGATGCCCTCACCTGGGCTAGTGAGGGTAGCCACCACTAACGTTGGGTGAGGGCATTCCTTGCCAAATCTAGCAAGGGCAGCCCTCACTTTCACATGTCCTTGCCAACTAAGGCTAGGGTTTCCCTCGTTGACGTCGAGCGAGTGCTGCCCTCATCCCCACATCAGCAAGGGCGTCCCTGGCTTGAGGCAAACCATTGACGGCAATGGTCGGGGGAGAGAAGAGGAAAAAAAAAGAAAAGGAAAAAAAATCAAGAAGGTAAAAAAATATAGTTATAATTTTTTTATCAAAATACCCTTCTCCAATGGTCAGAGTAATCACCGACAAGCCAAATGCCTTTACTTGAGACAATTTGGCAATTTCATACCTTTATTTGAGACAATTTAATCATTTCAGACAATTATTTGGAAAAACGATAGCACTTCAAGCCCTTATTTGGAATTTTTTCTTTTAGAACTTTTTTAAGCCGCTCAATGTACACTCCGAAGCCCTTCGTCATCAAAACGATTAGTAATTCCTCTAATTTGTTTACGGGTCGCTGTTGCTTAAAAGTCAACATACTTGGCATTGGAAAATGAGTTGTTTGCTTAACTTGGCATTTCCAATCGCTTGTAATTGTTTATCGGTCCGTCTCCATTGACAAAGCAATCCCCTGTCGTGTATCATCCTCTCTCAATTCGTCGCAAAGCAACAGCGGACAACTGTGTGCCTTCCACCGCCACCATCATCGCAACACCTGAACCCTCACCACCACCATTCCAACCAGCCTTCGTGGACGACGACCCTTTCCCTCTTCACGGCGCCTCTCTCTCTCTCTCTCTCTCTTACCCCTCTGTGTTTGTGGGTGCCTCTTTCACTGCCCTCTTTCCATCTCTCATGAGCCCTTTCGCCTTCCTTAATTGTCTCTCTCACCTCCATACGTTTGTTTATGTACCTCACTCACTACCCTTCTCCCCATCTCTCATGAGATTGACGCCGACTCCGAACTATATCGCTGATGAGAGAGAGAGAGAGAGAGAGAGAGAGAGAGAGAGAGAGAGAGAGATTTGCCGCAAACCTAGGAGGAGATGATGACGGAGGACGACAGCTAGCGGGTTCACGCCAATCTAGAGGAGGAGGCGAGGACTTCATCGGCTTGTGGCGGGAGGCGACCACAGGTTATCGTTTGGTCCCGCATTGTGCCGGGCCTTAAGTTCGGCTTACGTGGGTCTCGATCGATGAATGGGACAAGTGATGGGAGCATTTTTGGAGGTAAAGGATTCCCATCCTTAATGATAACGGTTCAAACCCTTGAATAGCCTCAATGACGAGGTCTTCTAAGACCTTCCCACCTTGATCGCTTTGAGATTGATCAGGGATGGGCATGCCACCTCGCCATGGTGGAATTTGCCCCACCACCCCGGCGCGCGGGGCGCAATATCTCGCGTGGGAGAACAGGGCCCGACAATGTGCCGGCCCGTTATAAATGGAAGTTTTTACTAAATTTTTATAGGTGAAAGCTTAAAACATAAAGTCGGAGGACTGCTTAAAATAAAGTTCGAAGGTCTTATGCGTTTTGACGATTCATTTTTTGAAAGTGACAAACTTCATCCTCTTCAGAAACGCTTCATTTATAATTGTGTCATTGTCAAGTTTCTTCTCACAATCTATTCGTCAATCCAAGGGCATTTTCTGGGTTAAAACGATTGCTCGTTTGCTCGTTTCGAACTAAGGAAATGGAATCCTCACGTGCACTTTGGTCAAAAAGTAAATGGAAACTTAGAATATGTTTACTATACTATACATCAGTTTTGCCATCATTTTATTCCAGATAAAAGCTTAGATCTTTGCAGGTACGGCTTGCCGTTTGTTTCCCCGAACAACCTTCTGCTATCAACCATCACCGGGACCGGAGCCGTTATTGAGTCCACATATGTGCTAATTTTCGTCATCTACGCACCCAAGAAGGAGAGGACCAAGATTCTCGGACTCGTCGCTCTCGCTGTCGCCATATTCTCTACTGTTGCCCTCGTTTCCTTCTTTGTGTTAGATGGAAAAACCAGGAAACTCTTCACCGGCGTGTTCGTCGACATTTTCGCCATTGCCATGTTTGCTTCGCCTCTTTCAATCATGGTAAGTGGGTCCATAATATCCTAGCCGTTTGTGTGATTCCAAGTTAAATGCCTAATCAAAACGTTGTGTTCGACTTTATTACTTTGGCTTTTCCTTGTTTTTGCGTGCAGCGATTAGTGATCAAGACAAAAAGTGTGGAGTTCATGCCTTTTTTCCTATCGCTATTCGGCTTATTGTGTGCGGTTAGCTGGTCCGTTTTCGGCCTGATTAATCTTGATCCCTTTGTCATCGTAAGTTAACCATCTTTATTACATGGCAATCAAATTACTTAGCCTTCTACATGCCAAGAGCTCGCAAGAACTTCCGCATTGCACAATTGATGTGATAAAAATGAGTAATCATGGTGATGTAGGTGCCGAATGCACTTGGATCGGGATTGGGAATTGCTCAAATGATCTTGTACGCAATATATCACAAGCGCAGTCATCAAGATGACAATGTTGTGAAAGGTGTATCCTTGGAGGTGGTTTTGCAGAAAGCCCTCGAGAAGCAACAGCCAGAAACTCATCAGCTAGAACTTGGCCGAATTTTGTGAGTGTACTCGCGCGAGAAGAAAAAGACGAATTTGTGCGTAAAATAGGCCTCTTCAAAGATGGGCGTAGCGCTCTCTCCCCTCGAGAAGCAACAACCAGAAACTCGTCAGCTAGAATATGGCCGAATTTTGTGAGTGTACCCGCGCGAGAAGAAAAGGACGAATTTGTGCGTAAAATAGGCCTCTACAAAGATGAGTGTAGTGCTCTGAGTTTCAACTTTTCTTCGTCTCTTCAACTTCTAGAGAGGAGAGATTTGACCTAAATCTCTCCCTCCCCTCCCTAATTGCTTTCCGTTTATTTCCTATTGTTTCTTTCTTACTCTCCCAATCTAGTTTGAGATCTTGGAGTTTCGCTCTCTCGATGTTAGACGTAAGAGTTTTTTTCTCCAATCTAATTCTAGATTTAAGAGCTTTAATGAATAAGTATTTCATCTCTAAATTCGATGATATTCACGAGACTTTCAATGTCTAATTTATGCTCATTCAACGTGTTTTTGTTAAAAGCCTTGGCATCGCATATGCTAAAGGGCTCACTCTTATAGGTGTGAGATTTAAGCTTGTCAACATGTTTACGTTGCTTTCATATGGTGCTAGTGTTGAGAATGCCAAACTTAGGTGCACACCGACGAAAGGTAAAACCATAACTATATATAGAGATTCCGATGTGTGCTCATTATTGATAATGATGTGTGATTCAGTAATTGATCATCGATCTTTTCTCTTGGATGCAATCACAAATTTGCTCTCGAAGAATGAGCATGCGATTATCTTTGCCAATTGTGCTTTGATGGTATACCTTAGTTTTTGGTTTGTAGTTTGTTTTAGAGCCCTACGTGCTTGCCTTATTACAGTGATTTTTAAGATTTCCTATAAATCATTTCATCTATTATTTTTGTAATGAATGTATATTTATTTTAACAAGAAAAGAAGAGGATGTGTGTAGCTTAATAATTGTGTTTGTTCAATGTAACTAAAGAGATGGGCCACTTTGTTAATTCGTGGACAATCTTCTTTCAACTTTTGTAAATTTTATTTTGTACCGATATCTTCAATTAACAAGAGATATAGATAACCACGACGTTTTTTAATAGTCACCTCTTCATTAATATCCCGTCCAAATTTCTAATGGAAACTGGCGTGTTACATCCGCAATATTATCTATTAAAGATTCATTCTTGATCTAAACCCAACTGCTTACTAGAGTCAGATTACTTGAGTCTGCTAATCTATCGCACTGGCGCTTCTCTCCCCTCTTGGGAGGTCGCACCTCTTATCGCCGAGTGCAACGCAGCGTTGACTGGGTTCTCCGATTTAAAGTCAACCCCACTGCCGTTTAGAGTCCAATAAACTAGTAGATCGGGTTATTAAAGCCCAAAAATGTTTAGACTCCACCACAAAACTGGACTTCCAATTTGAAGCCCCTCCATCGTGTAAACGGGCTGGTCCTCTATTTAAACGAAATTGACTTGACTTGTCATCCAATTTGAAGGCATACTTGAGCAGAAGTGCGTTCCGAACATCGATTTTACATGGGCGTAAAACAGGAGATTTTGATCAATATTTTATGCATAGTCGGTCCATAATGCTTCCCGCACTCCATCAATTTGTCAACCCCTAAAAGCTTAAGGATCGTGTTGTTTGTAGTAAACCTAAACACGTACAAGTACAAAAGGAATGAGATCTTTTTGTGAGGTAAATATGACGTATTCAATGGCCCCATCCAAATTATTGTTACATTTAAATAGTAACATCCGAGGACTAAACTTGCGATGCATGAGCAAAGCTACAGTAACCCTCCGATGATCATATCTTTTTTTGTTACCAACAGCTTACCCCTCCACAATAGACGCTCTCGCACCTAGTAGTGTAGCACCGTCGCGCTCCACATTAGAGAGGTCGTTGGATGCGGATGGCCTCCTCTCTGTGGACAATTCGACTTCATGTGAATGCACGCTTAGCGAACTTGGATCATGCATTCTTGTTTGCATATAAAAGAAATTAAATTTTCATGCATTGAAAGTTTCGATGTATAATCTAGGGATGAGAATTGTTCGGGCAAGCAGTTCCCGTCTTGGAATTGGAAACTGTCTACTAAGAATTGGTTACTGAAAAATTGGAACCGAGATCCATCTGTTGATTTGTGGTCCGATTTCCGAATGGATCCATGGAACAGATCCCCAATCGTAGAAGTCCGGTTTTCAAGTGGATCCATAGAACTTGATCTCAAATTCCTACAAAGCTTGTTCGACCTTATATTCAGGTTAAATTGTTAGCCATTGAATTTGATTAATGATTGAAAATTATAAGGCAAGACATATAGACAATACTTGTTAGCTAAAAATTTATTCAAAAGTCATGGTGTAGTCCTTTGAAAGTTTCCCAACATCATAAATACGTGGAGAATTAGACATCACGTTAAAAGTCCTAACCTCTATATAAGTTAAAACATTGATTGCTTAATTCATCTTTTTTCAACGTCAACTTAATTTAATCATGGGAATGGCTAAGGAGCGACCTAATTATATTCTTAAAACGAGCCATTGTTTATTTTGTTTTGGTTAACCAAGCAAGCAAATGGATTATTCGTTTGGAAAGAAAAAAAGTAGGAGTTTAATTCTATTACATATTAAAGAGACAAAATTAGTCAACAATGTCCAATTATTTAAATATATATTTGGTCAAAAACTATAAAATAATTAAGTAATTGAAATGAAATTTCTTTTTTTAAAAATTTATTTATTGGTGTAGTCTGGATGGGCAGGCGGGTGGGCGGTTCCATGCCTAGAACCGAGAACCAAATCGATACTCAACGATTCCACTACATTAGAACTGGGAATTGGACTGACTCCCATGTGAACCGTCAATTCCGGTTCAATCCAGTCCAATTCTTGGCGGTCCGAGCGATTCTCGATTCTTTTACACACTCTTACTATAATTCGAATATATAGAAGGTAAGTTCTAACTTAAGATGAAAACAAGATTAGACAAAACTTGGAGATGCTTTCCAAGATGATGAATTTTGAACAAGTGCATCTACTATAATTGAACATCTATATATAATGTCTTGTGCAATGGCATTCCTTCTTCAGTCGATAATGTATATAAATTGGTCAAGTGTGATGTTTAGTTGAAGAGCTCTGTTTGTTTTGTGAAAAATAAATGATTTGAAAAGTATTTTAAAAAAATTGATCGCTTGTATCATTTATTAAAACTAATGAAAAATATTTTAATCATCCACGAAAATATTCGAATATAAATTATTGTTGATTATTAAAACGTTTTTCATTTTATAATTAAATTAAGCAATACAAGAGATCATTTTTTAAAATATACTTTTCAAATTACTCGATATTTGTGAGACAAATAGTACGACAGCCTGAATTTTCAGATTTTGTTTTTGATTAAATAAATCGGGCCTTTCATCGACGCACCAATAATTCTATTCCCTTAATTGGCCACTCACGGGATAACTAGCCTATCAGGTGAAGCCGTTAAGGAATCTAAATGCAATAGACTTGAGAATTCGATCAGGAATCGATTGCTCGACCGTACTAATTTGCAAGGGTCACTACGGCACTGTCGAAATCAATCAGAGAGCGGAGATAGGTCGATTTGATTGAGATATGTGATCAAAGTGTGGGTGATTCCACCTGATTGCAAAATCCTTGTCGATCGGCACTAGATCGATTTTTCTATAGTTTTGGTACCCGATGTCCGTATTTGAAATCTTGAGATTTTCACGACTACCGAGAGTCACTAATGTGTCGAAGATGTACATTGTGACTCAAAATAAATCGATCAGGGGTTAATTGCACTAAAAATTCCTAAAAGCTACCCAGTAGGTTAGGTCATGCTAAAATCGCGTCAGATTGAAATTAACTACGAATTTGAACCCGATTTTAGAAATTGAAAGTTCTGTCGTGTCACGATTCATTTTAGGAACGTCAACTAATCATCTAAAGATTTTTCGACGATTCCGAGATTTTTACGGAAAATCGATTTGGACGATTCAGAAAATGAACGGAAATTTGGATGGGCTAAGTCGAAGGAAATTTGGACTTCCAAATCGAGCCTTTGGGTGTTGGGGACTTGTAGAAAATTGTATGGGATTTTTCTTCAGTGAGATCGGACCTCGATTTGGACAATTGGTAGGGAAATTGAAGTTAATTTGGTTAAATTCGGAGCTGGATTTTGGGGCAGCAAATTTGGCTTCAAAATTTGATTAATTGTGGATTATCCTTCAAGAAAGAATTGGGGACAAAGAGGATAAACTTGTGGGCCTTTGGGGGGAGGGGGAACCAATTCATGATTAAATTTGAGTTATTGCTTGACTTTTCTTCCCCCTCATCCACGACTTCCTCCGCAAGCTCAGCCTCCCTCTCCATCTTCGTGCATCCCATTTCCCTCGACCCTCCTGCCTCCATTTTTCTGCCTTGCTTGTCATTTTCCTTTTTATCCCTCATTCGAGCAAGCCCCCCTCCCCCAATTTGAAGTTGCTTCTCCTCTTCCATGCCGTGCAACCATGCATCCAATCAACACCAACAAGTTTGTTTGACCACAAATCCTCTCCACCAAGCCCACTGAAGCTGCCCCGTGTTTCCCTCTCACGCTGCCAGCTCGCGTTTCCCTTACCCACCTTCACGTGGCTTCATTTCACTGAGTCAATCCCAACAAAAACCCCCTGCCGTTGACTCCCATCCTTATTCTGCCATGAGGACCACCCACCACTGAAGCTCATCTCCATCAAAGTTGATCCATCTTCGCTGTTTCTATCTCCATCTGGCCGCGTGAAGTCGAGCGAAGCAGCCCAACTACCGAAGTTGTTTCTTGATGACCCAACTCCAACGCTCCCTCCTGCCTCAATTTCTTCAAGCCCAGCCCAAGAAGCCAGCCCATCAACCCGTGAGTCCAGCCCAAAGTTCGGCCAGAATCAGCTCGCTTGCAATCGAGCCTAGCAGCTCGCGAAGTTCGCAAGCCCAGCCCGTAACGTTAGCTTTTGGTCCAACCCAACTCAAGAATAAACCTTAGCTTGGGCTGAGATTTGTTGGGCCAATTTTAGGCCCGGTCCAAGCCCATTGACACCGTCAAAAATTCGGGTTTCAGCCCTCATCACGCCATCATCGCGGTGAACCGATTTCCGCGATAAACCAGCGAGTTTATGCACGAAACTCTTCTCAGTAGGCTAATGACGTTTAAGAGGTGTTTAGTTTAAATTAATTAGGGATTAGGTGGTTAGTTAAATTAGATTAATGAGTTAATTAGTTAATTATGCATGTTTGGTGGTTAGATTAAATTAATTGATGCTTAGATAAATCGTATTATCTATCTAGTTTGGTTCAGGAATTTTCTAGGCCTATTTCGATATTTAATTTAGTGATTTTGGGCTTAGGTTAGTATTTTTAGAATTTAAATTGAATTATTTAATTAATTTTAGAAATTATTTAATTATTATATATTTTTTCAAAAATTAGAACGAGATGGCTAGTGAACGGAATTTCGTGTTGATTATAATGGTGTGGTTAATTTCTGAAATTGAGTGTTAAATTATACAAATTGAGTGCTGATTGGAAATTTGCGTATTTAATTCCAAAATTGTGAATTTCCAATATTTATTCAAAAAATCCCAAGTGTTGGATTTTAACATCAAAAATGATTTTATATACTATATAAAACAGTAGGATTTTAAATTGGAATATATCAATTTTTTTTGTTCAAGTTGATCGTGTACCCACACACGACTATTTTACCAAGTATTTCTAATACGAAGAAAATAGGCCAGGTTCATCATTTTAATGGAGATATTTGAGTGTAATGCACGGTGTCCTAGGCCATAATTGAGTGATCGTGTGTTGGTTAAAAGAACCCGTCCCAGGCTGTTAAGTTGGACGATAACCCCTATATGGGATGCCCCTAGACAACGGAAAGCCAGTCGCAGTAGATTCTGGACACGTGCTCCTTCGTGAAAGCCGTATAGGAAAGAGGTAGCTATGCTCAATGGTGTGAGACGTAGCCTGACAATGCCAGAGACCATCGAATAGAAAGTATGCCGTGCTATATGCCGAGATCAAAACTAAGAACGCATGTTTAATTGAGTTGAATGCACCAGATTATGGGATAAAATTGCGTGGCACAGTATGGGACGTGTCATAACGATTTGGCCATGTAATTAGGACTATTGTACTTTTTTATAATTAAGTACGGCATTTCTATTGATGAACTTAATTGCTACTTATATCTTTATGGCTATCGGTGATATTAACTGTACTAACATGTAGGAAGGACTTGAGGCGAGATAAGTCCCTATGGTTGTGTGATTGTGTGATTATGATGCTTCTAGGTGTATTTCCATCCTAATTGGGGTTTACAGCGTGACCTCGTTGAGATTTATATCTCACCTCGTCGTGGGCTTAAATTTTTAGGACCGTAAGGTGGAAGACCTGGAGCTGAGCTAAGGAGATCTAAGGTGTAAGTTAGATAGGACAGCCTCCTTTTGAGAGTCCATTTTTTGTAGACCTTTGATTGTTGACTTTTGTAAATAACTCAGTATGTATATAAAAGCATGTTTGTTTTTAAATGCGTTGTCCTACTTCTATGCCGAGATGGTTACTGTCAAGGGATTTGTTATTCGCTTCCGCATGTGCAATAAAATAAAAGGGTTGGCGACTCATTCTGAGAAGTAGCAAAATTTTGTCAACTATAGAAGAATGGGCATGCGCTCGAGGATCAAGGCGTGACATCCCCGTTTAGTGGTATCAAAGTAAGATTTGTGTTTGGAGTGATAAGATGCGATGGGTTCTTAGGATAATTAGTGAGAATGACTTTTATTTTATACTGATACATGTGAGTGATAGCTGATTGGTAGCTTGTTTGTGGGGTCACTCAAATTCTAATCTAGTATTGGAATCGATAAGCAGGTTTTTGTAAAGAATCTACGTGATGGGTGACCAGGAGTGAAGAACTCCTTGGAAGAGGTCAGTAGGACCTATAACTTAGGGTAGAACGTTGACAAGGATCAGTACCCAAGGCACAACACAGGCTCAGGCCAGCGCTTGTATAAGAGTACCGCCACAGGCCAATACTGAGAGTATAGTAGTGCCGAGTGATCCTAGGTTCGAGGGGATCGTTCAAGCGCTAGAGAGTTTAGGAAGCATTTTGGGTCAACAAGCACAGAATCAAGCTGCCGCTGCTATCGCTGCCAATGTTGTAGCCACCGTTACTGTCGCACCTACTGAGGTAAAGCATGGGGATGTGTTATGGGAGCAAGCTGTCGCATTTGGGTCAAGATTCAGTTCCAACAGAGATAGCAACTGATTCAGGAAGAAACCAAGGACAGAAGGAAAGCACTTCCATCGTCCCACTCGAAGGAGTATAATGGGAAAGCCAGCACTGAGCCAGTTTAGAGTGTGTCGTTCCTACAGAGGATGATATGGATCAGCCCCGTGTCCTGCTAGGATGGGTGCTTGTTTTGTGTGTGACCAGTAGGGTCACATAGTCAGGAACTGTCCCAAAAGGCAAATGGGATCACAATAATTACTGCCACCACCGCTGAAGAGTCACAGCAGAAAGAATACGCCGCAGAACACCCAATAGGATAATTGGGACAGGCCCTTGGTGTAAGAAAGGGTGCGTGCTATCACCCGATAGGAAGTAGAAGACCCACCAGACGTGTGCCGAGTTTGTAGAAAAATGCATGGATTTGCCCCATGTTTTAAAAGGACGGGAGCTTATTTTGAATGTGACCAGCATGGCCACCAGTATAAAGATTGCCCACGTAGGTCTAGGAGAGCATAAGCACCGCTACCGTAGATAGGACGCCGCTAGGTTGGCAAAAGGGACAGGAAAGAACCGACCATGCATGGATCAGAGGAAGTGGGATGGTGTCATCAAAGTAGCATAGCAGAGTTGTGATTAAGTTTGGAGAATTTCAGTTTGTTATAATAAAGTTGTAGAAAGAAGAACCTTGGCTAAAGTTGTACTTGACTGGTTTGCGTACGTATAACGTTAACGTCATGTATAAAAAGGTTTGGCTCGTGGAGCTTTATGTTGTAATGAATTGTCATCATAAGGTGATCCAGTTTAAACCTTTATCAGGTGAAAGCTTTGAGTTTATCGAAAGTCGAGGAGGACCCTCGATTTCCTTAATCTCGTCGCTTGAGGCAATCTATTTGTTAGACGGGAGTTGCCAATGTTACTCGGCGATTGTCATGAATAAGATAGTTGAAGAACTGAAGATCGAGGATATTGCAGTAGTTCTAGAGTTTCCAAATGTATTTCCAAAAGAATTGCTAGGTTTGCCATTGGAAAGAGAGATAGAGTTTGTGATTGGGCTAGCCCCCAAGATAGAGCCAATCTTTAAGGCTCCTTACCGAATGACCTTGTCAAAGCTGAAAGAACTGAAGGTACAGATGTAGGAATTATTAGATAAGGGATTTATACGTCCCAGTGCATCACCTTGGGGAGCATTAGTTCTGTTCGTAAAAAAGAAAGATGGTTTGTTGCGCCTGTGCATCGACTATCCCAACTTAATCAGGTGATGATCAAAAACAAGTATCCACTACCGAGGATTAACGACTTGTTTGATCAGTTACAAAGAAAGTCGATATTTTCAAAGATCGACTTGAGGATAGGATATCATCAATTGAGGATTAGGAAAGAGGACATTCCAAAGTCAGCGTTTCGTACTTGATACAGCCATTATAAATTTACTGTAATGCCGTTCGGACTTACGAACACCCCTGCTACTTTTATGGATCTGATGAACTGAGTGGTCAAGGAATACCTGGATCAGTTTGTGATCATGTTCATCGATGATATTCTGGTGTACTCAAGAAGTTTAGAGGAGCATGAAGGGCATTTGAGATTGGTATTGCAGACACTGAGAAATCATGAGTTGTACACTAAGTTCAGCAAATACGAGTTTTGGTTGACTCGTGTTGCTTTCCTAGGTCACGTGATTTCAAGCAAAGGAATCTCCGTGGACCCAACTAAGATCGAAGTAGTGATCAACTAGCCAAGACCGACTACAGTGACAGAGATCAAAAGTTCTCTGGGTTTAACCGGATATTATAGAAGGTTCGTGGAAGGGTTTTCAGCCATAGCTTCGGCTTTAACTCGACTATTGAAGAAGGAAGAGAAATTCATGTGGACAGACAAGTGCGAGTGTAATTTCCAAGAGCTTAAGCAAAAACTGACTACCATACCTGTGCTGACCATACCATATGGTCTTGGAGGATACGAGATCTACAGGGATGCGTCACTCAAAGGACTGGGTTGCGTGTTGATACAGCATGGCAGAGTTGTTGTATACACATTTCGTCAGTTAAGACCTCATGAGCTAAATTACCCGACGCATGACTTAGAACTTGCAGCAATTATTTTCGCTCTGAAAAGTTGGAGACATTACTTGTGTGGAGAAAGATTCCAGATCTTCACTGACCATCAAGGTCTCAAGTATTTATTCTCTCAGAATGAGTTGAATATGAGACAGCGTTGCTAGATGGAACTCCTGAAGGACTATGATTGTGATATCTTATATCACCCTGGAAAAGCGAACAAGGTTACTGATGCACTCAGTCGGAAGTCTTCAAGGAATGGACTTTGATCGAGAAGGCTAGAGATTCAATTTTCAAATTTAAGGTAGGCCACCTTTCAAATCTTACGGCTACCCTCATAATTGAGCTAGAAGTGCAGATCAGAATCAAAACACTTCAGCCAACAGATTTAGAGATTCAGAAGATCCTGCAAGAAAATATCGATAAGAGAAAACCTAACTTTCAGATTTCTGAAGATGGAAAACTGAGGTTCTGAGGATGATTGTGTATACTTAACGATGCAGTGCTTAAGGAAGAGATCTTGTCAGAAGCTCATCGTAGTAGTTACAACATTCATCCTAGCAATACAAAAATGTATCAGAATTTGCGTCAATATTATTGGTGGTCCGGTATAAAGGCGAACATCGCCAAGCATGTCGCCAAGTATCTGACATGTTAGCAAATGAAGGCACAGTAGCCGGGAAGACTTTTGTAACCTCTCGAGATTCCCGAATGGAAATGGGAACATATCACGATGGACTTTGTGATGGGCTTAACGAGAAGTCAGAAAGGTAATGATTTTATTTGGGTAGTGGTCGACAGACTAACGAAGTGGACTCACTTCACTACAGTACAAAAGGACCTTGATTTGTACAGGTACGCAGAGTGATACGTGCGTCAAATAGTTCGTATACATGGAGTGCCGGTGACAATTACTTCAGATAGAGATCCGAGGTTCACCACCGCCTTTTGGAAGAGTTTATAGAGTGCTTTGGGAATGAAGCTGTAGTACAGTACGACCTATCATCCTCAGACAGATGGCCACTCTGAGAGGACAATTCAAACCCTCGAAGACATGCTGCGAGCTTGTGTGTTGGATTTCAAGGGAAGCTGGGAAGGACAACTTCACCTTATCAAGTTCGCTTACAACAATAGTTATCAGCAGAGCATATAGATAACACCCTTTGAAGCATTGTATGGCAAAGCGTGCAAAACACCACAGTGTTGGGATAAAGTCGAAGAACAGAAGATCACAAGCCCAAAGTTAGTCCAACAGTTAGTGGATGCAATTGCCGTCATTAGAGACAGATTGAAAACCGCTTAGAGCCGCCAAAAAAGCCACGCTGATAAGCATCAAAGGCCATTGGAATTTCAAGTTTGTGATCACGTCTTTCTGAAGGTGTCACCAATGAGGGGTACTTCACGCTTTGGCAAGAAGGGAAAGTTGAGTCCGAGACATGTAGGTCTATTTAAGATTCTTGAAAGAATCGAAATCCTAGCGTATCGTCTTGCTTTGTCGCCAAGGTTGGCACAAGTACATGACGTCTTTCATGTGTTAATGTTGAGGACGTATGAGCTTGACACGATCCACATGCTAAATTTTGAGAAATTGGATGTGGACGACAAAGTGTCATATGTTGAAAGCCCGGTTTAGATCATGAATCGCAAGGAATAGGTCCCACGCACCAAGACCATCCCATTGGTCAAAGTGATCTGACGACACCTTGGAACTAAAGAAGTAACCAGGGAAAGTGAGACTTAATGAGACGACGATATTCCCACCTTTTTGTGTAAGAATTGGTAAATGTTTAAATTTTGAGGACAAAACTTTTATAAGACGGGAAGAGTTGTGACAGCCTGAATTTTCAGGTTTTGTTTTCGATTAAATAAATCGGGCCTTTCATCAACACGCCAATAATTCTATTCCCTGAGTTGGCCACTCATGGGATAATAAGCCTATCAGGTGAAGCCGTTACAAAATCTAAATGCAATAGACTTGAGAATTCGACTAGGAATCGACTGCTCGACCGTGCTAATTTGCAAGGGTCACTACGGCACTGTTGAAATCAATTAGAGACCGAACATAGGTCAATTTCACTGAGATATGCAATCAAAGTGTGGATGGTTCCACCTAATTGCAAAATCATCGTCGATCGGCACTAAACCGATTTTTATGTTGTTTTGGTACCCAGTATCCGTATTTGAAATCTCGAGATTTTCACAACAATCAAGAGTTACCAATGTGTTGAAGATGTACATTGTGACTTGAGATAAATCAATCACGGGTCAATTGCACTAAAAATTCCTAAAAGCTACCCGATAGGTTAGGTCATGCTAAAATCGCATTAAATTGGAATTAACCGCGAATTTGAATCCGATTTCAGAAATTGAAAGTTCTGTCGTGTCACGATTCATTTTAGGAACGTCGACTCATCATTTGAAGATTTTTCAACGATTCCTGGATTTTTACGAAAAATCGATTTGGACGATTCGAAAAGCAAACGGAAATTTGGATGGGCTAAGTCAAAAGAAATTTGGATTTTCAACCCGAGCCTTTGGGTGCTTTGGGGACTTGTAGAAAATTGTATGGGATTTTTCTTCGGCGAAATCGGACCTCGATTTGGAGAATTGGTAGGGAAATTGAAGTTAGTTTGGTTGAATTCGGAGCTGGATTTTGGGCAACAAATTTGGCTTTAAAATTTGATTAATTGTGGATTATCTTTCAAGAAAGAATTAGGGACAAAGAGGATAAACTTGTGGGCCTTTGGGGGGACCAATTCATGATTAAATTTGAGTTATTACTTAACTTTTCTTCCCCCTCATCCACGACTTCCTCCGCTAGCTTAGCCTCCCTCTCCATCTTCGTGCATCATATTTCCCTCGACCCCTCCTGTCTCCATTTTTCTACTTTGCTTTTCATTTTCCTTTTTATCCCTCCTTCGAGCAACCCCCCCACCAACAATTTGAAGTTGCTACTTCTCTTCCATGATGTGCGGCCATGCATCCAGTCAACACCAACAAGTTTGTTTGATCACAAATCCTCTCCATCAAGCCCAACGAAGCTGCCCCGCGTTTCCCTCTCATGTTGCCAGCTTGCGTTTCCCTTGCCCACCTTCGCATGGCTTCATTTCACCAAGTCAAGCCCAACAAAAACTCCTTGCCGTTAACTCTCATCCTTCTTCTGCCACGAGGACCACCCATCACCAAAGCTCATCTCCACCGAAGTTCATCTATCTTCGCTACTTCTATCCCCATCTGGCCGCGTGAAGTCGAGCGAAGCAGCCCAGCCACCGAAGCTATTTCTTCATGGCCCAACTCCAACGCTATCTTGTGCCTCAATTTCTTTAAGCCTAGCCCAAGAAGCCAACCCATCAATTAAGCTCTTCAACCCACAAGTCCAGCTCAAAGTTCGGCCAGAATCAGCCCGCTTGCAATTGAGCCCAGTAGCCTGCGAAGTCCGCAAGCCCAGCCCACAACGTCAGCTTTTGGTCCAGCCCAACTCAAGAATAAACCTCAACTTGGGCTGAAATTTGTTGAGCCGATTTTAGGCCCAATTGAAGCTCGTTGACACCGCCATAAATTCGAGTTTCGACTATCGTCACGGTGAACCGGTTTTCGCGATAAACCGGTGAGTTTATGCACTAAACTCTTCTTAGTAGACTAATGACGTTTAAGGGGTGTTTAGTTTAAATTAATTAGGAATTATGTGGTAAGTTAAATTAGATTAGTGATTTAATTAGTTAATTATGCATGTTAGGTAGTTAGATTAAATTAATTGAGACATATATAAATCGTATTATTTATCTAGTTTGGTTCGGAAATTTTTCGATTCTATTTCGATATTTAATTTAGTGATTTTGGGCTTAGGTTAGTATTTTTAGAATTTAAATTGAATTATTTAATTAATTTGAGAAATTATTTAATTATCAAAAAAATTTCGAAAATTAGACCGGGATGGTCGATGATTAGAATTTCGTGTTGATTACAATAGTGTGGTTAATTTATATAATTGAGTGTTAAATTGTGCAAATTGAGTGTGATTGGAAATTTGAGTATTTAATTCTAAAATTGTGAATTTCCAATATTTATTCAGAAAATCCCGGGTGTCGAATTTTAACACCAAAATGGTTTTATATACTATATAAAATGGTGGGATTTTAAATTGGAAGATATCAATTTTTCTAGTTCAAGTTGATCTGTACTCACACACGACTATTTTACCAAGTATTTCTAATACTAAGAAATTAAGCCAGGTTCACCATTTTAATGGAGATATTTGAGTGCAATGCACGGTATCCTGGACCATAGTTGAGTGATCGTGTGTTAGTTAAAAGAACCCGTCCCGGAGTGTTAAGTTGGATGGTAACTCCTATATGGGATGCCCCTAGACAACGGGAAGCCAGTCGCAGTAGATTCTAAACACGTGCTCCTTTGAGAAAACCGTTTAGGAAAGATGTAGCCGTGCTCAATGGTGTGAGACGTAGCCTGGTAATGCCAAAAGACCGCCGAACAGAGAGTAAGCCGTGTCATATGTCGAGATCAAAACTAAGAACACATGTTTAATTGAGTTGAATGCGCTGGATTATGGGACAAAATTGTGTGGCACGGTATAAGACGTGTTATAATGATTTAACCCTATAATCAAGATCCTTGTTGTAACATCCTAATTTTCGAGTCTGATTTTGATGAGATGAAATGAACTTTTCATCGACGTACCTATAGCCTTTTTTTTTCTGAGTTGGCCACTCACGAGTTAACTAGCTTATTACGTAAAGCCGTTAAGGAATCTAAATGCAACAACCTTAAGAATTCGACTCGGAATTGACTGTTTGACCGTGTTAATCTGCAAGGGTCATTACGACACCGTTAAAAACGATAAGAGATCGAAAATAGGTCAATTCGATTGAGATATGTGATTAGTGCGTAGGTGATTCCACCTAATTGCAAAATTTCTGTCAAACGACACTAGACCAATTTTTCTATCATTTTCGTACCCTATGTCCATATTTGAAATCTCGAGATTTTCACGACAACCGAGAGTCATCAATATGTCGAAGATGTACATTGTGGTTCGAAAATAATTGAACACGGGTCAATTGCATTAAAAATTCCTAAAAGTTACCCAGTAGATTGGAACGTGTTAAAAATCACGTCAGATTGAAATTAACTACGAAATTGAACTCGATTTTAGAAATTGAAGGTTCTGTCGTGTCATGATTCATTTTAGAAACGTCGACTCATCTTCCGAAAGATTTTCGGAGATTCTAATATTTTTATGGAAAGTTATTTCGGACAATTCGAAAAACGAATGGAAATTCGAATGGGCTCAATTAAAGGAAATTCTGACTTCCAAACCGAGCTACTTGGTGACTGGAAAGTGTGGAAATTTTGTGGGCTTTTTCTTTATTAAAATTGGATGCCCATCTAGAGAATTCATGAAGAAATTGAAGCCCCAAAGTGTGAATTTTAGAATTAGGCTTGGATAGCA
The DNA here is from genome assembly GCA_014182555.1 of Eucalyptus erythrocorys. Classification (NCBI taxonomy): domain Eukaryota; kingdom Viridiplantae; phylum Streptophyta; class Magnoliopsida; order Myrtales; family Myrtaceae; genus Eucalyptus; species Eucalyptus erythrocorys. The sequence goes on from CM024602.1 coordinate 50,198,424, forward strand.
AATTTTAGCATCAAATTGGTTTAATTGATGGATTTTTATTCAAGAAAGAATTAAGGGGGACTAAATGGGATATACATAAAGGACTTTAGGGGACTAAGCCTTCAATTCTTTAGATAAGCTTGCTGACTTTTTTTCAATCTTCTTGATCAAGATTGCCAGCTGCTCATCTCGTTGCCATCTCCCTCTCTCCCATGCGCGCCCCCACGTTCGACTCCTCCTCCACTGGTCCAATTTTCTTTCTTTCCCTTGAACCGCCTCTGCCATTTCTTCATTTCATCTTTCCCTGCAACTTCAGTCCTCTTTTTCTTTTTTTTTCCTCTACACCGAGACTCCCTCACCCACTCACACGATTCCACCCTCACCAAATTCTCCTCAACGCCACACGATTCTTAGTCAAATCGGTGAAGCCTCTATGTTTTGTTGACCGCCTCTCCACGCGTCTACTACCTCAGCGTCTTCTCCTCCCCATGCGGTCACATCCAGCAGCAATCGAACTCCCCAACTTGTTGACCAAGGCAGTCCCTATCCATGTCTTTGAGCAGCCGTCTTGAGTTGCAAGTCAGCTGTAGGAACTCTAGCTCCTTTGGTCTTGAACCATGAGCTTCCGTGGCCGTTTTCAACTGGTCTGAGCCCGAGTCTCAAGTGCCATCGCCATGAGCCGATTTCCGTGCTTAACCGGTGAGTTCATGTTCTAATCCCTAATTAGTGGGCTAATGATACTTAGAACTGGGTTAGTTAGCTAATTAGGGGATGTGTTAATTTAATTAAGCTTAGCATGGCTTAGTTAGATTAAGTATATAGTTAGTATTTAGTTAGTTTAATTAGTATAGGTGGATTAGTTAGGAATTAGTTAGTTTATCTAATTAGTGTACTTAGATTAAATTAAATAGAATGGTTAGATTTAATTGTTAGTTAGATTAATTAGCCTAGTTAGTTTAGGTTAATTTAATTAAATGCTTTAAATTTATTTATTTTGTAATTTATTTAATTTCCGGTAATTTATTTAATTATTAATTATTTTTCAGAAATTAGACCAGGATAACCGGTGACTAGAATTTCGTGTTGATTGCAATGATGTGTTCAATTTATGTAATTGGATGTTAAATTGTGCAAATTGAGTGTTGATGGGAATTTTGAGTATTTAATTCCAAAATTTGTGAATTTCTGTATTTATTCAGAAAATCCCAGATGTCGGATTTTAACACCAAAAATGGTTTTATATACTATATTAAACAGTGGGATTTTAAATTGGAGGTTATGAATTTTCTGGGTCTAGTCTGATCGTATATCCACACACGACTATTTTACCATGTATTTTTAATACGAAGAAAATAGGGCCATAATCACTATTTTAATAGATGCATTTGAGTGCAATACACGGTGTCCTGGGCCGAAAATAATTGGTCGTGTGTTGATTTAGAAAATCCGTCTTGAGCGTTTACATTTGATACTATTAAATCCCTTTTCGGGTTACCCATGCATTAGGGTATTGGGTCACATTAAATTCTGGACTTATGCTTCTTCGAGAATGCTATCTATGAGAGATGAAGCCGTGCTCAGTGGGGAAGAGACGATGCCTGGCTACACTAGTAGACAGCCAAACATGGGAGTCAGTTGTGGCTTGAGTGGCTTATTATCAATCGGAACGCATAATTGTTTGAGATTAATGTGCCTGATTATGAGACAAAACTGTGTGGTATGGTATGGGACGTGTCATAACGGTTTGGCCTTATAACCGGGACCCTTGTGATAAATTGAGTTGATGAAGTGTTTTAATTCTTATGTGCATTAGTTATATGCATTATGGCATGAACTGAACTAATGTGCAGGAATGAACTGAGGCAAGGTGAGTACTCTGTGCTAATTATGTGTTTGTGTGGTTAGGATACTTCCAAGCATATTTCCCTCCTAATTGCGGCTAAGAGCATGAGCTCGTTGAGATTTATATCTTACCCAGTTGTGGGTTTAAATTTTTTAGGACTGTAGAATAGAGGGTCTGGAGCTGAGCTGAGGCGACTTGAAGAGTAGGTCAGATAGGATAGCCTCTTTTTGAGAACTAGTCTCTTGGTTATAGACTTGTGTACGTGACTCAATGTGTTATAAAAGCACGTTTGTTTTATGAATGTGTTATCCTACTTTTCTATCCTGAGATGGTTACTGTTAGGGGATTTATTATTCGCTTTCGCAAATGCAATAAAATGAAACAAATTTTTATCGACCACAAAGGGATGGGCATACACTCGAGGATCGGGACGTGACACTTGTGCTTTGTTATAATTGAGTACGTCGTTCCTATTTATGAGCTTAATTGCTGCTCATATCTTTATGGTTGTCGGTGATATGAACTGTACTAACCTGCCAGGAGGACCTGATGCGAGGTAAGTCCCTATGGTTGTGTGATTGTATGATTAGGACGCTTCTATACGTATTTCCCTTCTAATTGGGGTTTAGAACGTGAATTCATTGAGATTTATATCTCACCCTATCGTAAGCTTAAATTTTTAGGACCGTAGGATGGAAGACCTGGAGCTGAGCTGAGGAGATCTGAAGTGTAGGTCAGATAGGACAGCCTCATTTTGAGTGTCAATTTTTTGTAGACCTTTGGTTGTTGACTTTTGTAAATAATTTAGCATGTATATAAAAGCATGTTTGTTTTTAAATGTATTGTTCTGCTTTTTTATTCCGAGATGGTTACTATTAAGAGATTTGTATATTTGCTTCCACATGTGCAATAAAATGAAAGGGTCGGCGACTCGTCCTGGGAAGTCGTAAAATTTTATTGATCACAGAGGGATGGGCACACGCTCAAGGATCGAGGTGTGACAAATAGAGCTTAGGAATAGGTTATTTAACGTCCTAAAAGTTATCACAAAAATGCAATTAAGTTATAAAATTTGCTAAAAAAGCAATCAAGTTTTAAAACTTATCAAATAAATGTGATTGAATCATAAAGTTAATACTATTAATTTATTTAATGGAAAATACCGGCGTTGTATTTTTAAATTATTTCTCTCCTAATTGACAATTTTTTTTATTGTTTTCTTTTTTAAATCTTATTTAAATCAGCTTAAAAACTACAAAAAGCTAACATTTTATTTAAAAAAAAACAAAACGAAGAGAGAGAGGGGGGGAGCGTAGGGCGGGGCAAGCTAGTGGGTGTTGCCGCCGTTGCCACCCATCATTGAAGGGGCCAATGGAGGTCATCAGCCCTAGGTGAGGGCACCCAAATCTAGGTACGACGCTGGTGGTTGCATGGAGCTCGCCAGCCTGGCAACACTCGCCAGGCTCAAGCGAGCACTGGCGTTATCCAAATCTAGGTGCTCGAGCGCGAGCCCGGGCCTAGCAAGGGCTGCTGGCCCTTACTTAGGGTTGGGGAGGCCCGGCTGGGACTAGCAAGGGCTGACCACCCTCACCCAAGGTTAGCGGAGGTCGCCAACCCCTTTAGCAATGGGTGGCAGCGGTGATGACGCCTACACTGCGAGGATGATGCCTATTGGTGTAGTCTGCCTTGGCCTTCTCTTCTCTCTCTCTCTCTCTCTCTCTCTCTCTCTTCCCCTTTTTTTAAAAAAAAAAAAATCTCTCTCTCTTTTCCCCATTTTTAAAAAAAATTATCTTATTTCAATTTTTATATGATTTAAATAAGATATTGAAATAAAAACAATAAAAAATGCCAACTAGGGGAGATAAATTAATTTAAATTACCACGTTAGTATTTCTCATTAAATAAACTGGTGGTGTTAATTTTAGGACTTGGTTGCATCTATTTAACTTGATTACACTTTTTGCAAATTTTAAGATTCAATTGTACTTTTATTATAAGTTTTGTGACTCATAGCGAACTTATCCCTAGAGTCCAAGGGTGCATTTTCTTTTGTTAAGAAAAAGTGTTTTCTTGAAATTAGTTTTTTTAACTTTGATCCATTTGATTCATAGAAAATGATTAATAGATTGAAAATGCTTTCTAATCAAGAAAACTATTCATGTATAAAATTTAGGAAAGTAAATTCCTAAGTTCCTCTTGAATTTTTTAGTATTTTATTTTTTCTTTAATTTAAAAATCGATTTTTTTTTTAAATCTGTTTCTTTTTTATTTTTTTCCTCTTTTCCTTCTTCCTTTTCCATTAACCGCCAAGCCTCAGCGACTAGCCATGGGCCTGCCATGAACAAGGCTTGATCTCACTAGCCTCGTGCGAGGTTGAGCTTCCTAGATCCTAGCAAGGCCCACGGTTAGCAAGGGTTGACCTTGCCGAGCCTCGACGACCTGGAGGATGAAGGAGAAAGAAAGAAAAAAATAAAAAATTTAAAAATTTAAAAAAATGATTTCTTTGTGAAATAAAATAAGGAGATTGAAATCAATTTTCAAATGAGTTTCAAACACCAAGGACATTTTTAGTAGCAAGGACATTTTTAGTAACAAGGACAATTTTAGTAACATGTCATTAAAATAAAACTAATCATTTTCCTGAAAAAATGAATTTTTTAGAAAGTATTTTCCCTTATTATGAAATTTTCCTCCAAACAATTGTACACTAAGGCTCCGTTCGTTTCGCGGAAAATAATTTCCGGAAAACATTTTCCGGATTTTCCGGTGTTCGTTTTATGGAAAATAAATTTTTTGGGGAAGATGTTTTCCATCCAAGGAAAAAAAGTCTTCTAAAGTAAAGGAAAATGTTTTCCACTTTTGAAAAGTGGAAAACATTTTCTTCACTTGATCTCTCTTACCTCACACCTATACAAATCTTCACTTTCTCCTCTCATTTCTTCTTCCTTTTCTTTTATTCGAATTATTTTTAAGTTTTCTTCGTCTTTTTAATTTGAATCATTTTTAATTTCCTTTTTCTTTTCTTTTTTTCTTTTTTTCTTTTTCTTTTATTTGTTTCCTATCTTCTTCTTTCTTGGCTAGTCGTCGAACCAAGCGAGCCTCAAACTCATCGATTTTAAACTCGCGCTCGTCGATCTGGCGAGCCTCGAGCTTGGCACTCGTGTTCGTTAATTTGATGAGCGGAAAATATTTTCCTTACCGAACACCGGAAAACATTTTCCGAAACACTTTTAGGTTTTAGCTGAACACCAGAAAATATTGTCATTTTCCTGGAAAATGACTTATGGGAAAATATTTTCCGGAAATGGCCCATTTTCCGCGAAACGAACGGACCCTAAGATTACATATATTGGAGGTAGCCCAATTTTATCAGTGTTTACGCAAGTCTTTATTTTTCTTGTTGGTCTATGCATTTGTAAAATCATCTTTGATGAGCTTGCAGTAACAATTAGCTCCGCCCACGTTTGAGTTTGGACTGAAATAAAATAGTCGACTAATTAACGAAAGATGATTTGTGAGTTCATCACGTGGCATTCCCTCAATATGCCGAAAAATGATTTCATTAATAAAATGCAGATAACAATAAGGGATATTTTACACGTATGGCCTCTACCAAAATATGCATTTTGATAATGACTAATCTATTATCAACCCCTACGTGACATGATCAGAACCGTTTGTATTCGATTGTCAAAATAGACCAAAAGGTCCCAAAAAGGATCATTCTTTCTAAATGCGCCCCAAATGTTACCTCTTTCGGACAATTTGCACAAGCAAATTGGCCAATTTGACTCAATATGCAATGTAGGATCATTGGCAATCCGATGGCTCAAAATTTTTTTTCCACACACAAAAAAAGGAAATCTTTCGTGACCCGATTAAATCCACTTGTGTTCTATTTCCAATATACATAAAACAGTAATGATTACCTTTTTTAGATGTGACTTTTTTTTTTTATCGGTCCTACTCTATTCCTATATTAATTATCACTCTCAGACTTTCGCCCTGCCTCCTTACAGGACATGGGGGTCAAAACTCACATTTGAAATAATATCGTCCCCACCCCAACCCCAACTTCTCTTAAGAAGATGGAGATTCGAAACTCTTATTTCCCCTTTTCATGTTAGAAGGGTAGCCTCTGAAACAAATATTAATGATTTTTTTAGACGTGACTTGATGTGGCACAGTTAGGGCCGTTTGTGTTCCATTGCCAATATAAATAAAACTATTTAAGAAGCATTACCCTTTCTAAATGTGTCAGGATATTACTTCTTCGGACAAATTTCGTGGGCAGAGTTGCCGGTTGGACTTGATAATCATTATCGATCCAATGGCTCACAAAATGCTCCCAACACCAAAAAAAATAAAAGGACCCAACGTGACACGACTACGGTCGCCTGCGTTTCATTACCGATAGAGACCAAAAAGACCAAAAGAAACTCACCCTTTCTAAATGCTTCCATCGGTATATTACCTTTTTCGGACAAATTACATTGGCAGATTCACCAGTTCGACTAGATACGTTATTTGGCACGATTAGGGCTGCTTGTGTTCCATTGCCGAACCAAAAAATCCAGAAAAGGATCACTCCTTTGAAACGCGCTTGGGATATTACCTTTCTTATGGACTAATCGATTCCACAAAAAAAGGAGAAAAAAAAGAAGAAAGACCTTACGTGGCACGAGTAGGGCCGCTAGTGCTCCATTCTCGATATAGGCAAGACGGTCCAAAAGAGGATCATCCTTTCTAACTGCGTCAAAATATTACTTTTTTCGGATGAATCATTCCATAAATGAATAAGAAATATCATACGTGGCACGATTAGGGCCGCTAATATTGCATTCCCAATAGGAATCACCTTTACCAAATGCATCTCAAAAATCAATTTAAGATAAAATTTCCCAGGTAAATCCGTCGATTCAGCCCGACAGGTGAGATCTGGACTGGACTCAATCGTACCAACTCGACTCGATAGCTCATGAAACCCTTCTTCCCCCACCCCCACACACAACACACAAACACACAAAAGAAAAGAGGGAAGAAGACCCTAAGAGATCTCCAAGCCTACCACATAGAGGCACGGAAGAGAGAGAGAGGGGGGGAGGCCAAAACGTTCAGTAGAGCGCACGCGCGCGAGGTGGGGGGTAGACAGGAGGAGGGGAGGGAGGGAGGAGATATTTCTACAAACATGCAACATAACGTAAAATGATGGAACTTGAGTTTTTCTCCTCCTTTTTCCTTTTCCTTTTTTCTCTCCCCTCCAGATAGAGAGAGAGAGAGAGAGAGAGAGAGAGAAAATCGCTGAGAAGAGAAAGAGAATACCCTTTGACTTCAGCCCCCCTCTCTCTAGAGAGAGAGAAGGCAGAGGAGAGAGGAGGAGAGAGGAGAGAGAAGGGGGAGGGGGGGGGGGAGGCGGATTCAATCCGATTGAAGGGAGTTTTGACGTCCGCAAGGACACGGACAGAGACACACACGACACGAGCACTCAGAGGCTTTCTCTCTCTAACTTTCTCTCTCTAATTCGGCCGGGCCGCGGGTTCGGGGGTGAGGCAGGAAGAAGGAGCGCCACCACCGCCACCACCACCACCGCCACAGTGACCGAGAAGGAGGAGCAACCGCCGCCCGGAAGATGCGTTGAAGAAGCGTCAGCCGGAAGAAGTGGTGGGGATATACTTCCGCCTCGAGGGGCTTTTGCTCGAGGAGGACTGGTTCTACTCGCTTCTTCGCGCAAAATTTGCAGCTCTGGTGGGTTTTCTTGACTCTCTTTCTCTCTCTTGTTTTCTGGGTCTGGGGGAATGCGGGCTCTCTCTGCGATGGCGTGCGGCCGCTTTGCTTCCGGAGCTCCGGATCGTTGATTCGACTGGGTCGAGTCTCGATCGAGGCTGTTTTTGGGTCGGCTCCGTCGATTGCGTCCCGTCAGTGGGTGCGGGTGTTCGCGCTTCAATGTGTTTCTGCTTCGGTGGAGTTCCCCCAATTTGGTATGCGGGAGTTAGAGGTTTCTTGGGTGGTGGAGACTGGAGTTCTAGCTTCGAGCTTGCGAATAATGGGTGGGTTCGTGAGGGGGGTTTGCTTAAATTTTCCTTCTTTCGGTTTGAATTTGTGGTGTCGGCCAATCGAATTGGTTCCTGTCGCGGGCGGAGTGAATTGTTGGAATCTCTGCGAGGGTTTCAGGTTTAGAATGCAGCTTAATTGAGATTAATGTCTTTATCTGACAAGCATAGCTGAAAAACTGGAAAAAGTTTCTTTCTTGATGAGGGAATTTGTGGAACTAACGTTTTCTCTGATAATCTTTTCCAGAGGTTCATCAGAAAGCTACTTGGAGAATTCTTGTCTCTTGAAGATGGCGGAGAATGTTTAGAGATGAAGTTTGTTTCTCCAGAATCGCCTTTGGTGGCCATGGCTTGCATTTGGTAGGCCTCATCTTCAGGCATGAAGAAGACGGTTCCTCCTCCATTCTTGAAAGGCGTCACTAAATGCTTCTTGCTTTTAGCTTAAAATTGGGTCTGCAAGCAGAGTTCTGTAATTAGTTTTACTCATATCCAAGCTATTTTCTGTTTCCTTTAGTCTTATTAAAGCTGAATTTAGAAGATGGTACTTTCGGGGCCACCCACTCCAGCCAATGGGTCCCAGTCCATTTCTCCTTCACTTCTGCGATCGAATTCAGAATTATTAGGAGGAGAAGCTTCTGCATTGCCTGCCCAATCAACATTCTCTTCTCTTGTTTCCCCGCGTACTCTTAGTAATGTGAATATGCTTAATGCATCTTCCCTGCTCAACCAGTCATTTGCAAATGGCGGTTCAAACCCCATGATTCCTTCTTCTGGAGGAGGCCAGAGAGTGGGTATTGAAATGAAGGCTGAGTTGGATCAGTTAGCGAATGTTGGTAATGGGATGAACTTTGGAATGTCCAACATGACCAATACTGGCACTTCTAGTCAATATCCAGGACAATTTTCTAATCCTTCTGGCAATCAGTTGATGCCGGAGCAAGCCCAGTCTCAACAACTTGAACAGCAAAATTTCCAGCAATGTCAGCAACCAATGCAACAGTTTTCCTCCCCTCAACATGCCCAGCAACATCAGCAACTACAACCATTCCGGGCACGTGGAGGGTTACCTGGTGTAGGACCTGTCAAGTTGGAACCACAAACAGGCGGGGAGCAACATGGACAGCAACTGCAGCAGCCCCATTTACAGAATCTAAGAAATCTGGCTCCTGTGAAACTGGAGACACAGAGTATAAGGAACTTGCCTTCTGTAAAAATGGAACCTCAACACTCAGACCAATCACTTTTTATCCATCAACAGCAACAGCAGCAACAGAATCAGCAGCAGCATCAACACCAGCAGCAGCACCAGCAGCAGCACCAGCAGCAAGCTCAACAGCAATTGTTGCATTTGTCCAGGCAGCAGAATTCATCTGCTACTGCTGCACAGATTAATCTTCTGCAACAACAAAGACTGTTGCATATGCAGCAGCAGCAGCAGCAGCAGCAGCAGCAACTATTGAAGGCAATGCCTCAGCAAAGAGCTCAGGTAGCACAGCAGTTTCAGCAGAACATCCCTATGAGATCCCCTGTAAAATCAGTTTATGAACCTGGAACATGTGCAAAACGTTTGACAGACTACATGTATCGGCAACAACGTAGACCTGAGGTAATTTACCTTAATGGAGAGCTTTATTCAGTCTATGAGGTCTTATACTGATCAATCTATTATATAGGACAACAATATTGATTTCTGGAGAAAATTTGTTGCTGAGTATTTTGCTCCCAACGCTAAGAAAAAATGGTGTGTTTCTATGTATGGAAGTGGCCGGCAGACAACTGGAGTTTTTCCTCAGGTATGCAAACTGACACTATCTTTAACTTGGTTCTGGTCTTTGTACGCAATACTCCAACCTATTTTCTAGTTGGTGATTAATAATGGAGATCTGATAACTGCGGTCCTTGACATGCTCATGTGCCAATGATAGTCATTTCCTCCTAATTCTATGGAGTGATTTCTCTTTTTTCAAATATTTTTGCTCTCGCTGTCCTCTTTTTGGTGAATAATAACTCTTGATGGACCTATGGTTAATTGCTTTGAGTTTCATTTAAGGAACTAGTGGAATTAATATCTAACTTTACAGGATACATGGCACTGTGATATATGCAATCGCAAGCCTGGTCGTGGCTTTGGTAAGTTTCATTCCTCTTTAGATGCTAGGTGTCATCTTCATGATCTCTTTAACTCCGATGAATTTTTTTGCATTTAATTTTTACTCCCACCCTCAGTTTTCCTCTCTGTATATTATTTTGATGTTATCATGAGCTGTGGCCATTGTTGATGATGTCTTTGGCCATTGTTGATGATGTCTTTTCCCTTACTTTCAGAGGCAACTTTTGAGGTCCTTCCCAGGCTTTTCAAAATAAAATATGAAAGCGGTACTTTGGAAGAACTTCTTTATGTCGATATGCCGTGTGAGTATCCGGTTGCATCAGGCCAGATTGTATTGGACTATGCAAAAGCTATTCAAGAGAGTGTCTTTGAGCAGCTTCGTGTTGTCCGTGAAGGTCAACTTCGGGTTGTTTTCTCTTCAGACCTGAAGGTGGTGAATCTATATGATATTCTGGAACCTTTTTAGTGATGACTTCTCAAATGTGGAAAATTTTACGTCTGTTTTGTTTCTTGAAACTTCCAGATATGTTCATGGGAATTTTGTGCACGTCGTCACGAAGAGCTTATTCCTCGAAGACTGTTGATTCCTCAGGTTATGTATCTGCTGGATTTATGCTCAGTAGAACGTTAAAAATCTTGTTTGTTGTTGGCATTAGTGGTTTTGATTTGGCTGTGTTTTCTGCATGCTTTTTCTATTTGCCTTTTCAATTGTTTTTTGCAAAAGGTATCTTAGATAAAGTATAGTTGAAGTTTTACTCTTGTGGGTATTAGTTGCTAATTTAGAGATGATTTGGCCGAACTAAGTTACATTAATTTGACGTCAGGTAAGGAAGCATTCATATCCTTGACGTAGCATTTCAAGTTAATGGACATTCCTTAGGTAGATGTAGAAGAAGATCTCTTGAGACCATTGGGATGTTGTGTGATTATACTTTTTATGTTTCTACGTAATTAGATGCGTGGTTGTACTTACATTTACTTTAATCAAGTAACTGAAATGGTCATATCATTTTTTGTGGTTACTGACTGTTAACTGTGTATGCAGGTTAGCCAGCTGGGAGCGGCGGCTCAAAAGTACCAGGCAGCCACTCAAAACGCATCATCTGGTTTATCTGTCCCAGAGCTGCAAAATAACTGTAACATGTAAGGCTTCTTGGTAATATTGGCCTCCTGTCAAATGATACTGAGAAATCTGTCATTAGATTTACTTTGCATATTGTTGTCCAAAATTAGCAGTGATGCCTGCACTAGAGGGCCTAAGCAGGTTGCAAGAGCAGGAGCTACTTCCTCTAGCCTGTAACTTGGTCTTGTTGCTTCAGAGTGGAACTATTTGTTTTAATAAGTGTCAAGTTTTGAGACGTGAACTGTCAGAAACTGTAACATTGTAAAATGTCTGAAACTAACATGTTTGATCTATACCTAAGAATCTTTCCAGGAAGTGCTACAAAATAATAATTCCTCATGGGATTTATGTGCTGTGTTGTTTGCAACTTACTGTTAGTTTTTGTTATGTAGGAAATAAATATGTTCAACAACACTTCTGATCTTATATGAAAAATTTCTAGAATATCAAATCTAACTGTTCCACCGACATGTTCAGCTCTGGTTTTTATGTCCAGGAAGCAAAAGAAAATGTGTGGAATTTATTAGTAATGGCTGTCTTTCTGGTAACTTTCACTTAGGTCATCGAACTATTGTTTTTAAGCCAAATGCACCTTACTTTACAAACCCTTTCACCTGTTACTCCTCCCAATTATTTTGATTATGATTGATATTTAAATTGATTTGCTTGACATTAGATTCTGACACTGTGCCTAATGGTGCCACATGAGCAGCACAGGCGCCACATAAGCACACTGAAGAAAAGAAAGAATGTGCTTGCATAGTCGCCTCAGCTTTTGGTCATAAATTGGCTCGAAAATGGTCAAAGTGCAACAATTAAAAGGATTTACAGAGTTTAATGTATCATGTTACGGAATTGAAATTCATTTGATATCAGTGAAAGTCCAACCAGAGTACAATATAATTTACCCAGCAATCCTTGTTAAATGGAATTTGTTAAATTTGAAAGCTACCTGTAATTCTTATCTCAAAAGCTAAAGAAAAGCTAAGCAGATGGTTGATTTACTCGAAATAAGAAAACTAAATATCTGAGACAGCAATGTCTATCTGTGCTGGCCATGTAATGTCATTACGTTCAATTTGCTGCAAATCTTTAAATGAAAGGGCAACTCAATTTTCTACAAGATTTTCCAATGGATCAAAAGTGTCATTTCTTTGTCGCTGTATGTAGCATTTTTTGTTAACTAACCTGCAGACAGCATTTGTAAGTTTCTAGTTAATTTATGTTGGTGTAAGTGCTGAAAGAATTTGATTTATGGATGGAGACCTCATCAGTGTTGTAGAACCCTTATCATGACAAAGCTTTAGTCCCATCCCCTGATGTTGAGTGTTAGCTCTTAGTTAAAATTTGCCTTGACAGCATTGAAATCTTCAAAACAAACTACAAGTACTCAAATTTTGGGCACACATGTGTACAAGTAAATCTTACTGCAAAGGTTTGTTTTCTGACTACACATTGGCTGCTTGAGGCATTTAAAACTTCATTTTGCCCTCTATATGCCTATTTAAAAGTGGTTGTTGAAAAAGTGACATGGCGATGATCTTGAGCTGTTGCTTATCAACGATCTTAGAGGAAGTTATGTTTGCATCATGCGTTGTGTGTGTCTCTCTGTTGAGAGATTTTGGTTAGTCTATCTTTGACCTTTTTATTGGTAACCATCTGTCAAGTGCTTAAATGCTTGACATTTCTGCTGCTGTTTTGACATAATAGGTTTCTATCATCGGCTCGGCAATTGGCAAAAGCTCTTGAAGTTCCTTTAGTGAATGACTTAGGATATACAAAGAGATATGTGAGGTGTCTTCAGGTTGTCCCTTATACTCTTCTCAGCTCCATTTTTAATATTCGTTATCTTAGCACACTTTGAGAATTACTCTTAATTGCTTTCTGATACTGTGTATAATTTGGTGGTGACCATGCATAAGTAAGGATATTGGCCATTGTGGTTATTTAATGCACGGGAAATCTGGCTGTCTTCTGTTATCTTTGCTATGCTGTTGTCCTTCTTGTAAACCTTCCAAATAGGTTGCAAGCATAAACAGTCCAAAGTGAGTAATCAAGTGAATTCAAATTTGTCAATAATTTCCTTGTCTCTACAATTCCTTGGGAAGAGACAACAGTGTGGCCTGGCTGTTCCTGGTGACGTTAAGTGGTGGTTTGTTTCCTGGGAAGTGCAAAAGTTATTTTCTTGAGCTTGTTGTGACTGAACTTGAAAAACTTTATGTTTTACTATTTAAGCATTATTATACATCATCATCTGGGACAGTGGTTAGTGTTCCTTGCAGTCATTCAAAAGTAATATTGACCAAAGTTGAGTTCCTGCTTCCTCAGTCTTAAGCAGTAAATTTCTCTTACGTAATTATCTTTGGAAGGCTTATCTTGGCAACCGGTGATTTTGCTGTGCTGCAATGAGGGAGTCAAAAGTATTAGGCTGTATTTGGTTGACTTCCATCTCTCCAAGTTCTTTTTCTCATAAGTAGGGCAGGTATCTTAAAGAGCATCCTGTTACAACCTAGGAGTTAGAAAATATCTTAGAAATTCAAAAAGAGACTTGGTAAAATTCCTGAACTTTCTTGTCCAAATAGAAAATTAATTGAGAAATTTAAAGTGATTTGAATATCATGTTTATATTTTATAAAAGTTTGAGGAGTTAATCATCATAAGGAATGTTAAGATTACATGCATTTGTTTTTGACTATCCTTAGATAAGATCCAAAAATGGTGATGATCTGCATAATATTCATGTTAATTGACCTCAAAATTAACAACTTTGGTTGGGGTGTGTAATTAGTACATATTTAATAGGTACATAACTTAAACTTCATTGAATTCCTTACCTTTGGATGCACTTTGCAGATATCAGAAGTGGTCAATTGCATGAAAGATCTAATTGATTACAGCCGACAAACGCGGACGGGGCCCATGGGTAAGCTCCTTCATTTTTCATTGTCATCTTGAGTTTGTTCACTTATACCTTAGAAATCTTCTTGATCTCATCTATTTTGTACGTGATGTGTCTTGCTGCTACATGGAGTGTTTCGTGTACGGGGTTGTGTGCGTGTGTAGGGCTAACTTTTGGAGTTCCTAAATCATGTGAACTCGAGTTTGAGCTGCAATAAGCGATTTCTTCTGTTTTTCTTTGCTGAGCTACAAGATAAAGAAGACTAATAGCCTTGTCTCAATGATGCATGTCACGTCTAGAGACTCAATTTGAAATTCTTTGAATAGGAAAAACAATTACTTTATTAAAAAGAAAGAGAACCGAAATAACTCAGAGAGAAATGACATGCCTAAGTTGTGACATAATTAAATGATAATATTCTGACACTGTTGGTAGAGTATGCTAGAATTTTTTTTTTTTTTTTTTTTTTTTTTTTTTTTTTTTTAACTTCTTTCCTGAGTAGATAATCGAAGGTAAGTTATTAACTTATAAAAAACGACAAGTTAGTGGGAGGGCGTCATTGTCCACTTTCAACTTTATGGAAGAATCTTTGGACTCCTAGTCTTATGAAAAGGAAAATTAAGCACTCATTTTATGCTTGGCTTATAAGGAACATGCCCTCTTGGTTGCCCAATTTGTTATACATTTATTCATGAAACACGTTATTGGCTGCATGTGGTTTGCAATAAAAATTAACATTCCTTTTTTTCTCTGGCCTCTCAGAAAGCTTGGCCAAATACCCGCGGAGAAACAGTGCTTCAACTGGGGTTCGTGGTCAAGCTCACCAATCTGAGGAGCATTCGCAGCACCAGCCACACCAACAGCTGCAAACAGTGTCTCAGAATGCAAACAATGATCAGAACAATGTTCAGCCTCCTCCAGTGCAACTAGGTGCTTCTGACGGTGCTAGAGCTGTAAATAACACAGCCTCTACTTCTGCAACTGGTAATGCCATACCTGGCCTTCTCCATCAAAATTCTATAAACTCGAGACAGCAAAGTTCGATAAGCAATTCAGGCAGTCCATATGGAAGTAGTGGTGTTCAGATCCCATCCCCTGGTTCCTCCACAACATTGCCACCAGCTCAACCCAACATTCCTTCAAATTTTCAATCTCCTACTCATTCCTCGGGTCATAATCCCCCACACAGCAATGGCGGTCTGTCAGCCCCGAATCACATTAGTAATGCAAACTCATCTGCAAAAATGTCTCCTCATAACAGTGAAGTTGAACCAAATGATTCCCAGAGTTCTGTGCAAAAAATTCTGCAAGAAGTGATGTCAAGCCAAATGAACGGTGCAGGCAGTGTTGTTGGCGTTGGTTCGTTGGGAAATGATGTGAAACATGCGAATGGGAATTTACCAACCAGCTCTAATACAGGCCTTAGTAGTTCTTCCAACAGCTTGCTGGGGAACGGGATGGCCCACAGCTCTAATATGGGAGGTGCTCTTTATGGCAACATGGCTGCAGGAATGGGCTCATCTGCCATGGCCAATGGAGTGAGAGCTGTTATGGGAAACAACTCCTTCATGAATGGAAGAGGAATGGCCCCTATGATTCGAGATCAGAGTATGAGTGGTAACCAACAGGATTTGAGTAACCAGCTGCTTAGTGGGCTCAGGGCTGGGAACGGCTTCAATAATCTTCAGTATGAGTGGAAACCATCCCCTTGAAGGCTCTGCTATAATCATGTCGATTTTTCAGGTTGTGGCTGTAGCTGCTTGTGCAGAAAGCGAAGATGAGGACAGCTGAAATTACTGCAGGCCCTCAGGACATGGTAATACGAGGTCAAAATACTTCCCAAGTTTGCCCTTGCTGATTCTACCAATTTCGGGAGGAAGGACAGGATATGACATATTATCCATTGTTAGAGCACTATCACATTGAGTGAGTTGCTTCAGTATCACTCGAAGTTCTGGTATGTCATTCTATAGAGTTGATGATTGGCACTACCGCCTAGTGAAGGGCGGGAGCGGGAATGGATGTCTTTGGTGGGACTCCTTGTATTACCTACTTCAAACACTTCATTCGTCTGAGTGTCTCTCTCTGAGTGTACATATCCGTGGCTGCCTCGAAGCGTCCTGGAATGACCTCAAATGTTCAATTTTGACATTGTCTGATCTTTTTTTTTTTCTTAACGTAATATAACATACCTTATCTAAAAGCTCAAATTTACCGAGTACTGAGTTTCACATTTCTCCATGGCCTCTTCTTGTTTTTGTCTTGATTTCCAGCTTGGTTTCTCTGCATTAATAAAGCATTCATGATGGTGTCTCATCGATAAATCGGACGAACACACAACTTTGAATGCCGTCTGAGCTCATATATGGTGTTGATTTGATGCGTGCTAAGGTTGGGAATCTTGATTCTCAAAAACTTCCGGCTTCCGACCGTATGGCCCATTGTGATGATTCCAACTTGCGAAATTGCCAATCAGCAAGTGAACCTCTTCTTTGTGTTGGTCCTGGTCGCATGGTAATGTCATACCGATGTTAAGGGAAATGTGCTGCCATGCGTTGTGGCCTGCTTGCCAAACCCGTTTCATTGACATGGTCAAGTGTGGTATCGTGGGACTCTTTTGGACTTGGCTTATAAAGCTGGGCGCAATAAAGATACTGAACTTACTTTTACTGCCTTTTCTTTATGAACATCTCAGATAGGTAAACATAAGATTCATCTAATTGAGGTGTAAATTAGATGGTATGATTTGAACTTGATGCATCTTTCACTGAGCCTATGATACTCTTTCCTTACCCTTGGGCCCTTGTTTTCATCGTTTCATGCTGGCAGCTTTTGAATTTTATTCAGCTCCACAACAATTTTTTGTCATTTTGGCTTGCGCATGACCAACAGCTTGTTTGCTAAGGGCACGTTTGGTAATCATTATATTTCTGAGAATAATTTCTAATCAGAAATGACTCCTTTTTATTCTGCTCCCGGAAATAATTTCTAAGCAAAAGAAAGCGTGTAGTAACGGTACAAAATTTTTGATTCTGAAATAGAAAAAAACCATAGATGCATTTGGGAACTACATAAAATTTATATTCCCATTCTTTTTCAATTACCTTTTTAGATGAGTGTAAATTTGATATTGAATTCTCATGAACCACACACCAATATAATTGTCTTCTTATGAGTGAAGAAGTCATATTATATTTTATTATATTTTCAATTTCAAAAGAATTCGAATTTAGAATTCTATTCCATTTTAAAATTCTATGAAATCATAAAAATTCTATTGAAGAACAAGGGATAGGGAAGAAGAACAAGAAGAAAGAAGAGGAAAAAGAAAAAATAAGTTGACTTGATGCTAGCATTGTTCCCGATTACAAAGAATCAACTTTTTTTTTTTTGTTTCAAATCTACTTCTAAGAACAAAAAAAATATAAATTCGTTTATGGGAACAAAAATTTTACCAAATGCTTACTCTTGGGAGTAAAAGAATAGAAACAAACACTATTTGGGAAACAGGCCGTTAATTGCATATCAAGGTTGAGTTTCAAAACCGCAATTTGAATAATTTAAAGTTGTATAAAGAGTACGGACCAAGTCATTGGCTGGAATCGTGGCCAATACCGAAACTTAGGTCCGACAGCCACAAATTTTGGTTGTTCCACTGAATTGTCCCAAGCCAGAGACCAAATGCAACATAACCAAAGTAACTGATTCAGGTAATAAAATCATGAGATCAGGCCCAAAAACCGAGAAAAAATCGAAGCAATGAAATCATGCAATTGGAGTCTTTCTTTGCTAACAGAAAGTCATGAATCTTTTCTTGTAAGTTTCTAAACAATTACAAAGAGCCCTATTCTCTCAGATTATTAGTGCAAAGAGTATCAGTGTGAACGATGAGAATTGCGTAATTTTGCTGCAAATAAACGACCTAAACTTCGTCCATCTCAATAGATAAGGACCGTACCATTAATATCCCAAGTTCTACCGGGTATTATGCCTTCGTCAAACGAATTTTACACGAACGCAAACTTTGTTCTGCACATCAAAACCGTTCCAGGAAAGTTCAGCGCTATTTTCTTGTGACTGTCGGTTCGTGCTCTTGTTGGGTTCAACCATCCACAAGTGCTTCTTTACACTGACAGGAGGGCATGGCCCCCTCACTTTTTTGCACGACTTGATAATCTCTCCCCTCATGAACTAAAACCGATTTTCTTGTGACTGTTGGTTGGTTCGTGCTTTTGTTGGGCTTAACCATCCAAAGTGCTTCTTCTCGCTGACAGGAGGGCATGGCCCTCTCACTTTTTTACATGATTTGATAATTTCTCCCCTAATGAAGTGCTCAAACCGATTCTCGGGTTTATTTTCCAGCCACAATGGAACAAACAAACGCTGTTGAATCTTGTTCTTCGGGTCTTGTGGCTTCCTCAAATCTCTTGCATTCTGAACCCGGCAAACTTTGCTAGCAATATGTTGTTCAGCTCAATCTCGACGAACGCCTCCCATACATAGTCCTTGTGCACCAGTAGCCAACTGGGTGGGTCCAGTGCCACTCATGCCATCGTTGCTCTCACCATCCCATTTCAATTCACCACCTCAGGTGTACCCACGATGTAGAATTTCATGGCACAAATCTCTCATTTCTTCACAACTAATGGAATGGAATAGCAAGTAAGAATGGTTTATATGGAAGACCATCTCCGTTCATAAAGTAGACTGCAAAGTGCGAGAGATGTAAGACTTGATGAAGGACGTGGCCTTAGACTTGCCAAGTCAAAGGTCAACTCCCGACATTTGTGGAAAATTAGCTTCTCCTTGCTGGACCGGAATTCTCTTGTGTCTGCAGGTAAAGCGTCGTATGGAGTTCCGCCCAGCATGTCCGTACCCTGGTCTCTCTTGTACAGCAAAAAATAGAGAAAAGAGAAGATAGCAATAATGCTTGAGCAGAGCAATTACTGTAGATTTAAGCCCCGGCCCCCACTTCCCGCGCCGGCAAGCCCCTTGTCCTCATGAAATGGTAATTTGAATGTGGGGGGGCTCATATTGTTCTTATAGCTGATTTGGGGCGTGTGGTCCTCTGTTAAGCAATTCGTGCAATCAGTCTTTGTAGCGTGATTTTTAAGATTAAGATGGACCTGAATGCAGCACTGAGGTTTTATTTTCTGTAGGTCTTCTCAGATGAAGAGATTTTACCACTACCACGCCATGTCTGCAATATCTCTACTGGGCAAGAAAACCTCGAGTGTCGACCTGATCACCAACCATTACCTGCAGTTTATCCCAATAGAGCTTCAAAAAAGAGGGAGGATTTTTTTGAAGAGGTACAATTATGCATGTTTCACTCAACGGCTGAGTTCTGTCTTCTACTCTGTCTTTCCCAGATGCTATGATAAGTACAACGAATATCATCTTTTGCTACGAATATCATCTTTTGCTATTTGCGGTAGCGGAAACATAATTAAGTTGAGCATTATTATCCAGTAGAAAGTGATTTGCACAGCTCTAATTTGCATCACTTCAGATCACATTTCATAGTCAGCTCCTACATCCAAAAACTGTTCAGTGCTCTGGGAATAAATCGGTGTGGAATCACCAGAAAAACACTAAATCACTTTTCTTCAAGCTTTTATTGTCCTCTTGGTTAGACAATATCTTGATTAAGTTTGTGGACTTGGTGACGGCTAAATCCAAGTTATTCTTACTTGATTCATTTCAGCTTTTTATGCACACCAAAATCAGCTCAAACTAGTAAATCTCAGCTTTAAAAAACTTTCAAATATGCACTAGTTACCTTGAAAGTATCTTGTGCATGAGATGAACAAGGCAAGTCATCAAGCATATCTTCATCCATCTACAAGGTATGGGAAACCAATTGCAAGCATGCATGTAACATCAACTAGGCAAGAATCCTACCACTTCCTCTCTTTCAATCACTAACTGAAGGTAGCATTCTCTTTGTTGGTTCTGCCTTTTAAGTAAAGGCAAAGATCTTTCTGTACCCTGTTTAGTTTGGCTTTGGCTGTAATTGGCTGCTCCTGCCATTCTCTCTCGTTCGAAGTTTGATGTGACAAGAAATAACAAAATAATGTGAAAATTCATGAAATCACAGCTCAATCTTATCCATGCAACTTAGGAGGATGCTGAACCTGCTGGTGTAGGCAGATATTGAATCCACTGAAGTAGGTCATATTAGATAACTTATTATTTCCACACGGACTGAAATGGCAACAAGTGCAGCTACTAAGTTCAGGTCATGCAGTCGTTCTATATGATATGGGGATGGGTCTAAATCCTTGTCACAATACAGATTCCCAAACCATCCACACCATGGTCATTATCTCCATGAGGAGCAGGAAGTACATTATTCAACGACAATGTCAAGGCTTAGCATGCATGACACGTGTTTGCTCTGTCCATGAGTGAAGGTCAGTATCTGGATCAAAATAAATATACAAGCGAGCGGTACATAAGAATCTGGATATCCTGTAGCGAAAGACTGCGACTGCACAACTAGACTTAGAAATGAGAGAGAAGCACAGTTGAAGACATGCCAAAATAAGGAGCTCACATATACTAAATCGCCCTTTCAAGTTATAGTCAGAAATCGTATTACAAGACGGATCTAATCAAATAAATTCATGTATCGGGTGCATCTGATCCCAAATCGAAGAAAGTTACATTACACGTAAGCACAAATATTTATCAGCCAGCCGCCTGGGTTCCTAATCTATCATTAGTTAGATGAACAAAGATTATTTCACCTCCATGCTGAAGCAACGATCAAGCTCTTATCTTCCCATCCAAAATGAAGCGCACCCATATCATCTTTTATCTTATATCTCTCGGAATACTGCCTAATGACGTTGATGATAGATTCCATGACGCTTTTGCTCATTGGACATGAAGTAAATCCGGCCATCATCATTCTCGCTCTCCACTTCCCTGCAACTTCATATCTCTCTATCCTCTCCTCACCCTCGCATGCCACGACATTAATAATATCACGTGCTAAACACTGTCGTTCCACATTTATCCTGTCCTGGCTCTCCCTAGGCAAAGTGGCATCAAGAGAATCAAAGACTGCAGAGTAGTAACTATAGGCCTCCCCAAACCTCACTAAGAAGGGAGCAGTGTTTGTGTTCATATTTTGCTCAACAACAGTTACGAGCTTTGGATTTAAGCTCTTAACCATGCGGAGAAGCTGGTCCCGCTCGTTGATCGTGGAAACACTCTCATCAGGCATGTGGTGGAGCTGAAAAGCAAAGTTAACAAGCAGTGCTTCTCTGGGTTGTGGGTCTAGCATGCCTGGGGTGACGAGAGGCGTCCTTGAAGCTACCGCTCGGAACTCAAATGGTATGTTGAGTGCTTCTGCCAATTTTTCAAGCCTTTGGCCAATATTTTTCAATCCCCCAATAGGGCGCTGGACTGACTCCGGATCGTCCACCCCCGTCAACCTCAGGTAAGGCCGTTGACCAGGTAGAGATGCAAGTGTCTGTAAGAGAGTGATGTATTGACTCCCTTGGCTTATGTCAAAGTCGACTATATGAACCCTCTTTTCACCCCTAAAAGCTTCTATAATTGCTCCATTTGCCGCCATAAACCCGAATCTGAAACAGGGACAAACTTCAAACAAAATTTGCATAGCTGCAAGCCGGTCAGAAGATGGGGGCTCTTTGCATTTCAAGGCTTTGTAAAGAAATTTTCCAGAAGCACCCATTCGAGCAGCAAGCCCTTCGACCATGTAGGCTGCAATTCTCTGAGGCGGGTCCCCTTGTATGGAAACAATCTGTCGCACCCTATCAATGATAATGGACGCTTCTCTGATGTTTCCTTCAGAAATCGCAGTAGCACAATCAAAAAGCAACTGTTTCGGGGTGCGTGATGGTGGCTGTGACACTTCTCTGTTGGTGCTAATGCTGCTGAGGTTGGAATCAGATGACGAGGATTCTTTGGGGGAGTCATGTGAATTGATCTGGAGTTGGTCAACCCATTGACCATCAACATACATATTATCCTCCTCTTCATCACCAGCATCATCCAGCAGTGCTCTTTCAAGCTCTTGAAGCTTCAACCTCATTTTATCTTCATTGTATTCTACACAATCCAGACTTTGACCATCCATGAGTTCTGACTCCGAAGTGCTGAATGGGTTTTCAGTATTAATGGAGGATCCCTGGGTGTGATATAAATTTCTTGACATACCATAGCTAGATGGGTTAATTGTTTCTTCAGATGGAGAGTCAATGAAATACTTAGGGTCATAATCCTCTCCACTGTAGGTTTCAGAAACATACATCATCTGGTGCTTTTTGGAGCCTAACATTTCGGAACTTGCATAAGGAGTGGCGGATAACTCGGTGGGCCTAATTAAAGACATGCGTTTGTCCCTTCAATACACGTATCTCTGTCGTTGAAACCGATCCTGAGGATTAATGTCAGCCAAATTTCTAAGATGTCACTGTTTCTGTCTTCTTCAAATCTTTCCTAGCCGTTCTGCATATGTCAAACATGGCATTCAACTGTTTGTCAGACTCAATCACATCTTTAGTACAACATGCACACGCACACACAAGCTTAGGATGCATTATTTGATTGACCACTGGAATGATATCTCATCTATACTTTCATTCTGAATTCGCAATATCTTACTGTGCTGGATTCCTTTTACACATTAGGAAGATAAAAATCAAGGCCAGGGTCATATTGGACTTAAGAAAGACAAATCTTTAGTTATTGTCTGAACTTTTATGTTAATCGGTCAAGTAAAACATTTCTTTATCCGCAAAACATGGAAAATACTTGGAGAAGGGGAAAAGGTTGAACATACTCATAGATTAGGGCTTCAGAAAGCTAAAAAAGTAAGGAATGTAGATTCAACATCTAAGAGTTTATGAGAAAGCCATCACGATTCATGTCGCAGGAAATAACAACAACTAAACTTTTGCAGAACGTCTGGGTTCAAAGTTCTTTCACCCCCAAAGAGCTTAGTGCCGCAACTCAACTACCCCACATGACCAAAGTCCTCCGGCCTCATTGACAACCATTCAGATCAAGATATGAGGAGATAAAGATATAGCATCCGACAAATAACAGCATCAACCTAATAGGCTTAGTTCCTAATTGGTGATAGTGAAAATTCGAGGAAATTAGAGCTTTCATCTGTCAACTACAAGAGAAAGTCAAAGGGAGATAAACACGAAGCAGATGCCTGAGTTTCATAATCTGTGCACGGGAATTCGAGTACCATCGTTAGCAAGTTGAAACAAGAGAGGGATTATGCCAACAAGTATATATGGGGACAAATCAAGAAACCCAAAAAAAGAGATCTACGTTTATCTTGTTACGGGATTCAGAGAAACTAAAGATTTGAGAAGGAAACTTGTAATACCTGAGCGAAGAAACAAGCCCACAAGATCACATCAACAGTCAAAGTTCTGCAATTCCCAGCTGAAACCTGATTAAGAAGAGATGAGCATGGCTTTCACAGAGAGAGAGAGAGAGAGAGAGAGAGAGAGAACATTGAAACGGGAAACAAAACGAAGCAAATTGCTTCTTTACCATATCCCCGTATAGACAAGTACAAATTAAGGAGGAGCCTGTGGGATCAGGCAGGTTCACAAAGAAGAAAGCAGACATAACAAACGAAAATAAACAATCAAGATAGTTGACAACTTACTTTTTAATAATCAAATTGTCCAGCTTTCAGTACCCAGATAAGTTTAGAGAGAGAGAGAGAGAGAGGGAGAGAGAGAGAGAGTAAAAGACCAATAGAAAAACTGGTTGATGGGATTCGAGCTTAAGGAAATCACCAATCTGAACAAATAAATACTCTTAGAAAAAGATCAAAACTTCCTAAAAATTTGAGAAAGCGGGAGGAAGGGTTCCAAGAAACTCACCACCGGATTTCTTTTTTCATTCAACAGAAACTTCTGAAGTGCGAGTTGGGTTTTGCTTTTCCCAGCATCTCTCTCTCTCTCTCTCTCTTTTTAAAATCTTGAAAAGTTCACACCCAACTCGTCTGACTATTTTGACACGCTTTCTCGGCAAGGAAAAGCAAGCGAGTGGGGCTGTGCTGGTGATTATGCGATGTTCCTAACATTCACCTTTTGACCCTTAAAACTCCCACCACAGAAGGCTCCAAAAAAGCATCCGGTATTCAAAGCGGGGGCGGGACCGACCGCGGTTACGATGGTTCGAATACTGGGTTGGTGGCTCCTCGTGGGACAATTGTACGGTGATGGTTGGAAAATGGCATCGGAAGTTTTTTTTTTTTTTTTTTTAATGGCATCGGAAGTCGGATGGGGGAAAGTCAGTGCATGTAAGATCAGCACACATGGGTGGATCTCATGTGGCTGTCAATTTCAGTTCTTCCACTCACACATGGTGGAATCATTGTGAGTTGAGGACTAGGTCATGGTGTCCAAGGACAAAGACATAGCCTCGGTGGGAAGCAAGGTGATTTTGTGGGATGAAAGAAGGATTTCGGATGCACATCTTGTTGGATCTCACTCGGTGTACGCGGAAAGCTAAAGACTTCATCAGAAAAGGAAGGTCTTTTTCATGAAAATTTTTTGGATACGCGTCTCATTGAATCTTACTGCGTATGGGAAGAGAGGTTAACACGGAAAGCTGAAAACTTTGTTATATAAAAGGAATGTCTTTTCTATGAAAATCATTTTCATGGAAAATGCCCGATTTTCATTTATTTGCTGAATAAGAAAAGTGATTTCTTTTTTGCTAGAATAGGAAGCCATTAGCTTATTATTTTCAACCCATCGAAAATGTTTTCCATAAATCAATTTAGTCTTTCATCATCTAGTCGGAAAATAATTTCCCATATACTATTTTTTCTTTAAACAAACAATATTTGAGTGAAAGATTTTTCGGCAAATTAATTTTCCTGGGTTTTCACCTGTTTTGCTTGCTAAAAATGATCAATCGACTGAAATTTATTTACAATTTTTTTGATTTCCTAACTTGAAAAGAGAAAAATATTTTCCTCAAAAATGATTTTTCGAAAATAATTTTTCTTTATCTTGAAATTATTATCGAAATGGACAAATCTAGACAAGAAAATAATGCAAATCTTAACTCAGGTCTTGGTACTTGGACTGATATGGTGTCTTCAATCAATCATCCATTATTCTAATCTTTTTACAAGCATCTCCAGCTCCAACCATTCGAAGAAGTAGTTGCATACGTCATCGAAGCTGTATTTTAATGATCCCCTCTCTTGTCTTGAACCACCCGTGCTAATTGTTGTTGTTGGAAGTATGGTTGAGGATCATGATCACGGCATCAATCTTAATTATGATATGATTGATTCATTTAATCCGTGACTGATTTAGCATTTGGAAAGCGATGATCTTATATATAGGAAACATTATTTGTATATTATTTCCTGCCTTTCTTTATTTCTATTCTTACACTATAAATACATAAATGTACTTGTATACAATGAGATAGATCAATACAAAGCATTCTACTTCCAAATTTCTTTCGTTTCTATCATGGTATATCATAGCATTTTTTCCTGGCCTAGCTTCTGCATTTTTTCAAAATTGCCCTCGTTCCTTTTTTTGTGTGTTGTTGTTGCAAACTTCCTCATGCAAAACAAAACAAAAAAGCCAAGTTGGAATTTGATTTCTTGAGCCATGACGAAGAACAAGAATGCTAGCTCATAAGAGGAAACGCCTCAGATCAAACTCCATTATCATTTGTTCAAATCGATTCGAATGAATAGGAGAATTCCATCCACAATCCAGAAGATCCTCAAATTACAGCCGGTCTTGCTCCTTCTTCAATTCAAATGCACTGGCCCCCATTTCCTTGGTATCCTATTCAAGGTCAATGGGCCACCGAACCAAGACAAGCGTGGGTCCAACATGACCCATATGGAGAGGAGAGCTTCTTTGGTTTTGGACCTCAGCTCAATAGCTAAGGTCTGAATCCTACTGCCCATGAAGATGACCCGAACCGGGAGGTGGGTCGGAGGGATCCGAATTTGTTTTATGCCGTACGCATTTCTCGTCGGCGGTAGTGATCGCCCTAAACCCGACGACCCTCTCTTCACATCACTAGCGGATGGCCATGAATTAAAGCTTATCCTGCTACAGCTCACCGAACCAAAATCTTACAGCACTTGGGCTCGGGACCTCTAATGAGCTCTCATCACCAAGGAAAAAGACAGTTTCCTTGACAGCACTGTCCTTATCCCTCTGATGAGCTCTCATCACCAAGGACAAAGACAATTTCCTTGACGGCATTGTCCCTATCCTGGCTAACGAGCATCTCTAGTGACTCTGGCACAAGTGCAACTAGCTGGTCTGGAGTTGGATCGGCAACTGCTTGGCTCCTGATGTCGCCACCAGCTTGCCACCAATAGAAGACTCAAAGAAGTATTGGGAGAGCATCTGTGAGATGTATGGGCACCTGGATTGCGCCAAACTCTTCAGCATCACCCAAGCAATTTCAGAGTTGAGGGAGGGGAATCTTTTGGTTACCTCTTGCTTCAACAAACTCTCCGCTTTGTGGAATGAACTTGAAGTGGTGGAGGAGTGGCTCAAGGGCCCAGAGAGCACTCTTAGACAATATAGAGAAATAAAATAGAGAAAAGGCCACAAGTTTCTTACTAATTCTTAATGAGTCATACTTGGCCTTTTGTTCGCAAATCATGGTGATGGACCCATCCTCATCGTTCAGCCGAATCTTTCAGCTAGCGGTCTAGGAGGAGAACTAGAAGCTTACAGTGGCGGAGCATCCTTGAGTAGGCAAAGGAATGAGCCTTGTTGCATGTCCAGACGGTGTTGCTTCGAGGGAGATCTCCAGCGGACTCACTAATGGTTCTAAAAATCAAGAGGGAGGAGGAACGACTATGACTGTGAAGAGGACATAAGGAAACCCTAGGTCTACTCTGATTTTTCTTTTTTTTTGTCAGTCATACTCTATTCCTACTATACACTCACTCTTAGACTTTTGCCCTGCCTCTTGCAGAGTGTGAGAGTCGAAACCCATTCATGAAACTTACGAGTCCCCACCTTATCCCCCCCTAAGAAGGTGGGGATTTAAACCCCCCACCTTCCCCTTCCATGTTGAAAGGGTGGCCACTAGGGCAGGTCTACTCCAATGGACAGCTTGGATCGTGGTGTGGGATTGGACGACCAAGATCAGCGTGATAGATCCGACAGCTGGGATCAATGTGCTAGATCCAATAGTCGTCGACTCTTCATTAACCCATCCAAATTGAACAGGTACAGTCAGGCCACGTCAGTTGTCGGTTATAAGGGATCTTACGGCCCACAAATGCCACATCGACAAGGAAGGTTAGTGGGTAGAATCCTAAATTTAAAATACATATTGTGAATATTACAAGAGCCCAAACGTGCTGAAAATTATATGGGAAACCTCATGATAAAGACAAAAATGACAAGGAATCAGTTGCTTATCAAGTCTCTTCTCAAAAAATTGATGGGGCACATCAGGCGATTACTCAAGAACAACATTAATATTGTGAAAATTCTGAGTTAGCTAAAGATAGACAACAGGGATGTAGGATTCTCAGGTACTTTCCTATGCAAAGAGAATGCATTTTCTGATGACGCATGGATAATTGATACAGGGGCTAGTGATCACATAATTTGCAATAAGCATTTGTTTTCCCATATTTACGAAAGGTTGCAATCTCCAGTGTCTGTTCGCCTTCCAAATGGGAATGCCACTCATGTTACCTAAATTAGAACGGTACATCTTGGACCAAACTTCATTCTCAGAAATGTGCTGTATATTTCGGATTTTGAGTTCAATCTTATGTATGTCTCAAGAATTTGCCAAGATAATTCTTGTAGAGCCATATTTAGTTCTGAAAATTGCTTCTTTCAAGACCATTCAAATGGAAAAATGATGGGCTTTGGTAATGTCGCACAAGAGCTCTATTTCTTGATTAAATTCCCTAGGAGATTTAGAATTATTGAATAAAAAAATTTCTTGCAATGCCATTAGTCGAAATAAAAATCTCATTTTGCATCAACGATTGGGTCATAATGCACATTTTCCCCACCTTAAATGTCTTATATGCCCTTTGGCTAAACAATGTCGAGCGTCTTTTCCAATTAGTACATCTTGAGCAAAAAAAGCTTTTTCATTATTTCATATGGACATCTGGGGTCCTTATCACACCCCTCATTATGATGGATCTCGATTTTTCCTAACAATTGTTGAAGACTACATTCGTGCCACATGGGTGTACCTAATGCAATCAAAATGTCAAACATTTACTTATATTTCAAATTTCTTTTCCTTGGTCCAAAGTCAATTTGATAAATCTATACAATGAATTTGTACAGATAATGGGCGTGAATTCTTCACTTCTGATTACATAAAATTTTCTGTCTTCTCATGGAAAACTCCACGAAAACTCTTGTACTTATACTCCTAAAAAAAATGGCATTGTTGAGCGCAAACATAGACATCTTCTAGAAGTAACTCGTGCCCTAAAATATTAAGCCTCAATTCCTGAAACTTTCCGAGGAGATTGTGTGGTCACAGCTGCCTATTTGATTTATCATATGCCCACTCGGATTCTTGATGAAAAAACTCCTTATGAAATGCCTTATAACAAATAGACAAAAAAAATCACCTCAGGGTATTTGGTTGTCTGTGTTATGGAACGATAATGGGCCATTGGGATAAAATGAGCCCATGTGCCACTCACTGTATTTTCATGGGATATCCTCTTCTTTAGAAAGGATACCGAGTTATATAAATTTTTACAAGGAATTTTTTTTTATAAGCATGGATATCATATTCCATGAAGACACTTTTTCTATTAAGGAAATGATACGCTCATCAAATTCATCGCCATCAGATTCAGCGTATTTTCTTGTCTAATGAAGATTTATCAATGGCAACTCAATATTTTCTTGTTGCACCAAAATTACCTATGGCTGTCTCGAAGGGATTTGTGCCTATTTTGAAGGAATCTTCATTCATAGAAACTCCAATTCCAGCTGTTGATGAAGTTATCTTAACATATTCCCTGACTTCAATTGCATTAGAAAATATTTCTAAATCTTCCACAACTCCTGAACAAAAATTGATTGGGGAACTGCAACGTTCCAGGTGGCATACCTGTCTACCTACATGGACCAAGGATTATATCCATTCTGCCATGAGTACTCCAGGTACACAATCTCCTGTCTCCTCATATGTTTCATTTAGTCGTATATCAGAAAAACAAGAACCCTCTACATTTGTTGAAGTAGCACGTGACCCTTGATGGCGAAATGTAATGGAATCCGAACCCATTGCCTTAATGGAGAATCATACTTGGGATATTGTTCCATTACCCCAACATTGAAAATCGATAGACTGTAAATGGGTTTATAAAATCAAGTATAGGGCAGATGAATCGGTCAAGTGCTACGAGGCTCATCTAGTTGTTAAAGGGTTCACTCAGAAAGAAAGTTTTGATTATCATGAAACCTTCTCCCCAGTTGCCAAAGAAGTTACTATTCGATCCTTTCTATCCATTACAGCTATTTGTAATTGGTCACTGCATCAAATGAATATCCACAATGCTTTCATTCATAGTGACATGGATGAAGAAATTTATATGGACATTCTTCAAGGATTACGTAGACAATGAGAGTCTTTGGTATGTCGTCTTCGTAAATCATTGTATGAGCTGAAACAGGCATCTAGGCAATAGTATGTCAAGTTTATTGCTGCACTAACTAATACAAGCTTTTAGCATTCCAAGCATGGTTATGCCCTATTTACATGGACTACAGGGAATTCTTCCATTTATTTATTTATTGATATATGTTAATGAAATTCTTCTCATGGAAAATAATGATTTTGATGTGGCGAAGTTCAAAGAGTATTTACATTCCACTTTTCACATCAAGGATTTGGGATCTCCCAAATATTTTCTTGGCATTGAAATTGTCTTGTGAGTCTTAGTCAAAGAAAGTTCATCTTGGAAATAATTTTAGAAGTAGGACTATCAAGTTGCAAACTAGCTATCGTACCAGTTGAATAGAATGTTACGTTGACAACTCATGAGTATGATCAGAGTCCTCCTTCAT
This sequence comes from Eucalyptus erythrocorys, assembly GCA_014182555.1. NCBI lineage: Eukaryota > Viridiplantae > Streptophyta > Magnoliopsida > Myrtales > Myrtaceae > Eucalyptus > Eucalyptus erythrocorys. Next base: position 50,228,504 of record CM024602.1, read on the forward strand.
CCTTTAAAGATCTATTATTGAAGGATCCATTAGAATATTAGTGACTTGTTGGAAAATTGATATATCTTACCATGACAAAACCCGATATATGTTATCCAGTGCAATACTTAACCAGTTTATGCATAGTTTAAAACAGTCTCATATGAGCACAACCCTAAAGGTTGTGAAATATTTTAAAGGATGTCTAGGACTTGGTGTATAAAGATGACAACTTACTATGATACATACTATGCTACTTGTTCAATGACTAGAAGATCCATTACCCATTTCTGCATCAAATTGGGAAATTCACTGATCTCATGGAAGACGAAGAAACAGTCGACTATATCACTGTCATCAATCAAATTTAAATATCGAGTCATGGCAAAAACTACCTGTGAAATAGTTTGGATACGAGGACTACTCTCAGACTTTGGAGTACTAGTCATGGCCCAAGTGAATCGTTTTGTGACAATGATGTTGCACTCAAATTGGTAGCAAACCCAGTTTTTCATGAAAGAATGAAGCACATGGAGGTTAATTGCCACTTCGCTCGGGACAAGATTAAGGAAGGAATCCTTATAATAAAGGGAATTGGAACCAAGGAACAACTAGTGGATATCTTCACCAAACCATTATGCCAAAGGCATCATTCCTATCTATTGAGCAAGCTAGGTGCTCTCGACATATATAGACCAAGAGCACCTAGCTTGAGGGGGAGTGTTTGAAATATGGTTGAGGATCATGATCATGGTGTCTCGACTATGATATGATTGATTCATCTAAACTGTAATTGGTTTAGCATTTGTAAAGTGATAGTCTTGTATATAGAAAATATTCTTTGTATATTATTTCCTACCTTTCTTTATTTTTATTCTTACACTATAAATACATCAGTGTACTTGTATACAATGAGATAGGTCAATACAAAGCATTCTACTTTCAAATTTCTTTTGTTGTCAGTTGCCATTGATTATACAATGAGATAGATCAATACAAAGCATTCTACTTCCAAATTTCCTTTGTTTCTGTCAGCTGTCATTGATCACAAGGATTTCTCACTTATCACTATGAGCACTTGTTGCGTGCCTCTGCCTTCATGTTTGTCATAAAGGGTGTTGCTTTGCTACATAAGACGCGACCTGATGATCCACATCTGTCTTAGCAATTGACGTACATGGATTTACTGAGCTTTAAGAATTCCATGAACAAATGATGTCGCATGAAGTGACTGGAGAGACCTATTGCATTGACATAGGAAAAAATCCGATGCCCTTTATCTAGAGAGATTACTAAGGAAGAGTACAAGTCTTACATGCAACCATATTCCCTCAAAGGTTTTGGTAATAACACTAATTACTCCATATCACATCATGTTCATTATCTTAGATTTCTTCAGGCTAACACTCTCAAGCGTGCACCTTTTAACCCTCACCCTTTGGGCATGGATGAACCTCTCGTATCCTTTTGCGTCACCAATTTACCTTAGTTTAAATCTCCATCTTGACCTGGCCAAGGTTTTTGTCGGGTGTTGGTAGGGAAGATTTGTCATTCAAACTTAACCTTCATCGTCATGGCACATCCAAATTCAGCGTGAAGCTGGAATTACCATACTCCAATATATATGGGGAGAAACCCATTGATTAATTATCGGCTTTGATATCACTCGTTGAATTGATACAACGAAAACTCAAAACCCTTTATCTACGGAGAGCACCAATGGAGAGCTCAAGTTTGTGGTAATCAGCATATTCAGTTAGACCCATTTTTATTAAAAAATTTAAATTAATGAGTGATGAACTTGTTTTTGCCTAAAATCTGGGTACAGGTATTTAAAGACCAAATCAAGTCGGCGATTGTTGAACGAATTAAGAAATTATAAACCTCTAGTGTGAATGGAATCAAAGGATGTCATGATCATCGCCGAAAAGAGAACAAAAAAGAAATGATATCGTCATGAATCATGGTGTTTGCAAGTGGAAATTAGGGCAAAATCATTTCCCTTCTTGGATTCTCATTTCTAATTATTAATGTCTTAGTCATCCTTCCCTTATCTTATCCAAAGTTTGGACCTTACGGACCGGAGCACCTCATCAATAGCATATGAAAAATCGATACATAAAGACAAAAGACGCATGGGAAGGAGAAATTTGATCTTTCAGTTGCTTTCAGTTCCAAGTCATTGTCCATTATGCTAGGATAACAAATTTGCTAGTAACCCTAGGTGGAATTAATCATGAGAAATAGTTTAAATATATGATAATTTTAGGGATAATTGTCCAAAAAGTATTAAGTCTATTGTACGACCAATTCAATCGTAAATATTTTAATTATTTATCAATATAGCTCTTCCAACTAATTTTGGCCAGAAATCATTAGCATGTCTATCACCATCAGTAAATTCTGACCAAAATCGATAGGAAAAACTACATTGTCAAATTGTCTTTGAACTAAAGACACAACTTAAAAGTTTTGGACTGAATTAGCCATTGTTTAGGTTTTTTTGGACAATTTTCCCAACTAAATCGGATTTTTTTGAAGTGACATTAGCCTCATCGAGTAAAGAACACCTGGAGTGCCATAACTTGGCACGGGGGAACACTTAAGTGCCACTTTTTTTTCAAATGGAACACTTAAGTGCCAATATCGGAGTAAAATGGAACACTTAAGTGCCACTCCGGCGAAAATCCGGCCAAATGCAATTTTCCGGCGATGGAGGTCCAAAACGGCGTCGTTTTTGCATGCCGACGTGGCAAAAAATGCAAAAATGACGCCGTTTCGCGTCGACGTGTAAAAATAATAAAAAATTAATGAAATTAAATTAAAAATTAATTTTAAATAAAAATACTCTAAAAAAAAAAAAGGTGGGGACGAAGGGGCGGGCGGGCGAGGGCGAGCCCTCGCCGCCGCCGCCTCCCCCGTCGCCGGAAGGGCCGGCGAAGGAGGGGGAGGGTCGGCCGGGGTCGCCGGCCCTCGGCCGACGGCGGCGAGGGCCGCGAGCCCTCGCCGGATCGCGGTGAGGGCCCGCGAGCCCTCGCCTAGATCCGGCGAGGGCCGCGAGCCCTCGCCGCGATCCGGCGAGGGCCGCAGCCCTCGCCGCCTCCCCACCGTCGCCGGGAAGGCGGCGGCGGCGGGGGCTCGGCCCTCGGCCCGCCCACCCCTTCGTCCCCCTTTTTTTTTAATTTTAGAGTATTTTTAATTAAATTAAGTTTTAATTTAATTTAATTAATTTTTTATTATGTAAACGGCATCGTTTCGCCGAGTTAGCGCCGACTCAACTCTCCGGCGAGCCACGCAAGCGTTAAAAAATAATAAACACGTGCCACGTAGGATTTCCGGCAAGGTCGCCGGAGGTGGCACTTAAGTGTCCCATTTGAAAAAAAAGTGATACTTAAGTGTACCAAAAAAAAGTTATGGCACTTAAGTGTCCCCCCGTGCCAAGTTATGGCACTCCAGGTGTCCCAAACTCAGCCTCATCTATATCTATATCTTAAATTGGACTAGCTTTCTCTAAGCTTACGTGATGGGGCTGTTGGGCTGCACAAGATTAGCAAAACTAGTTTTGCACTTGGGCTATGAGCTAAACCTAATCTGGCCCATGACGTAAAAATCTGCCCCTAATGTACCCTGTTTGATTAACTTAAGATGTATTTGTACCTTTGTAGTCATCATAATCTACGGAATCATATTATACTCGACTTAAAACGAATTGCACTCGGGCTCAGCTTATATAAACAGTATTTTATCGGTGTGATCCACTCAACTAAAGGTTACAACAATTTTTTTCGTAGATATCGCTTGTGATATAGGAAAATTGACACATTTTATCGCTCGAGTGATTTATGTACTTTCGAAATCATCATATGGGAAGACAATGGACTTTCTCTCATGGAAAAGTATGTCATCTATCTAAAATGTCAATTACAGTGGTGTCTCAAACTAATAAGAAAAATTGCTAATAATTCTTGGAAAGGGTAATAGTATTTGGCTGCTCAAGTACAGATTTTTAAAAAAATTTCAGATGCTTCTTACTTTGAGAAATATGAGTGGTTGAAAAAACGGAGGTGACGTGTTGGTGAATGGGTGATATCAAGAAAAGAATATGAACCCGCTAATTTGCAAATTTGGCCAAAATCGAGTAGGTATGAAGTGTTCACTTTATCTCATCGCCCTTTGAGTCAAAGAAGACCTAGCCAAACGTGCTCCAATAGGCTCAAACTCGTACAAAGAAACAAAAAACTATAGTCCTCGCGGGTGGAGGAAGTAATGGCACGTGGTCAACCCATTGAAATCTGTTATCATTGCATAGAAAATGCCAAAAACCATACCTAAATCTTCGTCAAAACGTCGGTAACGGATCCCTATTTTTGAAAATACGTATCGGCACCCTCATTTTAGTGTAATTTTCCATCCATTTACGATTTCGCCATTTATATTTCAAATACACCATCGCCCTCTCTCACACTCACAACCACCCTCCCTCCCTCCCTCCCTCTCTCTCTCTATGCATGGATCTATCTCTCTTCTCAAACTCCCTTCCTTGAGCTCAAGGCTAGCCATAGGAGCTCGAGGCTCGAATGTTGAGACACTAGTGTGATTGTTGAGATACAAATAAGTTTTTCATTGGATAGTTGATATGGTGTAGAGTAATTAATATATCATAATTAATCTATAATTTATTGATTTAAGTTTCCGAGTGAATGTAACTCAGATTGGATATGTTGACGAGTTCAGATTTAGACTTTCTTGTGATGATTTCTCTAGGTGGTATTGGACTTTGCTATGTCTTCCCAACACTAAGCTTCTGCCCAATCCGCTAGCTCTCTCCAACCACCAAATTACCAAATGGAGTGTTCACTTTGGTGGCCGAACCGAAAGTGATTAGCTTTGGTGAAGATAAGGATGGATTGCAAAGTGCTACTCATTAAATTGATTCCCTCTTTTAGGGGCTTATTACTGACATTCAAACCAACTTCACCTATTCGTCGTGTCACATACTCCTTTTAATCTTCTACTTGAGCTTCAACTTGGTTCGAGGTCAAAATCGTTCCAGGCAACATCGTCCACCCATCACACAATTTCTCAAGAAACACCAGATTCGACCTTCTGCTAGATATGGTTCGTCTTCGTTTTGTCTCTAAAGTAACGCACGGTCTGAGCTCGAGGACATAGTCGCGGCGAGCTCCATTTTCCAGGTCGACATTGGAGGAGAGGTTCGAGACAACAAACGCGGCGGCTAGCGGCGGGGAATGATGGTGGTAGACTTAGGTTGACAGCTTTGAGTGCGTGGGTTGCGTGAAGCTAGAGTGTTTGAGACTTTTGTACGAGGGAGAGCATGCAGGTTGTTCTATTGTAGCTGAGGTATGAACTAATAGTTTGAAATACACACACACACACACACACACACACACACATATATATATATATATATATATATATATATATATATGTATGTATGTATGTATGTATGTATGTATTTTCCAACTGAAAGGATGGAGTTGCTTAAATAAGATATTAAAATTGACTTAGTTTTTCTTTTTTCTAACAATGATTGCTCGGGACTTTTTGGGTGTGGCAGTATTCCCGTTACGCACTAGATAATTATTGGAGACACTTAGGTTTGTGCTTTTGAGGATTGCTCTTACTACAGGAATGCAGAAATATGGTGATTCAAAATCTAGATCTTGGGCGAGAAAGACGAACAAGACCTGATGTATCAGATGCGTGTGAGAAATATCTACCTCTAGGGGGTACAGAATAGCAGTCAGCTGTTCTCATGAAATTTACAAGTCAAACCTCTTTTGTTTGACGCTCCATCTGAATGGAAGGAGGGGAAGAAAGGCCGACATGGCTTACTGTTCTTCATTTTCTGGAGCGGCGTACTTCCACGGCATATTTTTGACTAGTAATCTAAGAGATTTATAACTGTCGTGACATCTATTGATGACATTGGCTGGCTAGTGGAAAGTTGATTCCTTTTTATTTATTTATTTATTTTTTCCAGAGAATAATGTTCCTTTAAGAGTTAGCTGAAATATCAGCCATCTTCTGTTTTAACATCAAAACTAGTTAGACAAAAAAACCTTGCGTAATGTCAATTTTCGTAACTTTTTGAAATTAAACCGCACTTAAATTTAACAATTGGAGCTTCTGAGAAATTTCCAGTGGGATTATGATACGAAACAAGAAAAGGAGAACTCGATATTCGATTCTTTTAGGACTGTAATTTCCTTTATCTAATAAACTAATTTCTTGTTTTTTTTTTTTCCGTTGGTGTTTTGTTCACTTGGCGCCAAGTTAGCATTACGTGTCACTCTCTATCATATATGTAGTGCCATGTCATTAACTAATCTGAAGTTTAGTTAGAAGACCTGACTGAAGAATTTGATTGCATAAATTGAAAAAATATATAAAAATCAGAGAATTTGATTGCACAAAATGAAACTTAGAGGGCTAAATCACACAAGTTTCAAAAGTTAAAGGAATTCATCGAACAAATTTAAAGTTAAAGTATCAGACCTCATCGGTGCTGAAATTTAAAAGTATTAAATCTATACTTAACTCTTTATTTCATGACGAGAAAGCCTACAATTTTCACTAGATAATTTTTTCCCATTATGAATATTCAAAGATGCAAACCCCCCAGATGAAGCTACCAACGTACAAGATCTTTTACACTTGACGGTAAAAGGAATCAAACTTGTGTCATGTCTCTCAGTATATGTTCCCAATTCCGTTCCTAACCACTAAAATCAACCACATAGGGTTCAATTAATAAGATGCCTTAGAATTTTCATCAATGCTCTCGTCTAATATAGTTTTACTTTTTTAAGTAAATTGATAGTTGTCTCACAACGTCAACCACAGTTGTAGACGATCAATCTTCGTGCAAATGTCATCGTCCAGTTAAAAAAAAAAGACAAAAAGACAAAAATAACAACGCAAAAAGAACAGCTTTTTAGGGAGAATAAGACGATTGACCAATATTTTGTAGATTCATTGTCCAACTAGAAAAATTTTCTTCGAAACAATTACATTTTCAAGAGCGCACAAAATGACATCTTAACGAATTTAGGTTTGAAAAAACTCGAATAAATTTCACACAAGATCGAAAAGCTATCAGATAAATTTATTGTCTTTCGGTAGGAAAACAGAAATTAATTGAATAAATCCGTCATTTTATCAATTAACAAGCATATGACAATTAAAACCCCATTTTCAAGTAACAAAAAAGTAGTTTTTCCAATTTTTATAAATCATTTAATCTGTTCTTTCAGATGGGATTAATAACCACCTAAATAATCATGGTCTTGGAGGCCTCTTTGGATATGACCAGTAGAGAACATTTCCATATTTTCATCATTCACAGATTTTCCATCAATATAAGCAACTACACATGCAAATAATAACACAACTGGAGGCGATTTGGCATTATAGAAAGCGTTCACCAAAGTCAGCTTCAACTTGAAAAACTTAAATTGCCTTATATACAAAGAGAAATGCATCCTTTAAGGGTAAAAATACCCCTAGACATTTCTAGCATCAGAAGATAACCATGCTGCCCTAAGAAACTATCTTCACTTGGCAATTCAAGAAAGCATGCATGACCACAGGCCAAAGCAAACACCTTAAGAAGCACATCATAAACATGGCAAGATATAGAATCGATTCCATCAGAGAGAGAGTTATCTTCACATTTAATCAACATACAATGCAACGTCCATCTTAGAGTGTATGCAGGTAACAATTAAAACCTTATCAAAGTTTCCTTCAATGGTGCTTGAACATGCTTATCTGATTCAACGTTCCATATGAACTCTATGCAATTGGAAGAATGAGGAGCCAAAGACGGCAAGCTGGTTTTTGTTGGGTATATTTGATATGGTAAGGTTTGAGCTGTATTTACTTAGGAGGCAAACTACTTAAAAGTCAATTGAACGCAAATAGTACTCATGGCCTCGGACTATCAACTACCCCTCTAGAAGGACAATGCATAACATTATTGAATATCTAGATATGGACATCTATGGCATCCATCAAAGTTTCGTAATAACATAAATGGTAGGCAATATTCAATCAAATCTCATTAACCATTTAATTTTTTTTTTGGTAAAGCTTTAACCATTTAATTTCATATGCATTAATGTGGATATTGTTAAGTAAATTTAAAATTTGCTCTTTTTGGCTCTCCATTTATACCTTTCTATGGGGAAAGTTATCAGAAGGAACAATAAAAAGCAAATAATCTCAATCCACCAAGTGCTATAATTTTAAAATCCATCTTAATGAAAGGAATTAGGACAGCAGTCTCCGCCCTAGGAGAAATGTCTCTTTTACAGAAAAAAGACCCAGAAAACTCATGCTCAAATCACTATTTAGGTTCCTGATTTAACTGAGCACCATTGTCTTTGAGAGAGAGAGAGAGAGAGAGAGAGAGAGAGAGGGGGGGGGATGATAGAAAATTAGTTCATGGGCTACTGACATGAAAGAAAGGGTCAGTGCTTCTACAGTTATTAACGCATAAGCTATAGGCTTGATTTGTCTTGCAAAACCAACAAAAGTGACTTCTCATCCACAACCCTAAACCAACCCACTTTTTTTTTATTCGTCTGTTGGTGGAGAATTGCTCTTCTGTTCTCTCCCTATATATCTTCTTTAGGGTTTCTCTCGATCATTATTTGGCTCTATAGAAGTTCTGGTGTTTTGTAATTCAGTGCTACTTGGAACAAATAGATCGATGGACAATTCCAGAGCTAACCAATTGGGCGGCAGCGGCAGCGGTTCTGGAGATGAGGGTAAAGCTTGCACTCGCGGACACTGGAGACCTGCCGAGGATGAAAAACTCCGGCAACTTGTCGGGCAATATGGAGCCCATAACTGGAACGCAATAGCCGAAAAGCTTCAAGGAAGATCAGGTATAACAAAATCCTGTGTCTAATGTATTTTCTCTTGAAACTTTCATACTTTTATGTTTGGTGACTGGATAATATCATTTTCAGTCCTGATTGTCGAATATCCACCTTGGACCAACTCCAGCATTCTTTTCGAGCATCTTGAATTCTCCCAACAAGGGAACATATGAACTAATCAATTGGAAACTTAATAATAAAATGATCGGGAATAAATCGATCGCATCTCTAATTTTTCTCATCCTTTTTCCAAATGCGTGCATATGTACCATTACTACCAATTATGTTTTGAAGTTTTGTGCAATCAGATTGATTGATATTTGAGACAAAAGGGCTAAGATCATAAGAATACTTGTCTACAGATTCAAGGCCCTGCACATACATTGTTCACTTACCTTATAGAATAAACTAAATTGTTAACCCTTACCGGGGGGTTCATGTTTCATTGTCTTAAATAGGCAAGAGTTGCAGGTTGAGGTGGTTCAATCAGCTGGACCCAAGAATCAACAGAAGGCCTTTCACAGAGGATGAAGAAGAACGGCTTTTGGCAGCGCATCGCATTCACGGAAACAGGTGGGCACTGATAGCTCGACTGTTTCCGGGTCGAACTGATAATGCCGTGAAGAATCACTGGCATGTCATAATGGCCAGAAAGCAAAGGGAAAAATCAAGGTCATTGCCTAGTTATAAGAGGAGCTACCAAGATCCTCTCATTGATTTCAAGGGTTTGCATGGAATTGGGAAATCGGCATTCGTTGTGCAGCCTAGCTCTAATTATGGGTTGGAAAAGAAGCAAGATAGACATTTCGATTCTTCTTTGCTTCCTTGGAAATTTGCCCCATCTGTGTCTGCGGTGATGGCTCCGCCAGCATCCTTCATGGTGGGACTCGCCCGAGGAGATAAAAGAGACTATAGCGCTTCCGGGTTTTATGACTGCACCTGTGAGAGCTATCAATCCTTGAACAAGAATTTGCCAAGTTATGCTGCGCTCGCCCTTCCGAATGACGCAAGTCCCCTAAAGTATCCCAGACATGGAAATGACTATGAAGCAACCCAAATGATCAGAAAAAACGACAGCAATCCCCGTGGTAGTCTGGCAAACGCGAATATGATGGCTGCTGGGCAAGGAGGAGGAAATGAATCCATCGTGCGCAAAGATGTTCCCTTCATTGATTTTCTTGGGGTAGGAATCACATCTTGATGATTATATTACTGAAATTAGCTGTAGCTCCTAGCTAAATTATGACGGTTTTGTTCATTGAAAACGTTACGTAGATGAGAGCCCTTACTCTGTCTTCGGAAGTCATATTCTGGGTAGCATGGAAAGGAATAGTCGAGCTTAGTGCTGGAGAACATTTTACTATAATACTTTTTTTTTTTTTTTTTGAGGGGCATGGTTTTCCTGGAAAATATCATGTTTCAGTTTAGTTTCATGGGAAATCGAATTGATTCTTTCAGCGTTTTCCACCAATTCTGGCCAAAGTTCTTGGCAACCTACGAGCTTCTTTGTGTGTCCATGTGACCATCCTTGCTTAAGTACGGTATTTTTTTGTCCTATTATAATAAAGGCATACCATCAAAGTGCTCAACAACCTTACAGAAAAAAAAGGAAGACAAAGTCTGCTAACTAAAATAATTTTAAAAGCTTTTTAGATATGTTCCTGCATTTGGTGGAGGTTTCCTTTCAAGTGGTTAGTATCTGCACTTCCCTATTGCTTATGAATAATGGTGAAATCGTGGTCAAGAACAGACAAAGGGAAAATCAAATCAATGTTGAGAAGCAGTTACATACTTACAGCTTTGGTTGACGTATGTACTGGTAACTTGGTAAGACAACATGAACGACGCCCTCAAGGCCTGCCATTTAGTTTATGTTGGATTTGGACGATATTAGCAGCAACACACCCATGATGGGTCGACACCCGACTGACCAAATCAAATGACTAGTCAGATGAGATGCTGGTTATATGATATGAAGTCGGATTGGAAATGCTGGAACTTTAGGAGATATAAAGTGCTACCTCATCTCAAATTCCTTCCCGACAACCCAACACTCTTATCCCTAGTTTTTGATGATGTGGTCCTTAGGAACGCAAACATAAAAGTGTCCGCATCGAAATTCGCGCATAAGAAAGGGCGTGAGAAGGAGGCGATGCAAGAACTGTTTCCACTGTTCCCCCGTGAAAGCAGTGGGCTCTTTCAGGTTGTGATATATGGATACACTCCATTTCCGTGATTATACTCCGACCATGGCTGCAAAAGGGAGAAAAGGAAGATCATGAATGATCCCTGTTCCTTAATCTGTGGAGTTTGTGCTGGATCCGCTCGTGCGGTTTACTTGACATCGAAGTAGGCACATGATGTGTGAAATATGTTTATTGATGTGAATTTGTTCAATCGCTTGGGTCAATTTGTGTTTCGAATTACTTCAATTCCAATGTCAATCGATTCGTGCGTGTCTCATCAATCTAGCTTGACACAGGTTATGGACGCTGTCAAAGATTTTGCTTTCGCCACCAAACTCTGGTTTGACATGACGTGCAGTTTTATAGTTAGTAGAGAGACCAGTTCAGTATGTGGACAGATATGGGAAAATGTTCTACGCTTTGCAATGGGAAGGCTTACAAAAGGTTAACAGCACCACGGCTCTCATAATTTTTCAAAAAAAAATTCGAATTATTTTCTAGAATTGTTGAAGTACATTTATGCATTTCAAAAAATTCCCTGCTAAAGGATATTGCTAGACATAGTAAATAGAAGGAATATTATTTCATATGGCGTTATTTCTTACAATAACTAGTCTTCTTGTCAAATTAGGGTAAAATTGTCCCCAAAAAATCCTAAATTCATTGTACATTTACCAATTTAATCCTAAAAATTTTAATTGTGCAGTTGAGTTCTAGATATTTTTACGTTTTTTCAATTGAGTCAATCTATGCAATTTTTGGCCGGAAGTTGTTGACGTAAACGCTGCTAGTCCAACTTAGCATAGCTAACATTGATAATTTCTAATAATGTTTTCATATTTTTTAATTTTTTATTCATTTATTTTCTTTTCTTTGTTTTGTTTTTTTACAGCTCTAGCTGAGGAGGTCACTAGCTACTAGTGAAGACCTCCATTTTCTAGCCCAGTCCAAGCGAGGGGCCATCGCCCTTTTCTGGATCTTAGCTTGGGTCACGATGCCCTTGCCAACCAATAGGGGAGGGTGTCAGCCCTTGCTTGTGGCTAGCGAGAGGGCTACGATTCCCTTGCCTAGCCCAAGCAAGGGTCACTGGTTGCTTGTGGCTAGCAATAGTTAGCAACCTTGCTAACTAGAATTGTAAAAAAAATAAAAATATATAAATGATCGAAAATATATATATTAAAAATTGCTCACACCAGCGTCGATAGAGGTGTCAAAATGAATCTTAGACCCATACTTGATTCATTTAAATCATAAATATACCATATATCGGTGACTTATATTTTGAAATGATTCATTTATGAGTCATTTACATTTTAAAGAGACTAGTTAAATGGGTCTTAAATGGATTTGACTTAAAAATTCATTTCTAACCCAACTTCCCCATTTAACTTTATAAAAATATTTTTTTATATAAAAATCAAAATTAGAATTATTCTTTATATTTCATTTTTCTTTTCTTTTTTTCTTTTTTTCTTTCTTCTTTTCCTTTTTTTTTTTTCTTTCTTCTTCCTCTTTCCTTAGTCGGTGGCTAGCATGGCAATGGCTAGTGACCAGTCAAGCGAGGCTTAAGCTCGTCAACCTCAGGCGAGCTAGAGATCGTCGACAATTGGCAAGGCTTGAGCTCACTGGTGTCAGGCGAGCTCCATATTGCTAGATTGACGAGGCTCGAGCCTCGCCAGTCATCAATGAGGATGAAGCTTGCTTGGATCTGGCAAGTAATGAGCACACCTGGAATTGGTGAGCTGCAAGCTTGCCGGCCTTAGCTGAGCTCGGGCTCGTTGGATCTGGTGAGCCGTGAGCTCATCGGCCTTGGCTAAGCTCAAGCTCGCTCGAATTTAGCAAAGTAGCAAGCTTGCTGGCCACAATAGCACTTGGGCCGATGAGCTCAAGCTGGTCGCTGTTAGCAAAGGAAGAAGGGGGAATAAGAAGGAAGAAGAAGAAAGAAAGAAAAGAGAAAAAAGAAAAGAAAAGAAATAATAATAAAAAATTCAATTTTTTAATAAATAATTAAAGATTCCATTTTTTAAAATATTTTTTATAGATAAATATCCATATACATACTGGAGAAGTACTTTTAGAAGAATCTCAATTTTGTTTAGATCGAAATTTAATCAATATCGAAATATAAATTCTAAACATGATAATATTTGGTAAATCACAATTAAGAAGTTGCGCATTTTCACACCCTAGAAGATTTGTTATAAATAAATATTATTTTCATGTCAATCATTAATTAATCAAACTTTTTCTTATCAAGAATTTTTCAAAAGTATTTCAATTGAAGGTTTTTCACTTTTTTATTTTATTTAGTAATTCTTATTGTTTAATTTACTTTTTTAATGTGATGTGAAGTTTTTATTCAAGTAACATACATATTATATATATGTGAAGAGCTTAAAGTGGATTAAATGGATGGGAGTGGGTTTTCCTAGATTAAGTTAAATATTAATGTGTTTCGATAATATAGGTCGAGTCGGGTATGGATCATCAAATTTACATTATATGAAATTATGGATTGAATGGATCAATATGGGTTGGACCATTTTTGACCCAACCCCGACCCGACCCGACCCGAACTAACCCGACCCACCCATTTGACAACCCTAAGTGTCGATTGTGCCACGTATCATGACTTTCATAGCAGTAATTTCCAATCAAAATTGACTAGGTAAACTTAATTGGTAAAACGTAATTGGTAAAAGGTAAAAAGGTTTAGAACTCGATTTACAAAAAAAAAAAAAAAAAAAAAAAAAAAAAAAAAAAAAAAAAAGAGATTAGAATTGAATGACTAAAAGTACAATAGGTTTTGGACTTTTTGAACAATTTGAATACCTAAATTTCTTGTTACCTTCCTTTTGAATACATATTGTTTAGATATAAATACCCCTTAATTACAATGCATTCAAAATTTAGCTTATCAAGTAATGACATAGCCTTTGAGTATTTTCTCTCTCATTTCTGGCATTTCTACCCTAACAATGACACCATGACCATTCATCATTCCAAGTCCTTTGTTTTTTGTCCATCAATTTTCATCCTCGAGAGCAACCACAACTAAACGTCTTGTAGAGTAGTACCATCACTTTTACTTGTCACGTCTCATATTTACTTTGGTTGTCTCTGAGAGCAGCTCTATATCGTCAATTGTTAGCCTCTCCATCGAGGGGAGTTGTCGTTTCTAGCAACCTCATCAGTCTTTTCACTAGCATCCTTAGATTAGTGATGCCTATCATAAGGTGAGCTTCTCTAGTTTCTAGAGTCATACTATTGTGCATCCTTCTTGATGATAATCATTGATTCTTAACAAAAAGTATATGAGAACTAAATGGACTTTTTGTATTGATTTTGTATGAATTGTATAAACATATATTGTCCTTTTTATAATACTAAGAATAATAACAAAAAATAGGAAAAGAAATATAAAGGATTACATTTCCTAATTTACTATACTAATTACGGATTGACTGAATCAATTAACTTGCAATTATGATTAATATCAAACCTGATATCTCCAATATCTCCAATCATATCTTCAACACCCCCCTCAAACTGGTGGTCGGTATATGTCAAGAACGCCTAGGTTGCTTAGTAAATATGAGTGTTGTCTTCGACATAGTGGTTTGGTGAAAATATCTTCATGTTTTCCCCTAGTTCCAACTCCTCTTGTCACAAGTATTCTTTCTTGGATCTTTTCTCGAGTGAAGTGACAATCAACCTCTATATGTTTCATTCTTTCATGAAAGGCTGGATTCACTACTAGCTTAAGGGTGGCATCATTATCACAAAACAACTCACTTGGTCCATCAATTTTAACACTTGCATCCAAACTATCCTGTAAATAGTCTTTACCATAGCTTAATATTTTGGTTCGGCTAAGAATAATAAAACTATTGACTTTTTTTTTTTTTGTCTTGTTTAAGATTAACGATTTTCCCAATTTGATGTAGAAGCCAATGATGGGTCTTTTGGTCATTGGGCAAGAAGCATAATTTATATCACAATAGGCTGTCATCTTCATATTACAATCTCGAGACAAGAAAATCTCAAGTCCAGGAAATCCCTTCAAATACTTCACTACTTTCAATGCTACATTCACATGAGATTTCTTTGGAGTCCACCTAAATTAGATAAGTATCTACACTGTATAACATATATCGGGTCTTGTCATGGTAAGATATATTAGCTTTCCAACAAGCCACTAATATCCTGATGGATCTTTAAGCAATGGGTTGTCACTAAGTAATGATTCTATATCATATTTATGTGACATCATCTTAACATTTTTCCTGATTAGTATTATAGCTGGTTTACACCTTGACAAGCCTGCTTCTAAGATAATCTCCAAAAAAACTTATGTCGGTTAAGACAAATCCCTTTGTCAGACTGAGCTATCTCAATTCCAAAAAAATATTTGGGAGATTCCAAATCTTTAATATAAGAGGTAGAGTGCAAGTATTCCTCAAATTTCTTAATAGGAGACTCATCATTTCCCATGATAAGTACATCATTAACATATATTAATAAGTAAATTGATAATGTACCTCTGTTCCAGGTAAACAAAGCATAGTCATGCATAGAGTGCTAGAAGCCTGCATCTGTGAGTGCATTAGTAAATTTGATATACCGATACTGAGAAGCCTACTTAAGTCTGTACAAGGATTTTTGGAGACAAAATACTCGGACTCCCCTTGTCTCCATAAGCCCTATGGAAGTTCTATATAGATTTCTTTTTCCAAATCTCCATGTAAAAATGCATTATGGACATCCATCCGATGCGGTTGCCAATTGCAAAAAGCAGCAATAGATAGAAAGGAGTGAATTGTCACCTCTTTTGCAACTAGAGAGATGGTCTCGTGGTAAGTAAAGCCTTTTCGTTATAGTAACCAGACAAGCCTTGTATCATTCAATGGAACCATATGCTTTGTATTTTATTTTATATATCCATTTGCACCCACTGAGTTTACAATGTGGAGGTAATGGAACGATATCCCAAGTGTGATTTTCCGTAAGTGCTTGCAATTAAGCTTCCATGGCACCTTGCCAGTGTGTATCACGTGCTACCTCTATGTAAGAGGATGGTTCTTGTTCTCCAAAGATATGATTGATGCAACATGTATACTCTGGGAAAAGTTGACTGAAAGAAACATACGAGGATACTAGGTAATGTGTACCCAGAGAATCCAATGTTGGACATATATAGTCTTTGGTCCATGTGGGAGGGCAAACAGAATGTCCATAGCGTTGAGGTTGTCGAGTAATATTCTCTTTAGGAACTACGGGAGGAGATTTAATAGCAAGAGATGATGGAGATGCCATTGGTAAATCGGATGAATGATGCTCCTCATAAGATGTTGGTGATTCGGATGTTGTGTTTGATGAATTAGGGCTGGCTGGCGCAATTGGTCTCAGCATAACCAAAAAGTTCTAAGGGTCCCTTCATAAATCATCTTTTGACAAAAAAAGGCTTGTGACTAGATGAGGAGGCAATTAATCTGGATGAAGACACCATTCCTTCAAATGAAAATACATCTTCATGGAAAACAATATCCCTACCAACAAAAAAACATCCTAAAGATATTTCCATAACTTGATAGCCCTTTTGTAAAGAGGAATATCCCATGAAAACACATGGAAGGGCATAGGGATCCATTTTATCCCGAGGGCCCACAGTTGCAGCATAACACAAGCACCCAAAAACTCTTAGATGATCAATCATAGGTTACTTCCCGTAAAGCATCTCGAAAGGTGTTCAACCTTCAAAAATTCGAGTTGGTATACAACTAATTAAATAGGTTGACATGACCACACAATCCCCCAAAAAAATTTCAAGAATTGAGGCTTGGTATTTTAGAGATCCGACTACTTCCAAAAGATGTTGATGTTTGTGTTCTACAATCCCATTTTGTTAAGAAGTATAGGTGCACGAGCTTTCATGGAGTATCCCTTGAGAGGATAAAAAGGAATTACATTCACTAGTGAAAAACTCGGTATGAATATTTTGCATTGTTTTGTCAATCCAGTTCTTAACTAAAGAGAGGAATTTTGATTGATGAGAAAAAGTTTTGACCCTTTGATTGCATAGAAAAACCCAAGTGGCGTAGGTATAGTCATTAACAATAGTTAGGAAGTATCGGAATCCATGGGGATGTGGAGTATGTTAAGGACTCTAAATATCCATGTGAATCAAAGAGAAAGGACTAATAGCTCGAGATGTACTAATCGGAAACAATTCTTAGGACTTTTTGGTTAAATGACATACTGGACATTTTGGGTGTGGAAAGTGACCAGACATTGATAAGAAATAAGAGTTTTATTGCTAATTGTGAAATTACGAGAAACACTCTTATTTAACAAATCTAAACCCTTTGAGAAATTTGTCCAAAAATAAAGTCTTTGTGTGATACTATCCAAGCCCATCAGTTTACCAGTCGATTGATCTTGAAAAAAGCAATTACTAGAATTGAATATTGCACAACAAGAATTATCCTCACAAATTTTCGAGACATAAATAAAATTGAACTCAAAATAGGGGATATAAAGGACATTTTTTAGGATTATATGTGGACTAAGATATACATAACCTATTGTCGTGGTTATCATTGTCGTTGTCGTTACCAAAAAAAAAAAAAAAAAAAAAAAAGATATACATAACCTATTTTACTGATAAAAGTGGTGTTTCCATTTTGGAGACGAATAGATATGGGAAAATGAGATTTTTCTGAATATGGAAAAAAATTTCATTGCAAATTATATGGTTACTGGCACCTAAATTATTAATGCATCAATTGAAATCGAATTACTTTTTAAGAAAATTCTACTTGAGAAGCCTTTTGTCTTGTCTGTGACCTGTTATTGATTTAGAGGCTTCATAATATTCTAGTTCTAATTTTTAGTTATCATCTGATTCATTCCTTGTGCTAAAACCTGATAATCAAAAAAATCTATCTCCCTTTTTTCTTTATCATTTGGCTTTCCATGTAATTTTCAACACGTTTCAACAATATGGTATGGACATTTATAGTAGTCACGGAATTTACCTTTTGTTTTTTTAATTTTGTCCACCATTTTTGTGTGTTGACGTGGCGCCTCATGAGCCATCAGATGGCTTAAGGCTTGATCCATATGAGCTACTTGATTCGACTAATGAGTTAGTGAATTGATGGCCTTTGGATCTTTATTTTTTATCTTGGCCGTCCATTTGATAAGAACCCATAGGGTTTCCTTCTTCCTCCAACAGAATGGAGGCCACTCGATTCAGATCTTGATGCTCGACGTTCCCAAGTTTCCCGAGTGCTCTGATGCCATCGGTGTCATGCCCCAATCCTCGAGCACGTGCCCGTCCCTCTCTGGTCAACAAAATTTTGCGACTTCCCAAGATGAGTCACCGACCCTTTCATTTTATTGCACATGCGGAAGTGAATAATAAATCCCCTGACAGTAACCATATCGGTATAGAAAAGCAGGATAACAGATTCACAAACAAACATGCTTTCATTAACATACTGAGTCATGTATAAAGTCTATGACAAAAAAATTACAAAAGACTGGCTCTCCAAAAATAAGCAGTCCTAACTGACCTACACTTCCGATCAGAAACCCAATGAGTGGGTAACCCGTATATGGTAGTGTCTATCCGATATAGTTCGGGGACAGGTTCTCTTAAACAACACACGACCATTTAATTTCGGTTCAAGACACTGTGCATTGCACTCAAATGCCCAAATTAAAATAGTGATCTTGGCCTACTTTCTTCGTATTAAAATACTCGATGAAAATAGTCGTGTGTGCGTACATAGCCAAATTGAATCTGAAAAATTCGTAACCTTCTTTTTAAAATCCCAATGTTTTATATAGTATATAAAACCATTTTGGGTGAAAACATCTGACACCCTGGATTTTTTGAATAAATATTTGAAATTCATAAAATTTTGGAATTAAATACTCAAATTTCCAATCAGTACTCAATTTGCACAATTTAACACTCAATTATAGAAATTAACCACACCATTGCAATGGGCACGAAATTCCGATCACTGATTATCCCGGTCCAATTTTCAGAAAATATTTAATGGTTAAAATAATTTCTAAAATTAATTAAATAATTCAATTTAAATACTAAAAATACCAACCCAGTCCAAAATGATAAATTAAATATTGAAACGGGTCCGAAAAATTTCGAAACCAATCTAGATAAATAATACAATTTATCTAGGCCTCAATTAATTTAATCTAACCACCTAACATGCATAATTGAATAATTAAATTGCTAATCTAATCTAACTAACCACATAATCCCTAATTAATTTAATCTAAACACCCCTTAAACATCATTAGCCTACTAAGAAGAGTCTAGTGTATAAACTCACCGGTTTAATGCGAAAACTAGTTCACCGTGACGACTGCGCGACGACGGCAGAAACCTGAACTTTCGACGGTGTCAACGGACACTTGGGTCGAGCCCAAAAAGCCTTGCAACTCTCTGCTCAAGCTAGTCGAGAGCTTGGGCTCGGAATTGGGCTGAAATGTAGCTGGGCTTCGAGAGGGTTGGACCAAGGAAATTGTGTGGGTTGAAGACGCTGGATGGGCCACAGGCTTGCGGCTTCAAATGGACTGAACAAAGAAGCAGCAAGGGGGGGATGCTAGGCTTCAAAACTAGGCGTGCAGGCTCGCGGGTGTGAAGATTGCTTGGTTGATGGGTTGAGTTGCACGGAATAGTGCTAGCAGAAGGCAGAAGTAGCATAGTTAGCGTTGGTGGCAGCTGGCGCATGCAGGGATTTGCTGTGTCAACGCTGGGGGCTTTGGGTGTTGCTAGGTTGACGGTTGAAGACACGTGGACGAGGATGGACAACAGCAACAGCAGCAGGTTCGGTAGGTGGTGTCATGGAGGAAGGTAGCACAGCAAGGCAGAGAGGAAACGGACAAAATTGGGGCAGTTGCAGGGAGTCGACAAAGGAGGGAGACAGGGCCTATTGGAGACCGTGGGCTTGCAGATGGTGCTTCGGTGGACTATCTTCGAGCAGCTATATGAAGACACGAAGAGGGAAGAAAATGAAAGAACATAA
Organism: Eucalyptus erythrocorys; assembly: GCA_014182555.1. Lineage (NCBI taxonomy): Eukaryota > Viridiplantae > Streptophyta > Magnoliopsida > Myrtales > Myrtaceae > Eucalyptus > Eucalyptus erythrocorys. The sequence continues at coordinate 50,248,640 of CM024602.1, forward strand.
GGCTTTGGTAGAGATGGCGGTCAGTTGCAGAGAAGAAAATGAAAGTGAAGCAAAAGACCAAAGGAGTTGGCGTTGAAGAGATGAGGGAGAGAGCGGCTGAGCGTGAGGGGGAAGCCAAGAGGGAGAAAGTCCACAAGAAATATCCAAATTTATCATTGATTGTTCAAAAGGTCTTCAAGTATATCCCTTAGTGTCCCCCCAATTACTTTCTTGTATATTAATTCCACAAATACTTAATTTGATAACAAAAGTTGCACCCCTCATGCCTAGCTCTGAATTCTTCAAATTGAACTTCAATTTCCTCACCCAATTCTCCAAATCGATGTCCAAAATTGTTGAAGAAAAGGTCCACAAAATTTCTACAAGTGCTCAACACCCAAAGGCTCGGTAAGGAAGCCAAAATTCCCTTCAAATGTGCCCATATGAATTTCCGTTCGTTTTCCAAATCGTCCTAATTGATTTTCCGTAAAATTCCCAAAATCGCGGAAAAATCTTCGGAGGATAAGTCGACGTTTCTAAAATAAATCATGACATGACAAGACTTTCAATTTCTGAAATCGAGTTCAATTTTGCGATTAATTTCAATTTGACGTGATTTTAGCGCGTCTTAATCCACTGGATAGCTTTTAGAAATTTTTAATGCAATTGACTTGTGGTCGATTATTTTCGAGCCACAATGTACATTTTCGACACATTGGCGACTCTTGATTGTCGTGAAAATCTCGAGATTTAATACGGACATTGGGTATGAAAATGACAAAAAAATCGATCTAGTGCCATTTGAAAGAAATTTTGCAATTCCACCCACACACTAATCACATACCTCTATCGAATCGACTTATTTTCAATCTCTGATCGATTTTGACGGTGCCATAATGACCCTTGTAGATCAACACGGTCGAGCAGTTGATTCCTAATCGAATTATCTGCATTTAGATTCCTTAATGACTTCACCTGATAGACTAGTTATTTCGTGAGTGGCCGACTCAGAGAAAACGGCTATAGGCACGTCGATGAAAAGCCTATTTCATCTCATCAAAATAAAGTTGAAAATTAGAATGTCACAATCAACATGCCTCACTCCTCCATGGCTTCAATAAGTGGCTCCATCAAGGTTCCAAGAGCAACTCCTTCAACCCGTTCATGCTCGGCCGTCCTTAGTTATTGACTTTACTCTTAGACGGCCAACTAATAGATTCGGCCAAGTGATGGTATTGGGTCTATCATTAAAATCTATGATTGGAAAGTTGAGTATGTATCGTTGAGAATGAGGAAGAATCTTGTAATCTTTCTCTTTCCTTTAGTGTGCAATATTGTCGAAGAGTGGCCTCCGGTCCCTCCAATTGTTTCTTAGCTGCCTCGAGTTCATTCCACAAAGCTGGTAGCTGATTGAAGCATGTGAGGACCGAAAGATTGCCCTACTTCAATTTGAATAGGGCTTGAGTGAGTGTAAACAATTTTGCTTGATTTAATTTCCCGTACATCTCCCATATATTTTTCCTAAATCATCTTCAAAACTTTTATTGGTGGGAGTCTGGCCACCACATCAAGTGTCAAGCAGTTCCCGATCCAAGTACGAACTAGTTGATTGCAGCATCGCCAATGCCATTCTAGTCACTCATTAATCGGGAAAGGGATGGCTTCGTCAAGGAAGCCATCGTTGTCTTTCGTGATGTGTGGTTGCCAAAGATCTTGAGCCTAAGCGGTATAGTTGTTTGGCTCGGCGAGTTGCATGCTAATCAATTGGAGTTCGGGCCTATTAGCTGGCGAGGTATATAGGGGATCATCGAGTTTTGGGCGATTGCCGTTAGCTTGGATCACATATGGGGGAACAAGGCAGCTTAAAATTCGAGTTGAAATCTGGGTCCCAATATTCCGTAGGGATCCAACTTTAGACCGGAATGAGTGGGTTCAAATCTTTGACCCTAATTCATCGAGCCTAATTCATTATTCTAGTTGGCTCTAGTAGTGAAGTGGGTAGGCCCACTTCTGATGGGCTGGGTCTCATAACCTAGAACTCCTCCCTCTCCAAATGGGCTGTGTTGTACTCATGTTTGATTTGGTTCGGTGGTCCATTCACCTTGAACCATAAACCAATGGATCGGTGGCCACTAGGTCGAATCGAAAGCCTGTATTAGAAGAGGGGTAGATCCAACAAAATATTGAATAGAAGTGTCGTCTTCTTCAATCGGATCAATTTGATTTGAGGCTTCATTTTGAGGTGGTGGTTGGGGACATCCTTGTTTGTACTTTGATCTTTTAATATGGTATCAAAAAACTGAATTCCTATCTAGTGTGCTAATTTGTTTTGCAAGGTTAGAGCTACAACAACAAATCAGAATACGTACCGAAGGCAATTTGAAAATTGCAGAAACTAGGTCAGGAATGTGACATCCTAATTTTTAAGTCTGATTTCGATGAAATGAAATGGGCTTTTCATTAACGCGCCTATGACTTTATTCTCTTAGAGGGCCCCTTACGATATAACTAGTCTATTAGGTGATGTCGTTAAGGAATTTTAACGCAATAGACTTGAGAATTCAACTAGGAATCGACTACTCAACTGTACTAATCTACAAGGGTCATTACAGCATGGTCAAAATCGATCAGAGACCAGAGATATGTTGATTCGACAAAGCTATGTGATTAAGTGTGGGTGATTCACCTAATTGCAAAATTCTCGTTGAACGGCACTAAACCGATTTTTCTATCTTTTCTGTACCTTGTGTCCGTATTTGAAATCTCGAGGTTTCCACAACAATCGAGAATCGCCAATGTGTCAAAAATGCACTTTGTGGCTTGAAAATAATCAATCATAGGTCAAATGCACTAAAAATTCTCGAAAGCTACCCTGTATAGGACCCGCTAAAATCGAGCCAGATTGAAATTAGCCTTAAATTTAAACCCAATTTCAGAAATTGAAAGTTCTGTCATGTCACAAATCATTTTAGGAACATTGACTTATCCTCAAAAGACTTTCTTTGCAAACCAAGATTTCGTCGAATTTTCGAAATAAGAGTATTTTGGACCGAGAATTTCGTAAGTCCGCTTTTGATCGCAATTTTGGGATACAAGATGATTCATTGGTCAAGGAAAAATGTGGATTTAAGTGTAAACACATTGGATAAAATTATGGGCTTCAATTGGGATTGATTGAATGAGAAATTGAATGAGATTGAAGAGGAATTGAATGAATTGGAGGCCGAATTATACAAATTCGTAGGCCATGGTGGGGTGCAACATTTAGGACACATGGGAAGCTTCTTGAGGAAGTTTTGAGAGAGAGAAATGACTGAGGATAAGGCTGACTGTGGTGGAGCAACACTCAAGTGTTTGGAGACCTTAAGGAGAGCATTGAAGGCTCTTGTTCCCTCAAGCTTCAACAGACCACTTCTTCCTCTTCCTCCCTCATTTCTACATCGTTGTGGAGTCTTGTAAGCTTGAGAAAATTAAAGGAGAGAACTAACAACCGTCGGAGCAAGTTGCAAGCCCGCTGGACCTTTTTTTCCCATGTTTTCTCCTTCTGTAGGTTTTTGCTCCAACTGACCTTTTTCCAAAGATCTGAGTTAAAAGTTATCTTCCTGTGCGAATTAGCCTTCATGCCACCCACCATTGTCTTCAGCACATCCAAACCATTCAGAGGAGCCCGACCTCACGCCAAACGGAGTCGCTGGCTGACCTGTACGCCGGCGAGAAGAAATCGATCGCCAATCTATCGGTTCGCGTGGCAGCTTGCACAATTTCACTTGTTTCGCCCGTTTCAGCCTTTTTCTTTCATTTCAACCTAACCTCCACCCATACCAACCACCAGCAGGTCTCCCTCAACCCTCAGGTGCCGCCAGTTGCTGGCTAATCCCTCGCCGAAGCTCCAGTGAAGCCGTTTCACTCCTTTTCCTCCTCTACTATTCGATTTCTTGGAGTTACAGAGGGAGTCTGACCTTGTGGCTATTGTTTCAGCCTTGGGATTGCCTTGGATCGTCATGGTTAAAGTCCCGGTGCATAGCCTCCGTCGTTGCCGCTGTGTGGGTGTCTCCAACCCGCTTAACAAGTGAGTTTAGCTCATAATCCTTTTATTAGTGCCTAAACTTGCTTATGAGGTTAATTATGCTTAAGGGTTGTTTAAATTAGCTTAAGAATGGATTAGTAATAATCTATAATGGTTATATTATCCTTATAATATATTAGTGTTAATCTAATTAGTGAGATTAGCACATTTGAAGATGGATTAGTCCAAATCAATGGACTCCCTACCATTCGGATCTCGGGATCCTCGCCATTTTCCATTTTTGTAGATTGAAATGGGTTGTGAATTTAAAGTTAATACCTTCTGGAGAAATATTTTAGACATCCTCAGCTACGACATATATTTTTCTCAATATTTTTAGGGATTCAAAAGAATGAGATATTAGCTCCGTCATTTTTAAACAAAACCTCAGTTTTCGTTGGAATTGATGACCATTTAGGATTCTATGAGTTTTTATTAACTCTTAGGATTCTAATTTAAAAATGGTTTCTTCACAAAAGTTGTTTTTTACATCTTCTAGTTTAGCATATACAAATTTCAGATCAAACGGACATGTTTTGGAGCTCGAACCAAACTGATTTTGAAAAACAGACTTTTTGGAAATGAACCCAGTTTTTGGTGCTGGATTGAGCGATTTATTGGGCTAAATCTAGAAAGATCTAAGTTAAGGCGTCTTCATGAAAAATGTTCATTTATATGTCCTTCACAACATATTCAAATTTGGGAATTTTTCAAATTCGTTTGGTTAGGTTTCTAGTTTTAAACTTGGAGACGCGCGAGTGGCCCGGTTTCTGCCAATTAGAATTGATTTTACTTTGGTGATGGTTCTTGATGCTTTGCTTACTTCAATTAGTGTTTTCAATGACTTGTAGATTTAATTTATTAGTTATTTAATTATGGAAATTTACTGTTCATACGAAATATTGTTCACGAAACACTGTTCACGCGTATTGTTCACAAAACACTGTTCTCCCGAAAATAAAAAGTGCCTAATTTCATGTGCTTTGATCTTATGAGATGATTTGAGTGTATAAATGCATGAGTATCCGCATCAATTGAGTGAATTTCACATTAAAAAAAAAAAACGGAAATATGCTTTGTCTAAGGGATATCAAAATGGACCGCCTTTAGGGGAAAATGATTTGAAATTGTAGTTGCAAGCATTGTGCATTGGTTAAATGCTTATAGATAAGAATGGGGTCTTTGTAGTAAGCTTGCGTGATCAAAAGTTTAACCGTCATCCAATGGGAGTTTGGGGGCGATACCCGGCAAGAGTCGGAAGCCGATCACAGTAGATTCTGGACCAATGTCTCTTCTTGGGAAACCGTCTGAACGGGAGTTCTAGATGTAGCTATGCTTGACGAGGCAAGACGAAGCCTGATCTTTTTATCGATAGCCCAATGGGAGTCGGATGATCGCCAACTAGAAAGTTAGCCATGGTCAGGAAGTTATTAATAATTAGAACATGCAAGAGTGTTGAGGTCATAAATAAATGGAACATGCATGAGAGTTGAGATGGTTGGGCCTTATTATAGGGTAAAATTGTGTGGTGGGTATGAGACATGTCATAACGATCTTACCTTATAATTAGGACCCGTGTGATGATAGGTGACGCACTAATGTGCAATAGTGTATGAGAATCATGGTATCATTGGTTTTGACTATGCATGAGTTGAGCACATCATTTATGGCACGCATGCATGAATCGATAACGTGCAGGGTGTGGCAATGGCCATGTGAGATCGCTTGTGGCGTGACTCATATGTGATTGATGAATTGTATCATCTAGTGGCCATGTGCATTGCGTGTATTGTGATGAGATTTAACGTGTAGGGTATAGCATACTAGGTAAGATTGCTTGCGAATCAATTTGTTGGTTGTTAGTCCTAGCTTATTGGTGTGGTGGTTCTGAAGAGATATCCCGAGTTGAGTTGGTGTCCTAATCGGGGGCTTAGGAGATGATTCACTAAGATTTTAATCTCACTGGTTATTGTATAATCATTTTCAAGTCCCTAGTGTAAAGAACAGGGGCTTGAAGTGGAAGGTTCGGGAGCATAGGTGGCTCAATAGTTCTTTTTAGAGATAGATCTCCTATACATAGACCTTAACGTTGGCCTCTATGTATAAACTGATTTGTTTATGAAAAGTGTTTTAGTAAAAATGGTATCCTGCTTTTCTATCCCATATTTGTGTTGTCTAGGGATTTTATTATACACTTCTGCGTGTGCAATTAAAAGAAAATGTTAGCGACGAGTCGACGAGTCTTGGGACGTCGCAAATTTAACGACCACTGAGGGATGGGTGCACATTCGAGGTTCGGGGCGTGATAAGGAAAGTAGACTCTGATACCATGACGAAAAGTATATGAAAACTAAAGGGATTTCTTGTATTGATTTTGTATAAATTGTATACATGTACATTGTCCTTTATCATGATACATAGAATAAGAACAAAAAATAGCAAAAGAAATATAAAGGATTATATTTCCTAATGTATTGAACTAATTACGAATTGATTGAATCAATTAACCCACATTTAGGATCAATATCAAACCCGAAATCTCCAATATCTCCAATCATATCTTCAACATTCTTCTACTTCATCAAAATCAAGCTACCATCGTTAAACTTCCCAATTTAATCAACAACTATCAATGTCTAAGGGCACTAGAGTCTAGCACACCTTTATCAAGCAACCAATGCTAAGCGTCGTGGGTAATGCGATTTAGTTTGTCACAATTTAAGATAGTTTTCCACATGATTTTTACCATGATTGTGTGAGTAAGACATGCGCTCATCAAATCCAATGATGATATGGATTACATTCAATTTATCATGTAAGGTTTGGCTTACACAATTGTCATTATCTAAAATCCGATTTCGACGGATCCACATCCTTTAGCTAGTAGAAGTGGCAGTTTGATCACAAACTTAGGAAGAAAGTACTTGTCTTTGTTGAAGTACATTTATGAATTTTAGAGAATTCTCTATTATTTGTCAAAGTGATCATTCAATATTAGAGTTATTATTTGATTTTTTGTTTTTTTAATTAGGTAGCTAGTCTATTTGTTAGATTAAGATAGCTAATTTATTTGTTAGGTTATATTACTTTCTTTCTTATAGCCAGAGTTCGGATGTAGGTACCCTTGACTGTAACATCGAAAGGTTATTTTATTGTGTAAAGGTGTAACCTTTGAGTATTCTCCCTCTCTTTCCTGAAGATCTTAGTAAAATTAACTTTGATGTATCGCAGCCCACTTGATGACACGAATGTGAAAGAACTTTCATCCAATGCAATAGTGGCAAAGACGTAAAGGTGGTCAACAGTAAGAAAAAGAGGGATTTCATTGAAAATTTGATATTGCCAAGCCTGCCATGTAGAAAGTCCGAATTCGCACATCGTTTTGCGAACATTTCTCGATGCGGCTGGCCTAGAGATCACAACAAGCACGGGGCGTTGCCAGTCGTTTAGGGAAAAGCCACATATATCCGATCAAATCCACTGCTTTTCACCTTCTCCGTATCCGAAACGACATCACGCGCGTTGTCGTACTCGGGCTCCGAACGCATAAGGTGATCAGTCGCGATTCTCATTTTTTGGGACCGGAGACTAGGTCTAATGGTTTTGAGTTCGAGAATTGGATCTCACTTATCAGTCTAATTTAATCCAATAAAACTGGTCATTCTTAAAAAATTAAAAATGTAAAGGATTAGTGTATTGAAAATCCTAAAATTTGTTTTAAAAATGTAATTAAGTCCTAAAATTTTCAAAAAGTATTATTAAGTTCTAAAACTTTTAAAAAGTGCAATCAAGTCCTAAAATTTATTAAAGTAGTTCAATCTAAGTCATTCCATTGATTACATTTTTTGAAAGTTTTAGACATCGATTATACTTTCGAGATAAGTTTTAGGACTTTATTGAACCTTTTGAAAGTTTTAAGACTTGATTAAGCTTTTGTAATAAGTTTTAAGATTTAGTTGCACATTTTAAAAATTTTAGGACTCAATTGTATTTTCATGATAAGTTTTAGGACTTCTAATACATTTATCTTAAAATATAAAAATGAATTAGAATTATTCTAATTTTAAGATCTATTGTTATTTTTTAAAAATTAAAAAATATATATATATATATATATATATATATATATTTCTTTTTAAAAAGAGTCGATTCATTATAGTTCTCCCGAAATCGAGAACCGCACGGAATCGAACCGATGTCTTCGAGAATCGGATTAAATTGGCCGGTTTGATCCGTGCAATTCTCGATTCGGGCGGCTCAATATGCTCACCCCCACGGCCGCATCCTCCGTTTCCTCTGAACGGAAACCGCTCTTTCGCTCCCTCCCGCGATTCGGAAATGTCCGCGACGATGATGGCAGCTCGCCGGACCGGCCTCCCGCTCCGCCCCACGCCCAAGCCGCGCCTCCGGCGGAATACGGCCAGTCCGACGGTCAGGATGACGACGTGGCGGACGCGCGTGCACCGGCTGATAGAGGATCAGGGCGTCGTCCTGATGCCCGGTTGCTACGACGCGCTCTCCGCCGCGATCGTCAAGAGGGCGGGCTTCGCGCCGCCGGCTTCATCTCCGCTTTTGCATGTGAAGTGGGTCGCGAATTTCCGATGCTAAAGTTCGAACCTTGGAGCCGTTTCTTCTGACTGTCTTCGGGCCGCCGAAAATGGCGGCGACTGCGAGGTCGGTCTGCGCGGCGGCTCCGTTGATAGCGATAATTGCGGACGCAGGTGAAGTTGCGCGCTCATTTGTGGCATAGCCTAGAGAATTTGCTTTGTTATAGTTGGTTCCCCTGATGTTGGGTTGCTGAGAATTGCGCCACTTGATTTGCATTTAGCATGGAATGCTGATCGCGGAATGGATGCTTCTAGGATACTCTGTTTATGTGGATGTAGATGTTAAGAACTTGTTTGAAGAGGACAAACTACGAAGACAAATGCTTTAGAAGCGTAAAAGAATAGAGACAGCCCAAGAGCATGATTTGCATTTTCTCTCCTAACATTTTCCTTCGCGAGCAAGCCGATGTGGTGAGAAGAGCTAAGCACATGCCAACTAAGTGATCTGCCCGAGTGAAAGGATGGTTGAAATATATGAACTAGGAGTGAAGAGGAATCGGATAATTGACCTGCCTAGTAGAATACTTTTATAATAGAATTTCAATTTGGAATTTGACTAGATGGTTCCCGAGCAATAAAGAAGCATGGACAACCCAAGAAATAACATAAGACACATAACTGCCAAAGTGCTTTACTTGTTGTCTGTCTACTGGGCAGCGGATGATGAGTCCAGCTACGAACGAGGGGGAAGTAGATGTTTTCAATAAAAAGGAAATAATCTGCAGTCACATTTCTCGACCTGTGTAATGACATTTCCCATGGTTTGACATCTTTTCCATGTTCAAGAAGTATAGCAGGGTCACTGGACATAGTTCTGTGGTTGTTTTCAGTGGGAGATCGACTCCTTAATCCTCCAAAAACACAGACATTCATACGAAGCACTGTTTGCCCCCAATTTGCATGACACCATGCCTCATCATCATATCTGCGTTCGATCATTAGCTTGGAACTTTCGAAAGTGTAGACTACACATTAATTTCTAAGTTGCAAATGCATGAAGTGGGGAATAAGAAGAAGGCGATCAAAAAGTTGTGGTGAGTGCTGCTGTGCTGTTGCAGGTGAGGCGAAAGCTACGAGTTCCATTTTGTGCACATAGTTTGGGAATGAGAGATGTTGCTCAATTTAAAAATTTTTAATACACTACTGTCTGAATGGTTCCTTTTTTTTTTTTTAATGACTGTTTTACCCATAAAAGAAGATTATCATTATTGCAGATACTGGAGGTGGAAATGCTTTGAATGTTCAGAGGACTGTGAAAGACTAGATAGCAGCAGCAGCTGCTGGTTGTTTTCTAGAGGTATCAGTTTCAGCTGAGAGAAATATAATGCTGCTCCTTTACAAAGCTCTCCGCCTTTAGTCTTTCTTCCTCACTTTATGAGCGCTAAAATCCTAGGATGAACTACCAAGTCCCAAATTGTAAGTTAGTCAAGTTTGAGCCTATCTTTCAGTTTAAGATATGTTGAATTTTATGCAGTCGAACATTCGGCATTACACATATGTGTTATTAGCAAATTCTGGGTCGACTGTTTTGAGTTAGTTATTCATTAATTCTGTCTGTCAACTGTGCATCTACTGATTTCAAATTACTTTCTTCTCAGGATCAAGCATGGCCAAAGAAGTGTGGTAAGATTATATCTCCTTCTCATGGAGCTCGGGCATGTATCCTTTCTTCCCTCTTTAGGTTTGGGATGCTGACAAGTATCATTTTCATTGTCATTTCAGGGCATATGCATGGTAAGCAGGTACAGAAGTCTGCAGTGAATTTGAGCTGCATTTGCCTCTTTCAAAACTGAGGAACATAGAAACACGTAAAACTGCAATTTCTCTCAGACTGCCTTATTTATAGGTCATACCAGCAGAGGAGCATGCTGCTAAAATAGCAGTGCTATTGGGAATTCTGACTTTCTTCCTTGTGGCTAGGACCGATGCACGTGCAACATCAGCCAAAACGGGCCTATCTGATGCCATTGCAAGGGCTAATCTTTACATGGAGGTACTAGTTGACTGATCCTCTGCTTTTTGTCATGGTCTACCGTCTAATGAGGGTTCTGTTTGTTGTGAAGCAGAAATGCTGATCTCAGTTTGAGTCACATGGTCATCCTGTGTTGAGACACAGGTTTACAGTGAATATGCAGACCTCTTTCTTGACATTATTACAGTATTCAAGTGATGATTAGTTGTTCAACCCCAAGTTAGTAACAAGAAATAGACATTTTGGCATCTTATGTATCGGTAGATCTCCACTTTTTCATCCTATACCTTCATTTCTCCAGAAACTCATGCAGGTTCTGCCATATTTTCGGTGTATTATATGACTTCTTAGTTTGCATTCCATTTGCCTCTTCTCTTACCATTTCGCTCTTGACACCCATTATCACCCTTGACAATCTCCACCTGCCCCAAAAATTAAAAAGAGGAAAAGGAAAGGATTACTGCTCTCTGCAGGATAAGGAATTCAGTGATTACGCTTATTGATTACACCATCCTAGGGAAGTTGTACAATTTTAGACTGGTCGTGAATGTGGCTTGTGAATTTAAAATTAGAGCTTTGTCGGTTGGAACTGAGGTGATTGAGCTTAATTGTTTACTTCGGGCAGTGATACAATTGCTCTTCACGAAAATTATGCGTCAAAGTTCTATTAGTTGTTTCACCCGATGGCTAGAATCGTCAAGACATTTGCTGCCTAATGCTCTGTCTGAAGAAGGAAAAGGAAAGGAATTAGCAGCAACATATCATAACCATATAAATGTTTGCATGATGATTTCTGTCAATTTTTCATTTAACTATGTGAACCCTATTATCGTTTCTTAGCATTCACTGGATGGTCAAGCTGTTTGGATGATGTTTATTGGTTCTTCCAAGACTCTACAAGATGAAGCATTGTGTTTCTTCCTAAAGCATTGATAGAATTTCGTTTGAAATGACTAATTGAAAACATTTTTTTGGTTTCTTAACTCGTGTTGTTTTTGTAATAAAACTTGCAGACAGGAGCTGATGCATGCTTTGTGGAGGGACAAAGGGATGACGATGAGCTCGAGGAGATAGGACGGTGTATGAAAGGCTACAGAGTATGCAATAGGATTGAAGGTGGAGTCACACCATTGCACACTCCCAAGGAGCTGAAAGAGATGGGCTTTCATTTGATCGTGCACCCGCTCACAGCGCCCTATGCTTAGCGCATGCCATTGTCGATGTCGTCAAGTCCTTGAAAGAGAAGGGAACTACAAGAGACAACCTCGACAAGATGGCTACGTTTGAGGAATTCAACCAGTTGGTCAGCTTGGAGTCCTGGTTTGAGCTCGAAGCACGGTACTCAAATTTAAGGAGTGCTGTCGGAGTGAATTCATGATAATTGGGAAAGCCGAAAGTAATCAAATATGTGCGGCAACATTTGAATTCCAGTTCCAGTTTCCCTTAGTCAGATGGACACGGTAATTCTACTAGTTAGTGGAGCAATAGCCAATTTCTATGCTTTTAACATATAACGACCCACCTATTTCCATGATAGATGCATTGCTTAGTGAGTGTTAAAACTCTTTTCAGTAAGAATGCTTTTGATATGCTTTTGCTGAGTAATCACATAAAAGAAAAGGAAAAAAAAATTAAGTCTGTCTATCTAATGGCCGAATAACCCAAAATCAACTATCTATTTTAAGTGTTTTCAGCATATGGGTTTGCTCCCAAAAGGCTAAACCTTGAAAATCCATCTGTAAAGATTATAAATGGGATTGGGATATTGCGTGAACAATGCGCATAATTTAACGCTATCCATAACACTTGTGTAAATTCACATTGCTACTTGTCATTACCTATGCCGTATCGATCCTCTAGTTTAGGTGGCTGAGTTGCATCTAATTGAGCTGGCTCAAGATAGCACTACACCAAAAATGTAAGACTACACACCTCGACACTGATGAAAATCAAAAGATAAACCATTTAGAAGAAAGAAAACGTACCGATGCAACATCAAAGATCAATCAATACGTTGGGCGGCAAAAGGCAGATCCTCCCATGCCATCATTAAATCTGACCCATACCTGCACGTTGGAATGAAAACCATGCGTGGACGTTGGGAGTCTCTGTCTCTCCCTTCGGCAAATGTCGTGGGGGAAACGATTCAAAGATCACGGGCGGAAAATCTGAACTTGCCATGTGATCTTTGGATACATATCGCAGGGGGTTGGACTGTACACGATAGCGGAATCACTAACTGGTCACCACACTTCAACTGCTGCTGCAGAGACCAGTCTTTGAAAAGAGCCACGCCATGACCCCCTTTTGGCATGAGTTGGAGTCGAATATCGTTGAAAGTCAGATCCTAAGTTCATCCCCGCTTTTTACATTGTTTATGCAACGATGCCAACGAAAGATAAGTACAACGGTACATAAACCAGCGAATAGTTGATAGAAAAAAACATTGTAATTTATGATAACCAGAGTAATTAATTAGTTTTTTTTTTTTTTTTTTTTGGTCAGTTTTATTATATTCATACTTTAACTCTCACTCTCAGACTTTTGTGATATCTCCTTACATGGTATGAGAATCGAAATCCACACTTAAAACTAAATCGTCCCCACTCTAGCCCCTCTTTGAGAATGTGGGGATTCGAACTTCCATCTCCCCCTTCCATGTTGGAAGGGTATCTACTGGGGCAAATCTTAATAGTTTAATTAAATAGTTAAGTAATCTATGGATTCCCGCATTTCATATTTGAATTTGAAAAAATTGTTAAGAGTACTTTGTTGGTCCCTGTCCTTTTGAATGTGAACTCAAAGTAATCATCAAGTTGTTAGATATGCTTTAGTAGTTCAAATGCATCAAATTCATATTTGCAAAAGACCCGTGAGATTGATCATAAAAAATATATATATTAGCAAGTATTTTAGGCGACGGTTACACCGTTGTGGCAATGACAAGTGGAGTATTAAGCCAATTAAAAGGGCGATGCATTAGCATGCAGAGAATGACAAGGTCGATTAAATTAAATTATCATTGTCTCGGGGTGCAATGATCACATGAAACATGAAATCTTTTCCTTTTTTGTTCGACTGGAGTGTCACGGAAGCAAAGCCGTGACAGGAGGCTCGTGCATTACCATCATGACAAGGTGCGACAAATTTCAACTATGGTCTAACCTCAGGCATGCTGAAATTATGGGTAATGAAGCACATTAGACCAAAGGGAGTGGGGACCCCTTGAAGCAGCTAGTGCTTTTTGAATTCTCCTACTAAACCTTTTGGAAATTCTTAGCATCTTGCATCCATAAAATTACCGACGTAAACAGCCTACTAACAATTTAGTGTTTCTATTAAAAGACGTGGGACTAATTTGTCCAATGTTTTTCTCCACATCAGATGCTCCCAGCTATTAACTTTTCTTAATTTTGGCCACCAAAAAAAAAATAGCAATTAAAAAATTCAAATATGTTGTACTGTGTCACATTGTTTTTTCGCATTTGAATTATGGAATTGGAATGTAATCTCTAGGCCTAACTTTTACGATCGTAAACCATAGAGCTAAGAAAATCAACCAGCCTACTACCACCACATTTTCCTCCCGTGAAATAATTTGCTGCATGCAATTTCAAATTACTACTCAATTCATGAAATTTACCCTTCCCCAGGAACGAGCCTTGTCAATTCACATGCCCATTTGTCCTCGTCAATCTGGACCACTCGCCACTTTCCCTTCCTCCAAAACCATATATAATAAGGGGGTCATAGCTCATGGTTCATAAAACCCACTAAGCCCATCCTCCACAAGAGCACACCTTCTCTACTGAAGTGTCCTGTGTCTTCCTTCAATCCTTTTGCTTTCCAAAACAATGTCTCAGGGAAGAGGCAGTGCATCTCGAGCCGCCGCCACCGCCGCCGTGGCGGTCGCGCTCATTTACCTCTTGGCTCAAGCTGAGTATGCTCGAGCAGCAACCTACACAGTTGGTGGCTCTAGTGGCTGGACGTTAAACGTGGCGAGCTGGCCCAAAGGCAAGAGGTTCAGAGCTGGCGACACTCTCAGTAAGTCTATTTTCCCACGTCCATCTAATTATAGCACCTTTGATCCCATCCTCAATCACTTGTATTTGATAACAAAATGATTTCAGAAAGCATAGGACAGAGGAGAATACAATCTTCTTTTGTTGGGATTCATAGATTGAATTTTTTTTAATTTTTTTTTTTTCAAATGGGTGAGTGACTTTGGCCAGTAATTGTGATTTTTGGGAATTTTGATTGCAGTATTCAAGTATGACCGGACGCTCCACAACGTTGTGGCGCTGGACAAGGGCAGTTACGACAGTTGCCGGACTCCAGGGGGAGCGAAGGTTTACAGTTCCGGCAATGACCAGGTCAAGCTGGTCAAGGGGCCGAACTACTTCATCTGCAACTTTCCCGGTCACTGCGAGTCGGCTATGAAGATAGCTGTGAATGCAGCTTGAGAGGATGAGAGACGCTATAAGCTGAATGTAATGGAGAGGAATAACATGGCATTCTTCAATGCTTTGATTCTGAGTATCTCTCTCTCTATCTGTCTGTCTGTCTCTCGCTTGATGTAAAATATTTGCTACATATAATGAGCAAAAGAATCACTAGTCAATGTGACCTGCTTGTTTTGCGACTGATGGAAATTGGGAAGACAAAATGGATCCTAATCGCAGAAATTGGATTGCCAGCGTCAATTTGCAAATCTCAAAATTGAAAGAGTGCCCAAATGCTAAAAAACTAAGTGATCTTTTCAGATCCTGCAGAAGATGAATTTGTTCCCAGAAGTTACGTTCCCTGGAAAGTCTGCAACTTTCAATGCACTTTTCAATGTCCGAAGCAATGGCAAGCACATTGACGCTTGAAGCCCCGTGACCAAAGTTACATGGTTTGGGCATTCAAATAATAGGGAAAAAATCACACAAAAAGGAAAAAAAAAAAAAAAAACAAATTATATTGGCCGTGACACATCCACTTTAATTTTTGACAGAAGTTTCTTCTGTCCCCTCATATTTTGACCAGGAGAAAAGCTCGCCGGACTTCTTTCGTTTTACGATCTAAAGTACTCGACCTCTAAGTAAGTTGATGGTTTCTGGTCATAAGGAAAGAATCAATTATTGTGAGCATGTGCTTCCACTAGATTTATCTTGTACAATTTATCCAATCTTTAGGCTCTTCTTATTGCTTGGAAATTTTTCAGTATTCAAGTATGACCCTCCAAACCGCAACGTGGTGGTAGTCGACAGCGGTGGTTACAACAGTTGCCAGGCTTTGACAGGTGCGAAAGTTGACACTTCGGGCAATGACCAGATAAATCTGGTGAAGGGAGGAAACTAATTTCTATGCAGCTTTGAGGGTCACTGCGAGTCTGGTATGAAGATAGCTGTCGATGCTGCTTGAGAGCATGAGAGATCTTTAAGCTGCTCCTAACAAGCTACATGCACCTACATTTTCTCGTACTGTCTGTTGGATAATGTTGGAGAGACTATAGAAATAAAGTCGGTTTCTTCATTTGCGAATCAGGAAATTATAAATAACGTGCAAATAGTCGCAAGGTTCAGAAACTACTCAAGATGATGGCAATGAGGCTAGATCGAGCAATAAAGACGAAGCTGTTTCTCTACAAAGTTTATGGAAGTGCGTCGTAGAATTAGTTGCCTTGTGAAAATTGATCATGCCAATGAACCCGAATTGTCTGAGCTGAATAGGCAACACTATCATTCACAAGTTCGTGCTAAGCTCATTCTCCAGCTTCCACTTAGTGTAGTTGTCAGCATTCAAAGAAATCAAAACATACATGGGATTAGGATTGAAGCTCGGGAGGAGGAAGGAAAGCCAAGTTTGGATGAATTGAACTGCCAAAATCTCAGCTTTTGCAAACATGGGGTGCACGCAAAGAGGAAACAAAAGGTGTGCAAATACAAATTTCCTGTTTACACTCAGAATTAACTTACTGCTCGTCTCGACGTTAAGAGGTGAGGGATAGGTAGAAAGAAAGTTACACAGACTCGCATGCAATGTTAATCGATAGTCTTCAGATAAATATATTAGGGACGCAGGCTGTGTAACCATCTTCTTTCACAAATTTCACATCTAACATCACTGATACGGGTAGGTTTATTTTTCACCAGTTAAGTCGATGCTAATCTCAACGGTGAGAGATGTAAAGATGAGCAGAAAAAAGTCCCATGCTATGCGTATACAATATCGATTCGTTGTCTCTCTCTCTAATACTTAGGGCGCGCATGATTGTATTTCTGTTTCGGAAATAGTTTCTAGAACGAAATAGATTTTTCTATTTCTATTTCTGGACGAGTTTCTAAGCAAAAATAACCGTTTGATAACGACACAAAAATTTCTTTCTTTCGGCGGCGGCCGCGTCCGACGGCGGCGTCCGGCGACGACGGCGACGGCGACGGCGGCGTCCGGCGTCCGGCAATCGGCGGCGGCGTCCGACGATCGGCGGCGACGGCAGGCGGCCCGGCGTCCGGCAACCGGTGGGCGGCGTCCGGCGTCTGGAGACCGACCGGCGGGCCGGCGGAGGGCGGCGATGGGCGGCGATCGGCGATCGGCGGCGGCGGCGGCACAACCGGCGGCGGCACAACCGGCGGCGGCGACGATGAACGATGAAATTTTTTTTTATTTTTCATTTCTGTTTCAAAAATAAAAAAAAAAATAGCTTTTTTCTATTTCTGATTTCTTGTCCAGATCTATTTCTGGAATCAAAATCTATTTCGAAATAGAAAATTGGAATAATTTTACAAACGAATTTCTATTCCAATTATTTCAAATAGAAAAACAATTTCTGGCAGAAATAGCGCGCAATCATGCGCGCTCTTAACGGCCAGATCGGTCAGATCCTTGACTCCAACACAGCAAATTTTGCACTAGTATCACGTCTCCCCTCTGAGTAATCTTGGGGTGTCCTTTGACCATCCTATCGATCAAGCCTTACTGAATGAATGTGTGGATGGATCGATCTCTGATTTGCTGTGATACATCAAACTCAAGGTTCAATTCATATTATTTGGAAAATATTAAAAAAGGATTCTTGTCATTGATGCTTGACTCCATTACATGCAAGTTCCCTTGAGTTGAAGAATTTGTTGTCAGGCATTCATAGTAACTCTGTGTCCGAATGTGATCTGTCTTTTCTATTAGCAAGATCTATCGTTGAATGGAAAATCAGGAAGAGTGCCTTTTCTTTCAATGTCTATCATTGAAAAGAAGGAAAAAAGAAACCCAGACAGTTTCACGCTACACCATATCCAACCACATCAAATATTACTTTACACAGGACAAAAAATTAATGAAACTGTTCTGTGATACAAGCAATTTGGTGGCGTTTGCTCATATGTCTGTGTAGACATGGCCTGAGCCTTACTTCTCAAGTGGTTAATTACATCAATTAGACGTGAGAAACTCTTTGAAAGACTTGCTTTTTTTCTGTGGTACATTGAGATTTGTCCTCTTGAGACAATTATATTTATACGACACGGGGTAATCTAAACATTGCTGATCAAATCCCCACAGGTACAAGCATGCTTCCCTGTTCATTTGCATAAGGTATCGCTTCATCCATAGGCCGGCAAGCATGGCCCGCAAGTTAATTTAAACAGGTGACGCCTATTAAATCGATTTTTACCCAATATTTATGTCAAGGAAAAATCATATTGTGTTTCTTAATTCCAAGTTTTCAAACCGATGGGATAATTCTGATTGGGTGGCTCCCTAAGAATGGTTGGTTTGGTGATTGGGAATCCCCCGACTTGTAAGTTCGGACAAAGCAAAAAGGGCCACACGGAAAGGACGAGGAAGAAACTAGGCCACCGTGGTTGACCTGCCAAAATTTGGTCATTGCCGTCTTTGAAGGGCAAAGCGCCATCTTGCAAATCAGAGTCCGGCAATAATGTCCATCCGTCTCGTTGTCACCAGTTTTCAAGGTACATCACATCAATCCACAGGATTTTATGATATTACCTGTAAATCGCATCGTCGATAACATATTTAGAAATTTCGACTTTCAATATAAAATAATATGAATTATATTAAGACTACCATGTTAAATGATGTCATAAATTTTTATTAAATATTAAAATATGACAGCTAGTTTATTTGAAAGGCACTTCATTTAATGCGTCAGTACGCTTTTTTCGTATAACCAATTAGGACGTGTCTCATCCGATGCATTCAATCTTTATTGGAAATACCGTATCCTAGCCTTGGTGACCTCACAGGCCTACGACAGAGACAACAAGTATGAAAAGTGCCAACGATATTTATTTGGCAATCCACAGAAAAATGAAATTAGGATTAAAATTAAGCATATTGACTAGGTCTCTTGCCATTATTTATTTGATTTTTTTTTCCAAGTCTTCGCCGTCAATCGATTGGACGACGACATTGACTTGACTTGGTTTTAGGTTTTTCCAAATGTCTACTAGAGGCAATTCGAGATTGAAAGATCCAGCCAAACCTCCTACAGTCCTCTTCAACTACTCTCTCCCCACCTTTCCCATCCATTCTTCCTTCTTCATCTTCTCTTCCTCGAGAAAATCTTCACTGAACGTCAAGGGATCGACAGAAGCATGGATCGAGAGCAGGAAGAGATGCAGTTCCTCGGCCTCGTCGGCATCTGCAAAGAGTCCGGCAAGGTCATCTTCTCATGGAGGAAGATCTTCACCCAGATCACCTTGGCCCTGATCCTCCCTCTCGCCTTCCTCTTCCTCCTTCACATCGAAGTCTCCGACGTCCTCTACTGGCACATCGTCCGCGACGAGATGCGGCTCGACCTGAGCTTCCCCAATAGCGCCCGCCACGACAGGATCTCCAGCGTTCTCTCCAAGGAGTGGGCCGTCTACCTGCTCTTCAATGTCCTCTACCTCACTTGCTTCCTTGTCTTGTCCCTCCTCTCGACCTCCGCCGTCGTCTACACCATCGCATGCATCTACACCGGCCGCGAGGTTGTGTTCGGAAAGGTCATGAGCGTGGTCCTGAGGGTCTGGAAGCGCCTGATGGTCACCTTCCTGTGCATCTTCCTGGCCATGTTCGTATACAACTTGGTCGCCGGGGTGATCCTGTTCAGGTGCTTGATCTTCGCCGAAGACACAAACTTCGGTATCCCAATCCTCATCCTTGCAGTGATCGCGTACTTGGTCGGATTCATGTACATGACCGCAGTGTGGCAATTGGCGAGCGTGGTCTCCGTCCTGGAGGAAGATTACGGGGTCAAGGCCATGATCAAGAGCAAGAACCTGATAAAGGGCAAGATCGTCGTGTCCATAATCATATTCTCCGTGCTCAACATATCCGTCTTTCTAATTCAATTCGGGTTCAGGAGGTTGGTCGTTTATTGCCGCTCGGCAGGCACATTAGGCAGGTCTGGCTATGGAGTTCTGTTTTTCTTTCTTCTTTCCATGCTGATGCTGTTGGGGCTCGTCGTCCAGACGGTGATCTACTTCGTCTGCAAGTCGTACCACCACGAGAACATCGACAAGTCGGTGCTGTCGGATCATCTCGACGTCTATCTCGGAGAGTATGTTCCCCTGAAATCCAAGGATGTTCAGCTTGAGCAATGCGACGTTTGACTCTTTGTTCGGATACTTCTTTTTCGTTTTTCTTCTGTTGGGATTAGACATTTTGATACTTGATAACTTATGCGCTACAAAAATATCAAAGCAAAAATATATTTTCTGTATTTTTTTTAATCCATTGGCAAATAGCCAAGTTAGATGTATGCTCCTAATTTCGTATAAATATATGCAATAATTAAAACCGATCGTCTATTATTTTTTGTGCCTGGTGCGGCTGATTTGAGCCAATTGTCTTCCCCAAGGCGTGTGGACTTTGACTAATGGAGTTTTCCAATTAATTGCGTGATGCACGCTTATGTTGACTTTAAACTCTTCTTGGCCCAGGACAAAGAAAAATGCTAGGTAGTGGATGGGGCCACGTATGTTAGAGAGATAAGAGGAAGTTACCGTGAAAGTTCTAGATCCAGTGCAAATGTCCATTCAATAATAAGATTTTTAATTTAATCAATTGAATTTTAATTCTTTTGATGATGTATCAATGTAATTTATTTGGAATTGTCATTATAAAAACTAATCGTCTTATATGGAATTACCATCGTTAATATAGATAACTTTTTAATAGTTTTTTAATTTTTTTTATCTATTTTTTTCCTTTTCTTTTTGCCAATGGTTGGCCATTGCCCATAGCTAGCGAGAGTTGGCCTCACTTGGGTGAAGGAGAGCACCAATTACCTTGACTTAGGCGGGGTTGATTTGACCACATTTGACAAGGGTAGTCCTTGCCCTGGCCCAGGTTAGGCCCAAAGAGGGTTGATCTTGCTAGACTCAGTAAGGGGGAGCCTTTTTTGATGCTTGCCCTTGCCTAGGCAAGGCCTGATGGGGCCAACTCTCGCCAACCATCAACTATCGCCTATGGCCGGCAACTAGCCATTGACAACAAGGAAAAGGGAAAGAAAAGAAAATTAATTTTTTTTTAAATTATCTGTATTAGCACTAGCTGTGTCGCATATGATCACGTTAACGATTTTTCACCAAAATGGACTTGGATGGATTATATTAGTAAAATCGTTAAAAAATTTATGACTAAATTGGTATGATTAAATTAACACAAGTGTAATAGATTTATGATTTTCTTAGTAATTTCTCTGAGAGATACGAGGCAATGAATTTTTCGTATTAATTATCACTATTGTGTGCTAAAAATGAAACTAATCTCTTAAAGATTTATTTTTCAAAATTAACGTTGGTCAATTTAAATTTCTTTTTCCAACTAATTCCTTTGTTTGAGAAACAAGGTTTATTATAGAATTGTGCACTCCTAAATGGTAGCTTCAACGTGATTTTTTACTTTTTATTGATGTGCATTAATTACAAGGAGCAACCTATATGTAAAGCACTTTGAGAAAATATTGGGTGATCCCGGCTCACCAGACAGCGTGGTCTCCGACTATTCAGGAAGCGAGGCTCACCAGCAACAGAATTTATGCACAAAAATAATTTCATTTCTTAGCCTGCACACACTAGTCCCCCAGGCTCTCTCTCTCCTGCTCTGCACACATTTATTTCTTTATCTCATATTCTCTATCCTCTTCGTGCTTTTCTTCTCTGAAGAAGAAGAACGAAGAGCGAACCTCTTTCCTCTCTACCGAACGCTCTCAAAAATTGAATGTCTTTCTTCGCTCTTAGATCTGACTATTTCGCGCTCGTTGCTGCTCTGGCGTTACGTCAAAACGGCCGTTCCCCTGCCGTCGCCGACAAAAGCACATTAAGGCTGCCCCTCGAGCGCTCGAAAGGGAGTGAGGCAGAGGCAGAGGCAGAGGCAGAGGGGCCGGTGACTGCCCTCAACAGAGCTTCGGGTTCTCAAAGTTCTTCGGGGGCAAGTATGAGCTTGATATAATTCCTAACAAAGAGAACCCGAATGAAAACAATGCAGAATCACCATAAGTGAGCAGTTTCTCCAACCCATTTAGAGTTTTTGGAGGTTCAAATATTTGAAAATGAAATCGCCGAGAGCTTCAAAAGGAGATGGAACTTTCAAAAAGCATTCTGCCTTCAGATAAGTTCAGAAAGAATGCGTCGCGAAAAGTTTCTTACTCTTCTTCTGTCAAAATAGATGCGAAAGCATTAATTCTTTATTTTTTCTATGGTTGGAGAAACTACTGCAAAAGAGAGATAGAGCATCGATATAGACGAACAATCTGTGGATCCAGTTTCGTCTGGTCCACAAGATACCAATACACCATTTCACTTGGAATCTTCTACGTGAAATTAACTAATGACTGTTCGTTTGACATCGCCAAGAATAAAAGTATAGTTAACGTGTGGCGAGAAAGGAAAAAAAAAAAAGGCCAGACCCAAAAGAAGAAACCGCCATTGGAGCACCACACAAGTCAGAGCTTTTCGATTCCCCATTATCAAACACAACCATCTAATGAATCTCCCCTAGAAGCTTCCGTAGAAACATGCGCTAACAAGAATAGAGTTAGCACAATTTAAAAACCAAGAGAAAAAGAGAAAAAAAAAAGGGCTATGTCAAATGTTGCCAAACCATTTTCTATACACAAACAAATCATCGTCTAAAATCCTGTCCCCTGAAGTCTTCACCAGCAGCTTCACACTCCTCGGCTTCTTCACCGGTTTCTTCTTCACCTTCGCGGCGGCAACCTTCTTCACAGCTTTCTTCTGCCGCGAGCTTCAACTTCGGCTTCTCGGCTTCACACCCGCCGTAGCTTTTGGCTTCACAATTGCTTTGGGCTTGGTGGCAGCAACAGCCTTCGCCTTGGGAGCCGCCGCCTTCGGTTACCGTGGATTTCAAATTTTGGCCCTTAAACTATCACCATTCGTAAATGTGAGCTAACCGTTTTTTAGCAGTAAAATTGCACAAGAACTAACGGTGGCAATCGGCGATGGACAGCGAAGTGAGGTAGAAGCCGAACGAGTTGCCTTCCCAATACTCCGAACTTCTCTTTTCTAAAAGAAAATGCCTCTTCTTCAATGCCCTTTCCCAAAGCTCGTCCCCAAAGCTCCTACTTGTTCTTGAAGAACTTCGAGAACCCTTGTCGAGGGCGGTCACGGGCCCCTCGACCTCTGCTTCACTCCTTCTTGGGCGTGTGATAACGTGCTTCGTCGGCTACGGCGAGGGAATGGCCGCTTGACGAACGTCGGAGAAGGAACGAGCGTGGAGTAGCCAAATCTGAGAGGAAGAGATTCAAATTTTGAAAGCGTTTGCTAGAGAGGAAAGAGGTTTTCTTTACCTCTGCCTCAGATCAGAGAGGGAACGAAGGAAGAAAGAGAACTTGACAGAAATAATTGTGGGCAGAGCACGCGAGAGAGAGAGAGAGAGAGTAGGGGCCTAGTGTGTGCAGACTGCAGGCTAATCAGGAAGAAATGAAATTATTTTTGTGCATAAATTCGTTTAGTTGCGAGCTCCCCCCCACCCCCAACACCTCCACGTGTCGCTTCTTGAGTATTTGGAGACCATGCTGACTTGGCAGTCTGGGACCACCAATTTTTTTTTCCCTTCTTTCGGGCGATCTACCACATTGATAAATACGAGGAGCAACCTAACCCATGTAACTACTTCAACTTGGTGCATTCCTCTATGGTTGCTTTGGAAACACTATATTGTATTTAAATGCTAGTCATGGAGCAAATATAACTCCAACCCATAAATCCAGCATGGGTATAGAAAGCTTTGGAGAAATCGTCATTTCAATCATTCTTATCCTATAAATTTTAGTTTAATTATAAATCTTTCATTTGATCCGACGTAATCTTAAAATTTTTAGTGAAAGAAAAACGATCAATTTCTCTCTTTCATTGATTTTTTATTTTTTGATAACTTCATTCACTACCATTATTCATGTTATCTCACAACAAATGCATCTTCTACACCTAGTGATGTAAGGAATGTTTTTTTTTTTTTTTCCCTTTTTGCCTCAATTGGAAATATACATTGTCAGAATAATTGCCAAATGTTTCCTTTAAATTATTTGCCTTCTAAAAGATGAGTTTCTCCGAACATCAATTCTCTTGTTTTCTTGTCCGCCTCCTTTTTCACAACATAAAACTATAGTGAGCCAACCAAAACTTTGTGACTTGTACAATACTCCAAATCTACAAGCACAATATCTTCTATTGATCATGCTAAGTACACATCGTCCAAATCGTATGATGGCATTTTATTTGACTTATAGGTTAAATAATCAAATGTATACATCTAGGTATATGATAAATCTTTTCGTCTACACTGATGTTTAATTGATACATACTCATCGAATGGATAATTTATGGTTGATTTTCAAAACTTTCTTGTCCTCATCAGCACGGAGAAGCTAGAGATGTTGGTGCCATATTGCATATTGGCGTTGATTGTCCATTATAAATGTTATTGAGGATCCATTCAATGATCCCTCATTGAGTTTTTCCTGTAATCTGCCGTGTAGATGGGTTGGATTTTTTAATATTCACACATAGCCGACGCAATCCGATTCAAGCCCTTGAGAGTTACAAACACACCACCCATCGTTCTCCTTCTTGACCATTCCGAGGTTCGACCCTGTGTCTTGTCCCTTCGTCTCCGACCCTGCGCCACCACGGACCACCGCGCCTTATGGATCTCTGTTTTCTCCATCCGGGTCGTCGGAGTCGAGCTGGGTCTTCGGCTTCAGACCCCAATCATCATCCTTTGCATGAAGGCCTGCCGTCTTTTGAAGGCCCACAGCCGGTTCCTAAGACCCAAGCTCGTCGACAGCTCTTTTCGGACCCGCAAAGCCGGTTCCAGAAAAGCAGTCGCCATATGATAAGCGCCACTCAAAAGTGACAGTTGATACAAAAGAAACTGTTTTGCTCCCGCGGAAAAGCGGTTCTTTGGGGATTTGTTTATTGCAGGGGAAGAACTGGAAAGGCAAGTGAAGCTCGTGCTCGTGGGGTTCTCTTCCCTAGTGCCCCATCATCTCTCCCTTCCTCCCTCTCCCTCTCTCTCTCTACCCCTCTACTTTTTCATTCACATCTCTTTCGTTGATTTCTCTGTTCATTCTGAGCTCTGAGCAAGGAGTTCCTCCAACAGGTCCAATCATGGTGAAGGAGACCGAGTACTACCACGTTCTCGGTGTCAGCCCTTCTGCCTCCGACAACGAGATTCGCAAGGCCTATTATCTCAAGGTAAAAGAGGCTGTTCTGTTTTCCTTTCCTGGTTGTTGGATCGGTCACATTAGTGACTGAGTCATGATTGGTCGATTCGAATTTCTTTTCACGACGATGTTTTAGTAAACTGAGGCTTCAGGGATTAGTTCCAAATCTGATTGATCGTCTGATCAATCGATTCTGCTGAATCGGTGACTCCTGCCCTTTTCGTTGTGGTCGTGTTCAAGAAATGAAGAAGTCATTGTCTAGCTGCTCCACTTTTTTCTTTTTTCTTTTCTAGGGTGATTTCTTCCAAACTATGATAATTAGTATAAGCGTTTGAGTTAAGTGTATTGGAAGAGTTTGCGGTGGGTGGATTACTTGTTTAAAAGGCTCATATGAAATTTGGCACTTCATTTAATACGTCAACTTAATTTTACCAATTTTGGTCGAGTGATATCGTTAAATAGAAGAAATTTATGCTTTTTTAAGTAATCAATTAAAATGTGCCCCATCCGATGCATCACCTATTATTCTTTACTAGAAATATCTTATCCTAGTCATGGTCACTTCACCGGCCTACAACAATAGACAACATATATGAAAAGTGTAGCAATATTTATTTGGCAAATGACAGAAAAATGAAATTAGGATTGAAATTAAGCATATTGACTAGATCTCTTGCCATAAATTTATTTGACTTTTTTGCCGATCTTCGTCGTCGATCGAGTGGACAATGACTGATTCGGGTTTAGGTTTTTTTAATTGTCAACTAGAGGCATTTCGAGATTGAAATGTCCAACCAAACCTCCTACGATCCTCTTCAACTACTCTCTCCCTTCTTTTCCAATCGTTTCTTCCTTCTTCTTCATCTTCTCTTCCTCAAGAAATCTTTACTGAACGTCAAGGGATCGACAGAAGCATGGATCGAGAGCAAGAAGAGATGCAGTTCCTTGGCCTCATCGGCATCTGCAAAGAGTCCTGCAAGGTCATCTTCTCATGGAGGAAGATCTTCACCCAGATCACCTTGGCCCTGATCCTCCCTCTCGCCTTCGTCTTCCTCCTCCATATCCAAGTCTCCGACGTCCTCTTCTCGCAGATTATCCGCAACGAGGTCCAGCTCGATGATACCAGCCCCAAGACCGCCCGCCACGATAGGATCTCCAGCGTCCTCTCCAAGGAGCGGACCGTCTACCTGCTCTTCAATGCCCTCTACTTCACCGTCCTTCTTGTCTTCTCCCTCCTCTCAACCTCAGCCATCGTCTACACCATCGCGTGCATCTACACTGGCCGTGAGGTCACGTTCCGGAAGGTGATGAGCGTGGTCCCGAGGGTCTGGAGGCGGCTGATAGTCACCTTCGTGTGCATCTTCCTGGCCATGTTCGTATACAACTTGGTCGCCATGATGATCATGTTCACGTGCGCGATCTTCATCGGTGACACGAACTTCGGCATCCTGATCCTCATCCTTCTATTGATCGCGTACTTGGTCGGGTTCGTGTACATGACCATAGTGTGGCAATTGGCGAGCGTGGTCTCTGTCCTGGAGGAAGATTACGGGGTCAAGGCCATGATCAAGAGCAAGAACCTGATAAAGGGCAAGATGGTTGCGTCCATAATCATATTCTTCGCACTCAACATATCCTTCTTTCTAATTCAATTCGCGTTCAGGAGGTTGGTCGTCTATGGCCGCTCAGCAGAGATGTTAGGCAGGTCTGGCTATGGAGCTCTGTGTTTCTTTTTTATTTCCTTGCTGATGCTGTTGGGGCTCGTCGTCCAGACGGTGATCTACTTCGTCTGCAAGTCGTACCACCACGAGAACATCGACAAGTCGGCGCTGTCGGATCATCTCGAGGTCTATCTCGGAGAGTATGTTCCTCTCAAATCCAAGGATGTTCAGCTTGAGCAATACGACGTTTGACTCTTTCTTCGTGCTCTTCTTATCCTTTTTCCTTTTTCTGTTTTTTCTTCCGTGGGACGAGACATTTTGATACTGGATACCTTATGCACTATTAAAATATCAAAGCAAAATTTTATTTTGTGTATCTTATTTATCCATCGGCAAATGGCTAAGTTAGATATATGCTCTAATTTTGTATGAATATATGCAATAATTAAGCCGGCCGTCTATTATTTTTGGTGTTTGGTGCTCAGACGCGTGGCCGATTTGAGCCAGTGTCTTTCCCAAGGCGTGTTGACTTTGAATAATGGAGTTTTCTAAGTAATTACGTGGTGCACGCATATCTTGACTTTGAATTCTTCTTGGCCCTGGACAAAGAAAAATATTGGGTGAAGTACATTATCAGTGCCATGAGTTGTGTACGGCGCTCATTTTGGTACAAAAAATTTCCGTCGAATCACTTAAGTGCCAAAAATTTTGAAAAACGATTATTTCAGTGCGAATGCCGATATGATTGGCTGGAAATCCGACATTGCAGTTTTTTATTAATTTTTTAAGTCGGCATGGATTGCTGGAGAGTATAATCAGCATACAAATAACAAAACGACGCCGTTTAACGTCTTTTTCCCCCAAATTAGAAACCCTAAATCCCCAAATTTGAGCAGAATCAAAAGTTGAAAATCATAAATCCCCAATTCAACCAATTCGAGTTCATACTTTGATTTTTTTTCCCAAAGTTATTAGCTCACTCTTGCAAATGGAGGGTAGAAGCTTTAATAGCGGCTCACATTCCTATTAAAAAAAGAATCATATGGTGAGTATTACTGTTATTGTGAGTTATCAAGTCCAAGAAGAATTTCTTGGACTTGGTTAAATCTCGGAAAAAGATTCCATGGGTGCGGCAAATATAGAGAAGTACAAATATTTCAAATGGGTTGATAGAAAATTCTTTGATTGAGCAATATAGGTGATCTTAGGGTGCGTTTTTCATGGAAAACGTAACGTTTTAGGAAAATATTTTCTGGGAAACCATTTTTTAGGAAAATGGTTAGTTTTCCTTTGTTTGGTAATACGTGATTGAAAGTATTTTCTGGTGTTTGGATCGCATTTGAAAAATGATTTAACAATTGATAATAGTGTGCCTCTTACTTCGAAATTAATTTGTTGAGTCAATGTTACTTTATAAACGGATTTTTCATTATAAATGTACTAATTTAGAGATTCTTTGTGATAAAAAAATTTAATTTATAATAAATTTATAATAATTATATTGATTTGAGATCTTTTATATAACATTATATTAATTTGTATTTCTTCGTGATATTAAGTAGGAAGTAAAGGAAGTGAAAATAAAGAAAAAGAGAGAAAGGAGGAAAACATCACTATCTGTCCATATAATTGGCACTAGCAAGCTAAAATCTCTTTCCTTCCTTTTCTTATTATAGATTTGAATGTTTCAAAAGGTTGTGCTTCTCTTTAAATAAGAGGCAAGAAATTTGGGAAAATAAATAAAAGAAATACATCTAAAAAGAGAAAAAAATCTTAGAAGAAATAGTCCTTTTCCAGCAAAATCAATCCCCCAAATTTGAACCCCCGGCTCGCGCACAACCATCCAAAATCAAATCCATTTTCCACTCAAAATTACCCAAAAAAAAAAAAAAAAAAAAAAAACCCAAATAAAAAATTAAAAAAATGGCCTGTACACACACCGAACTCGCTCTCTCTCTCTCTCTCTCTCTCTCTCTCTCTCTCTCTCTGTGGCCCGACGACACCGATGGCCGACCCATCCTCCTCGCCGCCCCCTCCTCCGATCCCTAGCCTCCTCCTCCCGCCATACTCGCCGCCGCCTCCGCCCCCCGGCCCGAAGCAGCCGCAACCGCCACCACCATCGCTGTCGCTGCAACAGCAGCCACGGATCCTCTTCTCGTTCTCGACGCGGCCAACCCTCCGAGTCACCTCCAAGTATGACAACGACAACTCTGTCTTCCGCCAAAAGGTCTCGTGCAAGCTCCTCGACGACCTCACCAAGCTCAAGCTCTCATTTCGCAATGGCCGGAAGGGCGAGGTCACGGAGCCCCGGCTGGCCTTCGTCTCCAAGCACCTCTCCCTCCACTACGACGTCGAAAAAGCGAAAGAACTTGGAATCGTGTCAAGCGTTGTTGAAGAAGAGCCAGACCTTCAATGATGAAGAAGAAGATCTGGACCTCCAATGGCAAAGGAGATGCCTGTCGTTGAAAAAGAGCCGAAGAAGAAAGATGAGGGAAAGAGCGCAAGGAGAAAGAGGAAAAGTGAAAGGACAGAGAAAAATTGAATAGGGAAAGTGTTTTCATCTCCTCACGCGGAGGAATTCATTTTCCTAAAATAACAAGTGATATTTGTGTTGACTAGAAAGTCATTTCCGTTGACCAAATCTGTTTTAGAGATCCAAACGGCTGAAAGTCGAGAAAACACTTTCCGGTAAAACACTTTCAGTGAAACAAACACACCCTTAGAGTTACTTGAAGGCCTAAATTAACCTCCACTTACGTTAGTGGACGAGTTGGAGGATGTTGACTCAATGCAAGCTCAAATGAAGGGTTTAACATCTTTGGTCGATAATTTGAAGAG
The DNA here is from genome assembly GCA_014182555.1 of Eucalyptus erythrocorys. NCBI lineage: Eukaryota > Viridiplantae > Streptophyta > Magnoliopsida > Myrtales > Myrtaceae > Eucalyptus > Eucalyptus erythrocorys. The sequence goes on from CM024602.1 coordinate 50,278,434, forward strand.
GGAGGTTACAAGGCTGAAAATTGAAAGAAAGTTTTATCGAGCGTTGATTATGTTCTTATTCTCATAGGTAGTTTTTTCAAATGTGAAGTGAGTAATGAGAAGAAATTTGTATATCTATCATAGTCGAATACATGGAATATGCACTTGTATTAAATTATTTATAAGTAAAACGTGCTTTTGGTTTACTGCAATTTTTGTAGGAAGCAGAACGTTTTGCTATAATCTATGATAAAAATGCAAGGTTGGAGTTGGAATGCATTAATTATAAGCACTTAAAAGTTTTATTATTTAGTTGTGTATTGTCAATATTTGTTTTTGTTAGTTTTTGCTTCAAATATAATGGTTTATTGTATTTTTTATTTGATAATGGTTTGTTGGTTTGCTCGTTTGCTGCAACTACAAACCATGACGAAATGGAATGTGCTTTTGGAATGCATTAGTTGTGAGCATTTAAAAATTTTATTATTTAGTTGTGTATTATCAATGGTTTGCTGCATAAATTTGGTAATGGTTTGCTGGTTTGCTGCAACTGCAAACCATGGCGAAATTAAGGGATGATGGCAAATTCACGATTAATCATTTCAGTGCCATAAGTTGTAAATAGTGATCGCTTGAGTACTAAGTTTTTATAATAGTGATCATTTAAATGACAGTCGCGATTACAACGTAATCATTTGTGTTGCACAAGTTTTTTAAAAAAGAACGTGTTAGTTTCAAACGTTACTTAACTTGCACATTGTTCTTGCACCAATTGGGTTGCTGGTGCATCTTTTTGCACCAGTCCATACAAGTGTTGATGTAACAAGATATACCAGCACCCAAAATTGCATCTTGTTCTTGCATCAATACATACAACTAGAACCCACAAATTCATTAGCATCCATAACTTCAACCAGCAACAGTATATGCACACATCTAAAAATAATATCAACCTTATAAGAACATTGCATCAACAACAAAAATAAAATATACAGCATAACTGATAACTATCTTGCTAGCATTCTAGCTGAAACCAACACAAAAGAAAAAAAAACAAAAAACAGCTATTGCCATTAACATTGACTGATTGTTTACAAAAGAAAAATATATCTAACTTCATTCCCCAATCATTGAAAGTTTAGCACCCTCTTAAAAAAATAATAATGATGGCAATATGAAAGCAGCAATTACCATCAATGATATAATTTCCAATACCTTGCTAAAAAACGAAAACATGAAAAGAAACCATGTCCAGCACCACATAAAAAGAGACCATGTATAGCACCCTCCCATTAGTTAATATGAACAACATCCTGATCTCATTTTTCTCTTGGAGCTTTGAATTGATTCATAATTCGAGCACTCTTTCGAACTGGATGTGTAGGTTCTTTAATTGGGCTTTCTGTCACCTCATTTTCCTTGTTTTTTGACAGCAGCTATTTTTGTTCTAGCACGTATCATGTGTTAGTTTATATCATCACTATTACTCACAATTGTTGATTGAGATGGAACTGGTATTAAATTCTTTTTGGAAGACTATTTTATAGCTATACTCGATGTCTTTTTCTTTAGAGCACTTTTCATTTGCTGCGCACTTGATTCTTGAGTTGGCCCACCTTAATAGAAAATACCTCCGAAGTTCTCCCAAGTTACATTAAATGCATGAGAACTACAAATCTTACATTCAAAATAGTCATTCCAGTACGTTCATCTGTGTAAATCCTATAATTATATTGCCTTAATCTTTTTCCAAAAGCCCCTCTTATTCGCTATGGTGCATCATTTTTAGCAACAACAAATGGGGGAGCAACCTCTGTAACTTGAACAGTTACTCGTCTTTTCACTTGAGAAACACATAAAAAATTTAAATTTTAGCCCATAAAAGATAAACGTAGCGATATACAACTTATAGGATACTTTTTTCTCGTTTACGAAATAGTAGACTCAATTGTTGTTGTTGTCATGCCCGTTTCAGTCCCTGTCCCTGCACTTGAGCCTACAACAGGGCATTTTTTTGGCCTTTAATAGGCTTTACAACAATGTACTGTATTAAGATTATGACCAACTACAATGAATAATTAGACATATACTCATTTTCATGGTATAAACAAATGGAGAAAACTTCTCAAATTACAAGTACATGATAGAGGAAGAGCACAAGAGAAGCTAGTACGCATGGTTAACCATCAAACTCTATTGAATATGAACTATAAAGTTTCCAAGATAAAGAATATACTTACCTTACAACAGTGTTTTCTGTTTGCCCTTCAGTAAACATTACAGTAGGGCCTTCTATCCTCCCTTCAATAGGCTCAACAAGAAGCTCTTTAGTAGGTCTTGTCCCTGGTACTAAATTAGCCATTACATCTTATTGTTGATGCTGCTTTTTCAGCTCACAACCTTTCTTATTGTGCCATTCCTTGCGGCAATAAAAGCATTTCATCTTTGACCTAGTCCTACTCATCCTCTGATTTGATGCCTCTTCCTGCTGCATTCTTCGTCTCATTTTTGGTCTTCCTATTTGCTTCTTCAGTAGCAAAGGTAGAGGGCTTTCATGATTTGTTGGCTCCCAAAATTTGCTGCTTTTGATAGGCTGCATCATGAATTGGTATGAAGTAAGTTATGAGCTTTTTTTGTACCAATCATGTAGGTAATCATCTGGATTTTCTTGTTTCATCTGAATAGCACAAATAGCATGGGCACAGGAAATTACATTCAGTTGTCAGGCTCAGCATGAACACTTTCTTCTATCCAGGTTGACAACATACTTATCTTGATTTTGAATAATCTCATATCCATTATCTTCATTCCAAATTAGATGGCAGAATCTACTAGCAGTAATGTTTGCATCCAATCTCTTCACAATCTTAGGGCCACAGTCTCTAGTCCATTTCGTAGCCTCATCTCTTTGCCTATGCAGTCTAGTCATAATCATAACTCGAATACCATCAAGCATACTGATGATTGGTGTGCGCCCGACCTCTAAAATTCTACTATTAAAAGCATTACTAAAGTTGTTATTAATGATATCGCATTTGAACTCTTCATTGAAGAAGGCCCGACATTAGTGCTTAGCTTCTGTTTGGAAGAGTACATCAAAACCTTCCTTTGTCAGCTGCAATAATCCTTGCTTGGCTAATCTGAAATCAGCAATGTTGGTACTCTTTGCTATCTGACAGAACTGCTTCTACAACCTATCTCCTTTGAAGTTCCTTGACTAGTTTGTATATATATGTCTTGTGCATATTCTATGCTTAGCATGTAACATCAACTCAGCCAATGCAGGAATAAGTCCCTATAAAAATTCAAACCAATAAATACAAGTCGGGAAAATATGCAAGTGATTAATATTAAAAGGGAGTGAATTAATTAACAATAAAATTACCTTTTATTGGTCGCTCATGAATGCCCATCCTCTCCTATCTATTATCTCCAGATCGGCCATTAAAATTTTGAGGAACTAGGACCAAATATTCTTATTCTCTATCTTCATCACTGCCCAAGCTATAAGAAACATTTGATTATTGGTATCTCTCCCCACAATAGCCAACAACTTCCCCTTGCATAAACCCTTTAGAAAGTATCCATCAAATCTTATAACTCTTCTACAACTAGCCCCATTTGCATGCATTAAAACAGACATAAAATCTATCAAATTTAGGCCCAAGATTATGGAGTGGCCTCTTCACAATTTCTTTATATACCTTACTAGATGGGTTTTGAAACATACATTCTCCAACATAATCCCATACCTGCACATATTATTCCTTATACTCACCCATCAATATTTTCATTATTCTCATCTTAGCTATCTTGTATTGATTTCTTAACACATTAACTCCTAATTGCTCATTTACTAACTGTTGAAATTGAGGATTTTTTATCTTGGGCATTGCTTTGATAATATTGAAAAAAAATACTTCGATAACCACACACTTATTACCCTTTTATTGTTAAAGATAATTGGACAAGTATGCTCCTCTTGGAAGGACTTAATATGGAATTACTCATTCTTACTCAGCGCGCCATAGAGCTTCAATGAACAATTGGGCTGTGGGCACTTAACTCTCACAAATTATTTCATGTTTCTAATGAATTGAACGCTCCTCTATTCATCAATGGAGTTATTCACAACAGCTTCTTTGAACTATTTGGCATCATCAAATCTCATGCCCACAGACAAAACAAGTTTATCAATAGCGGATCATAGCAATGGTACTGACTTTTTCTTTAACGAGCAGGTTCTTCATCGTCATTGTTAAGCTTATTCTCTAAATCAGCAACTTCATCGCCGCAGTTTTCTTCACATTCACTTCTATTATCTTTAGCTGGAGTTCTATCCTTATTTACTGGCTCAGGCCTCTTTGTTAAAACTGCAATTTTTTTTACTCAAAAATTCCCTTTGCTTTTGTCTTGACTATGTGAGTTCATCATCATCTTCGTCACTTGGGAAACTTACTAAAGCCAAATATTCATCTTCCAATTCACTAGATATAGTAATTTCCCATTCTAATCTAATGAAATCTTCATTGCCCACATCTTCACCCAAATCTTTACCCAAGATTTCAGGACACCTCCCTATTTGTTCATCTTTATCAATATGACTTCTCTCCCTTTTATTTTGCCATTCATCTAACATAAACTCATTCCTGACCTGATTATTTGTTTGAATAGGATCTCTCACTTCTCCTCTTTTAGTGGTGATCTGCTCATCCCCATCCACATCCTCATCCTCACCATCATTATAATACTCAACATATATCTTAGCTTCTTTGCCATGAAGATAATAGTAAATGATATCCTTAATACCATTAACGTCATTAAAAAATCTCAAGCCATCCTTCAATTCATTCTCAGGAACACAGTAATGTAGTTTTTGCACTTTGCATCGTAAAAAATACACAAAATCCCTCAGAAAATCAATATATGATGGCTTCCAAACATTAACATAGATAATATCTTCATTTTCATCAATATATTCCCAATCCTCGGTGTTAATAACAAACTCTCCACAATAGCAAACAATAACGCCTACCTAATTCACGTCCATGTCGATGCTGCACCCAATAAAAAAAAAAGTCATTACTTTTTAGGACGACATGAGAAAATCAGCAACTTCACATGCAGGTCCTTGTCGTTTTGTTATCAAGAAACAAATGCGATTAATCTCCCAAATTCGATGCCTTTACAGAAACAAAAGAAACCGAATTGAATAAATGAAGTGAGGCCCCCACCACCCATTTTTCAATTTAATCACATTCAGTCTCCCACGGAAGCAGTCCAATTAATTAAACAAAGTAAGGTCCCACCACTGTCTCTCTCCAATCGAGCTCCCTTTTTTTTCTCTACACCCTAATTTTCTATTCGATCCCCATAACATAAAGAGAGTGAATGACGGAACCCTCAATTTTTCTATTTAGTCCCCATAAATGTGAGATCCCTACCACTTTCCCCACTACTTTCCCCTTGAGCCAAGCCCTCAATTTGCCCTTCGCGCCCTAACTTGCCCATCGAAATCCTAAATTTTTCACTAAATTGACCCACTTATAGAACATGACAAACCTGAGTGAGCGAGAGTTGGGGACACAACCAGCGAATGACCGTGAATGAATATGCAACTACAGTGGTGGCCGAGCGACGACGGGCGAGTGAACGACGGTGGGTGAGCGAGCTACGGTTGGCGTCGAGCAAGAACCATATACAAACCCTATTTTACTCCCTCTTCAGTGACACCGTTTTTGGCTGTAGAGTAATGAGTTGTCGTTTCTTATGTGAATCCACGTGAAATTATATAAAACGACATCGTTTCTTACGAAGAAAGGAAAGCGGCGTTGTTTTATGCCAATTACCGTGGATAATCTTAAGCCACGTTGACTTTTTTTTTTTTTAAATATAAAAGTCACGTAATCATTTTGGTCGAGATCTCTTGCCGATGGCACCAAAGTGATTGTTTTTTCTCTGATTTGGCATTTAAGTAATCCAACAAAAACTTTTTGTATCAAAGTGAACGTCGTACATAACTTATGGCACTAATAGTATACTTCTCCCAAAAATATTAGGTAGCGAATATGGCCACGTGTGCGTGAGAGATAAGAGGAAATTACTGGGAAAGTTCTAAACCTTGTGCAAATGTCAACTTAATAATAAGATTTTTAATTTGACCAATTGAGTTTCAATTTTTTTTAACAATTTATCAATGTAATTCATTTGGCCAATTTTAATGGGAAATCGTTGATGTAAGCACTAGCCGTCTTATGGGGCACAATCATAGCTAATGTATATAATTTTTTTTAAATTTTTTTGAATTTTTTCTTCCTATATTTTTTCCTTTTCTTTTTGCTAGTGGTCGGCCATCGCTTGTAAGGGATGGCCGGTGGGGGTTGGCCTTACTTGGGTGAGGGCGAGCATCAATTACCTTGGCTTGGGCAAGGGTCAGTTTGGCATATTTGGCAAAGGTGGTCCTTGCCCTCACCTAGGCAAGGCCCGAAGAGGATCAGCCTTGCTAGATTCAACAAAAGGACCTTATTGGTGCTTGCCCTTGCTTAGGCGAGCCCTAATGAGGCCAACACTCGCCACCCATTGCCTATGGTCAATGGGCAGCAACCAACAACTGACAAAAGGAAAACGGCAAAAGGATCATTTTTTTAAATTTTTTTTTTAAATGATCTATATCAGCGTCAATCATACCATATTGGACGTTCAAGGTCCACGTCAATGATTTTCTGGCGAAATTGGCTTGGATGGACTACGTTCGTTAAATCGTCAAAAGATTTGTGACTAAATTGATCAAATTGAAAAATTTATGATTGAATTACAAGTGTAGTAGATTTATGATTATCTTAGTAATTTCCTCTATAGATATGAGGCGATGAACCTTTTGTATTAATTTTTATTATTCTGTGCTGAAAAGAAACTAATCTCTTAAATATTAATTTTTGAAAATTAGCGTTGGTCAATTTAAATTTCTTCTTCCAACCCATTTCATTGTTTGAGAAACAGGGGGATAGTGTAGAATCGAGCCCCCCCTAAATAGTAGCTTCAACGTGATTTTTCATTTTTCTAATTGACATGCATTAATTACGAGGAGCAACCTAAATTTCAATCACCTTCTGTCGGCGATCAACCACATTAATAAATACGACGAGCAACCTCACCCATGTGACCACTTCAACTTGGTGCGTTCCTCTTTGGTCACTTTGGAAACGCCAAATTGTATTTAAAAAAAAATGCTAGTCATGAAGCAAAGATAACTCCAACCCATAATTCCAGCGTGGGGTATAGAAATCGTTATTTCAGTCCTACTTTTGTTCTATGAATCTTAGTTTAGTTCTAAATTTTTCAATTAGTCAGATGTAGTCTTAAAACTTTTAGTCAAAAAAAAAAAAATGATCAATTTCTCTCAATCTCGTCTCACCTGCTTTTATAATTTTCCGTTGATTTGTTTTTCGATTACTTCGTTCACTATCATTTTCCATGTTTTCACAATAAATACATCTCCTGCCTGCAATGATGTAAGGAATGTTTTTTTTTTGCTTCAATTTGAAATATACATCGTCAGGATAATTGCCAGATGCATAATTTCCTCTATGATTATGTGCCTTTCGAAAGATGAGTTTCTCCGATCATTGATTCTGTTGTTTTCTCGTTCGCAATCTTTTTCACAATATAAAATTGCAGTGAGTTTGCCAGGGCATCGTTGCCATCCTGCTACAATTTCGTGACTTGTACAATCCTCTAGATGTGAAATTCCTCAAATCTTGCCTAATAGCCAGAAGCTTTGCCATCTTCTATTGATTACGCTGAGTATGCATTGTCCAAATCGTATGATGGTATATGATAAATCCTTTGTTTATGCTGATGTTTACTTGATACATACCCATCGAATGGATAATTTGTGGTTATTCAAAACCTTTTTATTCTCATCAGCATGGAGAAGCTAGAGATGTTGGAGCCATACTGCCCATCGATGTCGATTCTCCATTATTAATGTCATTGAGGATTCATTCAGTTGTCCATCATCGAGTTCTTCTCATGATCTACCCTGTTATGGAGTCGGATCCTGCAATATTCATGTGTAGCTGATGCGATCCGATTCAGGCCCTTGAGAGTTACAAACCCGACACCCATCTTTCTCCTTCTTGGTCATTCCGGAGGTTCGATCCCGTGTCTTGTCCCTTGGTCTCCAACCCCGCGCCGCCACGGACTGCCGCGCCTGATGGCTCTCTGTTTTCTCCATCTGGGTTTGTCGGAGTCGAGCCGGGTCTTTCGCTTTAGACCCCAATCATCATCCTTTTGCATGAAGGCCTGCCGTCTTTTGAAGGCCCATAGCCGGTTCCTAAGACCCAAGCTCGTAGACAGCTCTTTTCGGACCCAGAAAGCCGGTTCAGAAAAGCAGTTGCCATATGATAAGCGCCACTCAAAGTGACGGTTGATACAAAAGAAAACTGTTTTGCTCCCGCGGAAAAGCGGTTCTTTGGGGATTTGTTTATTGCAGCGGAAGAACTGGAAAGGCAAGTGAAGCTCGTGCTCGTGGGGTTCTCTTCCCTAGTGCCCCATCATCTCTCCCTCCCTCCCTCCCTCCCTCCCTCCCTCCCTCGCTCTCTCTCTACCCCTCTACTTTTTTCATTCACATCTCTTACATAGATTTCTCTGTTCATTCTGAGCTCTGAACAAGGACTTCCTCCAACAAGTCCAATCATGGTGAAGGAGGCCGAGTACTACGACGTTCTCGGCGTCAGCCCTTCTGCCTCCGACGACGAGATTCGCAAGGCCTATTATCTCAAGGTAAAAGAGGCGATTCTGTTTTCCTTTTCCTGGTTGTTGGATCGGTTACTTTAGTGACTGAGTCGTGATTGGTCGATTCGAATTTCTTTTCACGACTATGTTTTAGTAAACTGAGGCTTCTGGGATTAGTTCCAAATGTGATTGATAGTCTGATCAATCGATTCTGCTGAATCGGTTACTACTGCCCTTTTCCATATGGTCATGTTCAAGAAATGAAGAAGTCATTGTCTAGCTGGTCCATTTTTTTTTCTTTTTTGGGGTGATTTCTTCCGAACTAAGATAATTAGTATAAGCGTTTGAGTTAAGTGCACCGGAAGAATTTGCAGTAGGTGGATCACTTGTTTAAAAGGCTCATATAAAATTTGGCACTTCATTTTAATACGTCAACTTAATCTCTTTATCTTGGTTGAGTGATATCGCTGAATGGAAGAGATTTACCGCTTTTTTAAGTAACCATTTAAGACGTACCCCATCCGATGCATCACCTATCAATCTTTACTGGAAATATTATATCCTAGTCATGGTCACCTCACCAACCTATAACATAAATAACACATCACCTATCAATCTTTACTGGAAATATCATATCCTAACCATGGTCACCTCATCAGCCTATAAAAGTGTCAGCAATATCTATTTGGCAATCGACAGGAAAATGAAATTAGGATTGAAATTAAGCATGTTGACTAGGTCTCTTGCCATTTACTTTATTTCATTTTTCCAGTCTTCGTCGCCAATCGATTGGACGATGACATTGACTTGACTTGGGTTTAGGTTTTTCCAAATGTCTACTAGAGGCAATTCGAGATTGAAAGATCCAGCCAAACCTCCTACAGTCCTCTTCAACTACTCTCTCCCCACCTTTCCAATCCTTTCTTCCTTCTTCATCTTCTCTTCCTCGAGAAAATCTTCACTGAACGTCAAGGGATCGACAGAAGCATGGATCGAGAGCAGGAAGAGATGCAGTTCCTCGGCCTCGTCAGCATCTGCAAAGAGTCCGGCAAGGTCATCTTCTCATGGAGGAAGATCTTCACCCAGATCACCTTGGCCCTGATCCTCCCTCTCGCCTTCCTCTTCCTCCTCCACATCGAAGTTTCCGACGTCCTCTACTGGCGCATCGTCCGCAACAAGATCCGGCTCGACATGAGCCTCCCCAATAGTGCCCGCCACGACAGGATCTCCAGCGTCCTCTCCAAGGAGTGGGCCGTCTACCTGCTCTTCAATGTCCTCTACCTCACTTGCTTCCTTGTCTTGTCCCTCCTCTCGACCTCCGCCGTCGTCTACACCATCGCATGCATCTACACTGGCCGCGAGGTTGTGTTCGGGAAGGTCATGAGCGTGGTCCTGAGGGTCTGGAAGCGCCTGATGGTCACCTTCCTGTGCATCTTCCTGGCCATGTTCGTATACAACTTGGTCGCCGGGGTGATCCTGTTCAGATGCTTGATCTTCGCCGAAGACACAAACTTCGGCATCCCAATCCTCATCCTTGCAGTGATCGCGTACCTGGTCGGATTCATGTACATGACCGCAGTGTGGCAATTGGCGAGCGTGGTCTCCGTCCTGGAGGAAGATTACGGGGTCAAGGCCATGATCAAGAGCAAGAACCTGATAAAGGGCAAGATCGTCGTGTCCATAATCATATTCTCCGTGCTCAACATATCCGTCTTTCTAATTCAATTCGGGTTCAGGAGGTTGGTCGTTTATTGCCGCTCGGCAGGCACATTAGGCAGGTCTGGCTATGGAGTTCTGTTTTTCTTTCTTCTTTCCATGCTGATGCTGTTGGGGCTCGTCGTCCAGACGGTGATCTACTTCGTCTGCAAGTCGTACCACCACGAGAACATCGACAAGTCGGTGCTGTCGGATCATCTCGACGTCTATCTCGGAGAGTATGTTCCCCTGAAATCCAAGGATGTTCAGCTTGAGCAATGCGACGTTTGACTCTTTGTTCGTATACTTCTTTTTTGTTTTTCTTCTGTTGGGACTAGACATTTTGATACTTGATACCTTATACGCTACAAAAATATCAAAGCAAAAATATATTTTCTGTATTTTTTTTTTTATCCATTGGCAAATAGCCAAGTTAGATGTATGCTCCTAATTTCGTATAAATATATGCAATAATTAAACCGATCGTCTATTATTTTTTTGTGCCTGGTGCGGCTGATTTGATCCAATTTGTCTTCCCCAAGGCGTGTTGACTTTGACTAATGGAGTTTTCCAATCAATTACGTGATGCCGAGAAAATATTAGGTGCGCCCGGCGCTCCACGTCACCGTACGCCCCGCCCAATCAGGGTGCGACACGTGTCGACACGTGGAGACGGGTCCCACTTTTTCTTTTAGCCCAATTTTTGCCGCGTCCTTCTCTCTCTTCATTAATGGCCGCGTCCTTTTCTCCTATTTGCACACCGTCCCTTCCCCTTCCCCTCGCGTTCTCTTTCAAATTTTCTCTCTGTTATGCATATTTTCTCCATCAAAGCCGCTTGACGCCCGCCCTCTCTTTTTCAAAAATCTCTCCCTCTCAAAAGCCCGCCCGTCGCCTCCGAGCTTGGCCGCCTCCGCCGTCGCCGCTAGGAGCCACTCGCTCCCTCTCTCTCTCTCTCTCTCCTAAGAGCCCCGCCGGTCGTAGCTAGGTCTTGAGTTCCTCGCGGTTGCCTTGCGGTCCTAACTCCAGCCGCTCGGTTTCATGTGGAGGAACGGCGGGCACGGACGGCGATGATTTGGTCGTCCTTGGTATGGAAGCGAGCTGCGACGACACCGCGGCTGCTGTTGTGACCGATCTCTCTCGCCCCTAAGAGCCGCGCCGGTCGTAGCTGCCGAGTCCCGACCTCGACCTCGACCGCCTCCGCGTCTTGGTCGTGGTCGCCTCCAATCCTAACTCCAGCTCTTCGGTCGAGGTTCGGAGGGTCCGAGGTGGGGGACAGCGGGGGTTGGTGAGCTTGGAGAGGACTTGAGAAGCCGGTTCTCGTCCTCCTCGAAGAAGAGCTTCGAGTCGAGGTTACGCTGCTCGTCGGCCGGGGGGTACAGTGGTTCTTTGGTGCAGGTGGAGGCCGGAGAAGAGGAGGCACGGCTCCTCGGCCGCGGGGACATGCAGCCGCCGGCTTCAAAATCAAAAGATTAGCACACCGCCTTCAAGACAATTGGAAGAGTGTAAGAATCCGACGGAATGCCCGCCCTCGCCATGAACGCGTACACGAGCAGCGCCTTTCTCGGGGCGTCTAGCCTCGCGTACGCTCTTATGATGTTGTTCCAGTGGAACACGACGGGATTCATGGCGAGGGCGGGCGTTCCGTCGGATTCTTACACTCTTCCGATTGTCTTAAAGGCGGTGTGCTAATCTTTTGATTTTGAAGCCGGCAGGCTGCATGTCCCCGCGGCTGAGGAGCCGTGCCTCCTCTTCTCCGGTCTCCACCTGCACTAGCAACCACCGTACCCCCCTGGGCCGACGAGCAACAACCTCGACTCGAAGCTCTTCTTCGAGGAGGACGAGAACCGGCTTCTCAAGTCCCTCTCCAAGCTCACCAACCCCTCGCCCCCCCACCTCGGACCCTCCGAACCTCGACCGAAGAGCTGGAGTTAGGATTGGAGGCGACCACGACCAAGACGTGGAGGCGGTCGAGGTCGAGGTCGGGACTCGGCAGCTACGACCGGCGCGGCTCTTAGGGGCGAGAGAGATCGGTCACAACAGCAGCCGCGGTGTCGCCGCAGCTCGCTTCCATACCAAGGACGACCAAATCATCGCCGTCCGTGCCCGCCGTTCCTCCACATGAAACTGAGCGGCTGGAGTTAGGACCGCAAGGCAACCGTGAGGAACTCAAGACCTAGCTACGACCGGCGGGGCTCTTAGGAGAGAGAGAGAGAGAGAGAGAGAGAGAGAGAGAGAGAGAGAGGGAGGGAGCGAGTGGCTCCTATCGGCGACGGCGGAGGCGGCCAAGCTCGGAGGCGACGGGCGGGCTTTTGAGAGGGAGAGATTTTTGAAAAAGAGAGGGCGGGCGTCAAGCGGCTTTGATGGAGAAAATATGCATAACGAGAGAAAATTTGAAAGAGAACGCGAGGGAAGGGGAAGGGACGACGTGCAAATAGGAGAAAAGGACGCGGCCATTAATGAAGAGAGAGAAGGACGTGGCAAAAATTGGGCTAAAAGAAAAAGTGGGACCCGTCTCCACGTGTCGACACATGTCGCACCCTGATTGGGCGGGGCGCACGGTGACGTGGAGCGCCGGGCGCACCTAATATTTTCTCCGTGATGCCCGCTTATGTTGACTTTAAACTCTTCTTGGCCCAGGACGAAGAAAAGTGCTAGGTAGTGGATGGGGCCACATATGTTAGAGAGATAAGAGGAAGTTACCGTGAAAGTTCTAGATCCAGTGCAAATGTCCATTCAATAATAAGATTTTTAATTTAATCAATTGAATTTTAATTCTTTTGATGATGTATCAATGTAAATTATTGGAATTGTCATTATAAAAACTAATCGTCTTATATGGAATTACCATCGTTAATTTATATAACTTTTTAATAATTTTTTAATTTTTTATCTATTTTTTTTCCTTTTCTTTTTGTCAATGGTTGGCCATTGCCCATAGTTAGCAAGAGTTGGCCTCACTTGGGTGAGGGAGAGCATCAATTACCTTGGCTTAGGCGAGGGTTGACTTGACCACATTTGACAAGGGTAGTCCTTGCCCTTACCTAGGTCAGGCCCAAAGAGGGTTGACCTTGCTAGACTCAACAAGGGGGAGCATTTTTCGATGCTTGCCCTTGCCTAGGCAAGGCTTGCTGGGGCCAACTCTCGCCAACCATCAACTGTGGCCTATGGTTGGCAACTAGCCATTGACAACAAGGAAAAGGGAAAGAAAAGAAAATTAATTTTTTTAAAAAAATTATCTGTATTAGCACTAGTTGTGCCATATATGATCACGTCAATGATTTTCCTCCAAAATGGACTTGAATGGATTATATTAGTAAAATCGTTAAAAAATTTATGACTAAATTGGTATGATTAAATTAACACAAGTGTAATAGATTTATGATTTTCTTAGTAATTTATCTAATAGATACAAGGTAATGAATTTTTCATATTAATTATCACTATTGTGTGCTGAAAATGAAACTAATCTCTCAAAGATTTATTTTTCAAAATTAACGCTGGTCAATTTAAGTTTCTTCTTCCAACTAATTCCGTTGTTTGAGAAACAAGGTTTATTATGGAATTGCACACTCTTAAATGTTAGCTTCAACATGATTTTTTACTTTTTATTGACGTGCATTAATTACAAGGAGCAACCTATATGTAAAACACCCTCGAGAAAATATTGGGCGATTCCGATTCACCAGTTCAGCGTAGTCTCCGACCATTCAGGAAGCGAGACATGGAGGTGCGGGACCGGCTCCCCAGCAAAAGAATTTATGCACAAAAATAATTTCATTTCTTAGCCTGCACACACTAGCCCTCCAGGCTCTCTCTCTCCTGCTCTGCACACATTTATTTCTTTATCTCATATTCTCTATCCTCTTCGTGCTTCTTCTTCTCTGAAGAAGAAGAGCGAAGAGCAAACCTCTTTCCTCTCTACCGATCGCTCTCAAAAATTGAATGTCTTTCTTCGCTCTTAGATCTGACTATTTCGCGCTCGTTGCTGCTCTCGCGCTCGTCAAAACGGCCGTTCCCCTGCCGTCGCCGACAAAAGCACGTTAAGGCTGCCCCTCGAGCGCTCGAAAGGGAGTGAGGCAGAGGCAGAGGGGCCGGTGACTGCCCTCAACAGAGCTTCGGGTTCTCAAAGTTCTTCCTGGGCAAGTATGAGCTTGATATAATTCCTAACAAGGAGAACCCGAATGAAAACAATGCAGAATCACCATGAGTGAGCAGTTTCTCCAACCCATTTAGGGTTTTTGGAGGTTCAAATATTTGAAAATGAAATCGCCGAGAGCTTCAAAAGGAGATGGAACTTTCAAAAAGCATTCTGCCTCCAGATAAGTGCAGAACGAATGCGTTGCGAAAAGTTTCTTATTCCTCCCCTCCCCCCTCTCTTCTTCTGTCAAAATAGATGCGAAAGCATAATTCTTTATTTTTTCTATGGTTGGAGAAACTACTGCAAAATAGAGATAGAGCATCGATATAGACGAACAATCTGTGGATCCAGTTTCGTCTGGTCCACAAGATACCAATACACCATTTCACTTGGAATCTTCTACGTGAAATTAACTAATGACTGTTCATTTGACATCGCCAAGAATAAAAGTATAGTTAACGTGTGGCGAGAAAGGAAAAAAAAAAAAAGGCCAGACCCAAAAGAAGAAACCGCCATTGGAGCACCACACAGGTCAGAGCTTTTCGATTCCCCATTATCAAACACAACCATCTAATGAATCTCCCCTATAAGCTTACATAGAAACATGCGCTAACAAGAATAGAGTTAGCACAATTTAAAAACCAAGAGAAAAAGAGAAAAAAAAGGGCTACGTCAAATGTTGCCAAACCATTTTCTATACACAAAACAAATCATCGTCTAAAATCCTGTCCCCTGAAGTCTTCACCAGCAGCTTCACACTCCTCGGCTTCTTCACCAGTTTCTTCTTCACCTTCGCGGCGGCAACCTTCTTCACAGCTTTCTTCTGCCGCGAGCTTCAACTTCGGCTTCTCGGCTTAAAACCCGCCGCAGCTTTTGGCTTCACAATTGCTTTGGGCTTGGTGGCAGCAACAGCCTTCACCTTGGGAGCCGCCGCCTTCGGTTACCGTGGATTTTAAATCTTGGCCCTTAAACTATCACCATTCGTAAATGTCAGCTAACCGTTTTTTAGCAGTAAGATTGCACAAGAACTAACGGTGGCAATCGGCGATGGACAGCGAAGTGAGATAGAAGCCGAACGAGTTGCCTTCCCAATACTCCAAACTTCTCTTTTCTAAAAGAAAATGCCTCTTCTTCAATGCCCTTTCCCAAAGCTCGTCCCCAAGCTCGTACTTGTTCTTGAAGAACTTCGAGAACCCTTGTCGAGGGCGGTCACTGGCCCCTCGACCTCTGCTTCACTCCTTCTTGGGCGTGTGATAATGTGCTTCGTCGGCTACGGCGGGGGAATGGCCACTTGACGAACGTCCGAGAAGGAACGAGCGTGGAGTAGCCAAATCTGAGAGGAAGAGATTCAAATTTTACAAGTGTTTGCAAAAGAGGAAAGAGGCTTTCTTTACCTCTGCCTCATAGAGGGAACGAAGGAAGAAAGAGAACTTGATAGAAATAATTGTGGGCAGAGCGCGCGCGAGAGAGAGAGAGAGGAGGGGGCTAGTGTGTGTCAGGCTAATGAGGGAGAAATGAAATTATTTTTGTGCATAAATTCGTTTAGTTGCGAGCGCCGCCCCCCCCGGAGAAAATATTGGCTGCAGCTCTGATTCCAGCGTGTCAACGTCCGAGTCCATTCACCGGGCGACACGTGTTGCCCGGTGGCCACACTGGAAACAGAGCTCGGCCATTTTATTTTTGAAGACGAATCCAGGGAAATTGAGTCGAAAAGATATTTCTCTCTCCTCCGCACGTCTTATCCCATCTGATCTTTCTGCTCTGAACTCCTCCGGAAGGAAATATTTGGTGGAGCCCACCAAATATTTCCTTCGCTTCTTTCCCTCGAAAATTTTAAACGCCATTCTCTCTTTCTCCTCTATCGACGCAAACTCCCCTGTTCTCTGTTCTCTCTCTCCCTCTCTCCATCGACGCAGACTCCCCTGTTCTTTGCTGCAACTCCGACGAACGAGGGAGGCCGCGTCCGACGAACCACCTTGAATCTCTAGTTTTTGTGCTCGGCGGGTGCGGGTGGTCTCGACTATTTCGAGCTCGGTGGTAGCCCGTCGAGATCCTCGGTGCACGCGCACGCTTTGCTCCGTGCCCTTCCTCCGACGGACGAGGGAGGCCAGGCCGCGTCCGACGAACCACCTTGAATCTCTAGTTTTTGTGCTCGGCGGGTGCAGGTGGTCTCGACTATTTCGAGCTCGGTGGTAGCCCGTCGAGATCCTCGGTGCGCGCGCACGCTTTGCTCCGTGCCCTTCCTCCGACGGACGAGGGAGGCCACCGTCCGACGAACGCCTTGAATTTCTGGCCTTTGTGCTTGGCGGGTGTGGGTGGTGAGGGTCGTCTCGGCTATCTCGAACTTGGTGGTGAGCCTGTCGAGATCCTCGGTGCGCTCCATTGCCACTTTGCTCCGCGCTCCTTCCTCCGACGAACAAGGGAGGCCGTCGTCCGACAAATGCCTTGAATCTCTGGCTTTTGTGCTCGGCGGGTTCTGGTGGTGAGGTGAGGGTGGTCAACGGGACAACGTATGCTGGACTGAGGGCTAGAACAACCGGATCTCCTCAAAATCACTCGGAGTTGCTTCAGGTTTGGGCCTGTCGGAGACCCCAGGGGCGCGAGGATTCAATGACTTTTTTTTTTTTTTTGAATTTGTCATAACATTTCTTCATCTTCAGATTGAGGTTGCGTGGGCGTCGGCTAATATAGCTTCTGGGAGTTGATTTCTTTAAAATTTTTGTGCGACTTCTTGGTTCTTCGATTACTGATGTTCGAGAACAGGTTGGGTTTTTGTTTTTTTCTCGTAACAATTCTTTGAGTTGATTTCTTTAAAATTTTTGGTAAATATGATGGATGAAATGAGGTCTGAAACATCAATGGCAAGTCATGTTTTTCATAAAACCGAGCTGTGGACCGTAAGATTTACTGATGAGATTTAGAATAGCTGAAAAAGGAAGCTTGGCTCCTCAAAACTGCACATTTTCAAATTTACAATAATAAACTAAATGTAACCTATTTGATTGAAACTTTATGAGAATCGGTTGTATTTTAAAGGTTAAACAGGAAGTTGTCAAAATGCATTTCTTTCACTACCCATGAGCACTCTCTCACGCACACAATTCTAGTTGGAGAAGTTATGTCGCCCTCTTCACTATTTGTTCTAACGGACTATAAAAAGATTGAGGGAAGGAAAAGAAATGTTGCTTCTCAGTTCATGAATCACAAGGTAGGGTAGGGTTATCAAAATGCGACTTTTATAACTAATGTATTAGTATGTCCATCGTGAGGTTTTAAGTCCCAATCGAGTGGTTTAGCTGATTTGATTGTTGAATTTCAATTTAGAATCACGGCGATTTAAATCTGGTGGCAGAGCTGAAGTTTAAAGTTGGGGCGGTGCTATTTGATGGATCAGTGCCTTTTAGTTTCTATTAATGTTCTTTCACTGAGATCTTAGTTTTTGCGGGCAAAAGGAAATCATTTGCCATCATGTCATAACCTTTCTTCATCTTCAGATTTAGGCTGTGTGGGCATTGGCTAATATAGCTTCTGGGAGACTAGATCACGTACAACTCATCATCCAACTTGGATCTATCCCTAAATTTGTGCGACTTCTTGGTTCTTTGGTTGCTGATGTTCGAGAACAGGTTGGGGTTTTGTTTTTTTCTCGTAACAATTCTTTGAGTTGATTTCTTTAAAATTTTTGGTAAATATGATGGATGAAATGATCTAATCTAGATTCCCATGAATCAAGCAGGTAAATATGATGAATCAAATGATCTAATCTAGATTCCCATGAATCAAGCAGGCTGTCTGGGCACTGGGAAATATCACCGGTGATTCACCAAATTGGGGACTATGTATTAAGTGGAGGTGCTCTAGTCCCACTATTGGTTCAATTGGATTGACATCCAAAGTTGACCCTGATAAGGAGCACCGCTTGGACTTTATCCAACTTATCCCGTGGGAAGCCTCCGCCTCCATTTGAACAGGTAGGGAATCGTTGTTAATTTCTGTAGTCGTCAAAATGAGGTCTGAAATATCAATGGCAAGTCATATGGCGATATCATCTTGGCAGGTATAATTTGGGTACAAATTTCCACGTACAAATTATCAAATGGCAAAATCACAGGTAATTTATCTATAATACTATGTGAAACATATTTTGCTTTCTTAAGTAACAAATGATTTTTTTTTTTTTATGCTTGTAAAAGCACGATGTTAATTATTTTTTGTTATTTTAATTGCAACATGAAGCTTCCCATCTTTCACATGTAGTACGTGATATGGAAAAAGAATTTGAATTTGCAATAGGAATGGTGTTTTCAAATGAACTTGAAGCATATCATAAGTATGTGGCATATGCAATCGGCAAAGGATTTGGAGTAAGGAAGGGTAATATGTTTAGAAATAGTAAACGAGAGCTAACTCGACAAACCTTTGTATGTAATTGTGAGGGGTATTCTGACAGCTCAGATGGTAAAGAAAAAAAATATCAGAGATATGAAGTTAGATGTGGTTGTCTTGCTCATATCAAATTTAAGGTTGATAATGGTATCTATGAAGTCATAGAGTACGTTTCTGAGCATAACCATCCATTTATTCCAGAAGATCAAAAGCATTTGATTAGATGTGGAAGATTGATACATGATACTTGCAAAAGTGTTTTAGTTGATATGACTACAGCTGGTATTGGAGGGACTGCAGCATATAAGTTTTTGGCAAATGAAGCTGGAGGAAGCCAAAACTTGGGTTTTAATTTGCGTGATTGTCAAAATTATTTGCAGACAAAAAGATCCGAGCTTGTAACTGGGGGAGATTGTCAAAATCTTCTAAATCATTTTCATTGCATGCAAATGCAAAATCCAATGTTTTTCTATGCTGTACAGGTTGATCAAGATGGTAGATTGACAAATTTGTTTTGGAGAGATAGCTTGTCCGAATTTGATCACGATTGTTTCGGTGATGTCCTAATATTTGACACTACATATCGGACCAACAGATATGAAATGATATGTGCACCTTTTGTTGGGGTTAATCACCATTGGAAGAATACTCTATTCGGGTGTGCATTTTTGATGGATGAGACTGCAGAATCATTCATTTGGTTATTTGAGGCATTTTTGAGGTCTATGGGAAATAAGGCTCCAAAAACAATGTTTACTGATCAAGATGCAGCCATGGCAAAAGCCATTAGAATGGTGTTTCCAAATACACAACACCGTTTATGTACTTGGCACATCGGGAAAAATGCCCATCAAAACATCCCACATCTTTACAACAATCCGAGTTTTAAGGATAAATATTTCTTGAGGCTTATGTATAGATGCAGATCAAAAGATGAATTTGAATCCACTTGGAAGGAAATGGAAGAGGAGTGGCATACTGAGAATAACAATTGGCTTCGGAGATTATACGACATTAGACATAAATGGAGTTTAGCTTTTGATTGTGATACTTTTACTTGTGGTATAACATCAAGCCAAAGGAGTGAGAGCACCAATAATGTCTTTCAACATATGGCGAAGAAGACATTACGTCTTATAGAATTTGTCCACTACTATGAAGAACAACTAAAGCACATAAGAGAAGTGGAAAGTCAAGATGATTATGCCTCTCGTGGGAAGCCCAAATTATAGGTTTCGAGTAATGGGATCTTGAAGCATGCCGCTTTAGTGTATACACGCACCATTTTTAACAAGTTCAATGCAGAATTTTTGGAAATTCTCTCTGAGCATATTTCAAGTGTTACATTTGATGGATCGATTTATTTATATACTCTGAAGTGTATGGGAAATCGACGTGAAAATATTGTCAGATTTGACCCTGCGGATTTTTCAATCTCTTGTGAATGCAAATTATTTGAAGCAAAAGGATGGTTGTGCTGTCATGCCTTGAAAGTGTTGACTGAGAATATGTCGAGTTATGAGCATTCCATCTACTTATATTTTGAAAAGATGGACTAAAGGGGCCAAACAAGGAATTATAGGTGATGAATCTCATCCAATGTCACCAGGTTCATCTAAATTTAATCGATTTTCCACGTTAATGCAACAATCTTTTGAACTGATGAATTTGGGAGCGGAAAGTGTAAACACTATGGGAATAGTGTCGAAGAGCATGGAAAATGCGAAGGCTGAACTATTATCATACCAATCAAGTGTGGTTATGACTGATGATGCTAGTAATGATGATAATGAGGCCTCTTTGTGCGATGTTTCGGTATTAGACCCCCTTCAAAGAAAAGGAAAGGGAATAGCTTATGGAAGGCTTAAAAGTTCGAGTGAGAAGAAGAAGAAAAAATCTAAGAAAGGAACACCCCCAATGCAAATAGAAAATCAAGGTGAATGACATTATTTTAGTGAAATTTTTCGTTTATGTTACATGATGTCAATTAATATATTTATTACTTTGTAATGTAGAGTTGTCTGTCCAAGCAACACCCGATGGTACTCATTTTCCAAATATTTCTAGTAATTCAAATCAGTTTGTACGTGCTTTTTATCCTAGCAACATTGGTGGTCCAACGGTAAATTTAAATTTTCATAAGTATGTATATCGTTCTTAGTCCTCCATTTGTATTTACATGTAACTAATTTGGTCAATTTTTACATAGATGCAACAGCCGCCATACATTATGCCACCGGGAACTATGAGTGGATTTTGTCCATTCCCTAATCAGGTACTTAATAATTTAGTGTATTAATTTAGTTATGATAGATTGTGCCTTTCTACAATTATAAAAAAGTCATCATTTGCAGAAGTTACAACCATTACAATAATCTAATTACATTATGCTAATGGAGTTATTTATCATATATACATGCAATCACCATACGTCATGCCGTCGGGGATTATGAATAGAGTTTCACCATTTACTAATCAGGTGCTTAGTATGAAATCATATTTAATTTTAGTGTTATTTTATCTTTTTGTTAGTATTGTAATATTGTCAATGATTTCTTTTAAATAGATGTTGGGGTGCCATAATATATCTCATGGAACTATTTTGAGTCAGGTACGACTTGCCTTGCGTTTTGTCTCATAAGATTACTTGAGATATATTATTTTAGCAACTTATTTAGTATAAATAAGTTGGTTATTTGTTTGTACAGGAGTCATCAAACTCTTTTCAACATCTTGGTGGGGTGAATGAATTGAACAATTCTGAAGAAGCACGTATCAATTCGCCGAAGTAGTCATTTCATGCAAAAAACCAAAGAGGTATTTCTTGAGCACTTGCCAGCTCTACAAGAGCTTCTTTTGTGTGTTTGGGTGCGACGTATTTATTGAATCTGCTAGGTTTAATGTCTTTTACCCCTAAGTAATATTACTTGAGAATACCACTGGTTGTCTCACATTTTTCAAACATTGCGGAAATATGGCAACATCACATTTAATTGTTTTTTCTGTGTTTACTAATTGTTCACCGTTTCGAGTGGTAACAAAGGCAGAAGGACTTGACGAGGTTATACTAGACACTTGTACGTGCACATCTTCAAGTCCAATTGGCAACAATGCACCAATAGTAGGCCTTCATGTTGCAACAACAAATGATGAAGATCAGCCCAAAGACGCAACAACCGTTTCGATGACAGAACTTGATGCTGGAGAATTAGTTCAACAATTCTTTCATAGTCTCATCTTGTCGAGATTAGAGAAAACTTTGGCATCACTATCGCCACTTATTTCATTTGCATTGTATCGATAATTGGATACCCAAACAAAGGTCTTGGCCTTTATGTAGAGTCCCATAGTTCAAGTGAATTAATCTAGTCATGTATCTTTCAAGTCATTTCTTTCATTTCTCAGTCTATTGTGATATTGCAAAACTCTGCTCAATATGCTATAAGAGAGCTTTTGCCTTCAAAATACAACACCTGTAAACTCTGCTCAAGTCATTTCTCTCTCACGTGATGCATCTTCATTGAAAGAAATGGCTTTATAATATATAAAGCTTCAAGTTTTCTAATTTGATCGGGTGTTTCTGTTTTCTATATTGTGATGCATTATCTATGTTGGTTGATTTGCGACAACCCATGCTTCAATTTTTCGTCATTGTGAAATGTCCTAAGTAGTTGCGCAACAAAACCGATTCCATAACGTCAAATATGTCAAGGGGAGGAGCCAAAAATTTCCAAAAACAGCGACATTTTCTTTGCAAAAGGCTATAGCAACTCCCAAGTTTCTCAAAACCACCAACTTAAGGTGGGTAGCTATTAGATATGTTGTTATCGTATTACCTTCATTCTAAAAAAGAAAGCATTGTTCCTTGGGGTAGATGTAAATTGCAATTAGGGAGAATCATATCTCTTTATTTGCCTTAGTTCTTCACAAGTTATGAGCATCAATAAATATAACATTAGATACCACATTTAATCCACCAAGCCATTTCAAGGTCATTAAACCACTAGCATTAACAAGAAAAGTAAAAGCTGAACATAGCCACAAATCGAGTTTACTTATAATAGCCGTACACAATATAAAAGTCCCCATCTAAAGGTCATTAAACCATGATACAAGTTGCCATGCTCTCCCCCCTCCTCCAGGCGCAGTCATCTTCATTCTTCAAAAGGAACAAAATTAGAGGACCACCAAAAAACTACATAAAAAGTTCCTAGCCCAAATCAATTAGGCTAGAAAACAGGCGTGCATTAACATGTTTAAAGGCAAATAAAATTACCAAAGCTAGCAACATTACAATTTCAACCACCTACTTTCTCTGGATAAGTAGTGCTAATAAAATAACAAATAACAAACAAATAAAACGTAGTGAGACATTTAGCTTCTCCAGCAAATGCTTAACGTCTTTCATATCATCTTCAAGTTTTGTGGGCAAAGCCTTCGTGATAGAAGGCACAACATTTGTAGGGTGACACCAAGCAAAGAATTCACATTTTTTATCCTCACAAGTGTAGTAGAGCTTCTCTTTGTTGCTTGTAGACTCCGAAATTCTCACGGCAGCACGCTTGCCACAATCACACCTTCTATTTTGAAAGGTGAGTCTGCTCGAAGTACCCTTACCCTTATTCACACTGGATGACGACATGATATACCTGCAATATAACCATTTTATTTCTTGTCCGATTGTTAATATGAAATCATTCATATTGTGCTTCATCTATGTGAGCCTCACACAACACTATAAGTCACTTAAACTACAAATATCACTTCATGGGACTATAAAATTAAACTCAGCAAACCACCAAATCAACCTCAAACCCAATTTTTGAATGCAAAAATTCTCAACTAAAAAAATTCTATTCAAGTTGAAATAAAATTAAACTCGGCAATATTCTTGTTGCAAGCAATGGCCAAAGGAAGCCTAGGCAAATGTGGACAATGGAGGAGATAAAGGTGCAGTTTCATCGGATTTTATTTATTCTTGATGATGATATTCTTCACCCTTTTTGAGCAGGGTTTTATAAAATTGGTATTGGTATAAAGTAGGAATGCTACATATTGTGCGCGACCCAATGATACTTTGTAATGTAGAGTGTGCGACCCTCAATATCTAAACGGGCAAATACGAGCAGCATCATTACTGGCAAATACGTGTAACACCCTTTTATGACAATAATAAAGGAAGAAAGAAACACTTACGTTCAAAAGAAAAAAAACTGGACGGGCTCGCCACCGAGCTCGAAATAGCCAAGACCCCACTCACCACCCGCACTCACCGAGCACAAAAGCCAGAAATTCAAGGCGGCGTGGTTCGTCAGAATGCGGCTTCCCTCGTCCGTCGTAGGAAGAGCAAAGAACAGAGAAGTTCAGTTCAATGGAGAGACGGAGAGAGAGTTGCACTCAAAACTTTGGTCGCCAAAGTCTAGAGAGACCAACAAGAAGGATTTCAAACAACACCCCTCCAACTTTGAACTTCAGCTTTGCCACCAGAATAAGACCTCAGCTTCAGCATTTTCTGGGGATTGTGAAGAGCCATCTTCAGCGGAAGCAACACAGTTATATTTTAGAACTCTAAAAGACAGGATAAGAAATTTTAACCGTTAAATTATATGTCTCAAGTTCATATTTAACTCAAAAATATAATATGATGCAACTCCCTTTGTCTCGGTCGTGATTCTTTCACAACTGGGTTCAGTTTACATTTGAAGCACAGAGACTCAATGATATGGTGCAATTCACTGAAGAGCCTCACCAAAACTTTGTGGTTTGGCTCATTCTAACAACTTAAAGATGGACTGACTAAGATTTAAATCACATGTGATTCTAAATTGAAATTCAACAATCAAATCAGCTAAACCACTCGATTGGGACATAAACCCTCATGATAGACATACTAATACATTAGTTATAAAAGTCACATTTTGATAACCTACCTTGTGATTCATGAATTGAGAAGCAACATTTCTTTTCCTTCCCTCAATCCTTTTATAGTCCATTAGAACAAATAATGAAGAGGGCAATATAACTTCTCCAGTCATTTCTTGAACAATTGAAATGCATTTTGTGCGTGGATGTATGTGTGCGTGAGATAGTGCTCATGGGTAATGAAAGAAATGCATTTTGACAACTTCCTGTTTAACCTTTAAAATACAACTAATTCTCATAAAGTTTCCGTCAAACAGGTTACATTTAATTTATTATTGTAAATTCGAAAATATGCAGTTTTGAGGAGCTAAGCTTCCTTTTTCAGCTATTCTAGATCTCATCAGTAAATCTTACGGTCCACAGCTCAGTTTTATGAAAAACATGACTTGCCATTGATGTTTCATACCTCTTTTTGATGACTACAGAAATTAACAACGGTTCCCTGCCTATTCAAATGGAGGCGGAGGCTTCCCACGGCATAATTTGGATAAAGTCCGACAAACGATAAAGTCCGATTTACCAAAAATTACAAAGAAATCAACTCAAAGAATTGTTACGAGAAAAAAGCAAAAACCCAACCTGTTCTTGAACATCAGCAACCAAAGAACCAAGAAGTCGCACAAATTTAGGGATTAGATCCAAGTTGGATGATGAGTTGTACGTGATCTAGTCTCCTAGAAGCTATATTAGCCAACGCCCACGCAGCCTCAATCTGAAGATGAAGAAAGGTTATGACAAATTCACAAAAAAAAAAAGTTATTGAATTCTCGCGCCCCTCGGGTCTCCCAAGCAGCCCAAACCTGAAGCAACTCCGAGTGATTTTGAGGAGATCCGGTTGTTCTAGCCCTCGATCCAAAGATACGTTGTCCTGTTGACCACCCTCACCTCACCACCAGAACCTGCCGAGCACAAAAGCCAGAGATTCAAGGCATTTGTTGAATGACAGCCTCCCTTGTTTGTCGGAGGAAGGAGCGCGGAGCAAAGTGGCAATGGAGCGCACCGATGATCCGACAGGCTCACCACCAAGTTCGAGATAGCCGAGACGACCCTACCACCGAGCTCGAAATCACCACCCACACCCGCCGAGCACAAAAACCAGAAATTCAAGGCGTTCGTCCGGACACGGAGCAAAGCGTGCGCGCGCACCGGCGGCCTCCCCACCCGCACCCGTAAAAACTAGAGATCAAGGTGGTTCGTCGGAGGAGGAGGGCACGGAGCAAAGCGTGCGCGCGCACCGAGGATCTCGACGGGCTACCACCGAGCTCGAAATAGTCGAGACCACCCGCACCCGCCGAGCACAAAAACTAGAGATTCAAGGTGGTTCGTCGGACGCGGCCTCCCTTGTTCGTCGGAGTTGCAGCAAAGAACAGGGGAGATTGCGTTGATGGAGAGAAGGAGAGAGAGAACAGAGAACAGGGGAGTTTGCGTCGATAGAGGAGAAAGAGAGAATGGCGTTTAAAATTTTCGAGGGAAAGAAGCGAAGGAAATATTTGGTGGGCTCCACCAAATATTTCCTTCCCGAGGAGTTCAGAGCAGAAAGATCAAATGGGATAAGACGTGCGGAGGAGAGAGAAATATCTTTTCGACTCAATTTTCTTCGGTTCCCCTTCGTAAATAAAATGGCCAAGCTCTGTTTCCAGCGTGGCCACCGGGCGACACGTGTCGCCCGGTGAATGGACTCGGAAGTTGACACGCTGGAGTCAGAGCTGCAGCCAATATTTTCTCCCCGGCGCGGGGCGAACACCTCCACGTGTCGCTTCTTGAGTGTTTGGAGATCACGCCGACTTGGCGATGCAGGACTACCAATTTTTTTTCCTTCTTTCGGCGATCTACCACATTACGAGGAGCAACCTAACCCATGTAACTACTTCAACTTGGTGCATTCCTCTTTGGTTGCTTTGGAAACACTATATTGTATTTAAATGCTAGTCATGGAGCAAATATAACTCCAACCCATAAATCCAGCATGGGGTATAGAAAGCTTTGGATAAATTGTCATTTTAATCATTCCTATCCTATGAATTTTAGTTTAATTCTAAATATTTCAATTGATTCGACATGATCTTAAAACTTTTAGTAAAAGAAAAACAATCAATTTCTCTCTTTCATTGATTTTTTATTTTCCATTGATTTTTTATTTTTTGATAATTTCATTCACTACCATTATTCATGTTATCTCACAACAAATGCATCTTCTGCACCTAGTGATGTAAGGAATGTTTTTTTTTTTTTTTTCCTTTTTGCCTCAATTGGAAATATACATTGTCAGAATAATTGCCAAATGCATAATTTCCTCTACAATTATTTGCCTTCTAAAAGATGAGTTTCTCCGAACATCAATTCACTTGTTTTCTCGTCCGCCTCCATTTTCACAACATAAAACTATAGTGAGCCAACCAAAACTTTGTGACTTGTACAATACTCCAAATCTACAAGCCCAATATCTTCTATTGATCATCCTAAGTATGCATCGTCCAAATCGTATGATGGCATAACCTTATTTGACTTATAGGTTAAATCATCAAATGTACAAATCTAGGTATATGATAAATCTTTTCGCCTACACTGATGTTTAATTGATACATACTCATCGAATGGATAATTTATGGTTGATTTTCAAAACTTTATTGTTCTCATTAGCACGGAGAAGCTAGAGATGTTGGTGCCATATTGCATATTGGTGTTGATTGTCCATTATAAATGTTATTGAGGATCCATTCAATGATCCCTCATTGAGTTTTTCTTGTAATCTGCCGTGTAGATGGGTTGGATTTTTCAATGTTCACACATAGCCGACGCAATCCGATTCAAGCCCTTGAGAGTTACAAACCCACCACCCATCGTTCTCCTTCTTGACCATTCCGAGGTTCAACCCTGTGTCTTGTCCCTTCGTCTCCGACCCTGCGCCACCACGGACCACCGCGCCTTATGGATCCCTGTTTTCTCCATCCGGGTCGTCGGAGTTGAGCTGGGTCTTTGGCTTGAGACCCCAATCATCATCCTTTGCATGAAAGCCTTGTTGGAAATTTCCTATAATATGGGCTTACATTAATTAATTGATTTCCTATTTTAAATAATCGGGTTAATAGATATTCCAATATTTATTGAACCCTACAGTGATCTGATTAAATTGGGTATTGGCATCTATTGATAACGGGCCTAGTTGAGCAGCAAAGTGTAGGCAATTATGTTTAACTGAAGCCCGTAATGGGAAGGGCCCAGTTGACACGCTGTTGAATAGGATTTGCTATAGGATTTGCTAGGTTCCCTCTCTAGCCTATAAATAGGATATGTTATATCTATTAGTGGCTTTACTCCCATTGAAAGCTGCTAGACTGAAATAGGTCATAGAGAGGAAGATCCAGCATTCCGATAGATCCTTGATTATCAGAGTGATCTATTTTCTTCAGTTAAAGCGATGGCTCAAACAGGTACGCTTTAATTCCGCTGTGTTTATTGATATTGGTGTTTTACAGTCATATATGGATCCGTTTGTTCTTGATTGATTACTTGTTTGTGTAAATAATATTCTACATGTGGTATTAGAGCCACTCATATATGATTGTATAACCTAAATTTTTTTTTTTATGAACAAATTCGAAACTTACTATTTTGAGCCGAATCTTGTCGTTATTCTTTCGTATGGATTTTTCGCTCGATTGATCCTAAAATCATAGGGCTTTTGTTCTACATGTCAAGATCTTTCCAACCATATATAATTTGCATAATTTCGTTGAGAACTGATAGAGAATTTCAAATTCGAAATTCTAGGGCTTATGTGTTATAAAGTTTAAAATACTTATTGATTGATGTTTGATGCAAATCTTTATATGGGTATTGTTATATATTAGTTTTAGCATTTTTTTGTAGCATCAAGGTAAGTTTTTTAGGGTTAAAGTTCAAGAAACCGAATTTTTCGGCCATGGGAGGCTTGGTTCCGAAACTTTGAAGCTTGGATGTGGTAGATTTAGTTGGTTTCTTCTTTGTTTAATTCATTATAATTAATTACATTGATGTTCTAAGCAAAACCCATGAGAAAATTTCATCAAAAACCATGTTGATTTGTGTCTTCGGAGCTTCGGGTTGAAACCGGGTCGTGCGACCCGGTTTCCTGCAAATTTGTGACCCGGCTGGAGGTTGAAGAAGATCTCCAGCCGGGCCGGGTTGTTTCATGGGCGTAAGCCCATTGCTCTCTTTTATTTCCTTTTATTATGTCACTGGCCCATTGTTTTATTTTGTTGCTGGGCTTTTGTTTTAAGTTCTGGGCTGCGCCAGAACTTTGCTCCTTTTTAAAGAATGGTCTGGGCTCACGCCCAGAACCATTCTTTCTTGGTTTTATGGGCGTGAGCCCACAACCAAAAAAAAAAAAAAAAAAAACTTGTTAATGGGCCGCGCGCGCGTTAGGCCCTGCGGTCCGGTCCGGGCTGCTCGCGGGTCAAGGCCTGCGGGTGGGTCCGTATTATTATTATAATAAAATAATAAAAAAATTAATTTTTTTCAAAAAAAAAAATATTTTGTGGCAAAAATTGTTGTTTTGAAAAATGCAATATGATCATTGGAAACACATGTTGTGAAGTGTTTCATATTGTTTGATGAATTTTGGGCATAAATTTTTGGAGTTCCCTATTGATAAAAATTAGTATATACAATTACTCGCCCAAAGGGAGTTATTGTGTATATTAATTTGTAAAATAGTATGAAGTTTAATCCCTATATTTAAAAGATGGGGATGTATAATTGAAAAATATTTATCTGCCCAAAGGGGATAAATATTTTGAAAATTATATGTAATTCCCCTCTATGTTGATATTATGGAGATGTATGATTTAAAGGATTTGTCTGCCCAAAGGGGATAGATCCTTGACAATTATATGTAATTCTCCTTGTTGTTACTTTATAAACTTCATACTGTGAAAAATAATGGTGCGTTATACACTCTGCCCAAAGGGGAGTTTATAATGTACTAATTATTTTTGTTGAAATACTCATTGCCCATAATTGATCTTATTGCATTATGTGTGACAAACAGTTACCTTTGCTGTAAATAACAACAATGCCACGGTTCAAATGTTAACTGGATCAAACTTTAAGAGATGGAAGCAAGACATAGAGTTTGCTCTAGGCATCGTCGATATGGACTTGGCTTTACGTGAGGATGAACCTGCCAAGCCCAATGAACAAAGTACTGCAGATCAAAAGGCCCATTATGCTAGATGGGAAAAATCTAATCGGCTGAGCCTCATTGCTATGAAGAGGTCCATTGCTGAGCATCTCATTAGTGGTTTGCCGGAAGATACAAATGCTAGACAGTTTCTTGAAGCAGTGGGAGAAAGATATAGAGTCTCAGATAAGGATGAAGCTGGAAACTTGCTGAGTGAGTTAACAAACATGAGGTATGATGCTGCTATGGGTGTTAGAGAATTTATACTGAAGATGGTCCACATTCGGTCCAAACTTAAGGCCCATGAAATTGTTCTTTCTGAAAATTATATTGTGCATCATGCATTAAATATTCTGCCAGCTGAATTTAGCCAGATTAAGACTGCTTATAGTGCTCAGAATGAGACATGGAGTGTTAATTCTTTGATTACCAAGTGTGTGACTGAGGAAGAGAAGTTGAAGAAGGAAAAGTATGAGTCCGCCCACTTAACTGTCAATGCCAAGTTGAGTTCATCTAAAGGCAAATGGAAGCCTAAAGGATCAAATGTTCATGGTCTAAAGAAAGGACAAGACTTTAAGAAAAATGGGAATTATGGGAGAAATGGAGATAAGGATTTCAAGTGTTTTCACTACAAGAAGCAGGGTCACAGGAGAGCCAATTGCTACAAGTTCCAAGCTTGGCTAAAAACAAGAAAAGAAAGTCACCAAGGTGAGTTGTTGGTGTGTTTTGAATCAAATCTAGTTGATGTTCCTATGGATTCTTGGTGGCTTGATTACGGTGCTACTTGTTCATGTGACTACTACCTTACAGGGTCTCATAAATCTAAGGAATCCAAGTCTGAGGGAGTCAAAACTTAAAGTTGGAAACAATGTTGGAGTTGATGTGAAGCGCGTAGGGACAGTTGTTTTGAATTTAGATTCTGGTTTTCAACTTGTCTTGAACAATGTTTTTTATGTTCCTAATTTTAGGAGAAACTTAGTATCTCTTTCTTCGCTTGACAAAGCTGGATATTGTCTCCATTTTGCGAATAAGAGAGTGGATTTGAGTTATGATTCCAAAATTATTGGGAATTGTGTTTTGTTTGATGGATTATACCAATTATCTTTATCTCTAGATAGACCATATTGCTCTTTCAATGTTGAGAATAATGTTGCTAAGAGATCTTTTATCAAAGAAAGATCTTCATTGCTATGGCATAAATGATTAGGGCATATCTCCAAAGAAAGGGTAAAGTGTCTAATCAAGGTTGATATTCTTCCTCCTCTTGACTCAGATGATACTGAGACTTGTGTTGATTGTGTGAGAGGAAAATTAACTAAAACCAAGAAGAAATGCGCTACTCGCAGTCAAAGTCTATTGGAGATAATTCACACTGATATTAGTGGACCATACTCAACCACTTTGTGTGGAAATAAGTATTTCATCACATTCATTGATGATTTCTCCCGTTATTGTTATATTTATCTAATTAAGGAGAAGACTGATGCTCTTGAAATGTTCAAAGTGTTTCATACTGAAGTTGAGAAACAATTGGGAAAAATTATCAAGATTGTCAGGTCAGATCGTGGTGGTGAGTATTATGGGCGATATACTGAGACTGGACAGCAAAAGGGACCATTTGCAAAATATTTGCAAGACTGTGGTATTATTGCTCAATATACAATGCCTGGGAGTCCTGAACGGAATGGTGTAGCGGAACGGTGCAATCGCACACTCATGGAGATGAAACGAATTATGATGGGCAGTTCTAACTTGCCAGAATATTTATGGGGTGATGCAATTAAAATAGCAACTTATATATTGAATCGTGTACCTAGTAAATCGGTGCCAAAAACACCTTTTGAATTGTGGACAGGGAGGAAACCAAGCTTGAATCATTTTCGAGTTTGGGGTTATCCTGCAGAGGTGAAAATTTATGATCCTTCTCAAAAGAAGACCGAATCTAGGACTACAAGAGGTTATTTTATTGGATACCCTGATCATTCTAAAGGGTATAGGTTCTATTGTCCTACTCGTGGCACTAGAGTCATTAAATCTCAAATTGCCAAATTCCTGGAATTAGATGTTGCTGAAAAGAGTTCTTCTCAATCTTTCGAAAGGGAAGAACCAAACAAAACGTTTCCATTCCATTGCCCATCTTGCATGATGATTCTATGCAGGAGCCGTGCAGAGTAGAAGTTCAGCAGGATGCTGATACTGGAAATATGTTGGTAGATCCTCCTACCACAAATGAAATTTCCCAGATGAATGATGCAGCTCCAGAAATGTCTGTGCGAAGATCACAGCGACAAAGAAGACCAACACCTCTAAATGATTATCATGTCTATCTTGGAGAAGCTGATTTTGACATTGGAAATATAGTTGATCCGACGACCTTCAAAGAAGCACTTAATAGTGATCAGGCAGATAAATGGTTAGGAGCGATGAATGACGAGATGATTTCCACGTCAACTAATCAAGTATGGAAACTTGTTGATTTACCTGATGGGCATAAACCAATTGGCTGCAAATGGGTATTCAAAACCAAGAAAGACAATAAAGGCAACATAGAGAGATTCAAGGCAAGGTTAGTTGCAAAAGGGTACACACTGAGAGAAGGCATTGATTATACTGAAGTTTTTTCCCCAGTGTCCACCAAAGACTCTTTTCGTATAATCATGGCATTAGTGGCTCACTTTGACTTGGAGCTTCATCAAATGGATGTTAAAACAGCTTTTCTAAATGGAGATTTGGATGAAGAAGTATATATGCAGCAACCTGAAAGGTTTAAAGAAGCTGGAAAAGAGCATATGGTGTGCAAACTTCAAAGGTCCATCTATGGTCTCAAACAAGCATTACGTCAGTGGTACTTAAAGTTTCACAAAGTTGTGAGGTCATTTGGCTTTGAAGAAAACAAGTTTGATCAATGCATCTACATGAAAGTAAGTGGGAGTAAATATATTTTCTTAGTACTTTATGTAGATGACATTTTGCTTGCTAGCAAAGTGTGAATTTATTGAATGACACAAAAAGGTTTCTATCTACAAAGTTTGATATGAAAGATCTTGGGGAAGCTTCTTTTGTTCTAGGCATTGAGATTCATCGTGACAGATCTAAGAAGGTTCTGGGGTTATCTCAGAAAAATTATATAGATCGTGTTTTGAAAAGATTTAATATGCAGACCTGCAAGTCAGGTGATGCTCCTGTTGTGAAAGGAGATAAATTGAGTATAGAATAATGCCCCAAGAATGATGTTGAAAAAGAAGTCATGAAGAATGTTCCATATGCTAGTGTAGTTGGTAGTCTTATGTATGCACAAGTATGTACCAGACCTGATATTGCTTTTGCAGTGAATACTCTTGGAAGATATTTGTCGAATCCAGGTCAAGAACATTGGGTTGCAGCTAAGAAGGTGATGAGATATCTGCAACGAACAAAGGACTTCATGCTTGTGTATAGCAGAGTTGAGGATCTAAAAGTGATTGGATATTCAGATGCTGATTTTGCTAGTTGTTCAGATGATAGAAAATCAACTTCTGGATATATTTTTATAATGGCCGAAGGTGCTATTTCTTGGAAAAGCACAAAGCAAACCTTGCTTACGAACTCTACAATGTATGCTGAGTTTGTAGCGTGCTACGGCGCGTCAATTCAAGCAGTTTGGCTTAAAAATTTGATCTCAGAATTACGAGTTGTGGACTCTATTGCTAGACCTATGGTGATCTACTGTGACAACACTGCAGCTGCGTTTTATTCAAAGCATGACAAGATCAGCAATGCGTCCAAACATATGGGGATCAAATATTATTCTGTTAAGGACTTGGTCAAAAAGGGAGATATTGTGATTGAAAATATCATAACTGAGTTCATGTTGGCTGATCCTCTAACAAAAGGCTTACGACCCATTTTGTTTGAAGAACATGTAAAGAATATGGGTGTCTTAGATTCTTTTGATTTCTTTTGTTAGTGGGAGTTATATTTCCGGATATTATAGATATATGCAGACTGATAATGCTTTTATGATGTCTATTAAAGCATTTATTTTCAATGATTGTTATTATTGATTCTATTGTTATCCTTTCTCTTGTTGACTGAGAAATGGAAATATAAAACAGTATCTTTAAACAAATTTTAGTTTAAAGATGACTGGATGTCACCGATTATGAGATCTCATGTTGGATTGTGACATAGTCGTGCAATTTCATGTTGTTTAGAAATTGCGTTGATGCAGGTTTCATGTTGTTGAGAAATTGCATTGAGGACCGATAAGAAATAGTGAATATTTTGATCACATGTTGGCACTATTTCTTACTACACTACTAGGCCCATGATCCATGAAAATATAATGCTTATTATATGTGATTATGGCAGATCATGTGTTGTGGTATTTTCTTAACACATTAATCTCCATAGTCCTATACTAAGATTATATAGGATTAGATTGTTTTTGAGATGCCATTATTGGAATATTATTTTTTAAAAGTTGTGGCCACATAAAACAAAATTTTCAGTTATTAACCCGATAGTGTCGTTTTCAATATGAAATCTTTTTCAAAATAAAATAAGTTAATTAATGTAGCCCAAGTGGGAGAATGTTGAAAATTTCCTATAATATGGGCTTACATTAATTAATTGATTTCCTATTTTAAATAATCGGGTTAATGGATATTCCAATATTTATTGAACCCTATAGTTATCTGATTAAATTGGGTATTGGCATCTATTGATAACGGGCCTAGTTGAGCAGCAAAGTATAGGCAATTATGTTTAACTGAAGCCCGTAATGGGAAGGGCCCAGTTGACACGCTGTTGAATAGGATTTGCTATAGGATTTGTTAGGTCCCCTCTCTAGCCTATAAATAGGATAGGTTATACCTATCAGTGGCTTTACTCCAATTGAAAGTTGCTAGACTGAAATAGGTCATAGAGAGGAAGATCCAGCATTTCGATAGATCCTTGATTATCAGAGTGATCTATTTTCTTCAGTTGAAGCGATGGCTCAAACAGGTACGCTTTAATTCCGCTGTGTTTATTGATATTGGTGTTTTACAGTCATATATGGATCCGTTTGTTCTTGATTGATTACTTGTTTGTGTAAATAATATTCTACAGGCCTGCCGTCTTTTGAAGGCCCATAGCCGGCTCCTAAGACCCAAGCTCGTCGACAGCTCTTTTCGGACCCAGAAAGTCGGTTCCAGAAAAGCAGTTGCCATATGATAAGCACCACTCAAAAGTGACGGTTTTTTTTTTTTTTTTTTTTGGTCGAAAAAAGTGACGGTTGATCCAAAAGAAAACTGTTTTGCTCCCGCGGAAAAGCAGTTCTTTGGGGATTTGTTTATTGCAGGGGAAGAACTAGAGAGGCAAGTGAAGCTCGTGCTCGTGGGGTTCTCTTCCCTAGTGCCCCATCATCTCTCCCTTCCTCCCTCTCCCTCTCTCTCTCTACCCCTCTACTTTTTCATTCACATCTCTTTCATTGATTTCTCTGTTCATTCTGAGCTCTGAACAAGGAGTTCCTCCAACAGGTCCAATCATGGTGAAGGAGACCGAGTACTATGACGTTCTCGGCGTCAGCTCTTCTGCCTCCGACGATGAGATTCGCAAGGCCTATTATCTCAAGGTAAAAGAGGCGGTTCTGTTTTCCTTTTCCTAGTTGTTGGATCGGTCACTTTAGTGACTGAGTCGTGATTGGTCGATTCGAATTTCTTTTCACGACTATGTTTTAGTAAATTGAGGCTTCTGGGATTAGTTCCAAATGTGATGGATCGTTTAATCAGTCGATTTTGCTGAATCGGTTACTACTGTCCTGTTCCTTATGGTCATGTTCAAGAAATGAAGAAGTCATTGTCTAGCTGGTCCACTTTTTTCTTTTTTCTTTGAGATATGTTCGACAGAAGTTTTAAAACTTGTCAAGAAAGTGCAATTGAATCCTAAAACTTACAAAAAGTGCAATCAAGTCCAAAAACTTGTCAAGTTAGTTCAATTGAATCCTAAAGTTAACACCGTTAGCATTTTCCGTTAAAAATACGACGTAGCATTTTAAATAATTTTTTATTTTCCAAGTGGATTTTTAAATTATTATTTATTTATTTTTAAAAATAGATTTAAAAACTAAAAAATTAAATTTATTCATTTTATCTTATTTTCACCAAAAAATAAAAAGAAAAATTAAAAATATTTTTTAAAAAATTGTTTAAAAAGTATTTTTAAAAAAAAAAAAATATTTTTAAAAATATTTTTAAAAAATTATTGTTTAGAAAATTGTTTAAAATGATTATTATTTTTTAAAATTATTGTTTAAAAATTATTATTTATTTTTTTAATTATTGTTTAAATTTTTTGAAATTATTGTTTAAAAATTATTATTTTTACAGTTTTTTTAAAATAAATTTAGATTTTCATTTTTAGTTTTTAATCTAATTTTTAAAGATTTTGAATAAAAATAATTTTAAAAACCATTTGAAAAATAAAAATTTATTTCAAATATGACGTCAGCGTCACATCAGCAAATTCCGTTAGTAAATCTGACGGTGTTAACTTTAGGACTTAATTGAACCAACTTGACAAGTTTTAGGATTTGATTGCACTTTTTGTAAGTTTTAGGATTCAATTGCACTTTCTTAATAAGTTTTAGGACTTCTGTTGAACATATCCCTTTTTTTTTTTTGGGGTGATTTCTTCCGAACTAAGATAATTAGTATAAGCATTTGAGTTAAGTGCACCGGAAGAATTTGCGATAGGTGGATCACTTGTCTAAAAGGCTCATATAAAATTTGGCCCTTCATTTAATACGTCAACTTAATCTTCTCAATCTTGGTCAAGTGATATTGTTGAATGGAAGAGATTTACCGCTTTTTTAAATAACCATTTAAAACGTGCCCCATCCGATGCATCACCTATCAATCTTTATTGGAAATATTATATCCTTGTCATGGTCATCTCACCAGCCTATAACATAAACAATACATCACCTATTAATCTTTATTAGAAATATCATATCCTAGCCATGGTCGCCTCACCAGCCTATAAAAGTGTTAGCAATATGTATTTGGCAATCGACAGAAAAATGAAATTAAGATTGAAATTAAGCATATTGACTAGATCTCTTGCCATAAATTTATTTGATTTTTTTTTGCCAATCTTCGTCGGATCGATTGGTCAATGACTGACTTGGGTTTAGGTTTTTTTTAATTGTCTACTAGAGGCATTTCGAGATTGAAAAGCCCAACCAAACCTCCTACAATCCTCTTCAGCTACTCTCTCCCTTCTTTTCCAATCGTTTCTTCCTTCTTCCTCATCTTCTCTTCCTCAAGGAAATCTTCACTGAACGTCAAGGGAACGACGGAAGCATGGATCGAGAGCAAGAAGAGATGCAGTTCCTCGGCTTCTTCGGCATCTACAAAGAGTCCTACAAGGTCATCTTCTCATGGAGGAAGATCTTCACCCAGATCACCTTGGCCCTGATCCTCCCTCTCGCTTTCGTCTTCCTCCTCCACACGGAAGTCTCCGACATCCTCACGTCGAAGATCGTCCACAACGAGATCCAGCTCGACGGGACCCGCCCCAACACTTCCCGCCACGACAGGATCTCCCACGTCCTCTCCAAGGAGTGGGCCGTCTTCCTGCTGATCAAGGCCCTCTACTTCACCGCCCTCCTCGTGTTCTCCCTCCTCTCAACCTCGGCTGTCGTCTACACCATCGCATGCATCTATACGGGCCGCGAGGTCACTTTTGGGAAGGTCATGAGCGTGGTCCCAAGGGTCTGGAGGCGGCTGATGGTCACCTTCCTGTGCATCTTCCTGGCCATGTTCGTGTACAACCTGATGGCCGGGGTGATCCTGCTCACATGGGCAATCTTTGTCGGCGACTCAAACTTCGGCATCCTGATATTCATCCTTCTAGGGATCGCATACTTGGTCGGGTTCATGTACCTGACTGCAGTGTGGCAATTGGCGAGCGTGGTCTCCGTCTTGGAGGAAGATTACGGGGTCAAGGCCATGATCAAGAGCAAGAACCTGATAAAGGGCAAGATAATTGTGTCCATAATCATATTCTTCAAGCTCAGCACATCCTTACATCTAGTTCAATTCGCGTTTGAGAGGTTGGTCGTTTATGGCCGCTCGGCAGGGACATTAGGCAGGTCTGGCTATGGAGTTCTGTGTTTCTTTCTTCTTTCCATGCTGATGCTGTTGGGGCTCGTCTTCCAGACGGTGATCTACTTCGTCTGCAAGTCGTACCACCATGAGAACATCGACAAGTCGGCGCTGTCGGATCATCTCGAGGTCTATCTCGGAGAGTATGTTCCTCTCAAATCCAAGGATGTTCAGCTTGAGCAATACGACGTTTGACTCCTTGTTCGTGTTCTTCTTATCCTTGTTCTTTTTTCTGTTTTTCTTCTGTGGGACGAGATATTTTGATACTTGATAACTTATGCGCTATAAAAATATCAAAGGAAAAATATATTTTCTGCATCTTTTTTAGCCATTGGCAAATGACTAAGTTAGATGTATGCTCTTAATTTAGTTTAGATATATGCAATAATTAAACCGCAGTCTATTTTATTATTATTATTTTTTTTTTTTGTGCCTGCTGTGGCTGATTTGAGCCAATCGTGTCTTTCCCAAGGCGTGTTGACTTTGAATAATGGAGTTTTCCAATTAATTACATGATGCACGCTTATGTTGACTTTGAATTCTTCTTGGCGGAGGACAAAGAAAAATATTAGGTAGTGGATGGGGCCACGTATGTTAGAGGGATAAGAGGAAATTACCGAGAAACTTCTCAACTTACTTCCAATGTCAACTCAATAATAAAATTTTTAATTTGACAAATTGAATTTTAATTCTTTCGATAATTTATCAATGTATTTCGTTTGGCCAATTTTGATGGAGAATCGATGATATAAATGCTAATTATTCTATGTGACAACCATCAATAAGATATATAACTTTTTTTAAATTTTTTCCCTTTTCATTTTGCCGGTGGTCGACCATCACCCATAGAGGATGGCCAGCGAGAGTTGGCCTTACTTAAGTGAGGGTAAGTGTCAATTACCTTAGTGGGGGCAAGGGCAGTCTGGCCATATTTGGCAAGGGTGGTCCTTGCCCTTGCCTAGGCTAGGCCCGGACCGAGCCTAGACTCGCCAAATTCAACAAGGGAAGCTCTTATTGATGCTTGCCCTAGCCTAGGCAAGGCCTGATGGGCCAACACTCGCCAACCATAGCCTATGGCTAATGGACAGCGACTAGCCATTAACAAAAGGAATAGGGAAAGAAAAAAGATTCAAAAAGATTAAAAAATTATCTGCCATTAGCACTAGTTGTACCACGTAGGATCATGTCAGCGGTTTTATGCCAAAATTGAATTGGACCAACTACATTGGTGACATCATCAAAAAGTTTATGATTAAATTGATCAAGTGAAAAAGTTTATGATTGAATTAATGTGAGTATAATAGATTCATGATTTTCTTAGTAATTTCTCCGAGGGATACAAGGTGATGAATTTTTCGTAGTAATTATCACTATTCTGTGCTGAAAATGAAACTAATCTTTTAAATATTTATTTTTGATAATTAGCGTTGGTTAAATTTAAACTTCTTCTTCCAACTGAAACAGGGTATATTATAGAATTGCGCACTCCTACCTAAGTAGTAGCTTCAACGTGATTTTTTTTTTTATTTATTGACGTGCATTAATTATAAGGAGCCACCTAAATCTCACGCCCTGTTCTTTCGGCGATCTACCACATTAATAAATACGAGGAGCAACCTCACCCTCCAACTTGGCGCATTCCTCTTTGGTCGCTTTGGAAACACTACATTGTATTTGAAAAAATGCTAGTCATGGAGCAAAGATAATTCCAACCCATAAATCCAGCGTGGAGGTATAGAAGCCTTTGGAGAAATCGTTATTTCAGTCATAATCACCATCTACGATTCTAGTCTAGTTCTCAATTTTGCAATTGATATAATGTAACTAGAACTTTTAGTAAAAGAAAAACAATCAATTTCTCTCAATCAGGCCTCACATGCTTTTATAACTTTCCGTTGATTTTTTCTTTTTTCGATAACTTCGTTCACTACCATTATTCATGTTATTTCACAACAAATGCATCTTGTGCCTGCAATGATGTGAGGAATTTTTTTTTTTTTTAATCTCAATTTGAAATATACATTGTCGGAATAATTGCCAAATGCATAATTTCCTCTACAATTATTTGCCTTCTGAAGATGAGTTTCTCCGATCATTGATTCAGTTGTTCTCGTTCGCCGTCTTTTTCCATTATAACTTTGTGACTTGTACAATACTCTATATCTACAAGCCCTCAAATCTCGCCTAACCAATAGCTTTGCCATCTTCTATTGACTACACTGAGTATGCATTGTCCAAATCGTATGATGGCGTAACCTTCTTCGACTTATAGGTTAAATCATCAAATGTACAAATCTAGGTGTACGATAAATCCTTTCGTTTACACTGATGTTTAATTGATACATACTCATCGAATGGATAATATATTTGTGGTCGATTCTCGAAACCTTTTTATTCTCATCAGCACACAGAAGCTAGAGATGTTGGTGTCATATTGCATATCAATGTCGATTGTCCATTAGTAATGTTAATGAGGATTCATTTAATTGTCCCTCATCGAGTTTTTTCTCATAATCTACCGTGTTGTCAAGTCAGATCTTACAATATTTGGCATAGCCGATGCGATCCGATTCAAGTCCTTGAGAGTTACAAACCCGCCACCCATCTTTCTCCTTCTTGGCCATTCCGAGGTTCGATCCCATGTCTTGTCCCTTGGTCTCCAACCCCACGCCGCCACGGACCGCCGCCCCCGATGGCTCTGTTTTCTCCATCTGAGTTTGTCGGAGTCGAGCCGGGTCTTTCGCTTTAGACCCCAATGATCATTCTTTGCATGAAGGCCTGCCGTCTTGTGAAGGCCCATAGCTGGTTCCTGAGACCCAAGCTCGTCGACAGCTCTTTCCGGACCCGGAAAGCTGGTTCCAGAAAAGCAGTTGCCATATGATAAGCGCCACTGAAAAGTGACGGTTGATATAAAAGAAACTGTTTTGCTCCCGCGGAAAAGCGGTTCTTTGGGGAGTTGTTTATTGCAGGGGAAGAACTGGAAAGGCAAGTGAAGCTCGTGCTCGTGGGGTTCTCTTCCCTAGTGCCCCATCATCTCTCCCTCCCTCCCTCCCTCCCCCTCTCTCTCTCTCTCTCTCTCTCTCTCTCTCTACCCCTCTACTTTTTTCATTCACATCTCTATCATTGATTTCTCTGTTCATTCTGAGCTCTGAACAAGGAGTTCCTCCAACAAGTCCAATCATGGTGAAGGAGACCGAGTACTACGACGTTCTTGGCGTCAGCCCTTCTGCCTCCGACGACGAGATTCGCAAGGCTTATTATCTCAAGGTAAAAGAGGCGCTTCAGTTTTCCTTTTCCTGGTTGTTGGATCGGTCACATTAGTGACTGAGTCGTGATTGGTTTTCACAACGATGTTTTAGTAAACTGAGGCTTCTGGGATTAGTTCCAAATCTGATTGATTACTACTGCCCTTTTCCTTATGGTCGTGTTCAAGAAATGAAGAAGTCATTGTCTAGCTGGTCCACTTTTTTCTTTTTTTCTTTTTTGGGGTGATTTCTTCCGAACTAAGATAATTAGTATAAGCGTTTGAGTTAAGTGCACTGGAAGAGTTTGCGGTAGGTGGATCGCTTGTTACATGTTTAGTGCTTGGATTAGGATTATTGGAATACTAAAGAAAGCTGGTTTAGCATCCCTTCTATATTTATGTCCTCTATACAGCTCACCTTTTTCAGCTGTCTCTTGAGCTGATTGCTCATCGTGTCACTACGTGATATGCATAGAATAATTATGATGCTCTGCTCATGTGGGTTCAGGCAAGGCAAGTTCACCCAGATAAGAATCCAGATGATCCTCACGCTGCCCAGCGCTTTCAGGTTAGTGGTCGATTTAGCTTTTCTCAGTCCCTTCCTTATTTTTGTTCCGAGGAAGGTGATCTGGTTAAGCTGGAAGAGAATTCAATATAACATTTCTAGGAAGCCCTCTAAAGTAGCTTGACAATCCATGTTTGGGAGCCAAGCTGACCACCGCAATCTTTTACTGCATTGAATCATATGATGGAAACCCAGTTTGAGGTGATACTATTTTGGTGTAAAAATATAATTTCAGTGCAGGATGGCATTAACTTGAGGCTATTGGAACACTTTTTATGATCGAAGTTATCAGAATTTGGCTGGACCTTTATCTGACTATGGTGCAGGTACTAGGGGAAGCTTATCAGATTCTAAGTGATCCTGTGCAAAGAGAAGCATACGACCGCAATGGCAAGTATTCCATATCTAGGTAGGTTCTCCTCTTCTTTAAATAAGCAGGGCAGAAAGAGGGTTTTCCTTATTGGTGCTACGAAGACAAGTTGCATGTCGAATTCTGTCGCGCTATATGTTCTTTCATGTCCCATTTAGATGTCAAAACATTTCCTGTTTACATTGTTGTCTTGTCTGCTGAAAGGGTGAGTGGCCATAGGAAATTTCAACGATCAACCAACCTCTCTTTCAGCTCAGCAAAAAGCGCATCATTAGATTGCTTCGAGTTTTCTTACTTTGACCAAGGTCACCTATAGCTTCCTATATCCTACAATAAAAGGAGCGCCCTGCTCTCAGTATTGGTGTATAATGCCGGGCGTGATTTTTTTCCAACTTCATCCGAAGGTTTCAAATCATGCTTCTTCTAAATGAAACTTGATATCGTCATTATGTACTCTGTTCTCTACAAATTATCTTAGAGGTTGGAATTGTTATAAATCACCCTAAGAATTTGACTTACTTCAGTACTTATGTTCTTTGTATTCACTTCCAGGGATACGATGCTTGACCCAATGGCAGTCTTTGCTCTTCTTTTCGGTAGTGAATTATTTGAGGACTATATAGGACATTTAGCTGTGGCATCAATGGCATCTTCCGAGTTTGCCGCCGACAGTGACAATCCTGACAAACTACATGACAGATTAAAGGCAAGAACTCGTGATGACTTAAAATGTCCAACAAATCATCAACTAGTAGCAGATGCAGATCTGTCCAATTACATTGTGGTTCATCCCTAAAAGTTCAAAGCCATTTTCCCAGTATTAATTGCATATGCACCTGCTAGAGGATGGACTATGATGTTGGTTTAATTATTGTGCCGCTTAACAGCTCTCCAATTGAAATAAAAATGAAAATGAGTAGTTTTGTGTGCATTTAAATTTTTCATTTGATTATCTAAGCAGCTTCTCTTGTTTTCCGGTATGCATAAACTTAATGAAGGCTGTCCAAAAAGAAAGAGAAGAAAAGCTTGCAAGGTTCCTTAAAGACGTCCTTAATGAATATGTCTATGGAGATAAAGGGTGTTTCTTTCAACATGCCGAAGCTGAAGCCAAGCGGTTGTCTGGAGCAGGTAGTTAAGCAATAGAGATCCTTAGTATGTCCCTCATTTGCAGCTGTGTGCACAAGGATTCCGTAAATTAAACGCTAATATACTTGTTTAATACTAAATTGCAGCTTTTGGAGTTGATATTCTGAACACCATTGGTTACACATACTCAAGGCAGGCGGCGCAAGAGCTTGGGAAGAAAGCCATGTATCTCGGGATGCCCTTTCTCGCTGAATGGGTTCGAAACAAGGGCCACTTTTGGAAATCGCAGGTCACTGCAGCAAAAGGTATGCCGAGACACCTGGGTCATTCCATATTACCATCATTTCTTGGTGGTCCATTTCTCTCCCTTGTTGACGTCCCAAGGTAAATACAGGTGCTT
Organism: Eucalyptus erythrocorys; assembly: GCA_014182555.1. Taxonomy (NCBI): domain Eukaryota; kingdom Viridiplantae; phylum Streptophyta; class Magnoliopsida; order Myrtales; family Myrtaceae; genus Eucalyptus; species Eucalyptus erythrocorys. The sequence goes on from CM024602.1 coordinate 50,322,245, forward strand.
TCCAATTGCTGCAACTGCAAGATGATGTGCGCTGGCAGTTCAAAATGGATGGAAGTGGTCCGGGAAATGACGTCGAGTCACATATAAGGTTAAATAAGGAAACTCTTATGAACTCCTTATGGAAGCTGAACGTAGTTGACATTGAAGTTACACTTATGCATGTGTGCCATTTGGTAAGTTACACGCTATGTGATCTTTTCTCTGTTTTTTTACCTAGCACTTAGATCTTACCAAAGACTTAGATACAATACCAAATGAACACAATGGCCTGAATGGATTGTTTGAGCCAACCCAACATCATAGAGACTTGATACAGAGGTACAAACAATGTAATGGACATTGTCTGTATTTCTTTTGTATAGATTCAGATCTTGCATAGAATATTTTTCAGTTGCCTCCCATTTGTGTGACTGATCTCTGCTTCTTGACAACTTCTCTGCCTCTAACAACTTGGTGAGAGAAAGTGACTAGCGCATGACGGTTTGTGATGCAGCTTATGCTGATGTAAATTGGCAGTCAATCGATCTTTCATAGAGCTGCCTTAACTTTCATTTACCGCAAAGTCGTGCATTGATTAGAGAAGTCTTCCTATTTTCAGGTATTGAGAGAAAATAATGTAAAGAAAGAAGAGCTTAAAGCCCGTGCTATGGCTCTAAAAATTCTTGGAAAGATTTTTCAGGTGAATTCTCTCACTATTTGCTCAGTGGCTTGAACATTTACCATCACCCCAACCATGAGAGTGAAACGAGGATAAATATGGGGTTAACATCAAATAAGATTTCCTGTCTTCCAGCAGGGAAAAAATGCGAAGAATGGTGGAACATCAAGGAAGAAAAGTGACCATATTGATGAAGATGATAGCAGCTCAGATAGCAGCGACGAAGATGATTCACCGAAGACACTCTCATATCGGACTCCCTTAATGACACAGGTATATACAAGATGATCCCATAATTCATGTGACTTTTGAAATGCTTCTTAAGAACATATGCTCTCTTGCATTTCTCAATAGCAAGATCATTTGAACTACCAAGATCACTATGCCTAAATCTCACTGTCATAAGCCACCATTTTTGTGTATACTGTTTCCCACATCGTAGTACTTTATCTGAAGCATTCTACTAGTTGCACCTTTCAGTCTCAGGATTTTTTAGGTGGCTAGGGCTGGTTTATGGGTAATGGCCATGGCGAGATCATTTTAAGTTCGCAGTCAGCCCAATTTCCATATACTTGCTCCCTTCCCTGCTAAACTTGAAGATTTCCTACTTGATCTATTCACCCTCAGACATGTTCCCTTGTTGTCATATCCACTATCGAGGATCTCAATATATACACATTTTTCCAAGATGCGCATGTCAGATAATCATGGTGATAAGTATGTGGTGATAAGTATGTGGTACAATGTTCCGCTTTTTTTCATGCGGCAAGTTGGGCTTCTGTCATTATAGTTGGTCGATCAAATACTTGGGATACTCAGTCTGCAGTAGATACAAACTCCGTAAACTGGTTAAATCCATCCTTGTATTTGCTTTTGAACGAGATTATCCAGCAGCTAACGCTTGCTGATTTTCCTTCTTGGAAACTTCTGCAGGGAATTGGTAGACTATTTAGATGCCTCTGTAATCCAGCATTTGACGTCGATGATGAAGAGATTGTATACAGAAGCAAATGATTTATGAAGCAGCAGCACTATAGTGGCAAGTACTCCAACCATCAAGCAATTGTCATAAGTTGGCTTCACCGAGATGATGAACAACAGTTGAAACTTGAGACGCTATACCTGAGTTTTGGGAAGCAGTCCATGGCACGTACCTGCCATGGAACCCTACAGCAATATCAGAATGGCAAGTGCACAGAAGAGAAATTTATCTTCCTTCATTTCTTTTCCAATCAGTCATGGCATGTCACAGGAGGAACACCAATCGTGAAATTTTATCATATAAGCCAAGGGTATAAATATGATATTCCAATTATGTACTTTTAACAGCAGAAGTTGCAAGAACAGATCATCTTTGGTTTTTGATAGTTTGGAACTCTTGCCCTTAAAAAGCAGTTTGACAAGAGTGGAAATGATTATATGGTCAAAATTCAAATGACATGAATTATGAATGGACTATGCATTTGAATTTTAAATGGAATTTGAAGTTGTTCATCAGTCTATCAGAGTGATTGATTGTATACTCAAAATTCAAATGACAACGAAGGCTAGTGGCTTAGTTACATCAATTCCATAGGATGGTGTGCGATGGCCAGAAATCCCATTAGGTAGGTGAATCTAAAAACCCATGAATAACTTAGTAATATGAGGTGCGGAATGGAATTTATTTTGTGCGTCCAATCCACATTTATACATGTCCGTCCTATGACGTATGAGCCAACATATAAAATTATTTCATATGGAAATTACCAAATCTTTAAGGTGATTCACATGCCTCAATTTTTAACAGCGTTTCTCTTTCATAATTTACATTGACAAGAGTTTTCTTTGCTAAATTTGTGTCCTTGAGTGTCAAAATATACATTTATGATGTTGGCAACATCGAGCCTAATATAATTCACCGACTCAATTTAACAATAGAGACTAGAGTTCTCAATCCAAAAATATATTCATAGATCCATTTGTTCCAGCTCTAGCAACTCCTACTCCAGTTTATTTTCACGAATCCATCCTTCTCCATTTAAAGTGCTGCGGGGTGTTAACACAATGCTCATGTTACAAATAATTCAAAGCATAAATAGAACATCCATGATGCCACCACAAGCATACCAAAACGAGCTTTAACAAAGAATAGCAAATAGACTGACCCACAAATTGAAAACAAAGACGAAGAAAACACGACAAAAAAACATATAAACAGATGAAATGACACCTTTCTACCAGTCGTGTCACATAAAGTCATTAAACAACTCTTTTTCCTATAGTATAACTTAATTATATATGTGATAAGTGATATATCCAAATATATATATATATATATATATATATATTTTATATATATAATAAAAACCCATCAATTCGTAGCACAGACGGTGTGAGTGCTTTCCCCCATCGCCGAGGTCGAGAGTTTGAGCTCTCTTGTTGCATTCCATAATTTAAGTGGAGGTTTTAAATGTAGATTATTGGATCAGTTCTCGAGATTTTATGTTTAAATAACGATTCGTGGCGAGAGGATTTGATGGTGCTACACACTGGAGGATCGTGTTGATCCCCGAACGACATCTCGACGGTTCTCGGTCATTAAAAAAAAAAATGGGATAAGTGCATTGGAAGTCCTAAAATTTGTTATGAAAATGTAATTAAGTCCTAAAACTTTCAAAAGTGCAATTAGTACTAAAACTTGTCACAAAGTACAATTAAGTCCTAAAACTTTCAAAAGTGCAATCAAGTCCTAAAACTTATCAAAATAGTTCAATCTAAGTTCTTCCATTGATTGCATTTTTAGAAAGTTTTAGGAGTTGATTGCATTTTTAGACAAGTTTTGGACTTAGACTTTTCGAGACAAGTTTTTGGACTTGGTTCTTGACTTTCGAGACAGTTTTAGGACTTTATTGAACCTTTTGAAAGTTTTAGGATTTTATTGAATTTTCGTAATAAATTTTAGGACTTAATTGCACTTTTTGAAAGTTTTAGAACTTAATTATATTTTCATGATAAGTTTTAGGACTTCTAATGTATTTATCCCAAAAAAGAAAAATAAAGAAAGATCTAATAAACAAATAAATGGAAATCAAATAGCGGGACGTGGTTTACCAATTTTAGAGGCGCAGGGCCTTTATATATCGTGTCAAAGATGTACAGCAGAAGGTCAACGCGCCCAAAATTTAGCCAAATCCCCTGACTTTCCCGTAAATTACGGTCAAACCCCTCGCACGCGCAAGGCTTCTCTCTTCTGGGCCTCATCGTCTCGCCGTTCACCCGTCGACAGCATACCGTCTCAGCCTTCGCCGTGATCCTCCGAAGCTCCGGATCGCCGACGGCATTCCCGTAGGGAATTCGAGGTACCGGGATCGAATTCGGTCTGTTGGGTCGGTTGGGTTCGTCTGTTTTGGTCGTTCACTCGTCGGGCGCGTCCTCTGTTGGGTCGCTCCAGCACCGACCAGATGGGTCGTTCTTGATTGTCGTGAGCGTCCGTTGACTGTTCGTCGTCGTCCGTTTCGACGTTCGAAAGATCTTAATTTCTGATGCTGGTGAATTCTCTCCCTACCGAAGTGGCCAAATTTGATTTCTCTTCTTTTAGAAGGAATGAAAAATGTGATCTTTCGGCACTTCCTTGATCAATAGTAGTAGCGGGCATCTTTTATCTTTGAATTTGAAGGGATTTTCGTAAGAGGCAAATCAAAAGGTGATGACCCAGTTAATCAGTGGCTATTTTTGTCTATGTTGGAGGAATCCTGCGCTTTCTGTCTGGATTTAGAGGTGTTTTTTTAACTTCGGCCAGGGAGTGAGGTTGCTTGAATCTTATGGAATTTGAATTCATATTAATTTGAGATCTTTGGTGGGTCGATTTTGTCAGGAACACTCGCAAGATAACCTGAAATAAGAGGCAGAGGCTATGGATGCAGTAGATTGTGCCGAGAGGGCCACGAGTGATCTGTTGATTGGCCCAGATTGGGGTATTAACATTGAACTATGCGACATCATTAACATGGACCCAGGGTGGGTATTACTATATCCTCTTTTTCTCTTCTTTTGATTTCTCATTTGGAACTTTGCATAATAGCTTGGCCCTGTTAGTCGTTAGCTTTATCCTATAACAGTTTGCAGCTTGAAAGAGTCTTTGTATAAGGAAAGTTGATTTTTATTGCAACATTGATGATTGGAATGGCTTGTTAGCATACTGAGACGTATGACTTGATAGAAGCAACCAATGGGCAGAATCATGATTTATAATAAACATTGGCATGGTGGTATGGCTTAGCTTCTTGGATGTTTGGAACTGTTTAAGTTTTCTTTAATTTACTACAAATGGCAAAGGCTGATTTTTCTCTGGCCACTTGTCTGAAGCTCCTTTGATATGCTTCCGTCTAAATCATTAAAGTGAAAAAATTTATAATAAACTTATTCTGGGAACATAGAAATATGCTGCTTCAAAAACTCTTGTTCTATAAATACTTAAATGAATATGTACTCGCATATTCGATATTTGAACGTACTAGTGCTGATCTATTGCTGTTCGCAACAATGTGATCCATCAGCCTCATTATCTTTGAAAATCTCTGTTTAGTTTATCGTTCTAGAAACTCCAAGGAGTTCAACTTTGCACAACTTATGAATCATGAATTTATTTAGAAATGTAAACACTTGGGAATATTCAATTAACCTTTTGTTCTTTACAAAAGAGCAACAAAAAACCTTTGAGTGACGAATCCAGTTTTAAGGTTGCTGATTCTTACCTAGAAAAATGGAGAAAAAGTGTGAGGTGGGATATTGAGATACAAAAGTTGAGTAATAAGTTGAAGGCTACTGAAAACAAATAAGCCTTATCCCAAACTTGTTATACATCTTTTGATCGTCAATTATCACAATAATATAAAGACATGAATGCTGTGCTGAAACATGGTATGTGACTTGCGAAATTTGAATATTGGTTCTCGATTGCAGGGACAATGATTGTACTTCCAAATGAAGATTAGAACTTCATGGTCGTACTAAAAAATTCACAATTACCAAGATGCTTCCATTTCAAAACTATATTTATGTATATATAAATATATTATATCAGTTATGTTCTCTAAACTCTATCTTGGAGTGTTTACACAAAAGGAGATAAATTCTGACATAAACCACATGGCCAACAAGCTGGAGAAATATGCTGCTATTGCTGTCCCTAGATTTTGACTATGGAGTTTGATAGGCAATCAGACATTGGAGAGAGCATTGATATGTACATAATAGCATCCTCGATAGCATCTTGCTTGAGCATTGTTCAAACATATAGCAGCTTCTCTATTCAATTTTTTTTTTTTTTATTAGGTAGTTTTACATGGACTTTCCATATGAGAAGAAACAACAAAGGTGTTGCAACTTTCAAGATGTCATGGATCTTAGTAATGAAGTTATTGTATAGTACAACTGCTCTTTTGCTCGTTCCTTGCGTGTTTTTTCTACATCAGAGATTTTGGTTTTAGTCACTGAATTGGTTTAACTTCTGTAGGAAGGCAAAGGAGGTGATGAAGATCCTTAAGAAGCGCCTTGGGAATAAAGATCCAAAAATACAACTTCTGACCCTCTATGTCAGTGTCATGCTTAGCTTTCTTATGTGTGGATAGTTCTGGATCAAATTGGTCTCTTCTTTTCTTTCTTCTAAATGACTACAAGAGGCGGCTATAACTTGACTAAAATATTTTGTTATCAATTCCAAGTAGGTGTTGGAGACTCTCAGCAAAAACTGTGGCAACAGTGTATTTCAGAATATTATTGAGTCTGATATCCTACAGGAAATGGTTAGAATGGTATTTAAAAAGGTGCCCACCCTATACCCCATGAATGGTACTTTTGTTCTGAATCTGTTCATTTATGAGATTGTCATTTGCTGTTTCTGCATGCTCTGTGCAGCCAGATTTTGATGTGATGGAGAAGTTGTTGACATTGATAGATACATGGCAAGAAGCTTTGGGGGGACCAAGGGGAAGGTATCCCCAATACTATTCTGCATACAATGAGTTGATGGTAACCTCGGAGATCTTTCTGCAGATTCATTTGTCTAGACTTTGGTGCAATCTTACATTGCTTTTTCTTGATATGATTCCTCTATGACCATTGACAGACTGCTGGAGTTCGCTTTCCACCACGGGAAGAGAAGAGTGTACCATTTTTCACTCCACCCCAATCTCATGAAGTTCATTCTACCTCAGCATTCAGCACCGCCTCTATTGAGGGTTCAACCCAGCCGAATACTTCTGGCCTAAGGTTAGTACTGGCTATAAATTTCCTTTTCCAATGATTTTCATACCTCTTCCCATCCTTAATGAAATTATGATGTCTTCTTTTCAATATTGGCTTTTTGGGCTTTTGTCAATTGAACTGCTTCATGGGCACAGTTGAGTAACCCAAGACACATGTGCATCCATAATCAAAAGAGTTGATTTTCCCAAGCTGAAAAAGCTTTAGATAATAATTATATCATGAACACAATAAATGCAAATCAGATATTGCTATCGGAATATTTGTGGCATGGGAAACGTGATTATAGAATTGTATTCTATTCATCGTTGGTACTCTCAGCTAATTGTTACTAGTTAAAGATTCTTCACTTGTTGAACTCAACTCTTATCATTTCCGCCCCCCCCCCAAAGCAATATCCAAGGCTTTCATCAAAGTTACTGTTTCAAGTGGTACATTCCCATCACTTATGAGACATGGTCCAGTTAACCGCAATTTGGAGTAGGTTTCAAAGCTATATTATAGTAGGGTGCAGTGTCAAGCTTCAGAAAGTCTAAATAAATAGATCATGGTGCTTATTTTGTTATTATCCTTTTCTGCTGCCTTCTGCAAGCTTGGCATAATGTCATAGCCTGTGTGGTCTTATGATAAGCTTTGCTTGATTGCTCATTCTATGCTTTTCATCTTCACCATTTTCTTGGTAGTTTAGCAGTGAATCCCTACTATTAATGATAATCTCTTAAATTATTTCCACCTATTGAAAATCCTTATCCTATATAGCCCAATAGAGATGCAAAATGCACGTGGATTAGCGGATGTGTTGTCGGAAATGCTGGGGGCTGTTGATCCCAATAATCCTGAGGTAATACTCTTGATAGTTTTTAACAGAGGATATTCTCTCTCTCTCTCTCTCTCTCTCTCTCTCTCTATCTCTCTCTCTCTCTCTCTCATTCATGATGGGGAAAACCCACCTTAGATGGTAAACCCAGGGCCAATGAGTGCTTCTTTTTTTCTTAAATCTTTTGGGCTCATGAATGTTTCTCTCTTTCTTTAAATCTTTTTGCAGCCGTTGGTGATATGAATCTGTATACTTAGTTTGCTTGGAAACTTCCATTAAAAGATGAATTTAATTGGAGGACCTTAATTTTCTGGCTAGCATTATATTCCTTAGAAAGCTTATCATTGTCTGCTGACTTGATGATTAGTTTTGCTGAGGTTGATCTGACAGGATATCTAGATCTTAAGCTTGCTATATGGTTGTGACGAAGAGGATGCAATAGGTTCTTATAGTAATAGGAGTTTGATTGATCTCTACTTTCAGTAAGTTCGACGTCACTGCAGCACCCTTATGTGGGAGGATGGCTTTTTTTATTCAGAGGAACAGTACTTCTCTTTTAAAAATTATGATGGGATGTTATGGGCACTTAGTGGCCTTGGGTATGTTGAGGATGCTGTGCTGTTTGCACTGAAGATGAACAGAGTATCTCATTGAATTGACCTTGGAAGGCCTCCTTTTTTGATAAGTCTCTCAAAAACTATCGTAAGTACCTGTTGTTTGTTCTGGTTTTGTTTAAAATTGTGTGTGGAGTTTCTCAAAATAGGCCCCCATTTAACAAAAGTTTAGACGCCATCTCGGTGCTATAATTGGAAGCAGCACTAGCCAGTTTGTGCAATTCAGAGTAGGAAAATCTTATGACATTACACATTTTAAGGACGATTCCAGATTGGTTTTCACTCATATTTTGTTTTATTTGGAGTGAGGGTCTCATTTCGCTATGGGTTGTATACTTCCTTTTTTGGTCAGAGTTTATGGGGCATTACTGGTGATTAAACTTGTTTTCCAAGAGGTTCTCATGCCTGCTTCTACATGAGTTGGCAGCTCCTATGTGCCTTACTGTCTTTTACTCTCGTGAAAGCAAGTATCTGACTCCCATGTACTGGTAGCTCATCTGGTAATTTCTGAAGTTAATTTTTTCCAAAGGTAGGTTGACTGAACTTTTCCCTTAAAACAACTATGAAATTGACTTCTACCATTAGTTCCAAGCTGTTACTTCTGTGGCTTTCACCCCTCTTTAGTTGGTTTATATGGTAGGCCATGTTAATAATGCCTTCTTCAAATTTTGTTATCTGTCATGCTCGTAGGATATATTGAGAGTATAGTCATCATTTATGTATGAACAGACACAAGTTTTAAGAACATTTCCACTGTTTGCCTTGTCAATTGAGATTGGTGTTTTGAGTGATGAATTCCATAGATAAGATCCGTGCCAGACGTGCTACCAAAGCTCAGAAATGGAACTTTCCAGTAATCTCTATGAATTCCAACTGCTTGCTTGCAAGCAGTATAAGTGTAAATTATTTAAGTTGTTTAAATGAGGATCCTACTAAAAGCAGGGAAAGCCTTCATAGGCTTGAGTCAAGTATTGTTTTGTGCTGCTAGCCTGCAAACTATAGATATAACTCTTAAAAAGGGAAATTTAAGTTTTCTTCTGGGAAAAAAAAAAGAAAAAGAAAATGACAAACTGCTGTTCTTGGCAAATTGATTGTTCTAGTCCTTGCATTCTCTTCATTATTACGAGCATGTTGAGATCCAAAGTTTTATTTAACACGAAACAAATATAAAGACAGAAGTCATGGAGAATCAAAGGAGATTATTTACATAGTAAAGGTTTGTGGATTGAACAGAATGTAATTTTCCATGGCTTGTTTTGCCCTGAAGGTTCCCTTATTCAAATTGTAAGCAATGATCTTGCCAAATTGTTGTCTGTCATATCAGTTAGGTGGACTGCATTTTCGAGATATTCAATATGCAACCTATTGCTAACTTGTGGTCCATATATATATGTCGGAATTATGATTCAGAGGAATGAGAGGGAGACTACAGACAGACGCTTCTTATTCTGTTCTTACATTTTTATTTTTTTAATCTGACAATCCTATCAGGTCTTACAATCCTATCAGGTCTTATATCAATGTGTCCTAGCTCTAAAACATTTAGCTGAAAACACGACCAGAGTCCAAAAATTGCTCTAGCTTTATTAAATTCTTCTTTTAAGAGCTGGCCTTCAATCTCTCTCGTAAGATTTAAGCATGCCATAATCCATTGCTCTTCTAGTTAAAAGAAGATGCTGAATTCCAATATCTGGATTTGTCAGTTACTTGTTCCAAGGATTGCAGCATCTTAGGTGACCATGATTCTTACGGCCTGAAAGACAAAATTGTTTTTGCTAAAAATTGGAGCATCAAGTTATCATTGAAGAGCTGCAAGGAAAATTTGCAGTTGGTATTCATGCACAGCAATGCTTGTCCCTCTTATATACCGAGTTCATGTTGTACTTTTGCAGAAAATAATTTCCCAATTTTTGCACCTCTTTTAGGGGGGAAGGCTCTCCTATCTCAAATTAAAAAAATAAGACAATTACCTCCTGCATTCTGTACCCATGAATAAGCTTATAAGGTGGGCTATGCTGTCCCTGTATGTGTCTGTTTATCCTTTTGCTTGCAGATGTGATTTTTGCACTTGTGAAGATACCTTTTCAGTTATGTAGTATGTAGCTTATTTAGTAAACTTGCAATCTTCAGTGCATATTGGGTTGGATTTAAGCATTACGTTTTGAATCTTATGATTGTGGACATGGTGGCAGGCTTTGAAGCAAGAAGTAATTGTTGACCTTGTCAATCAATGTCGTTCCTATCAAGAGCGAGTCATGCTTCTTGTGAATCACACAACGTAAGAACTTCAACCCAATATGATCATCCAACCTTTTGCAGTTAGATGTAATACCCCTAATTGTGCACCTTACTGACCTTCAGAGACGAGGAACTTCTGTGTCTGGGATTGGCCTTGAATGATAGTTTGCAGCGTGCTCTTTGTAAACATGATAACATTGCCAAAGGTATTCCACTGACCAAACCAGGAGTGACAGAAACTCCAGCTTTGCCACCAGTGAATGTGAATCATGAGGATGATGAATCTGAAGATGATTTTGCCCAGCTAGCTCGCAGGTGAACACTTTACATTCTTTTCTAGATCTCGTGCTTGGAGTGAAGTTTCCTTTTCACTGTGAGTTGCTTTGGTAACTAAGATTCAGACAATGGAGACTGGTGTATGCCTTTAGAAACATGGTCAGGAGCAAAATTCTATGATTGAGGGAAGTGATGATAACTTTCTAACATCACAGTGAAATGAAGATTCCTATTTTCTTCCGCGCTTACTCAATTGCTTGCCCAGACACTGATTTGGTTTTGTTTTTCCTGCACCCTTGTGTTGATATGTGCTATATTCTTTTGTCTGAAAACATTAGCGAGAGAGCATGCACATAGAAGAAAGTCTCTTTGTGACAGTGATAAGTAATTATTTCTTAAATGTCTTTTTGAGATCTCTAATGTTGAGTTGTGTAATTTTTTGGAGGATTCTTATGCTGAATGATATCCTTTACCCGGTTTGAATAAGAGAAATATCAGAACTGCAGCAGTTGAAGTTTGTTCCTTCTTGCATCTTCCATGTCTCCTCATGTAAAATTCATATTGTAGCAGGGTGCCAAAAGATGATGGACACAACAGGAGAGCAGCGAATGCTCAGACTGAACCATTGCGAGTCAGCCCACTTCTTCCACCTCCACCCTCATCGAAGAGACCAGTTGCTGGAAATTCAAGCTCAATCGATTATCTGAGTGGTGATATATACAAGTATGAAGAAGCTCCTGAAACGATGGGATCAAAACTGTCTTTAGTTCCTGATTCAAACACGACCTGTTCCATGCCATCTACTCCACCCCCTTCTCTCTCACCTCCTTCCCATGTCGCTGCCTCCATGAAATCACCTACTTATCTGGGACTCCCTGAGCTGGGTCCCACAAGCAGCCACCCCATTGAGCAGCAACCTTCAGTTCCTTTGGATGCATCATTTTCTAGTTCAATTCCATATAACCAGAGAGAACAAGTTACTGAGCAACAGCTGGCATTTTCGGGCAATACCTCTGATTCCTGTAATGAGACCGGTTCCTCGCATGACAGTTTAGTGGGCCAGACGCAGAAGCTCTCTCTTGATTCATCTGCTACGGAGAAACAAGTGAAACAAGAGGATATACTCTTCAAAGATCTGGTCGATTTTGCCAAAGCCAGGTCCTCTTCATCGCCACGGAAATCAACTCCACCATCTTGATTTGAAGTGATTGGTTCATGTGAGAGCTGCGTCAGTGAGGCATCTAAATTCTTTTTCACGTAACTGGTTTTTATAAATCATGTCTTGGAACATGATAAGTTCAGACAATTGCTGATTCGTGGCTTTGATGGTTCCATGATTTGTTATCAGCATAGGCATCACCAAGTAATGGAGTCTTCAGTTCCTAGAGCTCAGTAGTTATTGTTATCTAAAGTAGAAATATGACCGAATTGTAATTCAAATTGAACTCGATAGACATAGACATGGAATTAAATTTTGGATTAAATGAAAACCCAAAAAGATGTGAGATTTCAATTTTCTCTCTATAGTCTGAATTAAGACCAGTTTGATGATGACATTCAAAAACATGAAATTTTGAGTCAAATATCATAAAACTTTGGTCATTAAGCTAACAGAAAAATTAAAGGATAAACTCTCTGGATGCATCTTAGTGGAGATAATCTAACATTCACACTTGTGTTTGGGTGCATTTATTGTCAAAACGTTTTGATACGCTTTTTATTTGTTAGGTTCAAAAGTACAAAATTTCAACTCTAAGATCTTAAGCTATAAGAAAAATTGAGCTAACACAAAACCAGAGAATAATACAGCTTATCAAAGTTGGCCTATATATTTGTTTTTGGCCAAAGTAATTGAATGTATTCGGTAAAGTGTCAAAGGTACGATGGCAACCTCAAAGTCATGGACTCTGAAGTTTTAACATCATATAGAAGCAAGTCGACTAAATGGACTGGTTTACCCTTCCGACATGGGACTGGAGAGGTGGGGGTTCAAATTCTTATTTGCTTAGGAGAGTTGGGGTGGAAACGATTTCAGTTTGTGTGGATTTCGAATCCCATGCCTTGCAATGAGGTATGGAAAGGTATGGAAAAGTCTGAGAGAGAGTTAGAGTAGGAATAAAATAGAATTGATAAAAAAAAAAATGGAATAGGGGTGACACTACCTAATTGCTAAGACACATTTTCGTGTTTACACTAATTAGCACTCCTGCAAATCAAAGACAGGGTAAAGCATCCCCTGTATCTTGCACCACAGGTACACAATGCAATCTCATGAACTGATTTGGCATAGGAACATCTGTAAAGACAACTTCTGAATCGGTGTCAAAGATGATCTGCTCCCAATGCTTTTCTTTGGCTAAAAGAACTCCTTCCTTCAATGCTAAAGCTCATATCAGAAGCAGCAACGTATTGACCTCTACCAACAAGTATAGCACCTGGATGATCTCGACCATGAACTGCCACAGACGCCTTGTTATCCTTCGCTAAAAGGCTGCCATCAACATTAATTTTGATGACACCTTGCGGAGGTTTTTCCCATCAATATCTCTGGTCTCTTCCTTCTTACTCTTCATCTGATCAGGATTGTCCAACTGCATTTGCTTCTTCAAGTGAACATACTCAGTTAAAGCTTCCTGCAGCTGCTTAAGCACCTTAACAGATCCAGAATGGTATGATTATATCTTCCCATCCACAGATATCGACATACAAAAGCAGTGATCCTGGAAATAGCTGCTTCCTCTCCTCCATATCCTGACATATGTTATCAAACCATAGGTCGATACTTAATACTTACTCCTCCTAGTTTTCAGATTCAACATAGCAAACAAGATGCATTCAGACCATCGGGATAACAGAGTGATATGTTCCAGTCTCCTCCACTCCACAAAACACAACTCGCATTATTTCTGAACCTCCTCTTGGAGGGATCGCTACAGGACGCTAAGGCTTTAATAGTGTTGTTTCCCTAAGTGCATCATCATCTCTGGGGGACAATATACAGGCCAAATCCATTTCCACATACTGCTCTCCACCACCATCGACGAGATAGATGGACCTTCCTTCCTCAAAAATAGAGTCTCTACAAAAACATAAACAGATACCGCTAAATGTCCCCTCCTGTCAAAAGGCCACACATGATCCATCCTTATCTTCATCTGCAACATAATCTAGGATAGCCCTCACATCCCAGCATCTCAAATCATTATCAACCAAATTGCCAATCAATATAAGCTCGATTTCCTCCTTTGTTATCCCCATCTATCCGTCCGCACCTTAACTATTTCTGTAGAAGCAATTTGCCATACTGTCCCATTATTCATAATCTCCCTTCCCCACAAGTTACAACTCCATTCCCAAGAAGCTTAACCCACAAAGCATCAGGGTTATGAAAGAGCCTCCACACCAGCTTAGCAAGCAGAGCTAGATTAAAAGTTTGAAGATCCTTAAAACCTACAAAAAAAAAATCTTTTATAAGAATCTCATTAGAGTCAATCTCACCATTTTCATTGTGCTACAAAAATTAGATGCAATTTTTGTGTTTCTGAAATGAGATATCGAGTTATACCTAGGATGAGAGGGTCCATCATTTGTGAGAAGGTTTGACCCATAAGAAGTTTGTATTGTTGATTGATGATCCATGGGGGAGGTTGGACTTTCTAAAAACTGGAGTTGCTCGTAATAGCAAGAATGGATTCAAAGTTGTATTCACAACTCGTTTGAAGCAAGTATGCTACTGAATGAAAGCCGACAAAACCTTCGAATTAGAGTGCTTGACTCAGAAAGAAGTGTTGAAATTATTTGAGAACTCCATCGGTAAATGTCACGCCTCAAACTCCGAGTGCGTGCCTATCCCTCTCTAGTCGATAATAATTTGCGACTTTTCAAGATGAGTCACTGGGGGATTTCCGACTCGTTCATGTTCCAAGACACTCCATCTCTTTTTATCCATTTTATTCACACTTTTTTATTTTGATTTTCTCTTTCTTTTTGATGTTGACAAAAAGGGGGAGAAAAGAGAGCAAATTTAAAAGTTCCTGTTTGTTTAAACTTTGGTAGTGTTAACTTTTGAACTTGAACTTGGTAGTGTTGACTTCTGTGGATGTTTATGTCCTATAGTTAACCTTTGTGTTTTCTGTGGATGCATATTCAATCTCATTCAATTCTAATAATCTGTTCTTATTATAAGATATTATGTGCTGTTAAAGTATTGTTTTGCAGGATATAAGTGTTTAATCTACATGAGAGTTTTGTCACCATAAAAAAGGGAGAGATTGTGGAGAAAACTCCTATTAAATTTTGAAGCTAACAAAACTTCTCTAGTTCTATTCTCATTTTCATTCTGAGGAATACGAGACTTCTATGTTACTCTTTCAAAGTCTATCTTACATTAGAAGTCTGCTCCACTCTGACAAAGATCCAGACTGAACAAAAGAGAAAAATGAAGATATAATCAGACTCAACATTATTTTTCTTCCTTCAAGGCTTCAGTATGAACATGATATTTACGGCTTTCTGGATAAAAATCTTACTTACCTTCTTTGGATATTATTATCGAAATCAATCAAGAACAGTAATATCATTTTGGAAGACAAGTTTATTTGGAAAGAATCTACTTAAGGAAACTTAGATTCCGATTGTATGGGCGACCGGGATCATCGGACTTTCATCTCGATTTTCAAATGGCAAGATCTCCTTTGATTGATTTCGTCCAACGGGATGATTGGAAGAATAACTCTAGAAAGTGCCAACGGTCGATAAATGCATAGAGAGGAGTATTTAAGGAGGTTTTTCAAGTCATTCGTGGATGGGCATGAAAGAAGAATTCCAAAGTTTGAAGCTTCCAAATTACTTATTATTCATCTTACAATGCTCAAATTTATATTCGAAGAAGAGAGAAACTCTAGAGAGTGACTTTGTGAGAGTAGTAGGATCTTTTCACTGAAAAATCGAGATCATAAAGCTATTACACTCTTTTTTTATTCATAGTGAAAACCAGCCAAAAGGCTGTTAGCATGGAAAGTAAACGTAGACTTAATCTAAGCTAAATCACTACAAATCATTGTGTTTATTTCTCATATTCAATTTAAAAATAAAAGTATTTTTACTGCATTTCGCAAAATCTGTTTTCGCACCTATTCACCCCACTACTAACACTTTTGGCAACAACTGTCTTTTTTATTGATACTGTAGTGGCCCTTTGGCAGGGTATTTGAGCAACATTACCTATTGATAAATCCCCAACTTTAGGTCTTTCTTAAATTGATTCAATTCTTTTTAAAATTAATTTAATTGTGATATTTTATTTCACAACTTAGATATTTAGGGAATAGTCGCTTCAAAGTGAATTTTTCCTAGGTACATCTATTCAATTAAATTCTGGATTTATTCCGAATATATAAATTAAATTATGCTAAACACAAACAAAACAGGGCAAGCTTGGAATGCTGGTGCAACAGCGTCACCTCGCGGTGGCACGTCTCGTCGTGTGGATCATGTTGTTGCTTGACTCTTGGCCACGGTGGTGGTGGTGCTTGCTCGAGGCCACGCTTGACAAGGTGCGATGCCAGGGTCGATGAAACGCGACCACAGTGGTGGTGGAATACACGTGGCGCGACGGCGAGGCACCAGCTTCAGGCTCTCGAGCAGGGAGCGACGTCGACCTGGTTGAGATGGTCACCAAAGGCGTGCGACGACGGGATGCTCGCTTGCAAATCCGACCTCTGCATTGGGTGGTGGATGAAAAACAAGTTGGGAGCAAGGGCGAGTCACGACGAGGTTGCTAGGATAAGCATTGGTGGCAGCTTGTTGCTACGGCGGCTGTGGCGTCAGGGAAGGCGGCAACTCGTCTGGTTTGCTGGAACGGTGGCTAAGGTGCTAAGCAGTCGGGCTCCGTGAACTCTGCTGTGGAGACGCCTTGATGGTGGAGATCTCGGGCGCGTCAAGGTCCTAGCCAGCATCAGAAAACCTGAAGCTCGCCATCGCTGAGAGCGTCGTCGGAGATAACTGCATATGCTGGCGGAGCGTCGCTGCGTGATAGGGGACCTCACGGTTGTGGAAGTGCGAGGATCGCGCAGTGACGAAAGAGTCCTAAAGAAGATGAAGGAAGATCGCTTCCTTTCTGGCTTATTCTCTCCGTTCTCCTCTTTCTCTCAATCCCCCACTCGTCCATCTCTCTCGCGAGCTCTCCCTTTCGCACTCCGGTTCTTGTCCAGCCAAACGCCTCTCGGAATCGAGCCAAGCTTTTTCTCTATCGGATCCCTCTCTTCCTCGAGCCCTCTCTTCCCCGTCCTCTCTTCCTCTGCTCCCTCTCGTTCTCTGCCCTCTGTTTTTACGTCCAGCCCCAGAAGAAGAAGACGCCGAATCCCCGCTACGGAGAAGCTGCCCTCTCCTTTTTCAGCTCCTCTTTTTGTTCCAGCGACGACAGCTGCCTTTCACAGACCCGTACTGCACGACATCCTCGGCCGAGCGTCGCCCGCAGCCTCGAGTCCGTTCGTTCTCGCCTCTGTCCTTCTGTCCCTTGTTTGTCGCCCCTCCCTTTCCGTTCCGTTTGTTGTTTTGGCCCACGTCCGAAGCGGGAGAGGAGAAGGAAGAGAGATGAGCAGGCCGGGCTGAGGAATAAGAAAGATGGGCCGCGCGGGGGAAAAGGAGGACAAGAAGAGAAGAGTAGTGGGCCGGGCTAGGAAGGAAAAGGCATTGGGCCGGTCCACGCGGGAAGAAGAAAAGGGGAGAAGAGAAGAGAGGGCCGAGCAGAACCTTTTCAATTTTCTTTTTTTTTTTTTTTTTTTTTTTACATTAATATTTTTTAATAATAATTTTTTGTAGACTCCATACTTTATAATAGTAACGCAAGTATTCCTAATGTCTATATCCCATGCAATTTAGCGAAAATTATTTTTGCTAGGGGTTAAAATTAATCCCTAATTTTATACGTGATTAAGTCCTAAATAAAAAGGCAAAATTTAGGTATCAACAATTTTACATTAGGACAATGCATTTGGTTAAGCTAATCTAGCAAAATAAAAAGAAAAACAAAGCACATGTTCCACGGCCTATAAAAAATGTCTTCGATTTAATAGCATTAATTCGATATAAAAGAAGTAATAAACTCAAACTAACCACAAGAATGTGTCTTTGCTTTTCCACTGATACTAATATGTACTTACTCACAATTTTCTAGGTCTTACATTTTTTAAGCCATTTCATTTAAAGCACGCATAGAGACTTTTTCGTTGAACTATGCAAGTGTCTAAATAACTTAATAGAAGTCCTCTCTCTATGACGAGCTATATCCCTTTTGATGACGTGAAAATGGCAAACTCGTAGCTTAGAAGAAATATTTTAGAATGGATTAGTATGACTTCCTCTTCTACTCATGTCATCTCCTTGGACAGATGTTGTCAAATCACTACGTACTATCTCCGACCCAAAAAAAAAAAAAAAAAAAACCCTTTCTATCATAATAATATCATGGTAAATATGGCTTGTGCAAGAAATTAAAAAATTGTATAGGTCGGGTATCACTCATAAAAGAAAGACGAAACAATCCGTTGAACCATTTCTATTGTTTCTTAGATGCTAATCAAATCATGAGACAAAAAGGAACAAGTTTAACTTTTAGAAGTAAATGAAAAAAAAAATTATCCAAAAATTCTCAAATTTATTGTAACGTGGCCAATTCAAATTTAATTTTTTTTTTTCAATCATATCAATTTAATCCTAAACTTTTTGATAATTTACTGATTAAGTCTTAAATCTTTCAATTGTGTCGATTTAGTTCTAAACATTTTAATGAGTTATCAATGTAGTCATCCTGAATAATTTCAATCAAAAATTGTCAACATGATAGTCCAGTTAGTGCTAGCCATTCTACGTGGCACCATTGGAATTGACATTGACAATTTTTAAAATTTTCTTTATAAAATTCCCAATTTTTTTATTTTTTATTCTTTTTTTCCCCTTGTTATCTTTTCTTTTTATTTTTTTTTTCCTTCACAGGGTCATTGTCTTCTCGTTGAGGGTGACCATGGGGCAAGGGCTGCAAAGCCCCTCGCCAAACATGAGTAAGGGTCTTAACGCCCTCGTTGGGGCCTAAGAAAGATTGGGCAAGGGTCACAATGTCCTCATCAAATCTAGCAAGGCAAGGGTGGACAACCTTACCTTGATTTGGTGAGGGCTTTATGGCACTTGCCTAGGGGCTAGAGGAGGTTTTCGGTGGCCCCACCATTCATGTGAAGGAAAAAAAATAAAAAAGAAAGAAAAGAAAAAAGAAAAAATGCAAATTAATACATAATTTCTTTTAACAAAAATTACAATTTGTCCATGTTAATGCTGATCGTGCCATATAAGACAACTGATGCTAACTAGACTATTACATTAGATATTTCCGGTCAAAATTAGTCGAAATGATTACATTGATAATTTGTTAAAAAGTTTAAGATTAAATAAGCAAATCCTCAAAGAGTTGAGGACTAAATTAGCACAATTAACAGATTTAAGACAAAATGGGCAAGTTGTCAAAAAGTTTAGGACTAAATTGACATAATTGAAAGGTTTAGGATTGAATTGGCTGCCGTATAAGAGATTTAAAACTTTTTAAACAATTTCTTATGGATGAGGACATTAGTCACAAGTGATTTTGCTTTTTTCTTCTTCTTTTTTGGGAGGACCGGGGGGTTGGTTTTATTCAGTACTCCTCGAGGTTACATAAATTTTCCCTTCAGAAAATTTGACGGTGTGACATAGATTGATGGAGACCCGATCGAAGTACCTGTGATCAACAACTTTAGAGGACCTGTATCTCTAATTAATGTTGAAGTCTAGAAATATTATTGTCATTAGCCATAGTCAATCCAGCATAGAAAAGGTTGCTAAGAAAAAATATTTTGAGCAGGTGCATTCATATACGACAGCATAAATAGATAAATAGAGAGATATATGTCAAGTAGAGGTTTCAATGGAGCCTTCATTGCGCCAAAATGTGACGAGCCCTCGACCTGGCAGTTGCCCTCAACTATGAGACGTTTTTTCGATAAATATTTATCTTTATTTTCAACATCATATGCCAATCTACATATGTCTTTCTAGAGAAGTTGCCTTTTTTTTTTTTTTTTTTTCCCTGGCAATCTACCTTTTAGTTTTTGTTACATTTTGCACTTAGAAAATTCATGCATATTATATTTTGCACTAAAAAATTCCCGTATGTCTACACATAGACCTAATATGTAACTATAGTTCGAAACTTTTTTAAGATCTCTTACTAACACAGTTTGCTCATGACAAGCCTAATACAGATAACAACAGATCCATTGAAATGCAATGTGTAGATATTTGCACTTAAATATTTTGCACATATCTATTGTTGAGACATCAGATTCAACTTAAAATCATTAAAAGATTTTGAAAAACTTATAATGAATACAATACGTGCATGATGAGCCCATTATGGATATTGGAACGCCAGGTACACTATGTCTCTCGAACTAATATATAGCTCCCGACCTAATATAAATTTGGATAAAACAGATGAGGCCATCACTTATAAATTCCATTCGCGTTTATGTATATAATTTATGGCTTAAACGATAAGTATATGAGAATCATAGTAAAAGTAAAAGAAATATACGTGCCAATTTTGTGTCTACTATAGTCTAAGTGAATTATTACGGATGCATTAAAATGAGTGAATCAACTCATAAACTTAACGGCAGACATGCACCAGGGAATTTGAGCATGTTGATGGAGTAGGTAAAAAGCACATGTTAGGTACTTTCAATGTACAATAAGTTTTTCTTTTATCAGAAATAAACTTAGCTTCTAATAAGCAGAACGTAATACATATTACAAGACCAAAGGAATTGAGTTGGGGAGTGGCGAAATACAAGAAGTAGACGAAAGAATTCAGTTGAAGTAGTATGAAGTCCAATTGTGAGAAATAATCAAATCAACATTTTTACTTGTAAAAGCCATATAAACATATTCCATATGGTCATTGATTTACATAGACCAGTAAAAGTGCACACACCTCGCTTTACTTAGAAATCGACACTAGAAATCAAATCGCCTTATTGCAATATATAAGGATTATCAATCAATGGAAAGTAATCATTGATACGATACGAAGAAATGGGAAACACAAACATGTGGAAAGAGACCGATATTTCAAGATTGAAGTACATGGCTGGTAAAGCAGTGATGAAACATTTCAAAAACAGCTAATTAGGGGTATTTTGGTAAGGGGGCTATTTTCTTGATATAATAGTAAGCCCCAGTGGAACGCTAGATAATATGGTCATCGTTGATGCTAGACATACAAACAGTACATCAAAAGGGTTCATGAATCTCTTATATCGTTTCTGGGCACTTCTTAGTATAATCAACACTGCAACTCATGTATAAAGGCAAATAAGGACATTGCGATGTCTCGTATCACAGAAATTTGGACAGAGACAACCGAATGCATCTTCATGTCGCTGTTAAGAGTAACTGATCCTCATCCATTGAAGTCAACTCCACTTCTGCTTCTAATCGCATCCCCATGGAAATCGCACTCAAAGCACAAATAGATTCAGTTCTAATGCGATCAATCTCTTCTTCATTTTGTTGGACGACGGTGGGATTTCGTAGTGATTGTACTCGCTCTAATTCCATTGCCACTTCCTTCATTGTAGGCCTATACCTTCCATGAAGTCTTAAGCATCTTTTCGCTAAGTTGGACACCATAATAATTTCTTTTTCATTGCCATCGTCTAATATCTCCTTATCAAGAACATCAAACAAACGGTTCTCATCCATTGAAATGATGAAGTACGAGGCTAGATTTCTACACTCTTCTGCCCTTAGTTGAGAAATTGGCTTTTCTCCGGTTAGTAGCTCGACAAGGACAACCCCAAAGCTATAGACATCACTCTTGTCTGTAAATTGACT
Source organism: Eucalyptus erythrocorys (assembly GCA_014182555.1). Lineage (NCBI taxonomy): Eukaryota > Viridiplantae > Streptophyta > Magnoliopsida > Myrtales > Myrtaceae > Eucalyptus > Eucalyptus erythrocorys. The sequence goes on from CM024602.1 coordinate 50,344,017, forward strand.
TGTTTGGTAGTACTCAGGGTCCAAGTATCCAAAGGTTCCTCGCACCATTGTGGTCAAGTGTGTTTGGTCGATGGGAATCGATTTGGAAGCTCCAAAATCCGCCACTTTGGCTCGATATCTTTCATCCAAAAGTATATTTGATGACTTGATATCACGATGATAAATCGATATGGCCGCATCAAAGTGCAAATATGAAAGAGCCTTGGCAACTTCATTGGCAATTCTTAACCGCATTTCCCACGAGAAAGAAAATTCTCTATCTGGATCATGAAGACATTGGTAGAGAGTTCCATTGGGAATAAATTCATATATCAAAAGAGGAGCTTCACTCTCTAGACAGAATCCTAATAGCTTGACCACATTTCTATGATTGATTTCAGAGAGAATAACAACTTCATTGATGAATTGTTCGACTTGTTCTGCATCAATAACTTTGGATTTCTTGACTGCAATGATTGTCCCATCCATCAACATTCCCTTGTAAACAGTTCCTTGACCACCCCGACCCAATATTCGATTCTCATTAAAATGATCTGTAACTGTGTCTAACTCCGCTGAGGTGAATAACTTGCCCTTGTCCATGTGATTGTCTTCGCCAGAAGACAAGCGTTGTCGCAACAGAAATCCGCCATTTCTCATGAAGAATTTTTGTTTTGAGTTTTGCCTCACGCGTTCTTCCGATGTATTTGTACGACCACCAACAAAGCAAAAACAACACTGTGGCTCCGATGCCCGTGCCCACCCGTGTCAGAAAAAGTCAACGCGAATTGCTAGGTAACCAATTTCTCCTTCATCATCAACAAATTAGCTTCCACTAATTTGAACAAGTGCTTTCAGAAAAAGTCAAATTGCTAAATGCATAGACTATGAAAATATAGGTAAATTGTCCAAAATTTCCTAAATTATTCAACGGTTAATTCAATCATAAAATTTTTAATTATGTTAATTTAATTATAAACTTTTTGACAACATGCCAATTTAGTCATAAATCTTCTAATTGTGCCTATTTAGTTCTAAAATTTTTGATAATTTATCGATTTTATCCTAAATTTTTTAATGATTTACTTTAAGACTAACCATCCTACATAACACAACTTGCATTAAAGTGGACAATTTTTGCATTTTTTTTAATTTTTTAATTTTTTTTCTTTTTCCCTTTTTTCCCTCTATCAACCTCAAGTGAGGGACACGATCGCTGACCTTAGGCAAGGGATGCTCATGCCTAGGCTAGCAAGGGCAGTTGAGCCAACCATCCTAAAGGCCTAGTGGAGGGAAAAAGGGAAAAAGAAAAAAATAAAATAAAACAAGAATTCAAAAATACAAAAATTATCTACGTTGGCAATTTCCGATCAAAATTGACTAGGAGAATTAAATTGGTAAATCATCAAATGTTTTAAAATGAAAATGACATAGTTGAAAGATTTATGACTAAATAAATAAGTTTTCAAAATATTTAGGAATAAAGTAGCACAATTAAAAAGTTTAGGATTTAATTATTGTAAACTAAATTTAGGATTTTTTGAAAGATTTTTTTGAAAAAAAAATGCAAATTCACAATTCAATCAATCACCTTCTTCATTTTACCGCTTACAGCATTTGAGAAAATGGGATTCCAAAAAAAGAAGCAATTGAGCATGTACTTGGGGAACACAATGAGTTAGGCCAAGACAAGAACGGCCTCTACAACCCCCGTCCCCGACTTAAAACTAGTAAAGATGTTCCATACCCACCTCATCCCTCATGTAGGACAAGTTTCATTATCCCATCACCATTCTCCCAATAATGTCTAGTTAAATAAACATCGATGAGCACAATTCATGATTCTAAGAAGATAGAAACGACGTTAAGAGGACAGGGACAAAATAGGACGGACAAAATAATGTGTCACAGGTAGTGAAAGGATAATATTGGTGTGAATTGTGTAAATATTTAAAGCCAATGGCATGCCAAATTTGGGATTACCATCAAAGTCACTGTTCTATTTTGGCACATTCGAAATCTCGGGCCATAATCGGGCCCATCTCTACAGTTTGTGCGGTGTTAAGCTGTGCTTTATCATGTAAAGGTTTCACGGTTCAATGAGGAAAGAATATATCCAATGGCATTTGAACTCGGAAATCGTTAGGAGGAATAAAGAACGAACAAAAAGAAAAGAGGGCTAGGCATATCCATTCCTCCCCCTGTCCTGGACGTGAATTTTGCCAAATCTCGGCCACAAAATCCATTGATCATGGGTTTTCACTAATTTTATTTGGGCGCAGGTAGTAAGCATATGTTCCGCTTGGATCGATTAAATACCAATCCCTATAAGTGTCTGTCTCCACCAGCCTTCGCCAACACAAGTCCTCATTAATGTCCCAACCACCGCTTTTGCGACCACCAACTTTGCCCTCCTTTCTTTCTAGATGGCCTAATTCCCTAAAAAATCCCAATTTCAAATCTAATCCCAATTCTAACTTTTTTTTGTCTAAAAAAAATCCTAAACTATTAAAAAAAAAAAAAAAACATCATAAACTTAAGGTTCAGTCCCAAATCTGCCCCGAATTTTGTTTTGTCTAAAATAAAATCACTAATTTTCAATCTATTCTCAAATCTACCCTCATGATGTAATCTCAACTTCATGTGACATTTCTACTATGATAACAAATCCACATTAATAAAATGATATAAAAAATTATCTTCAAATAAAAATTAAGAATGACTAACAGTGATTTTTGGATAGAGGGCTATTAGGGGTCAGATTGAGATGAGTAAAAATTTATGATTTTTCATTAGAGAATAACGGTTCACGATAGATTTGGCACTGAACCAAAAGTTTAGAGTTTGTTATTGGACAAAGAAAAGTTGGGAGAAGATTCCAGACTGTTTTTTCCGAAACAAAAAAAGTTCGGTATAAAATTAGACTAGACTTAAATTAGGGTTTCCAGGGGAATTAGGCCTTTTCCAAAGGTCATGATGTACCTCTCACGTGACAGCGGATCTCTTGTTGCCTGAGACAGGTAACTTCCCTCCGATTAAATACCGAAGTCACACGTGTCGTAAAACTGTGTTTAATATTCGTGACGTGATCGCAATCGTTGGGAAATGTTTTTATATTTACCTAAAACCCAAGGTCACCGGGTCAAAAGACGCTCTAAGGATACAGACATCGACATGAGGGAAAATAATCTATTTTTGAATGCACTTTGTAACACGTGATGTACTCAATATATCAGATAATTTATCTTCCGCATGGAAACTTTCAGTGAAAAGAATATAGAAAGTTTCATATTAAATTTTTTCAAGCAAGGATGAAGGGAGAAAAATCGGGCGGAACTATGTATAGTTATTATCTCCTACACCACAAAGATTATATTTTCTCCAAATACGCTAAAACAGTATGTTTTTTCGAGTCGTGCACTCCACGTAAAAAGTACTTACCAACCAAAATCTCTGTTAAATTTGATGGATTAGCAGTGCACCCCTGTCCATCTCCACTGCCTTTCTTGCCATTACCATAATAGCCCTTTGGGCATGAACATGTATAACTCCCGGCAACATTATGGCACTTTCCTTCACATGGGTTTTTCATTGGATCGGCACATTCATCAATATCTAAACAAATTAACACACATCAAATGTATCTAACCTTCTCAGGTCACATCAATGAAAAGGACAAGTTAAACATTATGTTATCAACATACCTTGACAACCATTCACAAGGTAAGGATTGCCTCGGTAACCTTCTAAACAAGCACACTTGTACCCAGATCCATTTTCTGCGTCAGTGCAAGTGGTGTTGTTCATGCACATGTAGCTCGTGCTGTTTTTTTTGGCCTCCTCACATGTTAGATTCCCTATTGCCCAGTCGAGAACTACAGCGGATCGGAACAACTTAAGTTGCGTAAGATCATCAACCGAGAAGTTGTAGAAGCCATTTTCGACGACAAAGGCATAGCCGCAAGGATTGAAATCCAGGACGTCGGAATGATTGGAAAAGCTCCAAACTGAGATGTTGTAGTAAAAGGAGTTCCTAGGGATGCTCGTCTCACAGCAACCGATACCGGTACACAACCCACTGTTAACTTCCGAATCGTTGCTACACGAAGACATACACCCGAAAGAGAACTGTTGACGGCCGTTAGAGAAGGTGGCTAACGTGTCACAACCGATGACGGTGAACTTGTTCTTGGTGCTGGACATGGGGAAAGCTAGTTTGAACCGTGGACGAGCGCTCGAAGACCTATCGTACCCGGAAGAGTTATAGCAGTCTCGACTGGTCCGAAAATAAGTTCGCACCTCATGGTCCTCGACGGAAATGTCACGTAGTTGAAAGTCTAAACCTTTGTCCCCCATGTAAGGTATGGGAGGGTCGACAGAGTAATCACAATCGACAATAAACAACGAGGAATTGAGGTGGCAGTCAGGACTGCTGTCACTCAATCCAAAGGGGAATGGAATCGAGATGTTTCCACAGAAACTTTGGCATCCGGGCTTCGTGATTATATCAAAAGCTTCTGCTGCGTGATTGTGGTATGGACCCAATATGATGATCCCAAGCACCATAACTTTCAAAAGAAGCTTATGGATGACCATGGTTCTTCCTTCGACTCTCTCCATATATGTTTTTTTCTCGATGAATTAAACTGATGGGTTCAAGGGTATATAAGGAGAAGTAAGATGTTTTTTTCTTTTTCTTTTTTTTATGGGTCAAGTAACCGCAGTTATCAGCTTAGAGTTAACGTCAGCTGGTCCTAGACACTTGCATGAGACGATTCAAAGATAATTCCGCGGGTGACGAAGTCTTGTGGGGTGCGGTGCACGGCTACATTTTCCAAATGAGCAGGGAAAGCTCAAAGGGTCGCAGATTATAAGCAATAGCTGGCGACGACAGAGCTATTCAAAGGCCAAAAAAGGCAAATACAGGTCCCAGCTGCTCTCTTTATTTATACTGGACACCATTCCGAGAGAGAGAGAGAGAGAGAGAGACCCCGAGAGCTGAACAGACAAAATTTAGCCAAAATCTCAAATTTCTCCTTGGAGACTCGGGGGGGGTTGGCTAATAAAAAGCAGAGATGGGTCAATTTCTCCTCGAACCACAATCGCAGCTCCAACTCAAATGGCTAATCCTCGCAGACCCGGTCTCAAAATAGCAATTTTATCCTCCTCCATCACCGACCCATAATTAGGAACACCAGCTAAGATTTCCCCACCAGATCCACGCCACACGAGCGCGCAACCGGCAGAACAAAATCATTCCAAGGCAAAAGATGCCCAAAAAGCATAAATACGGACAAGACACACGACAGAAACGAAGACCCTCTTCAGGGCAACACGACCAGAACCCAACAAATTCTACGGCCGAACCCACATCACCATCACCAGAAAGAAAGAAGACCCAGAAATCACATATGAAAATCCGATCGAACCCAGAAACGACAAGCCACTCACCAGCTCGTCGAGCCACGGAACGCCTCGGCCTCCTCCTCGGAACCCACCAGGCCAGCGCCTTCCTCTTCTCCCCCGCTTTCTTTCTCACTCTATCCTCTTTATCTCTCTATCCTGAAAGCAAAGCAGAAAGAGAAGGGGGGAGTGAACGGAGTATTTATAGGGGAAGGAAGGGCAGGGGAGAGGGCCTGATTGGGAGAAAATGAAGGCGGGGGGGATGAACTTTTGAACGGTCTCGCCCTATCCTCGGCCTCCACGTGTCGCCCTCCGCGTCGTGGACAGAGATAAAGCTGCCCCCGGTCAACTGGACTTATTGAACGGGCGCCGACATGGTCAGTGGGCCTTCGAGGGCTCGCTCGCTCGGGGAAAGTCAGGCCCAAACTCGCTTCACCCAATTGAGCTTTTCTGTTAAAGGGCCAATGAGCCATAAAAATTAGGGTGGTGGGCCGATTCAACCGTGAACGGTCCACCCGGTCCTGATCGAAAACCGGACCGGAATCGGTCCTGTCCGGTTCCCTTGTGGCAGGGAACCGCCGGCCCGTTTCAGCTCCCCGGTGGTCCGGGAACTGGCGTTTTTCTTACTGTTTCTTCCTGTTTTCCATTTCGAAAGAGGAGAAAAGACGATTTCATTTGTGATGGTGAAGGAGAGAACTGCAGGTGAGGATCAGCAAGATATGGACGACGAGTTCAATTGGCGCAAGAGGTGTTGAGAGATCGTTTGTGACTCCCCTCCATCTCCATCTCCATCGTCCATTCTCAAGGTTCCCTCTCTCAATCTCTCATAGCACCCCTCCACCCATCCTTCGATCTGCCGAATCTTTCACCAACTCAGTCTTTGATCTTTCTCCGTTGCATACTGGTTGAGCAGTCCGGATGAGTGGCTTGGAGATTTCGGAACTTGTCGTCACTTGCCCTGCTGATTTGGCTTTTCTCCATTTCTCTGGTCTCCCTCAACCTCCATATTGTTCTCCATTCTTCTTTTGGTCGGTTTTAAATTCATTGCGTCCACTCTTCGGTTCGCAACTTGGCCGTCTTCTGCTTTATCGAAAAATAGGCTCTTCGTTTGTCGCATCGACTAATTAGGATTTTTCGGATAAAATATAACTAATTTGGGTTTTCACTTTTGTAATAATAAAAATTAGAAAAAAGAAAAAGAAAAGAAGCTATCTGTCCGGTCCGGTGGATGGGTCCACACCTGGAACCGGGACCGGACCGATATTTACCGGCTCCGGTTCGGTCCGGTTCTTCTTGCTCATAGGACAGTCAAACGCCTCCTCCTTCATCATCTCCAAAGACTCTCTGCGTTGCTAGGGTTTTGGAACGGCGGAGGCGGTCGTCACGGTGGCGGAGGCCGGAGATCATGGTGGGATTCAAGAACCGGTACATGGTAATGGAGGTTTTCCTGGATCCAAATCGAGTGCTCGGGGTGGATGACCCCATCATACTCACTCAGTTCAAAGTATCCAAAGCAATACGAGACAGCATCCTCGTGAACTTCGGGGAGTGCGGCCTCGCTTCGTCTCTCGGATCCTTTCAAGTTACTCTTCCTTCTTTATGGGATCCCTCGTATCCTGGAATCAGCAGGTGTTTGGAGGTTAAATTCTCTGTTATTTCGCTACCAAGTTCTGTGATTCAGTCATGGTCAACCCGTGGTTGTGATCTTTCGTGCAGTGAAGTATGTAAACCCCATCACGAAGCTTTGCATCATCAGAGCTTCTAGAGAGGAGCACCAGAAAGTTTGGGCTGCGATCACCTTGGTCACGAGCGTTGGAAATTGCCCGGTGCTGTTTAATTGACTCGACTTGAGCGGTGAGTCGAACGAGTGTCAAGCGGGATGCTGAATAGCACAAAAATTCATCCTTTTTGTTGAATTGAATCATCCAATTAACGCTGTATTCTGCTACTAGTGATTGTAAGTAGGTTGGCTTACTGTGATCGGCTTTCATAAAAATATCTTGTCTCAATTCTTCTTGACAAGAGAACAATAGCACCTGGATTATCAAACTGTGTTTTTTTAATCGAGTCACATTAAGTGAAGCTTAAACTCTGAAAGCATAATGGGTGCTGAATTTGCAGTGCTGTTATCGTGAAACTGGCATGATTTTCTTGCAGATTGGGAAAATTTCATGTGAGGTTATTCGCATTTCTTTTCGATTGGCAATGGCATCGTGCATAATTATTTGGTGGAAAGAGTGAGATCTTTTTCTGGAAGCTGATTGAGTGAGGTTTCTATTGGTGCCAGGAAGCATCAAGGCCTGTAAAAAAGCTGCCTTGAAGTGTGATGAGTTGAAATTTGAGCAGTACAAGCTTGTCTCTGGGTCTCGTCTCTCACCTGAGGGGATTCAGCAGATGCACAACTGCCAAGAAAAGATTAAAATTTTGGAGCACTAGGAGTGCTGCACTTGTACAGTGTACACACCTCTGGCTGGTATGATGTTGTGCAATTTTTGTTTTCTTCTTTTTTTTTCCTTTTATATGATCTTTTAAGTTTCAATGCAGCAGCATGTAATTCAAGCCCCTGAGCTGAATCTCCAAATGGTGAATATGTTGGCTGTTGGCAAGAATCTTGTCCTTGTTTCTTTGGAGTGGTTATAAATGTCATGGATTATTACTGGACAGCACGTGCATTTGATATTCCAAATTAAACTATGGTGACTGAGGTTTCAAAAGCAATTGAAGTTGGTATTTCTGCTTCTTCCAGAATCTGCTGTGATTGGCAAAGAAATCTATCTGTATGCTTATGTATAATGTCTCATAAATTTTTTTATATATGACTCTTCTCAGTGCATCATTTGTTTGTTGATCTTACTGTATTTTCTAGGCTTTATGTATAATTTGATCTTGACATCACTGTCTTTGCAGGTCTACTGAAGCAGGGCAAGTGAGAAACCCTTTTCAACTTTCACCTTAAGGATCATAACTTTCGTTTTCTTCCCCAAGCCCCCTCCGCCCTCTTCTCACTGGAGTTGATATCTCGCATATCAGACACGCTGGGCAAGCTTTATGGCTTCTACTTATATGACTTGAAAAATACATGCCTGGTCCTCATCTCGTCCGTGGGTTAAATTTCCATCATTGAAAGTAGCTGATCCATGGCCAGATTATCATATGGGTTTTGGTCGATTCATGTGATCAGATCTACACCAAGGTTCAAGATGCAATGTGGAATATGAAGCGGAAAGAATATTGTTTGAGCGCAGGCACATAAGAATTGCTGGTATTGGTTATGTTTTTGGCAGGCAGTGTGCACCTGTCTTGACTGCAGTCTGATTGCCCTCTACTTCTTGGGACAATTTTGGGGTATCTTCAAACAACCATCTTTTTCTTGTTTTTATTTAGGGAAAAAACCACGAAAAACCCCAAACTTTGCCTCGAGTGACACATTTACCCCGAACGATCTGGCGAGGGCCGCCCTCGCCCGACGCCGGCGAGGGCCGCCCGAGCCCCATGCCGGCGAGGGCGACCCTCGCCGGAGCTGGCTTCCCTCCGCCGGCTCCGCCATGGCCGGCGGAGGGAAGAAGGAAAAAAAAAAAAAAAAAATTTTTAAAAATGAAAAGACCAAAATGCCCTTCAATTTTGGGGTAGATGTGTCACACTTGGAAATTTTAGGGTTTTTGGTGTCGCAAAAAAAAGTTTGGGGTAAATGTGTCACGGTTTGGAAAGTTCGGGGTTTTTCACGGCGCAAAAAAAAGTTCGGGGTAAATGTGTCACTCGGGACAAAGTTTGGGATTTTTCGTGGTTTTTTCCCTTTTATTTATGTATTTATTTCCTCTTTTTTAATCTGTTTGGGCGCGTTCTTGTTCTCTAACTTTGACATGTTGTATCCGAGTCTATTGATTGGGCACTCTAGTATAACGGAATTAAATTTGGCAAGGTCTATTTCAAGTATCAATTTTGTATAATATCGCCGTGCTTGTTGTCACGACCTGAACTCGAGTGAATGGCTAAATAGACTACTAAGTTTAAACTTAGCTCGAGCTCTTTCAAGTCCATATCAATTCACGACTTAGATTTAATATTTTAACATGCAAATGATTTTTCAATTAGGAGTCATCGTTAATCTATTTTTGATAAGTCGATTAGAAATTCAAGTAAAGTTCGGGAGATTTACTTTACTCTTGTGAACCAAAAATTGTGAGTTCGGAAACTTAATTATGCTAAATTTCTCTAACTTTCTTTTGGTACATTTCTCTTTTATTTCGAAAAAATGTTTGTAATGCGGCTTGAATTGATTTTAATTTACTTTCCTAACATGTAAGGTGATCATGCGGATACACAAACCACCAATTTAATACTAAAAAAAACAATAAATGAATTATAAGATTTATTTTATAACAAATAAAAGATCCGCAATGTTAATTTAAAATTCACATTAACAGTCTTAGACATGATTTCTAGTTAACATACAATTACTTATTTTTTATTTTCACTTGTTTAATAATAGAATACATGCTACGAATTTAACATGATGTGACGTGACATAGCAATATGACCTACACAACATGACATAAGCATAGTATTTTTTGTGTTTCTTAATAAGCATGCAATCTATCTTAGGGAAAGAAACTAACTTATTCCAAGGCAATTTTTTTTTTTGGGGTATTTTACGTAAAATTCGAGATTAGAAAATAGAAAAAATTGTCTATCTAGATTAAGATATTATCCAACTTATATTAGGAATCAGACTAGGCCAAATCCTAATTTAAATTAGAATGTTATCTTAACTAGGTAATCCCTAACTTAAAATGCAATCTATTGAGGAAAAATTATCCAAACTTATAATTAATTAGGAAGATTATATAGAATTAAATTAAACATGCAATCTTATCCTAATATGCAATGATTTGACGAATCGTATTTCGCATATGAGATTGGATTGACCAATTTTAACAAAATCACGAATCGTATATCAGACGTAAGATTGGATTGACAATTTTTCCGTACGATTACGAGTCATATTTTGGATATGAAATTGAACTGTTAAACATATGCACATTGTGAAATCAATTATTGATACCTGATTTAAAAGGCTATTCAAGATTGTAGACATGATAGCATATTAGGAATTTCAATTATATGCATCGATGATACTTTATATAAGGAAACTAAATATTCAAAAATTAGATTAGATAAGATTTTTTACCTAATTCGAATATTGGCTTCCAAATTTGGCAACTTGCAAACCACAATCGACGGACGGTGAATTGGTGGTGCTCACGGTGAGGTAGCTCGATGGTGCTCAACTGGTTGAAGAATAAGCGGCCACGAATGTGGAAGAAACTTGGGTCACTGATATTCTTTGCCTGAGTTCACTTCTCTGGGTGCTTCTAAATGAGACTAGTCATGACACATTCCTTTTTCTTGGCTCATACTTTTGTGGATTGCATTTCCGAGAACCACAGGATCCTCTGCGGCTCAATCCAAGCGAAGAAAGAAAGAGAAATACGGTTCCACTTCTCTTCTTAAAATAAAGAAAAGGTTCCGATATTCTTTCCTTTGTCTGCTAGCCATAAACGATCGAGATAAATGTAGCAAAGCTTATCAAACACCAATTATCCGCCTGCTTTCTTATTACCTAAATACTCGATTTTTCGATCTCTTATTCTTTCCTCTGGATTCATTATTTTCTAGTTCAATTCCATATAACCAGAGAGAACAAGTTACTGAGCAACAGGTGGTGTTTTCAGACAATGCCTCTAATTCCATGAATTGAGACCGGTTCCTCGCATGACAGTTTAGTGGGCCAGACGCAGAAGCTCTCTCAGGATTCACCTGCTAGGACAAACAAGTGAAACAAGAGGATATACTCTTCATAGGTCTGGTCAATTTTGCAAAAGCATGGTCCTCTTCATCACCGCAGAAATCAAGCCAGTGATCTTGACTTGGAGTGATTGATTCACCTGAGAGCTGCAGTGGTGAGGCATCTAATCAGATTAGTGAGTTTTCTCGTACTTTTATAAGTAATGGTATTAAAGTGTAAAACTCTTAGTTAAGTGAATATCTAGTTAAATTTAGTGACTCACAAATGTTTTAGTAATTTTATATCTTTCAACTAGTTGGTAAAAATTTTTTATGGGTTCCTATTGTTTCATTTCTTGTCGTAAATAACAGTATTTGACTATATAAACAAATGGCGGTAAATCACCTATTACATTTAACAAATCTGCCGAGTTATCCCTGGCTACTTCTACTATTTATTTGGAGAAAGTCTGATAATCATATTACAAAGCAAGACTATCCTACATATATAGCAAATTTGAACTCAATCTGTAACACCAAAATAATAATAGAAAGCTTTATGAAAGTGGCTGGGTATTATAGGAGTGAATCACAACATCAACTTACTGATTTACTAAGAACGTGCAATCTTAACACTTACATCGATTAGGTGATGTGCAGCAACTTATGGTCCGATGACTCCGTATATGTGCAGTGATGTGTTCTTAATTATACATAATTACTTAAGAGCTTGCAAAACAAATGAAGAAGTATCTTGGTAGGGTTAAAAGTTCTAGTGCAAGTTTTCTTTTATAACAAATCAAACCCAACCAAACCCACATGGGGAGTGACAAGTGTTTACAAATTGAATCGTTAAAACTCTCCCTAAGTGTTGATAAATTTAAATCAAAGGAGACTTGATCAGCAAATAAACCTTGGAAAGCAAACATCGGTTAGTTATTATCAATAAAGGCTTATTGTTGTCTTCGTTGATAAGTACCTTCTTTCTTGATCAATAGTCATCGTTAATTTTTTTCCTGTTAAAAAATATTATCATACTGCAAATTATAACATGTTTATTTTATCAATAAGATATGTTATTAGTTATTTAACTTTCAAAGATCCTTCTTGAACTAGCAATAATATAAATCTATATTAGTTCACTTTCAATATATTTTGTTCTTTCTGTTTGTAATATAAACTTCATAAAGAAATAATTTGTTGAAAATTCTTTGTTCTTGTCAATTTACAAATTTTAATGTAACCAGGAAAAAATTCCACACTTCAAATTGCAAAATATTAGTAAAATAAACATTCAGATTTTAATTTAATTTAGTTATAAAATTAAATGGATTTATGTGACGTTACTTCATTAATTATGTTAACCAAAAGCTATATGTGTTTAAAATGTGATAATAAAACACTTTTATCAATATTTTCATTTTAAATTCCATGAGACATTGAATTTATGGAGTACCAAATGAACAAAAGAAAACTTAGTTGTTCTTTGCATGCAACTTATGTTTAGATTTTAATTATTTTTTAGAGATTAATTCTAAATTAATAACGATTGTGCAAAATGCTAGACATTATTTCAATAATTATACAATGGAAATAAAAGTAACTAGTATGAAGACGGTGACTAGGCAAATTTTAAGAATGATTTGTGGTTAGAGCCCAGCTTGGAAAATGGTTCTGCGAGAGATTTAACTTGAGAGTAAACTATGTAGAGAGATTTAGTTTGGACAAAAGTTCTGTTCATGGGGAACTATGACGATTCCTCACCATCCATGAAAATTTGCAATTATATATTTGATGTCTGCAGAATGATATGAACATTTGAAGTGAGTTCTGACTTGCAAATTGGTTAGCATCAATCCTGCAAATCGAAATATCCATAAATGGCCGGTGGACTTCTGAGAAGGCAAATGTAATATTTGTTTAAGTTTCTCATTTAAATTTAAAATACTATTTACAATTCAGAAACTTTGGAGAAAATTGTACATGAATCTATATATTAATATAAGATTGCTTTGAAAGGTTTCAAGCATTTTACATGAATAAAAGTGAACTCGGTTAGGCCGTCAGATTTTTAGAAAGCAAAAAGTAAATAATAAACAAACTCTAATTCTTGGAAGTATTAGAGAAGGCTTTTCGTGGATCTCTTCGATAGTTCCCCAAATTGTCGAATTATAAAAACTAAAAAAGACAGCTAATTATATTTGTGAAATTTCCAATCGAAGAGCTTCTAAAAGGCTGACTCATTAGTTACATTATTTTGCATCTCAAAAAGGAACCGAATAATTCTTTGCCTCTATACAAAAACTAGAGATTGTTTGCTTCTGGACACCATTGATCACATTTCACGCGGTCTATAGACAAAAGCAGTAAGAAGGATGCGAGTGTTGCCTTCTATGGAAGAAACATAGGTCACTAAGGTTTGGTTCGTTTCACAGAAAATAATTTCTGGAAAAATGTTTTCCAGATTTTCCGACATTCATTTCACGGAAAATGAATTTTTTAAGGAAAATGTTTTCCATGAAAGGAAAAAAAATCTTCTAAATTAGGAGAAAATGTTTTTCATTTTTGAAAAGTGGAAAATATTTTCCTCACTTGATTTCTCTTATCTCATACCTCCACAAATCCTCACTTTCTCCTCACATTTCTTCTTCTTCTTTTTTAGTCGAATTATTTTTTAATTTTCTTTTTTTCTTTTAAATTAAATAAATTTTAATTTCCTTTTTCTTCTCTATTTCTTTTTTTTTTTTTTTCTTTTCTTTGTTTCACAGCTTCTTCTTTCTTGGCTAGTCGTCGGCCATCGCCAGTGAACTTTGAACTCATTGATTTTAAGCTCGCGCTTATCGATCCGTGAGCTTCAAGCTTGACACTCACGCTCGTCAATCTAGGGAGCAAGCAAGCCTAGTGCTCATCGGCGAGCTCGATGCTCGCCGGTGGCCTGGTCGCGGGCCATCGTCGTGGTTGGCGACCGACCAAGAAAGAAGGAGATGGAAAACAAAGAAAAAAAGAAAAGAAAAAAAAAAAAAAGAAAAAAATAACAGATTTTAAAAACTAAAAATAATAAAAACATTGATTTTAAAAAAATGAAAAATCTATTTTAAAAAATAAAATTAATGAAAAAGAGAATATGAAGGAAAATATTTTTCTTATTAAATAGTAAAAAATATTTTCCACTTTATTTTTAGGTTTCATCAAAACACCGGAAAATAATTACATTTTCCTGAAAAATGACTTTTTGAAAAATATTTTTAAAAAATGTACATTTTCCACGAAACGAACAAAGCCTAATATTCTCTACCTTTGGTCCATATAAAGCAATAATATATTCTTTGTCTCAAACAGACATTGAACCGCAAGGCTCCTTCGGGTGCTTCAAAATGAGACTTGTCATGATACTTTCCTTTTTCTTGGTTCAAACGATTTTGGATTATATTTCTGAACAGAAAGATTCTTTGCAGCTCGACCCCAACGAAGAAAGAAGAAGAATTATGGTTCCATTTCTCTTCTTCTCGAAGTAAAGAAAATGTCGCGATATACTTTCCTTCGTTTGCTGGCCAAAACAATTGTGATAAATGTAGGACTTATCGAACGCCACCCATCCGCCCACTTTCCTACCATCTAAATACTCAATTTTTCAATCTCTTATCTTGGAAAGAATCTATGGATTTCGCAAGTCCTTTTTTAGCGCTCATCAAAGAGTTGTGGGCTTGGCTAGCAACCTTTGGGCTACATTTATTGTCTTAAAGATAATGTCAAGAACGCAAGTGAAGACCTAAAGGCCATGAGCTACGATGTGAAGGTAAGGGTGGAACATGAAGAAAAAGAAGCATGTGCAGTGCGCACGAAACAAGTAGCGAATCGGTTAGCCAAAGTGCAAGAGTTTATCGGTCGAGTAAATCTGACCAAATCGAATGTCTCAGCCGTTGTCTTCCATCAAATTGTTGGTCTAGTTATAAATTGAGGAAAAGAGTTAATAAAATGCTTAATGAAGCAAGATAGCTCCAACCCAGGGGAAAAGAAGTCAACGTTGTGATGTCAACATTGCCTCCTCATCAAGTGCCCATGATGCCTATCAGCAAGACGGTGGGGCTTGATAGTTCCTTTAACGAAGTGTGGAAATGGCTTATGGATGAAAAATAAGGAGGAATGATTGGGTTATATGAAATAGGTGGTGTGGGAAAGACCACTCTCATGAAAAGGATCAACGAGGAGCTTTGTCATGCTAATCATGGATTTGATGGTGGATGGTGGTATCCAAGCAAGTGAAACAAGATAGAATTCAAGACGCCATCAGGAAAAGGCTGGTCATTGAAGATAATAGTTGGAAAGGATGGTCCTCGGATGAGAGGATCCATCATCTATGCGAAGGTTTGACTATGAAGAAGTTTGTATTGTTGATTGATGATCAATGGTGGTGGAGGCTAGACCTTTCAGAAATTGGAGTTCCTCGTCCTAGTCCTGACAATGGATCCAAAGTTGTATTCACAACTCGGTCGAATTAAGTATGCGACCAAATGGTAGTGGACAAGACCTTCAAAATACAATGTTTGACACCCAAAGAAGCCTTGGAATTATTTGAGAACGTCAGCAAATTGACCATAGATTCTCATCTAGATATTCCAGAGCTCGCCAAAGACATTGTTCGAGAGTGTGAAGGGTTGCCACTAGCCCTTATCACCATTGGGCGAGCCATGGTCGGTAAAAATAATCGCTCTAAGTGGAAGTATGTGCCAAGTATGCTCAGGAACAATCCATACGAGCTACCAGGTTTGGACAAAATGTACCGCATACTGGAGTTCAGTTATAATAACTTAGATGACTCTACTCTTCAGCTTTGCTTCCTTTATTGTTGTCTCTTCCTTGAAGATTACCCCATAAGACCGCATAATCTTATTGAGCTCTAGATTGGAGAGGGCTTGCTAAGAGAAACTAATGATGTATACAATATGCGCGATAAGGGACGGTATTTATTAGGGAATTTAAAAATGGCTTGCCTATTGGAAAGTGGGCGTGGTGACATTGAAGAAGGGGAAGAGTATGTAAAGTTGCATGATGTCATCCACGACATGGCAACTTGGATTGCTCGTGACCATGGCCAAAGGGGGAACTATTTAATAGTGATAGAGAGGGAAGAAGACATGTCGAAGAAGATCATCTCCAAATGGGCAGAGGTGGAGAAAATTTCTCTATGGGGAGAATGGATCTAGAATATCGACCAAAAACCACTCAGGTGTTCCTAGCTCAAAACATTGATTGTAAGGGAAAATAATGTGAGGCTTGTGATTTTTCGACTCGATGATAGCTTGTCTGATGGTCCTTGACCCGTCTAACAATGATAATATTGAGTCATTCCCCAAAGAGATTTGCAATTCAATTAGCCTATGTTACTTGAACCTATCGTGGAATTGTATCAAAGAATTGCCTAGGGAAATTAAAGGTTGACTTGTTTACGGTGGTTGCCACTTGAATGTCTAGTAGGAAATTTCCTAATTCCAACAAGGGCAATCACAAGCTTACTGTTGAATGTGTTTAACATGTGGGGATTGGATCTAGGGAAGGAAGAAGAGATAGTGGAGGAATTAGGGAGCATGCAAGGTCTTTTCGATTTATCTATCGAAGTGCACAAATCTTCCTCTGCCCTAAAAATATTCCAATTCTTACAAAGTTGCATAAGGAGAGTATATATTAGGGCTTGCAAGGACTTGACTTACATCCCAATAAGTCACTCATTAAAAGGGAGCGGCAATTTCTCACATTTAGAGATACTTTTTCTAGTCAATTGCTCTCTACTTGTGGAGCTGGAGATTACTCAAGGGATAGGACAAGTGCCCAATTGCTCTTGCTTTCTTAGTCTCTTTGAAGTTTTGGTCCACAAATGTGAAATTTTGGACTTGTCCTAGCTCGTGCACGCTCCGAAATTCTAGAGATTGACAATCCCATGTTGCAATTCAATGGAGAAAATGATCGGGATGAAATTGCAAGAGAGGAATTAGCTGCTTTAGGACTATTCTCACGTCTTGAATTCCTAAGTATCTACAATCTTCCAAAACTACGGAGCATTTGTGACCACGCTCTATTTTACCCTCAAGGGATGAAATTCAAAGTATGGAGGTGTCCTGGTCTCAAAAAGTTGCCGTTAGACTCGAAGAGCACGAGGGGAAGCTTCTCGGTCCAAAGACTGGTGGGCCGAGTTTGAGTGGGACCCAGCCGCCCCGGTCACTTTCCAGTTGTATAAGACGATTCCCGCAGCAGAAATGACGTTTGGAGAGGCGGTGCATAAAATTAGAGTCGAGTCCCTTCCCGGTGACGATTGGATTCCGACCTTAGCGGGGCTGAGCCAGTGAGAGGTGGTTGACAAGTGTGATATTTCTATTTTTTTTTTTTTTTTTTTTTAAAACCTTTCGTTTGTGTGGCGAAGTGTCTTTTCCATGGTTTATGTATTTCTCTGTTGGGATTTCTTTTATTTTTTTTTTGGGAGGGGGTTGGTTTAAGGGGAGGCGTAATGGCGGAACAACAATGCCGCAAGTAGCCATCAGTCTGTATATTTTACCGCAAAGGCCAATTAAATAAAGTTCTTGAACAATTTGGATTTGTCTCTTTTGCCCGGCTTAACCTGAGTGCTTTTCACTTCTTCATTTGTATATTTCGATCTGCAAATTCCTCCTTTTCAATCGTGTCCGTGATTGACTTCCTTTCTCACAAGCTTGGGGGGCGAGGCATCTCCTCCGCTGTGATGAAGCTCTTGATGCGGTTGCCCCCACCGAGAGGTGACTGTCGCTTCTAGATTCAGAGGCCGTTTTCGCCTTCAATGTTGAGAGGATGTGACTCAGTCGTTCTTGGTAGAACAACTTCCCCGGACATTTACCTCTGAAGGTCGAAGCATTGACTCAGTTTTTTGCGGATGCGGTCCTTCCTTCGGTGGTAAAAGGCTGGGCAGTACTGGCATTGGCTGATCCTTCTTACTGAAGTGGCCAAATCTGGTTTCTCCTCTATTAGAAAAAAAAAAAAAAATGTGATCTTTTGGGATCTCCTTGAGCAATATCAGTAGCGTGTATCCTTTCTGTTTTTGAATTGAAGGGAATTTTTAAGAGGCAAATTAAAAGGTGAGAACCCAGTTAATCAATGGCTATTTTTGTCTATGTTGGAGGAATCGTGGTAGGCTCTCTGTATGGAATTTTAGGTGCCTTTTTTCGCTTTAACTAGGGAGTGAGCTTGCTCGAACCTTGTGGAGTTTGGATTCATATTTTTTCTCTATTAATTGACATCACGGGTGGGTCACTGTCGTCAAAAGTACTTGTAACATCACCTGAAGTGAGAGGCAGTGGTCATGGATGCAGTAGATTGTGTCGAGAGGAATAAGAGTGATCTGTTGATTGGCCCTAATTACCTAAAATTAATTTTTTTATCACGAAAAAATTCAAAATAGTAAATTTGTAATAAATTTACCAAAAATTATTATTTTGATTATTAAAAATCACAAACTAATACATTTGTTATAAATATACTTTCTGTAAAAATGAATTAACTATAAAAAAAAAAAAAAAAAAACCATACACCTAATACAATTATGATAAATATAAAGCAAAATCCAAATTAATATATCAATCAATTATCACGTATTATTCAACTCAAAAATTTGACAATAAAATTTAATAAAAACTTAATTCATCACAAATATAGTAGTTTGAAGTAAAAGAAATTAATTTGAAATAAATTTGTTACATTTATATTAATTTGACATTTTAAGATATTAATCCTAAAAAAAAAAATGCAAATTTACATAGCTATCATGATTTACAGTTCAATCTAAACCAAAATTAGATCTCCCTTATCTAACTTTAAATCAAACTCCATCCACTACAAAACCCACGATCCAAGATATAATGATCTCTTTTTAAAAAGATTCGCTTTTTATCCATTTTATACACTCTCAATCAGCTTCTGTCACTGACCAAAAAAAAATCAGCTTCTGTCCAGATCAGGCACGAATTTTTCTAGCGAGACTCCATTAAAGTAAAAAACACCAGATGGGATCTACTGTCTGCATCACCTGCGCCGATCGTTGTTTCTCCCGTCGACGTTCTTTGTAGCTCGCGAGTGGTACCCCGCCATCATCATCTTTGGTCAGCTCTGTCCCAGAAAAGGCTCCAGTTTGGAGGACGCGCAGAGGCTCAAGATCGTCTTTTTGGCTCTGCCCCTGAAGATATTTTTCTTCTTTTACTCTGGAATGATTGGAGCCAAAAAGCGGTAAGCTTTTCGAACCCCATTATGAGGGGAATGTTTTGTTTCTCTTTTCTTGATTATTAAGCAACCAAAAAGGCCGCTCTTTTGGGGCTCCGTTAACAATTCTTGAGGCTCTCGATCTTGATTGCGTTCTATCACGTGTGTGTTTGTTTTCTTCTGAAGCTTCCCTTTTAGTTTCTTTCTTGGTCGAGAGGTCTATGTGGGATTACTGGGTCCATAACGTCCTTGTAGCGCATTGGGTTGTATTTGATGGTGGTCACTGCAGAGGAGGGAAAGTAATTCCAACTGAGTCAGAATGATTTTGTATGTTCTGTCGATGCGAAGTGATTGTTCTTGTGATTCGCTTAGCAAATTAAGCTTTCTATTCAGGCAATTATAGGTGGAAACTATGGGTTGATGAGTTCACCATTGCCATATTTTCAGGGTAGTTGTGTCTTTTCTTTCTCCCTCTGGAACTTCTATCTTCAAATTGATTTCTGCTGTCTGTATCTGATCTGTGCGCAGGATTATATCATGGTGCCACTGTCAATGCGTTGCATCTAAGAAACTAAACTTCCACTTATGCTGTTGGGCGTGCATTGTTAACCTACATTAAAGAATCAAGAATTTTGCTTCCATGTTCACATTGTAGATCTGTATTCTAATAATAAGACTGTCTTCTATTGAGCAACTTTAGTATAACTTAATCATGTGGTGTCCCTACTTATTGATTATGGTAGTGAGCATCTGTAATGTTCCTTTATCAAACTGTCGGATGAGATAGAAACCCCACATCTGTTCTTCTCAATTCAGCATTGAGTGGCTAACATTCGTTCTGGGAACTTGTTCTAAGTATACTAAGTAAGAGGCCAAGACAGATTAGAGGTGTGCAGCAAGCCTGATCAGCTGAGTGCCAAACAAGCTGTGAGTAGTACATGTGTCTTATAAGAACATGAAGCTCTGGCAGTGGCCATGGAAGACATAGGGCAATAGTGCTTACTTTGCAGTGACGTGAGTTTGTGAATTAAGACAGTGACATAATTCAGTGCAGGCAAACGTTCTGAATTTTAGCATTCTAGAGTGCAAAAAGAATTACTACTTAATTCAGGGATACATGACAGAGCATACTGTATGAGATCACAATTAACTTATGGAGATCACCGTTTAATATTGCAATTATTAACAGTAATTTCCTTATTTATGACGGGCATGATTTTCTGTTATTTTCTTTATCTTTGTTCGTTTCCATTATCACTCCACTCCCAATTTATTTCCTTCTGCAGGATGTCTATTACTGAATCTATACAACTGGTTGAGGCGAAAAAATGTAAACTCGGTAGAGCAAGAACAAGTGAAATTATAAGACTATTGCGTGATTTTTCTCCATAAATTGAATGTTCATTGGTTTTCTTTGTGTAATGTCTAGTGATAATACTTTTTCCTTCCCCCAGGTTGAGGTTCATATAGTGTGGTAACAAAATACTGCTCTACCACATGGCTTCAGGAAACGTTCGTCTATTTGATGTGCGGAAATCATCAAACTACTGTTCAAGGCTTTCTTTAGTTGTGTTTGTTGCTTTTAGTTTATTTGCAATTTGGATTTTCCTGCCATCATCTTCCACATTTCCAGTCGAGAATCCAAACTTACTATATCAAGAGAATGATAGTTTGGGACACAGAGTAAATAATGGAAGCTTGGGGAATACTCAGATTCAAAGCCAGGATGTTCCAGATGATGATAAAAGGACGGTTAAAAAGGGTTCAGAAGATGCAGGTGAGCAAACCAAGGTTGATTCTGCTAAGACACTGGAGACTGACCTGGAAGAGGAAATAACAGAAGAGAGCACTCCTGGAAAGACTTCCTCTGAGAAAACTTCTGACAAATCTGATATGAATTTGACAATGAAACTGAGGATAGACAGATGAATAACCAACACAAGAGCAATGAGAGTAAAGAGAAACCAAATATGGGAATGAGCAATACTGATGGAGGTCAAAAGGATGGAGAACAAACATTGGCTGATGAAGAATCTGATTTGGATGAAAAGTTCAATAGATCAAAAGGAAAAGATTCTGACATGGATGATAGTGCCAAAAAACTGAACGCTGAAAATAGCTTAGATGACGTTCAGCAGGACAATAAAAAGGTCAACCAGAATAGTGAAAGGGTCCAGCAAGATCAAGACAATAATTCTGAACAGCCTGCTGCTAACAATAACCTAGATGACGTTCAGCAGGACAATAAAAAGGTCAACCAGAATAGTGAGAGGGTCCAGCAAGATCAAGACAATAATTCTGAACAGCCTGCTGCTAACAATAACCTAGAAATCCAGGAAAGAATTCAGGAATCTAATAATCAGTCAGAAAATTTGACTCAAACAACTGCTTCAAACGGCACTTGGTCAACTCAAGTGGTGGAGTCCCAAAATGAGAAGCTGTCACAACAAGATTCAAAGGAACAAAATGACTACACCTGGAAAGTATGTAACACCACGGCTGGGCCAGACTACATCCCTTGCCTCGACAATGTGTGTGCTGTTAGAAGGCTTCCTAGTACAATGCATTTTGAACATCGAGAGAGGCACTGCCCTGAAGATGCTCCTATGTGTCTTGTTCCTCTACCTGCAGGATACAGGAAGCCAATTCAATGGCCCAAAAGCAGGGATAAGGTTCTTGCTTGTTTTCCCTTTTTCTTGTTTTGGCCATAACCATCTTCTTTTCTCAGCTGGGAGGTGTTTTCTCTTGTAATTACTTCCTTGGTGGATAATGCAGATATGGTACCGCAATGTTCCACATACTCAGCTTGCTGAAGTCAAAGGACATCAGAATTGGCTTAAAGTTACTGGTGAATATCTTACATTTCCCGGTGGTGGAACTCAATTTATTCAGGGTGCTCTCCACTATATTGATATGATTCAAAATGTGAGCTTCTGCACCCTGTCAACTCCCTTTTGCTTATGGCTAAAGTTATTAGATCTGTCCAATATCTACTTAACTTGAACAAGAAGCTTTCTGTTTCGTTATGATTAGTGCGTAAAATGATCCTAGCACACTGCACACATTCACTCTACTTTTAATAATTTGACCAAATGCAGTGCACTTTCTTCCGCTTTTGATGAAATACTGCTTCACAGGAATGATTGGCAAGCATGCCAACTGATTCTGACATGGATTAGGGCACTCAAATTATCTTTTTAGTATCTTATTCCATGATCTACTTCTTTATACTTTGGAAGCATCCCTTCATCTCTCTCTCTCTCTCTCTCTCTCTCTCTCTCTCTCTCTCTCACATGCATGCACGCACATGTTTTTCTGTGGCATGTGCAAGTATGTAAATGTCTGTATTAACAAAAACAGCTGAGCACATTGACAAATGTATGTATGACTTCTACCTAACCACGTGATGTACGTTGACAGATAGATTATATCCAGACTGTAATTTAAAGGTTTGGAGGAAACATCTTACATGGCAAATAATAGTGAGGGATACTAAGCAAATGGTTGATATAGAATTGTGTATAATTTGCTTTTATATATATTTGTTAGACAAGATGGTCAGCTTCTGAAAGATTGGGCTTGAAATAAGGGGATAAATTACTTAAGCAGAGTATCGCATGCAATAACCCATTTTGCAGGTGAATGCAAGCCATAACATCAAATATTTGCACATAGTATTATCTCATCTATGTAACTGGACGATGCTTTAGTTGTCTCAGATCTCAATTTTTTGCTCTCACGGGCAATTTCCTTCCACTAGAGAAGCCTAGACTTCGCAATAAATTTCTATGCATTGTTATTTGGCCAATATAATTCATGGATTACTTCTCGAAATGTGAAGGCAAATCCTGCTATTGCATGGGGGAAGAGAAGCCGGGTGATATTAGATGTCGGATGTGGTGTAGCCAGTTTTGGAGGTTATTTATTTGAAAGGGATGTTCTTACAATGTCTTTTGCTCCCAAAGACGTGCATGAAGCTCAAGTTCAATTTGCACTTGAACGTGGTATTCCAGCCATACTTGGGGTTATGGGAACCAAGAGGCTACCATTTCCCGGTGGTGTTTTTGATGTTATCCACTGTGCCCGCTGTAGAGTCCCTTGGCATATTGAAGGTCATGATCAGAAATGTTGAAATTCCACTTCCTCTCTCTTATAAAAATTCTGATTCCATTTCAATGTGCATTTCAGGTGGCAAACTTCTCTTGGAGCTCAACCGTGTCCTACGACCAGGTGGTTACTTTCTTTGGTCTGCTACTCCAATTTATCGAAGGGACCAAGAAGACGTTGGCATTTGGAAAGGTTGAATATCCTTATTGTGGTGATTATCTAATTGGGATTGTATTTGCGAACTTCATCTTGAATTTCTTATTGTTTTTTTCTCTGGTGATTGCTTGCAGAAATGTCCAAACTGACTCTGGCTATGTGCTGGGATCTTGTCATGATTAAAAAGGACAAACTGAATAAAGTCGCCATTGCAATGTACAGGAAACCAACATCTAATGAATGCTATGAAAAGAGACCACGAAAAGAGCCTCCACTCTGTGATAATTTCGATGATCCTAACTCAGCTTGGTACATCCTTTTTTATCTTCAGATTGGAGTTGTTGCTAAGTAATACTGCACCTGTTGGTTTTTTTTTTTTTTTTTTTTTTGGGGGTGGGGGGGGTTACAAGCTCTGTAGTGCATCTTCTAGATAATGTACTTAAAAACAGTAATTTAGCTCATCAATACAAAGTCACAAAAAGATAAACACATTACTGCCATAGGGAAGTCAGAGGAGGGTTGCTATTTAGTTCACCACCAATGGCTTCATTTGATGGGCCATGCGATAAACTAAGTAATTTGATTTGCACAAGCAAGTACCTCATGTCTCTCGTATGATGATTGTTAGATTATCAGTAGGATGATCCATAGATTATCTCAACGGGATTTCTTTCCATCTTTCTTGTTTGTGAATCTCTTTTCTCGACAATTGTTTTGTAATTACTTGGGTTCAGCAAATCATTCAACTGGTTACCTCCAAGAAAATGCATATTGAGGACATGCAAGTTTTAGAGAGCAGGACTTTAGGCGATTAAGAGCATCACCAGAAAATAAGTCACCTTTATATTCTGATTCTGAAGAAGTGGTCTTCATGCGCGTGCAAAAGTACTTAGGCATAGAAGGCTCTCCTATGGCCTCAAAGGTGTTTTTTTGCTACAAAATGTTAGGTTAACTGCCTCGTACATTGATGATCCTAATTTGAATGACTCTAGGAATGTGACGCTGCAAGCCTGCATGCATAAAGTGCCTGTGGACATGTCAAAGCGTGGGTCCAATTGGCCTGAGAAATGGCCAATACGTTTAGAAAAACCACCATACTGGCTGAATGAACTCGGAGTATATGGCAAACCGGGCCAAGAAGATTTTACTGCTGACTACGAGCACTGGAAAGATATTATCTCCCACACATATATGAATGGCATTGGTGTCAGTTGGTCTTCTATCAGGAATATCATGGATATGAGAGCTGTATATGGAGGGTAAGCTACTCCTTTTGCTTTGGCCATGATATATAAAAGGAGTTCGCTGTTACCATTTGATATGTTCCTCCTGCACATTCATCATGACTTTTAAAGAGCATCGACTTTCTATTGATTTCTGTTCTTATGGAAAGGCCTCTGAATGCACAATCTTTTCCTTCATTTTGGTGTTACATGGATACTTGCATCATATGTTTGTGTTCTTGAGTCAATCTTTCTTTGGTTCTACTTGTAGGTTTGCTGCTGCCCTCAAAGACTTGAAAGTTTGGGTGATGAATGTAATCCCGATTGAATCTCCTGACACACTTCCTATAATATATGAACGCGGTTTATTTGGCATGCACCATGATTGGTGTGAATCATTTAACACCTACCCAAGATCTTATGATCTTCTCCATGCAGATAATCTCTTCTCCAGTCTCAAAAAGAGGTTTTTTTCCTTTCATTATTGAGTCATTCCATTACTTCATCCTGAAGGAGGAAAAGACTCCTTAATATGCTGCTGCTGTTCTTGTGACAGGTGCAACTTGATGCCAGTTTTTGCAGAAGTTGATCGGATTCTGAGGCCAGAAGGAATTCTCATTGTCAGGGATAATTTGGCAACTATAGCTGAGATTGAGAGTATTGCTAAATCTCTGCAATGGGATGTCAGATTCACGGACTCGAAAGACAATGAGGGGTTGCTCTCTGTTCAGAAGACATTTTGGCGTCCTTTAGATGTGGAAACAATTACTTCAGCAATTGCCTAAACACACTGTTGGTGTCAGTTTTTTCAGAAGTTAGCAGCCATTTTGCCGGCGTAGGCTCACAAGGTATCCTTATTTTCCTCCAGAATCTTTTTTATTCCCCTTGTTCAGGAAGTTGTTTCTGATTTGAAAGGATGCATTGTGATACCATTTTTAGGATGCGCGATGGGATAATTTTTCTTTGTTATTGGAGCATCTTTCCATTGACTTATGTGGTATAATTTGTGTTTGACTCATTTTCTTCAGAAAAATTGGTCATTGCATAAACATTAATTCTATGAGTCAGACAAGGCAATCATCAATTTTTCCATCTTCCCTTCCAGCCTCTATAACATGTTCAAACCGTACAATTCTATTCTCATTGCAACACCAAGCCAATCTTTTGTCTCGGACTTGATATATTTTAAATGAATGAATTAAGGCATTTCTATGCGATCAAGTGTGCAAGGCTCTCTGTCCTATTGTCAAACTGTCCTTGTTAGGTTTTAGCGACGGTTCTTTAGTACTCCTCAGCTTTTGGTGGACTATCTGTGTTCACATGATGTGAGCATGCTTCTGGAAAAGTGAGAGGTGAGCAGTTTTTTAAAACACTTCCGATTAGATTGAATTATTCTAAACTTTATCGCATGCAAATGGACAATGCAAAGTCTCATTTAGATCTCTGAATTCAGGCTTGTTTATTTGTTCATTTTGTTATTATCATAAGCAAGTTTAATGCAAGACTGAAGGATATAGGATGAAGAATTAGTATATATATTACTCTGGTTCATAGTCTGACATGCTTACTTGACTTAATAGTACGGCAGTGGCATATGCTCTGCTTCTCCTTCTCAATATCGTCATCCTCATGAGAACCTTTTGAGTGATTGTTGGAACCAGGTTTGGTTACTTATGTGCTTCAGAATCTGAAGTCTAATTTTGCTTCTCTGTTGTGTGCAGCAGATATACTAAACATCACACGCTGAATTTGGATAATATGAGAGCCAAGCAAGGTGTTTTGGCGACTTGAGCATGTACAAGAGCACCAGTAGCATGTCACCAGGCTGTTGCTGCTCTATCTAAATGCTCAATCTCGAGGTTTAGGCGATCGTGGTAATTTCTCCGCAGGTGGCACCCGTAAATGAGATTTTAGGACTGCCATTTCACAAGATGGATCACATCTTGCATGCGAAATTCATGTCTGGACACTATTGTTGGTGTTGTAAGAATTGGTAAGAAATGCATGGTTCTGTCAGCTATTTCAGGAGAGATTACTGTGATTGAGATGTCATGGTGGGGATGGGGGCTAGCATTTTGACATTGATAGGCTATCGGTATATAACAGATACCTCGGTTTTCGTTGTCCATTGCTGCTTTTCATCATCTTTTTATTTTTCATTCTTTCTGACACGTCCGACCGTGTGGGATAAGCATATACGATAAACAGAACGGCGCAATCGTAAATGGGTTCACCCCGTTTCTGCGATGGAAAATTGGGGCGTTCTTCGGTGATCTGCTTAGCCAGATGAGCATAATGCACCCTCTTTAGGCAAAAGTAATGTCAACTCAGTCATGTAAGTAATTCGATCACATATAAATTATCTCAGTTTTGATTCTAACGTTAATTTTCTTTTCATGTTGAAGTAATGGCTTTCCAAAAATTTCCGTTCTTGCGAACTATTTTGAGAAGGTGATTTTTATTTATTTATTCTAGGTTTAATTACACTTTAGGTCCCCTAATTAATGTTATTGGTGCAATTTTTTCGGATCATTTTTATAATCGAGCCTATTTTTAATAATGGCTATCAACTTAACCCAAGAAATCGATGACTCGACGTTAATGAAACAGCCAAAATTCATAGACTTTAAAAAAGGGCTTGTTGCCCGTGCGACGGTATGAAGCGGCGAGGATGGACCGATCCTCACTCGTGACTTGCTAACCCTTGGTTGGGCTGAGCGAGGTCTCGACGACGGTCATACCTAAGATACGGTACAATAAAGAAGTTGATATTTATGACCCGAATGGAACTATAGAAACATGGCCAGAATGGAAAATCAACGTAGATGTTCATTCCACTTGCCCAATTCAAACCTCATTGTGGATGACGTCGTTGTTGCAAGAATTGGAGCTCGGGAAAATTAAGGAAAAACAACGTAAATGTTCACATTGGCTAAATATTAGTCATTGTCATCGAGTGGCCATCTTAGTTGGATTTGATCAGAATTGGTGTCTAACGAACTTGATTGAAAATTTTGTGAAAGTAAAAGGATTTAATCAGATAAATTAATAGTGCATTGATTTGATTAGAAAAAAACATGAAAGTACATAAGCAAAGGATAGAATCATTCCCGAGAGAGCTAGCACTAATCCAATGGAAATTGGCTTGGGCATGAGGAGATATTCAACTCCACAAAAATGAACGTCACCTGTTCAACTTTTACTAATTGCATGTAAACAGTTTTGGGGCAAAACCACCTAAACATGCCAAAAGCCTAAATTTAACCAGTTCGTGAGGCTTAGAGAGTGTTGCATAAACTTTCATGTAATTGGCCAACTATAACTATGCCCTGGGATTATTAAAAAAGAAGAATTCTAATAATGATTTATTTATTAAAGTTTAGATATTCAGAAACCAGTAGCGTTAAGTAGGAAATATCTATTTTAATTTTTTAGGGATGGGTGCACCAAGCAATTCTTAAACTCGTAACAGAAGTGCAATAAAATATTAAGATTTATCTAAAAGTTGCAATAAAAATTATTAGTGATGGAAAGAAAAAGAAGACATTTGGTTTATCATTTTATCAAATTGAAAAGTTTTGTATCGATACCACAACAAAACCGTAATTCAAATACTGAAAAAAAAAAAACAGCCTAAGAAATATTTATCACAAAGAGTAAAGTTAAGAACAACGCAAGGGAATCTTGATTCTAATCATATAAGCATGAACCCCATGTTCTGACAATACTTAAGAGTTTCACCTTATGCTACAAAAAGGTTTTCGGAAAAATAAGATCAATCACCAAATTGATCTTCAGGCATAGAAGATATTGAATTAATCCTAACATGAAAATATATATACATATATATACATATATACATATATATGTATATATATAGTAAGCTGTGCCTTTGCGCTCGATCTACGCGTGACGTCTTCTATTCAAATCATGGGGAAGTCAAATTCGACCGACACGGAGAAATCATCGGCCAGCACCATTGTTTTCACACTGCTTTTGCAAGATATCAGACAGAGACATCACTCTGTTCACTTCCGGACCCGAACCGGAAGGTTTCGTCCAGCTGCATCAATGGTCGTGCGGAGACGAGATCTGAGTCGACGTCCTCCGCATTTCTAGGAGCGGGGAGCACGGACGCGCTCATTGGCCCAGCTCGGTCGCGGGGAAGCTCCCGCTTCGCCCGCTGGTGACGTCCGTATCTGAGGATCCGCCGGCGTAAAAGCCATCGGAGGCCGAGAGGAGGTACGCTTTTTCGCTACCCATCTGCGAAACGTTGCTGATCTCTCTCTTCCTTCGTGATGGGTCGACCAAAGGCCGCTCCTTTTTCGGTTCTGTTGAAGAAACTCTTTTGGACGCTCGAATCTCGACTGGGGTGATCCGCAAAATTTTCATTTTCGTTTTGCTCCTTGGTTTTCTCCTGAAGCCTGTCTATATTAGTGGTTTCTTGGTCGAGGGTCTACGTGGGATCGGTGTGGTTCCTGGGTGTCTAACGTACTTGTAATGCTTTTGGCTTGTATCTGATGCTCACGCGGCAACAGTCTTGGTTCTTTTGGAGCTGTTGTTTCTGCCCTCAATGTGGGGTTTTCTGCTGGCTGAATTTAGAATTTGCCCAGATTTATTCCATTTTGGTGCTGCTATCATCTTATTAAACAATACAAAATTTAGACTTTGCGGGACCAGAAATATTTAGACTTTGATACATAATAAATTGTCCATCATTTTTTTATAGACAAACGAATGAGGCATCGTTTGCATGTGTGCAACGAGACTGGACTGTCATCTATGCTCATCGGAGCAAATCAATAACCTCAATCTATGTATGACAACTCAGCCATTTGATTCCATATTTGCCTTCTAGATTTGCATACGTGTAATCAATTTCTACCTTTCGAGTGACTTTAATCTTACCTTTGTTGATCTTTTAGAAAGAAATGAGACGTAGGATCTGTTTTTTACCAATTTAGTATTGAGCAAGATGCACCCTGTAAACTATGGCTATACCTGATCAATTGAGTGCCAAACAAGCTATGATTATTGCACTAAGTATGCCGTGTTGGTGTAGGAAACTCCGGCAGTGGAGCGTCCAGTGACATATGCCAATATCACTTAGCTGAGAGGTCCATTTTGTGAATTAAAGCATTGACATAACGCATACTGGAGCAAACGTTTTGCAGATTATGCATTGTAGAGTGCCAAAAAAATTATTACTTAGACAGAGACAGAAAATAGGCAAACAACGGCATAAAGCAGAATCTGTAACCTGTCAGAGATCCAACCTACTTTATGCTAGCAATTTTGGCTGTCAACACAATTATCTTTTACTTTTTGCATTGATTTCCATTTTGCTTCAGTCCAGAACCATTTTCTTCTGCAGCATGTCCATTAGTGAATTTGTAAAACTGTCATGTGATTCGCTAATAATTGAATGTTCATTGCCATCCTTTGTGTAATCTCTAGTGATTGGACTTTCTTCTCTCACAGATAGAGGTGCTTATAGCTCAGAAAAATATTTACAGCATTAGCACATGGCTTCAGGAAATTGGTCTCTATTCGATGTGAGGAAATCATCAAATCACTGTTCGAGGCTTGCTGTAGTTGTGTTTGTTGCTTTTAGTTTATCTGCGATTTGGATATTCCTTCCATCTTCGTCTACGTTCCTGGTCCGGAACCCGGACTTGCCACATCAAGAGAATAATAATTTGGGACAAAAAGTAACCGATGGAAGCTCAGGAAATTCTCAGATTCAAAGCCAGGATGTTGTAAACAATGACAAAAGATCAGTTGAAACAGAGTCGGGGAACACAGTTCAGCCAACCAAGGCTGATTCTGCTAATAGAGTGGGGACTAACCAGGAAGAGAAAATACCAGAGGAGAGCTCTAATATGAAGACTTCCTCAGAAAACAAACCTGAAAAATCTGACATTGAATCTAAATTTGAGGATGAAACGGAGGATATACAGAAAAGTAACCATCACAAGGGCGTTGAGACTGGAGAGAAACCAAATATGGAAATGAGAAATACAGATGGAGGTCAAAATGGTGGAGAGCAAACTATGGCTAGTGAAGGATCTGATTCTGATGAAAAGTTAAATAGCTCAAAAGGAAATGATTCTGACATGGATGATAGCACCAAAAGACTGAATGCTCAGGATAGCTTAGATGAGGTTAAGCAGGAAGAAAAAGAGGTCAATCAGAATAGTCAGAGGGTTTGGGAAGATCAAGACAAGAATAATGAACCACAAGTTGCTGACAATAACCTAGAAACTCAGGAAATGCTTCGGGAGTCTAATGATCAGTCGGATAAATCGAATGAGATAACTGCTCAGCAAGAGTCAATGTCTAAGGAACAGAATGACTATGTCTGGAGAGTTTGTAATACCACGGCTGGGCCAGACTACATTCCTTGCCTTGACAATGTGTATGCTGTCAGAAGGCTTCCTACTACAATGCATTATGAACATCGAGAGAGGCACTGCCCTGATAATGCTCCTACCTGTCTTGTTCCTCTACCAGCAGGATACAGAAAACCTATTCAATGGCCTATTAGCAGGGATAAGGTTCTTTTATTTCATTCATTTTTTTCATTTTTTTCATTAACCCCCTTTTCTTGTAGTTCTTCGGTAATTATAGTCTGTGGTTGATGCAGATATGGTTTTATAATGTGCCACATACCGACCTTGCTAGGGTCAAGGGAGGTCAAAACTGGGTTAAAGTTGCTGGTGAATATCTCATATTCCCTGGAGGTGGTACCCAGTTTGTTCATGGCGCTATCCCCTATATTGATCGGATTGAAGCTGTGAGCTTTTACACCATCTCAATTGGCTTTCTCTTACCCTAATATTTTACTGCACTTATATCTGCTTAGCAAGGACATGAAGCTTTCCTGTTCATGAAATAATTCTGATGTTTGTTTAAGCCAAATAATTTATTTTTTTTCGGTTTGTAGTTTATGTAAATGTGTGTCTTGATGAGAATAGCGAGGCATAATACCTACATAGTATGGAACTTCTACCTGATCAAGTGGTGGTATAGTAACACATGATGTCCAAAGGACTGTGCTTTAGAAGTTGGAAAAATAGGAAGGGGAAGAGATGCTAAACAGGCCAACATAGGTGTTTCATTTTCACACTTATTTACTGGACATAATGGTTAGCTTCTGTACCTGTGGCTTCCAATTACTCCATATGATGAGAGGTGTGGCATGTATTGAAGTTTGCATGTGATGGCATATTTTGTGGGTGAGAGTAAATGAAGTGCCAAATATTTGGATGTGGGTAGGTCATGTATTGGAAGGATTCTTTCGCTGTTGTTTAGTTCAAATGGACCATAGAGGTTTTCATCAAATACAAATTGCTCGATTATTGAAGTGCCTCCTGCATTCTCTAATTCCTATGACATTTTTTAGTGAAGGCGTCACTTTTGCTAGCACTTTTAACTTTTTTTTTGTGACGTGTAATAATAACCTACTGTATTAGGTAAGTTATTCCCCATTGCTTATTGGATCATTAAAGTTCACATTCCTGATGGCTATATTTTACTGTCTCAAATCCGGGTCATTTACACGCATTAATGCTTTCCTTCTAGTCGAGAAGCCCGGACCTTCTAATAAAATTCAATCTGGTATAATCCAAGATATTTTGTTCATGGACTTCTTGCCTTCATTTGCTTGTAGGCAAAACCTGCTATTGCATGGGGGAAGAGAACCCGGGTGATATTAGATGTTGGATGTGGTGTTGGCAGTTTCGGAGGTTATTTATTTGAAAAGGATGTTCTTACCATGTCGTTTGCTCCCAAAGATGAACATGAAGCTCAAGTTCAGTTTGCACTTGAACGGGGTATTCCGGCCATGCTAGCAGTCATGGGCACCAAAAGGCTACCATTTCCTAGTGGTGTTTTTGATGCTATTCACTGCGCTCGCTGTAGAGTCCCTTGGCACATTGAAGGTCATTTATATATGAGCCTGTTGACATTCTTCTCCTGCTCTCGCTCGAAATGTGAATTTGGTCTTAATATATGTTTCAGGGGGCAAACTTCTCTTGGAGCTTAACCGCCTCTTACGGCCAGGTGGTTACTTTGTTTGGTCTGCCACTCCACTTTATCGAAAGGGTGCAGAAGATGTTAGCATTTGGAAAGGTTGATGTGGTGGACATTTAATTGAAATGGTATGTTTAGAACTTCATCTTAGATTGCTCATTGTTTCTCTCTGACAATTGCAATGCAGAAATGTCCAAACTGACTACGGCTATGTGCTGGAACTTCACGTTGATTAAAAGGAAGGACAAACTGAACAAAGTGTCCATTGCACTGTACAGGAAACCAACATCTAATGAGTGCATTGAGAGTAGAACCAAAAATGAACCTCCACTCTGCAATGACTTGGACGATGCAAACTCAGCTTGGTACATCTTTTGTAATCTTAAGATTTGGTTTGTTGCTAAATATTACCATACCAGTTGGTTCTTTGCATGCTGGCTGTGGAGTGTATCTGCTTGATAATGTACTCATAAGAAATTAAAAAGTTAACAGATCAAACTTAAGCAAAGTACGAACAACCTAAACTAATTCCAGAGGGCAATGAAAGGACAGTCGCTACCTATCTTACCACCAATGGCTTCATTCCAGTGACTGCAGAATTATCTTATATAACACATTATGATTTTTAGATACAACGTAAACTAATCATTCATATACATGAGTGTGTGTGGGGGGGTGTTTTTACTCCATCTCAACTCGAGGGGCTTCTTTCTAGCTTTCTCCAATGACAATCTTTTTGTGACAAATAAAGGCAACTCTTGGTTTTGCAATGCCTTATCATCATTTAGTCATTCAAATAGCTTCGGAAATTATAGAAAGCAGAATATCACTCCACATTTATGCATATTGAGGAATGGAAATCATAGACAGCAGAATATCACTCCACATTTGCTTACCCCCATGAGGTGATTCTAGAGAAGTGCTCCTCATCTGCAAGCAAAACTACTTTTCCAGGAAAGCATCTCAAACAGTAAAAAGTATCATATGTAGTGGTGATATCGCATTTTGCTGACATGGTATCACTCGGCTAATCACGTCCCCCATTCTGCTTGCATGATAACCGCCAATTTTTCAAATTTCGAAATTTGGAAGGGTTTGGATGGCTGGGCACCACAAGATATATGGTTCACCATTTTTTCTCATATGGCCTTCAGGGTGTAAATCTACTACAGAATTTTAGTTAATTGTCTCTTATATTCATATTCCTATTTTGAATGACTCTAGGAATGTGACACTGCAAGCCTGCATGCATAAGGTGCCTACAGACATGTTGGAACGTGGGTCTCAATGGCCTGAGAACTGGCCGCTTCGTTTGGGAAAACCACCTTACTGGCTGAATAACGTTGCAGTAAATGGCAAGGCGACCCAGGGAGATTTTACTGCTGACTATGAGCACTGGAAAAATATAATCTCCCAAACATATTTAAATGGGATAGGTGTCAGCTGGTCTTCTATTAGGAATGTCATGGACATGAGAGCTGTCTATGGAGGGTAAGCTACTTCTTTTGCTTGTGCTAGGATTGGGATAGGAATTTGCTATTTCCCTTCCTCACATGATTTCCATTGTTTTGGTTGAACTTGTAAGTGAAAAGTAGTAATTATGCTTTCTGTTAACATTTATATATATGTTATCATGTGGCATCAATAGGATTTAGTTCAGTAACTAGACTAATATTATGTGCTCACCACCCTTTCATATGAATGTTCCTTTCCTTGCAGAAAATTCTCAGACTAGAAAATTGTTTCTCATGCTGGTATTATTTGATTGTGTGTGTGTGTGTGTAAATATATATTTATTTGTATATTTACACATGATTTTGCATTCTTATGTCAATATTTCCTTGTTTTGACATGTAGGTTTGCTGCTGCGCTTAAGGACTTAAAAGTGTGGGTAATGAATGTAATCCCGATCGACTCTCCTGACACACTTCCTATAATCTATGAGCGTGGTTTAATTGGAATATACCATGATTGGTGTGAATCATTCAACACTTACCCAAGATCATATGATCTCATCCATGCAGATAATCTGTTTGCCACTCTCAAGAAGAGGTTTTTCTTTTTCCACTCATCTCTTGAGTCATCCCATTACTGAATCCTTCAGGAGGAAAAAATGCCTCATTATGCTGATGTTTTTCTTGTTACAGGTGCAAGTTGGTGCCAGTTCTTGCTGAAGTTGATCGGATCTTGAGGCCAGAAGGAATTCTAATTGTTAGGGATGATACGGAAATTATATCTGAGATTGAGAGTATGGCTAAATCTCTGCAATGGGAGGTCAGATTCACACACTCAGAGGACAACACGGGGTTGCTTTGTGTTCAGAAGACATTTTGGCGCCCTGTTGATGTGGAAACAATTGCTTCGGCCATTGCTTAAGCAAATGATTCACTTATGTTGTTCTCAGGAGTTGGCTCATGTTGCTGGCATTAGTTTACAAGGTACCCTTATTTTCCCTGAGGATATTTTCCTTTGTAAATCAGGAAGTCCTTGCTGAATGATGCAATACTATTCAGAACAGGCAATGCTATGATTAACCTCAGTCATTTTAGCATCTTCTCATTGACTCATCCATACAAAGCTTAGTTGTCTAATTCATTTCTTTCTGAATATTTTCGTCTTTGCATACATTAAGTTAATTTAGAAGAGGTAATGCGTTATTTTTTGTCTCCTCCACTATAATATTTTTAGCCCATGTGTACCTGTTCTAACCACAGCACCAATCATTTTTCCTCTTGAACTTTGTACATTTTTTATGGCCACATTAAGGTATTGTTCCGTGACTTTGTATGCAAGGCTCTCTCTCCTACGATCTAATTGTCCTTGTTAGGTTTTAGCTATGACTCTTATTCGGACTCTTCAGTTTTTTCGGTGATTTACATGCATTGATCATTATTTGAGCATGCTTTTGGACAAAGGGAGACTGGAGAAGTTTTTCACCTCACATGTTGTAATAAAGGGCATTACTCTCAACTTTTATTGCATGCAATTGGATAATCCAACAATGTCAATTAGATCTCTGAACTTAGGCATGTTTTTTTATCATTTTGTATGATCACAATCAACTTAGAGCCAAACTTTGAGGATAAATAGTTACAATGAGTATTCAATGTGCTACTCTAGTACATAATCTCATATGCTTTCTTAACTCTGTTTTATGGCCCCGTCCCCTTCTCCTTCTCCAGTACCATGACCAATCATCATCATGAAAGCCTTGTGAATGACAGTTCAAACCGTGTGAGGTTATTATGGGCTTCGTGTTACGAAGTCTAATGTTGCTTTCAAATATGTGCCAGCAGATTTACCAACATCATACATTGAACTTGGATCAAATGAGAGGCAAACTAGCTGATTTGAAGACTCAGGCACACACAAGGGTACCATTAGTATTCCATCTAGCTGTTGCTGCTCCTTTTGATTGCTCAAGTTCGAGTTTTGGGTATGTAATGTAATAATTTTTCACCAAATGGGACTTCCATTCACCAGATGGAGCTCATTTTGCATGTAAAATGTGTCTTGTTAGATTTTTGTAACTGTCCTTTTTTTTGTTTATTCAGCACCTGTTCTACATAGACAACTTTCATAAATTCAACCTTATTTATACGAAGTAACAGATTGAGTAGATAAATCTGAAGGTCATGCTGCAAAATGCAATATTCCAGTACAAGTAAGACCGTAATAGTTCTATACATCATCTGAACTTATACAGGATGACCAATTTCTGCATATGTTTGGCTTTCTCGACTTGGACATTTTGCTACCTTTAACGACCATGAGCAACAATATCAAGTGTTTGATTTGGTCCACCAACTCAGAACCCCTCTACTTTTGGATGATAACCTTGTATTTTTTGCCCTTCATGTCATTGTTCTTGCTTCCAGATCTTCCTACTTATGTCAGCAGGGAGACCAGAGAAAATATGTGAAGCCCCTTGGGGATCCAAATCTTGGAAATATATGGGTGTTCCTATTCTTGACTTGTGGTTTCTAAGTACCTTGTGCAGTGCAACAAGTCCATAATAAGCTTTCAAGGAGGAAGGCGAACTGCTTTTCTTGTTGGGGCCTTGCAACCCTTTTCAAATCTGTTTCTACTAGTCTTCCTGTTTCCATAATGCATATGACTTCTGTCCCTGACGGTATTTGATGTGAAATCGATCATAGTAGAAGTTATTTTTGGGTGTTCTCATGAGATTGTAAGGGTTAGTGGGACGCTATTGGTTCAAAAGGATGCATTATGGTTTAAGACTTTCACAGTGCACTTGTCCAGGATATTGCCTTGGTTCCTAAACTGTATGTTTTTGGAGTGATGAACGAAATTTGATCTTAACACAACAGTCAAGAAATTCATCCTCCCAATCAATCTTAAAATGTATTTTCTTTGTTAGACTACCTCTATAATGATATCATATGAAGTATCCAGCTTTCCTTGTTCTCTGCTGTATCAGTGGCAATAAAAAAGTAAAGTAAGATGGTTTTTTCTTCTGGCTAAATTGATGTTGCTATGGGTATGATGTCTTTCCAATTCGTCTTATTTCAGTTGGCCAGCAACTTGAGCTTGGGTAATTCATGGCTTTAAGTAAAATTGCTTGGTGTCCTTTTTTCGTGATAAAAGAAGTCAGTTGCACATGCCTTGAGGCATTGCACTTTTGTTCATAAACTATGGTTAGTTCATTTGCACAATTATTTGGGGCTTTCTTTTCAAGTTAACCTTGCGCTTGATTTAAAATTGCTCATCTATGGTGTTGTCCGAGTCTGAATATTGCTTAGAGTAGTTTGTTTGCTGAGGGGTCTTGGTACTTGTGGAAAAACGGGAACTCTGTTTTTTTCTCATTGAAAAGAACATCAATCATTGGGCTTGCAAACTCAAATTGGTAAGTGCTCAGAACAGAATTTTGTTTCTTCCCCTTTCAACGCAACATTGGATGACTTGAGCTTGATGGCTTGGTGTGGAAAGGGCATATCCTTGTGAGGAATGGGTCAATGTTTATATCATTTAGAGTTCTTTCCACAGCATGCACAGAGCTATAACCAAATTATTCAGGGAGACTTGGTCGGCAACTGGGTGCCGGGCTTCTCTATTCCACTTGTGTGGTGTTTGATGTCGTTGGAGAGTTTGATCGCAGTTAAAGAAGGATCCTCATTAGCCAAGACTCCGAACTTCATTAGGTCGATAGGTGAATTTGATGCTGCTGTTATTAGCCATCAAGCGGACTCTCTGAGTAATTTTCACCTACTGTAGCCGCTTCAAACAGGACAAGCGAGGTACTATCCGTCGCAATTGTTTTCACGTTCTAGCATACTTATCAAGAACCAAAATTCCACGTTGAAGGCCTTTAGTTATCTTTTCCTTAAGAGCTGATGAATTTGTACTCTCTAGGGGTGTATGTTGTCTTAGCTAGTGTAATTGCCCCTGATCTAATGACCAATGTAAATGAACAACAAAGCGCAATTTAATCTCATCGTGAGAATTGACCTTACAGAGTGACAATAACGACACCATGATAGTCTATCGAGCTCTGATTCGGCATCGACAACAGTGGAAGGGAGAGGAACGGAAAGCCATGTGCTTCTCAAGTTTCAAATTTCAAATTCTCGAAATGTGGAAAGATTATCATAACCTGGCCTGCGGATAAAGTTGACGCAGGCCTGACTCTCCACGGTATAGCAAAGCAACAAGAGCAAGAATCATCTGAATGGCCTTTCTTCTAGAGAACACTTGATCAATGAATCTCTTAATTCCAAGATCCATTTTTCCCTTATTAGCAAAGGCCTCCATTATTCATCTATCAACTTCACAACATTTCCTCTTGAGAGTCTATGTTGTGAAAAATAACATATTCACGGTGATTGTTATTGTTTGTCATTTTTTTTTTTTTTTTATAAATCAAACTTAACTAAAATGAAAGTCCAGAAAAGGTTAATTTTTTTGGACTCGGGGCTCAATGTCGAGCTTGTACCTTCCAGTTCCATTCATTTGATTGGGCAATCGGAAGCAAGATAAGCTAGGCATTATAGTTTATCAGCCGTAACACGTGGTTTATGTTTCAGATGCATGTAGGTTGAGAGCAATCTCTATTTTTTAAAAATGTTTTGCTGAATAGTAGAGGTGAGAAGTTTATAATAATGGGGCATGTTGCACAAAGTAGCGAAAGGTGGACCATGGACCGCACTATTCCACTTCCAACTCCTCACTGTCCCCGGCAAGCCAGCACCACGACATTCTTTTCTTTGCTAGAAGTAACCAAAATGCTTCCCCTCCTCTAATTTGTGGACATCTGTTCCGCTGAGAATGAGTAGATTATTGTAATTTTCAAGAACCACAAGAGTTTTGTCTTTAATAATGGAAATGATGTCTGGTTTTCCCCAAGTTGGTAAAAGAAAATCCATGGCTACAATTGTAACTCATTGCATTTTAACATATAGAAATCTCTGTCTTCTGAAAAGTGGGGGACAAAGCAGTGTAGATGCCGCTTTAGGACCCAGTTTTTAAGTACTCTTACCGGTAAAGTTGGTCTGGAGCTCTTCGTGCGTGTTATCATGATTGAGGAATGAAATCATGGATGGATAGTCTAGGGGGATTAGGGTTGGCAGGACAAGAACCATAGGGCTTAGACTGTCGGAATCATAGATTAACAACAGATGCAATGCATTCTCATGCTGAGTTCAGCCTCTTCATATGCACACATATTGTTCTTGGAACATTGGTGTCATTGTATATTGCATTTGGCAATTGATTTATAGTTAACCCATCAATAGAAATGAAAAAGACACGAATAACCTTACCAAGAGAGTGTAATATGTAATGCTCATATCATGTGTAACCATGTGTAATACTAATGTGATATCTCCAAACTAGTTTGAGGTTATGTATTTTTTATCGTCAAACTTGTGTAAAAAAGAAAAGAAAAGAAAAGAAAAGAAAGGTTGGTGTTTCATGTCAATATGCTGTGTTTTGATATGATTAAATTCCCATGACAACTTTGATAAGGGAGAATTCTTAACCAGA
Organism: Eucalyptus erythrocorys; assembly: GCA_014182555.1. NCBI lineage: Eukaryota > Viridiplantae > Streptophyta > Magnoliopsida > Myrtales > Myrtaceae > Eucalyptus > Eucalyptus erythrocorys. The sequence goes on from CM024602.1 coordinate 50,383,922, forward strand.
CCAAGAAAAAGGAAAATGAGGCACCTACACGAGAAGTATTTCTGGTGGCCCATCCTAAACTTTTTACTTTAGAACCCTGAATGATATTATATCTCACGCCCACTAAGATTCTAAGGCTCTACTAAAAGAATGGGGAATGAAACAACAAGAGAATTATCAAACACCCCACTGTCTGCCATTGAATCACCTTTCCTCAACCAAACCAGTTGGCAATCTCCTCATAATACTCAACATGTCTGCTTTCACAAACCTTCTAAAGCTCTTCTCTCTCCCCAAAAGGATGGCTCTGACCATTTCTCTGATCACTCCCAAACATGTCATCAGCTTCTTGGAATAAGCACAAGTGCTTGCTATTGGTGATGATCACTCTTGTGGCATTCACAGTTGCATCAGAAGCATCAAGAGTGCCCAAGGAGTATTGGGAGCAGATGTTGCCCAAGAAGTTCCCCACTCCTTCCTCTTCTCCATCGAGAGGCACCAACTCGGTCTCTGCTTCGGCTTCCATGGCAGTGAAGATGGACCAGGCTCATCCCTCATCAGACGGAAAGGTTTAGATTGATGCTGATTGTAGATATTTGGTTCCCACATTTGACTTTTTGCAAGATGGTTAGTCCCGAAGAGAGCACTTTTGGAAGGAAAGGGCACGAAATTTTGTCGACGCAGCAGTGATATAATGTTCATGGACAGAGATAGAGAAGCTGGGTTTTCCTGACTGCTTGGGCAGAAATGAGGCTTTGGCATGCGATATAGACTAATGGATAGATGGTCATAACATGACGAAAGGTTAAATCCTTGTAGAAAAGGATTCAAGAGTTTAATTCAATTATTGGCCGGATCTTTCTTGTAGTTATCAAGCCGAATATATCCTTACTGCAGAATAGTCTTTGTAGATATATTGCCAAATCTGGGATTCTGACACTGATTCTTCTTGTAATTTTAATTATGTAGTTATGCTCAAAATTAGCATTATGTAACTAGCATCCAACTCTGATGTTATCTCAATTGTCTTACCCTCTTTTTGAGTAGCAAGAATATTTGGACATTTTATAAATTTACATAACAAGCTTGCCTGTTGCTACATAATTGATCAAATCTGGCTGTGCAATGCATTTCAAGGTTCCAATTAAACCTCTATGCATCTTTCCATCAACCATATTTTCAGTATCATCCTTCCCCTGCTTTGAAGCAGAGGAAATGACAATTTTCCTTGATCCATCTTGAATATCCCTTCCCTGGCAGAAATTGACATAAATATATTTCTCGAGAGAACTAGATTCCTTCATTGGATTGAGAAATTCGAATGCCCAGAAAGTAACTTATAAACCTGAGCGCGATCAATTTGAAGTTCTTCATGGTTCTTACTGCAATTATCATTGCTGAATCACTTCCAGCCACAACTAGCAAAGTACCACCGTACGGACACACCGTCAAAACTCAAGTTGTGCTTTCAAATGAAATTTGGCCTCACTTCTCTTGAATTCGCACTAGCTGAACCAGGTTCAAGGAACTTATTGCTTTCCTACAATGCTTCATTCAGCTTGGGCACTGTTTTGCTCTTTGCATGTGACAGATCCCAGCTCCTAAACTGGATAAGTCAGCAATTGAGTCAATCCATACAAAATCCTTCTAATGGAAGGGAATTCAGGCAGAGACTTACAGCAGGGTGACATCATTCTGACAATGGATTAATTGATCACTAGCCTAATATGACAGTAACGCATGGACAGTGTACGAAAATCGCTTAAGTATGCCGTCACATTAGTGTCTGTCAGTATCTGAAAACATTACAGATCTCCTAAATTAGTACATTAAACATGAGAGATACCCCCAACTAAAACCCGTGTATATTATTATCTCCCTATGTTCTGTTTATTCAGCAAAAAGGAAAAGAGAGTTCCACAGAACACCAGAAAAAAGTAACTTTTTCAATTGACTCATATTGACACTGGCTAATGAATAATGAATATTATATATGTCAAGGGTACAATGTTGTACAATCTTTCTCATCTGCCACTATTAACTGGTGGCATGGCATGGTTTTTCATGCTATCAGTGTACCCAGTGTTTGTGGTCTTACTACTATCTGCATAAACAATGGAGTCGGTCATCTCTCCAAGCAAATGAACTGTCTCTTCTGAATTCAAATCAATATTAACCCACGGATGGTTAGCCATTGCCCTTATTCCATCCAATTCAGTTGCCACTTCCTTCATGGTTGGCCTCTCTTCGCCTTTTAATTTCAAGCACCTCTTTGCAAGATCGGCAACCCTCTTCACTTGCTCATTGTCTTCGTGTGCAACAAGTTCCTCAACAATTTGAAACAAACGATCTTCTTTAAATGCTGAAAGAAAGTACATGGCCAAGCTCCTCTCTTCTTCAGGTCGATCGAAAGATAGCGCCTTCTTCCCTGTCAACAACTCGACTAGCACAACGCCAAAGCTATAAACATCGCTTTTTTCTGTCAATTGACTAGTGTGCAGGTATTCAGGGTCTAAGTATCCCAATGTTCCTTGAACCATTGTAGACAATGCGGCTTGGTCAAGCGGGACTAATCGTGAAGCTCCGAAGTCAGAGACTTTTGCAGTGTAATTAGCATCCAAGAGGATGTTCGTTGACTTGACGTCTCGATGGATGATAGGAATGGAAGCTGCAGAGTGCAAATATGATAGAACTCCTGCAGTTTCCGACGCAATTCTCAACCGGGTCTCCCAGGACATCTTGGAGGACTTGTTCGGGTTGTGGATATGTTCGAAGAGAGTCCCATTGTTCACGAACTCGTACACTAACAGAGGCACTTCTGTTTCCAAACAACACCCCAATAGTTTGACCACATTTCGATGATTGATCTGGGAAAGGACTATGACCTCATTAATGAATTGCTCAATTTGGCTCTCATCCACCAACTTGGACTTCTTAATCGCAACTATAGTGCTATTAGGCAAGATCCCTTTGTAAACGGTGCCATATCCTCCTCGACCGACTATTCTGCTGTCATCATAATGGTTGGTGGCCACCTCTAGCTCCTCAGCATTGAAGATTTTTGCGGCATTTGTGGTTCTATCTTGTTCGTGTAATTGTTGTTGCAAAAGCAAGCCACCATTTTGCTTGAAGTATTGTTCTTTGAGCCTAATGAGTTTCCTTTTCTTAAGTCCTAAATACAGAAAGCCTGCGCTGAATAACAACACTATTATGCCCACACCAAGACCTGCGTGAAACACAAATTTTGTTAGAATACTTTATATCAATGTACAAGGAAAGAACTCCTAAACATCAGCCACAAGAGTCTGTAAAGTTTCTGCAGACACTTTACCATAACCTTCGTTGTCAAGAAACTAGGCAATTTAGGGACAATTTGACCCTAATTTAGCAAAATGAATATAGATAAAAAATTTTGAACGTATAGTTCAATTTAAATCATGAAGCCAATATGCTTAAAAAGGAGAACTAAATAAATTCCCGTCGTGCAAATTTGTATCAGAGTGACTACTTACAACAATGTTCAGAATTTAAACCTTCTATTCCCTTCTCATTCTTAAAGAAAATCTATCCACTAATAGAAACCGCTTATCTTCACCACAAAAATTCAATCGAATACCATTTGCGAAATCTTGAGTGATCTACACTAAAGCCTAAAGCAAAAGCTGCAATGGTGATTATATCGAGTGTCGTTGCAGTCACCACAAAAATCTATCGAGTGTCTTTTGCCTCAATAAAAGCTGTTCGAAGGGTCTCGTTCTGAACAGATGGATGTTGCATGATTGAATCGAAACAATTCAATTAGAGGTGCTAGTTTCACCAAGTCCAGCTATAAATATCGCTTTCAATGACATGGAAATTGGCAAGAAATAGCATCTTTGAATAACATTTTGCAACAACTTCTATTTTAAAAGACAAAACAGCAAGCTTGACTTTAGGACTAGAAAACAAATATTCCTACAATGGGCTCAATGATAACGAATAGCGCAATATTTTTCCTTTTTCCTTTTTTTTTTTTTTTTTAATTCAATTTATAAGTGAAAGAGACTGACCAAATCATTGACACGTTCCAAGCTAGCCATGATTCTAGATTTCAATGATATAGAAACACCAATTTTGCTACATATGTACTGTTTATGGTCATCTTGACAAATTCAATGATGCCTACTGGCGGGTCCACGCGAGACTAGTTTTCAATAACAAGCATGGAACATCACGTAACTATGGCAAAGTCATAGGATAACAATTACAATGTGAATACAATTCATGGAAATTGTTTTCACATTGACCCAATATCATCGAGTCTTCCATGGCCAAAGATGCTCTAAACATTGTGAAGGGTGAAATCTAGCCTTTAAATTTTAAGACAGCTACTTGGAATTAGTAATCCAATTTGATGCTTAATCTCTTCGCATAGAAATTTCAGTCGAAAGGATAGAGATAGTTTTGTTATAAACTTACTCCAAGAAAGCAAAATACACAGGAAAATCGGGCTAGATATATGAATAGTATTTTCTCATAAAACACATTAAATTGAAAGCATCACCAAAAAAAGCTAAATAGTCGAATGAGCTTACCAACCAAAATGATCACCAAATGTGATGATTTAGGATTAGCAATGCATCCTGATCCATCTCCACCCTTCTTGCCATCACCACGGTAACCCTTTGGGCATGAGCATGTATAACTTCCCTCAGTGTTATGGCAAATTCCGTCGCACGGGTTCTTCTCTGGATCAGCACATTCATTAATATCTGCAAAAATTAAAGCCACATTAAATGTAAGCTCCAAGAGAAAAAGAAAGAACAATAGCATCAAAATATCATCATCAAGCGCTCAGAATATGTACCAACCTACACAACCAAGGTATGGATTCCCCTCATACCCAGAAGAGCAATTACATCGATAACCGGGCATGTTGACAGAATCAAAGCACTCGCTGTGCGCCTTACAACCGAAGCTTGCCGGGTCCTTCGCCGCCGCATCGCAACTCTCATTCCAAACGGCCCAGTCGAGCACCGAGGGGACCACCGTGCTGCTCCTCATGCCATTGAGATCCTCCCTACTGAAATTGAAGGACTTGTCTTCGACTATGAATGCATAACTGCAAGGATTGAAGCTCCACACATTGCTGTGGTTGTTCAAGCTGCCCACGCTGGCGTTGTAGTTGAGGAGCATCTCGGGTATCGGGGTCTGGCAACACCCGATCCCATCGCACGCCCCGTCGGTCACGTCGTCGATCCCGGCGCACACTGAGAGGCAGCCGCTTAAGAAGCCCTTGCCATTGGACCCCGTGATCACAGCGACCGTGTCGCACCCAATGGCCGTGAACTTATTTTTGGTGTTGGAGAAAGGGAACGCGGGGAGAATGTAGTAGGCGGTCAAGGGCGGTTGTTGCCGTACGCCGGACTCAGTGTAACAGTCCCTGCCGATGTAGGTGTTGATCCGGAGCTCACCATCGAGTGATATGTCGAGGACTTCGGTGTCGGAATCCCACAAGTAGGGTTTGGGGGTGGAGGTGGTGTTATCGGGGACCCTGCAGCCGATTACGAAGTACTTGTTCAAGGAGCAACCATCCCCGATGCCAAAGGGGTAAGGGACGGAGACGTTTCCGCACGTTTCTTGGCAGTTGGAAGATACGGTTTGAGACGACGACCGCGATGCCAACGTTAGTAATAACTGTCCGACCATTAACATCATCCTCACTGTCTCCGAAGGATTCCACTTCGAAGCCATGGCTCTCTCTCTCTCTCTCTCTGCGTGTAAATTTGGTGGGTCATGGAAATGGATTGTGCGTGTTCTTATAACGAAGGAACGCGTTTACTCATTGACAAAGCACACAGCAGCGAAGTTTGTCGTATTCCTGTTTGAGGGAGGATTGACTTGGCATATGGAAAGATCGCCCCAAACGACACCTTGTCCCGGAAGTTTGGGATTCGTCCCATTTTCGTCCTCCTGTTCAATTCTTCATGCATCTTTGTCCTCCCCAATTCTACCCCAAAATATCGCCACAGGTAGAAAAAAATGATTAGAAGTTCCCATTCGGTCTTGTGTTACTGGCTTCTTCCCGTTTAATTAAGTCTTGTACGTTACACGAATTCCTTTACATTTGCAGTGTAATAGCTAGCACATTGTATAACATCAGGTGATGTTCATTTATTTCGATAAATTGCACCTTGCATCGAAGATATGAGGGCAAACATGGAAAAGAGAAGAGACCCTCTCCCCACAAAATGAGGATATACCTAATTTCTCGCAACTTAATCAGGCCTAACTTCGAAAACATTGCAATGTCGTTTTGCTCCTTTCACCCAATGTCATTTTACTTCTCAAAATTTGTGCCCTTTTCTCATATAGTTTAAAATGTAAATCTGTTAACATCGACTTCTAACAATAGCAAATAGGAGAAGTTTTGACTGCATTGTGGAGATTTTTTTTTTTTTTAAATTTATTTATTGGACTCTGTTGGCTTGGCAATTGAAAGCAGTCTGGAATTTATTTGTTTACACTAGGGTGAGTTCGGATAAAGCAAACTTATTTCCATCGATTTAAAGACCAAATTGTCACAAATTTGGGTACAAGAGGCGGGTTTGACTTTCCCATAAAACATGGCAAACTGACGATTTTCTTATAAAAGAGAGAGAACGCGGATCGACATGGACTTTTCTTTTCTTTTTTTTTGGTCAAAGATCGACATGGACTTGACCTTTTCTCATTTTTGGCGATCTCTGAAATTGTCAACTAAGGCGGGCAACTTGCCTGAGCCAATTGGTCAAAGATTCCATCAAAAGTCAAAACACATACTCTCTCTCTATCTCGTTCTCTCTCTCTCTACGCTAGAGAATGGGATGAGTAACGGTCCAAGGTCAACCCTCGATCGGCCCAATCCCGTCAGTCCTAGTCCGATTCCCAAAGAGACTGGGTCGGTCTTTAATCCTAAGATTCTTGGACTAGAGGGTCGATCCAACCTAGATCAACCCATATATATATATATATATATATATATAATATTTTTTATAAATTTTATATATAGAGAAAATCTTAAAATAAACGGCATCAACAACATTAAATAACTATTTAGTGAGTAGTTCAAGTAATTTTATATTGTTCTTTAATAACTTAGAATTTTTATGTCTATTACGGTGTCAACAGTCATAATTTATGAATGAGGAAAATATTTTTGTGAGGAGTCTTCACAACGTCCCAAAGGGCATAAACAACTTCTTATGAAATCCTCCTCTAGTACTCATTCTATTATGTCTTATTTGTCTTCTTAGTCTTCAATTTGCTAAAATCGAGAGAAACAACTTCTCCGCTTGCCACTCAATACTCGCCTCACTCGCTTTGGGTCACTCGTGCTGCTCGCCGCTCAATCCTCACTTGGCTTGCTTCCCACTTGACACTCGATGCTCACTCTGTTCGACCCTCACCCAACTAGACCATCACCGTTTGCCTTTCTTAGTTGACCTCGCTCATCATCGAATCCATTAGGTCAATCTGATACTCAGTTTCTATTTCAAGGAGTATAAAAAATGAAATAAAAAATTATTGATTGATCCCAGGTCGACTTTGGAACCGAACCGAACTTATTGGGTCGATTAGGTCCTCAAATTCTTTTTCAAGGAGTATTAAAAATGAATAGTAAAATTATCGGTTGGTCCAAGGTTGACCTTGAAATTAGACCGAACCCACTGGGTCAAATCCGATTCTCGGTCCTAAGCTCAATAAGATTGATCTTCAGTTTCAAAAATTAAGGACTAGCATTGTGTAGGTTGATCCTAAGGTTAGGGGATGGATCGGCTCAATCCGAACCATGCTCACCCCTATTAGAGAGGTGGGTAATGGGCCAAGCCGAGGTGTGGCACGTTTGGGCCGCGCCCAGCACAAGCCCATTTCAAACAGGGCCATGCCTCATTTTGGGCTTGGATGGGTCAGACCCATGGGCCCTAATGGGCTGACCCAAGCTCAAAAGCCTTTTTGGTTGGCCAGGCCACATGTCCCAACCTTTAAGAAAATTTAGATTTTTTTAGGAAGTTTCTCTCGTCCCTGCAGAGCAAGTTTCTTCATCCCATCACTATTCTCGAGTGTACTCAGATTTCTCTACCATTCCATCCCACCCCAACGCTAATATCAAATTTTATGATTTCCATGAAAATGATTCATCATTATAAGAAGATAAAAACGACGTACAAAGTAAAAGAATAAAGAAATGTGCCACGAGAAATCAAAAGATGATAATGCTTTGCTGGAATTGCGTAAACATTTAGAGCTTACAGCCTATCAGATTTGGAATAGCTATCAAAATTAGCATTTTAGTTTTACAAGTTTGATATTTCGGGGAATTGGGTTAATCTCTAAATTGCATGCGGAATTAAGTTGTCTTAGTATAGAAAGTTTTCATGGATATATGAGAAAAGAATATAAGAAGCAACACTTGAACTAGAATATCTCTAAGGTTTGCTATGATGCAAGAAGGCGGCTGACCGACTTACAAATTCCACGCTATACTTATACGATTAATAGCACCGAAGAAGACGCAAATTACAAGGCATTCGGTGCTGATATTATTGTTCACAATGTGACCTCTGGTGATGGAAAATGTATTCACATCCACGCAGAATCCAAGGTCACCAAGTCAAAAGATGATCTTAGAGCAGAGAAATTGACCTGAGTGAAGTTAATCTATTTTTGGATTTTAAGAAAGCTCAATTGTGGTGTAACCAGTAACGCGTGATGTGCTTGCTGCATCAGATAATCTCATTTATCTTTTGCAAAGAATTTTTTTTTTTTAATCAGATTGCATAGAAACTTCAGTGATTAGAATACACCAAGTTAAATGTGAATAGTTAATTTCTCCTAAACCACAATATAATTAAATCATGTATTCTCAAAATAAGTTAGGATGGTATGTCTTTTAAGTCAAGAACTCCAAGTAAAATGAAAGAACTTACCAACCAAAATCTTCATTAGATGTGATGGATTAGCAATGCATCCTTGTCTATCTCCGCTGCCATTCTAGCCTTCACCATGACAACCCTCTCGGCATGATTGTGTATGACCCCCTTCAACATTATGGGAAATCCCTCAACTAGGTTCTTCTCTAGATCCACACGTTCATCAATATTAACACAAACTAAGTCCGCACATCAAATGTATCTAGTTTTCTCAGGCCATATGAATATAAAGGACAAGTTCAAGAATGTTGATGTACTAACTTACCGGGACCTTCTAAACATACCCGAATCTTTTTTTAGCGTCGGTGCAACTGGTGTTCTTGGCGCACATGTAGCTCTTGCCTTTCTTTTTTGGCGTCCTCGCATGTGTTATCCCTTATCACCCAGTCGGAGATGTCAACCAGAAGCCGTAGGCTGGATTGGAAATGCTCTCAACGGAGATGTCACAGTCGAAGGAATTCCTAGGAATGCTCGTCTCGCAGCAACCTATACCGGAACACGACCTGTTTGCTGAAGCTCGAAATGTCGCTGCACGAAGACATACGCTCGAAAGAGAACTTCCCTCGGCGGTCTACGAAGGATGCTATGTGTTTGCAATCGAGGCGGGGGACTTCTTCTTGGTGCTGGATATTGGGAATTCAGCTAGGGTGAGTTCCGCATAATTCCTCAATGGCCCATCGAGAAGAACAAGCTATTCTTGTCACAAAACGAGCTGCTCTTACTTTTCAAACAATCTCGAGAGATTAGTCTAGGATTCTAGAGTTTAAGGAAATGTCTCTCATTCCATGGGAAAGAAAATGTCGGGTCTTCTCCTTCCCCAATCAATTTTTCATAGAGTGCGTGCGTGGCAAATTTTTTCGTTTGGGGAGTTGATTAAGGCAAAAAATGAAAGTTGATTGGGAAAGGAGAAGACCTGACCATTTCCTTTTATACGAAGAAAGGGACTTCTTGTTAAACTCTATGTTTGAACAATTTCAAAACTAATATTGCTCCATAACTATTAGTCGTGAAACAACAATGATGGACGAAAGAGGCCAACTAGTTAACAAATTTCATCAGTCGAATGATAACAAAGCATAATAACCATAAAAAATTGGGAGAATTACCAAAAAAGTCCTAAACCTATTGCAATTGTGCCAATTCAGTCCTAAACCTTTTTTTTTTGCAAATTTAGTTCTAAACCTTTTATAATTATGCCAATTCAGTCCATCCGGCCAAAATTAGCCGACCGGTGCTGACGTGGACGCCGGCGGGAGACAGCCGACTGGCGAGACAAATTTTTCATATTTTTTTAAATATTTTTTCGAATTTTTTAATATTTTTAAAATTTTTTAATTTTTTTTTCTTTTTTCTTTTTTCACCTCCTTCTTCCGCCAGCGGAGGCGAGGGCCAGCTAGGTCCGGCGAGGTCAGCCTCGCCGGCCACTGGTGAGCCGATCTGGGGTTGGATTTCGTGTTCGAGTCGTGATGAGAAGGATCCGTCAACGGCGGCAAGCCGGAGCTCATTTCGTTCTCGAGAGACCCCGCTATCACGAGGCCCGAGATGTGGGTTTTCTTCCCACCGGAGCTCTTCTGGAAGACCCTGCGAATGACCCACTCATTCTGCAATGCGAGAAACAGAAATACGACTCCTTCTCCCCCATTGTGGCCTTCCCTATGCTCAAACGAAAGCAATCACGCATGTTAATCTAATTGCAGAACGAATTGGAGGCGAACAGAGATGGGCGAAACGGGTTGATTTCGTGATTGCTTACAAGGCAGTTCCCAGGGCTGGGATTTGTTCAAATCCACTTCTCCGATGGCTTTGGCGGAGAAGCCAGCGTCCACCAATGTGTGAGTGCGGGGACGACGGCGACGGCGACGATTGGGATGTCAGGTTTTCGCTAGCGCCGGAGCAACGCCCCCACCTCGCTCTCCCCGCCGCAGCCGCAGCACCCCACTTCGCATCTCCGCAGCCGCTCCGCCGCCTCCTCCTCCTCCTCCTCCTCATCCTCTCCCTCCCCGCCTCCGCCATAGCCCTTGGCGAGGGCCGAGCTCGCCGGATCTAGCAGGGCCTCGCCCTCGCCAGTGGCCGGCGAGGCTGACCTCGTCAGATCTGGCGGGGCCTCGCCCTCGCCGGCCCTCGCTTTCGGCCGGCGGGGCGAGCCTCGCCGTGGCCGGCGAGGTCGCCTCGCCCGGCCCTCGCCTGCAGCCGGCCGGCGCCAGCCGAGAGGAAGAAGAAGGTGAAAAAATAAAAAAGAAAAAAGAATTATAAATTAAAAAATATTTAAAAATTCGAAAAAATATTAAAAAATTGCCTCGCCGGGCCGGCTGTCCCCCGCCGGCGTCACGTCGCGCCGGCCGGCCAATTTTGGCCGGATGGACTGAATTGACACAATTATAAAAAGGTTTAGGACTAAATTAACTCAAAAAAAAGTTTAGGACTGAATTGGCACAATTATAATAGGTTTAGGACTTTTTTGGTAATTCTCCCATAAAAATTATTTTCTACAATATTCCAAGATTTCTATTAGGGCGTTTGAATCTTAAAATAGAACAAAACATCACGTATTGGCTTTTCTAATAAACTCAAAACAAATTATATATTTTGAAGACGATTATGGATCATCATATCTATCCAATTGTATATTTAATTTGCGTACTTAAAAACATTTCAAAAAAAGAAAAATTCCGTTTAATAAAAGTCAAATTGTGAGAGCAAATAGTAAAAAGCACTCAAAACATTGTGCACAATTCCACTTACATCTTCGAAAAGACTTTAATAAAGACATGTCATTTTCTACCAGGTTTAAGGCACCAAATTCCTTAAATTAGCTTACTTGCTCAAAACAACTTTAAACTCAATGAGACACTAGGCTCCCACTATTAACTAAACTAGCAAGATGGAGGTAGGTTGCACAGGTCAACATATCTTCACGTCTATCTAGATTTCCGCTAGAGTTTACATGGAGATTTACATAAATGGATCCGACGGTATCATATGGATTTGTCCTCTGATTGAAAGAAGAATTAAATCGCAAAATTGCTATATTGATTGAATCATAATGTAAGCACATGTGATGTTTCGAGCATGCAAAATAATCTGAGTCAATATGAATATGAAAGCATAAAGTAAAAATGCAAATCCTTTCTTTTTTATACGTTTTGTCCATTTGTCGGAAATCTTCACTTTTGCCATATGTCATGCGTGACTGTTATCGAAATCCTTATGATTAGGTTTTGTGTAAGCTTGAAATTGAACATGGGAATCAATAGTTATAAGAGTTTGTTGACACCCAAGTTTTGGTTAACAATTTAAATTTCATTCTCGTAAAAGTACATAAGTAAAGATGGCGAGAAAATAAATAAATCATAAATAAAAAAGGAAAAAGACCCCAGTCCATTTTTTTTCTTTTCTTCGGCTCGTTCCAGGACGGAAGAAGAAGGCGCGGGAAACGGACAACCGAGATTGAGGTCAGAAACCGATCCCAGACGTTGCTGGCCATTTCTAACGCCGTGCATCAGAGCTTCACCCTGCTCCGTTCCTCGGTCGGAAACGAAGTGGCTTAACTCCCATTCGAGATTACTTCGCTGGTGCCAATCTCCATTGTTGTTGAACGTCCAAGTTCCGTTCCTCGATCTTCGCAGCTTCGCCTTGCTTCACTAATCAGGTATTCTATCTTCACTGTTATGCCCTGTATTGAGGGAGGGAGTAATAGAGCCAAGAGAACATGTCCTAGATTAGAATCGAATTTGATTCAACTTGAATCCACGCCTGTGCTTTTATACATCTTCGATTGACTTTGTTTGAACTCGATCTCTAATCCAAAGCCATTGTTGTTCTGTTTCCCCCCATTCATCGCCGATTGCACGCACAACATTTTGATAAATGTCTTTGAAACACGAATAAGAAATAGCCTATGATTTTGCCCGAACCCAAAGACGCATTGACATAGATTGATTACTATCACTTAATTTGTTAGTATTTAGATTTGAGTTCGGACATATTTCATCTTACTCTGAGGCCGAATCCAAACACCTATTTTGTTTGTTTTTGTTCTATGTTCTTGTGTGCTCCTGCATCATTCGATAGCTGATTTCAGCGAGGAATTATGGAGGTAGATCGTATAAGTCTGGACGTCTGCTTCCAGGTCCTTATTGCCTTATTCTTTTTTCATGCCTGTATCTTCCATGAATCCGTGAAGTGGTGACCCGCGGTGGCTGTCGACACGGTAAAGAATGTCGTTTTTGGCTAAAGAAATAACAAGCGTGGTTCACTGTGGAAGGTGCTTGAAGAAGAAAACTATGAAGGCCTTTTGATTACACGATGTTACAAAGAAAGATTTAATTAGGTTTAATGGGTTTGGGTTTTAGTTGCTTAGTAAGCTTAGGCTCATTTCAGTTTTATGGTGTTTTAGTTGGAGACTTGGGAATAGAGGTTCCGTTTCATGGTTCCGGGCCAGGCACCAATATCCGATCGTATTTTAGAAAATATTTTTTTAACTTTTTCAAGCAAGAAATCATTTCCTTCAATTTGTGCATAGTTTTTGGTTGATTAGGAAATTTTTTTTATTGACTAATTTTTCTAGGTAAAATGTTTTTTAAAATGGAAAAAATGTTTTTCCGGAAAATATTTTCCATAGTGCAGTTCGGCTAGATTCAGAAATGGCCTTAATAAAACACAGTGAAAAGGGGGTTCAAATCAGTCTTCATGAGATTGGGCTTAGGGCTAAACGTTGTTATAATAAAACTAGGCTTGAAGAGCCTGTGTCTAAAAGAGGGCTTTGCGTGACAAATCCCAACTTGTGACCATAGCCCAGACCTACAAAATCCAATGCTGGCTCACATACTGACCGGCCTCAAGGGCCCGACCCATGCTCCTTCTAATAAATAATAAAAGATAATAATAATAAATAAAATCCAAAAAATATAATAAAATAAAAAATGGAAAACTCGATTGGGAAAATAAACCTTCATTTGATCGTTAGGTTACATTTTAGTATTATAATTAATTTAGTTTCGTTTAGATAGTACATACATGGTGTAGGGAAATTCATGATTCTCTAGTTTAGGTTTAAATAGTTTAGTTTATTTAGAGGTAGAACTCAATTTGAACTAAACTTAAGGGAATTGCTGTCCTAGAGCTTAATAACAAGGCCATGTTATATTTTTTGCCTGTCTCCTATCAGATTACTTTACTACAATTTACTTTTTATTCAATTTGTCATTATTATCCTTGATGAATTAATTGAATTTCTTTTATATTATTTTTCAATGTAGGTTACCATTTTTTTTATGATCTATGATCAGTTTAAAAACAAAAAAATTTGCATGCGCACTTAGCGGACAAAATCCTCAAAATTTATAATTTGGTAGAAAGACTACTTAGGCGCCTTAGCTATAAAATAATCGAATTTAGGAACCGAAAGAGCACTGTTTCTTTAATTAGTATAATCAGATTCCGGATTCCAAATTTCTGATTGTATAAGAAGTGAGGTATATTCTTATTTTTCATTTGGTTTCTATTCAATCCCAATAGGTCAGTAGCGAAGCCAACGTTAATGAGGTAAGGGTTTGGGAGAACTACATTGGTCCCCCGTTCAACATTATCTTCAAAACCATCTGTATCCTGGTTGCGACGCAGAAAGAGTGTTGTGACAGAGTTTTTGTGCATGAAGTGTGCTTTTCATTACGAGTGCATTTATGTTGGTAGATTGAAACTTCGTATATTTTCCATCTTTAGAGTTGTCAACGAGAAAGGTTGTATAGAGCCAAACATTCGCATGATGTGTGTCTCGCGAAACATTTGCATTTTGTGGATTAATTATTTGTATATTCAATCAGATTTTGAAGATAAATCTTCCCCTACTTCACATTGCAGTAACAATGAAACCCAGCAGTTACCTAGAGTTGTTCTAATGAACCAATCAACTAATTCAACTTTGCTAAGAAGTGTTAAATGTCACACCGGCATCCTACCTGCCAATTGGCTCATTTTATAATGTGAAAAATAGTTTCGACCAATATTTGCTCTTTATCAAAAACACAAATTCTCGATTTTTAGATATGCCATATGGCTGCATTCGATACTTTTGTTGTGCCATGAAAAGACCCTTCTTAGGTAAGTGAATACTGAGCCCATAAAATACATATGTTCATTTGACTTTATTTTCCTCCATCACTAATTCAAGGAAATATCTTTTATTGGTTGGTTAAAAATATGGATATTATACTTCACAGAGTTAATTAGAAAAAAAGTGCAGATGATGTTTATTTTGTAATTTAGTAAGCACAAGAAGGAATGGAGAAAAATATGGCCCTTACCCTACTGATCTTATGGACTAGTAATATAAAGCATAAGTCACCTGATGAAAAGCCCAAATGTGAAGCTTATTGCGGTTGGCAATGTGTGGAATTAAATACATGTCTGTGTATAATTGGCACACAAAAATTTTGTTCCAGGAAAAACCATGGAATTGCCCAAGAAAAATATTCAATCAAGTTGGACAAACTATATCCTCGAACTCAAAGACAAGATAGCTCCCTAATCTCAAAGACATCACGAACATACGGTAGACGGAAGAGACCATTTTTACATCTTGTTGCTGAGTTATATATAAAAGCTTTCTAAAGCTAAAATACATGCACATATCTATCACAACACACCGAGATATCTAATAGTAACTTGAGTATTCTCATCTCCCACTACTATATATTGGCATGTTATGGTCTTCCATGCTATCCGTGTAGCCAGTGTTCATGGGCCCACTAATATCCATGTACACTTCGGTCTTCTCTCTTGGCATATGAACCATCTCTTCCCGAGTCACATTTGTATGACAGTTGCCAGTAAGGTCAGCCATTGTTCTGAGTCCCTCTAATTCAATTGCTACTTCCTTCATGGTTGGTCTCTCCTCTCCTTTTATTGTCGAGCATCTCTTTGCAAGATTGGCAACTTTCCTCACTTGCTCATTGATTCCTTCATTTGCAATAACTTCCTCAACAATCTGAAACAATTTGCTATTTTCTAGTGATGAAAGAAAGTACATTGCCAAGCTCCTCTCTTCTTTTGGTCGGTCAAGTGAAAGTGCCTTCTTCCCTATCAATAGCTCAACTAGCACAACCCCAAAGCTGTAAACATCATTTTTTTCTGTCAATTGGCTTGTGTGCAAGTATTCAGGGTCTAAGTATCCCCATGTTCCTTGAACCATAGTGAACAATTGCATTTGATCAAGTGGGATTAATCTTGATGCTCCGAAGTCAGAAACTTTTGCAGTGTAATTAGGATTCAAAAGGAAGTTTTGTCGACTTGACATCTCGATGGATAATGTGAATGAAAGCTGCCGAGTGCAAGTAAGAGAGGACTTCAGCAGTTTCTGATGCAATTCTCAATCGGGTCTTCCAAGACAATTTTGATGATTTGTTTGGGTTGTGGATGTAATCAAAGAGAGTTCCATTGTTGACGAATTCGTACACTAATAAAGGCACCTGAGTCTCCAAACAATATCCCAAAAGTTTGACCACGTTGCGATGATTAATTTGAGAAAGCACGATGACTTCATTGATGAACTGTTCAATTTGGCTTCGGTCCACGAACTTGGACTTCTTAATCGCAACTACCATATCATTTGGTAACGATCCTTTATAAACAATACCATATCCTCCTCGGCCAACTATTCTACTCTCATTATAATTGTTGGTGGCCCTCTCTAGCTCTTCAGCGCTAAAGCTTTTTGCAGCTTTTGTGGTTTTATTTGGTTCATTTAATTGTTGCTACAAAAGCAAGCCCCCATTTTGCTTGAAGTATTGTTCTTTCAGCCTAATGAGCTTCATTTTCTTGTGTCCCAAGTATAGAAAGTCTATACCGAATAGCAGCGCTATTATGGCTCCAGTAACACCTGTATACAACACCCGTTTCATTCATTGACCATATTATTAATTGCACAGTAAATCATTCCACCATGTAAAAGCAGCCACACTTTAAAACTTTCTGCAGAATTATATCACGAGGTTTCCTCGAAAACCTTAGTGGCTTTGGAACCATTTGAGTCTGAATAAGGACAATGGATTTGGTTAAGCTAATCTACCAAAACACGCACACACACGTAGAGAACTTCCATGGCCTATAAAGAATGTCATCAATTTAACAGGTTTAAATCGATGTGAAAGAAATAATAAACTCAAGCTAACCACAAGAATAGGTATTTTCTTTTCCCATGGCACTACAGTATACTTGCTTATAGTTTTCTAGGTCTTACTCAACCAAATTTGCATCATTTAATGCATGCATGTATAGAGATACTTTCGTTGAACTAAGCATACGTCCAAATACTCGATGCAAGTCCTGTCTCTAAATTTGCTGTATCCCTTGTGATGACACAAAAATGGGAAGGACTAGTAGCTTAGAAGAAAATTTTGAAAATGGGTTAGTATAACTTCCTCTTGTACTCATGTCATCTCCTTGAATATATGTTGTCAAATCAATATTAATTAACTCGCTATTTGAATAATATCGTGGTAAATATGGCTTGTGTAACAAATAGAAAAGTTGTATAGGTCGTGCATCACACATAAAAGAAAGACGAAATAACCTGTTGAACCATTTCTATCAATTCTTAGATGCTAATCAAAACATGAGAGAGAAAGGAACAAGTTTGACTTTAAGGAGGAAAAGAGGGGAAAAAAAGAAGAAGCACATGCAGATCCACAATTAAATCAATCACCTTCTTCGTTTTACTGCTCACAGCATCTAAGAAAAGGGAACTCCAGAAAAAAGAAGCAATTGAGCATGTACTTGGGGAACGTAGTGAGGTGGGGGCAGGACAAGGGCGGGGTTTACGTCCCCTATTCCCCACCCCCAACTTAAAACTAGTATCATACCCATTTCATGCCTCATGTAGGACAAATTTCTTTATCTCATCACCATTCTCGTGATAATATCAAAGTTTAAAAGCTAAAAAAGAAAAAAAGAAAAAAAAGATAAGCACAATTCATGATTGTAAGAGGATAGAAATGACGTAAAGAGGAAATGAATGAAAGAATGTGCCATAGGCAGGAAAAAGATAATAACGGTGTGCAAAAATGGTGCAAATATTTTGAGCCAACTGCATGCCAGGTTTGGGATTACTATCAAAGTTAGTCCTTTATTTCGGCATGCTTGGAAGTTTTGGCCAGAATTGAGTAAAATCCTTACAGGTTGTGCAAAATTAAGCCGTGTTTATTATTTAAAGTTCTCGGGTTAAATGAGGAGATAACATAGGAATTAACACTTCAAATATAAAATCTTAGGAGTAAAGAAAGAGTAAAAGGAAAATAAGGCTAGCCATATGCATTCCTCACATTGGCTTGGACGGGGAGCAAAAAAATATTACTTGGCCCCGCAATCCATTCATCATGCATGGGTTTTCACTCATTATATGGGGCTAAGAAGTAAGGAAGAATATCCTCTTGGATTGATAAAATAGCCATCCCTAAGCTTGCTTCCCCACCAGTTTTTGCCATATCTACCTTCATACCATTTCACCAATAATACTGGCGCAGATTCTTGTACATTTTTGTTCTGCTCGAATGAATACCATAACTACTACGATAGGCTTCCGACAAAATCTCTTCCTGAAGTTCCACATCATTGGGCAAGCACAATTGTTAATGAAACTTAAATATTTCGTCCTTAGTTACTTGAAAATCGGTCTTCCTCTTTTCTACATCTCCTTAAAGAATCTTTTGAATTTCAGGGTCTATTGATTATAGCATCTTAATCTTTGCTTGTACTTCTTGTTCAATTTTAAGGGTAGCCATTAGACTTGAAACATGGCTTGCTTCAAACTTGAAATTTGATTCTTGAACTCCTTCCAACAGAATCTATTCTTGAACCATCATCTGCGCGATCGGCAACTTCCGACTTAGCGCATCCACTACGTTGACAGCTTTATCAGGGTGATATAGAATGTTGCAGTCATAATATTTGAAAAGTTCCATCTAGTAACACTGCCTCATGTTCAGCTCCTTCTGAGAGAATAAATACTTTAAACTTTGATGGTCTGTAAAGATTTGGAACCTTTCTCTGCACAAGTAATGCCTCCAAATCTTCAGGGCAAAGATGATCATTACCAACCCAAATTGTTTGTCAGATAATTCAACTCATAAGGCCTTAGTTAACAAGACGTGTATGCAACTACTCTCCCATGTTGTATTAAAACGTAGCCAAGTCCTTTATATAACGTATCGCTATAAATCTTGTATTCTCTAAGGCCAGATGGAATCGTCAACACGGGTGTAGTAGTTAGCTTATGCTTAAGCTCTTGAAAACTATGCTCGCACTTATCCGTCCATTCAAACTTCTCATCATTCTTTAGCAATCATGCTAAAAGCATAGCTATCGTAGAGAATCTTTCCACGAACTATCTATAACAGCTTGCCAATTCCAAGAAACTTCGAAGCTCAGTCATTGTTGTTGGTCTTGGTCAGTTCATAACAACCTCAATCTTGGTCAGGTCCACGGAAATTCCTTTACCAAAAATCACGTGACCAAAGAAAGTTACACAAGTCAGCCAAAACTCGCACTTACTGAGCTTGGTGTACAACTCGCATTCTAGTAAGGTTCGAAGTACCATCCTTAAGTGTTGTTCATGCTTATTTGAACTCTTCAAGTACACCAATATGTCATTGATAAACATGATCATGAACTAGTCTAGGTACTCCTTAAACACTAGATTCCTCAAGTCCATGAAAGCAGTTAGGGCATTTGTTAATCCAAACGACATCACGGTAAACTCATAATGACCATAATGCGTACAAAATGTCATCTTCATTATATCCTCTTTCTTAAGCTTAAACTGATGGTAACTCGTCCTTAGGTCAATCTTGGAAAATATCGAAGCTCCTTGTAACTGGTCGAACAAGTCGTCTATTCTTGGCAACGGATACTTGTTCTTAATCGTCATTTGATTGAGTTTTTTTCGATTCATCTCTGGAGTTGAATACCTCATTCAAGAATTGTTTTTGATCCAATACGTAAGAATCCATAGAAAAGGCAAATCCCTTATGATACACCAGATCCGGCTCGCTTATTAATAGAGTGAATAGATCTGCCATAGTCGATACAAAGATACAGTGAATCATCTTTCTTCTTTACGTACAAAACTGACGCTCCTCAAGGTGATGCATTAGGATGAATGAATCTCTTTTCCAATAACTCTTGCATTTGCACCTTTAATTCCTTTAGCTCCGACAATGCCATTCAGTACGGAGCCTTATAAATTGGCTCCATTCGAAGGGCCAAGTCAATCAAAAACTCTATTTCCTTTTCCGAGGGTAACCTAAGCAACCCCTCCAGAAAGACATGGGATAATTCTTGCACTATGATGATATCCTCCATCATTGGTTCCTCAACCGACGTATTAACTATGGTCACCAGATAACCTTAGCAACCCTCATCCAGCAAACAATTTACCTCAAGGGATGAAATTAAAGGGATGGTCCTTCTCAATTTCCAACAAATTCAAAACTATCACCTGCTGACGAGTTAAACTGAATCGCTTTACAATAATAGTCAATCATAACTCGTTACTTGAGGAGCCAATCCATACCAATAATCACATCAAATTGAAACATCGCCAAAACAATTAAATCTATACTTTCCTCTTGATCGCCAATCACCAACTTGTAGCTCAAGTATCCTACTGTAGATAACACTTTATCCTTTAATGGGGGTAGAAATACTAATAATCATTTCCAATGGTTTCAGACTTAAACCCACAAACTTAATGAGGTAGAAATGTGTGGCTCTTGGATCAAACAAAGCATAAGCAACATGATCGTGTAATGAGATTGTACCTGTGATTACGGCTTGCGAACCCTCCACTTCCTTTCTTGTCAC
Source organism: Eucalyptus erythrocorys (assembly GCA_014182555.1). Lineage (NCBI taxonomy): Eukaryota > Viridiplantae > Streptophyta > Magnoliopsida > Myrtales > Myrtaceae > Eucalyptus > Eucalyptus erythrocorys. Next base: position 50,404,708 of record CM024602.1, read on the forward strand.
AGCATACACCCTTCCTTGTGCTTGGGGTCAGTTTAGATTGCTACGTGGAGCATTCCCGGCCTATTTTCTCACTTGCAGTTATTACACTGGTGGTCCAGTTGGTCGACGTGGATAGTTTCTCACTTGGTGGTCGTGTTGGCCCTATCCATAGCAGGCTCCACTCCTACCTGGGCAAGGGGCATTCCTATGTCGTCCCCCACAAAATTTACGCACATCATTTAGGTTGTACGCTGGCTTTCCAATATCACCCTTTTGGTTGGGAGTGATAGGATACTTTCCTCTTCTCATCGGTCTTTTTCCAAATTGATAATTGTCCCTAATCGGCACAAACCACGATCGAGACGCGGCTACACATTCAGCTATATTCCTCTCAATCAACTGGGGCCTCTCATATTGTTCATTATCCACCGAGTCCTTGATCAACCTCGGTACATACTTGGATAACTCGGCAAACTTTGCCTCATATTGGTCTATAGACATATGGTTTTGGCGGAGGTACTGGAACTTAAGCATCTTCTATTCCTTAGTGCAGTCTGAAAAATACTTTCCATAAAAAGCCTCAACAAAGACATTCCACTCTAGGACGTACTTTCAGGAAACACCCTTCTTTCAGTGGCTTTCCACCACTTACTCGCATTACCTTAAAGTTGGTATATGACCAAGGTCACTTTATCCTCCTTCAAGCACCTTAGCAATGCAAAAGTCTTCTCCAATTCCCGAACCCAGAGGGTTGCAGCCTCAGGGTCACCCACTCCAGTAAACTTAGGCGGCTTCAGTTTTAAGAACTGCTCTACCGACTTGTGCATAGATCGATCACCATTCCCATTCCCAAGTAAACTTAGGCAGCTTCAGTAGGTGCTGCAGTAGCAGCAGCAACATTGGTGATAGCTGTAGCAGCGATGACGACGGCAACAACAACTTGGTTTTGAGCCTGCTGCCCGATCACATTTCTTAACGTCTCTAAGGCTTGTAGGATCCTGTCAACTTGGAATCACCTAATGCCTTTCCTCTGGCACTAGCCCGTGTTGGTGCTCTCCCTTCAGCTCCAGCTTGCGATGGTGCTCTCCCTTTAGCACCAGCCATAGTCGATGCCCTTCCTTTAGCACCAGTTCAAGTGGACACTGCCATTCTCCAAAGGGCCCTCTAATCAGGATCACTCATCTTGCAAAATCTTTATAGAAACCTAATTTCCAATTCCAACAAAGAATTAGAAATCTGAGCCACCGGTACAAAGCAATTATATAGTCACAAGCACAAGTATAAGGAAATGTTCTTCTTAGTTAACTATCCCCAAACCCATCGCACCTTATCACTTCAAGTCTTGACCAGGCTCTGATACCACTTAAACAAGGATGTCACACCCTGAACCCTTGAGTGTGCGCACATCCCTCAATAGTCAATTAATTGCAACATCCCAAGATGCGTCGCCCACTCATTCTTTCTATCTTTCAATTAAACATAAGTGGAAGCATTTAATATATATACACCTAGTCAAATATCGAAGCAAAGTTAGTATAACACATCACAATAAAAATCCCATAAACATTTCTTTTACTTAAAAACTTGTTAACCCCTAAAAAGTTTAATAATTACAAGCATTTCTACGGAAACTTCTTACCGACTATCTTCAAAAACCTACAGGGGTCAGGGTTAACCTAAACTTCACTAATGCCAGGCTAATCCCTCATCCCCAAAGGGACCTCGAGCCAAACATGACGGTTCTCCAAATTACGAGCTTGAAAAACAATAAACAACAATAGCGTGAGATATAAATCTTAGCGAGCCAACGACCTAAACCTCGATTAGGACACTAATTCATCTCGGAGTTAGTCTAAACATGCAACATCATATCGACAGTAGATCAATAACAAAGCAACCCTTGCTTTGCCTTAACTATAAACACAGTCAAGCAATTAACTCCAAAGACAAATACTAGCGCTATCGAATAACCTGCAGGCCTCCTTACCTCGCCTTAGCACAGCCCTACATATTAGTAAATCACATATGCCAACATCAATGCATTAAGCATAACCTACAATCATAATACATTCCATAATTTCCATGCACATTGTCAACACACATATTCCAATTATAAAGAACTCTCGAGCCACGGCCAACACAAGAGTTGGTAATCTTCCGGCATGACCGGGCATGGTCTCCCATCATCGGGCACGGCATCATCCTTCGTACTCATAGGCATCGGGACGGCATTCCATTAGAAGCATCGGTTCGGCCTCAACCACAACTCGGCATTTGGACCATCGTCAGACATCCGATAAAAATCGGGCATCGTCCCACATATTCATACGCATCAAGACGGAACCATTACCCCATTTAATCATATGCATTAGGGCCATTACATGATTACACAAGCACTCAACCACTTATGTCAAATTCATTTGCCATTAAATAATCGAATGCAAATAGGGTTCGTGCTCAAATAACAACTCTAGCAATTTTTACACTTAAAATTGCTGTAAAATAATCGCACATGATTATGTACTTAAAATCAACTCGCCAAATTTTGCACACTTCCATTTTAAAACCCGGTTGCCCCATTTAACACGTAAAATAAGGTGTCCAAACCTGAACCTCAAAATATGCCATTTTCTTGCCAATAAAACCTTCTTTGAAAAATAGTAAGTAAGGCTTATATATTTGGGCATTCAATATCATGGCATAACAAGCTCAAACAATCAAAATTATTCATAAATTCATCCAGTAAGTCAAGCATAAAATTCTACTTAATGACTAATCAGTCATTAATTTACACTAATCACGATTAATTAATCTAATCGCAATTAAATAAACTAACTGCTAAATACGATTAATTAAGACTAATAGTCATTAATTTTTAATAATTGCTATTAATTAATCCAATTACGATTAATTAAACTAACTCCTATTAATTAAATTAACTATGATTAATGAAGACTAACCATCATTAATTAATGTAACTATAATTAATTAAACTAATCACACTTAATTTTAATCTAAACCACCCTTAACCATAGTTAGGGCTAAATCATCATTAATTACCACTAATCACCATTAGTCCTACACTAAACCTGCCTCTAAACGTAGTTAACTTCCTAATTGAGGATTATGAGTTAACTTACGATTTTTCCCATGATGGTGAGCTCATGACGACGGTGGTGCGATGGCAATGAAAACATGGGTCTCTAAATCCAACGGCGGCACCATGGCGGATTATGAGTTAACCCACGGTTTTTCTCACAGTATTTCCTTTTTTTTTTAATTTTCTTAAAAGTCAACTTTTTGGCCAAAATTTACAATTTCGCCATTGGGCCCATTTGCTTGAATTGGGCTTGAAATGGGTTTGGTGGGCTTGGCTTGGCCCACTTAGGCCTTCTTGGCCAATCCACATGGGCGTGAGACCCATTGGGCCTTCGCTCGGCCCAACTCCCTTTTCAGCTTCCAATTCTCAATTGATTAGCCCTTTTCCTGAGAATATTAAACTTGCTGATAAATTGATGGATAATTGAGGTGACAATCAATAGGTTGGTCTTGGAAACCCTTGAAAATTCAATACCAGAAATCGAATGAAATTTCATAATAACATTGATCAAATATGACTTTAGTACAACCTAAGCTATCGGTTGGCTTTTCGGGATTTTTGTGTGATTGACCCGTGATCTATAATTTTCGATCCATGTTTGTACCTCTTCAAGTTGTGGACAATATTTGGTTGTCATATATTTACGAGGGTTCAATTACGTATCTTGAGTACAAGATCAACAAAAAATTGGTTTATCATCATTTGATACGAGTATCATAATCTTGCAGAACCACCCATGAACTGACTATGTACTTCTATCAAGTTGATTTATATCCATTCGCTAATTGACTACTTTGAAGGCACTATGCATCGGAAGGCTTCATTGATTTGCTCGATGCAATTGAGCAAGTTTTTTATTATGAGAATATGGTAGAGAATCAAAAGGTGAAGCTTATGGCCATCAAGCTTTAAAAAGCATGCCCTGATTTGGTGGGAGAATCTAGAGTGTCAAAGAACTTGTGAAGGAAAGCAGCATATCAAAGCATGCTTCGATTTAGTTTTAAACATTTTAACAACTTGACAATTTAGCCCTTCCAATCAATTGTGATCGGAAATCGCTTACATAGACATTGACCAACTATTGGCTATTTTACATAGACCGGACAGTACTAAGGTGGACAAATTTTTTATTTTTTTTTTATTTTTTGTTCCTTTTCTTTCCCATTGGCTTGTAGTTAGGTACTTGGCCATGGTCGGTGATCGGCCATAGGCGAGGGCTAGTAAGGCTATTGTGGCCCTTGCCAGATTTGGAGAGGGCTCAATCTCACCCAACGACAAGCCAAACGGATTTAAAAGGATAAATAAATGAAAGGAAAAAATGAAATGGAAAAATTATACACATTAATGTTAGTTATGCCACGTAGGATTGCCCTTGACTAACAAGGCGTTCTGGTCAGCAGTTTATGGCCAAAATTGACCAAAATGACTAAATAAGCAAGTCATCCAAAAATTTAGAACTAAATTGGCAAATCATCTAAAAGGTTTAAGACTAAATTGATAAGTTATCAAAAAGTTTAGGATTGAATTAGCATAATTGAAAGATTTAGAGCTGAATTGGCTATCATCTATAAATTTAGGATCTTAAACAATTATCCTTCCCAAAAACTCATGGGCAAGATGATATCCATTTTTTCCCCCAATCTGAAGGGAGAGGAGCTGTCCAGGGAAGAATGCAACACCAAATTTGAGCATGTCCTGCTATGATATCATGTGGTGGTGGTAGACGAGCAAGCCATAGCTTGGTATTTTGACGATCTTCATTTGAAAACTGCCGATGTAGCCCGATTACAACCTTATTGGACTTTTAATCAGATCTTCACACTATCCATGAAGGTGGAAAAGCAACACAAAGGAGAAAAGAGAGTGAAGTCAGAAGCCATCAACTAAAGAGGGATCCTTTCATCTTGAGAGTTCGACCTTAAAACCTTTGTCGGCATCGAAGGAAGCCATTGAACAAAGGAAGAGCATCTAAAACCAATGAGCCAAACCAAGCTAACAATAAATCAAGGCTGTTTAAAATGTCATGAATTTGGTCTTATCACGTCGAATTGTCCTGATAGAAAAATCATTTCTCTTGTACAAGATAAGCAAGAGGGAGAATTGCAACACTATTGGAAAATATGGCTTCAAATTAAATAGAACCAGGTCAAAATTTGAGGCGTGATATTATTTTCTTTGAGAATTTATTTCCCTCATTGTCAATGGTCACCGGCAAGGCAGCGCATGACAACGGTTTTGTTTCTGAGAATTTCTGTTCTTTTGTTCCCCGGAACAAAAAAAAAAAAAAAAAAGAATAGAAATCCGTTTAGTAATGCTAAGTTGTTTTATTGTTTCCCGAAATAAAAAGTTAGCCCAGGAATGATTTTGCAACAGAAATGAGAAGCAAAAAAAAGTTGCTTCTTGCTCCCTAGAACAATTTCTAGAAATAAGTGAATTTTCTTTATTTTATTTTATTTTATTCTTCTCTCTTGCCGCGGCCACCGCTAACTATAGACCGCCGTCGACCACCGACCGCCGCCACCGCTCACCATCGACCGTCGCCGGCCCCCCGCCGGTCACCGTCGACTACCGTCGCCCGCCGCCACCCGCCACCGCCGACTGCCGCCGCCGCGCACCGCCCACCAATTGCCACCGTCCTTGTCGCCTCGTCGCCGTTGCCTTCGGCCGACAGCCGCTCATTGCCGCGCATTGCAGACAGCTGGCGGTCGGTCGGCGGCAACGTGCGGCGGCGGGCGACAGCAATCCGTGAGCAAGAATAAAAAACAAATAAATACAAAAAAGAAACTCTTTTTTACCAAACACATTTATATTCTTTTTCTATTTCTAGAGTAGAAATTTTGTGTAGTTACCAAACGCCTTCTTTTACTCAGAAATTGTTCCCCGGAATAGAAATAGAAAAGAAGCATTTCTAAAAAAAAAAAAAAAATACTCTTCCCCAGCCAAGAAGCGTTACCATTCACACCCCAAATATCCTCCATGATATAAGAAAGTCTCAATTGAGAATACTAGATAGCAATTTTAATATTTCTTCAAGGCCTATCAAGAAAACCATTGAAAATGTGGCTATAGTTTTTACAAAAAAGACTCAAAATGGCTTAATTCTCATTTATGCCAAAAACTGACATATATATAAATATCAATCCTAAAGAATATAGACAACACTTTGGAAAATATTGCAAAGCAAATAAGTAAAATTTCAAGGATTATCTTGAAAAGACACAAATAAAATTTGGAATAAATAACATTAATAATAATAATAATAATAATAATAATAATAATAATAATAATAATATTTTTGATAAAATGAAACTCCTAATTTCATAATTTTTGAAATGCGATAAAGATCTAAATACGATATCGACATTTGTGCAAATATTTAAGGATTTCCTACATTAGAGATGTGCACACAATAGTTTATGAGTAGCACCCATCGAAACTGATTCATTTCATGGGAAGAGAATTGAAAAGAAAAAAAATACCTATCTGTTCACGAGTTTTTATTATTTGCAAGTCAATTTGAAAATTCCAACGAAGGATTGCGACATCACAATGTGAATCACGACGGTCTTGTCAAGGCTTCTTTAGTGAAGAGCGAGAGACTGGTTTGAACTTTAAAAGAGCAAAGAAAGTTGCTTTTCTTTGGAGAGTCTAAATCAATAGCAATAGTGATAGAAATTTCTACTTTAATTTTTCGTAGAGTTACTTGGTTAAAATCAGGTATAGCTACTTAGCGAGACAAAAAAAATCAAAGGATCTATTCAGTTTTATTAACTGCTACAGCAAAGTATGACTAGGTTAGTAAACAATACACAAATTAATATTTAAGTATTCATCTAATAAATTAGTGTTACTATGCCGGACAAGTTCCTTTTTTCCAATTAATATAAACAATAGTGAGAATAGAGCTATGTCGTGATGTGGCTATGCAATTTTATTCTAATCACTTCACTACTTGTATTTAGACTTATTCCCAAGTAATATTAAAGTTATATATGTCCGATCCGACCGAACATTTCTCTGCTGCCTGGAAAAAAAAAAGTCAAACCTTTCTCTATGTTGTACTCCATATATAAATCTCATCTTGAGGAGAAACCTAAATATAGGAATCAAGTATGGTAACATATCTAATACTGTAGTTGTATATGTGCTGTTTGCCTCATTTCTTATACATTGCATAATTACCCTTACATGAAAAAGAAATTTAAAATTCAGCCGCCAACTGAATTCAACAAAAGCGGGAAGAAAAATGCCAATTTACACCCTCAGAAATAGTGAAGTGTCAATTTGCTCCTCTCGCCCAATATGCATGAAAATTTATTCCTCGAAATTAATTCCGTTCATGCAGCCTCAAAAGGTAGATTTTTTCTTCGATTTCTATTCTGCTGGTTAAGCAACTAAAAGTGGTCTGGCATTATTCGATTAGATCATGGTGAGTTTGGGGTAAAACGAACCAATTTCCATCGAGTTAGGGAGCAAATTGTCACAGATTTGGGTACAAGCGGACTTCATTGATGAATTGTTCAATTTGGCTCCGGTCCATGAGCTTGGACTTCTTAATTGCAATTATCATATCACTAGGCAATGGTCCTTTGTGCACAATACCATATCCTTCTTGGTCAACTATCCTGCTCTCATTATAATTGTTGATGCCCTTTTCTAGCTCTTCAATGCTAAATATTTTCACGGTTTTTTAGCTATGTTTGGTTCATCCAATTGTTGCTACAAAAGCAAGGCCCATTTTGCCTAAAGTATTGATCTTTGAGCCTATTGAGCTTCATTTTCAAGTGTCCTAAATGTAGAAATTATATATTGAATAGCAGCACTATTATGAAGGAAAAACATAAAAAAAAAAAAAAATCCTAAAGATATTGCATTTATACCAATTTAGTCATAAATTTTTTTATTGGATCAATTTAGTCATAAACATTTTCATGTTGGTACCAATTAAGTCCATCAAGCCTATTTAGACTAGATATCACTAATGTGAATGCCAACCCTCACTATATCCTAAATTGAGACAATGGATTTGTTTAACCTAATCTACAAATAAATAAATAAATAAATAAAAAAGCACACGTTCCACGGCCTTTAAAGAATGTCATCAATTTAACAGAATAATTCGATATCAAAAGAAGTAATAAACTCAAACAAACCTCGAGAATACGTATTTTCTTTTCCTACGGTACTACAATGTACTTACAGTTTTTAAGGTCTTACTTTTTTTAATCCATGTTAGTTAAAGCATGCACGTATAGAGACTTTTTGGTTTAATTATACATATGTGTCTAAATAACTCAATAAAGGTCCTATCTCTATGACCAGCTATATCCCTTTCGATGACATGAAAATGGCAAGGTAGCTTCGAAGAATTTTTTTAAAAATGGATTAGTATAACTTCCTCTTTTTCTCGTGTCATCTTCTTGGATAGATGTTGTCAAATCACTAGTAATTAACTTGCTATCTCCGACAATGACCAAAAAAAAAACTTACTATCAGAATAATACGGCAGTACATATGGCTTGTGCAAAAAATAAAAAAATTGCATGGGTCGTGTATCACACATAAAAGAAAGACGAAACAACCCGTTGAACCATTACTATTGGTTCCTAGATGCTAATCAAAACATGAGAGAGAAAGGAACGAGTTTGACTTTTAGAAAATAAAAAAGAGAAAATTATCCAAAAAATCTTAAATTTATTATATGGTAGCCAATTCAGTCTTAAACTTTTTAATTATGTCGATTTAATCCTAAAATTTTTGCCAACTCATCAATTAAGTCCTAAACCTTTCGATTGTATCAAATTAGTTTTAAACCTTTTAATTAATTTCCAATATAATCCTTCTAACTAATTTCAACTAGAAATTGCTGATTTGACAGTCTAGTCAACGTCCGCTATCGTACACGGTGCCGTCAAGGCTAATGTGTAGAATTTTTCCAATATTTTATAATTTTCTTTTCTTTTTACCTTCATAGGGCCGTCGGCCTCTAGTTGTGGGTCGGCAACTTTCCCAACCGCAACCATAAGCAAGGGTCTCAACGTCCTCATTATGGTCCATGAAAGCTTGGGGAAGGGTCACGACGTCCTTGCTCGATCTAGAATGGCAAGGGCGTTGCAGCCCTTACCACCACAATGAGGGCAAACAATGTAACCTTGATCCAATGAGGACTTTGTCGCACTCACCTACGGGCTAGCAGAGGTTGCCAATGGCCTGGTGGTCATGTGAAGAAGAAAAAAAAAAGAAAAAGGAAAGGATGAAAAGAAAAAAAGAAAATTTAAAAATCAATAAAAAATTCTGAAAATTTTTAAAAAATTACAAATTGTCAATGTAAAATTAATCAGAATGATTATGTTGGTAATTTGTTAAAAAGTTTAGTACTAAATAGGCAAACCATCAAAAAGTTGAGAACTAAATTAATATAATTGAAATATTTAAGACTAAATGAGCAAATTGCCAAAAGATTTTAGACTAAGTTAGCTACTTTACAGGAGGTTTAGAATTTTTTAGACAATTTTTTCGATGAATGAGGACATTAGTCACAAGTGATTTTGCCCTTTTTTTGGGTGGGGGGGGCGTGATTTAGTACTCCTTGAGGTACACAATTGTTCCTTCGGAATCAAGCCAGCATAGAAAAGGTTGCTAAGGAAAAAAAAAAAACTCCGAGCACTTGCATTCATATACGACAGCATAAATAGACAAATAGATAGATATATGTCAACTAGAGGTTTCAATGAAGCCTTTGTCGGGCCGAAACATGATGAACCCTTGACCTGGCAGTTGCCCTCAACCATGAGACCTTTTTTTGATAAATTTTTATTTTTATTTTCAACAACATATGCCAATCTATATATTTCTTTCTAGGGAAGTTGCGCCTTTTTTTTTTTTTGTTGGGGGGTGGGGGGAATCTAGCGTTTAGTTCTTGTTACATTATGCACTTAGAAAATTCAAAAATATTATATTTTGCACTAAAAAATTCATGCATATCTGCGTGAAGACCTAATATGAAACTATAGTTCGAAACTTTTTTAAGAGCTCTTACTAAACACAATTTACCCATGATGAGCTTAATATGGATAACAATAGATCTGTTGTAGTGCAATGTGCAGATATTTGCACTTAAATAATTTTGCACATATCTATCATTGAGATCTAATATGAAACTTAGTTAGTTCAACAATTTTGAAAAACTTACAATCAATATAACATGTCCATAATGAGTCCAACGTGGGCATCGGAACGCAAGGCACAGGACACTATGTCTCTTGAACTTATATATAGCTCCCGAGCTAATATAAGTTTTGAATAAAACACTATGAGGACATGGCTTATAAACTTGATTCGTGTTTATGTATATGATCTATTGGGCTTACCCGATAAGTATATGAGAATCATCGTAAAAGTAAAAGAAATATGTGTCAATTTTGTGTTTGCTATAATCTAATTGAATCATTACGATGCATTAAAATGAGTGAATCTATTCATAAATTTAACAGCGGACATGCACTAGGGAACTTGAGCTCGTTGATGGAGTAGGTTGTAATTAGCACATGGAAAGTACTTTCAATATGCAATAAGTTCTTTTTTTTATTGGAAATAAACTTAGCTATTAATAAGCATAACATAATACATATTACAAGACCAATGGAATTGAGTTGGGGAGCCGCAAAATACAAGTAGACGAAAGAAATCAGTTGAAGTAGTATGAAGTACAATTGTTGAAATAATCACATCAACATTTTCCCTTGTAAAACCAATATAAACACATTCCTTATGCTCATTGATTTACATAGACCAGTAAAAGTGCACAGACCTCGCGTTTATAGAGAATCGACATTAAAGATACTTTTTTTTTTTTTGTTTATATCGCCTTATTGCAAAATATTAGGATTGTCAATCAATGGAAAGTAATTATTGATATAATACGAAGAAATGGGAAACACATATACGTGGAAAGATACCAATATCTCAAGATTGAAGTACATGGCTGATAAAGCATCGACAGAATATTTCTAAAACAACTAATTTGGGGTATTTTGGTAAAGAGCTATTTTCTTGATATAATAGCAAACCCTAGTGAAAAGCTAAAGCAAATTAACAATTATCAAGAAGAGATAATATGGTCATCACTGATACTAGATATAAAAAAAGTAAATCAAAAGGGTTCATGAATCTAGTAAATTGTTTCTGGGTACTTCTTCAACATTATTCTGCAACTCGCTTATAAAGGCAAATAAAGAGATTGCGATGTCTCATATCATAGAAACTTGGACTGAGACAACTGAATGCATCTTCATCTTGGCGATAAGAGTGACTGTTCCTCCTGCGCTGAAGTCAGCTCTACCTTTGCTTCCAATTGCATCGACGTCGAAGTCACACTCGAAACATAGATAGATCCAGTTCTAATGCGATTGATCTCTTCTTCATTTTGTCGGGCGACCGTGGGATTTTGTAATGATCGTACTCGCTCCAATTCCATTGCCACTTCCTTCATTGTAGGCCTATACCTTCCATGAAGTTCTAAGCATCTTTTCGCCAAGTTGGACACCGCAATAATTTCTTCGTTCTTGCCATGGTCTAATACCTCCTTATCAAGAACATCGAACAAGCTATTCTGCTCCATCGAAATGATGAAGTATGAAGCTAGATTTCTATCCTCTTCTATCCTTAGTTGAGAAATTGGCTTTTGTCTGGTTAGTAGCTCAACAAGGACAACCCCGAAGCTATAGACATCACTCTTGTCCGTAAATTGACTTGTTTGGTAGTACTGAGGGTCCAAGTATCCGAAGGTTCCTCGCACCATTGTGGTCAAGTGTGTTTGGTCGATGGGAATCAATTTGGAAGCTCCAAAATCTGCCACTTTGGCTCTATATTTTTCATCCAAAAGTATATTTGATGACTTGATATCACGATGATAAATTGGTATGGCCGCATCAAAGTGCAAATATGAAAGAGCCCCGGCAACTTCACTGGCAATTCTTAATCGCATTTTCCACGAGATGGGAAATTCTTCGTCTGGGTCATGAAGATAGCGGTAGAGAGTTCCATTAGGGACAAATTCATATACTAGAAGAGGAACTTCACTCTCCAAACAGAATCCTAATAACTTGACTACATTTCTGTGATTGATTTCAGAGAGAATAACAATTTCATTGACAAATTGTTCGACTTGTCCTACATCAATAATTTTGGATTTCTTGACTGCAATGATTGTTCCATCTATCAACATTCCCTTGTAAACAGTTCCTTGACCACCTTGACCCAATATTCGATTCTCGTTGAAATGATCCGTAGCCATGTCTAACTCTATTGAGGTGAATAACTTGCCTTTGTCCACATGATTGTCTTCAATAGAAAATAGACGTTTTTGCAACAGAAATCCGCCATTACGTTCAAAGAAGTTTTGCTTGAGTTTTGCCTCGCGCCTTCTTTTGATGTATTTGTTCAACCACCAACAAAGCAAAAGCAACACTATGGCTCCGGTACCGGTGCCTACCCCTGTGTCCAAAAAAGTCAACGGGAATCGCTATGTAACCAATTTCCTCTTCATCGTCAACAAATTAGCTTCCACTAATTTAACAAGTGCTTTTAAGCTTTGAAGAGAGTGAGCCAAGAAGGAGAATTAGCTCAACAAAATAATTTGAAAATATTATGCATCATTTATGGGTGAGAAACAAAGATACAATCAAATTGTTGAAAGCATAGACTACGGAATTACAAAAAAGATTATCCAAGAAGTCCTAAATTTATTAAACGGTAGTTAATTCAGTTATAAACCTTTCAATTATTCCAATTTAGTCCTAAACATTTGGATGATTTGCCAATTTAGTCTTAAACTTTTTAACAATTTGTCAATTTAGTCATTCCGGCTAATTTTGACTAAAAATCACTTACCATTCTACATGATATGACTAGTGCTAATGTTGACAATTTTTACAATTTTTTTAATTCTATGAGATTTCTTTTTTTTTGCTTTTATTTTATTTTTCACTTTTCCTTTTCCCTTTTTCTCTCTACTGACCTCGGGCGAGGTCGTAGTCACTAGCCTTAGGTGAGGGATGCCTGTGCCTAGGTTGCCAAGGGCCCAAGCTGCCCCCGCTCGAAGCTGGCAACCTTCACCAACCATCACCGATGCTTAAAAATGACCAATGGAGGGAAAAAGGGAAAAAGAAAAAGAGAAGAAAAGAAAAGTTCAAAAATTTTTTAAAAGAAAAAATTGTCCACATCATTAGCCAAAAGAAATAAATTGGCAAATCATCAAAAGTTTAAGATTTAATTGACATAGTTGAAAGGTTTAGACTAAATTAGTAAATTGTCAAAATGTTTAAGAATAAATTAGCACAATTAAAAGATTTAGAGATGAATTGATCACTGTAGAATCATTTTAGGACATTTTGGATAAAGTTTAAAGGAAAAAAAAAGGCACTAGCAAATCCACAGTTCAATCAATCGACTTCTTTCGACCAAAAAAATAAAAATAAAAATCAATCACCTTCCTAATTCTACTGCTTACTTCATTTGAGAAATGGGGACTCCAGAAAAAAAAAGCAATTGCGCATGTACTTGGCGAACGCAATGAGGAAAGGCAGGGTTTACGCCCCCACCCCCCTCCGCGACTTAAAACTAGTAAAGTTGTCCATGCGCACCTCATGACTCATGGAGGACATATTTCTTTATCCCGTCACCATTCTCCCGATAATGTCAAGTTTTAAAATAAAAAAAATTCGATTAGCACAATTCATGATTTCAAGAAGATAGAAACGACATAAAGAGAACAGGGACAAAAGAAAATGTCATAGGTAGTGAAAAAATAATGGTGACGTGCTAGAATTGTGTAAATATTTGAAGCTAATGGTGTGCCAAATTTGAGATTACCGCCAAAGTTAGTGTTCTATTTTGGCACTTTTGAAATCTCGGCCCATAATTGGGTCAATCTTTACAGTTTGTGCGGTGTTAAGCTGTGCTTAACTATGTAAAGGTTTCACGGTGAAAAGTGGGAAGAACATATCCAATAGCACTTAAACTAGGAAATCTTTAGGGAGAATGAAGAACGAACAAAAGCAAAAGAGGGCTAGGCAAATCCTTTCCTCGCCATGGCCTGGAAGCGAAGCATATATATTTTGCTAAATCTCGGCCAAAGTCCATCGGTGTTGCATTTTCACTATTTTTATTTGGGACTATGAACCAAGGATTGTTGGGGAAATTTGATTGTTGATGAAGATAGAGAAGTAGTAATTTTGATACGTGATGACAATCACTGTCCTTAAGGTATTTTTTACCCTCATTATTATTGTTGTCAGATTTAGAGTAAATATACCCCCAGGATATACAAAAAAGTCATAGGAAAACGAGTTCCTCAATTACGCAATTTCTCTTAGAATTTCACCTTAAATGTGTTAAAGTTGCATGTATGAAAAAGAGAAGAAGAGAAAGTTCTAAAGAAGTATTTATGGACAGTTGTGTTTATTATAAATAATATATGAATTGACCTCTATTTACAGCTAATCACTTAACAAATCTCTTGAGAACAAGTACCTTATACCAACCATTACCACTCTTCATAATCTTTTAGGCTTATCATAATCTAAGATTCTAGAGGACACTTAAGCTTATGAGTCACCAACTTCTTCTCCAAGGCAAATTTCAAGCCATTATTACCAAATCAAATGATCCACTCTAATTTTTCCAAGTGTCTCACCTAAAGTCCTTAGGTGACAAGTCTACTTTGCCTCATGATTGTATCTAGAGAGTGAGTTGGCCAAGCTAAATGCCTTACTTGGCAATCTAAGCTCTTAGGCATCATCAATGATGGCCTGCTTTTCGCTCTTCCATTGGTCCACCTATATGCCGCATTTAATGAACATTTAATGAAGTCTAACAATGATACTACTCTAGGTTGTCAACTCGGCAATTCTAAAATATTCGATCATAATGAGAGCTCGTGTAGGACGTTCTAATTGGTCCACATGTACACCCCTCTTTAAGAACTTTCAAAGATATTTTACCATCATCATGACATTTGACCTTTCAAGAACAATTCGTCCCTTCATTTAATGAGGGGTTTATAGAATTTTCCATACTTTTGTCTTTTTCTTCATTAATAAGGTGGTCTAAAGAATTCTATCATCCAATTTGGTTCTTGGGCCGTATAGGGGATCATTAGGTAAACCTCGAAAAATCAAATCACGTATACCTGAGATTTGGCCATCATGCCCATATTTGCCCAAATTGTTTCTTTGAACGGTCGATCAACCAATAGGGTCGGTTGTTCTTTGATCGATTCGAGACCAATCCTAAGGCTACTCATGGCCTAGCACTATGCCAAGACACTCATGGACCTTAGAATTAGTGACGGAATAGCCGGGTCTATCCTTGGGCTCATTCCTATCAGCGCTCGAACCATCGGTAGGGTTCATGGTCAATGCATTACCAATCCATGACTGAACATCACCAATTCAAGATTCTGTTCTGATCACTGAGAATTAAATAGAGAATGATGCATTTTTGGTTGGAAGACGGTCGCATTTGATCAATTCGGATTGTCCGTGTATCGGTGTAGAACCAGGCGGAATCACCCAAAACCAGAAACTATGGCCAGTCGGATTGACCCGTGACCATCCACCGATCCAAAATCATCCTGTGACCAATTCTCATGATTAAAAAGTCATCTTATGAGCTTGTGATCCTATCCCATTAGTATGGTTGGTAGAAAATTCGGGGCCAACACCTCGACCAATTCATGATCGGTTGGTCGGTCGATCCATGACCGATCTGCGATTCCTTGCCGATCGAACTAATCGACATGGCCAATGTCCCATGATCGATCCTTTTTGGACCTTATGGCCGATCCTTACGAGGTCGAAATCGAGGATATTACAATATGGCTTATGTAATAAATAAAAAAGTTGATAGGTTGTGCATCACACATAAAGAAAGACGAAACAACCCGTTGAATCATTTCTATCTGTTCTTAGATGCTAATCAAAAGTTCGACTTTAAGGAGGAAAAGAGGGGGAAAAACCACATGCAGATCCACAATTGAATCAATCACCTTCTTCATTTTACTGCTCACCGCATTTAAGAAAAGGGAACTCCAGAAAAATAAGCAATTGAGCGTGTACTTGGGGAACGCAGTGAGGTGGGGCAGGACAAGGGCGGGGTTTACGTCCCCCGCCCCAACTTAAAACTAGTACCATATCCATTTCATGCCCCATGTAGGACAAGTTTCTTTATCTCATCATCATTCTCGTGATAACATCAAAGTTTAAAAGCAAAAATAAAAATAAAAGATAAGGACAATTCATGATTGTAAGAAGATAAAAATGACGTAAAGAGGGAACGAATGAAAGAATGTGCCACAGGCAAGAAAAAGATAATAAGGGCATGCAAAAATGATGTAAATATTCTGAGCCAACAGCATGCCAGGTTTGGGATTATTGTCAAAGTTAGTCCTTTATTTTGGCACGCTTGGAAGTTTTGGCGAGAATTGAGTAAAATCCCTAAAAATTAAGCCGTGTTTATTATTTAAAGTTCTCAAGGTTAAATGAGGAGATAACATAAGAAATAACACTTCAAATAGAAAATCTCAGGAGGAATAAAGAAAGAGTAAAAGGAAAAGAAGGCTAGCCACATGCATTCCTCACATTGGCCTAGAGGGGGAGCAAATAATATTACCCTGCCCCAAAATCCATTCATCATGCATGGGTTTTCACTCATTACATGGGGCTAGGAAGTAAGGAAGGACATCCTCTTGGATCGATGAAATAGCCGTCCCCAAGCTTGCTTTCCCACCAGTTTTCGCCCACACGAGTGCTCGGCAAAGAGCCACCAACCGCTCTTGCGAACAAAAACCTATGCCCCCTTTCTTTCTGGAGGTCATGCTGTGAAATTGGAGGATGCTCACCTCTCACGTGACAACAAATCTCTGGTTGGCTTAGACAGGTGACCTCCCTCTAATTGTGGGTTTTCAGACACAGTACTGACACTAATATTCGCGGCGTGATTTCAATTGTTGGAAAAAGTTTTTATCTTTACACAAAACCCAATGTCGCCACATCAAAAGACACTCGAAGAGTAGAGATATTGAAATGAGGAAACTTAATCTATTTTTAAATTCTAAGGAAGCTCGATTGTGATGCTCTTAGTAACGTGTAATGTACTCAATGTATCAGATAATATCATTTATCTTCTGCATAGAAACTTCAGTGAGAAGGATATAGAAAGTTTCATTTTGAATTTTTTCAATCAAGGACCGTTGAAGAAAAATTGGGCAAAATTATGAATAGTTAATTTTCTCCCACAACAAAAAGAAATCAAATTATAATTATATATTCTTGAAATAAGCTTAGAACTTACCAACCAAAATCTCCATCAAATATGATGAATTAGCAATGCATCCTTGTCCATCTTGACCGCGTTTTCTGCCATCACCATGATAACCATTTGGGCATGAACAAGTATAATTCCCAACAACATTATGACAAATTTTCTCACACTGGTTCATCCTTGTTTCCGCACATTCATCAATATCTACAAAAATTAAACACACATCAAATGTATCTAATCTTCTCATATCATAACAATATAAATGATAAGTTAAAAAGTGTTGATGTTATCAATGTACCATGACAACCATTCTCAAGGTAAGGATTGCCTCGGTAACCTTTTGAACAAGTGCACTTGTACCCAGATCCGTTTTCGGCGTCAGTACATATGGTGTTCTTGGTGCACATGTAGCTCGTGCTGTTCTTCTTAGCTTCCTTACATGTTTGATTCCCTATTGCCCAGTCGAGAATTAGAGGGCAATCTTTAACTTTAAGCTGCTTAAGGTCACCATCCGAAAAGTTGTAGGATCCAGCTTCCATGACAAAGGCATAGCTGCAGGGATTGAAAGCCAGGACATCGGAATGATTGAAAAAGCTCGTAATGGAGATGTCGTAATTCAAGGTGTTCCTTGGGATGCTCGTCTCACAGCAACCGATGCCTGTACACGACCCATTGCTGACGTCCGAAATGTTGCTACACGAAGACATACACCCGAAAGAGAACTTTCCATGGAGGTCTCGAAAGGAGGCTGACGTGTCGCAGCCGATGGCAATGAACTTGTTCTTGGTGCTGGACACGGGGAATTTAGATAGCGTTAACGATGGATGTTGGCTTGAAGAAGCGTCATGCCCGGAAGAGTCATAGCAATCTCTACCGATTGAAGCGTTCATGCGCAGCTCGTGGTCTTCGACAGAAATGTGGAGTATTTCAATGTTACTACTTATCCCCATGTAAGCTACGGGAGGGTTGGTAGAGTAATCACAATGGACTATAAATGAGGAAAGATTGATGTGGCAATGTGGATCACTGTTGCTCAATCCAAAGGGGTATGGAATCGAGAGGTTTCCACAAGAACTTTGGCATCCGGGCTTAGTCATTGAATCATCAGCTTGTGCTATGCGGTTGTGGTATGGACCCCAAGCACTGCAACTTTCAAGAGAAGCTTATGGATGACCATGGTTCTTCCTTCAACCCTCTTCATATACGTACAAGTTTCTGGATGATTTCTTATGAGGGTTTGGTGTGGGTATATAAGGAGAAGTAAGATGTGTCTTTTCGTTTTTTTTTTTTTTTTTTTTTTTTTTTTTAACTCTAGTTATGGGCTATGATCAAGTTGCGGAGTGGACCCCAGCTAGTCCTACCCACTTACATGAGATGATCCAATGATAATTCCCCGCGTGACGAAGTCTTATGAAGCGCAGTGCTCGTTCCATTTTCCAAATGCAATTTTCATTTGACAGTCCGTCATTTATATTAGAAATGCTCCAAAATAGGCTGCTCCTACTTTTCAAATAATCTCCTAAAGAAATCTCGGATTCTGGAAAATCTCTCTCCCTCCGTGGGAAAGAAAACGTCTTCTCCTCTCCATTCCCAATCAAGTTATGATACACAACTGGCCCCCACCAATCCCAAAGTGATAGGAATTCTCTTCATCGACTATAAACTGTTAGGAAGAAACAGGTTTTGCAAATCATGCTAGAGGCTAAGGTAGAACAATTCACGTGAATCAATTTCGTGTATCCGTTTAGAATATCAGTCACATGAACCAAAATATGAAAATAACATAAGTTTGCGAGGAATCACATTGAATGAAATTTTGAAATTACAAATTATAATCACATAATAATTATAAAGAAAACATTGGTTCATCATGCAAATTTATGCTTTAACCCCAGTCAACATCGTTAGTGGAATTTTGGAAAAAAGCGTGTTTAGTAAAAAGACATGCTACACGGTCCATCTGTGAGAGGCACACCAAAATTGACACCTTTTTCATGGAATTTCATGCAAAATTATTTGAAATTCGATAGACATAAAGACAGCTTTTATAAAGTCTCTTTGTGGATATATTTCTACTTTAGTTCTCCGATAAGAGTTGTAGGGTATCGTTTGATGATGACAGTATCAATTTTACCTTATTACATTCTGCGAAGAAAACTTTAGCTATTTTGCTATATCCACCAAGGATGTTGAGAAATTAAGAATTCGACTTTTACGTTTTCTTTGTTTCATTTTGAGTTAAGTCAACTTTGTTACACACGAGCAACTTGAATTCTTAGCACAAGTCTCTATTCACGTTTCAAATTAGTTTGAAAATTTATGCAACCGATTTTAACGTACACAACATGAATCGCGTTCCTGATAAAAGCAAACCTCGGATTCGGGATTGGCCAAATCATTAAAGCTCACAGGCGTTTAAATCGTGGAGACATCAGCTGGCCATGCAAGTCACTGCATACCTTTTCAGGTCAAGGTCAACGTCGTGTCGCATGGTGTTCGGATCGTGGAGATATATGAGCTGGCTATGCAAGTCGTTGCTTTGCTTTTCAGGTCAAGGTCAATGTCAGTTGCATCTAATGCTTTGGACAAGGAACAGCACTGAATATATCTTTGTTTTAAATTGAAGGAGCAAAGGAAGTTGTTTTTTTTTTTTTTCTAGAGAGTTAAAATCAAGAGCAATAGTGATAGATTTTTCATTTGAACTTTTCTTGATGTTATATGGTTAAAATCAAGTATGGCTCCAAAACGAGAATGTAAAAAAAAAAAAAAAAAAAAAATCAATGGATCTTTTTGGTTTTATTGATTACTACAGCAAACTATGTCTCGGTCAATAGACTACACACAATTGATTTTTAAGTATTAAACTAATATATTAATGTTACTATTTATGGGATAAATTTCTTTTTTTTCTAATTTAAATACATAAGAATGACAATCTATGAAGCATCGACACTCTTTAGGAGCTTTTGTGTCGTGTTGGACACTTTGACACGTATACGACACTTGATCAACAAGTGTCGAAAGGTAAACTTTTTTGACTCTCTTTGACAAGCGAGTTCGGAAATTTCGACATGCACGAATCAATTTTAAAAAAATTCAATAAATGAGAGGTCAAAATATAAATATGTAAAAAATAAAAAAAAAATGGGAAAGAAGAAAAACTTAGTCTTCTCTTCTCTTGTGACTCTCACTTCCCGTGACATACAATTTTATCCTCAAGTTTTTTTTTTTTTTTCTCTCCTGACATGCTCTAATACGCGAGCTCAAAATGTAGATTACTTGTTTTTCTTTTTCTCCAAGTTTTATGGATTATTGGAATAGAGTTAAATTTGTCAAATTAAAGTAATGAATGATATTAACGAATGATGGATTAATATTTTTAATGTAAATTCATTGTAGACTCTTTTTGTTGTTTATTTATTTGTGATTTTGAATCAAATTAATTTGATTAAAATTTTCATAAAAATGATAATTTATCGTTTATATATAAAAATATAAATTTAATATACAACATGTGCTAGAATTTTTTATTTTTTTAAAAACAACATGTCAGCGTGTCGTGTCACATTATGTCATGTGTCAGTATCGTGCTACTTAGGTGATAATAAAGCTATGTTGCGATGTGGTTATAAAATTTCATTCTAATCATTTTGCTACTTATATGTTTGATCCTATAATTCCAATGTAACATTGAAGCTATAGAGTCTGATTCATTCAAAACTTTCATTGCTCACCCAAAAAAAAAAAAAAAAAAAAAAAAAAACCTTTTTTCTGTCATTGTACTCTATTTATAAATCTTGTATGGAGAAAATACCTACATATAAAATCCAGTATGGTAACATATAAAATCCTACAATTGGATATGTGGCGTTTGTCTCATTTCTTGCACATTTCATATACCCTTAAATAAAGGGAAAAAAAAAATACACCAAACCACCTAGTAAAGTCAATATAGTAAGTGAACATCAAATTCAAGGATATCTTACGGCTACTAACAACATCCACCCTACTAAGTGACCATCGAATTTCTCTAAATCGGTTCTTTCTTTTCTCTTTAGATCAAATCACTCAACATTATAATTAATGCTTCAATACTATTAGATATGTATGTTAAATGATTGAATTTGATTTGATGTATGAAAAATTCATCTTTTTGAATACATCAAAGTTTCATGCTATATGCTATGTTTGATTTCTTAAAATAATATGACTTCGAATTTAAGAAAAGCAAGAAACAACATGGATAACACGAGTTAATGGGGGATTATAGGGGTGATCAGTTCTTGATCTAATATGCTCCCACCTAGGAATTAGGAACCGAATTAGGAGGACCAGTTCCTAGTTTTTGGAATCGAGAACTTGACCACCTAGTCCTAGAACCAATCCGGTCTAGTTCCCAGATAGTCCAACAGAACCAGTGGAGAGAGAGATTATTTTTTTTTTATTTTTTATTTATTTATTTTTTTGCACAAAGTGTATATGCTCTCTAAAATTCCTTGTCCAATTGAACGAAACAGACGCTTATGTATGGGGACAGAGAAACTAAATAGAGAGTGGATTCTATTATGACGTCATCTACGCTCATGTATCGGAAAAGTGTCTTTAGTAAAAACACATGCTACATGGTCCATCTTCAAGAGGCACACCAAAATTGACACCTTTTTCAAGGAATTTCATACGAAATTGTTTGAAATTCCACGGACATA
Organism: Eucalyptus erythrocorys; assembly: GCA_014182555.1. NCBI lineage: Eukaryota > Viridiplantae > Streptophyta > Magnoliopsida > Myrtales > Myrtaceae > Eucalyptus > Eucalyptus erythrocorys. Next base: position 50,426,815 of record CM024602.1, read on the forward strand.
GAGACAGCTTTTATAAAGTCTCTTTGTGGATATATTTCTACTTTAGTTCTCCGATAAGAGTTGTAGGGTATCGTTCTATGATGACAGTACCAATTTTATCTTGTTATACTATGTGAAGAAAACTTTAGCTATTTTGCTATATCCACCAAGGACCGTAAGAAATTAAGAATCCCACATTTACTTTTTCTTCGTTTCATTTTGAGTTAAGTCAACTTTGTTACACACGAGCAAATTGAGCTCCTAGTACAAGTCTCTATTCACGTTTCAAATCAGTTTGAAAATTCATACAACCTAGTGTAACAAACATAACATGAATCGCGTTCCCGGTAAAAGTGAATCTCGGATTTGGGATTGGCCAAATCATTAAAGCTCACAGGCGTTCAAATCATGGAGACATCAGATGGCCATGCAATTTGCTGCCTGGCTTTTCAGTTCAAGGTCAACTTCGTGTTACATGGTGCTCAGATCGTGGAGATATATGAGTTGGCTACGCGAGTTGTTGCTTTACTTTTCAGGTCAAGGTCGACGTCAATTGCATCTGATGCTTCGGACAAGGAACAACACTGGATATATCTTTGTTTTAAGCCGAAAAAACAAAGGAAGTTGCTTTTCATTAGAGAGTTAAATTAAGAGAAATGGTGATAGAGATTTTACTTTAATTTTTCCTAATGTTATTAAATTAAAATCAGGTATGGCTACTAAACGGGAAAAGAAAAAAGGAGGAAAATCATAGGATCTTATTAGTTTTATTAACTGCTACAACAAAGTATGTCTTGGTTAATAGACTATACACAATATATTATTTAAGTATTCACCTGATCAATCAATGTTACTATTAATGGGATAAGTTTCTTCTTTCTAATTAATTTAAAGAATGGTGAGAATAAAGATCATTACTCCTAACAGACGCCAAAATGAATCAGATCAGCACTCCTAGCAGATGAAGAAGTCCTCTTCATCAAGAACAGTAAGAATGAAAAATCTTGGAGACTATCTTACCTTTGGATGAAATAATGGGCGGTGACTTACATATTATGTCATAACGATGCAAATTAGTATATTTTACATAAAAATTTCCAATCGAAAATTTTATTCAGAGGAAGCAAACAAGTTGGCCATGCGAGTCGTTGCTTTGCTTTTCATGTCAAGGTCAATGTCAAGCTTGCACGGACGGTCTTGTCAAGGCTTCTTTAGTGTAGAGAGAGAGAGAGAGTGGATGTCAATTGCAACGGAAGTTGCTTTTACTAAGAGAGTTACGAGCAATGGTGACAGGTATTTTACCTTAATTTTTCCTATTGTTATTCAGTTAAAATCAGGTATGACTACTTAATTGAAAACAAAAAGATTAAAGCATTCTTTTAGTTTTAGTAATTGATAAAGCAAAGTATGTATACGTTAATAAACTATACCCATAAACTATTTAAGTAGTAACCTAATCAATTAGTGTTACTGTTAGCTGGATAACAGTAACTCCATATTAGTTCATATGCTTCTGTTACTCTCTTTTTGTCAGCCAAATGATTCGGATAATAATCACTCCCTGTAGACTAAGAAGTCCCCTTCATCAAGGACAGTAAGGTTGAAATAAATTGGAATGAATCTTGGCAATGATCTTAACTGTGGATGAAATAAGGAGTGGTTAGTTGTATATCTTGTCACAATGATGATAATAAACATATTCTCCGGTGAAATTTCCAAACAAAAAATTTTAGCTGGAGGAAGCAAACAAGTTTTGCAAATCATGTTATCAGCTAAGGTAGGACCCTACACATGAATCAATTTATTTTTTCTGCTTAGAATTTCACAGTCCACATGAGCCAAAACTTGTAAATAACATAATTTTGCAAGCGATCGCGTCGAATGGAAGCTTGAAATTACAAATTAAGGTCACCAAATAATAATAATAATAATAATAATAATAATAATAATAATAATAATAATAATAATAATAATAATAATAATAATAATAATAATAATAATATAGGTTCATCATTCGAAATTAGTTGATATTTAACAGACATAGAGGCATCTTTTATAGTCTCTTGTCGATATATTACTCCTTTACTTCTCCGAGAACAGCTTCACTGATAACATTACCATTAAGAAGAATTTGATTGCCTAATGTTGTCTTCGGAGGGTAGGGATATTCTATTAAAGAGATAGTTCTTTGTCCGCCCTTTACCTTACTATATTCAGCAAAGAAAACTTTTAACTATTTTGCTATATCCACCAAGGATGTTGAGAAATTAGTATTAATCAAACTATCTTCTTTCTCAAGAATCCTATTTTTATTTTTTCTTCATTTCATTTTGAATTACTTTCGTTGCAAACAAGTAAATTGAATCCTCAGTACAAGTCTCTATTCACGTTTCCAATAAGTTTAGAAATTCCTACAATGGAGTGTAACATCACCATAGGAATCGCGTGCCTAATAAAAGCGAACCCCGGATTTGGGAATCGGCCAAATTAGTAAAGCTCATAGGTCTTCAAATCATGGAGACGTCAATTGGCCACGCAAGTCGCTGCTTGGTTTGTCAGGTCAAGGTCAATGTCATGTCACATGGTGTTCGGATCGTGGAGATATATCGGTTGGCTATGCAAGTCTTGCTTTGCTTTTTAGGTCAAGGCCGACGTCAATTGCATCTGTTGGTTTGGACAAGGAATGTCACTGAATATATCTTTGTTTTAAACAGAATGAGCAAATAGAAAGTGGCCTTTCTTTAGAGAGTATAAATCATGAGCAATATTGACAGATTTTTCACTTGAACTTTTCTTGATGTTATTTGGTTAAAATCAGGTATGGCTAAAAAACGAGAATTTAAAAAGAAAAAAATTAATGGATCTTTTTGGTTTTATTGACTGCTACAGCAAATTATGCCTAGGTCAATAGACTATACACAATTAATACTTAAGTACTAACCTAATATATTAATGTTACTATAAGTGGGATAAGTTTTTTTTTCCTAATTAAAGTACATAATAGCGATAATAAAGCTATGTTGCAATGTGGTTATAAAATTTCATTCTAGCCATTTTGCTACTTATATGTTAGATCCTACGATTCCAACATAATATTGAAGCTATAGAGTCCGATCCATTAAAAACTTTCTTTGCTTGCCCCAAAATAAATATAAAAATCAAACCCTTTTTTCTGTTGTTATACTCTATTTATAAATCTCGTCTGGAGAAAATACCCACATATAGAATCCAGTATGGTAACATATAAAATTCTACAACTGGATGTGTGGTGTTTATCTCATTTCTTGCACATTTCAATGCCCTTACATAAGAAAAGAAAATCAAACCGCCTCGTAATGTCAATTTAGTAAGTGACCATCAAATTCAAGGATATGTTACGGTTACTAACAACATCCACTCTGTTAGATAACCATCAAATTTCTCTAAATTGGTTCTTTCTTTTCTCTTCAGATAAAATCATGCGACATTATAATTAATGCTTCAATACTTATTGGATATATATATATATATATATATATATATATGTTAACATGATTAAATGATTCAGATAGTTATCACTCCCTGTAGACTAAGAAGTCCCCTTCATCAAGGACAGTAAGGGTGAAATGGATCAAATGAATCTTGGCTATTATCTTTAACTATGGATGAAATAAAGAGTGATGAGTTGTACATCTTCTCACAATAGAATATCACGGCCGCATGAGCCCAAAACTTGAAAATAACATCAGTTTGTGAGGAATTGAGTTGAATGAGAATTTGAAATTACAAATTAAGATCCCAAAATAATAATAATAATAACTTAAAAACACTGGTTCATCGTGCAAATTTATGTTCTAACCCCAGTCAACATCGTTGGTGGAATTTTCGGAAAAGCGTCTTTAGTAAAAAGACAAGCTATATGGTCCATCTTCGAGAGGCACACCAAAATTGACCCCTTTTTCATGGAATTGCAAACAAAATTGTTTGAAATTTGACAGACATAGAGACAGCTTTTATAAAGTCTCTCTGTGGATATATTTCTACTTTAATTTTCCAATAAGAGTTGTAGGGTATCGTTCTACAGTACCAATTTTACCTTATTATATCGAGCGAAGAAAACTGTAGCTATTTTGCTATATCCTCCAAGGAGGTTGAGAAATTAAAATTAATCAAACTATTTTCTTTATCAAGAGTCCTACTTTTACTTTTTCTCCGTTTCACTTTGTGTTAAGTTAGCTTCGTTACACACAAGCAAATTGAATCCATAGAACAAGTCTCTATTCACGTTTCAAATCAGTTTAAAAATTAATACAACTAATTGTAACGTACACAACATGAATCATGCTCCTGATAAAAAAGAACCTTGGATTCGAGATCGGCCAAATCATTAAAGCTCACAGGCTTCAAATCGTAGAGACATCAGTTGGCCACGCAAGTCGCTGCTTGGCTTTTTAGGTCAAGGTCAACTCCGTGTCACAGGTGTGTTTGGGTCGTAGAGATATGAGTTGGCTATGCAAGCCGTTGCTTTGCTTTTCAGGTCAACGTCGACGTTGATTGCATCCGATGCTTTGGACAAGGAACAGCACTCAATATATCTTTGTTTTAAACGGAAGCAGTAAAGGAAGTTGCTTTTCTTTATAGAGTTCAAATCAAGAGAAATGGTGATAGAGATTTTACCTTAATTTTTCCAAATGTTATTTAGTTAAAATCAGGCATGGCTACGACACGGGAAAAGAAAAAAGAGGAAAATCATAGGATCTTGTTAGTCTTATTAACTGCTACAACAAAGTATGTCTAGGTTAAGAGGCTATACACAAATTATTATTTAAGCATTAACCCAATCAATCAATGTTACTATTAGTGGGACAAGTTTCTCATTTCTAATTAATGTAAATAATAGTGAGAATAAAGATCGTCACTCCTAGCAGATGCCAAAATGAATCAGATCATCACTTCTAGCAGATGAAGAAATCCTCTTCATTAAGGACAATAAGGGTAAAATGGATCTATATGAATCTTGGAGACTATCTTAACAGTGAATGAAATAATGGGTGGTGACTTACATATTATGTCATATCCACGCAAATTAACATATTTTACATAAAAAATTCCAACTGAAAATTTTATCTAGAGGAAGCAAACAGGTTGGCCATGCAAGTCGTTGCTTTGCTTCTTAGGTCAAGGTCAACGTCAAGCGTGCATGGATGGGCTTGTCCGAAGGCTAGCCAAAAGCCATTTCACTCTAACCATTCCACCCAGATGGACACCCAGACATGCGAGGTTACCATATCTGCCTACATGGTGATAATCATAATTAAAGTTATGACATGGTGTCTATCTTTACTACCGTGAAGCCTCTTAATTCCCAGGCATATCTTTTTATTCCTAGTGCACAGGCGGCCGTGTCAAGGCTTCTTTAGTGGGGAGGGAGGGAGGGAGGGAGGGAGGGAGAGAGAGAGAGAGTGGATGTCAATTGCATCCAATGCTTTGGACAAGGAATATCACTGAATATATCTTGGTTTCTAGCTAACGGAGCAACGAAAGTTGTTTTTCTTAAGAGTAAAAATCAAGAGCAATAGTGACGGGTATTTTACCTTAATTTTTCTAATGTTATTTAGTTAAAATCAGGTATGGCTACTAAATGGAAAATGAAAAGATCAAAGGATTCTTTTAGTTTTATGAATTGCTACAGCAAAGTATGCATTCCTTAATAAACTAAGTACACCAAATATTTAAGTGGTAATCTAATCAATTAGTGCTACTGTTAGCTGGATAACAAGGACTCCTTATTAGTTCATATGCTTTTGTTGTTTCTTCTTTTTGTTAGCCAAATGATTTAGATAATCACTCCTTGTAGACTAAGAAGTCCCCTTCATCAAGGACAGTAAGGATGAAATGGATTCGAATGAATCTTGGCAATTGTCTAACTGTGAATGAAATAAGAAGTGGTGAGTTATATACCTTGTCACATGAATCAATTTCTTGTATCTGTTTAGAATTTCACAATCCACATGAACGGAAATTTGTAAATAACATAATTTTGAAAGGGATCATGTTGAATGGAAGCTTGAAATTACAGATTAAGATCACATAATAACAACAACAACAACATAGGTTCATAATACAAATTTATGTTTCTACCCCAGTCCACATCATTGGTGGAATTTATAAAAAGTGTCTTTAGTAAAAAGATATGCTATATGGCCCACCTTCTAGAGGCACACCAAAATTGACATATTTTTCATGAAAGTTCATGCGAAATTGGTTGATATCTAACATATAGACAGCTTTTACTGAGTCTCTTGTTGATATATTGCTATTTTATTTCTCTGATAATAGCTTCAATGATGACAGAACCATTAAGAAGAATTTCATTGCTTAATGTTCTCTTTGGAGGGGAGGAAAGGTCTCGTTAAAGAGATAGTGTTTGTCCACCCTTTACCTTAATATATTCGGCAAAGAAAACTTTACCTATTTTGTTATATCCTTCAAGGAAGTTGAGAAATTAATATTAATCAAACTATATATATATATATGATCAAGAATCCTACTTTTACTTTTTTCTTTGTTTCATTTCGAGTTAAGTTAACTTCATTACACACGAATAAATTGAATCCTTAGTACAAGCCTTTATTCTCATTTCAAATCAATTTAGAAATTTCCAGGATTGATTGTAATAGCACAACGTGAATCGCATTCCTGATAAAAGCAAACCTCGGATTCGGAATTGGTGAAATCATTAAAGCTCATAGGCCTTCAGATCGTGGAGACATTAGTTGGCCACACCAGTGGCTGCTTGGCTTTTCAGGTCAAGGTCAACGTCGTGTCACATGGCATTCATATCGTAGTGATATGAGTTGGCTATGCAAGTCATTGCTTTTCTTTTGAGGTCTAGGTCATCATCAATTGCATCTGATGCTTTGGACAAGGAACATCACTGAAGATATCTTTGTTTCAAGCTGAAGGAACAAATTAAAAGTTGCTTTTTCTTTAGAGGGTCAAAATCAAGAGCAACAGTGATCGATTTTTCACTTTAAACTTTTCTTGATGTTATCTTGTTAAAATCAGGTATGGCTACAAAACGAAATTACAAAAAAAAAAAAAAAAAAAAAAATCAATGGATCTTTTTATTAACTGCTATGGCAAAGTATGTCTAGGTCACTAAACTATCATAGTACCTAATATATTAATGTTACTATTAGTAGGATAAGTTTCTTTTTCTAATCAAAGTATATAACAGTGAGAATAAAGCTATGTTGCCATGGGGTTATACAATTTCATTCTAGTCGTTATGCTACTTATATATTAGATCCTATCATTCCAACGTAACATTGAAGCTATAGAGTCCAAAGCATTCAAAATATTCTTTGCTCGCCCCAACAAAACAAAACAAACCTTTTTTTTTTTTTCCTGTCATTGTACTCTATTTATGAATCTCGTCCGGAGAAAAAAACTACCTATAGGAATCCAATACGGTAACATATATATCCTCCAATTGGATATGTGGTGTTTATCTCATTTCTTGCACATTTTATAATAACCACCAATTAAAGTCAATTTAGTAAGAGACCGTCAAGTTGACGATATCTTATGGCTCCTGACAACATCCACTCTATTAAGTGGCCATCGAATTTCATCTAGATTGATTCTTTCTTTTCACTTTACATAAAATCACTCAACATTATAATTAATGCCTCAATACTATTATATATATGTATATGTTAACATGATTAAATTTGACTTGATGTATGACAAATTTATTTTTTTGGAATACATCAAAGTTTCATGCTATATGCTATGTTCAAGTTCTCAAAAAAAATGTATAACTTTAGATTCAAGAAAAGCAAAAAATAATATGGATAACAACATGAGTTAAATAGAGGTAATCGGTTCTTGATCCGATCCCATCCAAGAACTAGGAACAGGAATAAGAGGACCGGTTCCCAGCTTTTGAAATCAAAAAGCGGACCACCTAGTCCTAAAATTGATTCAGTCCAGATCCCAAGTGGTTCAATAGAACCGATAGAGAGAGAGAGGATTTATTATTATTATTATTATTATTATTATTATTATTATTACTATTTGCACAAAGTGTATGTGCTCTCCAAAATTTCTCGTCCCACTGGATGAAACAGGCGCTTATATATGGAGAGAGAGAAACGAGAGCGAGAGCGGATTCTGTTATGGCGCTGTCTCCGCATGTATTTAATTCCCTCAATTTGCTTTTCCTTTACGTTTGCAGATGTGAGGGAAAGAGTCGGAGAGAGAGAGAGAGAGAGAGAGAGAGAGAGAGAGAGCTAGCCTTCTTTTTCAGTGGCATGGGCTTTCCTTTTATTGTGGGCTTTTACTCTTTCTAAGCTCACCTTATTTCTCTACAAAGAGGGTTATTATTCTTGTTGGGCTCATTTGGGCTTTGAGCTAATTGGGACTTTCAATATTGATCCGCTTCCCATCTTGAAATCGGGAATCGGACTGCCATTCACCGGTCCCAATTTTATGGTATCGAGAACCGAACTAGCACCCTCGAGAACCAAGATTGATTGGTTCTCGGTCCGGTTCCCACATTCTAGGACTGAGAATCGGACTAACAGGTCCTGGAACCAGGACTAGATCGACTGATCGGTCTAGTCTCATCCGTCCGTGGAACCGATAATTTGAAACGTTTCAGGCAAAAAATAAATTGAAAAATGTTGCATCTTGCTTCTTTGTATTTCGTTGGTTAGTTTGGGAATTTTTCTTTAAAATTTATCTTCCGAATTGTTTGATTGGTAGGTGAGGACGGTTTATTTTGCAGGGAAAAACCGCATTGAAGGGATTATTGGTTACTGGGGCGCAAGTGCAGTTACCATTCTTGGCCGATCACGGCAGCAGCGTTATAGTAAGCTTGCTGATTGGGACTACATATATCAGTGTGCTGCAAGAGCCCCTGATTCTCTCAAGTCCTGGGGAATGGGGACATCTTTTCTTATGTTGACTGGAACAAGCACGAGTCTTGACTGCCCCAGCCTTTCTACGTGCGTGATTGCTCGAGGGGTACCACTTAAGGTTCGGAACTCAAGCATGTTGTTATCTCTTTCTTTGCTTTCGATATTTATATTGTTAAGTTCATCATGTTTGCATAGTTTTATTATGCTAAGTTTAAACAGTGATGTTTGTAATCTTTTTCCAGCCTTGGTTATTCACTGAAATCAAGGAACAGAGACATGGGATATAATACACACACACACACACATATATATATATATATATATAATCAACTGGTTTGGTTCGGTCGATCCAATTCTCACATTGGACCCGAGAACCAAACCGACCAGCCACTGGTTCCAAGAATGGGAATCAGGAACTAGATCGCCCTCTCTAAGAACCACCCAGAACCAGCTAGTCCAGTCCAGTCCAGAAGGTTCCCGATTCAGGCGGTTCCTAGTGGACACCCCTACTGAGAACCACTTAAAACTGGCTGGTCTATTCTGGTTCGGATAGTTCCTGTTGCACACCCATAAGGGATAAAGTACCAAGAAGAAGAAGAGTTAAGATCAATTTGCCATTACACTATATAGGCTCTTCCCTCAGCCATCAAAATGAGACTGACTTTTAGTCTACAAATCTCATTAAGATGGTTACCTTGAGACTCGAAAGGCTCAATATTAGTTTAGCTTTTTGATCACGAGATCACCTTGACTTGTAAATGGAGTGGTTACTTGCTTCGCCAAAAATCAGAGCATCACATTAGCAAAGACTTATTCCTTTCCTTCGAATAACAATATGCCTAAAGAACGAGGAAGTTTACAAGGACGTGATAGAAGAGAATATGAAGGCTTTCCGGAAGTTCACCACCGTTTTATTAAAGTGACACTAGCACAATAAATTAGGAAGGTTTTTGCATATAATTTTAAAGCATAAAGCTCACCCATTGACAATCCGGCAAAATTCCTACACTCATGGTGCATAAAAAATTAGGGTCCTCGAATGAGTCGCTGTATTAATGATACGTGTTATCTGGATAAAATATACGCCTATCCAAAGTCTCAAGGGTTTTGGGAGAAATAAATTGACGCTGCTTGATTATGCTCGTGTTCTTCTAAAGTTCATGGACAGAGACAGAAGCTGGGTTTTCCCGACTGCTTGTGCAGAAATGAGGCTTTGGCATGAGATATAGACCACGGATAGATGCTCATAACATGAAGACAGCTTAAATCCTTGTAGAAAAGGATTCAAGAGTTTCATTCGATTATTGGCCGGATCTTTCTTGCAGTTATCAAGCCGAATATATCCTAACTGCAGGAGAGTCTTTGTAGATATATTCCCAAATCTGTGATTCTGGACACTGATTCTTCCTGTAATTTCTAAGTATGTAGTTATGCTCAAAATTAACATTATGTAACTGGCATCCAAATCTGATGTTATCTCAAGTATCTTACCCTCCTTTGAGTTGCAAGAATATGTGGACATTGCATAAATTTACATAACAAGCTTGCCTGTTGCTACATAATTGATCAAATATGGTTGTGTGAAGTATGGCAAGTTGCTAATTAAACCTCTATGCATCTTTCCGTGAACCATCTTTTCAGTATCATCCTTCCTCAGCTTTTCATTCAAAAGCAGAGGAAATGACAACTGATTTTCCTTGATCCATCTTGAATATCCCTTCCCTTGCAGAAATTAACATAAATATATTTCCCAAGAGAACTAGTTTCCTACATTGGATTGAGAAATTCCAATGCCCAGAAAGTAACTTATAAACCTGAGGGCTATCAATTTGAAGTTCTTCGTGGTTCTTACTGCAATAATCATTGCTGAATCACTTCCAGCCACAACTAGCAAAGTACCACCATACAGATACACCGTCAAAACTCAAATTGTGCTTTCAAATGAAGTTTGGCGTCACTTCTCTTGAATTCGCACTTGATAGAATTATGAACAATCTGGCTGAACCAGGTTCAAGGAACTTGTTTGTTTCCCTGCAATGTTTCACTCAGCTTGGGCACTAATTGCTCTTTGCACGTGACCGATCCCAGCTCCTAAATTGGATAAGTCACAGCTATTGAGTCAATCCATACAAAATCCTTTTAATGGAGGGGAATTCAGGGACAGACTTACAGCAGGGTGATATCATTCTGACAATGGATTAATTAATCACTAGCCTAATACGACAGTCACGCATGTACATTGTACGAAAAGTCATCGCTTAAGTATGCTTTCACATTAATGTCTGTCAGTATCTAAAAACAATACCGAACTCCTGAATTAGCACATTAAACATGAGAGACACCCCCAACTAAACCCGTGCATATTATAATCTCCCCATGTTCTGCTTATTCAGCAGAAAGGAAAAAAAAAATCCACGAGACACCATAAAAAAGTACCTTTTCCTATTGGCTTATGATGCTACTGACAAGTGAATAATGAATATTATCAATGTCAAAGGTATAATGTTGTACGATCTTCTCATCTGCCACTATTAACTGGTGGCATGACATGATTTTTCATGCTATCAGTATACCCAGTGTTCGTGGTGTTACTACTCTCTACATAAACAATGGAGTCGGTCATCTCTCCGAGCAAATGAACCGTCTCTTCTGAATTCAAATCGATATTAACCCACAGGTGGTTAGCCATAGCCCTTATTCCATCCAGTTCATTTGCCACTTCCTTCATGGTTGGCCTCTCATCTCCCTTTAATTTCACGCACCTCTTTGCAAGATCAGCAACCCCTTTCACTTGCTCATTGTCTTCGTGTGCAATGAGCTCCTCAACAATATGAAATAACCGATCTTCTTTCAACACCAAAAGAAAGTACATGGCCAAGCTCCTCTCTTCTTCAGGTCGATTGAAAGAGAGCGCCTTCTTCCCTGTCAACAACTCGATTAGCACAACTCCAAAGCTATAAACATCACTTTTTTCCGTCAATTGACTAGTGTGCATGTATTCAGGGTCTAAGTATCCCAATGTTCCTTGAACCATTGTAGACAATTCGGTTTGATCAAGCGGGACTAATCGTGAAGCTCCAAAGTCTGAGACTTTCGCAGTATAATTAGCATCCAAGAGGATATTTGTTGACTTGACATCCCGATGGATTATAGGAATGGAAGCTGCAGAGTGCAAATACGATAGGACTCCTGCAGTTTCTGAGGCAATTCTCAATCGGGTCTCCCAGGACATCTTGGATGACTTGTTTGGGTTGTGTATATGATCAAAGAGAGTCCCATTGTCCACGAACTCATACACTAACAGAGGCACTTCTGTTTCTAAACAACACCCCAATAGCTTGACCACATTGCGATGATTAATCTGGGAAAGCACTATGACTTCATTAATGAATTGCTCGATTTGGCTCTCGTCCACAAGCTTGGACTTCTTAATCGCAAGTATAGTGCTATTAGGCAAGATCCCTTTGTAAACAGTGCCATATCCTCCTTGGCCGACTATTCTACTCTTATCATAATGGTCGGTGGCCTTCTCTAGCTCTTCGGCACTGAAGATTTTTGCGGCATTTGTGGTTCGTCGCGTTCATGTAATTGTTGTTGTAAAAGCAAGCCACCATTTTGCTTGAAGTATTGTTCTTTGAGCTTAATGAGTTTTCTTTTCTTAAGTCCCAAATACAGAAAGCTTGCACTGAATAACATCACTATTACACCCACACCAAGACCTGTGTAAAACACAAGTTTTGTTAGAATACTTGATATCAATGTACAAGTATAAAAACTCCTGGTAAACGTCAGCCACAAGAGTCTGCAAAGTTTCTGCAGACATTATACCATAATCTTTATTGTCAAGAAACTAGGAAATTTAGGGACAATTTGACCCTGATTTAGCAAAATGAATATGGGTAAAAAATTATGAACGTATAGTTTAATTTAAATCATGAAGCCGATATGTTTAAAAAGGAGAACTCAATAAATTCCTGTCCAGCAAATTTGTACCAGAATGACTACCTATAACAATGTTCGGAATATTAACCTTCTATACCCTTGTCATTCTTAAATAAAATCTATCCACTAATAGAAACCACTTATCTTCACCACAAAATTTCAATAGAATACCATTTGCAAAATCTTGATTGGTCTACACTAATGTCCAAAGCGAAAATTTCAATGGTTATTATAATGGGTATCGATGCAGTTTTCCAAGTCACCGACAGCCTTTCACCTCAATAAAAGCTGTTTGAAGGGTCTTGTTCTAAACAAATAGATGTTGCATGATCGAGTTTAGACAATTCAATTAGAGGTGCTAGTTTCACCGAGTCCAGCAATAGACATCGCTTTCAATGACATGGAAAATGGCAAGAAATAGCATCTCTGAATAACATTTTGCAACTTCTTTTTTAAAAGAGAAACAGCAAGCTTGACTTTGGGACTCAGAAAATGAATATTCCTACAGTGGGCTCAATGATAGCGCAAGAGACTGATTAAAAATCACTGACACGTTCCAAGCCGTCCATGGTTCCAGATTTCAATGATAAAGAAACGCCAATTTTGTTACGTCTGTACTTTTTATGGTCATCTTGACATATTTCAATGACGCCGACCGGCGGGTCCGCGCGAGAATAGTTTTCAATAACAAGCACGGAACATCACGTAACTATGGCAAAGTCAAAGGACGGCAATCACAATGTGAATACAATTCTTGGAAAATCTTTTCACATTGACCCAAGATCATCGAGTCTTCCATGCCAAAGATGCTCTAAACATTGTTAAGAGTGAAATCTAGCCTTTAAATTTTAAGATAGCTACTTGGAATTAGAAACCCAATTTGATGCTTAATCTCCTTGCACAGAAATTTCAGGCAAAAGGATAGAGATAGTTTTGTTGTAAACTTACTCCAAGAAAGCGAAATACATAGGAATATCAGGCTAAATATATGAATAGTATTTTTTCATAGAACACATTAAATTGAAATCATCACCAAAAAAAGCTAAAAAGTCAAATGAACTTACCAACCAAAATGATGACCATATGTGATGATTTATGATTAGCAATGCATCCGGATCCATCTTCACCTTTTTTGCCATCACCATGATAGCCCTTTGGGCATGAGCATGTATAACTCCCCTCAGTGTTATGGCAAATTCCATCACACGGGTACTTCTCTGGATCATCACATTCATTAATATCTGCAAAAGTTGAAAGCACGTTAAATGTAGACTCCAAGAAGGGAAAAAAAAACAATAGCATCAAAATATCATCAAGCATTCAGAATATATACCGACCTACACAGCCAAGGTATGGATTCCCCTCATACCCAGAAGAGCAATTGCATCGGTAACCGGGCACATCGGGAAAATCAAAGCACTCGCTGTGCGCCTTACAAGCAAAGCTCGCCGGGTCCTTCGCAGCTTCGTCACAAGTCTCCTTCCAAACGGCCCAGTCGAGCACCGAGGGGACCACCGTGTTCTTCATGCCACTGAGATCCTCCCTACTGAAATTGAAGGACTTTTCTTCGACTAAGAATGCATAACTGCAAGGATTGAAGCTCCACACGTTGGTGTGGTTCTTCAGGCTGACCACACTGGCATTATAATTAAGGAGCATCTCCGGTATAGTGGTCTGGCAACACCCGATGCCATCGCATGCCCCATCGGTCACGTCGTCAATCCCGGTGCACACCGAGAGGCAGCCGCTCGAGAATCCGTTCCCATTGGATCCCGCGATCACAGCAACCGTGTCGCACCCGATGGCCGTGAACTTGTTCTTGGTGTTAGAGAAAGGGAACGCAGAGAGGATGGTGTAGGCAAAAGTGCGCAGCGGTTGCTGTACGCCGGACTCAGTGTAGCAGTCCATGCCGATGTGGGTGTGGATGCGGAGCTCGCCGTCGAGTGATATGTTGAGGATTTCGATGTTGGAATCCCACAAGTAGGGCTTGGGGGTGGAGGCAGCGGTGACGTTGCAGTGGATGGAGAAGTACTCGTTCAAGTAGCAACCGTCTCCGATGCCGAAGGGGTAAGGCACGGCGACGTCTCCGCAAGTTTCTTGGCAGTTGGGAGATACAGTTTGAGAAGATGATAATGACGATGACATCAGTAATAATAACTGTCCGACCACTAACAGCATCCTCATTGTCTGCAAAGGATTCCACTCTGAACCCATGGCTCTCTCTCTCTCTCTCTCTCTCTCTCTCTCTCTCTCTCTCTTTCTCTCTTTGTAAATTTGGTGTTTCGTGGAAATGAATCGCGCGTGTTCTTATAACAAAGGAACGCGTTCGCTCATTGACAAAGCGCAGCCTTGAAGTTTCTCATGTTCTTGTTTGAGAAAGAAAAAGAGAAGGGAAATGCCACTTTACGCCCTCGAAAACAATGCAATGTCGTTTTGCTCCTTTTTTTTTTTTTTTTTCCTGATGTCGTTTTACTCCTCAAAATTTGTCTAATTTACTCATGCAGTTTGAAAATGTAAATTTGCTAACCTCGACTTCTATAACAACAAATAGAAGTTTTGACTACGGTGTGGAGATTCTTCTTCTTCTTCTTCTTCTTCTTCTTTTTTGTTTTTTGTTTTTTTTTTTTTTTTTTTTTTTTTTTTTTTTTTTTTTTTTTTTTTTGCTTTCTTGGGGTTTTGTTGGCTAGGCAAGAAAAAGCAATCTGGAATTTATTTGCTTAGGCTATGGTGAATTAGGGGAAAGCGAACTTATTTCCACGTACAAGAGGAGGGTTCGACTTTCCCATAAAACGTGGGTGGCAAATTGACGATTTTCTTATGTAAGATAAAACGCGGATCGACTTGGACTTGACCCTATCTCATTTTGGCCGCTCTCTAAAAAAGTCTTCTAAGGCGGGCAAATTGCCCAATTCAATTGCTAAAAAATTCCGTCAAAGGTAAATAAAAAGAAAAAATGCGCTCTCTAAAAAAGTCTTCTAAGGCGGGCAAATTGCCCGATTCAATTGGTCAAAGACTCCGTCAAAAGTAAAAAAAAAAAAAAAAAAAAAAAAAAAAAAGACTCTCTCTCTCTCTCTCTCTCTCTCTCTCTCTCTCTACACACTTGAGAGGTGGGTAATGGGCCAAGCCAGGGCATGGCCCGGCACGTCTGGGATGCGCCAAGCATGAGCCCGTTTGAAACAAGGCCATGCCTCATTTTGGGCTTAGATGGGGTCAGGCCCAAGGGCCCTAATGGGCTAACACAGGCTCAACAACTTTTTTTGATTGGTGGGGCCACATGGCCCAACCTTTAAGAAATTTTGGATTTTTTGAGGAATTTTTTCTTATCCCTGCAGAACAAGTTTCTTTGTCTTATCACTATTCTCGTGACTACTCGGATTTCTCCACCATTCCATCCCACCCCCCACGCTAATATCACTTTTTAAGATTTCCGCGAGCATGATTCATGCTTGTAACAAGATAAAACGACGTATTAGAGTAAAAGAATAAACGAATGTGTCACAGGAAATCAAAAAATGACAACACTTTGCCGGAATTGCATAAATATTTAGGCTATTTGATAGTTAGCATAAAATTTAAGAATTTATTCTATCCTGCATTTATTGCCTACTCAAAATAGGATAAGGTCAAATATAAAGAGAATATAGACCGAATAAAATTATCTTATGGGGAGGTAGAATAAAGGTTGATAGGATTTGTAATATCGATAATAAGAAAGTTATTTTTCTTAAATAACAAACTTTTTAAATTAACAAAATTAAAATTTTTATTTTAATATGATTAATATTTGAATTCTAATATTAGAAATTGAAAATAAAAAAATTCAGTTATTTTCATTTAATCTTATTTTTATTTATAAATTCGAATTTAATCTATTTTATAATATATATTCAATATATAAATTTAAATATATACTTATATTTATTATATATTTTAGGTGTTTTAAAATTTAGGTATATTAGTATAATTTACTATTTAATAAACTTTGATTAGAGAATGATGGAGGGGGATGAAAGAAATAAAAAGAAATTAATTAAAAAGGAGAGGAAAATAAAATAAAATAAAAAGTAGGCAATAATGTTGCGAGAGATTTTTGCTATCTCTATTTGTAATATTTTTGATATAATTTGAACATATCTGACTTTATTACTACAATAATCAAACATTAGATATGATAAAGCAAAATCCCTAGATTTCATATTCTATTTTATTAAATTCTATCATAACTAGAAATTTGGATGACTAGACATAGCATTAGAGCTTATAGTGTGTCGGATTTGGGATAGCTATAAAAAATTAGCATTTTAGTTCGACACGTTTGAGAGTTAGGGAAATTGGGTAATCTCTAAATTGCATGCGAAATTAAGTTGTGTTTTAGTAGATAAAGTTTTTACGGTTATATGAGGAAAGAATACAAGAAATAACACTTGAACTGGAATATCTTTAAGGTTTGCTATGATGCAAGAAGGTGGCTGACCAACTTACAATTCCACGCTATACTTGTACGATTAATAGCACCGAAGAAGACGCAAATTACAATTCAGTCGGCGCAGATATTATTGTTCACAATGTGACCTTTGGTGAAGGAAAATGTATTCACATTTACACAAAACCCAGGGTCACCAAGTCAATAGATGATCTTAGAGTAGAAACATTGACCTGAGTGAAGTTAATCTATTTTTGGATTTTAAGATAGCTCAATTGTGGTGTAATTAGTAACACGTGATGTGCTTACTGCATTGGATAATCTCATTTATTTTTTGCATAGAAACTTCGGTGATTAGAATACACCAAGTAAAATGTGAATAGTTAATTTCTCCTAAAACAAAATAAAATTAAGTCATGTATTCTCAAAATAAGCTAGGATAGTACGCCTCTTGAGTCGGGAACTCCAAGTAAAATGAAAAAACTTACCAACCAAAATCTTCATTAAATGTGATGGATTAGCAATGCATCCTTATCTATCTCCACCGTCATTCTTGCCATCATCATGACAACCGCTTGGGCATGATTGTGTATAAACTCCTTCAACATTATGGCAAATCCCTCAACTGGGTTCTTCTCTAGATCCACACGTTCATCAATATTAACACAAACTAAGCCCGCACATCAAATGTATCTAGTTTTCTCAGGCCATATGAATATAAAGGACAAGTTCAAGAATGTTGATGTACTAACTTACGGGGACCTTCTAAACATACCCGAATCCTTTTTAGCGTCGGTGCAACTGGTGTTCTTGGTGCACATGTAGCTCTTGCCTTTCATTTTTGGCGTCCTCGCATGTGTTATCCCTTATCACCCAGTCGAGAACTAGAGCCCAACTCTTTAAATTTAAGCTGCGAAAGATCACCAACCCAGAAGCCGTAGGCTGGATTGGAAATGCTCTCAACGGAGATGTCATAGTCGAAGGAATTCCTAGGGATGCTCGTCTCGCAGCAACCTATACCCGAACACGACCTGTTTGCTGACGCTCGAAATGTTGCTGCACGAAGACACGCTGGAAAGAGAACTTCCCTCGGCGGTCTACGAAGGATGCTATGTGTTTGCAATCGAGGCGGGGAACTTCTTCTTGGTGCTGGATATTGGGAATTCAGCTAGGGTGAGTTCCGCATAATTCCTCAATGGCCCATCGAGAAGAACAAGCTATTCTTGTCACAAAATGAGCTGCTCTTACTTTTCAAATAATCTCGAGAGATTAGTCTAGGATTCTAGACTTTAAAGAAATGTCTCTCATTCCATGGGAAAGAAAATGTCTGGTCCTCTCCTTCCCCAATCAATTTTTCATAGAGTGCGCGCGTGGCCAATTTTTTCGTTTGGGGAGTTGATTAAGGCAAAAAATGAAAGTTGATTGGGAAAGGAGAAGACCTGACCATTTCCTTTTATACGAAGAAAGGGACTTCTTGTTAAACTCTATGTTTGACCAATTCCAAAACCTAATATTGCTCCATAACTATTAGTCGCGAAACAACAATGATGGACGAAAGAGACCAACTAGTTAATAAATTTCATCAGTTGAATGATAACAAAGCATAATAACCATAAAAATTTCGCTCTACAATATTCCAAGATTTCTATTAGGGCATTTGAATCTTAAAATAGAACGAAACATCACGTATTGGCTTTTCTAATAAACTCAAAACAAATTTTATATTTTGAAGATGATTATGGATCATCATATCTATCCGATCGTATATTTAATTTGCGTACTTCAAAACATTTCAAAAAAAAAAAAATTCCGTTTAATAAAAGTCAAATTGTGAGAGCAAATAGTAAAAAACACTCAAAACATTGTGCACGATTCCACTTACATCTCCGAAAAGACTTTAATAAAGACATGTCATTTTCTACCAGGTTTAAGGCACCAAATTCCTTAAATTAGCTTACTTGCTCAAAACAGCTTTAAACTCAATGAGACACTAGGCTCCCACTATTAACTAAACTAGCAAGATGGAGGTAGGTTGCACAGGTCAATAAATCTTCACGTCTATTTAGATTTCCACTAGAGTTTACACGGAGTTTTACATAAATGGATCCGACCGTATCATGTAGATTTGTCCTCTGATTGAAAGAAGAGATAAATCGCAAAATTACACTATCGATCGAATCATAATGTAAGTACATGCAATGTTTCGAGCATGCAAAACAATCCAAGTCAATACGAACATGAAAGCATAAAGTAAAAATACAAATCCTTTAGTTTTGATACATTTTGTCCATTTGTCGGAAATCTACACTTTTGCCATATGTCATGCATGGCTGTTATCGAAATCTTTATGATTAGGTTTTGTGTAAGCTTGAAATTGAACGTGAGAATCAATAGTTATAAGAGTTTGTTGACACCAAAGTTTTGGTTAACACTTTAAATTTTCACTCTCGTAAAAGTACAAAAGTAAAGATGGCGAAAAGATAAAAAAATAATAAATAAGAAAGGAAGAAGATCCCAGTCCATTTTCTTCTTTCCTTCGGCTCGTTCCAGGACGGAAGAAGAAGGCGCGGGAAACGGACAACCGAGATTGAGGTCAGACTCCGATCCCAGACGTTGCTGGCCATTTCTGACGCCGTGCATCCGAGCTTCACCCTGCTCCGTTCCTCGGTCGGAAACGAAGTGGCTCAACTCCCATTCGAGATTACTTCGCTGGTGCCAATCTTCATTGTTGTTGAACGTCCAAGTTTCGTTCCTCGATCTTCGTAGCTTCGCGTTGCTTCACTAATCAGGTATTCTATCTTCACTGTTATGCCGTGTATTGAGGGAGGGAGTAATAGAGCCAAGAGAACATGTCCTAGATTAGGATCGAATTTGATTCAACTAGAATCCACGCCTGTGCTTGTATACATCTTCGATTGACTTTGTTTGAACTCGATCTCTAATCCAAAGCCATTGTTGTTCTGTTTCCCCCCATTCATCGCCGATTGCACGCACAACATTTTGATAAATGTCTTTGAAACACGAATAAGAAATAGCCTATGATTTTGCCCGAACCCAAAGACGCATTGACATAGATTGATTAATATCACTTAATTTGTTAGTATTTAGATTTGAGTTCGGACATATGTCATCTTACTCTGAGGCCGAATCCAAACACCTCTTTTGCTTGTTTTTGTTCTATGTTCTTGTGTGCTCCTGCATCATTCAATAGCTGATTTCAGCGAGGAATAGTGGAGGTAGATCGTATGAGTCTGGACGTCCGCTTCCAGGTCCTTATTGCCTTATTCTTTTTTCATGCCTGTATCTTCCTTGAATCCGTGAAGTGGTGACCCGCGGTGGCTGTCGACACGGTAAAGAATGTCGTTTTTGGCTAAAGAAATAACAAGCGTGGTTCACTGTGGAAGGTGCTTGAAGAAGAAAACTATGAAGGCCTTTTGATTACACGATGTTACAAAGAAAGATTTAATTAGGTTTAATGGATTTGGGTTTTAGTCGCTTAGTAAGCTCACATCATTTCAGTTTTAAGGTGTTTTAGTTGGAGACTTGGGAATAGCGATTCCATTTCAAATATATGGTTCTAGGCCAAGCACAAATATCCGATGATATTTTGAAAAATATTTTTCGACTTTTTCAAGCAAGAAATCATTTCCTTCAATTTGAGCATAGTTTTTCGTTGATTAGGAAATTTTTTTTGTTGACTAATTTTTCTAGGTAAAATGTTTTTCAAAATAAGAAAAATGTTTTTCCGGAAAATATTTTCCACAGTGCAGTTCGGCTACATTCAGAAATGGGCTTAATAAAACACAGTGAAAAGGGGGTTCAAATCAGTCTTCATGAGATTGGGCTTAGGGCTAAACGTTGTTATAATAAAACTAGGCTTGAAGAGCCTGTGTCTAAAAGAGGGCTTTGTGTAACAAATCCCAACTCGTGAACATAGCCCAGACCTACAAAATCCAATGCTGGCTCACATACTGACCGGGCTCAAAGGCCCGACCCATGTTCCCTCTAGTAAATAATAAAAGATAATAATAAATAAATAAAATCAAAAAAATATAATAAAATAAAAAATGGAAAACTCGATTGGGAAAATAAACCTCGATTTGATCGTTAGGTTAGATTTTAGTATTATAATTAATTTAGTTTCATTTAGATAGTACATACATGGTGTAGGGAAATTCATGATTCTCTAGTTTAGTTTTAAGTAATTTAGTTTATTTAGAGGTAGAACTCAATTTGAACTAAACTTAGGGGAATTGCTGTCCTAGAGCTTAATAACAAGGCCATGTTATATTTTTTTTTTTTTTTTTGCCTGTCTCATATCGGATTACTTTACTAAAATTTACCTTTTATTCAATCTGTCATTATTATCCTTGATGAATTAATTGTATTTCTTTTATATTATTTTTCAATGTAGGTTACCATTTTTTTTTTATGATCAGTTTGAAAACAAAAGCAATTGATTGGGCACTTAGTGGACGAAATCCTCAGAATTTATAATTTGGTAGAAAGACTACTTAGGTGCCTTAACTATAAAATAATCAAATTTAGGAACTGAAAGAGCACTACTTCTTTAATTAGTATAATCAGGTCCCGGATTCTAAATTTCTGATTGTATAGGAAGTGAGATATATTCTTATTTTTCATTTGGTTTCTATCTGATCCCAATAGGTTAGTAGCGAAGCCAACATTAACGAGGTAAGGGTTTGGGAGAACAACATTGGTCCCCCATTTGACATTATCTTTAAAACCATATGTTTCCTAGTTGCGACACAAACAGAGTGTCGTAATAGAGTTTTTGTGCATGAAGTGTGCTTTTCACAATGAGTGCACTTATGTTGGTAGATTGAAACTTCGTATATTTTCCATCTTTACAGTTGTCAACAAGAAAGGTTGTATAGAGCCAAACATTCACATGATGTGTGTCTCACGAAACATTTGCATTTTGTGGATTAATTATTTGTATATTCAATCAGAACTTGAAGATAAATCTACCCCGACTTCACATTGCAGTAACAATGAAACCCAGCAGTTACCTAGAGTCGTTCTAATGAACTAATCAGCTAATTCAACTTTGCTAAGAAGTGTTACATGCCGCACCGGCATCCTACCTGCCAATTGGCTCATTTTATCATGTGAAAAATAGTTTCAACCAATATTTGCTCTTTATCAAAAACACAAATTCTCGGTTTTTAGATATGCCATATGGCTGCATTCGATACTTTTGTTGTGCCATGAAAAGACCCTCCTTACGTAAGTGAATACTGAGCCCATGAAATACATATGTTCTTTGGACTTTATTTTCCTCCATCACTAATCAAGGAAATATCTTTTATTGGTTGATTAAATTATGGATATTATACTTCACAGAGCTAATTAGAAAAAAAGTGTAGATGATGTTTATTTTGTAATTTAGTAAGCACAAGAAGGAATGGAGAAAAATATGGCCCTTACCCCACTGATCTTATGCACTAGTAATATAAAGCATAAGTCACCCGACGAAAGACCCAAACGCGAAGCTTATTTCGGTTGGCAGTGTGTGGAATTAAATACATGTCATGCGTATAATTGGCACACAAAAATTTCGTTCTAGGAAAAACCATGGAATTGCCCAAGAAAAATATTCAACCAAGTTGGACAAATTATATCCTCGAACTCAAAGACAAGATAGCTCCCCAATCTCAAAGACATCACGAACATACAGTAGACAGAAGAGATCATTTTTACATCCGGTTGCTGAGTTATATATAAAAGCTCTCTAAAGCTAAAATACACGCACATATCTATCACAACACACCAAGATATGTATCAGTAACTTAAGTATTCTCATCTTCCACTACTGAATATTGACATGTCATGGTCTTCCATGTTATCCGTGTACCCAGTGTTCATGGGCCCACTAATATCCATGTACACATCGGTCTTCTCTCTTGGCAAATGAACCATCTCTTCCTGATTCACATTTGTATGACCGTCGCCAGTAAGGTTAGCCATTGTTCTGAATCCCTCTAATTCAATTGCTACTTCCTTCATGGTTAGTCTCTCCTCTCCTTTTATTGTCAAGCATCTCTTTGCAAGATTGGCAACTTTCCTCACCTGCTCATTAATTCCTTCGTTTGCAATAACGTCCTCAACAATTTGAAACAATTTGCCGTTTTCCAATGATGAAAGAAAGTACATTGCCAGGCTCCTCTCTTCTTCTGGTCGGTCAAGTGAAAGTGTCTTCTTCCTCGTCAATAGCTCAACTAGCACGACCCCAAAGTTGTAAACATCACTTTTTTCTGTCAACTGGCTTGTGTGCTAAGGTCTAAGTATCCCCATGTTCCTTGAACCATAGTGAACAATTGCGTTTGATCAAGTGGGATTAATCTTGAAGCTCTGAAGTCAGAAACTTTTGCAGTGTAATTAGCATCCAAAAGGATGTTTGCCGATTTGACGTCTCGATGGATAATGGGAATGGAAGCTGCCAAGTGCAAGTAAGAGAGGACTTCAGCAGTTTCCGATGCAATTCTCAATCGGGTCTTACAAGACAATTTTGATGATTTGTTTGGGTTGTGGATGTGGTCAAAGAGAGTTCCATTGTTGACGAATTCGTACACTAATAAAGGCACCTGTGTCTCCAAATAACATCCCAAAAGTTTGACCATGTTTTGATGGTTAATTTGAGAAAGCACGATGACTTCATTGATGAACTGTTCAATTTGGCTCTGGTCCACGAACTTAGACTTCTTAATCGCAACTACCATATCATTTGGTAACGATCCTTTATAAACAGTACCATATCCTCCTTGGCCGACTATTCTACTCTCATTATAATTGTTGGTGTCTTTCTCTAGCTCTTCAACGCTAAAGATTTTTGTAGCTTTTGTGGTTTATCTGGTTCATTTAATTGTTGTTGCAAAAGCAAGCCCCCATTTTGCTTGGAGTATTGTTCTTTCAGCCTAATGAGCTTCATTTTCTTGTGTCCCAAATATAGAAAGCCTATACTGAATAGCAGCGCTATTATGGCTCCGGTAACACCTGTATACAACACTCGTTTCATTCATTGACCATATTATTAATTGCACAGTAAATCATCCCGCCATGTAAAAGCAGCCACACTTTGAAACTTTCTGCAGAATTATATCACGAGGTTTCCTCGAAAACCTTAGTGGCTTTGGGACAATTTGAGTCTGAACATGTATCGCTCTCGTCAATATTATGGCATTTTCCTTAACATGGGTAATTCTCTAGATGCGCACATTCATCTATATCTACGCAAATTAAACACACACATTAAATGTATCTAATCTTCTGAGATCATTTAATAAAAAATGATAAGTTAACATTATGTTATCAACGTACCATGACAACCAGTTGCAAGATAAGGATTGCCTTGGTAACCTTTTAAACAATTACACTTGTACCCGGATCCATTTTCGGCGTCAGTGCAAGTGGTGTTGTTTTTGCACATGTAGCTCGTCATATTCTTCTTGGCGTCCTTGCATGTTTGATTTCCTATCGCCCAATCGAGAATCAGAGTGGACTTATTAAATTTAAGCTGCTTAAGATCGCCAACCGAGAAGTTGTATGAGCCAATTTCTGCGACAAAGGCGTAGTTGCAAGGATTGAAATCAACGACATTGGAATGATTGAAAATGCTGTCGACATCGATACCGTAGCCCTAGGAATTCTTAGGGATGCTTGTCTCACAGCAACCAATACCCGAACACGACCCGTTACTGACATCCGAAACATTGCCGCACGAAGACATACACCCGAAAGAGAACTTCCCATGGGGGTCTTGGAAGGTGGCTGACGTATCGCAACCGACGGCGTTGAACTTGTTCTTGGTGCTGGATATAGGGGAGATAGCTAGGCCTAGGTCCGCATAAATGCCTGGCCCACTGCACCCGGAAGAGTCATAGCAGACTCGACTGATTGTAGCATTACTCGCATCTCGTTCTTCTCAAGAGAAATGTCGAATATTTCCAAGTCATATAAGTCACCGTATCTTGTATTCATGTAAGGTATGGGAGGATCGGTAGAGTCATCACAAACGACTCTAAATGAGGGGGGATCGCTGCGGCAATGGGGATCACTGTCGTTCAATCCGAAGGGGTATGGAATAGAGAGGTTTCCGCAAGTACTTCGACATCCAGGCTTCGTCATTGAATCAGCAGCTTCTGTTATGTGATTGTGGTATGGACCCAGAAAAGCCCCAATCACCACAACTCTCAGGAGAAGCTTATGGAAGAACATATTTCTTCCTTCAACTCTCTTCAAATATTCTTTTGTTTTGATGAATTAATTTGATGGGTTCGGGGAATATAAGGAGAAGAAAGATGGCTTTCTTCATTTCTTTTTTTTTTTTTTTTTTTTTTTTTTTGGGTGGGGGAAGCAAACCTCGGATTCGGAATCAGCCAAATCATTAAAGCTTATAGGCCTTTAGATCGTGGAGACATCAGCTGGCCACGCAAGTCGCTGCTCGGCTTTTCAGGTCAAGGTCAACGTCGTGTCACATGGCGTTCGGATTGTAGAGATATGAGTTGGCTATGCAAGTCGTTGCTTTGCTTTTCAGGTCTGGGTCGTTTTCAATTGCATCTTGATGCTTTGGATAAGTAATAGCCTTGAATACATCCTCGTTTTAAGCTGAAGGAACAAATAAAAAGTTGCTTTCCTTTAGAGCGTCAAAATCAAGAGCAATAATGATCGATTTTTCACTTTTTAACTTTTCCTGATTTTATCTTGTTAAATCAGGTATGGCTACAAAACGGAATTATGATAGAATTATGAACAATCCGGCTGAACCAGGTTCAAGGAACTTGTTTGCTTCCCTGCAGTGTTTCACTCAGCTTGGGCACTATTTGCGCTTTGCACGTGACCGATCCCAGCTCCTAAATTGGATAAGTCACAGCTATTGAGTCAATCCATACAAAATCCTTTTAAAGGAGGGGAATTCAGGGACAGACTTACAGCAGGGTGATATCATTCTGACAATGGATTAATTGATCACTAGCCTAATACGACAGTCAGGCATGTACATTGTACGAAAAGTCATCGCTTAAGTATGCTGTCTCATCGATATCTGTCGGTATCTAAAAACAATACCGAACTCCTGAATTAGCACATTAAACATGAGAGACACCCCCAACTAAAACTCGTGCATATTATAATCTCCACATGTTCTGCTTATTCAGCAGAAAGGAAAAAAAAAAAAATCCACGAAACACCATAAAAAAGCACCTTTTCCTATTGGCTTATGATGCTACTGACAAGTGATTAATGAATATTATCAATATCAAAAGTATAATGTTGTACGATCTTCTCATCTGCCACTATTAACTAGTGGCATGACATGATTTTTCATGCTATCAGTATACCCGGTGTTTGTGGCGTTACTACTCTCTACATAAACAATGGGGTCGGTCATCTCTTCGAGCAAATGAACCGTCTCTTCTGAATTCAAATCGATATTAACCCACAGGTGGTTAGCCAGTGCCCTTATTCCATCCAGTTCATTTGCCACTTCCTTCATGGTTGGCCTCTCATCTCCCCTTAGTTTCACGCACCTCGTTGCAAGATCGGCAACCCCTTTCACTTGCTCATTGTCTTCGTGTGCAATGAGCTCCTCAACAATCTGAAATAACCGATCTTCTTTCAACGCCAAAAGAAAGTACATGGCCAAGCTCCTCTCTTCTTAAGGTCGATCGAAAGAGAGCGCCTTCTTCCCTGTCAACAACTCGATTAGCACAACTCCAAAGCTATAAACATCGCTTTTTTCCGTCAATTGACTAGTGTGCATGTATTCAGGGTCTAAGTATCCCAATGTTCCTTGAACCATTGTAGACAATTCGGTTTGATCAAGCGGGACTAATCGTGAAGCTCCAAAGTCGGAGACTTTCGCAATATAATTAGCATCCAAGAGGATATTTGTTGACTTGACATCTCGATGGATTATAGGAATGGAAGCTGCGGAGTGCAAATACGATAGGACTCCTGCAGTTTCTGAGGCAATTCTCAATCGGGTCTCCTAGGACATCTTGGATGACTTGTTTGGGTTGTGTATATTATCAAAGAGAGTCCCATTGTCCACGAACTCATACACTAACAGAGGCACTTCTGTTTCTAAACAACACCCCAATAGCTTGACCACATTTCGATGATTAATCTGGGAAAGTACTATAACTTCATTAATGAATTGCTCGATTTGGCTCTCGTCCACAAGCTTGGACTTCTTAATCGCTAGTGCTATTAGGCAAGATCCCTTTGTAAACAGTGCCATATCCTCCTTGGCCAACTATTCTACTCTTATCATAATGGTCGGTGGCCTTCTCTAGCTCTTCGGCACTGAAGATTTTTGCGGCATTTGTGGTTCTGTCGCGTTCATGTAATTGTTGCTGCAAAAGCAAGCCACCATTTTGCTTGAAGTATTGTTCTTTGAGCTTAATGAGTTTTCTTTTCTTAAGTCCCAAATACAAAAAGCTTGCACTGAATAACATCACTATTACACCCACACCAAGACCTGTGTAAAACACAAGTTTTGTTAGAATACTTGATATCGATGTACAAGGAAAAAAAACTCCTGGTAAACATCAGCCACAAGAGTCTGCAAAGTTTCTGCAGACATTATACCATAATCTTTATTGTCAAGAAACTAGGAAATTTAGGGACAATTTGACCCTGATTTAGCAAAATGAATATGGGTAAAAAATTATGAACGTATAGTTTAATTTAAATCATGAAGCCGATATGTTTAAAAAGGAGAACTCAATAAATTCCTCTCCAGCAAATTTGTACCAGAATGACTACCTATAACAATTATAACAATGTTCGGAATATTAACCTTCTATACCATTCTCATTCTTAAATAAAATCTATCCACTAATAGAAACCACTTATCTTCACCACAAAATTTCAATAGAATACCATTCGCAAAATCTTGATTGGTCTACACTAATGTCCAAAGCGAAAGTTGCAATGGTTATTATAACGAGTATCGATGCAGTTTTCCAAGTCATCGACAGCCTTTCGCCTCAATAAAAGCTGTTTGAAGGGTCTTGTTCTAAACGAATAGATGTTGCATGATCAAGTTTAGACAATTCAATTAGAGGTGCTAGTTTCACCAAGTCCAGCAATAGATATCGCTTTCAATGACATGGAAAATGGCAAGAAATAGCATCTCTGAATAACATTTTGCAGCAACTTCTATTTTAAAAGAAAAACAACAAGCTTGACTTTGGGACTCAGAAAATGAATATTCCTACTGTGGGCTCAATGATAGCGGAAGAGACTGATTAAAAATCATTGACACGTTCCAAGCCGTCCATGGTTCCAGATTTCAATGACAAAGAAACGCCAATTTTGTTACGTCTGTACTTTTTATGGTCATCTTGACACATTTCAATGACGCCTACCGGCGGGTCCACGCGAGAATAGTTTTCAATAACAAGCACGGAACATCACGTAACTATGGCAAAGTCATAGGACGGCAATCACAATGTGAATACAATTCATGGAAAATGTTTTCACATTGACCCAAGATCATCGAGTCTTCCATGCCAAAGATGCTCTAAACATTATCAAGAGTGAAATCTAGCCTTTAAATTTAAGATAGCTACTTGGAATTAGAAACCCAATTTGATGCTTAATCTCCTTGCATAGAAATTTTGGGCAAAAGGATAGAGATAGTTTTGTTGTAAACTTACTTCAAGAAAGTGAAATACATAGGAATATCAGGCTAAATATATGAATAGTATTTTCTCATAGAACACATTAAATTGAAATCATCACCAAAAAAAGCTAAAAAGTCAAATGAACTTACCAACCAAAATGATGACCATATGTGATGATTTAAGATTAGCAATGCATCCGGATCCATCTTCACCCTTTTTGCCATCACTATGATAACCCTTTGGGCATGAGCATGTATAACTCCCCTCAGTGTTATGGCAAATTCCATCACACGGGTACTTCTCTGGATCATCACATTCATTAATATCTGCAAAAGTTGAAAGCACGTTAAATGTAGACTCCAAGAAGGGGAAAAAAAAAACAATAGCATCAAAATATCATCAAGCATTCAGAATATATACCGACCTACACAGCCAATGTATGGATTCCCCTCATACCCAGAAGAGCAATTGCATCGGTAACCGGGCACATCGGGAAAATCAAAGCACTCGCTGTGCGCCTTACAAGCAAAGCTCGCCGGGTCCTTCGCAGCTTCGTCACAAGTCTCCTTCCAAACGGCCCAGTCGAGCACCGGGGGACCACCGTGTTCTTCATGCCACTGAGATCCTCCCTACTGAAATTGAAGGACTTTTCTTCGACTAAGAATGCATAACTGCAAGGATTGAAGCTCCACACGTTGGTGTGGTTCTTCAGGCTGACCACACTGGCATTATAATTAAGGAGCATCTCCGGTATAGTGGTCTGGCAACACCCGATGCCATCGCATGCCCCATCGGTCACGTCGTCAATCCCGGTGCACACCGAGAGGCAGCCGCTCGAGAATCCGTTCCCATTGGATCCCCGATCACAGCAACCGTGTCGCACCCGATGGCCGTGAACTTGTTCTTGGTGTTAGAGAAAGGGAACGCAGAGAGGATGGTGTAGGCAAAAGTGCGCAGCGGTTGCTGTACGCCGGACTCAGTGTAGCAGTCCATGCCGATGTGGGTGTGGATGCGGAGCTCGCCGTCGAGTGATATGTTGAGGATTTCGATGTTGGAATCCCACAAGTAGGGCTTGGGGGTGGAGGCAGCGGTGACGTTGCAGTGGATGGAGAAGTACTCGTTCAAGTAGCAACCGTCTCCGATGCCGAAGGGGTAAGGCACGGCGACGTCTCCGCAAGTTTCTTGGCAGTTGGGAGATACAGTTTGAGAAGATGATGATAATGACGATGACATCAGTAATAATAACTGTCCAACCACTAACAACATCCTCATTGTCTCCAAAGGATTCCACTCTGAACCCATGGCCCTCTCTCTCTCTCTCTCTGTGTAAATTTGGTGTTTCGTGGAAATGGATCTCGCGTGTTCTCATAACAAAGGAACGCGTTCGCTCATTGACCAAGCGCAGCCTTGAAGTTTCTCATGTTCTTGTTTGAGAAAGAAAAAAGAGAAGGGAAATGCCACTTTACGCCCTCGAAAACAATGCAATGTCCTTTTGCTCCTTTCACCTGATGTCGTTTTACTCCTCAAAATTTGTCTAATTTACTCATGCAGTTTGAAAATGTAAATTTGCTAACCTCGACTTCTATAACAACAAATAGGAGAAGTTTTGACTACGGTGTGGAGATTTTTCTTCTTCTTCTTCTTCTTCCTTTTTTGTTTTTTTTGTTTTTCTTTGCTTTCTTTGGGTTTTGTTGGCTAGGCAAGGAAAAGCAGTCTGGAATTTATTTGCTTAGGCTATGGTGAATTAGGGTAAAGCGAACTTATTTCCACCAATTTAGGGACTAAATTGTCACAGATTTGGGTACAAGAGGAGGGTTTGACTTTCCCATAAAACGTGGGTGGCAAATTGACGATTTTCTTATATAACATAAAACGCGGATCAAGTTGGACTTGACCCTAGCTCATTTTGGCTGCTCTCTAAAAAAGTCTTATAAGGTGGACAAGTTGCCAGATTCAA
Source organism: Eucalyptus erythrocorys (assembly GCA_014182555.1). NCBI lineage: Eukaryota > Viridiplantae > Streptophyta > Magnoliopsida > Myrtales > Myrtaceae > Eucalyptus > Eucalyptus erythrocorys. Next base: position 50,457,673 of record CM024602.1, read on the forward strand.
TTGGTAAAAAATTCCGTCAAAAGTAAAAAAAAAAAAAAAAAAAAAAAAAAAAAAAAAAAAAACATGCTCTCTAAAAAAGTCTTCTAAGGCAGGCAAATTGCCCGATTCCATTAGTCAAAGATTCCGTCAAAAGTAATAAAAAAAAAAAACCAGACTCTCTCTCTCTCTCTCTCTCTCTCTCTCTCTCTCTCTACACACTAGAGAGGTGGGTAATGGACCAAGCCAGGGCATGGCCCGGCATGTCTGGGACGCGCCAAGCATGAGCCCGTTTGAAACAAGGCCATGCCTCATTTTGGGCATAGATGGGGTCAGGCCCAAGGACCCTAATGAGCTAACACAGGCTCAACAACTTTTTTTTGATTGGTGGGGCCACATGGCCCAACCTTTAAGAAATTTTGGATTTTTTTGAGGAATTTTTTCTTATCCCTGCAGAACAAGTTTCTTTGTCTTATCACTATTCTCGCGACTACTCGGATTTCTCCACCATTCCATCCCACCCCCCACGCTAATATCACTTTTTGAGATTTCCGTGAGCATGATTCATGCTTGTAACAAGATAAAACGACGTATTAGAGTAAAAGAATAAACGAATGTGTCACAGGAAATTAAAAAATGACAACACTTTGCCGGAATTGCATAAATATTTAGGCTATTTGATAGTTAGCATAAAATTTAAGAATTTATTCTATCCTGCATTTATTGCCTACTAAAAATAGGATAAGGTCAAATATAAAGAGAATATAGACAGAATAAAATTATCTTATGGGGAGGTAGAATAAAGGTTGATAGGATTTGTAATATTGATAATAAGAAAGTTATTTTCTCAAATAACAAACTTTTTAAATTAACAAAATTAAAATTTTTTATTTTAATATGATTAATATTTGAATTCTAATATTAGAAATTGAAAATAAAAAAATTCAGTTATTTTCATTTAATCTTATTTTTATTTATAAATTCGAATTTAATCTATTTTATAATATATATTCAATATATAAATTTAAATATATACTTATATTTATTATATATTTTAGGTGTTTTAAAATTTAGGTATATTAGTATAATTTACTATTTAATAAACTTTGATTAGAGAATGATGGAGGGGATGAAAGAAATAAAAAAGAAATTAATTAAAAAGGAGAGAAAAATAAAATAAAATAAAAAGTAGGCAATAATGTTGCGAGAGATTTTTACTATCTCTGTTTGTAATATTTTTGATATAATTTGAACATATCTGACTTTATTACTACAATAATCAAACATTAGATATGATAAAGCAAAATCCCTTGATTTCATATTCTATTTTATTAAATCCTATCATAACTAGAAATTTGGATGACTAGACATAGCATTAGAGCTTATAGCGTGTCGGATTTGGGATAGCTATAAAAAATTAGCATTTTAGTTCGACACGTTTGAGAGTTAGGGAAATTGGGTAATCTCTAAATTGCATGCGAAATTAAGTTGTGTTTTAGTAGATAAAGTTTTTACGGTTATATGAGGAAAGAATACAAGAAATAACACTTGAACTGGAATATCTTTAAGGTTTGCTATGATGCAAGAAGGTGGCAGACCAACTTACAATTCCACGCTATACTTGTACGATTAATAGCACTGAAGAAGACGCAAATTACAATTCAGTCGGCGTAGATATTATTGTTCAAAATGTGACCTTTGGTCAAGGAAAATGTATTCACATTTACACAAAACCCAGGGTCACCAAATCAATAGATGATCTTAGAGTAGAAACATTGACCTGAGTGAAGTTAATCTATTTTTGGATTTTAAGATAGCTCAACTGTGGTGTAATTAGTAACACGTGATGTGCTTACTGCATTGGATAATCTCATTTATCTTTTGCATAGAAACTTCGGTGATTAGAATACACCGAGTAAAATGTGAATAGTTAATTTCTCCTAAAACAAAATAAAATTAAGTCATGTATTCTCAAAATAAGCTAGGATAGTACGTCTCTTGAGTCAGGAACTCCAAGTAAAATGAAAAAACTTACCAACCAAAATCTTCATTAAATGTGATGGATTAGCAATGCATCCTTATCTATCTCCACCGTCATTCTTGCCATCATCATGACAACCGCTTGGGCATGATTGTGTATAAACTCCTTCAACATTATGGCAAATCCCTCAACTGGGTTCTTCTCTAGATCCACACGTTCATCAATATTAACACAAACTAAGCCCGCACATCAAATGTATCTAGTTTTCTCAGGCCATATGAATATAAAGGACAAGTTCAAGAATGTTGATGTACTAACTTACGGGGACCTTCTAAACATACCCGAATCCTTTTTAGCGTCGGTGCAACCGGTGTTCTTGGTGCACATGTAGCTCTTGCCTTTCATTTTTGGCGTCCTCGCATGTGTTATCCCTTATCACCCAGTCGAGAACTAGAGCCCAACTCTTTAAATTTAAGCTGCGAAAGATCACCAACCCAGAAGCCGTAGGCTGGATTGGAAATGCTCTCAACGGAGATGTCATAGTCGAAGGAATTCCTAGGGATGCTCGTCTCGCAGCAACCTATACCCTGTGGAAAACAGAGATCTTGCAGAAAATAGAGATCATGTGTTGAATCGAGAAAAGCACAATCAATGGATCAATGACAGAGAAGCTTGTAATCTGCTGAATGATTCCTCTCTTCTTGTTATTTTGATGAACAATGTAATACAACGGTATTGTACATCGGTACTCGATCAATACGAGAACTCTTCAGCTTGCTTCTCTCTTTCACTCTCCCTATGGAATTGTTCTCATTCTATACAATCGGTTTCTACGAGCTCAAGAACAATTTGATTGTTCATCGAGGAAGATGATACATTCTCTCTCTATCTCGCTAACCGAATCCCTCTCAATATATGAGCTAGCTAACAACTTCTAATAACAGAACAAAACTAACTGAAACTGAATCAAATCACAGCCTCAATCTTGTATGAGCTGGCAATCCTTGTCTTGTATGAGTTGGCGATCCTTGTCTCGCATCCAGCTCCTTTCCTTATTCTTGTTTCCAGCAGCACGTGTTGTTCTTTCTTTGACAGCAGCTTTAGTGATCTTCTCTTTGACAATTTCAGCAGTCATCTTGTTCACAAGAGTAGCACGTGCTTCTTCCTCTTCAGTAGTTTGCTAAGTGGAGTTAACATTCCCCCTCAAATTGGGAGTGGAGAAATAGCCAAGTCCCAATTTGGTTCGGAAATGGCAATGAGCAAATCGTGAAAGAGGCTTGGTAAATATGTCAGCTAGTTGAAAATTGCTTGGAACATATCAGACTTGAAGAGAGCCTGATGATACTTTTTCCCTAACAAAGTGGAAGTCCACTTCAATGTGCTTTGTTTGAGCATGCAGCACAGGATTCGCAGTGAGAGAAATAGCAGATTGGTTATCACAGAATAAAGATGTAGGAGTAGATAAAGGAAAGCCAATGTCTCTTAAGACAAAACTTATCCAGGTTAATTCAGCTGTGGTTGAGGAAAGAGCACGATACTCGGCTTCAGTGGAAGATCTACTTATAGTTGGCTGCTTTTTGGCTGTCCAAGAGATTATATTGGAGCCAATATATGTGCAGAACCCTATGGTTGATCTTCGAGTATTAGTACACCCGGCCCAATCTGCATCTGAGAATCCATATAAGTGTGAAGAACTGTTGGAGTGAATGAATATTCCAAGGTTAATTGTGCCTTTGATATAACGCAAAACTCTTTTGAGTCGGGATAAGTACACTAATGGTGCCAAAAGTTGTGTATGGCGCTCACTTTGGTGCCAAAAGTTTCCGCCGGATCACTTAAGTACCAAATCGGAGAAAAAACGCTCACTTTGGTGCCACCGGCGAGAATTTCCAGTCAAAATGATTACGTGGCTTTTATATTTAAAAGAAAATCGAGAAATCTTTTAAACGACGTCGTTTTGCGTCTTCCTTAAAAAAACGACGTCGTTTTGCCATCCCACGTGGATACCCTTGCAAAAACGGCGTCGTTTTGCCATCCTACGTGGATACCCTCGAAAAAATGATGCCGTTTTTTTTATTTTATTTTGTTTGAAGATTGAAATTAGGGTTTTTTTGTTCGTCGTCGCTCGGCCGCTGTCCCTCGGCCACCGTCACTTGGCCGTTGTCCTTCGACCACCGTTGCTCAGCCGCCATCCCTCAACCTCCATCGTAGTTGCTTGCCACAGCAAGACAAAAAGAAAAAAAACGAACAGAAAATCCCGAGAGAGAGGGAGGTGTCGACGATGAGGGTGGAGGAAGGGATGGCTGGGCCATGGCCGCCGCCTTCGTAGCAGCTGGCTTCGCCAACAACCTCTGCGGCGTTCCAGATCTTCGCTGCTACCATTGGCCGGATCGCTTGTGCTTCTAGAGATTCTTCAAGCTCGCGTTTCCTCTGCACCCAACGATATTCCTTGGGAAAAGGCGAAGGTGGGGCTGAGATTTGGGGATTTGAAAGGTTGATAAGGTGATTGAAAATGGGGGAAAACTACTGGGGGAGGGCGGAGGCGAATGCGTGGTTTCTTTTCTGGAAAATTACTGGTGTTGCTGGTTCTGTGTTGCTGGTGTTGCTGGTTTGGGGAAGAAGACGCGTTGCTGGTTCTGCGTTGTTGGTGTTGCTGGTTCGGGGAAGAAGACGACACAAAACGGTGTCGTTTGGGGATTTAGGGTTTTGAATTTGGGGGAAAGACACAAAACGGCGTCGTTTTGGTGTTAGGATGCTAAAACGATGTCGTTTGAAGGCCTAAGTGATCCAATGGAAGCTCCGGCGAGCCACATCAGCATAGAAAATTAATAAAAAAAAGGCCACGTCAGATTTCCGGCGGATCCGATTGGCATTGGCACCAAAGTGAGCGTTTTTAAAAAATTTTGGCACTTAAGTGATCCGACGAAAACTTTTGGCACCAAAGTGAACGCCGTACACAACTTTTGGCACCATTAGTGTACTTATTCCCTTTTGAGTCTATGAAAATCTGCTACAGTTGGTGTTTGTAGTCTTTGGCAGAGTAGGTTTATAGCATAACTAATGTCAGGACATGTCAAGGTAAGGTACTGAAGAGCTCCTACCAAACTACGATATTCTGTAGGATTAGGTAAAGCAACAGAGTCATTTTGTGAGATGGGAGATTTTAGGGGTAAAGGAGTGGAGATTGGCTTACACTCAGTCATGTGGGCTCGAATGAGTAAGTCTCTAGCATATTTGACCTGGCATAAAAACAAATGATCAGGAGTTTGTTTAACTTCAATGCCAAGGAAGTAGTGTAAAGGGCCAAGATCTTTCATATGGAAGTGGAGACTTAATGAGTGAGTGATTTCAGCAAGTAGCTGAGTAGAAGTTCCAGTTAGAACTATGTCATCCACATATAAAAGTAAGAGAATGGTGTTCTATTCATGATGATATATGAACAGGGATGGATCTATAGAGTTGCAGAAGAAGCCATATTCAAGTAAAAAGTCGCTAAATTTTTCAAACCATGCTCGAGGAGCCTGTCGAAGGCCATAGAGAGATTTCCTGAGCTGGCAAACATGATTTGGCTTCTGTGAATCATGAAATCTAGGGGGCTGCTCCATGAAGACTGTCTCAGTAAGTATGCCATGTAAAAATGCATTCTTAACATCAAGCTGATGAATAGGCCATTGTTTCATTTTGGCTACAGATAGTATAATTCAAATGGTAGCATGTTTTATGATTGGACTGAATGTTTCAGAGAAATCACTACCTGCTTCTTGATGGAATCCTTTAGCAACCAACCTGGCTTTCAGTCTGTCTAGGGTATCATCAGGGGCAAGTTTTGTTTTGAAAACCCATTTGCAGCCAATTATATTCATATTGGCAGTTCGAAGAGTCAGGTTCCAGGTTTTGTTTTGATGTAATGCATCCATTTCTTCTGTCATTGCTTTGTACCATCCCTCATGTGCCATTGCTGATTTGATGGATTTTGGTTCTGCAGGCACTTTGTAAACAGCAAGACAAGCATACCGAGGATTTGGTTTGAAAATGCCAGACTTTGATCGAGTCTGCATGGGATGGCTTGACACAATATCTTGTGTTGAATTACTGGAGCTGACTTCTTGTGATATATGAGAATTGTCTTGTCCTGTTCCATTGTCTAAATTATGAGACAATGCTGTAGTTTCAGCAGGAAGTTCTTGATATAGCTGAGGTGAAGTTACCTCTTCTTGTTGTGTTGCTTCTGTAAAGACACCATTTTCTGGTATCACTGGTGGCTGTAATGACTGATGAGGATAGTAGTGGTATGTTCTTCACTGAGCGGCTGAGGATCTATACTTCTATGAGAGTAGATATGGGGTTTAGTAAAATCTACTTCCTTTCTTGCTGCTTCTGTCAGTCGTACCTCTCCTGCCCACTGCTGATATAAATTTGTGAGGGAGTCATATTTTGTTAAACATATCCCGGTGAAAGGAAATTGATGCTCATCAAAATTGACATTTCTATTGATATATACTCTTCCTGTTGAAGGCACAAGGCACCTGTAGCCTTTATGTTGTTCACTGTAGCCAATGAACACACAGGTGAGTGATCTTGGGTCAAATTTATTCTGAGCATAAGGGCGTAGACATGGGAAATAGGCACATCCAAACACCCTGAGATGTCCATAGACTGGTTCCTTATTATATAGCTTCTTATAAGGTGATTGCATTTGTAGTTTCATTGTTGGGAGCAGATTGATGATATAGTTGGCTGTAGTAAAAGCATCAACCCAATATTTCAGTGGAACCCTACCATGATATAGCATAGCAAGGCCTAATTCAACAATGTGTCTATGCTTTCTTTCTGAGATACCATTCTAGGCATGTGTATAAGGACAGGACATGTATTGTTTGATGCCACACTCTTGTAGATGAGCTTGGAATCTGTGGCTGAGAAATTCTCCCCCTCCATCACACTGAAAAACCTTAATTTTCAACCCAAATTGATTCTCCACTTGCCTTAGAAACAGAACAAACATCTTGTAAAAATCTGATTTCAACTTCAAAGGGTACAACCAACTGAACCGAGAGAAATTATCCACAAACAAGACATAGTATTTGAAATGCTGAACTGAAGTAATTGGTGAGGGACCCCATATGTCACAATGAACCCTTTGTAAGGGCATAGATGTCTCAGATTCAGATAGAGGAAATGGTAATGCTGCAGTTTTAGCTATTTGACAGCTATTACACATAGTCTGTGATTTCTTATTACATTAAATGAGTCTGTGACCCTGCAAATGCTGCAGTACTCTCGAATTGGCGTGTGCCAATCTTTGATGCCATGTGTCTTCCCCTACTGCTCCTTTCTTTTGAGCCAGATAAGCTTGTGTTGTTTGTAAATTTACTTGGTATAGCCCTCTAACTTTCCTTTCGAGCAGCAGTGTGTTGTTGGTACAGTTGTCCTTTAGAAAGACACCAAATTTATCAAACACAAAGGAGCATGGTTAATCATCTGTCAGCTTAGATACTGATAACAAATTTTTCTTTATATCAGGGACAACTAGTGCATCATTGAGAGGTAACAAGTTATTTCCAGTATGTAGTATTGTATCACTAGTACATTCAACAGGTAGATATGAGCCATCACCAATCATTACAGTGGCATTTTCAGTGTTTATAGATGAGGTTTGAAGAATACCCGAGTCAGCTGTGATATGTGCAGTGGCTCCTGTATCTGGATACCATTCACAGCCTTTTGAATCTTCCAGATGAATGGTTGCTAAGGCGGTTGGTATTTCTTCAGTTTGATAAGAGTTATCAAACCTGTACCAGCAACGCAATGCATCATGACCTGGTTTCTTACAGATTTGACATTCTAATTTCATGATATTAGCTGGTTTTTCATCCTGTAAACTCTTAGACTGATCTTGGTTAGGAGGATAGGATCTGGTCTGTTGGTATCTCTGTGATGGACCTGCATAAGGTCGAAAACCTGAAGATGCACCAGAGTCAGAGTAATTGAAATAAGGTCTGGTTCTTTGACTTTCTTGCATATGATTGGTATTATTGAACATGTAATTTGGACTTTGTCCAAAATTTTTGAACCCTCGACCCCTGTTATTGAAGGTTCTTCCTCTGCTATTGCCTCTTCCTCCTCTATAACTTCCATTTTGTGCTAGAAAGCTATAGTTTTGAGGTATGTACTCTTCATCTGTGACTCCTCTATACTGCAATTGTGAGTGTTTTTGCCCAAAGTAAGCCATATTGGGATTGTATTGAGTTCTAGAATAGTTCTGCATTCTAGATTCAAACCTCTCTAGCTGAGCAATTACTTCATCATACTCAGCCTGAGGTTTCAAACAATAGATTGTGGTTCGAAAGTTTTCATATTCTGCTCCTAGACCCTCTAACACACTAAATAGCTTGGTAATGTCATCCACAGGTCTTCCTATGGCATTAAGCTGATCACAGATTGTTTTGTATTCTCTAAGATAGATTGAAAGAGTTCGATCATATTTCTGACAAGCTTGAAGTTTCCCCCTTAACTCGAACTCCCTAGCTGCTGATTTCTGTGTAAAACGATTCAGCAATGTCTGCCATACTTCATAGGAGGTTTCTACACCAATTATTATACTCAACACGTTCTCTGATACAGTTCCACTTATCCATGAGGAAACTAGTTGATCAGTTTTTATCCAATCAATGTAATCTGTATTAACAATCTCAGACTCACATCCTTCAACTATCCTTTGCAGCATTCGAGGAGGTTGTATAATTTCTCCATTAACAAAGCCAAGTAATTCCTGACTCTTTAAAAACCTCTCGATTTGAGCTTGCCATAACAGGAAATTATCTTTTGCAAGCTTAATCATGACAAAGTTGGAGATATTGACATGTATAGGAAAGGGATACCTTGATACTCTCACTGCCATTGTTGTGTCTTCTCGGTTTCAAGCAACAATGATATTATAGAGAGTTTATGGTACTTACTTTGATCCTGTACCTTGATATTGCAGCTTCAGCTTTCCCTTTTTCTCAATTTTCAGAAACAGCCTTTGATGAATCCTTATGAAGGATATGATCACAAGCTTGATCGCACTGGCTCTGATACCATGTGGAAAACAGAGATCTTGCAGAAAACAGAGATCATGTGTTGAATCGAGAAAAGCACAATCAATGGATCAATGACAGAGAAGCTTGTAATCTGCTGAATGATTCCTCTCTTCTTGTTATTTTGATGAACAATGTAATACAACAGTATTGTACATCAGTACTCGATCAATACAGAACTCTTCAGCTTGCTTCTTTCTTTCACTCTCCCTATGGAATTGTTCTCATTCTATACAATCAGTTTCTACAGAGCTCAAGAACAATTTGATTGTTCATCGAGGAAGATGATACATTCTCTCTCTATCTGCTAACTGAATCCCTCTCAATATATGAGCTAGCTAACAACTTCTAATAACAGAACAAAACTAACTGAAACTGAATCAAATCACAGCCTCAATCTTGTATGAGCTGGCAATCCTTGTCTTGTATGAGTTGGCGATCCTTGTCTCGCATCCAGCTCCTTTCCTTATTCTTGTTTCCAGCAGCACGTGTTGTTCTTTCTTTGACAGCAGCTTTAGTGATATTCTCTTTGACAATTTCAGCAGTCATCTTGTTCACAAGAGTAGCACGTGCTTCTTCCTCTTCAGCAGTTTGCTGAGTGGAGTTAACATACCCGAACACGACCTGTTTGCTGACGCTCGAAATGTCGCTGCATGAAGACATATGCTCGAAAGAGAACTTCCCTCGGCGGTCTACGAAGGATGCTATGTGTTTGCAATCGACGGCGAACTTCTTCTTGGTGCTGGGTATTGGGAATTCAGCTAGGGTGAGTTCCGCATAATTTCTCAATGGCCCATCGAGAAGAACAAGCTATTCTTGCCACAAAATGAGCTGCTCTTACTTTTCAAATAATCTCGAGAGATTAGTCTAGGATTCTAGAGTTTAAGGAAATGTCTCTCATTCCATGGGAAAGAAAATGTCGGGTCTTCCCCTTCCCCAATCAATTTGTCATAGAGTGCGTGCGTGGCAAATTTTTTCGTTTGGGGAGTTGATTAAGGCAAAAAATGAAAGTTGATTGGGAAAGGAGAAGACCTGACCATTTCCTTTTATACGAAGAAAGGGACTTCTTGTTAAACACTATGTTTGAACAATTCCAAAACCTAATATTGCTCCATAACTATTAGTTGTGAAACAACAATGATGGACGAAAGAGGCCAACTAGTTAACAAATTTCATCAGTTGAATGATAACAAAGCATAATAACCAAAAAAGTGTCTCTCTACAATATTCCAAGATTTCTATTAGGGCATTTGAATCTTAAAATAGAACAAAACATCACGTATTGGCTTTTCTAATAAACTCAAAACAAATTTTATATTTTGAAGACGATTATGGATCATCATATCTATCCAATCGTATATTTAATTTGCGTACTTAAAAACATTTCAAAAAAAAAAAAAAGTTCCGTTTAATAAAAGTCAAAATGTGAGAGCGAATAGTAAAAAGCACTCAAAACATTGTGCACAATTCCACTTACATCTCCGAAAAGACTTTAATAAAGACATGTCATTTTCTACCAGGTTTAAGGCACCAAATTCCTTAAATTAGCTTACTTGCTCAAAATAGCTTTAAACTCAATGAGACACTAGGCTCCTACTATTAACTAAACTAGCAAGATGGAGGTAGGTTGCACAGGTCAACAAATCTTCACGTCCATTTAGATTTCCGCTAGAGTTTAGATGGAGTTTTACATAAATGGATTCGACCGTATCATGTAATTTGTCCTCTGATTGGAAGGAGAGATAAATCACAAAATTGCACTATCAACCGAATCATAATGTAAGCACATGCAATGTTTCGAGCATGCAAAACAATCCTAGTCAATACAAACATGAAAGCATAAAGTAAAAATGCGAATCCTTTCTTTTTGATACGTTTTGTCCATTTGTCGGAAATCTTCACTTTTGCCATATGTCATGCATGGCTGTTATCGAAATCTTTATGATTATGTTTTGTGTTAGCTTGAAATTGAATGTGGGAATCAATAGTTATACGAGTTTGTTCACACCCAAGTCTTGGTTAACAATTTAAATTTTCATTCTCGTAAAAGTACAAAAGTAAAGATGGCGACAAAATAAATAAATAATAAATAAGAAAGGAAAAAGTCCCCTGTCCATTTTCTTCTTTGCTTCGGCTCGTTCGAGGACGGAAGAAGAAGGCGCGGGAAACGGACAACCGAGATTGAGGTCAGACACCGATCCCAGACGTTGCTGGCCATTTCTGACGCCGTGCATCAGAGCTTCACCCTGCTCCGTTCCTCGGTCGGAAACGAAGTGGCTCAACTCCCCTTCGAGATTACTTCGCTGGTGCCAATCTCCATTGTTGTTGAACGTCCAAGTTTCGTTCCTCGATCTTCGTAGCTTCGCCTTGCTTCACTAATCAGGTATTCTATCTTCACTGTTATGCCCTTTATTGAGGGAGGGAGTAATAGAGCCAAGAGAACATGTCCTAGATTAGAATCGAATTTGGTTCAACTTGAATCCACGCCTGTGCTTGTATACATCTTCGATTGACTTTGCTTGAACTCGATCTCTAATCCAAAGCCATTGTTGTTTTGTTTCCCCCCTTCATCGCCGATTGCATGCACAACATTTTGATAAATGCCTTTGAAACACGAATAAAAAATAGCCTATGATTTTGCCTGAACCCAAGGATGCGTCCACATAGATTGATTAATATCACTTAATTTGTTAGTAGTTAGATTTGAGTTCAGACATATTTCATCTTACTCTGAGACCGAATCCAAACACCTCTTTTGTTTCTTTTTGTTCTATGTTCTTGTGTGCTCCTGCATCACTCGATAGCTGATTTCAACGAGGAATAATGGAGGTAGATCGTATGAGTCTGGACGTCCGCTTCCAGGTCCTTATTGCCTTATTCTTTTTTCATGCCTGTATCTTCTTTGAATCCGTGAAGTGGTGACCGTTTTATGAAGGAAAGGAAAGGAACCGTTCTGCACATTATAAGGTGGGACACTTCACATGAATTAATTTCTTGTATCTGTTTAGAATTTCACAGATCACATGAGCTAAAACTTGAAAATAACATAAGTTTGTGAGGAATCACGTTAGTTTGTGAGGAATCACATTGAATGAAATCTTCAAATTACAATTTAAGATCACAGAAAAATTATAAACAAAAAACATAGATTCATCATGCAAATTCATGTTTTTACCGCGATAAACATCGTCATTGAAATTCTTAGAAAGTGTCTTTAGAAAAAAGACATGCTATAGGGTCCCTCTTCGAAAGGCACACCAAAATTGACACTTTTTTCATGGAATTTCATAAGAAACCATTTGAATTTTAACAGACATAGAGATAGCTTTTATGAAGTCTCTTGTCAATATATTCCTACTTTAGTGCTCCAATCAGAGTTGTAGGGTAAAGTTATACGACGACAGTACCATTTTTACCTTATTCTATTTGGTGAAGAAAATTTTTAACTATTTTGCTATATCTACCAAGGAAGTTGAGAAATTAATATTAATCAAACTTTCTTCTTTATCAAGAATCCTAGTTAGCGACAGGATCTTTGCCCCTGCAAGGATGGAACGATAAAAGTTTTACCTTTTCCTTCGTTTCATCTCAAGTTTTTTTTTTTTTTTTGGTCGAAAATGAAATTGGCATTCGATTAAGTAGACTGAGAACAGAGAGGTGGATTACAATCTAAGCATAAGATTTCCCATAGAAGTAAGGGGGAATTTTACCCAGTTAAGAGGGAGTCTCTTAGTCCTATGAGTGTGTGCAAGCCAGTTTGCAGCTTGATTTGTGGCGCGGGGGCAGTAAACAAGTGAGACGTTCGTGCTTTGAGAGAGTTCTTCTTGGCATTTTTTGATGACTTCTTTTAACCTCCAAGGTGTCTCGGCCCAGCCCAAGACGAAGTCCACCACAGCTGAACAGTCGGATTCGCACGTCCAGGAGACAGGTTGGCTTCCGAAGTGAGTCACGTGCGGCTTGTTTAAGTCTTTCAAGTACCGAAGACCGTGAAGAAGGGCTTCGGCTTCCCCGTCAGTTGCCGAAGAAACCCTAGCCTCTGCTGTATACCCCTCGACGACACAACTAGCTTCGTTTCTCGCGATTCCAGCGACGGAACAGAGGAAATCGCCTGGAATCCATGCCGTATCGACATTCAGCTTCATCTCCAGGTGCTTCGGCGGTGTCCAACGCTCTGGTAAGGGCCGCTTGCTGTCAGATTTTTTACCGATCTGCGCCCTCTTCTAAAGACGTTGGTTTGGGTTTGTGTGAGATCTATAATTTCTGCCGGGTTGGGGGTCTTTCCTCTAAAAATCCATGAATTTCGAGCCTTCCAAATCTGCCATAGAAGCCCCACGATGAACTCCGGAACAGGTATGCCGAGGTCGAACACCGCAAGTAGCCATTGATCTATACGCTTGATGTACTTCGTGATGTTTAGTCCCTGCAAATCCTTATGTTGCCAGATCTGCTTTGTCCATTTGCAGAAAAGGAGGAGATGTTCGGCTGTTTCAACAGAGTTGTGGCAGAGAGGACAGAGTGGGTCGGGGACGATCTGCCTTTTATAGAGATTTTCCTTCGTGGGGAGTGCGTTCTGACATATGCTCCAGGTAAAAGTTCCAATTTTTGGGGGAGCTGAGAGATGCCATATTCTTGTCCATAGATTACGGGGTGGTGCATATGAACAAGTTGCTCTGTTTTGGTTAATTCTGAGAGTTGTTGTGATGGCCCTATTATATTCGCTCTTCACCGTGTATTCGCCTTTGCTATTACCTGTCCATACTTTGATGTCAGGTTTGGGATTCCTGCTTAGAGGGATTGCGAGGATTTCGTTTGCTGTTCTGTAGTCAAACAACTGCTGTATGAGTGACTGATTCCAGGTTCGGTTGTCTGAAATGATCAGGCTTTCCACGAAGGTGGGTATTGGTTGAGTTGTTTGGTTTACCATTACCCCCTGTGATAGCCAGTTATCTTCCTGTATTTTAATTGATCTTCCGTCCTCGACTAACCATTTAACATCTGCCTTGATAGTATCTCGACCCAGCAAAATGCTCTGCCAACCCCACGAGGTGCGATGACCGTTCTGTGCAGTCCATAAGTCTCGCCGCTAGGAAAATAGATGCTTTTTAAAACTTTACTCCATAGAGCAGTTGAAGAAGAGTGTAATCTCCAGGCTTGTTTCCCTAGTAGTGCTCTGTTAAAGGTAACTAAGTCCTTAAATCTCATTCCTCCTTCATCCTTTCTGTTTTTCATAACTTCCCAGTTCTTCCAATGAGTCCCCTTTTGTTTATCCCCTTGCCGCCACCAGAATGAAGCTATGCGCCTTTCTATGGCTTTGCAGATGGACACTGGCAGCTTGAATGTCGCCATGGCATAGGTTGGTATGGCCTGGATCACACTTTTTTTCAAGATTTCCTTACCTGCTTTCATAAGTATCTTCTCTTTCCAGCCCGCCAAGTTTGAGTTCACTCTGGCTAATATCCATGCAAAGGTTTCTTTTCTGGTTTGACCCCAATCTATAGGGATCCCTAAATATTTTCCTGTTTTGTCAATGATAGGCACTCTCAGCTCTTGGGCCATATTCCTTTTGAGTGGTAAGGGACAATTCTTGCTGAAGTAAACACCTGATTTATTTAAATTCACAACTTGTCCCGTTGCATGACAGTACTGATTTAGCGTCAATTTCAAATTCTGACATTCTATTAATGTACCATCCAGGAAAAAGATCGCATCATCCGCAAACAGAAGGTGAGATAGTTTAGGGCAAGACCTGTTGAGTTGAATGCCTTTTATGCTGCCATCCTCATTTGCTTTCTACATCAGCCAGGTTAGCACATTCGTAATTAAGATGAAAAGATAGGGTGATAGGGGATTGCCCTGTCGTAGGCCTCTAGATGGACAGAAGAAGGGGGTAGCTTCTCCATTAATCTTGATACTGAATGTCACTGTTGTTATGCATTGCATTATTAATGCCACCCATTTCTTAGAGAAACCCATTTGCAACATACAATCTTTTAAAAAATCCCATTCAATTCTATCATATGCTCTCTGCATGTCTAACTTTAGGACCGCCTGATGTTTTGACTTACTTCTGGTGATGCGCAATTGATGTAACACTTCCTGTACAATGAAAATATTGTCCTGTATTTGTCTGCCCTGGACAAATGCACTCTGCTCAGGTACTACAATCTCCGGCAGCCACTGTTTTAATCTATTTGCAAGAAATTTTGAGATGATCTTATAGCTAAAGTTGCAGAGGCTAATGGGTCTATACTGACTTATGCTTTCAGGGGTTTTCACTTTGGGGATCAAGACTATATGAGTCTGATTTAAAGAAGGATCCAAAGTACCTGTGGTGAAGAAGTTGTCCACCATCTGAAACAGGTCAGTTTTTATAATTTCCCAGGCATTTTGATAGAAAAGGCCATGAAAACCATCAGGTCTAGGTGCTTTTAGGGCTCCCATTCGAAAAACAGCATCCCGCACTTCCTTCATGGTAGGTTTAGCTAGCAGAGTAGCATTAATAGTTGCATCTATAGGTGAGGGGCATTGATTTAAGACTGGCTGGTAATATCTTGGCCCTTCAGTTTTGTATAGATTGCTGTAAAAAGTTTGAATATGAGCTCTAATTGCCCCCAAGTCCCGACACCATCATTGGTCATCTATTTGCAGCATGGTAATGTAATTGCGATGTCTCCTCTGAACTGTGGTAGCATGAAAAAACCGTGTATTTTTATCTCCCCATTTTTGCCATTTAAGTCTCGATCTCAGTCCCCAATATTGCTCCTCCCCGTTTTCTTAGCCTTTCTATCTTGTGTGTGAGACGTTGCACTTCCTTTCGCTTGTATTCTACTGTGTTTGATTAGTGATTGCTGTTAGGGCCTGAGATAACTCCTTAATCTATCTAGGAGCGTATGGGTACTTCTCTTTACTCCACTTTGTTAGTGTTGTTGAGGTTGCCTTTAATTTTTCTGACAAGGTAACCTGTTGAGAGTTGAATTCAATCCAGGTTTGCTGAATAACATCATAGTACTCTTCATGCTCAGTCCAAAAGGCCTCCATTTTAAAATCTCGTCTTCTCTAGTTGCGTGTAGGATATAACCTTAGGACAAGGGGACTGTGATCCGAGCTAATTGCTAGAAGTGCATGGATCTCCGCTTCGTGAAAGGTAATCCTCCATTCCAGGGTACATAACGCCTTGTCTAATCTTTTTTTGACAAAATCTGCCCCTTCTCTATTATTTGCCCATGTATATGCACATCCCTGGTTGTCTACATCCATCAATGATAACTCGTTGAGCATATCTCGAAATGCAGCAACTCTGTTATTAGCTGCTTCTCTTTTCCCCACCTTCTCCCATACATATAGGATCTCATTGAAATCCCCCATGCATATCCATGGGATTGTTCTTCTGGGTTTTGATGTCTTCGGTTCTTGCCATAAATTTAGCCTCTCTTTGAAGTTTGTGGATGTATGAATAAAAGTAATCTGCATGTCTTGTTTTCTGGTGGTGTCAGTGCAATGTATATCAATGAACTAATTTGAGCTGCCTTGCACCGTCACTAATACTTCCTCATTCCACATTAATGCCAACCCCCTGCAATGCCTATAGGATTCACTAGAAATAAGTGTTGAAATTGAAGGGATCTGCATATGTTTTCCACCATTGCTGCCTTGTTTTTTGTCTCCACAAGAAGTACTATACTAGGCCTTTCCAGAGCATTTAGAGCTCTGAGTTCCTGAATTGTCAGGGGGTTGCCCAGCCCCTGACAATTCCAACTGATGATTCTCATGGCGTTTTTGGTGGCTTATTAAGGCTAGCCACCAAAGCCCAATCTGTTCCATCCTTGAGCAGCATCACAGGGTTCTTAGTCATGCCCGAATCATCGATGAGAAGAGGAGTAGGTTCAGGTAAACATTTCTGCTTCTTGGCCTTTTGCACTTTCATATTCTTTTTACTGCTTTTACCAATTTTCAAGGAATTTTGTAGGATAGTGTCGGAGCTGGCAATCTGTTTGCCAAGATCAAGATGAGCCTTCTGATTTTTGTGAGGTATCTCCATTATCTCCTTTCCCCAGGAGCTTTCTGGCCTTTTTTTATTGCAGACTTGTAATCTCATTTCTGGACCTTCCTCTTTTGCGGGTTCAGCTGCTGGTGTGGATTCCACAAGTATAGTTTCTTCGACAATAAGGTCTTCTTCGATGTTACCATAGAAGGCCTCCCAGTATGGGCTATGTTCACTAACTTCTGCTTTTAGCCAGGGTCCAAAAAGACCAACTTTGTCGACTGACCATGGTGATTCTGAACAGGGGACTTCTGGACAATCTAGGGCATAATGGCCAATTCTCCCACAGGAGTAACAGTAGTGAGGTAATCTTTCGTATTTAAATTAAACCCACAACCATCTGTTTCCTATGTCCGGGATAGCTCCAGCTTTCAGGGGGCTGGATAAATCAATTTCTGCTCGAACTCTTCCCCCTTTTTTCTACACATTTTCTATAGATTCAAGTTGAATTTCTTGTACCTGGCCAAGTTTTTTCCCCAGATCTTGATAAACTAATTCAGTCCTCCACCCAGGGGGAATGCCTCCTATTCTTACCCAGAAAGCAGCTTTTGAAAAATCATAACAATGTTCTATAATTTCAGGTTCACATTGTTTAAGGACAAGGAGGTTTTGGGAATAGGACCAGGGAGAAGCCTTCAAGACTCTCTCCTTATCCTCCACTTATTTGAAGATAAAGGTAAAGAGCCCTGGTCCCTTTTGGACACATGCTACTTCTTCTATTTTCCATGATTTCTTCATAGTGGTAAGAAAAGCAGGGAAATTAACATTTGGTCTAGAGTATAGTTTTCCCATAAGAGTTCTGTTGCATTCATCTCTTTTTTGTAAAGGTATTTCCGCACTGACTTCCACCACATCCTCCTCAGACCAAAGGTTTCCGAGGCGTTTGCACAATGCTGCCACCCTCAACTCATTTTCTTCTCTACTATCCATTTAGACTACAGAAGAATAATAGGTAAAAGACCAGAAGCGACTAGAAGGCAAATACCAGCAAAACCCCACCAAAGAGAGGCAGAGTAAGTCACTTTCAGCTTGTAAAAATTTCCTCAACTATTTCAACTCTCTACTGAGGTAGGTATTCATGACTATTTTCTACTAAATCTTACCCAGGTGATCCGAAATCAGTCTGGTTCATGCCCACATAGATCTGGCACAGCAGCCCAGGGTTCCAAAGATGAGAGCGCTACCAGATCGACGGAATGCAGAGGACATCCCAGTCCATATTACCCTTCAGCATGGTCTTCTACAAACATCTAACAAGATAAGGGAAGAGATCTGCCTTGATCCATCCTCTGGAGAGAGCCCATCAACATTGGCGATAAACCCAGCTACCGTTCTATTGAAAAGTGGAGAAACATTGTATTCACATATTGTAGATCGATAAAAGTTTTTGGGTTTTTGGGGTTTTCTTGTGATGAGACAATGAGTAAAAGAGAAAACCGGAAAAGAAATGGAAAGATCAGAGAAAAGGGCGAAAGCTCAGAGGGCTAGGGTTTTGTGGAAAAAGGAAAACTTGCATTCGTGAGAGAGAAGCTCGCATTTCGCGAGAGGATTACTTCGAGTGTCATCAAGATTCCAACAACTTCGGTGGCGATGGAGATGACATTATCTTCCGCGAGCTCAACATGTACGTTCCGCCGAGTTTTCAATGCAAGTTCGACGCATAAAGGGAGGGAGATTACTCTCCACATCTCGAGTTTAGTTAGCTTCATTTCACCCGAGAAGCCTGAATCCTTAGCGCAAGTCTCTATTCACGTTTTAAATCAATTTGGAAATTCCTAGAACCAATTGTAACATCACAACATGAATCACAAGATCCTGGTAAAAGCAAACCTCGGATTCGAGATCGGCCAAATTATTAAAGCTCACAAGCCTTCAAATCGTGGAGACATCAGCTGGCCATGCAAGTGGCCGCTTGGCTTTTCAGGTCAAGGTCAAGGTCAAGGTCGCGTCGCATGGTGTTCTGATCATGGAGAGATATGAGTCGGCTATGCAAGCTATTGCTTTCAGGTCAAGGTCGACATCAATTGCATCTGATGCTTTGGACAAGGAAATGGCACTAAATATATCTTTGTTCTAAGCTGAAGGAGCAAATAAAAGGATGCATTTCTCTAGAGAGTTAAAATCAAGAGCAATAGTGATAGATTTTTCACTTGAACTTATCCTGATATTATTTGATTAAAATCAGGTATGGTTACATAACGAGAATTTTGAAAAAAAAAAAAAAATCAGTGGATCTTTATGGTTTTATTGACTGCTACAGAAAATCATGTCTAGGTCAATGGTTTATGCACAATTAATATTTAAGTATTAACCTAATATATTAATGTTACTATTAGTGGATATGTTTTTTTATTTTTTCAAATTAAAGTACAGAATAATGAGGAAGATATGTCGTAATGTGGTTATAAAATTTCATTCTAGTCGCTTTGCTATTTATATGTTAAATCCTATCATTCCAACGTAACATTGAAGCTATATATTCAAAACTATCTTCAGTAGCCCAAAAAAAAAAAAAAACCAAACCTTTTTGCAGTCGTTTTCAGCCAAAAAAAAAAAAAAGAGGAAAAAGCCACGAAAAACCCAAAACTTTGCCCCGAGTGACACATTTACCCCAAACTTTTTTTGTGCCATGAAAAACCCCAAACTTTCCAAACCGTGACACATTTACCCCATAAGGGCATTTTTATCTTTTTAGATTCTGTTTTATCTTTTTTCTTTTTTTTTTCTTCTTCTTCCCTCTGTCGGCCATGGTGGAGCTGGCGGAGGGAAGAAGAAGAAAAGAAAAAGAAAAAAAATGAAAAAAATTTTAAAAATGAAAAGACCAAAATACCCTCTAATTTTGGGGTAAATGTGTCACACTTGGAAAGTTAAGAGTTTTTGGTGTCACAAAAAAAAAGTTTGGGGTAAATGTGTCACTGTTTGGAAAGTTTCGGGTTTTTCACGGCACAAAAAAAAAGTTTAGGATAAATGTGTCACTCGGGACAAAGTTTGGGGTTTTTCGTAGCTTTTTCCCAAAAAAAAAAAAAAAAAAAGACTTTTTGCAGTCGTTGTACTCTATTTGTAAATCTCGTTTGGACAAAATACCTCCATATAGAATTCAGTATGGTAACATATAAAATCCTACAATTGGATATGTGATGTTCGTCTCATTTTTTGCACATTTCGTACACGCCTACAGAAAGAAAAATAAAATCAAACCACCTAGTAAAGTCAACTTAATAAGTGACCATCAAATTCAAAGATATCTTATGGGTACTGACAACATCCACTCTATTAAATGACCGTCGATTTCTTTTCTCTTTTAGATAAAATTACTCAATGTTATAGTTGATGCCTCAATACTTATTAGATATATATGTTAACATGATTAAATTTGATTTGATGTATGACAAATTCATCTTTCGGAATTCATCAAAGTTTCGTGCTATATGCTATGTTCGATTTCTCAAAATAATATATAACTCTGAATTCAAGAAAAGCAAAAATTAACTTGGATAGCAACAAGAGTTAGTAAGGGATATAAGGGTGATCAGTTCATGGTTTGGCCCTATCCTATTCAGGAATCAAGAAATCGGGTTAGGAGAACTGGTTCTTAATTTTTGGAACCGAGAATTAGACCACCTGATCTTGGAACCAGTCCAATTTCAGAGTGAACCAATGGAACCGGTGGAGAGGGAGGATTTTTTTTTCCCCATAGAGTTCCTTATCCAACTGAACGAAACAGACACTTATAAATGGGGAGAGAGAAACTAGAGAGAGAGTGGATTCTGTTATGGTCGTCTATGTGTGCATTTCATTCCCTTTAATTTGCTTTGCTAATGCACTCCTTTTTAGCTTTACGTTTGCAGACGTGAGGGAAAGAGCCGGAGAGAGAGAGAGAGCGCTGGCTTTCTTTCTTAGTGGCATGGGCTTTCCTTTTGTTGTGGGCTTTCACTGTCTAGGCTCAAATCATTTTTCTTTTGAGTGGGCTATTATTTTTGCTGGACTCATTTGGGCTTTGAGCTAATTAGAACTTTCAATGTTAGTCCCATTCTTATCCTGAAATCACAAACTAGATCACTTGTCATCGATTCTAATTTTATGGAATTGGGAATTGGCCCTAGGAACTATTCAAAATCGACCAGTCTGATCCGATCCGAATGATTCTCGGTTGGGGCGGTTGCCATTGCACATCCCCCAGGGATAAAGTTACCAAGAAGAAGAAGATTTATAATCAATATGCTATCACAATACGTAGGCCCTTCCCTCAACAATCAAAAAAGGACTGACTTCTAGTCTACAAATCTCATTGAAATGGTCACCTTGAGACTCAAAAATCTCAGTATTGGTTTAGCTATCAAGGATTTGTTCATTTCCTTCACATAACAATATACCTAGAGAACCATGAAGTTTACAAGAACATGATAGAAGAAAAAATGAAGGTTTTCCAGAAGTTCACCACCATTCTATAAAAGCACTTTATTGCCTTTTATAACTGAAGGCGACGGCATTACATGAATTGCATAAGGCCTTAAATGGCCAACACATATGACCATTTTTCATAAGTACATCTTGGGAGTAGATTCCCTTAGACAAGATGGACAGTTTTAAAGTAACACTAGCACGATAAACTAGAAAGATTTTTGCATATAATTTCAAAGCATAAAGCTCGGCCATTGACAATCTGGCAAAATTGCTTCACTTATTGGTAGGTTCATGGTGCACAACTAGATTAGGGTCCTCGAATGAGTTGCTGTATAAATGATACGTGCTATCTAGATAAATTATACGTCTATCCAAAGTCTCAAGGTCTTGAGAGAAATAAATTGACCATGGTTGATTATGCTCGTGTTCTTCTAAAGCCTAGTAGATTGCATCGCTAGTGGCCTCAAGTGCTTGGAAATAGTACCTCAGCATTACTTCTTCATATACACTGGGCCATAGGAATTTTGGAACAGATCGATTGCATTCGCAGAGGATGCACTGGACTTCTCTGTATTGTCCACTAATATCTTGAAAACTGCATCCATAGGACCTAAGCAATTATGGTGCAGGACATGGACAACCCATCTAGATCGCTGGTCGTTCAGCGAGCTGTCTCCACTTTTTATTAAGAAAATGGTAGCGTGAACTTAATAATTTAGGGCTCTGCATTTTAGCTTCGTGGAGAACAGATATTGCCAGTAGGATAGAGGATGAAGCCACCTCGATGCCTCTGCAAAAGTGCTTGAAATGATGACTCAAGTATTTTCCAATGAGAGAACTAGCAGAGAAAGAGAAACTCGACACCAATTGTATAGTTGTGGAACAACAACCGATGGAACCGCTTAAGTTCAACAGGGAAAGCGACAGCATCGAAAGCCGCGACCACCTAGTAACTAAGGCGTGCTTCAAACTAAATCAAATATTCGTATGTAATGGAAGATTTTGTACTACCCAAAATTTTAGTCCGCAAAAGCCAAACCTTGAAAATAACATTATTTTACCACATCCATTAATTTAAAATAGGCTCATCATGATAATTATATCCGTTGCCTCAGCCAACATCATTGACGGAATTTTCTGAAAGCTTTTTCATTGATGATAAACATGCTACATGATGCACCTTCGAAAGGTAAACATTATAAATTAGCACTTTTTCTGCCGAATCTAATGCCAACATGGTTGATAATGGACATCAATATACATAGATAGCTTCTTTAAAGTCTCTTGTCGATGATATACAGTACCATCTATACTTTCTTATATATGATATTGAAAACTTTAACTTGCTTTCTACCACAATGAAAGATCACCGCTTTTACTTCTTTTTCTTGCATGCATGACATATAGTTAGCACCATATATCCAAAGAGAAGCATCGGCAGAGAGTTCATCTATCATATAACGAGTAAAGGCTTACTCGGTTGCAGGCGTTGGTAGCCATAAATACATAACTCCGTTCCGTGATGGTACATCACGAATTTGAATGTGGTTAGTAGTCGTTCAAATATTGCTGGTACAAAAAAGTGACTGGAAAGTTGCTCACCCAATCACGTGTCTTTTAGTGTGGTTACCAACGGCTTTGAAATTACCAACTTTTATTCGAACTTGCCAACCTCAATTTGGCTAAAGTACCAACATTAATAAAATTAAGATACCAACTAATTACAGTCATATACCAACTTTTTATCTTTTGTTTGATTTTGAGAAGTATGAACATTTCCTTCTACTTCCAAGATTATTAACTGCTTTAATAATCTACCAACATTTATTCTTCTATTTATTGAAACCTTTAAAGTTTTTGGTATGTTGATATGACATATGTTGATATGTCAATTAAATAAAGGTCGGTATTTACGAGTGAAAATTAATCAATTCAAAGATCTTTGTAAGCACAAGGCTAGTTGATGCATATCATAAGTTGAATTGCTTTTTACCGGTTGACTTTTGGTGTCTTCTGCGCAGGACAAAGCACGCCCTCTTTTCATTTTCTGGTGAAAAGATCCGCCTTTGGTAAGTGAATCCTGCACGTGTGAAATACGTACTTTATAGGACTTTATTTTCCTCCATCGCTAATAAGAGGATATGTTTTTGATTGTTTGATTACTAATATGGACATCAAATTCATTAAAACTTGACTACAAATAGAAATAGATGATGTTCATAATTGTAACTCAATAAGGCAAACATGGCCGTTGCTCATTGATCGCATGGATGAGCAACACACAAGCAAAAGTCAAACATGAAATTCAATTTAGTTGGTGGTGTATGGAGTCGAACATATATCATATGTCTAATTGATACACGAAAGTTTCATTGTATTATTGTAAGGCAAGACCATGGAATTGCCCTCCCAGTTGGACAAGCTACATCTCAGAGCAAATACAAATCTGTAGTACCATATCATTTTAACTTCGATACACTCAAAAGACAGGATAGCTCCCAAATCTCAAAAGCATCACCAAGAAATAATAGGAGGAAACCATATTTACGTCCTCTCACTGAGTTGGGTCCAAAGCTTTCTAAAGCTAAATTATCTTGCATTCACACAAACACTTATTGAATCATTACACTCACTTTATTGTAAGGCTAAACATCTCAAGAGTTCTCTTCCATGCATAGAAACCATTTGGTGAACCAGTTTCAACGGGAAAGAACCCAATGACCAGAGCAGTCAATGGAGACCTCATGCAACCATAACATCTAACATAACATACCCAGATATAGATATATATATATATATATATATATATATATATATATTTATTTATTTATAGGTAACCTGTTATTGTCATATTCCACCATTAACTAGTGGCATGGTAAGATTTTTCATGCTATTTGCATACCCTATCATCTCCCACTGCTATTTTGTGGCATGACATGGTTTTTCATGCTATCTGTGTACCTAGTGTTCATGATCACGATACCATCCATATCAGTCTTCTCTCCTAGTAAATGAACTGTTTCTTCTGGATTCACATCAATACACCTAACTGATGGATGGTTAGCTAATGCTATGAGTCCCTCCAATTCCATTGCTACTTCCTTCATGGTCGGCCTCTCCTTCCCTTTTAATTTCAAGCATCGCTTGGCAAGATTGGCAACTTCCTTCACTTGCTCATTAATTCCTTCGTTTGCAACAACTTCTTCTACAATATGAAACATTTTGTCATTTTTCAATGATGAAAGAAAGTATGTTGCCAAGCTCCACTGTTCTTCCGGTCGGTCAAAAGAAAATGCCTTCTTTCCTGTCAATAGCTCAACTAGCACAACTCCAAAGCTATAAACATCACTCTTTTCAGTCAATTGACTTGTGTGAAAGTATTCAGGGTCTAAGTATCCCAATGTTCCCTGAACCATAGTCGACAATTGTTTTTGATCAAGTGGGACTAACCTTGAAGCTCCGAAGTCAGAGACTTTCGCGGTATAATTATAATCCAAAAGGATGTTTGCTGACTTGACATCTCGATGGATAATGGGAGTGGAAGCTGTGGAGTGCAAGTACGAGAGGACTCCAGCAGTTTCCGAAGCAATTCTCAACCGCATCTCCCAAGACAACTTAGATGATTTGTTTGGGTTGTGGATGTGGTCAAAGAGAGTTCCATTGTTGACGAATTCATACACCAATAAAGGCACCTTTGTTTCCAAACAACAACCCAAAAGCTTGACCACGTTACGATTATTAATTTGAGAAAGCACAATGACTTCGTTGATGAAATTTTCAATTTGGCTCTGATCGATGAGCTTGGACTTCTTAATCGCAACTACCCTGTTATTTGGTAACGACCCTTTGTAAACGGTACCATATCCTCCTTGGCCGACTATTTTGCTCTCATCATAATTGTTGGTGGCCTTCTCTAGCTCTTCAGCACTGAACAGTTTCGCAACATTTGTAGTCCTGTCACGTTCATGTAATTGTTGCTGCAAAATCAAGCCACCATTTTGCTTGAAGTATTGCTCCTTGAGCTTGATGAGCTTCCTTTTCTTGTGTCCAAAATACAGAAAGCCTATGCTGAAAAGTAGCACAATTATGCCCACAGCAACACCTGTATACAACATCGGTTTGTTAGGATAATTAACCACCCGAGTAACAACATGTCGAATCATTGCGCCATGTAAAAGAAGCCATGCATTCAAACTTTTTGTAGAATTATATCGTGAGGTTTCCTCGAAAAAACTTGCTAGTTTTAGCGCAATTTGAGTCTGAATTACGACAATAGATTTGGTTAAGCTAATCCACAAAAAAGGAAGAAAAGCACAATTGTCCTGATCTTGATTGACCTTAGCACATGTGTGATATATGTGCAATCTTTTGAGATACGAATGATCAATAAAAATATCATAATTATCTCTAACCTATGAATATATCCTGGAGAAATCCCTCATTATCTCTAATATCTCCTCAAACTCAAGGTAACTAAATTAGCTTGATTTTGAAATCAAGTGAAATAATGCCAAGACAACTTGTTTCTTCATGAAACCAACAATCAATGCATCTAAGGCGGGGCAACGCATGGTGGCGTGTGTGATTGCTCCAAGCTTTCATTAACAACGAGATTTCAATATGTTGCTCATCTAGCAATGGCGAGGTTGGTGGTAGTGTTAGCATCTCGAAATGAAAAGTGAAAAGTCGAGAATTGGAGGCTGACAGCATGCTTCCTTTGCAGTCGACTTTGCTGTTGAAGCTGAATAGCATGCATCCTTTGTTGTTGTAATAGTAACGCCAATACGATTGGCGTGACTATAGAAAGCGAAATGAGCCAGGCTTTGTTGAGTGAAAGTTACTGTGCGAAGACCGTGAAAAGGAAAAGCTCACTTGGCGACACATCATTGACGTCGTAACATGACCATCATGGCTCTTATTCAGATGCAAATGAGGCACTTGATTGAACACTGATAGACGGTGATATGGATTTATTTTGCTATGGGGTGCACCAGGTGTGATGTACACTCGGTGCACTTCAAGTTTCCTCAAGAACGGTAGCTCTAATACTAAGATTTTATAGGATCAATGTCAACTATTTTAAAAATTTAAATTATTAAATGAATGCATGATTAAATACTTAAATGTCTGTCACAAACATTACAAGAAAGTATTTTATTTTTGAATTTTAAGAGAGTTCAATCTTGATATAATTATAGCCACGTGATGTAGTTATTGCTTCAGATGATGTGCATTAGAAAACGTCAGTGAGGACATAGAAAGTTTCATTTTGATATAATAGTGGAAGAAAAATCAGACAAAAATATGAATGGTTAATATCCTCCTAAAACACAGACAAATTAAATTATATATTCTCGAAACCAGCTAGGAGACGTAATTTTTTGAGTCGAGAAGTCTCAAGTAAAATGAAAGAACTTACCAACCAATATCTTCATCAAATGTGATGGATTAGCAATGCATCCTTGTCCATCTTGACTGACTTTTCTGCCATCACCATGATAACCATTTGGACATGAACAAGTATAATTCCCAACAACATTATGGCAAATTTTCTCACACTGGTTCATCTTTGGATCCGCACATTCATCAATATCTGCAAAAATTAAACACACATCAAATGTATCTAATCTTCTCATATCATAACAATATAAATGATAAGTTAAAAAATGTTGATGTTATCAATGTACCATGACAACCATTCTCGAGGTAAGGATTGCCTCGGTAACCTTTTGAACAAGTGCACTTGTACCCAGATCCGTTTTCAGCGTCAGTACACATGGTGTTCTTGGTGCACATGTAGCTCGTGCTGTTCTTCTTAGCTTCCTCACATGTTTGATTCCCTATTGCCCAGTCGAGAATTAGAGGGCAATCTTTAACTTTAAACTGCTTAAGGTCACCATCCGAAAAGTTGTAGGATCCAGTTTCTATGACAAAGGCATAGCTGCAAGGATTGAAAGCCAGGACATCGGAATGATTGAAAAAGCTCGTAATGGAGATGTCGTAATTCAAGGTGTTCCTTGGGATGCTCGTCTCACAGCAACCGATGCCTGTACACGACCCATTGCTGACGTCCGAAATGTTGCTACACGAAGACATACACCCGAAAGAGAACTTTCCATGGAGGTCTTGAAAGGAGGCTGACGTGTCGCAGCCGATGGCAATGAACTTGTTCTTGGTGCTGGACATGGGGAATTTAGATAGCGTTAACGATGGATGGTGGCTTGAAGAAGCGTCATGCCCGGAAGAGTCATAGCAATCTCTACCGATTGAAGCGTTCACGCGCAGCTCGTGGTCTTCGACAGAAATGTGGAGTATTTCAATGTTACTACTTCTTTTCGCCATGTAAGCTACGGGAGGGTTGGTAGAGTTATCACAATGGACTATAAATGAGGAAAGATTGATGTGGCAATGTGGATCACTGTTGCTCAATCCAAAGGGGTATGGAATCGAGAGGTTTCCACAAGAACTTTGGCATCCGGGCTTAGTCATTGAATCATCAGCTTGTGCTATGTGGTTGTGGTATGGAGCCAATAAAGCCCCAAGCACTGCAACTTTCAAGAGAAGCTTATGGATGACCATGGTTCTTCCTTCAACCCTCTTCATATACATACAAGTTTCTGGATGATTTCATATGAGGGTTTGGTGTGGGTATATAAGGAGAAGTAAGATGTGTCGTTTCTTTCTTTTTTTTTTTTTTTTTTTTTTTTTTTTTTTTTTTTTTTTTTTTAACTCTAGTTATGGGCTATGATCAAGTTGCGGGGTGGACCCCAGCTAGTCCTAACCACTTACATGAGATGATCCAATGATAATTCTCCGCGTGGCGAAGTCTTATGAAGCGCAGTGCTGGTTCCATTTTCCAAATGCAATTTTCATTTGACAGTCCGTCATTTATGTTAGAAATGTTCCAAAATAGGCTGCTCCTACTTTTCAAATAATCTCCTAAAGAAATCTCGGATTCTGGAAAATCTCTCTCCCTCCGTGGGAAAGAAAACGTCTTCTCCTCTCCATTCCCAATCAAATTATGATACACAACTGGCCCCCGCCAATCCCAAAGTGATGGGAATTCTCTTCATCGACTATAAACTGTTAGGAAGCAACAGGTTTTGCAAATCATGCTAGAGGCTGAGATAGAACAATTCACGTGAATCAATTTCTTGTATCTATTCAGAATATCAGTTACATGAGCCAAAACTTGAAAATAACATAAGTTTGTGAGGAATCACATTGAATGAAATTTTGAAATTACAAATTATAATCACATAATAATTATAAAGAAAACATCGGTTCATCGTGCAAATTTATGTTTTAACCCCAGTCAACATCGTTAGTGGAATTTTGGAAAAAAGCGTGTTTAGTAAAGAGACATGCTACACGGTCCATCTTCTAGAGGCACGCCGAAATTGACACCTTTTTCATGGAATTTCATACAAAATTGTTTGAAATTCAACAGACATAGAGACAGCTTTTATAAAGTCTCTTTGTGGATATATTTCTACTTTAGTTCTTCGATAAGAGTTGTAAGGTATCGTTTTATGATGACAGTATCAATTTTACCTTATTACATTTTGCGAAAAAAACTTTAGCTATTTTGCTATATCCACCAGGATGTTGAGAAATTAAGAATTCGACGTTTACTTTTTCTTTGTTTCATTTTGAGTTAAAGTCAACTTTGTTACACACGAGCAAATTGAATTCTTAGTACAAGTCTCTATTCACTTTCAAATTAGTTTGAAAATTTATACAACCGATTGCAACATACAACGTGAATCGCTTTCCCGACAAAAGCAAACCTCGGACTCGGGATTAGCCAAATCATTAAAGCTCACAAGCGTTCAAAACGTGGAGACATCAGCCTGCCATGCAAGTCACTATCTGGCTTTTCAGGTCAAGGTCAACGTCGTGCCGCATGGTGTTCGGATCATGGAGATATATGAGTTGGCTATGCAAGTCGTTGCTTTGCTTTTCAGGTCAAGGTCGATGTCAATTGCATCTAATGCTTTGGACAAGGAACATCACTGAATATATATTTGTTTTAAATTGAAGGAGCAAAGGAAGTTGTTTTTTTCTAGAGAGTTAAAATCAAGAGCAATAGTGATAGATTTTTCGCTCGAACTTTTCTTGATGTTATTTGGTTAAAATAAAGTATGGCTCCAAAACGAGAATGTAAAAAAAAAAAAAAAAAAATCAATGGATCTTTTTGGTTTTGTTGTCTACTATAGCAAATTATGTCTAGGTCAATAGACTACAGACAATTGATTTTTAAGTATTAAACTAATATATTAACGTTACTATTTGTGGGACAAGTTTTTTTTTTTTTTTTCTAATTAAAGTACGTAATAATAACAATCTATGAAGCATCGACACTCTTTAAGAGCATTTGTATCATGTTGGACACTTCGATACGTATACAACACTTGATCAATAGGTATCAGAAGGTAAACTCTCTTGACTCTCTTTGACACGCGAGTTCAGAAATTTCAACATGCACGGATCAATTTTAAAAATTTTCATTAAATGAGGGGTCAAAATATAAATGTGTAAAAAAATAAATGGGAAAGAAGGAAAATTTAGTCTTCTCTTTTCTTCGACTCTCACTTCCCGTGATATACAATTTATCCTCAAGTTTGTTTTTTCTTCTCTTCGACATGCTCGATACGAGAGCTCCAAATGTGGATTACTTGTTTTTCTTTTTCTCCAAGTTTTATGGATTATTGGAATAGAGTCAAATTTGTCAAATTAAAACAACGAATGATATTAAATGATGAATTAATATTGTTAATGTAAATTCATGCTAGACTCTTTTATTATTATTATTTATTTGTGAGTTTTGAATCAAATTAATTTGATTAAAATAATCATAAAAATGATAATTTAAACAAAATTTAATATACAACATGTACCAATGTGTTAGAATTCTTTATTTTTTGATAAACAACGTGTCAGCATGTCATGTCACACTATGTCCTGTGTCGGTATCGGTGCTACTTAGGTGATAATAAAGCTATGTTGCGATGTGGTTATAAAATTCCTTCCTGTCATTTTGCTATTTATATGTTCGATCCTATCATTCCAATGTAACATTGAAGCTATAGAGTCCGATTCATTCAAAACTTTCATTGCTCGCCCACCAAAAAAAAAAAAAAACCTTTTTTCTGTCATTGTACTCTATTTATAAATATTGTATGGAGAAAACGCCTACATATAGAATCCAATATGGTAACATATAAATCCTACAATTGGATATGTGGCGTTTGTCTCATATCTTGCACATTTCATATACCCTTACGTAAAGGAAAAAAAAAAAAAATCAAACCACCTAGTAAAGTCAATTTAGTAAGTGAACATCAAATTCAAGGACATCTTACGGCTACTGACAACATCCACTTTACTGAGTGACCATCGAATTTCTTTAAATCGGTTCTTTCTTTTCTCTTTAGATAAAATCACTCAACATTATAATTAATGCTTCAATACTATTAGATATGTATGTTAACATGATTGAATTTGTCATTTGAACTTGATTTGATGTATGATAAATTCATCTTTTTGAATACATCAAAGTTTCATGCTATATGCTATGTTTGATTTCTCAAAATAATATGACTTTGAATTCAAGAAAAGCAAGAAACAACACAGGAGTTAATGGGGGATTATAGGGGTGATCGGTTCTTGATCTAATCTGCTCCCACCTAAGAATTAGGAACCGAATTAGGAGGATCAGTTCCTAGTTTTTGGAATCGGGAACTTGACCACCTAGTCCTAGAACTAATCCGGTCTAGGTCCCAAATAGTCCAACAAACCAGTGGAGAGAGATTTTTTTTTTTTTTTTTTTTTTTTTTGCACAAAGTGTATATGCTCTCTAAAATTCCTTGTCCAATTGAACGAAACGGATGCTTATGTATGGGGACAGAGAAACTAAATAGAGAGTGGATTCTGTTATGACGTCGTCTACGCTCATGTATCGGAAAAGTGTCTTTAGTAAAAACACATGCTACATGGTCCATCTTCAAGAGGCACACCAAAGTTGACACCTTTTTCATGAAATTTCATACGAAATTGTTTGAAATTCGACAGACATAGAGACAGCTTTTATAAAGTCTCTTTGTGGATATATTTCTACTTTAGTTCTCCGATAAGAGTTGTAGGGCATCGTTCTATGATGACAATACCAATTTTACCTTGTTATATTCTGTGAAGAAAACTTTAGCTATTTTGCTATATCCACCAAGGACCGTGAGAAATTAAGAATCCTACTTTTACTTTTTCTTCGTTTCATTTTGAGTTAAGTCAACTTTGTTACACACGAGGAAATTGAGCTCCTAGCACAAGTCTCTATTCATGTTTCAAATCAATTTGAAAATTCATACAACCGATTGTAACAAACACAACGTGAATCGCGTTCCCGGTAAAAGTGAATCTCGGATTTGGGATTGGCCAAATCATTAAAGCTCACAGGCGTTCAAACCGTGGAGACATCAGATGGCCATGCAATTTGCTGCCTGGCTTTTCAGGTCAAGGTCAACTTCGTGTTACATGGTGCTCAGATCGTGGAGATATATGAGTTGGATATGCGAGTTGTTGCTTTTTACTTTTCAGGTCAAGGTCGACGTCAATTGCATCTGATGCTTCAGACAAGGAACAACACTGAATATATCTTTGTTTTAAGCCGAGAAAGCAAAGAAAGTTGCTTTTCATTAGAGAGTTAAGTTAAGAGAAATGGTGATAGAGATTTTACTTTAATTTTTCCTAGTGTTATTAAATTAAAATCAGGTATGGCTACTAAACGGGAAAAGAAAAAAGGAGGAACATCATAGGATCTTATTAGTTTTATTAACTGCTACAACAAAGTATGTCTTGGTTAATAGACTATACACAATATATTATTTAAGTATTCACCTGATCAATCAATTTTACTATTAATGGGATAAGTTTCTTCTTTCTAATAGTTTAAAGAATAGTGAGAATAAAGATCATTACCCCTAACAGACGCCAAAATGAATCAGATCAGCACTCCTAGCAGATGAAGAAGTCCTCTTCATCAAGAACAGTAAGAACGAAAAATCTTGGAGACTATCTTACCTTTGGATGAAATAATGGGCGGCGACTTACATATTATGTCATAATGACGCAAATTAGTATATTTTCCATAAAAATTTCCAATCGAAAATTTTATCTAGAGGAAACAGACAGGTTGGCCATGCGAGTTGTTGCTTTGCTTTTCATGTCAAGGTCAATGTCAAGCTTGCACGGACGGTCTTGTCAAGGCTTCTTTAGTGTAGAGAGAGAGAGAGAGAGAGAGAGAGAGAGAGTGAGTGGATGTCAATTGCAACGGAAGTTGCTTTTACTAAGAGAGTTAATATCGAGAGCAATGGTGACAGGTATTTTACCTTAATTTTTCCTATTGTTATTCAGTTAAAATCAGGTATGGCTACTTAATTGAAAACAAAAAGATTAAAGCATTCTTTTAGTTTTAGTAATTACTATAGCAAAGTATGTATACGTTAATAAACTATACCCATCAAAACCATTGGGATTCGCCCTAGTAATCATCCTTCCAACATAGAATGGGGAGGTGAGGGGTTTAAATCCCCCCCTTCTCAGGGGGATGGGGTGGGGACGCGTAAATTTCAGGAGTGGGTCTCGACTCCCACGCCCTACAAGAGATAGGGCAGAAGTCTGAGAGTGAGTATAGAGTAGGAATAGAATAGAACTGACCAAGAAAAAAAAAAAAAAACTATACCCATCAACTATTTAAGTAGTAACCTAATTAATTAGTGTTACTGTTAGCTGGATAACAGTAACTCCATATTAGTTCATATGCTTTTGTTGTTCTCTTTTTGTCAGCCAAATGATTCGGATAATAATCACTCCCTGTAGACTAAGAAGTCCCCTTCATCAAGGACAGTAAGGGTGAAATAAATTGGAATGAATCTTTGGCAATGATCTTAACTGTGGATGAAATAAGGAGTGGTTAGTTGTATATCTCGTCACAATGATGATAATAAACATATTCTTCAGTGAAATTTCCAAACAAAAAATTTTAGCCGGAGGAAGCAAACAAGTTTTGCAAATCATGTTATCGGCTAGGACCCTACACATGAATCAAGTTATTTTATCTGCTTAGAATTTCACAGTCCACATGAGCCAAAACTTGTAAATAACATAATTTTGCAAGGGATCGTGTCGAATGGAAGCTTGAAATTACAAATTAAGGTCACGGAATAATAATAATAATAATAATAATAATAATAATAATAATAATAATAATAATAATAATAATAATAATAATAATAAAACATAGGTTCATCATCCGAAATTAGTTGATATTTAACAGACATAGAGATAGCTTTTATAGTCTCTTGTCGATATATTACTCCTTTATTTCTCCGATAACAGCTTCACTGATGACATTACCATTAAGAAGAATTTGATTGCCTAATGTTGTCTTCGGAGGGTAGGGAATATTCTATTAAAAAGAGAGTTCTTTGTCCGCCCTTTACCTTACTATATTCAGCAAAGAAAACTTTTAACTATTTTGCTATATTTACCAAGGAAGTTGAGAAATTAGTATTAATCAAACTATCTTCTTTCTCAAGAATCCTATTTTTATTTTTTCTTCATTTCATTTTGAATTACTTTCGTTACAAACAAGCAAATTGAATCCTCAGTACAAGTCTCTATTCACGTTTCCAATAAGTTTAGAAATTCCTACAACGGATTGTAACATCACCATAGGAATCGCGTGACTAATAAAAGCGAACCCCGGATTTGGGAATCGGCCAAATCAGTAAAGCTCATAGGTCTTCAAATCATGGAGACGTCAATTGGCCACGCAAGTCGCTGCTTGGTTTGTCAAGTCAAGGTCAATGTCATGTCACATGGTGTTTGGATCGTGGAGATATATCGGTTGACTATGCAAGTCTTGCTTTGTTTTTTAGGTCAAGGTTGACATCAATTGCATCTGTTGGTTTGGACAAGGAATGGCACTGAATATATCTTTGTTTTAAATTGAATGAGCAAATAGAAAGTGGCTTTTCTTTAGAGAGTATAAATCATGAGCAATATTGACAGATTTATCACTTGAACTTTTCTTGATGTTATTTGGTTAAAATCAGGTATGGCTAAAAAACGAGAATTTAAAAAGAAAAAAATTAATGGATCTTTTTGGTTTTATTGACTGCTACAGCAAATTATGTCTAGGTCAATAGACTTTACACAATTAATACTTAAGTACTAACCTAATATATTAATGTTACTATAAGTGGGATAAGTTTTTTCTTTCCTAATTAAAGTACATAATAGTGATAATAAAGCTATGTTGCATTGGGGTTATAAAATTTCATTCTAGCCATTTTGCTACTTATATGTTAGATCCTACGATTCCAACATAATATTGAAGCTACAGAGTCCGATCCATTAAAAACTTTCTTTGCTTGCCCCAAAGTAAAAATAAAAATCAAACCCTTTTTTCTGTTGTTGTACGCTATTTGTAAATCTCGTCTGGAGAAAATACCTACATATAGAATCCAGTATGGTAACATATAAAATTCTACAACTGGATGTGTGGTGTTTGTCTCATTTCTTGCACATTTCAATACCCTTACATAAGAAAAGAAAATCAAACCGCCTAGTAATGTCAATTTAGTAAGTGACCATCAAATTCAAGGATATGTTACGGTTACTAACAACATCCTCTCTGTTAGATAACCATCGAATTTCTCTAAATCGGTTCTTTCTTTTCTCTTAAGATAAAATCATGCGACATTATAATTAATGCTTCAATACTTATTGGATATATATATATACATATATATATATACACATATATATATATATATATATATATTTATATGTGTGTGTGCGTTAACATGATTAAATGATTCAGATAGTAATCACTCCCTGTAGACTAAGAAGTCCCCTTCATCAAGGACAGTAAGGGTCAAATGGATCAAATGAATCTTGGCAATTATCTTTTAACTATGGATAAAATAAGGAGTGGTGAGTTGTACATCTTCTCACAATGATGATAATAAACATATTCTTCAGTGAAATTTCCAAACAAAGAATTTTAGCTGGAGGAAGCAAACAGGTTTTGCAAATCAGGTTATACGCTAAGGTAGGACACTGCGCATGAATCAATTTCTTGTATCTAATTAGAATATCACGGCGGCATGAGCCCAAGACTTGAAAATAACGTCAGTTTGTGAGGAATTGAGTTGAATGAGAGTTTGAAATTACAAATTAAGATCCCAAAATAATAATAATAATTTAAAAAGCACTGGTTCATCGTGCAAATTTATGTTGTAACCCCAGTCAACATCATTGGTGGAATTTTCGGAAAAGCGTCTTTAGTAAAAAGACAAGCTATATGGTCCATCTTCGAGACGCACGCCGAAATTGACCCCTTTTTCATGGAATTGCAATCAAAATTGTTTGAAATTTGACAGACATAGAGACAGCTTTTATAAAGTCTCTTTGTGGACATATTTCTACTTTAATTTTCCGATAAGAGTTGTAGGGTCTCGTTCTACAGTACCAATTTTACCTTATTATATCGAGCGAAAAAAACTGTAGCTATTTTGCTATATCCTCCAAGGAGTTTGAGAAATTAATATTAATAAAACTATTTTCTTTATCAAGAGTCCTACTTTTACTTTTTCTCCGTTTCACTTTGTGTTAAGTTAGCTTCGTTACACACAAGCAAATTGAATCCTTAGAACAATTCTCTATTCACATTTCAAATCAGTTTTAAAATTCACACAACTAATTGTAACGTACACAACATGAATCATGTTCCTGATAAAAAAGAACCTTGGATTCGAGATCGACCAAATCATTAAAGCTCACAGGCTTCAAATCATAGAGACATCAGCTTGGCTTTTCAAGTCAAGGTCAACTCCGTGTCGTAGGTGTGTTCGGGTCATAGAGATAAGAGTTGGCTATGCAAGTCGTTGCTTTTCTTTTCAGGTCAACGTCGACGTCGATTGCATCCGATGCTTCGGACAAGGAACAACACTCAATATATCTTTGTTTTAAGCAGAAGCAGTAAAGGAAGTTGCTTTTCTTTATAGAGTTCAAATCAAGAGAAATGGTGATAGAGATTTTACCTTAATTTTTCCAAATGTTATTTAGTTAAAATCAGGCATGGCTACTACACAGAAAAAGAAAAAAAGGAGGAAAATCATAGGATCTTATTAGTCTTATTAACTGCTACAACAAAGTATGTCTAGGTTAAGAGACTATACACAACCACTGAGATTCGCTCCAGTGGCCACCCTTCCACCATGGAAGGGGGAGGTGAGAGGTTTAAATCTCCACTTTCTCATGGAGGATAGAGTGGGGACGAGTAAGTTTCAGGAGTGGGTTTTGATTCCCACGCCCTACACGAGGTAGGGCAAAAATCTGAGAGTGAGTGTTAGAGTAGGAATAGAGTAGGACTGACAAAAAAAAAAAAGAAGCTATACACAAGTTATTATTTAAGCATTAACCCAATCAATCAATCTTACTATTAGTGGGATAAGTTTCTCATTTCTAATTAATATAAATAATAGTGAGAATAAAGATCATCACTCCTAGCAGATGAAGAAATCCCCTTCATTAAGGACAATAAGGGTAAAATGGATCTATATGAATCTTGGAGACTATCTTAACAGTGAATGAAATAATGGGTGGTGACTTACATATTATGTCATAACCACGCAAATTAACATATTTTACATAAAAAATTTCCAACTGAAAATTTTATCTAGAGGAAGCAAACAGGTTGGCCATGCAAGTCGTTGCTTTGCTTCTTAGGTCAAGGTCAACGTCAAGCGTGCACGGATGGGCTTGTCCGAAGGGTAGCCAAAAGCCATTTCACTCTAACCATTCCACCCAGATGGACACCTAGACATGTGAGGCTATCATATTTGCCTACATGGTGATAATCATAATTAAAGTTCTGACATGGTGTCTATCTTTACTACCGTGAAGCCTCTTAATTCCCAGGCATATCTTTTTCTTCCTAGTGCATAGGCGGCCTTGTCAAGGCTTCTTTAGTGGAGAGAGAGAGAGAGAGAGAGAGAGAGAGAGAGAGTGGATGTCAATTGCATCCAATGCTTTGGACAAGGAATATCACTGAATATATCTTGGTTTCCAACTGACAGAGCAACGAAAGTTGTTTTTCTTAAGAGTAAAAATCAAGAGCAATAGTGACGGGTATTTTACCTTAATTTTTCTAATGTTATTTAGTTAAAATCAGGTATGGCTACTAAATGGAAAACGAAAAGATCAAATTATTCTTTTAGTTTTATGAATTGCTACAGCAAAGTATGCATTCCTTAATAAACTAAGTACACCAAATATTTAAGTGGTAATCTAATCAATTAGTGCTACTGTTAGCTGGATAACAAGGACTCCTTATTAGTTCATATGCTTTTGTTGTTTTTTCTTTTTGTTAGCCAAAAGATTTAGATAATCACTCCTTGTAGACTAAGAAGTCCCCTTCATCAAGGACAGTAAGGATGAAATGGATTCGAATGAATCTTGACAATTGTCTAACTGTGAATGAAATAAGGAATGGTGAGTTATATACCTTGTCACATGAATCAATTTCTTGTATTTGTTTAGAATTTCACAATCCACATGAACGGAAATTTGTAAATAACATAATTTTGAAAGGGATCATGTTGAATGGAAGCTTGAAATTACAGATTAAGATCACATAATAACAACAACAACAACATAGGTTCATAATACAAATTTATGTTTCTACCCCAGTCCACATCATTGGTGGAATTTATAAAAAGTGTCTTTAGTAAAAAGATATGCTATATGGCCCACCTTCTAGAGGCACACCAAAATTGACATATTTTTCATGAAAGTTCACACGAAATTGGTTGATATCTAACATATAGACAGCTTTTACTGAGTCTCTTGTTGATATATTGCTATTTTATTTCTCTGATAATAGCTTCAATGATGACAGAACCATTAAGAAGAATTTCATTGCTTAATGTTCTCTTTGGAGGGGAGGAAAGGTCTCGTTAAAGAGATAGTGTTTGTCCACCCTTTACCTTAATATATTCGGCAAAGAAAACTTTACCTATTTTGTTATATCCTTCAAGGAAGTTGAGAAATTAATATTAATCAAACTATATATATATATATATGATCAAGAATCCTACTTTTACTTTTTTCTTTGTTTCATTTCGAGTTAAGTTAACTTCATTACACACGAATAAATTGAATCCTTAGTACAAGCCTTTATTCTCATTTCAAATCAATTTAGAAATTTCCAGGATTGATTGTAATAGCACAACGTGAATCGCATTCCTGATAAAAGCAAACCTCGGATTCGGAATTGGTGAAATCATTAAAGCTCATAGGCCTTCAGATCGTGGAGACATTAGTTGGCCACACCAGTGGCTGCTTGGCTTTTCAGGTCAAGGTCAACGTCGTGTCACATGGCATTCATATCGTAGTGATATGAGTTGGCTATGCAAGTCATTGCTTTTCTTTTGAGGTCTAGGTCATCATCAATTGCATCTGATGCTTTGGACAAGGAACATCACTGAAGATATCTTTGTTTCAAGCTGAAGGAACAAATTAAAAGTTGCTTTTTCTTTAGAGGGTCAAAATCAAGAGCAACAGTGATC
The DNA here is from genome assembly GCA_014182555.1 of Eucalyptus erythrocorys. Taxonomy (NCBI): domain Eukaryota; kingdom Viridiplantae; phylum Streptophyta; class Magnoliopsida; order Myrtales; family Myrtaceae; genus Eucalyptus; species Eucalyptus erythrocorys. The sequence continues at coordinate 50,496,790 of CM024602.1, forward strand.
GATTTTTCACTTTAAACTTTTCTTGATGTTATCTTGTTAAAATCAGGTATGGCTACAAAACGAAATTACAAAAAAAAAAAAAAAAAAAAAAAAAATCAATGGATCTTTTTATTAACTGCTATGGCAAAGTATGTCTAGGTCACTAAACTATCATAGTACCTAATATATTAATGTTACTATTAGTAGGATAAGTTTCTTTTTCTAATCAAAGTATATAACAGTGAGAATAAAGCTATGTTGCCATGGGGTTATACAATTTCATTCTAGTCGTTATGCTACTTATATATTAGATCCTATCATTCCAACGTAACATTGAAGCTATAGAGTCCAAAGCATTCAAAATATTCTTTGCTCGCCCCAACAAAACAAAACAAACCTTTTTTTTCCTGTCATTGTACTCTATTTATGAATCTCGTCCGGAGAAAAAAACTACCTATAGGAATCCAATACGGTAACATATATATCCTCCAATTGGATATGTGGTGTCTATCTCATTTCTTGCACATTTTATAATAACCACCAATTAAAGTCAATTTAGTAAGAGACCATCAAATTGACGATATCTTATGGCTCCTAACAACATCCACTCTATTAAGTGGCCATCGAATTTCATCTAGATTGATTCTTTCTTTTCACTTTACATAAAATCACTCAACATTATAATTAATGCCTCAAAACTATTATATATTTATATGTATATGTTAACATGATTAAATTTGACTTGATGTATGACAAATTCATTTTTTTGGAATACATCAAAGTTTCATGCTATATGCTATGTTCAAATTCTCAAAAAAATGTATAACTTTAGATTCAAGAAAAGCAAAAAATAATATGGATAACAACATGAGTTAAATAGAGGTAATCGGTTCTTGATCCGATCCCATCCAAGAACTAGGAACAGGAATAAGAGACCGGTTCCCAGCTTTTGGAATCAAAAAGCGGACCACCTAGTCCTAAAATTGATCCAGTCCAGATCCCAAGTGGTCCAATAGAACCGATAGAGAGAGAGGATTTATTATTATTATTATTATTATTATTATTATTATTATTATTATTATTATTTGCACAAAGTGTATGTGCTCTCCAAAATTTCTCGTCCCACTGGATGAAACAGGCGCTTATATATGGAGAGAGAGAAACGAGAGCGAGAGCGGATTCTGTTATGGCGCTGTCTCCGCATGTATTTAATTCCCTCAATTTGCTTTTCCTTTACGTTTGCCGATGTGAGGGAAAGAGTCGGAGAGAGAGAGAGAGAGAGAGAGAGAGAGCTAGCCTTCTTTTTCAGTGGCATGGGCTTTCCTTTTATTGTGGGCTTTTACTCTTTCTAAGCTCACCTTATTTCTCTACAAAGAGGGTTATTATTCTTGTTGGGCTCATTTGGGCTTTGAGCTAATTGGGACTATCAATATTGATCCGTTTCCCATCCTGAAATCGGGAATCGGATTGCCATTCACCGGTCCCAATTTTATGGTATCGAGAACCGAACTGGCACCCTCGAGAACCAAGATTGATTGGTTCTCGGTCCGGTTCCCACATTCTAGGACTGAGAATCGGACTAACAGGTCCTGGAACCAAGACCAGATCGACTGATCGGTCTAGTCTCATCCAGTCCGGTGGAACCGATAATTTGAAACGTTTCAGGCAAAAAATAAATTGAAAAATGTTGCATCTTGCTTCTTTGTATTTCGTTGGTTAGTTTGGGAATTTTTCTTTAAAATTTATCTTCCGAATTGTTTGATTGGTAGGTGAGGACGGTTTATTTTGCAGGGAAAAACCGCATTGAAGGGATTATTGGTTACTGGGGCGCAAGTGCAGTTACCATTCTTGGCCGATCACGGCAGCAGCGTTATAGTAAGCTTGCTGATTGGGACTACATATATCAGTGTGCCGCAAGAGCCCCTGATTCTCTCAAGTCCTGGGGAATGGGGACATCTTTTCTTATGTTGACTGGAACAAGCACGAGTCTTGACTGCCCCAGCCTTTCTACGTGCATGATTGCTCGAGGGGTACCACTTAAGGTTCGGAACTCAAGCATGTTGTTATCTCTTTCTTTGCTTTCGATATTTACATTGTTAAGTTCATGTTTTCATAGTTTTATTATGCTAAGTTTAGACAGTGATGTTTGTAATCTTTTTCCAGCCTTGGTTATTCACTAAAATCAAGGAACAGAGACATGGGATATAATATATATATATATATATATATATATATATATATATGTATATATAATCAACTGGTTTGGTTCAGTCGATCCAATTCTCACATTGGAACCGAGAACCAAACCGACCAGCCAGTGGTTCCAAGAATGGGAATCAGGAACTAGACCACCCTCTCTAAGAACCACCCAGAACTAGTTGGTCTAGTCCGGTCTAGAAGGTTCCCGATGCAGGCGGTTCCTAGTGGACACCCCTACTGAGAACCACTTAAAACTGGCCAGTCTACTCTGGTTCGGATAGTTCCCGTTGCACACCCATAAGGGATAAAGTACCAAGAAGAAGAAGATTTGAGATCAATTTGCCATTACACTACATAGGCTCTTCCCTCAGCCATCAAAATGAGACTGACTTTTAGTCTACAAATTTCATTAAGATGGTTACCTTGAGACTCGAAAGGCTCAATATTAGTTTAGCTTTTTGATCACGAGATCACCTTGACTTATAAATGGAGTGGTTACTTGCTTCGCCAAAAATCAGGGCATCACATTAGCAAAGACTTATTCCTTTCCTTCGAATAACAATATGCCTAAAGAACGAGGAAGTTTACAAGGACGTGATAGAAGAGAATATGAAGGCTTTCCGGAAGTTCACCACCGTTTTATTAAAGTGACACTAGCACAATAAATTAGGAAGGCTTTTGCATATAATTTTAAAGCATAAAGCTCACCCATTGACAATCCGGCAAAATTCCTACACTCATGGTGCATAAAAAATTAGGGTCCTCGAATGAGTCGCTGTATTAATGATACGTGTTATCTGGATAAAATATACGCCTATCCAAAGTCTCAAGGGTTTTGGGAGAAATAAATTGACGCTGCTTGATTATGCTCGTGTTCTTCTAAAGTTCATGGACAGAGACAGAAGCTGGGTTTTCCCGACTGCTTGTGCAGAAATGAGGCTTTGGCATGAGATATAGACCACGGATAGATGCTCATAACATGAAGACAGCTTAAATCCTTGTAGAAAAGGATTCAAGAGTTTCATTCGATTATTGGCCGGATCTTTCTTGCAGTTATCAAGCCGAATATATCCTAACTGCAGGAGAGTCTTTGTAGATATATTCCCAAATCTGTGATTCTGGACACTGATTCTTCCTGTAATTTCTAAGTATGTAGTTATGCTCAAAATTAACATTATGTAACTGGCATCCAAATCTGATGTTATCTCAAGTATCTTACCCTCCTTTGAGTTGCAAGAATATGTGGACATTGCATAAATTTACATAACAAGCTTGCCTGTTGCTACACAATTGATCAAATATGGTTGTGTGAAGTATGGCAAGTTGCTAATTAAACCTCTATGCATCTTTCCGTGAACCATCTTTTCAGTATCATCCTTCCTCAGCTTTTCATTCAAAAGCAGAGGAAATGACAACTGATTTTCCTTGATCCATCTTGAATATCCCTTCCCTTGCAGAAATTAACATAAATATATTTCCCAAGAGAACTAGTTTCCTACATTGGATTGAGAAATTCCAATGCCCAGAAAGTAACTTATAAACCTGAGGGTGATCAATTTGAAGTTCTTCGTGGTTCTTACTGCAATAATCATTGCTGAATCACTTCCAGCCACAACTAGCAAAGTACCACCATACAGATACACCGTCAAAACTCAAATTGTGCTTTCAAATGAAGTTTGGCGTCACTTCTCTTGAATTCGCACTTGATAGAATTATGAACAATCTGGCTGAACCAGGTTCAAGGAACTTGTTTGTTTCCCTGCAATGTTTCACTCAGCTTGGGCACTAATTGCTCTTTGCACGTGACCGATCCCAGCTCCTAAATTGGATAAGTCACAGCTATTGAGTCAATCCATACAAAATCCTTTTAATGGAGGGGAATTCAGGGACAGACTTACAGCAGGGTGATATCATTCTGACAATGGATTAATTAATCACTAGCCTAATACGACAGTCACGCATGTACATTGTACGAAAAGTCATCGCTTAAGTATGCTTTCACATTAATGTCTGTCAGTATCTAAAAACAATACCGAACTCCTGAATTAGCACATTAAACATGAGAGACACCCCCAACTAAACCCGTGCATATTATAATCTCCCCATGTTCTGCTTATTCAGCAGAAAGGAAAAAAAAAAATCCACGAAACACCATAAAAAAGTACCTTCTCCTATTGGCTTATGATGCTACTGACAAGTGAATAATGAATATTATCAATGTCAAAGGTATAATGTTGTACGATCTTCTCATCTGCCACTATTAACTGGTGGCATGACATGATTTTTCATGCTATCAGTATACCCAGTGTTCGTGGTGTTACTACTCTCTACATAAACAATGGAGTCGGTCATCACTCCGAGCAAATGAACCGTCTCTTCTGAATTCAAATCGATATTAACCCACGGGTGGTTAGCCATTGCCCTTATTCCATCCAGTTCATTTGCCACTTCCTTCATGGTTGGCCTCTCATCTCCCTTTAATTTCACGCACCTCTTTGCAAGATCAGCAACCCCTTTCACTTGCTCATTGTCTTCGTGTGCAATGAGCTCCTCAACAATCTGAAATAACCGATCTTCTTTCAACGCCAAAAGAAAGTACATGGCCAAGCTCCTCTCTTCTTCAGGTCGATCGAAAGAGAGCGCCTTCTTCCCTGTCAACAACTCGATTAGCACAACTCCAAAGCTATAAACATCACTTTTTTCCGTCAATTGACTAGTGTGCATGTATTCAGGGTCTAAGTATCCCAATGTTCCTTGAACCATTGTAGACAATTCGGTTTGATCAAGCGGGACTAATCGTGAAGCTCCAAAGTCGAGACTTTCGCAAAGTATAATTAGCATCCAAGAGGATATTTGTTGACTTGACATCCCGATGGATTATAGGAATGGAAGCTGCGGAGTGCAAATACGATAGGACTCCTGCAGCTTTCGAGGCAATTCTCAATCGGGTCTCCCAGACATCTTGGATGACTTGTTTGGGTTGTGTATATGATCAAAGAGAGTCCCATTGTCCACGAACTCATACACTAACAGAGGCACTTCTGTTTCTAAACAACACCCCAATAGCTTGACCACATTGCGATGATTAATCTGGGAAAGCACTATGACTTCATTAATGAATTGCTCGATTTGGCTCTCGTCCACAAGCTTGGACTTCTTAATCGCAACTATAGTGCTATTAGGCAAGATCCCTTTGTAAACAGTGCCATATCCTCCTTGGCCGACTATTCTACTCTTATCATAATGGTCGGTGGCCTTCTCTAGCTCTTCGGCATTGAAGATTTTTGCGGCATTTGTGGTTCTGTCGCGTTCATGTAATTGTTGTTGTAAAAGCAAGCCACCATTTTGCTTGAAGTATTGTTCTTTGAGCTTAATGAGTTTTCTTTTCTTAAGTCCCAAATACAGAAAGCTTGCACTAAATAACATCACTATTACACCCACACCAAGACCTGTGTAAAACACAAGTTTTGTTAGAATACTTGATATCGATGTACAAGTATAAAAACTCCTGGTAAACGTCAGCCACAAGAGTCTGCAAAGTTTCTGCAGACATTATACCATAATCTTTATTGTCAAGAAACTAGGAAATTTAGGGACAATTTGACCCTGATTTAGCAAAATGAATATGGGTAAAAAATTATGAACGTATAGTTTAATTTAAATCATGAAGCCGATATGTTTAAAAAGGAGAACTCAATAAATTCCTGTCCAGCAAATTTGTACCAGAATGACTACCTATAACAATGTTCGAATATTAACCTTCTATACCCTTCTCATTCTTAAATAAAATCTATCCACTAATAGAAACCACTTATCTTCACCACAAAATTTCAATAGAATACCATTTGCAAAATCTTGATTGGTCTACACTAATGTCCAAAGCGAAAATTGCAATGATTATTATAATGGGTATCGATGCAGTTTTCCAAGTCATCGACAGCCTTTCGCCTCAATAAAAGCTGTTTGAAGGGTCTTGTTCTAAACAAATAGATGTTGCATGATCGAGTTTAGACAATTCAATTAGAGGTGCTAGTTTCACCGAGTCCAGCAATAGACATCGCTTTCAATGACATGGAAAATGGCAAGAAATAGCATCTCTGAATAACATTTTGCAACTTCTATTTTAAAAGAGAAACAGCAAGCTTGACTTTGGGACTCGAAAAATGAATATTCCTACAGTGGGCTCAATGATAGCGGAAGAGACCGATTAAAAATCACCGACACGTTCCAAGCCGTCCATGGTTCCAGATTTCAATGATAAAGAAACGCCAATTTTGTTACGTCTGTACTTTTTATGGTCATCTTGACATATTTCAATGACGCCGACCGGCGGGTCCGCGCGAGAATAGTTTTCAATAACAAGCACGGAACATCACGTAACTATGGCAAAGTCAAAGGACGGCAATCACAATGTGAATACAATTCTTGGAAAATCTTTTCACATTGACCCAAGATCATCGAGTCTTCCATGCCAAAGATGCTCTAAACATTGTTAAGAGTGAAATCTAGCCTTTAAATTTTAAGATAGCTACTTGGAATTAGAAACCCAATTTGATGCTTAATCTCCTTGCATAGAAATTTCAGGCAAAAGGATAGAGATAGTTTTGTTGTAAACTTACTCCAAGAAAGCGAAATACATAGGAATATCAGGCTAAATATATGAATAGTATTTTTTCATAGAACACATTAAATTGAAATCATCACCAAAAAAAGCTAAAAAGTCAAATGAACTTACCAACCAAAATGATGACCATATGTGATGATTTATGATTAGCAATGCATCCGGATCCATCTTCACCTTTTTTGCCATCACCATGATAACCCTTTGGGCATGAGCATGTATAACTCCCCTCAGTGTTATGGCAAATTCCATCACACGGGTACTTCTCTGGATCATCACATTCATTAATATCTGCAAAAGTTCAAAGCACGTTAAATGTAGACTCCAAGAAGGGGAAAAAAAAAACAATAGCATCAAAATATCATCAAGCATTCAGAATATATACCGACCTACACAGCCAAGGTATGGATTCCCCTCATACCCAGAAGAGCAATTGCATCGGTAACCGGGCATATCGGGAAAATCAAAGCACTCGCTGTGCGCCTTACAAGCAAAGCTCGCCGGGTCCTTCGCAGCTTCGTCACAAGTCTCCTTCCAAACGGCCCAGTCGAGCACCGAGGGGACCACCGTGTTCTTCATGCCACTGAGATCCTCCCTACTGAAATTGAAGGACTTTTCTTCGACTAAGAATGCATAACTGCAAGGATTGAAGCTCCACACGTTGGTGTGGTTCTTCAGGCTGACCACACTGGCATTATAATTAAGGAGCATCTCCGGTATAGTGGTCTGGCAACACCCGATGCCATCGCATGCCCCATCGGTCACGTCATCAATCCCGGTGCACACCGAGAGGCAGCCGCTCGAGAATCCGTTCCCATTGGATCCCCCGATCACAGCAACCGTGTCGCACCCGATGGCCGTGAACTTGTTCTTGGTGTTAGAGAAAGGGAACGCAGAGAGGATGGTGTAGGCAAAAGTGCGCAGCGGTTGCTGTACGCCGGACTCAGTGTAGCAGTCCATGCCGATGTGGGTGTGGATGCGGAGCTCGCCGTCGAGTGATATGTTGAGGATTTCGATGTTGGAATCCCACAAGTAGGGCTTGGGGGTGGAGGCAGCGGTGACGTTGCAGTGGATGGAGAAGTACTCGTTCAAGTAGCAACCGTCTCCGATGCCGAAGGGGTAAGGCACGGCGACGTCTCCGCAAGTTTCTTGGCAGTTGGGAGATACAGTTTGAGAAGATGATAATGACGATGACATCAGTAATAATAACTGTCCGACCACTAACAGCATCCTCATTGTCTGCAAAGGATTCCACTCTGAACCCATGGCTCTCTCTCTCTCTCTCTCTCTCTTTCTCTCTTTGTAAATTTGGTGTTTCGTGGAAATGAATCGCGCGTGTTCTTATAACAAAGGAACGCGTTCGCTCATTGACAAAGCGCAGCCTTGAAGTTTCTCATGTTCTTGTTTGAGAAAGAAAAAAGAGAAGGGAAATGCCACTTTACGCCCTCGAAAACAATGCAATGTCGTTTTGCTCCTTTTTTTTTTTTTTTTTTTCCTGATGTCGTTTTACTCCTCAAAATTTGTCTAATTTACTCATGCAGTTTGAAAATGTAAATTTGCTAACCTCGACTTCTATAACAACAAATAGAAGTTTTGACTACGGTGTGGAGATTCTTCTTCTTCTTCTTCTTCTTCTTCTTCTTTTTGTTTTTTTTTTTTTTTTTTTTTTTTTTTTTTTTTTTTTTTTTTTTTCTTGGGGTTTTGTTGGCTAGGCAAGAAAAAGCAATCTGGAATTTATTTGCTTAGGCTATGGTGAATTAGGGGAAAGCGAACTTATTTCCACGTACAAGAGGAGGGTTCGACTTTCCCATAAAACGTGGGTGGCAAATTGACGATTTTCTTATGTAAGATAAAACGCGGATCGACTTGGACTTGACCCTATCTCATTTTGGCCGCTCTCTAAAAAAGTCTTCTAAGGCGGGCAAATTGCCCAATTCAATTGCTAAAAAATTCCGTCAAAGGTAAATAAAAAGAAAAAATGCGCTCTCTAAAAAAGTCTTCTAAGGCGGGCAAATTGCCCGATTCAATTGGTCAAAGACTCCGTCAAAAGTAAAAAAAAAAAAAAAAAAAAAAAAAAAAAAGTCTCTCTCTCTCTCTCTCTCTCTCTCTCTCTCTCTCTCTCTACACACTTGAGAGGTGGGTAATGGGCCAAGCCAGGGCATGGCCCGGCACGTCTGGGATGCGCCAAGCATGAGCCCGTTTGAAACAAGGCCATGCCTCATTTTGGGCTTAGATGGGGTCAGGCCCAAGGGCCCTAATGGGCTAACACAGGCTCAACAACTTTTTTTGATTGGTGGGGCCACATGGCCCAACCTTTAAGAAATTTTGGATTTTTTGAGGAATTTTTTCTTATCCCTGCAGAACAAGTTTCTTTGTCTTATCACTATTCTCGTGACTACTCAGATTTCTCCACCATTCCATCCCACCCCCCACGCTAATATCACTTTTTAAGATTTCCGCGAGCATGATTCATGCTTGTAACAAGATAAAACGACGTATTAGAGTAAAAGAATAAACGAATGTGTCACAGAAATCAAAAATGACAACACTTTGCCGGAATTGCATAAATATTTAGGCTATTTGATAGTTAGCATAAAATTTAAGAATTTATTCTATCCTGCATTTATTGCCTACTCAAAATAGGATAAGGTCAAATATAAAGAGAATATAGACCGAATAAAATTATCTTATGGGGAGGTAGAATAAAGGTTGATAGGATTTGTAATATCGATAATAAGAAAGTTATTTTTCTTAAATAACAAACTTTTTAAATTAACAAAATTAAAATTTTTATTTTAATATGATTAATATTTGAATTCTAATATTAGAAATTGAAAATAAAAAAATTCAGTTATTTTCATTTAATCTTATTTTTATTTATAAATTCGAATTTAATCTATTTTATAATATATATTCAATATATAAATTTAAATATATACTTATATTTATTATATATTTTAGGTGTTTTAAAATTTAGGTATATTAGTATAATTTACTATTTAATAAACTTTGATTAGAGAATGATGGAGGGGGATGAAAGAAATAAAAAAGAAATTAATTAAAAAGGAGAGGAAAATAAAATAAAATAAAAAGTAGGCAATAATGTTGCGAGAGATTTTTGCTATCTCTATTTGTAATATTTTTGATATAATTTGAACATATCTGACTTTATTACTACAATAATCAAACATTAGATATGATAAAGCAAAATCCCTAGATTTCATATTCTATTTTATTAAATGCTATCATAACTAGAAATTTGGATGACTAGACATAGCATTAGAGCTTATAGCGTGTCGGATTTGGGATAGCTATAAAAATTAGCATTTTAGTTCGACACGTTTGAGAGTTAGGGAAATTGGGTAATCTCTAAATTGCATGCGAAATTAAGTTGTGTTTTAGTAGATAAAGTTTTTACGGTTATATGAGGAAAGAATACAAGAAATAACACTTGAACTGGAATATCTTTAAGGTTTGCTATGATGCAAGAAGGTGGCTGACCAACTTACAATTCCACGCTATACTTGTACGATTAATAGCACCGAAGAAGACGCAAATTACAATTCAGTCGGCGCAGATATTATTGTTCACAATGTGACCTTTGGTGAAGGAAAATGTATTCACATTTACACAAAACCCAGGGTCACCAAGTCAATAGATGATCTTAGAGTAGAAACATTGACCTGAGTGAAGTTAATCTATTTTTGGATTTTAAGATAGCTCAATTGTGGTGTAATTAGTAACACGTGATGTGCTTACTGCATTGGATAATCTCATTTATTTTTTGCATAGAAACTTCGGTGATTAGAATACACCAAGTAAAATGTGAATAGTTAATTTCTCCTAAAACAAAATAAAATTAAGTCATGTATTCTCAAAATAAGCTAGGATAGTACGCCTCTTGAGTCAGGAACTCCAAGTAAAATGAAAAAACTTACCAACCAAAATCTTCATTAAATGTGATGGATTAGCAATGCATCCTTATCTATCTCCACCGTCATTCTTGCCATCATCATGACAACCGCTTGGGCATGATTGTGTATAAACTCCTTCAACATTATGGCAAATCCCTCAACTGGGTTCTTCTCTAGATCCACACGTTCATCAATATTAACACAAACTAAGCCCGCACATCAAATGTATCTAGTTTTCTCAGGCCATATGAATATAAAGGACAAGTTCAAGAATGTTGATGTACTAACTTACGGGGACCTTCTAAACATACCCGAATCCTTTTTTAGCGTCGGTGCAACTGGTGTTCTTGGTGCACATGTAGCTCTTGCCTTTCATTTTTGGCGTCCTCGCATGTGTTATCCCTTATCACCCAGTCGAGAACTAGAGCCCAACTCTTTAAATTTAAGCTGCGAAAGATCACCAACCCAGAAGCCGTAGGCTGGATTGGAAATGCTCTCAACGGAGATGTCATAGTCGAAGGAATTCCTAGGGATGCTCGTCTCGCAGCAACCTATACCCGAACACGACCTGTTTGCTGACGCTCGAAATGTTGCTGCACGAAGACACGCTGGAAAGAGAACTTCCCTCGGCGGTCTACGAAGGATGCTATGTGTTTGCAATCGAGGCGGGGAACTTCTTCTTGGTGCTGGATATTGGGAATTCAGCTAGGTGAGTTCCGCATAATTCCTCAATGGCCCATCGAGAAGAACAAGCTATTCTTGTCACAAAATGAGCTGCTCTTACTTTTCAAATAATCTCGAGAGATTAGTCTAGGATTCTAGACTTTAAAGAAATGTCTCTCATTCCATGGGAAAGAAAATGTCTGGTCCTCTCCTTCCCCAATCAATTTTTCATAGAGTGCGCGCGTGGCAAATTTTTTCGTTTGGGGAGTTGATTAAGGCAAAAAATGAAAGTTGATTGGGAAAGGAGAAGACCTGACCATTTCCTTTTATACGAAGAAAGGGACTTCTTGTTAAACTCTATGTTTGACCAATTCCAAAACCTAATACTGCTCCATAACTATTAGTCGCGAAACAACAATGATGGACGAAAGAGGCCAACTAGTTAATAAATTTCATCAGTTGAATGATAACAAAGCATAATAACCATAAAAATTTCTCTCTACAATATTCCAAGATTTCTATTAGGGCATTTGAATCTTAAAATAGAACTAAACATCACGTATTGGCTTTTCTAATAAACTCAAAACAAATTTTATATTTTGAAGATGATTATGGATCATCATATCTATCCGATCGTATATTTAATTTGCGTACTTCAAAACATTTCAAAAAAAAAAAATTCCGTTTAATAAAAGTCAAATTGTGAGAGCAAATAGTTAAAAACACTCAAAACATTGTGCACGATTCCACTTACATCTCCGAAAAGACTTTAATAAAGACATGTCATTTTCTACCAGGTTTAAGGCACCAAATTCCTTAAATTAGCTTACTTGCTCAAAACAGCTTTAAACTCAATGAGACACTAGGCTCCCACTATTAACTAAACTAGCAAGATGGAGGTAGGTTGCACAGGTCAATAAATCTTCACGTCTATTTAGATTTCCACTAGAGTTTACACGGAGTTTTACATAAATGGATCCGACCGTATCATGTAGATTTGTCCTCTGATTGAAAGAAGAGATAAATCGCAAAATTACACTATCGATCGAATCATAATGTAAGTACATGCAATGTTTCGAGCATGCAAAACAATCCAAGTCAATACGAACATGAAAGCATAAAGTAAAAATACAAATCCTTTAGTTTTGATACATTTTGTCCATTTGTCGGAAATCTACACTTTTGCCATATGTCATGCATGGCTGTTATCGAAATCTTTATGATTAGGTTTTGTGTAAGCTTGAAATTGAACGTGGGAATCAATAGTTATAAGAGTTTGTTGACACCCAAGTTTTGGTTAACACTTTAAATTTTCACTCTTGTAAAAGTACAAAAGTAAAGATGGCGAAAAAATAAAAAAATAATAAATAAGAAAGGAAGAAGACCCCAGTCCATTTTCTTCTTTCCTTCGGCTCGTTCCAGGACGGAAGAAGAAGGCGCGGGAAACGGACAACCGAGATTGAGGTCAGACTCCGATCCCAGACGTTGCTGGCCATTTCTGACGCCGTGCATCCGAGCTTCACCCTGCTCCGTTCCTCGGTCGGAAACGAAGTGGCTCAACTCCCCTTCGAGATTCCTTCGCTGGTGCCAATCTTCATTGTTGTTGAACGTCCAAGTTTAGTTCCTCGATCTTCGTAGCTTTGCCTCGCTTCACTAATCAGGTATTCTATCTTCACTGTTATGCCCTGTATTGAGGGAGGGAGTAATAGAGCCAAGAGAACATGTCCTAGATTAGAATCGAATTTGATTCAACTTGACTCCACGCCTGTGCTTGTATACATCTTCGATTGACTTTGCTTGAACTCGATCTCTAATCCAAAGCCATTGTTGTTTTGTTTCCCCCCTTCATCGCCGATTGCATGCACAACATTTTGATAAATGCCTTTGAAACACGAATAAAAAATAGCCTATGATTTTGCCTGAACCCAAGGATGCGTCGACATAGATTGATTAATATCACTTAATTTGTTAGTATTTAGATTTGAGTTCAGACATATTTCATCTTACTCTGAGGCCGAACCCAAACACCTCTTTTGTTTCTTTTTGTTCTATGTTCTTGTGTGCTCCTGCATCACTCGATGGCTGATTTCAGCGAGGAATAATGGAGGTAGATCGTATGAGTCTGGACGTCTGCTTCCAGGTCCTTATTGCCTTATTCTTTTTTCATGCCTGTATCTTCTTTGAATCCGTGAAGTGGTGACCGTTTTGTGAAGGAAAGGAACCGTTCTGCACATTATAAGGTGGGACACTTCACATGAATTAATTTCTTGTATCTGTTTAGAATTTCACGGATCACATGAGCTAAAACTTGAAAATAACATAAGTTTGTGAGGAATCACGTTAGTTTGTGAGGAATCACATTGAATGAAATCTTCAAATTACAATTTAAGATCACAGAAAAATTATAAACAAAAAACATAGGTTCATCATGCAAATTCATGTTTTTACCACGGTAAACATCGTCATTGAAATTCTCAGAAAAGTGTCTTTAGAAAAAAGACATGCTGTAGGGTCCATCTTCGAAAGGCACACCAAAATTGACACATTTTTCATGGAATTTCATAAGAAATCATTTGAATTTTAACAGACATAGAGATAGCTTTTATGAAGTTTCTTGTCGATATATTCCTACTTCAGTGCTCCAATCAGAGTTGTAGGGTAAAGTTATATGACGACAGTACCATTTTTACCTTATTATATTTGGTGAAGAAATTTTTTAACTATTTTGCTATATCTACCAAGGAAGTTGAGAAATTAATATTAATCAAACTTCTTCTTTATCAAGAATCCTAGTTAGCGACGGGATCTTTGCCCCTGCAAGGATGGAACGAAAGAAGTTTTACTTTTTCCTTCGTTTCATTTCGAGTTTAGTTAGCTTCATTTCACCCGAGCAGCCTGAATCCTTAGTACAAGTCTCTATTCACGTTTTAAATCAATTTGGAAATTCCTAGAACCAATTGTAACATCATAACGTGAATCACACGATCCTGATAAAAGCAAACCTTGGATTCGAGATCAGCCAAATGATTAAAGCTCACAGGCCTTCAAATCGTGGAGACATCAGTTGGCCATGCAAGTGGCCGCTTGGCATTTTAGGTCAAGGTCAAGGTCAAGGTTGTGTCGCATGGCGTTCCGATTGTGGAGAGGTATGAGTTGGCTATGCAAGCCGTTGCTTTCAGGTTAAGGTTGACGTCAGTTGCATCTGATGCTTTGGACAAGGAAATGGCACTGAATATATCTTTGCTCTAAGCTGAAGGAGCAAATAAAAGGATGCTTTTCTCTAGAGAGTTAAAATCAAGAGCAATAGTGATAGATTTTTCACTTGAACTTATCCTGATATTATTTGGTTAAAATCAGGTATGGCTACATAACGAGAATTTTGAAAAAAAAAAAATAGTGGATCTTTTTGGTTTTATTGACTGCTACAGAAAATCATGTCTAGGTCAATGGTTTATGCACAATTAATATTTAAGTATTAACCTAATATATTAATTTTACTATTAGTGGATATGTTTTTTTTTTTTTTTTTTCAAATTAAAGTACAGAATAATGAGGAAGATATGTCGTAATGTAGTTATAAAATTTCATTCTAGTCACTTTGCTACGTAACATTGAAGCTATATATTCAAAACTAACTTCGTCGCCCCCCCAAAAAAAAAAAAAAGAAAGAAAAAAGAAAAACCAAACCTTTTTTGTAGTCGTTTTCAAAAAAAAAAAAAAAAAAAACTTTTTGCAGTCGTACTCTATTTGTCAATCTCTCTTTTTTTTTTTTTTTTTTGTTAGTCCTACGCTATTCTTACTCTAACACTCACTCTCAGACTTTTGTCCTACTTCTTGCAGGGCGTGGGAGTCGAAATCCACTCCTGAAATTTACATGTCCTCACCCTTATCCCCCTTAAGAAAGTGGAGATTCAAACCCCTCATCTCCTCCTTCCATGTTGGAAATGTGGCCACTGGATTGTAAATCTCGTTTGGAGAAAATACCTCCATATAGAATTCAGTATGGTAACATATAAAATCCTACAATTGGATATGTGATGTTCGTCTCATTTTTTGCACATTTCGTACACACCAACATAAAGAAAAATAAAATCAAACCACCTAGTAAAGTCAATTTAATAAGTGACCATCAAATTCAAAGATATCTTATGGGTACAGACAACATCCACTCTATTAAATGACCATCGATTTCTTTTCTCTTTTAGATAAAATTACTCAACGTTATAGTTGATGCCTCAATACTTATTAGATATATATATGTTAACATGATTAAATTTGATTTGACGTATGACAAATTCATCTTTCGGAATTCATCAAAGTTTCGTGCTATATGCTACGATTTCTCAAAATAATATATAACTCTGAATTCAAGAAAAGCAAAAATTAACTTGGATAACAACAAGAGTTAGTAAGGGATATTAGGGTGATTAGTTCATGGTTTGGCCCTATCCTATTCAGGAATTGAGAATCGGGTTAGGAGTGGTTCTCAATTTTTGGAACCGAGAATTGGACCACCTGATCTTGAAACCAGTCCAATTCCAAAGTGGACCAATGGAACCGGTGGAGAGAGAGGATTTTTTTTTTTTTTTCCATAGAGTTCCTTATCCAACTGAACGAAACAGACACAGATATATGGGGAGAGAGAAACGAGAGAGAGAGAGAGAGAGAGAGAGAGAGTGGATTCTCTTATGGTCGTCTGTGTATATTTGATTCCCTTCAATTTGCTTTGCTAATTCACTCCTTTTTTGTTTTACGTTTGCAGACGTGAGGGAAACAGCCGGAGAGAGAGAGAGAGAGAGAGAGAGCGCTGGCTTTCTTTCTTAGTGGCATGGGCTTTCCTTTTGTTGTGGGCTTTCACTGTCTGGGCTCAAATTATTTTTCTTTTGAGTGGGCTATTATTTTTGCTGGACTCATTTGGACTTTGAGCTAATTAGAACTTTCAATATTAGTCCCATTCTTATCCTGAAATCAAGAATTAAATCACCTGTCATCGATTCCAATTTTATGGAATTGGGACCTGGCCTTAGGAACTATTCAGAATCGACCAGTCCGATCCGATCCGAATGGTTCTCGGTTGGGGCGGTTGCCATTGTACATCCCCCAAGGATAAAGTTACCAAGAAGAAGAAGATTTATAATCAATATGCTATCACAATACATAGGCCCTTCCCTCAACAATCAAAATAGGACTGACTTCTAGTCTACAAATCTCATTGAAATGGTCACCTTGAGACTCAAAAATCTCAGTATTGGTTTAGCTATCAAGGATTTGTTCCTTTCCTTCACATAACAATATACCTAGAGAACCATGCAGTTTACAAGAACATGATAGAAGAAAAAATGAAGGTTTTCCAGAAGTTCACCACCATTTTATGAAAGCACTTTATTGCCTTTTATAACTGAAGGCGACGGCATTACATGAATTGCATAAGGCCTTAATGGCCAACACATATGACCATTTTTCATAAGTACATCTTGGGAGTAGATTCCCTTAGACAAGATGGACAGTTTTAAAGTAACACTAGCACGATAAACTAGAAAGATTTTTGCATATAATTTCAAAGCATAAAGCTCAGCCATTGACAATCTGGCAAAATTGCTTCACTTATTGGTAGGTTCATGGTGCACAACTAGATTAGGGTCCTCGAATGAGTTGCTGTATAAATGATACGTGCTATCTAGATAAATTATACGTCTATCCAAAGTCTCAAGGGTCTTGAGAGAAATAAATTGACCATGGTTGATTATGCTCGTGTTCTTCTAAAGCCTAGTAGATTGCATCGCTAGTGGCCTCAAGTGCTTGGAAATAGTACCTCAGCATTACTTCTTCATATGCATTGGGCCATAGGAATTTTGGAACAGATCGATTGCATTCGCAGAGGATGCACTGGACTTCTCTGTATTGTCCACTAATATCTTGAAAACTGCATCCATAGGACCTAAGCAATTATGGTGCAGGACATGGACAACCCATCTAGATTGCTGGTCGTTCAGCGAGCTGTCTCCACTTTTTATTAAGAAAATGGTAGCGTGAACTTAATAATTTAGGGCTCTGCATTTTAGCTTCGTGGAGAACAGATATTGCCAGTAGGATAGAGGATGAAGCCACTTCGATGCCTCTGCAAAAGTGCTTGAAATGATGACTCAAGTATTTTCCAATGAGAAAACTAGCAGAGAAAGAGAAACTCGACACCAATTGTATAGTTGTGGAACAACAACCGATGGAACCGCTTGAGTTCAACAGGGAAAGCGACAGCATCGAAAGCCAAGACCACCTAGTAACTAAGGCGTGCTTCAAACTAAATCAAATATTCGTATGTAATGGAAGATTTTGTACTACCCAAAATTTTAGTCCGCATAAGCCAAACCTTGAAAATAACATTATTTTACCACATCCATTAATTAAAAATAGGCTCATCATGATAATTATATCCGTTGCCTCAGCCAACATCATTGACGGAATTTTCTGAAAGCTTTTTCATTGATGATAAACATGCTACATGATGCACCTTCGAAAGGTAAACATTATAAATTAGCACTTTTTCTGCGGAATCTAATGCCAACATGGTTGATAATGGACATCAATATACATAGATAGCTTCTTTAAAGTCTCTTGTCGATGATATACAGTACCATCTATACTTTCTTATATATGATATTGAAAACTTTAACTTGCTTTCTACCACAATGAATTCGAAAATTTAATATCAATCAAAGCAGCGTTTTTATAAAGATCACCGCTTTTACTTCTTTTTCTTGCATGCATGACATATAGTTAGCACCATATATCCAAAGAGAAGCATCGGCAGAGAGTTCATCTATCATATAACGAGTAAAGGCTTAGTCGGTTGCAGGCGTTGGTAGCCATAAATACATAACTCCGTTCCGTGATGGTACATCACGAATTTGAATGTTGTTAGTAGTCGTTCAAATATTGCTGGTACAAAATTGTGACTGGAAAGTTGCTCACCCAATCACGTGTCATTTAGTGTGGTTACCAACGGCTTTGAAATTACCAACTTTTATTCAAACTTGCCAACCTCAATTTGGCTAAAGTGCCAACATTAATCAAATTAAGATACCAACTAATTACAGTCACATACCAACTTTTTATCTTTTGCTTGATTTTTGAGAAGTATGAACATTTCCTTCTACTTCCAAGATTATTAACTGCTTTAATAATCTACCAACATTTATTCTTCTATTTATTGATGCCTTTAAAGGTTTTGGTATGTTGATATGACATATGTTGATATGTCAATTAAATAAAGGTCGGTATTTACGAGTGAAAATTAGTCAATTCAAAGGTCTTTGTAAGCACAAGGCTAGTTGATGCATATCGTAAGTTGAATTGCTTTTTACCGGTTGACTTTTGGTGTCTTCTGCCCAGGACAAAGCACGCCCTCTTTTCATTTTCTGGTGAAAAGATCCGCCTTAGGTAAGTGAAACCTGCACGTGTGAAACACGTACTTTATAGGACTTTATTTTCCTCCATCGCTAATAAGAGGATATGTTTTTAAGTGTTTGATTATTAATATGGACATCAAATTCATTAAAACTTGACTACAAATAGATATAGATGATGTTCATAATCGTAACTCAATAAGGCAAACATGGCCGTTGCTCATTGATCGCATGGACCAGCAACACACGAGCAAAAGTCAAATGTGAAATTAAATTTAGCTGCTGGTGTATGGAATTGGACATATATCATGTCTAATTGATACACGAAAGTTTCATTGTATTACTGTAAGGCAAGAGCATGGAATTGCCCCCAAGTTGGACAAGCTACATCTCGGAGCAAACACAAATTTGCAATTCCATATCATTTTAACTTCGGTACACTCAAAAGACAGGATAGCTCCCAAATCTCAAAAGCATCACCAAGAAATAATAGGAGGAAACCATATTTACATCCTCTCACTATCTTGCATTCACACAAACACTTACTGAATCACTACACTCACTTTATTGTAAGGCTAGACATCTCAAGAGTTCTCTTCCATGCATAGAAACCATTTGGTGAACCAGTTTCAACGGGAAAGAACCCAATGACCAGGGCAGTCAATGGAGACCTTGTGCAACCATAACATCCAACATAACATACCCATATATTTATAGATAACCTATTATTGTCATATCCCAACATTAACTAGTGGCGTGATATGATTTTTCATGCTATTTGCATACCCTATCATCTCCCATTGCTAACTTGTGGCATGACATGGTTTTTCATGCTATCAGTGTACCTAGTGTTCGTGATAACAATACCATCCATATCAGCCTTCTCTCCCAGTAAATGAACTGTCTCTTCAGGATTCACATCAATACACCTAACTGATGGATGGTTAGCCAATGCTCTGAGTCCCTCCAATTCCATTGATACTTCCTTCATGGTCGGCCTCTCCTTGCCTTTTAATTTCAAGCATCGCTTGGCAAGATTGGCAACTTCCTTCACATGCTCATTATTTTCTTCGTTTGCAATAACTTCTTCTACAATCTGAAACATTTTGTCATTTTTCAATGATGAAAGAAAGTATGTTGCCAAGCTCCACTGTTCTTCCGGTCGGTCAAAAGAAAATGCCTTCTTCCCTGTCAATAGCTCAACTAGCACAACTCCAAAGCTATAAACATCACTCTTTTCAGTCAATTGACTTGTGTGAAAGTATTCAGGGTCTAAGTATCCCAATGTTCCCTGAACCATAGTCGACAATTGTTTTTGATCAAGTGGGACTAACCTTGAAGCTCCGAAGTCAGAGACTTTCGCAGTGTAATTATAATCCAAAAGGATGTTTGCTGACTTGACATCTCGATGGATAATGGGAATGGAAGCTGTGGAGTGCAAGTATGAGAGGACTCCAGCAGTTTCCGAAGCAATTCTCAGCCGCATCTCCCAAGACAACTTTGATGATTTGTTTGGGTTGTGGATGTGGTCAAAGAGAGTTCCATTGTTGACGAACTCATGCACCAATAAAGGCACCTTTGTTTCCAAACAACAACCCAAAAGCTCGACCACGTTACGATTATTAATTTGAGAAAGCACAATGACTTCATTGATGAAATTTTCAATTTGGCTCTGATCGATGAGCTTGGACTTCTTAATCGCAACCACCCTATTATTTGGTAACAACCCTTTGTAAACGGTACCATGTCCTCCTTGGCCGACTATTTTGCTCTCATCATAATTGTTGGTGGCCTTCTCTAGCTCTTCGGCACTGAACAGTTTCGCAACTTTTGTAGTTTTGTCACGTTCATGTAATTGTTGCTGCAAAATCAAGCCACCATTTTGCTTGAAGTATTGTTCTTTGAGCTTGATGAGCTTCCTTTTCTTGTGTCCGAAATACAAAAAGCCTATGCTGAAAAGTAGCACTATTATGCCCACAGCAACACCTGTATACAAAACCGATTTGTTAGAATAATTAACCACCCGAGCAACTGCATGGCGAATCATTGCGCCATGTAAAAGAAGCCATGCATTCAAACTTTTTATAGAATTATATCGTGAAGTTTCCTTGAAAAAAACTTGTTAGTTTTAGCGCAATTTGAGTCTGAATTACGACAATGGATTTGGTTAAGCTAATCCACAAAAAAGGGAGAAAAGCACGATTGTCCTGATCTTGATTGACCTCAACACACGTGAGATATATGTGCAATCTTTTGAGATATGAATGATTGATAAAAATATCATAATTATCTCTAACCTATGAATATATCCTGGAGAAATCCCTCGTTATCGCTAATATCTCCTCAAACTCAAGGTAACTAAGTCAGCTTGATTTTGAAATCAGGTGAAATAATGCCAAGACAACTTGTTTCTTCGTGAAATCAACAATCAATGCATCTAAGGCAGGGCACCGCATGGTGGCGCATGTGATTGCTCCAAGCTTTCATTGACAACGAGATTTCAATAAGTTGCTCATCTAGCAATGGCGAGGTTGGTGGTAGTGTTAGCATCTCGAAATGAGAAGTGAAAAGTCGAGAATTGGAGGCTGACAGCATGCTTCCTTTGCAGTTGACTTTGCTGTTGAAGCTGAATAGCATGCATCCTTTGTTGTTGTAATAGTAACGGCCAATACGATTGGCGTGACTATAGAAAGCGAAATAAGCCAGGCTTTGTTGAGTGAAAGTTACTGTGCGAAGACCGTGAAAAAGAAAAGCTCACTTGGCGACACATCATTGATGTTGTAACATGACCATCATGGCTCTTAGTCAGATGCAAATGAGGCACTTGATTGAACATTGATAGACGGTGATATGGATTTATTTTGCTACGGGGTGCACCAGGTGTGATGTGCACTCGGTGCACTTCAAGTTTCCTCAAGAATGTTGGCTCTAATACTAAGATTTTATAGGATCAATGCCAACTATTTAAAAAATTTAAACTATTAAATGAAGGCATGATTTAATACTTAAATGCCTATCACAAACATTATAAGAAATTATTCTATTTTTGAATTTTAAGAGAGTTCAATCGTGATATAATTACAGACACGTGATGTAGTTATTGCTTTAGATGATGTGAATTAGAAAACGTCAGTAAGAAGGACATAGAAAGTTTCATTTTGATATAATAGTGGAAGAAAAATCGGACGAAAATATGAATGGTTAATTTCCTCCTAAACCACAGACAAATTAAATTATATATTCTCGAAATCAGCTAGGAGAGGTAATTTTTTGAGTCGAGAATTCTCAAGTAAAATGAAAAACTTACCAACCAATATCTTCATCAAATGTGATGGATTAGCAATGCATCCTTGTCCATCTTGACCGCCTTTTCTGCCATCACCATGATAACCATTTGGACATGAACAAGTATAATTCCCAACAACATTATGGCAAATTTTCTCACACTGGTTCATCTTTGGATCTGCACATTCATCAATATCTGCAAAAATTAAACACACATCAAATGTATCTAATCTTCTCATATCATAACAATATAAATGATAAGTTAAAAAGTGTTGATGTTATCAATGTACCATGACAACCATTCTCGAGGTAAGGATTGCCTCGGTAACCTTTTGAACAAGTGCACTTGTACCCAGATCCGTTTTCAGCGTCAGTACACACGGTGTTCTTGGTGCACATGTAGCTCGTGCTGTTCTTCTTAGCTTCCTTACATGTTTGATTCCCTATTGCCCAGTCGAGAATTAGAGGGCAATCTTTAACTTTAAACTGCTTAAGGTCACCATCCGAAAAGTTGTAGGATCCAGTTTCTATGACAAAGGCATAGCTGCAGGGATTGAAAGCCAGGACATCGGAATGACTGGAAAAGCTTGTAATGGAGATGTTGTAATTGAAGGAGTTCCTTGGGATGCTCGTCTCACAGCAACCGATGCCCGTACACGACCCATTGCTGACGTCCGAAATGTTGCTACACGAAGACATACACCCGAAAGAGAACTTTCCATGGCGGTCTCGAAAGGAGGCTGACGTGTCGCAGCCGATGGCAATGAACTTGTTCCTGGTGCTGGACATGGGGAATTTAGATAGCGTTAACCTTGGATCGTTGCTTGAAGAGTCGTCATACCCGGAAGAGTTATAGCAATCTCTACCGATTGAAGCGTTGATGCGCAGCTCGTGGTCTTCGACAGAAATGTGGAGTATTTCAATGTTACTACTTCTTTTCGCCATGTAAGCTACGGGAGGGTTGGTAGAGTTATCACAATGGACTATAAATGAGGAAAGATTGATGTGGCAATGTGGATCACTGTTGCTCAATCCAAAGGGGTATGGAATCGAGAGGTTTCCACAAGAACTTTGGCATCCGGGCTTAGTCATTGAATCATCAGCTTGTGCTATGTGGTTGTGGTATGGACCCAATAAAGCCCCAAGCACTGCAACTTTCAAGAGAAGCTTATGGATGACCATGGTTCTTCCTTCAACCCTCTTCATATACGTACAAGTTTCTGGATGATTTCATATGAGGGTTTGGTGTGGGTATATAAGGAGAAGTAAGATGCGTCGTTTCGTCTTTTTTTTTTTTTTTTTTTTTTTTTTTTTTTTTTTTTTTTTTTTAACTCTAGTTATGGGCTATGATCAAGTTGCGGGGTGGACCCCAGCTAGTCCTAACCACTTACATGAGATGATCCAATGATAATTCTCCGCGTGACGAAGTCTTATGAAGCGCAGTGCTGGTTCCATTTTCCAAATGCAATTTTCATTTGACAGTCCGTCATTTATGTTAGAAATGTTCCAAAATAGGCTGCTCCTACTTTTCAAATATTCTCCTAAAGAAATCTCGGATTCTGGAAAATCTCTCTCCCTCCGTGGGAAAGAAAACGTCTTCTCCTCTCCATTCCCAATCAAATTATGATACACAACTGGCCCCCGCCAATCCCAAAGTGATGGGAATTCTCTTCATCGACTATAAACTGTTAGGAAGCAACAGGTTTTGCAAATCATGCTAGAGGCTGAGATAGAACAATTCACGTGAATCAATTTCTTGTATCTATTCAGAATATCAGTTACATGAGCCAAAACTTGAAAATAACATAAGTTTGTGAGGAATCACATTGAATGAAATTTTGAAATTACAAATTATAATCACATAATAATTATAAAGAAAACATCGGTTCATCGTGCAAATTTATGTTTTAACCCCAGTCAACATCGTTAGTGGAATTTTGGAAAAAAGCGTGTTTAGTAAAGAGACATGCTACACGGTCCATCTTCTAGAGGCACGCCGAAATTGACACCTTTTTCATGGAATTTCATACAAAATTGTTTGAAATTCAACAGACATAGAGACAGCTTTTATAAAGTCTCTTTGTGGATATATTTCTACTTTAGTTCTTCGATAAGAGTTGTAAGGTATCGTTTTATGATGACAGTATCAATTTTACCTTATTACATTCTGCGAAAAAAACTTTAGCTATTTTGCTATATCCACCAGGATGTTGAGAAATTAAGAATTCGACTTTTACTTTTTCTTTGTTTCATTTTGAGTTAAAGTCAACTTCGTTACACACGAGCAAATTGAATTCTTAGTACAAGTCTCTATTCACTTTCAAATTAGTTTGAAAATTTATACAACCGATTGCAACATACAACGTGAATCGCTTTCCCGACAAAAGCAAACCTCGGACTCGGGATTAGCCAAATCATTAAAGCTCACAAGCGTTCAAAACGTGGAGACATCAGCCTGCCATGTAAGTCACTATCTGGCTTTTCAGGTCAAGGTCAACGTCGTGCCGCATGGTGTTCGGATCATGGAGATATATGAGTTGGCTATGCAAGTCGTTGCTTTGCTTTTCAGGTCAAGGTCGATGTCAATTGCATCTAATGCTTTGGACAAGGAACAGCACTGAATATATATTTGTTTTAAATTGAAGGAGCAAAGGAAGTTGTTTTTTTCTAGAGAGTTAAAATCAAGAGCAATAGTGATAGATTTTTCGCTCGAACTTTTCTTGATGTTATTTGGTTAAAATCAAGTATGGCTCCAAAACGAGAATGTAAAAAAAAAAAAAAAAAAAAAAAAATCAATGGATCTTTTTGGTTTTGTTGTCTACTATAGCAAATTATGTCTAGGTCAATAGACTACAGACAATTGATTTTTAAGTATTAAACTAATATATTAACGTTACTATTTGTGGGACAAGTTTTTTTTTTTTCTAATTAAAGTACGTAATAATAACAATCTATGAAGCATCGACACTCTTTAAGAGCATTTGTATCATGTTGGACACTTCGATACGTATACAACACTTGATCAATAGGTATCAGAAGGTAAACTCTCTTGACTCTCTTTGACACGCGAGTTCAGAAATTTCGACATGCACGGATCAATTTTAAAAATTTTCATTAAATGAGGGGTCAAAATATAAATGTGTAAAAAAATAAATGGGAAAGAAGGAAAATTTAGTCTTCTCTTTTCTTCTGACTCTCACTTCCCGTGATATACAATTTATCCTCAAGTTTGTTTTTTTCTTCTCTTCTGACATGCTCTGATACGAGAGCTCCAAATGTGGATTACTTGTTTTTCTTTTTCTCCAAGTTTTATGGATTATTGGAATAGAGTCAAATTTGTCAAATTAAAACAACGAATGATATTAAATGATGAATTAATATTTTTAATGTAAATTCATGCTAGACTCTTTTTATTATTATTATTTATTTGTGAGTTTTGAATCAAATTAATTTGATTAAAATAATCATAAAAATGATAATTTAAACAAAATTTAATATACAACATGTACCAATGTGTTAGAATTCTTTATTTTTTGATAAACAACGTGTCGCATGTCATGTCACACTATGTCCCGTGTCGGTATCGGTGCTACTTAGGTGATAATAAAGCTATGTTGCGATGTGGTTATAAAATTCCTTCCTGTCATTTTGCTATTTATATGTTCGATCCTATCATTCCAATGTAACATTGAAGCTATAGAGTCCGATTCATTCAAAACTTTCATTGCTCGCCCACCAAAAAAAAAAAAAAAAAAAACCTTTTTTTCTGTCATTGTACTCTATTTATAAATATTGTATGGAGAAAACGCCTACATATAGAATCCAATATGGTAACATATAAATCCTACAATTGGATATGTGGCGTTTGTCTCATATCTTGCACATTTCATATACCCTTACGTAAAGGAAAAAAAAAAAAAAATCAAACCACCTAGTAAAGTCAATTTAGTAAGTGAACATCAAATTCAAGGACATCTTACGGCTACTGACAACATCCACTTTACTGAGTGACCATCGAATTTCTTTAAATCGGTTCTTTCTTTTCTCTTTAGATAAAATCACTCAACATTATAATTAATGCTTCAATACTATTAGATATGTATGTTAACATGATTGAATTTGTCATTTGAACTTGATTTGATGTATGATAAATTCATCTTTTTGAATACATCAAAGTTTCATGCTATATGCTATGTTTGATTTCTCAAAATAATATGACTTTGAATTCAAGAAAAGCAAGAAACAACACAGGAGTTAATGGGGGATTATAGGGGTGATCGGTTCTTGATCTAATCTGCTCCCACCTAAGAATTAGGAACCGAATTAGGAGGATCAGTTCCTAGTTTTTGGAATCGGGAACTTGACCACCTAGTCCTAGAACTAATCCGGTCTAGGTCCCAAATAGTCCAACAAACCAGTGGAGAGAGATTTTTTTTTTTTTTTTTTTTGCACAAAGTGTATATGCTCTCTAAAATTCCTTGTCCAATTGAACGAAACGGATGCTTATGTATGGGGACAGAGAAACTAAATAGAGAGTGGATTCTGTTATGACGTCGTCTACGCTCATGTATCGGAAAAGTGTCTTTAGTAAAAACACATGCTACATGGTCCATCTTCAAGAGGCACACCAAAGTTGACACCTTTTTCATGAAATTTCATACGAAATTGTTTGAAATTCGACAGACATAGAGACAGCTTTTATAAAGTCTCTTTGTGGATATATTTCTACTTTAGTTCTCCGATAAGAGTTGTAGGGCATCGTTCTATGATGACAATACCAATTTTACCTTGTTATATTCTGTGAAGAAAACTTTAGCTATTTTGCTATATCCACCAAGGACCGTGAGAAATTAAGAATCCTACTTTTACTTTTTCTTCGTTTCATTTTGAGTTAAGTCAACTTTGTTACACACGAGGAAATTGAGCTCCTAGCACAAGTCTCTATTCATGTTTCAAATCAATTTGAAAATTCATACAACCGATTGTAACAAACACAACGTGAATCGCGTTCCCGGTAAAAGTGAATCTCGGATTTGGGATTGGCCAAATCATTAAAGCTCACAGGCGTTCAAACCGTGGAGACATCAGATGGCCATGCAATTTGCTGCCTGGCTTTTCAGGTCAAGGTCAACTTCGTGTTACATGGTGCTCAGATCGTGGAGATATATGAGTTGGATATGCGAGTTGTTGCTTTTTACTTTTCAGGTCAAGGTCGACGTCAATTGCATCTGATGCTTCAGACAAGGAACAACACTGAATATATCTTTGTTTTAAGCCGAGAAAGCAAAGAAAGTTGCTTTTCATTAGAGAGTTAAGTTAAGAGAAATGGTGATAGAGATTTTACTTTAATTTTTCCTAGTGTTATTAAATTAAAATCAGGTATGGCTACTAAACGGGAAAAGAAAAAAGGAGGAACATCATAGGATCTTATTAGTTTTATTAACTGCTACAACAAAGTATGTCTTGGTTAATAGACTATACACAATATATTATTTAAGTATTCACCTGATCAATCAATTTTACTATTAATGGGATAAGTTTCTTCTTTCTAATAGTTTAAAGAATAGTGAGAATAAAGATCATTACCCCTAACAGACGCCAAAATGAATCAGATCAGCACTCCTAGCAGATGAAGAAGTCCTCTTCATCAAGAACAGTAAGAACGAAAAATCTTGGAGACTATCTTACCTTTGGATGAAATAATGGGCGGCGACTTACATATTATGTCATAATGACGCAAATTAGTATATTTTCCATAAAAATTTCCAATCGAAAATTTTATCTAGAGGAAACAAACAGGTTGGCCATGCGAGTTGTTGCTTTGCTTTTCATGTCAAGGTCAATGTCAAGCTTGCACGGACGGTCTTGTCAAGGCTTCTTTAGTGTAGAGAGAGAGAGAGAGAGAGAGAGAGAGAGAGAGTGAGTGGATGTCAATTGCAACGGAAGTTGCTTTTACTAAGAGAGTTAATATCGAGAGCAATGGTGACAGGTATTTTACCTTAATTTTTCCTATTGTTATTCAGTTAAAATCAGGTATGGCTACTTAATTGAAAACAAAAAGATTAAAGCATTCTTTTAGTTTTAGTAATTACTATAGCAAAGTATGTATACGTTAATAAACTATACCCATCAAAACCATTGGGATTCACCCTAGTAATCATCCTTCCAACATAGAATGGGGAGGTGAGGGGTTTAAATCCCTCCCTTCTCAGGGGGATGGGGTGGGGACGCGTAAATTTCAGGAGTGGGTCTCGACTCCCACGCCCTACAAGAGATAGGGCAGAAGTCTGAGAGTGAGTATAGAGTAGGAATAGAATAGAACTGACCAAGAAAAAAAAAACTATACCCATCAACTATTTAAGTAGTAACCTAATTAATTAGTGTTACTGTTAGCTGGATAACAGTAACTCCATATTAGTTCATATGCTTTTGTTGTTCTCTTTTTGTCAGCCAAATGATTCGGATAATAATCACTCCCTGTAGACTAAGAAGTCCCCTTCATCAGGGACAGTAAGGGTGAAATAAATTGGAATGAATCTTTGGCAATGATCTTAACTGTGGATGAAATAAGGAGTGGTTAGTTGTATATCTCGTCACAATGATGATAATAAACATATTCTTCAGTGAAATTTCCAAACAAAAAAATTTTAGCCGGAGGAAGCAAACAAGTTTTGCAAATCATGTTATCGGCTAGGACCCTACACATGAATCAAGTTATTTTATCTGCTTAGAATTTCACAGTCCACATGAGCCAAAACTTGTAAATAACATAATTTTGCAAGGGATCGTGTCGAATGGAAGCTTGAAATTACAAATTAAGGTCACGGAATAATAATAATAATAATAATAATAATAATAATAATAATAATAATAATAATAATAATAATAATAATAATAATAATAATAATAATAATAATAATAATAAAACATAGGTTCATCATCCGAAATTAGTTGATATTTAACAGACATAGAGATAGCTTTTATAGTCTCTTGTCGATATATTACTCCTTTATTTCTCCGATAACAGCTTCACTGATGACATTACCATTAAGAAGAATTTGATTGCCTAATGTTGTCTTCGGAGGGTAGGGAATATTCTATTAAAAAGAGAGTTCTTTGTCCGCCCTTTACCTTACTATATTCAGCAAAGAAAACTTTTAACTATTTTGCTATATTTACCAAGGAAGTTGAGAAATTAGTATTAATCAAACTATCTTCTTTCTCAAGAATCCTATTTTTATTTTTTCTTCATTTCATTTTGAATTACTTTCGTTACAAACAAGCAAATTGAATCCTCAGTACAAGTCTCTATTCACGTTTCCAATAAGTTTAGAAATTCCTACAACGGATTGTAACATCACCATAGGAATCGTGTGCCTAATAAAAGCGAACCCCGGATTTGGGAATCGGCCAAATCAGTAAAGCTCATAGGTCTTCAAATCATGGAGACGTCAATTGGCCACGCAAGTCGCTGCTTGGTTTGTCAGGTCAAGGTCAATGTCATGTCACATGGTGTTCGGATTGTGGAGATATATCGGTTGGCTATGCAAGTCTTGCTTTGCTTTTTAGGTCAAGGTCGACATCAATTGCATCTGTTGGTTTGGACAAGCAATGGCACTGAATATATCTTTGTTTTAAACTGAATGAGCAAATAGAAAGTGGCTTTTCTTTAGAGAGTATAAATCATGAGCAATATTGACAGATTTATCACTTGAACTTTTCTTGATGTTATTTGGTTAAAATCAGGTATGGCTAAAAAACGAGAATTTAAAAAGAAAAAAATTAATGGATCTTTTTGGTTTTATTGACTGCTACAGCAAATTATGTCTAGGTCAATAGACTTTACACAATTAATACTTAAGTACTAACCTAATATATTAATGTTACCATAAGTGGGATAAGTTTTTTCTTTCCTAATTAAAGTACATAATAGTGATAATAAAGCTATGTTGCAACGGGGTTATAAAATTTCATTCTAGCCATTTTGCTACTTATATGTTAGATCCTACGATTCCAACATAATATTGAAGCTATAGAGTCCGATCCATTAAAAACTTTCTTTGCTTCCCCCAAAGTAAAAATAAAAATCAAACCCTTTTTTCTGTTGTTGTACGCTATTTGTAAATCTCGTCTGGAGAAAATACCTACATATAGAATCCAGTATGGTAACATATAAAATTCTACAACTGGATGTGTGGTGTTTGTCTCATTTCTTGCACATTTCAATACCCTTACATAAGAAAAGAAGATCAAACCGCCTAGTAATGTCAATTTAGTAAGTGACCATCCAATTCAAGGATATGTTACGGTTACTAACAACATCCTCTCTGTTAGATAACCATCGAATTTCTCTAAATTGGTTCTTTCTTTTCTCTTAAGATAAAATCATGCGACATTATAATTAATGCTTCAATACTTATTGGATATATATATATATATATATATATATATACACACACATATATATTTATATTTATATGTGTGTGTGTGTGTTAACATGATTAAATGATTCAGATAGTAATCACTCCCTGTAGACTAAGAAGTCCCCTTCATCAAGGACAGTAAGGGTGAAATGGATCAAATGAATCTTGGCAATTATCCTTTAACTATGGATGAAATAAGGAGTGGTGAGTTGTACATCTTCTCACAATGATGATAATAAACATATTCTTCAGTGAAATTTCCAAACAAAGAATTTTAGCTGGAGGAAGCAAACAGGTTTTGCAAATCAGGTTATAGGCTAAGGTAGGACACTGCACATGAATCAATTTCTTGTATCTAATTAGAATATCACGGCGGCATGAGCCCAATACTTAAAAATAACGTCAGTTTGTGAGGAATTGAGTTGAATGAGAGTTTGAAATTACAAATTAAGATCCCAAAATAATAATAATAATTTAAAAAACACTGGTTCATCGTGCAAATTTATGTTCTAACCCCAGTCAACATCATTGGTGGAATTTTCGGAAAAGCGTCTTTAGTAAAAAGACAAGCTATATGGTCCATCTTCGAGAGGCGCACCAAAATTGACCCCTTTTTCATGGAATTGCAAACAAAATTGTTTGAAATTTGACTTGACATAGAGACAGCTTTTATAAAGTCTCTTTGTGGATATATTTCTACTTTAATTTTCCGATAAGAGTTGTAGGGTATCGTTCTACAGTACCAATTTTACCTTATTATATCGAGCGAAGAAAACTGTAGCTATTTTGCTATATCCTCCAAGGAGGTTGAGAAATTAATATTAATCAAATTATTTTCTTTATCAAGAGTCCTACTTTTACTTTTTCTCCGTTTCACTTTGTGTTAAGTTAGCTTCGTTACACACAAGCAAATTGAATCCTTAGAACAATTCTCTATTCACATTTCAAATCAGTTCTAAAATTCACACAACTAATTGTAACGTACACAACATGAATCATGTTCCTGATAAAAAAGAACCTTGGATTCGAGATCGGCCAAATCATTAAAGCTCATAGGCTTCAAATCTTAGAGACATTAGTTGGCCACGCAAGTCGCTGCTTGGCTTTTCAGGTCAAGGTCAACTCTGTGTCGTAGGTGTGTTCGGGTCATAGAGATATGAGTTGGCTATGCAAGCCGTTGCTTTGCTTTTCAGGTCGACGTTGACGTCGATTGCATCCGATGCTTCGGACAAGGAATAGCACTCAATATATCTTTGTTTTAAGCGGAAGCAGTAAAGGAAGTTGCTTTTCTTTATAGAGTTCAAATCAAGAGAAATGGTGATAGAGATTTTACCTTAATTTTTTCAAATGTTATTTAGTTAAAATCAGGCATGGCTACTACATGGGAAAAGAAAAAAAGGAGGAAATTCATAAGATCTTATTAGTCTT
This sequence comes from Eucalyptus erythrocorys, assembly GCA_014182555.1. NCBI lineage: Eukaryota > Viridiplantae > Streptophyta > Magnoliopsida > Myrtales > Myrtaceae > Eucalyptus > Eucalyptus erythrocorys. Next base: position 50,528,705 of record CM024602.1, read on the forward strand.
ATTAACTGCTACAACAAAGTATGTCTAGGTTAAGAGACTATACACAACCACTGGGATTCGCCCCAGTGGCCACTCTTCTACCATGGAAGGGGGAGGTGAAGGGTTTAAATCTCCACTTTCTCAAGCAGGGATGGAGTGGGAACGAGTAAATTTCAAGAATGAGTTTCGACTCCCACGCCCTGCACGAGGCAGGGCAAAAGTCTGAGAGTGAGTGTTAGAGTAGGAATAGAGTAGGACTGACAAAAAAATAAAAATAAAAAAGAGGCTATACACAAGTTATTATTTAAGCATTAACCCAATCAATCAATGCTACTATTAGTGGGATAAGTTTATCATTTCTAATTAATGTAAATAATAGTGAGAATAAAGATGAGTAAAGAACACCTGGAGTGCTATAACTTGGCACAGGGGGACACTTAAGTGCCATAACTTCAAAACGGTACACTTGAGTGCCGGTTTCGAAATTAAATGGGACACTTAAGTGCCACTCCCGCGAAAATCCGGCCAAACAACAGCTGACGTGGCGATTTTCCGGCGACGGAGGTCCAAAACGGCATCGTTTTGCATGCCGACGTGGCGAGAAAATGCAAAAATGACGCCGTTTTGTCGCGCTAACGTGTAAAAAATAATATAAAAATTAATTAAATTAAATTAAAACTTAATTTTATTTAAAATATTCTTAAAAATTTTAAAAATTTAGGAAAAAAAGGGGAGGCCAAGGGCGGCCGAGGGCCGAGCCCTCGCCGCGCCGCCGGCCGGGCCGGGGCCGGCGACCCCAGCCGATCCTCCCCCTCCGTCGCCAGCCCTTCCGGCGACGGCGGGAGGTGGCGGCGGCGAGGGCTCAGCCCTCAGCCGCCCCTTCAACCTCCCCCTTTTTTAGTTTTTTTAATTTTTAAGAATATTTTAAATAAAATTAAGTTTTAATTTAATTTAATTAATTTTTATATTATTTTTTACACATCAACGACAAAAATGGCGTCGTTTTTACATTTTCTCGCCACGTCAGCGTGTAAAACGACGCCGTTTTGGACCTCCGTCGCCGGAAAATCGCCACGTCAGCCGTTTGGCCAGATTTTCGCCGAAGTGGCACTTAAGTGTCCCATTTAATTTCAAAACTGGCACTCGAGTGTACCGTTTTGAAGTTATGGCACTTAAATGTCCCCCCGTGCTAAGTTATGGCACTCCAGGTGTCCCAAACTCCAATAAAGATCATCACTCCTAACAGATGAAGAAATCCTCTTCATTAAGGACAATAAGGGTAAAATGGATCTATATGAATCTTGGAGATTATCTTAGCAGTGAATGAAATAATGGGTGGTGACTTACATATTATGTCATAACCACGCAAATTAACATATTTTACATAAAAAATTTCCAACTGAAAATTTTATCTAGAGGAAGCAAACAGGTTGGCCATGCAAGTCGTTGCTTTGCTTCTTAGGTCAAGGTCAACGTCAAGCCTGCATGGATGGACTTGTCCGAAGGGTAGCCAAAAGCCATTTCACTCTAACCATTCCACCCAGATGGACACCCAAACATGCGAGGCTACCTTATCTGCCTACATGGTGATAATCATAATTAAAGTTCTGACATGGTATCTATCTTTACTACCGTGAAGCCTCTTAATTCCCAGGCATATCTTTTTCTTCCTAGTGCACAGGCGGCCTTGTCAAGGCTTCTTTAGTGGGGAGGGAGGGAGGGAGGGAGGGAGAGCGAGGGAGAGAGTGGATGTCAATTGCATCCAATGCTTTGGACAAGGAATATCACTGAATATATCTTGGTTTCTAGCTGATGAAGCAACGAAAGTTGTTTTTCTTAAGAGTAAAAATCAAGAGCAATAGTGATGGGTATTTTACCTTAATTTTTCTAATGTTATTTAGTTAAAATCAGCTATGGCTACTAAATGGAAAACGAAAAGATCAAAGGATCCTTTTAGTTTTATGAATTGCTACAGGAAAGTATGCATTCCTTAATAAACTAAGTACACCAAATATTTAAGTGGTAATCTAATCAATTAGTGCTACTGTTAGCTGGATAACAAGGACTCCTTATTAGTTCATATGCTTTTGTTGTTTTTTCTTTTTGTTAGCCAAATGATTTAGATAATCACTCCTTGTAGACTGTAGACTAAGAAGTCCCCTTCATCAAGGACAGTAAGGATGAAATGGATTCGAATGAATCTTGGCAATTGTCTAACTGTGAATGAAATAAGGAGTGGTGAGTTATATACCTTGTCACATGAATCAATTTCTTGTATCTGTTTAGAATTTCACAATCCACATGAACGAAAATTTGTAAATAACATAATTTTGAAAGGGATCATGTTGAATGGAAGCTTGAAAGTACAGATTAAGATCACATAACAACAACAACAACAATAACAACAAGAAGATAGGTTCATAATACAAATTTATGTTTCTACCCTAGTCCACATCATTGGTGGAATTTATAAAAAGTGTCTTTAGTAAAAAGATATGCTATATGGCCCACCTTCTAGAAGTAGAGGCACACCAAAATTGACATATTTTTCATGAAAGTTCATACGAAATTGGTTGATATCTAACATATAGACAGCTTTTACAAGTCTCTTGTTGATATATTGCTATTTTATTTCTCTGATAATAGCTTCAATGATGACAGAACCATTAAGAAGAATTTCATTGCTTAATGTTCTCTTTGGAGGGGAGGAAATGTCTCGTTAAAGAGATAGTGTTTGTCCACCCTTTAGCTTAATATATTCGGCAAAGAAAACTTTACCTATTTTGCTATATCCTTCAAGGAAGTTGAGAAATTAATATTAATCAAACTATATATATATATATATATTATCAAGAATCCTACTTTTACTTTTTTCTTTGTTTCATTTCGAGTTAAGTTAGCTTCATTACACACGAATAAATTGAATCCTTAGTACAAGCCTTTATTCATCATTTCAAATTAATTTAGAAATTTCCAAGATTGATCGTAACAGCACAACGTGAATCGCATTCCTGATAAAAGCAAACCTTGGATTCGGAATTGGCGAAATCATTAGAGCTCACAGGCCTTCAGATCGTGGAGACATCAGCTGGCCACGCCAGTGGCTGCTCGGCTTTTCAGGTCAGGGTCAACGTCGTGTCACATGGCGTTCGTGTCGTAGTGATATGAGTTGGCTATGCAAGTCGTTGCTTTTCTTTTGAGGTCTAGGTCATCGTCGATTGCATCTGATGCTTTGGACAAGGAACATCACTGAAGATATCTTTGTTTCAAGCTGAAGGAACAAATAAAAAGTTGCTTTTCTTTAGAGGGTCAAAATCAAGAGCAAAAGTGATCGATTTTTCACTTTAAACTTTTCCTGATGTTATCTTGTTAAAATCAGGTATGGCTACAAAACAAAATTAAAAAAAAAAAAAAAAAAAATCAATGGATCATTTTATTAATTGGTATGGCAAAGTATGTCTAGGTCACTAAACTATCATAGTACCTAATATATTAATGTTACTATTAGTAGGATAAGTTTCTTTTTCTAATCAAAGTATATAACAGTGAGAATAAAGCTATGTTGCCATGGCGTTATACAATTTCATTCTAGTCGTTATGCTACTTATATATTAGATCCTATCATTCCAACGTAACATTGAAGCTATAAAGTCCAAAGCATTCAAAATATTCTTTGCTCGCCCTAACAAAACGAAACAAACCTTTTTTTTCCCCTGTCGTTGTACTCTATTTATGAATCTCGTCCAGAGAAAATAACTACCTATAGGAATCCAATATGGTAACATATATATCCTACAATTGGATATGTGGTGTCTATCTAATTTCTTGCACATTTTATAATAACCACCAATTAAAGTCAATTTAGTAAGAGACCATCAAGTTAACGATATCTTATGGCTCCTGACAACATCCACTCTATTAAGTGGCCATCAGATTTTATCTAGATTGATTCTTTCTTTCCACTTCAGATAAAATCACTCAACATTATAATTAATGCCTCAATACTATTATATATATATGTTAACATGATTAAATTTGATTTAATGTATGACAAATTCATTTTTTGGAATACATCAAAGTTTCATGCTATATGCTATGTTCGATTTCTCCAAAAAAAAATATAACTTTAGATTCAAGAAAAGCAAGAAATAATACGGAAAACAACATGAGTTAAATAGAGGTAATCGGTTCTTTGTTCAGTCCCATCCAAGAACTGGGAACAGAACCAGGACCAGGAGGATTAGTTACCAGCTTTTGGAGTTGGAAAGCGGACCACCTAGTCCTAAAACTGATCCAGTCCAGATCCCAAGTTGTCCAACAAAACCGATGGAGAGAGAGGATTTTATTATTATTATTATTATTATTATTATTATTATTATTTGCACAAAGTGTATGTGCTCTCCAAAATTTCTCGTCCAACCGGACGAAACAGACGCGTATATATGGAGAGAGAAAAACGAGAGCGAGAGCGGATTCTGTTATGGCACTGTCTCCGCATGTATTTGATTCCCTCAATTTGCTTTTCCTTTACGTTTGCAGATGTGAGGTAAAGAGTCGGAGAGAGAGAGAGCTAGCTTTCTTTTTCAGTGGCATGGGCTTTCCTTTTATTGTGGGCTTTTACTCTTTCTAGGCTCACCTTATTTCTCTACAAAGTGGGTTATTATTCTTGTTGGGCTCATTTAGCCTTTGAGCTAATTGGGACTTTCAATATTGATCCGATTCCCATCCTAAAATCGAGAATCAAACTGCCATTCACCGGTCTCAATTTTATGGTACCAAGAACCAAACTAGCACCCTTGAGAATTAGGACTAATTAATTCTCGGTCCGGTCTGGTTCCAAGGTGGAATAGGAAACTAGACCAAGAGGACCAGTTTCCAAATTCTAGGATCGAGAATTGGACTAATAGGTCCTGGAACCAGGAACTAGATCGATCGATCCGTCCAATCTCGTCTGGTCCGGTGGAACCAATAATTTGAAACGTTTCATGCAAAAAATAAATTGAAAAATGTTGCATCTTGCTTCTTTGTATTTCGTTGGTTAGTTTGGGAATTTTTCTTTAAAATTTATCTTCCGAATTGTTTGATTGGTAGGTGACGACGGTTTATTTTGAAGGGAAAAACCGCATCGAAGGGATTATTGGTTACTGGGCGCAAGTGCAGTTACCATTCTTGGCCGATCACGGCAGCAACGTTATAGTAAGCTTACTGATTGGGACTACATATATCAGTGTGCTGCAAGAGCCCCTGATTCTCTCAAGTCCTGGGGAATGGGGACATCTTTTTTTATGTTGACTGGAACAAGCACAAGTCTTGACTGCCCCAGCCTTTCAAAGTGCATGATTGCTTGAGGGGTACCACTTAAGGTTTGGAACTCAAGCATGTTGTCATCTCTTTCTTTGCTTTCGATATTTATATTGTTAAGTTCATCATGTTTTCATAGTTTTATTATGCTAAGTTTTTTTTTTTTTTTTTTGGGGGGTCTTATTATGCTAAGTTTAGACAGTGATGTTTGTAATCTTTTTCCAGCCTTGGTTATTCACTGAAATCAAGGAACAGATACACTAGGATGTTACTTTTGGGGAGCGGTTGTACATTTTGAATACATATATAATCAACCAGTTTGGTTTGGTCGGTCCGATTCCTACATTGGAACCAGGAACTAACACCGACCAGCCATTTGTTTCAAGAATGAGAATTGAGAATCAAACTGCCCTCTCTAGGAACCACCCAAAACCAGCCAGTCCAGTCCAGTCCAGAAGGTTCCCGGTTCAGGCAGTTCCTAGTGGACACCCCTACTGAGAACCACCTAAAATCAGCCGGTCTATTCTGGTTCGGACAGTTCCCGTTGCACACCTTTAGGGGATAAAGTACCAAGAAAAAGAAGAGTTAAGATCAATTTGCCATTACATTACATAGGCTCTTCCCTCAGCCATCAAAATAAGACTGACTTTTAGTCTACAAATCTCATTAAGATGGTCACCATGAGACTCGAAAGGCTCAATATTAGTTTAGCTTTTTGATCACGAGATCACCTTGACTTGTAAATGGAGTGGATGTGAATCATTGCGGAAAGATTGTTCTACAAAGGCTCAAATGGTGCGAATTGTGAATCTCAACCTCCAATCAAATCTATGATTGGCAACCTTAGTATGAACGTGACCTGTTAACGAACGCATGTCAACCAACCAATGTTATAGACGCCACGTGCAAGAAAATTCGCTATCCCGCTCAATAAGTCAAATTGATCGTTACAAGGGAACCTTGATAAGGTTAAGTCCTCAAAAGAATAGTAGAAGAGAATCTCTCAATTTTTTCCTCAGAATAAAAATAACTTCCCCTTAAGAAATTCAGCCAATCCTTAATATAGGCCTTCTAGCCGTTACACAAACCCTAAAACCAACCCTAGAAATCTAATGCGTCATATTCTAGAATATACCTAAACAAGAATTTTTTTTTTTTGACTTGGTCAAATATTTGGTGACCAGATAATCAAATTACGCCAAGATTTCCAAGATTCTTCAAGATTCGATCTAAGGTCATCTCCACGCCAAAGATTACGCCAAAATTTCCAAGATTCTTCAAGATTTGATCCAAGGTCATCTCCATGCCAAAGATCATGAACCATGATGCCAACAACTTGCCTGAATTGCTTGGCCCACACTCAAGTAATCGAACTAGTAGGAATAGACAATGGGTTCTTAGCACCTCCTTCTCGATATGGCTCGATGTCCACATCATTCCCTCCCTCGTGCAAAGGATTTTCCCTCAAATCATCACTGGCATCGAAAAGAGTTAAGTTAGAAACATTAAATGTAGCACTAACGTCATACTCACCTGGAAGATCAAGCTTGTAGGCATTATTGTTAACTCTTTCTAACACCATGAATGGTTCATCCCCTTACGGTAATCACTTAGAATATTGCTGCTTAGGAAATCGCTTATTGTGCATATGAACCCAAACTCAATCGCCGAGTTCAAACACCACTTCCTTGCGCCCTTTGTTGGCTTGCCTTCATATTGCTCAGTCTTGCGCTCAATATTTGCGCACGTCTTCTCATGCAACGCCTTGACAAATTTGGCTTTCTTTGCTCCATCTAAATCCACATGCTCATCAATAGGTAAAGGGGTTAAATCTAACTGAGTTAACGGATTAAAATCATAGACAATCTTAAACGGTGTAAATTTAGTAGCAGAATGCATGCTCCCATTATATGCAAACTCAATATGTGGTAGACAATTTTCCCAAGATTTTATGTTCTTTTTAATAATAGCACGCAACAATACCCCTAAAGTTCTATTAACTACTTCGGTTTGACCATTTGTCTGTGGATAACAAGTAGTAGAAAATAACAACCATGTTCCTAGTTTTTTCCACAATGTTTTCCAAAAGTAGTTAATAAATTTAGAATCTCGATCTGAAACAATCAATCTAGGCATGCCATGCAAATGTACAACCTCCCTAAAGAGCAAATCAGCAACATTAGATGCATCATCAGTTTTATGACAAGGTATAAAATGAGCCATCTTTGAAAACGATCAATTCAAGGATGCGTTGGAATAGGTAATGGTGTATACAAGCCATGCGGTTTAGTTGTAGACTTCGATTGCTTATAAGCAATGCATCTCTCACAGATATGTGTGACATCTCTCTTCATATGTGGCCAATTAAAATGTTCATGCAGCACTTCATAAGTCTTATTAATGCCAAAATGCCCCATTAAACCACCACTATACGCTTCTCGCACCAACATTTCATGCAAAGAACACTTAGGCAAACATAGTTTGTTTTCATGGAAAAGATAACCTTCACGCCTATAGAATTTATCAAATGCAGCATGCTCACATGCTTCATATACTCTCCCAAAGTCATCATAATTAGTATATAAGCCCTTCATATGCTCAAAACCTAGACACTTTGCTTCTAAAGTAGTTAGAATTGCGTACCATCGAGAAAGTGCATCGGCTACCACATTCTCCTTACCTTTTTTTGTACTTGATCACATATGGAAAAGTCTCGATGAACACCATCCATTTAGCATGTCTTTTATTCAATTTTTGCTACCCTTTCAAGTACTTCAAGGTCTCATCGTCGGTGTGGATCATAAACTCCTTTGGCCATAGATAATGTTGCCAAGTCTCCAAAGCTCACAATAAAGCATACATCTCCTTATTGTATGTAGGATAATTCAATGTTGCTCCACTCAATTTCTCTTGCTCTTCTCCCCACGTGAAACCCACGTGCTTCTTGATAACTTCGGTGTTGACATCTAATTTTGGCAAATCTAGGGAAATAAAATTTAAAAATCGCATCAAAACAAATAACAGGGAAAAATGGGGAAAATCAATTTGATTGATTATGCATGGAAGTCGGAAATTTCAAATCTTGGTAAATGTGGAAGCAATTCCCGGTCGAGGATCAAGATTTAGGGAATCAAGTAAATATGGAGCAAGAATTTTAATAAAATGAAAGGAATCGAAGCAAAATCGAGCTCATTGTGAAATCATGCTCCGATTTATAGCCATAAATTAATGTAACAGAAGATGGAAACTAAAAAATTACCATGGAAAGCAGCCATTTGGAATCACTATAAAAAGGGCCACAATTTTCGTGACCAAAGGGGGAGAGAATTGAGGGAACCGAAAAAAAATGGTGAGAAAGTATACATGCAAAGAAATGAGAGAAAAAAGAAAGGCATAAGAAAAAGTGCCGAGGAAAAAAAAAAAAAGAGGAGACAAACTCCCTCCATTTTCAATAAAAAAGAAAGCAATCTTTCTTTCTTTGACAAGCTGCAGAAAGACAAAAAAAAAAAAAAAAAAAAAAAGACTGCGGCAAGGAGGGAAAAGTCTGCTGAAAAGACTAGAGAGGAGAGAGTGAGCAGAGAATGGGAAAGAACAAAAAAAAACATTTTTACAAAAAAGGAGAGAGTGTCTTCTTCTCTAGTTGCTTGACGCACAGCACTTGTAACCCGCGGCCGTCCCCTCCATCCATCGTCGGACCACCGCGCCTCTGCCCGAGTAGCACCTCCACCCGCCATCTTCCTCCTTCCAGTGAGCTCCGACGCCTGTCCCCTCCGCTTGGCGTTCGATGTCCGCGCAGCCCCCTACTGCCGCGCTCGACGCTCAACACCCATAGCAGCACCTCCGTTGCCGCACCACATCCGCGCCACCGCACCGACAACTGTGCCCGCTGCGTTCCACCCATCCCCGACGACTGTAGCCCCGACGACCACGCCCGCAGCTCGCAACCATCTGTCGTTGTGCTTCTGGACACCGCACCATCGTCACTCGTCGTCCTTGCCGCCCTGCAGCTTGAGGCCACGAGCGACACCCGCAGCAACTCAACGCCCGAAGCTGTAACAAGCTGCTTCTGGACACCACAACCGGCTGCTTCTGGACACCGCACCACCATTGCTCACCTCTGTTCAAGCAACACCGTCGCCGACGTCGCAGCGAGATGATGCCTGATGCCTGACGCCGCGAGCACCCAACGTTACACCTCAGCCCACTCGTCTCCACGCCTGCAACAAACCACCGCCACCAATGACAACTGTAGCTTTGCCACCACAACAGCTTGCGTCACCTCTGCCCAGCAGCCTTCTGCCCATGACGCCTCTGCCAGCACCTAACGCCTGCTGACCCACGACACCGAAACCGAATGCCGAGCCACCACACGCCCGTGCGATGCCACTACTGCTGGCCATCACTGCTCCGAGTTCCCCTACTGCCCAAGTAATGCACACCACAATAACCGCCTGTCCGCCAACAGCTTGTGCCTCCCGTGCTCGTCACCATCATGCAGCCTTCACCGAAGCTTCGAGAGTCGCTCGCCAATAGCGGCTCCGCCTACCCTCGCCCGTGCTTCACCCCTCATTGATCGGCGCCGTTGCTCCCTCTTTCCAAGTCCCCCTTTAGGTGGTTTTTTTTTTTTGTTATTTTTATTTTTTATTCATTTTATGCTATTTTAGTTTTTTTTTTTTTTTTTTTTTAAGTTCCGTTATTATTGTATAAATATTGGAAGTTGATCTTCGTTTTATGAATATTGTAGGTATTACTTGCAAGGTTTTGCCCAAAATTATTGTAATTATTAATTTGACTTGTAAGACGTCGGATCATTTTTTAATTATATTAATTTTTTGGGCATTTTGATAGTGTTTTGATTACTAAATCATTATAATTATTAGTTTGGTCCGTAAGACTTCGGATCAAATTTTTAATTATTTTGAGTTCTCTTATATGTTGTGATCTTTAGGGTTGAAATAACCATTAATTTAATCTTTGAGACTACGGATTATTTTTTCGGTAATTTTAATCCTTTATTCGATGAATGTCTTAATTAGTTTAAATTTAATATTTATCTGATAATTGCTTATCTTGAAAAAAAATTTTAAAAAAATCAAAAGATCAAAAAATCAAATCTTGCATCGAAGTATGTTGGTAAATTAAGATTGCATTTTTAGATTGCACGTTTAGATAATTTTTGGAACAAATTAGGGTTGGATCTAAATAATTTTTTTTTTTTTAAAAAAGGGTCTTAGATAAGGTTTGCATATTTTAATAATCCCTTTTTTTTAAAAGTAGTTTTCTAAGATAGGATAGGGTTTAAGTCAAATTAATCCTTAAAATAAATTAGAAAATTGTTAATTCTAGATAGTTTAATTTGGGTTTTTATTAATTCCGAATTTCAATAAAAAAAATACAAAAATATTAGGTGCATGTCATTTAGTTTACATGTTAGGTTCACTTAAATTAGAAATAGCTTGTTAGTAAAATTAGGTCATGTAGTTAAAGTGCATGTTTTGATTTTTTTTTTTTTTTGGTAAAAGTAAGAAAATGCATGTTTTAATTTTAAGATAAAAGAAAACTAAAAAAAAAAATTGCCTGTTTTGTGTGTTTATTTTTTGGTGCAATTTATTTGATTCATTAAGTGTTCAATTTAATCCAAATTACTTGCAAAAACATTTTTAAAAATAAAAAGAATGGTACCAAAGGGGCATTAAAGAAATCTAGTGTAACTAAGTCCCTGTACTCAAAATCTCTAGTTTGCAGGAGTAAAATAATCCTCCCATTATTTTATTTAGGTGTTTAATCGACTTACCATAACTGATTAATGGCGACTCCTAGATAAAATTTATTTGCATGTTCAATAAATAGAAACCTAAGTCGCGAATTGGTATAGGCTTGAGAGAGCCCGAGCTAAGTTTGAAACTTAGTAGTCCATTAGCTTAAACCTTAGGTGGTGCACCCGAAATTAGGTCGTGATAGCTTAGCTTAAAACACTTAGTGGACTTGGGCCAATTTTTCTTTTTTATTTTAAAAATATTTTTGTTGGTAGCGAGGATGCCAGATACGTCCCTAACATTTCTAAGATGTTAAATGTTCTTGCAGATGAGAGGTATAATGGGAGTAATCTTTGCTAATCCTTGTATTGTAGGAAGGTATGGGATGAATGTTTTATTTTTCCTTGATTAGAAATGTTGTTTGCATTTAAACTGTTGTGCATGTTTTATTGCTTTTAGCACTACACTATTGCACACACAACCTGCTACCGGACCCAGGTTGCGATAAGACTCTTAGGATGGTGTTGAGAATGATACTTTCTCCAAAGCAAGACAGTTATGTAAAGGTTGACCTTCTCTTCCCTAAAAGTTTTTCATGGTGTCGACTGTATTTGTCCATATCAACGAGACTGCATGATTATTGGGCATTCCATTCGACTGAGCCAAAGTTAGGGAGACCTGACACGTTACACGAGACTACGGCGGTCAGATTATCCTTTTAGCTCCACTTTGTTAAGCCGTCTAAGTAGAAATTGAGCCTCACATTTCATACGTGTGTCTATGTGATTGTCATCCCCTTTTGGTGAAAGTAAGTTGTCTAATTCTCACTTCGCAATTTACTTACTTTATTGCAATCTTGTCGGTCCATGCCAATAGGTCTTGTCGTCAGTCTTGTTTTATATGCGATAGGGAAAACTGTCGTATCGTTCATTTCCACTTTTGAGGTTTCAAGATGATGCCATATGGTCTTGGAAGAAGAGGTCAAGGCATTCAAAACCCCATTGAAGCCCCTCGGAGGTTTTCATTCTACTGGATTGGAATATCATGGAAGAGATGAAGAAAATTATGGACGACACAGACAAGAAAGACAAAACTCGCCACCTGAGCAAGGGCGAGGAAGGCAAAACTCGTCGCCTCCCAACATTCGCAAGATGTTTCTTGGCCCCCCTAGGATGATGCAAGATGAAGAAGAAGTGATGGACACCCTAGGACAACCAAGTGGCAAATTCAACTATTATGTGAAGTATTCGACCCCTCCTAGCTTTTACATTGATCCTCGCGACAGAGTCCCAAATGGATGGGGTGGCATGGACAATCTGGCACTTCTAAAAACAGAGAACCCTGATGACGCACTTGAACGAATCACCAATCCACCTTATAGGTGCCATTGACAAAGAACCTTCACAAGAAATGGGCACCTGTCCACAAGAGTAACTCATTTGGTGTTCTTACACATTTCCTTGCATGGGAATTTTTATTGCTTTCTAGGAAATGTTTTCAATTTCCTCCTTTTTGCTTTTAGGGATTGAACATTGCATTTTCCATTCAATAAATGTAATTGATTGATAAATTTCACTAAAATTACAAGTTGTATTTTGAGGACATGATGGGGTAAACCAAACCAGCTTGGTGACAATATTCAACAATCAAAAAAAATATCATTCATGGAGAAATTTTGATAACTAGGCTTCTTCATGCTTCCTCATCCAAAAATTCCCAAAAAAGAGAATAAAAAATAATTTTTGAAGCCATTTCCAAAAGCATGCATAGGTTAGCCCTGTTTAATTTTCTAACTTATTTACTTCATGTTTCAGAGCATTACTTTCTTGGTTTGATGAAAAATCATCTAAAAAAGGCACAACAGGTTGCAATTGGCCCAATTATTAATGACACATTTCTAAAGAGTTAATGTGACAGATTGGGGGCATGACCGACTAAGATAAAATCTCGACCCAAGCCAACATGAATATTCCATTTGCTTTGACTTTGATGTTGCATAGTATCATATTCATGCACATTCTCTTATACAGGGGCAAAAGCGAACTTTCAGTCTTGATTGTGTGAGGCGATCCAAAAACACCTATTGCTGAAATAATCCCTTCGTGGGCCAATTCCTTAAATGGACGCTAGCATTTTTAAGTGTGGTAATTTGTTTGTTTTGGAGTTTGCAAAGGATTTTGCATGGTAACTATTATATGTTTGGTCTACCAATGCCACTAAAGAACATTAAGATGGACTAATTTAATGAATGACGTGGAATGGATTGAGCATACTAAATTATATGAGTCAGGATGATGAAAAGCAAATCATATCCTACATACAGTCCCCTACTTATACACTCATGAGATAAGTGTAGGGAGGATCATATCCACAAGGTAAAGAGTTTTCTTGCAAAAGGTACGACAACCAAAATGATGAGAGGCAATTCATTTCCCTATCTCAAATACTACAGGTGATCCATTGCTTAACCCCTTTAAGCTCCATACACTTACGGAAATTCTTTTCAAATTACCCCTATCAAGAACCACCCCACATTAGGGCAAATTGGAGGGTAAGACAGCCCTATAAGGTGAAGAAAATAGGAAGAAATTTTCTTACTCTCACTTACATCAATCTTTAAGTCATGCTATTACATTGGATCCATGTGATAATTTAAGTGCCTTAGGATGACGAAGAGCATTTCTTTCTCTATCCTCATACTTATATCCTTTGTATAGCCCACTTGAGCCCGCAATTTCATTTATTTAAACTTCGTTAGCGATCATCCCTCACACTGGGGTAAGACAAAAGATAATCCTTCAAGGAGCATGGTCCAAAGTACCGACATAGTCCAAATGTTGAATCACATGATATAAAACTAGGGGCATGAAAAAGTAATGTGCTTAGTAAAAGCAAGGTTGATGCCCACAGGCATAAGATGAAAGAAAATTAGGGTCTTAAAAAAGCAGTGTGCATGGTAAAAGTAAGGCCGATGCCCATGAAAAAGAAGTGAAAAAATGAATGAAAAGTGGGGGCAAAAAAAGTAGTGTGCCTGATAAAAGTAAGGCCAATGCCCATAGAAGTGTCAAATAGATAACTATCAGTTACAAAAATTGAGTAATATTCAAAGAGTCAAAATTAATGGTGCATTTATAATGACAATCCCTCGTGAAAGAGAAGACCGGTGACGATGCCTATATGATCATCAACTTTGACCCGAACAATCTTTCATTTCTCAACCCATGAACCTAGCCTACGTCACGTCCATTACAAAGTCTCTTTTGATTAGGGCACTTGAATTAATGTAGAGGTTCACATGTCTTAAGCATCTTTCGAAGAAGTGCGGGCAGAAGTATTTCTTTCTCATTTTACAAGGTTCTTGACTTGTAAACCCGGAAATGACTATGGAGTTGTTCTTTCAATAGCCTTGACTCAAAGAGTCCATTTGTTAAGCCATTGACCAAGCCCACATTACGGTCTCTGTTAAAGACCCCTCAGATTGGTAAGGTCATACCGCTTACGAGAATACTCGGACCTCTATCGATATGATGAGATGGACTGATTATCTTAAAATAGCCCTTTTGATTGAGAGTGAATGTAAGTCCTTTTCAACTGAAAGTCTTTCATTTAGTATTCTTAGGAAATCCATGTCATGAGTGAAAATTATCTTGAATGATAATTCTCTCCAGTGGAAATTTGGGTGATATAAAGGTCATTATGCATGAACCTCGATTGAATTAATAAAAACTTCAGTGGATTTTGAAGTGTGCATTCCAGAATAGCCGTAATTGTCTATTTTTTTGGTAAATGCATTTTTGCTCTAAATCATGTATGACAGGTAATATTTTCTCAAAGACCCAAGAGCTCTTGACATTCAAGTTCCTTTCAGAATGCCTCATGATATTAAGAGATGAAAAACCATCACAAACATTTAAGGTGCATCCTTGATGTTCCAAAATTTATTTCTACCAAGAGGTGAGAAGCCTCCACCTCCACAAGATATCTAAGTTCCAGAATACATATCCCCAAAAATCAGAGATATTACCGAGTAAGTATATCTCTGCCCATACTCTAAATACTTGTCATTATACATGTATTCTTTACACTTGACTTGATCAAGCTGTCCCTTTATATTTGTAGCCCAGCGTCCCTTTCATCGATTCGGCGTGCTTCCGTAACCTAGTGTTCTTTATATTGACATGGCGTGCTTTTGTAGCCTGGAGTTCCTTTCATCGACCTAACATGCTTCCGTAACTCGGAATCCTTTATATTGACCTAGCGTGCTTTCGTAGCCCAGAGTCCTTTTCATCGACCCGACATGCTTCCGTAGTGCTTTCGTAGCTCAGAGTTCCTTTCATCGACTCGGTGTGCTTTTGTAGCCCAGTGTCCTATATATTGACCTAGCGTGCTTTCGTAGGTCAAAGTCCCTGTCATCGACTTGGCGTGCTTCTGTAGGTTGATGTCCTTTATATTGACCTAGCGTGCTTTTGTAACCCAGAGTCCCTTTCATCGACCCGGCATGCTTCTGTAGCCCGGAGTCCTTTTCATCAACTCGACATGCTTCTATAACCCAAGTCCCTTTTCAAAAATTGAGAGTCTGTGGATTTCACTAAAATCTTTCCATATGTTCTCGACATCTCATTTTGGATCTGAATGTCACAAAATATTTTCATCTAAACATTTCACTCCGGATGTGAATGTTTTTCGATATTTCTCATTATACCTTAGTTTGGATTTAGGTATTTCAAGTTCCAAAATCTTGACATCTCAATCTAAATCTAGATGTCTTAATTATTTTCATCTAAGCATTTCACTCTGGATGTGAATGTTTTTTCGATCTTTCTCATTATGTCTTAGTATGGATTTAGGTATTTCGAGTTCCAAAATCTTGACGTTTCATTCAAGTGACCATAGAAAAGTACGGGTCCTGAAAAAACTGTTCCTCATTCAGGCGACCATAGAAAAGTATGGGTCCTGGAAAAGTGACTTCCCGTTTAGGCGACCGTAGAATAATACGGGTCCTAGACAACATTTGTTTCCTATTCAGGCAACCATAGAAAGGTACGGGTCCTAGAAAATAAATCCTCATTTAGGCAACTGTAAAATGATACGAATCCTAAACAACATCCGTTTTCTCATTCAAGCGACAGTAGAAAAGTACGAGTCTTGAAAAAGTGACTTCTTATTTAGGCGACCATAAAATGATATGGGTCTTAGACAACATATGTTTCCTATTCAGGCGACCATAGAAAGGTATAGGTCCTGAAAAAGCTATTTCTCACTCAAGCGACCATAAAAAGGTACAGGTCCTGAAAAGATGACTTCTCGTTTAGGCGACCGTAGAATGGTACGAGTCTTAAACAACATCTATTTCCTATTCGGGGGACCATAGAAAGGTACGGGTCTTGAAAAGTGAATCCTCGTTTATGCCATCTTAGAATGGTACGGGTCCTAGATAACATCTGTTTTCCATTTAGGCGACCGTAGAAAGGTACAGGTCTTGAAAAGCCAATTTTTTTGTCAAGGCGATTGAAGAAAGGTTCGAGTCCTAGATAACCAAAAACTGTCATACTGGGCGACCGTAGAAAAGTACGGGTCCTAGGAAAGTAGTCTTCTTACAAAGCCTCGTTACTATTCAGGACGATCGTAGAAAGGTATGGGTCCTAGGAAAGCAGTCTCCTTACAAAGCCTTGTTACTATTCTAAGTGACCGTAAAAAGATACGAGTCTTGAACGAGTAACACCATCTTGAATTGCTCTCCTTAAAGGTAAGTCATTCTAGGTATGTTCTCTTACCATTTGCATTAACATTTCCATGCATTCAAAATGGGATTTATTTTCCCAAAAATAAAATATAAAAAAAAAACGTTCAGTGCATGTGCATGATCAAAATTTAGGTCTCAACTTGTCTTTAAAGGCAATTCTACGAGCTCACCTTCAAAGTGGAGCAGCTGTTGACACCTAATTTTGGCAAATCTAGAGAAATAAAATATAAAAATCGCATTAGAACAAATAAAATGGAAAATGGGGAAAATCAATCTGATTGATTATGCAGGGAAGTCGGAAATTTCAAATCTTGGTAAATGCGAAAGCAATTCTCGATCGAGAATCAAGATATAGGAAATCAGGTAAATACATGGCAAGAATTTTAATAAAATGGAAGGAATCGAAGCAAAATTGACCTGATTGCAAAATCACGCTTCGATTTACAACCATGAATTAATGCAACAGAAGATGGAAACTCGAAAATTGTCTTGGAAAGCATCACTATAAAAAGAGCAACAATTTTTGTGACCAAAGGGGGAGAGAATTAAGGGAATCGAAAAAATTGGTAAGAAAGAATTCGTGCAAAAAAATGAGAGAAAAAGAAAGGTGTAAGAAAAAGTGCTGAGAAAAAAAAAAAAAAAAAAAGGGAGACAAACTCCCTCTATTTTCAATCCAAAAAAAGCAATCTTTCTTTCTCTGACAAGCTGCAAAAAGAAAAAAAGAAAGTGTGGCAAGGAGGGAAAAGTCTGCTGAAAAGACTAGAGAGGAGAGAGTGAGCAAAGAGTGGGAAAGAACAAAAACTTTTTTTTTTTTTTTTTAAAAAAGGAGAGAGTGTTTTCTTCTCCAACCGCTCAACGCACAGCACCTGCAACCCGCGGCTGCCCCTTCATCCATCACCGGACCACCGCGCCTCTTCCCAAGCAGCACCTCCACTCGTCGTCTTCCTTGTTCCAATGAGTTCCAACGCTTGTCCCCTCAGCCCAATGTTCGACGTCTGCGCAGCCCCCTGCTGCCGCGCTTGATGCTCGACACCCATAGCAGCACCTCTATCGCCGCACCCCATCCGTGCCATCGCATCGACGATCGTGCCTATTGCATTCGACCCATCCTCAACGACTGCAACCCCGACGACTGTGCCCGCAGCTCGCAACCATCTGTCGCTGCACTTCTGGACACCGTACCATCGTCACTCGTCGTCCCCACCGCCCTACAGCTTGAGGCCACGAGCGACACTTGCAGCAACCCGACGCCCGAAGCCGTAACCGGCTACTTCTGGATGCCGCACCACCGTTACTCGCCTTTGTTCGAGCACCACTGTCGCCAATGTCACAACAAGCCAACGCCTGACACCGCGAGCAGCTAGCACCGCGCCTTAGTCCACTCGTCTCCGCACCTGCAGCAAACCATTACCACCAGTGACGATTGCAGCTTCGCCACCACAACAGCCCGCGTCACCTCTGCCCAGTAGCCTTCTGCCCACGATGCCTCTGCCATCACCTAACGCCTGTTGACACGCGACGCCGGAATCAAACGCCGAGCCACCACATGCCCATGCAGCACCACTGCTCCGAGTTCTCCTATTGCCCGAGCGACGCACACCACAGCAACCGCCTGTCCGCTAGCAGCCCGTGCCTTCTTTGCCCA
Source organism: Eucalyptus erythrocorys (assembly GCA_014182555.1). NCBI lineage: Eukaryota > Viridiplantae > Streptophyta > Magnoliopsida > Myrtales > Myrtaceae > Eucalyptus > Eucalyptus erythrocorys. The sequence continues at coordinate 50,547,129 of CM024602.1, forward strand.
TCACCGCCGCCTAGCCTTCGCCGGAGCTCTGAGAGTCGCTGCCACCAGTAGCCCCGCCTGCTCTCCGCCCCTCGCTGATTGGCGCCATTGCTCCCTCTTTCCAAGTACCCTTTTAGGTGGTTTTTTTTTTCTTTGGTTATTTTTTATTCATTTTATGCTTTTTTTTTTTTTAAAGTTTTGTTATTATTGTATAAATTGGAACATTGAAAGTTGATTTTCGTTTTATGAATATTGTAGGCATTACCTGTAGGGTTTTGCCCAAAATTATTGTAATTATTAATTTGATATGCAAGACGTCGGATCATTTTTTTTAATTATATTAATTTTTTGGGCATTTTGATAGTTTTTTTATTACTAGATCATTATAATTATTAGTTTGGTCCATAAAACTCCGGATCAAATTTTTAATTATTTTGAGTTCTCTTATATGTTATGATCTTTAGGGTTAAAATAACCGTTAATTTAATCCGTGCAGCTACGGATTATTTTTTCGGTAATTTTAATCCTTTATTCGATGAATGTCTTGATTAGTTTAAATTTAATATTTATCTGATAATTGCTTATCTTGAAAAAGAAAACTAAAAAAAATCAAATCTTGCATTGGAGTGTGTTAGTAAATTAAGATTGCATTTTTAGATTGCACGTTTAGATAATTTTTTGAACAAATTAGGGTTGGATCTAAATAAATTTTTTTAAAAAGGGTCTTAGATAAGGTTTGCATATTTTGATAATCCCTTTTTCTGAAAAATAGTTTTCTAAGATAGGATAGGATTTAAGTCAGATTAATCCATAAAAAAATTAGAGAATATTTCATTTTAGATAGTTTAATTAGGATTTTTATTAATTCCGAATTTCAATAAAAAAATCCAAAAATATTAGGTGCATGTCATTTAGTTTGCATGTTAGGTTCACTTAAATTAGAAATAGCTTGTTAGTAAAATTAGGTCATGTAGTTAAAGTGCATGTTTTAATTTTATGATAAAAGAAAACTAAAAAAAATTGCCTGCTTTGTGTATTTATTTTTTGGTGCAATTTATTTGTTTTGTTGAGTGTTTAATAATGATTGAGCACCCGTGTGATCACAATATTGCGTGATAGTAATTTAAGTTAAATTTAATCCAAACTGCCTGCAAAAACATTTTTGAAAATAAAAAGAATGGTATCAAAATGGCATTAGAGAAATCTAGTATAATCAAGTCTTCATACCCAAAGTCTCTGATTTGTAGGAGTAATATAATCCTCCCATTATTTTACTTAGGTATTTAATCGACCTACTATAAATTGATTAGTGGCGACTCCTAGATAAAATTTATTTGCATGTTCAAAAAATAGAAATCTAAGTCATAGATTGGTATGAGCTTGGAAGAGTCCGAGCTAAATTTGAAACTTAGTAGTTCATTAGCCTAAACCCTAGGTGGTGCACCCGAAAATTAGGTTGCGACACTCGGTCAAAGGTGCGGCAATGGTGCTAAAATTTCTCACAAATTGCCGATAAAAACTCGCCAATCCATGAAAGCTACGCACAACTCCTAAGGTCTTAGGCGTTGGCCATTCACAAATTGCTTTGACATTTTCTTCATCAACCTGTATACCATCAGCACTAACAACAAATCCTAGAAATACTAATTTGTTAGTAATAAACTAACACTTCTTTAGATTAGTGTATGATTGCTCGGCCCTTAAAACCTACAAGACAGCTCGCACATGCTCAATATGGTCATCAGGACTTTGGTTATATATCAAGATGTCATTGAAATAGACAACGATAAATCGACCAATAAAAGCACGCAAAACATGATTCATAAGTCGTATAAACGTACTCGTTGCATTAGTTAATCCAAATGGCATGACTAACCACTCATATAATCCATACTTGATCTGCAGTTTTCCATTCATCACCTTCTTTCATCCTAATTTGATGATAGCCACTTTTCAAATCGATCTTAGTGAAATGCAAGAACCATGCAACTCATCCAACATGTCATCTAACTTAGGAATAGGATGTCGATATTTTACCGTAATGTTATTGATTGCTCGGCAATCGACACACATTCGCCAAGTTCCATCCTTCTTTGGCACCAACAACACAAGGACGGCGCATGGGCTTAGACTCTCTCTCACATACCCCTGTTCCAATATTTCTCTAACTTGCCGCTCAAGTTCCTTTGTCTCCTTGGGATTGCTTTGATATGCGAGTCAGTTAGGTAATGGCGCACCAAAAATCAAGTCGATTTGATGTTCTATGCCTCAAATCGGTGGAATCCCTCTAGGAAGTTTATCAGGAAAGACATCTTCAAATTCCTGCAAAAAAGACACAATAGGACTAGGCAAACTTGGGTCGAGATAGTTAGTAGAAAACAAAACCTCCTTGTACAAAAGTGCAAGCATCAGTCGGTCTAGAACTAAAGCTCACCTCACCTCACTCAATTTTGCATAAAAATTCTTTCCAACCATATATAATTTGTATAATTTCGTTGAGAATTGAGTGAGAATTTTAAATTTAAAATCATAGGGTTTATACACGAAAAAGTTCTAGAATTTTCAAATTACTTGCAATTGATTGATGTTCATTGTATATCATTGCATGGGTATTGATGTAGGTATTGATATATATATATATATATATATATATATATATATATGCGTGTGTGTGTGTGTGTGTGTGTGTGTTTTTAGCATCCTTTTGTTGTATTAAAGTAAGTTTTTAGGGCTTAAATTTAAGGAAACCGAGCTTTGACCATGGGGGCTTAGATTTGAAACTTTAAAGCTTGTATGTCTGCGCCTCTCTGTTTCTGTTCTCTTGCTAAATGATGATTTGAAGATGCTTTGCGCCGATCTCTCTAGGATTAGATTCATGGCTTTTTTTTCGCATTCGCCATCTCACTCCATTACCTGTTCTCTAATTGGATCTCGTGTTTTTTCTTGTTCCATGTTATGCTTTGGCTTTTTTTTTTTTTTTTTGGTTAAATAATTAGAATGATGATAATTATGTGCAAAAGGCTTTGAACAATTCTCATGTTGGAATGCCGCCATTGCATTTAAGCTCCGTTTTGTGTTCAAATACATGTGAAGGAGGTAGGAGAAGAAACTAATTAAAGCGTTAAAAGTAGCTATGCGATAACAGAGTGCACTCATCCTATGGTAATTTATATGGGAAATCAAGGTTCCTGCATAGGTTTTTTTTTTTTTTTTTTTTTTTTTTTGGCTTGGGAATTCGCTTTAGGATGTATTATTACTTTGGTTGATAGTGAGAAAGTGAGAGATAAAGATTGTCCTCATGAACTTTTTGATGTAATGATTACTAATAGCTACGAAATTTTTGGCTCCCCTTTAATTCTAGAAACCATTCATTATTATTCTTGATTTGCCATGAGTCCAAAATATTAAAATACTATTACAATCATAATTTAAAAAAAATTGTGGCAAAAATTGTTCCTTGATAAATGCAATATGATCTTGGGAAGCACGTGTTGTAAAGTATTTCATATTGTTTGATGAATTTTGGGCATAAATTTTTTAAGTTCCCTCTTGATAAAAATTAGTATATATAATTACTCGCCCAAATGGGATTATTGTGTATATTAATTTGGAAAATAGCATGAAGATTAATTCTCAAATTTAAAAGATGTGGATGTATAATTGAAAAATATTTATCTATCTAAAGGGGATAAATGTTTTGAAAATTATATATAATTCCCCTTTATATTGATATTATAGTGATGTATAATTTAAATGATTTGTCTGCTCAAAGGGAATGTATCTTTGACAATTATATGTAATTCTCCTTATTGTTGCTTTATAAATTTCATGCTGTGGAAAATATTGGTGCATTAGACACTCTGTCTAAAGGGAAGTCTATAATGTACTAATTATTTTTGTTAAATTACTTATTGCCCATAATTGATCTTATCGCATTATGTGTGACAAATAGTTACCTTTGTTGTAAATAACAACAATGCCACGGTTGAAATGTTAACTACATCAAATATTATACTGTTAAAGACTTGGTCAAAAATGGAGACATTGTGATCGAAAATATCAGTACTGAGTCCATGTTGGTTGATCCTCTAACAAAAGACTTATCATCCATTTTGTTTAATAAACAGTGTTTTAGATTCTTTTGATTTCTTTTGTTAGTGGAAGTTATATAATTTGTATTTCTGGATATTATAGTCATATACAAACTAATAATGCTTTTATGATATATATTAAAGCATTTACTTTTAATGATCATTATTGTTGATTCTATTGTTATCCTTTTTCCTATTGACTAAGAAATGGAAGTATGAAACAGTATCTTTAAACACATTTTAGTTTAAAGATGACTGGATGTCATTGATTATGTGATCTCATGTTGGATTGTAACATAGTCGTGCAATTTCATATTTTTTTAGAAATTGCGCTAATGCAGTTTCATGTTGTAGAGAAATTACATTGAGGACTACTAATAAATAGTGTATATTTTGATCATATGTTAGCAATATTTCTTACTACACTACTAGACCCATGATCCATGACAATATAATGCTTATTATATGTGATTATGAAAGATCATGTGTAATGGTATTTTCTTAATACATTGACCTCCATAATCCTATACTGAGGTTATATATGATTGGATTAGTTTTGAGATGCTGATATTGGAAAATTATTTTTTAAAGTTGTGGCAACATAAAACAAAATTTCTGTTATTAACCCGATAGTGTCATTTTCAATATAAATTCTTTTTAAAAAATAAGTTAATTAATGTAGCCCAAGTGAGAAAATGTTAGAAATTTCCTATAATATGGGTTTACATTAATTAATTAATTTTCTATTTTAAATAATCGGATTAATGGATATTCCAATATTTGTTGAACCCTACAGTGATCTTATTGAATTAGGTATTGGCATTTATTGATAATGGGCCTAGTTGAGCAGCAAAGTGTAGGCAATTATGTTTAACTGAAGCCCGTAATGGAAATGGCTTAATTGACACGTTATTGATTAGGGTTTACTAGGTCCCCTCTCTAACCTATAAAATAATAGGTTATATCTATTAGTTGCTTCGATCCTATTAAAAGCTACTATATTGAAATAAGTTATAGAGAGAAAGATCTGGCATCCTGATAAATCTCTGATTATCAAGTTGATCTATTTTTCTTCAAGTGATGCAATGATTTAAACATATACGCTTTAATTCCGCTGTGCTTATTGATTTTGGTATTTTATAGTCATATATGTATTCGATTCTTCTTGATTGATTAATTATTTATGTGAATAAATTTTATACAAGAGATTCAATGTTATATTGATTTTGTGCTCGATGCTTATGTTCAATCGATTGAGCTCTGAGAAGCATGAAGAACTTCAAAGGCAAGTTGATAAACTCTTAGCCAAGGGAGCAATACAAGAAAGCTCGAGTCCTTTTGCTGTCCTAGCACTCCTAGTTCCAAAGAAAAATGGCTCTTGGAAAATGTGCATTAATTAGTGAACAACATAACCATCAAGTTCTTTACCAAAAAAAAAAAAAAAAAAAAAAACATAACCATCAAGTTTTTTTCCTTTTCCTTGCCTTGGTATTGATTGATCAACTTCACGGAGCTTGTGTGTTTTATCAAGATCAATCTTGAAAGCAGCTATGGTCAAATCCGGATGAAAGTAGGAGATGAAAGGATGACAACTTTCAAAACTAAGAATGGTCCTTTTAAATGCATGGTGGCCCTTGGACGTTTCTAATGCTTCTAGAACTTTTATGCGTCTTATGATCCTATTTTTAAACCTTTCATTGGCTAGTTTGTCGTGTATACTTTTGATGACATTGTGACCTATAGCATAGCAAGGCACATGTGGAGCTTTTGGAACATCAAATTCTTCAAGTGCTATGGGAACAACCTTGTATGCCAACCTGAAGAAGTGCCACTTTTGCACAAGTAGCCTGGTTTTCTTAGGCTATTTCGTTTTCAAGTGTTGACACCTAAATTTTTACTTAGATTTTTTAAATTAATAAGAAATTAGGGATCAATTTGAACCTAACAAAAATATTTTTTGCACCACTTAGGTCCTAATTTTTACTTGCATCCATCTATCTATTTTTCAATTTTTCGGATAATAATAATAATAATAATAATAATAATAATAATAATAATCTTTTCCAAAAATAATAATAAATAAATAAATAAATAAATAAATAGATAAGAAAGAAAAATAAAATAAAAAAGGGGCTTTATGGGGCTGAGCGTGAAAGCCCAGCCCCTTTCTTTTTATTCTTCCCGCGCGGGCCCGCAGGGCCCGGCCCTTCCCCTACGACCCGACCCCTTTACCTCTTGTCTTCTTCCTCAGTTGGATTTGCAGCACGCGCAGAGGAGTCCGACGCACGCGATACCGGACAGAAAGGGCATACGGCGACGTACGGCGCAGCAGGCAGAGAGAACGCTTTCAATGCGAGGCAGCCTAGCTAAAGCCACCTCGACAAGTGGGATGCCGGTTCAGCCAGCGGAGGCCGCTCAAAGCGCGAAGGACCGGCGGTCCGAGCGCCTCCACCGATCGGCCTCCACGCCTATATATAGGACGTCGGAAGGGAAGGCAAGACCACGGTCGGAGGAGCTCGTGGGCGAAGCAAGGGCCGAGTGAGCAAGCCAGAGAAGGAGAGAGGAGGTCCTGGTGCCAGATCTGGATGGGGGAGGTCCGCGGGTTCGTTTCGTCGCCGTTTGTGTCGTACGGCCCTGCACCGTTGTCGTTTAGTCGCTGCTGCCGACGCTCATTGCCCGCTCTCGCAGCCCCGATGCCGTTCCCCGACGACCATCGCGACCCTCACCGTGCTGGGCTGTTGCCGCTTCCCACGCCGCCGTGCCGTGCCGATCGGAGCCGTGAGGCCTACTCGTGCATCTCGCTGCGGACAGGTAACGACGGGCTCTGCTTGCCTCCGTCACCGTCATCCCCCTCGAAACCCTAGCCGCCGCCGTCCTTTGCATTTCATTCCCAAATTGCCGAGCGGCTCGAAACCCTAGCCGCCGTGCTACATCTCCAGACACCGCCCCTGTGAGCCGCAGCCCACCGCCTGGTTTCTCAGCTGGTTGCCGACTTGCGATGTCCTCCCCAGCGGCCACTGGTTCTACTCGTTGCAGCTGTCCTCCTTGGCACCGCAAAGAGACAGAGGAAGAGGCACGAGGGATGAGCGGATCCACGAATGCGATTCCGGGTCGCCATCCGGATCGGGCGTGGGTCACGGCCGGGTAGGATTCCACGAACCAAAGGCGGCCGGAAACCGGGTCGAACGCGGGTATCCAATCGGGTAGGGTTTTGGACGAAGCGGGCTGGACAAGCATGGGTCGAGTCGATTTTATTTTAAATCATGGGTTGCTGGGCTTCAATTGTTGGAAAAAAAGAGACCGGACTGGGCCTCCTTATCAGGCCCAGCCCGGATAGGTTCCACCGACCCGGGTCGTGTGACCCAAGCCGCTCCAGGCTCGGGTCGTCTGACCCGATCTGGTCCGGACCTAGGTCGCCGGTTTTCACGAATCGGGTCAAACCAAACCCGGGTCGTTTATAAAATTATATTATAATAATAAAATAATATAAAAATAAAAAATATAGAAATATAATCAAAAAATCCAAAAATATCCCATGTTTTCCTAATTTTCCAAAAAAAAAAAAAGCCAAAAAAAATGATTTATATACTTAAAAAAAAGGATCAAAAACCAAATAAAATAAAAAATCTCTTTTAAATAGAAAAAAACCAAAAATGTGCTTTTCCTTCACAAATGCATGGAAAATCTCTCGAAAATCCAAAAAACCTTAGGGTTCAAATAAGATAGTGTAATCAAGTCCCAAATCTTAATTTTTCGGGTTACATAAGATCAAATATTTTTCTCAATATTTCGCTTGAGTTTGTAATCGACCTATTCCAAATTGATTAGTGGTGACTCATTTAAAAAAAAAAATTAATTAACTTATAGGTAAAAAAAAATCAAACCCTAAGTCGTGAATTGCTTTGGGTTTGGGAGAGCCAAGGCCGAGCTTAATAGACCTAGCCGAATCATTAGCCTTCGTAGACACCCCCTAATCAAGCACCAAAAAAAAAAAAAAAAACAAAAAGGTCGCTACACCAAGTATAGTGTTAAGAGTAGATCTTAGCAAGATGGGGGCAATAGAAAGCTGGCCAATTCCTAACACGCTGAATGAGATAAAAGCTCAAGAATGTTTTTGGCCTTTTTTATTTTTCAAATATCGTCAGATTTTTATGTTACACAGATATAAAGGCCGGTTACTCTACTTGGACGTAGCATCTGAATTTTGAGCACATAGAACAAGCAACGAAACGGACAAAAAAGAAGAAGAAGGAAACACAAAAAAAGGAAAAAACGAATAATAGTACAAGGGCCAACATAGCCATGAAGTCTCATCTTCCACTTTCAATTTCGAAGGGCACTTGGTTACTTATGCTATCATCATTTCCTGATGCATTGCTTTTGAGGATGCCATCACATTTGCTTGATCTCTCACCAAGCAAATGCTCAGCTTCTTCAAGATCACAGCTCTGATTCACCCATGGATGCCTGTCCATCACCCTCATCAGTCCCTCCAATTCCATTGCCACTTCCTTCATGGTCGGCCGATCTTCGCCTTTCACCCTTAGGCATCGGTTTGCCATCATCGCAACTTCCATAATCTCTTTTGGGTTCCCCTCTTTCAGCACCCTCGGGTCAATGATTTCGAACAGCCTCTCACCCTTTATTGCAGAAGCAAAATACAAGGACAAGTTCCTCTCATTCTCGGCCCGCTCGAAGGACAAGGCCCTCAGTCCAGTCAATAACTCAGCCAACACAACCCCGAAGCTATAGACATCGCTCTTATCAGTCAACTGGCTCGAGTGGAAGTACTCGGGGTCCAAGTACCCAAGCGTGCCTTGAACCAACGTGGTCAGCTGTGTCCGATCGAGGGGGACTAGCCTGGAGGCTCCGAAATCGGCGACCTTTGCGGTGTAGCTTTCGTCCAACAATATGTTTGTGCTCTTTATGTCTCTGTGCAAAATCCGAGCAGATGCATCGGAGTGCAAGTACGAGAGCGCGCCTGCAGTCTCCCCCGCAATGCGCAAACGAGCCCTCCAGGATAATGTGGACTCGTGGCCGCACTTATGTATATGGTCGGCAAGGGTTCTATTGTTCACAAACTCATAGACTAATAATGGGACCTCCGTCTCGAAGCAACAACCGATTAGCTTAACCACATTGCGGTGATTAATTTGGGAGAGGATTAGGAGCTCGTTGATGAATTCTTCAACTTGACTTCGGTCCAAAATCTTGGCCTTCTTGATGGCGACAACTGTATTGTCTGGTAAGATCCCTCGATATACTGTTCCTTGGCCTCCTTGGCCTAGGATTCGGCTTTCATGGTAGTGGTCCGTGGCCTTCTTGAGCTCTTCGTCGGTGAATATTCTCGCCGCTTCAACAGAGCCTTCATGCTCAGAAAGAAGTCTTTGCAACATAAGGCGGCCCCCATTTTCTAGGAAGAACTTCTCTCTCTGTCTGCTGATTTTTCTCTCTCTAAGCCCCCAATATAACCAGGAAACACCCAAAAGAACCAGCAAGAAGCTTATGCTCACACCTAGGAAAAGACATTACATTCGGTGTACAGACAAATCAGTCGTCCATCACCCTACATAAGGTTCACACTCCCATGAATTGAAAATGAAAATGAAAAAAAAAAAAAAAAAAAAAAAGGAAAAGAGAATCGAAATATGCTTAACTCTTTCCTTTTCATTGCTTAAACAATCTTGTGTTAATTTACTTCTCTATCCTATTTTCTTTTCTCCTCCATCAACTTGAAGCTTTTTCATTAAGACAAACATTGATAATAGCAAAATAAACCTAAATATATAATTATGCTGAGAGTATCTTATGATAACAGGAACGATTCAATGCTTGATTCTTTTTCAACAACAGAAGAGCAAGTGGTTGATTTTGTTAATATTGAATTGAATAACTTGAGATGACGATACATGTATATAATCTCAATTTAATTCACGGACACAATTAATTCAAAGAGAAAGATTTACATCTGAAAAGTCTCAATAACTAATAGCAGAAGATGGAACAATGACATAATAACAACATTTAAAGAATGTGAATAAATTACAAGACAAAATAAGCTTTTATATAATGAAAAAGTTTGAGCAATGTGTACGACTTACTGACCTAGCACGATGTTGTTTGAGTGAAACCTCTTTTCATGGATGATAGGAGTACAACCCTTGCCATCTTTTCTTCCATCTCCTTGGGATCCCTCCGGACATGAACAATTATACGTTCCCGGCAAGTTCGTACAATCTCCAACGCAGGGTTGTGAAATCACGCATTCATTGATATCTGGAGGAACATATTCCAAATAGAAGAAGCAATCCGACACCATTTCAATTGGAAGAAACTTGAAAAAGTAAATAGAATTCCATGATTTGTCAACACTTTCAATCTTTGAGAGGACATATCGCGTCGATTTGCTTTTCCTTAAGATCGTGATACTCACCACACTTTTTAAGTGATAGGTCATTATCTCAAGAGCCTAAGCTTAACCAAGCACTTGATCTTAGTTTAGAATAGAAGATTTAAGAATTATCCAATAAAATTGTGCCATTACTAACTGGAATAGCATATCACATAGAATTAAATTAAAAAATAATTGTTTATAAATACAGAATAATGCTGGATGTATTAATATTGGTACATGAAATTGATTTACAAGCTAATTTGACCGATTCATATTGAGGGTTCGGTATGGACCATTTGTTTATAAACTCAATTGCAGTTGAGCGCTTCAGTTTGTAAAACAATTGTACGGACAAAATTTAAGAGAGAAGAATGTCTAGCTATATCTGGAATGATTGCTGTGAAAATTTACAGATTATTGCTAAGCGCTTCATAGGTCATGTTATATTTCAAGCAATGAAAATTCACGCATCCGAAAGGAAAAAAAAAATTATGATTGTGTTTAACGGCTTAGATTGTTATGATTTTTAAGATTATAAATTTTACGTGATTACTAGGAGAATCGTTTGAAACACGTAACCATTCATCAAGTCAAAATTTGGTCCTCTGACTTGAAGTTTCTAAGAATTTCTTTCTCTGGGTTTTTTATGCAATTGGATCCATTTAACATGGTCGCCCTTAAGGAAATAATGATCCACGATTCTAAACAGGAGCACTCGTTTGGATGTGAGGTGGTTCTAATGAAAAGAATGGAAAAGGTACCTTGACAACCATTTTGGAGATAGGGGTTCCCTTGAAAACCCTCGAAGCAGTGGCACTGGTAGCCCTTTCCATTCTCAGCATCTGTACAATTGGAGTTCTCTTGGCACATGTAGGTCGTTGTATTCTTCTTTGCATCATCGCATGTTTGATTTGGAATTAACCAATCGACAACTATAGGGACCATATCAAATGGCGGCTCGTACAGATTGTCCGTGGAGAAGCTAAAGAAGCCGTCTTTGGCAACGAAAGCGTATCCGCATCGATTGAATTCCAAGATGCCGGAATGATTGTTGTAGCTACTGACAGAGATTTTGTATTGGTAGGCGTCTCGAGGTATGCTACTCTCGCAGCAACCAATGCCTGAGCACGACCCATTAATCACGTCCGAGAAGTTCTCGCATGAGGACAAGCATCCCGTCACATACGTGCTTCCTTGTCGGCCGCTGAAGGTCGCGTACGTGTCGCATCCCACGGCGATAAATTTGTTCTTGGCAGAAGATATGGGGAAATCGAGAAGAAGGAGCGAAGTTTCAATTTTGTCCGAGGTTCCGCCAGACGAATTATAACAATCTCTGGCTACAAACATTGTTACACTAATTTCGTGATTCTCAAAAGATATATTGAGTATTTGGAGATTAGAATCATTACGGTACATATAAGGAGTGGGAGGATCAGTCGAGTTGTCGCAAACGATGAGGAAAGAGTCTGATTCTTTGAAGTAGCAGTCGCTGCCGGGGTTGTTCATCCCAAATGGGTACGCGAAGGTGAGGTTGCCACATCTGTTCGCGCATCCGGGCTTTGTTGTTTGGACTACATCCGCCGTAACTACTGAGAATAGAGCCACCAATGAGCACAACAACGGCACAACTCTCAAGGGAAGTCTATGGGGCAGCATGGATCCACCCATATTCTTCCTGAAATGAAGTGATTGTTTGCAACAAGATGATGAGCTTCATAGCCTGATGACAACCTTTATAAGCGATGATGGAGCTTCTAGAAAGCTAAGTAATATATGCATTATTCATAGTCCCCACTATATTGATAGTCTTTGCGGTGATTACATCATTAGTAATCAATCATACGGTTTTGTCCACCATCAATCCTAGCATATTCTTTGTCAGTTGTGGGGTCGTGCGTGTTGTCAGCTGTTCGATCCAAAACTTGTAATCATCGACCGTAAGATCCCGCTGCCAAGTAACTCCATGAAATATTAAAGTAGAAAATTCTATCACAGTTGCTCTTAATTTATACTCTCCAAAGAAACGCAACTTTCTTTGCTCTTTTAGCTTGCATTCGGTCCCATTCCTTGTCCAAAGCATAAGATGCAACTGACATTTACTCTCTATGGCTCTTCACTAAGAAGCCTTGACAAGCATGTCGTGATTCACGTTGTGGCGTCGCAATCATTCATAGGAATTTCCAAACTGACTTGCAAATAATAAAAGTCGTAAATAGATAGATAGTTTTTTTCTTTTCAATCTCAGAATTAGTTTCGATGGGTGGTGCTCATAAACTATTGCATGCACATCTCTATCGTATGAACTCCTTAAATATTTGTACAAATATCAACATCATATTTAAATCTTTTTGTGCAGTGTAATATTTCGATTTACGCTATGTACAATTAAAAAAAAAAAATAGGTACATCGATGATAAGTAATAAAGATTAGTTAGATACGGCAAGAAACTGTTGATTCGGGTTAGTTCGAATTTGAATTTAAAAATCAAAACAGCACCAAACAACCCAAATATAGAAGACGAATGAGAACGAAATTTGCGGTGTTTAGATATGATTTGCTAAGTAAAAGGACTTCAAGAGTCCAAAATTTATTTTGAGAATTTTCTTGGATTTGCCTATAACGTTTCAAGTAAATTCTAAGTCAATGGGGTTAGTTTTCTTGGCAATTTCTCAAGTTTGAGGATATGTCTCATCATGGTGCCTTCATTATCCTGCCAAGACTTGAAAAGTCAAGCAAATATGAAGCGTATGCTGTGGGAGATGACAACCCTAAAATTCGTTAAAGAACTCGTTGCCCTCAAGGAAACCTTAAGAGGTTTTATGATAGAAAATTAGCAAGAAAAAATTCTAAACCTATTATACTTGTACAAATTCAATCATAAAATCTTTAATTATGCTAATTAAAACTTGAACCTTTTTAAAATTTACCAATTTAATTTTTCTGATCAAATTTGATAGGAAATTGCTATATTATATAATTTTTATAATTCGGAAAAGGCCAAGTCAAGGCCGCCGGTTTCCTTGGCAATTTCTAATGTGCAACAATATGTCTCTTCCGGAGTTATGGCCCACCAACTTTGGGTGCATCATTGATAGAGAGTACAAATGAGACAGGATGCTTATTCCGCCAAGACTTGAAAAGTCAAGCAAGTAATAAGCGTATGCAATGGGAGAAGTGATTAGTTCCCAGATGGTTCGGTCCTACCTCAAAATCGAGAACTAGATCAAAAGGATCGATTCCTTGTTTCTAAAATAAAGAACCAGAACAATGCCCTTGAAACCAGACTGACCAATTTGGTTCAATTCCTTAGTGGATCATGGAACCGGTGGCATGTTCACATTTTTTTTTTTTTTTAATTTGTCATTAATGTTCAAGACAAATTGAAGATGTTCTTGATAACCAAGACGTTTCTACAATTAATGAATTACGTGTAACAATATAGGTTTCACATAATTTTTTTTCCAATTTGTGGCAAATTTTGGTTAGAATGAGCAACTACTGTTATGTTTTGATTTGTTCTTGTCATCTTACTCACATGCATGAATGAAATGAGAGTCGTGCGACTCGTGCTTGTCTGCGTGCATGAGTGAAGTCTGAAATGTGAGATAGATTAGGGTTTTTTAACAATTATAAGGAAATTAAAAAAATTGGTCTGACCCGAGTGGGCGGTTCCATACCTAGGACTGAGAACTGGACTGAAATTCATTGGTTTCAATTTTGTAGAATTGAGACCCATATCGATGTCCACAGGAACCGTCCAAAATTGGCCGATTTGGTCCCATCCAAGTGGTTCCTTTTGCTTACCCCTAATCACAACTGTAAAATAGAAGAATGTCGAAGAAGAAAAATCATTAAGAGCAAATTGCTTTGAGCTGGCGATTGGTGGAGGGGTTTATGTTCCTAGGTGTAAAATTTCGGTTGCATTCTGGAAAAGAAAAACGCATATTTTCATAGCGATTAATCAACTAGTTACAAAGAGGTAAAAACTAAACATTTGCCATTGTCATGCTACCAAAAGTAAGATTTTTAGATAAGATTTCATTATATACTTTTACATAAAGACATATACGTCGAACCTAGGTTTTCTTTTTACCTTGGTTGCTGACCTAGGATTTCTAATTAAAAATATGGACCGCGGTGATACGTACTTGTTGAGAATTATCATTCTAAGGAATTTACTTTTCCTTCCATCTGTTATCCGTGTTGTAAATCTTTTGTTGCATCATCATAATTTTGAGGAAAACACCATCTTGCTACCATCGTGAAATCTTTTGTTGCATCATCATAATTTTGAGGAAAACACCATCTTGCTACCATCGTGGTAACCAAAAAAAAAAAAAAAAAAAGCAATCGGTATTGTCAAAAGTCATTTTGAAGAAACTAGGCTAATCGAATAAGGAGCAAAATAGTGTCTCATTTATGGACCTTAGTGTAAATGTGACTGACAACAGAAAAAATACCAAAAAATTTCTAAATATATTGTATTAGTATCAGTTCAGTTCTAAATCTTTTAATTAAATTAATTTAATCTTAAATATTTTTACATTGATATTAATTTAATCCATCCAGCTAATTTAAGCTGGAAATTGCCAACGTAGTCGTCCTACATAGCACGACCGGCAATAATGTGAACATTTTAAATATTTTTTTGAATTTGCAAAATCTTTTTTCTATTATTTTTTCCATCTCTTTCATCTTTGCTTTTTTCTTTTTGCCGATGGCCATTGCTAGCCACCGGCCATAGCCATGGCAGGTGAGGGCTGGCCTAGCTTGGGTCACCTTTGCCGGTCGCAAGTGATGGTCGGCCTCACGGGGCCACCTTTGAGTGAGGGCGAGCGCCAACTGTCCAGGCAAGGCCTCCTTGCTAGATCTAGCGACCGACCATCGCATAAGCAAGGGCAAGGCTGGCTGGGCCTCACTATCACCCATGCGGGGCTCACCAAGCCTCACCCTTGCCTAGGCAAGCCTTGGCGAGGCTAACCCTTACTTAGGCAAGGTGCGCCAAGGCCACACTAGCTTAGGCAATGGTCAGCCTCGTTAGATCTGGTGAGGGGGCCTTGTCTAGCCACACCTAGACGGCCAGCACTCCCCCATGCCCACGCCCTTGCCCAAAGAAATTACCATCGGATAGTTGCATATATGTTGCATTGCTACATATACAAAGAAATTACCACTATGCAAGGCACCTATTTAAGCAATAACATACGTTCTTCATTCAAATTATCCTATGGGAAATTGAATAGCAATATTGTGTTGCTGATTGAAGAGCTTACATTGTACTCTAACGATTATACCACACATAAATAGATAATTTTTCCTTTCAATAGATTAGTTCTAGAATATATAGAATTAATGAGTGTAATATCTTTTAAGACACTATCATAAGGGCGTCAATTAGATATAACAAATGTGACTGTCCATCGACAAATTAACCCGTTTCGAACCGGTTGACCTACCCTAGTAAGAAACTGTTGATTCAAAGTGGTTCGGGTTTCAATTTGAAATCTGAAAAGAACGAAAACTAACCAACCTATTTCTAGCAAAAGAATGAAATTTACAATGTCCGAATCTGCATGTTTTCCAGTTCAGAGTAAAACCACAGATATGATCCGAGATCTAATCACTAATAAGTAAAAGGACTTTGAGAGTTTGAAATTGATTTTCAGAATTCTTTTATGGTCGATTGAAAGTTTCAGGTAAATGCGAAGTCAATGGGTTTGGCTTCCTCGATAATTTCTTATGTAACACAAAAGGTCGCATCAGAATTTGTTATTGCCCGTCAACTTTGACTGCGTCATTGATAGATGAAGGGTGCTTTCATTACATTGCCAAGACTTGAGAAGTCAAGCAAATCAGTGGTAAGCATATGCAGTGGGGGAGAGATCACAACCCCAAAACAGGAGAATGAGAAAGAAGAAAAATCAACAAGAGCATAATGGTTTGTGCCGGGGATTTTGTGCATGAAATGTGTTTCAAGGTGGATGGATTTTATACTCTGAAAATTTGTATTTTCCTGTTTCTAGACTATATATATGCATTCAAAAAAGGAGTAAGTGGTAGCTTCAAAATAATTAATCAACTAGCTTCAAAGAGGTAAAATATCAACTTTTTTAATTGTTGTGTTACAAAATTAAGATATTGTAATAAGATTACGTTATATACTTTTAAATTAAGAAAAGATACGTCACATGCAGATTTTTTTTCCTTTTTCTTGGCTAGAATTTCCAATTAATATGGATTGCGAAAGGAAAAATAGTCCTAAACCTATTGCACTTTTATCAATTTAGTTATAAACTTTTCAATTTTGTCAATCGTGTCCTAAACTTGTTCACATTTTGCCAATTCAGTCATAAATATTTTCACTTCTTGCCAATTGAGATCATTCGGCCAATTTTGGTTGGAAATTACTAACATGGACGGCCGACGCTGATACGGCACTTTTAAAATAATATTGTATTTTTATGTTTTTTTTTTTTTTTGTTGGATTTGGTCGACAAGAGTTCTTTGGCCAACCCTCGCTAGCCACGAGGCAAGGGTCGGCAACCCTCACCAGCCACAAGCAAGGGCGGGCCAACCCTAGCTAGCTCTGGGCAAGGGCATCGCGCCCCTCGCCAACTCTAGGTGAGGCTCATGACGCCCTCACGGGCAAAGGTGAGGGCACACGAGCCCTCACCCAGAAATGGCAAGGCCTACGACACCCTCACCAAATTTGGCCAAGCGAGGACTTGGTGACACTCCCCAACCCCCAGGCAAGGGGGTGACCTCGCTTGAGGCCTTCGCTTGGCACCCCCTCACCTCTGCTAATGAGGGCGTTGTGACCCTCGCCCAAAGCTCTCAAGGGGCACAATGCCCTCGCCCAAAACTGGTGAGCGTCGGCTGGCCCTTGCCTATGGCTGGCTAGGGTCGCGGCCTCGCTTGTGGCGATGCCGGCCAAATCCAAACTCCCCCTCCCCCCACAAAAGCAAAAAAAAAAAAAAAAAAAATCATTAAAATTTCAATTTATTATTAAATTATTATTTAAAAAGTGCCTCATCAATGCCGACCATCCACGTTAGTAATCTCCAGCCAAAATTGGCCGGATAGACCGAATTGATAAAAAGTGAAAATGTTTATAACTAAATTGGTAAAAGTGTAATAAGTTGAAGGCTTTTTAGACAATTTCTCGATTGTGGTTGATACGCATTTGTGGAAAATTATCATCATCAAGAATTTTCTTTTTCCTTTTCCTTTTTCTAGTCAAGTGACTCTAGTTATTCGCTTATTTTAAGCTGTGGAGTTAACATCGGCAAGTCCTGGAGACTTTCGCGAGACGATTCCACGACAAATCCTCGTGTGACGAAGTCTTTGTGCGGTGCGGAGCGCGTTTAAATTTTCCAAATGCACGATTTATTTGACATATATTTCTTCAATCTTCCATCGCTACTCGTCCAGAAAAACAGGCCATTGTGGGCCAGAGACTGGTGCACAATTTTCACAGAAGAGCTGCTCTTACTTTCCGAATAATCCGTGGGAAACAAAAAGTCTTGGTCTTCTCCTTTCCCAATTGATTTTTATACTTTGGTACATTGGCGATGTTACTTCTGCGCACGGCAAATCGTCTTTTGGGGCGTTGATTAGTGCAAAAATTGAAAGTTAATAGCGAAAGGAGAAGACCTAACCTCTCTCTTTCACGAAAAAAGAGACTTCTTATTTAACTCTATATTTGAACAATTCCAAAACTTAATATTGCGCCCTAACTCTTAGTCGTCAGGCAGCAATCATCGAGAAGACAAGCTATACTCTGTGCTGGAGACTGGGGAACTCTTGTCACAAAATGAGCTGCTCTTACTTTTCAAATTATCTCCGAAAGATTAATTTAGGATTCTAGAGTCTAAGAAAATGTCTCTTCCTCCATGGGAATAAGAAAAAGTCAGGTCTTCTCTTTCCCTATCAAGTTTTGATACATTGTATATGGGGGATGTTGCTTCCGTGCATGGAATTTTTTCTTTTGGAGCGTTCATATTAATGCAAAGACTAAAAGTTGATAGGGAAAGGATAAGACCATACGCTTTGTATGTTTGAGCATTTCCAAAACATAATTTTGGACCGTAACTGTTAGTCATTACACGGCAATGACCGATGGAAGAGCCAACTTGTTGACAAATTTCATCAATTAATAACCTTTGAAATTTCTCTTTATAATATTCTTCGATTTCTCTTCATTGGCTGTTTGAAAATGTGAACTGTTGACTAAATTGAATGATGCATGGATATATGACGTGTGTCCTAACTCATTGACTTATTATTAAGGAGGGCTTCAACTCTCACCATCACAAGCATCTACTAACTTTTTTATTAACGCACTTGCGTTTGATTTCTTATAGTAAAACAAAAGTCGCTTATTAACTATTCTAATAAAATTAATACAATATTTAAATTTTCAATCCTATATTAATTTTATATATTTGAGAACACTTCAAGAATTTTGCGTATAAGAAAAGTCCTGTAAAATTTTAAAAAGCAAGAAATAGTAAAAATCGTTAGAAACATTGTGGAGAATTCCACTTGCCTCTCCGAAGAGACTTTAATTTAGATTTGTCATATTATTCTAAATTTAAGGCACCAAATTCCTTGAATTGTCTTGTTTGCCCAAAACAGCTTTAAAAAACACGAGTTAGGTAGATGTTGTCATGTCGCTAGTAATCAACAAGCTGTCTAAATAGATCGTGATCAATATGGCTTATGTAGAAATTAACAAGAATAGTCTAGGTTGTGTGTCACATCTAAAAGAAAGATGAGATAGCCAAATTTTATTAGTTCTTAAATGCTAATCAAAGTGCGTTTTTTTTCGCAAAAAAAGTTTTCCAACATTTTCCTCATTTTCCAGCATTTGGTTTATTTAAAAGAATGAACTAATAGAAAATGTTTTTCTAGTCAACAAAAAATATTTTCCTATCAAAAATCAAATTCAGGAAAACAATTTCTCCTTTGAAATAATTAGAAAACATTTTCCAAAATGTTTTCCTAGTGTCGAGTCATTGGTCAATGAAAATTTTATTCTTGTAAACAATTTAAAAAAATTGAATTTTTTATTATTTTAAATAATTGAATTTATTATTGTTATTTATTTGACCTTTTTTTCTTTTCTCTTTTTCTTCCTCCTTCTTCCCCCTTCTTCCTCCGCCGATGGTGACCAGCCAATATGCGGGCTGGTAAGCTCAAGGCTCGACCGATCCAAGTAAGCTTGAGCTCGCCCAACCCGAGTTTTGTTGAGGTCGACGAGCTTGTGACTCACCAAATCCAGGTGAGCCCAAGCTCAGCCAAGGCTGGCGAGCTCGTGGTTCGACCGATCTAGGTGAACCCAAGCTTGCCAACCCAAGCTCCATGAGGCCAACAAGCTCACAGCTCACCTAGATTGGTTGAGCCCACGCTAAGCCAAGGCCGATGAGCTTGTGGCTTGCCCGATCCCAACGAGGCAAAGCTTGCCTGTGGTCATGGCCGGCTGATAGAAGCGGAGGAAGGGAGAAAAAGGAAATGAAAGAAAAGGAAAAAGAAAAGACAACAAATAAAATCAAAAATTCCATTTTTAGAAATGAAAATAAAATAATAAAGATTCGAATTTAAAAAAAAAAATTGCATGAAATAGTTATGAGATTGAAATCATTTTCCAACAATATCAACGAAAAACATTTTTGATCACATATCACCAAATAAAGTAAAACTAACTATATTCATGAAAGATGTTTTACCGGAAAGTATTTTCCTATATCATTGAGTTTTTGTAAAAAAAAAAAAAAAAAAAGCACTCTAAAGAGAGAGAAAGGAACAAGTTTGACTGTTAGGAGGAAAAGAGAAAATGGATTGAGACTCTCTAATTATATTAAGGGTGGTTTGTTCGAGGGAAAGTGTTTTTCGGGAATCCATTTTTCGAATTTTCACTCGTTTGGTTCACCGAAAATAATTAATCAACTGAAAACACTTTCGGGTCAAGAAAAATTCATATATAAAATTAGAAAAATGAATCCCCTAATTTAAGAAGATGAAAATATTTTCTAGAATTGCTCATTTTGAATTTATGAATATTTTCTTTTTCATTTCTTTTTCTTTTTCTTTTTTCATTTTCATTTCTTTCATTTTCTTTTTCCTTCTTCCTCCCTTCGCCAGTCACTGACCTCATCCCGTCAAGCTAAAGCCTCATTAGCCTCGCCGTGACAAGGTCAAGCTTGCCCGAGGCTGACGAGGCCAAACCTCATCCAAGGCAAGCCAAGTTAGCCGTCATCGAGGCTCAAAGATCTGTAGAGGGAGGAAGAAAGAAAAAAAGAAAAGAAAAGATATAATAAAATTATTCAAAAATTCATTTTTTTAGCTTAAAATAAAGTCAGGATATTGAGATCATTTTTCAAATAAAATCCAAACACTAGAAAACTTTTTCGATCATATATCACAAAACAAAGGAAAACTAATCATTTTCCAGAAAAACGATTTTTCTATTTTTTAGAAACAATAAGTTTTTCGTGAAATAAGCACATACAAATCCACATTTCAATCAGTCACCTCATGCTTTATGTGGAGCAAGTTTTTTGGTCCCATCACCGTCCCTTGCAATTGCAAGTATGCGATTTTAACTATTACTTTATCCCAGGCATAATAATATCAAGTCTTAAAATTAAATAAGCCTAATTAATGATTGTAAGAAGATAGAAACAACATAGAGAGGAAAGGAATAAAAGAATTGTTATAGGTAATAAAAAGATTGTCGACATCTAAATTTCGGCTACACTTTTAGTCATTTATTGCATAAAAAATTGTTGGGATCAAAATCATCCCCCAAACAAGAGATAATTTTTTGCATTGCATTTTAGGCATTTAGACATTATAGAGCATGTCCACATCCAACAAATTTCATCTAATATAGCTTCATCATGCTTGAATGTGAGAAGCCAGGGAAAAACCTTCAGTCGGCACCCATATTAGCAAATATCTTCAAAACATGCTCTACTACGAATCACGCCCGTGATGCGAGGAAAGGGGCAAATAGATTCTGCGCATGGCATTGGAGATAAGGAAGCAAATCAAGAAGACCAATCAATCCAGCAAATTTTCGGCCAGCCAAGGGGAGAGATTCGTGGAATGTTTTCAAGTGCAGCAAGTGAGAGAAATAAAGAAAGAAAAATAAGAGGAGCAAGCCGGATGAATGATTGCGGTAATGGGAAAGGAAATAGAGATTTGCTGCATCAGCCTCGCCATCGAATCTCCGTCAAGCAGAGCGTCTTGCATCACCTTCCACGGTTGATTCCAGTAACATCAGTCTCCCCGCCATCGTGCTTTAGTCTGACGCCCAGCGAGCAACCTGCCGCTGTCTGAGATCTCCAGTGTCCAGGCGTCCACTGCTTGAAGTCATCGTCCATAGCCGCGCCTACAAGTTCCTGGCGATAATCCACATCCGTGCATGTAAACCAGCCTTCGTTGAGCCAAATCTCAGCGCCCCCCCATAAGCCAAGCCGGCATTGCCGACGCTCGGGTCTTGCACAGCCATTTTACTAAATCAAATATACCCAACAAAAAATCCAGCTAGCCCTCTGTAGCTCCTCAGTCTTCCAATCGCAAAGCGTTAATATGGAACCCCGAGTCAAATACGACCGTATCGAGCACCAGTGAAGGAATCTTTTGAAAGAATTCAAAGATGATGGAAGAGAAGCGAAGGATTTTTGTTATTTCCTCATTCTGATTGTAGATTGTACAGATTCTAAGTATATAGAACTAGCTTTGTACAATTAGTGGAAATAAAGAATTCTATGTATCAACTCAGATTCTATTCTATCAATCTAACATCAATCTAATCTTTAATTGATGTAAATACATAATCAAATCTAAATTTTCCAACTGGCTGTCGCATATCTTCTAACACTCCCCCTCAAGCTGGTGGCTTGTAGATATACAAGACGCCTAGCTTGCTCAATAGATATGCGTGCTGCCGATGCCATAGGGGTTTTGTAAAAATATCTGCTGGCTGATCAGCTGTCCCAATTCCTTCTGTCTTGATCACCCCTTCTTGAATTTTGTCTCGTGTAAAGTGACAGTCTACTTCAATGTGCTTAGTTCTCTCGTGCACTATAGGATTTGCTGCCAACTTGAAAGCTGCATCATTGTCGCAATACAATTTGGTTGGTCCCTGCACTTGAACTCCAAGTTCCTTGAGTAAACCCCGTATCCATACTATCTGGCAAGTGGTTTTGACCATGGCTCGATACCTGCTTCAGCCGAGGATAAAGATACAGTAGGCTGCTTCTTGGTCTTCCATGAGAGGAGTGAATCTCCTAATTTAATGCAATATCCAGTGACTGATCTTCGATTGGTAGGACATGTAGCATAATTAGCATCACAATATGCCTTCATTCTCATGTCACATTGCTTGGATAAGAGTATTCCCAGTCCTGGACACTTCTTCAAATACTTTACAACTTTTAATGCAGCCTCCAAATGAGACTGCTTGGGACTGTGCATAAACTGGCTGAGTGTCTGTACTACATAGGAGATGTCAGGTCTAGTCATAGTTAGGTATATGAGCTTCCCGACCAATCTTTGATATCCCGATGGATCTCTGAGTATGGGATCATCATTTTGTGATGTGCCCTTATCATACTCTGCAGTTGTCAGCTTAGAGTTTTGCTCAATGGGAATCACGGCTGGTCTGCATCCCGACAAGCCTGCTTCTGATATAATTTCTAAGGCAAATTTGTGCTGACTAAGGGAAATTCTTTGATCAGATCGAGCAATTTCAATTCCAAGAAAATATTTAGGTGCTCCTAGATCTTTAATGTGAAAGGTAGCACGTAAATAATTCTTGAATTTGTCTATGGCAGTCTTATCATTTCCCATAACAAGTATGTCATCGACATATATCATCAGGTAAATGGATGACGGCATAGTCGTGCTTGGACTGTTGGAAGCCTGCTGATGTGAGGGCATTTGCAAATTTGGCGTACCATTGCCTGGATGCTTGCTTCAATCCATAGAGGGATTTACGGAGATGACATACTTTATTCTCCCCCTGTCTCCGTATACCTTGAGGAATATCCATATAAATTTATTCATCAAGATCGCCGTGTAAGAAGGCATTGTGCACGTCCATTTGATGTAAGCTCCAGTCATTAATAGTAGCGACAGTCAAGAAAGAACGGACCGTGACATCGGTGGCAACTGGAGAGAATGTCTCGTGGTAGTCGAAACCTTCCTTTTGTGTGAATCCTTTTGCAACCAATCGTGCCTTGTATCGTTCAATGGAACCATCAGCGCAATGCTTTATCTTGTAGACCCATTTGCAACCAATTGGCTTACGACTAGGTGGGAGTGAGACAAGATCCCAAGTTTTGTTTTCCTCAAGGGCTTGAAGTTCTGCTTTCATAGCCTATTGCCATTTTGGGCTAATCGACGCCTCATCATAACTAGAGGGTTCTTTCTCTTTTGATATGCGACTAATACAGTATCTGTGTTCTTGTGATAGTCTATGAAAGGAAACATATGATGAGACTGGATATTGAGTACCTTGAGAGTGATGACTTGCACAAATATAGTCTTTAGTCCACGTGGGTGGTCGTGTGCTTCGACCGGAACGCCGTGGATGGATGACTTCCATGTTTGTCTCATTGTGGGGTAAGGACTCAATATGCTGATCTTCCTCAATGTTGTTGGGATCTTCGGGTCTTGATTCCAAAATATCGGCTGAGTGATTTGTCTCCTCCGTGGGCGTTGATGTTGGTGTCTGGAGAAACGAATTGGAAGGAGGAGCATGCCTTGATTCTGCTATTGGAAGATAGGTATGGCCTTGATGTGATACTTCATCAACCAAGATACCACGAGAAGGATCTGACATCCCTATGTTTTCATCTATAGCTGCTTGCTCAGAGAAAGGAAAAACATCTTCATGAAAGGTGACATCGCGACTAACCAGAAATTCCTTTGTGGAAATGTCAAGGACCCGATATCCTTTCTTCAAGTTGGGATATCCCATAAAAATGCATCGCCAGGCACGTGGACTTAACTTGTCTCTAGGTCCAACTGTTGCAACATAATAAAGACAGCCGAAAACCTTGAGATGCTGTAGCTCTGGTTTCTTTCGGAATAATAATTCAAATGGAGTTTTTCCTTAAAGAATCCGAGTTGGCATACGATTGATTAAATAAGCCGCTGTCACAACACAGTCTCCCCAATAATCATCTAGAATTGATGCTTGGAACTTCAAAGCTCGTGCAACTTCCAATAGATGTCGATGTTTTCGCTCTACCACGCCATTTTGTTGTGGGGAATATGCACATGAGCTCTCATGTTCTATGCCATGAGTAGTGAGTAATAGAGAGCAATCATTGCTGAAGAATTCATTTCCATTATCAGTGCGTATCCGCTGGATGGGTTTCCTGAACTGATTCTTTGATAGTGCGAGAAAATTTTTTAGATGGGAATAAGTTTGATTTTTAGACTGCATCAAGAAAATCCATGTCGCACAAGAGTAATCATCTACTATGGTGAGAAAATATCTAGACCCATCATGATTTATTGTGTGGTAAGGTCCCCATATGTCTACATGGATCAAGGAAAGTATCTCGCTAGATCGGGAGCTACTAGACGGAAAAGGGGCACGAGATTGTTTGGCAAGAGGACATATGGGGCATTGTGGAAATGGAAAAGAGGCACTGTGTCCCAATCTCAAATGCATAATGGAATTTCTATCATTGGTAGTCAAATTACACAATGACTTATTTAAGGAATTGCAAGAAAAATTGAAATTACTTGAGAAACTATTCCAGAAAAAGAGGCCTTTTGAGAGACTATCCAAGTCCATCAGTTTCCCAGTCGAACGGTCCTGAAAGAGACACGTGTCAGCATTGAAAATGACTCTGCATGAATTTTCTTGGCAAGCTTTTGAGACTGAAATGAGATTAAATTGGAATTGTGAGACATAGAGAACATTTCTTAGGGTGATTTGTGGACTCAGGTTAACTGCCCCTGTCTTATTGACATAAGTAATATTTCCATTGGGCAATTGTACGGAAATAGGGAAATTCAATTTGTCATTCAAACTTGAGAAAGATTTCTTGTCACATATAATGTGATCGCTTGCCCCTGAATCAATTATCAATGCCTTTCTGGATATTGAGTTAATCAAGCAATGAGTAATACCTAAGAAACTCGCTCCCTTGTTCGAGAAGTCCATTTTTTGAAGTGCCTGCATCAGCTGATGATATTGACTGTGTGAGATGGGTTGGTCAATTTTTTTATCGGTCGGTCTAATAACTTGATAGGCTGCTGAAATTCTTTTCTCCTTTTCACCGGGCTTTCCATGTAATTTCCAGCAATTTTCAACTGAGTGATTAGTACGTTTGCAATAATCACAAAATAATTTATTCTTGCCTTTAAATTTTTTTCCAAAATTCCTTGTGGACGTGGCAAAGATCTGGTCGTCCGTCCCTTTAAGTGCAGCGAAGATCTGGCCGTCAGATTCCTTGAGCGCGGACTCTTGTCCACCGTTGGATCCCAGCAAGAGATCGAAGGCGTGTGGGCCGTCAGATCCTCGCGCTGCATCTGGACCGTCCATCCGGTCTGTTTTAAGGAGCTTCGACTCCTCATCCCCCCCAAACCCTAATTTCATTCGCCTCTCTCGATTTAGGGTTTGGGTCCTGGCGGTTGTGTCTCGTCGGTCTCCACGGGCTGTTGCAAGTGCGACGCTCTCGCTGCTCCTGTGGTGCTCCGACGTCGCGAGTCGCTGACTCTCTTCCTGTACCGCCAGCTGAAAGATCCATCCAATTGGTGGCATGGGATCCATGGCGAGGATATGTGAGCGAAAGCCGAGGTAGGTTTCGTTCAAAATAAGGAGAAAGCGTGTAGCTTTCTCCCTGTCTTTGATGGATCTGTATTGTTTGAGTGTGGATTCTGGTCCCTCGAGTTTTTCTTCGGCCGCCTCGAGGTTGTTCCACAGTGATGAGAGCCTATTAAAAACGGCCGTGATCATCATATTGCCTTGCTTCAATTCGATGAGCTCCTGCATCAAGGTAAAAATTTTCGCTTGGTCCAGCTTCCCGTACATTTCCTTGATATTCTCCCACATGTTTTGGGCATCTTCGGTTGGCGAAAGCCCTACCGCGACCTCTAGGGAGATGCAATTGCCGATCCAGGTACGGATCAGGCGGTTGCTCTTCCTCCAGAGTCGTGCTAGGCGTTCCTCCACGGGAACCGGGATGGTTCCATCGAGAAAACCATCTTTGTCTTTGGTTGCTAGGGCGCGCCAGAATTCTTGTGACCACCTTGTGTAGTTCTCTGGCCCGGTCAGCTGCTGGTTGATTAGCCGCAGCTCTGGCCCGTTGGCATTGGAAACAAATAGTGGATCACCGGGTTCAGGTAGTCCGGTGAGCGCTGTCGCTGGAAACGGCAGAAAGCTGGGCGCAAAGTTCGAGTAGGTATTCGCCCCTTGACCCAATTCGGTTGACCCAATTGGATACCCTGCATGATGAAAACTCAGGTAGGGATTTGTTCCCATACTCGGGTCTCCCGATCTGCTCATCTACTTCGATCCGTTGGCTGGGTTTGCCCCATTCGTGATTGGTGGACCCCCATCGGCTTGGACGTAGCTCTGGTGGCCCACGAAAGCAGATGATGACGAATTTGGGTTTGCCCCAAAGTAAAATGGATACGGAATCCATTGGTATGGTTGACCCGCTAAGGGTTGCCCCACATTTAGCTGAGTCTGCGTGGGTCGCCACTGTACAGGTACAAGTTGAGGCTGCGTTTGTTGATCCACGGCTGAGTGATGTTCAGCCTGTGAATCTTGAGGCATCTCTTCAATTGGTGTGTTGCCGGAGGCAGAGATACTGGCTCGTGGAGAAACCATGGTGAGTAAAAAAAATTCCCTTAAATTTGCTGATTCTAATGCCGAATGTAACCCTTTTCTGTAGGTTGGAGATGTTTTTGGCGGAAGGATAAAGCGGAAGCAAAACAGAAGCCTGGAGGCTCTGATACCATGAAAGAATTCGAAGGTGATGGAAGAGGAACGAAGGATTTTTGTTATTTCCTCATTCTGATTGTATATTGTACATATTCTAAGTATATAGAACTAGCTTTGTACAATTAGTGGAAATAAAGAATTCTATGTATCAATTCAGATTCTATTCTATCAATCTAACATCAATCTAATCTTTAATTGATGTAAATACATAATCAAATCTAAATTTTCCAACTGGCTGTCGCATAACTTCTAAGATCTTTGATGAGTTCTTAGTACTTGATAATTCTCTCTGATGGAAACGATTCTATATCTTTCCATGTTTATGCTCTGCTATTTGAGGCGTTTGCTTTGGCCTGTGGTCATGCAAGGTGCAGAGACGGAAGTCCGTAGCAAGTGCAAAGAAGTTGTGCTTTCAGAATCCCATTATGGTTTTTCATTCCTTTTGAAAAGCCAAATAAGCGTGTTTATCTGGGGCGGTGCAAGAGACGAAAGTTCAAATGAGTGTGTTTATGCTACGTTTCTTAACGTGTCTGCTGTGGCCTGTAGTCAGGCATGGTGCTTTCTTGAATTGCCAAGTCTTTTTGACTGAAGAATTGCTAAGTTAAGATAATTTTTTGGGGCAGCATAATAATCTTCTGTTGCTAGACACTTCGGCCATTAGAGAGACAAGACTGACTTTAAAATAAAAAACCGATATGTAATTACTTAGCCAAAGCATTCATATTGAAAAGAGTTATAACACTCTAAGTGGTGCATCTATCATGCAAATGCGGGAGTCGTTATATGTTAGAAGCCTTAAGGGAAACTGGAAATTGGAATTCAAATGTTGCTGCACATATTTTATTACTTTCGCCTTTCACAGTTATCATGAATTTACTCTGGCCGTGCTCCCTAAATATGAGAACCGTCGTTCAAGCCCGAACCAGGACTCCAAGCTTCGACCGACTGCTTAAATTTCTCGGGCATAGCCATACTGTCGAGATCCTCTCTTATAGCTCCCTTCTCTTTCAAGGACTCGATGACATCAACAATGGCGCGTGCTTAACCATAGAGCGCTGTGAGCGGGGTGTACCATCAATTGAAGGCCCATCTCTTTCAGCGCCTCGGCAGTGTGCAATGGCGTGACTCCACCTTCAATCACATTGCATGCTCTGTAGCCTTTCGTACACCGTCCTATCTCCTTGAGCTAGCTCATCGTCATCTCTCGGTGCCTCCACAAAGAAAGCATTAGCTCCTGCCCGCAAGTTTTACTACAATAAGCAACACGAGCTAGGAAACCAAAAAAACGTTTTCAATTATTCGTTTCAAATGAAATTCTATCAATGCTTTAGCAGGTATCACTATCCTCCATCATGTGGTCTTGAAAGAACCAATAAACATTGTTCGAACAGCTCGACCATCCAGTGAACGCTAAGAAACGACAAGCGGATTCACATAGTAAAATGAAAAATTGACAGAAATCATCGTACAAACATTTGATCGGTTAGGATCTGTTGCCGATATTTCCTTTTCTTTTCCTTCTTCAGATAGAGCATCAGACAGCAAATGTCTTGACAATTCTAGCCATTGGGCGAAACAACTAAAAGAACTGTGCTATGTAATTTTCATGAAGAGCAATTGTATCCCTACCAGAAGTAAACAATTAATCAGTTCCAACTGATAAAGGTCTAATTTTGACTTCATAAGCCACTTTGACGACCATCCTATAAATGTATATCTTCCCTCGCACAATTTCATGAGCAAGCTTAATCGCTGAACTCCTTATGTTGCAGAGACGAGTATTGGAGATAATGGGTGATAATGGGAGTCAAGAGTGCAAGGGTTAGAGAAGAGGCAAATGGAACATGAAAAAAGGCAAGGAAGAAATAAAGAAGTCGAAGCAGTAGGGAAATTTTGGGAGAATATTGTATTTCTTCAACTTGAAAGGATCACATGTACAATGTTCTGTATATATAATACAAAGTATATAAAATGAAAGGAAAGAATGTATTCTAAAAAATCATTTCTAATCTCAAATTGATTCATTCTAAATCATGATTGATTTTATGTATCAATCTCAATTTGAATAGATGTCCTTGCTTTCGAGCATAACTTCCAACACTCTTCTTAAGCTGGTGGCTTGTAAATGTTCAAAACACCTTAGCGTGTTGTCTGAAACATAGAGGTTTGGTGAAAACATCCACAAGCTGTTCCGCAATTCTGATTCCTTTTGTTTCAATTATTCATTTTTGGACTTTATCTCGAATAAAGTGACAATTCACTTCAATGTATTTCATTCTTTCATGTATTATGGAATTTGCTAGAGTTTAAGAGCCGCATCATTGTCGCAAAACAGTTTGGTTGATCCCTTTACTTGTACCTCGAGGCCCTGAAGTAGGCCTCGTATTAATACTATCTCATAAGTGTTTTTCGATGTGCACCTTTCAAGTGAAGCTGGCCAGGTCCTTCATTGCCTCATTGCAAGTCTCCTTCCAAACGGCCCAGTCGAGCATCGAGGGGACAACCGTCCTGTTCCTCATGCCATTACGATCCTCCCTACTGAAATTGAAGGACTTGCATAACTGCAAGGATTAAAGCTCCACATGTCACGCCCTGATCCTTGGATGCGCACACATCCTTCTACTTAGTCGTTTTTAGAATGCGATATCCTAAGACTATGTATCGCCGACCCTTTCATTTATTAAGCACATGCGGAAGCAATTATAAATCCCCAAACAATAAAACAATGGGATAGACTAGTAGGCCACATTTATCATCATGAAAACACATAATTAAACTTTCATACATATCACAACAGACTTTCATTATACTTCATAGTATTATTCAATAAGGTTTGATTTAACAAATCTCCAAATATTCACAAGGTTTTCGAAATGGGGGAGGTCTCAATCCTTTTGCAGGTCATAGTCAAGATCATCTTTTTCACCCTCCTCTAACTCTTCGCCAGGCTTTTCCTGAGATCCTCCTCTTCGAGATTTTCCACCTAAGGACCTGAAATTGGTTTTTCTACAACAACCAATGAGACTATGTCTCAGTGATTTCTACCTCCTAAGACTCGATTAAGAAACCAATACACCACCAGGTTACCTAGCACAGCACGAGTCAGATGACTTATCTTGGCATCAGTTTCCAACCTGCAATTTAAGGTTATGCACATATGCCTCATATATTGCATTAAAACAATCAATCAATTCACAACCACTGGATCAACTCATTGATCGATCAACCTAGTCGATTCACATGTCAGTCAGACCATCTCTGGATCACTTCACTTCCCATCATCACACCTCCAGTAGTACACTTAGTCACAGAGCTTCAATACTGCTCTCGGGCGTTACTTCTGCCAAGGTGACGTGTATAATGGACAGCACTCGTGCGTTCTTTAAGGTGCCGTTTTCACCAATGATATCCTCCGTCACCGAACCACGTATGTCCATACTGCTGCATGTAATAAACAGTACTCGTGCATTCTTTAAGGCATCGTTTTCACTAGTAATATCTTTTAATCACCGAACCACGTATGTCTCATTACATCGTTCCTGATTGGTTTCAGCCGAGAATTTCCTCAATTCACTTTCACAGTTCCCTCTACTTTACAGCTCAACAATGCTAAATAGTCATACTCGGCCATCAACCAATCAATTACTCAATTTCATTCAATTTGGAATAAATCCCTAATTTGCACAATCAATTCAATTTCACGCAATGTAGAGCTCAAATAAATAAATGGACTGCACCACGACAATCAGCACGAAATTCCGATCATCGGCCATCCCGGGTGAATTTTCGGAAAAAAAATAAATAATTAATTAATTAATTTCGAAAATTAATAAATAATTATAATAAATCCAATTTAGGCCCGTATTGCGAAATTGAAGCCTGATAAGGGTCGGGAAAAATCCCGAGATGCATTTAATAATTAATAGGATATGTCTACTTGCTAAATGCACGTTTAATTTAACTAACATGCATTAATAAGTCTCTAATTTAATTATTTTAGTCTAATCTATCCATCTAATTGCAATTAATTAAATCTAATCAACCCTTAGGCATATTAGTCTACTAATAAAGCATTAGTGAGTAAAACTCACTTGCATCAAGCGAAGACCGGGACATGGCAACGACGACGCAACAACGGTCGAAAATGGGCTCGCGACGACTCCCACGGGGTTGGACCGGGCCTTGACCTTGGCTTGACAAATCTCAGCCGAACTAAGATTTTTTCTTGCACTAGACTGGGCTTCCTTTGGACTGGGCTGAACTCAACTGGACTTGCGGCTTGCTGGACTTGAAATTAAACTGAAAATGGGCTGCTCTCTTTGGGCTAAAATGAGCCAAAATCTTATGGGTTATTGGACTTCAAATTGCTGGACTGAGCTTGGGCCAAATAACCTACAAGGACTGAACTGGATCCATGGGCTTGCTTGCTGGATTTCTCGAAGATACTAGGCTGAAATTTGCTGACCTCTTGCGGTTTGATTGGCTGGACGAGCGGGCCAATTGCTGGGCTGAAGACACGGTTGGCTAATCGTGGACCACTTTGTGAAGATCAACGGCGAAGGAGCAGCTGCTTCGTGAGATTTTGGTTCAGAGGAAAACGCCTGGCAACTAACACGGATGCTGGCAGCGGCTCCGTGGGGTGTTGCTTTGCTCAGTGGACCGCGTGGCTTCCTTCGGTGGTCTTTAGAGTCCTCTTGTTGACTGAAGAAGCAGCAGATGCTGCCAAATGGCAGCGAGGCAAGGCCCCTTGGTCAATTGAGGAGCCACGGTGCTCCTTGTTGACCGAAGCACGCCAAGGAGCTGGCCGTGTGGAGACAAGCTACAGGGGTCTTCAACGCTGGGGTTTCTTCCACGTTTCAGCCATTCAAGACTTCATGGATTTAGTTGGTGGAGGAGGCGTTGGATGCAGGGAGAAGGGACGCCTGGCAGTTGGTCTTCGTGGTCTTCAAAGCTGGGTCAACAATTGAAAATGGAAGTAGGCTGGTGGAGTCTTCGATTGGGGGTCTTCGCAGCGAGGAATGTCTGAGCAGAGGGAGGTGTTCCGTGAACTGGAGTTTTGAAGACAAAAAGAAATTGAAGAGAAGCCGCCCAGATGGATAGGAACGGAGGGGGCATGTGTGAGAAGGCAGCCAAAGGGGGGCCCAAGGTCATGAATCCTTATCCCCTCCATTGATGACATCGTCTCCCATTACTTTCCAACATAATAACCCATAAACTAATCCAAAATGAAATCAAAAAAATGCTGTCCAAGCATAATTCCGAATTTCACAATTTGGTCATCAATTTCTTCAATAAATTCCCAAATTGAGGCCCGATTTCAATGTAGAAAAATCCCAAAAGATTTTCTATAAATCCCCGACACATAAAAGCTTGGCCTGAAAGTAATTTTCCATAAATTTAACCAATCAGAATTTCTGTTGATTTTCCATGACGTCCGAACCCATTTTTCGTAAAAATCTCGGGACCTCCGAAAAATCTTCTGAGACTGAGTTAACTTTCCTAAAATAGCTCGTGACACCACAGAACTTTCAATTTCTGAAATCGAACTCAAATTGACAGTTAATTTCACTTCGACACACTTTTAGTGTGACTTAGACTACCGGGTAGTTTTCAGAACTTTTCAGGGCAATTGACTCATGGTCGATTTTCTTCGAGCCACAATAAATCCACTTGACACATTGGCGACTCTCGATTGTCGTGACAATCTCAAGGACTCAATTACAGACACATGGTACCAAAACGACAGAAAAATCAAATTAGTGCCGGTCGATGAGAATTTTCCAATTTAGTGGAGTCACCCACGATTGGTCACACATCTTAGTCGAACCAACCTATCTCTGATGTCAATCTAATCTCTTAGCACAGTCAAGAAGCCGATTCCTGATCGAATTCTCAAGTCTATTGCCTTAAAATTCTTTAATGGCTTACCCAGTTAGCCTAGTTATCTCGAGAGTGATTAGCTCTGAGAACAACCCTATAGATGCGTCAATGAAATACCCGATTAATTTAATAGAAAATAATACCGAAAATTCTGGATGTCACCCCACACATTGCTGTGATTGTTCAAGCTACCCCCACTGGCATTGTGGTTGAGGAGCATCTTGGGTACGAGGGTTTGGCAACACGTGATCCCATCGCACGCCCCGTCAATCACGTTATCAATCCTGGTGCACACGGAGAGGCAGCCGATCAAGAAGCCCTAGCCATTGGATCCTGCAATCACGGCGACCGTGTCACGGCCAATGGCGGTGAATTTGTTCTTGGTGTTAGAGAAAGGGAAAGCAGAGAGGACGGAGTAAGCAAAACTACGTGGCTGTTGCCATACGCTGGAATCTTTGTAGAAGTCTTTGCGAATGTAGGTGTTGATCCGAAGTTCACCATGGAGCGATATGTCGAGGACTTCGGTGTTGGAATTCCATAAGTAGGGTTTGGGGGTGGAGGTGGTGTTATCGGGGACCCTGCAGCCGATAACGAAGTATTCGTTCAAGGAGCAACCTTCCCCGATGCCAAAGGGGTAAGGGATGTAGACGTTTCTGTTATAATATATAACATGTAATATATTTTTATTATTCTAAATATGATCCTACTTATTGGTATTTCCAATAAATTCCGATGTTATTGCCAAATTTATCGCCCATGTGTATTTCGTGATATTTGCCCATTTATATGTTACCATAAGGGTTTTGATGAAAGATATTGTTAACGTAATAAACGGAATAAAAATGTCAGGTCATCTAGTTCAAACCCTATCACTATAGAAAAGCCACCATCAAATTTGAGGGGTATTGGCTAGTAGAATAGGACGTACTGATCTTCATATTGCAGATCGATCGTATTGTGTGGATCCATCAAAGGTTTTGAGGCTTTCCGCTTTTGCAGATTTCATCAATGGCTAGAGGTATGTTGATCTTTACGTTTCCGCATATCGATCCTAAATTCTATATGAATTTATCTGTGATTGATAAATCAGGGTCATCGAGTTTTAGTTTATATTTGTTCTAACAGTTGGTATCAGAGCATGTTTATAATCTCTGTCTTGGTGAAATTTTTGGAATTTATTTTCATTGAATTATGTGTGGGTAAATTCGGATTTATATATGGCTTGGATTGGAATTTAGAATTCCGGCCAAATTTGGGTGACCCACCATGCGATAATGGATTTGCATGATCACACTTCGGCATATTACTGATCCTCGGAGGTTAATCGAGCGTTGAAATTTTGGTGGTTAGGGTTTTATAGGGCAGATTGTTTTTTCGCTTAATTCCGGTCCATACATTGGTCGTTTTTGCTGGATCTTGAATTTATTCGTGCGTCCCGACGTTCTCTTCGAAACCCATCAACCAATTTGGTCAGACATGGGTTGTGGGAGGAGACCCAGAGGCGGAACAAGGCTGGTCACGGCGGAAGAAGCGACGGAAAAGAAGAAAGCCCAAAAAGAAGGCTTCGGGGGCGTGGGCTATAGCGAGCGCGTGCAACGCACGCACTCGAGGAGCTGCAATGGGCGCTGCGTCACACGCGCCCGAGGGACGGCGCCCGAGAGGCTGAAGTGAGCCCGTGCGTTGCACGCCCGAAGGGGAAAAGCACGCCTGTGTTGCACGCGCGCCTAGGATTTCTCGATTTTGCCCTCCACATTTCGGAAAATTGCAATTCTACCCTTGCCCGCATCAAATTTCGATTTTGCCCCCTGGGAGTAGAAATTTACAATTTTGCTGTTTTGGGCGTAAAATTCTTGTTTTACCTCTTAAAAGTAAAATTCCAATTCTAGCCTTGCGTGCAAAATTCCAGTTTTACCCCTTTTGCACATGATTTTACTGTTCTACCCTTATGTGCAATTTTATGAATAATTTCTCATAAAATTATATGTCTAGTGATCCGTATATATTTAATTAATTAAAGATTAGCCACAGCATCTTTGATTATATTAAATTATATACATTAAGAGCTTTTGGATCACATATAGTAAAAGACAATAATTGTGATTAGTCACATTAATATTATGAATTTCATCCCACAGGAATTTTCATTATACTAATGTGATTAATTAGGATGAAATATTATTTTATCTTTCTTAATTTACCCACAGGAATTAAGGAAGGAAATATAATTTGATAGTTTCATCATGAAGTAATTATGAATCAATTTAAATCAGAAACTTAGCCCACATGCAGTTTTTGATGTTATGCGATTAATATTTTATAACATGTTTTACATTGATAAAATATGATTTAAGTTTATTTGCCTCAAATATATTGACACATAAGTTTTATTTAATTATGATGCAGTCTTACCACCTATGATTAATTCTGGCATAATTGTTCCCGAGCTTAATGGAAATAACTTTAAAGAATGGAGGTAAATTAGTTATTCTTCAATTGGGGTGCATAGATCTTGATTATGCTCTAAGATCAGATGAACCATCTGAACCTACTAAGAATAGTATTCATGCTGAGCATACTCGTTATGTTCAATGGGAGCGGTCCAACTATCTCAATGTGATGTACATAAAGACAAAACTCTCTGCTAGCATTCGTGGTTCAGTCATTCAGCATAACAATGCCAGGGAATTGCTGAAGGCTATCGATGCACAATTTGAGTCTTTAGAAAAGGCGCATGCCATGACCCTAATTATGAAGTTCTCCTCATTGAAGCTTACTAGTGTAAAAGGTGTGTGTGAGCACATCATGAAAATGAGGGACATTGCAGCTCAGCTAAAGAATCGTGAGGTTGGGATATCAGAATCCTTTCTTGTATACTATATTCTAAATGCTCTCCCACAAGAGTATGCCCCTTTTAAGATCTCTTACAACACACATAACACTAAATAGTCAATCAATGAACTCATGACCATGTGTGTTCAAGAGGAAGAGAGGCTACTCATAGAGAAAGGAGAAAGTGCTCATATGGCAACACAAGATAAGTATAAAGGGCAAGGCAAGCATAAGGGAAAAGGTAAGATGCCTCTAACTCCCCAAGTTGGCATTAAAAAGGGATCCAAGTGCTTCTTCTTTAAAAAGAAGGGGCATATGAAGAAGGATTGCGCCAAATTTAAGGCCTGGCTCAAAAAGAAAAGTAACCAACTCGCATGTGTTTATTATAAAACTAATATGGTTGATGTGAGTCACAACACTTGGTGGATTG
Source organism: Eucalyptus erythrocorys (assembly GCA_014182555.1). Classification (NCBI taxonomy): domain Eukaryota; kingdom Viridiplantae; phylum Streptophyta; class Magnoliopsida; order Myrtales; family Myrtaceae; genus Eucalyptus; species Eucalyptus erythrocorys. The sequence goes on from CM024602.1 coordinate 50,583,708, forward strand.
ATTCTAGTTCTTCAATCCACATTTTGAATTCCTTGCATGGTTTTTAGAACCAGCAAAAACCAATGGGAAGTGAACAATACATCTATTCAGGAAATAAGATGCGCTCGCGTGTGGAAGCTATTGAGACATGCAGATTAGTTCTCAGTAGTGGTTTTGTTTTAATTTTAGAAAGGACCTTTTATATTTGTAGTTTTTCTAGGAATTTAATTTCGGTTTCAAGACTAGTACCTTTGGGATACTCCTTTGAATTTTCAAATTCAACATTCAATTTATCGTATAAATCTGAAATTGTAATCTGAAATTGTTGGGAGTGGTATTTTGTTTGATGGTCTCTTTCAAATTAATTTACAAGACAATACCATTAATAATGCGATGCACGTTCATGATAATGCTGGTGTAAAACGAAGTGTTGTGAATGAGGATTCCTCTATGTTGTGGCACCAGAGATTGGGACAATATCTCCATGGATAGAATTAAGAGACTAGTAAATGATGGAGTACTTAATACTCTAGATTTGACTGATTATGACACTTGTGTGGAATGTATAAAGGGAAAATAGACCAACAAGTCAAAGAAAGGTGCTAAGAGGAGTGCAGAAATATTAGAAATCACACATATAGATATTTGTAGTCCTGATATGGACTTAAATGGTCAGAGATACTTCATTTCTTTCATAGACGATTATTCATGATTCATGTATCTCTACTTGCTTCGTAATAAGCATGAAGTACTAGATGCCTTTAAGGTGTTTAAAACCGAAGTAGAGAAACAATGCAACAAGCAAATTAAGATCGTGAGATCAGATAGAGGTGGAGAATACTATGGTAGATACACTAAAGATGGACAAGCACCTGGTCCATTTGCGAAGTTTCTTGAAGAGCATGGGATTATTGCCCAATATACTATGCCTAGTTCACCGGATCAAAATGGTGTTGTAGAAAGAAGAAACCGAACATTATTAGACATGGTGCGGAGTATGCTCAGCAACTCCAAACTTCCTAAGTTTTTGTGGACTGAGGCTCTTAAAACGGCTATATACATATTAAACCGAGTTCTAATCAAGGCTGTTCTAAATACGCCTTTTGAGTTATTCAAAGGTTGGAAATCGAGTTTGCGACATGTACGTGCTCGGGGATGCCCATCTGAAGTAAGAGTCTACAATCCATAGGAAAAGAAGTTAGATCCAAGGACTATAAGTGGGTATTTCGTTGGATATGCCAAAAAGTCAAAAGGATATAGATTTTATTGGCCATCTCACACCACTAGGTTTGTTGAATCAAGAAATGTTAAATTTCTTGAGAATGACCTGATTAGTTGGAGCGATCAATTCAGGAACTTTTATCCCGAAGAAGATCATTCAGATACTCAACCTTCCACCTCAGGTACTGGATTGGTTATTGCTTATAATGCCCCTTCAATTCAACCGATCGTTGAGCAACTAATCATTGAAGATTCACAACCTGCTGATATTGTGGACTGAGGCTCTTAAAACGGCTGTATACATATTAAATCGAGTTCCAACCAAGGCTGTTCTAAAGATGCCCTTTGAGTTATTCAAAGGTTGGAAATCGAGTTTGCGACATGTACATGCTTGGGGATGCCCATCTGAAGTAAGAGTCTACAATCCATAGGAAAAGAAGTTAGATCCAAGGACTATAAGTAGGTATTTCGTTGGATATGCCAAAAAGTCCAAAGGATACAGATTTTATTGGCCATCTCACACCACTAGGTTTGTTGAATCAAGAAATGTTAAATTTCTTGAGAATGACCTGATTAGTTGGAGTGATCAATTCAGGGACTTTTATCCCAAAGAAGATCATTCAGATACTTAACCTTCCACCTCAGGTATTGGATTGGTTATTGCTTATAACACCCCTTCAATTCAACCGATCATTGAGCAACTAATCATTGAAGATTCACAACCTGCTGATATTGATCTGGTAGACCCAACTGTTCAGCAATTACCAAATACTGTTGAGCTTCAAGTTGAACAACAAACTCCTCAGGAGGATGTTGATGCAACATTAAGAAGGTCTACTAGAATAAAGAAATCAGCAATTCCTAATGACTATATTGTGTATCTACAGGAATCTGACTATAATGTTAGAGCTGAAAGTGATCCCAAGACGTTTTCACAAGCCATGAGCTATAATAAATCCTATTTATGGGACAATGCCATGAAAGAAGAGATGAATTCTATGGCATCTATGGCATCAAACGAAGTTTGGGATTTAGTAGAATTGCCTGATGGTGTGAAGGCCATTGATTGTAAATGGGCTTTCAAAACTAAGAAGGATTCATTAGGTAATATAGAGAGATACAAAGTGAGACTCGTTATCAAGGGATTTACTCAAAAGGAGGGAATCGATTATACGGAGACGTTTTCTCCTGTATCCAAGAAAGATTTTCTTCGTACTATTTTGGTATTGGTTGCTCATTTTGATATGGAGTTACATCAAATAGATGTGAAAACGGCGTTCCTCAATGGAAAATTGGAAGAAGTGGTTTACATGAAACAACAAAAAGGATTCTTCTCTAGTGCTGGTGAGCATTTGGTATGCAAGCTTAAAAGATCTCCATATGCCTCAAAATAAGCATCCCGCCAATTGTACTTAAGATTCCATGAGGTCATCTCTTCATTCGGTTTTATAGAGAATGTCATGGATCAATGCATATACTAGAAGGTTAGTGGGAGCAAAATTTGTTTCCTTGTACTATATGTAGATGACATTTTACTTGCAATCAATGACAAGGGATTGTTATATGAAGTGAAACAATTTCTCTCTAAGAGTTTTGATATGAAGGATATGGATGAAACCTTTTATGTCATTGGCATTAAAATCCATAGAGATAGATCTTGAGGTATATTTGGACTATCTCAAGAAACTTATATCAATAAGGTCTTAGAGAGGTTTCGGATGAAAGATTGTTCACCAAGTATAGCACCGATTGTAAAGGGTGATAGGTTTAATTTAAACCAATGCCCAAAGAACGATTTTGAAAGGGAACAAATGAAGAACATCCCATTTGCTTCTGCTGCCAGAAGTTTAATGTATGCTCAAGTTTGCACTTGACCTGACATAGCATTTGCTGTGGGAATGTTAGGAAGATACCAAAGTAATCTAGGTATGGACCACTGGAGAGCTGCAAAGAAGGTGATGAGGTACCTTCAAGGAACTAAGGGACATATGCTTATGTATAGACGGACAGACAACTTGGAGGTAGTTGGTTACTCGGACTCAGACTTTGCTAGCTGCATTGATTTCCATAAATCAACATCAGGATATATTTTTATGTTTGCTGGCGAAGCTGTATCCTGGAGGAGTGCAAAACAAACCTTGGTTGCCACTTCCACTATGGAGGCAAAGTTCGTTTCCTGTTTTGAGGCCACCTTACATGGCGTGTGGTTAAAAAGTTTCATATCGGGGCTTAGAATTATGGATTCCATTACTAGGCCATTAAGAATATTTTACGACAATTCAACTGCAATTTTTATGGCTAAGAACCACAAAAGTGGTAGTCGAAGCAAGCACATCGACGTCAAGTATTTAGCCATCAGCAAACGTGTTAAAGAGAAGAAAGTGGTCATAGAACACATGAGCACTTGATTGATGATAGCTAATTCTTTAACTAAAGGCATACCACCAATGAGTTATAAGGATCATGTATTTAGAATGGGCATTGGTCCAATCATGTAAATTTTTCCTTATATGGAAGAATTTATGAGACTTTTATTTATTTATAATGTTTTTCTCAATACAGTTGTATACATTCAGTTATTCTGAGAAAAACAATTACGTTTGACCTGGAGTAAACATGAGGTTTATTCATTAAGTTATTTGATCAAATATGGGCTGATGAAATACATTGTGATATACGGAAGATAATACTCGCTCTAAGAGGACTCATCACCGTGATTCATGTGTTTTATTTCAGTATGAAGTTTATGTGGGTTTGGGTTAATAATTCATTTGATGGATTATTGGGATCAAGTGGGAGAATGTTATAATATGTAATATGTAATATATTTTTATTATTCTAAATATGATCCCACTTATTGGTATTCCCAATAAATTCCGATATTATTGCCAAATTTATCACCCACGTGTATTTCGTAATATTTGCCCGTTAATATGTTACCATAATGGTCTTGATGGAAGATAACGTAATAAACGGAATAAAAACGTCAGGTCGTCTAGTTCAAACCCTATCACTGTAGAAAACACACCATCAATTGTGCTGTGTGGATCCATCAAAGGTTTTGAGGCTTTCCGCTTTTGCAAATTTCATCAATGGCTGAAGGTATGTTGATATTTACGTTTCCACATATCGATCCCGAATTCTGTATGAATTTATCTGTGATTGATAAATCGGGATCATCAAGTTTTAGTTTATATTTATTCTAACAGTTTCCGCACGTTTCTTGGCTGTTGGAAGACACGGTTTGGGACGACGACCGCGATGCCAACGTTAGTAATAACTATCTAGCCATTGACATCATCCTCACTATCGCCGAAGGATTCCACTTTGAAGCCACCGCTCTCTCTCTCTCTCTCTCTCTCTCTCTCTCTCTCTCTCTCTCTCTCTCTCTCTCTATGCATGTAAATTTGGTGGGTCGTGGAAATGGATCATACGTGTTCTTATAACGAAGGAACACGTTTACTCATTGACAAAGCGCACAGCAGTGAAGTTTCACATATTCCTGTTTAAGGGAGGATTGACTTGGCGTATGGAAAGATCGCCACTAACAACACCTTGTCCCGGAAGTTTGGGATTCGTCCCATTCTACGTCCTCCTATTCAATTCTTCTTGTCTCTTTGCCCTCAAATATTAACTGGTACTTCCAATTCTACCCCAAAATATTGCCACAGGTAGAAAAAAGGGAAAATTACCAAAAAAAAGTTCTAAACCTATTGCAATTTTTTCAATTCAGTCCTAAACTTATTATTTTGACCAATTAAATCCTAAAGCTTTTACAATTATTCCAGATCAATCCATCTGGCCAAAATTGGTCGGCCGGTGCCGGTGAGCATTTTTTAATATTTTAATATTTTTAAAAAAATTTTATTAATTTTTTTCCTTTTTCCTTTTCTTTTTCCCTCCTCCCTCTTCCTCCCTCCTCCCTCCTCCTTCCTTCGGCTCCGGCGACCGGCCAAGCTGGCCAATCGCCGGATTGAGGCAATCCACCGGGGCGAGCCCCCTTGCCGGATCCGGCGGGGAGGCCTCACCAAACGCGACGGCGAGCCCCCCCGCCTAATCCCCTTGCCAGATCTGGTAGGGTTTCGGCGAGTCCCCCTTGCCGACAGTTAGAGCTCTTTCTGGGGGCGGTTTTGCCGGCGGGGCGGTTCGGTTCGACGGCGGTGGGTGGGTTGGCTTTTTTGCTTAGGGTTTTGTGGGGTTGATGTTCCTGAGGCTAATCCAGCCCCACGAGGGGCTCATCGGCCCCGACGACTTCGGCAGCGATAGCGGCGGGGGGATCCGTGCCTCGTGCTGACCTCCGATCCCAAGCTGCGGCTCCGTTGGACGACTGATCTCCACAAGCGCTTCGTTGATGCCGTCACCTAGCTCGACGGAGCGAGCAATGAGTCCCCACCGGATCTAGCGAGGGCTCGCCTCGCGATCGGTGGGCGGGCGAGCCCTCGCCGGATTCGGCGAGGGGGCTCGTTGTTGGTCGCCCGCGAGGCGAGCCCTCGCCAAATCCGGCGAGGAGGCCTCCCCGGTCGGATCCCCTCGGTCCAACGACCGGCCGGGCTGGCCGGTCGCCGAGCCAAAGGAAGGAGGAGGGAGGAGGGTGGAAGAGGAAGAAGGGAAAAAAAGGAAAAAGGAAAAAATTAATAAAAATTAATAAAAAATTTTAAAAAATAAAAATATATTAAAAAATGCTCGCCGGTGCCGGCCGGCTGCCACGTCGATCAAGACCGGCCAGCCAATTTTGGCCGGTTGGACTAATCTGAATAATTGTAAAAGATTTAGGACTCAATTGGTCAAAAAAATAAGTTTATGGCTAAATTGGAAAAATTACAATAGGTTTAGGACTTTTTGGTAGAAGTTCCCATTCGGCCTTGTGTTACTTGCTTCTTCTCATTTAATTAAGTCTAGTACGTTACGCAAATTCCTTTACATTTGCAGTGTAATAGCTAGCGCATTGTATGACATCAGGTGATGTTAGTTTATTTTGATAAATTGCACCTTGCATCGAAGATGTGAGGGCAAACATGGAAAAGAGAAGAGACCCCCCCTCAAAAAAAAAAAAAAAAAAAAAAAAGGAAAAGATAAAAGATGCTGCACAAAATGAGGATATACCAAATTTCTCGCAACTTAATCAGGCCTAATCTCGAAAACATCACAATGTCGTTTTGCTCCCAATGTCATTTTACTTCTCAAAATTTGTGCACTTTTCTCATATAGTTTACATCGACTTCTAATAATAGCAAATAGGAGAAGTTTTGACTATAGCGTGGAGATTTTTTTAAAATTTATTTTTTGGGCTCTGTTGGCTTGGCAAATTTTTTTTTTTTTGGTCAGAATAGAACGATTTATTAAGTCTTAAAAGGAGTCTTACAAGACGAAACGGGACTAATGTCCAAACATAATATATTCCATAAAGGCAAAGGAGGAGTATTCCACCAGTTAAGAGGAAGCTTGTTTGCGCGGTGAGTTCGTGCTATCCAATCCGCGACGCAATTCTCTTCTCGGGTGCAGCAACTAATCTGGATATCTTCGCTTTGTTCCCATTCGCGTCTGCATCGAAGCACTTTTTCTTTGAGGTTCCACTGTATATCGGCCCGGCCCAAGATCTGTTCAACGGTAGGGGAACAATCATTTTCGCAAATCCAGCGAAGTGGTTGACTCCCAAAGTCACCCACGTGCCTCCTCTGCAGTTCTGTAATATAAAAGAGACCGTGTGAGAGTGCTTCGACTTCGGTTTCTTGAGAGGACGAAACCCTAGATGAACACGCGAAGCCTTCAAGCACTCGCCCAGACGAATCGCGAACAATACCTGCAATAGAACATAGAAATTCACCTGGCGTCCAAGAAGCATCAATGTTCAACTTCAGAGCATGTCGATCCGGTGGTTTCCATCTACCAGGTGAGTTTCGATTAGGGTTTGATTTTCTCTGAGTCTGCTGTTCTTGGTTGAAATTAAAGTGTTGATCTTGTACAATACTCAAGAGATCTGTAGATTTCGGTACTTTAGCTCGAAAAATCCAACCATTTCTTGCCTTCCATATGTGCCAGAGGACCAGGGCCGTATATTCTCGTTCCGGTGTATGCTTACTCGCGCTGAAGGCTTCAATCAGCCACTAATCCGTCCTTCTGATTGTGCTTGTGGGACAGAGACCTCGAAAGGTTGGATCTTCCCATAGTCCTTTTGTCCATTTACATAAAAAGAACAAATGCTCTGTTGTTTCTACCTTCGTACGGTAGATTTGACATAATGGGTCTTGAACGATCTTTCATTTATACAGGTTCTCTCTCGTAGGAAGAGCATTTTGACAGAAAGCCCAAAGAAAGGTTTTGATTTTTGGTGGCACCGCAAGACTCCAGATCCTAGTCCATAAGGTACGTGGTGGTAGGAACGAATAGGAGGCCCAATTGTGATTTTGAAGTGTAGATTGTGTATATGCTCTATTGTAGCCGCTTTTAACAGAGTATTTGCCTGTATTGTTGCCTGTCCAGACTAAGTAATCTGGCTGCGGTTGTGTGCTCAGAGGGATTGCTAGAATTTCATTTACGATGCTTTCATTAAAGAGCTGTTGAATCTTCTGTACATTCCATTCTCTGGATTCTGCATGTATTAATTCTGACACCATCAAAGGTTCTGCTGGGTTAATTTGTCCTCCGATTACCCCTTGCATCAGCCACTTATCTTCTCTGATACGAATAGATTGTCCATCCCCAACTGACCATTTGATGTTTTCTTTGATTGTGTCGCGGCCAATTAACAAACTCCTCCATCCCCATGAGGGGCGTTGGCCGGTGCGTGCTGTCCAAAGATCCCCTGTTGGAAAATAGACTCCTTTCAACACTCTACTCCATAAGGCAGAGGGGGAGTTGGATAGCCTCCAGACTTGCTTACCTAGCATGGGGCAGTTAAAGGTAATCAAATCTTTGAAACCCATTCCTCCTTCATCCTTTTGAGTCTTCATGACATCCCAGTTTTTCCAATGAATGCCCCGCTTATGATCACCTTTTTGCCACCAGAAAGATGCTATTCGTTGTTCTATTGCTCTGCAAATAGAGACTGGCAGCTTGAATATGGACATAGCATGCATAGGTATGAACTGGACAACACTTTTAATTAGCACCTCCTTCCCGGCCTTAGTAAGTAATTTCTCTTTCCACCCTTCTAGCTTCGAATTAACCCTGGCTAATATCCATGAAAACAATTCTTTCTTAGATTGACCCCATTCTGTGGGAATGCCTAAATATTTCCCTGTTTTTTCAAACACGGGGACTCTTAATTCTGTGGCCATATTTCGCTTTAGAGGTAAGGGACAGTTTGCACTAAAATACACTCTTGATTTGTTTAAATTAATTGCTTGTCCCAAAGCATAGCAGTACTGTTTAAGTATCGGTGCCAGATTCTGACATTCCATCATGGTACCATCCAAAAAAAAAAAAAAAAAAGATAACATTATTTGCAAACAGTAGGTGTGAAAGTTTAGGACAAAACCACTACTTACCTTTACCAAAAAAAAAAAAAAAAAAATTTAGGACAAAACCTATTTATCTGTATGCCTTTGATGCTGCCATCTGTGATTGCTTTGTTCATCAGCCAGGTTAGGACATTTGAAATCAAGATGAATAAATAGGGCGACAGGGGATCTCCTTGTCTGATTCCTCTCGACAGGTTGAAGAAAGAGGTAGGTTCTTCGTTTATCTTTACACTAAAGGACACTGTAGACACACACTGCATTATGAGCGTAACCCACTTTTCACAAAACCCCATATGCATCATACAATCCCTCAAAAAATCCCATTCAATTCTGTCATATGCTTTTTGCATATCTAATTTGAGTATAGCTTGATGTTTTTTCTTCTTTTGTGTGATGCGCAATTGATGTAATACTTCCTGCATAATGAAGATATTATCTTGTATCTGTCTACTTTGAACAAAGACATATTGCTCCGGTTCAATAATATTTGGCAGCCACTTCTTCAGTCTGTTTGCCAAAAGTTTTGATATTACTTTATAGCTGAAATTGCATAGGCTGATAGGTCTGTATTGGCTGATACTCTCAGTGGTTTTCACCTTAGGAATTAAAGAAAGATGTGTTCGGTTGAGGAGGTGGTCAAGAAAGCCTGTCTGGAAGAAATTCTAAGCTAGCTGTAACAGGTCAATTTTCACGGTGTCCCATGATTGCTGATAAAAAATGTCGCTGAAACCATCTGGGCCAGGTGCCTTGAGTGCTCCCATCTGGAAAATAGCATTCTTAATTTCCTCCATCGAAGGTATAGCCACCAGATCTTCATTAATTTGTTGTGTTATAGGTGATGGACATTGGATGACAACAGGTTGGTAATGCCTTGGTCCCTCTGATTTATATAGAATATGGTTTTTGATCATGATAGGATCTCTACACCAGCTATTATTTGCCAATTGCAACATAGTTATTCTATTTCTCTGCCTCCTCTGTATTGTTGATGCATGAAAAAATCTGGTGTTCTTATCTCCCCATTACAACCACTTAATTTGGGACCTCATGCCCCAATATTGTTCCTCCTGTCTTCGTAGTTTCTCTATCTGATGGATAATGTTTTGTTTGTGCATTCGGCTGGTATGCTGGTTAGGCTGATTAGTAAGCTTTGTCAGAGCCATAGTTAGCTCTTTTATGTGCATCTTTGCATTGGCAAACTTCTCTTTGCTCCATTTTACTAGTTCTTTTGATGTCTCCTATAATTTTTCTGAAAAGGTGCTTGGCTGGGCAGATTTAGTTTTCCATACTTGTTGGATAACTTCATAATACTCTTCATGCTTAGTCCAGAAAACCTCCATCTTAAAAGATCTTTTGATCTTCCTTTCTCCATGATAGAGCCGAAGAATCAGAGGGTTGTGATCTGAGCCAATGGCTGGGAGTGCTTGGACTTCAGCTCCAAGGAAGGTAATTCTCCACTCCAAAGTGCATAACACTCGATCTAATTGTTTCTTCACGAGATCCTCCCCATCCCTGTTGTTTGCCCATGTATAGGCACACCCATGACAGTCCATATCCATTAAAGAAAGTTCACTGATCATGTTTCTGAATGCTGCGATACGGCTATTGTCAGCTTCCTTTTTTCAAACTTTCTCCCACACATACAAAATCTCATTAAAGTCCCCCATGCAGATCCATAGACAGGAATTATGGGGTTTAAGGCTGCCCAACATTTGCCATAAGGTAAGTCTCTCTCCAAAATTGGTAGATGCATGAACAAAAGTAATTTGCATATATTGCCTGCTGTCTTGATCAATACATTCCACATCGATATAATGCTTTGAGCTAGCTTTCACCTTCAAAGATACTTCCTCATGCCACATGAGAGCTAAACTTTCTGCTATACCTGAAGGATTAATTAAAAAGACATTTTGGAAATGTAACTTTTTGCAGACTTTTTCCACCATAGCTTCTTTATTCTTAGTCTCCATTAAAAAAGTAAACTGGGCCTTTCTTGAGCCGTTAAGGCTTTTAGTTCTTGGATTTTCAGGGGGTTGCCCAACTCCTGGCAATTCCAACTAACAATTTTCATGGCGTCGCTGATGGCTTATTAGGGCTAGCCACCAAAGCCCATTCTTGTCCTTCTGCAATCAATTTCACAGGAGTATCCAAGAGCTCAGTATCATCAATCACAAATGGGGTGTTCTCAGGTATACATTTATGTTTTTTAGCCTTCTGAACCTTCATATTCTTCTTGCTGCATTTCCCGACTTTAGATAAAACTTGTTTATGGTTTTCAGAACATTGCACCTGTTTGCCTAAGTCTCTGGCCGCATTAGCATGCACTTCATTATCTTGGGCTATCTCTTTGCCATGAGAGCTATCTAGTCTTCTTTTGCTGCAGGCTCCTAGTTACATATCAGGAACTGCCTCATGTGCTATGATGTCCATGCCACTAGATTGGGAAGGTGTAACAGGTACTGTCTCTTCCACGATAAATTCTTCATCAATTTTCCCATAGAAAGTGTCCCAATAAGGGCTGTGCTCACATGCTTCTGCCTTCAACCAGGGCCCGTGAGGTCCTATCTTGTTGTTTGCCCAAGGAGATTGCACGTAAGGAATCTCTGCACAGTCAGGGGCATATTGCCCTATTCTCCCACAAGAATAGCAATAATGTGGGAGACGTTCATACTTGAACTCCACCCAGAGCCATTTGGAACCAATATCCAAGATTGCGCTTGATTTCAATGGAACATTCAGGTCAATTTCTATTCTCACTCTTCCTCCTTTTTGTGGATGGCTGCCTATTGTATCAAGCTGAACTTCCAATACATTTTCGAATCTGCTACCCAGATCTTTAAAGACTTGCTCGACTCTCCAGCCAGGAGGAATACCTCCAATGCACACCCAGAAGGCAGCTTTTGTGAAATCATAACAGTGCTCTGGCACTTCCGGCTCGCATTGTCTCAAGACTAGCAGGTTACTAGAATAAGACCAAGGTGATGTCTTCATGATCCTCTCTTTTTCCTCCACTGTTTGAAAGACAGGTAAATAACCCAGGTTCTTTTTGTGAGCAGGTTACAATTTCAGATTTCCAAGCTTTTTTCATTATGGAGAAAAAGGCTGGGTAGTTGACATTAGGTATGGAGAAAAGCTTGCCAAAGATGATATGTTTACATTCCTCTCTTTTTTGTGGTGAGATAGCCATAGATACTTCGACAACATCCTCCTCAGACCAAAGGTGACCCAAGCATTTACATAATGCTGCCATTTGCATTTCATTTTCTTCTTTACTCTCCATGGACGCTGATTTAAGACATTGCTAGATTTGTAGGTTCTGACAGAGAAGAAGTAGGGCGGATAACTGAGAGACTAACTAGGTATGTCTCCTTTTTCGATAAATAGAACTTCTGACTCTGTAAATTCAACAAACTTCTGAAGAAGGATGATGTATTAGAAGAAACAAAGGATAATCCATTGGATGCCAACACTGAAGTTGACAAGGTTCCTCGTCCTCAAAACAGATCCAGTTATCATCTACTCCTCTACCACACCCGAGACCAGATGTACAAGAAAACAGCCAGAGATAGAGATCCAAGCTATTCGGCTACTTTCCAGAGAGACCCAAGGCGATTTCGAAGGAAGAGCAGCGATACCCTACCTGTACGAGTCTGCATTTGGAAGATCGGCTCAACCCCACTGTTCGATTGGCTGCTCAGGGTTCGACAACTTCAGCACAGAGATTTCTATTTTTAGGGTTTTCATTAGAGAATACTAAAAAGGAAGAAACACATGAAGGGAAAGGGAGATTATGGAAAAACTAGGTGGATCTTAGGGTTTTGAGGAAGGTGGCGCTACCATGGCGGTAAAGAGGCGCTCGCATGGACGAGAGGTAAGAGAGATTCGTTGGCTTGGCAATTGAAAGCGGTCTGGAATTTATTTGTTTACACTATGGTGAGTTCGGGTAAAGTGAACTTATTTCCATGGATTTAAAGACAAAATTGTCATAAATTTGGGTACAAGAGGGTTTGACTTTCCCATAAAACATGGCAAATTGACGATTTTCTTATAAAAGAGAGAAAATGCGGATCGATGTGGACTTTTCTTCTCTCTTTTTTTTTTTTTTTTTTTTTGGTGGAAGATTGACATGGACTTGACCCTTTCTGATTTTTGGCGATCTCTGAAATCGTCAACTAAGGCGGGCAATTAACCACTGGGATTTGCTCCAGTGGTCACCCTTCCAACATGGAAGAGGGAGGTGAGGGATTCGAAACCCCACCTTTTCAGGGGGGATAGAGTAGGGACGAGTAAGTTTCAAGAGTGGGTTTTAACTCCCACGCTTGCAAGAGGTAGAGCAAAAGTCTGAGAGTAAGTATTAGAGTAGGAATAGAGTAGTAATAGAGTAGGATTGAGAAAAAAGAAAAACTAAGGCGAGCAACTTGCCCGAGGCAATTGGTCAAAGATTCCGTCAAAAGTCAAAACACATACTCTCTCTCTCTCTCTCTCTCTCTCTCTCTCTCTCTCTCTCTCTGCATGCTACAGAGGTGGGTAATGGGCCAATCCAGGGCCCTAATGAGCTGATCCAGGCTCAAAAGCTTTTCTGGTTGGTCAGGCCACATGGCCCATCCTTTAAGAAATTTAGATTTTTTGAGGAAGTTTTTCTTGTCCTTGCAGAGCAAGTTTCTTAATCCCATCACTATTCTCGAGTGTACTCGGATTTCTCTACCATTCTTTCCCACTCCCACGCTAATATCAAGTTTTATGACTTCCATGAACATGATTCATGATTGTAAGAAGATAAAAACGACGTACAAAGTAAAAGGATAAACGAATGTGTCACGAGAAATCAAAAGATAATGCTTTGCTGGAATTGCGTAAACATTTAGAGGTTACAGCTTGTCAGATTTGAAATAGCTATCGAAATTAGCATTTTAGTTTGACTAGTTTGAGAGTTCGGGGAATTGGGGTAATCTCTAAATTGCATGTGGAATTAAGTTGTGTTTTAGTATAGAAAGTTTTCATGAATATATGAGAAAAGAATATAAGAAGTAACACTTGAACTTGAATATCTCTAAGGTTTGCTATGATGCAAGAAGGGCGGACCAACTTACAATTCCACGCACCGAAGAAGACGCAAATTACAAGACATTTGGTGCTGATATTATTGTTCACAATGTGACCTGTAGTGATGAAAAATGTATTCACATTCACCCATAATCCAAGGTCACCAAGTCAAAAGATGATCTTAGAGTAGAGAAATTGACCTGAGTGAAGTTAATCTATTTTTGGATTTTAAGAAAGCTCAATTGTGGTGTAACTAGTAACACGTGATGTGCTTATTGCATCAGATAATCTCATTTATCTTTTTCATAGAAACTTTTTTCTTTATCAGATTGCATAGAAACTCCAGTGATAAGAATACACCAAGTAAAATGTGAATAGTTAATTTCTCCTAAACCACAATAATATTCAATCATGTGTTCTCAATATAAGCTAGGATAGTAGGTCTTTTGAGTCAGAAACTCCAAGTAAAATGAAAGAACTTACTAAACAAAATCTTCATACGATGTGATGGATTAGCAATGCATCCTTATCTATTTCCGCTGCCATTCTAGCCATCACCATGACAACCCTTTGGGCATGATTGTGTATAGCCCCCTTCAACATTATGGAAAATCCCTCAACTAGTTTCTTCTCTAGATCCACACGTTCATCAATATTAACACAAACTAAGCCATACATCAAATGTATCTAGTTTTCTCAGGCCATATGAATATAAAGGACAAGTTCAAGAATGTCGATGTATTAACTTACTGGGACCTTCTAAACATACCCGAATCCTTTTTTAGCGTCGGTGCAGCTGGTGTTCTTGGTGCACATGTAGCTCATGCCTTTCTTTTTGGCGTCCTCGCATGTTTTATCCCTTATCACCCAGTCGAGAACTAGAGCCCAACTCTTTAAATTTAGGGATATGTGCAACACAAGTCCTAAAACTTACAAGAAAAGTGCAATTGAGTCCTAAAACTTACAAAAAGTGCAATCAAGCCCTAAAACTTGTCAACTTGGTTCAATTGAGTCCTAAAGTTAACACCGTTAGCCTTTTCCTTTAAACATTGCTGACGTGGCATTTAAAATATTTTTTTATTTGCCATGTGGATATTTTAATTATTTTTTAAAAAATTAGATTTAAAAACTAAAATATTAGATTTAAAAAACAAAACTGCTCAAAAAAAAAAAAAAAAAAAAAAGAGGGCAGCCACCGCCGCCCAACGCCGGAGGGCCGGCGACGGTCGCCGGCCCCGAGCGAGGGCTGGCGAGCCTCGCCGGCCCCGAGGGAGGGCCGATGAGGCCTCGCCCGGGCGGGCGAGGCTCGCCGGCCCTCACACGGGGCGGGCGAGGCTCGCCAGCCCTTGCACGGGCCGGCGAGGCTCGCCGGCCCTCACTTGGGGCCGGCGAGGGCCGGCCACCCCGCCCAGATAGTCGCCGGCCACTCCGGCGACCGTCGCCGGCCCTCCGGCGTTGGGCGGCGGTGGAAACCACCGTGCACCGCCCTCTTTTCTTTTTTTTTTTTTTTTTTTTTGAAAAGTTTTGTTTTTTAAATAAATTTTGATTTTCCTTTTTAGTTTTTAATCTAAACTTTAAAGATTTTAAATAAAAAATAATTTAAAAATCATATATAGAATAAAAATTCATTTAAAAGATGACGTCAGCGCCATGTCAGCGCCACGTCAGCAATTTCCGTTAACTTTATTGACGGTGTTAACTTAGGACTCAATTGAACCAAGTTGACAAGTTTTAGGACTTGATTGCACTTTTTGTAAGTTTTAGGACTCAATTGCACTTTCCTTGTAAGTTTTAGGACTTGTGTTGCACATATCCCTTAAATTTAAGCTACGAAAGATCACCAACCCAGAAGCCGTAGGCAGGATTGGAAAAGCTCTCAACGGAGATGTCATAGTCGAAGGAATTCCTAGGGATGCTCGTCTCGCGGCAACCTATACCGGAACACGACCTGTTTGCTGACGCTCGAAATGTCGCTGCACGAAGACATACGCTCGAAAGAGAGCTTCCCTCGGCGGTCTACGAAGGATGCTATGTGTTTGCAATCGAGGCGGGAAACTTCTTCTTGGTGCTGGATATTGGGAATTCAGCTAGGGTGAGTTCCGCATAATTCCTCAATGGCCCATCGAGAAGAACAAGCTATTCTTGTCACAAAATGAGCTGTTCTTACTTTTCAAATAATCTCGAGAGATTAGTCTAGGATTCTAGACTTTAAGGAAATGTCTCTCATTCCGTGGGAAAGAAAATGTCTGGTCTTCTCCTTCCCCATTCAATTTTTTCATAGAGTGCGTGCGTGGCAAATTTTTTCGTTTGGGGAGTTGATTAAGGCAAAAAATGAAAGTTGATTGGGAAAGGAGAAGACCTGACCATTTCGTTTTATACGAAGAAAGGGACTTCTTGTTAAACTCTATGTTTGAACAATTCCAAAACCTAATATTGCTCCATAACTATTAGTCGTGAAACAACAATGATGGACGAAAGAGGCCAACTAGTTAACAAATTTCATTAGTTGAATGATAACAAAGCATAATAACCATAAAAATTTCTCTCTACAATATTCCAAGATTTCTATTAGGGCGTTTGAATCTTAAAATAGAACAAAACATCACGTATTGGCTTTTCTAATAAACTCAAAACAAATTATATATTTTGAAGACGATTATGGATCATCATATCTATTCGATCGTATATTTAATTTGCGTACTTCAAACATTTCAAAAAAAAAAATCCGTTTAATAAAAGTCAAATTGTGAGAGCAAATAGTAAAAAACACTCAAAACATTGTGCACAATTCCACTTACATCTCTGAAAAGACTTTAATAAAGACATGTCATTTTCTACCAGGTTTAAGGCACCAAATTCCTTAAATCAGCTTACTTGCTCAAAACAGCTTTAAAGTCAATGAGACACTAGGCTCCCACTATTAACTAAACTAGCAAGATGGAGGTAGGTTGCACAGGTCAACAAATCTTCACGTCTATTTAGATTTCCGCTAGAGTTTACACGGAGTTTTACATAAATGGATCCGACCGTATCATGTAGATGTCCTCTGATTGAAAGAAGAGATAAATTGCAAAATTGCACTATCGATTGAATCATAATGTTAGTACATGCAATGTTTCGAGCATGCAAAACAATCCGAGTCAATACGAACATGAAAGCATAAAGTAAAAATACAAATCCTTTATTTTTGATGCATTTTGTCCATTTGTCGGAAATCTTCACTTTTGCCATATGTCATGCATGGCTGTTATCGAAATCTTTATGATTAGGTTTTGTGTGAGCTTGAAATTGAACATGGGAATTAATAGTTATAAGAGTTTGTTGACACCCAAGTCTTGGTTAACAATTTAAATTTTCATTCTCGTAAAAGTACAAAAGTAAAGATGGTGAGAAAATAAATAAATAATAAATAAGAAAGGAAAAAGACCCAGTCCATTTTCTTCTTTTTCGGCTCGTTCCAGGACGGAAGAAGAAGGCGCGGGAAACGGACAACCGAGATTGAGGTCAGACACCGATCCCAGACGTTGCTGGCCATTTCTAACGCCGTGCATCAGAGCTTCACCCTGCTCCGTTCCTCGGTCGGAAACGAAGTGGCTCAACTCCCATTCGAGATTACTTCGCTGGTGCCAATCTCCATTGTTGTTGAACGTCCAAGTTCCGTTCCTCGATCTTCGCAGCTTCGCCTTGCTTCACTAATCGGGTATTCTATCTTCACCGTTATGCCCTGTATTGAGGGAGGGAGTAATAGAGCCAAGAGAACATGTCCTAGATTAGAATCGAATTTGATTCAACTTGAATCCACGCCTGTGCTTGTATACATCTTCGATTGACTTTGTTTGAACTCGATCGTTAATCCAAAGCCATTGTTGCTCTGTTTCCCCCCATTCATCGCCGATTGCACGCACAGCATTTTGATAAACGTCTTTGAAACACGAATAAGAAATAGCCTATGATTTTGCCCGAACCCAAAGACGCGTTGACATAGATTGATTAATATCACTTAATTTGTTAGTATTTTGATTTGAGTTCGGACATATTTCATCTTACTCTGGGGCCGAATCCAAACACCTTTTTTGTTTCTTTTTGTTCTATGTTCTTGTGTGCTCCTGCATCATTCGATAGCTGATGTATGAGTCTGGACGTCTGCTTCCAGGTCCTTATTGCCTTGTTCTTTTTTCATGCCTGTATCTTCCTTGAATCCGTGAAGTGGTGACCCGCGGTGGCTGTCAACACGGTAAAGAATGTCGTTTTTGGCTAAAGAAATAACAAGCGTGGTTCACTGTGGAAGGTGCTTGAAGAAGAAAACTATTAAGGCCTTTTGATTACACGATGTTACAAAGAAAGATTTAATTAGGTTTAATGGATTTGGGTTTTAGTCGCTTAGTAAGCTTACGCTCATTTCAGTTTTAAGGTGTTTTAGTTGGAGACTTGGGAATAGAGATCCCGTTTTAATCATATGGTTTTGGGGCCAAGCACCAGTATCCAATGGTATTTTAGAAAATGTTTTTCGACTTTTTCAAGCAAGAAATCACTTCCTTCAATTTGAGCATAGTTTTTCACTGATTAAAGAAATTTTTTTTGTTGACTAATTTTTCAAGGTAAAATGTTTTTTAAAATGGAAAAAATGTTTTTTCCGGAAAATATTTTCCACAGTGCAGTTCGGCTACATTCAGAAATGGGCTTAATAAAACACAGTGAAAAGGGGGTTCAAATCAGTCTTCATGAGATTGGGCTTAGGGCTAAACGTTGTTATAATAAAACTAGGCTTGAAGAGCCTGTGTCTAAAAGAGGGCTTTGTGTGACAAATCCCAACTTGTGACCATAGCCCAGACCTACAAAATCCAATGCTGGCTCACATACTGACTGGGCTCAAGAACCCGACCCATGCTCCTTCTAGTAAATAATAAAAGATAATAATAATAAATAAAATCCAAAAATATAATAAAATATAAAAGGAAAACTCGATTGGGAAAATAAACCTTGATTTGATCGTTAGGTTAGATTTTAGTATTATAATTAATTTAGTTACATTTAGATAGTACATAAATGGTGTAGGGAAATTCATGATCCTCTAGTTTAGTTTTAAATAGTTTAGTTTATTTAGAGGTAGAACTCAATTTGAACTAAACCTATGGGAATTGCTGTCCTAGAGCTTAATAACAAGGCCATGTTATATTTTTTTGCCTATCTCATATCGGATTACTTTACTACCATTTACTTTTTATTCAATCTGTCATTATTATCTTTGATGAGTTAATTGTATTTCTTTTATATTATTTTTCAATGTAGGTTACCATATATATTTTTTTATGATCAGTTTATAAACGAAAAAAGTTGCATGGGCACTTAGCAGACAAAATCCTCAGAATTTATAATTTGGTAGAAAGACTACTTAGGTGCCTTAGCTATAAAATAATCAAATTTAGGAACCAAAAGAGCACTGCTTCTTTAATTAGTATAATCAGGTCCTAGATTCTAAATTTCTGATTGTATAAGAAGTGAGGGATATTCTCATTTTTCATTTGGTTTCTATCCAATCCCAATAGGTCAGTAACAAAGCCAATGTTAACGAGGTAAGGGTTTGGGAGAACTACATTGGTCCCCATTCGACATTATCTTTAAAACCATATGTTTGACACAAAAAGAGTGTCGTAACAGAGTTTTTGTGCATGAAGTGTGCCTTTCGCAATGAGTGCATTTATGTTGGTAGATTGAAACTTCGTATATTTTCCATCTTTAGAGTTGTCAACGAGAAAGGTTGTATAGAGCCAAATATTCGCATGACGTGTGACTCGCGAAACATTTGCATTCTGTGGATATATTATTTGTATATTCAATCAGAACTTGAAGATAAATCTTCTCCTACTTCAGAATGCAGTAACAATGAAACCTAGCAGTTACCTAGAGTCGTTCTAATGAACCAATCAGCTAATTCAACTTTGCTAAGAAGTGTTACATGCCGCACCGGCATCCTAGCTGCCAATTGGCTCATTTTATCATGTGAAAAATAGTTTCGACCAATATTTGCTCTTTATCAAAAACACAAATTCTCGGTTTTTAGATATGCCATATGGTTGCATTCGATACTTTTGTTGTGCCATGAAAAGACCCTCCTTAGGTAAGTGAATACTGAGCCCATAAAATACATATGTTCTTTGGACTTTATTTTCCTTCATCACTAATTCAAGGAAATATCTTTTATTGGTTGGTTAAGAATATGGATATTATACTTCACAGAGTTAATTAGAAAAAAAGTGTAGATGATGCTTATTTTGTAATTTAGTAAGCACAAGAAGGAATGGAGAAAAATATGGCCCTTACCTCACTGATCTTTTGGACTAGTAATATAAAGCATAAGTCACCGGATGAAAGACCCAAACGTGAAGCTTATTTCGGTTGGCAGTGTGTGGAATTAAATACATGTCATGCGTATAATTGGCACACAAAAATTTCGTTCTAGGCAAAACCATGGAATTGCCCAAGAAAAATATTCAACCAAGTTGGACAAACTATATCCTCGAACTCAAAGACAAGATAGCTCCCTAATCTCAAAGACATCACGAACATACAGTAGACGGAAGAGACCATTTTTACACCCGGTTGCTGAGTTATATATAAAAACTCTCTAAAGCTAAAATACATGCACATATCTATCACAACACACTGAGATATGTATTAGTAACTTAAGTATTCTCATATCCCACTACTGAATATTGACATGTCATGGTCTTCCATGCTATCCGTGTATCCAGTGTTCATGGGCCCACTAATATCCATGAAAACATCGGTCTTCTCTCTTGGCAAATGAACCATCTCTTCCTGATTCACATTTGTATGACCGTCGCCAGTAAGGTTAGCCATTGTTCTGAGTCCCTCTAATTCAATTGCTACTTCCTTCATGGTTGGTCTCTCCTCTCCTTTTATTGCCAAGCATCTCTTTGCAAGATTGGCAACTTTCCTCACTTGCTCATTGATTCCTTCGTTTGCAATAACTTCCTCAACAATTTGAAACAATTTGTCGTTTTCTAGTGATGAAAGAAAGTACATTGCCAAGCTTCTCTCTTCTTCCGGTCGGTCAAATGAAAGTGCCTTCTTCCCTGTCAATAGCTCAACTAGCATGACCCCAAAGCTGTAAACATCACTTTTTTCTGTCAATTGGCTTGTGTGCAAGTATTCAGGGTCTAAGTATCCCCATGTTCCCTGAACCATAGTGAACAATTGCGTTTGATCAAGTGGGATTAATCTTGAAGCTCCGAAGTCAGAAACTTTTGCAGTGTAATTAGCATCCAAAAGGATGTTTGCCGACTTGACATCTCGATGGATAATGGGAATGGAAGCTGCCGAGTGCAAGTAAGAGAGGACTCCAGCAGTTTCTGATGCAATTCTCAATCTGGTCTTCCAAGACAATTTTGATGATTTGTTTGGGTTGTGGATGTGATCAAAGAGAGTTCCATTGCTGACGAATTCGTACACTAATAAAGGCACCTTTGTCTCCAAACAACATCCCAAAAGTTTGACCACGTTTCGATGATTAATTTGAGAAAGCACGATGACTTCATTGATGAACTGTTCAATTTGGCTCCGGTCCACGAACTTGGACTTCTTAATTGCAACTACCATATCATTTGGTAACAATCCTTTATAAACAGTACCATATCCTCCTCGGCCGACTATTCTACTCTCATTATAATTGTCGGTGGCCTTCTCTAGTTCTTCAGCACTATAAATTTTTGTAGCTTTTGTGGTATTGTCTGGTTCATTTAATTGTTGCTGCAAAAGCAAGCCCCCATTTTGCTTGAAGTATTGTTCTTTCAGCCTAATGAGCTTCATTTTCTTGTGCCCCAAATATACAAAGCCTATACTTAATAGCAACACTACTATGGCTCCAGCAACACCTGTATACAACACCGATTTCATTCATTGACCATATTATTAATTGCACAATAAATCATCCCACCATGTAAAGCAGCCACACTTTGAAACTTTCTGCAGAATTATATCACGAGGTTTCCTCGAAAACCTTAGTGGCTTTGGAACAATTTGAGTCTGAATTAGGACAATGGATTTGGTTAAGCTAATCTACCAAAACACGCACACACACGGAGAGAACTTCCATGGCCTATAAAGAATGTCATCAATTTAACAGGTTTAAATCGATGTGAAAGAAATAATAAACTCAAACTAACCACAAGAATTAGGTATCTTCTTTTCCCATGGCACTACAGTATACTTGCTTATAGTTTTGTAGGTCTTACTCAACCAAATTCGCATCATTTAATGCATGCATGTATAGAGATCTTTTCATTGAACTAAGCATACGTCTAAATAACTCAATGCAAGTCCTGTCTCTATAATTTGTTGTATCCCTTGTGATGACACAAAAATGGGAAGGACCAGTAGCTTAGAAGAAAATTTTGAAAATGGGTTAGTATAACTTCCTCTTTTACTTATGTCATCTCCGTGAATATATGTTGTCAAATCAATAGTAATTAACTCACTATTTGAATAATATCGTGGTAAATATGGCTTGTGTAACAAATAGAAAAGTTGTATAGGTCGTGCATCACACATAAAAGAAAGACAAAATAACCTGTCGAACCATTTCTATCAATTCTTAGATGCTAATCAAAACACGAGAGAAAGGAACAAGTTTGACTTTAAGGAGGAAAAGAGGGAAAAAAAAAAAAAAAGCACATGCAAATCCACAATTGAATCAATCACCTTCTTCGTTCTACCGTTCATTGCATTTAAGAAAAGGGAACTCCAGAAAAAGAAGCAATTGACATGTACTTGGGGAACGCAGTGAGGTGGGGTAGGACAAAGGCGGGGTTTACGTCCCCCGTCCCCCGCCCCCAACTTAAAACTAGTACCATACCCATTTCATGCCTCATGTGGGACAAGTTTCTTTATCTCATCACCATTCTCGCGAAAAATATCAAAGTTTAAAAGCAAAGAAGAAGAAGAAGAAGAAGAAGAAGAAGAAGAAGAAGATAAGCACAATTCATGATTGTAAGAAGATAGAAATGCCGTAAAGAGGAAATGAATGAAAGAATGTGCCATAGGCAGGAAAAAGATAATAACGGCGTGCAAAAATGGTGTAAATATTTTGAGCCAACTGCATGCCAGGTTTGGGATTACTGTCAAAGTTAGTCCTTTATTTTGGCACGCTTGGAAGTTTTGGCCAGAATTGAGTAAAATCCTTACAGTTTGTGCAAAATTAAGCCGTGTTTATTATTTGAAGTTCTCAAGGTTAAATGAGGAGGTAACATAGGAAATAACACTTCATATAGAAAACCTCAGGAGGGGTAAAGAAAGAGTAGAAGGAAAAGAAGGCTAGCCATATGCATTCCTCACATTGGCCTAGACGGGGAGCAAAAAAATATTACCTGGCCCTGAAATCCATTCATCATGCATGGGTTTTCACTCATTATATGGGGCTAAGAAGTAAGGAAGGATATCCTCTTGGATTGATAAAATAGCCATCCCTAAGCTTGCTTTCCCACCAGTTTTCGCCCACACGAGTGCTCGGCAAAGAGCTACCCGCCTCTCTCGCGAACAAAAACCTATGCCCCCCCTTTCTATCTGGAGGTCATGCTATGAAATTGGAGGATGCTCACCTCTCACGTGACAACAAATCTCTGGTTGCCTGAGACAGGTGACCTCCCTCTAATCGAATACCGAAGGTTGCACACACCGTAAAATAGTGGATTTTCAGACACATTACTCACACTAATATTCGCGACGTAATTTCAATTGTTGAAAAAAGTTTTTACCTTTACACAAAGCCCAATGTCGCCACATCAAAAGACACTCGAAGAGTACAGATATTGAAATGAGGAAACTTAATCTATTTTTGAATTTTAAGGAAGCTCAATTGTGATGCACTTAGTAACGTGTAATGTACTCAATGTATCAGATAATATCATTTTATCTTCTGCGTAGAAACTTCAGTGAGAAGGGTATAGAAAGTTTCATTTTGAATTTTTCAATCAAGGACCGTGGAAGAAAAATTGGGCGAAATTGTGAATAGGAAATTTTCTCCTACAACAAAAAGAAATCAAATTATGTATTCTTGAAATAAGCTTAAAACTTACCAACCAAAATCTCCATCAAATATAATGAATTAGTAGTGCACACTTGTCCATCTCCACTGCCCTTCGTGCCATTACCGTGATAACCCTCTGGGCATGAACATGTATAACTCCCGTCAATATTATGGCATTTTCTTGGACATGGGTTATTCTCTGGATCCGCACATTCATCTATATCTACACAAATTAAACACACACATCAAATGTATCTAATCTCCCGAGATCATTTAATAAAAATGATAAGTTAACATTATGTTATAAACGTACCATGACAACCAGTTGCAAGATAAGGATTGCCTTGGTAACCTTTTAAACAATTACACTTGTACCCGGATCCATTTTCAGCGTCAGTGCAAGCGGTGTTGTTTTTGCACATGTAGCTCGTCCCACTCTTCTTGGCGTCCTCGCATGTTTGATTTCCTATTGCCCAATCGAGAATTAGAGTGGACTTATCAAAGTTAAGCTGCTTAAGATCGCCAACCGAGAAGCTGTATGAGCCAATTTCTGCGACAAAGGCAGAGCTGCAAGGATTGAAATCCACGACATCGGAATGATTGAAAATGCTCCCAATTATGATTTCATGGCCGAAGGAATTCTTAGGGATGCTTGTCTCACAGCAACCAATACCCAAACACGACCCGTTGCTGACATCAGAAACATTGCTGCACCAAGACGTACACCCGAAAGATGAATTCGAATTGAGGCCTTGGAAAAATGCCCACATGTTGCAACCGACGGCGGTGAGCTTGTTCTTAGTGCTGGATATGGGGAACATAGGTTGGAATAGGGCCGCATAACTGCTTGGCATTCTTTTCCCGGAAGAGTCATAGCAGACTTGACTGGGGGAAACATTTACTCGTATCTCGTGGTCCTCAAGAGAAATGTCAAGTATTTGCAAGTCAGATAAGTAAGCGTTTCTGTTTCTTCCATTCATGTATGGTATGGGAGGATCGGTAGAGTTATCACAAACGACTCTAAATGAGGGAGGATCGATGCGGCAATGGGGATCACTGTCGGCCAATCCGAAGGGGTATGGAATAGAGAGGTTTCCGCAAGTACTTCGACATCCAGGCTTCATCGAATCAACAGCTTCTGTCATGTGATTGTGGTATCGACCCAGAAAAGCCCCAATCAC
Source organism: Eucalyptus erythrocorys (assembly GCA_014182555.1). Lineage (NCBI taxonomy): Eukaryota > Viridiplantae > Streptophyta > Magnoliopsida > Myrtales > Myrtaceae > Eucalyptus > Eucalyptus erythrocorys. Next base: position 50,608,637 of record CM024602.1, read on the forward strand.
CACAACTCTCAGGAGAAGCTTATGGAAGACCATGTTTCTTCCTTCGACTCTCTTCAAATATTCTTTTGTTTTGATGAATTAATTTGATGGATTTGGGGATAAGGAGAAGAAAGATGGCTTTCTTCATTTCTTCTTCTTCTTCTTTATTTATTTATTTATTTTTTGAGGGGGTGGGGGTGGTGATGGGGACGTCAGCTGGTCCTATCCACTTGCATGAGACGATTCCCTGATAATTGCTCAAGTAACTGTAGCATTGTGAGCCAAAGATTGGAGTACCCTAGTCACAAAATGAGCTGCTCCATCACGTCATAACGGCGAAAATAAACATATTCTCCGCTGAAATTTCCCCCCAAAAAGTTTTTGCTAGAGGCAGCATCTGTTTTGCACATTGTGTTATAGTGCTAAGGTGGGACACTTCACAAGAATTAATTTCTTGAATCTGTTTGAAATTTCACAGACCACATGAACCATAACTTGAAAATAACATAAGTTTATGAGGAATCACATTGAACGAAATCTTGAAATTACAATTTAAGATCACAGAAAACTTATAAACAAAAAACATAGGTTGATAGTGCAAAATCATGCTTTTACGTCGGTCAACATTGTCCGTAAAATTCTCAGAAAAGTGTCTTTAGTGAAAAGACATGCTGTAAGGTCCACCTCCGAAAGGCACACCAAAATTGACACTTTTTATTTATTAATTGGAATTTCATACGGAACTGTTTGAAGTTTAACCGATACAGAGATAGCTTTTATAAAATCTCTTGTCCATACGTTCCTACTTTAATTCTCCAATAACAACTGTAAAGTTATATGACGACAATACCACTTTTACCTCATTATATTTGGCGAAGAAAACTTCTAACTATTTAGCTATATCTACCAAGGAAGTTGAGAAATTAATACTAAACAAACCATCTTATTTATCAAGAATCCTAGTTAGCGATGGGTTCTTTGCCCCCGCAAGGATGGAGTGATAAAAGTTTTTCTTTTTCCTTTGTTTCGTTCCGTGTTTAGTTAGCTTCATTACACACGGGCAACCTAAATCCTTAGTACAAGTCTCTATTCATGTTTTAAATCAATTTGGAAATTTCTAGAACCAATTGTAAATTCACAACGTGAATCGCATTCCTGATAAAAGAAAATCTCGAATTCAGAATCGGTCAAATCATTAAAGCTCACAGGCCTTTAAGTCATGGAGACATCAATTGGCCATGCCAGTGGCTGCTTGGCTTTTCAGGTCAAGGTCAAGGTCCTATCACATGGCATTCGGATCGTGGGGAGACATGAGTGGGCTATTCAAGTCATTGCTTTGCTTTTCAGGTCAAGGTTGACGTCAATTACACCTGATGCTTTAGACAAGGAAATGCCACTAAATATATCTTTGCTTTAAGCTGACAGAGCAAATAAAAGATGCTTTTCTCTAGAGAGTTAAAATCAAGAGCGATAATGATAGATTTTTCACTTGAACTTATCCTGATGTTTTTTGGTTAAAATCAGGTATGGCTACATAACGAGAATTTAAAAAAAAAAAAAACAAAACAAAAATCAGTGGATCTTTTGATTTTATTGACTGTTACGGCAAATTATGTCTAGGTCAATAATTAATATACAATTAATTTTTAAGTATTAACCTAATATATTAATGTTCCTATTAGCAGAATAAGTTTTTTTTAATTAAAGTACAGAATAATGAGAATAAAGCTATGTCACCATGTGGCTATAAATTTTCATTCTAGTCACTTTGATACTTGTATGTTAAGTCCAATCATCCCAACGTAACATTGAAGCTGTAGAGTACAATCCATTCAAAACTTTATTTGGTTGCCAAAAAAAAAAAAAAAAAAAAAAGGCCAACCTTTTTTTCTGTCATTGTACTCTATTTAGGGTTAATATATTGAAAAACCCCAAACTGATATACCTGTGACAAATTTACCCCAAACTATTTTTTTGACCATGAAAAACCCCAAATTGGTATACCTGTAACAAATTTATTCCAACTAACCATAAAAAATCCTAAACTTGTACATTCATGATAAATTTTCCCCAAATTAATTTATTCAACTGCAAAGAAACTCCAAATTGATAAATTTGTGACAAATATGCCATTTGGTAAATTGAATTCATATAAAAAAATCACAAAAATTGTAAACTATAACAAACGGAGTGTAAAATCCCAAATTAGTATATTAATTAATCGTTACGTGTCATTTAACTTAATAATTTGACAATAAAATTTAAATTATTAGTAAAAGGCATGATTTTTAATATTTAAATAATTTAACACTCCCTTTACAATTAAGTTGGATTTTGTATAAGAGTAGAGCGTTGAATTATATAGTAGAGAAGACATATAGGTACTGCATGACAACATTTCTACTCAAAATTTATGTTCTTTTGTTCTTCAAAACAAAAAAAGACCAGAAATCTGTTTGGTAATGCCAATTTGTTTTTTTCTTTTCGAGAACAAAAAGTTAGCCCAGGAATGGTTTTGGAACAGAAATAAGAAGCAAAAAAAAGTTGCTTCTTATTCCCGGGAACAATTTCTATAAATAAGTGATTTTTTATTTTATTTTTCTTTTATTTTTCTCTCTTGTGGCAACCGCTACCAATGGCCGTCGGCGACCGCCAGCCGATTGCTGCCGCTGATCGCCGCCGCCGACCACTACCAGCCGACTGACCGCCGCCGAATGTTGCCATCATTGCTGCCAGACACTGTCGCCGCTTGTCGCCGCTGACTGCTGTCGGAGGCCCATCGGCCGCTTGGTCGCGTTTGGCGCCCGATGGTCGACGGCGGTTGATGGGCCTCGGCAGCGTGGTAGGCGCGGGCCGGCAATCGGCCGGTCGCGACGTGCGGCAGCAGGCGGCGATCAGCGGCGTCGGCGGCGATGGCGTTTGACGGCATTCCGTGAGCAAGAATAAAAACAAATAAATATAAAAAAGAAACTGTTTTTTACCAAACGCATTTCTATTCTTTTTTTTTTATTTTTTTTATTTCTGGAGTAGAAATTTTGTGTAGTTACCAAACGGGTTCTTTTACTCATAAATTGTTCCCTCGATAGAAATAGAAAATAAGCATTTCTGGAAAAAAAAACTACTCCCTAATTAAGAAGCATTGTCATGCGCAACCTAATAAAGACCTCAAAGGACTAAACTCAACATATCATGGGGAATTTTGTAAAATTTGTGCCAACTATTCAAACAATTTAATTTATCTAATGAGATCATGATTATTACTATTAAGTACTTTAGTATATATTGCCGTATCCCTCAATATGACAGGAGGCACAAACACAATGGCAACTGGGGGGAAAAACCGTCGTTACATGGCAAAGTCCCTTTTTCTTTTTTCTTTTTTTACCCAAAAAGGAGTTCTCAGGTAAGGGATTCCTTTGGCGGTTGAAATGATCATCAAAATAGGCTAACGCATTTCAATTATTTTCCTCTCTATCTGTCCGATTTGTAGCAGAATTGTACCCAAAAGCGAAGGAATTTTCCATCAAATCTGATTTGATAGTGCCAATTTTACACTGACTCCATATCAATTCATATTTTTTCGTTGTTTTCTCTTTTTTTCAGCCAAATGATTTAGATCGTCACTCCTAATGGATGAAGAAGTCTTCCTTTTCAAAGACAGTATGGGTGAAATGGATTGAAATTATCTTAACTTAGATGAGTCAAGAAGGGGTGAGTTATATAGCATGTCATAATGAGGAGATTAACCATATTCTACGTTAAAATTTCCAACAAAAATTTTTTTGCTAGAGGAAGCAACAGGTTTTGCAAATCATGTTATAAGCTAAGGTAGGACAATTCACATTAATCAAATTCTATTATCTATTTAGAATTTCACAGATCACATGAGCTAAAATTTGAAAATAACATAAGTTTTTGAGGGATTGCGTTTGAATGAAGTTTGAAATTACAAATTAAGATCATAGAATAATTATAAAGAAGACATTGGTTCATGGTGCAAAATTATGTTTTAACCCAGTCAACATTGTTGGTGGAATTTTTGGAGAAGAATGTTTGGTAAAAAGACATGCTTTATGGTCCACCTTCGAGAGTCACACCTTTTTTCATGGAATTGTCATACGAAATTTTTGAAATTTGACACACAATAGAGACAGCTTTAATAAAGTCCCTTTGTCAATATATTACTACTTTAATTCTATGATAGGAGTTGTAGGGTATAGTTCTATGATGACAGTACCGTTTTTTCCATATAATATTTGGCGAAAAAACTTTAATCATTGTGCTATATCTACCAAGGAAGTTGAGAAATCAACAATAATTAAACTATCTTCTTTATTGAGAATTGTAGTTTTACTTTTTTTTTTTTCTTCATTCCATTTCGAGTTAAGTTAGCTTCGTTACACACAAACAAATTGAATCCATAGTGCAAATCTCTATTTAAGTTTCAAATCAGCTTGAACATTCTTACAATGGATTGTAATATGACAACGTGAATTGCAAGCGAACCTCGGATTCAAAATCGGCCAGATAATTAAAGCTTACAGGCCTTCGAATGGTAGAGACATCAGTTGGCCACGCAAGTTGCTGCTTGGCTTTTCAGGTCAAGGTCAACTCCGTATCGCAGGTGTGTTTGGATCGTGGAGATATGAGTTGGCTATGCAAGTCGTTGTTTTGCTTTTTGGGTCAAGATCGATGTCAATTGCATCGGACGCTTCGGACAAGGAACAACACTGAGTATATATTGGTGTGGCTACTAAACGGGAAAAGAAAAAAGGAGGAAAATCATGGGATCTTATTAGTTTTATTAACTGCTACAACAAAGTATGTATAGGTTAATAGACTATACACAAATTGTTATTTAGGCATTAACCTAATCAATCAATGTTACTATTAGGGGCGTAAGTTTCTTCTTTCTAATTAATGTAAAAAGTAGCGAGAATAAAGATCATCACTCCTAGCAGACGCCAAAATGAATCAGATCATCACTCCTAGCAGATGAAGAAGTCCTCTTCATCAAGGATAGCAAGGGTAAAATGAATTTGTATGAATCTTGGAGACTATCTTAACTGTGGATGAAATAATGGGTGGTGACTTACATAATATATCATAACCATGAAAATTAACATATTTTACATAAAAAAATTCCCTACTGAAAATTTTATCCGGAGGAAACAAACGGGTTGGCCATGCAAGTCATTGCTTTGCTTTTCAGGTCAAGGTCAATGTTTTGAAGGGTAGCCAGCCAAGTAGAAGGCATTTAGAAGTGGGAGGCTATTATATCTACCTACATGGCAGCAGGATGTGGTGTCTATTTTCAGTACCGTGGGCTCCCTAATTTCCAGGCGTCTCTTTTTCTTCCTAGTGCACAAACGGTCTTGTCAAGGCTCCTTTAGAATCGTTTTTTTGCTACTCATCAGAAAAACACGAGCTACTCTAAGCCAGGGACCGGAGTACTCTTGTCACAAAATCATATGCTCTATCACGTCCTATAAACCTTTTAAAGCAATTGATTTCTTCAATTTGTATGTGTAAAGAAATCCGCAATAATTTTTTTCCCCCAAGAAGGCATAATTGTAATTTATTTTATTAATTTTAGGTATAAGAATATTCAAATATTCATTATTGCAAATAATTTGTTTCTCAACTTTGTAATGTTTAATTTGGTTGCATCATTATTAGTGATTAATCTTTTTTCCTTGCTTATTTTATCATGTGTAATATGTTATGTAGACATTCGTGCCATAATAGTGGAATATCAACGGCACCACTTTAACATCTCTATGCATTTAATCAAAACAGTCATTAGTAATTATGCATTTAGTTATATTTATTGATAAATTATGGAAATTGTGTAATGGACAGAAAATAAATTTTTTCTCTATAAACTTTATGTAATTAGAGTTTTTATATTTGCTAAAATTTATTTTATTGTACTTTTTATATTCATTTATGTTTAATAACATCATGTAATTTGCCTATTTAATCTCTAATATTGCTTGTTCAACAAATATGAGCGGTGACTAAGTTGCCCTTTATTGTAAAATAGACACACATATAATCACTATAAACTATTCTAAAAATTTATATTGTTAGTAAAAAGTGTGATTTTTCATATTTAAATAATTTAACACTCTCTTTACAAGTAGGTTGGGTTTTGTATATGAATAAAGCGTTGAGTTATATAGTAGAGAAGACAAATAGAGACCTAAAAGGATATCTACTCAACATGTTGTGTTCTAATGCTCTAGGGGATTTTGTAAAATTGGTGCCCACTATCCTAAAAGTTTAAGTTATTTGATGAAAACAAGGTCATTAATATTTAAATACTTTAGTATATATTGCCACATCCCTCAGATAACACGAGGCATAAGCACAATGACAACTAGAAAATACATACATACATACATACATACATACATATATATATATATATATATATATATATATAAAGGTGTCGTTACATGTCAAAGTTTCATTTTCTTTTTACCCAAAGAGTTCTCAGGTAAGGGATTCCTTTGACAGTTGAAATGATCATCAAAATAGACAAACGCATTTCAATTATTTTTCTCTCTAATTGTCCGATTTGTAGCAGAATTGTACCTAAAAGCAAAGGACATTTCCATTAAATCTTGTTTTATAGTGCCAATTTCACCCGGTGACTCCATATCAGTTCATAGTTTCGATGTTTTCTCTTTTTGTCAGCCAAACGATTCAGATCATCACTCCTAGTGCACGAAGAAGTCTTCTTTATCAAAGACAGTAAGGGTGAAATGGATTGAAATTATCTTGACTATAGATGAGTTAAGGAGTGGTGAGTTATATATCATGTCATAATGAGGAAAGTAACCATGTTCTCCATTGAAATTTCCCATAAATTTTTTTTATGAGAGCCAGCAATACGCTTTGCAAATCATGTTATAGGCTAAGGTAGGGCACTTCACATGAATCTATTTCTTGTATCTATTTTGAATTTCACAGACCATATGAGCTAAAACTTGAAAATAACGTAAGTTTGTGAGGGATCGCGTTGAATGGAAGCTTGAAATTACAATTCAAGGTCATAGAATAATTTTAAAAAAAAAATCATAGGTTCATCAGGCAAATTCATGTTTTCAGTAAAAGCGTCTTTAGTAAAAAGACACGCTATAGGCCTTTGAGAGGCACACCAAAATTGACACCCATTTCATGGAATTTCATAAGAAATTGTTTGGAATTTAACAGACGTAGAGACAGCTTTTATAAAGTCTCTTTGTCGATATGTTGCTACTTTAATTCTTTGATAAGAGTTGTAAGGCATAGTTTTACGATGATAGTACCATTTTTACCATATTATATTTCGCAAAGAAAACTTTTAATAATTTTGCTATATATAATGAGGAAGTTGAGAAATCAATATCAATCAAACTATCTTCTTTATCAAGAATCTTTCTTTTACTTTTTCTCCATTTCATTTTGAGTTTAAGTTAGCTTCATTACACACAAGCAAATTGAATCCTTAGTGCAACTCTCTATTCACGTTTCAAATCAGTTTGGAAATTCCTACAACCGATAGCAACATCACCACGAGAATCGCATGCCTAATAAAAGCAAACCTTGGATTCGGAACTGGCCAAATCTTTAAAGCTCATAGGCCTTCAAATCGTGGAGACATCAGTAGGTCACGCAAGTTGCTGCCTGGCTTTTCAGGTCAGGATCAACGTCGTGTCGTCATGGCATTTGGATCGTGGAGATATGAGTTGGCTATGCAAGTCGTTGCTTTGCTTTTCAGGTCTAGGTCGTCGTCAATTGCATCTGATGCTCTGGATGAGGAACAACATTGAATATATCTTTGTTTTAAGCTGAAGGAGCAAATAAAAAGTTTCTTTTCTTTAGAGAGTTACCATCAAGAGCAATAGTTATCGATTTTTCACTTTTAACTTTTCCTGATATTATTTGAGTAAAATCAAGTATGGCTACAAAACGAAATTATTTATAAAAAAAAAAATCGATTGATCTTTTTCGTTTTATTAATTGCTACGACAAAGTATGTCTAGGTCACTAAACTATACACAATTAACATTTAAGTATTAACCAATATAGTAATGTTACTATTAGTAAGATAAGTTTCTTTTTCTAATTAAAGTACACAATAGTGAGAATAAAGCTATGATATGATGTTATTATAAAATTTCATTCTAGTCATTTCGCTACTTATATGTTAAATCCTTTGGTTCCAACGTAACATTGAAGCTTTAGAGTCCGATCCATTCAAAACTTGCTTTGCTCACCGCCCCCTCCCCCCTCCTTCCCCAAAAAAAAAAAAAAAAACCAAATCTTTATTTTTGTTCTGTCGTTGTACTCTCTATTTATAAATCTTGTCTGGAGAAAATACCTACCTATAGGGATCCAGTATGGTAACATATATAATCCTACAATTGGATACGTGGTGTTTGTCTCATTTCTTGCACATTTCATAATAACCACGTAGTAAAGTCAATTTAGTAAGTGACCATCAAATTAAGGATATCTTATGACTACTGACAACATCCACTCTATTAAGTGACCATCGAATTTAACCTAGACTGGTTCTTTCTTTTCACTTCATATAAAATCACTCCACATTATAGTTAATGCCTCAATACTATTATACATATATATATCTATATGTTAACATTATTAAATTTGATTTAATGTATGACAAATTCATCTTTTGGAATACATCAAAGTTTCAATGCTACATGTTATGTTCAATTTCTCAAAATAATATAACTTTAAATTCAAGAAAAGCAAGAAAAACATGGATAAACAATAAAAGTTAACGGGAGATAATGGGGGTGTTTGCTTTCCGATCTGGTCCGATCCCACCTTCCTAGTTTTTGGAATTGGGAATTGGACCACCTAGTCCTAGAACTGACCCAGTCTGATTCCTGAGTGATCTAATGGAACTGGTGGAGAGGGAGGATTTTTTTTTTTTTGGGTGCAAAACTGAACGAAATAGACGCTATATGAGGGGGGAGGATTATGTTATGGCGTCATCTCCGCGTGCATTTTTTTTTTTTTTTTTTTTTTTGGTCAGTCCTACTCTATACCTACTCTACACTCACTCTCAGACTTTTGCCCTGCCTCTTGCAGGGCGTGGGCGTCGAAACCCACTCCTGAAACTTGCGTGTTCCCACCCCATCCCTCCCTGAGAAGGTGGGGGTTTGAACCCCTTACCTCCCCCTTCCATGTTGGAAGGGTGGCCACTTGGGCGAATCCCAGTGGTTCTCCGCGTGCATTTGATTACCTTCAATTTGCTTCACTTTTGACCCAAAAAAAAAAAATAAATAAAAAACATTGCTTCGCTAGCATGCTCTTTTTTCTTTACGTTCTCAGACATGAGGGAAAGAGTTAGAGAAAGAAAGACCCAGCTTGTTTTTAGTGGCATGGGCTTTCATTTTGTTGTGGGCTTTTACTCTCTCTATTCTTGTTGGGATCATTTGGGCTCATTTGGGCTTTGAGCTAATTAGGGACTTTTAATATCGGTCCGGTTTCAAATCCTGAAATCAGAACCGGGGTGCCCATCACCGGTTCCAATTTTATGGAACCCATAACCGGATCGGCGCCTCTGGGAGCCACTTAAAACCAGCTGGTTCGATCCAATTCAAGTGGTTCTCATTACACATTCCTAGGAGAGAAGAAGAATGAAAAAACATTGCTTCGCTAGCATGCTCTTTTTTCTTTACGTTCTCAACGTGAGGGAAAGAGTTAGAGAAAGAAAGACCCGGCTTGTTTTTAGTGGCATGGACTTTCATTTTGTTGTGGGCTTTTACTCTCTCTAGGCTCACTTTATTTCTCTTCCAAGTGGGCTATTATTCTTGTTGGGATCATTTGGGCTCATTTGGGCTTTGAGCTAATTAGGGACTTTTAATATCGGTCTGGTTTCCAATCCTGAAATCAGAACCGGGGTGCCCATCACCGGTTCCAATTTTATGGAACCCAGAACCAGATCGGCGCCTCTGGGAGCCACTTAAAACTAGCTGGTTCGATCCAATTCAAGTGGTTCTCATTACACACTCCTAGGAGAGAAGAAGAAGATTAAAGATCAATATGCCATCACGATACATAGGCCCTTCCCTCAACCATCATAATAGGACTGACTTTTAGTATGCAAATCTCATTAAGACGGTCACATTGAGACTCAAAAGTCTCAATATTAATTTAGCTTTTTGATCCATGAGATCACCTTGACTTGTAAATGGAGAGAATACTTGCTTCACCAAAAATCAGGGTATCATATTAGCAAAGATTTATTCCTATCCTTCACATAACAATACGCCTAAAGAACGACGATGTTTATAAGAACATGATAGAAGGAAATATGACGGTTTTCTGGGCGTTCATCACCATTTTATTAAAAAGCTGATTAAGGTCATGATGGTTTTAATTGGTGATGGGCTTAAGGCCCGTCCGCCCATGCTGGGCCCAGAAAGCCCGGCCCACGGGAATAAGGCCCGTGGATGGGGGAAGGTATAAAAGGGAGGAGAGAGAGAGAGATTACACCTCTTGGACAGAACAACGTACGTACGTTTCCCGCGCTCTCTTTCTCTCAAAACGCTTAAGGCGACGCTCTACTCCCTTCAAGGCAAATTGACATCATCGGATCAGAATTTCTTCCTCAATCTTCGGCATTGGTGTTTAATCTGTGGCTAACAAGGTACGCTCGAATCCGTGGTGTGCTTTACGATCGGTGATACGTGATTTTCCCGGCTTCGCTTCCGCATTTGTTTTAGGGGTTTGATTTAGTGTCGAATCCGTTTTTTGGGGATCCGTTATTCCCAACATTGGTATCAGAGCCCTAGTTCACGTTTTTCCCTACTTGTTTGATGTTTTTTGATTGATTTTTGGCGAAAGAAATTCGGCCGTACGGATTGGGGCAGAAATCCCGACACCCGAGCGCTATTCGGCCATTTTTTCGAGTTTTCGTAAGTCGAAATCGAATTCTGAATACACTGGGTGAAAGAGGTCGTCGAGACGAGTCCGGCGACATGTCGTGCGCCGCTGAGAAGACGCCGCACGCGCCACACGCGCGGCCGGAAGCCGCTGCGTGTGGGCGCGACGCCCCCGAAGCGCTGGCAATGGCCAGCGTGTGCGCTACACGCGCCGGTCAGCGAACCGGCACGCGCCGGTCGGCGAACTGACGCGTGCTGACGTCACTTGATGACGTCATCGTGACGTCACCCAACGGTCGGTAACCATCGGGGATGACGTCATCGGTGACGTCATCTACGTCGACCATTGGCCGGCCGGTCACCGGCCGGCGACTCGACCCGACGGCGACCCGACCCGCGCGGGAGCCTGGCACGTGCGCGGCACGTGCCGGTCGGTTTGTCCGACCCGGCCCAACCGGCCCGACCGATCCGACCGGTCCGCCGACCCGCCGTCCCGCGCGACCGTTGACCGTTGACCGTTGACCGTGGACCCGAAAAAAAAAAAAAAAAAAAAAGAATTTTTTTTTTTTCAATCATGCCTATGTGGGTTATAAGTAATCCATTTTTTTTTTTTTTTTGCATTAGTTGCATGAATTTAGGAAAATTATGTATTTTCCCTTATGTAAATTATGGATTATGAGTAATCCATTTTTAGTTCTGCATTTGTTGCAGGAACTATGATGCGCAATGCACGGATACCTGCATTTCCGAGAACGGACAAAGGACGTGCAAGACTTAAAAGGCTGATGAAAGAGTTAGCTAATTATCGGTGGCATGATGGTGATTTAGTATCACATGTGGTCAAGGTCAATCAGATGATACATGAAATCATCTGGAATGGTTATCTTATGCCGGATTTTGAGAAGGTGTCGACCTTCAAAAACACTCTTCCACCAGAATGGCAAGCAGTGTTAGATCGGCTATGGGAGGTCAACGTGGTCCCGGGTTATAGGAGGCTAGTGGAAGCTTTTGTTAGAGAGTACTATAGGATTGAGTTAACCAAAACCTCAACCCTTACATTGAGCGCTAAATGGCGCCGAGTAAATGCGCCTTGGAGGCGACATGAAAACTCTCCAAAAGTTTTTCCATGGTTGGCAAATGTGCCTTTAAAATTCTCAAATTTTTTGACTGATAGATTAGAAAGGACATTCCCTAATTATTTCTTAGATTAGTTTGAGATGTTTTATGGGTATAAATATCTCTTTTCATGTTGATATTTATCTGTATATATTGCTTAGTGTAATGTATAGTTGTATTATGTGAAAGCATTATTGTTTTATTGGATGTTATTCATCTATTGCTTTCTGTTATTGCTGGTTGCTGTGGGTAATTAGCTGTGGGTAGTTTTTTTTTTAGAAGTTTTTGTAGCTTCATAGAATTGATTTTGCATATGACAATCATATTAATGATAGCTTTAAGTTAGGATTTTTGGAGGATGATTGGAAACATCGTGACCTTTTGATTCTGAAGCCTTACTTGAAATTATTCATTAATATGATGGGTCTATGTAAAAGTGGATGTATAAATGAAAGGCATTAATTATTCGTGCATGTATATCTGATGTGTTCAGATCGATGATTTCAGCAACTAAGAACGTAATTGCTGATATGAACAACCACAATTGTGAAATATTGAATATGAAGATTCAATATGTGCTGGAAAAGCAAGAAGCACTAGAAGCTTTTGACCATGTTATGGAAGATCTTGAGGATGCCATGCGCCACCTTGAGCTAGTAGAGGACCACCTAACGGCATTTGAGCCTAGAACGGACATTTGCAAAGCTGGTTCTAGCTCAGAAAGGGCTTTGAGCTCTAAGCGCAAGCGTATTGATTCGTTCAATATGTGGGAATGCAAAGGATCAAGTCCTTATTGCAAGAAATCAAGAGTTAACCAACACAAGAGAGGAAAACGTCCTCAAGTGAAGAAAATGTCAAGGGTGAGATGTTACAATTGTGACAAGAGAGGTCACTATGCTCGCAAATCTGTTGTGAGTTGCAAAAGGTAAACACCTCTTGTACATTTGAGAACTTTGCTTATGTGTCAAATTCTGTATTGTTGGCTGAATCCAATCCTTTGTGGACTCAGATTCGGGAGCAACAGACCATGTAGCAAAGGATAGAGGATCCTTTGTGGAATTTCGACGAGTCCCAACTGGAACTAAGTGGATCCATATGGGAAACAACTCCAGAGCTGAAGTAAAGGAATTGGCACATGCCAATTGAACATACATGGTGGACGCATCTTGATGTTTTATATGCTCCGGAGATTCGTCGAAATTTTATATCTGTTTTGATGTTGGTTAAGCTTGTTTTTAGTGTAAACTTCCATAATATAAGTATAGATTTGTATTTGGATACAAACTACCATGGTTGTGATTATTTTCTGAATGGTTTTATTGTACTAGATGTTGACTAATGTGATGTCAATATTTGTTATTCCCTTGTTTCACGTCTTCTTCTTTATATGACAATGATGTGATTGTGTGGCATGCTAGACTTGGTCACATGGGCCAACAACGTATGAATTGACTAGCCAAAGAAGGCTTGTTGGGTGACATTGAAAAGTCGATTTGCCCATATGTCGGCATTGCCTAGTAGGGAAAATAACAATGAAACGATTTAGAAAAAGATAAAAGAGCTGAATTTCCTCTGCATTTAATCCATTATGATGTCTCGTGGTTCAATGGATGTGAGAGGAAGGCATGGGGCTGTTTAATTCATCACTTTTATATATGATTATACTCTATTCGAATATGTCTATTTGATTTCTCATGAATCTGAAGCAATAAGTTGTTTCAAAAGGTTTATGAACCTAATAGAAAATAAATTAGACAAGAAAATAAAAGTATTTAGATCCGATCGAGGTCGAGAATATTTATCGATGAGTTCAGAAAATTATGTGATGAAAAAGGAATAGAAAGACAGTTGTCTGTTCCATATACTCCTCAACAAAATGGTGTTGTGGAAAGAAGAAACAGAACCCTACTGGAATGGTTAGGTCTATGATGGCACATGCTAACTTACCCATCACCTTTTGGAGTGATGCCTTATTAACTGCTGCCTATGTACTTAACCGGGTGCCTTCCAAATCAGTTACTTCCACTCCATATGAGTTATGGACAGGTAGAAAACCGGACTTGGGTTTTCTTAAGCCATGGGGTTGTGCTGCCTATACCCATGAGCCCTCTCACAAATTTGGGAAATTAGGTCCCGAGGAAAGAAGAGTATTTTCATAAGATACTCAAACACTCTAAAGGATATGTGTTCATAGGTGAGCAGGAAAGTGGGAGTGTAACTGAATTTGAATCAAGAGATGTCACATTCTTAGAGGATGAGTTTCCTAAGAAGGGCGAAATAGGTGAAAATTACTCCCTATTTGAAACCATGGATCAAGATAATGATATTAGTGGGGTTCGTCCAAGTGGGAGTAGTATGAGAAGTGATGAATTGCATACAAATGATTCTCAATCACAACCACATGATGAGACGACATCGTCATTATCTAATCCTAGTGGGAGCATAATGGGAAATGATATGCTAAGTGCACAATCTCCCATACGGCGAACAAGTCGCAAAAGTATTCCCCGTCGACGTTTTGACATTGAAGGGGAAACTTTTATGATTGCCCCACAAGATGAGGATGAGCCAAGAAATATACATGAGGCTCTAAATTGCCCTAATAAGGAAAGATGGATGGATGCAATGGGAGAGGAAATGGAGTCAATGAAGTCAAACCATGTTTGGGAACCGGTTGATCTTCCAAAAGGACGCAAAGCTATTGGGAACAAGTGGGTTCTCAAGATAAAGCGTAAAGCTGATGGCTCAATAGAAAGATATAAAGCTCGCCTTGTGGCGAAGGGGTATAATCAACGGAAGGAATTGATTATGAGGAAACATTTTCCCCGTTGTGAGATTTACCTCAATTCGCATTATTCGGCAATAGTGGCTAGTATGGATCTTGAATTACATCAAATGGATGTAAAGACTGCTTTTTCTCAATGGAGAATTAGATGAGGAAATATATATGGAACAACCTGTTGGTTTCATTACAAAAGGCCAAGAAGGAAAGGTATGTCGACTTTTGAAATCGATATATGGCCTTAAGCGTCGTCAAGACAATGGTATATACGATTTCATAATGCTATGATGGCATATGATTTTACAATGATTGATGAGGATCATTGTGTATATATCAAAAGATCCAAAGATCAGTTTGTGATCATATCATTATATGTAGATGATATACTAATTGCCGGAAGTAATATGGAGTTAGTTAATACCATCAAAAGTTGGTTATCTTCCAATTTTGAGATGAAAGATATGGGTGAGGCTGCATACATACTTGGAGTTAAGTTTTTCAAGAGATCGTTCAAAGAGATCATTATCTCTTTCGCAAGAAACATATATAAGTAAAGTTCTTGAACGATTTCGTATGCAAGATTGTAAACCCATAGACACTCCTATTGCAAAAGGTGAAGGATTGAGCCATAGACTCGTGTCCAAGGACTCCACAAGAGAAGGAACAAATGAAGCATGTTCCTTATGCTAGTGCTGTTGGGAGCTTGATGTACGCTATGTTGTGTACAAGACCCGACATATGCTTTGCAGTTGGAATGGTGAGAAGATACCAATCCAATCCAGGTCAAGCACATTGGAAAGCCGTTAAGAGAATACTAAGGTATCTAAAGGGAACTGCTGATTATATACGAGATATCAAGGAAAGGATCTGCGACTCGAAGGCTATTTAGACACAAGTTGAGAAGGAGATTTAGATGAAAGGAAATCTACCTCTATTTTTGTTTTTGTTTCTGAATAATGGCGCCATGTGTTGGTGCGGCAAGAAACAAACGTGTATAGCCTTGTCCACGATGGAAGCTAAGTTCGTGGCATTATCGCAGTGGTACAAGAAGCAGTTTGGCTTAAGAGATTTTTGGATCATTTAGGTGTTATTGAGAAAGCTGCAAATCCATTATTGGTTAATTGTGATAGCCAAGCAGCTATAGCGTACACCAAAGATCCAAAGTATCATGGCAAGACCAAACATATAGATACCAAGTATAACTTTGTCAAAGATATAGTTGCACGAATGGATGTGAACTTACAGTACATATTTACGCATAGAATGGTTGCAGATCCTATGACAAAGCGAACACCTAGAGATGTGTTTTTTTTGTGGTCATGAGAAATCTCTAGGATTGCGTAGAGTCTGATGTACTGGATATTTTGATTTCCCTGAGTTATTCACATTTATGAAATTGTGTTTTTCATCATTAATGCCTATGAATCTTTATGTGATCTTTATGCATCTTAATGCTCAGTGCATTATATTGAGTTGAGAAAGTATGTCGGACAGATAAGAGATTAGCCCACTCATACGGGTAATCGCCTCTATTTACTTGTGTGATAAATAGAGATGAGACGGTTTTTAAGCTTATTATCTAGGTGATAATCGAGAGCTCGGGCTTAAAATATATATGTCGCCTTAACTAAGTGTTAAGATGAGGACATGATAAATATTATGTCCGAAAGTAAAATAACCCACATATTTTACTTTATCTGTCTAAGATGCCAGATGTGAGTTCTGATGAATTATGTGAATGAGTAGATACGTGAACTCAAGTTAGACATTGGGTATGTCTGAACTATCATCTGTACGGTATTGATTGTGTAGACATACGCTCCATGGGAAAGGAGTTAATACCGTAATACGTATTTCATACTACGTATGCATGAGACGACCAATAAGAGTGGCAAAAGTTTGATCTCAACTTTTATGTCGTGTGAGACTCTTGAGGAAAAGAATTCCTCAATTTTTAGTCCCCTCATGACTCTTACTTATTCTCAAGATTTCTATTTAGTGTTTGCTATCTTAGGATGTTGCCAATGGTCATGAGTTTGATTCGATCTAATGGGGCATTTCTAGAAAAGCAAGCTAAACTGAAATTGAGAGTTTGAAGGAAAGAGGAAGATCGAATTTGGAGAATCACATTGTAGTTTTGTATTCACCGGTTAACCAATTATGACTGTCTTTGTGATAATCATAATTGTGAATACAATATATATATATATATATATATATATATATATATCATTGTTTGAAAGAGATCAAGAGAGATATAAATATGATCGATCGATCTAGGGTACTGCATACTAAATCTACTCGGGATGTGATGCCCATTATGAGCTGCTATATATTCCTAACGGATGTATGGCAACGAGCTCTCTAAGTATGCTGGTCGCACGGATTATTCACCGGTATGAATGTTGAAGAGAGGAAAAGAGGATTCTGTTCGGCCCACCATGTTAAATGAGAGTCTATGATGGATTTTTCTCTAATGGGGTTGAGTAGGGCCTGTCCGCCCATGTTGGTTTTGGACCACCATGTGCGAGTGGGAGATGATGGTTTTAATTGGTGATGGGCTTAAGGCCCGTCCGCCCATGCTGGGCCCAGAAAGCCCGGCCCACGGGAATAAGGCCCGTGGATGGGGGAAGGTATAAAAGGGAGGAGAGAGAGAGAGATTACACCTCTTGGACAGAACAACGTACGTACGTTTCCCGCGCTCTCTTTCTCTCAAAACGCTTAAGGCGACGCTCTACTCCCTTCAAGGCAAATTGACATCATCGGATCAGAATTTCTTCCTCAATCTTCGGCATTGGTGTTTAATCTGTGGCTAACAAGGTACGCTCGAATCCGTGGTGTGCTTTACGATCGGTGATACGTGATTTTCCCGGGCTTCGCTTCCGCATTTGTTTTAGGGGTTTGATTTAGTGTCGAATCCGTTTTTTGGGGATTCGTTATTCCCAACAGGTCACAAATAGGCTCATCATGATAAATATATGCCGTTGCCCCAGCCAACATCATAGAGATGGTGCTAAGCTAACGGCAGCATTATTCACCAACTCCAAGGAATGACGGTGCCTTTTTTACCACAATCTGTTATTGAGGATTTATAGGCAATCGGAACCTACACAATACAAGGACATGCAGCAAATATGAGAAAATATCTCAAACAAACAGATATCGGGCACCATTTCTTTCTTCTAAAAAGGACATGAAACCAATAACAAGAAAATTTAATCAGTGCATGTGAAATTTGTTTAATTTTAAATAACTAATTAAATGTAAAATCAATTCTTTTTGGATATATCTAGGATAATATTTTAACATATTATAAATACAATGAAAGCCACATTTGCAAACATACATATTTTTATGGGACCTAAAAGGCAACAAAATTTTTCATATTTAAAACTCAATTTTTCACTTCTTAAATAATTCATAGATGCATGAACTTTTACATTAAAAATACATTAAGTTTTCCACCTGCGCAAACTGATGAATTCACTTAAAATCATCGATTTGGAACACTAACTTTTGTTTTGGGGCAAAAAGAACTCACTTCACTAACCCTGATTCTTTCAATTTGTGGCTACTCATTTCTTTCCTCTTTCTCACTAGAACATATGAGTTTTTATTGAAAGCATTGGCAACATTTTGCCTTGTCGATGTGTCTTATGTATGCATCAACATCGTTAATCACATTTTGGCACCAACTTGCATATATGAAAATTTTAATGGTGAGTCTACTCGTCCCTTTTAAGTAAAAATTTCTTTGAGATCCTTTGAAAAGTTAGGACTTCCAATCACTTATTTTGTCATTTTTATTCTTCTTGTTATTTTGTCATAAATTTTTTGGCCCGACTATTTTCTCTTTTCATTTGATCTTTGCCTCTTGGAAGGCTCCATCAAATGGAATAATTTAACAACAACACTATAGCATTTTTTTTTTAAGTATATTTTCGCAGCAAATTGGATACACTGGTTAACTAGTTTTGAGGGAAAAACTTATGGTGGAGCTTGCTTCATCACAATTGTGAGAGTGACAAAGTCATTTTCTTCTCATTTCCCTTTCTTATTTGTCAAAATCAAAGAAAAGAATATCTTCTCGTCATTTCTTCTCTGCCACATCACCAATCTCTCTCGCCTCCCAAACATGCCGCGTCAAAGACTTCTCTCCTAATTACCTGTGATTTACGAGAAAAATTGATAATATGTTCCCCCTTGTCATTATTAATTTTTTCACAAATTTAAATTTGTCAACGATGAGCGAAATAATAGTCATTTTTTAAATTTAATACATGTCTTTATTAATATTAATGATTTCTTTTGAGATAGTGATAATATTCTTTTACTCGTAATCATCTATGTTGTGGTGTTCAATATGCTATGGATCTTTCTTCATATTTATAAAATATAACCAAAGAAGAGTTACCAATTATAATTTTCTAAAGAAAACCAGTTAAACAGGTCAAGCGGTTTTCTTGAGAAAATTAGTGGTGGAGAAGTCACCGTTATCTTTAATGTGTCACAGTGACTGTGAGCTTCTCATTTCCCAAAAAAAATAAAAAAGTAGATTCATCCAAGTTGGACATACTACATACTCGAGCAAACAGAAATAAGAACGTTCATATCATTTCAACTTTGGTACACTCAAACAATATAGCCCCCTAATCTGATAAGCTCTACCAACAAATAGTAGGAGTAAACCATTTTCACATTATATGTCACTTATTGGAATCCAAAAGCTTTCTAAAGCAAAATTATGCTGCATGGAGAAAGACACTTATTAGAGATAAAATACACACTTATTAATGAACAAGAAGCAACCCAAATACTCCTACCTATGAAGTTTGAACGTGAAAGAACCAAATGAAGCAGTGCAGTCAATGGAGACCTAGTGCAACCACAACATCCAACACAACATACCCAGACATATATTGATAACCTATTATTGTCATCTCCCACTACTAACTAGTGGTAGGACATGGTTTTTCATGCCATCCATGTGCCCAATATTCATGATCACAATACTATTCATGTACACGTTGGGCTTCTCTCCAAGTAAATGAACCTTCTCTTCTGGATTCACATCGATACTATTGGTCCATGGATGCTTAGCCATTGCACTAAGTCCCTCCAATTCCAATGCTACTTCATGGTCGGCCTCTCCTCGCCTTTTAATTTCAAGTATCTCTTGGCAAGATTGGCAACTTCCCTCACCTGCTCATTGTTTCCTTCACTTGCAATAACTTCCTCAACAATTTGAAACAATTTGTCCTTTTTTAATGACAAAAGAAAGTACGTTGCCAAGCTTCGCTTTTCTTCCGGTCGATCAAAAGAAAGTGCCTTCTTCCCTATCAATAGCTCTGAAACACAAACCCAAAACTATAAACATCATTCTTTTTTATCAATTGGCTAGTGTGAAAGTATTCAGGGTCTAAGTATCCCAATGTTCCCTGAACCATAGTAGACAATTGTGTTTGATCAAGTGGGACTGATCTTGAAGCTCCGAAGTCAGAGACTTTCACTATCACGCCCCGAACCCCAGGCACACGCACATCCCTCTGCAATCGATTCACATTGCGACATTCCCAGGACTCATTGCCGACCTCTTTCTTTTTATGCACATCTGGAAGTGAATTTAAACATACACCCTGACAACCGACAAACATTGGGATAGTAGAAAGACATGCCAACACTTTTCACAAAACCCACTTTATATACATATCAGGTTAGCCCCACAAGTCCTATATACAAAAATTTGACTCAAAAATAAATTACTAGGCCACCTACGCTCCGAACCCTTCCACCTCAGACCCTGGGTTCCTCCATACTAGGAACCTGAAAATTTTAAACTAGGACGGGGTGAGATAAAAATCTCAGCAGGTCAACACCCTAGACCCTGATTAGGACAAGAATTCACTCAAAGGCAGCCTAAACAGCCGTCTCGCACAAACTTACCTCACTTCAGCACCTTTCTACACATTAGTTCATCGTATATATCATATGCATACAACAAGCGTATTTAATAATTGGAACACCTCAATTTATCTTTCAAACAAACACAGGGTTCCTGATTATAAGGTAAAATCGTTATGACACGTCCTATTCCGTGTCACCCAATTTTGCCCCATAATAAGTGCAACTATCTCAATCATTCAGGCATGTCCCAAGTATCACGGACCCAACGGCCACGGCACCCCACTAAGGAGCTTTGTTTCGAAATCTATTCGCAAATGGCAACGTCTAGAATCCTCTGCCTAGACAATACCCCATTGAGGAGATTCATTCCGGAATCCATTCGTGAACGGTAACGTCTAGCATCCTCCGCCTAGACGGTACCCCACTGAGGAGCTTTGTTCCGAAATCTATTCGCGAACAGCAATGTCTAGCATCCTCCGCCTAGATGGCACCCTACTGAGGAGCTTCGTCCCACGCGAATGCATTAGGACAGTTTTCACTTAGTGACCACACGCGCACATACTTGGCCAAGAACACTATATTTTGCATCCAAATGCCTTGTATTTAAATAATGAACTTGACCCATTTTCTTCGTATTAAAAATTCTCGGTAAAATAACTGTGCATGGTCACACCTTTAATTTGAACCATAAAACGTAGTACATTCCCATTTCAAAATTTCACAATTTTATATAGTACATAAACATTTTTGGTGCCAAAATCAACATTCGGTATTTTTTTTAATTAGATACCATAAAATCGAATTTTTGCAATAATAATTCATAATGAACACCAAGCACTTAATTACACAATTAAGCAATCAATTTCACATATTATCACACATAAGTTCAAAGCATGCCAAAAGTCAACCAAAACACCAAATATGCATTGCCCAGCAAGTATAACATCAAGAACAATTACCAAAACCACCACCGTTCCTAACTGGTAGAAACCGGTCCACTCGCGCATCTCCAAGTTTAAATCCAGAATCCTAACCAAACTAGTTCAGAAAATTATCAAATTTGAATATGTTATAAAGGACACTTTTTTTTTTGGTCAGTATGTTATAAAGGACACTTAAACAAACATTTTTTGTGAAGACATCTTGATCCAGATCCTTCTAGGTTAAGAGCAATAAATCGCCCAAACTGTTACAAAAAATGTGTCCGCGTCCAGAAATTGTTTTCCAAAATCAATTTGGTTCGAGGTCTAAACTTGTCCGTTTCATCTGAAATTTGATTATGTCAAATTACAAGATGTGATGAACAACTTTTGTGAAAAAACTCTTTTGAAAATCGAACCCTAAGAGTCGATAAAAATCATTTGAACACCAAAAGGTCACTGTTTCCAACACAATCCGAGATTCTATTTTGCAAATAACGAAGCTGAAATCCCATTCTTTTAAATCCCTATAAGTAAAATATATGTCATAGTTGAAGATTTCTAGAACATTTTTCAAGAGGTAAGTACCCTCAAAATCACAGCACATTTTTCCCCACAAAAATAGCAAACGGTGAGGGTCTAGTAACCATATCTGAGAGAAATCCACTAAATTAGACTAAACCACCCTTATTAGTGCTAATCTAACCAATTAGATTAACACTAATCCATCTTAAGCCTAATCTAACTAAACTAGATTAGCAGTAATCCAACTTAAGGCTAATCTAACTTAACACTAATCTAATCAACCTATTAACACTAATCTAACCCCTAAGAGTAATTAACAACCTAATCAATGATTAGGGAGTTAACTCACCAGATTAGCAAGGTGACGGGTCCACAGCGACGGCAGTGCAAAGGCGACCAAGACCTAAGCCTACGGCATCTCCAACAGAGAACTGACCGAGGCTGAAAATAGCCCAGCAAGCTCATGCTTTCTGCTTGGCCGAGCTTGTTGGCCGGGTGAAGGTGTAGCATCATGGATGAGTTGGTGGTGGTGTTGAGGCGTAAGGGTGCTGTTGGTCGGGACAATAGCTGCTGGACGTCGCTGTGGTGGTGCAGAAGTGGAGAAGCAATGGCTATTTTGGATGCTGCGATGGTGGTGAGCTAAAGAAATCGCTGGAGTGTTGTGGGTGTTGTGGTGGTGGGAGCTGACATGAGGTGGGAAAGCTATTGGGATGTGGTGCTGCGATGAAGACTTGGAGGAGATGAAGCTTGGCGGTATTGGAAGACAATGGGATGAAGAACGTGGGGAGGATTGGGGGGCAAATGGCGTGAAGAAAGAGAGAGAGTGGGTAGAGAGAAAGAGAGAAGTCGGTTGGGAGGTTCTACATGTAGGGGCAGGGGGGGAAGAAAGGAAACAAGAGGGAGAGAAAGTCCAAGTGACGGCCAATGGTAAGCCAAGCCAAATATCCACTTGAGTGCAATGGCCTCCAAAGTCTTCTGCCCACAAAATCTTGGCAACAACCAATGGTTGATTTCTCTTCAATTCTTCACCAAACAATGCATTTTGGTGTCCAAAAATCCAGCTAGGGCTGCCCATATGAATTTTCACTATTTTCTTCACAAATTAAACCAATTTGACAACCCAAAATTCCTCTAATTCAGCCCATACAAATTTCTCTTTAATTCTTCACAAACTAATCCATTTTGAAGACCAAAAAGCCCCTTAATTCTGCCCATCCGAATTTCTTCCTATTTCTTTTTGTTGATTTTGATTTTTCCGCAAAATTCCGGGCTTAATGGAATTCTTTCAAAAGATGAGACGGGGTCCTAAAAATAAATCGTGACACACTCAAACGTTCAAATTTTGAAACCGAATTCAATTTTGTAGTTAAAATTGACCAAACGTGATTTTAGTACAACATAACCTATTGGGTAGTTTTTAGGGATTTTATACCGTTTGACCCATGGTCGATAATTTTTTATCCACGTTTGTGCATCTTCGCTCGTAGGCGACTCTCAGTTATCGTAAAAATTGCAAGGTTTCAATTATGGGTACTGAGTATAAAATCAATAGAAAACCAGGTTAGTACCGTTTGACACGAATTTTGCAATCAAGCGGAATCACCCACAATTCAATTATATGATTCTGTGAAACCAACCTATATCTGATCACAATACAATTATAACGGTGTCGTATTGACCATTGCCAATTATCTCGGTCAAGCAGTCGATTTCCGATCGAATTCTCGAGTCTGCTGTATTTATATCCCTTAACGGCTTTACCTAATAGGTTAGTTAACTTATGAGTGGCTAACTCAAAGAAATCGGAACATAGACGCGTCAACGAAATGTCCATTTCATATTATCATCCAAAAAGATGCTTGTTGGCTTGACATCTCGATGGATAATGGGAGTGGAAGTCGTGGCGCGCAAGTACGAGAGGACTCCAACAATTTCCGAAGTGATTCTCAGTTGAGTCTCCCAAGATAGCTTTGATGATTTGTTTGTATTGTGGGTATGGTCAAAGAGAGTTCCATTATTGACAAACTCATACACCAATAAAGGCTCCTCGGTTTCCAAACAACATCCTAAAAAATGAACCACACTACGATTATTAATTTGAGAAAGCATAATGACTTCATTGATGAATTATTCGATTTGGCTAGGTCCATGGGCTTAGACTTCTTAATGGCAACTACCATATTATCTAGCAACAACCCTTTGTAAACAGTACCATAACCTCCTTGCCTGACTATTGTAGTCTCGTCATAATTGTTAGTGGCCTTCTCTAGCTCTTCAGCGTTGAAGATTTTTGCAGCTTTTATGGTTCTATCACATTCACGTAATTGTTGTTGCGAAAGCTCACCGCTATTTTAGAAGTATTGTTCTTTAAATTTGATGAGCTTCCTTTGTTTGTATCCAAAACACATAAAGCCTATGCTGAAAAGCAGCACTATTATGCTCACAGCAACACCTATATACAACACAGATTTTACAAAATAATTAACCACGTGATTATTTGTATAACAAATCATTGCACCATGTAAAAGTGGCCACGCATTCAAACTTTATGTAGAATTATATCGTAAGGTTTTCGTGAAAAACTTCGCAATTTTGGGACAATTTGAGACTGAAATAGGACAATGGATTTGGTTAAGCTAATCTACAAAGAAAGGAAGAAAATCACAATTGTCCCGGTCTACAAAAAAATGTCATCAGTTTAACAAGTTTGATTTGACATGAAAGAAGTCATAAAAGTATAAACTCAAACTAAATACAAGGATACTTATCTTTTCTTATGGTCCCACAGTATTCTTGCTTACAGCCTTTTAGGTCTTTCGCAACCAAATTCGCGCCATCTAGTATACGTAAGGGTGAGCATCGATCCAGGGTCAACCCTAGACCGACCCTAGACCGACCCAGTCTTGCCAGTCCTGGTCTGGTTTCTAGGAAGACTGGGTCAATCCTTGATCTTAGAATTCCTGGACCAACATTGTGTGGGTTAATCCTCAATTCTAAGAGTTTCAGGTCGGTCTAACCCGAACCAACCCTAACTATATATATCTAATATATTATTTATAATTTTTTATATAGAGAAAACCTTAAATTAAATAGCATCAACAATATTAAATAGCACTTTAGTGAGGAGTTCAAGTAATTTTACATTATTCTTTAATAACTTTGATTTTTAATGTCTTTTACTGTGTCAATAGTCTTAATTTATGAAAGAGAAAAATGTTTTTGTGAGGAGTCTTCACGACGTCCAAAAAAGCATAAACAGCTCTTTATGGCATCCTCCTCTAGTATTCGTTCTCTTCTATCTTATTTGTCCTCTTAGTCTTCACTTTGCTAAAATCGAAAGAAACAACTTCTTCGCTTGCCACTCGACACTTGGCTCGCTCGCTTTGGGTCATTCGTGCCGCTCGCTGCTCGATGTTTGCTTGGCTTGTTGCTACTCGCTCGACATTCGATGCTCATTCTATTTGACACTCACCCCACTTGATCCTCACCGCTTGCCTTTCTAAGTTGACCCTGCTCATCATTGAACCTATTTGGTCACTACGGTCCTCGGTTACCCTTTCAAGGAGTATAAAAAATGAAATAAAAAATTATTGGTTCGTTTTGAGTTGACCTGGAAACCGAACCGAGCTCATTGGGTCAGTCTAGTCCTCAATCACTTTTTTAAGGAATACAAAAAATGAAATAAAAAATTATCGATTAGTCCCGTGTTGATCATGGAACCAGACCGAACCCATTGGGTCGGTCCAGTCCTCGATCCCATGCTCAATAGGGTCGGTCCTTGGTCCCAAAAATTGAGGACCAACACTGTGCAGATTGGTCCTAGGGTTAGGGGGTAGATCGACCCAACCAGGACCATGCTCACCCCTAATGTTTATAAAGACTTTTTCGTTGAACTATGCGTGATGTCCCAACCTACCCGTGGGGGGAGGGAGTAGGTTTAGGGATATTGCCTAAAGGACGGGCTTATGGCCCATGGTTAGGTGCAGGCTCTCCCAAGCCCATACCCCGCATGACGTTAGGATACTTTTAGGAATTTTGCACAAAAGGAATCGCCACTAACCTATTAGGGTTGGCTAGAAACCAAGTGAAGTATGAGAGTGTACCTCATTGCCTAACACAACCAGAGAGTCTAAGGTCGAGGACTTGATTATATTAATTGACTAATTAGTGTCCTTTTGGTACCTAATTTTATTCATTTTAACAAAATGATTTTTTTTTTTTACAAGCAATTTGGATTGATTTTATAACTATCCACTAACATGTAAGGTGATTATGCGCATGCACAATCAATGAAGTAACAATCATAGCCACCAAAATCCTAATTGCAGTAAAATTGAACATGTGCAATTAACATAATTAGATATGCAAATTAAACACACGATATAATCAAAATACGAGCAAACATAGGTCTAATTACACTAAGAATGCAAACTATAGCTATTCTTAACCAAACCCTACACTTTTCGGGATTTTCGAAATTTTTTGATCTTTTAATTTTTTAAAAAATATATATTAATTGACTAATTTTTTTAATTTTTTTAAATTACTTTGTTTAAAAGGTTTTTTTAAATATTTTTTTTTCCGGACCGGGTCAAATCAAGTTGAGTCTAACCCGATTCAATCCGGTCGGGCCCAGTTTGACCCGGTTCGGCTTGACCGAATTAGGCCCGACTGTCCTTGGTCGGGCCTAAACTTGGCCCAACTTGGGCTCGAGAGCTGGGCCCAAGCAAAAATGGGAGTCGAGTGGGCCAAATTTGTGGTCTAGCCCACTCGACTAGCATCCCCGTGGTCGCGACCAAGGGTGCCAAGAAGGCACTCGCCGGCGACGGCATCGCGGTGGCTAGGCATGGGGAAGGGCGCGGCTTCCCTGACCGCGATGGCGCCCCTCTGGCAACCGAGGCCCCTAGGGTTCCACACGGAGGAACTTCGGGGAGGAAGAGCCCATTCGAGTGTTATGGCAAACAGGTGGAGGGCATGGGCAAACCAGGGGGCTCCCGACCTAAATGGGACTCGAGGCGGCGACGGCGGTGATTAGCAAATAAGCAGCAATAAACGGGGACCTAAAGGGGGAACCGACGGAGGCCGGAGCTCACCCAAAATGGAAGGGACGAGCTCCGGCGAGCTTTACTTTGAAAATGCACACTAGGTGTTTAACGAAATACCAACCTGAGTTCGGCGGGAATGGCGGCTTGGAAAATGCGTCGGCAATGGCAACGGTGACCTAGAGTCGCGTTAGCAATGGTAGCAGCGACCAGTTCTCCTCCCTCATCCTATTTCCTCTCTCTTTCGCTCTCTGTTCACTCTCCTTCCTCCCTCTCCCTGGTTCCTGTTTTGCCTTCTGGACTCTGGCGGAGTCGAAGGCAGTTGGCACCTTCGGTAGTGATCAACGGCCACGATCGACGGCTTTGGGGTATCTCTTGCTCCTCTCCTCCTCTCTCTTTTTTCTCTCTCGAGCTCACCCTCTTTCTCCGTTCCTTTTCTCCCCCTTACCCTCTCTCTTTTCCTTACCTTTTTTGACCGTTCGGCTCGCGCGCATGCCCTTAGGTAACTAACCAGTGGCCTCTGCCTGCTGGCTCTCATTCGACCATTCCAATGCTTGCCTGCCCTCACGAGATGATGCTGTCCCCTTTGCCTTGGCGGCCTCTACTTTTGGCTTCGCCAATTCCCCGTGCAAACGATGGCTAGGGAAGAAGACAAAGGCTTGGGCTGGGCTGAAAGGAAGAAAGGGGGGCTGGCCGCGCAGAGGGGAAAGGAAAGAAAAGAAAAACGAAAAGAAGGGGAGGGACCTAGGCCCATGCGAGAAAAGAAGAGGAAGTGGGGTTGGACCAACGCGGCTCTTCTCTCCTTTCTTTCTTTTTTCTTTTTTTTTTCTTGTTTTTTACACATATATTTTAAATCAATTTTTTTTTATTTCATCATCATTTTTTTTATGTGCTTGAATATATAGATTAGGTGTCAACAGCTGCTCCTCTTTAAATGAGCCTCGGAGAGGTTGCGATAGAAGACACTTAAATTATTTCTGTGATCGAGAGACCCTAGGTACATATGCACGTATCAGGTTGACGGAAAGGAGTCATAACTATGGAAGCGCGTCTTGTCAATAAAAGGAAGAAAGACTCTAGGCTACAGAAGCCCACTGGGTCATAAGAAAAATAGGAAGACTCCGAGCTACAGAAGCCTGCCGAGTCATAAGGAGAAGAGGGGAAGACTCCGGGCTACAGAAGCCACCGGGCCATGAGGAGAAGAGGGGAGGACTCCAGGCTACAGAAGCCCACTGGGTCATAAGAAGAAGAAGAGGA
The DNA here is from genome assembly GCA_014182555.1 of Eucalyptus erythrocorys. NCBI lineage: Eukaryota > Viridiplantae > Streptophyta > Magnoliopsida > Myrtales > Myrtaceae > Eucalyptus > Eucalyptus erythrocorys. The sequence continues at coordinate 50,637,072 of CM024602.1, forward strand.
AGACTCTAGGCTACAGAAGCCCATCGGGTCATAAGAAGAGGAAGACTCCGGGCTATGGAAGCCCACCGGGTCATAAGAAGAAGAGGAAGACTCCGGGCTATAGAAGCCCACCGGGTCATAAGAAGAAGAGGGGAAGACTCTGAGCTATAGAAGCCCACTAAGTCATAAGAAGAAGAAGAGGAAGACTCCGGGCTACAGAAGCCCACCGGGTCATAAGAAGAAGAGGAAGACTCCAGGCTATAGATGCCTACCGGGTCATAAGAAGAGAGGAAGACTCCAGGCTACAGAAGCCCACCAGGTCATAAGAAGAAGGAGAGGAAGACTAGGAGAGGAAGACTTTGGGCTACAGAAGCCCACTAGGTCATGAAAAGAAGAAGAGGAAGACTACAGGCTATAGAAGCCCACCGGTTCATAAGAAGAAGGAAGACTTCGGGCTATAGAAGTCCATTGGGTCATAAGAAGAAGAAAGGAATGAGGTCTCACTGTGTAACAACGGGTTTCGACCAAGCTGAAAATAAATGGTTTGAGGAAAGCCCATGAACCTTCGTAGATGACATGGTTTAAGGTTGATCATGGACCTTTCTTGTCTTTAGGGAAGCATCCACTAATCCCTTGAAAACTGCATGGCTTCACAGGAGAATCCTATCAAATTCAACTTGAGCAAATGTCATTAGGGACGTCATCAAGAGACGTATTGGCAATATTATAGCATTAATTGAACAAGCAAATCAAGCTAAGTTCGACTGCTTTTAAAAACATTCAATGCCAATCAGCATCATGAGGCGCAAAAATGTCATCTTGTTTGGGGATGTATCATTAATCATCAAATTCTCTGGGAGACAAGTTCTTATCAAAATGATTTTTACTCGTGAAAAAGGCTCATTAAGCATGCCAAACAAGAGCTTCTTAGTCAGAAAGGGTTTCTCACACACTCTCGATAAAATGGTTGTTTGATCCCATCCATTGGCGTGGGAAGAATTGATTGTTGAGGGTATCTCCTAGAACCCATGTCAAAGGCTTTCAGAAACATTCGCAATGAGCACAATCCGATCGATCAAAAAGGTCTTCTGAATGGATCGTAATATAGGCTTGGTTAGGGCTTACCCAAAGGAATTATTGCTTTAAGGCTAATAAAGGAGCCCTTGTTGCCGTCTTCATCGACTTTACAAGTCGAGAACTTGGAAGATAAGACAAGATAGAATTACTTCCACTCCTTCAAGCAATAGCTTCTTTGTGGCATTCTCATTTTCGCTTAAACCATCCCAATCAAAAGAGACTTCGAAAGAGAGTTGTAATGTTGGTTTGGGAGAGGCTCGAAAGGCTTAAAATTTTCAAGAGAGTTTTTAAGAGTCGATGATCATCATGGCATCGTGACCAGGTCACTCGACCTTTTGAAATCATTTGGCTTTTGAAATATAGCACATCTCGAAAGTCCCTTGACTAATCCTTTTTGCATGAGAGCTTTGCTCCTTTCTCTAATTTCCTTTGCTCTAGCGATGACTTTTTTTTTTAGATGCAGCCTTTTGGCTCCTTTTCTTGACGAGCATCAGCCTTGTTTTTACCAGGCACACTGCTTTTTTGTGCCCCCTAATTTTGTCGAGCTTTTTGCTTTTTGAACTTTTGGAGCTCTTATTACTTTCGATATGCTTTTCATGTTTTCTTGTAAATGTCAATTGTATGTGGTCATTCTTATGCCTTGCCCCAATGAAAGGAGATGATCACTGCTCGGGGATTCAGAAATGAACGATCAGGCCCAAATTGGTTAAAGCAACGGGTATCGGTGTTTGGGTAGAGAAGGAAATGCTCTTCTTCACCTTGGGATGAGTCAAGCTCTAATAAGAATTCCTTTGAAGCTATCACTAGAAGATTGATACAAGTGAAAGTAATAGAATCTTTCTCAATCTTTCTCTCTACAATACGACTGTAACCTCCTATGCTGCCCCAATGTAGGGTCATTCTCAATAGTAGTACTTTGAAGAATCATCTTTATTTGGCCCCAAAGGGGTAGCAAGAGATTAGTGCAATACTTGAGATTGATAAATGGAACGCCTTTATCATTTCGATCTTTATGCTCGATGCAATTGAATCATTCGTCCTAAGAGAATGTCGCTTTTCACTTAACTCTCAATAGTGCTTGAAGGACATGTTTGGAAATGGCTTACCTTTCTTCATTCTAAGCAGTTCTTGTTTGGCATGATTAATGTTTCACCTTTTTACCCGAATAAAATCATTTTTACAAGTCCCCCTCCTCAAGGGTCACCGATATGAAGCACGCATAGTGACACCCGAATAAAATCATTTTTTTTCTTGGTTTGCCTCTCATTTAAGAAAAAGAGATATTCAACTGTTTGTGCGGAGACTTGATGAGTCCTTGAATCAACTTTTCCCTCTGCCATTTCCTCATCGAACGGTAAGGTGTCTGAAACACAAACAGATATGCGTGTATGTAACATATGCATGATATCTATAATGCTATGCTTGATGTTACGCGACTCGAATTGCGCATGACGTGGCCCCTTGGCCTTGATTTCATTCATGGAAAATACTTCTTGTCTGCATCAGCATTTACAGGTCTAGGCAATTCATCGCCATCCATTTCAACTAAAATCATAGCGCCACCAAGAAAAATCTTCTTAATGACATACGGCCCCTCGTAGTTTGGGGTAAATTTGTCACGAGGGTTTGGTATAATCGGAAACACTTTCCTTAACACCAGGTCGTTGACTTCAAAATGTCTAGGACGCACTCTTCGATTGAAGGCCTTTGCGACTCGTTTCTGATAGCATTGGCCATGACATACAATTTGCAATCTCTTTTAATTGATCATGTTTAACTACTTATGCCTCTGTTGCATCCACTTAGTCTCATCAAGCATGGATTGGGAAAGGACCCTTAGAGATGGGACTTCAACTTCCACAAGTAAGATTGCCTCCATCCCGTACATGAGTGAAAAAGGAGTTGCCCCCGTGGAGGTACGGATAAAAGTTCGGTATGCCATTAGCACATAAGGGAGTCTATCGTGCCAATCCCGATAATTTTCGGCAGTCTTTGATAGGATTTTATTTATGTTCTTGTTCGCCACCTCTACTGCTCCATTCATCTGAGGACAGTACGGTGATGAGTTCAAATGCTTAATTCGAAACTCACTGAACAAGCCATCCACAACTTTGTTGTCCAAATTAGTGCCGTTGTCAGTAATGATTGCCTCCGGCACCCCATAGCGAGTGACAATGTCGTGACGAATGAACTTTGCCACATTCTTGGCAATAACATTAACATATGAGTTGGCCTCAATTCAATTGGTAAAATAGTCTATCGCCACCAAGATGAATCGATACCCATTTGAAGCTTTGGGGTTAATGGGCCCGATCACGTCAATTCCCCACATGAAAAGGGCCAGGATTGAGACATTTGGTGAAGTTCATTTGGAGGGGCATTTATCCTGTCTCCATAAATCTGACACTGGCGACACCATCATACATGTTAAATGCAGTTAGACTCCATAGTCAGCCAATAATAACCAAGTCGCATGATCTTTCTCACCAAGAAGTGTCCATTCATATGGGGGCCGCACTCCCCTTCATGTATCTCCTTCATCAAATGGTTGGCTTCTTTGGCTTCGACAAACCTTAGTAATGTCGAGTCGAAGGACCTTTTGTAGAGGACATCTCCAATAGCGAAGAATTTTGATGCTAGCTTTATCAAATTCTTTCTGTCTACTGCTTCACTTCCTTTGGGGAATTCACCCTTCTGTAGATACTTCAAGATGTTGTGATACCAAGGCTGTCTGTCCGGTTCCTCTTCAACCGTCATGTAATAAGCCGAGCGCCTAAGGATTTCAATTCTCAATGGTTCAATGTCTATGCCCCCAATTACTTATAACATTACAGGCAACGTAGCCAGGGCATCAGCGAACTGATTTTGAGACCTTGGTAAGTATTCGAATGATGTTTCTTAGAATTCCTTCGTCAACTTCCCCAGGAACTCATGATACGAAATTATTTAGAATCTCGTGTTCGCCATTCGCCTTCGTTCTGTAAGATGATTCGGGCCGAATCACCGTAAACTTGTAGCTTTCGAATTTTCATGTCGATAGCAGCTTGGAGGCTGAGAGTGCATGCTTCATTCTCGACAATGTTATTTGTGTAAGGGAACGTCAACTTAGCGGCGATAGGGTAGTGATGTCCGTCAAGGGAGATAAGAACTGCACCAATACCCGACCGAGCTAAGCTAATTGCACCATCAAAGTACATCGTCCATTTATCGCTTGATACAAGTAAAATTCGCTTCTCTGCATCACTATCATCATCAGATGCTCTGAACCTCTCAGAACTCTATGCCAACATGTCTGCTATAAGGCGAACTTTAACAAACTTCTATCCCAGGCTCTGAATATCAAACTCTGAAATTAAGATTTGCCACTTGGCAAACTTGCCAACCAGTGTTGGCTTCTCCAGGAGGTACCTGATGGGATCATTTTCAATCACCAACAGGATTCGATGATCAAGTGTGTATTGTCACAGCCTATGCAAGACCCAAATCAAGGCCACGCAAGTTCTCTCAACTTTTGTATAGTTCATCTCGGAAACAATGAACTTCTTGTTTAAGTAGTATATCGCGCATTCTCTCCCATCATTTGGTCTCTTCTGAGCTAACATGGCCCCTAATGATTCGTCATGTATGGTCAAGTACAAAATCAAGGGAATTTTAGGGAGAGGGGGCACTAGGACTGGTGCGTGAGTGAGATAGTGTTTTATCTTCTCGAAGGCGCCCTAGCACTCGACATCCCACTCAATCTTTGCATTCTTTTTCAGGAACTTGAAGAATGGCTTCGCTATTTCAGTCAACTGACAGACGAACCTCGCCACATAATTGAATCGTCCCATCAGGCTGCGGACTTCCTTGGTAGTAGTCGGGGGTCATAAATCATAGATAGCCTTGACCTTTGATGGATCAATCTCTGTGCCCTTGCTACCGACCATGAACCCTAACAACTTCCCAAATCTCGCTCCAAAAACGCATTTTGCGGGGTTGAGGCATAGCTTGAATTTCCGAAGGCGCTTGAATAGTTTTTGCAAGACTTCAACATGGTCCTCCCCTCATCTTGATTTTGTGATCATATCATCCACATATACTTCGATCTCCTTATGCATCACGTCATGAAACAACGTAAACATGGCCCTTTGATACGTTGCCCCAGCATTCTTTAGACCAAAAGGTTTCATTTTATAGTAGAAAGTTCCCCAAGGAGTTATGAATAATGTTTTGCTCCTATCCTCCTTTTTCATATGGATTTGGTTATATCCAGAAAAACCATCCATGAAGGAGAATAACTCAAATCTCACCATACTATCAACCAAGACATTGATATGCGGGAGCGGAAAATTGTCCTTAGGACTTGCTCGATTCAAGTCACGATAGTCAACACACACCCTGATTCGCCCATCTTTCTTCATTATAGGCACGATATTTGCTACCCAATCAGGATAACGAGTCACTTCGATAAAGTCTACTTTTAGTAGTTTCATTACTTCTTCAATCTTCTTGGACAACTCTGGTTTAGTTATCTTGAGTATTTGCTTCTTGGGTGGCACATTGGGATCCATTGGCAAAGCATGTTCCACAATTTCAGGGTCCAATCCCAGCATGTTAGCATATGTCCAAGCAAACACATCATGATACTCTTTTAGAAGATTAGTCATCCTTTCCGCCTCTGACTCTGAGAGACATGCCCCGATTTTTACTTCCCTGACATTCTCTGTATCACCCAAATTTATGGTGATTGTTCGCTCTTTTGTCAACCGCTTCGATTCTTCGTGTCGATTCCATTCCCGCTTGATCCCCTTCTGATCGTCGTCATCGGTGTCATCAGAACTTGAGGGACTTTCTTCATACACATCCGAGTCACATGCGTCCTTATTATGATTATGCATAATGTAATGCCCGAGATGCAATGAGATGAGTTAGAGCAATGTCAACAATAAAGATGATGCATGTCGTTTTCGAAGAATTTTTGAAGTAATTTTTGTAAAAGTTTCAAGAACTCATCCTCATATCCTCGGATTTCGTCGTCCTTGCAAAATAGTCAAATAAGAGAGCATGTTGAGGCCTAGGCCTCAGTGGCCATCATAGGGCTAGTTTGATGTGCTTCCACATGTCTTTAATAAAACATGTGTCTATTTTATTGAATGAGGAAAGATAAGGCTGTATTTTAACATACACCACCCTTGACCAACGGCTCAAGATCGGGGTTGACTGCAGTTCACGCTACAAATGACATAAATAGGAAATAACGAAAGAAAAACTACGAGATCCTGCATAGGGGAGAAGAGATAAAACAAAATACTAGGCTAAACGAAAACTGCCCTACTCTAGAGGGACAGCCATGACTTCAGAGGACTCAGCTTCTTCGCACGCCAGGATGGTGCATATGACGTCATCCTCGAATAGCTTGGTCACACCATAGATATCCTCCTCTTCCTCGAACAACATCCTTGGAGGTCGTGGAAACGTCTCTTCCAGCATCAGGGGAAATGGGCTTTGATCGCCATCGTCTTCCTCGGTTTGGGTGATGCGTTCACTTTGGTCCCTATACCTACGTCAGCTTCCTCGGGCACTTTGGCCTCTCTACCTTCCATGGAGCATTACGACCTCCCCATTCGCTACGACCTCCTCGTCCTTCAACATATCTTAGGCCTCTCCTCTTCGAGTTTTTATGAACTTCAATGGGTTTTCGCACACCCTGACTGTGTGATCCAAGGCCCTCTCCAGGATTATACTTGCTTGCCAGCATAATCTTTCCCACAGCTATGGCCGGCTTAGACAATTCAGAAGCCTTTGTGAAAGACCCTGTAGGCACATGAACCATGGATTTTTGGCTCGAAGGTTTGAAAGCTGGATTCCTCGGTACACTCAGGCTCCACATAGGGGATGGTTGTCTCATGGTAGATCTTGAAGTCAGATGCTCCATGGACCGTGATAAGCCTGTTGTCCACCACAAATCGTACCTTCTGATGGAAGCTAAAGGCAACAGTACTCGCTATGTGAATCCATGGCCTCCCTAGTAGAAAATAAAAGCGCTTGGTATATCTAACACGCGGAACAGGATTTGGAAAAGTATAGGACCAATCAGCAGCTCAAGTTCAATTTCCCCTTTCACCTCCTTCTTCATGCCATCAAAAGCCTGCACCGTCAACTTGCCAGTACAGATTCTTCCAAGATTGATGCCAAAACGGTGGAGAGTAGCCAATGGGCATATATTGAGCGCCAAACCGTTATCGATCAACACTATGCAAACAAGAGTGCTCTCATGCTTCACCGAGATGTGTAGCGCTTTGGTATGGTAAGGACCATCGGGGGGGAGATCTTCATTAGTAAAGGAAATTTGGTCTTTTAGTAGAATGGCCCCAACAAATTCTTCTAATTGGACTTCATCGATTGACTCTGGCACGTGCACCTTATTAAGAACTTTCAGCAAGATGTTCCTATGCTTCTTGAAAGAGTTGAATAATTCCAGGAGGGAGATTTGAACCAGCAATTTCTGCAGTTGATCCACCACATTGAACTCACTAGACTTTACTATAGCCAAGAATTGTTTTGCCTCTTCCTCGGTCACAGCCTTCTTTTCTATTCCTTTCTCAGGTGCGTAACAGTGGCCTGATCTCATGACAACATCTGAAATAGGCTAGTGAATCAACCTAGAGGGGGGTGAATAGGTTGTTGCGGAATTCTTTTGGAATCTTTTGCGGTAGAATACGTTGATATCAAAGATATATCAATAATGAATAAAGCACGTATTCATAAAGTAAATAGAGTAGGGTAAGAGAGAATTGACACAAGGATTATAGTGGTTCGGCTTAGTCCAAGCCTACGTCCACTCTCCACACTGGTAGCCAACGGGCTGTAATCACTATGTAGCAAACGAGAGCTGTTACAGTATACGGACTAGACTTCTTCAATAGACAGTCTCTCCTACAGCTTCCTGCTGCTTTCGCACTATATCTCACTCTCTTCAATATACAATTCGAACATGAAAGATTTTAGAGAACAAGTGATTTTGGAGATTTTGACATCGAGATTTTTCTACCCAGTCTCTCCTTATTTCCAAGCAACATCGATCCACCTTAAATAGCCTCCGTGCCTTCATACTCGTTGGCACTTACCAAAAATTCATCCAATCAACCCGTTGGACTAAATCAATTTAAGTGATCTCCTTGTCGCCGAAAACGTAAGTAGACAGGTAGCTCGTCAATCCTGTTCGCCCATACAATCAGGATCTTGAGTTCCCAAAATTAGATTCTTCCAAGAATAAACTTGATCTTCAACGAATAAAATCCAAAGAATAAATCTTCCAAGCTCACGATCACAGCTAGAGATATTCCATGGTTAAGATTAGGAAATATGAAATCCAATATCTTACTTTCCTTAGCCATAAGAATAACCTGTGGCCAGCCTGTAAAAATCGCGAACTGTCTTCAGACTTAGATTTGGGTCTTGAAGGTCGTCAGACTGAAACTGAGTCTTGAAGGTCTTTAGACTGAAACTGTGTCTTGACTGACTTTAGACGGAAAAACTTCAGACGGTAACTTCTGGGTCTGTCTTTGAAAACCTTTAGACTTTGAAAACTTCAGACGAAATTGACTGAGTTTTGGAATCTTCAGACTGGACTATTGAGGCTGTTTTGTCAACTTCAAAACTCCAAGGGATTTTTCTTCAACAATCTCCCCCTTTTTGATGGTGACAAAACCCTCGACATTTGCGAATTTAAAAACCTGCAAGGAAAACTCATATATACTTTGAGGATTATTTCGCAAAACAGTGTTAATCCAATAACAATTATCCTCACAAATATAATGATCCTACAATCAAATTCACAAGTCTAGATACAAATCATCAAATCAGCATAAAGTCATAGAAGTTCAAATAAACAACCCAATCGAAATCCAAAACGAAAACAGTCTAAGCAATCAAATAAAAATAAACTTCAAAAACTTCAAAAAAAATATCTCAAAGCTTTCTCAAAGCTTGAAAAACTTCAAATCTTCTAAACCTGCAATCAAATCTGCGCAACTCTCCCCATTTTTGTCCCATCAAAGAGGTAGAGTGAATGTGATAAAGTTTTGAAAAGATTTAGGGGCTTGCAGGGAAACAAACAAGTTGAAACTTGCTAAGCTCCTAGACTGACTTCTCGAGTTTGACAAGGTTTTCCTTCACTGAAGCTAATTCTGCACTGGTCTGATTCGATTCCATTTGTACTCTCAGTGCATTGATCTGATCTTGCATGTTCACTGAAGTACTCAGCAGTGCCTTTTTCAAATCTCTCATCTCGAAATCCATCCCAAAAACCTGCTTTTTCAGATCCAACATGATATCCAACAGCTGTGTAAAGGCTGTGGAATTGGCATTGCTTCCACTTGGACCAGCAGAATGAGTTTGGAAACTAGGAGCTTCCCTCTCAGCCCTTTCCTTCTCGACAAGTGAGGATTCTTCATGTTCAGGGAAGTGGGATGCATAAACCTCCTCAGGGTCAGCACCAAACCTACTCACATCACTAAAGTGTAGTGGCGATATCGTCCCCTGTTCTGCAGCAACTCTCCCTGTGTGAATGCCAGTGGGTGGAGTATAAAATTCATCGCCAACATCCATATCAACACTTGGATGTTTCTCGGTCTCTTCCCCAAAGAAAAGATGGCTCTAATCCTACAGCCATATCCTCTTGCTGTTTGCTTTCTTCCTCATCCTTCTTCCTTCTTTCTTCTTCTTCTCTTCTCGGTTCTTCCTCTTCTTCTTCCCTTCTTCTTTATTCTTCAGCTTTCCTCTGTCTCTCTTCTTCTTCTCTCTGTTCCTCTTCTCTTCTTCTCTTCTTTTTCTTTCTTCTTTTTTTCTCTTTCTTTCTTCTTCTCTTCTCTTTTTCTCTGTCTCTCGGCTTCCTTCTCCTCTGCTTCTCTTCTCCTTCTCTCTTCAGCCTCTGTTCTCAAAATAGCAGGGCTTCTCATCCTAGAGAGAGTGGATAGAGTCATGGCATCTTCTTCATCCTTCTCATCTTGCAGGATGATTTTCCTTCTTTTCTTTTCAACCATGGGCTCTTTTCCTTTTCTTTTCGACAAAGCAGTGGGGATCTCTTTTGAAGGTGTTTCCCTCCTCAACCTTTCCAAAGTCTTTGCATTCGGTTAAAATTTCATCTTCATCACCATTTTCTCACCAACAAGCATCGAATTCAACTTGGTTAGGCATAAAGATGCAGGGACTTGACTATCGAAATGCTTAAAAAGTTTGGTGATGATGGATGAATAAGGCAGCTGACCCTTATTCTTTACCACAGTTCTATACATATGGAAAAGAATGACATGCGGGAGAGAGAAGGGTCTGCCCTAGTTGATGGCAAACATCAGTTTTGCCTCTGTTTTGGAAACATCAGTCTTCGATGTCGTCTTTGGCCGAATGTAGTTGATGACTATTTTATGCAACAAAACATTCATGGCATTCATCCTAGTGTAGGATATCTTGCCTTCAACGCTTAAATCTCGTACGATCTCCAAGGTTGCATAGGCTGTTGAGACTTTGATTGGCTGGAAACTCCTTCTTTCCACACCAATAATGTCAGCCAGCAAGTCAACATCAACAATATAGTCTTTGTCCATGAAAGAAAAGGACAAATGATTTGCATCCAAAAAGGATAGATTCGAGTAAAAGTAAGCCGCCGCCGAGTGGGCCTCGGTCATATCCGTGCAGAAATTCTCCAGTTGCAATCTAGCAAACTTCCCTCTTAAATTAATCTTTATCGAATCTAGGAAGTCAAAATCCACACTCCTCGGATTGACCACACCCCTCTTTAACAACTTCACATAAACTCGCTCATGCTCCCTCGAACGAAATAGACTTCCCGAAGGACAAACAGTATTAGCAGCCACACCAAAACGAGGTTCAAAGTGAGAGAACAGTCTCTTATCATCATCTAGGGTCTCAGCAGGAGTATTTTCAAGTGGATTACTCGAAATATTTTCCAGCGTCCTCTGTGCAGTACCTTTATCAACAACATTTAGCTTCTCCATCTTCATCAAAAACAAATACTCACTCTTAAACCCTCTTTTCTTCAAATATTCCTCGATCGTCTTGAGGCTAACCTTTCCATCCTTAAGCCTTTTATAGAGATCATAAGCCACATTAGGTCTGAGTGTTCTTACCGGTTCTGCCTCCATAACCACTTCCTCAAAGTGTTAACTCTCAGCTTCTTGTTGAGGCGAATCTTCTTCCGTTAGATCCACTCGAGTAGGACCCTCTTGCTGTCTCTGTGGTCCCCTGCTGGCAATTCTAGAAAACTTGCGAGGCGAATTCTTGGAGAGCAAGCAAAGATTCAACTTGAACGCGAGGAAAAATGGAACTTTGTGACGAGAAAGGGATGGAACAGAAACGGTAAATGGGATCTTTTTAGGGTTTTGAAAGCGAAAGAGTATGAGGATGAATCGTAAAGGAGTAGCTGTGAGTGAAAAGTGACGGTTCGAGAGTATAAATAGTGAGAGAGATAAACACGGGAATACGAATCGTCGCCAAAAAGTAAAGGTAAAAACTGCCAAAAAATAAACCGTAATATCAAAAAAGAAAACTGCCTTTTTGAAAATATAAACTGCCATAATTACGTGTCAGAAAAAGAGTAAAAAGAGATTTTAAAATATCGAAAAGTAATTACCAAAAATAAAGTAAAGTAGAGAATTAAAAATACGTAAAGAGATTAAACAAACAGAGTTTGACAGTTGTTCAGACTTTACCTTTGAGTTTGAACCCCTTTTCAGACTTTATCTTTGCGTCTAAGCACAATCAGACTTTATGTAGAGTCTGAAACACTTTCAGACCTTACTTTGAGTCTGAGCCGCCTTCAGACCTAGCGATGAGTCTAAACCACCTTCAGACTTAGCGAAGAGTCTGAACCGCCTTCAGACTTTAATTTTGAGTCTGATCATCTTCAAATTCCATGATACTCAATCTTGAGCGAATTGATTCAAAGTGAGCCTTCTCTAGGGGCTTTGTGAATATATCTGCCAATTGATTCTTTGAGTCTAATACTGAATCACCACATCTCCACTTTGAACATGATCTCGAATGAAATGATGCTTGATTTCAATGTGCTTTGCTCTTGAATGAAGTATTGGATTCTTTGTGAGGTTGATTGTACTTGTGTTATCACACTTGATTTCCGTATGTGTTTCATCAACTCCAAAGTCTCTTAATTGCTGTTGCATCCATAGCAACTTCCAAGAGCTATGTACTCTGCTTCAGCAGTTGAAAGAGCCACGGTACCCTATTTTCTTGAGAACCAAGACACCATTCTGTTTCACAATAATTGACATGTACCTGTAGTGCTTTTTCTATCCACTCTACAACCAGCAAGGTCAGCATCAGAATATCCTATGAGAGTAAAATCTCCTTGCTTAGAATACCATAGACCTAGCTTAGATGTAGTTGCAACATATTTAATGATACGCTTAATAGCAGTCATATGAGATTCTTTAGGGTTAGATTGAAATCTAGTACATATGTAAATGCTAAACAAAATGTTAGGTCTAGAAGCTGTAAGGTAAAGAAGTGACCCGATTATACTTCTGTATAGTTTTTGGTCTACATTCTTTCCTTCTTCATCTTTGTCCAGCTTTGATGAGCTTGACATAGGAGTTTTTGTTTTCTTACAATTCTCCATTCCAAACTTCTTGATAAGGTCTTTTGCATACTTCTCTTGATGGACGAAAGTTCCTTCAGTTGATTGTTTGACTTGAAGTCCCAAAAAGAAGTTTAGTTCTCCCATCATGCTCATCTCAAATTCATTTTGCATACACTTTGAAAAATTCTTGTAAAGTTTCTCATTAGAAGAACCAAAAATAATATCATCAACATAAATTTGAACAAGTATGAAATCCTTGCCTTCTCTTTTTATAAATAAGGTAGTATCTACTTTACCTTTAGAGAAGCCATTTTGAATTAAAAAGTTGCTTAACCTTTCATACCATGCTCGGGGTGCTTGTTTTAAACCATATAAAGCTTTCTTCAGCTTGAAAACAAAGGTTTGGTCTTTTAGGATCTTCAAATCCTGGTGGTTGTTCCACATAAACTTCTTCTTGGATAATTCCATTTAGGAATGCACTTTTCACGTCCATTTGGAATAACCTGAAATTTTTAAAGCAAGCAAAAGCAAGAAGTAATCTTATAGCTTCTAACCTTGCCACCGGAGCATAGGTTTCATCATAGTCGATGCCTTCTTCTTGTGTGTAGCCTTTTGCCACAAGTCTTGCTTTATTCCTTACCACTTTTCTTTGTTGATCAAGCTTGTTCCTGAAAACCCATTTGGTACCAATGATTGATTTAACTTTTGGTTTAGGAACTAGCCCCCAAACGTTGTTGATTTTGAATTGATTCAGTTCTTCTTGCATTGCTTCAATCCAGTTTTCATCTTTCAATGCATCTTCTATATTTTTCGGTTCGATCTCAAAAATGAGTGCAAGAGCACTAGAAGCTTCACGTCTTTTAGATCTTGTACGAACTCCTTCATCAATATTGCCAATGATGAGGTCTGGGGGATGACTTGACTTGTGCTTCCAACTTGTAGTTGGTTTGTCAGTTTGACGAAGCTCTTCTTCAATTGGAATTACTGAATTTATTTGAGGCTCAGTGTCTGGGGCTTGATTTTCTTCGATAGAATTTGTAGACACTTGGCTAGACTCAAAATCTTCAGGTTGAGTCTGATTTTGTACTGAGTCTTCAAGCTTCACATTCATGGATTCTTCTACAGTTTGAGTGCGTTTGTTGAAGACTCTGAAGGCTTTGCTTGTCATGGAGTAGCCAAGGAAAATTCCTTCATCTGATTTTTCTTCAAACTTACCAATTCAATCACTGGAATTCTTTAGGATAAAACATTTGCAACCGAATACATGAAAATATGAAACAATTGGTTTCTTACCTTTGAGCAGTTCATAAGGTGTCTTTTCCAATATAGGTCTTAGAAAAATTCTATTTATAATATAGCAAGCAGTAGAAGTAGCTTCAGCCCAAAAATGAGGTGAAATTTTACTTTCGATCAAAAGAGTTATTGCCATTTCTTGTAAAGAACGATTTTTTCTTTCTACAACTCCATTTTGTTGTGGAGTGTATGGGGATGAAAAATTATGTTGAATATCATTGTTATCACAGTATTTAGCAAAATCATGATTTTCAAATTCTCCACCATGGTCGGTTTTAATACTTGAAATCGCATAACCTTTTTCAATTTGAATTTTCTTTGCAAACTTAGTAAAATGAGTTAATGTATCAGATTTATTTGCAAGAAAGAAAACCCATGTAAAACGAGAATAGTCATCAACTATAACCAAGCAATATCTTTTACCTCCAATACTTTGAACTCTTGTTGGTCCGAATAAATCCATGTGTAATAGCTGCAAAACACGATTAGTGGATACTTGATTTATAGATTTAAAGGAATTTCTAACCTGTTTTCCAAGTACACAGGGAGTGCATAATTCATGCTTTTGATACTTGAGGTTAGGAAGTCCTCGAACAAGCTTTTGGATGACACTTTTGCGATTTGCTTTAGGTTGACATGTCCAAGCTTCCTATGCCAGAGAATGACTTCATCTTGAATCGATATCAAGCATTGAGGATTGTCAGACCTTACGTCCAGCAAATAATTATTTCCATGTCTTTGTCCAGTAAAGGATTGTGAGAGATCCTTGCTTGATCCAGAACATGTATCTTCTTGAAAGTTGATTTTGTATCTAGAATCGCATAATTGACTAATACTCAATAGATTGTAGTTCAATCCTTCAACAAGAGAGACATTGTTGATTGTGAGATTTCCAATCATCACAGTTCCTTGACCAACAATTTTTCCCTTGTTGTTATCACCAAAAGAAACATTTCCTCCTTTTATATGAGAGAGTTTTGTAAAACAACTTGAGCCTCTTGTCATGTGTCTTGAACATTCACTGTCCAAATACCACTTGATTTTCTTCTTGAAGGTAACCTACATTTAAAAGAAAGACTCATGTCTTCTTTGGTACTCAAACCTTCTTGGGTCCATCATTGTTAGTAGTATAAACAGTCCTTGCCCAGCTCTTCTTAACAGGTCTCCAAACTTTGGGACATTCCTTTTCAAAATGATCTACACTTTTACATTTTGAACAAGTAAGAGCATTTCTACCAACAGACTTTACAAAAACCTTTTGGAAATGATTTTTGTAAAAAGTTTTTGTTGGCCTATTCCTAATTCTTTTCTTTACCTTTGGGAAATCGATCAAAGGAACGGTTTCTTGTGTCATTCCTAGACCGGATTTATTAAAGTAAGGTCTTTGAATAGAAAGAATTTTATCCAACTTTTCAGAACCCATTAAAAATTTCTTTGAGACTTTCAATAAATCTTCTTTCAAGCAAGCATTCTCTTTTGAAAGCTCATTCTCATTTTATTTCGAAACAGCAAGAGACTTGTCTAGACTTTCAAATTTTTTAAGTAAAATCTTTTCTTGTTGTTTCAGTTTGGAATTCTCCCTTTTCAGTTCAAATCCTTTTAAGAGAGCCTTTAAGACTGAGACAAAGTTCATCAATGTATTTTGATACTTTGGTAGGAATTTTTAAGTTTCTAACCTTGATACCACCGCTTGAGTCGGAGTCTGAATCTGAGTCTGAGTTTGAGTCAGAATCTGAGTCTGAGTCTGAGTTTGCCATAAGACATATGTTTGCATATTCTTCATCACTCTCCTCACATTCAGTGTCACTCCACGTTTCAGCTTTGAGTGCTTTCTTGAACTTTTCAGGTTTCCCTTTATTTTTCTTCAATAAGGGACAGTTGGGTCTGATGTGTCCCTTTTTTCTTGCATTCAAAACAAACAACTTCTTTGCTGGTGTCTTCATCTTCATTTGATCTCTTTTGAGATCTTTGATTGTTTTGTTTCTTTCCATTAAACCTTCTACCTTTTCTATTTAACATTCTGAATTTTCTAATCAGAAGTGCCAATTCTTCATCATCCAAGTCTTCTTCTGAATCTGTAACATCAAAATCATCATTAGATTTTAAAGCAATTGACTTCTTACCTTTTGTGTCAAATTCCTCATTGAATTGCTCGACTTCATAGGATTGAAGTGTGCCGACCAATTCATCTACTGAAAGAGGCATGATCCTTTGAGTTTCTCTTATAGATGTCTTGACGTGATTCCAATCTTTGGATAGCCTTCTCAATAGTTTATTGACTTTCATAGGTCTTGAGATTGGCTGTCCTTGGTATGCCAAACCGTTTACAATTTCTGTAAATCGACTGAACATATCCGTGATGATTTCTCCTGGCTTCATTTTGAAGGCTTCATATTGACCAAGAAGGATATTGATCTTGGTTTCTTTGACTCGATCTGTTCCTTCATAGGTGACATGCAATCTGTCCCAAACTTCTTTGGCTATTTCACAAGATGAGATTCTATTATATTCAGTAGGAAATAATGCACAATATAGAGAGTAGATAGCCTTTGCATCAAGGGCTTGTCTCTTTGAGATATCGGTGTGCGTTGTTCCCACTCCATCAGGTACTTCTTTCCCTGTAATAGACATAGCTTTAGGAGTAATTCCATTTTCCACTACATCCCACTCCATAGGATCTTTAGATCTTAGGAATGCCTTCATCTTGTTTTTCCATACGTTGTACTCCTTGCCATCGAAGTGGGGCGGTCTGGTATTGCTTTGCCCTTCAATTAATCCTGGAGCCAAAACACTAGTCATAGATCTTCAGCTTCAGAAGTAATAACACTTCTAATGAATAAGCAACCTGCTCTGATACCAATTGAAATACGCTAGTGAATCAACCTAGAGGGGGGTGAATAGGTTGTTGCGGAATTCTTTTGGAATTTTTTGCGGTAGAATACGTTGATATCAAAGATATATCAATAATAAATAAAGCACGTATTCATAAAGTAAATAGAGTAGGGTAAAAGAGAATTGACACAAGGATTATAGTGGTCCGGCTTAGTCCAAGCCTACGTCCACTCTCCACGCTGGTAGCCAACTGGCTGTAATCACTATGTAGCAAACGAGAGCTGTTACAGTATACGGACTAGACTTTTTCAATAGACAGTGTCTCCTATAGCTTCCTGCTGCTTTTGCACTATATCTCACTCTCTTCGATAGACAATTCGAACATGAAAGATTTTAGAGAACAAGTGATTTTGGAGATTTTAACATCGAGATTTTTCTACCCAGTCTCTCCTTATTTCCAAGCAACATCGATCCACCTTAAATAGCCTTCGTGCCTTCATACCCGTTGGCACTTACCAAAAATTCATCCAATCAACCTGTTGGACTGAGTCAATTTAAGTGATCTCCTTGTCACCGAAAACATAAGTAGACAGTAGCTCGTCAACCCTGTTTGCCCATACAATCAGAATCTTGAGTTCCCAAAATTAGATTCTTCCAAGAATAAACTTGATCTTCAACGGATAAAATCCGAAGAATAAATCTTCCAAGCTCACGATCACAGCCAGAGATATTCCATGGTTAAGATTAGGAAATATGAAATCCAATATTTTACTTTCCATAGCCATAAGAATAACCTGTGGTCAGCCTGTAAAAATCGCGAACTGTCTTCATACTTAGATTTAGGTCTTGAAGGTCGTCAAACTGAAACTGAGTCTTAAAGGTCTTCAGACTGAAACTGTGTCTTGACTGACTTCAGACGGAAAAACTTCAAATGGTAACTTCTGGGTCTGACTATCTTTGAAAACCTTTAGACTTTGAAAACTTCAGACGAAATTGACTGAGTCTTGGAATCTTTAGACTGAACTGTTGAGGCTGTTTTGTCAACTTCAAAACTCCAAGAGATTTTTCTTCAACAACATCTACCTCATTTGTTCCATAATCCCAAGGTACAGCTTTGGGATCAAACTTGGCAGGATACTCCAGCATTATCACTCCATCTTTTTCCTATGGTGGCAATTCAATCATGACCGGCGTTACATTCCCTCCTGTGACTTCGATTGCTGACATCTCCTCGACCATAAGGTCGATACTGTGGGTTCAGCAATTTCCATCTCAATATTGCTGGCGGGCTCCTCATCATATAGTTCAATCACCATCAGGGATATCATAGCTATCACCCCTTCCTCGTACAAAGTTGGGTCTTTGAAATTCCAAGCATAACCTTCTTCGCCTGAGAGATACAAGCAAAATTGCAAAAAGATGAGCAGAATGACGATGGCATTATCATGGATACGACCTTCTCTTCCTCTTCTCCGCGTCAGATTACCCCCATGGCTACCATCTTGCGAACGTGGTCCAATTTCTCTTCTAGGGTCACATCCTCCTGACCTCCATAATATCCTGCTAGCACTAGGGACTCATACAACTCAGAAGCATCCACCACTAGAGTTTATTGACTCACTTGCATGTCCTCAAAAATTGAGTTCACTCCCCCTGCATGATTTGGCAGAGGATTCTGTTGCACGTTAGGCTGAGCCTCATTGAAAGTCAAGATGTTCTTGTCTAGAAGCTGTTGAACTTTGTATCTCAACACGTGACAATCATCTACATCATGCCCCCTTTCTCCCATGTGGTATTCACAGGTCTTGGTCATATCGAACCCGGCAAACCTCAAGGGATTATCTCTAGGTACCTCCTTTGCGACCATATTCTTTTCAAAAAGCATGGGCAACAGCATTGACATCGGGCATGGTAGTGGGGAGAATCCCTTTCGAATGTGCTTCTTGCCATTATCATATGCTTGTGACGAGCTACTTTGAACCACCATAGGCTTGTGTGCGGGCGTTGCGGCCGGCCGAGAGAGAAGCGGCTCTTGTACAAGCGCTACTTCGACTGTGGCCTCCTTATCTTTTCTCACTACAAATTTCTTTGTCCTTTGGTAGATATTTTTCCTTTAACAATTGCCCATTCGACTCCTTCACCTACCTCAACCAATTGTGAAAATGTTTGGCAACCTGAGAACAATAACCCTTGGAAGTATTCAAGTGGCAATATCTTGAGGAATAGTTGCCTCATCTCCCTCTCATTCAGGGCCGGCTTCACTTGTGAGGCCATAGTCCTCCACCTTTGCGTGAAGGCCTTAAATGACTCATTCCTCTTCTTCTCAATACGAGTCAACTTCTCCCTCATGGGAGCGAGCTCGGTATTAAACCGGTATTGTTGCAAGAACTCATTGGTTAAATCTTCCTAACTAGTGAATTCTTCAATGTCCAGTGCGATGAACCACATCAGGGCAATGCCTTCCAAGCTATCTTGGAATGTGTGTATGAGGAACGGCACGTTGTCAGCGTAGCAAGCCATTTTCCTCAGGTAATACCTAAGGTGGGTCTTGAGGCATCCCGTTCTGTCGTACTTTCTAGTGAACTTCGGCTCTTGGAAACTCTTAGGGAAGTTCGTCTTGGTGTGAGGAGACAGCCTATCAACTCCTTTCAACTCATAACCTTGCAAGGCACACAGCCGCTCCTCCATCTTTGCGAAACATTTTTCACTCTCTTCACTTAGGTGGGGTGTTGGGTCTTCCTTCGGAGGAGGATCCAAAGTGATGATGATTGGCATAACAAAATGAGCCTCTCCAGTAGTTTCTTTCCTAGGGAGGTCAGAAACGTGCATGCCCCCCATCGACAAGGGAGCTTGTCCCAATGACATAGGAGTAGATGTTCTAGTGACAGTTACAACGGGGGGCTCCTTGGCTTATTTCAAGCATCATTGCGGTGAGTTAGGCCAACTGATCCTCCATCTTGACCATGCGCACGTTGGTGTCCTTGTTCTCCATTCTGACTTTCACGCGCGTGCGAATTGGGATCTTTGCTTGGCCGTGTCGACGATCGGCAAAAGACAATCAATCGGCTAGTACCTGAAACAATTATGGATAAGCATATATAAGTACAAGTAATAATCAGGCGGTTGGCCCACGACAAAGATCTAATCGCCCCCAATTTGTTCGTTTCATTGAAAGCCAGGTTGCTACATAATGCAAGAAAAAAACAGGAGAGAAAGCCCTAAACAACGAAGCTACTACGAAGACGGAAAGACGCTCTCTTAACTCCCAATTTTCAACATTAGGACTCGAGACAAACTCCTTAATATTGCAACACATGCGAGTATGGTCCCACTACAAATCGCACTTGACTTGATCTAACTAATGAGGATAACTTTCGCTCGTGGCGGCTCCACTAACTCGGGTTAACTCCAAAGCACGACCCTCGGCCTTTTAGAGCTCCCTTTTGAGGCACTTGATCTCGGCTCGATGGGTGATCTTCAATGGCACTTTAGGAATCTTTGGGCGTAGGCTCTCCGGGATCTTGTGCCTAAGGATGTACTCCTTCGAGGCATAGTAGGTCTTCTCTTGCCCCTCCAACTCTTCTTCAAGCCATATCAGCTTCCGGGGGTGGCACATGTCCCACATCGACTTGACCAACGCGACGGAGTCTTCAAGATCTTGGCATCCGTCAAGGAAGTCTATCCTGAGCAGGTCCTCTTGAATCACTAGTGGAAGCTATTAAACCTCTTGAAACTGATGGGTGACTCGTGTCGGGTAATATTCGATGACTCTAGTGATTCCCAACAAAGGAATAGGTCTAGTAAGCATACACCCGAACCGCGCTTCTTGAACTTGAAGCCATTTTGCATGCCATTGGAAATCCTTAGGTCCAAGGTTGGTCATGAAAACTAGCCACTTAAAATAATGATAATTAGGGGCAAACATTTTCCTATCTCTAACCTTTAGGATAGGGTGGCTAGAGTTAGAAATGTCGCTCACAATCATCAAGCTACCGAACCCCTTAACATGAGAGAAGAACCAAATTTGCAAGAGTTCAGGAGGAGCATGGAAAGCTTTGTTTTTGTTTTCTTTAAAACGAGTAAGGGAGAGAAAAGTTTCAGTCAAGATGGCATTAACAAAGCCCTTTCCCATACATACTTCACAAACTACCCATGCCACATAAGGGTTAATAGCATTCCTACAATGTGGGAATAACACAAACCCGAAGAAAGCTAACGGGATGATCATATTCTTTTGAAAAGATGGGACATTTTGAAAAAGCTCATTTAATAATGAAAACGGGCAGGTCTTGCGATTGGCTTTCAAAACTTTTTTCACTTCTTCTCCTTTAACTCTAAGGAAATCAGATAAGGTCGATGCATGCTTAGTCCCTCCATGTGGGCTAACTAACTCCAGCACCAAGGGCTTTCCAATGGCAACACAATATTCTTCCAGAGTTAGAGTGAGTTTGTGATCACCGAGTATGAACGTGCAAGTTTCGGGGCACCAAACATGCACTAACGCTTGTATGACACCAGAATGAGTTTCAATCTCCAATAGGGGAAGTAAATGTCCCACATATGATCGCACCCAATCACGGCCAGTTGGATCCAACCTATCCCACCACACGCGAAGCTCGGCTTTGGGACGGAGATGATGCGAAGGTCGGGTACCCCCATCATATGATCAACCTAATTTGTTGTGGACTGACCACAAAGAAAGTGAATAAGTAAATTACGAAGAAAAAATTCAAAAAAAAAAAAACAAAGAATTCAAAAAAAAAAAAAACTTACCCTACTCATTGAGTGGCGATGTCAAGGCCATAGGCATGCGCATGGACAGTGGTTCGATTTCTACTCTAGACGGCCCAAAATGGAGCCATGGGATCATAGGACTGAACCAACAAGCTTGTGGCTAGGTCGTGTTACCCATTACTTTGGCTTCGTCAAAGGACTGACCCGTGTCGCATGCTCGCAAACCGGGGTGGGGACCTCTGACATCAAGAAAGAAATTTCAAGGTTAAGATGGGCGACTCGTACTACATGCTTGTAGTCATAGTGGTATCCACCTCAACACCATCTTAAGTAATCCTATGCGGCCCAGGTCCGGCGGCAAGTTGTACGTACTAAGGTTTAGTGCAATGCAAATGATACATGCACAACAATTTATAGGCAAAACAACACTCCATACATAAAAATAAATGAAGAAATAAATAAACCATACATTCCTACACCTCTCTACAAAACAAAGGTGAGCAAGCACTTCCCTTTATACCTCCCATTCTGCAAAAACATTTAACACCTTTAATATTAGCGGCGTACCTAGAATCCTTGTTGCCAAACAAAAATATTTTTGAACAAGATTAATTTAGGCTTAAGTCCTCTAAGGTTTAAAACAAATTTCCCAGCGAAGTCGCCAAGCTGTCACGACCTACCCTTGAGGGGAAGGAGTAGGCTTAAGGGTATTGCCTAAAGGACGGGCCTAAGGCCTATGATTAGGCACAGGCTCTCCCAAGCCCATACCTCGCGTGACATTGGGGTATTCTTAAGAATTTCACAAAAAAGAGTTGCCACTAGCCTATTGGGGTTGGCTAGAAACCAAGTGAGGTATGTGAGTGTACCTCACTTCCTAACGCAACTAGAGAGTTTAGGGTCGGGGACTTGATTACATTAATTGACTAATTAGTGCCCTTTCGATACCTAATCTTGTTCATTTTAACAAAATGATTTTTTTTTTTGCAGGCAGTTTGGCTTGATTTTATAATTATCCACTAACATGTAAGGTGATCACACAGGTGCACAATCATTAAAGTAACAACTATAGCCACCAAAATCCTAATTACAGTAAAATTAAGCACATGCAATTAAAATAATTAGATATGCAAATTAAACACACGATATAATCAAAAAACAAGCAAACAAAGGTCTAATTATCCAAAGAATGCAAAATATAGCTATTCTTAACCAAACCCTACACTTTTCGGGATTTTCAAAATTTATCTTTTTAATCTTTTAATTTTTTTAATATATTAATTGACTAATTTTTTAAAAAATTTTTAGTTAATTTTTTAAAATTTCTTTTTTATAAATATCTTTTTGCCGGATCGGGTCGAATTAGGTTGAGTCTCGACCCGATTCGATCCAGCCAAGCCCAATTGGACCAGGTCCGGCTCGACCGAGTTTGACTTGACCAAATTAGGCCCCATCACCCCTGGTCGGGCCTAAACTTGGCCCAACTTGGGCCCGAGAGCCGGGCCCAAGCGAAAATGGGAGTCGAGTGGGCCAGACTTGTGATCTGGCCCACTCGGCTAGCATCCCCTTGGTCGCGACTACCCAGTCGCAACCAGGGGTGCCGAGAAGGTGCCCACTGGCAACGGTGCCGGGGTGGCCAGGCAAGGGGAACGGCGCGGCTTCCCTAACCGTGACGGCATCCCTCCGGCAACAAGGGGCCCTAGGGTTCCACACGGAGGAGCTTTAGGGGGGAAGAGCCCATTCGGGCATTATGGCGAACAAGTGGAGGGCATGGGCGAACCAGGGGGGCTCCCAACCTAAACGAGACTCAAGGCAGCGGTGACAATGACCAGCAAATAAGCAACAATAAACGGGGACCTAAAGGGGGAACCTACGGAGGCCGGAGCTTGCCCAAAGCGGAAGGGATGAGCTCCGGCAAGCTTTACTTTGAAAATGCACACCAGGTGTTTGACGTAATACCAAACTGAGCCTGGCGGGAATGGCGGCTTAGAAAACGCTTCAGCGGCGGCGGCGGCGACTTGGATTCGCGTCGGCGCGTGCCAATGGACCGGTTCTCCTCCCTCATCCTATTTCCTCTCTCTTTCGCTCTTTGTTCAATCTCTTTCCTCCCTTTCCCCGCTCCCTATTCTGCCTCTTGGACTCCGGCAGAGTCGAAGGCGGTCGGCAACTCCGGCAGTGATCGATGGCAACGATCGACGACTCCAAGGTGTCTCTTGCTCCTCTCCTCCTCTCTCTTTTTTCTCTCCTGAGCTCACCCTCTATCTCTATTCCTTTTCTCCCCCCTTCCCCTCTCTCTTTTACTTGCCTTTTTTGACTGTTCAGCTCGTGCACGTGCCCTTGGCTGACCAACCAGCGGCCTCTGCCAGCTGGCTCTCACTCGACCATTCCAACGCTCGCCTGCCCTCTCGAGATGATGCTGTCCCCTCTGCCTTGGTGGCCTCTGCTTTCGACTTCGCCAACTCCCCGTGCAAATGACGGCTGGGGAAGAAGACAAAGGCATGGGCTGGGCCGAAAGGAAGAAAGGGGGCTGGGCCACACAGGGGGAAAAGAAAGAAAAGAAAGAGGAAAAGAAGGGGAGGGGCCCAGGCCCATGCGGGAAAAGAAGAGGAAGTGGGGGTTGGGCCGGCGCGGCTCTTCTCTCCTTTCTTTTATTTTTTTCTTTTTTACACATATTTTTAATCAATTTTTTTTTTTTTTTTATCATCATTTTTTTATGTGCTTGAAAATATAGACTAGGTGTCAACACATGATTTTAAATTACTCTATACAAAGTCCCTCTTTGTATTCAGCTTGATCCCTTCTGATGACATGAAAATGACAAGGACTAGTACCTTTGAGGATTTTTTTTTTTTAAATGGATTAGTTTTTGGTGCGAAAGTTGCTTATATCTTCCTCTTTTACTTTTCGATGGATGTTGTCATGTCGCTAGTAATCAACTAGCTATATGAATGATATCGTGATAAATATAGCTTGTGAAGAAATTAAAAGAGTTGTGTAAGTTGCGTCACACATAAAAGAAAGATGAAATAGCCATTGAACCAATACTATCAGTTCTTACATGCCAATCAAAACTAAATAGAGAAAGGAACAGGTTTGACTTTAAACACGCTCATTTGAACTTTCGTCTCTTGCACTGCCCCAGATAAACATGCTTATTTGGCTTTTCAAAAGGAATAATGAAAACCAGAATGGGATTCTGAAAGCACAACTTCTTTGCACTTGCTACGGACTTCCGTCTCTGCACCTTGCATGACCACAGGCCAAAGCAAACGCCTTAGATAGCAGATCATAAACATGGCAAGATATAGAATCGTTTCCATCGGAGAGAATTATCAAGTACTAAGAACTCATCAAAGATTCCTTAACTGGTGCTTGATACGGTCGTATTTGACTCGGCGTTCCATATTAACGCTTTGCAATTGGAAGACTGAGGAGCTAAAGAGGGCTAGCTGGATTTTTTGTTGGGTATATTTGATGTAGTAAATTGGCTGTGCAAAACCCGAGCGTCGGCAATGCTGGCTTGGCTTATTGGGAGGCGCTGAGATTTGGCTCAACGAAGGCTGGTTTACAGGCACGGATGTGGATTATCGCCAGGAACTTGTAGGCGCGGCTATGGACGATGACTTCAAGCAGTGGACGCCTGGACACTGCAGATCTCAGACAGCGGCAGGTTGCTCGCTGGGCGTCGGACTAAAGCACGATTGCGGGGAGACTGATGTTACTGGAATCAACCGTGGAAGGTGATGCAAGACGCTCTGCTTGACGGAGATTCGATGGCGAGGCTGATGCTGCAAATCTCTATTTCCTTTCCCATTACCGCAATCATTCATCCGGCTTGCTCCTCTTATTTTTCTTTCTTTATTTCTCTCACTTGCTGCACTTGAAAACATTCCACGAATATCTCCTCTTGGCTGGCCGAAAATTTGCTGGATTGATTGGTCTTCTTGATTTGCTTCCTTATCTCCAATGCCATGCGCAGAATCTATTTGCCCCTTTCCTCGCATCACGGGCGTGATTCATAGTAGAGCATGTTTTGAAGATATTTGCTAATATGGGTGCCGACTGAAGGTATTTCCCTGGCTTCTCAAATTCAAGCATGATGAAGCTATATTAGATTAAATTTATTGGATGCGGACATGCTCTATAATGTCTAAATGCCTAAAATGCAATGCAAAAATTATCTCTTGTTTGGGGGATGATTTTGATCCCAAAATTTTTTTATGTAATAAATGACTAAAAGTGTAGCCGAAATTTAGATGTCAACAATCTTTTTATTACCTTTAACAATTCTTTCATTCCTTTCCTCTTTATGTTGTTTCTATCTTCTTACAATCATTAATTAGGCTTATTTAATTTTAAGACTTGATTTTATTATGCAGTAGGATAAAATAATAGTTAAAATCGCATACTTGCAATTGCAAGGGACGGTGATGGGACCAAAAAACTTGCTCCACATAAAGCATGAGGTGACTGATTGGAATGTGGATTTGTATGCGCTTATTTCCCGAAAATCTTATTGTTTCTAATAAATATTTTTTTGAAAAATCATTTTTCTGGAAAATGATTAGTTTTCCTTTGTTTTGTGATATATGATCGAAAAAGTTTTCTAATGTTTGGATTTTATTTGGAAAATGATCTCAATATCCTGACTTTATTTTAAGCTAAAAATGAATTTTTGAATAATTTTATTATTTCTTTTCTTTTCTTTTTTTCCTTCTTCCTCCCTCCACCGATCTTTGAGCCTCGATGACGGCTGACTTGGCCTGCCTTGGATGAGGTTTGGCCTCATTAGCTTTGGGCGAGCTTGACCTTGTCACAATGAGGCTAACGAGGCTTTAGCTTGAGGGGATGAGGTCAGTGAAGTGACTGGTGGAGGGAGGAAGAAGGAAAAAGAAAATGAAAGAAATGAAAACAAAAAAAAGAAAAAGAAAAAGAAAAAGAAAAAGAAGTGAAAAAAGATTAGGGGATTCCCAAAAAGCACTTTCCCTCAAACAAATCGGTGAAAATTCGAAAAATGGATTCTCGAAAAACACTTTCCCTCGAACAAACTACCCTTAATATAATTAGAGAGTCTCAATCCATTCTCTTTTCCTCCTAACAGTCAAACTTGTTCCTTTCTCTCTTTAGAGTGCTTTTTTTTTTTTTTTTTTAACAAAAAACTCAATGATATAGGAAAATACTTTCCGGTAAAACATCTTTCGTGAATACAATTAGTTTTACTTTATTTGGTGATATATGATCAAAAATGTTTTATGTTGATATTGTTGGAAAATGATTTCAATCTCGTAACTTTATTTCATGCATTTTTTTAAATTTGAATTTTTTTATTTTATTTTCATTTTTAAAAATGGAATTTTTTATTTTATTTGTTCTCTTTTATTTTTCCTTTTCTTTCATTTCCTTTTTTTCCCTTCCTCCGCTTCTACCAGCCAACCATGACCACAGGCAAGCTTTGCCTCGTTGCGATCGGGCAAGCCACCAGCTCATCGGCCTTGGCTTACCATGGGCTCAACCAATCTAGGTGAGCTATGAGCTTGTTAGCCTCATGGAGCTTGGGCTAGCAAGCTTGGGTTCACCTAGATCGGTCGAACTGCAAGCTTGCCAGCCTTGGCTAAGCTTGGGCTCACCTGGATTTGGTGAGTCACAAGCTCATCGACCTCAACGAAACTCAGGTTGGGCGAGCTCAAGCTTGCTTGGATCAGTCAAGTCTCGAGCTTACCAGCCTCGCATATTGGCTGGTCACCATCGGCGAAGGAAGAAGGGGGAAGAAGGAGGAAGAAAAAGAGAAGAAAAAAAGGTAAAATAAATAATAATTTAAAATTCAATTTTTTTAAATTGTTCTATAAGAATAAAATTTTCATTGACCAATGACCCTAAAACTAAGAAAATATTTTGGAAAATGTTTTCCGATTATTTTAAAGAGGAAATTGTTTTCCTGAATTTGAGTTTTGATAGGAAAATATTTTTTTTGTTGACTAGGAAGATATTTTCGATTAATTCATTCTTTTAGATGAACCAAATGCCGTAAAATGAGAAAAACGTCGGAAAACCTTTTTGCGAAAAAAAAAAAACGCACTTTGATTAGCATTTAAGAACTAATAGAATTTGGCTATCTCATCTTTCTTTTAGGTGTGACACACAACCTAGACTACTCTTGTTAATTTCTACATAAGTCAATTGATCACTATACTATTTAGATAGCTTGTTGATTACTAGCGACATGACAACATCTACCTAACTCGTGTTTTTTAAAGCTGTTTTGGGCAAACAAGACAATATAAGGAATTTGGTGCCTTAAATTTAGAATAATATGACAAATCTAAATTAATGTCTCTTCGGAGAGGCAAGTGGAATTCTCCACAATGTTTCTAACGATTTTTACTATTTCTTGCTTTTTAAAATTTTACAGGACTTTTCTTATACGCAAAATTCTTAAAGTGTTCTCAAATATATAAAATTAATATAGGATTGAAAATTTAAAAATTGTATTAATTTTATTAGAATAGTTAATAAGCGACTTTTGTTTTACTAGAAGAAATCAAAACGCAAGTGCGTTAATAAAAAAGTTAGTAGATGCTTGTGATGGTGAGAGTCGAAGCCCTACTTAATAATAAGTCAATGAGTTAGGACACACGTCGTATATCCATGCATCATTCAATTTAGTCAACAGTTCACATTTTCAAACAGCCAATGAAGAGAAATCTAAGAATATTATAAAGAGAAATTTCAAAGGTTATTAATTGATGAAATTTATCAACAAGTTGGCTCTTCCATCGGTCATTGCCGTGTAATGACTAACAGTTACGGCCCAAAATTATGTTTTGGAAATGCTCAAACATACAAAGCGTATGGTCTTATCCTTTCCCTATCAACTTTTAGTTTTTGCATTGATATGATCGCTCCGAAAGAAAAAATTGCCATGCACAGAAGCAACATCCCCCATATACAATGTATCAAAACTCGATAGGGAAAGAGAAGACCTGACTTTTTCTTATTCCCATGGAGGAAGAGACATTTTCTTAGACTCTAGAATCCTAAATTAATCTTTCGGAGATAATTTGAAAAGTAAGAGCAGCTCATTTTGTGACAAGAGTTCCCCAGTCTCCAGCTCAGAGTATAGCTTGTCTTCTCGATGATTGCTGCCTGACGACTAAGAGTTAGGGCGCAATATTAAGTTTTGGAATTGTTCAAATATAGAGTTAAATAAGAAGTCTCTTTCTTCGTGGAAGAGAGAGGTTAGCTCTTCTCCTTTCGCTATTAACTTTCAATTTTTGCACTAATCAACGCCCCAAAAGACGATTTGCCGTGCGCAGAAGTAACATCGCCAATGTACCAAAGTATAAAAATCAATTGGGAAAGGAGAACTGACCAAAAAAAAAAAAAAAATTGGGAAAGGAGAAGACCAAGACTTTTTGTTTCCCACGGATTATTTGGAAAGTAAGAGCAGCTCTTCTGTGACAATTGTGCACCAGTCTCTGGCCCACAATGGCCTGTTTTTCTGGACGAGCAGCGATGGAAGATTGAAGAAATATATGTCAAATAAATGGTGCATTTGGAAAATTTAAACGCGCTCCGCACCGCGCAAAGACTTCGTCACACGAGGATTTGTCGTGGAATCGTCTCGCGAAAGTCTCCAGAACTTGCGACGTTAACTCCACAGCCTAAAATAAGCGAATAACTACAGTCACTTGACTAGAAAAAGGAAAAGTAAAAATAAAATTCTTGATGATGATAATTTTCCACAAATGCGTATCAATCACAATCGAGAAAATTGTCTAAAAGCCTTCAACTTATTACACTTTTACCAATTCAGTTATAAACCTTTTCACTTCTTATCAATTTGGTTTATCCAGCCAATTTTAGCGGGAGATTACTAAAGTGGATGGCCGGCACTGATATAGCACTTTTTAAATAATAATTTAATAATAAATTGAAATTTTAATGATTTTTTTTTTTGCTTTTTTTTTTTGGGAGATCAGATTTGACCCGGCGTCAGTCACAAGTGAGGGCTAGCAACCCTAACCAGCCATAGGCGAGGACCAGCCGATGCTCACCAGTTTTGGGCGAGGGCATTGTGCCCCTCGAGAGCTTTAGGCAAGGGTCGCAATGCCCACATTGGCAAAGGTGAAGGGGTGCCAAGTGAAGGCCTCGAGCGAGGTCGCCCCCTTGCTTGGGGTCGGGGAGTGTCACTAAGTCCTCGCTTGGCCAAATTTGGTGAGGGCGTCGTGGGCCTTGCCATTTCTAGGTGAGGGCTTGTGTGCCCTCACCTTTGCTGGTGAGGGCGTCATGAGCCTCACCTAGAGTTGGCAAGGGGTGTGATGCCCTTGCTCAGAGCTAGCGAGGGTTGGCCCGCCCTTGCTTGTGGTCGGTGAGGCTCGCCGGCTCTTGCCTGTGACTAGCGAGGGTTGGCTAGCAACTCTTGTTAACCAAATCCAAAAAAAATAAAATAAAATAAAATAAAAATAAGTAAAATAAATTATTATTAAAATATTATTTTAAAAGTGCCACATCAGCATCGATCATCCGTGTTAGTAATTTCCGACCAAAATTGGCCTAATGATCTCAATTGGCAAGAAGTGAAAAATTTATAACTGAATTGGCAAAATGTGAAAAAGTTTAGGACCCGATTGACAAAATTAAAAAGTTTATAACTAAATTGATAAAAGTGCACTAGGTTTAGGACTATTTTTCCTTTCACAATCCATATTAGTTGGAAATTATAGCCGAGAAAAAGGAAAAAAATATCTGCATGTGACGTATCTTTTCTTAATTTAAAAGTATATAACGTAATCTTATTACAACATCTTAATTTTGTAACACAACAATTATAAAAGTTGATATTTTACCTCTTTGAAGCTAGTTGATTAATTATTTTGAAGCTACCACTTACTCCTTTTTAGAATGCATATATATAGTCTAGAAATAGGAAAATACAAATTTTCAGAGTATAAAATCCGTCCACCTCGAAACACATTTCATGCACAAAATCTCCAACACAAACCATTCTGCTCTTGTTGATTTTTCTTCTTTCTCATTCTCCTATTTTGGGGTTGTGATCTCTCCCCCACTGCATACGCTTACCGCTGATTTGCTTGACTTCTCAAGTCTTGGCAATGTAATGAAAGCACCCTGCATCTATCAATGACGCAGTCAAAGTTGACGGGCAATAACAAATTCTGATGCGACCTATTGTGCTACATAAAAAATTATCGAGGAAACCGACCCCATTGACTTCTCATTTACCTGAAACTTTCGGTCGACCATAAAAAAATTCTGAAAATCAATTTCAGACTCAAAGTCCTTTTACTTAGTAGTGATCATATCTCGGATCATATCTGTGGTTTTACTCTAAACTAGAAAACAATTTACCAAATTATGTTTTCCATTGTGCAGATTCGGACATTGCAAATTTCATTCTTTTGCTAGAAATAGGTTGGTTAGTTTTCGTTCTTTTCAGATTTCAAATTGAAACCCGAACCGACTTGAATCAACAGTTTCTTACTAGGGTAGGTCAACCGGTTCGAAACAGGTTAATTTGTCGATGGACAGTCACATTTGTTATATCTAATTGACGCCCTTATGATAGTGTCTTAAAAGATATTACACTCATTAATTCTATATATTCGAGAACTACTCTATTGAAAGGAAACATTATCTATTTATGTGTGGTATAATCGTTAGAGTACAAGGTAAGCTCTCCAATCAGCAACAAAATACTGCTATTCAATTTCCCATAGGATAATTTGAAAAAAACTTTTAAGTTTTGCCCCAGTATTCCAACCATCAAAAATCGATTCGGAAAGGAGAAGACCGGACTTTTGTTTTCCCACGGAGGGAGAGACACTGCCTTAAACTCTAGAATCCAGAGAATCTTTTCAGAGACTATTTGAAAAGTCAGAGCAGCTCTTTTTGGACAAAAGTACTCCTGTCTCTGGCTCCCAATGGCTGGTTCTTCTCGATGAGTAGCCACAAAAGATTCAAGAAAAATATGTTGAATAAATCACGCGTTTGGAAAATGTAACCGTCTCTGCACTCCACAAGACTTCGTCACACGCGGAATTATCATTGAAATATCTCATGCAAGTGTCTACGACCAGCCGATGTAACTCCGCAGCTTGAACTAAGCCGATAACTACAGTTACCTGACCCAAAAGAAAAACGAAAAGGAAAAATCCATCTTACTTCTCCTTATATGCCCCTGAACCCATCGGATCAATTCATCGAAGAAAAAAAAACATGGAGAGAGTCGAAGGAAGAACCATGGTCATCCATGAGTTTCTTTTAAAAGTTTTGGTGCTTGGGATCATCATATTGGGTCCATACCACAGTCACGCAGCAGAAGCTGATTATCCAATCACGAAGCCTGGATGCCAAAGTTCCTGCGGAAACCTCTCGATTCCATATCCCTTTGGATCGAGCGACAGCAGTCCTGATTGCCACTTCAATTTTTCATCCTTTATTGTCTATTGTGACCACCTTACCGACCCTCCTACACCTTACCTTCGGAACAGAAGCTCTGACTTGCAAATAAGTGACATTTCTGTCACGGATCACGAGATGCGGATATCACTTGGGGTCAGTCGGGACTGTTATAACTCTTCCGGATATGATGGGTCTTCGAGCTCTTATCAGTGGCTCACCCTAGCTAAATTCCCCATATCCAGCACCAAGAACAAGTTCACCGCGGTCGGTTGCGACACGTTGGCCTACTTCCAAGACGGCGCTAAGAAATTCACTTTTGGGTGTGTGTCTTTGTGCAGCAACATTACGAACGTGAGTAACGGGTCATGTTCCGGTATTGGATGTTGCGAGACGAGCATCCCTACAGACTCCTTAGACTACCAAATCTCCTTTCAGAGCTTTTACAATCATTCCTACGTCCTGGATTTCAGTCCTTGTAGCTATGCCTTCGTCGCCGAAATTGGATCCTACAACTTCTCAGTTGGCGACTTTGCGCAACTTAAATCTAGAAATTCCACCCTAGTTCTCGACTGGGCAATAGGGGACCGCACTTGCGAAGACGCCATGAAGGACCCCACAAGCTACATGTGCACCCAGAACGCCAAATGCACCAACGCGGAAAACGGCTCTGGGTACAAGTGCACCTGTTTAGAAGGTTACCAAGGCAATCCTTACCTAGAGAATGGTTGTCATGGTTCGTTGATAACATCAACATTATTTGACTTGTCCTTCATATTATTATGATCCAATGAGATTAGATACATTTGATATGTGTGTGTTACTTATGTAGATATTGATGAATGCGCGGATCCAGTGAAGTACCCATGTGAGGGAAAGTGCAATAATACTGAGGGGAATTATACATGTTTATGCCCAAAGGATTATCATGGTTATGGCAAGAAGGGCAGTGAAAATGGACGAGGATGCATTGCTAATCCATCGTATTTGATGAAGATTTTGGTTGGTAAGTTCTTTGATCTTACTTGGTGTGCCTCCCGCTTGAAACATACTATCCTAACTGATTTCAAGAATAAATAACTAAATTTCATTATGATTTATGAGAAAAATTAACTATTCACATCTTCGCCTGATTTTTCTTCCATTATTTTCCTCACTTGGAAAAATTCAAAATGAAACTTTTCTATATCAATTTCACTGAAATTTCTTGGCATAAGACAATTGAGATTATCTAACGCATTATGTAAATCACACGTTACTAATTACATCACATTGAGCTTTCTTAAAATTCAGAAGTATATTAATTTCACTGTTGTCAATGTCTGTACTCTAGCATTTTTAATTTTCATTTTTTGACTCGGTGACTTGGGTTATGGCTATATGCGAGTACATTTTCCGTCGATTGAGATCACCTTGCGAATATTAATATCTCTGCTGCACGACTTGTAAACGCATCATCTTCGGTGCTATTAATCCTATATCATAGCGTGGACACGCAAGGTCGGCCGATTGGATTTGTCAAAATGATGACTCGGATAATCTCACAAGTCACGAAATTGCCATTTGTGTAGATAGGTATAGAAGACTTGGAACATGTCAATAATTTGGTCGGCGGCCTTCTTGCATCATAAATCTTAATTATATTGTCGAGATTGGTAAAACAAAGCTCGAACTAGATAGAGAACTATGTGTCATCAGTGATCACCAAAAAATGATCTTAAAATAATACACTTACCTTTTAGGAATAATCACACACTAAATCATAATCTCAAATTCTCTCTTATCTCTCCCTCTCTGCCCACAAGCTCCATCAATTACCACCTCTGTTGCTCGTAGCCATCACCAATGGCGCGGCCGAGACAACCAGCACTACCACCACAAGTCTCCCTCTGTGGGCGTAAGGGCGCGCCCATGTGGGGGGCATTTGTGTGAAAAATACACAGTTTATCTCCAAATCTAGGATACCGTTAGCTTTAAATATTTACACAATTCTCGCACACAGTTATTAGCTTATTACTACCTGTGACGCATTCTTTAATTCCTTTCCTCCTTATGCCGTTTCTATCTTCTTTTAGTCATGAATTGTGCTTATTGAATTTATGAAACTTACTATTATTGAGGGTCCGATACAATGGCAAGGAAATCAGACAAAAGAAAAAAAAAAAAAAAGACTTTTCTCCACTTGAGGCATGCGGTGGGTACGCAACATCTTTGCTAAATTTAAGCTAGGGCCGGAGGATGTAAATCTCACCCTCACCTCGCCCCATCTCTTTGCCATCCCCAACTATTTGCTTAAACTGCCTCCTTTCCCGAGCCTCCTTTACCAAATGCAGTTGAATGGCAAAATGAAGAAAATGATTGATTAGATTCTGGACTTACATGCTCTTTTAATCTAATTAGGGTGGACACTGTTCTCATTTTAAGAGGTAAAATAAGTGTAAACATACCCACAAATTTAAATAATCCTAATCCTTTCTTAATTCCTAAAAGTCAAACTTCTTCCTTTCTCTCTAATGTTTTGATTAGCATCTAAGGACCGATAGTAATGATTGAATGATTGTTTCGTCTTTCTCGAATGTGTGGTACACAACCTAGGTAACTTTTTCATTTTTGCACAAGCCATTTAGATAGAAAGTCAATTACTAGCAATATGACAAAATTTATCCGAGGTGATACACGAGTCAAAGAGGAAGTTACACACAGCCTCTGTACCATATACTAAGCCATTTGAGAAGATGTCTTCAAAGTTACTAATCCTTGCCATTTTCATGTCATCAAAAGGGATATAGCTAGAAATAGAGGTAGGACTTCTATTGAGTTATTTAAACTCATGCGTGGTTGGACCGAAAAGTCTCTATATATGCATGCTTTGAGACATGGATTTGGTTGCATATGACCTAGAAAATTGTAAGCAAGTATACTGTAGTACCCTGGGCAAAGAAAATAAGCATTCTTGTGGTTGGTTCGAGTTTATACTTTATATCTTTTTTCTTGTTGATTAAACCCGTTAATTGATGTTAATTTTAATATGCATGGGCCCTTGTGCTATTCTTTTTTCCATAGATTAGCTTAACCAAATCCGTTGTTCTAATTCAGACTCAAATTGTCCCAAAACTACTAAGTTTTAAAGAAAACCTCGCCATATAATTTTAGAGAAAGCTTCAAAGTGTGGCTGCTTTTCAAGTTACAATGACTCAATGTGCTGTTAATTGTGTGATTAATCAGTCTAAAATAAGTGGCGCTATACACAGGTGTTGCTGCGGGCATAATAGTGCTGCTATATAGTATAGGCTTTCTGTATTTCGGATACAAGAAAAGGAAGTTCATTAGGCTCAAAGAACAATACTTCAAGAAAAATGGTGGCTTGCTTTTGCAGCAACAATTACATGAACATGACGGAACCACAAAAATTGCAAAAATCTTCAGCGCTGAAGAGCTAGAGAAAGCTACCAACAATTATGATGAGAGTAGAATAGTTGGCCGAGGAGGATATGGTACCGTTTACAAAGGGTTGTTGCCAAAGAATGTGGTAGTTGCAATTAAGAAGTCCAAGCTTGTGGATCAGAGCCAAATCGAACAGTTCATTAATGAAGTCATTGTGCTTTCTCAGATTAATCACCGTAATGTGGTCAAGCTTTTGGGATGTTGTTTGGAAACAGAGGTGCCTTTATTGGTGTATGACTTCATCAACAATGGAACCCTCTTTGACCACATCCACAATCCAAACAAATCATCAAAGCTGTCTTGGGAGATTCGATTGAGAATTGCTTCGTAAACTGCTTGGAGTCCTCTCGTACTTGCACTCGCAGCTTCCACTCCCATTATTCATCGAGATGTCAAATCGGCAAACATCCTTTTGGATGATAGCTACACCGCGAAAGTCTCCGACTTTGGAGCTTCAAGATTAGTCCCACTTGATCAAATGCAATTGTCGACTATGGTTCAGGGAACATTGGGATACTTAGACCCTGAATACTTGCTCACAAGCCAATTGACAGAAAAGAGTGATGTTTATAGTTTTGGGGTAGTGCTAGTTGAGCTAATGACGGGGAAGAAGGCGCTTGACCAATCCGAAGAAGAGAGGAGCTTGGCAATGTACTTTCTTTCATCATTGAAGAAGGGCAAATTGTTTGACATTGTTGAGGAAATTATTGCAAACAGAGAAAATAATGAGCAGGTGACAGAAGTTGCCAATCTTGCAAAGAGATGCTTGAGAATAAAAAGCGAGGAGAGGCCAACCATGAAGGAAGTAGCAATGGAACTGGAAGGACTTAGAGCAATGGCTAACCATCCATGGGTCAATGGTATCAATGTGAATCCAGAGGAGACAATTTGTTTATTGGGAGAGAAGACCGATGTGCACATGAATAGTATTGCCAGCACAAGCACTGCGTATACGGATAGCATGAAAAGCCATGTCGTGCCACCGGTTAGTAGTGGGAGATGACCATAATAAGGTTATCTATTATGTTTGGTTATGTTGTGAGGGATTTTATGGTTGCAATAGGTCTCCATTGACCGCGCTAGTGATTGGGTTCTTTCACGTTGAAACTAGTTCACCGAATGGTTTCCATGCATGGAAGAAAACTCTTGAAAAGTCAAGCCTTATAATAAAGTCAGTGTAATGATTCAGTAAGTATTTCTGTGAATATAGGAAAAGTTAGCTTTGGAAAGCTTTGGATTCAACTCGGTGAAAGGATGTAATATAGTTTCCTCCTTCTGCCTTTTCTTGCTGGTTAGTTGTGAGATTTGGGAGCTCTATTGTCTTTGAGTGTACCGAAGTTAATATAATATGGAAGTGCAGATTTCTGTTTGCTCGACGATGTAGTTTTTCCACCTTGGATGAATCGTTTTTTCCCGGGCAATTCCATGGTCTTGCCTGACATTCATACAATGAAACGTTCGTGCATCGATTATTCATATAAGAAATTTTCAATTCCATACACCATCATCCGAATTGGATTTCACGTTGACTTTTGCTCGTGTATTACTCGTCCATACATCGAATGGGGGGTACGGTCATATTTGCCTTATTGAGATGCAATTATGAACATCATTCATATCCATTTGTAATCAAGTTTTTACAAAGTTAATGTCCATATTTATAATCAACCAATCAAACACATTTCCTTCGATTAGAGAGGAGGAAAATAAAGTCCGATAGAAGTTCGGATTTCACAGGTGCTGGACTCACTTGACTAAGGCGCATCTTTTCACAGGAAAATAAGAAACCGAGAATTTGTGCTGAGATCCTCCTAATTCTTTGTAATTAAGGTGGCGTAGCATATATGTGGATATAATAGTTATTATCGCGCTAGAGCAAGCGCAACTGATTGGGTTGATCAACTGGCTACTCTACTCACCAGGCCCGGCCCGGGCGTCCTTCACCTGATGCCAGTGAGTCAGTGACCTCTGCTGGCCATCGGCAAGGCCTCACGGTGGCCGGTGAAGGGAAAAGGGGAAAAGGAAAGAAGAAAAAGAGGAAAAAAGAAAAAAGAGGAAAAGATTTTAAAAAATATAAAAACACTAGATTATTATTAAAAATTGTCACGGTCAGATGTGCCATGTAAGGAGGTTGGTGTCTACATCAACAATTTTCGGCCAATATTAGTCGAATGGACTTAATTGGAAAAATTGAAAGGTTTAAGATTGAATTTAAAAAAGTACAATAAGTTTATAATTTTTTAAATAATTTTTCCTTCATACTTGTGCTTAGAAAGATATTTCAATCGAAATTACCGACATATGCTATATCGACATACTAAATTACAGACTTGACGGAAGAGGGAAGTGGAAATCTGCCACGAAGATGAGTTTAGTAGACGTGTTTTTTGGATTTGGTTTGGTTACACTTGTCGTAATTGTGGGCGGAGGTTAAATTGTACGTTCATTTGTGGCATAGCCTTGAGAATTTGCCTGTTATAGTTGATTCCCCTGACGTTGGGTTGCTGAGATCCGCGCCACTTGATTTGCATTTAGCCCGGAATGCTGATAGCGAAAAGCATGTTTCCAGGATTCTTTGTTTATGTAGATGTAGATGTTAAGAACTTGTTGAAGAGGACAAGCTACAAGTGTAGACTGCACATTCATTTCTAAGTTGTAAATGCATGAAGTGGTGAATAATAAGAAACAGATCAACAATATCTGGTGAGTACTGCTGCGCTGTTAAAGGTGAGGGGTAAGCCACGAGTTCCAGGTTGTGTGCATACTTTGGGAATGAGAGATGTTGCTGAATTTTAAAATTTTCAATTTACTACTATCTGAACGGTTCTCATTGAATCTTTTTTTTTTTTTTTGTCTGTATTTGGCTGTTGATTATGACTGTTTCACCCATAAAAAGAGATTATCATTATTTTGGGTACTGGAGGTGGAAATGCTTTGATTGTTCGGAGGACTGCGAAAGACTTGATAGCAGCAGGAGAGAGGTATAATGCTGCTCCTTCTACGAAGCTCTCAGCCTTTTCTTTTAATTACTCACTACATGAGCGCTGAAGTTCTATTATGAACTCCCTAGTCCCTAATTGTAAATTAGTCAAGGTTGAGACTATGTTTCAGTTTCAGATATGTTGAGTTTTAATCAGTCGGACATTCTGTGAAAGAAGTTATTACAAGTATACACCTTGTTAGCAAATTCTGGGTCAACTGTCATTCTTTGAGTTCGTTGTTCCTGAATTCTGTCTGACAACTGTGCATCTACTGATTTCAAATTACTTCCTCTTCAGGATCAAGCATGGCCAAAGAAGTGTGGCTGATAAGTATCATTATCATTGTCATTTCAGGGCATATGCGTGGTAAGCAGGTATACAAGCCTGCCCTTGGTGAATTTGAGCTGTGATTTTCTCTTTCAAAACTCAGGAGCATAGAAACACATAATGTAAAATATGGGTTTTGACCCAGTCAAAAAGAAAAGAAAAAGGTAGAAGCAGTAGAGAGAGAGAGAGGAGTCGAGAGTTTTCGGGAGGGGGAAAAGAGGAGAGAGAGAGAGAGAGAGAGAGAGAGAGAGAGGAAGAAAAGACAGAAAAAAAAAGGAAAAAAGAAAAGAAAAATGAGGAGATAAAAGGGAAAGAGGGAAGGAAAGAAGGGGAGAGAGAAGGACGGCAAGGGCTCGAACGGAAAGAAGAAGAAAGAGAGAAAGAAAAGAAGAAGAAGAAGAAGAGAAAAGAAAAAGTGGGGCACGCGTTCTCGTCATGGGAGCCTCGCCAAGCCGAGTTAACTACGTAATGCAACGCTCGGTAAGCACTCGTGCTCCCCCTTTCGTTCAATCGGAGTAATTTCGGACATAGGGCTTGAAATTTGGAATTTTGGGAAAATCGAGCGGCGAAGTATGATTTTCAAGTCGTTGAGCTGCGTATTTTTGTAGAAATGATAGTTTGGGATGTTGTGGAGCTGTGGGATTTTACGGATCGTGATTTGAGCTTGCGGTTTGTCCGGAACGGAATTTTGAAGTTGGGGGCGCGTTCTGATACTATAGCGAACAGCAGCTTCGGGTCTGTTTTTTTGTTGTTTTCGGTACTGTTTTGGGGCGGCTGAGTTGAGGTTGTTGTTGTACGTTAAGAGAGATTTCTAAAGACTATAAAATGGCTTGAAACGGAATTTTGTGAAGAAAGTTATGGCGTGTCAAAGTTGGCGCATGGGCTGCGCGTAGCGGAAAACAAGGGGTTTATGCTAAATGCGAGCTTTCGTTGCACATAGGTGTCGTTTTATCGACAAATAGGCCTAGTATAGGCGAGTCGTTATAAGAATATCTCTTTTTACTCGGCCTTTTGATATTGTTTTTCCGTTAATTGTTAGGGATCTGAATGCGTTGGTTCGAGTGAGCATCGTAATTTATTTTCGACTTTCCCAGGTGAGTGGTGCTATCTCTTCTAAGAATTTATAAGCTCATGTTTTTAAAATGAAAAATGATTAATATTTAATGAGTTATGAATAAGCATATTTGTTGCATAAAATTTGGATCGGTCATTTACTGCATTTTGGTATTTAAAAATAGTGTGAGAATTTTTAGTGGAAATATATGTTCTATTTGATGAACGAAGTTGATAAATATTACATATTTTGAGTTTGTGAAACCTCTTTACGAAGATCTCGGCTTTAAGATGGTTTATGGAAGGCTATATGAATATCGATTTGTGACGAGCCTTTTTGAATTGTATTTGATTTGAAATTGATTTATGAGACGAGTCTTGAAAATTATTTGAGAATGTTTTATGAAAGGTATTTTTGGCGGATGATTTGAGTTGCAAAACCTTTTGGGGATATATGAAATGATTTATGGATTTGGTTTGAGAATTATGGATGGTGTTGTTTTGGATTGATGTGAATGTTCAATATCGCTGTGAGCCCAGCGGGGGGCTTGTGGGTATGCGCATACTATTCTAGGATATCCTTGTGGGCCGAGCCACCGGCTAATAATAGGTGGAGACCTTGCCAAGGGGGAATCTTGGTCGCCTCGTCACCAGGGCGTTGTATTGTGACCATGGTTTGATATTGAGCAATGGATTGGTCAATGGAGTGGACCATCGACATGTGATACGAGTAGGGTCGATGGAATGGACCATCGACGTGTAATTTGAGATTAGTCGATGGAATGGACCATCGACGAGTAATTTGAGATTAGTCGATGGAATGGACCATCGACGTGTAATTTGAGATTAGTCGTTGGAAAGGACCATCGACGTGTAATTTCATTTGATTATCAATGTGTGGTTTGATGAGATTAATCAATGGAATAGACTATTGATGCATTTTTTATGAGATTAACCAATGGGTTAGACCATTGGCATTTGCCTATTATTATCTTGAATATTTTTGCTTTGAACATATTGCGTTAAAGTAAGAAAAGTTATATTTTGGCATTGAAGGTTTGTTAAACTTCTGGGTTTGGTGTGGTATGAGATTAACCAATGGAATGGACCATTGGCGTGTGAATTAATGAGATTGATCAGTGGATTAGACCTTTGATGTTTATTTCAATGTTATTATGAAATGATTATTTTTGCTATAAATATAGCTATGTTGAAGCGTATGAAATTTATTCTTTTTACTGCATGTTTGTTATATCCTAGATTTGGGTTAAAAGAGTTGTGGTTTGGTTTTGTAAACATGCATAGTGGGTGCTCGATCCGCTTAGAAGAGATGCACTACTCACTGAGCCGTGGTTGCTTACCCCTCTATTTTCCAATCTTTTTCAGGTTTCTCAACTAACGATGAGTATGTACGAGAGCGAAATGGATATGGGGACTTTTAAGAGTTGGATTTTGGAAGCTCTGAGGCTGCGTCCTTTGAGTGGAAGGACGGCCGTGTCATCCCCCATTCTTGATGGTTTTGGGGTGTGACACATAAAACTGCAATTCCTCTCAAACTGCCTCATTTATTGGCCATACCAGGTGATGAGCATGCTGATAAAATAGCATCTGCAGGGGATGCTATTGGGAATTCTGACTTCTTCCTCATGGCTAGGACCAATGCACATGCAACATCAGCCAAAAACTGCTCCGTCTGATGCCATTGTAAGGGTTAATCTTTACATGGCGGTACTAGTAGACTGATCCTCTGCTTCTTGTCATGATCTACTGTGGAGTGAGGCTTCTGTTCGTTGTGAAGCAGAAATTCTGGTCTAAGAGGGCATCGCAGGTTCATCCCGTGCTGAGACACAGGTTTACAGTGAAAATGCGGACCTTTTTCCTAACATTATTACAGTATTCAAGTGATGACTAGATGTTCAACCCAAAGTTAATAACAATAATAGATATTTTGGCATCTTAGTATTGGTAGACCTCCACTTTTTTAATCCTATAC
The DNA here is from genome assembly GCA_014182555.1 of Eucalyptus erythrocorys. NCBI lineage: Eukaryota > Viridiplantae > Streptophyta > Magnoliopsida > Myrtales > Myrtaceae > Eucalyptus > Eucalyptus erythrocorys. The sequence continues at coordinate 50,678,797 of CM024602.1, forward strand.
CTTCATTTCTCCAGAAACTCATGCAACTTCTGCCATAATTCAAGTGTAGATTATATCATATGACTTCTTAGTTTGTGTTCCATTTGCCTCTCCTTTAACCCTTGCACTCTTGACGCTCATTATCACCCATTATCTCCCGTACTGCTCTCTGCATCATAAGGAATTCAGCAATTACGAATACTGACGAAACCATCCGAGGTAAGTTATACATCTTTAGACTGGTCGTGAATGTGGCTTGTGAAGTCAAAACTAGAGCCTTTTCGGTTAAAACTGAGGTCATTGAGCTCAATTGTTTACTTCAGGCAGGGATACAATTGCTCTTCACGAATCCGCTCATAAAGGCATTTGCTGTCTAATGCTCTGTCTAAAGAAGGAAAAAGGAAAGTAAATATCAGCAACATATCCTGACTTTTCAAATGTTTGCATGATGATTCCTGTCAAAATTTCATTTTACTATGTGAATCTGCTCGTCGTCTCTTAGCATGCGCTGGATGGTCGAGCTGTTCGGACAATGTTTATTGGTGTTTCAAGACACTACAAAATGGAGCATAGTGTTTCCTCCGAAAGCATCGATAGAATTTCGTTTGAAATGAGTAATAGAAATCTTTTTTTTTTTTTTTTTTTGGGTTTCTTAACTCCTGTTGTTTATTGTAATAAAAGTCGCCGGCAGGAGCTGATGGATACTTTGTGGAGGCACCAAGGGATGACGATGAGCTCACGGAGATAGGACAGGACGGTGTACGAGAGGCTACAGGGTATGCAATATGATTGAAGGTAAAGTCACACGATTGACCGCTGCCGAGGAGCTGAAAGAGATGGGCTTTCATTTGATCGTGCGCCCCGTGCACGGTGCTCTATGCTTGAGCGCACGCCATTGTCGATGTCCTCAAGTCCTTGAAAGAGAAGGGAACTACAAGAGAGGATCTCGACAAGATGCCTATGTCTGAGGAATTTAACCAGTTGGTCGGAGCTTGGAGTCCTGGTTCAAGCTCAAACCACGGTGCTCTGAATTTAAGGAGCGCTGTCGGAGTAAATTCACAGTAACTGTGAAAGCCAAAAGTAATCAAATTGGTGTGGCAACATTTGAATTCCAATTTCCAGTTTCCCCTAAGGCTTCTAACACATAACGACCCACGCATTTGCATCAGAGATGCATTGCTTAGAGTGTGATAGAACTCTTTTCAATATGAATGTTTTTGCTAAGTAATTACATAACAATTTTTTTATTTATCTGCTCCGCAATCTCTCTCTCTCTCTCTCTCTCTCTAGGGTTTCCTCGTTTCCCCCGCCGGCAATGCCGCCTCCGAGCAAGTCCATCCGGCCCTCCTACCATGGCGCCGCCAAGGAGTCGCTGGCCGGCGGCGGTAGCGGCGACCTGCACGAGACGCTGCCGTCGAACAACCTCTGGATCGGCGACCTCTCCAGCGACGTCACCGACATGGACCTGATGGACGTGTTTGGCAAGTCCGGCGCCCTCGACGCCACCTCCTACACCGCCCGCAGCTTCGCCTTCGTCTTCTTCAAGCACCCCGACGACGCCGCCGCCGCCAAGGACACCCTCCAGGGGACCTCCGTCAAGGGGAACCAGATCAAGATCGAGTTCGCTCTGTCAGAAGAAAAAGCACCGCCCACTCTCTCTCTCTCTTAGATTTCTCTGCCATTTTCTCTCTCTCTCTGGAATTCTCCCGACCTCCCTCACTCTCTACTTCTCTAGATTATTCTATCCAGAAAATTCTTCAGCCTTAGCCGCAATTGTTGACCCAACAATTTGCAATAAAATAATAGGAAGAGGTGGGGGAAGCCGGTGGATGTACCCCTATAAATAGAGGTCCTTGCCTCTTGCGTGTGTGTGTAGTGAGAAGTAGTGAGAGTAGTGGGTGTGTGAGGGGTGCGTGAGAGAAGTGGGTGAGTGTGTACGTGAGGAGGGAGACGTGTGTGTGTGCAGGGGGTCTTGTGTAGAGTGTGCTGTGTGTGTAGCGTGAGAGGTGGTGTAGTGTGGTAAAAAGAGTGAGTGTCTTGTGTAGAGTCTTGTGTGTGAAAGTGAGTGCATATGAGTGAGTGACGTGAGAGTTGTATACATAAGTGCAAGAGTTCATTGTACACTTATGATGCAATTAAATATTATTATAATATTAAGAGAGTGTTTAGTATAGTCACGCTTTCGCAAAGTTCAACAAGTGGTATCAGAGCGGGTTGTTAGAGGTCGTGTGAAAACAGTGGTCGGGGACCATTGTAAGTGAGCAAGATTGTTGAGGATCGTTGAGCCAAGGAGCGGAGTACGTTGGAGTTCTGCCAGTGCACAATCCGGGATTGTGAAGTCGGTTGGTCTGGGACTAGGCTTGCTTGGTATAGTGCGGGGCAATATACTTAAGTCACAATAGCGGATTTCTCGAGTTCGGGGAACGGCATGGAGAAGCTCAACAACTTCAATTATAATAATTGGAGTACCCGCATGCGGTATTATTTGCTTGGACAAGATTTATGGGATATTGTTGGCGGCAACAACACCACACCACCCACAAATGATGGTGATTTAAGAAAGTGGAACGTCAAATCAGGTAAGGCTCTTTACGTTCTTGCCGTAACTGTTGAAGATGAATTATTACAGCATATAAAGAGTGCAAAGACCTCGAAGGAGGCTTGGGATAACTTGGCGACGTTGTTTGCGAGGACAAACGATGCCAAGTTACAATGCCTGGAGAACGAGCTCCTCTCAATCTCGCAACAAAGTATGACGGTAAGTCAATACTTTTCTAAAGTTAAATCTATTTGCGAAGAAATTTCAAAATTAGATCCTGAGAATGTCATCTCTGAGACAAGAATGAGAAGAATAATAATTCACGGATTAAGGCCGGAATATAATGGTATCGTTACGGCCACCCGTGGATGGGCAAATGAGCCAACTCTAACTGAGTTGGAAAATATATTGGCCAATCAAGTGGCCTTAGATAAACAAATCCCTAAGGTCTCAATTAAAGAGGATGAAAATGCCATCTTCAATAATAAAAGAGGGTTCAAGGGCCAAAATAGAAATAGAGCAGGTGCAAGAGATGGCAAACCATGGAAAAGTCATGAAGATTGGCGGAGGCAACCAGAAGAGAAGGGTTATCAACCAGGGGGAGCTCGTCAAGATCGCGACGACGATGACGATGAAGACAAGAGCAACAAAAGGCGTAGCAAATGGTGCTACGTTTGTGGCGAAGTAGGACATATTGCCAGATTTTTTTGGTACAGGTAGGAAGAAGGAAATGTCGTCACTTCCTGCAAGAAGGAGATTGAAAGTGAAGAAGAATGGGACTTTCAAGTGCCTATTGCAATGAAGGAACGAGAAGAGCTTGCAACAGCTTGTATAGTTGAGTTGGATAATTCAACAGGTTCTATCATAACCCCGAATAAAAGCAAGCCAAGAGAGAACTCGAAGAAGCAACTAACAACGCCAACAAGCACTCATGAAAAGAAACTGCAAGAGATGCAGGAGATGATAAAGAAATTGAAAGTTGAGAAGGCAAAGATAAAGAATATGTTGAAAAAGAGGGATGAGATGATAAGGCAGAAGGATCGAGAGCTCAAGGCAAAAGAAAGGGAGCTAGAGAAGTTCCGATGTGAGTTCAAGAAGCCGCAAAAGCTTCAGGACCTCAAGCCCACTATGACGTTCCGAATTAATCACATAGGAAGAGACAACGAACAAATGAAGGAGAAAAAGAAAGTTTTCTTTGAGAAAAGGAGGCCATCCACACCTTACACCCTGTGTGGCAAGAATCAGTGGAATAAGATCAAGGGGAAGAAATTTTATGAGGAAAAGGATCAAGAGGTCTACATTAAAGTGCTTCGGATGGGATTGAATCGGTTGAAGCACGAAATGAAAGTCACAAATAAGAGGGTTGATCGGATGAGTTACAATCTCAAAATTCTTAGAGGATATATGTCGAATACGAAGACCAAGTTGAGTGAGAAGAAGGAAAAGGAGACTAAAGGGCAGAATGAATTGGTATTGCAAAAATTCAAGGATCACAAAACTCAATGGAAAGTCGTAGCAGGAGAAGCAAGTGAAGATGGAGCCATAGAGCCATCCACATATGAGGAAGCTTCGCAATATGCTGAATGGAGGAAGACAGTTGAAGAGTCCAAAAGCAATATCGGCGTGACTACTATATCTAAATTGAGAGAGAGTAGTCGGTGAGGGGGAGTGTCAGAAGAAAAAGCACCGTCCACTCTCTCTCTCTCTCAGATTTCTCTGCCATTTTCTCTCTCTCTGTGGAATTCTCCTGACCTCCCTCACTCTCTACTTCTCTAGATTATTCTATCCAGAAAATTCTTCAGCCTTAGCCGCAATTGTTGACCCAACAATTTGCAATAAAATAATAGGAAGAGGTGGGGGAAGTCGGTGGATGTACCCCTATAAATAGAGGCCCTTGCCTCTTGCGTGTGTGTGTAGTGAGAAGTAGTGAGAGTAGTGGGTGTGTGAGGGGTGCGTGAGAGAAGTGGGTGAGTGTGTACGTGAGGAGTGAGACGTGTGTGTGTGCAGGGGGTCTTGTGTAGAGTGTGTTGTGTGTGTAGCGTGAGAGGTAGTGTAGTGTGGTAAAAAGAGTGAGTGTCTTGTGTAGAGTCTTGTGTGTGAAAGTGAGTGCATATGAGTGAGTGACGTGAGAGTTGTATACATAAGTGCAAGAGTTCATTGTACACTTATGTTGCAATTAAATTTTATTGTAATATTAAGAGAGTGTTTAGTATAGTCACGCTTTCGCAAAGTTCAACACGCTCGACCGGTTCGTGCCGCTCTCTCGTGTGTAGATTTGTTCGGCCCGTCGCGAGCGTTCTTGTTTCCGTTTTGTATTCGCTTCTCTTTTGTTGGTAGGATGATTGATTGTCCGTCTGGAACGGAAATTTATCCGCGGTTTCGATTATCAATTTCTGTGCTTTTATGCGATCTTCGGGTCCGGTGTGTTTGGCATAAGATTGCGCTTGATTGACCTGGCTAAGATACAATTACAAAGACGGCCGAGCGCATGTCCTGCAAATTGGATTTCGGACGCACTTGGAATGAGAATTAGGTTTAGTTTTGAGGCGTAGGCTTGGTCAAATCCATAGGAAATTGGAAAATTATAAATCTTTTAGTGGCAACGGTTGCGAAGAATTGGGGCTGCTCCTCTTCCTGTTATCGTTCAGTAATTAATATGTTTTGGCTCAGGATTCCACGTTCGCTTTGATCCTGATGCGTGTATGATCACATGTAAAACACATACTTTGAAAATTGAAAGGGAGACTGATAGGAACAAGGAAAGGTTGAGGAGAAAACCAAAGGTCATGTCCATGGCCATTAGACTTTCAGAGTGTGAAAGCTACACGTGATGCTTCAACTATGAGAGGATTGAGTTCTGGACGGTACAGGTTGTGCATTTGGATTAAGGCTCCTTTTTCTTTTTGGCCCAAGTGGCGTAATATGATAATTATCAAATATACAAAAGGTAGGACACTAGATTTTGGTCTTCGCTATTCTCTGCTGAAACCCTTTTGATGTTTCTGCAAGGTCTCATGGTGGCTAGACCTTCTTGGATGAAGGCTTTGCATATTGAGGGTGCTCTTATTAAACTTGTGCTTCAGTTTATGTGGTTAAATGCAATTAGCGCTGCATATTTAAATGGATCAAACATAATTCTTTTTGCCAGTTTATGTGGTTAAATGCAATTAGCGCCGCATTTTTAAACTGGCAAAAAGAATTATGCTTGATCCATTTAAACATGCGGTGCTAATTGCATTTAACCACATAAATTGAAGCGCAAGTTTAATAAGAGCACCCTCAATATGCAAAGCCTTCATCCAAGAAGGTCTAGCCACCATGAGACCTTGCAGAAACATCAAAAGGGTTTCAGCAGAGAATAGGGAAGACCAAAATCTAGTGTCCTACCTTTTGTATATTTGATAATTATCATATTACGCCACTTGGGCCAAAAAAGAAAAAGGAGCCTTAATCCAAATGCACAACCTGTACCGTCCAGAACTCAATCCTCTCATAGTTGAAGCATCACGTGTAGCTTTCACACTCTGAAAGTCTAATGGCCATGGACATGACCTTTGGTTTTCTCCTCAACCTTTCCTTGTTCCTATCAGTCTCCCTTTCAATTTCCGAAGTATGTGTTTTACATGTGATCATACACGCATCAGGATCAAAGCGAGCGTGGAATCCTGAGCCAAAACATATTAATTACTGAACGATAACAGGAAGAGGAGCAGCCCCAATTCTTCGCAACCGTTGCCACTAAAAGATTTATAATTTTCCAATTTCCTATGGATTTGACCAAGCCTACGCCTCAAAACTAAACCTAATTCTCATTCCAAGCGCGTCCGAAATCCAATTTGCAGGACATGCGCTCGGCCGTCTTTGTAATTGTATCTTAGCCAGGTCAATCGAGCGCAATCTTATGCCAAACACACCGGACCCGAAGATTGCATAAAAGCACAGAAATTGATAATCGAAACCGCGGATAAATTTCCGTTCCAGACGGACAATCAATCATCCTACCAAAAAAAGAGAAGCAAATACAAAACGGAAACAAGAACGCTCGCGACGGGCCGAACAAATCTACACACGAGAGAGCGGCACGAACCGGTCGAGCGAACTCGATCTTGATCTGGTTCCCCTTGACGGAGGTCCCCTGGAGGGCGTCCTTGGCGGCGGCGGCATTGTCGGGGCGCTTGAAGAAGACGAAGGCGAAGCTGCGGGCAGCGTAGGAGGTGGCGTCGAGGGCGCCGTACTTGCCGAACACGTCCATCAGGTCCGTGTCGGTGACGTCGCTGGAGAGGTTGCCGATCCAGAGGTTGTTCGACGGCGGCGTCTCGTGCAGGTCGCCGCCGCCGCCACCGGCCGGCGACTCCTTGGCGGGGCCGTGGTGGGAGGGCCGGATGGACTTGCTCGGAGGCGGCATTGCCGGCGTGGGAAATGAGGAAACCCTAGAGAGAGAGAGAGAGAGAGAGAGAGAGAGAGAGAGAGAGATTGCGGAGCAGATAAAGAAGAAGAGATTATCGACTACCTCTCCAGAAGGACAATGCATAGAATCAATAAATATCTAGATATGGACATTTATGGCTGGCATCCATCAAAGTTTCGTAATGTCATAAGTGGTAAGCAAATTCAATCGAATCTCAACAACTAGAAATGTATTAACGTGGGGTAAGGAACAATGAAAAGAAAAAAAAAAATCTCAACCCACCAAAGTGCTATAAATTTATATGGGCTCCATTTTAGCTGTTCGTGCAATCGTTAGAAACATTCGTAAAGACCCATGCTCTGCACCGCATTATTGATTTCGATCAGTCGAGAACTCTTTCGGGTGAGATCAGTCTTCAAGCGATTATCCGCAGAACGGGTGAGATCAGTCTTCAAGCGATTATCCGTAGAACTAGCTGAAATTATCATGTCTGGCACAAAGAACATGTTCACCGCAGTCGATTGCGACACTTTGGCTATATGTTGAGACTGCCGCGGTGAACTTGTTCTCGGCAAATAGCCAACAGTTGGTCGCAGCAATTGCAACCGGCTACAGCGAACTTGTTCTTCATGCTAAATATGGGGAATTCAGCTAATCTGAGCCACGGCCAGTCAGCTTGAAGACACTCATCACACCTGGAAGAATCATGGCAGTCTCTACCGATCAAAACGATAATGCCCACGTTGTGACCCTTGACAAAAATGTCAAGCATCTCGATGTTATCACAATCGATTATTTCGTCACTGCCTCACTCTCTTACGTCTCCGCCTTAGATTTCGCCAGATTTAGACCAAATCTCCATCCTTCCACAAGCTCTTCGACGCTGACTCGCCACCATCCTCAACTCTTGAGTCTCTAGCTCAGACTCGTCCTTGAAATCCCGGAAATCCACCTCGAGATCATCTTTTCCACGCACCGACGGCTTCCGTTTTGGCCTGCCTCTTCGAGTGCTTGCCCGACGATTTCTTTAGATCGGGCCCATATGAAATCCGCAGTCGATTCGCGAGACCTCTGGTCAGGGATGGAAATCGGGAGACAATAGCACCTCGCTGAAATGGTATGAGAAGACCAGCAGGAGTAACAACAAAAAAGCTGGCTGATGATCAGAGCTTGCTTCGGTCTGGTGATCAGAGGAAATGAATTTCGGATTGTTTGCGGAGAATTGCCTTCGGGGTTTATGTAAATGAACTTTTTTTTTTTTTTTTTTTTGTTCAAATATTTAATGAAGTTCGTTTGGTGGGATGCGTAATTTATTTGGTTGACAGAGGAGTAGAGAGAGGTTACAAAATTTCAATCTCTGAAATGCTCAAGCTGGCTTCCACTACCCTCTCGTCACCATCATCCCCTAGGCTCCTAGCTACTACTGCTCAAATCAAGGAGAAGTAGACTTGTGTGGTGATGGGTACAGAAAATAGAATGAGAGAGAGAGAGAGAGAGAGAGAGAGAGAGAGAGATGATAAAATAGGTGTAATGGACTCAGCCGAAAAAGAGCAACAACTCAAATTGATTAGAGGAGAAGAAAAGGGGTGCAAGGGACAATGTCAAAATGGGTTTAAGTTGGGCTTGTTTAGTTCATAGTCGGATTAGTAAGTTTTGGATTTAATAAGGCTTAATAAGCTTTGGGCTTGAGGCTTGATGATCTTGGGCTTGAATAGGCTTGATGAGCTTAGATTTTAAAATGGACTTGAGCAAATATGCTCATTTCATTTATAAGGCCTTTCATGTTTTCTGTGACCTGGACCTGCAAGGTCCAAGCTGGGTCTAAATTCGGACTAAGCCCAGGGGCCTAGCCCGAGTCTTTATTTTCGGAAAATGATAAAAATTCGGGAGATGGAAGAATTTGAAAGAACTCATGCGATTGAGGACCTTCGGTCCTCAACTCAACATTACCTCTAAACTCCTCTTTTCCCCAACACTCATTCGAGAGTGTTGTGACAAGATGCACACATAGAGATGGCTATTCTACCAATGTAAGTAGCTATCCTTACTTTCTAGTCCCAAATAAATTGAGTGAAAGCCCGTGATCAAAGGATTTTGGGGCAGGGCTGTGGTAAAATTCTTTTGCGCCACACTCAGACTGGGAGAGGAATAGATATAGGTAGCCTTCTTTTCCTCTTGTTCTTTCTTTATTCCTCCTAAAAATTTTCTAGCTTTATTGTTTTTACCAATATTCTTTCCTCATTTAACCGTGAAAACTTCATATAATAAACATAGCTTAATTCTGCACGAACCATAAGGATGGATCAAATTCTGACTAAAATTTTCAAAGTTGCCCAATAAAAAGCACTAGACTTTATAGTTATCTCAACTCTAGCAAGCCGTCAGCTCAAATATTTACAAAATTCTAGCGCATTGATATTATTTTGTCACGACCTTCTTGTAGCTGAACCACGAGGGTAAGGCGCTTAGCACATACTTTAGCACGTTGATATTAATTTTGCACAAACCGTAAACATGGACCAATGTTTTTTACTTGAATTTTCATAGTTGCCCAATATAAAGCACTAGACTTTATAGTTATCTCAAATCTGGCAAGTCGTTAGCTCAAATATTTACAAAATGCTAGCACGTTGATATTATTTTGTCATGACCACGAGAGTAAGGCTTTTCGCATGTGAGGGTTGATCATGTAGGTACGCAAGCAGGGAATGTACACTTTTTGGTACTTTTGTTCGTTATTTTGAAAATGTTTTACATGCAGTCATCGTCTATTTGTTATCCCTTCACTAACATGTGAGGTTTGACATGTAGGTACGCAAGTAGGGAATGTAACGTTCAATAATATTACAGAAGATTTTTAAAGAATAGGATAGACTTAGCAAGCAAAGCAAATTGCTATCCATCACCACAAAAATTTCTATAAACTATGATAGAGAAAATATGCAAGCAAAATGCATGGTTATGGACGGAATAGGACTAACTAGCATTCATCTATACTAATCTTTTTTATTTTATTTATTTAATTAACATGCAAGACTTAAGAAACGAACCCTAACATTCTGTATGACAGAGATCGATTTTACATGCACTAATTTAATAACTAAATGGCAAGCAAGAATGATATAATTGTATGATATGCATGATGAGTTTTTAATGACATATTATGGAATTAGTTCTAAATACTATCATGTTAGTATATTAAAATTCTCATAATAGGCGACTTTTATGATGCATTTAAAATCATATATTAAAATAAAACTATTGCATGAAATTAGTCAAACCTTGACTACCTTATTGCCAAGATAGACTTAATGGGGAAAAGTGCCAAAAAAGTCCTAAACCTTTTGCCTTTGTGCCGATTTAGTCCTAAACCTTTTTTTGGTGCCAATTCAGTCCTAAACCTTTTTACGTTGTGCCAATTCAGTCCTTTCCGACCAATTTTGGCTGGATTTTACAGACTGGATGCCGTTCGGCTGACGTGGCCTTATCGGCGCTGACGTGGACAATTTTTAATAATATTTTAATATTTTAATATTTATTTATTTATTTTTGTTTTTATTTTGGTTTTTGTGTTTTTCCTCCAGCCGGTCGCCGGTCCGACGACTGGCCAGAGGCGACGGCTGGCGAGGGCGAGGCCGACCTAGCCGGCCATCTTGTTGGATCTGGCTAGGCGAAACTCGCCCATGGCCGGTGAGGCTTGCCTCGCCGGATTTGGCGAGGGCGAGGCTCGCGCATGGGCATCTCTCACCGAATATGGCGAGGCGAGCTCGCCATCCGGCGAGGTGGCCGACGAGGTCGGCCTCGCCCTCGCCGGCCATCGCCTCGGCCGGTCGCCGGACCGGCGACCGGCTGGAGGAAAAACACAAAAACAAAAATAAAAATAAATAAATAAATATTAAAATATTATTAAAAATTGTCCATGTCGGCGCCAATAAGGCCACGTCGCCCGGCCGACGTCCGTCAAGCAAAATCCGGCCAAAATTGGCCAGAAAGGACTGAATTGGCACAACGTAAAAATGTTTAGAACTGAATCGACACCAAAAAAAAGGTTTAGGACTAAATCGGCGCAGAGGCAAAATGTTTAGGACTTTTTTGGCACTTTTCCCTAGACTTAATGAGTCACGAATGGCAGCAATAGTGGGCTTGGGTTGCAATGGGGGCAAGACAAGCTAGGCCTTGCGGATGGACTGAATTGGAGTGCCGGAAAAACCTGCAGGGAATGATCAAGGCCTAGCGTGGTCGTTAAATGGCTGTGCAAGACCCGAGCATCGGCAACGCCAGCGTGGCTCACGGTGGGGGCTGAGATTCAGCTCAACAAAGGCTCGTACACAGGCACGGATATGGATTGTCGCGGGGAACTTGTAGGCGCGGCTATGGACGATGACTTCAAGCAGTGGATACCTGGACAGTGGAGATCTCAGACAGCGGCAGGTTGCTTGTTGGGCGTCGAAATGAAGCACGATGGCCGGGAGACTGATGTTGCTGGAATCAACCGTGGAAGGTGATGCAGGACGCTCGGCTTGATGGAGATTCGATGACGAGGCTGATGGAGCAAATCTCTATTTCCTTTCCCATTACCGCAATCATTCACCCGGCTTGCTCCTCTGATTTTTCTTTCTTTATTTCTCTCACTTGCTGCACTAGAAAACATTCCACAATTCTCTCCTCTTGGCTGGCCGTGAATTTGTGGATTGATTGGTCCTCTTGATTTGCTTCCTTGTCACCCATGCCATGCGCACAATCTACTTGCCTCTTTCATAGTCGAGCATATTTTGAAGATATTTGCTAATTCGGGTGCCGGATGAAAGTATTTCCCTGGCTTCTCAAATTCAAGCACGATGAAGCTAGATTAAATGAAATTTATTGGATGCGGACATGCTCTATGATGTCCAAATGCCTAAAATGCAATGCAAAAAATTAAAATTTCTTGTTTAGGGGTGGATTTGATCCCAAAATTTTTTATGCAATAAATGACCAAATGTGTAGCCAAATTTTAGATGTCAACAATCTCTTTAATACCTATAACAATTCTTCTACCCCTTTCCTCTTTTATGTTTTTTCTATCTTCTTACAATCATTAATTAGGCTTATTCAATTCTAAGACTTGCTATTATTATGCGGTGGGATCAAATGATAGTTAAATCCGCACACTTGCAATTGCAAGGACGGTAATGCGATAAAAAAAACTTGCTCCACATGAGGCTTGAGGTGACTGAATAAAGTGTGGATTTGCATGTATATCTAGGGTGCATTTATTTTACAAAAAGCATAATATTTTTGCAAAATCTTCCAGAAAATCATTTTTCTAAAAAAAAATAGTTTGTTTTCCTTTATTTTGTGATATGTGATCGAAAAAAAAAATTTCAGCGTTTGGATCTTATTCAGAAAATGATCTTGATCTCATGATTTTATCTTAGGGGGAAATTTCAATTTTTTTAAAAAATTTCATTTTTTTTTCTTTTCTTTTTCCTTCTTCCTCCCTCCACCGGTCTCCGAGCCTCGACGAGGGCTAACTTGACCTGCCTCAAGCAAGGTTCGGCCTTGGGAACTTGAATATATGAAAAGGAAAAAATAGAGAAGAAAACAAGCGAGAATTTTTATGTGGAAAACCCATCCCAAAATCAGGAAAAAGGAAAAATCATAGTGCTGTATGATCTAGGGTTACAAGTTTTAGCATTATCTTTTACCCTATATATAGTAGGAGTCTAGGGTATACATAATTAATATGGAAATTACATGTATGCTATTAGCAACAATAAAATCCCTAGTGTCTGCTTTAATGACCTATTGGGAATTGCTTGCCTAAAATAAATTGTTTTTGCACTTGAATATTATTTTCCTCTATTAGACTTCATAACTCTATCAATCTCCCACTTGGAGGCTAATCTTAAAATAATAATAATAATAATAATAATAATAATAATAATAATAATAATAATAATAATAAAATTAAAATTATAGTCTTTATTTTTGTAGCCCAAATTGTCCGAGTGCAGCGACCTCCCTCATCACTTACCATGGAGGCCAACTAAGGCAATATACAACCTCAGTTTCTTAGTGATAACAACCTTTGTTGACATATCTGCTAGATTTTCTGCACCAAGAATCATTTTCTAACGAATTTGATATACTTTAACTCAATGTATTTTGTCCTTGAATGAAATACTAGATTCTTAGCAAGACAAACAACACTTTGAATGTTACTAAAAATAACACTATTATCCCGCTCCTTACTTATCTCCTTCAAAAAATTTTTCAACCAAATCATCTCCTTACCAACTTCGGATATAGTAACATCCTCTGTCTTGGTGGTTCAATTATATAGAAGCCCGAGAATCTTTCTGGCACCTTCCATTTTTCAAATATCGTCCAAATGTTATGTTACATAAATATAGAGTCTGAGAATGTTTCTGGCACCTTCCATTTTTCAAATATCATCCAAATGTTATGTTACACAAATATAGAGGGCAGTTACTCTGTTTGGACGTACATCTGAACTTTGAGCACATAGAAAAAGCAACTAAACAGACAAAAAAAGAAAGAAAAAAGAAAAATGGTACAAGGGCCAATATTGCCATGAAGTCTCATTTTCCGCTTTCAATTTCGAAGGGCACTTGGTTGCTTACGCTATCATCATTTCCCGATGCATTGCTTTTGAGGATGCCATCACATTCGCTTGATCTCTCACCAAGCAAATGCTCGATTCTTCAAGGTCACAGCTCGATTCACCCATGGATGCCTGTCCATCACCCTCATCGGTCCCCTCCGGTTCCATTGCCGCTTCCTTCATGGTCGGCCGATCTTCCCTTTCATCCTCGGGCGCGGCTTGCCAAAGATCGCGACTTCCTTAATCTCTTCGGGGTTCCCCTCATTCAGCACCCTCAAGTCAATGATTTCGAACAGCCTCTCGCCCTTTATTGCGTAAGTAAAATACAGGGGACAAGTTCCTCTCATTCTCTCGCCCGCTCGAAGGACAAGGCCCTCAGTCCAGTCAGCAGCTTAGCCAACACGACCCCGAAGCTATAGACATCACTCTTCTCAGTCAACTGGCTCGAGTGGAAGTACTCTGGGTCCAAGTACCCAAGGGTGCCTTGAACTAGCGTGGTCAGCTGCGTCCGGTCGAGGGGGACTAGCCTGGAGGCTCCGAAATCAGCAACCTTTGCAGTGAAATTTTCGTCCAACAATATGTTTGTGCTCTTGATGTCTCTGTGCAAAATCTGAGCAGATGCATCGGAGTGCAAGTACGAAAGCGCACCTGCAGTCTCCCCCGCAATGCGCAGGCGAGCCCTCCAGGATAATGTGGACTCATGGCCACACTTGTGTATGTGGTCAGCAAGGGTGCCATTGTTCACGAACTCATAGACTAATAAGGGGACCTCTGTCTCAAAGCAACAACCGATTAGCTTAACCACATTGCAGTGATTAATTTGGGAGAGGATGATCAGCTTGTTGATGAATTCTTCGACCTGACTTCGGTCCAAAATCTTGGCCTTCTTGATGGCAACAACCGTATGGTCTGGTAAGATCCCTCGATATACTGTTCCTTGGCCTCCTTGGCCTAGGATTCGGCTTTCATTGTAGTGGTCCGTGGCCTTCTTGAGCTCTTCATCCGTGAATATTCTTGCCGATTCAACGGAGCCTCCGTGCTCATTTAGAAGTCTCTCCATAAGGCGGCCCCCATTTTCTAGGAAGAACTTCTCTCTCTGCCTGCTAATCTTTCTTTCTCTCAGCCCCCAATATAACCAGGAAACGACCAAAAGAACCAGCAGGAAGCTTATGCTCACACCTAGGAAAAGACGTCACATTCGGCGTACAAACAAATTAGTCGTCCATCACCCTACATAAGGTTCACACACCCAAGAAAAGGGGGAAAAAAGAATCGAAATATGCTTAACTCTTTCTTTTTCATTGCTCAAACAATCTTGTGTTAATTTGGGGAAAAGATTAAAAAAAAAAAAAAAAAAAAAGAATCGAAATATGCTTAACTCTTTCTTTTTCATTGCTCAAACAATCTTGTGTTAATTTGGGGAAAAGATTAAAAAAAAAAAAAAAGAATCGAAATATGCTTAACTCTTTCTTTTTCATTGCTCAAACAATCTTGTGTTAATTTACTTCTCTGTCCTATTTTTTACTTCTCTGTCCTATTTTCTTTTCTCCTCCATCAACTTGAAGCTTTTGTATTAAGACGAACCTTGATAATAGCAAAATAAACCTATATATATAATTATGCTGAGAGTATCTTTTGATAATAGGAATGAATATAATGCATCAAGTGGATAAAACGTGCTTGATTCTTTTTCAACAACAAAAGAACAAGTGGTTGATTTTGTTAATATCGAATTGAATAAATTGAGATGACAATACATGTATAGGAGTACAACTAATTCAAAGAGAAAGATTTGCATTCAAAAAATCTCGACAACTAACAGCAGAAGATGGAACAATGACATAATAACAACATTTAAATAATGTGAATGAATTACAAGATAAAAGAAGTTTTTATATCATGAAAAGGTTTGAGCAATGTGTACGACTTACTGACCTAGCACGACGTCGATTGAGCGAAACCTCTTTTTATGGATGATAGGAGTACAACCCTTGCCATCTTTTCTTCCATCTCCTTGGGATCCCTCTGGACATGAACAATTATATGTTCCTGGCAAGTTCGTACATATTCCAACGCAAGGTTGTGAAATCACGCATTCATTGATATCTGTAGGAATATATTCCAATTAGAAGAAGCAATCCGACTCCATTTCAATTGGAAGAAACTTGAAAAAGTAAATAGAATTCCATGATTTGGCAACACTTTCAATTTTGAGAGGACGTGTCAGGTCAGTTTGCTTTTCTTGAGATCACGATACCTCGCCACACTTTCTAAATGATGGTTCATCATCTCAAGAGCCTAAGCTTGACCAAGCACTTGATCTTTGTTTCGAATAGAAGATTCAAGAATTATCCAACAAAATTGTGCCATTACCAACTAGAATAACACATCACATAGAAAAAAATTCAAAAATAATTGTCTATAAATACAGAATAATGCTGGATGTATTAATATCGGTACATGAAATTGATTTACAAGCTAATTTGACAGATTTATATTGAGGGTTCGGTATGGTCCATTTGTTTATAAACTCAATTGCAGTCGACCGCTTCAATTTGTAAAACAATTGTACGGACAAAATTTAAGAGAGAAGAATGTCTAGCTATATCTGGAATGATTGCTGTGAAAATTTAAAGAGTATTGCTAAGCTCTTCATAGGTCATAGTAAATGTTACGTGATTACTAGGAGAATCGTTTGAAACATGTACCATTCATCAAGTCAAAATTTGGTCCTCTGACTTGAAGTTTCTAAGAATTTCTTTCTCTGGGTTATTTATGCAATTGGATCCATTTAACATGGCCGCCCTTACGGAAATAATGATCCACGATTCTAAACAGGAGCACTCGTTCGGATGTGAGGTAGGTCTAATGAAAAGACTGGAAAAGGTACCTTGACAACCATTTTGGAGATAGGGGTTCCCTTGAAAACCCTCGAAGCAGTGGCACTGGTAGCCCTTTCCA
The DNA here is from genome assembly GCA_014182555.1 of Eucalyptus erythrocorys. Classification (NCBI taxonomy): domain Eukaryota; kingdom Viridiplantae; phylum Streptophyta; class Magnoliopsida; order Myrtales; family Myrtaceae; genus Eucalyptus; species Eucalyptus erythrocorys. The sequence goes on from CM024602.1 coordinate 50,695,291, forward strand.
TTCTCAGCATCTGTACAATTGGAGTTCTCTTGGCACATGTAGGTCGTTCTATTCTTCTTTGCATCATCGCATGTTTGATCTGGAATTAACCAATCGACAACTATAGGGACCATATCAAATGGCGGCTCGTGCAGATTGTCCTTAGAGAAGCTAAAGAAGCCGTCTTCAGCAACGAAAGCGTATCCGCATGGATTGAATTCCCAAATGCCGACATGATTGGTATAGCTAGTGACAGAGATGTTGTATCGGTAGGCGTCTCGAGGTATACTAGTCTCGCAGCAACCAATGCCTGAGCACGACCCATTAATCACGTCCGAGATGTTGCCGCATGAGGACAAGCACCCCGTCGCATACGTGCTTCCGCTGAAGGTCGCGTACGTGTCGCATCCCACGGCGATAAATTTGTTCTTGGCAGAAGATATGGGGAAATCGGGAAGAATGAGCGAAGTCTTATTGTAGTCCAAGGATCCGCCAGACGAATTATAACAATCTATGGCTACAAACACTTTTACAGTAATCTCGTGATTCTCAAAAGATATATTGAGTATTTGGATATTAGAATCTTTACCGTACATATAAGGAGTGGGAGTGCCAGTCGAGTTGTCGCAAAAGATGAGGAAAGGTTTTGATTCTTTGAAGTAGCAGTCGTTGCCGGTGTTGCTCATCCCAAATGGGTACGCGAAGGTGAGGTTGCCACATCTGTTCGCGCATCCGGGCTTTGTTGTTTGGACTACATCCGCCGTAACAACTGAGAATAGAGCCACCAATGAGCACAACAACGGCACAACTCTCAAGGGAAGTCTATGGAGCAGCATGGATCCACCCATATTCTTCCTGAAATGAAGTGATTGTTTGCAACAAGATGATGAGCTTCATAGCCTGATGACAACCTTTATAAGCGATGATGGAGCTTCTAGAAAGCTAAGTAGTATATGCATTATTCATAGTCCCCATTATATTTGTTAATTTATGACTCGAGTTTGATTATAAAAGAGTAAATATAAAATAAATGGAAGTGAGTTTCCAGTTTTTTTTTTTTTTAATGACTCAGGGAACCCCGCACGGCCGGCAACCGGAGATAAACCACTGGAGGCGACACATGCTAGCCACCACACACATGCCACCGAGTAAGTCACCAATGTCTCACGCTAGTCTCCCTGCAACTTGCGGCGCAGGGGCTTCGAACTTCAGATCTCTCAGCGAAAGGAAGTCTAAAGCCTATCTAGCGGAGCCAGGAAAGCCGCGTGAAATCCCCTGGATGTAGATGGAGTCCCCGAGTTTCCAGTTTGTCGCGGAATCCAAATTGAGGAAAGCCGCGTGAAATCCCCTGCACGTAGATGGAGTCCCCTGCGCGTGAAGAAGCCAAAATAGGAAGGTGGCACACACGCACGTTCAGCCAAAAGAAGGAAAGTAATGTTTAGTGGGCCCAGGTCAATTGTTTGACCTGGGCACACATATAAAAGGTTTCTTTTTCTTTACCTGGAGCACGCCGCTTGAGTTTTGAAGCCGCCGAAACACAAAGGAGCCGCACATCCGTCCAAGCTTGTGAGAAAAATAAAAACCCTACGTAGCCGTGCATTCGTGATCCTTGAAGCCGCAAGTCGCGCGAAGCCTAAAGAGATATGCGAAGCCTTACATAGAGCATATTGTACCGGAGCTTGAACGCACGATAATTTTGTGCCGTGAATTTATATCCCATGTTTATTTATAAATACTTTGGGTTTGGGGTTAAATTTTGGTATGGGAAACACTTGAGTGATTGAACGATTATAAACTCTGCTACTCCGATTATAGTGGATTATTTGCTGCTGGCTCTCTCCGTGGACATAGGTACTGATATTCGGATCGAACCACGCAAATTCCTGGTGTCCTTATTTTTCTTGTTTATTTTCTCTAGTGATTTCACGTTGACATAAATTACAAGATCTTGTCGTTTCCGCCTATTATATCCCAACAATATTGATAGTCTTTGCAGTGATTACGTCATTAGTGATCAATCATACGGTTTTGTCCACCATCAATCCTCACATATTCTTTGTCAGTTGTGGGGTCGTGCGTCTTGTCAACTGTTCGATCCAAAACTTGTAATCATCGACCGTAAGATCCCGCTGCCAAGTAACTCCATGAAATATTAAAGTATAAAATTCTATCACTATTGCTCTTAATTTATACTCTCCAAAGAAAAGCAACTTTCTTTGCTCTTTTAGCTTGCATTCGGTCCCATTCCTTGTCCAAAGCATCAGATGCAACTGACATTGACTCTCTATGGCTCTTCACTAAGAAGCCTTGACAAGCAAGTCGTGATTCATGTTGGTGTCGCAATCGTTCGTAGGAATTTCCAAACTGACTTGCAAATGATAAAAGTCGTGAATAGATAGATATTTTTTTTCTTTTCAATCTCAGAATTAGTTTCGATGGGTGGTGCTCATAAACTATTGCATGCACATCTCTAACATATGAACTCCTTAAATATTTGTACAAATATCAACATCATATTTAAATCTTTATGTGCAGTGTAATATTTCGATTTACACTATGTACAATTTAAAAAAAATTAGGTACATCGATGATAAGTAATAAAGATTAATTAGATACAACAAGAAACTATTGATTTAGGTCTATTCGAATTTGAACTTGAAAATCAAAACAGCACCAAACAACCCAAATATAGAAGACGAATGAGAATGAAATTTGCAGTGTTTAAATATGATTTGCTAAGTAAAAGGACTTCAAGAGTCCAAAATTGATTTTGAGAATTTTCTTAGATTTGCCTGTAATGTTTGAGGTAAATTCTAAGTCAATGGGGTCAGTTTTCTTGGCAATTTCTCAAGTATGAGAATATGTCTCATCAAGGTGCTTTCCTTATCCTGCCATGACTTGAAAAGTCAAGCAAGTATGAAGCGTATGCAGTGGGAGATGACAACCTAAAATTCATTAAAGAACTCATTGCCCTCAAGGAAACCTTAAGAGGTTTTATAATAAAAAATTAGCAAGAAAAAATTCTAAACCTATTATACTTGTACAAATCCAATCATAAAATCTTCAATTATGCTAATTAAAACTTAAACCATTAAAATTTACCAATTTAATTTTTCTGATCAAATTTGACAAGAAATTGCTACAGTACATAATTTTTATAATTTTTCGGAAAAGGCCAAGTCAAGGCGGCCAGTTTCCTTGGCAATTTCTAATGTGCGACAATGTGTCTCGTTTGGAGTTATGGCCCACCAACTTTGGGTGCATCATTGATAGAGAGTATAAATGAGATAGGATGCTTATTCCACCAAGACTTGAAAAGTCAAGCAAGTACTAAGCGTATGCAATGAGAGATAACAACCAGAAGTGATTGGTTTCCAGATGGTTCGGTCCTGCCTTGAAATCAAGAAATGGACCAAAAGGATCGATTCCTTGTTTCTAAAATCAAGAATTGGACCAGTGCCCTTGAAACCGGACTGACCAATTTGGTTCAGCTCCTTGGTGGATCATGGAACCGGTGGCATGTTCAGATTTTTTTTTTTTTAATTGGTCATTAATGTCAAGACGAACTGAAGATGTTCTTGATAACCAAGTTGTCTCTGCAATCAATGAATTACGTGTAACAATATAGGTTTCACATAATTGTCACAGAAGAGCTGCTCTTACTTTCCAAGTAATCCGCGGGAAACAAACACTCTTGGTCTTCTCCTTTCGCAGTCGATTTTTTATGCTTTGGTACATTGAGGATGTTACTTCTGCGCATGGCAAATTTTTCTTTTGGGGCGTTGATTAATGCAAAAATTGAAAGTTGATGGCGAAAGGAGAAGACCTAACCTCTCTCTTTCACAAAGAAAGAGACTTCTTGTATAACTCTATATTTGAACAATTCAAAAACTTAATATTGCACCTTAACTCTTGTTCGTTGGGCGGAAGTGATCGATGAAAAATGCCAACTAGTTCACAAATTTCATCAGTTAACTTACAGTAAGGTATAGTTATCTTTAGCCATGTCTCTCTAAAAATCCTCAGATTTCTTTGGAGATACTAATTGAAAATCCCAACAGCCGACATAATTGGACGTCGCATTGATAGATGATGTGCATCCCAATTGAATAACTTATTAATTAGGGCTTCAACACTCTCCATCATAAGCATCTACAAACTTTCAAATGGGCTCTTTGCCAACTAATAATACAAGTGCCCTTGTCAAATTTACAAGAGAAATCTGACCGCAGAATCAACCCTGACAAGTTGACACATGATGCCTCCATGGGTAGTTGAATCACATCGATAATCTAAATCTATCAAGAAGAAAATCAACATTATCTGGAATGTTTCCTTTGGCAATAGTAAAATTGTATTAGTTGCTAATAGAGCCTAAATCTGGCTCGTCGTTAGTGTCTTGTGCTGAATGTCAATGTGCCCGTCATAGCCCGTGTACATGACCACCGTCATGTCAAAACAGCCGATTTGAGAAGCCAAGTGCAACATCTCTAACAAGAATTGGAGCAATCTCGATTGTTAAGGCCTGACGATCCCCACCGTGACCAAGAAGAGGAGATTAACACCTTACATGATGTTCATTTTTGACGCAGCTCGTGAAGTGGCTCCTTTGCATAAGCGGTATTGGAATCGTAGTTCTAATGATTTCGATGTAAAAGTAGACATTTCAAACTTCGGAGGAACTTTGAGTAAATAGATCAAAATCTCCCTACAGCGTTAGGGTTTCCTCTCTCACCCTGAGTGAGCTGCTCTCTATCCTTCTGGTGATAGCTGTTTCTTCAACCCAAATCAATGGAGGTGGATGCTACCCTCTCCCCCGATTAGGGTGATCCTCCCTCTCGAGCTTCTCTTGAGTCATCTCGAGGCTCCTCCCGAGTCCTAAGGTGTGCGTTTTTATTCTCCTGATTTCTCCAGTCTCTTTCTGTCACTTGTCGAGTAATACTCTCGGCAGAATCTTCGTTTTCTGAATCGACTTTCGGGAGTGGGTGGATGGAGAATACCCATCTTTTGGTGGGATCGATCTGCTGATATGGGTGCCTGTCGGAGCGACATTGCTGATTTCTTTAGCTTGTCTGGGTCGTAATCTTGGTATGGATGGACGCCCAAATGGTGAATCACCGGAATCCCGATCTGTCATGGGAACGTTTGTTGATATGGATGGCTGATGGAGTGTTGATTATCGGAGATCCAGCTAGTCCGGGCTGTTTTCTGAGGCTTCCCATCCTGTCTTAATCCACCCTTATAGTCAGATCTTTCTCCTTTTCTTTTCTGCTTGTTTCCAGTCGTTAAAAAAAAAAAAAAAAAATCCCTCATCATCTAATCCTTAAGAACTCCCTTCATTCCAACCTCGGCCTACCTCGTGATTTCGTTTGGAGAAGTAAGTGGCAAGCTATTTGCGAAAAGCCAGATCTGAATATCAATGGAGGGCCTTCACAATGACCAAATCAGAATGTTGACTCTGTGCAAAAGATGGGCAATCTGTGGGCAATGAACGATATCACGACTTAAATGACCATATACCCGAGGCGAGATCAACGTAACGAGGAGCATATATTATATGGCAAATTATTCACTAACCCAGATGTCAATTTCTCCGCCTTCTGGAACACGATGAAAAAATCCTGGAGAGTTACTGATGTTAAATGTGAAACAATTGATACAGGATTCTTTGCTTTCATCTTCAAAACAGCTGAGGAGAAGAATAGAATTCTCCAGTCAAGCCCTTGGTCATTTTCGAGCAATGCCGCTAGTGCTAAAAGAGGGGGATCCAACCATACCTGAACACTTGCTACGAATTTAATATGTGTTCGTTCGGATACACTTTGTGGGACTTCCGAGAGCCGCTGTCAAAGAAAATGTATACGCCCAATTGCAGAGAAGTTAGGAGAGGTGGAGGAGATCCGAATTGAGACTCGTAATAGCTCTCGTAAATTTGGCAAAGCAAGGGTGAAAATGAACTTGTATCACCCTCTAAAGACAGGCACGGTTATACATGTGGGCAACGGGCATTGGTGGATTGATTTTAAGTATGAACGCTTGTCTCTATACTTGTTATTCCCGTGGTTCTCGACTCATTATACAACTAAGTGCCCTATACATCATTATATTGAATCAGAAGAAGAAGATAAAAAACGCCCTTTTGGAGCTTGGTTGAAAGCAGAAGTTCGTAGATTGAGTCCATGCTGGGAAATCTACTATGGGGACATTGATCCCTCAGTACTAGATGAAGAAATGGTCCCAGAGACACCAATTATACCTGAAGAAGGAGAGACGCAGCAGATTTCCCCTGGAGACAGCCAGGCTCTTGTTCTCTACCAACCAGAACCTCCAGAACCAGAGCTGATGTCCTCTGAAGAGTTAGCTGCAAGAAGAAAAGGAAAGCGTATTCAAGAACATTCAGAGCAGATTGTAGAATTTGTCCAACCTCTAAAAGGGGTTAGTATCCCAGGAGTATCTAAAGGGGTGATGAAAAAACAGTTACCCAAAAAGCAGAAAAGATTTATGCCTTATGAAAAAAGGAGTTCACAGACGCTGGGAATGGAGGTAGGAGACTTACTGGAGACCCCGATTCAGTTGTGGGAGGGTGACTCCGCCGAGGTTTTGGTGGCTAGCCTAAAAGCCACCACAGAGCCCATGACGCTTTTGAGCTGGAACTGCCAGGGGCTGGGCAACCCCCTGACAGTTCGCGAGCTGAGGGCCATTGTGGCTCGGGAAAGGCCCTCGGTAGTCTTCTTAATGGAGACAAAAAATAAGAGGTCAGTAGTCGAAAAAGTCCGGAAAAAAATTAACTATAAAGGCTGTTACATAGTGGAGCCGTCGGGGAGTGCTGGTGGACTCGCGGTTTTTTGGAAGGAGGAGTATGTATCGGGCATTAGTAACTCGTCCAGCCATCACATTACTCGGAGTACACGACCAAAGAACAGCAAATCGATAAGTATCACCTTCATTCACGCGCCTTACCGCTATCAAGAAAGATTGAGATTTTGGCGGAGTTAAGGAAAATCAGGGAACTGACCTACTTACCATGGTTGTGTATGGGGGACTTCAACGAGACTCTTTACTCCTGGGAAAAGGAAGGAAAGAGGGATTCTGAACATTACCGTATGGCTGCGTTCCGAGACCTGCTTAATGACTGTTCCCTAATGGACGTGGAAAGCAAAGGATGTAAATTTACCTGGACCAATAATAGGGAGGGGGAGGAGTTAGTTAAAAAACGCCTAGATAGAGTGGTATGCACTATGGAGTGGCAGCTTACCTTCCCGAGAGCAGAATGCTATGCTTTTCCAGCGGTGGGGTCGGATCATGGCCCTCTCCTTCTGAATCTTCACCCTGAAATTGGAAGAAGGCGGAAAGAATTCAGGTTCGAAGCCTTTTGGCTGGATGAGGATGAATGCAATGAGGTGGTTAAAAAAGCATGGGATAAAGAGAGTAGCAGCTTACCACAGAAAATACAGAAGCTTTCGGTAGCCCTGCTAACATGGAGTCGGAGAACTTTTCCAAATGCGTCAACAAAGATCAATGTTTTGAAGAGAAATCTGACTGAGCTGATCAATGGAAATCCTGAGAACTACAGCAAAACAGAAGTCATGAATTTACGGGATTCTATTGATAAACTAGGAAGACAAGAGGAGATGTATTGGGGCATCCGATCCCGCATCCAATGGATTAAATGGGGCGACGTAAACACGAAATTTTTCCATGCAACTACAAAAGACAACGAAGGCAAAATAACAACATTACCATGCTAAGGGCGAGGATAACGAGATGGCTCGGGATCCACAAGACATAGAACACCATGTCGTATCTTTTTCCGGGATCTCTATTCATCGGAGGGTCCCCGAAATTTCTTACCGGTCCTAAATCAATGCCCACAGATCATATCAGAAAAGATGAACCAGCACTTAACAGAGGATATAACAGAAGAGGAGGTTAAAATAGCGGTGTACCAGTTAGGGTCTCTAAAGGCGCCAGGGCCGGATGGCCTAAACGGCCAATTTTATCATCACTTCTGGGAGGACATAAAACCTGACATTCTGCAGACGGTTCGGGAATTCTTCCTCACAGGTCAGCTTGACTCTTCCCTGAACCAGACAAATGTGGTACTCATCCCGAAAGTCAAAAACCCAGAGGAAATAAGTCAATATAGGCCCATCAGTTTATGTAATTTCAGCTATAAGATAATATCGAAAGTGCTGGCTAACCGTTTAAAAAAGTGGCTACCACAGATAATCTCACCGGAGCAAAGCGCCTTTATCCAGGGTCGCCGGATCCGGGAGACAACATTATGATAGTGCAAGAGACCCCGCATCAACTAAGAATTAGACAGCGCAAAAAGAAACATTATGCTATTTTGAAGTTGGATATGAAAAAGCCTATGATAGAGTGGAATGGGAATTCTTGAGAATGTGTATGCTGAAAATGGGTTTCTCGAGACCATTGGGTCCAAATAGTTATGCAATGTGTGACTACTGTGTCACTAAGTATCAAAATCAATGGAGTCTCGACTGAACCTTTCAAACCGACAAGGGGTATTCGACAAGGGGATCCTATTTCACCCTATCTTTTTATCATAGTGGCAAATACTCTATCTTGGATGATAAACAGGGCTGTTGCAGAAGGGCTTATTCGTGGGGTCAAACTAAACAGACAATGCCCTGTGCTTACTCATCTACTTTTTGCAGACGATGCAATATTTTTCCTGGAGGGTACAATAAGAGAATGTCAAGGCCTAGCTACCATTTTGAATCAATACTGCTACGCTACGGGGCAAGCCATTAACTTGAATAAATCAGGTATGCTCTTTAGCAAAAGCTGTCCATTTACAATTAAGCGCAGCCTAGCTCAAGAAATGCGGGTACCTATCCTAGAAACAGCAGGGAGATATCTGGGGTTGCCGTCGGAATGGGGGAGGTCAAAAAAAGAAATGTTTGATTGGTTGCTATCTAGAGTAAACAAGAAATTAGCGGGGTGGAAAGAAAAGTACCTGTCTAGAGCTGGGAAGGAGATCTTGATTAAGTCAGTGGTGCAAGCCCTGCCACACTATGCGATGTCCCTGTTTAAAATTCCCGTATCAATTTGTAAAACTATTGAACGACGTATTGCAGCTTTTTGGTGGAAACAAAGCGAAGCAGAAATGGCATACACTCGGAAGAAATGGGATGCATTGAAATGTAGAAAGGAGCAGGGGGGATGGGATTCGGAGATTTAATATGCTCTAACTTAGCAATGCTAGGCAAACAAGCCTGGCGTTTATCTCAAAATCCGACAAAGACTATGGAGCAAACTCATGAAAGGCTTATATTTCCCACATGGGGACTTTTGGAAAGCACATACAGGCCACGACCATCTTGGGGCTGGCTAAGCATTATAAAAGGAAGGGATGCAATCATACCTGATTTGAGATGGATGGTGGGGGATGGGAAGTCCATTAAAATTCGCCAGGACAGATGGCTCCCTCAAGGAATCCTGTTTGGACCTGAAAACAGAGGGGACCCTCAGACCGTCACTGATCTAATTAATGAGGAAGAAAATACTTGGAAGTCAGAATTAATACTTCAAACCTTTGATCCGACTGTGACGAAGGAAATCCTGAATATCCACATCCCACTATCTCGGCAAGCTGACAGTTTAGTGTGGACGGGATCAGAAAATGGCCAATTCACAGTAAAGAGAGGATATCATAGAATTTGTGCAAATACCTCCTCCTCGAGATAATCGGGTAAGCTCCCCATCCTCGTCGATAGCCCATCTCGCCATTTATGGGTTGGGATATGGCGCATGCCCATCCCGCCGAAGCAAAAACATTCCTATGGAGCCTCGCCAAGGGGCCTTACCTACAATGGAAAAACTCTACCAGAGGAAAATTGTCACAAATCCCCTATGCCCCGTATGCCACAAATACCCGTAGTCCCTCGAGCATCTCTTCCTCCACTGTAAAAATACACAGTCGGTTTGGAAAGATTCTCGTTTATCCCTATACCATGCAACACAACAGGCCACCAGAATTGACAGATGGATAGAGGAATACCTGGAGAAACCCCGGGAATCCCCCTCGGTTGAGATGGTGTTGGAGTGTTTATGGCAGATCTGGAAGAATCGGAATCATGTGGTTTTCCGGCAAAATGGCAACAAACCAGAAACCCTAATCGATCTTGCAGCAGCTAATCTACAATCGAATCAAAGGAGGCTTCAAGGAAAGAAAAAGGGATAAATTTGCAAAAAGACCGACCTGAAAAGTGGGAACCCCGACGAGCACTCGTTGAAATTAAATGTCGATCGCTCGTGGATCGGAGATCAATCTCCTTGTGCGATAGCGGCGTCCTTCGTGATTCATCCGGGGTGCTAATCGATGGATTCACTGAAGACCTCACGGCGCCATCTCCCATCCATGGCGAAACCCTAGCTTTGCTTGCAGGTCTTCGGTTCCTGCAGAGAAGAAAGGAAGACGAACTGAGTTTGCGAACTGAAAAGCCCCGAAGTCTTCAAGTATCCTCTGACAACCGCACGGTTGTGGCGTCGGTGATGGGCCTCGAAGACACTCCATGGGCCATAATGGGCCTAGTTCAGACTGCCGCTCCATCCTTAACAGCCTATCTTCGATCACTATTACTTTTACACCGAGAGAAACGAACTCTGTCGCGGATTGGGTCGCCAAAATGCACCGAGTACACTCTCTTCCAGTTAGCTGGAAATCTCAGCCTCCAATACCTCTTTTGGCTCTCTTGACTGCAGATGCCCCTATGTTATGTAAGTTTTATCGCAAATCATGAATGAAATTTCCTCGCTTTTGATCAAAAAAAAACTTCGGAGGCACTATGCATCGGAAGACTTCGTTAATTGGCTCGACACGACCGAGCAAGTTTTTGATTACGAGAATATGGTGGAGAATTGAAAGGTGAAGCTTATGGCCATCAAGCTCAGAAAAGCATGCTTTGATTTGGTGAGAAAATCTGAAGTGTCAAAGAACTCGTGAAGGAAAGCTGTGTATCGAAACATTAGATAAAATGCAAGAGCTCAAGAGGAAGCATATCTCAAAAACGGAAGATATTGAGATCATTTTCCAAATAAGATCCAAAAACTAGAAAAAATTTTCGATCATATATTACAAAACAAAAGAAAACTAATCATTTTCTAGAAAAATGATATTCCGAAAAATATTTTTTAGAAACAATACGTTTTTCGTGAAATAAGTACACCCTAAATACACATGCAAATCCACATTTCAATCAATCACCTCATGCCTCATGCGAAGCAAGTTTTTTATCCCATCACCATCCCTTGCAATTGCAAGTATGTGATTTTAACTATTATTTTATCCCATCACATAATAATATTGCCTTAAAATTAAGTAAGCCTAATTAATGATTGTAAGAAGATGGAAACAATGTAAAGAGCAAAGAGTAAAATAATTGTCATTGGTAATAAAGAGATTATTGACATCTAAATTTGGATTACACGTTTAGTCATTTATTGCATAAAAAATTTTATGGATCAAAATCGACCCCTAAACAAAGAAATTTTAATTTTTTGCATTGCATTAGGCATTTAGACATTATAGGGCATGTCCGCATACAATAAATTTCATCTAATCTAGCTTCATCGTGCTTGAATTTGATAATCCAGGGAAATACTTTCAGTCGGCACTCGAACTAGCAAATATCTTCAAGATATGCTTGATTATGAAAGAGGCAAGTAGATTGTGCGCATGGCATGGGTGACGAGGAAGCAAATCAAGAAGACCAGTCAATCCAGCAAATTCTCGGCCAGCCAAGAGAAGAGAATTGTGGAATGTTTTCAAAGTGCAGCAAGTAAGAGAAATAAAGAAATAAAAATAAGAGGAGCAAGCCGGATGAATGATTGCGGTAATGGGAAAGGAAATAGAGATTTCCTCCATCAGCCTTACCATCGAATCTCCATCAAGCCAAGCGTCCGTCCACGGTTGATTCCAGCAACATCAGTCTGTCCCGATTATAGACACTTTGGATTTGGGGTTAAATCTAGGTGTGGGAAACACTTGAGCGATTGAGCGATTGTAAACTCTGATACTCCGATTATAGTGGATTATTTACTGCTGGCTTTCTCCGTGGACGTAGGTACCGATATTCGCACCGAACCACGTAAATTTCTGGTGTCCTTATTTTTGTCGTTTATTTTCTCTGGTGATTTCGCGTTGACGTAAATTGCAAGATCCTGTCATTTCTATCTATTATATCCCAACAATATTGATAGTCTTTGCGGTGATTACGTCATTAGTAATCAATCATACGGTTTTGTCCACCATCAATCCTAGCATATTCTTTGTCAGTTGTGGGGTCGTGCGTGTTGTCAGCTGTTCGATCCAAAACTTGTAATCATCGACCGTAAGATCCCGCTGCCAAGTAACTCCATGAAATACTAAAGTACAAAATTCTATCACTATTGCTCTTAATTTATACTCTCCAAAGAAAAGCAACTTTCTTTGCTCTTTTAGCTTGCATTCGGTCCCATTCCTTGTCCAAAGCATCAGATGCAACTGACATTGACTCTCTATGGCTCTTCACTAAAAAGCCTTGACAAGCATGTCGTGATTCATGTTGTGGTGTCGCAATCGTTCGTAGGAATTTCCAAACTGACTTGCAAATGATAAAAATCGTGAATAGATAGATATTTTTTTCTTTTCAATCTCAGAATTAGTTTCGATGGGTGGTGCTCATAAATTATTGCATGCACATCTCTAACGTATGAACTCCTTAAATATTTGTACAAATATCAACATCATATTTAAATCTTTATGTGCAGTGTAATATTTCGATTTACACTATGTACAATTAAAAAAAAAATTAGGTACATCGATGATAAGTAATAAAGATTAATTAGATACAGCAAGAAACTATTGATTTAGGTCTGTTCGAATTTGAACTTGAAAATCAAAACAGCACCAAACAACTCAAATATAGAAGACGAATGAGAATGAAATTTGTAGTATTTAAATATGATTTGCTAAGTAAAAGGACTTCAAGAGTCCAAAATTGATTTTGAGAATTTTCTTAGATTTGCCTAGACGTTTGAGGTAAATTCTAGGTCAATGGGGTCAGTTTTCTTGGCAATTTCTCAAGTATGAGAATATGTCTCATCAAGGTGCTTTCCTTATCCTGCCATGACCTGAAAAGTCAAGCAAGTATGAAGCGTATGCAGTGGGAGATGACAACCCTAAAATTCGTTAAAGAACTCATTGCCCTCAAGGAAACCTTAAGAGGTTTTATAATAGAAAATTAGCAAGAAAAAATTCTAAACCTATTATACTTGTACAAATCCAATCATAAAATCTTCAATTATGCTAATTAAAACTTAAACCATTAAAATTTACCAATTTAATTTTTCTAATCAAATTTGATCGGAAATTGCTACAGTATATAATTTTTATAATTTTTCGGAAAAGGCCAAGTCAAGGCGGTCGGTTCCCTTGGCAATTTCTAATGTGTGACAATGTGTCTCATTTGGAGTTATGGCCCACCAACTTTGGGTGCATCATTGATAGAGAGTATAAATGAGATAGGATGCTTATTCCACCAAGACTTGAAAAGTCAAGCAAGTACTAAGCATATGCAATGGGAGATAACAACCAGAAGTGATTGGTTTCCAGATGGTTCGGTCCTGCCCTGAAATCGAGAACCGGACCAAAAGGATCGATTCCTTGTTTCTAAAATCAAGAATTGGACCAGTGCCCTTGAAATCGAACTGACCAATTTGGTTCAGTTCCTTGGTGGATCAATTCAGATTTTTTTTTTTTTTTAATTCGTCGTTAATGTTCAAGACGAATTGAAGATGTTCTTGATAACCAAGTTGTTTCTGCAATCAATGAATTACGTGTAACAATATAGGTTTCACATAATTTTTTTTTCCAATTTGTGGCAAAAATTGGTTAGAATGAGCAACTACTGTTATGTTTTGATTTGTTCTTGTCATCTTACTCACATGCGTGAATGAAATGAGAGTCGTGCGACTTGTGCCTATCTGCGTGCATGAGTGAAGTCTGAGATCTGAGATAGAATAGGGTTTTTTAAACAAATTATAAGGAAATTAAAAAAAATTAAAAAAATTGGTCTAACCCGGGTGGGGGTTCCATACATAGAACTGAGAACCGGACTGAAATTCATTGGTTTCAATTTTGTAGAATTGAGACCCAGATCGATGTCCACGGGAACCACCCAAAACTGGCTAATTTGGTCCTATCCAAGTGGTTCCTTTTGCTTACCCCTAATCACAACTATAAAATAGAAGAATGTCGAAGAAGAAAAATCATTAAGAGCAAATTGCTTTGAGCTGGCGATTGGTGGAGGAAGTTATATTCCTAGGTGTGAAATTTCCGTTGCATAATGAAAAAGAAAAACGCATATTTTCAGAGCGATTAATCAACTAGTTGCAAAGAGGTAAAAACTAGACATTTGCCATTGTCATGCTACGAAAAGTAAGATTTTTAGATAAGATTTCACTATATACTTTTACATTAAGACAAGATACGTCGAACGTAGGTTTCTTTTTTACCTTGGTTGTTGGCCTAGGATTTCTAATTAAAAATATGGACTGTGGTGATACGTATCTGTTGAGAATTATCATTCCAAGGAATTTACTTTTCCTTCCATTTGTTATCCGTGTTGTAAATTTTTTGTTGCATTTCCATAACACCATCTTGCTACCATCGTGATAACCAAAAAAAAAAAAAAAACTCAATCATTGTTATCAAAAGTCATTTTGAAGAAACTAGGCTAATCGACTAAGGAGCAAATAGTGTCTCATATATGGACCTCAGTGTAAATGTGACTTACAATGGAAAAAGTACCAAAAAAATTCTAGATATATTGTATTAGTATCAATTCAGTCATAAACTTTTTTACTTAGATCGATTTAATCTTAAATATTTTTACATTGTTATTAATTTAATCCATCAGGCTAATTTAAGCCGGAAATTGCAAACGTGAATGCCAGTCGTCCTACATAGCATGACTGGCGTTGATGTGAACATTTTTAATAATATTTTAACATTTTTTGGAATTTTTTTAATTCTTAAAATCTTTATTCTTTTTTTTTTTTTCCATCTCCTTCTTCTTTGCTTTTTCTTTTTGCCGATGGCCATTGCTAGCCACCGGCCTAGCTTGGGTCGCCTTCGCTAACCGCAAGTGATGGTTGGCCTCATAAGGCCACCTTTGAGCGAGGGCGAGCACCAACCATCCAGGCAAGGCCTCCTTGCCAGATCTAGCAACCGACCATCACACAGGCGAGGGCAAGGTTGGCCAGGCCTTGCCATCACCCATGTGGGGCTCACCAAGCCTCAACCTCGCCCAAGCAAGCCTCGGCGAGGCTAACCCTTACTTAGGCGAGGTGTGGCAAGGCCACCCTAGCCTTGGCGATGGTCAGCCTCGTCAGATTTGGTGAGGAGGCCTTGCCTAGCCACACCTAGACGGCCAACACTCCCCCATGCCCACGCCCTTGCCCAAAGAAATTACCATCAGATAGTTGCATATATGTTGCATTGCTATATATACAAAGAAACTACCACTATGCAAGGCGCCTATTTAGGCAATAACATACGTTCTTCATTCAAATTATCCTATGGGAAATTGAGTAGCAGTATTGTGTTGCTAATTAGAGAGCTTACCTTGTACTCTAACGATTATACCACACATAAATAGATAATGTTTCCTTTCAATAGATTAGTTCTAGAATATATAGAATTAATGAGTGTAATATCTTTTAACACGTTGTCGGAAGGGTTTTGTGGTAGAACCTCAATTAGATATAACAAATGTGACCATCCATCGATAAATTAACTTGGCCCAAACAAGTCGACCTACCCTAGCAAGAAACTATTGATTCAGGTTGGTTTGGGTTTGGATTTGAAATTTGAAAAGAACAAAAAATAACCTACCTATGTATGGCAAAAGAACAAAATCCGTCATGTCCAAATCTGCACAACAGAAAACATAATTCTCAAACCAAATTACATTTTCTAGTTTAGAGTAAAATCACAGATATGTTCCAAGATCTGATCATTGCTAAGTAAAAGGACTTTGGGAGTCTAAAATTGATTTTCAGAAATTTCTGGAGTTTGATCGAAAATTTCAGGTAAATGCCAAGTCAAGGGGGTCGGTTTCCTCGACATAAGTAGCCCAATAGGTCGCATCAGAACTTGTTATTGCCTACCAACTTTGATTGTGTCATTGATAGATGCAAGGTGCTTTCATTACATTGTCAAGACTTGAGAAGTCAAGCAAATCAGCGGTAAGCGTATGCAGTGGGGGAGAGATCACAACCCCAAAACAGGAGAATGAGAAAGAAGAAAAATCAACAAGAGCAGAGTGGTTTGAGCTGGGACTATATGCATGAAATGTGTTTCAAGGTGGATGGATTTTATACTCTGGAAATTTTCTTTTCTCATTTCTAGACTGTATATATGCATCTGAAAAGGAATAATGGATAGCTTCAAAATAATTAATCAACTAGCTTCAAAGAGGTAAAATATCAACTCTTTTAGATGTTGTGTTACAAAAATAAGGTTTCGAAATAAGACTCTGGTATATACTTTTAAATTAAGAAAAGATACATCGCATGCGGATATATATATTTTTCTTTTTCTGGGCTAGAATTTCCAACTAATATGGATAGTGGTTGATGTGCATTTGTGGAGAATTATCATCGTCAAGAATTTTAATTTTCCTTTTCCTTTTTCTGGTCAAGTGACTGTAGTTATTAGCTTAGTCTAAGCTGTGGAGTTAACATCAGCAGGTCCTGGAGACTTGCATGAGACCATTCCATTGCAAATCCTCATGTGACGAAGCCTTTGTGCGGTGCGGTGCGGTGCGCGTTTAAATTTTCCAATGCACTATTTATTAGACAAATATTTCTTCAATCTTTCCTCCCCACTCATCCAGAAAAACAGGCCCTTGTGGGGCAGAGACGGGTGCACAATTGTCACAGAAGAGCTGCTCTTACTTTCCAGGTAATCCGCGGGAAACAAACAGTCTTGGTCTTCTCCTTTCCCAGTCGATTTTTTATACATTGGTACGTTGGGGATTACTTCAGCGCATGGCAAATTTTTCTTTTGGGGCGTTGATTAATCCAAAAATTGAAAGTTGATGGCGAAAGGAGAAGACCTAACTGTTAGCTGGGTTCACTCCTATGTGGAGGAGACCCAATGAGTTGCAAGCCCAAAAAGGGCTTGAGCCCATATAATAAGTTATATGAGGAAACATGGTTTCTCACTATCTATATAAAGTGATAGTCGCAAAAGGAAATAGTAACAAGAGAAAAAGAGAAAGCAGAAAATCTGGGGGTTGAGGCAATATCTGATTTACATCAAGCTGGCGTCAGAGCTTGATTCGTGTTCCGATTGAGCTGAAATTTTGTCAGCATGTCGTGGGACAATCTTCTCGAATCTGAACGGTTTGATTTTCGTTTGAAGCTGCCTACATCAGGTTTTTCGTGGATTGATCAAAACCTGCGTTTTTGGTCAGATTTATCCTTAATCTCTTGTGAAGTTTATGTGTATTGCCAAGAATTATGTTCTTGAGGTCTTTGCTGCTATGTACCTCTAGTATTTGCTAGAGAAGAACAATTTTATTGATAGTAAAGAATTTTGGGTGGACTCCGGTCCCGTGGTTTTTTATCTCCTCACATCGAGGAGGTTTTCCACGTAAAAAATCGTCTTGTGTTCGCGTGCTTGGTATTTATTTTATTCTACTATATCGATTCCTATTAGGTTTACACAAGAGGGGAGATTATTTTATTCCGCTGCGTTGATTCGATATTGTTCGAATTGTTATCGTTCTCCCATCAGAGTGGTATCAGAGCATCAGGTTATTGCTTGATTTCTTTGCCTTGTGTTAAACATGGAAACGAATACGAGTAGAATGATTACACTGAATGGTTCGAATTATCATATTTGGAAAGGGAAGATGGAAGACCTTTTATATGTGAAAGATTTTTATTTGCCTGTATTTGCTGAGGAGAAACCAGAGAATAAAACTGATGCTGAATGGTCTATATTTCATTGTCAAGTGTGTGGTTATATTAGGCAATGGGTGGATGATAATGTTTTGAACCATATTATTGAGGAAACACATGCACGTAGTTTATGGGATAAGCTCGAACAGTTATATGCTCGAAAGACTGGGAATAATAAGTTATTTTTGATAAAACAGATGATGGCTCTGAGATATAAAGATGGTACTTGTTTGACTGATCATTTAAATTCTTTTCAAGGAATTATAAATCAGTTGGCTGCAATGGAAATCAAGTTTGATGATGAGATACAAGCACTATGGCTGCTTGGTACCTTGCCGGACTCATGGGAGACGTTCCGAACATCTTTGTCTAACTCTGCCCCGGATGATAAGATTACCATGGATTTGGCCAAGAGTAGTATTTTGAATGAAGAGATGAGAAGGAAGACACAAGGATCATCCTCTTCACATTCTAATGCCTTGGTTGTTGAGAAAAGGGGTAGAATGAGTCTCGAGGTCCAAGAAATAGAGATAAAAGTCAAGATAAAAGCAGAGGTAAGTATAATAAATTTGCTAATGTTGAGTGCCATTATTGTCATCGAAGGGACATATTCAGAGATTTTGTCGCCGCTTAAAAGGGAGAAACAAAAGGAGAAAGGTAAAGAGAAGAAAAGTAATAGTGACAGTGATGACAATCGTGTTGCTGCACTTAAAGAAGACTTTCTCATTATTTTTTATGCTGATATGGTGAATTTTGTATCTCATGAGACCAGTTGGGTAATTGATAGTAGTGCATCCGTTCATGCTACGTCTCGTAGGGATTTCTTTACATCATACAGGTCAGGTGATTTCGGATCTGTGAAGATGGGAAACAATGGGCTAGCTCAAGCTGTAGGCATCGGTGATGTGTGCCTAGAAACCAGCAATGGCACAAGGTTAGTATTGAATAATGTTAAACATATACCTGATATCCGTTTGAATTTGATTTCTACAGGCAAGTTGGATGATGAGGGGTATTGCAGCACATTTAGTAATGATCGATGGAAACTCACCAAAGGTTCTCTTGTTGTGGCTAGAGGTGAAAAATATTCTTCATTGTACATTGTGCAGGCAAAGTTGTCTACAGAAAAAATTAATGCAATAGACAGCGAAGATGCAGCTGAGTTGTGGCATAAGAGGCTCAGTCACATCAGTGAGAAGGGTTTGTCAATATTGGCCAAGAAGAAACTTCTTTCAGGATTGAAAAGTTCGGCGCTAAAGAAGTGTGTTCATTGTTTAGCAGGAAAACAGAACAGAGTTATATTTAAAAGCTCCTCTCCTTCAAGAAAGTCAGGTATACTGGATTTAGTGTATTATGATGTTTGCGGTCCTATGAAAACAAAATCACTTGGTGGATCTCTTTATTTTGTTACCTTCATAGATGATTTTTGAAGGAAAATTTGGATTTATACCTTGAAAACTAAAGATCAAGTGTTAGATGCTTTTAGGCAATTTCAGGCTTCGGTTGAGAGACGACGGAAAGAAATTGAAATACATCCGAACTGATAACGGGGGAGAGTATATTGGACCTTTTGATGAATATTGCAGACAACAAGGTATTCGACATCAAAAGACACCTCCCAAGATGCCTCAGTTAAATGGCTTAGCTGAGAGAACGAACAGAACACTAGTTGAAAGGGTAAGATGCTTGCTTTCACAGTCAAAGCTACCTGGATCCTTTTGGGGTGAGGCTTTAAGTACAGTTGTGCATGTATTAAATCTTACTCCATGCGTTCCTTTAGAGTTTGATGTTCCTAACAAAGTTTGGACAGGCAAAGATGTTTCTTATGATTAGTTGCGTGTCTTTGGATGCAA
Source organism: Eucalyptus erythrocorys (assembly GCA_014182555.1). NCBI lineage: Eukaryota > Viridiplantae > Streptophyta > Magnoliopsida > Myrtales > Myrtaceae > Eucalyptus > Eucalyptus erythrocorys. The sequence continues at coordinate 50,715,102 of CM024602.1, forward strand.
AGCATTTGTGCATATTGCCAAAGATGAGAGGTCTAAACTTGATGTGAAAACACGACAGTGCATATTCATTGGTTATGGACAGGATATGCTTGGCTACAAATTTTATGATCCGGTTGAAAAGAAAATTGTAAGAAGTAGAGACGTTGTGTTTATGGAAGATCAAACAATAGAGGATATTGAGAAAACAAAGATGACTTCAGCACCACAGGTTAGTGATAATTTGGTTGATTTGGATCCGGTTCCTCTTACAAATATTCCTACATAGGTTGATGAAGAGCAGCAGGAAGTCAATGTTCCAAATAACGCACATGTTCCTGAACATGTTGAAACGGATAACAATATTCCTGAATCAGAGGCTCAATTAGATGTTCCACTGGATGTTCCAGTCCGGAGATCCGTTAGAGACCAACGACCTTCCACCAGGTATTCTGAATATGGGTATGTATTATTGACTGATGCAGGTGAATCAGAGTGCTATGCCGAAGCAATAGAAGATGAGTACAAAAGCAACTGGTTTGATGCTATGCGAGATGAGATGCAGTCACTTTATGATAATCATACTTTTGAGTTGGTGAAGTTACCTAAAGGTAAAAGAGCTTTGAAGAACAAGTGGGTACATAGGTTGAAGCAAGATGAACATTCTTCATAACCACGATACAAAGCTAGATTGGTTGTTAAGGGATTCGGTCAGAGAAAGGGTGTTGATTTTGATGATATATTTTCTCTGGTAGTTAAAATGTCTTCTATCCATGTGGTACTAGGTTTGGCAGCTTCCCTAGATTTGGAGATTGAGCAAATGGATGTCAAAACAGCCTTCCTACATGGTGACTTGGAGGAAGAGATATACATGGAACAACCTGAGGGTTTTAAAGTGAAAGGGAAAGAGGATTATGTATGCAAATTGAAGAAAAGTCTCTATGGCCTAAAACAAGCACCGAGACAAAGTGGTATAAAAAGTTTGCGTCAGTTATGACAAAACAAGGCTATAAGAAGACTTCCTCGGATAACTGTGTGTTTGTCCAAAAATTTTTTGATGATGACTTTATTATTCTCTTGCTCTATGTTGATGATATGTTGATTATTGGCAGGAATGCTTCAAGAATTGAGTTATTGAAGAAACAATTGAGCAAGTCTTTTGCCATGAAAGACTTGGGCTCGGTGAAGCAGATTCTTGGCATTAGAATTACCCGAGATAGAGATGCTAAGAAGTTGTTTTTGTCGCAAAAGAAATATATCAAGAAGATCCTTCAGAAATTTTACATGGACAAGGCTAATAAAGTGGTTAGTACTCCTCTTGCTGCACACTTTAAGTTAAATATGAAGCAAAGTCCTACGACTGATAAAGAGAAGAAAGATATGGAAAGTATTCCATATGCCTCAGCTGTAGGAAGCTTAATGTATGCGATGGTATGTACACGCCCAGACTTGGCGTACGCAGTTGGCGTTGTTAGTCACTATTTGTCAAATCCAGGCAGAGAGCACTGGAATGTAGTGAAGTGGATTATGAGGTATCTTCGGGGAACTTCAAATTTGAAACTCAGTTTTGGGACCGGGAAACTTGAGTTAGTTGGATACATAGATTCTAACCTGGCAGGAGATATTGATACTCGAAAATCTACTTCTGGTTATTTGATTTCTTTTGCGGGTGGAGCTGTGTCTTGGAAGTCAAGATTGCAGAAGTGTGTAGCACTTTCTACAACCGAAGCTGAATTTATTGCAGTGACTGAAGCTAGTAAAGAGATGCTATGGATGAAGAAGTTCTTAGAAGAACTTGAGTTCAAGCAAAAGAGGTATGTGCTATTTTGTGATAATCAAAGCGCAATTCATCTTGGTAAGAATTCATCTTTTCATTCTAGATCGAAACATATTGATGTTAGATATCATTGGATAAGGGATGTTCTAGATGAAAAGTTGTTGGAACTTGAGAAAATTCATACAGATCATAATGGCTCTGATATGATGACGAAGACTCTACCAAGAGAGAAGCTTGAACATTGACGATTGATAGCAGGGATGGTGAATCCCTCCACATTATCGTGAGGGGGAGATTTGTTAGCTGGGTTCACTCCTATGTGGAGGAGACCCAATGAGTTGCAAGCCCAAAAAGGGCTTGAGCCCATATAATAAGTTATATGAGGAAACATGGTTTCTCACTATCTATATAAAGTGATAGTCGCAAAAGGAAATAGTAACAAGAGAAAAAGATAAAGCAGAAAATCTGAGGGTTGAGGCAATATCTGATTTACATCAAGCTGGCGTCAGAGGTCGATTCGTGGTCCGATTGAGTTGAAATTTTGTCAGCATGTTCGTGGGACAATCTTCTTGAATCTGAACGGTTTGATTTTCGTTTGAAACTGCCTACATCAGTTTTTTCGTGGATTGATCAAAACCTGCGTTTTTGGTCAGATTTATCCTTAATCTCTTGTGAAGTTTATGTGTATTGCCAAGAATTATGTTCTTGAGGTCTTTGCTGCTATGTACCTCTAGTATTTGCTAGAGAAGAACAATTTTATTGATAGTGAAGAATTTTGGGTGGACTCCGGTCCCGTGGTTTTTTATCTCCTCACATCGAGGAGGTTTTCCACGTAAAAAATCGCCTTGTGTTCGCGTGCTTGGTATTTATTTTATTCTACTATATCGATTCCTATTAGGTTTACACAAGAGGGGAGATTATTTTATTCCGCTGCGTTGATTCGATATTGTTTGAATTGTTATCGTTCTCCCATCACTAACCTCTCTCTTTCATGAAGAAAGAGACTTCTTGTATAACTCTATATTTGAACAATTCCAAAACTTAATATTACAACTTAACTCTTGGTCGTTGGGTGGCAATGATAGATGAAAAAGGCCAACTAGTTCACAATTTTCATCAGTTAACTTACAATAAGGTATAATTATCTTTAGACATATCTCTCTACAAATCCTCAGATTTCTTTGGAGAGACTAATTGAAAACCCCAACGGCTGACATAATTCGACGTCGCATTGATAGATCATGTGCATCCCAATTGAATAACTCATTAATTAGGGCTTCGACACTCTACATCATAAGCATCTACAAACTTTTCAAATGGGCTCTTCGCCAACTAATAGTACAAGTCCCATTGTCAAATTTACAAGAGAAATCTGGCCGCAGGAAATGAATCAACCCTGACAAATTGACACATGATGCCTACATGGGTAGGTCGAATCACATCGATAATCTAAATCTATCAGGAAGAAAATCGACATTATCTGGAGTGTTTCCTTTGGCCAAAATAAAATTGTATCATTTGCTAATAGAGCCTAAATCTGGCTCGTCGTATTGTCTTGTGCTGAATGTCAATGTGCCCGTCATTGCCCGTATACATGACCACCGTAATGTCAAAACAGCCGATTTGAGAAGGCAAGTGCAACATCTCTAACAAGAATTTGAGCAATCTCGATTGTTAAGGCCTGACGATCCCCACCGTGACCAAGAAGAGGAGATTAACACCTTCCATGGTGTTCATTTTTGACGCAGCTCGTGAAGTGGCTCCTTTGCATTGTTGGGATATAATACGCGGAAACGACAGGATCTTGCAATTTACGTCAACGAGAAATCGCCAGAGAAAAATAGACGAGAAAAATAAGGACACCAGGAATTTACGTGGTTCGGTCCGAGTATCGATACCTACGTCCACGGGGAGAGCCAGCAGCAAATAATCCACTATAATCGGAGTATCAGAGTTTACAATCGCTCAATCGCTCAAGTGTTTCACACACCTAGATTTAACCCCAAACCCAAAGTGTCTATAAATAAACAACTCACTTGAGAATATAAACTCACGGCGCAAAATTAATCGCGCATCCAAGTTGCACGCCAAAATGAAGAAATCTCAATCTTCTCTTCGGCAGACGTGCGGCTTCTTCCGAACGGCGTGAACATGGCTCCTCACGTACGTAGGCGAAGACTGCAGCAGCGTTTTTCTTCGTGCGGCTTCTTGGATCGTTGAACGTCTATCTCTTCGTAGGTTTTTTTTTTCTCCTTTTACACGTGTGCCCTTTATGTATGTGCGTGGGTGTGTGCCCAAGGTCAAAAGTTTGACCTTGGGCCCCACCACTATTTTTCTTCTTTGATGATGAGGACACGGGCACTTACAGGGGAAAGTAAAAAAAACTTCCTTTTAAACTCTACATGCAGAAGAGGTTTCGTCCAAACTTCACGCCAAATCTGATTTCCTTTTTTTTTTTTTTTTTTTTATTTATGAAGAAACTTTCCTCTTTTATAGCAAAAACTCGAGGCATCAATCAACAATTCTCCACCTTGGCTCGATGTTTGAAGCCAAGTTATAGTGCTCATCCTCCATGCTGCTCTCCCAACGCCCCGATGGGCGCTCACTCTCCACAGACGCCAATAGAGCTCAAGCAGAGCTTGAGCTTCGCCAAAGGAACAAACTTAGTCATCATGTCTGCCGGATTATCTGCTGTAGCAACTTTTTTAACAGTAACAATACCCTTAGCTAAGACATCTCGGATGAAATGGTACCTGACGTTGATATGCTTCATTCGCTCGTGATAAACTGGATTATACACCAAATATATCGCACCTTGGTTATCACAGTGTATATCCACACTTTTCTGTTCTAACCCAAAGTCCAGGAGCAAACTTTTTAGCCATATCGCCTCCTTCGCTACAAAGGTTAGTGCCATGTACTCGCCTCGCCTTGAAGACAAGGCAATGTGATCCTGTAAGGACGCTTTCCAACTAACTGCACCACCTGCTAGCGTAAACACGTACCCCGCTAAAGACCTGCGATCATCCAAGTCACCGGCGTGATCCGAATCCACAAAACCAGTGGTCTCACTGCCATTGCTGTCCCTCCGGTATACTATACCCACGTCTGTTGTCCCCTCCAAATATCTGAGGATCCACTTCACAGCTTCCCAATGAGCTTTACCTGGACGCTTCATATAGCGACTAACTAAGCTCACAGCTTGTGAAATATCAGGCCTAGTGCACACCACAACATACATAATACTACCTACGGCACTAGAATAAGGAACACGGGACAAATGCTCCTCCTCCTCCTCAGTCTACGGTGATAATTTTTCTGAAAGTTGAAAGTGCTTCGCTAAAGGTGTACTTACAGATTTTGCCGACTGCATATTAAAACGTGCTACGATCTTCTCAATATATTTCTTTTGAGATAGATGTAAAACTCCTGCAGCCCTGTCACGCAAAATCTCCATACCCAAAATTTTCTTTGCAGCACTTAAATCTTTCATCTCAAATTCAGCATTTAATCTCCTCTTCAGCACATCAATATCAGACATATTCTTAGCTGCTATCAGCATATCATTAACATATAAGAGTAGATAAATCAAAGAACCATCCTCCAATCTCCTAAAGTAAACGCAGCTGTCCATCTGACTTTTTGTATAGTCTTGACTAGCCATGAATGCATCAAAACGTTTATACCACTGTCTAGGAGATTGTTTCAGCCCATACAAAGATTTCTTTAATAAGCAAACATGATCTTCCTTACTCGGAATAGCAAATCCCTCTGGTTGCCTCATGTAAATCTGCTCCTCCAACTCACCATGAAGAAACGCAGTTTTCACATCTAATTGCTCTAACTCGAGATCCTGCGAAGCAACTAAGGCAAGTAAAACACGAATAGAAGTATGTCTTACCACAGGAGAGAACACCTCATTGTAATCAATGCCCTCACGCTGTGTATACCCTTCGCCACAAGTCTCGCCTTATACCTCGCTGTCTCGACACCAGGAATGCCTTCTTTCCGTTTGAAGACCCATTTACTTCCGACAATCTTTTGACTCTTAAGTACTTTGACCAGCTCCCATGTCTGATTTCGATGGAGTGATTCTATCTCTTCACTCATAGCCCCTAGCCACTGCGATGACTCCGAACTAGCCATCGCCTCAGAGTAAGACGAAGGCTCATCTGTCTCCACCTCATCACCTACAGTCAATGCATAAGCAATATCTATATAACCATAACGTACCGGTGGTTTAATTTGCCTTCTCTGTCTATCTGCGGCTATAGTCTGCTGCGGCTCTGCTGGTTGTTCACTATCACCGACTTCAGGAACTGCGGCTTCATCTGCAGTCTCAACTTCTGTTACCTTCGAGGTCTCCGGAGTCTCCACTGAAGCTCCACCTCACTTGTGACACCCTGATCTGTCTTCTCTGCTGGTTGTGTCTCAGAACTCTCCTGTTGAAGCATTGCAGTCTCGTCGAAGATCACATCTCTGCTGATTAGAAAACCGGGTGATCTAGGATCGGTGCACCACAGCCGGTAGCCTTTCACCCCTTGTGCATAACCCAGAAATATGCACTTCTTTGCCCTCGGCTCAAGCTTACCATCACTCGCATGAGCATACACAGGACATCCGAATATACGTAATCCGGAGTAATCAACAGGTTTCCCCGACCATACTTCCTCAGGAGTCTTCCACTCGATAGCAGACGATGGAGATCTATTAACCAGGTAGCACGACATGTTAACTGCTTCAACCCAAAATTCCTTGCCAAGTCCTGCATGCGAGAGCATGCATCGAGCTCGCTCAACCAAAATTCTGTTCTTCCGTTCTGCCACGCCATTCTACTGTGGTGTTCCAGGTACTGTGCGGTGTCTTACAATACTTTCTTTCTCGCAGAACTCGGTAAAATCTTTACCACAGAATTCCATGCCATTATCGGTTCTCAGGCACTTGATCTGTTTATCTGACTGCTTCTCAATCAATGCCTTAAATTTCTTGAACGGATCAAACACATCATATTTGTGCTTTAGAAAGTAAACCCATACCTTCCTCGAATAATCGTCGATAAAAGTCAGCATATATCGGGCACCTCCTTTCGAAGGAACTGTAGACGGGTCCCAGACGTCTGAATGAATATATTCAACCGGTCGTTTGGTCGAATGGATTGCTGTTGTAAACTTAACTCGATGCTGCTTCCCATAGATGCAGTGCTCACATAAGTCCAGCTTCCCTGTCTTCTGACCATTCAACAACCCCTTTTCACTCAGCATCGTCATACCTGCCTCACTCATGTGCCCCAAACGCACATGCCATAACTAAGTCAAGTTAGAGTCTGACTCACCTGATGAAATTGCAGCACTTCCGGTCACGGTCTCTCCTAGTAGATGATAGAGAGTATTCACTTTCTTCCCCTTCATCACTGTCATGGCACCTCGAGAGATCTTCAGTACTCCACCTTCAGCAGTGTACCTACACCCGATGTCATCAAGTGTCCCCAAAGAAATAAGGTTCTTCTTGAGCTCCGGTACATGCCTCACATCTGTCAATGTGCGCACCACCCCATCGTGCATCCGGATCCGAATTGTCCCTATCCCCATAGCCTTACAGACTGCATTATTCCCCAAAAGAACCCTACCACCATCTGCAGCTTGGTAAGTAGTAAACCGGTTCTTATGAGGTGTCATGTGATAAGAACACCCCGAATCTAGCACCCATTCGTCTCCTGACGAAGTAGCAGTCGCACATAAGACAGCTTCTGCATCCCTATTGCTCCCTTCGGCAACGTTTGCCACACTGCTTGTGGCATTCTGCCTATCAACTTTATTCATCCGCTTTGGACAATCTCTCCTGATGTGCCCCTCCTCGTGACACTCAAAGCACTTCACGCGTCCCTTGGACTTTCTATGGCGTGATTTTGATCTGCTTTTACCTCTGCTGCTACTAGGCCCTCGATGTTGTTCTCTACCTCGAATTGTTAGTGCTTGCGCTGCTCCTTGTGCCAGACCATCATCTCGCAACTTTCTCTACCACTCCTTAGAGAATAAGGCGGACTTTACCTCCTCTGAGGTAATCGTAGTACGCCCCTGTAACAGTGAATCGGTAAAGTGCTCCCATGACTCTGGTAAGGAGGCTAACAACATCATACCCTGTTCTTCATCATCAAGAATCTTACCGACGTTCTTCAGATCCATCATGAGTTTATTAAATTCATCTAGGTGGGTTCTGATAGACATACCTTCAGTATATCTAAATTGAAACATCTTCTTCAGCATATACAAGCGATTGTTCAAACCTTTCTTCACATAGAGTGCATGGAGTTTTGCCCATAATGCTGCGGCATCCTGCTCCTCAGCAATCTCTATTAAGACTTCATCCGACAAATTCAACAGGATTGTGCTCTTTGCTTTTTCCATTAGCTTTATCCTCTCAGAGGCTTTCATGATAAGAGGCATCTCATCCTCACCATCCAGTGCCTTGGCCAAACCTTGTGTTGTCAACAAAGCTCGCATCTTAATGCTCCATAACACAAAGTTGTTGCTCCCGTTAAACTTCTCAATCTCATATTTCCTCTCAGACATAATTGCAATAACAGAATTTCCAGATATAATCAAACAAGCAAAAGCTCCAAATCAATCAAGAAATCCAACCCCAAGCGTTGATACCAATTGTTGGGATATAATACGCGGAAATGACAGGATCTTGCAATTTACGTCAACGAGAAATCGCCAGAGAAAAATAGACGAGAAAAATAAGGACATCAGGAATTTACGTGATTCGGTCCGAGTATCGGTACCTATGTCCACGGGGAGAGCCAGCAACAAATAATCCACTATAATTGGAGTATCAGAGTTTACAATCGCTCAATCGCTCAAGTGTTTCCCACACCTAGATTTAACCCCAAACCCAAAGTGTCTATAAATAAACAACTCACTTGAGAATATAAACTCACGGTGCAAAATTAATCACGCATCCAAGTCGCACGCCAAAATGAAGAAATCTCAATCTTCTCTTCGGCAGACGTGCGGCTTCTTCCGAATGGCGTGAACACGGCTCCTCACATACGTAGGCGAAGACTGCAGCAGCGTTTTTCTTCGTGCGGCTTCTTGGATCGTTGAACGTCTATCTCTTCGTTGGTTTTTTTTTTTTTTCTCCTTTTATACGTGTGCCCTTTATGTATGTGCGTGGGTGTGTGCCCAAGGTCAAAAGTTTGACCTTGGGCCCCACCACTATATTTCTTCTTTGATGATGAGGACACGGGCACTTACAGGGGAAAGTAAAAAAAAACTTCCTTTTAAACTCTACATGCAGAAGAGGTTTCGTCCAAACTTCACGCCAAATCTGATTTCCTTTTTTTTTTTTTTTTTTTTTTTTAATTTATGAAGAAACTTTCCTCTTTTATAGCAAAAACTCGAGGCATCGATCAACATGCATAACTGGTATTGGAATCGTAATACTAATGATTTCGATGTTAAAGTAGACATTTCAAACTTCCGAGGCACTATGCATCGGAAGACTTCGTTAATTGGCTCCACACGACCGAGCAAGTTTTTGATTACGAGAATATGGTGGAGAATCGAAAGGTGAAGCTTATGGCCATCAAGCTCAGAAAAGCATGCTTTGATTTGGTGAGAAAATCTGAAGTGTCAAAGAACTCGTGAAGGAAAGCTGTGTATCGAAACATTAGATAAAATGGAGGAGCTCAAGAAGAAGCATATCTTAAAAACGGAAGATATTGAGATCATTTTCCAAATAAGATCCAAAAACTAGAAAACTTTTTCAACCATATATTACAAAATAAAAGAAAACTAATCATTTTCTAGAAAATGATATTCCAAAAAATATTTTTTAGAAACAATACGTTTTCCGTGAAATAACAATACCCTAAATATGCATGCAAATCCACGTTTCAATCAGTCACCTCATGCCTCATGCGGAGCAAGTTTTTTATCCCATCACAGTCCCTTGCAATTGCAAGTATTCGATTTTAACTATTATCTTATCCCACCGCATAATAATATCAAGTCTTAAAATTAAATAAGCCTAATTAATGATTGTAAGAAGATAGAAACAACGTAAAGAAAGAATTGTCATAGGTAATAAAGAGATTATTGACATCTAAATTTGGATTACACGTTTAGTCACTTATTGCATAAAAAATTTTATGGATCAAAATTGACACCTAAACAAGAAATTTTAATTTTTTGCATTGCATTTTAGGCATTTAGACATTATAGGGCATGTCCGCATCCAATAAATTTCATCTAATCTAGCTTCATCGTGCTTGAATTTGAGAAGCCAGGGAAATACTTTCAGTCAGTACTCGAACTAGCAAAAAGCTTCAAGATATGCTCGATTATGAAAGAGGCAAGTAGATTGTGCGCATGGCATGGGTGACGACGAAGAAAATCAAGAAGACCAATCAATCCAGCAAATTCTCGGCCAGCCAAGAGAAGAGAATTGTGGAATGTTTTCAAAGTGCAGCAACTGAGAGAAATTACGAAATAAAAATAAGAGGAGCAAGCCGGATGAATGATTGCGGTAATGGGAAAGGAAATAGAGATTCCTCCATCAGCCTTACCATCGAATCTCCATCAAGCCGAGCGTCCTGCATCAACCTTCCACGGTTGATTCCAGCAGCATCAGTCTCCCCCCCAATCGTGCTTCAGATTGACGCCTAGCGAGCAACCTGCCGCTGTCTGAGATCTCCACTGTCCAGGCGTCCACTGCTTGAAGTCATCGTCCATAGCAACGCCTACGAGCTCCTGGTGACAATCTACATCTGGGCCTGTATATCAGCCTTCGTTGAGCCGAGTCTCAGCCGCCACTGTGAGCCACACCAGCGTTGCCCATGCTCGGTCTTGCACGGCCCTTGAAATGAACACGCCAGGCCTTGATCTTTCCGTGCAGGTTTTTTCGGTGCTCCAATTCAGTCCATCCGCGAAGCCTCGCTTGTTCCGTCATTGCAACTCAAGCCCACTGTTGCAGGCTTGCAGCTGCCATCTATGACTCATCAAGCCCACCTTGGGGATAAGATAGTCAAGGTTTGACTCATTTCATGCAATAGTTTTATTATATAATATAATTTTAAATGCATCATAAAAGTCGCCTATTATGATAATTTTAATATACTAACATGATAGTATTTAGAACTAATTCCATAATATGTCATTAAGAACTCATCATGCATATCATATAGCTGTATCATTCTTGCATGCCATTTAGTCATTTAATTAGTGCATATAAAACCAATCTCTGTCATACAGAATGTTAGGGTTCGTTTTGTAAGACTTGCATGTGAATCAAATAAAAAATTAAAAATTTATTAGTACAGATGGCATCTTAGTTAGTCCTAGTCCATCAATAACCATGCATTTTGCTTGCATATTTTCTCTTTCATAGTTTATAGAAAATTTGTGATGAGGGATAGCAAATTGCTTTGCTTGCTTAACATATCCAAATTCTTTAAAAATTATCTTTAATCCAATTACTGATTATTGGGCATCCCAGCCTATGCACTCGTATAATCAATCCTCACATGTCAGTGGCATAGGGTAACAAATAGATGACAACCGCATGCAAAACATTTTCAGAATAATGAATAAAGATACTAAAAGAGCGTTAAATTAATCTAGTAAAATCAAGTCTCCAAATCTGTTAAATCTTTCTTTCACAAAAGTAAAATGCAGTCCTACATTTTACTTTTGTCTAATTAACACATAATTGATCAATGGCAACTCCAAAAGGTAAGCTTAATTATATGTCAAATTGAGTACTAAGTTGCGATTAATAGATTTTGGTAAAGTCTATGCTAAGTGCCTTACCCTCATGGTCTAGCTTTGGGAAGGTCTAGCAAAAAAATATTTTGAGCTAATAGCTTTGCCAAATTTGAGATGACTATAAAAGTTTAGTACTTTATATTGGGCAAGTTTGAAAATTCAAGTTAGAATTTGAGCCATCCTTACGATTTGTGCATAATTAAGCTGTGTTTATTATATAAAGTTTTCAAGGTTAAATGAGGAAAGAATATTGGTAAAAACACTAAAGATAGAAAATCTTTTGGAGGAATAAAGAAAGAACTAGAGGAAAAGAAGGCTAGCCATATCTATTGCTCCCCCAACCGAAATGTGGAGCAAAAGAATTTTGCCATATCTCATCCAAAAATCCATTAATCACGGGCTGTCACTCATTTTATTTAGGACTATAAAGTACTTGGATTGGTAAAATAGCCATCCCTATGTGTGCGTCTTATTACAGTCTCCCAAATGAGTGTTGGGGAAACAAGGGGTTTAGAGGTAATGTTGAGTTGAGGGCCAATGGTCCTCAATCATCATGAGCCATCTCAAATTCTTCCATCTCCCGAGTTTTTTTATTATTTTCTGGAAATAAAGACTCGGGCTAGGTCCTTGGGCTTAGTCCGAATTTGGACCCAGCTTGGACCTTGCAGGTCCAAGTGACAGAAAACATGAAAGGCCTTAAAACGAAATGCACGTATTTGCTCAAGTCCAATTCAAATTCATCAAACCTATTCAAGCCCAAAGCTTATTAAGCCTAATTAAATCCAAAACTTACTAATCTGACTATGAACTAAACAAGCCCAACTTAAACCCATTTGTCATTCTCTGTTATACCCCTTTAATTCTCCTTTATCATCAACGATGTTCTTCCTATCGGCTGAGTTAATTACACCTATTTTCTTTTATTGTGTATATAATATATATATATATATATATATATATCTCTCTCTCTCTCTCTCTCTCTACTTCTATTTTATATACCCATCCATACATAATTCTACTCCTCCTTGATTTAAAAAGTAGTAGCAGGCTAGCAGTGGCCCAGGGGTGATGACGACGAGAGGTAAGGGAAGCTAGCTTAAGCATTTCAGAGATTGGAACCTTGTAACTGTCATGCCCCGAACTCCGAGACACGTGAAACAACCCACCATGGTCATGTAAATGCGACATTCCCAAGTAGTGTCATCGACCCAAATTAATTTATTAAGCACATGTGAAACGTATTAAGAAACCCCTGACAAAATAAGTACGGGATAGAACAGCAGGAATAAAATCGATTTAATACAAACAAACATACTGTCATAGAATCAACCAAGGTTTACATATAGCCAAAATGGGTCAGAGCCTATGTGCATCAAAAAGGGTCAGTCTGCACACTAGGGATCAGTAAACAAAAAAAAGAATGAACAGTCCTAAGACTACTAGTCGGACTCGTTCTTCGATTCCCTCATCTTCTTGGCTCTACGACTCCTCGACCAATTGCACCGACAGTCCACCACTCTCTGCTGCGATCGCCATCTACGGCCCTGAAATATTTTTTCCAAAATGGGGTGAGACATTGTCTCAGCAAGTTCACCCCTCCTAAGCCCTTATTAGAAAATAAATACACCCCAGAATGACCTAGCCACAACATCAAGAAGACTTACCTTGCATTAGTCCTCACTTGCAAGTTAGCACAGTTCATATCATTCAATCACGTGCAAATGTGACAATTAAATGATCAAGGCACAATCACATCATCAACCATTTAACCACTTGGATCGTCTCAGCGATCAATCCGCTCGGCCGATTACATGTCATTCTAACAAATCAATCAATGCTACCAACCACGACCCTAAAGGCAAGCTTAACAATCGGTGGCAATCCCAGCCCTACTCGGCACGACCTTCAATGAGGTGGTAAATCACGACCTCGATAGGCACGACCTCTAATAGGTGGTTCATCATGGCCCCACTAGACATGACCTCTCATAGGTGATTCATCACGACCCTATTAGGCACGATCTCTAATAAGTGGTTCATCACGGCCTCGCTAGGCACGGCTTCTAATAGGTGGTCAATCACGGCCAAATCCCCAAAAATTCCTACACATGAAATTTTTACACATAACTCCTATTAATCGCAATTACACTCAATTCGCCACAATCAAGCATCAAATTTAAATTCTAACAGTGCAGTAGCGATTAACACGAAATTCTGAGCAACCGGGGCTAAAAATAAAATTTTTCTTTTTTTAATTAATTTTGGAATATTATATATTATTTTAATTCTCAGAATTTCAAAACATTTAAGTAATTCTAAATTAAAATCCATTTATGTCACATCACCACTTAACATTAATTAAACCACTTTTAACCTTAATTAAACCCAATTTAACTTAATCCAATCTACTAATCCAACTTATAATAAAATATTCGAGTTTGGGACACCTGGAGTGCCATAACTTGGCACGAGGGGACACTTAAGTGCCATAACTTTAAAACGGTACATTTAAGTGTCACTTGTTTTTTCAAATGGGACACTAAAGTGCCACCTCCGGCGACCCTTACCGGAAATCCTACGTGGCACGTTTTTATTATTTTTTAATGCTTGCGTGGTCACCGAGAGCTGAGTCGGCTCGACTCAGCAGAAATGATGTCGTTTACATAATAAAAAAATTAATTAAATTAAATTAAAAAAAAAAAGGGGGGACGAAGGGGGCGAGCAATTTGAGGGCCCGTAACCCTCGCCGGATCCGGGCGAGGGCCGCGACCCTCGCCGCAGATGGGCGAGGGCTCGCGGGCCCTCGCCGCGATTCGGCGAGGGCTCGCGGCCCTCGCCGCTGGTCGGCCGGGGGCCGACCCCGCCCCCTCCCCCTCCGTCGCCGGCCCTTCCCGGCGAAGGCGGGAAGGCGGCGACGGCGAGGGCTCGGCCCTCGCCGCCCGCCTCCTTCGTCCCTTTTTTTTAAATTTTTAGAATATTTTTAATTAAAATTAAGTTTTAATTTAATTTAATTAATTTTTTTTTATTATTTTTACACGTCGATGTGAAAACGACGTCGTTTTTACATTTTTTCGCCACGTTAGCATGCAAAACGACGCCGTTTTGGACCTCCATCGCCGGAAAATTGCCACGTCAGCCATTTGGCTGGATTTTCGTCGGAGTGGCACTTAAGTGTTCTATTTAACTCCGATATTGGCACTTAAGTGTCCCATTTTAAAAAAAAATGGCACTTAAGTGTACCGTTTTAAAGTTATGGCACTTAAGTGGCCCCCCGTGCCAAGTTATGACACTCCAGTTGTTCTTTACTCTAAAATATTCTAATCTATCCACCTAAACATGCTTAATTTAAACTAAACACACTTAGAGTATCATTAACACTCTAATCAAGGATTAGTGAGATAAACTCACCCGATTAACACGCCGCTTAGCTCAAAACGACGAGGGCGATGCCGGGACCGACTTTCTCCAAAGCGAGCCTAGCATCCGGGCCGGGAAGCCGGCCAAAACGGGCCCAAAGCCTGCTGCCATACCCATTTTTTTTTCAGATCTGGATCGGGGTCGGAGCAGGCCGAACGGCGGCTGTTTCAAGCGGAGGAACGGTAGAGGAGAGGGGTGGCTGGTGGCGGCGACTCACGGCCGTGGCTAGCGGAGGACGACAGCAACGGAGCAACGCGGCTGGACGAAGCAGGACGGCATCGCGGCTGGGGGAGGCGAGGCGAGGCGCGCGCGGGCGCGAGGTGTCGCGCGGATGGGCGGCGGACGGTGCGTGAGGTGGCGGCAAGCTCCGACGACGGCATGCGGCGGCGAGCCTCGGCTGGTTCTCCCTCTGGTCGAGCTCCACAGGCGGTTACTCCTGTCACGCCCCGATCCTCGGGCATGTGCACAACCCTTACCTTCGGTCGATTTTAAAATGCGATATCCTAGGACTAAATATCGCCGACCCTTTCTTTTTACTTATATGCACATGCGGAAGCAGTTATAAATCCCCAGACAATAAAACAATGGAATAAAAAAGTAGGCCATAATTTTATTTATTGAAATTCGCAAATATACAAGTTCTGGGTTCACAAAGAGGATAGGACCAAGCTCGGGATCATCATCCCAGTCCTCCTCAAGTCTTTTACCCCTAGACTCAATTTCTTCAAACTCTTCGTCTCCTTCTTCTCGCTCATCTTTAACTTCAAATGCTGGCCAACCTTCGGGAAATCTAGGGGCCTGAAATATAATCCCACAACCGGGATGAGACTATATCTCAGCAAGTTCTACCCCCTAAGACACGATTAGTAAACTAATACACCTTAGGGCTGCCTAAGCACAACATGAGTTAGAGGACTTACCTTGGCCTTAGATTCCACCTACATGTTAGCACATATCAAATAGGCACCCAAGTAATCACATCACAGATCCAAGTATCGATCAAATCGACTTAGTCGATCGCATGCCAACAAGACCACTCATGGTCATTCTCAATCAATCAATCAATTCACCGCAACACCAGATCAAAACAATGATCAATCGACCTAGTCGATTTCATATCCTACAGACTAAGCAATTCCCACAATGCATATCAAGATGTCGAGCACACGTGCATTCTCTTAGGCACTAGTTCGCCAAAGTGATGCATCAAATCACCGAGCCCACGTGTCTCTTTTATGATGCCATACTTAAATCTCTGGGCTCACGTGCCTTCTCCAAAGTAATGCATCAAGTCACTGAGCCCACGTGCCCTTTTTACGATGCTCGGGCCCACGTGCCTTCTCCAAAGTGATGCATCAAGTCACCGAGCCCACGTGCCCCTTTTACGATGCCATACTCTGTCACCGAGGTTCAATGGCTTTACGGTCCCACTCGACCTTTTCAAGATTCAATGGCTTTATGGTCCCACTCGACCACTTTCAAAATTTAATGGCTTTATGGTCCCACTCGACCCTTTCAAGATTCAATGGCTTTACGGTCCCACTCGACCAATTTCAACACTTAGTGGCTTTATGGTTCCACTCGACCTTTCTCAGTAATTAAATCAGTATGAAATAAAGCTTAATTAAATAAACGGACCGCAACACGACAATCAGCACGAAATTCCGATCACCGGCCATCTCGAGTGAATTTCCGGAAAATAAATAAATAATTAAATTAATTTCGAGAATTAATTTAATAAATACAATAAATTCAATTTAGCACAATATAAAAATTAATTAAATAAATGGTCTGCGCCACAATCATCAGCATAAAATCCTGGTCGCTGGCCATCCCAGTTGAATTTCCGGGAAATAATTAATTAATTAAATTAATTTCAAAAATTAATAATAAATTCCTAAAAATTCACCTAGGCCCGATTTATTAAATTGACACCCGATAAGGGATGGGAAAAATCCCAAGAAGCATCCAATAAATAATATGACATGTCTACTAGTTAAATGCACAATCAATTTAATTAACATGCATCAATAAGTATTTAATTTAATTATCTTAATCTAATCTAACCACCTAATTGCAATTAAATAAATCTAAACAACCCTAGGCATCATTAGCAAACTAAGAAGGCATCAGTGAGTAAAACTCACTTGGCAAAGCGAATATCGAAAACCGCAACGGTGACACGATGGTGGCCGAAACTCGGGTTTTTGGCGACGTTGATGAACACTTAGGCCGGGCCTAGAAACTTGCAAGCCCGCAGGAACTCTAGGCTTCAAGATTGAACTGAAACAAAACTGAACTGGGCCTGAGAGATTGAAATTGCTGGGCTAAAATTGGACCAAGATACCGCATGGAGTTGGGCTGTAATTTACGTGGACTTCAAGTGGGCCGAAGGAAGCTCGAGCCAATTGAAATCGGCCACAAGCATGCTGCTGGGCTTGAAATCTTCAGACGTGAAGTTGGACCGATTCGCTGAGGCCTCAGTGGAAGGGAACGGCAAGATGAAAGCTGGGCCGCGGGCGTGAAGGCGCTGAATTGATTCGGTCTTCAATGGAGCTCCACGACAAGGGTTTTGACCGAGAGAAGACGTGGCCAAAGAAGCTGGACTTCGGTGAGCTTGCAAGCGCTAGACTCTTCGATTATGGAGAAGCAGCTAACGTCCAGTTGGTGGGGTTCTTTGGGGGGTCAACCGAGTGGTAATTGTTGATTGAAGATGGGCGCACGCTGGACGAGTGACAGCTACTGCTTCGTTCGGTGCTGCTCGGTCAACAAGATGGAGAGCTAGGCTTCGGTCGTGGCAGGCAGCAACACGTGAAGGGAGAACTCGGTGGAAGTGCCGTGCATGGGATGAGTTGTAAGGGCGCACGAAGGGGTTCGGTGGAGTGGCAAGCTGACGATGACGATGGCGGTGGAGCACGCGTGTGGCGATCTTCACGCCGCTAACTGTTTCTGCGAGCTAGCTTCCTCGATCGATGCATCCGCGTGACTGGGAGGGGATGAGATGCTGATGGATGGGCGGAGAAGGATGGGTGAACGTGGGGGTGATGGTGGAGATGGAATGATGAAGATGGAGAATGATGATGGGGATGAAACGGCAAATGCGGTGGGGAGCGTGCGTGCGGTCTGTCCAGAAGAAAAGAAAAAGAAGCAGCTCCCCCCTTCGCTGAAACAGAAGCCATGAAGAAGGTGGGGTCGGTCGAGCTTGTCCAACAAGCTAAAAGAGAGAGGAAAAACACCAAAAGTCCACAAAGATGATCTAGTCCATTGAATGCTTGGTTCCCCTTTCGGCTAGCACAAATATCTCAATGTTCCCATATTTTTTTTTTATACCAATATCCATCCAATCATCCACTTTAAGGTCCCAAATTTCTGCCCCTTTTCTAATTTCGAATTTCACTAATTTAATTGCAATTTCTTTGCTCAATTTCCCAAATTGAGGTCCAATTTTGATGTAGAAAAATCCCAAACAATTTCCTATAAATCTCTAACACTCACAGGCTCGGTCTGAAAGTCTAATTTTCCATCAATTTAGCCAATTTGAATTTCTGCCAAAATTCCGCGACGTCCGAACCCAATTTCCGTAAAAATCCTAAACTCGCAGGAATTTCCTCAAAAGGTGAGTCAACGTTCCTAGGATGGCTTGTGACACTACAGAACTTCCAATTTCTGAAATCGAACTCGAATTGATGGTTAATTTCACTTCGACGCGCGTTTAGTGTGACCTAGGCTACCGGATAGTTTTCAAAACTTTTCAGGGCAATTGACTCGTGGTCGATTTTCTTCGAACCATAATGAACCCACTCGACACATTGGCGACTCTCGATTGTCGTGAAAATCTCGAGGATTCAAATACGGACACAGGGTACCAAAACGATATTAAAATCAAATTAGTGCCGGTCGATGAGAGTTTTCCAATTTAGTGGAATCACCCACGATCGGTCATTCATCTTAGTCGAACCGATCTATCTCTAATTTCAAATCGGTTTTATACTGTGTTGCAATGATCTCTAAAGATGAACACGGTCGAGAAGTCGATCCCCGGTCGAATTCTCAAATCTATTTGCCTTAAAGTCCTTAATAGCTTACCTAGCTAGTCTAGTTATCTCGTGAGTAGCCAACTCAGAGAAAAACACTGTAGTTGCGCCGATAAAATGCCCAATCTATCTAATCGAAATCAGAACGCAAAAATCTGGATGTCACAACTCCCTCCTTCGTACGGTCCCAACTCAAGGATGAAGAAGAAGACTCAATCCCCTTTTCTCTCTCTTCCTTTTCCTTTTTCTCTTTTCCTTTTTCTTTAATCCATCTAGGGTGGCCCACCATGACATCACTTGATGATGTCATGGTCCACTATCTCAAATCCTCTACAACTCTCTTCAATGGGTGCATTTTATTTTCCCCCCGAGGCCTAAAACTTTGTACACTAATTCCTTCAATTCCATTTGATTCTCTTCCAATTGAGTCCATAAAATTAATCCAATGTCACCACACTTTAATTCACACCCTCACTTGTCCTTAGAACCTTCTTGAGTCTCAATTGTGCGATCAAAGGCGGGCCTACTAATTTCTCGAGCCAAATTAGCCATTCTCTGATTTAATTCACTGAAAAACTCTGATTGCATTAAAAATCTTCTGAGGATGAGTCAATGATCCTAAAATGATTTGTGAAA
The DNA here is from genome assembly GCA_014182555.1 of Eucalyptus erythrocorys. NCBI lineage: Eukaryota > Viridiplantae > Streptophyta > Magnoliopsida > Myrtales > Myrtaceae > Eucalyptus > Eucalyptus erythrocorys. The sequence continues at coordinate 50,734,708 of CM024602.1, forward strand.
TCTCAATTTTCACGGTTAATTTCAATCTAGTGCAATTCCAGTACGTCCTAACCTACCGGGTAGTTTTCAGGGAAATTTTCTTGCATCCGACCTGAGGGTGATCAGTCCCCAAGTCTGACACGTTAAAATCCCTTAATTGCTCCGCTCAATAAGCTAGTTCCCTCATGAGTGGCCAACTTAGAAAGTCGAACTAAATGCACAGATGAAATGCCCGACTCAAAACAGCTGAAAATAGAATTGGAAAATCGGGATGTCACAGTAACACCCTTTCTCTAGTCCTCTATCAACCAAATTAATTACACATTCCACCAAATGAACTTCATTAAATGTTTGAACAAAAAAAGAAAATGTTGTTCATTTACATAAACCCCAGGTGCAATTCTCTGCAAACAATCCAAAATTCATTTCCTCTTATCACCGGACCAAAGCAAGCTCTAATCGTCAGCTAGCCTTTTTGTCATTACCCCTGCTGATCTTCTCGTACCGTTTCAGCAAGGTGCTATTGTCTCCTAATTTCCATCCCGGACCAGAGGTCTAGCGAATCAACTACGGATTTCAAATGGGCCCAATCTGAAGAAATCATTGGGCAAGCACTCGAAGAGGCAGGCCAAACCGGAAGCCGACGGTGATGATCTCGAGGTTGATTTCCGGGATTTCAAGGACGAGTTTGAGTCGAAGAACTTGTCGAAAAATGGAGATTTGGTCTAGATCCGGCGAAATCTAAGGCGGAGATAGTAAGAGGGTAAGAAAGATAGTGACGGATTAGCCGCTTTTGATAATATCAAGATGCTTGACATTTATGTGAAGGGTCATGACGTGGGCGTTATCGTTTCAGTCGGTCGAGACTGCTATAACTCTTCCAGGTGCGATGATTCTTCAAGCGACTATCCCTAGCTCAGATTAGCTGAATTCCCCACATTTAGCATGAAGAATTTGCTGTGGCCGGCTGCAATTGCCATGACCAACCGTTGGCTATTTGCCAACAGCAAGTTCACTGCGGCAGTCTTGGCATACGGCCGAACTGTCGCAGTTGACTATGGTGAAGATGTTCTTGGTGCTAGACATGGGGAATTCAGTTGGTGCCGTAGATAATCGCTATGGGTGTCAAAATGGGTCATTGACCCATTTATAGACCCATTTATAGTTAAATGGGTCGTTAATGGGTCAAGTTTACACCCATAACGGGTTTTAAAAGTTAAAAGACTGAAATAAATGGGTCTTAAATGGGTCTGACAGCAGACCCATTTATGACCCACTTATCAACTCACAAGTAAACCCATTTACTCTCTTTCTCTCACGTCTTCGTCTTCTCGCTTACCCTCCATGATCCATTGTACGACTACAAGCACTCCTTCTCCTTGCGTCGAGAGGCCGAGAGCCGGGTTCGATTACTTGTTCAAGGTGGTGCTGATCGGCGATTCCGGGGCCGGCAAATCCAACCTCCTCTCCCGATTCACCCGCAACGAGTTCTGCCTCGAGTCCAAATCCACCAACCACAAGGTTCGGGCATCTGATGGGTCGTTTCTTGACTCTGATCATGGTCGTGTCGGTCTCGCCGAGTTGTCCGATTTGGGCGGCTGGCTTTTCGTCTGGGTCGCGTGCGTGCGTGCGAAGTTTTGGATCTTTTGCGGTCTCGGATGATGTGGTGACGTTTATGTGTTTTGGGTGCGGGGTTTGCGTTGCAGCATCATTGCCGGAGAAGATCGGACTGCCGGCGAAGCCATCGCTGCGGGGGAGTAACTGGGTCATTGACGCCTCTCATTGCCAGGGCTGCTCCTCTCAATTCACCTTCATCAACCGCAAGGTTCGGGCGTCTGATGGGTCATTTCTTGATTCTGATCATGGTCGTGTCGGTCTCGTCGAGTTGTCCGATTTGGGTGGTTGGCGTTTCGTCCAGGTCGCGTGCGTGCGTGCGAAATTTTGGATCTTTCGCGGTCTCGGATGATGTGGTGACGTTTGTGTGTTTTGGGTGCGGGGTTTGCCTTAAGTGATTCATTTGTCAACTGGAAGTGACATCCTATTTGGCTCGAACAAGTTCATAAGTGACTCTGGATTTTATGTTGGTTGTTTACATTGTGACTAGGTGTCTCTGAATGTAAATTAAAACCCACAAGCTTATATCCAAACTTAGGCACATCTGAATTTTTATTTTATTTTTCAATAAAACACCTAATAGTATACAGTGCTGCCATATTGTAAGATTAGAAATTAGATGGGGCAAAATCAGATACTTTCTAGCCCTTTTGCTAGAGTGGGCCAAGGACTGTTGAGAACAGAATAATTTGAGAATATTATTGTTCCCCCTTCTTGTTATTGAAAAGACGATTGAAGTCAACTTGTGAGCAACGTAAATCCTGTTTGGAGTAGCTTAAAATTTTTGGCTGTTTCTCTCTTTTGAGACATTGACTATAACGAAAGTTGTAATACTACTGAGGTAGTGACTTTCTTTTATGTATTATCGGCAAATATGATGCTCGCTCCGAGGATCCAAGCGCTTGGTTAGCTGTTATTGTATTGTGTGATCTTGGCGTACATGAGAACTTTCATCGTAAATTCATTTTCAATAGGGTTGGACACTCGCTCTTTGTTGCATCATGCTTGGTTTGATTTGTGTGCAACTTGTGTATCATTCATTGATCATCCCCATCTTGTTGTTGTGTTTGAATGTGGTTTCATTTATTGTTGGTTACTATTTGCTTATGCTCATGGTCTACTCGGTAGTCGCAAATTGATTTCTTGTTTCATAAAATGATTTGACAAAGGGAACTATGAGAAAGTCTGTGAGATGTGTCACATAACTCTCAATAAGATAGCGATCTTTGATGATAATGGCACCATTACCCCGGTGGAGTAAGGATCGGTAGGTATTCGAGATACTTAACTTTGTAAGAGCAATTTCTTTGTCATGCCTTGTCTCTATTTTGGTGTTCAGATTTATGGAGGAGTGACGCATTTGCGGGTACTCTGCTATGACAACAAGGGGTTGTCTGGAGAGTGATTTCGAGATAATTGCTGACCTTCTTCTCAAAGCTGCCCAAATTGCCAGCACAATCCAAAGGGGGCACGGCAAGCTGCGAAGGCTTTTCGAAGGGTCTTGAGCAATAAGGAGATTGTTGAGCTTCAAAATCGTGTGGAGGCCTTTGCAAGCCGGTTTGCCATGCCGGGTTTTGACTTCGAATGGTTCTAATGGTTTGAGGATGCTATCTTAGTGCAGCATCAAGCCGTTTGTAATGTGCATTGAGTATTTTGAGAATTTAGTTGTTTATATGTCAAATTGGTGGCACGGACATTAATGGTGCAAGATGTTGCTTGTGTCATCATGGGAAAGAACAAAACATCGGGGATCTTTTTATTTATCTCGGGAAAGGTAGAGGTTTTGTGCCACATGCATGAGGCGGAGGGAACTTAAAGATTTGTGTCGGCCGGTTGCGAGCTTTTGCCAACCTTTGGTCTCTCTTTCCATGGACATTACACGAGAGCGGGGATTCCCAGCTTAACAGCCGATGCCTTACAACATTGTGCCCATTGCTTAAGAGGGTGATCGCGCTATGTTGATATGTTTATATTGATGGTCCCTCTTTACCTTCATGCTGCTGCCTCGTTCCTGCTGAAGTGGAACGGTACCAGGAAGACTCAATTTCTAGTTCATGGAAGACTGCAGATTCTGAGATGCCTCAAGAATTTGATGATCACCAGCGGCTGGGGGGAATGCCATTCAGTAAGACAGTATTTTGGGCAGTGGGAGGGATGGTCTTGACTGGAGGACTGCTGGTTATAAGGTGACTCTACTCTCCTTTGCACCCTAAAGTATGAATAGTTCAGGTGTTACATAAAAATAGGAACAAAACATTCATCACCTATTTGTTGATTTCTTAGCTGGATTTCCTTGAACTCTGTGATCTCTCTCTGAACCAATGGTCATGTGTCACGTGACCATTTCCAATGTTTGCTCGGGGTTGCTCAATTACTTTTTTTCCAAGGAAGGACTTGAAACTTGGATAGTATGTATTTTATCAAACCACAAATGTAAGTGATATATGAAATGTGTTTGCATAGTTGGTGCTGAAAATTAGCTTAAGCATCTTATAAGTTATGTTTTTAGTAGCTTTTGATCTTTGTAGGTTGTTTCAGTTACTGTGAGCAGTGCTTTGTTTACTGGCTGAATTCTGGTTTGCCATGCACCTTGAGTATGGGTCTGCACAAGAAAGAAGATGCTGTCCTGTTCGTGTAGCGTTTCTGCAATTTGGAAAGAAAATTTCATGATATAACATAATTTCCCTCCGGAATCTTATCATAACTTAATAAATAAGTCGTCGTTAAGAGCAATCTTTTTCTTGTCTCTCACATATCATACAATGGAGGGACTCCAGGAATTTGATTTTAGAACTCGAGACTGTTGTTTTCGGGATTTGGTTGAATAAATTGCTGAAGGCTATTATTTTGCTTTCATCTCATGATTTTGGATGCTCAAAACTAGGGCGTGCTTCTGGTATGTAGTAGTCAGCCAAAGAGAAAAGCATGTTGGTTAGGGTTTCTCAGATAAATCACATAATTTTGATGCACTGTTGTTCGTTTTATAATACAAAGAGTATCCATCTGATTCTGTATTTATGGTCTGTCATTTAGGGTCTTACTGGCATTCAAGTTTTGTTTTGTATCTTTGAATGTACTTCATCCTTATTTACAGCAGGAGGAGGAGCAACAGTCACTACCAAAAAATTGTTGCTATTTAGCCTAGTGCAAGGAGACTGGACTGGGAAGCTACAGTTTGTGGCCTCTATAGGACTGGGAAGCTACAGTTCCATGCACGTGATGATGAGATTGTGCAACAATGTGACAAAGTAATGAGGACATTAACTTTTATAGTTCTAAGTTTCCCCTGAGACTCACATAATCCAGCATATTTTTTTTTGGTTTTTGATGTGCATAGTTAATATCTTGTTGCATGTAATATTTGCTTCAATAATGCACTTTTGACATGTAACTTCTTTTTTGGGGCTTCCGTCAAGGATTAGGTGCTGTGGATCCAAACGTGTTGGGTATTATGTGTATCATCAAATGTGGACTCCACACACATTATGCCACATCTATTTTATAAACAAGTTTAAATAGGTCCGGCCGCCAGCCGTTGTCATGGCCGGCGACTGGCCAAAGAAGAAGAAGAAGAAAAAATAAAAAGAAAAAAGAAAAATTATATTTAAAAAAATAATAATTAATTTTTAAAAAATAAGAAATAATTAAAATTCGATTTTTTAAAATAATTATTTTAAAAATTTTAAAAATTGTCCATTAAATTTGTGTTGTATAAAATTATTTTAGCAATATCATTTTTTAAATGTATATTTATATATAATAATAAATTAAGTTTAGTTAAATGGGTCGGGTATGGGTCAAAATTTTTGCATTGCAATAAATGGATCATAAACGGGTTAAATGGGTCGATTTGGGTCGGACCATTTATGACCCGACCCAAACCCGACCCGACCCACCCGTTTAACGGGTCTATTAATCGCTTGAAGACTGATCGTGCTCAGAAGAGTTCTCGACCGATCAAAATCAATAATGCTGTGCAGAGCACGGCTCTTTACGAGAGTTCGTAATGATTGCACAAACAGTTAAAATGGAGCCCCTATAAATCTATAGCACTTTGGTGGGTTGAGAGTTTTTGCTTTTCATTGTCCACATTGATACACATCTGGTTGTGGAGATTCGATTTAATTTGCTTACCGCTTATGATATTACAAAACTTTTATGGATGCCAGCCATAGATGACCATATCTAGATATTCATTGATTCTATGCATTGTCCTTCTGGAGTGGTAGTTGATAGTCTAATGCTACGAGTACTATGACCAATTAAGTTTTGAATCGAGTCCTAAGTAGTTTACTCCAGAAGAAGTAAATGCAGCTCAAAGCTTATTATAGCAAATATACCCAACAAAAAATCCAGCTTGCCATCTTTAACTCCTCGGTCTTCCAATCGCAAAGCGTTTATACGGAATGCTGAATCAAATACGTGTGTGTCGAGTACCGGTGAAGGAAGCTTTGATGAGTTATTAGTACTTGATAACTCTCTCCGATGGAAAACATTCTATATCTTGCCATGTTTACGCTCTGCTATTTAAGGTGTTTGCTTTGGCCTGTGGTCAGGCACGGTGCAAAGACGAAAGTTCGTAGCAATTGCAAAAGAGGCTGTGCTTTCCCGTTCCCATTGTGGCTTTTCATTATTCCTTTTGAAAAGCCAAATAAGTGTGTTTCGTAAAGACCTGTGCTCTACGCCGCATTATTGATTTCAATCGGTCGAGAACTCTTTTGGGTGGGATCAGTCTTCAAGCAATTATCCGCAGAACTAGCTGAATTCCCTATATCTGGCACAAAGAACATGTTCACCACAGTCGATTGCAACACTTTGGCTATATGCCGAGGCTGCTACGGTGAACTTGTTCTCGGCAAATAGCCAACGGTTGGTCGCAGCAATCGCAACCAGCTACAGCGAACATGTTCTTCATGCTAAATATGGGGAATTCAGCTAATCTGAGCCACGGCCAGTCAGCTTGAAGACTCATCACTCCTGGAAGAGTCATGGCAGTCTCTACCGATCAAAACGATAATGCCCATGTCGTGACCCTTGACAAAAATATCAAGCATCTCGATGTTATCACAATCGGTTATTTCGTCATTGTCTCACTCTCTCACGTCTCCGCCTTAGATTTAGCTAGATTTAGACCGAATCTCCATCCTTCCACAAGCTCTTCGACGCCGACTCGCCACCATCCTCAACTCTTGAGTCTCTAGCTCAGACTCGTCCTTGAAATCCCGGAAATCAACCTCGAGATCATCTTTTCCACGCACCGATGGCTTCCGGTTTGGCCTACCTCTTTGAGTGCTTGACCGACGATTTCTTTGGATCGGGCCCATATGAAATCCGCAGTCGATTCGCGAGACCTCTGGTCAGGGATGGAAAGCAGGAGACAATAGCACCTCGCACAAACGGTACGAGAAGACCAACAGCAGCAACAGAAAAAAAAGCTGGCTAACTAACTATCAGAGCTTGCTTCGGTTTGGTGATCGGAGGAAATGAATTTCGGATGGTTTGCGGAGAATTGCATTCGGGGTTTTTATATAAATGAACTTTTTTATTTTTTTTTTGTTTGAATATTTAATGAAGTTCGTTTGGTGGGATACGTAATTTATTTGGTTGACAGAGGAGTGGAGAAAGGTTGTTACAAAATTCCAATCTCTGATGCTTAAGCTGGCTTCGACTACCTCTCGTCACCATCATCCCCTAGCCCCTAGCTACTACTGTTCAAAATAAAGAGGAGTAGAATTGTGTGGTGATGGGTGCATAAAATAGAATTAGAGAGAGAGAGAGAGAGAGAGAGAGAGAGAGAGAGAGAGAGATAATAAAATAGGTGTAATGCACTCAGCCGAAAAAGAGCAACAACTCAAATTGATTAGAGGAGAAGAAAAGGGGTGCGAGGGACAATGTCAAAATGAATTTAAGTTGGGCTTGTTTAGTTCATAGTCGGATTAGTAAGTTTTGGATTTAATAAGGCTTAATAAGCTTTGGGCTTGAGGCTTCATGAGCTTGGGCTTGAATAGGCTTGATGAGCTTAGATTTTAAAATGGACTTGAGCAATAAGCTCATTTCATTTATAAGGCCTTTCATGTTTTCTGTGACCTGGACCTGCGAGGTCCAAGCTGGGTCTAATTTCGGACTAAGCCCAGGGGCCTAGCCCGAGTCTTTATTTTCGGAAAATGATAAAAATTCGGGAGATGGAAGAATTTGAAAGAACTCATGCGATTGAGGACCTTTGGCCCTCAACTCAACATTACCTCTAAACTTCTCTTTTCCCCAACACTCATTCGAGAGTGTTGTGACAAGATGCACACATAGAGATGGCTATACTACCAATGTAAGTAGCTATCCTTACTTTCTAGTCCCAAATAAATTGAGTGAAAGCCCATGATCAAAGGATTTTGGGGCAGGACTGTAGTAAAATTCTTTTGCTCCACACTCAGGCTGGGAGAGGAATAGATATGGGTAGCCTTCTTTTCCTCTTGTTCTTTCTTTATTCCTCCTAAAAATTTTCTAGCTTTATTGTTTTTACCAATATTCTTTCCTCATTTAACCGTGAAAACTTCATATAATAAACATAGCTTAGTTCTGCACAAACCGTAAGGATGGATCAAATTCTGACTGAAATTTTCAAAGTTGCCCAATACAAAGCACTAGACTTTATAGTTATCTCAACTCTGGCAAGCCGTCAGCTCAAATATTTACAAAATTCTAGCGCATTGATATTATTTTGTCACGACCTTCTTGTAGCTGAACCACGAGGGTAAGGCGCTTAGCACATACTTTCACACATTGATATTAATTTTGCACAAACCCTAAAATTGGACCAATGTATTTTACTTGAATTTTCATAGTTGCCCAATATAAAGCACTAGACTTTATAGTTATCTCAAATCTGGCAACTCGTTAGCTCAAATATTTACAAAATGCTGGCACGTTGATATTATTTTGTCATGACCACGAGAGTAAGGCTTTTCGCATGTGAGGGTTGATCATGTAGGTATGCAAATAGGGAATGTACACTTTTAGGTACTTTTGTTCATTATTTTGAAAATGTTTTACATGCAGTCATCGTCTATTTGTTATCCCTTCATGAACATGTGAGGTTTGATCATATAGGTACGCAAGTAGGGAATGTAACGTTCAATAATATTACAAAAGATTTTTAAAGAATACGGATAGACTTAGCAGGCAAAGCAAATTGCTATCCATCATCACAAAAATTTCTGTAAACTATGATACAGAAAATATGCAAGCAAAATGCATGGTTGTGGACGGACTAGGACTAACTAGCATTCATCTATACTAATCTTTTTTATTTTATTTATTTAATTAACATGCAAGACTTAAGAAACGAACCCTAACATTCTGTATGACAGAGATCGATTTTACATGCACTAATTTAATAACTAAATGGCAAGCAAGAAAAATATAATTGTATGATATGCATGATGAGTTTTTAATGACATACTATGAAATTAGTTCTAAATACTATCATGTTAGTATATTAAAATTCTCATAATAGGCGACTTTTATGATGCATTTAAAATCATATATTAAAATAAGACTATTGCATGAAATTAGTCAAACCTTGACTACCTTATCCCCAAGATAGACTTGATGAGTCACGAATGGCAGCAACAGTGGGCTTGGGTTGCAATGGGGGCAAGACAAGCTAGGCCTCGCGGATGGACTGAATTGGAGTGCCGGAAAAACCTGCAGGGAATGATCAAGGCCTGGCGTGGTCGTTAAATGGCTGTGCAAGACCCGAGCATCGGCAACGCTGGCGTGGCTCACGGTGGGGGCTGAGATTCAGCTCAACAAAGGCTCGTACACAGGCATGGATATGGATTGTCGCTGGGAACTTGTAGGCGCGGCTATGGACGATGACTTCAAGCGGTGGATCCCTGGACAGTGGAGATCTCAGAGAGCGGCAGGTTGCTTGCTGGGCGTCGAATGAAGCACGATGGCTGGGAGACTGATGTTGCTGGAATCAACCGTGGAAGGTGATGCAGGACGCTCGGCTTGATGGAGATTCGATGGCGAGGCTGATGGAGCAAATCTCTATTTCCTTTCCCATTACCGCAATCGTTCACCCGGCTTGCTCCTCTTATTTTTCTTTCTTTATTTCTCTCACTTGCTGCACTTGAAAACATTCCACAATTCTCTCCTCTTGGCTGGCCGTGAATTTGTGGATTGATTGGTCCTCTTGATTTGCTTCCTTGTCACCCATGCCATGCGCACAATCTACTTGCCTCTTTCATAATCGAGCATATTTTGAAGATATTTGCTAATTCGGGTGCCGTCTGAAAGTATTTCCCTGGCTTCTCAAATTCAAGCACGATGAAGCTAGATTAAATGAAATTTATTGGATGCAGACATGCTCTATAATGTCCAAATGCCTAAAATGCAATGCAAAAAAATTAAATTTTCTTGTTTAGGGGTGGATTTTGATCCCAAAATTTTTAATGCGATAAATGACCAAACGTTAAGCCAAATTTTAGATGTCAACAATTTTTATTACCTATAACAATTCTTCCACCCCTTTCCTCTTCTATGTTTTTTCTATCTTTTACAATCATTAATTAGGCTTATTCAATTTGAAGACTTGCTATTATTATGCACTGGGATCAAATGATAGTTTAATCCGCTCACTTGCAATTGGTAATGGGATTAAAAAAAACTTGCTCCACATGAGGCATGAGGTGACTGAATAAAATGTGGATTTGCAAGTATATTTAGGGTGCATTTATTTTACAAAAAGCATAATATGTTTGCAAAATCTTCCAGAAAATCATTTTTCTAAAAAAAAAAAAATAGTTTGTTTTCCTTTATTTTGTGATATGTGATCGAAAAATTTTTTTAGTGTTTGGATCTTATTCAAAAAATGATCTCGATCTCATGATTTTATCTTAGGGGGAAAATTCAATTTTTTAAATAATTTCCTTTTTTTCTTTTCTTTTTCCTTCATCCTCCCTCCACCGGTCTCCGATCCTTGGTGGGGCCGACTTGGCCTGCCTCAAGCAAGGTTTGGCCTTGGGAACTTGAATATCTGAAGAAAAAAATAGAGAAGAAAACAAGGGAGAATTTTTATGTGGAAAACCCATCCCAAAATCAAGAAAAAGGAAAAATCACAGTGCTATATGATCTAGGTTACAAGTTTTAGCATTATCTTTTACCCTATATATAGTAGGAGTCTAGGGTATACATAATTAATATGGAAATTACATGTATGCTATTAGCAACAATAAAATCCCTAGTGTCTACTTTAATGACCTATTGGGAATTGCCTAACTAAAATAAATTGTTTTCACACTTGAGTATTATTTTCCTCTATTAGACTTCATAACTCTATCAATCTCCCACTTGGAGGCTAATTTTAAAAAAAAATAAAAAAAATAAAACAAATTTATAGTCTTTATCTTTGTAGCCCAAATTGTCCTAGTGCAGCGGCCTCTCTCGTCACTTATCATGGAGGCCAACTAAGGCAATACACAGCCTCAGTTTCTCAGTGATAACAACCTTTGTTGACATATCTGCTGGATTTTCTACACCAAGAATCTTTTTCTGACGAATTTGATATACTTTAACTCAATGTGTTTTGTCCTTGAATGAAATACTTGATTCTTAGCAAGACAAACAGCACTTTGAATGTTACTGAAAATAACACTATTATCCTGCTCCTTACTTATCTCCTTCAAAAAAAATTTCAACCAAATCATCTCCTTACCAACTTCAGATATAGTAACATCCTCTGTTTCGGTGGTTGAATTATATAGAAGCCCGAGAATGTTTCTGGCACCTTCCATTTTTCAAATATCGTCCGAATGTTATGTTACACAAATATAGAGCCTAAGAATGTTTTTGGCACCTTCCATTTTTCAAATATCGTCCAAATGTTATGTTAGACAAATATAGAGGGCAGTTACTCTATTTGGACGTAGCATCTGACCTTTGAGCACATAGAAAAAGCAACTAAACAGACAAAAAAAAAAAAAAAAAAAAAAAAAAAATGGTACAAGGACCAATATTGCCATGAAGTCTCATCTTCCGCTTTCAATTTCGAAGGGCACTTGGTTGCTTACGCTATCATCATTTCCTGATGCATTGCTTTTGAGGATGCCATCACATCCGCTTGATCTCTCACCAAGCAAATGCTCAGATTCTTCAAGGTCACAGCTCTGATTCACCCATGAATGCCTGTCCATCACCCTCATCAGTCCCTCCAGTTCCATTGCCGCTTCCTTCATGCTCGGCCGATCTTCCCCTTTCACCCTTAGGCAGCGGCTTGCCAGCATCGCAACTTCCTTAATCTCTTCAGGGTTCCCCTCATTCAGCACCCTCAAGTCAATGATTTCGAGCAGCCGCTCGCCCTTTATTGCAGAAGTAAAATACAAGGACAAGTTCCTCTCATTCTTAGCCCACTCGAAGGACAAGGCCCGCAGTCCAGTCAGCAGCTCAGCCAACACGACCCCAAAGCTATAGACATCACTCTTCTCAGTCAACTGGCTCGAGTGGAAGTACTCTGGGTCCAAGTACCAGAAGGTGCCTTGAACCAGCGTGGTCAGCTGTGTTCGGTCGAGGGGGACTAGCCTGGAGGCTCCGAAATCCGCAACCTTTGCAGTGAAATTTTCGTCCAACAATATGTTTGTGCTCTTTATGTCTCTGTGCAAAATCTGAGCAGATGCATCGAAGTGCAAGTACGAGAGCGCACCTGCTGTCTCCCCCGCAATGCGCAAACGAGCCCTCCAGGATAATGTGGACTCATGGCCACACTTGTGTATGTGGTCGGCAAGGGTGCCATTGTTCACAAACTCATAGACTAATAAGGGGACCTCCGTCTCGAAGCAGCAACCATTAGCTTAACCACATTGCGGTGATTAATTTCGGAGAGGATGATCAGCTCGTTGATGAATTCCTCGACCTGACTTTGGTCCAAAACCTTGGCCTTCTTGATGGTGACAACCGTATTGTCTGGTAAGATCCCTCAATATACTGTTCCTTGGTCTCCTTGGCCTAGGATTCGGCTTTCATTGAAGTGGTCCGTGGCCTTCTTGAGCTCTTCATCGGTTAATATTCTCGCCGATTCAACGGAACCTTCGTGCTCAGAAAGAAGTCTTTGTAACATAAGGCGGCCCCCATTTTCTAGGAAGAACTTCTCTCTCTGTCTGCTGATTTTTCTTTCTCTCAGCCCCCATTATAACCGGGAAACGCCCAAAAGAATCAGCAGGAAGCTTATGCTCACACCTAGGAAAAGACATTACATTCGGCGTACAAACAAAACAGTCGTCCATCATCTTACACAAGGTTCACACACCCAAGAAAAGGGGGAAAAAAGAATCGAAATATGCTTAACTCTTTCTTTTTCATTGCTCAAACAATCTCGTGCTAATTTACTTCTCTGTCCTATTTTTTTTTCTCCTCCATCAACTTGAATCTTTTGTATAAAGACAAACCTTGATAATAGCAAAATAAACATATATATATATATATATATATATTATTATTTATTTATTTATGCTGCGAGTATCTTTTGATAATAGGAATGGTATAATGCATCAAGTGGATAAAACGTGCTTGATTCTATTTCAACAACAAAAGAACAAGTGATTGATTTTGTTAATATCAAATTGAATAACTTGAGATGACAATACATGTATATAATATCAATTTAATTCATGGACATAACTAATTCAAAGAGTAAGATTTACATTTGAAAAATCTCGATAAGTAACGGTAGAAGATGGAACAATGACATAATAACAACATTTAAAGAATGTGAATGAGTTACAAGGTAAAAGAAACTTTTATATGATGAAAAGTTTTGAGCAATGTGTACGACTTACTGACCTAGCACGACATCGATTGAGCGAAACCTCTTTTCATGGATGATAGGAGCACAACCCTTACCATCTTTTCTTCCATCTCCTTGGGATCCCTCTGGACATGAACAATTATACGTTCCTGGCAAGTTCGTACATATTCCAACGTAGGGTTGTGAAATCACGCATTCATTGATATCTGTAGGAATATATTCCAATTAGAAGAAGCAATCCGACACCATTTCAAGTAAATAGAATTCCATGATTTGTCAACACTTTCAATCTTTGAGAGGACATATTGAGTCGATTTGCTTTTCTTGACATCACGATACCTCACCACACTTTTTAAATGATGGTTCATCATCTCAAGAGCCTAAGCTTGACCAAGCACTTGCTCTTTGTTTCGAATAGAAGATTCAAGAATTATCCAACAAAATTGTGCCATTACCAACTAGAATAACACATCACATAGAAAATAATTCAAAAATAACTGTCTATAAATACAGAAAAATGTTGGATGTATTAACATCGGTACATGAAATTGATTTACAAGCTAATTTGACCGACTCATATTGAGGGTTCAGTATGGATCATTTTTTTTAGACTCAATTGCCATCAACCACTTTAGTTTGTAAAACAATCGTTCAGTAAGGGCTTCATAGGTCATATTAAATTTCAAGCAACGAATATTCGTGCTACCGAAAGAAAAAGTGATGATGGAGCTTTGAAAAGGCCACATAGTACATACATTATTCATAGTCTCGACTATACTAATCATGCCACGATTACATCATTAGTAATTAATAATAAGGTTTTCAATGAGTATATAAACAAGTTGCATACGAACCACAGATCCCCCTACCACGAGCTCGTGAACGGGAAAATTGCGGACGGCCTTGTCCGCTAGCTGATCCAAGCATTTTCTTTGTCAACCGTGGGGTCACACGTGTAATATCCTGAAATTCGAGTCCTCTGAGGAATGAATGGATGTGAATTTCGTCAATACATTGTTGGTTGCTCTCACTCGGAATTGATCACTCCTGAGATACTAACCTTGAGAGGAAAGGCTAATGATGATAGAACTCGTACGACTAAAGAACTCGACCTGGGAAAACGACTTGACCGTGAGACCTGCGTGAGGATGATCCTGTAGGTAGGCAGGCCGATTCTAAGGATGACTAAAAGTTGATTCGTGGACAGAACATAATGGAACGACGGGTGATTCCGTTTACCGTTATCGAGCCCGCGAACGACCCTAGGTCGATCCTCAGTAATCGTGCACTTAGAAATAAGAATCTATCCTCCGTAATTTCATGTAGTCAAGGACGTCCATGCGTCGAGATATCTTGAACGTGGTTTGGCATGAGTCGGTCATGCGTGAATCCTCAAAGCCACCTGTCAGTCTGAGTTGTGACCAAAATGGCATTAGGGCGAAATTGACATGGCATGAGAACTAAGAATTGGACTTCGAATTATCGGGAATGTCCTACAGACTTTAGATGAAGCTTTAGCGACGAGAGACAGAGCCCGGTGAAGCCGAGAAATTGGAAAAGGGATTTTCGGACCGAGAAAGTAAACCCGCGGGAAATGGGCTGGGCCAAGCCAGTGTGGGCCTTAGGCCTAAGTTGGGACAGCCACCAAAATGGGCCTAAGTTAAGCAAATGAGCCCATTGGGCCTAAAACACTATTCATCTTTCAAAGCCCATGGTCCAACTTTGGGCCCAATCAAGCCCAACCAATTTCCAAGCCCATTACTATTCATGGCCAAGCCCAATCCTTAGGCCCATCCACCAATTTCAGCCCAAGGTTAGATTGGTAATTTGTGTAAGGTGGAAATGACCAAATTGCCCCTAAAAGCAAGTGGATAAGGGCAAAGGAAGAGAGAGAAGATGACATCATGCATGGGGAATTGAAGCAAGCATTTAATGGCCTTAAAGAGATGTGACTCCAGCCCTCACATCACTCTCTCTCTCCCTCCTTCAGCCCCAAACCGTCGAGCTCTCTCTCTCTCCCTCGTTCTCCCTCTTTTCCAGTTTCTGTTCCAGCAGACATCCCTCCAAAGATTCGAGTTGATTGTTGGCTTCCCGAATGAATCAGCCTTCGTGCCACCCACCATTGTCTTCAGGAGATCCAGACCGTGCAGGGTAACTTGACCGTTGGCCGAAACGATTCTCCTATCGTCCCGAATTCCGGCCAGAAGCCAGCGGCAGTCCGACCGCCTGGAACAGTTGTGCTCCAGCTGACCTTTCGTCAAAGATTCGAGTTAAAAGTGGTCTTCCCGTGAGAATCAGGCTATGCTCCACATACCACCGTAAAGAGAACTTCGAAACCGTTCCAACTACCCTGGTAGCACCTCGAACGGAGCTTTATTTTATCCCGAAATCCTGAGACAAGACACCGGCCGTTGGACCGCCCGGTTCCGCCCAGCTCCGCCTGGTTCGCGATTTCGGCCATTTTTCTCCCATTCCAGACCTTCCTTTGGCCATCCCATCCACCCACAAGATCCCCAAGACCCCTGGGAGCCGCCGGTTGCCGGCCAACCCCTTCGCCGGAGCTCCGGCCAAGCCGTTCAAGTCAGTTTCTCCTCCGGCAGGGCTGTTTTTCAGAGATTTCAGTGGGAGTTTGGCCTGTGGTTGCTGTGTTGAGCTTGGGACCGCCTTGGATCATCGTGGTAGAGGTCTGGGAGCGTCGCCTCCGTCGTCGCCGCCGTGTCGATGTCTCCGGCCCGCTTAACGGGTGAGTTTAGCTCCTAATCCTTTGATTAGAGCCTAAACTTGCTTAGGGTTGGTTTAGTTAGATTTAATTCTAGTTTAGATGATTTATTTAAGTTTTATTAGCCCTAAGATAGGTGGTTAGATGGATGGATTAGATTAGTTTAGCTTAATCTTGCTTTATTTGCTTGATGTGCTTTATGTGGTTAATTAAGTATGCTTGGCTTTAATTAATTGATGGTTGCTTTAATTAATGCTTTTAATGATTTCTGAATTTAATTTATAGTTTATAAAATTCTGGAAATTTACTGTTCATGCGACACTGTTCACGATTACTGTTCACGAGCACTGTTCACCCGAGAATGAAAAGTGTCTAATTTCATGTGTGTTTAATCCTACGAAGTGATTGGATGTGTTATTGCATAAACATCCGCATGAATTGAGTGATGATTTGTGAAGTTGAGTGGTGATTGTGAAAACATGGATTTTATTTGGAAAATCCCGGGTGTCGGGTTTTGACACCGAAAATAGATTTTTAAGTATAATATCAAACAGTGGGGTTTGAAAAAGAGATGACACAAATTTCTGGTTTTGATCTGACCGTGTCCCCACACACGATTATTTTACCATGCATTTCTAATATGAAGAAAATAGGCCGGGATCACCATTTTAATTGAAGTATTTGAGTGCAATGCACGGTGTCCTAGGCCGAAATTGAATGAATGCATGAATGAGATGAAATGCCGTCGTGAGCCTTTGGGGCCGGACGATGCTCCTTCGGGAATGCCCCAAGTCAACGGATGCCGGTCGTAGTGGAGGTTGGACCGATGCTTCTTCGGGAATGCCGTTGACGTACTGAAGATGCCGTGCTCCAAGGGGGGGAGACGATGCTCCTTCGGGAATACCGTCGACGTACTGACGATGCCGTCGACGAACTGACGATGCCGTGCTCCAAGGGGGGAGGGGAGACGATGCTCCTTCGGGAATGCCGTCGACGTACTGACGATGCCGTGCTCCATGGGGGGAGACGATGCCTGGCATTAATGTCAGTAGATAGCCGAACTGCGAGTAGGCTATGCCCTTGAGTGGAATAACAATTGGATCGCATGATGGTTTGAGTTGATGCTCCTGATTATGGGACGAAACTGTGTGGCATGGTATGGGACGTGTCATAACGGTTTGGCCTTATAATCAGGACCTCTGGGGTTGATTGGGTTGAGACCCCCGTGATTAATTGAGTGGATAAGGCATTTCAATTGTTGTATGCATTGAGTATTGCATTGTGTTTTCGAACTGTGCCAATGTGCAAGAATGCATGAGAATCATGGTATTTGCGATTTCGGTCATACATGAGTTAAACACATTGTTTATGGCACGTACGCATGAATCAATAATGTGCAGGGTGTGGCAATGGCCAGGTGAGATTGCTTGTGATGCGACTCGTATGTGAATGATGAAATGTATCATCTAATGGTCATGTGCATTGCGTGTATTGTGCTGAGATATAACGTGCAAGGTATGGCATGCCAGGTAAGATTGCATGCGAACCGACTGTTGATTGTTGGTTGTTTGCTTGCTTGTGGGGTGGTTCTGAAGAGATACCCCGAGTTGAGTTGGTGTTCTAATCGGGGGCTTAGGGGAAGAACTCGCTGAGATTTATATCTCATTGGTTATTGTATAACCATTTTCAGGTCCCTAGTGTGAAGAACCAGGAGCTTGAAGCAGAAGGATCAGGAGCATAGGTGGCTCAGTAGTTCTTTATGTCGTAGACCTTCTGTATAAGCTTGAAGTGTTTATAAAAGTGTATTTGCTTGGAAATTGTTGTCCTGCTTTTCTATCCTATGTTTGTTGAGGTCAGGGGATTAGTAATTCGCTTCCGCATGTGCATTTAAAATGAACGGGTCGGCGACGAGTGCCTGGGAACGTCGCATAGCTGATCGACCACAGTGGGATGTGCGCGCGCTCGGGGTTCGGGGCATGACAACACGTGTTGTCAGCCATTCTCAGCCATTCGATCCAAAACTTGTGATCATTGACCGTAGGACTTGAGCAACGGCAAATTTGCAGCGCTTTAGCCCACGGCAGAGTGGACTCAGCCCGACCTTTTATAAAAATACGTTGACTAAATCAATTCCGGTACCTCGACATTCTATCATTCTTGTTCTTTAGGACCAACTAATAGAGAAACTCGCCGGCAGTGCCGTGGTGACGGAAGGTGATGTTACATTTGGTGACGCGAGGAGGGCCTACGATTGGGCA
Source organism: Eucalyptus erythrocorys (assembly GCA_014182555.1). Lineage (NCBI taxonomy): Eukaryota > Viridiplantae > Streptophyta > Magnoliopsida > Myrtales > Myrtaceae > Eucalyptus > Eucalyptus erythrocorys. The sequence goes on from CM024602.1 coordinate 50,753,078, forward strand.
GTATAAACAAGAACTGAATGGGTCAAAAGTGGAAGAAGAACGAGTAAAGAGAAGGACAGGACCCAGCGTAGATCAGAGCAGGAGCTGATCCAGTGGGACCTGGAACGAGTTCGTAAGTCAACGGGGGATGGCGCAAGCAGAATAATAACTGAAGTTGGGCTGACATCTTGACTGAAAGGGACACTAACTAATTCCCGGTGGCTTCATCCACAAGTTCTCCTCGTTAGATTTATACAAATGCTAGTTAGCATGCCCCTTACTTTGGCCGGGTTCACCCTAGTTAGCATGCCCCTTTCCAGACAGTATTTCAAAAAGCACATCAGCATTTTATCATTCGTTAAATTAGAATTTAAAAAAAAAGAAAAATAAAAGATTTATCAGAGAAAGCATTTTATAGTATACTCTTCACTGACATGGATAATTATGAAAGTGGTCCTTAAGTCAAAAGAGCTTAGTTTCCTTGGACGCTACGTAGTTTCATCAACGTGACACAAAGCAAATTTCATCCGCAAAACAGAACATGACACGAGGTGAAGGAATGCAGGAGGAGCCTGCTACCACAAGCACAAGCACCGCTACAAGACCTCAATTGAGAAAAATTCACCAGACAAAAAGGTAAGCACCATTTCACTTTTAAATACCTATGACATGAGTCAGTGGGGCAAAAAGGAGAGCAGCCCAACACCATAAAAATGTTGGATTTTCACAGACTGGAAGGATCCAAAGAAAGCAACTCTTTGAATTTCATTCCAATTGACCACCTCACAACAACAAAAATGGCACCACTACAACATGACTTGCCCTCACTAATCAAGGAGAGTAACAAAGAAAGCACGCATAACATGGACATTGTTACATATTATTGAGAGACTTGGTCCATGATATTGTAAGTACCATGCTTAAAGTAGAATTTCCACGCTACAAGAATTCTGTGTTAAGGGGGTGAGCAACAAAGCAGTGTCTCCACCAAGATCAGAAAAGTAAATTCACAGGTTGATGTCTCAAGGGGATGGGGGGCCAAAGAAAAAAGAAAGCTTGCTCTTCTTGATGTTGAAGAAAAAAATGCAGCTGGACAGTTATTCTGTTACAACATATCTCAGAGAGAAATCAGCTTTTTAATGCTACCATGGTACAACTAAATGCACAACAGGGTATGAGCTCCGGAAACTACAACAGCTGTTGCTAGAACAAAAACAACAAAAGGGTTAGCAATTTCCTCATCACCTTCATATTCCGTTGTCGTTGAATTGAAGCTACTGTCAAATATTGCACAGTTTTCACAATGATATGCCACCCAATGTTGTGCAACCAGAAGTCAGCAAGACCCCACAAAAACTCCACGGAAAATCACTGATCATCCTAAAAGCACATTTTCAGAAAATTGGTTGGTAGAGTTACAAAAATGATGACTAAATGATACTGTTCCTCCCAAGAAAAAATCAGCCATATCAAGTTCTCAGGAATTCATCTCTACACCAGCCAATTTCTCCTCGTCATTGAGAGTATTGGCCACAATTAAAAGCTTGTCCATTCCACCTCTACCTTTGTCCGCATCCTCTTCACCAATCTCATTTGGCTTTTTGTCCGGTGTCCGGCATTCCCCGTTCTGTACAACTTTCCTCCTCTGTTTATTTTCAAAATTCTCATACGCCTTCTTCGCCCTGCGTATTGCTTGAATCCCAGCGTCACATTTTCTACAAAACCAATTTCCCCTTGGAATTGAGGTGCGTGGTGGTTTCATGCAGTAGATATGATAAGCTTGATCACAACCATCACACAAAACAATTTTGTCATCATCTCGATCCGTGAGGCAGCCTCTACACAAACAAGAAGGACAGTACCAACGAGAACTGTAGGACTTCAACTGCTTGGTTGTCAAGCACCTCCTATGATAAAACTTATTGGGACAAAAAGGATGCTCGCACATCCTGAACCTATCCCCGTTTTCAATCTCATTCCCGCATATTTTGCATGTACTCGAGATTTTGGTCTCTTCAAATGGGTTAATCCCCAAATCTGAGCTGCAATTTGCATCTTCCAACGTAGTAAGAGCCTCTTCATCAGCAAACACATTGGCGGCACTCCTGGAAGCATTCAATCTCTCGCAGACAACACAGTTCTCATGGGGAGAAGTGATTCCGCTTTCCGTGCAACTAGCACAGTACCAACTTCTAGGTGGAATCTCTTTCACTGCAGGCTCAATGCGAGAGACATGGTATATTTCCTCACATGAATCACAAACTAAACATCCCATTCCATCAGCCTTCAGTTCACAATGCCGACCGGTGCTTCCATTATATGCACCACATTCCTCTGTTTGCTCCAATTTAGCATCGACGAGAGCATCCCTCCCAGAAACCCATTCAAAATAAACGACTTGTCAAGTCATAAACAGAATTGACGAAATCATCATTTCAAGAACTCAGGTCTAAGAGGATTCGATATAATCCTGATAATAGGTTCTACTATTATGCCCTGTTTGGTTCAGCATTTGAAATGCTCATTTGGGCTCTAAAGTCTCTTGGCCAAATGCAAAGGTGTTTGGTTCGTTTTTTTGCACGACTTTGGCGATATACAATTGCATCTCCAAGTAGCTCTAAGAGCTTTTAGCCCAATGCAGCTCTTGAGATCATTTGGGAAGTTGCATCTTCGGAATGCAACTTTCGGTATTGTTCATATCTCCGGTAGAGAAGCCGATCGGCCGTCTGAATAAAAATAAATATGTTTATATAAAAATATAAACATATATTTTATATGTTTATTTTTATATAAAAATATAAACATATATATTTTTTATATAAATATATTTTATGTTTAAGAAATATATATATGTTTATAAATATATATTTATAAATATAAACATATCTATTTTTTATATAAACATATCTATTTTTTTCTCCGATTGTTTTTATATAAATATATATTTATATAAACATATCTATTTTTATAGTTTATGCTTAATAAATATATTTTATGTTTATATTTTTATATTTTTTTATATAGGCGTGTCGGCGCCGGATTCGACGGTTGGTGGCCGGACCTAAAAAAAATATAAACATATTTTTGCTTTTTTAATTTAATAAAAGTTAATTACAAATGCAAATTTTACCAAACGGTATTTTGGTCAAAATTGTTTCTCAATGCAAATTTTACCAAACGATATTTGCATTTCGTAAAACCCCCTTCAGCCAAAGCTATTTGCATTTCTACAAATGCATTTCCCAAAAGCCGTACAAACGGGCCCTAAAGCTCTAGATGTACTAATCTCGTAGTACAAATACCATAAAACATAGGGTGAACAAACTATTCGGTTCATCAATGAGTTTCTAATTCATAAAATACAAAGTCAAACTCCTAGACAGAGGCATCAAAGATTACAAAAGGAATACAATAGCAATGAAAGTACATAATAAAAAGCAAACAGACTAATTTACAGATTAATTTACAGAGTAATTCGATAAATAAATAAATAAAAAGCACTCGTTCCACGGCCTATAAAGAATGTCATCAATTTACAGATTAATTCGATATCAAAAGAAGTAATAAACTCAAACAAACCTCAAGAATACGTATTTTCTTCTCCCATGGTACTACAATGTACTTACAGTTTTTAAGGTTTTACTTTTTTTAATCCATGTCATTTAAAGCATGCACGTATAGAGACTTTTTGTTTTAATTATACATGTGTCTAAATAACTCAATAAAGGTCATATCTCTATGACCAGCTATATCTTTCGATGACATGAAAATGGTAAGGACTCGTGGCTTCGAAGAATATTTTTTTTTAAAATTGGTTTAGTATAACTTCCTCTTTTTCTCGTGTCATCTTCTTGCATAGACGACAAAAAAAAAAAAAAAATTGCTATTAGGATAATACCATGGTAAATATGGCTTGTGCAGAAAATAAAAAAGTTGCATGGGTCGTGTATCAAACATAAGAGAAAGACGAAACAGCCCATTGAACCATTAATATTGGTTCTTAGATGCTAATCAAAACACGAGAGAAAGGAACAAGTTTTACTTTTAGGAGTAAAAGGGAAAAAAAAAAAAAGAGAAAATTATTCACAAAATCCTAAATATATAATATGGCAGCTAATTTAGTTTTAAACATTTTAATTATATCAATTTAATCATAAACTTTTTGACAACTCACCAATTAAGTCCTAAACTTTTCGATTGTGTCAATTTAGTCTTAAACCTTTTATTTAACCGATTTCCAATATAATCATTCTAACTAATTTCAGCTACAAATTGCCGATCTCATAGTCTAGTCAACATGGGTTGTCCTACGTGGTGCCGTCAAGTCTAAAGTGTATAATTTTCCAAATTTTTTTATAATTTTATTTTCTTTTTTATCTTCATAAGGCCGTTGGCCTCTAGCTGTGGGTTGGCAACTTCCCCAACCACAGCCATAAGCAAGGGTCCCTATGCCCTCACTATGGCCCATGAAAGCTTGGGCAAGGGTCACAACATCCTTGCCAGATCTAGCAAGGCGTCATGGCCCTTACCAACCACAATGAGGGCGAACAACGTAACCTTGATCCAATGAGGGTTTTGTGGGACTCACCGAGGGACTAGCAAAGGTTGCCAATGCCCGGTGGTCATGTGAAGAAGAAAAAAATAAAAGAAAGGATGAAAAGAAAAAAAATGAAAATAAAAAAAATTCTGAATTTTTTTTTTAAATACAAATTGTCAATGTCAAAGATTTCCGACCAAAATTAATCAGAATGACTACATTGGTGATTTGTTAAAAAGTTTAGTACTAAATAGACAAATCATCAAAAAGTTGAGAATTAAATTAATATAATTAAAAGATTTAAAACTGAATGAGCAAGTTGCCAAAAGATTTAAGACTGAGTTGGCTGCCATGCAAAAAGGTTTAGAATTTTTTAGGCAATTTTTCCTATGAATAAGGACATTAGTCCCAAGTGATTTTGCCTTTTTTTTTTTCCTGGGTTGATTTAGTACTCCTTCAGGGTACACAATTGTTCCTTCGGAGTCAAGCCAGCATAGAAAAGTTCGCTAAGAAAAAAAACTCGGAGCGCTTGCATTCATCTACGACAGCATAAATAGATAAATAGATAAATATATGTCAACTAGAGGTTTCAATGAAACCTTTGTCGCGCCCAAACATGATGAACCCTTGCCCAAGCAGTTGCCCTCAACCATGAGACGTTCTTTTGATAAATTTTTATCTTTTCTTTCAACAACATATGCCAATCTGCATGTGTCTTTCTAGGGAAGTTGTGCCTTTTTTTTTTTTTTTTTTTTTTTTATTGGCAATTTAGCTTTTAGTTCTTGTTACATTTTGCACTTAGAAAATTCAAACATATTATATTTTGAACTAAAAAATCCATGCATATCTGCGCAGAGACCCAATATGAAACCATAGTTTGAAACTTTTTTAAGAGTTCTTACTAAACACAATTTGCCCATGACGAGCTTAATATGGATAACAATAGATCCGTTGTAATGCAATGTGCAGATATTTGCACTTAAATAATTTTGCACATATCTATCGTTGAGGCCTAATATGAAACTTAAATAGTTCAACAATTTTGAAAAACTTACAATCAATACAACATGTCCATGATGAGTCCAACGTGAGTATTGGAATGCAAGGCACAGGTACACTATGTCTCTTGAACTTATATATAGTTCTCGACCTAATATAAATTTTGGATAAAACATGATGAGGACATCACTTATAAACTTGATTTGCACTTACGTATATGATCTACTGAGCTTACCCATAAAGTATATGAGAATCATCGTAAAAGTAAAAGAAATATACATGTCAATTTTGTGTTAGCTATAATAAGTTCTGCTTTTATTAGAAATGAACTTAGCTATTAATAAGCATAACATAATACATATTACAAGAAAAATGTAATTGAGTTGGGGAGCCGCGAAATACAAGTAGACGAAAGAAATCAGTGGAAGTGGTATGAAGTACAATTGTCGAAATAATTACATCAACATGTTCCCTTGTAAAACCAATATAAACATGTCCCTTATGCTCATTGATTTACATAGACCAGTAAAAGTGCACAGACCTCGCATTTGTATAGAAATCGACATTAGAAATTTTTTTTTTTTTTTTTTTTTTTGTTTAAATCGCCTTATTGCAAAATATTAGGATTATCAATTAATGGAAAGTAATTACTGATACAATACGAAGAAATGGGAAACACATATACGTAGAAAGATACCAATATCTCAAGATTGAAGTACATGGCTGATAAAGCATCGACAGTATATTTTTAAAACAACTAATTTGGGGTATTTTGGTAAGAAGCTATTTTCTTGATATAATAGTAAACCCTAGCGAAAAGCTAAAGAAAATTAACGAGAAATCAAGAAGAGGTAATATAGTCATCACTGATACTAGATATACAAAAAGTAAATTAAAGGGTCATGAATCTAGTATATTGTTTCTGGGCACTTCATCAACGTTATTCTACAACTCGCATATAAAGGCAAATAAAGGGATTGTGATGTCTCATATCATAGAAATTTGGACTGAGACAACTGAATGCATCTTCACCTCGGTGATAAGAGTGATTGATCCTCCTGCACTGAAGTCAGCTCTACCTGTGCTTCCAATTGCATCGACATCGTAATCACACTCGAAAATATAGATCCAGTTCTAATGCGATTGATCTCTTCTTCATTTTGTCGGGCGACCATGGGATTTCGTAGTGATCGTACTCGCTCCAATTCCGTCGCCACTTGCTTCATTGTAGGCCTGTACCTTCCATGAAGTCGTAAGCATCTTTTCGCCAAGTTAGACACCGCAATAATTTCTTCATTCTCGCCTTGGTCTAATACCTCCTTATCAAGAACATCGAACAAGCGATTCTCCTTAATCGAAATGATGAAGTAAGAGGCTAGATTTCTGTCCTCTTCTGCCATTAGTTGAGAAATTGGCCATTCTCCAGTTAGTAACTCAGCAAGGACAACTCCAAAGCTATAGACATCGCTCTTGTCCGTAAATTGACTTGTTTGATAGTACTCGGGGTCCAATTATCCGAAGGTTCCTTGCACCTTTGTGGTCAAGTGTGTTTGGTCGATGGGAATCAATTTGGAAGCTCCAAAATCTGCCACTTTGGCTAGATATTTTTCATCCAAAAGTATATTTGTTGACTTGATATCACGATGATAAATCGGTATGGCCGCATTAGAGTGCAAATATGAAAGAGCTGTGGCAACTTCATTGGCAATTCTTAATCGCATTTCCCACGAGACGGGAAATTCTTCGTTTGGATCATGAAGATGGCGGTAGAGAGTTCCATTGGGGATAAATTCATATATTAGAAGAGGGACTTCACTCTCCAAACAAAATCCTAATAGTTTGACCACATTTCTGTGATTGATTTCAGAGAGAATGACGATTTCATTGATGAATTCTTCAACTTGTCGTGCATCAATAACTTTGGATTTCTTGACCGCAATAATTGTTCCGTCTATCAACATTCCCTTATAAACAGCTCCTTGACCACCTTGACCCAATATTCGATTTTCATTGAAATGATCTGTAGCCTTGTCTAACACCGTTAAGGCAAATAACTTGCCTTTCTCCACATGATTGTCTTCAATAGAAGTTAGGCGTTGTTGCAACAAAAATCCGCCATTACATTTAAAGAAATTTTGTTTGAGCTTTGCCTTACGCCTTCTTTTGATGTATTTGTTCAACCACCAACAAAGCAAAAGCAACATTATGGCTCCGGCACCCGTGCCTGCCCACGTGTCCAAAAAGGTCAACGAGAATTGCTACGTCATCGTCAACAAATTAGCTTCCACTAATTTAGCAAGTGCTTTTAAGCTTTGAAGAGAGAGAGACAAAAAGGAGGATTGGCTCAACAAAATAATTCGAAAATATTATGCATCATTTATGGGTGAGAAACAAAGATACAATCAAATTGCTAAAAGCAGAGACTATGAAATTACAAATAAGATTATCCAAGAAATCATAAACTTATTAAACGACGGTTAATTTAGTCATAAACATTTCAATTGTTCTAATTTAGTTCTAAACATTTTGACGATTTGTCAATTTAGTCATAAACTTTTTAACAGTTTGTCAATTTAGTCCTTTCAACCAATTTTGGCGGAAAATCGCTTATTATCCTACATGGCACGACCGATGCTAATATGAAAAATTTTTACAATTTTTTAAATTTTATGATTTTTTTTTTTGCTTTTATTTCTTTTTTCTTTTTTCTTTTTCCCTTTTCCTCTCTGCCGACCTTGAGCAAAGGTCACAATTGCTAGCCTCAAGTGAGGGACGACTGTGCCTAGGTTGCCAAGGGCAACCCTTGCCAGCCCAAGCCTAGGCTACCCTTGCCTGAGGCCAGCAACCTTTGCCAACCATCACCAAGGCTTGACCATGGCTGATGGAGGGAAAAGGGGGAAAATGGAAAAGGAAAAAGAGAAGAAAAGATAAAGTTCAAACATAAATAAAAGAAAAAAATTGTCCACATCATTGGCCAAAAGAATTAAATTGGCAAATCATTAAAAGTTTTAAGATTGAATTGACATAATTGAAAGATTTAGAACTACCTTAGTAAATTTTCAATATATTTAAGAATAAATTAGCACAATTAAAATATTTAGAACTGAATTGATCACCATAGAATAGTTTGAGAACTTTTTGGATAATTTTTCAAAAAAAAAAAAAAAAAGCACGTGCAAATCCACAATGCAATTAGTGGCCTTCTTTCAACCAAAAAATAAAAAATAAAAAATAATCAATCACCTTCTTAATTTAGCCGCTTTCTTCATTTGAGAAATGGGGGACTCCAAAAAAAAAGAAGCAATTGCGCAGGTACTTGGGGAACGCAATGGGGAGGGGCGGGGTTTATGCCCCTGTCCGCGACTTAAAACTAGTAGAGATGTCTATACGCACCTCATGCCTCATGCAGGACAAGTTTCTTTATCCCATCACCATTCTCCCGATAATGTCAAGTTTTTTTTTAAAAAAAATGACCAAAAAAAAAGTTTAAAAAATAAAATCTATAGGCATAATTCATGATTGTAAGAATATAAAAACGACGCAAAAAGGACAGGGACAAAAGAAAATTGGACAACTACCCCGGACCAAGGAAATGGGACATGCCTGGATTGCACAAAATAAAATAAAATAAAATAAAATAAAAAATATTAGTAATCAGTTAATCAGTTGTTCCTTTTCGATCTGAGCTGTGCCGCCATAAATGCCGTTGGCGTCGCTGCTTGCTGCTGTCAAGCGACCACCCCATGGCGGTTGCGACTCTCAGTGAACATCGTCGGGGGACTCTCTCTCTCTCTCTCTCTCTCTCTCTCTCTCTTTGAGGTCACGCGACCAATGCGGTGTCGCACTCCCAAGGCGGCAACAGAAACCACCGCGGTATAAGGTCGTCTGCGTCGCCATTTTCTCCCCTCATTTTCTTTTACTCTATTTCTAGCCAGCTCTCTTTCTCTAATGGGTTTAGTTTCTTTCTTCAAGTACTTTCCATTTTTTATTATTTATTTGAAATTTTTCTGTTGAGTTTTGAGTTCTCTTTATTGTGACAGAGAGATCAGTTCATCATCAAAATCAGCTGATTTAAATAGTGTTGTTTGAGACAAATACCCAAATAAAATGAAAGAACATACTAAATATATTATTATGCTGAGAGCATCTTATGATAATCGAGATGATTCAATCTATTAATGGGAATAAACGCGCTTAATTCTTTTTCAGCAACAAAAGGATAAGTGATTGATTTTATTAGTAACAAATTGAATTACTTGACATGACAATATATATAATTTATAAATTATTGATGTAGTTCAAAGACACAACTAATTCAAAGGGAAAGATTTACATCCAATAAATCTCAATAACTAATAGCATAAGATGGAACAATGACACAAGAACAACATTTAAGAAATGTGAATAATTTATAAGATAAAAGAAGTTTTATGATGAGAAAAGATTGAGCAATGTGTTCCACTTACTAACCTGGCACCATATAGATTAAGCTAAACGACTTTTGATGGGTGATAGCAGTACAACCTTTCCCATCTTTTCTTCCATCTCCTTGGGATCCCATTGGACATGAACAATTATACGTTGCCGGCAAGTTCGTACATATTCCAACGCAGGGTTGTGAAATCACGCATTCATTGATGTCTGTAGGAATATTTCCAAATAGAAGAAGCAAATCTGACACCATTCCAATTGGAAGAAACTTGAAAAAGTAAATAAAGTCTCATAATTCAGCAACACTTTCAATTGTGAGAGGACATATTGAGTCAATTTGCTTTTTCTGAGATTGTGATACCTCACCACAGTTTTTAAATGATGGGTCGTTATCTCAAGAGCTTAAACTTAACCAAGCACTTAGATCTTTGTTTCGAATAGAAGATTCAAGAATTATCCAACAAAATTGTGCCGTTACCAACTAGAATAACACATCACATAGAAAAGAATTCAAAAATTACTGTCTATAAGTACAGAAAAATTCTGGATCTATTAACATCGGTGCACGAAATTGATTTGCAAGCTAATTTGACCGACTCATATTGAGGGTTCAGTATAGATCATTTGTTTATAAACTCAATTGCAGTCGACCACTTTAGTTTGTAAAACAATTGTACGGACTAAACTTAGGAGAGAAGAATGTCTAGCTACATGAGGAAGGATTACGGTGAAAATTTACAGATTATTGCTAAGGGCTTCAAAGGTCATATTAAATTTCAAGCAATGAAAATTCATGCTACCGAAAGAAGAAAAAAGATCGTGTTCTGCGGCCTAGATTGTTATGAATTTTAAGATTATAAATTTTACTTGATTATTACAAGAATCATTTAAAAGATGTATCATTCATGAAGTCAAAATTTGGTCCTCTGACTTAAAAGTTTCGAACAATTCCTTTCTCTAGGTTTTTCATGCAATTGGATCCATTTAACATGCTCGCCCGTATTGAAATAGTGATCCACGATTCTATACATGAACACTTGTTCGGATGGTCTAATGAAAAGACCAGAGAGGGTACCTTGACAACCATTTTGTAGATAGGGGTTCCCTTGAAAACCCTCCAAGCAGCGGCACTGGTACCCGTTTCCATTCTCAGCATCTGTACAATTGGAGTTCTCTTGGCACATGTAGGTCGTTGTATTCTTCTTTGCATCATCGCATGTTTGATTTGGAATTAACCAATCGAAAACTATAGGGACCATATCAAATGGCGGCTCGTGCAGATTGTCCGTGGAGAAGTTAAAGAAGCCGTCTTGGGCAACGAAAGCGTATCCGCATGGATTGAATTCCCAGATGCCGACATGATTGTTATTGCTAGTGACAGAGATGTTGTATCGGTAGGTGTCTCGAGGTATGCTAGTCTCGCAGCAACCAATGCCTGAGCACGACCCATTAATCACGTCCGAGATGTTGCCGCATGAGGACAAGCACCCCGTCATATACGTGCTTCCCCTGAAGGTCGCGTCCGTGTCGCATCCCACGGCGATAAATTTGTTCTTGGCAGAAGATATGGGGAAATCGGGAAGAATGAGCAAAGGACTATCGTAGTACAAGGATCCGCCAGACGAACTATAACAATCTCTGGCTACAAACACTTTTACAGTAATCTCGTGATTCTCAAAAGATATATTGAGTATTTGGATATCAGAATCTTTACCGTGCATATAAGGAGTGGGAGCATCAGTCGTGTTGTCGCAAAAGATGAAAAAAGAGTCTGATTCTTTAAAGTAGCAGTCGTTGCCGGGGTTGTTCATCCCAAATGGGTACGCGAAGGTGAGGTTGCCACATCTGTTCGCGCATCCGGGCTTTGTTGTTTGGACTACATCCGCTGTAACAACTGAGAATAGAGCCACCAATGAGCACAACAACAGCACAACTCTCAAGAGAAGTCTATGGAGCAGCATGGATCCACCCATATTCTTCCTGAAATGAAGTGATTGTTTGCAACAAGATGATAAGCTTCATAGCCTGATGACAACCTTTATAAGCGATGATGGAGCTTCTAGAAAGCTAAGTAGTATATGCATTATTCGTAGTCCCCATTATATTTGTTAATTTATGACTCGAGTTTGATTATAAAAGAGTAAATATAAAATAAATGGAAGTGAGTTTCTAGTTTGTTGCGGAATTCAAATTGAGGAAAGCCGCCTGAAATCCCCTGCACGTAGATGGAGTCCCCGAGTTTCCGTTTGTTGCGGAATCCAAATTGAGGAAAGCCGCGTGAGTTTCCAGTTTGTTGTGGAATCCAAATTGAGGAAAGCCGCGTGAAATCCCCTGCACGTAGATGGAGTCCCCTGCGCGTGAAGAAGTCAAAATAGGAAGGTGGCACACACGCACACGTTCAGCCGAAAGAAGGAGAGTAATGTTTAGTGGGCCCAGGTCAATTGTTTGACCTGGGCACACATATAAAAGGTTTTTTTTTTTTTTTACCTGGAGCACGCCGCTTGAGTTTTGAAGCCGCCGAAACACAAAGGAGCCGCACATCCGTCCAAGCTTGTGAGAAAAATAAAAACCCTACATAGCCGGGCGTCCATGATCCTTGAAGCCGCAAGTCGCCGAAGCCTGAAAAAATATGCGAAGCCATACATAGGGCATATTGTACCGGAGCTTGAACGCGCGATAATTTTGCGTCGTGAATTTATATCCCAGTTGAGTTGTTTATTTATACACACTTTGGGTTTGGGGTTAAATTTAGGTGTGTGAAACACTTGAGCAATTGAGCGATTGTAAACTCTGATGCTCCGATTATAGTGGATTATTTGCTGTTGCCTCTCCATGGATGTAAGTTCCGATACTCGGACCACATCACGTAAATTCCTAAATTCCTGGTGTCCTTATTTTTCTCGTTTATTTACTCTGGTGATTTCGCATTGACGTAAATTGCAAGATCCTATCGTTTCCGCATATAATATCCCAACAATATTGATAGTCTTTGCGGTGATTACATCATTAGTAATCAATCATACGATTTTGTCCACCATCAATCCTAGCATATTCTGCCAGTTGTGGGGTCGTGCGTGTTGTCAGCTGTTCGATCCAAAACTTGTAATCAGCAACCGTAAGATCCCGCTGCCAAGTAACTCCATGAAATATTAAAGTAGAAAATTCTATCTCTATTGCTCTTAATTTATACTCTCCAAAGAAAAGCAACTTTCTTTGCTCTTTTAGCTTGCATTCGGTCCCATTCCTTGTCCAAAGCATCAGATGCAACTGACATTGACTCTCTATGGCTCTTCACTGAGAAGCCTTGACAAGCATGTCGTGATTCATGTTGCGGTGTCGCAATCATTCGTAGGAATTTCCAAACTGACTTGCAAATGATAAAAGTCGTGAATAGATAGGTTTTTTTTTTTTTTTTTTTCAATCTCAGAATTAGTTTCAATGGGCGGTGCTCGTAAACTATTGCATGCACATCTCTAACGTATGAACTCCTTAAATATTTGTACAAATATCAACATCATATTTAAATCTTTATGTGCAGTGTAATATTTCGATTTATGCTATGTACAATTAAAAAAAAAAAAAAAAAAAAAAAAAGGTACATCGATGATAAGTAATAAAGATTAATTAGATAGCAAGAAACTGTTGATTTGGGTCAATTCGAATTTGAATTTGAAAATCAAAACAGCACCAAACAACCCAAATATAGAAGACGAATGAGAACGAAATTTGTGGTGTTTAAATATGATTTGCTAAGTAAAAGGACTTCAAGAGTCCAAATTTGATTTTGAGAATTTTCTTAGATTTACCTATAACGTTTCAGGTAAATTCTAAGTCAATGGGGTCAGTTTTCTTGGCAATTTCTCAAGTATGAGAATATGTCTCATCAAGGTGCTTTCATTATCCTGCCAAGACTTGAAAAGTTAAGCAAGTATGAAGCGTATGTAGTGGGAGATGACAACCCTAAAATTTGTTAAAGAACTCGTTGCCCTCAAGGAAACCTTAACGGTTTTATAATAGAAAATCAGCAAGGAAAAATTCTAAACCTATTATACTTGTACAAATTCAATCATAAAATCTTCAATTATGCTAATTAAAACTTAAACCTTTTTAAAATTTACCAATTTAAATTTTCTGATGACCGGAAATTGCTATAGTATATAATTTTTATTATTTTTCTTGAAAGGCCAAGTCAAGGCGACCAGTTTCCTTGGCAATTTTTGATGTGTGACAATATGTCTCGTTTAGAGTTATGGCCCACCAACTTTGGGTGCATCATTGATAGAGAGTATAAATGAGAAAGGATGCTTATTCCGCCAAGACTTGAAAAGTCAAGCAAGTACTAAGCGTATGCAATGGGAGATAACAACCAGAAGTGATTGGTTCCCAAATGGTTCGATCCTTCCCTGAAATTGAGAACTGGACCAAAAGGATCGATTCCTTGTTTCTAAAATCAAGAATTGGACCAGTGCCCTTGAAACCGAACTGACCAATTTGGTTTAGTTCCTTGGTGGATCATGGAATCGGTGGCACGTTCAGTTTTTTTTTTTTTTTTTTTTTTCATTAACTTTCAAGACGAATTGAAGATGTTCTTCATAACCAAGATGTTTCTATAATCAATGAATTATGTGTAACAATATAGGTTTCACATAATCTTTTTTCCAATTTGTGACAAAATTTGGTTAGAATGAGCAACTATTGTTATGTTTTGATTTGTTATTGTCATCTTACTCACATGCATGAATGAAATGAGAGTCGTGCAACTCGTGCCTATCTGCATGCATGAGTGAAGTCTAAAATGTGAGATAGAATAGGGTTTTTTTTAACAAATTATAAGGAAATTAAAAAAATTAAAAGAAAAAATTGGTCTGACCTAGGTGGGCGGTTCCATACCTGGAACTAAAACTAGACTAAAATTCATTGGTTTCAATTTTATAGAATTAAGACCCAAATCGATGCCCACAGGAACCACCCAAAACTGGCCGATTTGGACCCATCCAAGTGGTTCCTTTTGCTTACCCCTAATCACTAACTGTAAAATAGAAGAATGTCAAAGAAGAAAAATCATTGAGAGCAAACTGCTTTGAGCTGGCGATTGGTGGAGGGGTTTATAGTCCGAGGTGTGAAATTTCCGTTGCATTCTGGAAAAGAAAAACGCATATTTTCAGAGCGATTAATCAACTAGTTACCATTGTCATGCTACAAAAACTAAACATTTGCCATTGTCATGCTACAAAAAGTAAGATTTTTAGATAAGATTTCATTATATACTTTTACATTAAGACAAGATATGTCGAACGTAGGTTTCTTTTTTACCTTGGTTGTTGGCCTAGGATTTCTAATTAAAAATATGGACTGTGGTGATACGTATTTGTTGAGAATTATCATTCCAAGGAATTTACTTTTCCTTCCATCTGTTATCCGTGTTGTAAATCTTTTGTTGCATTTCCATAATTTTGAGGAAAACACCGTCTTGCTACCACCGTGGTAACCAAAAAAAAAAAAAAAAAAAAAAACACAATTATTATTGTCAAAAGTCATTTTGAAGAAACTAGGCTAATCGAATAAGGAGCAAAATAGTGCCTCATATATGGACCTTAGTGTAAATGTGACTTACAACGGAAAAAATACCAAAAAAAGTTCTAAATATATTGTATTAGTATCAATTCAGTCCTAAACCTTTTAATTAGATCAATTTAGTCTTAAATATTTTCACATTATTATTAATTTAATCCATTAGACTAATTTAAGCCGGAAATTGTCATAGCACGACCGGGCGTTAACGTGAACACTTTTAATAATATTTTAATATTTTTCTGAAATTTTTGAATTCTTAAAATCTTTATTTATTTTTTTTCCATTTCCTTCTTCTTTGTTTTTTCTTTTTGCCGATGGCCATTGCTAGCCACCGGCCTAGCTTGGGTCGCCTTCGCTAGCCACAAGTGATGGTTGGCCTCACAAGGCCACCTTTGAGCGAGGGCGAGCGCCAACCATCAAGGCGAGGTCCCCTTGCCAAATCTAGCGACCGACCATCGCACAGGTGAGGGCAAGGTTGGCTGGGCCTTGCCACCACCCATGCGGGGCTCGCCAACCCTCAACCTCGCCCAAGCAAGCCTCTGTGAGGCTAACCCTTACTTAGGCAAAGTGTGGCAAGGCTACCTTGGCCTAGGTGATGGTTGGCCTCATCGGATTTGGTGAGGGGGCCTTGCCTAGCCACACCTAGACGGCCAACACTCCCCCATGCCCATGCCCTTGCCCAAAGAAATTACCATCGAATAGTTGCATACATGTCGCATTGCTATATATACAAAGGAACTACCACTATGCAAGGCGCCTATTTAAGCAATAACATACGTTCTTCATTCAAATTATCCTATGGGAAATTGAATAGCAGTATTGTGTTGCTAATTGGAGAGCTTACCTTGTACTCTAACGATTATACCACACATAAATAGATAATGTTTCCTTTCAATAGATTAGTTCTAGAATATATAGAATTAATGAGTGTAATATCTTTTAACACGTTGTCAGAAGGGTTTTGTGGCAGAACCTCAACTAGATATAACAAATGTGACCGTCCATCGATAAATTAACCTGGCCCAAACAAGTCGACCTACCCTAGCAAGAAACTATTGATTTAGGTTTGTTTGGGTTTCGATTTGAAATCTGAAAAGAACAAAAACTAACCAACCTATGTATAGCAAAAGAACAAAATCCGCCATGTCCAAATCTGCACAACAGAAAACATAATTCTCAAACCAAATTACATTTTCTAGTTTAGAGTAAAATCACAGATATGTTCCGAGATCTGATCATTGCTAAGTAAAAGGACTTTGGGAGTCTAAAATTGATTTTCAGAAATTTCTGAGGGTCGACCCAAAGTTTCAGGTAAATGTCAAGTCAAGGGGGTCTGTTTCCTTGACAATTTCTTAAGTAGCCCAATAGGTCACATCAGAACTTGTTATTGCCTGCCAACTTTGACCGCATCATTAATAGATGCAGGGTGCTTTCATTACATTGTCAAGACTTGAGAAGTCAAGCAAATCAGCGGTAAGCGTATGCAGTGAGAGAGAGATCACAACCCCAAAACAGGAGAATGAGAAAGAAGAAAAATCAACAAGAGCAGAGTGGTTTGAGCTGGGACTGTATGCATGAAATGTGTTTCAAGTGGATGGATTTGATACTCTGGAAATTTGTCTTTTCCCATTTCTAGACTGTATATATGCATTTTGAAAAGGAATAATGGGTAACTTCAAAATAATTAATCAACTAGCTTAAAATAGGTAAAATATGAACTTTTTTAATTGTTGTGTTACAAAATTAAGGTTTTGACCTCGTTACTAAAAAAAAAAAAAAAAAAAAATTAAGGTTTTGACCTTTACCAAAAAAAAAAAAAAAGGTTTTGAAATAAGATTCTGGTATATATTTTTAAATTAAGAAAAGATACGTCGCATGCAAATATTTCTTTTTTCATTTTTCTGGGCTAGAATTTCCAACTAATACAGACAGTGGTTGATGTGCATTTGTGGAGAATTATCATCGTCAAGAATTTTATTTCTCCTTTTCTTTTTTCTGGTCAAGTGACTGTAGTTATTAGCTTATTTTAAGCTGTGGAGTTAACACCAGCATGTCCTGGAGACTTGCATGAGACGATTCCACTACAAATCCTCATGTGACAAAGCCTTTGTGCGGTGCAGTGCGGTGCGCGTTTAAATTTTCCAATGCACTATTTATTTGACATATATTTCTTCAATCTTTCCTCCCCACTCATCCGGAAAAACAGACCATTGTGGGGCAGAGACGGGTGCACAATTGTCACAGAAGAGCTGCTCTTACTTTCCAAGTAATCCGCGGGAAACAAACAGTCTTGGTCTTCTCCTTTCGCAGCCAATTTTTTATACTTTGGTACATTGAGGATTTTACTTCTGCGCATGGCAAATTTGTCTTTTGGGGCGTTGATTAGTGCAAAAATTGAAAGTTGATATGCGAAAGGAGAAGACCTAACCTCTCTCTTTCACAAAGAAAGAGACTTCTTGTATAACTCTATATTTGAACAATTCCAAAACTTGATATTGCACCTTAACTCTTGGTCGTTGGGCGGCAATGATCGATGAAAAAGGCCAACTAATTCACAAATTTCATCAGTTAACTTGCAGTAAGGTATAATTATCTTTAGCCATGTCTCTCTACAAATCCTCAGATTTCTTTGGAGAGACTGATTGAAAATCCCAACAGCTGACATAATTGGACGTCGCATTGATAGATGATGTGCATCCCAATTGAATATCTACTAATTAGGGCTTCGACACTCTCCATCATAAGCATCTACAAACTTTTCAAATGGGCTCTTTGCCAACTAACAATACAAGTCCCCTTGTCAAATTTATAAGAGAAATCTGGCCGCAGGAAATGAATCAACACTAACAATTTGACACATTATGCCTACATGGGTAGGTCGAATCACATCGATAATCTAAATCTATCAAGAAGAAAATCGACATTACCTGGAGTGTTTCCTTTGGCCATAGTAAAATTGTATCAGTTGCTAATAGAGCCTAAATCTGGATCGTTGTTATTGTCTTGTGCTGAATGTCAATGTGCCCGTCGTAGCCCGTGTACATGACCACCGTAATGTCAAAACAGCCGATTTGAGAAGGCAAGTGCAACATCTCTAACAAGAATTCTCGATTGTTAAGGCCTGACCCATGGTGTTCATTTTTGACGCAGCTCGTGAAGTGGCTCCTTTGCATAACTGGTATTGGAATTGTAATACTAAGGATTTCGATGTTAAAGTAGATATTTCAAACTTCCGAGGCACTATGCATCTGAAGACTTCATTAATTGGCTCGACACGACCGAGCAAGTTTTTGATTACGAGAATATGGTGGAGAATCGAAAGGTGAAGCTTATGGCCATCAAGCTCAGAAAAGCATGCTTTGATTTGGTGAGAAAATCCGAAGTGTCAAAGAACTCGTGAAGGAAAGCTGTGTATCGAAACATTAGATAAAATGGAGGAGCTCAAGAGGAAGCATATCTCAAAAACGGAAGATATTGAGATCATTTTCCAAATAAGATCCAAAAACTAGAAAACTTTTTCAATCATATATTACAAAACAAAAGAAAACTAATCATTTTCTAGAAAAATGATATTCCAAAAAATATTTTTTAGAAACAATACGTTTTCCGTGAAATAAGAACGCCCTAAATATACATGCAAATCCACGTTTCAATCAGTCACCTCATGCCTCATGCAGAGCAAGTTTTTTATCCCATCACCGTCCCTTGCAATTGCAAGTATGCGATTTTAACTATTATTTTATCCCACCGCATAATAATATCAAGTCTTAAAATTAAATAAGCCTAATTAATGATTGTAAGAAGATAGAAACAACGTAAAGAAAGAATTGTCATAGGTAATAAAAAGATTATTGACATCTAAATTTGGATTACACGTTTAGTCATTTATTGCATAAAAAATTTTATGGATCAAAATCGACCCCTAAACATGAAATTTTAACTTTTTGCATTGCATTTTAGGCATTTAGACATTATAGGGCATGTCCTTGGATCTAATCTAGCTTCATCGTGCTTGAATTTGAGAAGCCAGGGAAATACTTTCAGTCGGTACTCGAACTAGCAAATAGCTTCAAGATATGCTCGATTATGAAAGAGGCAAGCTTCGCTATTTCAGACAACTGACAGATGAACCTTGCCATATAATTGAGTCGTCCCATTAGGCTGCGGACTTCCTTGGTGGTAGTCGGGGGTCGTAAATCATAGATAGCCTTAACCTTTGACAGATCAATCTCTATGCCCTTGCTACCGACCATGAACCCTAAAAACTTCCCAAATCTCGCTCCAAAAACGCATTTTGCGGGGTTGAGGCATAGCTTGAATTTCTGAAGGCGCTTGAACAATTTCTGCAAGACTTCAACATGGTCCTCACCTCATCTTGATTTCGTGATCATATCATCCACATATACTTCGATCTCCTTATGCATCACGTCATGAAACAATGTAACCATGGCCCTTTGATACGTTGCCCCAACATTCTTTAGAGCGAAAGGTATCATTTTATAGAAGAAAGTTCCCCAAGGAGTTATGAATAATGTTTTGCTCCTATCCTCCTTCTTCATATGGATTTGGTTATATCCAGAAAAACCATCCATGAAGGAGAATAACTCAAATCTCACCATACTGTCAACCAAGACATCAATATGCCGGAGCGGAAAGTTGTCCTTAGGACTTGCTCGATTCAAGTCGCGATAGTCAACACA
Organism: Eucalyptus erythrocorys; assembly: GCA_014182555.1. Lineage (NCBI taxonomy): Eukaryota > Viridiplantae > Streptophyta > Magnoliopsida > Myrtales > Myrtaceae > Eucalyptus > Eucalyptus erythrocorys. Next base: position 50,773,298 of record CM024602.1, read on the forward strand.
CACCCTGATTCGCCCATCTTTCTTCATTATAGGCACGATATTTGCTACCCAATCAGGATAATGAGTCACTTCGATAAAGTCTACTTTTAGTAGTTTCATCACTTCTTCTTCAATCTTCTTGGACTACTCTGGTTTAGTTATCCTAAGTATTTGCTTCTTGGGTGGCACATTGGGATCCGTTGGCAAAGCATGTTCCACAATTTTAGGGTCCAATCCCAACATGTCTGTCGCGATCAATTTTTCGGGTGTGAACTACCTAGGGTTTGGCTAATGGATTGTTAAGCCTAGACTTAACTCGGGCTCTCCCAAGCTCATACCAATTCGCAATTTAGGTCAAAGTTCTTAGCATGCAATTGATTTTCAATTAAGAGTCACCACTAATCTATTTTTGGTGGGTCGATTAGAAACCCAAATAAAGTAATGGGAGATTTGCTTTACTCCTACGAACCAGAGATTCTAGATACGGGGACTTGATTACGCTAGATTCCTCTAACGCCCTTTTGGTACCATTCTTTTATTTTGAAAAAAAATGTTTAGCAGGCAGCTTGAATTGATTTTAATTTATCTCCCTAACATGTGAGGTGATCATGCGAGTGCACAAACCACCAATTTAACACCCAATAAAACAATAAATAAATTGCTAAAACTTACCTCATAGCAACGAAAGCATTTGCAATGTTAAATTAAAATCCACATCAACAATTCTAGATATGGTTTCTAATTAACACGCGATTTTCTCTCTTTTTTTGTTTTCACTTTATTTAATGGAATTTAATCTATATGCAATGCATGCTAATAACCTAATATGGCATGGCAGCATGACCTAAATTAAATGACATGAATAGAGTAGCTCCTAAAGAAATGCAATAATTTAAATAGCAACTTAAATGACCTAATATGCAAATTTTAATTAAATGGCCCTAGAATGCAAATTACTTAACATGTACCTGATGTTTTTGGATTTTTTTTTTACCTGAAATTTCGAATTAACAAAAGTCCTAATTGAACTACCTTAAATGAATAATTTTCTAATTCACGTTTGGGATTAATTTGAATTAATCCTATTCTGACTTAGAAAATCATTTTTTTAATTTTTTTAAAAAAAAGATGCCAACTTTTCTAAGGACAAATTTATCTAAATCTGACCCTAACCTATTTCAAAAAAATATTTCTAAAAAGATATAATCCTAAAAATGTGATTCTAAAAAAAAAAAAAAAGCCTAATTTACTAGCTTAAATGTCCTATTTACTAAATCTATGTATCTAATTTTACATGCTCATGCAAGTTTTTTTATGACTTTGTGATTTTTTATTTTTCTCCTTTCTCCTAAAAAGTGCAATTTATCCTAAAAAAAGGGAGTAATTTACCCTAAGACTTTTGTATGAAATTACTAAATAAATTAAATTCCATCCAATTTAAATTAGGGATTAAGTCAGACTAAATCCTAATTTAAACTAAGACATTATTTTAATTTAGCAGTTTCTAACCTAAGATGCAACCCATCTAAAATATTGATCTAAGCTTAAAATTAAACATGCAATTCTATTCTAAAATGCATGGCAATTTTTGTTTGCTTTTTTATGACCTAAAATAAAATCCTTAATCTAAACATGCAAGACAATAAATAAATAAATAAATAAATAAAAAAAACCTAATCCAAATTCAACATTTTTTGTGGTTTTTTCTTTTTATTTTGAAATTAGCAATTCCTAATAACTAAACATGCAACCTAAACCAGTTAATTTGATTTTTGATTTTTTTTTTATTTTTTATTATTAAAAAAATGAAATTTCTATCCTAAGCATGAAAACCCTAAAACTACATTTTTTATTTTTTATTTTTTAAAGGAAAAATTAATTCAAACAAACCTAGCAAATTAAGAAAAATTAATCCCCCAAATTAACGAACCGTATCTTGCACATGAGATCGGGTTGGCCAATTTCACGAAAAATCATAAATCAGATCTCAAGCTGGAGATCGGATTGGCAATTTTTTTTAAGTAATTGCGAGTCAGATTTCGGGCGTGCAAATCGGACTAACAATTACTAATTCCAAGGCAATTTCACATCATGTAATCTCAATCTCACATAAAAGAATAATTAAACCACAAGAGAATAAATAAAATAAAGCAACAAAATAACAAAAATAATAAAACAAAGCAAATAGATAAAAAAAAAAAACTACCTAAAAAGGACTTTTCTTCCTTTTTTGCTTTTTCTTTTTTCAAGGGCAAAGTGACGTCGGCAATGGGGGAAATCGCCGGTGAGGGCTTCCGGCGACGGGGATCGACGACGACGGACTCCGTGACGGCACCGGGAGCGGCGCGACGGCGACGGGCAGCTAGGGCTCCGGGATTAACGAAGTGCGGCGTCGGCTTTAGGAGCAGGGGTTGCGGGTCGAGAGCTCCTGGGCGTGGGCAGGGGTGAGGCTGCAGCGGTGATGGAGTGGCACGGTGGCACAGCAAAACCGTCAAGCGGAGTGGGGAGCCTTCAGGTCTCCTGGTGTCCTTCGGGTGGCGCGAATCAAGGCCGACGCAGGGCCCCGACGTTTGGATCTGGGTTCGGCGGCGCGACCTTCGGGCGGAGCGGGGACAGGCGACGCAAGGCGGGGCTTGGTGTCGCGGCTCGACGGTGAGGAGCCCGGCGAACGGCGGACCTCGGACTGGCGCGGGCTCCGGGAGCGTCAGGGTGTCGAGAGGATGCCGCATCGGCGGCCAGGCACGGAGATGGTGCTCATGGGTTGCAAGGCGTGACGGCGGAGGCGGTGTTGGGGCGCGAGGATCGACGAGGCGGAGCGGCTACGGCCGACAGAGGGAGACGCCAGCATTCGGAGGTGTAACGGTGGCGGAGGCACGGTGGCTGATGCAAGGTGGCGAGGGCGCAATGGGCAGGAGCGGTCACTGGTGGGAATCTTCACGAGGAAGATGAACAGTGCTTCATCTTTCTTCTTTTTTTTTTTTTTAATAATTTTTTTTTGTTGCTGGACGTCCACTCGTACGCTACCTTTCTCACATCACTTCTTTTCTTTTCCTTTTTCTTCTCTCTCTCTCTCTCACTTTTTGATTTTTTTGCTTTCTTTTCTTTTCTTTCAAAAACAAAACCGAGAGAGCCTCCCATGTGGCCGTATGTGACAATTGTGTGGCCTCTCCGTATTAATTCGCGCATCACGTCTTTTATAGGCCAAAAAATGTATCTTCGCGACACAATTTTTTCCTTTTTTTGTTCGCGCAAAATACCATCAAATATATTTTTTTCACCTTGCGCAATATCTTTTACATATTTGATCAAAAAATTCCCCCTCTTGCGCAAAACTGCATCTCCCAACGTATATTACCTAAATCTATGAAAAATCTTAACAAAAAATAAAATTTTCCCAAACTACATGCCATGTGATTATTGAATTTTTTTTTATTTTTTAGCAAAAATTAACCCCAAAAATTTAGGTGTCAACAATGTCGGCATATGTCCAAGCAAACACATCTTGATACTCTTTTAGAAGATTAGTCATCATTTCCGCCTCTGACTCTGAGAGACATGCCCCGATTTTTACTTCCCTAACATTCTCTGTATCACCCAAATTTATGGTGACTGTTCGTTCTTCTATCAACGACTTCGATTCTTCGTGTCAATTCCATTCCCGCTTGATCCCCTTTTGATTGTCGTCGTCGGTGTCATCAGAACCTGAAGGACTTTCTTCATGCACATCCGAGTCACATGCGTCCTTATTATGATTATGCATAATGTAATGCCTGAGATGTGATGAGATGAGTTAGAGCAATGTCAACAATAAAGATGATGCATGTCGCTTTCGAAGAATTTTTGAAGTATTTTTTGTAAAAGTTTCAAGAACTCATCCTCATATCCTCGGATTTCCTCGTCCTTGCAAAGTAGTCAAATAAGAGAGCATGTTGAGGCCTAGGCCTCAGCGACCATCATAGGGCTAGTTTGATGTGCTTCCACATATCTTTAATAAAACATGTGTCTATTTTATTGAATGAGGAAAGATAAGGCTGTATTTTAACATACACCACCCTTGACCAACAACTCAAGATCGGGGTTGACTGTAGTTCACGCTACAAATGACATAAATAGGAAATAACGAAAGAAAAACTATGAGATCCTGCATAAGGGAGAAGACATAAAACAAAAGACTAGGCTAAACGAAAACCGCCCTAATCTAGAGGGACAGCCATGACTTCAGAGGACTTAGCTTCTTCGCACGCCAGGATGGTGCATATGACGTCATCCTCTAATAGCTTGGTCACACCATAGATATCCTCCTCTTCCTCAAACAACATCCTTGGAGGTCCTGGAAACGTCTCTTCCAGCATCAGGGGAAATGGGCTTTGATCGCCCTCGTCTTCCTCGGTTTGGGTGATACGTTCACTTTGGTCTCTATACCTACCTCAGCTTCCTCGGGCACTTTGGCCTCTCTACCTTCCATAGAGCGTTACGACCTCCTCATCCTTCAACATATCTCAGGCTTCTCCTCTTCAAGTTTTTATGAACTTCAATGGGCTTTCGCACACCCTAACTGTGTGATCTAAGGCCCTCTCCAGGATTATACTCGCTCGCCAGCATAATCTTTCCCACAGCTATGGCCGGCTTAGACAATTCAGAAGCCTTTGTGAAAGACGCTGCAGGCACATGGACCATGGATACTAGCTCGAAGGTTTGAAAGTTGGATTCCTCGGTACACTCAGGCTCCACATAGGGGATGGTTGTCTCATGGTAGATCTTGAAGTTAGATGCTCCATGGACCGTGATAAGCTTGTCGTCCACCATAAATCGTACCTTCTGATGGAGGCTAGAGGCAACAGTACTCGCTATGTGAATCCATGGCCTCCCGAGCAGAAATAAAAGCGCTTGGTATATCTAACACCCGGAACAGGATTTGAAAAAGTATAGGACCAATCAGCAGCTCAAGTTCAATTTTGTCGCGACCCTCTTTTTTCGGGGGCGACCGGCCGGATCGGGTATGAGCGCCTAAGGAGGCTAATGGCTCGGCTGAATTTAATTAAAGCCTGGACTCTCCCAAGTTCGCCAATTCACGACTTTAAAATATTTAGTTTGTCAAACAATTTTAAAACGGAGTCACCACTAATCGATTTAGGGTAGGTTGATTAGAAACCCAAGCGAAGTATCGGGAGAAATATTCACTCCTGCGCAACCAGAGAAATTAGGATCGGGGACTTGATTATACTAGTTAATCACTAATGCCCTTTTGGTACCTAATCTTGTTTAAACCCTAAGATTTTTTGGATGTTTGGGGATTTTTCATGCATTTTGGGAAAAATCACATTTTTTGGGTATTTTCCTCATTTTTGGACATAAAATGGATTTTGGATTTTTGGGGTATTTTCGGAAAAATGTAAGTCTTTTGGCATTTTATGAAAATTTGGGCTTTTTATGAATTTTGGCATTTTTTGGGATTTTTGACATTTTTTGGATTTTTGGAAAATATAAAATATTTTTGATTTTTTTGATTTTTGAAAAATAAGATATATTTTTATATATTTTAAGTATTTTTCAAAAATAATATTATTTTTATTTTGATTTTTGATTTTTTGGAAAATAAAACATTTTAAAACATTCTTAAACATTTTTTGATTTTTTTGGAAATTAAAATGATTTTTTAATATTTTCAAAAATAAATTATTTTTAATTTAATTTTTTTGAAATAAAAATATTAAAACTGAGCCGGGTCGGATCCACGGGTCGGATCTCGCCTCGGGCTAGCCCGAAATGCGGACGGGGCCGCGTTTTAGGGCGGGGCGTCAAAACGACGCCGTGGCCGGGCGTGGACGCCCAACCCGGCCCGACGACCTAGCTCCGCAACCCGGCTACCACTTCACGCGAAACCACGCCGTGACGACGCATGAAACGACGCCGTTCTTGCCCCTCACGAAATGATGCCACGAAGAGGATTGGTCGTGCGCAATCGGGCGATGCGGTGCCGTTTCTCCGGCGACTCTACTCGGATCCGACCCGACAAGCCGACGACCTGCTCCTCGCTAAAACGACGCCGCTTCCACTACACGACTTGGCTTCACTGTCAAACGATGCCGTGTGCGGGCATTCGACACGGCTCCGACCCAACTCGCGACCCGCTTCTTGGCTCGACGTGGGACGACGCTGTTTAGTAGACGCCCGACCCGGATCCGACCCGACCCGCAACCCGACCTCCGATCCCTCCTTTATCTGTGGAACCTTACTCGGTTCCTGGTCCGGGTCCGACCCGGCGACCCGGGATCGTGACCCGGAGAACTAGGAACCCTAGGGTTCCAAATTGGGGAAAAATGGAGGCCACGGCGACGGCGAGGACGGCGGCGACGTCGGCGATGGCTTGGCGAGGGGAGGAGATGATGGCGAAGGCGGCGGTAGAGATGGCTACCTGCGGCGGCGTGGCGTCGGGGCTTCCCTCTACGCCTCTTTCTCTCTCTCCTTCCCTCCGTCTTCTTTCTCCTCTCTCTCTCTCTCTCTCTCTCTCTCTCTCTCTCTCTCTCTGTGTGTGCTTTGACTCTGGTGAAGCTAGGGTTCTCGGCCGTGAGCCCTCGCCCCCACTGAAGTCTCTCAGTAGGGTAGTCGAGGGCCACGACTTTGATCCAGCTTCCCCCTTTCGCCTCTGTGGCTTGCCGTGCCTTGGTGTGTGGAACAACCCGGGGGGAGAAGGGCCTATTTATAAGAGAGGAACGGCCGGCCGACGAGGGCTCGGCCGGGGGACGGCCACGGCTTTAGCTGGCCGGACTGACGTCCCATCCGACATGTCCCGTCGGCCGCCTGCTCCTCCACGTGCTCCGAGCTGTTCTACTTCTTCCTCCGGCTTGCGCGCACTTGCCCGCACATGCTGCGTACACGAAACCGGGCGAAGGAGACGACTTGGTGGGTCAAGCGCAGGTCGAGCGCGGGCGTGGGCCGACCTGCGCGGGCAGCCTCCCCCTTTTTTCTTTTCTTTTCTTTTTTTTCTCGTTTTTTTGTTTTTCTCGTTTTTCTGTTTTTTCTGGCTTTTTCGGATAAAATAAAATAAAATGAAAAACAGTTAATAAAATTAATTAAAAACCCAATAAAAATAAAAAAATTAGGCATCAACAGCTACCCCTCTTTGAAGGTGAGCTCGCAGAGGTTGCATTCAAAGACAAACTGATGCCTTATTTTTACCTAGCGTGGGCAGCAGATTATATCTTATTTAGGACATACTATCCCATGCCAAAGGAGAGCAATATAACTTTACATATACTAAGACAAATAAGAAGATACCTGGAGTTACTTACCGGGAAAGAGTGAGATAGGGTGTGAACCCCGATTTTTGGCAAGTATCAAGGTGTCATCTTACCTAATGATATGAGGAGGCTACTTTTCCAGGACTCGAATCATTCTTCGGTCGCCTGTTAAAACAATGGATAATTTGTCTAGGACCCGAACCTTTCTTCGGTCGCCTTGACGGGGAATTACTTCTCCAGGACTCGAACCATTCTTTGGTCGCCTGTTGGAGAAATCAGAGGGTTATCTCGGACTTGAACCATTCTTCGGTCGCCTCAACGGGGAATTACTTTTCCAGGACTCGAACCATTCTTCGGTCGCCTATTGGAGCAATCAGAGGGTTGTCTCGGACCCGAACTATTCTTCGATCGCCTTGACGGGGAATTACTTCTCCAGGACTCGAACCATTCTTCGATCGCCTGTTGGAGCAATCAGAGGGTTGTCTCGGACCCGAACCATTCTTCGATCGCCTCGATAGGGAATTACTTCTCCAAAACTCGAACCATTCTTCGGTCGCCTATTGGAGCAATCAGAGGGTTGTCTCAAACTCGAACCATTCTTCGGTCGCCTGTTGGAGCAATCAGAGGGTTGTCTCGAACCCGAACCATTCTTCGGTCGCCTTGACGGGGAAATTACTTCTCCAGGACCTGAAACATTCTTCGGTCGCCTGTTAGAGCAATCGGGGTTATCTCGGACCCGAACCATTCTTCGGTTGCCTTGACGGGAGATGCGCCGACCTTTCTCAGGACATCTCATTTGTGGGTGTCTGATTTGTATTGAGAACACCAGTTGGTACCCAACCTTTCTCAGGAGATGCGCCGACCTTTCTCAGGGCATCTGTTTTTAGGAGTGTTTGAATTCTGTCAGGGACACCAATTGGAACCCGACCTTTCTAGGGGGATGCGCCGACCTTTCTCAGGGCATCTGATTTGGGGGGTGTTTGACTTCTGTCAGAGACACCAGTTGGAACTCGACCTTTCTCGAGGGATGCGTTGACCTTTCTCAGGGCATCTGATTTGGGAGGCGTTTGACTTCTGTCAAGGACACCAGCTGAAACCCGACCTTTCTCGGGGGATGCGCCGACCTTTCTCAGGGCATCGATTTGGGGGTGTTTGACTTCCATCGAGACACCCGGTTGGAACTCAACCTTTCTCGAGGGATGCGCCGACCTTTCTCAGGGCATCTGATTTGGGAGGCGTTTGACTTCTGTCAGGGACACCAGCTGAAACCCGACCTTTCTCGGGGGATGCGCCGACCTTTCTCAGGGCATCTGATTTGGGGGTGTTTGTCTTGCGTCGAGGACACCGGTTGAAACCCGACCTTTCTCGGGGGATCTGTTTTGGAAGATATCTGGACATTCACAGACACATTAAAGAGTACATGGATATTCATAAGTACTAACCTGACGGATATTTGGGCCTTGGCGGACGTCATAATGATTGAAGGGGTACTTGGATGATCACAAGTACGAGGACATGCCTTAGGTGTTTGTGAAGGTCTCTTTCTTTCTGGCAATAGGGAATATCGAGGACGTACCTGTGATATTCAGGAAGGCCTCCCGCCTTCTGGAAATTGAGAATATCGAGAGCGTACCTGTGATATTCGTGGAAGCTTCTTACCTCTTGGGAATTGGGAACATTGAAGACATGCCTCGTATATTCATGAAGGTCTCTCACCTTCTGGAAATCGAGAATATCGAGGGCGTACCTGTGATATTCATGGACGTTTCTTACCTCTTGGGAATTGGGAATGTCGAGGACGTACCTCGACTATTCGTGAAGGTCTCTCACCTCCTAGTAGTTGGGAATATCGAGGACATGCCTCTCATATTCATGAAGGTCTCTCACCTCCTGGTAAAGGGAATACCGAGGACGTACCTTGGGTATTCGGGAAGGCCTCCCGCCTTCTGGATTTTGGAAATACCGAGGGCGTACCTCGGCTATTTGTGAAGGCCTCCCGCCTTCTGGAATTTGGGAATACCGAGGACGTACCTCGGCTATTCGTGAAGGCCTCCCACCTTCTAGAATTTGGGAATACCGAGGACATACCTCGGCTATTCGTGAAGGCCTCCCATCTCCTAGAATTTTGGGAACATCGGGGACGCACCTGAGATGTTCATGAAGGCCTCCCGCCTCTTGGAATTTGGGAACATCGATGACGTACCTGAGATGTTCATGAAGGCCTCCCGCCTCCTGGAATTTGGGAGCACCGAGGACGTACCTCGGATATTCGGAAAGCCTCCCGCCTTCTGGAAGTTGGGAATATTGAGGGCGCGCCTCACATATTCATGAAGGCCTTCCGCCTTCTGGAAGTTGAGAATATCGAGGGCGCGCCTCGCATATTCGTGAAGGCCTCCCACCTGTACCTCGGCTACTCGTGAAGGCCTCTTGCCTTTCGGATTTTGGGAACATCGGGGATGTTCATGGAGGCCTCCCCTCTGGAATTTGGGAACATCGAGGACGTAGAGATGTTCATGAAGGCCTCCCGCCTCCTGGAATTTGGGAACATCTCATGAAGCCTCCCGCCTCCCGGAAATTGGGAACACTCATACCTGGATGTTCATGAAGGTCTCTCACCTCCTGGTTTTTGGGACTACCGAGGGCGTACCTCGGATATTCATGAAGGCCTCCCGCCTCCTGGAATTTTGGGAACATCGGGGGCACTTTGAGATGTTCATGAAGGCCTCCCGCCTCCTGGAATTTGGGAACATCGAGGACATACCTGAGGTGTTCATGAAAGCCTCCCGCCTCCTGGAATTTGGGGATATCGAGGGCGCGCCTCGCATATTCGTGAAGGCCTCCCGCCTTCTGGAAGTGGGGAATACCGAGGACGTACCTCGCATATTCTTGAAGGCCTCTCACCTTCTGGAAGTTGGGAATACCGAGGACGTACCTCGGCTACTCGTGAAGGCCTCCTGCCTTCTGGATTTTGGGAACATCGAGGACGCACCTCAGATGTTCATGGAGGCCTCCCGCCTCCTGGAATTTGGGAACATTGAGGACGTACCTGAGATGTTCATGAAGGCCTCCCGCCTCCTGGAATTTGGAAACATCGAGGACATACCTGAGATGTTCATGAAGGCCTCCCGCCTCCTGGAATTTGGGAACATCGAGGACGTACCTGGGATGTTCATGAAGGTCTCTCACCTCCTGGTTTTTGGGACTACTGAGGGCGTACCTCAGATATTCATGAAAGCCTCCCGCCTCCTGGAATTTTGGGAACATTGGGGACGCACCTGAGATGTTCATGAAGGCCTCCCGCCTCCTGGAATTTGGAAACATCGAGGACGTACCTGAGATGTTCATGAAGGCCTCCCGCCTCCTGGAATTTGGGAACATCGAGGACGTACCTGGGATGTTCATGAAGGTCTCTCACCTCTTGATTTTTGGGACTACCGAGGGCGTACCTCGGATATTCATGAAGGCCTCCCGCCTCCTGGAATTTTGGGAACATCGGGGACGCACCTGAGATGTTCATGAAGGCCTCCCGCCTCCTGGAATTTGGGAACATCAAGGACGTACCTGAGATGTTCATAAAGGCCTCCCGCCTCCTGGAATTTGGGAACATCAAGGATGTACCTGAGATATTCGGGAAGGCCTCCCGCCTTCTGGAAGTTGGGAATATCGAGGGCGCGCCTCGCATATTCGTGAAGGCCTCCCGCCTTCTGGAAGTTGGGAATATCGAGGGCGCGCCTCGCGTATTCGTGAAGGCCTCCCGCCTTCTGGAAGTGGGGAATACCGAGGACGTACCTCGCATATTCTTGAAGGCCTCCCGCCTTCTGGAATTTAGATGCAACGCGAGGCTTACTTGGGTGGCCGTGGGGTACACAAGTGTACAAAGTAAAGGAATATTTGGATAAACACAAATATTTAACAATATGATCAGAGATTACTCAACTGGTCCAAGTGTATTCTTATATACCTGGGTAATTGCAGGCGTATGATGTGGGGGAATGCTTGAGAGGTTACTAGCATTTAATGACATGATTTTGAGGACAACTCTAACAGGTCGAGTGTCACAGAAATGGGGGACTCGAACAGTGGTCGATACTTAATGATGAGAGGATACTTGGACAGTCACAAGCATTTAAACTTTAAAAACAAGATGAATAGGTCGAGTGTTAACAAAAGGGGGCATTTGAGTAGCGGCAGACACTCGAAAACAGGGGTATGCTCGGGGAACCGCAAATATCAATGCCAGAGGGACAAATCAAGCTGAGCGTGGGTACCTAGACAGTGGTAGGTACTTAAAGATAAAGGGATATTTGGTCAGTTACCAATATCAATACTCTGGGGACAACTCTCACGAGCTGAGTGTTAATAAGAAGGAGTACTCGGTGAGTGAGGGGTACTCAAAGATTGTCAAATATAAAGCTCTGGGAACAAGAATGGGGACATGCTTTCCTGGCGATATATCTAATCTATAGCGGTGTGCTTTCTATTTACACAATATGCAGATGTGTACACACAATTGTATATGCTGTAAATTTGTAAATGAAGATGTGATTTGTGCATGATGACCTCGTCAGTTCTGCATCATTTGAATTTTACTGAGGAAGATTTTGAAAGACAACTTTTGTTTAGAATGTAGATGTCTTGAGCATGCCAAATGAGGGACTTTTAGTCTGAAAGGACTTTCCACTCACTCTCATGGGAAAGGCTATTTTATCCTGACCATTAATGCAGGATTTATAAGGGCCACACTATCTCACTGTCATCATGTCAGCAGGGGTCCGAGTATTCTCGCAAATGATATGACTTTACCAATGTGAGAGGTCTTTTTTGGAGTTGTGATGAAGGCTTGGTCAATGGCTTATCAAAGGGGACCAATAAAGATGTTGCACGGTTATCTCCAGGTTTGCAAGTCGAGGATCCTGCGAAAAGAGATAGAATAATCTTGCTCGTACTTCTTCGAGCGATGCTTATAGACATATGAAATCCTACGTTAATTGAGGTGCCCCTAGTTTGAAGAGACTTTTTACAATAGGGTGCCATATAGGCTTGATTCATGTGTGAAAGGGTGAGAGCTGGCAATTGCCTTGACATTTGTCACCGGTTTTTCTTCTCATGGTCCAATGAAGGTTCCATGGATCTCAATAGCAACTCCTCTTGGGGATGGAGATGGTTGTATTTTTGTTTGGGGCATCAGCCTTGCTTTTACCAGGCACACTGCTTTTTTATGCCCCTATTTCTCCTTTCATTCATGGGCGTTGACCTTTCTTTTACCAGGTGCACTGCTTTTTTATGCCCCAGGTTTTTGTCCTTGTTGCTTGAGGAATTGATCTTGACAAGTTCAAACGCATGCCTTCACTAGACTTGTTGAGTCTTCTTCTTTTGCGGGCTCTTCTGATTGTGCTACTTGAGTGGCAGCTTCTGCTTTGCCTCCTTGCGAAGGTGATTTTACATACTCGATTGAGTTGTACAATGGTTACAAGTGCGTAAAGAAAGAATTACTCTTCATGACTCTAGGGCACTTAAATTAACGCGAGTGTTCATATGCAATAAAGACACTCAAAGATTGATGTAAGTGCGAGCAAGAGAATTTCTATCCCTTTTCTCACCTCGTGATGTTGACTTGCCTTTAGCTTGCCCAGTGTGGGGTGATTTTTTTGACGGGTGGTAGGATAGAAATTTGGCCAGTGTGTGGGGGTCGAAGTGAGCGGTGGAATGCCTCCCATTATTTTGGTCATCATACCATCCGCGAGAGAACTCTTTACTCTGTAGTCATGGAATTTTCTGCACTCATCTCACAAGTGTGTAGATGGGGGACTGTGTACGGGATACGGCTTGCCTATCATCGTTCTGATGCGTCTTATCAAGCATGCTCAATTAATCTTGTATTCTTTACTTGGCTGTCTATTCTAATAATCCTTAAAAGAATCAAAGATTTAGATAGACAAAATCATCATGCACAATTCACATGGAAAAAGGCCTGCAGTATATGATGTGAAAGAGTTTGTGTTTTTCAAAAATGAATGAATGGCTTTTTACTCAAGAAAAAAAGCTATTAACAGCTTTAAGGGTGCTTACTTAGTGAAATGGTATTCACAAATGTGCTGAAATTTGAACATTAGAGGGGTTATTTACAAAGGATTATTCACAAATGGGTGTCAATGAAATGTTTCTATTGGTTAGGGGCATGACACATGCATGATCAGCCGGGGATTGGGGATCTGATCATGAATTTCTATTCTTTCCCTTTTTTGCAGGAGAGAAGCTATGGAAATAGCTCAACCAGTAGGGCTCCGGTCGTAAGTGACTTGGGGCTTGAGGGATCTCTGTCGTTTGCTTTGGTGATATTTGAGATGTCATTCTGCTTGGAAAGTTTATCTGAGTCTAACAAGACTTTCGTTGATTTATTTTCCGTATTTTAGATGGTCAGGTGGTCTTGTAAAAGACAAGAGGGGGCGTGTTAGTCACGAATTCTTTAGAAGTCAGACAATTGGAAGTGATACAACATTACTCTTCACTGGTTTGTAGATGATTAGGTGGACAAGGGGGACATGAAGTCTCGTGCTCCCCATTTTGTCAAGTCGATCATTCTCTTTAATTGGCTTGTGGATGACACATCCCTTTACACAAAGTCGAGTGTATTTGATGCAAGTCATTTCTATACACTAGCTCGGCTAGTATTTTTTTGTCGACCCTGACCATCGAGTTTGGTTCTTGACTTGTAATGCTTCCTGTCAAATAGGAAAAATATGTCAAGAGTGGGTTCAAATAGTGGGAGTATTGGAAACGATACCAAATTACCCTTCCCCAGAGCTCGTCTATGCTAGCTCTTGAGGATATTTGAATGTCGAGGATGGCCTATTTATCTTGGCACTGTTCAGTGTTTCCCCCTGTTGGCCTTCCTCATTTTTGGCCATGTATGTGTGATTGCTGGTCGTCTTCAACGCCTTCTTTCTGTGGAATTTTTCCTTTGTCTTTGGCTACAGCATTATTGAGCAAAAGTCATGTACCTCAAGGTTTTATGGAATTTGAGATGGACAATCAAAAACCTCCAATTTTGGTGGCAATTACTCCTTGGAAGAAAATGCCCCTGGAGTGAAGCTTCCGGATTTCAAAGTCATTGTCTAAGGTGTGGGGTCATAGATTGCCTTGACTGTCTGGATTTTCTCCCTGTTGAAAGTAATCACTTTAAAGGAAGAGAAGGAATTTCTTCCTCATGCTCCTAGGCTTGTCGAAGCTGTGGCATCTGGCTGTGTTGCGTGACGAGATAGTCCTTTCGCTTAGGAGGGAGCTGGGCAGGAGTGAGGCACGTCATAGATGCCTGTTTCAACTTTATGCATGTACCTATTACGTTTCATATTTTGTACCTTGCGGCCGAGGGTTCTTTTCGTTGTTTGCCTCTTGAAAATGTTTTTCTTCTAGCTTGGATTGTAGTAGCATTGGGCGAGGTCATGCTCCTCAAGCTTCTACGGAATTTGAGATGGACAATCAAGAACCTCCAATTTATCTGATGGCAACTCCTTCTTGGGGAAAACATGCATCTAGAGTGTAGCTTCTAGATTTTAAAGTCACTGTCCAGGGCGTGGGCTGCAGATCGCCTTGACTGCCTGGACTTTCTCCCTATTGATAGTAATTGTTTTAAAGGAGCTTCTTCCTCATGCTTCTGGGTTTGTCAAAGCTGTGACGCCTGGTTGGCTGGGCATGTCGTGCGACAAGATAGTCCTTTGGCTTAGGAGGGAGCTAGGCAGGAGTGAGACATGTCACGGGTGCCTGGATTTCAACTCTATGCCTGTACCTATTATGCTTCATCCTTTGTGTCCTGTCAATAGAAGGGAGAAATTGTTATTTTCAATATTATGTTAGGGGGATAAGACTTACCCCTTTTGAAACAGGATGTATCCTTTCTGTTTGCCCCCATTTCCTTGGAACAATGTCTTTGTGTTTGGCTTGTTCACATGATGTGCCAATTTCAAATGTCTTCTGTCACGCTGAATTAAAGGGGATGATATTTTGAGACATAAAGTGAAAGAATTAGAAAGACAAACATGCTTAAATTTATCATCTTATTTTGACAAAAGCTTTTGGTAATGAACTACTTTTCATTTTCAAAACATGTTTTTGGGGAGAAAAAGCATGAGGAAGCCCAGCCCTCAGTATTCTCCTTGGATGACATTTTCTTTTCATGGTTGGATAACATCGCTGGGCAAGTTTGGAATACTTCCTCATGTTTTTCAAAACAAAATACTAGGATTATACATTAGTGTTCTTGGAATGGGAAAATACAACGCTAGCATACCAGACATAATAAGAAACATGAAATTATAAAAGCAAGTAAAACCCATGACAACTCCTATGTAAGGGAGTGCTTTGGTAGTGCCAGGCTTGAAGCTAAGCATCTTTGGATTTCTCGTCTTCAGTAGACTCGAAGTACTCGCATGCGATGACCACTTCATTGAAGTTACGGAAGTGCAGCCCATGTAGCCAGCAACAACAGTCGCGGGACAAGGCTTCTACAAACTGTTTCATCAACTCTTCTTCGGCCAGTTTGGGGTGAATTTGCATTATGAAAGCCTTCCACCTCCCTGCATACGTTCGGAAATCTTCCATTGGTCTTCTTTCGAATTGGGCCGAGTTCTCGTATGGCAGCTCAATAATCTGGTCTTGGTACTGATGCAGGAATGTGGAGGTTAGCTTGCTCCAATCTTCTATGAGATGAATATTTGCCGTAAAGAACCATTGTAGTGTAGATCCCGTAAGAGTTTCTTGGAACACCTGAGTTGTAAACAACGTCGGGCCATGATATCGACTCATTTCAGCGTAAAGATACTATAAGTGAGCCACGGGGCAAGTCGTGCCATTATATTTGTGGAGGTCAGGTATCCACATTTCTATGGGGGTCAGGATCCTACGAGGGTGAGACGGGCCTGGTAGATCTTGGTTAGGCCACTAATTTTCCCACTGCATACCCATTGTAGCGTCGAATTCTTCTTCTTCAGGGACATTGGACTGTACCGAGATTACTCCATTGCTTTCTTTAGAGCCAAAATCACTGAGGGAGGATGAGGCATTTAAGCTATTCTCACGGTCGGGCGACGAGCTTAGCACTTCATCAGGATCGTAGCGGATAAAGATGTATTCCTCTCCTTCTGACGGGCCTTCATCTTCGGATGAGAGCAAGAAACAGTTATAGGATGAACTGTCAGTTTCTCCATCGAAATAGCGCTGGAAGTCCTTAGGATCGTATTCTAAGGGCGGGAAGTCTTCAGGATTATACTCCAGGGGATGGCTACCTTCAAGGTTGTGTTCCCGAGAATGCTCGGAGCTTTGGTACTGTAGCTCGTCGACGGAAGACGTATCAATTTGGCTAGGCTTTCTTTTCTTGGTCCCTGGTCCGGATCTTTTGAGTAAGGCCCTATGTTTGGCTATCTCCATTTTGTTAAGGGAAGTGAGAGATATTAAGGTTTCACTATCTGAGTCACTTTCCAAGTTGATAGGGGTTGGTATTCTTTGGACCCTGGCTCTTGGGGTAAGTCTGGAGAGTTGTTTTGTCATGCCCCAGTCTTGAACAGGCTCTGAACCTGTGATCTCGTACAAAGGCTCCTTGCCTTTCCTAGTGGGAAACTTTTCGATAGCTAGATGCTATTCAACTGTCCATTCATTATGCAAGGCTTCATCGCTACGCTTCTCTCCTGTCTCAGCAACTAATGGCCTTTCTTGTTCCATGGTCGTTGGTTCTTCGTAGGGCAGGGCTATGTCAGGGCCGACGTTGTATTCTTAGTAGAAAACATGGATTAATTCTTTCCAGGTTTTAAGGAGACTAATCTTTTTGACAATGTACCATCGCAAGGCAGGGCCGGTCAGGTTTGACTGGTATGATTGAATCATTTTTTGGACCAGGTAGGCCTGTAAGTATGTTTCTGGGCGAGAGGTATCAACATATCTTTCACATTCAGATGCTTTGAATTTTTCAGGGATCTCGAAACCGGCATTAATCAAATAAGTCGATGGGATTCTGCCCCTGTAGCTGACTTAACTTTTTCATGATTTTTTCAAATTATTCGTAGTATTGGCTAGTTTTTAGCACGTCTATAAGGGTCACGACAGTGCTTAGGGCAATTACAGAGTTGGGCTCATCATGAGTGGCTTTTATTTGTCTCGAGAGCTGTTGAAGGGTAATGAACATTTGCCTTACGCCATCTTCAATGTGGGCAAGGCGATTATGCACTTCATCCTAATATGACCCTATCATGAGGGGCCAATCGCGAGCGGCCGATGGCTGATGATTCATGATTACCTGTGGTGAAAACAGTGAATAAGCATAGAGCAAAGAAGGATTGACCCATGGCAACGATCTATCTACTTTCATTTATCAAAGAGGATTTTACAGACTCCCAAAGTACTAGACGTTTGGAGAAAAGTCCCGAGACAATGGGACAAGGGTTTTTACAAAAACTAAAGAGACATGACTACTAAAACATATGCGACAGGGGGTCTTGTGAAAGCTGTTTGTTTCCTTGGACTGGCTCTGAGCTGAGTATTCGGCCTACTCCCACATCCTTTGCAAAAGCTCCACTTGCTCACGCGGGCTACTCTCTCTGATTGAGCGAGGGATCGACAGCTTCCACTTTGTCGGGATGTGATAGTTGTGGATGTAAGATGCAGAGGCATGGTGAGCTTTCTCCTCCCCTTCAAGCCCTTCGGGTATTACAATCTTTTTGCGATGGCACTTGTCCCAGATTTCCTCGGCAGTAGAAATTTCGAGTGTGTAGTGATGGTTTGTGTTGAAAAGGATTGGAGGGGTTCTCCTTTTGGAAGGTGGCGGGATCCATGGGTGATAGGGAATGGTGCTGGTGCAACCGAGCAGCGGAATTGGGTGGCAGCACTTGAAGCGAGCCCTCTTTTCATGGAACCAACCAGCACACCACTAGATTGTCTCAGGAGTTGGATTTCTCAGGAAATCGACCCAATGCAAACTGGTTTGATTAGGAATGTAAGGTCCTAAAACCATGAATTTTTGTAATGGATGCTCAGAAGTGTTTGTTTCAAACATTCGCATGATGCCTCGATATTCGCTCAAGTGAGAAAAGAACCAGACTTGAAAGATTTCGGGGAAGCTCACATGACTTTTTTTGTGTTGTCTTTAAAACGGTTAAAAGATAGAAAAGTTTCAGCCAAAATCATGTTGACATAATTGGCTCCTCCCAAGATTTGATTAATGATCCAAACCATTTTAGGACTTATGACGTTTCTTTGGTGGGGGAAAACGATGAGCCCGAAAAATGCCAGGAGAAAAATCTCACTTCTTTTGGTCATAGGCTGACTTTGAAAACATTCATTCAAAAATTCAAATGGGCAAGTATTGTTGTTGTTTTCAAGAATTTGTCTCATGACATGAATTTCAGCTCCTAAAAACCGTGCCAGCCCGCGCCATGGGAGGGCGCCTGTCGATGGTCTGACCAGCTCTTTCCCAAGGGGCATTCCAGTGATGATGTTGTATTCTTCCAGGGTTGGGGTTAGCTCAAATCTACCAAATATAAAGGTAAGTATCCTCGGGCACCAAAAATGCGCAATGGCTTGTATGACTTCAGGGCGAACGGTGATTCGGATTATTGAAAGGAGATGGCCAAGCTTGTCTTTTACACGCTCTTGGGCAGGCTGATCCAATTGACCCCACCATCTGAAGAGCTCCGCCTTGGGAGTAGGAATGAACTGGATGTCATCTTCCCCCATCACATATAAATTAGGATTTTGAAAATTTTGTCCTAAATTGCCATGGGCCAATAAAAAAGACTGAGTAAAAAGTAAATAAATTACTTTGCTTTTAAGTAAAATGGCAAGCACACAGATGTACACATGAGATGT
The DNA here is from genome assembly GCA_014182555.1 of Eucalyptus erythrocorys. Classification (NCBI taxonomy): domain Eukaryota; kingdom Viridiplantae; phylum Streptophyta; class Magnoliopsida; order Myrtales; family Myrtaceae; genus Eucalyptus; species Eucalyptus erythrocorys. The sequence continues at coordinate 50,792,371 of CM024602.1, forward strand.
GCGGCTCGATTTCTAACTCAGAAGGCTTGTTGAAATTAAAAGGGCATCCGCTAGTCGCAGTCTCGCGTTAGCAGCGTAGCCCCTTAACCTCAGCTAAGAAATTTCGGGGAAAAGAAAGGCAACCTCTACATCGCAGTCTCGCGTTCGAGGCCATATCATTCTTAACACCATCCTAGAAATCCTATGGCGACCCAGGTTCGGCGGCCGGGTTGTGTGTGCCATGTGTAGTGTTTAAAACAGTAAAGCATGCACAACAGTTTATAATCACAAGACAATTTAATTTAAGCGAGCTTAAAATAAATTTCTAAGCTCTTGACCTGTAAAAAGAAAAAAAAAAAACCTAAGTCAGTAAAGAATTTAAACAAGATAAATATGGCCTAAGTCCTCAAAATCCCCAGCGGAGTCGCCAAGCTGTTGTGACCCTCATTTTTCGGGGGTGCCCGGCCGGATCGGGTACGAGCACCTAAGGAGGCTAATAGCTCGGCTGGATTTAATTAAAGCCTGGACTCTCCCAAGTCCGCCAATTCACGACTTTAAAATATTTAGTTTGTAAAACAATTTTAAAACGGAGTCGCCACTAAGCAATTTATGGTAGGTTCATTAGAAACCTAAGCGAAGTATTGGGAGAAATATTTGCTCCTGCGCAACCAGAGAAATTAGGATCGAGGACTTGATTACACTAGTTAATCACTAATGCCCTTTCGGTACCTAATCTTGTTTAAACCCTAAGGTTTTTTGGATGTTTGGGGATTTTTCATGCATTTTGGGAAAAAATTCAGATTTTTTGGGTATTTTCCTCATTTTTGGACTTAAAAGGGATTTTGGATTTTTGGGGTATTTTCGGAAAAATGTAAGTCTTTTAGCATTTTATGAAAATTTGGGCTTTTTATGAATTTTGGCATTTTTTTGGGATTTTTTGACATTTTTTGGATTTTTGGAAAATATAAAATTTTTTTGATTTTTTTGATTTTTTGAAAAATAAGATATATTTTTATATATTTTAAGTATTATTTTCAAAAATAATATTATTTTTATTTTGATTTTTGATTTTTGGAAAATAAAACATTTTTAAACATTTTTAAACATTTTTTAATTTTTTTGAAAATTAAAATGATTTTTTAATATTGTCGAAAATAAATTATTTTTAATTTAATTTTTTGAAATAAAAATATTAAAAACTGACTCGGGTCGGATCCACGGGTCGGATCCACCCCGGAGCCAGCCCGAAATGCGGACAGGGGCCGCGTTTTGGGGCGGGGCGTCAAAACGGCGCCGTGGCCGGGCGTGGACGCCCGACCCGGCCCGACGACCCGGCTCCGCAACCCGGCTCCCACTTCACGTGAAACGACACCGTGGCGACGTACGAAACGACACCGTTCTTGCCCCTCGTGAAAAGACGCCACGGCGGCTCTACCCGGATCCGACCCGACAAGCCGATGACCCGCTCCTCGCTAAAACGACGCCGCTTCCACTACATGACTTGGCTTCACTGTGAAACGACGCCGTGTGCGGGCATCCGACCTAGCTCCGACCCAACTCGCGACCTGCTTCCTGGCTCGACGTGGGACCACGCCGTTTAGCGGACGCCCGACCCGGATCCGACACGACCCGCGACCCGACCTCCGATCCCTCCTTTATCTGTGGAACCCTACCTAGTTCCTGGTCCGGGTCCGACCTGGCAACCCAAGATCGTGACCCGGAGAACTAGGAACCCTAGGGTTCCAAATTGGGGAAAAATGGAGGCCACGGCGACGGCGAGGACGGCGGCGATGGCTTGGCGAGGGGAGGAGATGATGGTGAAGACGGCAGTTGAGATGGCTACTTGTGGTGGCGTGGCGTCGGGGCTTCCCTCTACACCTCTTTCTCTCTCTCCTTCCCTCCGCCTTCTCTCTCTCTCTCTCTGCTTTGACTCCGGTGGAGCTAGGGTTCTTGGCCGTGAGCCCTCGCCCCCGCTGAAGTCTCTCAGTAGGGTAGTCTAGGGCCACGACTTTGATCCAGCTTCCCCCTTCACCTCTGTGGCTTGCCGTGCCTTGGTGTGTGGAAACTGGGGGGGAAGGGCCTATTTATAGGCGAGGAACAGCCGGCCGACGAGGGCTCGACCGGGGGGATGGCCGTGGCTTCAGCCGGCTGGATCGGCGTCCCATCTGACGTGTCCTGTCGGCTGCCTGCTCCCCCTGCTCCCCCACGTTCTCCGAGCTACTCTGCTTCTTCCTCGGCCGCGCGCGCTTGCCCGCGCGTGCTGCGTACGCGAAACCGGGCGAAGGAGACGACCCGGCGGGTCGAGCGCGGGTCAGGCGCAGGCGTGGGCCAACCCACGCAAGCTGCCTCCCCCTTTTTTCTTTTCTTTTCTGTTTTTTTCACGTTTTTTTTGTTTTTCTCGTTTTTCTGTTTTTTTCTGGCTTTTTTGGATAAAATAAAATAAAATGAAAAACAGTTAATAAAATTAATTAAAACCAAAAATTAGGCGTCAACAAATTTCCCCTTTCACCTCTTTCTTCATCCCATCAAAAGCCCACACCGTCAACTTGCCAGTACGGATTCTTCCAAGATCGATGCCAAAATGGTGGAGAGTAGCCAACGGGCATATATTAACTACCGAACCGTTATCGATCAACACACTGCAAACAAGAGTGCTCTCATGCTTCGCCAAGATGTGTAGCGTTTTGGTATGGTTGGGACCATCGGGGGGGAGATCTTCATCAGTAACGAAAATTTGGTCTTTTAGTAGAACGGCCCCAACAAATTCTTCTAATTGGACTTCATCGATTGACTCTGGCACGTGCACCTTATTAAGAACTTTTGGCAAGATGTTCCTATGCTTCTCGGAAGATTTGAATAATTCCAGGAGGGAGATTTGAGCCGGCAATTTTAGCAATTAATCCACCACTTTGAACTCACTAGACTTTACTACGGCCAAGAATCGTTTTGCCTCTTCCTCAGTCACGGCCTTCTTTTCTATTCCTTTATCAGGTGCGTAACAGCGGCCTGATCACATGACAACGTCTACCTCATTTGTTCCATAATCCCAAGGTACAGCTTTTGGATCAAACTTGGGAGGATACTCCAGCATTATCACTCCATCTTTCTCCTAGGGTGGCAATTCAATTGTGACCGGCGTTGCATTCCCTCCCATGACTTCGATTGCTGACATCTCCTCAACCATAAGGTCGATCATTGTGGGTTCAGTGATTTCCATCTCGATATCGCCGGCGGGCTCCTCATCATATAGTTCAATCACCATTAGGGATATCATAGCTATCATCCCTTCCTCGTACAAAGCTGGGGTCTTTGAAATTCCAAGCATAACCTTCCTCGCCCGAGAGATACAAGCAAAATTTCAAAAAGATGAGCAGAACGATGATGGCATTATCATGGATACGACCTTCTCTTCCTCTTCTCCGCGTCAGATTACCCCCATGGCTACCATCTTGCGAACGTGTTCCAGTTTCTCTTCTGGGGTCACATCCTCCTGACCTCCATAATATCCCGCTAGCACTAGGGACTCATACAACTCAGAAACATCCACCACTAGAGGCTATTGACTCACTTGCGTGTCCTCGAAAATTGAGTTCACTCCCCCTGCATGATTTGGCAGAGGATTCTATTGCACATTAGGCTGAGCCTCCTTGAAAGTCAAGATGTTCTTGTCTAGAAGTTGTTGAATTTTGTATGTCAACATGTGACAATCATCTACATCATGCCCCCTTTCTCCCATGTGGTATTCACAGGTCTTGGTCATATCAAACCCAGCGAACCTCAAGGGATTATCTATAGGTTCCTCCTTTGTGACCATCCTCTTTTCAAAAAGCATGGGCAACAACATTGACATCGGGCATGGTAGTGGGGAGAATCCCTTTTGAATGGGCCTCTTGCCATTATCATATGCTTGTGACGAGCTACTTTGAACCACCATAGGCTTGTGCGCGGGCATTGCGGCTGGCTGAGGGAGGAGCGACTCTTGTATAAGCGCTACTTCGACTATGGCTTCCTTATCTTTTCTCGCTGCAAATTTCTTTGTGCTTTCGGTAGATATTTTTCCTTTAACAATTGCCCATTCGACTCCTTCACCTACCTCAACCAGTTGTGAAAACGTTTGGCAACCCGAGAACATTATCTCTTAGAAGTATTCAGGTGGCAATATCTTGAGGAATAGTTGCCTCATCTCCCTCTCATTCAGGGCCGGCTTCACTTTTGAGGCCATAGTCCTTCACCTTTGCTCGAAGGCCTTAAATGACTCATTCCTCTTCTTCTCAATACGAGTCAACTTCTCCCTCGTGGTTAGTGTAGCGAGCCATTTTCCTCAGGTAATGCCTAAGGTGGGTCTTGGGGCATCCCGTTCCGTCATACTTTCTAGTGAACTTCGCCTCTTGGAAATTCTTAGGGAAGTTCGTCTTGGTGTAAGGAGACAGCTTATCAGCTCCTTTCAGCTCAGAACCTTGCAAGGCACACAACCGCTCCTTCATCTTTGCCAAACATTTTTCACTCTCTTCACTTAGGCGGGGGTGTTGGGTCTTCCTTCGGAGGAGGATCCAAATTGATGATGATCGGCATAACAAAATGAGCCTCTCCAGTAGTTTCTTTCCAGGGAGGTCAGAAACATGCGTGCCCCCCATTGATGAGGGAGCTTGTCCCGATGACATAAGAGTAGATGTTCTAGTGACAGCTACAACGGGGGGCTCCTTAAGCTTCTGTCTTATTTCAAGCATCATTGCGGTGAGTTGGGCCAACTGGTCCTCCATCTTGACCATGCGCACGTTGGTGTCCTTGTTCTCCATTCTGACTTTCGCACGTGTGCGAATTGGGATCTTTGCTTGGCCGTGTCGACGATCGACAAAAGACAATCGATTGGCTAGTACCTAAAACAATTGTGGATAAGCATATATAAGTACAAGTAATAATCAGGCAGTCGGCCCATGAAAAAGATCTAATCGCCCCCAATTTGTTCGTTTCATTGAAAGCCAGGTTGCTACATAATGCAAGAAAAAAACATGAGAGAAAACCCTAAACAACGAAGCTACTATGAAGACAGAAAGACGCTCTCTTAACTCCCAATTTTCAACAATGGGACTCGAGACAAACTCCTTAATATTGCAACACATGCGAGTATGGTCCCACTACAAATCACACTTGACTCGATCTAACTAATGAGGATAGCTTCCGCTCGTGGTGGCTCCACTAACTCGGGTTAACTCCAAAGCATGACCCTCACCCTTTTAGAGCTCCCTTTTGAGGCGCTTGATCTCGGCTCGATGGGTGATCTTCAATGGCACTTTAGGAATCTTTGGGCGTAGGCTCTCCAGGATCTTGTGCCTAAGGATGTACTCCTTCGAGGCATAGTAGGTCTTCTCTTGCCCCTCCAACTCTTCTTCAAGCCATATCAGCTTCCAAGGGTGGCACATGTCCCATATCGACTTGACCAACGCGACGGAGTCTTCATGATCTTGGCATCCGTCAGGGAAGTCTATCCTAAGCAGGTCCTCCTAAATCGCTAATGGAAGCTGTTAAACCTCTTGAAACTGATGGGTAACTCGTGTCGGGTAATATTCGGTGACTCCAGTGATTCCCAATAAAGCAATAGGTCCAGTAAGCCCACACATGAACTGCGCTTCTTGAACTCGAAGCCATTTTGCATGCCACTGGAAATCCTTAGGTCCAGGGTTGGTCATGAAAACTAGCCACTCAAAATAATGATAATCAGGGGCAAACATTTTCCTATCTCTAAACTTTAGGATAGGGTTGCTAGAGTTAGAAATGTCGCTCACGATCATCAAGCTACCGAACCCCTTAACATGAGAGAAGAACCAAATTTGCAAGAGTTCAGGAGGAGCATGGAAAGCTTTGTTTTTGTTTTCTTTAAAACGAGTAAGGGAGAGAAAAGTTTCAGTCAAGATGTTGACGCCTAATTTTTAAATTTTAAATTTGGGTTTTTAATTAATTTTTATCATTACTACTATTTTTCTTTAGGTTTAATTTTATTTTATTTTATTTTGATAAAAACCAGAAAAAAAACGAAAAAAACCGAGAAAAATTGAAAAAACGAGAAAAACAGAAAAAAAGCGGAAAAAAAACTAAAAAACCGGCCTAACGGCCTAGAAGGCCTTCGGCCCCAAAACCCGCGGGTCGACCCGTGCCCGCGCCCACACCCGCGTGACCCATCTTCCTCGCCCGAAATCGCGTGCGAGGCACGCGCCTGAGGCGCCGTGCAGATCAGGACGGCGACGCGGCGTACAGCGGCAGCAGGAGGAGCAGATGAACAACAACGGCGAAGGGGACATGGCCAGATAAGGCTGAGGGTCGATGGGACGCCGATTCGGCCGATGGAAGCTGCGGCATCCACCCCGGCCGAACCCTCGTCGATCGGCCACCCCTCGGCTATAAATAGACCCTCCTCGACGTCGATTAGGACACAGGCGAAGAGAGAGAGGAGGAAGGGAAGCTCGATGGAAGTCACGGCCTTTGAACACCCTCTGAGAGACTTCAGAGGGGCCGAAGGCTCGCAGCCAAGATCCGAGCTTCGCAGAAGGAAATTACAGAGAGAGAGAGAGAGAGAGAGAGAGAGAGAGAGAGAAGGCAGAGGGAAGGACAAGGAGAAGGAGGTAGCCCCGACGCCACGCCGCCACAGGTAGCCATCCCAACCGCCGCCCTCGTTGTCATCTCCTCCCCTCATCAAACCATCGCCGCCCTCGCCGCCGTCCTCGCCGTCGCCGTGGCCGCCAATTTCTTCCCCAATTTGGAACCCTAGGGTTCCTGGTTTTCCGGGTCACGATCCCAGGTCACCTGGTCGGACTCGGACCAGGAACCGGGTAGGGTTCCACAAATAAAGGAGGGAATTGGAGGTCAGGCCGCGGATCGGGTCGAATCCGGGTTGGGCATGTGTAAAACGGCATCGTCCCGTGCTGAGGTCGGGTCGTAGTATGGATCCAGGTCGAGTAAAGTCGCCAAGGAGTCGGGTCGGTCCCCCCCCCCGAGACGGCGCCGTTTCACACTTAACGGGGAGTCGGGTCGAAAGCCGGGTCGGACTCGAGTAGGGTTTCGCCCTAGGACCCGGGGCAAACTTACTCCCACCCCCGCCTCAGTCGAGATTTCGCTACCACAATCATCCACTAGAGGTGATCAAGATAAAGATCCCGACGATAACGTGCTCAAATTGGAGGATGATTCGCGCCAAATCGTGATCGAGAAAGCTGAACCAGACAGTTTGTCTAAAGCTAAGCATGGCAAACGCCTCGAAAAGCTTGAAGAGAGGTTGAAACAATTGCAAGGCCTCCAAGACCCTATTTTGACGGACCTCTCCATTTATTCCAATGTCAAAATGCCAGAAAAATTCAAAATGCCCGAGTTTGAGAAATAGGATGGCGCGACTTGCCCGAGGGCTCACTTGCAAATATACCTGGTTCGAATGACCCAATATGTTAATAATGTACCATTAATGATCCAATTGTTCCAATCAAGTCTAGTAGGCCCTGCCCTGAGGTGGTACATTACAAAGAACATAAACCTCCTTGAAACATGGAGTGAAGTAAGTGAGGCATTCCTCAAGCAGTATAAATTCATAATGGACATTAACTCTTCTCGTGAGGATCTTGAGCGTACTAAAAAGAAGAAGCACGAATCGTTCAAAGAATATACTATTAGATGGAGGAATCGCCGCCCAAATCAGTCTGAACCAACCGATTTCGAGCTAAGGAAAATGTTTATCAAAACTCTCCCTTATGAGTACCGCAATCGAATGGTAACCACGATCACCGAATCGTTTAATCAACTCATTCCAATTGGGGAGCAAATTGAGATAGGACTGAGGGAAGGTTGGTTCATGAACCTGCACCCACGGGCAGGTTCAGTTTGAAGAAAGATAAAGAACCCTCGGTAAATGTCAATGCAACCTATAATCATTCTCCAACAATTCAGACAAATGCAAGACAGCAGCAGACCACCATTCATCAGTCGTCCCAACATTACAGCAACAGAAGACAATTTGCTCCTCTTCCTGGACCTCCATCACAGGTACTGGCAATCCTCCGGAAAAAGAATCTCCTTTCGACTGAGCCAAAATGACCAAACGTCGAAAACTTCTCCAGCTATGACCCGTCCAAGATATGCGACTATCACATGGGAGAAGTGGGGCATTCAACTGATGAGTGCTTCGCCCTCAAGAGTCGAATCCAGAACCTGTTGGACACTAAAGCTTTCTCATTCCAGAGCAATCCGATCCCTGATCACACTGACGAAGTAAATGCAGTATTCAGTTCTAAAGATAGTCAGAGCAGGAATGTTGAAGCACATACCACTGACATCCATCAAGGGCTAGTAGAGGCCGGGTACTATTTAGGCAATGAAGTGCCTACCTTAGCAATAGAGAAAGAAGGGCCAGATGACGTGACCACCATGTTTGGAGACCTCTTCATGGACACCGTCAATGAAAGACCATAAGGGGAAATGGGTGCAGACACACTCAAGTGGAATCCTTTTGTATTTCCTTACAGAAGCTTGTATATCTTTCTTAAGTCTGGTTTGTTTTCAACATCAGTTCCGCTTGAGGAACTAATTTTGAAATTACTATTCCAAAGTGTAAATCCACCTATTAAATAAAGTTGAAAACATTCCGAGAGCATGAGGTGGTATCCTAAACCAGCCTAGTGATGTTATCCAACCATGAAAAGAAAATGTCATCCAAGGAGAATACTGAGGGTTGGGCTGCCTCTTGCTTTTTCTCCCCAAAAATGCATTTTGAAAAAAGAAAAGAATTTCATCACCGAAAACCTTGGTCAAAATAAGATGATAAATTTAAGCATGTTTGTCATTTTGACTCTCTCACTTTATGTCTTAGAATATTGTCCCCTTAAATTCAGCATGACAAAAGGCGTTTGAAATTGGCACATCATGTGAACAGGCCAAACACGAAGGCATTGTTCCAAGAAAATGGGGGCAAACAGAAAGGATCATCCTGTTTCAAAAAGGGTAAGTCTTATCCCCCTAACATAATATTGAAAATAACAACCCCTCTCTCCTATTTACAGGATATAAAGGATGAGGCATAATAGGTACAGGCATAGAGTTGAAATCAAAGCATCCGTGACATGTCTCACTCATGCCCAACTCCCTCCTAAGCTAAGGATTATCGTGTCACACAACACGCCCAACCAGCCAAGTGTCACAGCTTCGACAAGCCCAGAAGCACGAGGAGGAAATTCCTTCTCTTCCTTAAAGTAATTACTGTCAACAGAGAGAAAATCCAGACAATCAAGGCGATCTATAGCTCCACACCTTGGACAATGACTTTGGAATCTAGAAGCTTCACCCCAAGCACATATTACCACCAGACGAATGAAGAAAGGAAAAATCCACAGAAGGAATGCATTGAAAAGGAATCGACAACCAGCAATCATTCATACATGGTCACAAATAAGGAAGGCCAACTGAAGGAAACATTGAACTATGCCAAGATGAGGAGACCATCATCAACATTCGAATATCCTTAAGAGCTAGCACAGACAAGTTCTAGGGAAGGGTAATTGGGTATCGTTTCCAATACTCCCATTATCCGAACCTGCTCTTGACATGTTTTCCCTGTTCGACAGGAAGCATCACAACTCAAGGACCAAACTCAAAGGGGTGTGTCATCCACAAGTCGAAAATTGACCTAACAAAGTGGGAGGCACGAGGCTTCATGTCCCCCTCGTCCACCCGATCATCTGCGAACCAGTGAAGAGTAATGTTGTATCACTTCCAATCGTCCGACTTCTAAAAAGAGTTCGTGACTAACATGCCCCTTCTTGTCTTTTACAGGATCACATGAACCGCCAAAGATACAGAAAATAAATCATTGAAAATCTTGTCATATAAACTTTCCATGTAGAATGGCAGAGAACCCTCAAGCCCCAAATCACTCACAATCTTGGCCCCACTGGTTGAGCTTTTTTCCACAAGCTCCTCTGCGAAAAGCAAGGGCAGAAATTCCTGAACAGATCCCCAATCCCCGGCTGATCATGCATGTGTCATGTCTCTAACCAATAGGAGCAATCTATCGACACCCATTTGTGAATAATCATTCGTAAATAACTCTTTTGATGTTCAAATCTGCAATACATTTGTAAATACCATTTCACCATTTAAGCACTCTTGAAGCTGTTATTTTTTTTTTCTTGAGCAAAAGCCATTCATCTGTTTTAGAAAACACAAAATTCTTTCACATCATACATTGCATGCCTTTTTCCATGTGAATTATGCATGATGGTTTTGTCTAAATCTTGGATTCTATCAAAGGATTATTAGAATAGACTGCTAAGTGAAGAATACGAGACTAATTGAGCATGCTGGATAAGGCACGTCAGAATGATGATAGGCAAGCCATATCCCATACACAGTCCCCCATCTGCACACTCGTGAGATGAGTACAGAAAATTCCATAATTACAGGATAAAGAGTTCTCTCGCGAATGGTACGATGATCAAAATAGTGGGAGGCGTTCCATCGCCCGCTTTGAGCCCCATACACTGGCCAAATTTCCATCTTACCCCCCGTCAAAGAATCACCCCACACTGGGGCAAGCCAAAGGCAAGTCAGCATCACGAGGTGAGGAAAGGGATAGAAATTCTCTTGCTTGCACTTGCATCAATCTTTGAGTGTCTTTATTTGCATATGAACACTCGCGTTAATTTAAGTGCCCTAGAGTCATGAAGAGCAACTCTTTCTTTATGCACTTGTAACCATTGTACAACTCAATCGGGTCTGTGAAATCACTCTCATGAGGAAGCGAAGCAGAAGCTGCCACTCGAGCAGCATAATCAGAAGAGCTAGCAAAAGATGGAAAAGGCATTGGCTCGAACTTGTCAAGACCAGTTCCTCAAGCAGCAAAGACAAAAAAAAACCGGGGCATGAAAAAGCAGTGTGCCTGGTAAAAGCAAGGTCGATGCCCCGAACAAAAATACAGCCATTTGTAAATCTCAAGAGAAGTTGCTGTTGACATCCATGAAACCTTCATCAGAACATGAGAAGAAAGACTGGCGACAAATGACAAGGCGATCGCCCGCTCTCACCGCTTACACAAGAGTCAAGTCTACATGGCACCCTATTGTAAAAAGTCTCTTCAAACTAGGGGCACCTCAATTAACGTAGGATTTCATATGTCTATAAGCATCACTCAAAGAAGTACGAGCAAGATTATTCTATCTCTTTTTCGCAGGATCCTCGACTTGCACACCTGGAGATAACCATGCAATAGCTTCCCTACAAAGCCATGACTTTATTGGTCCTCCTTTGATGAGCCATTGACCAAGCCTTCATTACAACTCCAAAAAGACCTCCCACATTGGTAAAGTCGTATCATTTGCGAGAATACTCGGACCCCTGCTGACATGATGACGGTAAGATAGTGTAGTCCTTATGAATCCTGCATCAACGGTCAGGATAAAACAGCCTTTCCCATGAGAGTGAGTGGAAAGTCCTTTTAGACTAAAAGTCCCTCATCTGGCATGCTCAAGACATCTGCATTCTAAGCAAAAGTTGTCTTTCAAAATCTTCCCCAGTGGAATTCAAATGATGCAGAACTGACAAGGTCATCATGCATAAATCACACATTAAACTACAAAATTACAACATATACAGTCATTGCATGCATGTTTGCATATTGTACAAATGATAAGTACACTACTATAGATTAGAGATATCGCCAGGAAAGCATATCCCCATCCTTGTTCCCGGAGCTTTATATTTGAGTACCCCTCACTCACCAAGTACTCCCTTTCTTTAGCACTCAGCTCGTGCGAGTTATTCCCAGGGTATCAATATTGGTAACTGACCAAATATCCCTTTATCTTTAAGTACCTACCACTGTCTAGGTACCCGTGCTCAGCTTGATTTGTCCCTCAGGTATTGATATCTGCAGTTGCCCAAGCTTACCCCTGTTTTCGAGTGTTCACCGCTACTCAAGTACCCTCTTTGTTAAACACTTGACCTATTCATGTTGTCATTAAAGTTTAAATGCTTGTGACTATCCCAGTATCCTCTCATCTCAAATTGTCGACCACTGTTCGAATGCCCCATTTCTGTGACACTCGACCTGCCAGAGTTGTCCTCAAAATCATGTCATTGGATGCTAGCAACCTCTCAAGCATCTCCCCACATCATGCGCCTGCAATTACCCAGGTATGTTTTCTTACACTTGGGCCAGTTGAGCGCTCCCTGATCATATTGTCATATATCTGTGTCCATCCAAATATTCCTCTACTTTGAACGTATGTGTACTTATAGCCATCCGGGTAAGCCTCGCGCTACATCTAAATTGCAAGAGAGTGGGGAACCTCCATAAGTATCTCAAGTACGCCCTCGATGTTCCCAAATTTCCAGAAGGCGGGAGGCCTTCACGAATATACGAGGTGCACCCTCGGTATTCCCAAATTACCAGGAGGTGAGAGACCTTCATGAATACACGAGGCATGTCCTCGGTATTTCTCATTACCAGGAGGTGAGAGACCTTCATGAATATCCAAGGTACGTCCTCGATATTCCCAAATTACCAGGACGTAGAGACCTTCATGAATACACGAGGCATGTCCTCGGTATTTCCAATTACCAGGAGATGAGAGACCTTCATGAATGTCCAAGGTACGTCCTCGACATTCCCATTACCAGGAGGTGAGAGATCTTCATGAATACACGAGGCATGTCCTCGGTATTTCTAATTACCAGGAGGTGAGAGACCTTCATGAATATCCAAGGTATGTCCTCGATATTCCCATTACCAGGAGGTGAGAGACCTTCGTGAATATCCAAGGTACGTCCTCGATATTCCCATTACCAGGAGGTGAGAGACCTTCGTGAATATCTAAGGTACGTCCTCGATATTCCCATTACTAGGAGGTAAGAGACCTTCATGAATACACGAGGCATGTCCTCGGTATTTCCAAATTACTAGGAGGTGAGAAACCTTCATGAATACACGAGGCATGTCCTCGGTATTTCCAATTACCAGGAGGTGAGAGACCTTCATGAATGTCCAAGGTACATCCTCGACATTCCCATTACCAGGAGGTGAGAGACCTTCATGAATACACAAGGCATGTCCTCAGTATTTCCAATTACCAGGAGGTGAGAGACCTTCATGAATGTCCAAGGTACATCCTCGACATCCCCATTACCAGGAGGTGAGAGACCTTCATGAACACACGAGGCATGTCCTCGGTATTTCCAATTACCAGGAGGTGAGAGACCTTCATGAATGTCCAAGGTACATCCTCGACATTCCCATTACCAGGAGGTGAGAGACCTTCATGAGTGCACGAGGCGTGTCCTTGGTATTTCCAGTTATCAGGAGGTGAGAGACCTTCATGAATATCCAAGGTACGTCCTCAATATTCCCATTACTAGGAGGTGAGAGACCTTCTCGGATATGCGAGGTACGTCCTCAATACTCCAAATCCCCAAGAGGTAAGAAACTTCCGCGAATATCACAAGTGCGCCCTCAGTATTCTCAATTATCAAGAGGTGAGAGACCTTCATGAATATCCAAGGTACGTCCTCGATATTCCCATTACCAGAAGGTAAGAGGCCTTCACAAATATCTCTGGTACGTCCTCGATATTCCCTATTTCCAGAAAATAAGAGATCTTCACAAATACCCAAGGTATGCTCCCCATATTTTCAATTATCAAAAATCCCTTCGATACTAGAGAACGTTCGAGTATCCCTAAAAACTCGTACTTGTGATCATCCGAGTACCCTTTCAATGCTTATGACACCTGCCAAGGCCCAAAAATCCGTCAGGTTAGTACTTGTCAATATCCATGTACTCTTTAATATGTCTGTGAATGTCCAAATACCCCCAGAAGATGCCCTAAGAAAGGTCGGCGCATCCCTTGAGAGAGGTCGGGTTTCAACTGGTGTCCCTGACAGAAGTCAAACACCAAAAAAAAAAATAACAGATGCCCTGAGAAAGGTCGGCGCATCTCCTGAGAAAGGTTAGGTACCAACTGGTGTTCTTGATACAAATCAGACACCCCCAAATGAGATGCCCTGAGAAAGGTCGGCGCATCTCCCGTCAAGGCGACCGAATAATGGTTTAGGTCCGAGACACCCCTTTGATTGCTCCAATAGGCGACCGAAGAATGGTTCGAGTCCTAGAGAAGTAGATCCCCGTCACGGCGACCGAAGAATGGTTCGGGTCCGAGACACCCCTCCGATTGCTCCAACAGGCGAACGAAGAATGGTTCCGGTCCGAGACACCCCTCTGATTGCTCCAACAGGCGATCGAAGAATGGTTCGGGTCCTGGAGAAGTAATTTCCTATCAAAGGAGACTGAAGAAAGGTTTGGGTCTTAGACAAATCATCTGTTGTTTTGACAGGCGACTGAAGAATGATTCGAGTCCTGGAAAAGTAGCCTCCTCATATCATCAGGTAAGATGATGCCCTGATACTTGCCAAAAATCGGGGTTCACACCCTATCTCACTCATTCCCGGTAAGTAACTCCAGGTATCTTCCTATCTGCCTTAGTATATGAAATGTTATATTTCTCTTTTTGCGTAGGGTAATATGTCCTAAATAAGATATAATCTGCTACCACGCTAGGTAAAAATTAGGCATCGGTTGTCTTTGAATGCAACCTCTGCGAGCTCACCTTCAAAGAGGGCGCAGCCGTGACGCCTAATTTTTAAATTTTAAATTTGGGTTTTTAATTAATTTTTATCATTATTACTTTTTTTCTTTAGGTTTTATTTTATTTTGATAAAAACCAAAAAAAACGAAAAATCGAGAAAAAAACGAAAAACGAGAAAAATAGAAAAAAAGAGAAAATAAAAAAAAAAAAATCCGGCCCAACGGCTTAGAAGGCTTTCGGCCCCAAAACCCGCAGGTCGACCCGTGCCCGCGCCCACACCCGCGTGACCCGTCTTCCTCGCCCGAAATCGCGTGCGAGGCACGCGCCTGAGGTGCCGTGCAGATCAGGACAGCGACGCGGCGTACAACGGCAGCAGGAGGAGCAGATGAACAGCAACGGCGAAGGGGACGTGGCCAGATAAGGCTGAGGGTCGATGGGACGCCGGTTCGGCCGGTGGAAGCCGCGGCATCCACCCCGGCCAAACCCTCGTCGACCGGCCACCCCTCGGCTATAAATAGCCCCTCCCTAACGTCGATCAAGACACAGACGAAGAGAGAGAGGAGGAAGGGAAGCTCGATCGAAGTCGCGGCCTTTGAACACCCTCTGAGAGACTTCAAAGGGGCCGAAGGCTTGCGGCCAAGATCCGAGCTTCGCCGGAGGAAATTACACGAGAGAGAGAGAGAGAGAGAGAGAGAGAGAGAGAGAGAGAGAGAAGGCAGAGGGAAGGACAGGGAGAAAGAGGTAGCCCCGACGCCACGCAGCCGCAGGTAGCCATCACAACCGCCACCCTCGCCGTCATCTCCTCCCCTCGTCAAACCATTGCCGCCGTCACTGCCGTCCTCACTGTTGCCGTGGCCACCAATTTCTTCCCCAATTTGGAACCCTAGGGTTCTTGGTTTTTTGGGTCACGTTCCCAGGTCACCGGGTCGGACCCGGACCAGGAACCGGGTAGGGTTCCACAAATAAAGGAGGGAATTGGAGGTCGGGTCGCGGATCGGGTCGGATCCGGGTCGGGCGTGGGTAAGACGGCATCGTCCCGTGCTGAGGTCAGGTCGTAGTATGGATCCGGGTCGGGTAAAGTCGCCAAGGAGTCGGGTCGGTCCCCCCCTGAGACGGCACCGTTTCACACTTCACGGGGAGTCGGGTCAAAAGCCGGGTCGGACTCGGGTAGGGTTTCACCCTAGGACCCGGGCCTTTGGGTCGAGCGGCTACGACGCCGTTTCGTGAAGGAGAAGACACGACGTCATTTCGTGAGGGTTAATGCGACGCCGTTTTGTAGATATGCGGGAACCGGGTCGTTGGAGCGGGTCGCCGGGCCGGGTCGAGCGTCCATGCCCGGCCATGACGCCGTTTTGGCACTCCCAAAACGCGACTCTCGCCTGCGTTTCGGACCGGCCCAGGGCGGATCCGACCGTGGATCCGGCCGGGTCGGTTTTCTAAATATTTTTTGTTATTATTTCAAAATCTCTTTTTATTTTCAAAAATCAAAAATGTTTTAAAAATGTTTTAAAAAGTGTTTTATTTTCCAAAAAAATCAAAAATTAAAGCAAAAATTACTTATTTTCAAAAAAAACTTAGAAAAATCAAAAAGATTATTATTTTCCAAAATATCCAAAAGTATTAAAATACTTTAATATTTTCCAAAAAATCAAAAAAATATCAAAAAATCCCAAAAAATGCCAAAATTCATAAAAAGGCCCAAATTTTCATAAAATACCAAAAAGACTTGTATTTTCCCAAAAAATACCCCAAAATCCCAAAAAAAAAAAATTCCTTTTATGTCCAAAAATGAAAAAACACCCAAAAAATGTGATTTTTCCAAAATGCATGAAAAATCCCCAAACATCCAAAAAACCTTAGAGTTTAAACAAGATTAGGTACTGAAAGGGCATTAGTGATTAACTAGTGTAAACAAGTCCCCGATCTTAACTTCTCTAGTTGCGCAGGAGCATGTATTTCTCCCGATACTTCGCTTGGGTTTCTAATCAACCTACCCCAAATTGATTAGTGGCGACTCCGTTTTAAAAAATCAATTTACAAACCAAATATTTTAAAGTCGTGAATTGGCGGACTTGGGAGAGTTCAGGCTTTAATTAAACCCAGCCAAGCCATTAGCCTCCTTTAGGCGCTCGTACCCGATCCGGCCGGGCGCCCCCCGAAAAAAGGGGTCGCGACAGTCAAGATGGCATTAACAAAGCCCTTTCCCATACATACCTCACGAACTACCCATGCCACATAAGGGTTAATAGCGTTCCTACAATGTGGGAATAACACAAACCCGAAGAAAGCTTTTGAAAAGATGGGACATTTTGAAAAAGCTCATTTAAGAATGAAAACGGGTAGGTCTTGCGATTGGCTTTCAAAACTTTTTTCACGTCTTCTCCTTTAAGTCTAAGGAAATTAGATAAGGTCGATGCATGCTCAGTCCCTCCATGTGGGCTAACTAACTCCAACACCAAGGGCTTTCCAATGGCAACATTGTATTCTTCCAGGGTTAGAGTGAGTTCGTGATCACCGAGTATGAACGTGCAAGTTTCGGGACACCAAACATGCGCTAACGCTTGTATTACACCAGAATGAGTTTCTATCTCCAATAGGGGAAGTAAACGTCCCACATATGATCGCACCTAATCACTGCCAGTTGGATCCAACCTATCCCACCCCGCGCGAAGCTCAGCTTTGGGATGGAGATGATGCGAAGGTCGAGTACCCCCATCGTATGATCAACCTAATTTGTTGTGGACTGACCAAAAGGAAAGTGAATAAGTAAATTGTGAAGAAAAGAATTCAAAAAAAAAAACAAAGAATTCAAAAAAAAAACTTACCTTACTCATTGAGTGGTGATGTCAAGGCCATAGGCATGCGCATAAACAGTGGTTCGATTTCTACTCTAGACGGCCCAAAATGGAGCCATGGGATCACAGGATTGAACCAACAAGCTTGCGGCTAGGTCGTGTTACCCATGACTTTGGCTTCATCAAAGGACTGACCCGTGTCGCATGCTCACAGACCAGGGTGGGGACCTCTAACATCAAGAAAGAAATTTCGGGGTTAAGATGGACGACTCGTACTACATGCTTGTAGTCATAGTGGTATCCACCTCAACACCATCCTAAGTAATCCTATGCGGCCTAGGTCCGGTGGCAAGTTGTACGTACTAAGGTTTAGTGCAATGCAAATGATACATGCACAACAATTTTTTTTTTTTGTGACCCAGGGAACCCCTGCACAGCCGACAGCCGGAGAGTAAACCCTGGAGTGACGCTAGCGGAGGACCCACCACCCCGACGTCACACTTAAGAATCCCTAGCGACCGTGAGGGGATTTGAACTCCTCCCCTTGCGTTAGGGGGAGAGTGCTCAAACCATCGCAGTCACCGCAGACGGTGGTATACATGCACAACAATTTATAGGCAAAACAATCTACAAAACAAAGGTGAGCAAGCACTTCCCTTTATACCTTCCATTCAGCAAAAACATTTAACACCTTTAATGTTAGGGGCATACCTGGAATCCTTACTGTCAAACAAAAATACTTTTGAACAAGATTAATTTAGGCATAAGTCCTCTAAGGTTTAAAACAAATTTCCCAGCGAAGTCGCCAAGTTGTTGTGACCTACCCTTGAGGGGAAGGAGTAGGTTTAAGGGTATTGCCTAAAGGACGGGCCTAAGGCCTATGATTAGGCTCTCCCAAGCCCATACCTCGCATGACATTGGGGTATCCTTAAGAATTTCACAAAAAAGAGTTGCCACTAGCCTATTTGGGTCAGCTAGAAACCAAGTAAGGTATGTAAGTGTACCTCACTTCCTAACACAGCTAGAGAGTCTAGGGTCGAGGACTTGATTACACTAATTGACTAATTAGTGCCATTTCGATACCTAATCTTATTCATTTTAACAAAATGATTTTTTTTTGGCAGGCAGTTTGGCTTGATTTTATAATTATCCACTAACATGTAAGGTGATCACACGGGTGCACAATCATTAAAGTAACAATCATAGCCACCAAAATCCTAATTACAATAAAATTAAGCACATGCAATTAACATAATTAGATATGCAAATTATACACATGATATAATCAAAAAACAAGCAAACGAGAGGTCTAATTACCCAAAGAATGCAAAATATAGCTATTCTTAACCAAACCCTACACTTTTCGGGATTTTCAGAATTTATCTTTTTAATCTTTTTAATTTTTTTAAATTTATTAATTGACTAGTTTTTTAAATTTTTTTAGTTAATTTTTTTAAAAAGTTTTTTATAATATTTTTTTGCGGATCGGGTCAAATTGGGTTGAGTCGACCCGATTCGACCAAGTCAAGCTCGGTTGGACCAGGTCCAGCTCGACCGGGTTTGACTTGATCGAATTAGGCTCGACCATCCCTGGTTGGGCCTAAACTTGGCCCAACTTGGGCCCAAGAGCCGGGCCCAAGCGAAAATGGGAGTCAAGTGGGCCAGACTTGTGATCTGGCCCACTAGGCTAGCATCCCCTTGGTCGCGACTACCCAGTCACGACCAGGGGTGCCGAGAAGGTGCCCGCCGGTGACGGCGCCGGGGTGGCCAAGCAGGGGGAACGGCGCAGCTTCCCTAACCGTGACGGCGTCCCTCCAGCAGCAAGGGGCCCTAGGGTTCCACACGGAGGAGCTTCAGGGGGGAAGAGCCCATTCGGGCATTATGGCGAACAAGTGGAGGGCATGGGCGAACCAGGGGGCTCCCAACCTAAACGAGACTCAAGGCAGCGGCAGCAATGACCAACAAATAAGCAACAATAAACGGGGACCTAAAGGGGGAACCTACGGAGGCCGGAGCTTGCCCAAAATAGAAGGGACAAGCTCTGGCAGGCTTTACTTTGATAATGCACACCAGGTGTTCGACATAATACCAAACTGAGCCCGACGGGAATGGCGGCTTGGAAAACGCATCGGCGGTGGCGGTGGTGACCTGGATTCACGTCAGCAGCAGTAATAGCAACCGGTTCTCCTCCCTCATCCTATTTTCTCTCTCTTTCACTCTCTATTCACTCTCCTTCCTCCCTCTCCCCGCTCCCTATTCTGCCTCCTGGACTCCGACAGAGTCGAAGGCGGTCGGCAACTCCGGCAATGATCGACGGCAACGATCGATGACTCCAAGGTGTCTCTTGCTCCTCTCCTCCTCTCTCTTTTTTCTCTCCTGAGCTCACCCTCTGTCTCTGTTCCTTTTCTCCCCCCTTCCCTCCCTCTTTTACTTGCCTTTTCTGACTGTTCGGCTCGTGCGCGTGCCCTTGGCTGACCAACCAGCGGCCTCTGCCAACTGGCTCTCACTCGACCATTCCAACGCTCGCCTGCCCTCATGAGATGATGCTGTCCCCTCTACCTTGGTGGCCTCTGCTTTCGGCTTCACCAACTCCCTGTGCAAACGATAGCTGGGGAAGAAGACAAAGGCGTGGGTTGGGCCGAAAGGAAGAAAGGGGGCTGGGCCACATGGGGGGGAAAAGAAAGAAATGAAAGAGGAAAAGAGGGGGAGGGGCCTAGGCCCATGCGGGAAAAGAAGAGGAAGTGGGGGTTGGGCCGGCGTGGCTCTTCTCTCCTTTCTTTTATTTTTTTCTTTTTTTTTTTTACACATATTTTTAATCAATTTTTTTCTTTCTCTCTTTTTTTTTCATCATTATTTTTTTTATGTGCTTGAAAATATAGACTAGGTGTCAACACATGATTTTAAATTACTCTATACAAAGTCCCTCTTTGTATTCAGCTTGATCCCTTCTGATGACATGAAAATGACAAGGACTAGTACCTTTGAGGAATTTTTTTTAAATGGATTAGTTTTTGGTGCGAAAGTTGCTTATATCTTCCTCTTTTGCTTTTCGATGGATGTTGTCATGTCGCTAGTAATCAACTAGCTATATGAATGATATCGTGATAAATATAGCTTGTGAAGAAATTAAGAGTTGTGTAAGTTGCGTCACACATAAAAGAAAGATGAAATAGCCATTGAACCAATACTATCAGTTCTTACATGCCAATCAAAACTAAATAGAGAAAGGAACAGGTTTGACTTTAAACACGCTCATTTGAACTTTCGTCTCTTGCACTGCCCCAGATAAACACGCTTGTTTGGCTTTTCAAAAGGAATAATGAAAAACCAGAATGGGATTCTGAAAGCACTTCTTTGCACTTGCTACGGACTTCCGTCTCTGCACCTTGCATGACCACAGGCCAAAGCAAACGCCTTAGATAGCAGATCATAAACATGGCAAGATATAGAATCGTTTCCATCGGAGAGAATTATCAAGTACTAAGAACTCATCAAAGATTCCTTAACGGGTGCTCGATACGGTCGTATTTGACTCGGCGTTCCATATTAACGCTTTGCGATTGGAAGACTGAGGAGCTAAAGAGGGCTAGCTGGATTTTTTGTTGGGTATATTTGATATAGTAAAATGGATGTGCAAAACCCGAGCGTCGGCAATGCTGGCTTGGCTTATGGGGGGGCGCTGAGATTTGGCTCAATGAAGGCTGGTTTACAGGCACGGATGTGGATTATCGCCAGGAACTTGTAGGCGCGGCTATGGACGATGACTTCAAGCAGTGGACGCCTGGACACTGGAGATCTCAGACAGCGGCAGGTTGCTCGCTGGGCGTCGGACTAAAGCACGATGGCGGGGAGACTGATGTTACTGGAATCAACTGTGGAAGGTGATGCAAGACGCTCTGCTTGACGGAGATTCGATGGCGAGGCTGATGCAGCAAATCTCTATTTCCTTTCCCATTACCGCAATCATTCATCCGGCTTGCTCCTCTTATTTTTCTTTCTTTATTTCTCTCACTTGCTGCACTTGAAAACATTCCACGAATCTCTCCTCTTGGCTGGCCGAAAATTTGCTGGATTGATTGGTCTTCTTGATTTGCTTCCTCATCTCCAATGCCATGCGCAGAATCTATTTGCCCCTTTCCTCGCATCACGGGCGTGATTCATAGTAGAGCATGTTTTGAAGATATTTGCTAATATGGGTGCCGACTGAAGGTATTTCCCTGGCTTCTCAAATTCAAGCATGATGAAGCTATATTAGATTTAATTTATTGGATGCGGACATGCTCTATAATGTCTAAATGCCTAAAATGCAATGCAAAAAATTATCTCTTGTTTGGGGGATGATTTTGATCCCAAAATATTTTTATGCAATAAATAACTAAAAGTGTAGCCGAAATTTAGATGTCAACAATCTTTTTATTACCTTTAACAATTCTTTCATTTCTTTCCTCTTTATGTTGTTTCTATCATCTTACAATCATTAATTAGGCTTATTTAATTTTAAGACTTGATATTATTATGCAGCGGAATAAAATAATAGTTAAAATCGCATACTTGCAATTGCAAGGGACGGTGATGGGACCAAAAAACTTGCTCCACATAAAGGGGAGAAGTACATTAATGGTGCCATAAGTTGTGTACGGCGCTCACTTTAGTGCTAAAAGTTTCAATCGGATCACTTAAGTGCCAAAAAATTTGAAAAACGCTCACTTTGGTGCCAACGCCGATCTGATCGTCCGGAAATCCACGTGGCGTTTTTTTATTGGTTCCGTACGCTAATGTGGCTCGCCGAAGTTTGAGACCACGTCAGATTTTGGCCGGAATCTTTCGCTGGTGGCCGGAATCTTTCGCCGATGGCCGGAATCTTTAGCCGATGGCAGCAAAGTGATCGTTTTTCCTCCGATTTGGCACTTAAGTGATCCGATGAAAACTTTTGACACCAAAGTGAGCGCCGTACACAAGTTATGGCACCATTAGTGTCCTTTTCCCCCACATAAAGCTTGAGGTGACTGATTGTAATGTGGATTTGTATGCGCTTATTTCCCGAAAAAACTTATTGTTTCTAAAAAATATTTTTTGAAATATCATTTTTCTGGAAAATGATTAGTTTTCATTTGTTTTGTGATATATGATCGAAAAAGTTTTCAAGTGTTTGGATTTTATTTGGAAAATGATCTCAATATCCTGACTTTATTTCAAGCTAAAAAAAAATGAATTTTTGAATAATTTTATTATTTCTTTTCTTTTCTTTTTTTCCATCTTCTTCCCTCCACTGATCTTTGAACCTCGATGACGGCTGACTTGGCCTACCTTGGATGAGTTTTGGCCTTGTCGGCCTCGAGCGAGCTTGACCTTGTCACAACGAGGCTAACAAGGCTTTAGCTTGAGGGGATGAGGTTAGTGACTGCGAGAGGAGGAAGAAGGAAAAAGAAAATGAAAGAAATGAAAACGAAAAAAAAGAAAAAGAAAAAGAAGTGAAAAAAGCTTAGGGGTTCCCCAAAAACACATTCCCTCAAATAAACTGGTGAAAATTCGAAAAATAGATTCCCGAAAAAACACTTTCCCTCGAACAAACCACCCTTAATATAATTAGAGAGTCTCAATCCATTTTCTCTTTTCCTCCTAACAGTCAAATTTGTTCCTTTCTCTCTTTAGAGTGCTTTTTTTTTTTTACTTACAAAAAACTCAATGATATAGGAAAATACTTTCTGGTAAAACATCTTTCGGGAATACAATTAGTTTTACTTTATTTGGTGATATGTGATCAAAAATGTTTTTTGTTGATATTGTTGGAAAATGATTTCAATCTCATAACTTTATTTCATGCAATTATTTTTAAATTCGAATTTTTTATTTTATTTTCATTTTTAAGAATGGAATTTTTTATTTTATTTGTTCTCTTTTCTTTTTCCTTTTCTTTCATTTCCTTTTTCTCCCTTCCTCTGCTTCTACCAGCCGACCATGACCACAGGCAAGCTTTGCCTTGTTGGGATCGGGCAAGCCACAAGCTCATCGGCCTTGGCTTACCGTGGGCTCAACCAATCTAGGCGAGCTGTGAGCCTGTTAGCCTCATGGAGCTTGGGCTAGCAAGCTTGGGTTCACCTAGATCGGTCGAACCGCAAGCTCGCCAGCCTTGGCAGAGCTTGGGCTCACCTGGATTTGGTGAGTCACAAGCTCATCGACCTCAACAAAACTCAGGTTGGGCGAGCTCAAGCTTGCTTGGATCAGTCGAGTCTCAAGCTTACCAGCCTGCATATTGGCTGGTCACCATCGACGAAGGAAGAAGTGGGAAGAAGGAGGAAGAAAAAGAGAAGAAAAAAAGGTAAAATAAATAATAATTAAAAATTCAATTATTTAAAATAATTAAAAATTCAATTTTTTTAAATTGTTTTATAAGAATAAAATTTTCATTGACCAATAACCCTAACACTAAGAAAACATTTTGGAAAATGTTTTCCGATTATTTTAAAGGGGAAATTGTTTTCTTGAATTTGAGTTTTGATGGGAATGTATTTTTTTGTTGACTAGGAAAACATTTTCAATTAATTCATTCTTTTAAATGAACCAAATGCCGGAAAATGAGAAAAACGTTGGAAAACTTTTTTTGCAAAAAAAAAACACACTTTGATTAGCATTTAAGAACTAATAGAATTTGGCTATCTCATCTTTCTTTTAGGTGTGACACACAACCTAGACTACTCTTGTTAATTTCTACATAAGCCATATTGATCAGGATACTATTTAGATAGCTTGTTGATTACTAGCGACATGACAACATCTACCTAACTCGTGTTTTTTAAAGCTGTTTTGGGCAAACAAGACAATTCAAGGAATTTGGTGCCTTAAATTTAGAATAATATGACAAATCTAAATTAATGTCTCTTCGGAGAGGCAAGTGGAATTCTCCACAATGTTTCTAACGATTTTTACTATTTCTTGCTTTTAAAATTTTACATGACTTTTCTTATACGCAAAATTTTTAAAGTGTTCTTAAATATATAAAATTAATATAGGATTGAAAATTTAAAAATTGTATTAATTTTATTACAATAGTTAATAAGCGACTTTTGTTTTACTATAAGAAATCAAAACGCAAGTGCGTTAATAAAAAAGTTAGTAGATGCTTGTGATGGTGAGAGTCGAAGCCCTACTTAATAATAAGTCAATGAGTTAGGACACACGTCATATATCCATGCATCATTCAATTTAGTCAACAGTTCACATTTTCAAACAGCCAATGAAGAGAAATCTAAGAATATTATAAAGAGAAATTTCAAAGGTTATTAATTGATGAAATTTGTCAACAAGTTGGCTCTTCCATCGGTCATTGCCGTGTAATGACTAACAGTTACAGTCCAAAATTATGTTTTGGAAATGCTCAAACATACAAAGCGTATGGTCTTATCCTTTCCCTATCAACTTCTACTTTTTGCATTGATATGAACGCTCCAAAAGAAAAAATTGCCATGGACAGAAGCAACATCCCCAATAGACAATGTATCAAAACTCGATAGGGAAAGAGAAGACCTGACTTTTTCTTATTCCCATGGAGGAAGAGACATTTTCTTAGACTCTAGAATCCTAAATTAATCTTTCGGAGATAATTTGAAAAGTAAGAGCAGCTCATTTTGTGACAAGAGTTCCCGAGTCTCCAGCTCAGAGTATAGCTTGTCTTCTCGATGATTGCTGCCTGACGACTAAGAGTTAGGGCGCAATATTAAGTTTTGGAATAATTCAAATATAGAGTTAAATAAGAAGTCTCTTTCTTCGTGGAAGAGAGAGGTTAGGTCTTCTCCTTTCGCTATTAACTTTCAATTTTTGCACTAATCAACGCCCCAAAAGACGATTTGCCGTGCGCAGAAGTAACATCGCCAATGTACCAAAGTATAAAAATCAATTGGGAAAGGAGAAGGCCAAGACTTTTTGTTTCCCACGGATTATTTGGAAAGTAAGAGCAGCTCTTCTGTGACAATTGTGCACCAGTCTCTGGCCCACAATGGCCTGTTTTTCTGGACGAGCAGCGATGGAAGATTGAAGAAATATATGTCAAATAAATCGTGCATTTGGAAAATTTAAACGCGCTCCGCACCGCACGAAGACTTCGTCACACGAGGATTTGTCGTGGAATCGTCTCGCGAAAGTCTCCAGGACTTGCCGATGTTAACTCCACAGCTTAAAATAAGCGAATAATTACAGTCACTTGACTAGAAAAAGGAAAAGGAAAAATAAAATTCTTGATGATGATAATTTTCCACAAATGCGTATCAATCACAATCGGGAAAATTGTCTAAAAGCCTTCAACTTATTACACTTTTGCCAATTCAGTTATAAATATTTTAATTTTGCCAATTCAGTTATAAACATTTTCACTTTTTATCAATTCGGTCTATCCGGCCAATTTTGGCGGGAGATTACTAAAGTGGATGACCGGCGCTGATATAGCACTTTTTAAATAATAATTTAATAATAAATTGAAATTTTAATGAATTTTTTTAGCTTTTTTTTTTTTTTTTTTTTTTTTTTGGGAGTTCGGATTTGGCCGGCATCAACCACAAGCGAGGGCCAGCGACCCTAGCCAGCCATAGGCGAGGGCCAGCCGATGCTCACCAGTTTTAGTTGAGGGCATTGTGCCCCTTGAGAGCTTTGGGCAAGGGTTGCAACGCCCTCATCGGCAAAGGTGACGGGGTGCCAAGCGAAGGCCTCGAGCGAGGTTGCCTCCTTGCCTGGGGTTGGGGAGTGCCACCAACTCCTCGCTTGGCCAAATTTAGTGAGGGCGTCGCGGGGTGAGGGCTTGTGTGCCCTCACCTTTGTCGGTGAGGACATCGTGAGCCTCACCTAGAGTTGGCAAGGGGCACAATGCCCTTACCCAGAGCTAGTGAGGGTTGGCTTACCCTTGCTTGTGGCTGGTGATGGTCATCGGCTCTTGCCTGTGGCTAGCGAGGGTTGGCTAGCAACTCTTGTCGACCAAATCCGAAAAAATAAAATAAAATAAAATAAAATATTAATAACATATTATTTTAAAAGTGCCACATCAGCGTCAACCGTTCACGTCAGTAATTTCCAACCAAAATTGGCCGAATGATCTCAATTGGCAAGAAGTGAAAAAATTTATAACTGAATTGGCAAAATGTGGAAAGGTTTAGGACCTGATTGACAAAATTAAAAGTTTATAACTAAATTGATAAAAGTGCAATAGGTTTAGGACTATTTTTCCTTTCACAATCCATATTAGTTGGAAATTCTAGCCGAGAAAAAGGAAAAAAATATCTGCATGTGACGTATCTTTTCTTAATTTAAAAGTATATAACGTAATCTTATTACAACATCTTAATTTTGTAACACAACAATTATAAAAGTTGATATTTTACCTCTTTGAAGCTAGTTGATTAATTATTTTGAAGCTACCACTTACTCCTTTTTAGAATGTATATATATAGTCTAGAAACAGGAAAATACAAATTTTCAGAGTATAAAATCCATCCACCTCGAAACACATTTCATGCACAAAATCCCCAGCACAAACCATTCTGCTCTTGTTGATTTTTCTTCTTTCTCATTCTCCTGTTTTGGTGTTGTGATCTCTCCCCCACTGCATATGCTTACCGCTGATTTGCTTGACTTCTCGAGTCTTGGCAATGTAATGAAAGTACCCTACATCTATCAATGACGCAGTCAAAGTTGATGGGCAATGACAAATTCTGATGCGACCTATTGTGCTGCATAAGAAATTATCGAGGAAACTGGCCCCATTGACTTCGCATTTACTTGAAACTTTCAGTCGACCATCAAACAATTCTGAAAATCAATTTTAGACTCTCAAAGTCCTTCTACCTAGTAGTGATCAGGTCTCGGATCATATCTGTGGTTTTACTCTGAACTGGAAAACATAATTTACCAAATTATGTTTTCTATTGTGTAGATTCGGACATTGCAAATTCCGTTCTTTTGCTAGAAATAGGTTGGTTAGTTTTTGTTCTTTTCAAATTTCAAATTGAAACCCGAACCGACTTGAATCAACAATTTCTTACTAGGGTAGGTCAACCGGTTCGAAACAAGTTAATTTGTCGATGGACAGTCACATTTGTTATATCTAATTAACGCCCTTATGATAGTGTCGTAAAAGATATTACACTCATTAATTCTATATATTCTAGAACTAATCTATTGAAAGGAAGCATTATCTATTTATGTGCGGTATAATCGTTAGAGTACAACGTAAGCTCACCAATCAGCAACACAATACTGCTATTCAATTTCCCATAGAATAATTTGAAAAAAAACTTTTAAGTTTTGCCCCAGTCTTCCAACCATCAAAAATCGATTCGGAAAGGAGAAGATCAGACTTTTGTTTTCCCACGGAGGGAGAGACACTGCCTTAAACTAGAATCCAGAGAATTAAACTAGAATCCAGAGAATCTTTTCAGAGACTATTTGAAAAGTCAGAGCAGCTCTTTTTGGACAAGAGTACTCCAATCTGTGGCTCCCAATGGCTTGTTCTTCTCGATGAGTTGCCACAAAAGATTCAAGAAAAATATGTTGAATAAATCACGCATTTGGAAAATGTAACCGTCTCCGCACTCCACAAGACTTCGTCGCACGCGGAATTATCATTGAAATATCTCATGCAAGTGTCTAGTGTTGAAAAAATATGGCTTCGAATTGGGTAGAACAATGAAGTCGGATCTTTAGAGTACTCAAGTCAGACTTTGAGGCGTGATATCACTTTCTTTAAGGATTTATTTGCCCCACAAAGTTGCTAATAGTCACCGACAAATTTCCTCCAGGATACAACAAAATCTCAAATGAGAATATTAGATAGCAATTCTAATATTTCTCTAGGATCTCTCATGGGAAACAATTGGAAACAATGGCTGTAAAACAATGAAAGAAGATGTGTGTTTGATCTCAAAACAAATGAATTTATATATGTCTTTTGAATAGATGCGACTTTTCAAAAGGTTGCAAAAGGAACAAAGGTAACCTTTCGTAAACAAGTACGTCTCAAAGGTTACGTTGAAAAGACATAAAAATTTGGAATTAAATAAATAATAAATAAATAAATAATCGTAACTTTTCGTGAACAGTCACACTGTTTCAACAAGACTTTATAGTTATTTTTTTTTATAGAAATAAATCCAAATTTTCAGTAAATAAAATTAATGGTCGTTGGTTAGTGCCTAATCTCGTCCACGTGCGCACTCGCATCTTTTCGATGTGGGACAAGGCACCTCTTCATTTGTTTTATAAACAAATTACCAACAATCCCCCACTTTTGTTTATAAAACAAAAACAATAAAATAAAACGTTAGAAATATACAGCCAAAATTTCCATGAGATTAATATACATACATAAAGGTCTCTTTTGAGTTAAACCTTTACTTAGTGCAAGTATCTCAAAGCTCTATCAAAGTGACAAGTAGCTCGGCTTTAAACTTGTACTTTTATATAATAGAACCGGACATACCGCACATACACTAACCTCTTGTTGCAGCGAGAAGTTCTATATTACTCCACACTATTATGGCCTTGTGCTTGATCCTGTTTCATGAGCTCTCTAGAAAGTAATTCTAACTTTCGTAAGAAGCGGCACCACTTCTAAGCTCATATAGGTGAAGTATCTACCATGTGTTTCTGTTACTATTAACACATTACAAATTTGTATTATACTTCATTAAGAATTCAATTCAACTTACAAAACGTAACAGACGATACTGACTTCTCATATCAGGGTTACATCAGTATCAAACAATCACATTCAGTAACTTGTTTTTACCCATTAAACCTTGTAATTAGTGATGTTCTAGAAAAAGGTCGGGTTACCATTACTGGTGATTTTAATTAAAGGGTTTCAACCCCGTTTCTTATAAGGTCATTATTACCATATCTCTCGGTAAAGCCTTTCTCAAAGGATCATCAAGATTATTACTTGACCTCATATAAACAATTGTTACGGTACCATCTTTAATCAATTGTCTCACATATCCATGTCTTAGACTAATACGTCTAGACTTACCATTATAGGTGCTTATTACAGGCTCTTACCAAAGTAGCCTAACTATCACAGTGGATAGAAATAAGAGGTATAGGACTAGGCTATAATTTGATATCTAACAACAAATTCATAGTTCATTTAGCCTCTTTCCCAAATTTTGTTAAAGCAACGATTCAAATTTCATAGTTGAGGGAATTATGCACATTTGTTTCTTGCTCGCCCAAGAAACAACACATTCACTTAATGTGAAAATCCATCCAGATTTTTCATCTCCCATACTTGTAATCCAACTAGTATCGATGTATCTTTGTAATACAACCGAATAATTATTATAGAACATTTACAAATTTTAGTTCTCAATAATAATCAAATTTTTGAGTAATAACATTCCGATGTTCTATACTTGGATTACAAATATTTACTCATGTTGCATATACAAAAAGTAATATCAGGTCTAGTATAATGTATCGCATACATTAAAGACCTTATAGCACTAGCATACTTAAATTGTGCAATTGCTTTACCAGTATTATAATTTAATTTAATACTGAATCAAATGGAGTACACATTTCTTTGAAGCCAAGATGTTTAAATTTATTTTAACATCTTTTCCACATCATCACTTTGGCTTAAAGAATAACCCCCACTATTTTTTAATTTTAACAACTAAGAAAGTATCTACTTCACTCAAATCTTTCATTGTAAAATGAAAGTTAGATACATTTTTTTTTCTTAATGACTCCAATCACATTAACTCCATAGTCCCCTTCAAATACCCCACTTCAAGACTATTTTAAAAGGCATCCAAGAAATCTTCTATCGACTCCGCCTTTCCCATTGGGGATGAAGCATCCCATGACGTGAAGAAGAATGGAGTCAGGTTGTGCAACATATTTATTCCTCTTCAATGAAAATCCACAGCACTTTATCTCATTTTTAGGAAAACTCCTCAGTCTCAAGCCATGCATCCACATTTTGCATTCATGTAGATCAATTCTGAGCCAAAGACGGGATTATCCAAAAACTTGTCTCTATTTATTAAGTTATTGGCCCAACAGCCTAACTCCAGTGCTCCCAATTGTGCGCAAGCATTAAGTAACCCACCCATGACATAACTATCAAGGCATTTAATTCACATAAGTCACTAAGCACCAAATCCATAAATTCGTATTCCTATTAAGACTATGAAATGGTTTCGGCTGTAATGAACTCGAATTGAAAAAATGCCTAAATAAATTGCAACAGACAATTTGCTTCATATCAATATAATGTACCCTGCTTATATGCACCTCTAGGAAGGTAACTTTGTACTAAACAAAAGGTGACCCATAGTTATGCAGCATACCAAAAGGAGCAACATTGTCTCCATTGCACATGCAGACAACATCCAATCATAATCGATCGACAATCACTTTGAAAGAGACCCATTAAGAACATATTTTAGGTCACATCACATATACACATAGCTTCTCGTAGTTCATTGAGATTGAACTCACCTTCCTCGGTTTGCCGCCTACAACGATCAACAGCCCAAGCATAGACATGTGGCATGTGTATCATTTTCTTTGTTATGGAAGAGTCTTAAATGGGGGCATATATCGCATCTCTTCAATTCTATCATCATCCCACATATGAAATTGAACACCCATGCCAAAAGATGACTAAAGACTAAAAGCAAGTATGAAACCATCAATGACAAATAGTGTAATAGTTTACGTGCTAAACATGGAGATAAAAACATCACATACCTTAGCATATGAACCGATAAGCAATTTAGCACATTTCAGTTGCCCACATGCCATATCTTATTCCTTGATTACTCCACTGGGCGAGAAGTCCTTTCGAAGCATTGCCCCAAAAAACCATCAAGAACAACCATACGCTTCTTCACTTTGACAGTTTCTCCAATTCGGGCGTTGTAAATGACCCATTCCTTGATGAATCGGTGTTTGCCCATCGAAGGATGAGATATCCTGTAAAAGGAGAGACTGGTACAAAGCGTCTCTCTCATTCGCTTGACAAGGATCATATTTGCAATGCTCGTGGACAAATTCGAGATGAGCCTCTGTGCTCTCATGGATGTTCGTGAGGACCATGAATAGGATTTCCTCTACAGCAAAATTGCTTCTCTTCACCCTTGTGATTGACAGCCCTTGTAAATGATGACAATCATGGGCTTGAGTCCGGGACAGCAATGACCTTGGACGGCAAATGCCTCATATTACTCTGGACCAAACGATCGCTGACTCTCCTCCCGAGCAACCGATTTGCATCGAAGACGGTGTTGGTGGGATTCATGGTGACCTGGTTCTTGGCGGTGTCACCGATCAATTTCTCTCATTTTCCGGCCATTGATTCCTCTGTATGCGCATCCACACCCCCTCAGACATCCCTCTCCGACGATCACCGTGGACAGACATGGAAATACTCCAAGATACAGAGAAACAAAGAATGACAAAAAAATATATATAATCACATCATATTCTCAGATTTACACAAAATCGCAAATTACTTCACAGGGATGTCTAAAGGGCATTTTGACAAACCGTTCTATGCGCTTGTTGAGTAGATATTCTCAGGTACCGTCAATAGTCCAGTTAGCGCAAGGAAACTCTGGGAAACGTTGCCTGTGAAGGTGAGCAACGGGCCTTGGGCTTCGGATTCAAACGACTCGCGCGTAGTGCTAACCACAATTGTCCTATCTGTGGGTGCAATGATTTCTTTTCGCTTTCTGTTTGAATGCCCTAGATGAAAGCATCTGTTTCTTGCATTTGAACCATAGTAGCGTTGAATCCCTTCAATATGCTTCTCCTCCATATTCTCTTCAGGGATTCCAAGATAGATCCTGGACATAATTTGTTGATAAACCTCCCTACAGATAAGTGGAACGTTCTTGGCACCACGTCCAGTTGCTCCTCTGCCTTGTTTTTATGACACCTATCATTATACATAAGAAGTGCATGTGATGGACGGGCATAGAGGCCCTTCACTACACAAAGGCGAGTGCAGCCTTGCATGAATAGAGGTCCGGCAGCACGATTTCATGTGTTTAATCAATATCTTCGACTGGGCAATATTCCAGATATTGACCGGGAGTTATTGGCCGTTTGAGGGGAACGATGGACTTCTTCTTGACATCCCGATACAATGCTTTTCTCATATCTAAAGCATCTTCTTTACCAGTATAATAGCGTAGCATCCTTCTATAAATTACGGATCCACGCGATATTGTTTCTTTGAAAGCCGATAATCAATGGGCAGCGCAGAACCTTCCGTGAATGACTATTGTCATGATGACTCAATACAGACCAAATCCAATGTCATGGCCACTGTTCGGAAACACGTCACCATGATCCCCAGGCATGACGAGTGTCAAGGCTCACCACCGACGGCAAGTAGAGGAACAAGGGGTTGACGAACAGCGCCACGAGGCAGGAGAAGAGGAAAATCATGTTCCACTGCTAGAAGATTTCGCCCCTGGGTCAAGAATCTGCCTCTTCCACGGCTCCTGACTTTCGGGGAAAACTTTGAACGTCCCTAATCTCGGGACTCTATAGTTGGCCTTAATCCTACTGGCAGGATCACCATCAGGTCTCAGTAGGGTTGGCGCTGCCGGTATCTTATACAAAGGCAATGGCTTTTCCAAGTTTGTGGGATCACTCTTTTCCCCAGGAAACACCAAGAATTTGCTTTACATCATTATAAAATCTTACAACCTTCTCTATCTTCTTCAAGTCCATGTCGTGTTCTTGGTCACTACCATGCTCTGGAAACTCACTGCATTCGCAGGAAAGTCGCGAACTTGTGAGATGAAACAGAGAGAAGTAACAGACCCAACTTCTGTCCGGACGAGATTTTGTCAAGCCGATGGACTTTTTCTTCCCAGAGGAGAGTCTTCAACTGGGATTTGCTTCGGAATGATTAAAAATCAGGGCTCGAAGAGAGGACCCAGAAGAACAATAACCGCAACTATCAGGTGATTGACTTTGACTCCATTGATGCAAAATAAATCCTTAAAATTGTTGGAAAAATATGGCTTCGAATTGGATAGAACAATGAAGTCGGATCTTTAGAGTACTGTATTCAGGTTAGACTTTGAGGCGTGATATCACTTTCTTTAAGGATTTATTTGCCCCACAAAGTTGCTAATAGTCACCGGAAAATTTCTTCCAGGATACAACAAAATCTCAAATGAGAATATTAGATAGCAATTCTAATATTTCTCCAGGATCTCTCATGGGAAATAATTGGAAACAATGGCTGTGAAACAATGAAAGAAGATGTGTGTTTGATCGCAAAACAAACGAATTTATATCTGTCTTTCGAATAGATGCGACTTTTCAAAAGGTTGCAAAAGGAACAAAGGTAACCTTTCGTGAACAAGTACGTCTCAAAGGTTACGTTGAAAAGACATAAAATTTTGGAATTAAATAAATAATAAATAAATAAATAATCGTAACTTTTCGTGAACAGTCGCACTGTTTCAACAAGACTTTATAGTTATATTTTTTTATAGAAATAAATCCAAATTTTCAGTAAATAAAATTAATGGTCGTTGGTTAGTGCCTAATCTCGTCCACGTGCGCACTCACATCTTTTCAATGTGGGATAAGGCATCTCTTCATTTGTTTTATAAACAAATTACCAACATCTAGGACCAGCCGATGTTAACTCCGCAGCTTGAACTAAGCCGATAACTACAGTTACCTGACCCAAAAGAAAAACGAAAAGGAAAAATCCGTCTTACTTCTCCTTATATACCCCTGAACCCATCGGATCAATTCATCGAGGAAAAAAAAAAAAAAAACATGGAGAGAGTCGAAGGAAGAACCATGGTCATCCATGAGTTTCTTTTAAAAGTTTTGGTGCTTGGGATCATCATATTGGGTCCATACCACAGTCACGCAACAGAAGCTGATTATCCAATCACGAAGCCCGGATGCCAAAGTTCGTGCGGAAACCTCTCGATTCCATATCCCTTTGGATCGAGCGACAGCAGTCCTGATTGCCACTTCAATTTTTCATCCTTTATTGTCTATTGTGACCACCTTACCGACCCTCCTACACCTTACCTTCGGAACAGAAGCTCTGACTTGCAAATAAGTGACATTTCTGTCACGGATCACGAGATGCGGATATCACTTGGGGTCAGTCGGGACTGTTATAACTCTTCCGGATATGATGGGTCTTCGAGCTCTTATCAGTGGCTCACCCTAGCTAAATTCCCCATATCCAGCACCAAGAACAAGTTCACCGCCGTCGGTTGCGACACGTTGGCCTACTTCCAAGACGGCGGTAAGAAATTCACTTTTGGGTGTGTGTCTTTGTGCAGCAACATTACGAACGTGAGTAACGGGTCATGTTCCGGTATTGGATGTTGCGAGACAAGCATCCCTACAGACTCCTTAGACTACCAAATCTCCTTTCAGAGCTTTTACAATCATGCCTACGTCCTGGATTTCAGTCCTTGTAGCTATGCCTTCGTCGCCGAAATTGGATCCTACAACTTCTCAGTTGGCGACTTTGAGCAACTTAAATCAAGAAATTCCACCCTAGTTCTCGACTGGGCAATAGGGGACCGCACTTGCGAAGACGCCATGAAGGACAACACAAGCTACATGTGCTCCCAGAACGCCAAATGCACCAACGCGGAAAACGGCTCTGGGTACAAGTGCACCTGTTTAGAAGGTTACCAAGGCAATCCTTACCTAGAGAATGATTGTCATGGTACGTTGATAACATCAACATTATTTGACTTCTCCTTCATATTATTATGATCCAATGAGAATAGACACATTTGATATGTGTGTGTGTTACTTATGTAGATATTGATGAATGCGCGGATCCAGTGAAGTACCCATGTGAGGGAAAGTGCAATAATACTGAGGGGAATTATACATGTTTATGCCCAAAGGATTATCATGGTTATGGCAAGAGGGGCAGTGAAAATGGACGAGGATGCATTGCTAATCCATCGTATTTGATGAAGATTTTGGTTGGTAAGTTCTTTGATCTTACTTGGTGTGCCTCCCGCTTGAAACATACTATCCTAACTGATTTCGAGAATAAATAACTAAATTTCATTATGATTTATGAGAAAAATTAACTATTCACATCTTTGCCTAATTTTTCTTCCATTATTTCCCTCACTTGGAAAAATTCAAAATGAAACTTTGCTATATCAATTTCACTGAAGTTTCTATGCATAAGACAATTGGGATTATCTAACGCATTATGTAAATCACACATTACTAATTACATCACAATTGAGCTTTCTTAAAATTCAGAAGTATATTAATTTCACTGTTGTCAATGTCTGTACTCTAGCATTTTTTATTTTCATTTTTTGACTCGGTGACTTGGGTTTTGGCTATATGCGAGTACATTTTCCGTCGATTGAGATCACCTTGCGAATATTAATATCTCTGCTGCACGACTTGTAAACGCATCATCTTCGGTGCTATTAATCCTATATCATAGCGTGGACACGCAAGGTCGGCCGATTGGATTTGTCAAAATGATGACTCGGATAATCTCACAAGTCACGAAATTGCCATTTGTATAGATAGGTATAGAAGACTTGGAACATGTCAATGATTTGGTCAGCGGCCTTCTTGCATCATAAATCTTAATTATATTGTCGAGAATGGTAAAACAAAGCTCGAACTAGATAGAGAACTATGTGTCATCAGTGATCACCAAAAAATGATCTTAAAATAATACACTTACCTTTTAGGAATAATCACACACTAAATCATAATCTCAAATTCTCTCTTATCTCTCCCTCTCTGCCCACAAGCTCCATCAATTACCACCTCTGTTGCTCGTAGCCATCACCAATGGCGAAGTCGGAACTGGGCGCGGCCGAGACAACCAGCACTACCACCACAAGTCTCCCTCTGTGGGCGTAAGGGCGCGCCCATGTGGGGGGCATTTGTGTGAAAAATACACAGTTATCTCCAAATCTAGGATACCGTTAGCTTTAAATATTTACACAATTCTCGCACACAGTTATTAGCTTATTACTACCTGTGACACATTCTTTAATTCCTTTCCTCCTTATGCCGTTTCTATCTTCTTTTAGTCATGGATTGTGCTTATTGAATTTATGAAACTTACTATTATTGAGGGTCCGGATACAATGGCAAGGAAATCAGACAAAAGAAAAAAAAAGACTTTTCTCCACTTGAGGCATGAGGTGGGTACCCAACATCTTTGCTAAATTTAAGCTAGGGCCGGAGGATGTAAATCTCACCCTCACCTCGCCCCATCTCTTTGCCATCCCCAACTATTTGCTTTAACTGCCTCCTTTCCCGAGCCTCCTTTCCCGAATGCAGTTAAATGGCAAAATGAAGAAAATGATTGATTAGATTCTGGACTTACATGCTCTTTTAATCTAATTAGGGTTGTGACATCCAGAATTTCTAATGCTGTTTTCTATTAAATTGAGCGGGCATTTCATTTACGTGTCTATAGGGTTGTTCTCAAAGCTGATCACTCTTAAGATAATTAGACTAGCTGGGTAAGCCATTAAAGACTTTTAAGGCAATAGACTTGAGAATTCGACCAGGAATCGGCTTCTCGACCGTGTTCATCTTTAGAGGTCATTACGGCACAGTTAAAAATCGAATTGAAGTCAAAGATAGGTTGGTTCGACTGAGATGTGTGGCCAATCGTGGGTGACTCCACTGAATTGGAAAATTCTCATCGACCGGCACTAATTTGATTTTTTTATCGTTTTGGTACCCTGTGTCTGTAATTGAATCCTCGAGATTTTCACGACAATCGAGAGTTGCCAATGCGTCGAGTGGGTTCATTGTGGCTCGAAGAAAATCGATCACGAGTCAATTGCCTTGAAAAGTTCTGAAAACTACCCGGTAGTCTAGGTCACGCTAAAAGCGCCCCGAAGTGAAATTAATCATCAATTTGAGTTCGATTTCAGAAATTGGAAGTTCTGTGGTGTCACGAGCTATTCTAGGAACGTCGACTCACTTTTTGAGGAAATTCCGGTGAATTTAGGATTTTTACGAAAATCGGGTCGGACAATTCGGAAAATGAATGAAAACTCAGACTGGCCATTTTGAAGAGACTGTTGACATCTGGGTATGTGATTCGGCGAATGAAAGTTGTTTGGGCTTTTTCTGACTTCAATTTGGACCCCAACGGAATTTATTTGTTCAGAAAATCGGATACCGAAGAAAAAGAAATGAAATTCGGAATTAATTCTTGGGCAGCACAAAATTGCTTGGAAACTTGGTTATTTGAGAAATTGAACTTGCAGGCCGAGCCATTGTGTGTCGAGGACTTATAGAAAATCAATTGGGATTTTTCTACGCCAAAATTGGACCTCAATTTGGAAAATTGAGTGAGGAATTGAAATTTAATTTAAGTGAAATTCGGATTGGTACTTGGGCAGCTTATTTTGGCACCAAAATTAATTAATTTAGAGGAAATTACACTAGAAAGTATTAGGGGACAAGGCTATTAATGCAAGGGATAGCAATGGTGGACTTTTGATCTAAGCTATGATAAAAATTTGGATATTTTCTTCTGGCTTTATCCCCTCCCCTACGGCAACTTCTGGAGCACGCTGTTCCTTCCTCCTAGCAAGTTTTTCATCCGAGCAACTCCACGTTTCTCTCCTCCTTTTTGCTGTCTCTCCACCAGCGAACTTCGGTGCGTACTGTCCACCAAAGAACTGACCGAAGAACAGCCGCCAATGCCCCACTGAAAGAACTCCTCTCCACGCGTCCGCGGCCTGTTCTTTCACGGTCAAAGGCAGCGGATTCTGTCCATTTTGTTGACCAGCACTCCACGAAGCTGATGAAGACCCAAGCTGCTCCTCCAATCGGTCTTTGAAGCCACCACAGCTCCACGTATCCACAGCCCAACGTCTGAAGACCGAAGCAGCCCCAAAAGTCCACTGAAGTCCCTCAATTTACACGCGTCCAAGCCCCTTTCTCTCGTATGAAGATGGACACGCCAAGAGCTGATGGAATGACTTCCTCTACCGTGTCTCCACTTCACGAAGCTCAGGCCACGCGTCCAAGAAGCTGCCCCAATTCCACTCAATTCTATCGACCACCTGCCAGCACGTCCACGCACCCAAATTTGTAGCTCCTTCAGTCAAAGTACCAGCGAGAGGCCCCTTTGAAGACCCCATCGTCAGCTGCTTCCGTCCGTGTCTTCATCTTGTCGAAGTTGCGCCCTTTCCCTCTCTATTTGGTTCGGTTCGTGGCCAGCGAGATCCACGGAGCAAGCCAGGAGATTCGGCAGCTCTTGAGTCCCAAAAAACCAGTAAATTCAGCCCACTCCAAAGCATTTGAGGTCCTTTAGCCCACAAAATTTGGACCCCAAGACAAGCCCAACAATTTCAGCTCCCAAGCCCAGCAGAGCCAGCAGTTTTTAGTCCAAGAGATCAGTCCAAGTTCAAGGTCAGCCCAAGTTTTTAAGCCGACCCAAGCCCAGTGTTTCTTCGGGCTTGCGAAGCTCTCGGCTCGGCCCAAGTTCAGCCGCCGATGCGTCGTCGTCGTGGTGTCTCGGCCATCGTTTAGTGCAAGTGAGTTTTACTCACTGATACCTTCTTAGTTTGCTAATGATGCCTAAGGGTTGATTAGATTTATTCAATTGCAATTGGGTGGTTAATTAGATTACAATAATTAAATTAGAGACTTGTTAGTGCATGTTAATTAAATTGAAAGTGCATTTAGCAAATAGACGTGTCCATTAATTATTGAATGCTTCTAGGGATTTTTCCCGTCCCTTATCGGGTGTTAATTTAATAATTC
Source organism: Eucalyptus erythrocorys (assembly GCA_014182555.1). Classification (NCBI taxonomy): domain Eukaryota; kingdom Viridiplantae; phylum Streptophyta; class Magnoliopsida; order Myrtales; family Myrtaceae; genus Eucalyptus; species Eucalyptus erythrocorys. Next base: position 50,831,534 of record CM024602.1, read on the forward strand.
GGGCCTAAAATGAATTTTTAGGAATTAATTATTAATTTTCGAAATTAATTTAATTAATTAATTATTTCCCGAAATTTCAATAAGGATGGCCAGGGACCGGAATTTTATGCCGATGATTGTGGCGCAGACCGTTTATTTTATTGAGCTTTATATTGTGCTAAATTGAATTTATTGCGTTTATTTATTTAATTTCCGAAATTAATTAATTATTTATTTATTTCTCGGAAATTCAACTGAGATGGTCAGTGACCGGGATTTTATGCTAATGCTCGTGGTGCAGTCCGTTTATTTAATTGAGCTTTATATTGTGCTAAATTGAATTTATCGTATTCATTTATTTAAATTTTCGAAATTAATTATTTATTTAATTATTTTTCCGGTAATTCACCCGGGATGGCCGGTGACAAGAATTTCGTGCTGATTGTCGTGGTGCAATCAGTTTCTTTATTTGAGCTCTACATTGCGTGAAATTGAATTGATTGTGCAAATTAGGGATTTATCCCAAATTGAAAGAATTTGAGTGATGAATTGGTTGATGGCCGAGTATGATTACTTAGCACTAATGAGCTATAAAACAGAGAGAACTGTGAAAGGGAATTGGGGAAATTCTCGGCCGAAACCAATCAGAAACGATGTAATGAGACATACGTGGTTCGGTGATTAAAGGATATCACTGGTGAAAACGGCGCCTTAAAGAACGCACTAGTGCTGTCTATTACATGCAGCAGTATGGACATACGTGGTTCGGTGATGAAGGATATCACTGGTGAAAACGGCACCTTAAAGAACGCACGAGTGCTGTCCATTATACACGTCACCTTGGCTGAAACAGTGCCCGAGAGCATTAATGAAGCTCTGTGACTAAGTGTACTGCTGGAGGTTATCATGATCGATAATTGGTACGTCACCTTGGCGAAAAAGACACCCGATAGCAATTCATCTGGCTCTATGACTAAGTACTAGAATGGAGGTTATAAAGTGTGATGTTGATGTGACCGAGAGGTGATCCGAATGACATGTAATCAACTAGGTCGATTGATCAAATTGTTGTGAACTGATTGATTGATTGAGAATGACCATGAGTGGTCTTGTTGGCGTGCGATCGACTAAGTCGATTTGATCGATGCTTCGACCAGTGATGTGATTGCTTGGGTGCCTATTTGATATGTGCTAACATGTAGGTGGAATCTGAGGCCAAGGTAAGTCCTCTGACTCATGTTGTGCTTAGGCAGCCCTAAGGTGTATTAGTTTACTAATCGGGTCTTAGGGGGTAGAACTTACTGAGACATAGTCTCATCCCGGTTGTGGGATTACATTTCAGGCCCCTAGGTTTCTCGAAGGTTGGCCAGCATTTCAAGTTGAGGATGAACGAGAAGAAGGAGATGAAGAGTTTGAAGAAAATGAGTCTAGTGGTGAAAGACTTGAGAAGGACTGGGAATATGATCCCGAGCATGGTCCTATCCTCTTTTGTAAACCCTATTCATGTGTAACTGTGAATTTCAATAAGGAAAATTGTAGCATGCTTTTCTATCCCATTGTTTTATTGTCTGGGGATTTTTAAATACTTCCACATGTGCATATATAAATGAAAGGGTCGGCGATACATAGTCCTGGGATATCGCATTTTAAAATCGACCAAAGGTAAGGGATGTGCGCGTGTCTGAGGATCGGGGCGTGACAAGGGTGGATAGTGTTCTCATTTTAAGAGGTAAAATAAGTGTAAACATACCCACAAATTTAAATAATCCTAATCCTTTCTTAATTCCTAAAAGTCAAACTTCTTCCTTTCTCTCTAATGTTTTGATTAGCATCTAAGGACCGATAGTAGTGATTGAATGATTGTTTCGTCTTTCTCGAATGTGTGGTACACAACCTAGGTAACTTTTTCATTTTTTGCACAAGCCATTTAGATAGAAAGTCAATTACTAGCAATATGACAAAATTTATCCGAGGTGATACACGAGTCAAAGAGGAAGTTACACACAGCCTCTGTACCATATACTAAGCCATTTGAGAAGATGTCTTCAAAGTTACTAGTCCTTGCCATTTTCATGTCATCAAAAGGGATATAGCTAGAAATAGAGGTAGGACTTCTATTGAGTTATTTAAACTCATGCATGGTTGGACTGAAAAGTCTCTATATATGCATGCTTTGAGACATGGATTTGGTTGCATATGACCTAGAAAATTGTAAGCAAGTATACTATAGTACCCTGGGCAAAGAAAATAAGCATTCTTGTGGTTGGTTCGAGTTTATACTTTATATCTTTTTTCTTGTCGATTAAACCCGTCAATTGATGACAATTTTGATATGCATTGGCCCTCGTGCTATTCTTTTTTCCGTAGATTAGCTTAACTAAATCCGTTGTTCTAATTCAGACTCAAATTGTCCCAAAACTACTAAGTTTTAAAGAAAACCTCGCCGTATAATTCTAGAGAAAGTTTCAAAGCGTGGCTGCTTTTCAAGTTACAATGACTCAATGTGTTGTTAATTGTGTGATTAATCAATCTAAAATAAGTGGTGTTATACACAGGTGTTGCTGCAGGCATAATAGTGCTGCTATATAGTATAGGCTTTCTGTATTTCGGATACAAGAAAAGGAAGTTCATTAGGCTCAAAGAACAATACTTCAAGAAAAATGGTGGCTTGCTTTTGCAGCAACAATTACATGAACATGACAGAACCACAAAAATTGCAAAAATCTTCAGCGCTGAAGGGCTAGAGAAAGCTACCCACAATTATGATGAGAGTAGAATAGTTGGCCGAGGAGGATACAAAGACATTTTTACAAAGGGTTGTTGCCAAAGAATGTGGTAGTTACGATTAAGAAGTCCAAGCTTGTGGATCAGAGCCAAATCGAACAATTCATTAATGAAGTCATTGTGCTTTCTCAGATTAATCACCGTAATGTGGTCAAGCTTTTGGGATGTTGTTTGGAAACAGTGGTGCCTTTATTGGTGTATGACTTCATCAACAATGGAACCCTCTTTGACCACATACACAATGCAAACAAATCATCAAAGCTGTCTTGGGAGATTTGATTGAGAATTGCTCCAGAAACTGCTGGAGTCCTCTCGTACTTGCACTCTGCAACTTCCACTCCCATTATTCATCGAGATGTCAAATCGGCAAACATCCTTTTGGATGATAGCTACACCGCGAAAGTCTCTGACTTTGGAGCATCAAGATTAGTCCCACTTGATCAAATGCAATTGTCGACTATGGTTCAGGGAACATTGGGATACTTAGACCTCGAATACTTGCTCACAAGCCAATTGACAGAGAAGAGTGATGTTTACAGTTTTGGGGTAGTGCTAGTTGAGCTATTGACGGGGAAGAAGGTGCTTGACCAATCCGAAGAAGAGAGGAGCTTGGCAATGTACTTTCTTTCATCATTGAAGAAGGGCAAATTGTTTGACATTGTTGAGGAAATTATTGCAAACAGAGAAAATAATGAGCAGGTGATAGAAGTTGCCAATCTTGCAAAGAGATGCTTGAGAATAAAAAGCGAGGAGAGGCCAACCATGAAGGAAGTAGCAATGGAACTAGAAGGACTTAGAGCAATGGCTAACCATCCATGGGTCAATGGTATCGATGTGAATCGAGAGGAGACAATTTGTTTATTGGGAGAGAAGACCGATGTGCACATGAATAGTAGTGCCAGCACAAGCACTGGGTACATGGATAGCATGAAAAGCCATGTCGTGCCACCAGTTAGTAGTGGGAGATGAACATAATAAGGTTATCTATATATGTTTGTGTAAGAAGAAAAAGCACCACCCACTCTCTCTCTCTCTCTCTCTCTCTCTCTCTCTCTCGGATTTCTCTGCCATTTTCTCTTTCTCTCTCTGGAATTCTCCCAACCTCCCTCACTCTCTACTTCTCTAGATTATTCTATCCAGAAAATTCTTCAGCCTTAGCTGCAATTGTTGACCCAAAATTTGCAATAAAATAATAGGAAGGGGATGGGTGTGAAGTCGGTGAATGTGCCGACCTTGCTGCCTATAAATAGAGGCCTTTGCCTCTTGTGTGTGAGTGTAGTGAGAAGTGAGTGGGGTGTGTAAGGGGTGTGCGTGTGTAGTGGTGTGGAGTGCCTATGTGAGGTGTGTGTGTGTGTGGTGTAAGTGTCGAGAGATAAAGAGTGATTGTGTATGAGTGGGGTCTTTGAAGGTGATTGTCTAGAGTTTGTTGTGGGTGTATATGAGTGAGTAACGTGAGAGTGGTGTACATGAGTGCAAGAGTTCATTGTATACTTATGATGCAATGCAATTAAGTGTTATTGTAATATTAAGAGAGTGTTTAGTGTAGTCACGCTTTCGCAAAGTTCAACAGTTTGGGTATGTTGTGAGGGATTTTATGGTTGCAATAGGTCTCCATTGACCGCGCTAGTGATTGGGTTCTTTCACATTGAAACTAGTTCACCGAATGGTTTCCATGCATGGAAGAAAACTCTTGAAAAGTCTAGCCTTATAATAAAGTCTGTGTAATGATTCAGTAAGTATTTCTGTGAATACAGGAAAAGTTAGCTTTGGAAAGCTTTGGATTCAACTCGGCGAAAGGATGTAATCTAGTTTCCTCGTTCTGCCTTTTCTTGCTGGTTGCTTGTGAGATTTGGGAGCTCTATTGTTTTTGAGTGTACCGAAGTTAATATAAAATGGAAGTGCAGATTTCTATTTGCTCGACAATGTAGATTTTCCACCTTGGATGAATCGTTTTTTCCCGGGCAATTCCATGGTCTTGCCTGACATTCATACAATGAAACGTTCGTGCATCGATTATTCATATGAGAATGGTTCAATTCCATACACCAGCATCCGAATTGAATTTCACGTTTGACTTTTGCTCGTGTATTACTCGTCCATACATCGAATGGGGGTACGGTCATATTTGCCTTATTGAGATGCAATTATGAACATCATTCATATCCATTTGTAGTCAAGTTTTTACGAAGTTAATGTCGATATTAATAATCAACCAATCAAACACATTTCCTTCGATTGGTGAGGAGGAAAATAAAGTCCAATAGAAGTTCGTATTTCACAGGTGCTGGACTCGCTTAACTAAGGCGCATCTTTTCACAGGAAAAAAAGAAACCGAGAATTTGTGCTGAGATCCTCCTTATTTTTTGTAATTAAGGTGGCGTAGCATATATGTGGATAGGCTGCATTTGGAAAGCCTTTGGGGGAAAGTCCTTAGGAAAATGCAAAGACCTTTGAGATATAGGTGTTTTGCAAAATGCAAATTGTGTTTGGTAAATTGTAACTTAGAAGCCCTTTACGAAGTACCTTTGAACAAAATAGTGTTTGGGGGACAAAGGGCTTTTGTGAAAATAAAAAATAAATAAATAAATAAATAAAATGAAAACCGGCAAAGGCAGCTCCAACCAGGCGGCCGGCGGCGACCACCGGCGACCTCCGGCGACCTCCGGCGACCTCGGATCTGGACCGCCGAGGTCGTGCGCGTCGCGTGACGCCGTCGCGACCTCCGGCGACCCGGATCTGGGCCGCCGAGGTCGCGCGCCGCACGACATCGTCGCGACCGATCCGGGTCGCCGGAGGTCACGCCCGGGTTGCGCGCGTCTCGGTTGCGGCGCCGGGTCGCGTGACCTCGGCGAGGGCGGCGCCGGGTCGCGCGACCTCGGCGAGGGCCGCACCTGGGTCGCGCGACCTCGGCGAGGGCGCGCCTGGTCGCGCGACCTCACCGGCGAGCTACGCGACCGGAGCAAACTGCCGTCGGAACCACCCTCGACGGAGACTCGACCTCGGCGCGGACACCCTCAACGGAGGAGAAGATGAACAATGCTCCTCACAAGGGGCAAAAAACGGAAAAACAAAAAATTCTTAGGGACAATTTTGGAAAAAAAAAAAAAAAAAAAAAAAGCATGAACAGTGGCCCGCGTGGCCTTCCGGAAATGCCGAAAGCCCAAGGCGAGTCCCCTACCTTGGGCTTTCAGCCTTCAAAGGCTGGCCTTCTCCCAAGGGGCCTTCAAATGTTTTTGCCAAACACCAAATATTTGCCCAAATTGGCTTTGGACACCCAAAGCTACTTGGCAAAGCTAATGCCAAACGCAGCCATAATATCGCGCTAGAGCAAGTGCAACTGATTGGGTTGATCAACTGGCTACACTACTCACCGGGCTGGCCCGGGCGTCCCTCACCTGATGCCAATGCGTCAGTGACCTCTGCTGGCCATCGGCAAGGCCTCGCGGTGGCCGGTGAAGGGAAAAGGGGAAAAGGGGGAAAAGAAAGAAGGAAAAGAGAAGAAAAGAAAAAAAGAGGAAAAATTTAAAAATATATAAAAACACTAGATTATTATTAAAAATTGTCACGGTCGGATGTGCCACGTAAGGAGGTTGGTGTCTACATCAACAATTTTCGGTCAAAATTAGTCGAATTGACTTAATTGGAAAAATTGAAAGGTTTAAGATTGAATTTAAAAAAGTACAATAAGTTTAAAATTTTTTAAACAATCTTTCCTTGATACTTGTGCTTAGAAAGATGTTTGAATTCACTATCTTTCAATCGAAATTACCGACATATGCTATATCGACATACTAAATTACAGACTTGACGGAAGAGGGAAGTGGAAATCTGCCACGAAGATGAGTTTAGTAGACGGGTTTTTTGGATTTGGTTTGGTTACACTTGTCGTAATTGTGGGCGGAGGTTAAATTGTACGTTCATTTGTGGCATAGCCTTGAGAATTTGCCTGTTATAGTTGATTCCCCTGACGTTGGGTTGCTGAGATCCGCGCCACTTGATTTGCATTTAGCCCGGAATGCTGATAGCGAAAAGCATGTTTCCAGGATTCTTTGTTTATGTAGATGTAGATGTTAAGAACTTGTTGAAGAGGACAAGCTACGAGTGTAGACTGCAAATTCATTTCTAGGTTGTGTGCATACCTTGGGAACGAGAGATGTTGCTGAATTTTAAAATTTTTGATTTACTACTATCTGAACGGTTCTCATTGAATCTTTTTTTTTTTTTGTCGGTATTTGGCTGTTAATTATGACTGTTTCACCCATAAAAAGAGATTATCATTATTTTGGATGCTGGAGGTGGAAATGCTTTGAATGTTCGGAGGACTGCGAAAGACTTGATAGCAGCAGGAGCTGCCGCTGTTTTCTAGGGGTACTAGTTTCAGCCGAGAGAGGTATAACGCTGCTCCTTCTACGAAGCTCTCAGCCTTTTCTTTAAATTACTCACTACATGAGCGCTGAAGTTCTATTATGAACTACCTAGTCCCAAATTGTAAATTAGTCAAGTTTGAGACTATGTTTCAGTTTCAGATATGTTAGAGTTTTAATCAGTCGGACATTCTGTGAAAGAAGTTATTACAAGTATACACCTTGTTAGCAAATTCTGGGTCAACCGTCATTCTTTGAGTTAGTTGTTCCTGAATTCTGTCTGACAACTGTGCATCTACTGATTTCAAATTACTTCCTCTTCAGGATCAAGCATGGCCAAAGAAGTGTGGCTGATAAGTATCATTATCATTGTCATTTCAGGGCATATGCGTGGTAAGCAGGTATACAAGCCTGCCCTTGGTGAATTTGAGCTGTGATTTTATCTTTCAAAACTCAGGAGCATAGAAACACATAAAACTGCGATTCCTCTCAAACTGCCTCATTTATTGGTCATACCAGGTGATAAGCATGCTGATAAGATAGCATCTGCAGGGGATGCTATTGGGAATTCTGACTTCTTCCTCATGGCTAGGACCAATGCACATGCAACATCAGCCAAAAACTGTTCTGTCTGATGCCATTGTAAGGGTTAATCTTTACATGGAGGTACTAGTAGACTGATCCTCTGCTTCTTGTCATGGTCTATTGGGGAGTGAGGCTTCTGTTCGTTGTGAAGCAGAAATTCTGGCCTAAGAGGGCATTGGAGGGTCATCCCGTGCTGAGACACAGGTATACAGTGAAAATGCGGACCTCTTTCCTGACATTGTTACAATATTCAAGTGACGACTAGATGTTCAACCCAAAGTTAATAACAAGAAATAGATATTTTGGCATCTTAGTATTGGTAGATCTCCACTTTTTTAATCATATACCTTCATTTCTCCAGAAACTCATGCAACTTCTGCCATAATTCAAGTGTAGATTATACCATATGACTTCTTAGTTTGTGTTCCATTTGCCTCTCCTTTAACCCTTGCACTCTTGACGCTCATTATCACCCATTATCTCCCGTACTGCTTTCTGCATCATAAGGAATTCAGCAATTACGCTTACTGACAAAACCATCCCAGGTAAGTTATACATCTTTAGACTGGTCGTGAATGTGGCTTGTGAAGTCAAAATTAGAGCCTTTTCGGTTGGAACTGAGGTGATTGAGCTCAATTGTTTACTTCAGGCAGGGATACAATTGCTCTTCACGAATCCACTCGTGAAGGCATTTGCTGTCTAACGCTCTGTCTGAAGAAGGAAAAAGGAAAGTAAATATCAGCAACATATCCTGACCTTTCAAATGTTTGCATGATGATTTCTGTCAAAATTTCAACTTACTATGTGAATCCGCTCGTCATTTCTCAGCATGCGCTGGATGGTCAAGCCGTTCGGACAATGTTTATTGGTGTTTCAAGACACTACAAAATGAAGCATAGTGCTTCCTCCGAAAGCATTGATAAAATTTCGTTTGAAATGAATAATCAAAATCATTTTTTTTTAGGTTTCTTAACTCCTGTTGTTTATTGTAATAAAAGTCGCGGGCAGGAGCTGATGGATGCTTTGTGGAGGCACCAAGGGATGACGATGAGCTCAAGGAGATAGGACAGGACGGTGTACGAGAGGCTACAGGGTATGCAATATGATTGAAGGTAAAGTCACACCATTGACCGCTGCCGAGGAGCTGAAAGAGATGGGCTTTCATTTGATAGTGCGCCCCGTGCACGGTGCTCTATGCTTGAGCGCGCACCATTGTCGATGTCCTCAAGTCCTTGAAAGAGAAGGGAACTGCAAGAGAGGATCTCGACAAGATGCCTATATCTGAGGAATTTAACCAGTTGGTCGAAGCTTGGAGTCCTGGTTCAAGCTCGAACCACGGTGCTCTGAATTTAAAAAGCGCTGTTGGAGTAAATTCACGGTAACTGCGAAAGCCAAAAGTGATCGAATATGTGCGGCAACATTTGAATTCCAATTTCCAGTTTCCCCCAAGGCTTCTAACACATAACGACTCACGCATTTGCATGAGAGATGCACCGCTTAGACTGTGTTAGAACTCTTTTCAATATGACTGCTTTTGCTAAGTAAATACAAATCAATTTTTATTTATTTATTTATTTTTAAGTAAGTCTGTCTCTCTAATGGCCGACGATTCCAGCAACAGAAGATTATTATGCTGCCCTAAAAGTTATCTGAACTTGGCAATTCTTCAGTCAAAGAAACTTGGCAATTCAAGAAAGCACCATGCCTGACTACGGGCCACAGTAGACGGGTTAAGAAGCATAGCATGATCCCGCTTATCTGAACTTTCGTCTCTTGCACCGCCCGAGTTAAACACGCTTATTTGGCTTTTCAAAAGGAAGAGTGAAAAGCCAGAATGGGATTAGGAAAGCACAGCCTCTTTGCAATTGCTACGAACTTTCGTCTCTGCACCAGGCATGACCACAGGCCAAAGCAAATACCTTAAATAGCAGAGCATAAACATGGCAAGGTACAGAATCGTTTCCATCGGAGAGAGTTATCAAGTACTAAGAACTCATCAAAGATTCCTTCACTGGTGCTCGATACGGGTGTATTTGATGCGGCGTTCCATATTAACGCTTCACGATTGGAAGACTGAGGAGCTAAAGAGGGCAAGCTGGATTTTTTGTTGGGTATATTTGATGTAGTAGGCTTTGGGCTGTATTTATTTTTTCTGGGGTAAACTACTTAGAACTCAATTCAAAACTTAATTGAACATAAATAATACTCATCGCCACAGACTATCGACTACCACTCCAGAAGGACAATGCATAGAATCAATAAATATCTAGATATGGACATTTATGGCTGGCATCCATCAAAGTTTCATAATGTCATAAGCGGTAAGCAAATTCAATCGAATCTCAACAACTAGATATGTATTAATGTGGGGTAAGGAACAATCAAAAGAAAAAAATCTCAACCCACCAAAGTGCTATAGATTTATAGGGGCTCCATTTTAGCTGCTCGTGCAATCGTTACAAACTTTCGTAAAGACCTGTGCTCTATGCCACATTATTGATTTCAATCGATCGAGAACTCTTTCGGGTGAGATCAGTCTTCAAGCGATTATCCGCAGAACTAGCTGCATTCCCCATGTCTGGCACAAAGAACATGTTCACCGCAGTCGATTGCAACGCTTTGGCTATATGCCGAGACTGCCACGGTGAACTTGTTCTCGGCAAATAGCCAACGGTTGGTCGCAGCAATCGCAACTGGCTACAGCGAACTTGTTCTTCATGCTAAATATGGGGAATTCAGCTAATCTAAGCCACGGACTGTCAGCTTGAAGACTCATCACACCTGGAAGAGTCATGGCAGTCTCTACCAATCAAAACGATAATGCCCACGTCGTGACCCTTGACAAAAATGTCAAGCATCTCGATGTTATCACAATCGACTATTTCGTCACTGTCTCACTCTCTCACGTCTCTGCCTTAGATTTCATCAGATTTGGACCAAATCTCCATCCTTCCTCAAGCTCTTCGACTTCGACTCTCCACCGTCCTCAACTCTTTAGTCTCTAGCTCAGACACGTCCTTGAAATCCCGGAAATCAACCTCGAGATCATCTTTTCCACGCACCGATGGCTTCCGGTTTGGCCTACCTCCTCGAGTGCTTGCCCAACGATTTCTTTAGATCGGGCCCATATGAAATCCGCAGTCGATATGCGAGACCTCTAGTCGGGGATGGAAATCGGGAGACAATAGCACCTCGCTAAAACGGTACGAGAAGACCAGCAGGAGTAACAACAAAAAAGCTGGCTAACGATCAGAGCTTGCTTCGGTCTGGTGATCGGAGGAAATGAATTTGGGATAGTTTGTGGAGAATTGAATTCGGGATTTATGTAAATGAACTTTTTTTTTTTTTTTTTGAATAATTAATGAAGTTCGTTTGGTGGGATGCGTAATTTATTTGGTTGACAGAGGAGTGGAGAAAGGTTGTTACAAAATTCCAATCTCTGATGCTTAAGCTGGCTTTCACTCCCTCTCGTCACCATCATCCCCTAGGCCCCTAGCTACTACTATTCAAAATAAGGAGTAGAATTGTGTAGTGATGGGTACAGAAAATAGAATGAGAGAGAGAGAGAGAGATATATATATATATATATATATATATATATATATATATATATATATAAATAAATCGGTGTAATGGACTCAGCCGAAAAAGAGCAACAACGCAAATTGATTAGAGGAGAAGAAAAGGGGTGCAAAAGACAATGTCAAAATGGGTTTAAGTTGGGCTTGTTTAGTTCATAGTCGGATTAGTAAGTTTTGGATTTAACAAGGCTTAATAAGCTTTGGGCTTGAGGCTTCATGAGCTTGGGCTTGAATAGGCTTCATGAGCTTGGATTTTAAATTGGACTTGATCAAATAAGCTCATTTCATTTATAAGGCCTTTCATATTTTTTGTGACCTAGACCTACGAGGTCCAAGCTGGATCCAAATTCGAACTAACCCCAAGGGCCTAGCCCGAGTCTTTATTTCCGGAAAATAATAAAAAAATTCAGGAGATGGAAGAATTTGAAAGAATTCATGCGATTGAGCACCTTTGGCCCTCAACTCAACATTACCTCTAAACTCCTCTTTTCCCCAACACTCATTTGGGAGTGGTGACACGCAAACATAGAGATGGCTAATCTACCAATGTAAGTAGCTATCCTTACTTTCTAGTCCCAAATAAATTGAGTGAAAGCCCGTGATCAAAGGATTTTGGGGTAGGGCTGTGGTAAAATTATTTTGCACCACACTAAGGTTGGGAGAGGAATAGATATGGCTAGACTTCTTTTACTCTTGTTCTTTCTTTATTCCTCCCAAAAATTTGCTAGCTTTATTGTTTTTACCAATATTCTTTCCTCATTTAACCATGAAAACTTCATATAATAAACATAGCTTAATTCTGCACAAACCATAAGGATGGATCAAATTCTAACTTGAATTTTCAAAGTTGCCCAATATAAAACACTAGACTTTATAGTCATCTCAAATCTGGCAAGCCGTTAACTCAAATATTTACAAAATTCTAGCATATTGATATTATTTTGTCATGAACCTCTCATAGCTGAACCACGAGGGTAAGGCGTTTAGCACATACTTTCAACACGTTGATATTAATTTTGCACAAACCGAAAGGATGGACCAATTTTTTGACTCGAATTTTCAAAGTTGCCCAATATAAAGCACTAGACTTTATAGCTATCTCAAATCTGGCAAGCCGTTAGCTCAAATATTTACAAAATTCTGGCAAGTTGATATTACTTTGTCATGACCTTCTCGCAACTGAACCACGAGGGTAAGGCTTTTAGCACATACTTTCTCAAAGTCTATCAGTCGCAACGTAGCACTCAATTTGACGTGTAATTAATCTAACCTTTTGGATGCCACTAATCGATTATATGTTAATTAGACACAAGTAAAATATAGAAGTGTATTTTACTTTTGCGAACTAGAGATTTAATGATTAATCTAACACTTTTTGGTACTTTTGTTCATTATTTTGAAAATGTTTTACATGCATTCGTTGTCTATTTGTTATCTTTTCACTAACATGTGAGGGTTGACCATGTAAGTATGCAAACAGGGAATGTAACGCTCAACGCTCAATAATCAGTAATACGATTACAGAGAATTTTTAAAGAATCCGGATAGGCTTAGCAAGCAAAGCAAATTGCTATCCATCATCACAAAAATTCTACGATAGAGAAAAGATGTAAGCAAAATGCATGGTTATGGACGGACTAGGACTAACTAACATTCATCTATACTAATCTTTTTTATTTTATTTATTTAATTAACATGCAAGAATTAAGAAACGAACCCTAACATTCTGTATGACAGAGATCGATTTTACATGCACTAATTTAATAAGTAAATGGCAAGCAAGAATGATACAGCTGTATGATATGCATGATGAGTTTTTAATGACATACTATGGAATTAGTCCTAAATACTATCATGTTAGTATATTAAAATTCTCATAATAGGCAAGTTTTATGATGCATTTAAAATCAAATATTCAAATAAAACTGTTGCATGAAATTAGTCAAACCTTGACTACCTTATATCCCCAAGATAGATTTGATGAGTCACGAATGGCAGCAACAGTGGGCTTGGGTTGCGATGGGGGCAAGACAAGCGAGGCCTCGCGGATGGACTGAATTGGAGTGCCGGAAAAACCTGCAGGGAATGATCAAGGCCTGGCGTGGTCATTAAATGGCTGCGCAAGACCCGAGCGTCGGCAACGCCGGCGTGGCTCACGGTGGGGGCTGAGATTCAGCTCAACAAAGGCTCGTACACAGGCACGGATATGGATTGTCGCCGGGAACTTGTAGGCGCGGCTATGGATGATGACTTCAAGCAGTGGATACCTGGACAGTGGAGATCTCAGACAGCGGCAGGTTGCTTGCTGGGCGTCGAAATGAAGCACGATGACTAGGAGACTAATGTTGCTGGAATCTGTAGGATTTATTGTGACCCATATGATATAATTTAATATATGGTTTAATAAATTATTGAAATGCTATAAAATAATTATTTGGCTACGAGGCGTTGTGACTGTAATTAAATGAAATGGTATGTTGCTTTGATGGAAGGTGCCTTTTCAACGGAAGTATAAAAGGGTCCGATCCTGTCTCTACCCATTATGAATGTTTTTCTCTTCTCCATCAAAGAAATACAATAAGGAATTGTGGGTTAAGGGATAGAAATTGGACTTTCTTCAATTGGATCATATTCAACGGCAACACTATGGACAAAGGTATGTTCTTTTCATATATGTTTGTGAAAGTCATGAAGATCAAAGATCTTGGATTTATTATGATTTTCCGCATTGAAGGATTAAAGAAAATGCTAACATTTGGTATCAGAGCCATTTGGTTTATGATCTCATGATTTTCCCCTTGTAAATTTATTATGATTTATGCATGATGTTTTGTTAAATTGATCCTGTTCATCCTATTTATTGTTGTTGAAAAGTTTTGGAGAATCTGTCGTTGAATGATTCTGTTTAAAGTATCACTTATTGTTGTTGAGATGGACAAAAGGGGTTCTGTCGATGAAAACCCAAAAGGATGGGGCGTTTTACTTTATAAAAAAAAAAAAAAAAAAAAGACTAAAATGAAGGAATTCGGACTTTTAAGGGCGAGTAAGAAATTTGTTGATTCCGGGCAAAATCCGGCGACCCACCGGCTGATTTTGGACCCATACGGTCGCCCCGCCATGAGGAACACTGGGCATTAGTTTTTCCGGCATATCGGAGTTCGCCGGAGTCCAAACGGGCAGCGGATGGCGTGGTGCTTAGGGTTTTTGTGTCCTGAGAAATTTGGGTTTGATTTTGGGGCCAATCCTTGGTCATTTTCTCCGAAACTTGGATCCATGTGGTCGTGGTTGCATGTTCTTCAAAAACCATAATTTTTTCTGTGTCTGGGATGGCTGCCGGAGACGAAACAGTGGAGAAATCGCGGCTGGAAACGATGAAAACCGGCAAAAAATCGCGTCGGTGCGCGAGGAAGAAGGTGCGTGGGCTCCACGCGCACGCGGCAGTTGCAGGTGCGTGGAACCCACGCGCCACGCGCTCTCACGCGCGCGGAGCTCGCCGCGCGCGTGGGATCCACGCGCCATCACGCGCGCGGAGTTTCCCGCGCAGTCGCGGGCGCGTGCAACGCACGCGCCTGCGTGCTGGACGTGCGCGCGTGTGAGGCACGCGCCCACCGAGCCGCAGGCACGTGCTCCGCACGTGCCTGACCCGGAGCTGTCTCTTTTACCTTTTTGCCCCTATGTCAATTTTAAAATTCCCATTTTGTCCTTCTCGCAATTTATTTATTGTTCTACCCCTGTTTAATTTATTATTACGATTCTGCCATTGAGAAACTATTTACCATTTTGCCCCTGGATATTAAATTTATGGTTATGCCCTTATGGAATTATTATTTTACGATTTTGCCCTTATGTTTAAATTACAATTTTATCCATGTGTGCAATTTTGGTAAATATTTGTACTTTGCAATATTAAAGATTCATATTATTAATGGTTTGTTAGTCACCAAAGTGGCCGAACCTTGAAGTCTTTTGAATTTTTATATTGTAAATTATTTTATTCAATTACCCATGATTAATTGATGCTATATGTATGAAATTGATATGTTTTATATCTTTATTGATGTTATGGGTATATTGAAGTTCATTTTTTATAAGAACTTAGGGATTAACCCAAAGGTTAATTATTTTCTTATAATCCATGAACATGATGGTTGATAATTAATATAACTTGTTAAATTTGTTTGTATATCCAAAGATAGCAAATTAATTTTAATAAGTTATATTTACAATTATCAAATAAAAGTTATTAGCATCATTATGGTTTTATATATATTTGTATATCATAGGATCGCCCAAAGGAGAACTGTGATGTACATGTATAGTTAGATTGAATCTGATTATGTGATATTCTCAAAGCATTAATGTGTGAGTATTTCTTGTATATTTGCAGTATCTCGTACTGTTTCACTTTGCATTCACATGCTTCGTCTTTCCCTTATTCAATGGGATAAATTTCCTTGATTGGAGTGAACAAATCCAGTTTCACTTAGGTGTCCGGATCTTGATTTAGCTCTTCAAGTTGAGAAACCAGCTGCTATTACTGATATAAGTAGCGATGAGGAAAAGTCTTTCCATAAAGCTTGGGAAAGATCGAACAGACTGAGCTTAATGTTCATGCGAATGACAGTTGCAAACAACTTAAAGACTTCTCTTCCCAAGACTCGACAATGCTAAGGAATTTATGAAATTTGTGGAAGAGCGTTCTCAAACCGCCGATAAATCACTTGCTGGTACATTGATGAGCACACGACCACCATGAAATATGATGGTTCGCGTACCATGCATGAGCATATACTTGAGATGACAAATTTGGCAGCAAAGTTAAGGACTTTGGGAATGAATGTGGATGAGTACTTTTTAGTACAGTTTATACTTAATTCCTTGCCTCATGAGCAATATGGGCCATTTCAAATGAATTACAACACTATAAAGGATAAGTGGAATGTGAATGAATTGGCCAAGTATGCTAGTTCAAGAGGAAACAAGGATAAAGAATCAAAAGGCTCATTCTGTTCATCTCTCAAGTCATCAAGAAGCTCGAAAGAATTTCAAGAGGAAAGGTGGAAGGAGCAAGAAGAAAGGACTACACGTCCTGAATGACTCTTCAAAGGCTTCTCAAATCCACAAGAAGGAACGCAATCTTATTAGGTGTCATTTTTGCAACAAAATTGGACACTTGAAGAAAGATTGTCTGAAATGTAAGGCTTGGTTTGAAAAGAAAGGTAAGCCTTGTGCTTTAGTATGTTTTGAATCAAACTTTACTGAAGTTCCTCATAATACTTGGTGGATTGATTCTGGTGCCACCACTCATGTGTCAAATACGATGCAGGGGATTCCTTACGATCCAAACTACAAAGCCAAATGAAAGTTATGTGATTACGGGGAACATAAACAAAGCTCCAGTTGAAGGCATTGGCACTTATCGTTTGATCTTAGATACTAGGCATTATTTGGATTTGTTTCGAACCCTTTATGTACCTACTTTTTCTCGCAATTTAGTTTCTTTGCCAAGACTTGATGTGGCGGGATTTTATTGTAAGTTTGGATCTGAATCTTTCAGTCTATTTAAGAGTGATGCTCTTATTGGAACTGGAACTTTATGTGATGGTCTCTATAAATTTAGACTTGATAATACTTTTGTTGAGACATTAATAACCTTGCATCATAATGTTGGCACTAAACGTAGTTTGGTGAATGAAAATTCTGCTTACTTGTGGCATAAACGTTTGGGTCATATATCCAAGGAAAGAATGCAAAGATTAGTGAAGAATGGAATTCTTCCAAATTTAGATTTTACTGACCTTGGAGTGTGTATTGATTGTATTAAAGGTAAACAAACAAAACACACTAAGAAAGGTGCCACAAGAAGCACAGAGTTCCTTGAAATTATACATACTGACATATGTGGTCCTTTTGATGTTCCATCTTTTGGTAAGAAAAGCTATTTCATCACCTTTATTGATGATTTTTCACGTTATGGTTATATTTATCTTTTGCATGAGAAGTCTCAATCAGTGAATGCACTTGAAGTGTATATTAAAGAGGTTGAGAGGCAATTAGATAAAAAGGTGAAAATAGTAAGGTCGGATAGAGGTGGTGAATATTATGGAAAGTATGATGAATCAGGACAATGTCCAGGTCCATTTGCTAAATTCCTTGAAAGTCATGGCATTTGTGCTCAATATACAATGCCAGTACACCACAACAAAATGGTGTAGCGAGAAAGGCGTAATCGTACTTTAATGGAAATGGTTAGGAGTATGATGAGTCACTCATCTCTACCCTTGTCTTTGTGGATGAATGCTTTAAAGACTTCTATGTATTTATTAAATAGAGTTCCTAGTAAGGCAGTTCCAAAGACTCCCTTTGAGCTGTGGACGGGTAGGAAACCTAGTTTACGACACCTGCATGTTTGGGGTTGTCCAGCAGAAGTAAGAATTTATAATCCACATGAAAGGAAATTGAATTCAAGAACGACCAGTGGTTATTTCATTGGTTATGCAGAGAAATCCAAAGGGTATAAATTTTTATTGTCCTAATCATAGTACAAGAATTGTTGAATCTGGAAATGCTAGGTTCATTGAGAATGGTGACATCAATGGGAGTGAAAGAGTGCGTGATGCTTGCATTCAAGAAGTAAGGGTAGAAGTTCCTATACCCAAAACTTCTAAAGTTGTTGTTCCTGATATTATGGTACAATCTAACAATAATCAAGAACAACAAATTAATGAACAAACACCCCATAATGGAGATGTCAATATTGAACCTCCAATAGCTAAGTCACGAGAAATGGCATTAAGAAGATCTCAAAGAGAAAGGAGGTCGGCTATTTCTGATGACTATATGGTTTATCTACAAGAGTCAGAAATTGACTTAGGAATTGGAAATGATCCGGGTTCATTTTCCCAAGCCATGGAATGTGAAGATTCTAATGAATGGTTTAATACTATGGAAGAAGAGTTAAAATCCATGCATCAAAATCAAGTTTGGGATCTTGTCGAATTGCCTAAAGGATGTAAGAAGGTTGGATGTAAATGGGTCTTTAAGACCAAGCGCGACTCAAAAGGCAATATTGAACGACATAAAGCTAGACTTGTTGCAAAGGGTTTTACACAAAAGGAAGGCATTGACTATAGAGAGACATTTTCACCAGTCTCTAAGAAGGATTCACTTAGAATCATTATGGCTTTGGTGGCTCATTATGACTTGGAGTTACACCAAATGGATGTAAAAACCGCCTTTCTTAATGGGAATTTAGAAGAAGAGGTTTATATGGACCAACCCGAAGGCTTTTCAGTTAAAGGAAAGGAACACATGGTATGTAAATTAAAGAAGTCAATATATGGACTTAAACAAGCTTCCCGACAATGGTATCTTAAGTTTAACGATACCATAACTTCTTTTGGTTTTAAAGAAAACACCGTTGATCGGTGTATATATATGAAGATTAGTGGGAGCAAGTTTATTTTTCTAGTTCTGTATGTTGATGATATTTTGCTTGCTGCTAATGATCTTGGTTTGTTACATGAAACCAAGAAGTTTCTCTCTAAGAATTTTGAAATGAAGGATATGGGAGAGGCAACGTATGTGATAGGAATAGAAATATTCCGTGACAGATCACAAGGGTTGTTGGGGTTGTCTCAGAAAGCCTACATTGAGAAAATTTTAGAGAGATTTAATATGAGTAAATGCTCAGTAGGAATAGTTCCAATTCAGAAAGGTGATAAATTTAGCCTCATGCAATGTCCGAAAAGTGAATTGGAACGAGAACAAATGAAGAATATTCCTTATGCATCTGTTGTGGGGAGCTTAATGTATGCACAAATTTGCACCGACCGGGCATCGGTTTCTTTGTCGGAATCTTTGGGCGGTATCAAAGTAACCCTGGAATGGATCATTGGAAAGCTGCAAAGAAAGTTCTTAGATACCTGCAAGGAACGAAGAATCATATGCTCACTTATAAGAGATCCGATCATCTCGAGGTGATTGGATATTCAGATTCAGACTTAGCCGGATGTGTCGATATAAGAAAATCAACATTTGGTTACTTGTTTCTTCCGGGCTGGAGGGGCAATTTCATGGAAGAGTGCGAAGCAGTCTATTATTGCTGCATCTACTATGGAAGCTGAATTTGTGGCATGCTTTGAGGCCACTGTTCATGGATTGTGGCTGCGGAACTTTATTTCAGGACTTGTGATTGTCGACAATATTGCCAAGCCGCTGAAAATTTATTGTGATAACTCTGCAGCAGTTTTCTTCTCTAAGAACGACAAGTATTCTAAGGGTGCTAAGCATATGGAGATCAAATACTTGTCTGTTAAAGAAGAAGTTCGAAACGAAGAGTGTCAATTGAGCACATTAGCATCAATCTTATGATAGCGAGATCCCTTAACAAAAGGATCGCCGCCCAAAACATTTAATGAGCATGTTGAAGAGATGGGCATTGTTGGACGTCATTAATGTTTGTATTATGTTTGTATTGAGTTTATGTATTTGACACTCTGAGCTCATTTACGTGTTTCTGATATTTCCTGTTTTCTATTTAGTATACATTATGGAAATAGATGAATGTCAAACAGGATAGTTTCTAAAGAGACATTATGGTTGGACTATTACTGTACTTCTCATTTATGGATCAAGTTAAGTAAAGTGCTATAGATGTAGTGCATAGAAGGGACTATGTCGATTAATGACATACAACCGCTGACTCACATTAGTTTTCATTACTTAATTGTGATTATTATGTGATTGTCAATTTTATGAAATTTTATAGCATAATCTTATTGTGCACATTACAGTCTTTATTAAACCATGAAATGAAAGTCATATGGGTCAAGTGGGAGAATGTAGGATTTATTGTGACCCATATGATATAATTTAATATATGGTTTAATAAATTATTGAAATGCTATAAAATAATTATTTGGCTACGAGGCGTTGTGACTGTAATTAAATGAAATGGTATGTTGCTTTGATGGAAGGTGCCTTTTCAACGGAAGTATAAAAGGGTCCGATCCTCTCTCTACCCATTATGAATGTTTTTCTCTTCTCCATCAAAGAAATACAATAAGGAATTGTGGGTTAAGGGAGAGAAATTGGACTTTCTTCAATTGGATCATATTCAACGGCAACACTATGGACAAAGGTATGTTCTTTTCATATATGTTTGTGAAAGTCATGAAGATCAAAGATCTTGGATTTATTATGATTTTCCGCATTGAAAGATTAAAGAAAATGCTAACAGAATCAACCGTGGAAGGTGATGCAGGACGCTCGGCTTGATGGAGATTCGATGGCGAGGCTGATGGAGCAAACCTCTATTTCCTTTCCCATTACCGCAATCATTCACCCGGCTTGCTTCTCTTATTTTTCTTTCTTTATTTCTCTCACTTGCTGCACTTGAAAACATTCCACAATTCTCTCCTCTTGGCTGGCCGTGAATTTGTGGATTGATTGGTCCTCCTGATTTGCTTCCTTGTCGCCAATGCCATGCGCACAATCTACTTGCCTCTTTCATAGTCGAGCATATTTTGAAGATATTTGCTAATTCGGGTGCCGGCTGAAGGTATTTCCCTGGCTTCTCAAATTCAAGCACGATGAAGCTAGATTAAATGAAATTTATTGGATGCGGACATGCTCTATAATGTCCAAATGCCTAAATTGCAATGCAAAAGATTAAAATTTCTTGTTTAGGGGTGGATTCGCCCCAGTGGCCACCCTTCCAACATGGAAGGAGGAAGTGAGGGGTTCAAACCCTCACCTTCTCAGGGAGGGATGGAGTGGGGACGCGCAAATTTCAGGAGTGGGTTTCGACGCCCACGCCCTAGAAGAGGCAGGGCAAAAGTCTGAGAGTGAGTGTAGAGTAGATATAGAGTAGGACTGACCAAAAAAAAAAAAATCATTAATTAGGCTTATTCAATTTTAAGACTTGCTATTATTATGCGGTGGGATCAAATGATAGTTAAATCCGCACACTTGCAATTGCAAGGACGGTAATGGGCTAAAAAAAACTTGCTCCACATGAGGCATGAGGTGACTGAATAAAATGTGGATTTGCATGTATATTTAGGGTGCATTTATTTTACAAAAAGCATAATATTTTTGCAAAATCTTTCGGAAAATCATTTTTCTAAAAAATGGTTTGTTTTCCTTTATTTTGTGATATGTGATCAAAAAAGTTTTTTAGTGTTTGGATCTTATTCAGAAAATGATCTCAATCTCATGGTTTTATCTTAGGGGGAAAATTCGATTTTTTAAATAATTTCCTTTTTTTTCCTTTCTTTTTCCTTCTTCCTCCCTCCACCAGTCTCCGAGCCTCGGCAAGGGCTGACTTGGCCTGCCTCAGGCAAGGTTCCGCCTTGGGAACTTGAATATATGAAGAGAAAAAAATAGAGAAGAAAACGAGCAAGAATTTTTATATGAAAAACCCATCCCAAAATCAGGAAAAGGGAAAAATCACGGTGCTCTATGATCTAGGGTTACAAGTTTTAACATTATCTTTTACCCTATATATAGTAGGAGTCTAGGGTATACATAATTAATATGGAAATTACATGTATGCTATTATCAACAATAAAATCCCTATTGTCTGCTTTGACATTACAAGATGGGTGACCTATTGAGAATTGCCTGCCTAAAATAAATTGTTCTGCACTTGAATATTATTTTTATTTTATTTTTTTATGACCTGGGAACCGCCGTACAGTCGGTAGCCGACAATGTAAACCCGAGGCGATGCTAGCATAGGGACCCACCTCTCACCGTGCCACACTTAAGTCACGCAAATGCGACCATGGTGACTCAAACCTCCCCCCAACCAGAAGAGGGGGGGAACGCCCGAACCAACGCGCCCACAACGGAGTGGGTTTTCTTCATATTGTTTTTTTTTTTTTTGTGACCCAGGGACCCCGTACAGCCGGCAATCGGCGAGCAAACCCCGGGGGCGACACATGGAAACTACCACCATGTGCACCGAGCAAGTCACCAAGTGACGTGTTGGGGATTCGAACTTCTCCCCTTCGTGAGGGTGAGAGAGCCCGAAGTCAGTGACGCCACCGTGGCGGGTGGTAAAGATAGAGAGAGTGATTAAAAGAGACTCTAATCCAGCGCAGCTGCCCACAATTTGGTTAAATAATAACAAAGAGGTTAAATATTTTTTTTTCCTCTATTAGACTTCATAACTCTAGCAATCCCCCACTTGGAGGCTAATCTTTAAAAAAAAAAAAACAGTACTTTCTTATAGTCTTTATCATTGTAGCCCAAATTGTCCTAGTGTGGCAACCTTTCTCATCACTTACCATGGAGGCCAACTAAGGCAATACACAGTCTCAATTTCTCAATGGTAACAACCTTTGTTAACATATCTGCTGGATCTTTTTCAATGACAAAGTCCCATCATCTATCAATTGACGAATTTGATATACTTTAACTCAATGTGTTTTGTCCTTGAATGAAATACTAGATTTTTTGCAAGACAAACAGCACTTTGAATGTCACTAAAAATAACGCCGTTATCCTACTCCTTGCTTATCTCCTTCAAAAAAAAAAAATTCAACCAAATCATCTCCTTACCAACTTCAGATATAGAAACATCCTCTGTCTCGGTGGTTGAATTATATAGAAGCCCGAGAATGTTTCTGGCACCTTTCGTTTTTCAAATATCGTCCGAATGTTATGTTACACAAATATAGAGCCCGAGGATATTTCTGGCACCTTCCATTTTTCAAAAATCTTCCAAATATTATATTACACAAATATAGAGGGCAATTACTCTATTTGGACGTAGCATCTGAACTTTGAGCACATAGAACAAGCAACTAAACAGACAAAAAAAGAAAGAAAAAAGAAAAATAGTACAAGGGCCAATATTGCCATGAAGTCTCATCTTCCGCTTTCAATTTCGAAGGGCACTTGGTTGCTTATGCTATCATCATTTCCTGATGCATTGCTTTTGAGGATGCCATCACATTCGCTTGATCTCTCACCAAGCAAATGCTCAGATTCTTCAAGGTCACAGCTCTGATTCACCCATGGATGCCTGTCCATCACCCTCATCAGTCCCTCCAGTTCCATTGCCGTTTCCTTCATGGTCGGCCGATCTTCCCCTTTCACCCTCAGGCAGTGACTCGCCAGCATCGCGACTTCCTTAATCTCGTCAGGGTTCCCCTCATTCAGCACCCTCAAGTCAATGATTTCGAGCAGCCTCTCGCCCTTTATTGCAGAAGTAAAATACAAGGACAAGTTCCTCTCATTCTCTGCCCGCTCGAAGGACAAGGCCCTCGGTCCGGTCGGCGGCTCGGCCAACATGACCCCGAAGCTATAGACATCACTCTTCTCGGTCAACCGGCTGGAGTGGAAGTACTCTGGGTCCAAGTACCCGAGGGTGCCTTGAACCAGTGTGGTCAGCTGCGTCCGGTCGAGGGGGACTAGCCTGGAGGCTCCGAAATCGGCAACCTTTGCAGTGAAATTTTCATCCAACAATATGTTCGTGCTCTTTATGTCTCTGTGCAAAATCTGAGTAGATGCATCGGAGTGCAAGTACGAGAGCGCACCTGCAGTCTCCCCCGCAATGTGCAGACGAGCCCTCCAAGATAATGTGGACTCATGGCCACACTTGTGTATGTGGTCAGCAAGGGTGCCATTGTTCACGAACTCATAGACTAATAAGGGGACCTCTGTCTCGAAGCAACAACCGATTAGCTTAACCACATTGCGGTGATTAACTTGGGAGAGGATGATCAGCTCGTTGATGAATTCTTCGACCTGACTGCGGTCCAAAATCTTGGCCTTCTTGATGGCGACAACCGTATTGTCTGGTAAGATCCCTCGATATACTGTTCCTTGGCCTCCTTGGCCTAGGATTCGGCTTTCATTGTAGTGGTCGGTGGCCTTCTTGAGCTCTTCGTCAGTGAATATTCTCGCCGATTCAACGGAGCCTTCGTGTTCAGAAAGAAGTCTCTGCAACATAAGGTGGCCCCCATTTTCTAGGAAGAACTTCTCTCTCTGTCTGCTGATTTTTCTTTCTCTCAGCCCCCAATATAACCAGGAAATGACCAAAAGAACCAGCAGGAAGCTTATGCTCACACCTAGGAAAAGACGTCACATTCGGCGTACAAACAAATCAGTCATCCATCACCCTATATAAGGTTCACACACCCAAGAAAAGGGGGAAAAAGAATCGAAATATGCCAAACTCTTTCTTTTTCATTGCTCAAACAATCTTGTGTTAATTTGGGGAAAAAAAAAGAATCGAAATATGCTTAACTCTTTCTTTTTCATTGCTCAAACAATCTTGTGTTAATTTACTTCCCTATCCTATTTTCTTTTATCCTCCATCAACTTGAAGCTTTTGTATTCAGACGAACCTTGATAATAGCAAAATAAACCTAAATATATAATTATGCTGAGAGTATCTTTTGATAACAGGAATGATATAATGCATCAAGTGGATAAAACGTGCTCGATTCTTTTTCAACAACAAAAGAACAAGTGGTTGATTGTGTTAATATCAAATTGAATAAATTGAGATGACAATACATGTATATAATATCAATTTAATTCATGGACGCAACTAATTCAAAGAGAAAGATTTACATCTGAAAAATCTCGATAACTCAGCAGAAGATGGAACTATGACATAATAACAACATTTAAAGAAGGTGAATGAATTACAAGATGAAAGGAGCTTTTATATGATGAAAAGGTTTGAGCAATGTGTACGACTTACTGACCTAGCACGATGTTGTTTGAGCGAAACCTCTTTTCATGGATGATAGAAGTACAACCCTTGTCATCTTTTCTTCCATCTCCTTGGGAACCCTCTGGACATGAACAATTATACGTTCCCGGCAAGTTCGTACATATTCCAACGCAAGGTTGTGAAATCACGCATTCATTGACATCTGGAGGAACATATTCCAAATAGAAGAAACAATCCGACACCATTTCAATTGGAAGAAACTTGAAAAAGTAAATAAAATTCCACGATTTGTCAACACTTTCAATTTTGAGAGGACATATTGAGTCGATTTGCTTTTACTAAGATCGTGATACCTCACCACACTTTTTAAGTGATCAATCATTATCGCAAGAGCCTAAGCTTAACCAAGCACTTGATCTTTGTTTAGAATAGAAGATTTAAGATTTATCCAACAAAATTGTGCCATTACTAACTGGAATAACATATCACATAGAAAAAAATTCAAAAATAATTGTCTATAAATACAGAATAATGCTGGATGTATTAATATCGGTGCATGAAATTGATTTACAAGCTAATTTGACCGATTCATATTGAGGGTTCAGTATGGACCATTTGTTTATAAACTCAATTGCAGTTGACCGCTTCAGTTTGTAAAACAATTGTACGGAGTAAACTTAAGAGAGAAGAATGTCTAGCTATAACTGGAATGATTGCTGTGAAAATTTACAGATTATTGCCAAGTGCTTCCTAGGTCATATTAAATTTCAAGCAGTGAAAATTCATGCATCCGAAAGGGAAAAAAAAAAAATATATGATTGTGTTTAACGGCCTAGATTGTTATGATTTTTAAGATTATAAATGTTACGTGATTACTAGGAGAATCGTTTGAAACATGAAGTATTCATCAAGTCAAAATTTGGTCCCCTGACTTGAAGTTTCTAAGAATTTCTTTCTCTGGGTTTTTTATGCAGTTGGATCCATTTAACATGGTCGCCCTAATGGAAACAATGATCCACGATTCTATACAGGAGCACTCGTTCGGATGTGAGGTAGGTCTAATGAAAAGACTGGAAAAGGTACCTTGACAACCATTTTGGAGATAGGGGTTCCCTTGAAAACCCTCCGAGCAGCGGCACTGGTACCCGTTTCCATTCTCAGCATCTGTACAATTGGAGTTCTCTTGGCACATGTAGGTCGTCGTATTCTTCTTTGCACCATCGCATGTTTGATTTGGAATTAACCAATCGACAACTATGGGGACCTTATCAAATGGCGGCTCTTTCAGATTGTTCGTAGAGAGGCTAAAGGAGCCGTCTTCGGCAACGAAAGCGTATCCGCACGGATTGAATTCCCAGATGCCAGAATGATTGTTGTAGCTAGTGACAGAGATGTCGTATCGGTAGGCGTCTCGAGGTATGCTAGTCTCGCAGCAACCAATGCCCGAGCACGACCCATTAATCACGTCCGAGATGCTGTTGCATGAGGATAAGCACCCCGTCACATACGTGCTTCCGCTGAAGGTCGCGTACGTGTCGCATCCCACGGCGATAAATTTGTTTTTGGCAGAAGATATGGGGAATATGGCAAGAGTGAGCGAAGGATCATTGTTGAGTGAAATTCCGCCGGACGAATTATAACAATCTTTGGCCACAAACATCGTTATACTAATCTCGTGATTCTCAATAGATATCCTCTGTATTTGGAAATTAGAACTTTTACCAGACATATAAGGAGTGGGAGGATTGGTCGAGTAATCACAAAAGATGAGGAAAGAATCTGATTCTTCTTCGAAGTAGCAGTCGTTTCCGGTGTTGTTCATCCCGAATGGGTACGAGAAGGTGAGGTTGCCACATCTGTTCGCGCATCCGGGCTTTGTTGTTTGGACTTCATCCGCCGTAACTACTGAGAATAGAGCCACCAATGAGCACAACAGCACAACTCCCAAGGGAAGTCTATGGAGCAGCATGGATCCACCCATATTCTTCCTCAAACGAAGTGATTGTTTGCAACAAGATGATGAGCTTCATAGCCTGATGACAACCTTTATAAGCGATGATGGAGCTTCTAGAAAGCTAAGTAGTATATGCATTATTCATAGTCCCCACTATATTGATAGTCTTCACGGTGATTACATCATTAGTAATCAATCATACAGTTTTGTCCACCATCCAATCCTAGCATATTCTTTGTCAATTTTGGGGTCGTGCGTGTTGTCAGCCGTTCGATCCAAAACTTGTAATCATCGACCGTAAGATCCAGCTGCCAAATAACTCCATGAAAAATTAAAGTAGAAATTTCTATCACTATTGCTCTTAATTTATACTCTCCAAAAATAAGCAACTTTCTTGCTCTTTTTGCTTGCATTTAGTCCCATTCCTTGTCCAAAGCATCAGATGCAACTGACATTTACTCTCTATGGCTCTTCACTAAGAAGCCTTGACAAGCATGTCGTGATTCACGTTGTGGCGTTGCAATCGTTCGTAGGAATTTCCAAACTGACTTGCAAATGATAAAAGTCGTGAATAGATAGATATTTTTTTCTTTTCAATCTCAGAATTAGTTTCGATGGGTGGTGCTCATAAACTATTGCATGCACATCTCTAACATATGAACTCCTTAAATATTTGTACAAATATCAACATCATATTTAAATCTTTATGTGCAGTGTAATATTTCGATTTACACTATGTACAATTAAAAAAAATAGGTACATCGATGATAAGTAATAAAGATTAATTAGTTACAGCAAGAAACTGTTGATTCAGGTATGTTCGAATTTGAATTTGAAAATCAAAACAGCACCAAACAACCCAAATATAGAAGACGAATGAATGAAATTTGAAGTGTTTAAATATGATTTGCTAAGTAAAAGGACTTCAAGAGTCCAAAATTGATTTTGAGAGTTTTCTTAGATTTGCCTATAACGTTTGAGGTAAATTCTAAGTCAATGGGGTCAGTTTTCTTGGCAATTTCTCAAATATGAGAATATGTCTCATCAAGGTGCTTTCATTATCCTGCCAAGACTTGAAAAGTCAAGCAAGTATGAAGCGTATGCAGTGGGAGATGACAACCCTAAAATTCGTTAAAGAACTCATTGCCCTCAAGGAAACCTTAAGAGGTTTTATAATAGAAAATTAGCAAGAAAAAATTCTAAACCTATTATACTTGTACAAATTCAATCATAAAATCTTCAATTATGCTAATTAAAACTTAAACCATTAAAATTTACCAATTTAATTTTTCTGATCAAATTTGACCAGAAATTGCTATAGTATATAATTTTTATAATTTTTCGGAAAAGGCCAAGTCAAGGCGGCCGATTTCCTTGGCAATTTCTAGTGTGCGACGATCTGTCTCGTTTGGAGTTATGGCCCACCAACTTTGGGTGCATCATTGATAGAGAGTATAAATGAGATAGGATGCTTATTCCGCCAAGACTTGAAAAGTCAAGCAAGTACTAAGCGTATGCAATGGGAGATAACAACCAGAAGTGATTAATTCTAGATGGTTCGGTCCTAACTTGAAATTGAGAACTGGACCAAAAGGATCGATTCCTTGTTTCTAAAATCAAGAATTGGACCAATGTCCTTGAAACCGGATTGACCAATTTGGTTCAGTTCCTTGGTGGATCATGGAACTGGTGGCATGTTCAGATTTTTTTTTTTTTTAATTCGTCATTAATGTTCAAGACGAATTGAAGATGTTCTTGATAACCAAGTTGTTTCTGCAATCAATGAATTACGTGTAACAATATAGGTTTCACATAATTTTTTTTCCAATTTGTGGCAAAATTTGGTTAGAATGAGCAACTACTGTTATGTTTTGATTTGTTCTTGTCATCTTACTCACATGCGTGAATGAAATGAGAGTCGTGCGACTCGTGCCTATTTGCGTGCATGAGTGAAGTCTGAAATGTGAGATAGAATAGGGTTTTTTTTAACAAATTATAAGGAAATTTAAAAAAAAATTAAAAAAAATTGGTCTGACCCGGGTGGGTGGTTCCATACCTAGAACTGAGAACCGGACTGAAATTCATTAGTTTCAATTTTGTAGACTTGAGACCCAGATCGATGTCCACGGGAACCATCCAAAACTGGCTGATTTGGTCCCATCCAAGTGGTACCTTTTGCTTACCCCTAATCACAAATGTAAAATAGAAGAATGTCGAAGTAGAAAAATCATTAAGAGCAAACTGCTTTGAGCTGGCGATTGGTGGAGGGGTTTATATTCCTAGGTGTGAAATTTCCGTTGCATAATGGAAAAGAAAAACGCATATTTTCAGAGCGATTAATCAACTAGTTACAAAGAGGTAAAAACTAGACATTTGCCATTGTCATGCTACGAAAAGTAAGATTTTTAGATAAGATTTCATTATATACTTTTACATTAAGACAAGGTACGTCGAACCTAGGTTTCTTTTTTACCTTGGTTGTTGGCCTAGGATTTCTAATTAAAAATATGGACTGTGGTGATATGTATCTGTTGAGAATTATCATTCCAAGGAATTTACTTTTCCTTCCATCTGTTATCCGTGTTGTAAATTTTTTGTTGCATTTCCATAACACCATCTTGCTACCATCGTGGTAACCAAAAAAAAAAAAAAAACTCAATCATTATTGTCAAAAGTCATTTTGAAGAAACTAGGCTAATCAACTAAGGAGCAAAATAGTGTCTCATATATGGACCTCATTGTAAATGTGACTTACAACGGAAAAAATACCAAAAAAGTTCTAAATATATTGTATTAGTATCAATTCAGTCATAAACTTTTTAATTAAATCAATTTAATCTTAAATATTTTTATATTGTTATTAATTTAATCTATCCGGCTAATTTAAGCCGGAAATTGCAAACGTGAACGCCGGTCACGCCAGTCGTCCTACATAGAATGACCGGCGTTGACGTGAACACTTTTAATAATATTTTAACATTTTTTTGGAATTTTTTGAATTCTTAAAATCTTTATTCTTCTTTTATTTTTTTTCCATCTCTTTCTTCTTTGCTTTTTCTTTTTGCCGATGGCCATTGCTAGCCACCAGCCTAGCTTGGGTCGCCTTTGCCAGCCGCAAGTGATGGTTGGCCTCATAGGGCCACCTTTGAGCGAGGGCAAGCACCAACCATCCAGGCGAGGCCTCCTTGCCAAATCTAGCGACCGACCATCGCACAGGTGAGGGCAAGGTTGGCCAGGCCTTGCCATCACCCATGTGGGGCTCGCCAAGCCTCAACCTCGCCCAAGCAAGCCTCGACGAGGCTAACCCTTACTTAGGCAAGGTGCGGCAAGGCCACCCTGGCCTAGGCGATGGTCGGCCTCGTCAGATTTGGTGAGGGGGCCTTGCCTAGCCACACTTAGATGGCCAACACTCCCCCATGCCCACACCCTTGCCCAAAGAAATTACCATCGGATAGTTGCATATGTGTTGCATTGCTATATATACAAAGAAACTACCACTATGCAAGGCGCCTATTTAAGCAATGACATACGTTCTTCATTCAAATTATCCTATGGGAAATTGAGTAGCAGTATTGTGTTGCTAATTGGAGAGCTTACCTTGTACTCTAACGATTATACCACACATAAATAGATAATGTTTCCTTTCAATAGATTAGTTCTAGAATATATAGAATTAATGTGTAATATCTTTTAACACATTGTCAGAAGGGTTTTGTGGCAGAACCTCAATTAGATATAATAAATGTGATCGTCTATCGATAAATTAACCTGGCCCAAACAAGTCGACCTACCCTAGCAAGAAACTATTGATTCAGGTTGGTTTGGGTTTTGATTTGAAATTTGAAAAGAACAAAAAGTAACCAACCTATGTATAGCAAAAGAACAAAATCCGCCATGTCCAAATCTACACAACAGAAAACATAATTCTCAAACCAAATTACATTTTCTAGTTTAGAGTAAAATCACAGATATGTTCCGAGATCTTATCATTGCTAAGTAAAAGGACTTTGGGAGTCTGAAATTGATTTTCAGAAATTTCTGGGGGTTGACCGAAAATTTCAGGTAAATGCTAAGTCAAGGGGGTCGGTTTCCTCGACATAAGTAGCCCAATAGGTTGCATCAGAACTTGTTATTGCCTGCCAACTTTGACTATGTCATTGATAGATGCAGGGTGCTTTAATTACATTGTCAAGACTTGAGAAGTCAAGCAAATCAGCGGTAAGCGTATGCGGTGGGGGAGAGATCACAACCCCAAAACAGGAGAATGAGAAAGAAGAAAAATCAACAAGAGCAGAGTGGTTTGAGCTAGGACTGTATGCATGAAATGTGTTTCAAGGTGGATGGATTTTATACTCTGGAAATTTGTCTTTTCTCATTTCTAGACTGTATATATGCATTCTGAAAAGGAATAATGGATAGCTTCAAAATAATTAATCAACTAACTTCAAAGAGGTAAAATACCAACTTTTTTAATTGTAGTGTTACAAAATTAAGGTTTCGAAATAAGATTCCAGTATATTCTTTTAAATTAAGAAAAGATACATTGCTTGCGGATTTTTTTTTTCTTTTTCTGGGCTAGAATTTCCAACTAATATGGATAGTGGTTGATGCGCATTTGTGGAGAATTATGATTGTCAAGAATTTTAATTTTCCTTTTCCTTTTTCTGGTCAAGTGAGTGTAGTTATTAGCTTATTTTAAGCTGTGGAGTTAACATCAGCAGGTTCTGGAGACTTGCATGAGACGATTCTACTGCAAATCCTCATGTGACGAAGCCTTTGTGCGGTGCGGTGCGGTGCGCGTTTAAATTTTCCAATGCACTATTTATTTGACAAATATTTCTTCAATCTTTCCTCCCCGCTCATCCAGAAAAACAGGCCATTGTGGGGCAGAGACGGGTGCACAATTGTCACAGAAGAGCTGCTCTTACTTTCCAGGTAATCCGCGGGAAACAAACAGTCCTGGTCTTCTCCTTTCCCAGTCGATTTTTTGTACTTTGGTACATTGGGGATGTTACTTCTGCGCATGGCAAATTTTTCTTTTGGGGCGTCCATTAATGCAAAAATTGAAAGTTGATGGCGAAAGGAGAAGACCTAACCTCTCTCTTTCATGAAGAAAGAGACTTCTTGTATAACTCTATATTTGAACAATTCCAAAACTTAATATTACAACTTAACTCTTGGTCGTTGGGCGGCAATGATAGATGAAAAAGGCCAACTAGTTCACAAATTTCATCAGTTAACTTACAATAAGGTATAATTATCTTAGACATGTCTCTCTACAAATCCTCAAATTTCTTTGGAGAGACTAATTGAAAATCCCAACGGTTGACATAATTGGACGTCGTATTGATAGATGGTGTGCATACCAATTCAATAACTTATTAATTAGGGCTTTGACACTCTCCATCATAAGCATCTACAAACTTTTCAAATGGGCTCTTCACCAACTAATAATACAAGTCCCATTGTCAAATTTACAAGACAAATCTGGCCGCAGGAAATGAATCAACCCTGACAAATTGACACATGATGCCTACATGGGTAGTCGAATCACATCAATAATCTAAATCTATCAAGAAGAAAATCAACATTATCTGGAATGTTTCCTTTGGCAATAGTAAAATTGTATCAGTTGCTAATAGAGCCTAAATCTGGCTCGTCGTTAGTGTCTTGTGCTGAATGTCAATGTGCCCGTCATAGCCCGTGTACATGACCACCATAATGTCAAAACAGCCGATTTGAGAAGCCAAGTGCAACATCTCTAACAAGAATTGGAGCAATCTCGATTGTTAAGGCCTGACGATCCCCACCGTGACCAAGAAGAGGAGATTAACACCTTCCATGGTCTTCATTTTTGACGCAGCTCGTGAAGTGGCTCCTTTGCATAACTGGTATTGGAACCGTAGTTCTAATGATTTCGATGTAAAAATAGACATTTCAAACTTCCGAGGCACTATGCATCGGAAGACTTCATTAATTGGCTCGACACGACCGAGCAAGTTTTTGATTACGAGAATATGGTGGAGAATCGAAAGGTGAAGCTTATGGCCATCAAGCTCAGAAAAGCATGCTTTGATTTGGTGAGAAAATCCGACGTGTCGAAGAACTCGTGAAGGAAAGCTGTGTATCGAAACATTAGATAAAATGGAGGAGCTCAAGAGGAAGCATATCTCAAAAACGGAAGATATTGAGATCATTTTCCAAATAATATCCAAAAACTAGAAAACTTTTTCAATCATATATTACAAAACAAAAGAAAACTTATCATTTTCTAGAAAAATGATATTCCAAAAAATATTTTTTAGAAACAATACGTTTTCCGTGAAATAAGAACGCCCTAAATATACATGCAAATCCACGTTTCAATCAGTCACCTCATGCCTCATGCGGAGCAAGTTTTTTATCCCATCACCGTCCCTTGCAATTGCAAGTATGCGATTTTAACTATTATTTTATCCCACCGCATAATAATATCAAGTCTTAAAATTAAGTAAGCCTAATTAATGATTGTAAGAAGATAGAAACAACGTAAAGAAAGAATTGTCATAGGTAATAAAGAGATTATTGACATCTAAATTTGGATTACACGTTTAGTCATTTATTGCATAAAAAATTTTATGGGTCAAAATCGACCCCTAAACAAGAAATTTTAACTTTTTGCATTGCATTTTAGGCATTTAGACATTATAGGGCATGTCCGCATCTAAGAAATTTCATCTAATCTAGCTTCATCATGCTTGAATTTGAGAAGCCAGGGAAATGCTTTCGGTCGGTACTCGAACTAGCAAATAGCTTCAAGATATGCTCGATTATGAAAGAGGCAAGCTTCGCTATTTCAGACAACTGACAGATGAACCTCGCCATATAATTGAGTCGTCCCATCAGGCTGCGGACTTCCTTGGTGGTAGTCGGGGGTCGTAAATCATAGATAGCCTTAACCTTTGACAGATCAATCTCTATGCCCTTGCTACCGACCATGAACCCTAAAAACTTCCCAAATCTCGCTCCAAAAACGCATTTTGTGGGGTTGAGGCATAGCTTGAATTTCCGAAGGCACTTGAACAATTTCTGCAAGACTTCAACATGGTCCTCACCTCATCTTGATTTCGTGATCATATCATCCACATATACTTCGATCTCCTTATGCATCACGTCATGAAACAACGTAACCATGGCCCTTTAATACGTTGCCCCAACATTCTTTAGAGCGAAAGGTATCATTTTATAGCAGAAAGTTCCCCAAGGAGTTATGAATAATGTTTTGCTCCTATCCTCCTTCTTCATATGGATTTGGTTATATCCAAAAAAACCATCCATGAAGGAGAATAACTCAAATCTCACCATACTGTCAACCAAGACATCAATATGCGGGAGCGGAAAGTTGTCCTTAGGACTTGCTCGATTCAAGTCGCGATAGTCAACACACAACCTGATTCGCCCATCTTTCTTCATTATAGGCATGATATTTGCTACCCAATCAGGATAATGAGTCACTTCGATAAAGTCTACTTTTAGTAGTTTCATCACTTCTTCTTCAATCTTCTTGGACAACTCTGGTTTAGTTATCCTAAGTATTTGCTTCTTGGGTGGCACATTGGGATCCGTTGGCAAAGCATGTTCCACAATTTCAGGGTCCAATCCCAGCATGTCTGTCGCGACCAATTTTTCGGGTGTGAACTACCTAGGGTTTGGCTAATGGATTATTAAGCCTAGACTTAACTCAGGCTCTCCCAAGCCCATACCAATTTGCAACTTAGGTTCAAGTTCTTAGCATGCAATTGATTTTCAATTAGGAGTCGCCACTAATCTATTTTTGGTGGGTCGATTGGAAATCCAAGTAAAGCAATGGGAGATTTGCTTTACTCCTACGAACCAGAGATTCTAGATATGGGGACTTGATTATGCTAGATTCCTCTAACACCCTTTCGGTACCATTCTTTTATTTTGAAAAAAAAATGTTTAGCAGGTAGCTTGAATTGATTTTAATTTATCTCCCTAACATGTGAGGTGATCATGCGGGTGCGCAAACCATCAATTTAACACCCAATAAAACAATGAATAAATTGCTAAAACTTACCTCATAGTAACGAAAGCATTTGCAATGTTAAATTAAAATCCACATCAACAATCCTAGATATGATTTCTAATTAACACACGATTTTCTCCCTTTTTTTGTTTTTACTTTATTTAATGGAATTTAATCTATATGCAATGCATGCTAATAACCTAATATGGCATGGCAGCATGACCTAAATTAAATGACATGAATAGAGTAGATCCTAAAGAAATGCAATAATTTAAATAGCAACTTAAATGACGTAATATGCAAATTTTAATTAAATGGCCCTAGAATGCAAATTACTTAACATGCACCTGATGTTTTTGGATTTTTTTTACCTGAAATTTTGAATTAACAAAAGTCCTAGTTGAACTACCCTAAATGAATAATTTTCTAATTCACGTTTGGGATTAATTTGAATTAATCCTATTCTGACTTAGAAAATCATTTTTTATTTTTTTTAAAAAGATGCCAACTTTTCTAAGGACAAATTTATCTAAATCTGACCCTAACTTATTTCAAAAAAATATTTCTAAAAAGATATAATCCTAAAAATGTGATTCTAAAAAAAGAAAAAGCCTAATTTACTAGCCTAAATGTCCTATTTACTAAATCTATGTATCTAATTATATATGCTCATGCAAGTTTTTTTTATGACTTTGTGATTTTTTATTATTCTCCTTTCTCCTAAAAAGTGCAATTTATCCTAAAAATGGAGTAATTTACCCTAAGACTTTTGTATGAAATTACTAAATAAATTAAAATTCCATCCAATTTAAATTAGGGATTAAGTCACACTAAATCCTAATTTAAACTAAGACATTATTTTAATTTAGCAGTTTCTAACCTAAGATGCAACCCATCTAAGCCTAAAATTAAACATGCAATTCTATTCTAAAATGTATGGCAATTTTTGTTTGCTTTTTTATGACCTAAAATAAAATCCTTAATCTAAACATGCAAGAAAATTAAAAAAAAAAAAAAAAAAAAAAAACCTAATTCTAATTCAACATTTTTTGTGTTTTTTTTTTCTTTTTTATTTTGGAATTAACAATTCCTAATAACTAAACATGCAACCTAAACTGGTTAATTTGATTTTTGATTTTTTTGATTTTTTATTATTAAAAAATGAAATTTCTATCCTAAGCATGCAAACCCTAAAACTACATTTTTTATTTTCTATTTTTTTAAAAGAAAATTAATTCAAACAAACCTAGCAAATTAAGCAAAATTAATCCCCCAAATTAACGAACTGTATCTCGCGCATGAAATCGGGTTGGTCAATTTCACAAAAAATCATAAATCGGATCTCAAGCTGGAGATCAGATTGGCAATTTTTTTTAAGTAATTGCAAGTCAGATTTCAGGCGTGAAAATCGAACTGACAATTACTAATTTCAAGGCAATTTCACATCATGTAATCTCAATCACACATAAAAGAATAATTAAACCACAAGAGAATAAATAAAATAAAGCAACAAAATAACAAAATAATAAAACAAAGCAAATAGATTAAAAAAAAAACTACCTAAAAAGGACTTTTCTTCCTTTTTTGTTTTTTTCTTTTTTCAAGGGCAAAGTGACATCGGCAAGGGGGAAATCGCCAGCGAGGGCTTCCAGCGAGGGGGATCGACGGCGACGGACTCCAGCGACGGCACCGGGATCGGCGCAACGGCGACGCGGCAATTAGGGCTCCGGGATTAACACAGTGCGGCGTCGGCTTTGGGAGTAGGGGATGCGGGTCGAGAGCTCCTGGGCGCGGGCAGGGGTGAGGCTGCGGCGGTGACGGAGCGGCAAGGTGGCGCGGCAAAACCGTCGGGCGGAGTGGGGAGCCTTCAGGTCTCCTGGTGTCCTTCAAGTGGCGCGAATCAAGGCCGACGCGAGGCTCCGGCGTCTGGATCTAGGTTCGGCGGCGGGACCGTCGGGTGGAGCGGGGACAGGCGACGCAAGGTGGGGCTCGGTGTCACGGCTCGGCAGTGAGGAGCCCGGCGAACGGCGGACCTCGGACTGGCGCGGGCTCCGGGAGCGTCGGGGTGTTGAGAGGTTGTCGCGTCGGTGGCTAGGCACGGAGATGGTGCTTGCGGGTTGCAAGGCGTGACGGCGGAGGCGGTGTCAAGGCGCAAGGATCGACGAGGCAAAGCGGCTACAGCCGGCAGAGGGAGACGCCGGCGTTCGGAGGTGTAACGGTGGCGGAGGCGCGGTGGCTGACGCAAGGTGGCGAGGCGCAATGGACAGGAGCAATCACCGGTGGGAATCTTCACGAGGAAGATGAACAATGCTTCATCTTTCTTCTTTTTTTTTTAATAATTTTTTTTGTTGCTGGTCGTCCACTCGTACGCTACCTTTCTCACATCACTTCCTTTCTTTTCCTTTTTCTTCTCTCTCTCTCTCTCTCTCTCTCTCTCTCTCTCTCTCTCTCTCTCTCTCTCTCTCTCTCTCTCACTTTTTGACTTTTTTGCTTTCTTTTCTTTTCTTTCAAAAACAAAACCGAGAGAGCCCCCCATGTGGCCGTATGTGACAATGGTGTGGCCTCTCCGTATTAATTCGCACATCACGTCTTTTATAGGCCAAAAAATGTATCTTCGCGACACATTTCTTTCCTTTTTTTGTTCGCGCAAAATACCATCAAATATATTTTTTTCACCTTGCGCAATATCTTTTACATATTTGATCAAAAAATTTCCCCTCTTGCGCAAAACTGCATCTCCCAACGTATTTACCTAAATCTATGAAAAATCTTAACAAAAAATAAAATTTTCCTAAACTACATGCCAAGTGATTTGATTGAATTTTTTTTTTTTTTAGCAAAAATTAACCCCAAAAATTTAGGTGTCAACAATGTCGGCATATGTCCAAGCAAAGACATCTTGATACTCTTTTAGAAGATTAGTCATCCTTTCCGCCTCTGACTCTGAGAGACATGCCCCAATTTTTACTTCCCTAATATTCTCTATATCACCCAAATTTATGGTGACTGTTCGTTCTTCTATCAACGACTTCGATTCTTCGTGTCGATTCCATTCCCACTTGATCCCCTTCTGATTGTCGTCGTCGGTGTCATTAGAACCTGAAGGACTTTCTTCATGCACATCCAAGTCACATGCGTCCTTATTATGATTATGCATAATGTAATGCCTGAGATGCGATGAGATGAGTTAGAGCAATGTCAACAATAAAGATGATGCATGTCGTTTTCAAAGAATTTTTGAAGTAGTTTTTGTAAAAGTTTCAAGAACTCATCCTCATATCCTCGGATTTCCTCGTCCTTGCAAAATAGTCAAATAAGAGAGCATGTTGAGGCCTAGGCCTCAACGACCATCATAGGGCTAGTTTGATGTGCTTCCACATGTCTTTAATAAAACATGTGTCTATTTTATTGAATGAGGAAAGATAAGGCTGTATTTTAACATACACCACCCTTGACCAACGGCTCAAGATCGGGGTTGACTGTAGTTCACGCTACAAATGACATAAATAGGAAATAACGAAAGAAAAACTACGAGATCCTGCATAAGGGAGAAGACATAAAACAAAAGACTAGGCTAAACGAAAACCGCCCTACTCTAGAGGGACAGCCATGACTTCAAAGGACTCAGCTTCTTCGCACGCCAGGATGGTGCATATGACGTCATCCTCTAATAGCTTGGTCACACCATAGATATCCTCCTCTTCCTCGAACAACATCCTTGGAGGTCCTGGAAACGTCTCTTCCAACATCAGGGGAAATGGGCGTTGATCGCCCTTGTCTTCCTCGGTTTGGGTGATGCGTTCACTTTGGTCTCTATACCTACCTCAGCTTCCTCGGGCACTTTGGCCTCTCTACCTTCCACGGAGCGTTACGACCTCCTCGTCCTTCAACATATCTCAGGCCTCTCCTCTTCGAGTTTTTATGAACTTCAATGGGTTTTCGCACACCCTAACCGTGTGATCTAAGGCCCTCTCCAGGATTATACTCGCTCACCAGCATAATCTTTCCCACAACTATGGCCGGCTTAGACAATTCAGAAGCCTTTGTGAAAGACCCTGCAGGCACATGGACCATGGATACCAGCTCGAAGGTTTGAAAGTTGGATTCCTCGGTACACTCAGGCTCCACATAGGGGATGGTTGTCTCATGGTAGATCTTGAAGTTAGATGCTCCATGGACCGTGATAAGCTTGTTGTCCACCATAAATCGTACCTTCTGATGGAGGCTAGAGGCAATAGTACTCGCTATGTGAATCCATGGCCTCCCAAGCAGAAATAAAAGCGCTTGGTATATCTAACACCCGGAGCAGGATTTGGAAAAGTATAGGACCAATCAGCAGCTCAAGTTCAATTTCCCCTTTCACCTCTTTCTTCATCCCATCAAAAGCTCGCACCGTCAACTTGCCAGTACGGATTCTTCCAAGATCGATGCCAAAACGGTGGGGAGTAGCCAACGGGCATATATTGAGCGCCGAACCGTTATCGATCAACACACTGCAAACAAGAGTGCTCTCATGCTTCGCCAAGATGTGTAGCACTTTGGTATGGTTAGGACCATCGGGGGGGAGATCTTCATCAATAACGGAAATTTGGTCTTTTAATAGAACGGCCCCAACAAATTCTTCTAATTGGACTTCATCGATTGACTCTGGCACGTGCACCTTATTAAGAACTTTTGGCAATATGTTCCTATGCTTCTCGGAAGATTTGAATAATTCCAGGAGGGAGATTTGAGCCGGCAATTTTTGCAATTGATCCACCACTTTGAACTCACTAGACTTTACTACGGCCAAGAATCGTTTTGCCTCTTCCTCAGTCACGGCCTTCTTTTCTATTCCTTTATCAGGTGCGTAACAGCGGCCTAATCGCATGACAACATCTACCTCATTTGTTCCATAATCCCAAGGTACAGCTTTGGGATCGAACTTGGGAGGATACTCCAGCATTATCACTCCATCTCTGGGGTGGCAATTCAATTGTGACCGGCGTTGCATTCCCTCCCATGACTTCGATTGCTGACATCTCCTCAACCATAAGGTCGATCATTGTGGGTTCAGTGATTTCCATCTCGATATCGCCAGCGGGCTCCTCATCATATAGTTCAATCACCATCAAGGATATCATAGCTATCACCCCTTCCTCGTACAAAGCTGGGGTCTTTGAAATTCCAAGCATAACCTTCCTCACCCGAGAGATACAAGCAAAATTGCAAAAAGATGAGCAGAATGACGATGGCATTATCATGGATACGACCTTCTCTTCCTCTTCTCCGCGTCAGATTACCCCCATGGCTACCATCTTGCGAACGTGTTCCAGTTTCTCTTCTGGGGTCACATCCTCCTGACCTCCATAATATCCCGCTAGCACTAGGGACTCATACAACTCAGAAGCATCCACCACTAGAGGCTATTGACTCACTTGCGTGTCCTCAGAAATTGAGTTCACTCCCCCTGCATGATTCGGCAGAGGATTCTGTTGCACGTTAGGCTGAGCCTCCTTGAAAGTCAAGATGTTCTTATCTAGAAGCTGTTGAATTTTGTATGTCAACATGTGACAATCATCTACATCATGCCCCCTTTCTCCCATGTGGTATTCGCAGGTCTTGGTCATATCGAACCCGGCGAACCTCGAGGGATTATCTCTAGGTACCTCCTTTGTGACCATCCTCTTTTCAAAAAGCATGGGCAACAACATTGACATCGGGCATGGTAGTGGGGAGAATCCCTTTCGAATGGGCCTCTTGCCATTATCATATGCTTGTGACAAGCTACTTTGAACCACCATAGGCTTGTGCGCGGGCATTGCGGCTGGCTGAGGGAGGAGAGACTCTTGTACAAGCGCTACTTCGACTATGGCTTCCTTATCTTTTCTCGTTGCAAATTTCTTTGTGCTTTCGGTAGATATTTTTCCTTTAACAATTGCCCATTCGACTCCTTCACCTACCTCAACTAGTTGTGAAAACGTTTGGCAACCCGAGAACATTAACTCTTGGAAGTATTCAGGTGGCAATATCTTGAGGAATAGTTGCCTCATCTCCCTCTCATTCAGGGCCGGCTTCACTTTTGAGGCCATAGTCCTTCACCTTTGCGCGAAGGCCTTAAATGACTCATTCCTCTTCTTCTCAATACGAGTCAACTTCTCCCTCGTGGGAGCGAGCTCAGTATTAAACCTGTATTGCTGCAAGAACTCAATGGTTAAATCTTCCCAACTAGTGAATTCTTCAATGTCCAGTGCGATGAACCATGTCAGGGCAATGCCTTCCAAGCTATCTTGGAATGTGTGTATGAGGAACGGCACGTTGTCAGTGTAGCGAGCCATTTTCCTCATGTAATACCTAAGGTGAGTCTTGGGGCACCCCGTTCCGTCATACTTTCTAGTGAACTTCGGGTCTTGGAAATTCTTAGGGAAGTTCGTCTTGGTGTAAGGAGACAGCTTATCAGCTCCTTTCAGCTCAGAACCTTGCAAGGCACACAACCGCTCCTTCATCTTTGCCAAACATTTTTCACTCTCTTCACTTAGGCGGGGTGTTGGGTCTTCCTTCGGAGGAGGATCCAAATTGATGATGATTGGCATAGCAAAATGAGCCTCTCCAGTAGTTTCTTTCCTAGGGAGGTCAAAAACATGCGTGCCCCCCATCGACGAGGGAGCTTGTCATGATGACATAAGAGTAGATGTTCTAGTCACAGCTACAGCAGGGGGCTCCTTAAGCTTCTGGCTTATTTCAAGCATCATTGCGGTGAGTTGGGCCAACTGGTCCTCCATCTTGACCATGCACACATTGGTGTCCTTGTTCTCCATTCTGACTTTCGCGCACGTGCGAATTGGGATCTTTGCTTGGCCATGTCAACGATCGGCAAAAGACAATCGATCGGCTAGTACCTAAAACAATTGTGGATAAGCATATATAAGTACAAGTAATAATCAGGCGGTCGGCCCATGACAAAGATCTAATCGCCCCCAATTTGTTCGTTTCATTGAAAGCCAGGTTGCTACATAATGCAAGAAAAAAACATGAGAGAAAACCCTAAACAACGAAGCTACTATGAAGACGGGAAGATGCTCTCTTAACTCCCAATTTTCAACATTGGGACTCGAGACAAACTCCTTAATATTGCAACACATGCGAGTATGGTCCCACTACAAATCACACTTGACTCGATCTAACTAATGAGGATAGCTTCCGCTCGTGGCGGCTCCACTAACTCGGGTTAACTCCAAAGCATGACCCTCACCCTTTTAGAGCTCCCTTTTGAGGCGCTTGATCTCGGCTCGATGGGTGATCTTCAATGGCACTTCAGGAATCTTCGGGTGTAGGCTCTCCGGGATCTTGTGCCTAAGGATGTACTCCTTCGAGGCATAGTAGGTCTTCTCTTGCCCCTCCAACTCTTCTTCAAGCCATATCAGCTTCCAAGGGTGGCACATGTCCCACATCGACTTGACCAACGTGACGGAGTCTTCATGATCTTGGCATCCGTCAGGGAAGTCTATCCTAAGCAGGTCCTCCTAAATCACTAGTGGAAGCTGTTAAACCTCTTGAAATTGATGGGTGACTCGTGTCGGGTAATATTCGGTGACTCCAATGATTCCCAACTAAGGAATAGGTCCAGTAAGCCCACACATGAACTGTGCTTCTTGAACTCGAAGCCATTTTGCATGCCACTAGAAATCCTTAGGTCCAGGGTTGGTCATGAAATCTAGCCACTCAAAAAAAATGATAATCAGGGGCAAACATTTTCCTATCTCTAAACTTTATGATAGGGTTGCTAGAGTTAGAAATGTCGCTCACGATCATCAAGCTACCGAACCCCTGTTGACACCTAAATTTTGACTAATCATTTAGTAATTAATTACATAAAAATTTAGGGATTAATAACCCCTAAGAAAAAATAATAAAATTGCATTTCATGTACTCGCATTTGCATCGATACTAACACAACAAGATGCGGCGGCTCGCGATCGAAGGGATGGTCTCTCTCCACCGGTCCGAACACGCAAAGGAGCAAAAGTCAAAAAAAAAAAAAAAAAAAAAAAAAGGAAGAAGCAAGTAACAAGCAAGAAAAGTCAAAAGTTGCGGCAACCCTACGAAGGGAGGGACAAGTAGCCGTATAAGAAGCCCCAAGCATGAAGAAGAAATAACAATCCAATGTCCATTTTCTCCCCCCATTAATGCATGCACATGCACGCATGAAATGGGGGACGTGAAAATTCTACAGACGCCTGCAAGAAGATGGGCTGCATTTTTATAATATTATCCTTGCTAAAGAGCAGATCGGTGGCCACCATATTTGAAAAAGAACCGAACGTGAACAGCAAGGAAAAGTTA
This sequence comes from Eucalyptus erythrocorys, assembly GCA_014182555.1. NCBI lineage: Eukaryota > Viridiplantae > Streptophyta > Magnoliopsida > Myrtales > Myrtaceae > Eucalyptus > Eucalyptus erythrocorys. The sequence goes on from CM024602.1 coordinate 50,874,825, forward strand.
CGGCTGCCTCCTATTCACCTGTTCACACTAAAGGCGGTGGGACGCCTATAAATAAGCAAGGATCCTCGGTTAAAAGGGAGAGGAAAAAATTGCCGAGAGAAGTTTTGTGAGAAATTGTAGAGAAACACACGAGTGGAGAGAAGGGGAAGAGATTAAAAAAAAAAGAGGGTTTGTCGAGAGAAAAAGTGAGGGGGTGCTTCCCCTTTCGGACAAGAGAAAAAAAGAAGTCGGGGGAGGGTATTAAAAAGAAAGTGAAGTCGAGAGGGCAACAAAGAGAGAGAACGTGAAAGAAAAATAATAAAAAATGGGTTGTCTTCTTCCCATGGTGTCTTCTTCCTAGGGGGCTTCGAGCATCCGTTTGACGCCCAAAACGCAACAACCTGCCACCGATTCCATCATTCCGACGATCCGAGAACATAGACGCTGCAGCAACCCTCTGCTGTCTTCCTGCTCCCGGCGAGTTCCAAACGCCGCTGCCACTGTAGTCCCGTGCCTCCGCTCGTCGGCCTCCTGCAGCCCGAAGCTTCGAGCAACGCCTGCAACTCTCCTCACCGCGGCTGCTGTCTCGCGGTCGCCGGAGCTCCGCCTTGCTGCGTCACCATACCCACACCGCACCACCGCTCCGCTTCCACCGCATCTCGCCTCACCGTCCCTGCTCTTGTGCCCTCCGCCGGAGTCTCTGCTCCACCTCCGACTCGGCATCACCGCCCGCGACGAAGCCCACTGTTAACCTGCATCCGTGACCACCCACGTCGCCCACCGCACATCGTCCATCGCCCAGAGCCGAGGACCCGCTGACACCTTGACGCGCACACGCGATTTGACGCTACCGCCTAATCCCTGTGCCTTGCTGTCCGAAGCTTCTGTCGACACTGATCCGCCCGACGCTGGTCCTGCTTGATCCGCGACGCCCGCACTCGAAGCCCCTGCCATGCCCGATCTTGCCATCCGCTCCGCTCCCCCTGCTGCTCGAATCTCTACAAGCAGCAGATCGGTGACTCGACGACTAGGTGCCCCGTCCGTGACGCCCGGTAGCCGCGCTCCGCGTCCCCGTGTCGCCCCGCAGCCGCCCTTGCCGGATCCTCTTTGCCGGATTGATCAGCCGGCTTCCTTGAGATCCACAGCTGTGTGGAGAAAGGAAGAAACAAACAGAAAATAAAAAAAAAATCAGATTAGGTAGTTTATTATTATTATTATTATTATTATTATTATTATTATTATTATTATTATTATTATTATTTTATCTTTATTTTTTAGATAGTTTATAGTTTGTTTTTATGTAGTTTTCTTTAGTGTGATTATTCATTGATGCGTGATTGAAATTGCCCATGTGAAATAACCCCTCAAATTAGGGATTAGGAGTCCGGTTTTCGCATCCGAAATCCGACTCACAATCTCTTGTAAAAATCGACAATCCAATCTCATGCCCGAGATTCGATTCGTGATTTAATTTAAAATTGGCCAACCCGATCTCCTGCGCGAGATATGGTTCGTTAATTTTGGGTATTAATTTTATCTTGATTAGATTAACTGTCGTGTTATTTGAATTAATTTTATTTTAGTTTGCATAAAAAAAATTCAAAAAATGCAAGTTAGATTAGGTTTAGGGTTAGGGCATTTAGTTATTTCGTTTCTTTTAAAAACCAAAACAAAAATCCAAAAAAAGCATTCCTTTAGGATATTAGTTTTTCTTTTAGTTTTTTCCTAGAGTTGCACGTGTTAATTTAGAATATGATATTAGAATAGGATTTTAAATTTTTATAACAAAAAAATTCCAAAAAAATAAAATAAAATAATAAATTCAGGATGCTTTTTTTTGTATGTTGCATGATAGTTTTTTTTTTTTAATGCATGTTTTAGAATAGATAACGTGTCCCTTTAGTTTTTCACTTTAATTAGTTGTTTTGTAGTGATTTTAATTACGAATTTTCATAAAAAAAAACAAAAAAAAAAAAAAATCATCATGCATATTAGAATAGAATGGCATGTCTCATTTTAAATTAGTTTCAATTTTTAGGATAGATTGCATTTTTAGGAATAGAAATATCATGTGCACGTCATGTAGGATTAAGTTCATAAAATGCATGTCATGTAGAATTAGGCTCATTTAATTAAAAATTCCCCGTTATTATAATTAAGTCATTTTGATTTGCATATTGCAATAAGAAAACAAAAAAGAAATATTTTCATGAAGCTTAAAACACATTGTCATTTCATTAGATGCACTGCATGATTCTCATTGAAAAAAGTGAAAACAAAATTGAGAAATTCTTCTCACTCGCTTTCTTGAGTGCTAAATTGGTGGATTGCGCACCCGCATGATCGCCTCACATGTTAGGGAAGTGAATTAAAATCAATTCAAGCTGCCTACAAAACATTTTTTCAAAATTAAAAGAGAAAGGTACCGAAAGGGCGTTAGAGAAATCTAGCGTAACCAAGTCCCCGTACCCAAAATCTCTTGTTCGTAGGAGTAAAATAATTCTCCCTTATTTTGCTTAGGTGTCTAATCGACCTACCGCAAACCGATTAGTGGCGACTCCTTTTTGCATACTAAATATTTGAACTTAAGTCGCGAGTTGGTATGGGCTTGGGAGAGCCTGAGCTAAGTCTAAGCTTAGCAATCCATTAGCCTAAAACTCTAGGTGGTGCACCTTGGAATTTTTAGGTCGCGACAGCTTGGTGACTCCGCTAGGGACTTGAGTTAAAACTCTTAGTGGACTTAGGCCAATTTTTCTTTTCATTTGAAAAATGTTTTTGTCTGGCAGCGAGGATTCCAGGTACGTCCCTAACATTTTAGGTGTTAAATGTTTTTGCAGATTGGGAGATATAAGGGGAGTAGTCTTTGCTAACCCTTGTCTTGCAGGTTGGAGTTGGGAATGAATGTTTTAAATTCCAGTTATTGAAGTGTTGTGTGATTTAAACTGTTGTGCATGCTTTGCATTTAGCACTACACTATTGCACACACAACCTGCCGCCGGACTTGGGCCGTATAGGATCATCTAGGATGGTATTGAGATAGATACCACTTCAACCGCAAGCCCATGGTACGAGTCGCCCATCTCAATCCCGAAATTTCTTTTTTTGGTGTCAAGAGTACCCACCTCGGTTCGCATGCCCACAACCCAGGTCGGCTCTTTGACCAAGCCGGAGTCATGAGGACCCGACATAGTCCGCACGCCCGCGGCTAGTCTGACCATCCTTGTGGCTTCACTTTGTTAAGCCTTATAGACTAGAAATCGAGCCACTTATCATGCGCATGTCTATGTGATTGTCCCCCATCGGTAAAGTAAGTTCTTTAAATTGTCATCTCTGCAATTTACTTACTTTGTCATATTATTCGGTCCATGGCATTAGGATTGTCTTGAGTATTGGTCAATATACAATGGGGATACCGGACATTCGAATTATTCTCCCTCCAAAGCAAGAGCTTAGCACATGGTGGGACAAGTTAGATCAAGCTGGCCGTCAATTTGTAGAATCACACATTGGTCGACTACTTCCACTGCTACGTGTCAACATCCATGGCGGCCTCATCCAAGCACTTGCCCATTGTTGGTGCCCTGAGACTTCTACTTTCATCTTCGGCGGTAAGCATGAGCTCACGCCCACCTTGGAAGAGTATAGCATTGCCATAGGAAAGTCTTTAAAAGCTAAGTTAATTGGTCCACCTACCGGGATAGATCCCGTTGTGGCCTTATCTGATTTTTTGAGAATTAGGCAGGATAATGTAAGAAAAGTTTTAAAAGCTCACCGCAATACATGTCACTTATCTTTTCTAAAAGAATGTTTCGAAAATGGCAATTCATTTCAAATGCGGAGGGTTTTCCTTTTAGCTTTCCTTGGGTTTATAGTTTTTCCCCATTGCAAAAATGCTATTAACCCTTTGATTGCTCACTTAGTTAAACAAGTGTTGGAAGGAAAAAATTTTGTAAACACTATTCTGGCTGAAACCTTTCTTTCCCTCACCCGATTTAAAGAAAGCGGTGATAAGACTTTCCATTCCTCCCCGAACTTTTGCAAATTTGGTTTCTTTCTCATATAAAAGGGTTTGGTGGTTCAATGACCATACGTGATATTAGTGATTCTAATCACCCTATTATGAGATTTGAGAACAACCAAAGATATGCACCGGATTACCATTATTCTGAATGGCTTGCTTTCATGAAAAAACCGACTTCCAAGGGTTTCTTATCGCATGCTAAGTAGGTTCCAAGTTCGTGTGGCGAGACTTTCATGTGGAGGTGCTGGCCCAATCCCTCTACTTGGATTCACTGGAGCAACGGAATACTATCCGACTAGAGTGACCCGTCAGTATCAAGTTGTGCAAGAGCTTCCCCCGGCATTGCAAGTGGATCCACTCCGAGTCAGCTTCGTTGATGGAGACCAAGACCATGAAGATTCCATTCTCACAATTAAATCAATGTGGGATATGTGCTAGCCTTGAAAACTCAAATGGCTCGAAGAGGAGTTGGAGGGTAAAGAAAGGAAGTACTATGCTTCAACTAAATACATTCAACAACACAAGATCCCAAAGGAGCTACTCCCAAAGATACCAGAGGTGCCATTGAAGATCACCAACCGCGCTGAGAATAAACGCCTCAAAAGGGTTGCTTAGGAGAATAAGCGATTGCGCCGAATAGTGTCCCGAGTGTATATTGATCAAGCTAGATGAAGGGCTTGAATCAATTTTGTTGTTTTCATGTCTAGATTAATGTTTAGGAGGTTGAGTCACTTACTTTTCTAGTTCATTTGTCTAGGGCATTTCGTGTTTCTATTTTGTTATGATTGTCAAAAAAAAAAAAAACTATTAATAAATAAAAGTTCTAGACCATTGCCATGGACTGGCATATTTCACATGAGATACTTATTTTTGTTCACTTCTTCACATTAGGTGATAACGGATCCTCCACGTTCGCCCATCGTTACACGATCGAGAGCAAAAATGGCCGACCAAACCGAAATGTGTGATCGTATGACCGCCATGGAAAACCAACTCCAGCAGTTGCTCACCACTATGCAACTTATGACAGATCAAATGCAATCCCTCCAAGTGAATCAAACTCTTGCACCCGCTCCCGAGATAGCAGTCCCAAAACAGACGGGCAAGGCCCACATGGGTGATGACGACATGCCCGAGCCGGAGAATGACCCACTGTTCGTCACTGCCAAAAAGGCTAAGCCCGACGATGTCCCTAAGGTGGAGCAAGATGAACGCTTCGCCAAACTCGAAGAGAAACTGAAACAATTGCAAGAGTCCTAGAGTTCACTCCCGTTCGACTTGTCAGTTTATGAGAAGGTCAAGGTACCAAGCAAGTTCAAAATGCCAGAGTTTGAGAAATACGATGGCACTTCTTTCCCAAAGGCTCATTTGCAAATGTATCATGTACGCATGGCCCAACGTGTCAAGAATGAGCCTCTCATGATCCAATCGTTTCATGCAAGCTTGATTGGGCCCGCACTCAACTGGTACATAATGAAAAATGTAAACCTTCTCGACACCTGGAATGAAGTGGCTGACGCTTTCCTAAAGCAGTATAAGTTCAACATGGACATTGCACCCTCTCGAGAGGATCTTGAGCGTATGGAGAAGAAGAAAAGTGAGTCATTTAAGGAGTATGCTATAAGGTGGCGAAACTTGGCAGCTCAAATCACTCCTGAGCCTACAAACAAGGAGTTGATGAAGTTGTTCGTCAAGACTCTCCCGTATGAGTTCCGTAACCGGATGGCTAGCACATACGTTGAGAACTTCAACCAACTTATCCCAAAGGTGAACAGATCGAGATTGGGTTAAGGGATGGATGGTTCAATGAACCGACTCATCAAGGCAAAAGGTTCACCATGAAGAAAGATAAAGAACCGACCACTGAAATCAATGTTGCATATGCGCAACCAAGCTCTAGTAAACCTCCGATTGTTCGTCTCCCTGGGAATCAGCAAGATGGAGGCCGAGTGCCTGCACCACGGCAATTCAACAAAAGGCAATTCTCTCCTCTTCCTGGCCCTCTATCTCAGGTCCTGCCGATACTCCAAAAGAATGGATTGATCTCCCATGAACCAAAGTGGCCCAATGCTGAAAAATTCTCCAACTATGATCCCTCCAAAAAATGTGAGTATCATATGGGAGAGATGGGCCATTCCACTAATGAATGTATAACTCTGAAGCACAAGATCCAAAATTTACTGGATACCAAGGCGTTTTCCTTCCGTACCACCCAACCGAATGTCAAGAAGAATCCGTTGCCGAAACATGAGGGACGCGTAAATGCAATATTTGAGTTCAATGCTAGTAAAAAGACGAACTTGAAGGTGTCTGTCAAAGATATCTATAGCGGATTAGTAAGAGTTGGTAACTATCCGGCGGATGAGAATCCTCCCTTGCCTACCATGAGGGAAAGGGTTCAAGAAATGGTTAAGGCTGGCATGATCGGGTATGCTAATCAAACTGGAATGGTGTCAACTATCTCCCAAGTCATCATTGATTGGGAGAAAGAATTTGCTGAGTTGAGTGCTAAAAGAGTGAGCGATCCATTGATCGAAGACATGCCCCCACTCGAAGACGCCTCCGACCATGAAGGACTAATAGTGGAAGTACCTTCAAATGATGAGGAGATAATAATTGAAATGCCCCAGCTGTATGAGTACAAGGATAATAAAGCAGTCCCCTGGTCATATGAGCTAGATGTTGACCTTATTACAAGATCGGGTCGGACCTATACTCAAGCTAATACTCAACCTGCAAGGCCAGTTACTGATGAAGAGGCTAAAGAATTTCTGGCTATAATCAAAGCAAGTGAGTATAATGTGGTTGACCAGTTGTGAAAATTACCCGCTCAAATCTCTTTACTTGAACTTTTGCAAACATCTCCTACGCGTCAAAAGTCTCTAATGAAGGTTCTGAGTGAGGTTCATGTACCAGAGACGATCAAGGAGAACAGGTTGGAGGAATTTGTAGGATCGATTCTTCTCAAAGATTTGATAGCCTTTTCTGATGAAGAATTCCCTCTTGAGGGGAGGGGACATACTAAGGCGTTATACATATCTCAAATGCAAGGCTTCCCATGTGGCTCGAGTACTCATTGATAATGGGTCTGCCTTGAATATCTGTCCATTGGCGACTCTTCATCGCCTTAAAATCGATCCTTCAAAAATAAATGCTGCAAAGACCTCCGTCCGAGCTTTTGATGGTACGAGAAAGGAGGTGATAGGGGAGACCCACCTTGATCTGCAAATAGGGCCGGTGATGTTCAACGTCCTTTTCCAGGTGATGGACATTCCTACCGCATTCAATTTCCTATTAGGACGTCCTTGGATTCATACTGCTGGAGTTGTGCCGTCAAGTCTCCACCAAAGTGTGAAATTTGTTGTCGAAGGAAAGTTAGTCACTATTCATGGCGAGGAGGATTATCGGATTTATCATGAGATGGCCATCCCTTATGTCGAGCCAAAACATAGGGAAGAGTCGAGTTACCAATCGTTCGAGCTCGTATCCACTATTCATGCATCTCGAGGATCGACAGCACCCATCCCTGATGTGTCAAACACAGCAATTATGGTAGCAAGAGTGATGGTTGGAAATGGTTTTATTCCTGGCCGTGGACTTGGTAAAAGAGAGCAGGGTATCCGAAATCCTATTGAAGCCCCTCGAAGGTCTCGTTCCACCGGATTAGGATACCATGGAGGGGGTGGAGGACACAAACAAGAGAGGAACAGCTCATTACTCCACGATATCCGCAAGATATTCCCTGGCCCTGCCAGAATGATGCATGATGAAGGAAGAGTGATCACCACCTGAGGTATCATGGATGACCCGACAACTTCAAAGACAGAGGATCCAGATAATGGGATGGAAGGGATCACGACCCTATTTGATGATATCCTTATAGGTGCCATTGACGAAGAACCATCGGAGGAAATGGGTGCTAGCCCACAAGAGTAACACATTTACTCTTCGCATTCCCCTGCGCGTGGAATCTTATCACTTTTAGGATTTGATGTTTTCTAGGGTTTGCTTATTAGGGTTTCATTTCGCTTTAATTGTCGCATTTAGCATATCGTCTGTCAGGTGTTGATGTTTGATAGGGTTTGATTATTAGGATTGTCGTACTTTCTATTCCAATAAATGTAATTTGATTGATGAATATCAATTACAATTACAAGTTTTATTTTGAGGGCATGATGGGGTATACCAAACTAGCCCGGTGATGATATCCAACCAATGAAAGAAAAGAAAAATCCAAGGAGAATTCTGAGGCCTGGGCTTCATCATGCTTCCTCGTGTCAAAAGGTTTCCAAAATGTTTTGCCAAAATTTTTAGAAAAATTTGAAAGGAAGGAGAATTCAAAAATAAATAAATAAGAAACCCATGTCATTCAACCCTGTTTGTCTTTCTAAACTATCCATTTTATGTTTCAGGAGCGACCTTATGGCAGGCAAGGAGATGAAAACAATCCAATCCGATGCAATGAGCAATGACAGTGATGACCCTGATGATCCAAATGGTGATTCCATTGAAGTGCAGCATAGTTGGGAGCAACATGAAAAGCCCAAGGTTCTCACCTCCGAGCAAACCGTCACTATCGATTTAAGTGACACTGAGGAGCCCAAAGAGATAAAAATCGGGGCAAATCTTCCCGAAGATGAGGTTGAACATCTGACTCAGTTGCTAAAAGAATATCAAGATATCTTTGCTTGGACATACGCCGATATGCCAGGTTTAGATCCGTCAATTGTGGAACATTGTTTGCCCACTAATCCAGACATGCCACCTAAGAAGCAGAGGTTGCGGAGGACTAAACCTGAGCTTTCGAAGAAGATTGAGGAAGAGGTGATGAAGCTTTTGAATGTGGGATTTATTGAAGTCTCACAATACCCTGAATGGTTTGCTAACATTGTGCCAGTTATGAAGAAAGATGGTCGAGTTCGAGTCTGTGTCGACTATCGAAATTTGAATAAAGCCAGCCCAAAGGATGATTTCCCGTTACCTCATATAGACGTCCTTGTAGATAGTACTGCCGGATTTGAGCTATTCTCGTTTATGGATGGGTTTTCAAGATACAATCAAATAAGGATGAAGGAGGAAGATAAAGAGAAGACTGCATTTATCACTCCGTGGGGAACCTTTCATTATAAGGTTATGCCCTTCGGACTCAAGAATGCAGGGGCAACTTACCAACGAGCCATGGTAACACTATTCCATGATATGATGCATCAGGAGATCGAAGTCTACGTTGATGATATGATTGCCAAGACCCGACCCGGAAGGAGTCATGTTGAAACTCTGAAGAAGTTGTTTGATCGTCTTCGTGAATTCAAGCTTCGACTAAATCCCACTAAATGCGTGTTTTGGAGCAACATCTGGTAAATTGCTCGGATTCATTGTGAACAGTAGGGGGATTGAGATCGACCCATCTAAGGTTAAGGCCATATGTGAGTTACAGCCTCCATCAACCGTCAAGGAAGTCTGAAGCCTTTTAGGGAGGTTGAATTACATTGCCCGATTCATTTCCCAACTTTCTGAAACTGCCAAGCCGTTCTTCAAGCTCCTAAAGAAGAATGCACGAGTCAATTGGGATGATGAGTGTCGAGAAGCCTTTGCCAAGTTAAAGCAGTACCTGATAAACCCACCAGTTCTTGTCCCGCCGTCACCGGGGCATCTCTTGATTCTCTACCTCACTATTCATAGTGAATCGTTGGGTGTAATGTTGGCTCAGGAAAGTCTCGTCGATAAAAAAGAACGAGCCATTTATTACCTGAGTAAAAAGTTCACTATGTCAGAATTGAAATATTCTGATGTTGAGAAGACTTGTGCTGCACTAGTGTGGGTGTTGCACAGATTGCGGCAGTACACATTGCATTACCAGACGTTCCTCGTAACTGAGAATAATCCTATCAAATACTTGCTTGATCGGCCAGCTTTGGTGGGTAAGTTGGCTAAGTAGCAAATTTTAATCTCAGAATTTGATGTGCAGTTCATGCCACAAAAGTCAGTTAAAGGTCGAGTGATTGCCGATATATTGGCTGAGAATCTAGGAGTCTCGAATAATGATGACAGTTTCCCAGATGACCGGGTTTTGAATGTAAATGAAGACTCATGGACCATGTTCTTTGATGGAGCTGTGAACTTGTCTGGTTCTGGTACTGGGGCAGTACTGATATCCCCAGATGGACAACACTACCCAGTAGCTGCGAAATTAATATTCCCATGCACTAACAATGTAGCTGAATATGAAGCTTGTATTCTCGGACTTCAGGTCGCAATTGAAATGGGAGTGGCCAGATTGAAAGTATATGGAGATTCTGCATTGATTATACTCCAGACGGTAGGTGAATGGAAGACCAAGGATGCCAAATTACTGCCGTATCACAAGTACCTAGAAGAGTTGGTGAAGGAGTTTGATGAAATCTCGTTTGACTACTTGGCTAGATCTCATAATCAATTTGCGGATGCACTCGCGACTTTGTCATCTATGTTGCAAGTCACTGACAGATTAGAAGTTGAGCCATTGAAAATAGAAGTTTTGCTTAAGCCAGCTTATTGTATGACCGTAACTGAAGAGCCTGATGGAAAACCATAGTATTACGATATCATGAACTACATTAAAAAGCAGGAATTTCCCGAAGGAAGCACTCCGGTTGATAGGAAATACATCACAAAGATGGCCTCAAAATTCTTCGTCAGTGGCGAAAATTTGTACAAGAGGTCTCATGATTCGGTCTTATTGCGGTGTGTGAATGCAGCTGAAGCCACTCAAATCATGCGAGAAGTGCACGAAGGAGTATGTGGCCCTCATATGAACGGGCACATGTTGGCTAAAAAGATTATGAGATTAGGCTATTTCTGGCTCACACTAGAAAGTGATTGCATCAAGCACGTACGAAATTGTCATCGTTGTCAAATCCATGGTGATAAGATAAACATTCCTCCAACAGAGTTGCATCAGTTTTCTAAGCCATGGCCTTTCTCGATGTGGGGCATTGATGTAATTGGCTCAATAAATCCCAAAGCTTCAAATGGGCACCGATTGATATTGGTGGCAATCGATTATTTTTCAAAATGGATTGAAGCCACATCATATGCTAATGTCATGGCCCGAAATGTTGTGAAGTTTATTAAGCGTGACATAATCGCCCGTTATGGTGTTCCCGAAGCAATTGTCACTGACAATGGGACAAATCTGAATAACAAGTTCGTTGATGAGTTGTTTAGTGAGTTCAAAATCAAGCATTTGAATTCATCACCATACCGCCCACAAATGAATGGAGCTGTTGAGGCGGCTAATAAGAACATCAAGAAGATCCTGGCTAAGACAGCCGAGAATTATCGAGATTGGCATGACAGGTTACCCTTTGCTTTAATGGCATATCAGACATCAATCCGAACATCTACCGGGGCAACCCCATTCTCCCTAGTTTATGGCATGGAGGCAGTCTTGCCTGTGGAAGTAGAAATCCCCTCTTTGAGAGTCTTATCCCAAGTGGAATTATCCGACGCGGAATGGACACAACAAAGGTTTGAGCAGTTGAACCTAATTGATGAGAAAAGGTTAAAAGCTCTTTGCCATGGTCAGGCATATCAACAAAGAGTAGCCAAGTCTTTCAATCGGAGGGTACGGCTGAGACACTTCGAAGTGAATGATCTAGTTCTAAGAAAGGTGTTGCCAATTTTTCCGATCCCGGAGGTAAATTTGCCCCAAATTATAGCGGCCCGTATATGGTGAAGAGAGTACTCCCTGGAGGTGCCTTGATCCTTACAGAAATGGATGGTCGTGAGTTTTCTAATCCTGTTAACTCTGACGTTGTGAAGAAGTATTACCCTTGATAGAATTTGTTCATAGAATTATGTGGGAGAGGATTGAATGAGATGAAAAGTAGGCCCTGTTCCCTACACATGTCGAATTCATTTGATAACAGGCGTGATGACTCAGAGTCAGTTCAATTAAATAAAAAAAGAAATGCCCTAAGGACACCACCAGCGCCTCGGCCTGGTGGCATGGGGAATGAAGGGGTCCGAAAACGACCAGGGTTCGATCCCTGGAAACGGCAACAAGGTTGCCACATAATAAAAAAACAAAAAAAAAACAAAAAAACAAAAAACAAAAACAAAAACAATTTTTTTTCTCTCTCTTTTTGAGCTACAAACTCTGTGTGTTCAAAGCTGATGAGTTCATGAAGTGATTGCGATCTTTCAAGAAAGAATTTTGCATTATAGTTTTACCTGTTTCATTTACCAATTCCACTGAGGATTATCACTGTCAAAAAAAGTTGATGAATGATGTGGAATGGATTGAACATGCTAAATGAGACATGACAGGATGATGAAAGGCAAGCCTTAACCTATACACGGTCCCTTGCTCATACACTGGTGAGACGAGTGTAGGAAATTCCATGTCCATAAGGTAAAAAGTTCTCTCGCGAAAGGTACGGCGATCAAAATGATGAGAGGCGGTTCATTCTCTATCCCAAACACTACGTGATCATCCATTGTTTAAACCCTTTTGAGCCCACACACGTGGATAATTTTTAAATTACCCCTGTCAAGAACCACCCCACAATGGGGCAAGCTCGAGGTAAGATGACATCATGAGGTGAGGAAATCGATAGGAATATTCTTGCTCTCACTTGCATCAATCTTCAGGTATTGCTATTGCATTGAATTCATACGGTAATTTAAGTGCCTTAGGATGATGAAGAACAGTTCTTTCTCTATCCTACACACTTTATCCATTGCATAGCCCCTTGAGCCTATAAATTCGTTTCATTTAAACCCAATTGGTGATCATCCCCCACACTAGGGCAAGGCAAAAGGCAAATGTTCAAGTAGCAGAATCTCGAGTGCCGACAAAAAATGAAAACTCCTCAAGAACCCAAATGTTAAAGCATTACATGGTTATTCAATGCATGCAGTGTGCCGAAAATTAAGGGGCATGAAAAAGCAGTGTGCCTGGTAAAAGCAAGGCCAATGCCCATAGAATATGAAAGAAAGAGTCAAAATGAATGATTATCAGTGGAAAAAAGGGTGTTTTCCTAATGGAGTAGTACTCAAAGAGCTCAAATGCCGAGTTTTATGGTACTTATGAGGAAAATCTCAATGATGAAGAAGAAGACCGGTGACAATGCCAAGATGATCACCAATTCTCATTCCCCTATACACTTTTTTAGCCTAATGATCCATTCATTCCTCAACCCATGAACTTAACCTACGTTACGTCCCTTACAAAGTCTTCAGATTAGGGCACTAAAATTAACGTAGGAATTCAATTGCTTATAAGAATTGCTTGAAGAAGTGCGAGCAAGACCATTTCTATCTCATTTCGCAGGTTCCTTGACTTGTAAACCCGGAGGTGATTGCGAAGTATTGTTCTTTCATTAGCCTTTACTCGAAGAGTCCCTCTTTGTTGAGCCATTGACCAAGCCTATATTACAGTCCTGATAAAGACCTCTCAAATTGACAAGGTTGTACCGCTTGCGGGGATACTCGAATCCTTATCGACATGATGATGGTAAGATAGAGTGATTCCTATGATCCCACATTAATGGTTGGGACAAAATAGCCTTCTTAATGAGAGTGAGTGAAAGTCCTTTCTAACTGAAAGTCTCTCATTTGGTGTTCTTAAAAATCCATGTCATGAGTGAAAATTGTCTTAAACAATGATTCTCCCCAGTGGAAATTTGGTGGTGCAAATATGGTAAAACCATCATGCATAAATCTTGATTGAATGGTTAAAAGCTTCAGTGGACTTTGGAGTGTGCTGAATTACTTACTTTTCTGGCGAATCCATGTATTTTTGCTCTAATCATGTCTGACAGGTAATGTTTCCTTGAAGACCCAAGAGCTCCTAGCATTTATGTTGCCTTTCAGAAGCCTCGAGGTGAGAATCCTCCATGAATATTTGAAGTACATCCTCGATGTTCCGAAACTTCTTTCTACCAAGAGGTAAGTGACCTTCACGAATATCTCAGGTTTGTCCTAGGTATTCCCAAATTCTTGATATATGTCTCAAAACTTTTCGTTAAGCATTTCATTATGGATATGAATGCTTTCCAATTTTTTTCGTTATACCTTAGTCTGGATCTAGGTATTTCGAATCATCTTAACCCAATATTCATCTCACCTAACATTGAGTGTTTATTGGTTAAGTTCCCAAATTTTGACATCTCAATCTGGATCTGGATGTCTCAAAACTTTTCGTTAAGCATTTCATTATGGATATGAATGCTTTCCGATTTTTTTCGTTATACCTTAGTCTGGATCTAGGTATTTCGAATCCTCTTAACCCAATATTCATCTCACCTAACATTGAGTGTTTATTGGTTAAGTTCCTAAATTTTGACATCTCGATCCGGATCTGGATGTCTCAAAACTTTCATTAAGCATTTCATTCGGATATGAATGCTTATCAATCTTTCTCGTTATACCTTAGTCTGGATCTAGGTATTTCGAGCCCAAAAACTCTTGACATCTCAGTCTGGATCTGGATGTCTCGATTTAAACATTTCACTTTGGATGTGAATGTTTTTAATCTTTCTCGTTATACCTTAGTTAGGATCTAGGTATTTCGAGTCCAAAAACTCTTGACATCTCAGTCTGGATCTGGATGTCTCGATTTAAACATTTCACTTTGGATGTGAATGTTTTTAATCTTTCTCGTTATACCTTAGTTAGGATCTAGGTATTTCGAGCCCAAAATTCTTGACATCTCGGTCCGGATCTGGATGTCTCGATTTAAACATTTCACTGGATGTGAATGTTTTCAATCTTTCTCGTTATACCTTAGTTTGGATCTAGGTATTTCAAGCCCAAAACTCTTGACATCTCGATCCGGACTGGATGTCTTGATTTGAACATTTCACTTTGGACGTGAATGTTCAATTTATTACCTGTTAGGCTTTTCAAGGAACTTGAGTGAGAATTGGGTACTTGTGAAGCAAATGGGTATTTATCATGTACCTTAAGATGCTCTACAACACTGATTGGTGAGCAATTATAGGTACGTTATTTCCTTTCGCATCATGCATATGCATTAGCATTTCCATGCATCATATAAATTGCATTTAAAAAAAAAAAAAAAGAAGATGGAATTCATTTTCCAACAAAAAATCATTCATTGCACGTGCATGACCAAAATTTAGGTCTCAATTTGGCTTTGAAGGCAACCTCTGCGAGCTCACCTTCAAAGAGGGATAGCTGTTGACACCTAAATTTTGACTAATCATTTAATAATTAATTACATAAAAATTTAGGGATTAATAACCCCTAAGAAAAAATAATAAAATTGCATTTCATGTAGTCGCATTTGCATCGATACTAACGCAACAAGACGCGGCGGCTCGCGATCGAAGGGATGGTCTCTCTCCACTGGTCTGAACACGCAAAGGAGCAAAAGTCAAAAAAAAAAAAAAAAAAAAAAAAAAAAAAAGGAAGGAAGAAGCAAGTAACAAGCAAGAAAAGTCAAAAGTTGCGGCAACCCTACAGAAGGGAGGGACAAGTAGCCGTATAAGAAGCCCCAAGCATGAAGAAGAAATAACAATCCAATGTCCATTTTCTCCCCCCCCCCTCATTAATGCATGCACATGCACGCATGAAATGGGGGACGTGAAAATTCTACAGACGCCTGCAAGAAGATGGGCTGCATTTTTATAATATTATCCTTGCTGAAGAGCAGATCGGTGGCCACCATATTTGAAAAAGAACCGAACGTGAACAACAAGGAAAAGTTATGGCTGCCTCCTGTTCACTGCCTCCTGTTCACCTGTTCACACTAAAGGCGGTGGGACGCCTATAAATAAGCAAGGATCCTCAGTTAAAAGGGAGAGGAAAAAATTGCCGAGAGAAGTTTTGTGAGAAATTGTAGAGAAACACACCAGTGGAGAGAAGGGGAAGAGATTAAAAAAAGAGGGTTTGTCAGAGAGAAAAGTGGGGGGTGCTTCCCCTTTCGGACAAGAGAAAAAAGAAGTCGGGGGGAGGGTATTAAAAAAGAAAGTGAAGTCAGAGAGGGCAACAAAGAGAGAGAACGTGCAAGAAAAATAATAAAAAATGGGTTGTCTTCTTCCCATGGTGTCTTCTTCCTAGGGGGCTTCGAGCATCCGTTTGACGCCCAAAACGCAACAACCTGCCACCGATTCCATCATTCCGACGATCCGAGAACGTAGACGCTGCAGCAACCTTCTGCTATCTTCCTGCTCCCGGCGAGTTCCGAACGCCGCTGCCGCTATAGTCCCGTGCCTCCGCTCGTCGGCCTCCTGCAGCCCGAAGCTTCGAGCAACGCCTGCAACTCTCCTCACCGCGGCTGCTGTCTCGCGGTCGCCGGAGCTCCGCCTTGCCACGTCACCGTACCCACACCGCACCACCGCTCCGCTTCCACCGCATCTCACCCCGCTGTCCCTGCTCTTGTGCCCTCTGCCGGAGTCTCTGCTCCACCTCCGACTCGGCAACACCGC
Organism: Eucalyptus erythrocorys; assembly: GCA_014182555.1. Classification (NCBI taxonomy): domain Eukaryota; kingdom Viridiplantae; phylum Streptophyta; class Magnoliopsida; order Myrtales; family Myrtaceae; genus Eucalyptus; species Eucalyptus erythrocorys. The sequence goes on from CM024602.1 coordinate 50,891,262, forward strand.
CCGCGACGAAGCCCACTGTTAACCTGCATCCGTGACCGCCCATGTCGCCCACCGCACACGTCCATTGCCCAGGAGCCAAGGACCCGCTAACCCCTTGACGCGCACACGTGATTTGACGCTACCGCCTAATCCCTGTGCCTTGCTGTCCGGAGCTTCTGCCGACACTGATCCGCCCGACACTGGTCCTGCTTGATCCGCGACGCCCGCACTCGGAGCCCCTGCCGTGCCCGATCTCGCCATCCACTCCGCTCCCCCTGCTCGCTCGAATCTCTACGAGCAGCGGATCGGGTGACTCGACGACTAGGTGCCCCGTCCGTGACGCCCGGAGCCGCGCTCCGCGTCCCCGTGTCACCTGCAGCCGCCCTTGCCGGATCCTCTTTGCCGGATTGATCGCCCGGCTTCCTTGGAGATCCACGAAATTTGTGGAGAAAGGAAGAAACAAACAGAAAATAAAAAAAATCATATTAGGTAGTTTATTATTATTAGGGAAAAAATCACCAAAAATCCTAAACTATGCACAAAGTGACAAAAATACCCCAAACTTTTTTTTGCACCACCAAAAACCCCCAAGTTTGCCATCTGTGACACATTTACCCCATTGAGGGTATTTTCATCTTTTTATTTGTTTTTTCTTTTTTTTCTTTTCTCTTCCCTCCGTCGGCTCCGGCGGAGGGAAGCCGGCGTCCGGCGAGGGCTGCCCTCGCCGGCGTCGGCCCAGGCGAGGCTGCCCTCGCCGGCGTCGCGCGCGTGAGGGCCGCCCTCACCCGACGCCGGCGAGGGCGGCCCTCGCTGGGCCGACGCCGGCGAGGGCGGCCCTCGCTGGGCAGCCGACGCCGGCGAGGGCAGCCCTCGCCGAGCGCCGGCTTCCCTCCGCCGGAGCCGGCGGAGGGAAGAGAAAATTAAAAAAAAAAAAAAAAAAAAAAAAAAAAAAAAAAAGAGAAAAATGTTTTTAAAAGAAAAATGACCAAAATGCCCCTAAGATTTAGGGTAAATGTGTCACGAAATGAAAGTTCGGGGTTTTTGTGTCATAAAAAATAGTTTGGGGTAAATGTGTCACGAGATGGCAAACTTGGGGGTTTTTGGTGGTGCAAAAAAAAAAAAGTTTGGGGTATTTTTGTCACTTTGTGCATAGTTTAGGGTTTTTGGTGGTTTTCCCTTACTATTATTATTATTTTATCTTTATTTTTTAGATAGTTTATAGTTTGTTTTTATGTAGTTTTCTTTAGTGTGATTATTCATTGATGCGTGATTGAAATTGCCCATGTGAAATAACCCCTCAAATTAGGGATTGGGAGTCCGGTTTTCGCGTCCGAAATCCGACTCACAATCTCTTGTAAAAATCGACAATCCAATCTCATGCCCGAGATTCGATTCGTGATTTAATTTAAAATTGGCCAACCCGATCTCCTGCGCGAGATATGGTTCGTTAATTTTGGGTATTAATTTTATCTTGATTAGATTAACTGTCGTGTTATTTGAATTAATTTTATTTTAGTTTGCATAAAAAAAATTCAAAAAATGCAAGTTAGATTAGGTTTAGGGTTAGGGCATTTAGTTATTTCGTTTCTTTTAAAAAACAAAACAAAAATCCAAAAAAAAAGCATTCCTTTAGGATATTAGTTTTTCTTTTAGTTTTTTCCTAGAGTTGCACGTGTTAATTTAGAATATGATATTAGAATAGGATTTTAAATTTTTATAACAAAAAAATTCCAAAAAAAAATAAAATAATAAATTCAGGATTTTTTTTTTTTTTGTATGTTGCATGATAGTTTTTTTTAATGCATGTTTTAGAATAGATAACGTGTCCCTTTAGTTTTTCACTTTAATTAGTTTTTTTGTAGTGATTTTAATTACGAATTTTCATAAAAAAAATAACAAAAAAAATCATTATGCATATTAGAATAGAATGGCATGTCTCATTTTAAATTAGTTTCAATTTTTAGGATAGATTGCATTTTTAGGAATAGAAATATCATGTGCACGTCATGTAGGATTAAGTTCATAAAATGCATGTCATGTAGAATTAGGCTCATTTAATTAAAAATTCCCCGTTATTATAATTAAGTCATTTTGATTTGCATATTGCATTAAGAAAACAAAAAAGAAATATTTTCATGAAGCTTAAAACACATTGTCATTTCATTAGATGCACTGCATGATTCTCATTGAAAAAAGTGAAAACAAAATTGAGAAATTCTTCTCGCTCGCTTTCTTGAGTGCTAAATTGGTGGATTGCGCACCCGCATGATCGCCTCACATGTTAGGGAAGTGAATTAAAATCAATTCAAGCTGTCTGCAAAACATTTTTTCAAAATTAAAAGAGAAAGGTACCGAAAGGGCGTTAGAGAAATCTAGCGTAACCAAGTCCCTGTACCCAAAATCTCTGGTTCGTAGGAGTAAAATAATTCTCCCATTATTTTGCTTAGGTGTCTAATTGATCTACCACAAACCGATTAGTGGCAACTCCTTTTTGCATACTAAATATTTGAACTTAAGTCGCGAGTTGGTATGGGCTTGGGAGAGCCTGAGCTAAGTCTAAGCTTAGCAATCCATTAGCCTAAAACTCTAGGTGGTGCACCTCGGAATTTTTAGGTCGCGACAACCCTTTAACATGAGAGAAGAACCAAATTTGCAAGAGTTCAGGAGGAGCATGGAAAGCTTTGTTTTTGTTTTCTTTAAAACGAGTAAGGGAGAGAAAAGTTTCAGTCAAGATGGCATTAACAAAGCCCTTTCCCATACATACCTCACGAACTACCCATGCCACAGAAGGGTTAATAGCGTTCCTACAATGTGGGAATAACACAAACCCGAAGAAAGCTAACGGGATGATCCTATTCTTTTGAAAAGATGGGACATTTTGAAAAAGCTCATTTAAGAATGAAAACGGGCAGGTCTTGCGATTGGCTTTCAAAACTTTTTTCATGTCTTCTCCTTTAAGTCTAAGGAAATCAGATAAGGTCGATGCATGCTCAGTCCCTCCATGTGGGCTAACTAACTCCAACACCAAGGGCTTTCCAATGGCAACACTGTATTCTTCCAGGGTTGGAGTGAGTTCGTAATCACCGAGTATGAATGTGCAAGTTTCGGGGCAACAAACATGCGCTAACGCTTGTATGACACCAGAATGAGTTTCTATCTCCAATAGGGGAAGTAAACGTCCCACATATGATCGCACCTAATCACTACCAGTTGGATCCAACCTATCCCACCCCGTGCGAAGCTCGGCTTTGGGACGGAGATGATGCGAAGGTCGAGTACCCCCATCGTATGATCAACCTAATTTGTTGTGGACTGACCAAAAGGAAAGTGAATAAGTAAATTGCAAAGAAAAGAATTCAAAAGAAAAAAAAAAAACAAAGAATTCAAAAAAAAAAAAAAAAAAAAAAACTTACCCTACTCATTGAGTGGTGATGTCAAGGCCATAGGCATGCGCATGAACAGTGGTTCAATTTCTACTCTAGACGGCCCAAAATGGAGCCATGGGATCACAGGACTAAACCAACAAGCTTGCGGCTAGGTTGTGTTACCCATGACTTTGGCTTCGTCAAAGGACTGACCCGTGTCGCATGCTCGCAGACCAGGGTGGGGACCTCTGACATCAAGAAAGAAATTTCCGGGTTAAGATGGGCGACTCGTACTACATGCTTGTAGTCATAGTGGTATCCACCTCAACACCATCCTAAGTAATCCTATGCGGCCTAGGTCCGACGGCAGGTTGTACACACTAAGGTTTAGTGCAATGCAAATGATGCATGCACAACAATTTATAGGCAAAACAATCTACAAAACAAAGGTGAGCAAGCACTTCCCTTTATACCTTCCATTCTGCAAAAACATTTAACACCTTTAATATTAGGGGCATACCTAGAATCTTTACTGCCAAACAAAATTACTTTTGAACAAGATTAATTTAGGCATAAGTCCTCTAAGGTTTAAAACAAATTTCCCAGTGAAGTCGCCAAGTTATCGTGACCTACCCTTGAGGGGAAAGAGTAGGTTTAAGGGTATTGCCTAAAGGACGAGCCTAAGGCCTATGATTAGGTGTGGGCTTTCCCAAGCCCATACCTCGCATGACATTGGGGTATTCTTAAGAATTTTACAAAAAGGAGTTACCACTAGCCTATTTGGGTCGGCTAGAAACCAAGTAAGGTATGTAAGTGTACCTCACTTCCTAACACAATTAGAGAGTCTAGGGTCGAGAACTTGATTACACTAATTGACTAATTAGTGCCCTTTCGATACCTAATCTTATTCATTTTAACAAAATGATTTTTTTTGGCAGGCAGTTTGGCTTGATTTTATAATTATCCACTAACATGTAAGGTGATCAAGCGGGTGCACAATTATTAAAGTAACAATCATAGCCACCAAAATCCTAATTACAATAAAATTAAGCACATGCAATTAACATAATTAGATATGCAAATTATACACATGATATAATCAAAAAACAAGCAAACAGAGGTCTAATTACCCAAAGAATGCAAAATATAGCTATTCTTAACCAAACCCTACACTTTTCGGGATTTTCAGAATTTATCTTTTTAATCTTTTTATTTTTTTAAATATATTAATTGACTAGTTTTTAAAATTTTTTTTTAGTTAATTTTTTTTAAAAAAGTTTTTTTTTTATAATATTTTTTTGCCGGATCGGGTCGAATTGGGTTGAGTCTCGACCCGAGTTCGACCTAGTCAAGCCCGGTTGGACCGGTCCGGCTCGACCGGGTTTGACTTGATCGGATTAGGCCCGACCATCCTTGGTCGGGCCTAAACTTGGCCCAACTTGGGCCCAAGAGCCGAGCCCAAGCGAAAATGGGAGTCAAGTGGGCCAGACTTGTGATCTGGCCCACTCGGCTAGCATCCCCTTGGTCGCGACTACCCAGTTGTGACCTGGGGTGCCGAGAAGGTGCCTACCGGTGACGGCGTCGGGGTGGCCAGGCAGGGGAACGGCGCGGCTTCCCTAACCATGACGGCGTCCCTCCGGCAGCAAGGGGCCCTAGGGTTCCACACGGAGGAGCTTCAGGGGGGAAGAGCCCATTCGGGCATTATGGCAAACAAGTGGAGGGTATGGGCGAACCAGGGGGCTCCCAACCTAAACGAGACTCAAGGCAGCGGCGGCAATGACCAACAAATAAGCAACAATAAACGGGGACCTAAAGGGGGAACCTATGGAGGCCAGAGCTTGCCCAAAACGGAAGGGACGAGCTCTAGCAGGCTTTACTTTGATAATGCACACCAGGTGTTCGACGTAATACCAAACTGAGCCCAACGGGAATGGCGGCTTGGAAAACGCATCGGCGGTGGCGGTGGTGACCTGGATTCGCGTCAGCAGCGGTAACAACGACCGGTTCTCCTCCCTCATCCTATTTCCTCTCTCTTTCACTCTCTATTCACTCTCCTTCCTCCCTCTCCCCGCTCCCTATTCTGCCTCCTGGACTCCGGCAGAGTCGAAGGCGGTCGGCAACTCCGACAATGATCGACGGCAACGATCAACGACTTCAAGGTGTCTCTTGCTCCTCTCCTCCTCTCTCTTTTTTCTCTCCTGAGCTCACCCTCTGTCTCTGTTCCTTTTCTCCCCCCTTCCCTCCCTCTTTTACTTGCCTTTTCTGACTGTTCGGCTCGCGCGCGTGCCCTTGGTTGACCAACCAGCGGCCTCTGCCAGCTGGCTCTCACTCGACCATTCCAACGCTCGCCTGCCCTCGTGAGATGATGCTGTCCCCTCTGCCTTGGTGGCCTCTGCTTTCGGCTTCGCCAACTCCCTGTGCAAACGATAGCTGGGGAAGAAGACAAAGGCGTGGGTTGGGCCGAAAGGAAGAAAGGGGGCTGGGCCACGCGGGGGGGAAAAGAAAGAAATGAAAGAGGAAAAGAGGGGGAGGGGCCCAGGCCCATGCGGGAAAAGAAGAGGAAGTGGGGGTTGGGCCGGCGCGGCTCTTCTCTCCTTTCTTTTATTTTTTTCTTTTTTTTTACACATATTTTTAATCAATTTTTTCTTTTTCTCTTTTTTTTCATCATTATTTTTTTTTTATGTGCTTGAAAATATAGACTAGGTGTCAACACATGATTTTAAATTACTCTATACAAAGTCCCTCTTTGTATTCAGCTTGATCCCTTCTGATGACATGAAAATGACAAGGACTAGTACCTTTGAGGAATTTTTTTTAAATGGATTAGTTTTTGGTGCGAAAGTTGCTTATATCTTCCTCTTTTGCTTTTTGATGGATGTTGTCATGTCGCTAGTAATCAACTAGCTATATGAATGATATCGTGATAAATATAGCTTGTGAAGAAATTAAGAGTTGTGTAAGTTGCGTCACACATAAAAGAAAGATGAAATAGCCATTGAACCAATACTATCAGTTCTTACATGCCAATCAAAACTAAATAGAGAAAGGAACAGGTTTGACTTTAAACACGCTCATTTGAACTTTCGTCTCTTGCACTGCCCCAGATAAACACGCTTGTTTGGCTTTTCAAAAGGAATAATGAAAAACTAGAATGGGATTCTGAAAGCACTTCTTTGCACTTGCTACGGACTTCCGTCTCTGCACCTTGCATGACCACAGGCCAAAGCAAACGCCTTAGATAGCAGATCATAAACATGGCAAGATATAGAATCGTTTCCATCGGAGAGAATTATCAAGTACTAAGAACTCATCAAAGATTCCTTAACGGGTGCTCGATACGGTCGTATTTGACTCGGCGTTCCATATTAACGCTTTGCGATTGGAAGACTGAGGAGCTAAAGAGGGCTAGCTGGATTTTTGTTGGGTATATTTGATATAGTAAAATGGATGTGCAAAACCCGAGCGTCGGCAATGCTGGCTTGGCTTATGGGGGGGCGCTGAGATTTGGCTCAATGAAGGCTGGTTTACAGGCACGGATGTGGATTATCGCCAGGAACTTGTAGGCGCGGCTATGGACGATGACTTCAAGCAGTGGACGCCTGGACAGTGGAGATCTCAGACAGCGGCAGGTTGCTCGCTGGGCGTCGGACTAAAGCACGATGGTGGGGAGACTGATGTTACTGGAATCAACCGTGGAAGGTGATGCAAGACGCTCTGCTTGACGGAGATTCGATGGCGAGGCTGATGCAGCAAATCTCTATTTCCTTTCCCATTACCGCAATCATTCATCCGGCTTGCTCCTCTTATTTTTCTTTCTTTATTTCTCTCACTTGCTGCACTTGAAAACATTCCACGAATCTCTCCTCTTGGCTGGCCGAAAATTTGCTGGATTGATTGGTCTTCTTGATTTGCTTCCTTATCTCCAATGCCATGCGCAGAATCTATTTGCCCCTTTCCTCGCATCACGGGCGTGATTCATAGTAGAGCATGTTTTGAAGATATTTGCTAATATGGGTGCCGACTGAAGGTATTTCCCTGGCTTCTCAAATTCAAGCATGATGAAGCTATATTAGATTCAATTTATTGGATGCGGACATGCTCTATAATGTCTAAATGCCTAAAATGCAATGCAAAAAATTATCTCTTGTTTGGGGGATGATTTTGATCCCAAAATTTTGTTATGCAATGAATGACTAAAAGTGTAACCGAAATTTAGATGTCAACAATCTTTTTATTACCTTTAACAATTCTTTCATTTCTTTCCTCTTTATGTTGTTTCTATCTTCTTACAATCATTAATTAGGCTTATTTAATTTTAAGACTTGATATCATTATGCAGTGGGATAAAATAATAGTTAAAATCGCATACTTGCAATTGCAAGGGACGGTGATGGGACCAAAAAACTTGCTCCACATAAAGGGGAGAAGTACACTAATGGTGCCATAAGTTGTGTACGGCGCTCACTTTGGTGCCAAAAGTTTCAATCGGATCACTTAAGTGCCAAAAATTTTGAAAAACGCTCACTTTGGTGCCAACGCCGATCTGATCGTCCAGAAATTCACGTGGCGTTTTTTTATTGGTTCCGTACGCTGATGTGGCTCGCCGGAGTTTGAGACCACGTCAGATTTTGGCCGGAATCTTTCGCTGGTGGCCGGAATCTTTAGCCGGTGGCATCAAAGTGATCATTTTCCTCCGATTTGGCACTTAAGTGATCCGACGGAAACTTTTGGCACCAAAGTGAGCGACGTACACAACTTATGGCACCATTAGTGTCCTTTTCCCCCACATAAAGCTTGAGGTGACTGATTGTAATGTGGATTTGTATGCGCTTATTTCCTGAAAAAACTTATTGTTTCTAAAAAATATTTTTTGAAAAATCATTTTTCTAGAAAATGATTAGTTTTCCTTTATTTTGTGATATATGATTGAAAAAGTTTTCAAGTGTTTGGATTTTATTTGGAAAATGATCTCAATATCCTGACTTTATTTTAAGCTAAAAAAATGAATTTTTGAATAATTTTATTATTTCTTTTCTTTTCTTTTTTTCCTTCTTCTTCCCTCCACCGATCTTTGAGCCTCGATGACGGCTAACTTGGCCTACCTTGGATGAGTTTTTGCCTCGTCGGCCTCGAGCGAGCTTGACCTTGTCACAGCGAGGCTAACGAGGCTTTAGCTTGAGGGGATGAGGTTAGTGATTGGCAGAGGGAGGAAGAAGGAAAAAAAAATGAAAGAAATGAAAACGAAAAAAGAAAAAGAAAAAGAAGTGAAAAAAGCTTAGGGGGTTCCCGAAAAACACTTTCCCTCAAATAAACTGGTGAAAATTCGAAAAATGGATTCCCGAAAAACACTTTCCCTCGAACAAACCACCCTTAATATAATTAGAGAGTCTCACTCCATTTTCTCTTTTCCTCCTAACAGTCAAACTTGTTCCTTTCTCTCTTTAGAGTGCGTTTTTTTTTTTCAAACAAAAAACTCAATGATATAGGAAGATACTTTCCGGTAAAACATCTTTCAGGAATACAATTAGTTTTACTTTATTTGGTGATATGTGATCAAAAATGTTTTTTGTTGATATTGTTGGAAAATGATTTCAATCTCATAACTTTATTTCATGCAATTATTTTTTAAATTCGAATTTTTTATTTTATTTTCATTTTTAAAAATGGAATTTTTTATTTTATTTGTTCTCTTTTCTTTTTTTCCTTTTCTTTCATTTCCTTTTTCTCCCTTCCTCCGCTTCTACCAGCCGACCATGACCACAGGCAAGCTTTGCCTCATTGGGATCGGGCAAGCCACAAGCTCATCGGCCTTGGCTTACCGTGGGCTCAACCAATCTAGGCGAGCTGTGAACTTGTTAGCCTCATGGAGCTTGGGCTAGCAAGCTTGGGTTCACCTAGATCGGTCGAACCGCAAGCTCGCTAGCCTTGGCAGAGCTTGGGCTCACCTGGATTTGGTGAGTCACAAGCTCATCGACCTCAACAAAACTCAGGTTGGGCGAGCTCAAGCTTGCTTGGATTAGTCGAGTCTCGAGCTTACCAACCTGCATATTGGCTGGTCACCATCGACGGAGGAAGAAGGGGGAAGAAGGAGGAAGAAAAAGAGAAGAAAAAAGGTAAAATAAATAATAATTAAAAATTCAATTATTTAAAATAATTAAAAATTCAATTTTTTAAATTGTTTTATAAGAATAAAATTTTCATTGACCAATGACCTAACACTAAGAAAACATTTTGGAAAATGTTTTCCAATTATTTTAAAGGGGAAATTGTTTTCTTGAATTTGAGTTGTGATGGGAATGTATTTTTTTGCTGACTAGGAAAACATTTTCGATTAATTCATTCTTTTAAATGAACCAAATGCCGGAAAATGAGAAAAACGTTGAAAAAAATTTTTTGCGAAAACAACGCACTTTGATTAGCATTTAAGAACTAATAGAATTTGGCTATCTCATCTTTCTTTTAGGTGTGACACACAACCTAGACTACTCTTGTTAATTTCTACATAAGCCATATTGATCAGGATACTATTTAGATAGCTTGTTGTTTACTAGCGACATGACAACATCTACCTAACTCGTGTTTTTTAAAGCTGTTTTGGGCAAACAAGACAATTCAAGGAATTTGGTGCCTTAAACTTAGAATAATATGACAAATCTAAATTAATGTCTCTTCGGAGAGGCAAGTGGAATTCTCCACAATGTTTCTAACGATTTTTACTATTTCTTGCTTTTAAAATTTTACAGGACTTTTCTTATACGCAAAATTCTTAAAGTGTTCTTAAATATATAAAATTAATATAGGATTGAAAATTTAAAAATTGTATTAATTTTATTACAATAGTTAATAAGCGACTTTTGTTTTACTATGAGAAATCAAAACGCAAGTGCGTTAATAAAAAAGTTAGTAGATGCTTGTGATGGTGAGAGTCGAAGCCCTACCTAATAATAAGTCAATGAGTTAGGACACACGTCATATATCCATGCATCATTCAATTTAGTCAACAGTTCACATTTTCAAACAGCCAATGAAGAGAAATCTAAGAATATTATAAAGAGAAATTTCGAAGGTTATTAATTGATGAAATTTGTCAACAAGTTGGCTCTTCCATCGGTCATTGCCGTGTAATGACTAACAGTTACGGTCCAAAATTATGTTTTGGAAATGCTCAAACATACAAAGCGTATGGTCTTATCCTTTCCCTATCAACTTTTAGTTTTTGCATTGATATGAACGCTCCAAAAGAAAAAAATTGCCATGCACAGAAGTAACATCCCCCATATACAATGTATCAAAACTCGATAGGGAAAGAGAAGACCTGACTTTTTCTTATTCCCATGGAGGAAGAGACATTTTCTTAGACTCTAGAATCCTAAGTTAATCTTTCGGAGATAATTTGAAAAGTAAGAGCAGCTCATTTTGTGACAAGAGTTCCCCAGTCTCCAGCTCAGAGTATAGCTTGTCTTCTCGATGATTGCTGCCTGACGAGTAAGAGCTAGGGCGCAATATTAAGTTTTGGAATTGTTCAAATATAGAGTTAAATAAGAAGTCTCTTTCTTCGTGGAAGAGAGAGGTTAGGTCTTCTCCTTTCGCTATTAACTTTCAATTTTTGCACTAATCAACGCCCCAAAAGACGATTTGCCGTGCGCAGAAGTAACATCGCCAATGTACCAAAGTATAAAAATCAATTGGGAAAGGAGAAGACCAAGACTTTTTGTTTCCCACGGATTATTTGGAAAGTAAGAGCAGCTCTTCTGTGACAATTGTGCACCAGTCTCTGGCCCACAATGGCCTGTTTTTCTGGACGAGCAGCGATGGAAGATTGAAGAAATATATGTCAAATAAATCGTGCATTTGGAAAATTTAAACGCGCTCCGCACCGCACGAAGACTTCGTCACACGAGGATTTGTCGTGGAATCGTCTCGCGAAAGTCTCCAGGACTTGCCGATGTTAACTCCACAGCTTAAAATAAGCGAATAATTACAGTCACTTGACTAAAAAAAGGAAAAGGAAAAATAAAATTCTTGATGATGATAATTTTCCACAAATGCGTATCAATCACAATCAGGAAAATTGTCTAAAAGCCTTCAACTTATTACACATTTGCCAATTCAGTTATAAATATTTTAATTTTGCCAATTCAGTTATAAACATTTTCACTTCTTATCAATTCGGTCTATCCGGCCAATTTTGATAGGAGATTACCAAAGTGGATGGCATATAGCACTTTTTAAATAATAATTTAATAATAAATTGAAATCTTAATGAATTTTTTTGGCTTTTTTTTTTTTTTTGGGAGTTCGGATTTGGCCGGCGTCAGCCACAAGCGAGGGCCAGCAACCCTAGCCAGCCATAGGCGAGGGCCAGCCGATGCTCACCAGTTTTAGGCGAGGGCATTGTGCCCCTTGAGAGCTTTGGGCAAGGGTTGCAACGCCCTCATCGGCAAAGGTGACGGGGTGCCAAGCGAAGGCCTCAAGCGAGGTCGCCTCCTTGCCTGGGGTTGGGGAGTGTCACCAACTCCTCGCTTGGCCAAATTTAGTGAGGTCGTTGCGGGGTGAGGGCTTGTGTGCCCTCACCTTTGTCGGTGAGGGCATCGTGAGCCTCACCTAGAGTTGGCAAGGGGCGCAATGCCCTTACCTAGAGCTAGCGAGGGTTGGCTTACCCTTGCTTGTGGTCGGTGAGGGTCGCCGGCTCTTGCCTGTGGCTAGCGAGGGTTGGCTAGCAACTCTTGTCGACCAAATCCGAAAAAAATAAAATAAAATAAAATAAAATATTAATAACATATTATTTTAAAAGTGCCACATCAGCGTCAACCGTCCACATCGATAATTTCCAACCAAAATTGGCCGAATGATCTCAATTGGCAAGAAGTGAAAAAATTTATAACTGAATTGGCAAAATGTGAAAAGGTTTAGGACCCGATTGACAAAATTAAAAAGTTTATAACTAAATTGATAAAAATGCAATAGGTTTAGGACTATTTTTCCTTTCACAATCCATATTAGTTGGAAATTCTAGCCGAGAAAAAGGAAAAAAATATCTGCATGTGACGTATCTTTTCTTAATTTAAAAGTATATAACGTAATCTTATTACAACATCTTAATTTTGTAACACAACAATTATAAAAGTTGATATTTTACCTCTTTGAAGCTAGTTAATTAATTATTTTGAAGCTACCACTCACTCCTTCTTAGAATGTATATATGTAGTCTAGAAACAGGAAAATACAAATTTTCAGAGTATAAAATCCATCCACCTCGAAACACATTTCATGCACAAAATCCCCAGCACAAACCATTCTGCTCTTGTTGATTTTTCTTCTTTCTCATTCTCCTGTTTTGGGGTTGTGATCTCTCCCCCACTGCATATGCTTACCGCTGATTTGCTTGACTTCTCGAGTCTTGGCAATGTAATGAAAGCACCCAGCATCTATCAATGACGCAGTCGAAGTTGACAGGCAATAACAAATTCTGATGCGACCTATTGTGCTACATAAGAAATTATCGAGGAAACTAACCCCATTGACTTCACATTTACCTGAAACTTTTAGTCGACCATCAAAAAATTCTGAAAATCAATTTTAGACTCTCAAAGTCCTTTTACCTAGTAGTGATCAGATCTTGGATCATATCTGTGGTTTTACTCTGAACTTGAAACATAATTTACCAAAATTATGTTTTCCATTGTGTAGATTCGGACATTGCAAATTTCGTTCTTTTGCTAGAAATAGGTTGGTTATTTTTGTTCTTTTCAGATTTCAAATTGAAACCTGAACCGACTTAAATCAACAATTTCTTATTAGGGTAGGTCAACCGGTTCGAAACAGGTTAATTTGTCGATGGACAGTCACATTTGTTATATCTAATTAACGCCCTTATGATAGTGTCTTAAAAGATATTACACTCATTAATTCTATATATTCTAGAACTAATCTATGGAAAGGAAACATTATCTACTTATGTGTGGTATAATCGTTAGAGTACAACGTAAGCTCTCCAATCAGCAACACAATACTGCTATTCAATTTCCCATAGGATAATTTGAAAAAAAAAAAAAAAAAAAACTTTTAAGTTTTGCCCCAGTCTTCCAACCATCAAAAATCGATTCGGAAAGGAGAAGATCAGACTTTTGTTTTCCCACGGAAGGAGAGACACTGCCTTAAACTAGAATCCAGAGAATCTTTTCAGAGACTATTTGAAAAGTCAGAGCAGCTCTTTTTGGATAAGAGTACTCCAATCTGTGGCTCCCAATGGCTTGTTCTTCTCGATGAGTAGCCACAAAAGATTCAAGAAAAATATGTTGAATAAATCACGCATTTGGAAAATGTAACCGTCTCTGCACTCCACAAGACTTCGTCGCACGCGGAATTATCATTGAAATATCTCATGCAAGTGTCTAGGACCAGCCGATGTTAACTCCGCAGCTTGAACTAAGCCGATAACTACAGTTACCTGACCCAAAAGAAAAACGAAAAGGAAAAATCCGTCTTACTTCTCCTTATATACCCCTGAACCCATCGGATCAATTCATCGAGGAAAAAAAAAAAAAAAAAACATGGAGAGAGTCGAAGGAAGAACCATGGTCATCCATGAGTTTCTTTTAAAAGTTTTGGTGCTTGGGATCATCATATTGGGTCCATACCACAGTCACGCAGCAGAAGCTGATTATCCAATCACGAAGCCTGGATGCCAAAGTTCCTGCGGAAACCTCTCGATTCCATATCCCTTTGGATCGAGCGACAGCAGTCCTGATTGCCACTTCAATTTTTCATCCTTTATTGTCTATTGTGACCACCTTACCGACCCTCCTACACCTTACCTTCGGAACAGAAGCTCTGACTTGCAAATAAGTGACATTTCTGTCACGGATCACGAGATGCGGATATCACTTGGGGTCAGTCGGGACTGTTATAACTCTTCCGGATATGATGGGTCTTCGAGCTCTTATCAGTGGCTCACCCTAGCTAAATTCCCCATATCCAGCACCAAGAACAAGTTCACCGCCGTCGGTTGCGACACGTTGGCCTACTTCCAAGACGGCGGTAAGAAATTCACTTTTGGGTGTGTGTCTTTGTGCAGCAACATTACGAACGTGAGTAACGGGTCATGTTCCGGTATTGGATGTTGCGAGACGAGCATCCCTACAGACTCCTTAGACTACCAAATCTCCTTTCAGAGCTTTTACAATCATGCCTACGTCCTGGATTTCAGTCCTTGTAGCTATGCCTTCGTCGCCGAAATTGGATCCTACAACTTCTCAGTTGGCGACTTTGAGCAACTTAAATCTAGAAATTCCACCCTAGTTCTCGACTGGGCAATAGGGGACCGCACTTGCGAAGACGCCATGAAGGACCCCACAAGCTACATGTGCACCCAGAACGCCAAATGCACCAACGCGGAAAACGGCTCTGGGTACAAGTGCACCTGTTTAGAAGGTTACCAAGGCAATCCTTACCTAGAGAATGGTTGTCATGGTACGTTGATAACAGCAACATTATTTGACTTGTCCTTCATATTATTATGATCCAATGAGATTAGATACATTTGATATGTGTGTGTTACTTATGTAGATATTGATGAATGCGCGGATCCAGTGAAGTACCCATGTGAGGGAAAGTGCAATAATACTGAGGGGAATTATACATGTTTATGCCAAAGGGTTATCATGGTTATGGCAAGAAGGGCGGTGAAAATGGACGAGGATGCATTGCTAATCCATCGTATTTGATGAAGATTTTGGTTGGTAAATTCTTTGATCTTACTCGGTGTGCCTCCCGCTTGAAACATACTATCCTAACTGATTTCGAGAATAAATAACTAAATTTCAGTATGATTTATGAGAAAAATTAACTATTCACATCTTCGCCTGATTTTTCTTCCATTATTTCCCTCACTTGGAAAAATTCAAAATGAAACTTTTCTATATCAATTTCACTGAAGTTTCTATGCATAAGACAATTGAGATTATCTAACGCATTATGTAAATCACACGTTACTAATTACATCACAATTGAGCTTTCTTAAAATTCAGAAGTATATTAATTTCACTGTTGTCAATGTCTGTACTCTAGCATTTTTTATTTTCATTTTTTGACTCGGTGACTTGGGTTATGGCTATATGCGAGTACATTTTCCGTCGATTGAGATCACCTTGCGAATATTAATATCTCTGCTGCACGACTTGTAAACGCATCATCTTCGGTGCTATTAATCCTATATCATAGCGTGGACACGCAAGGTCCGCTGATTGGATTTGTCAAAATGATGACTCGGATAATCTCACAAGTCACGAAATTGCCATTTGTGTAGATAGGTATAGAAGACTTGGAACATGTCAATGATTTGGTCAGCGGCCTTCTTGCATCATAAATCTTAATTATATTATCGAGAATGGTAAAACAAAGCTCGAACTAGATAGAGAACTATGTGTCATCAGTGATCACCAAAAAATGATCTTAAAATAATACACTTACCTTTTAGGAATAATCACAAACTAAATCATAATCTCAAAGTCTCTCTTATCTCTCCCTCTCTGCCCACAAGCTCCATCAATTACCACCTCTGTTGCTCGTAGCCATCACCAATGGCGAAGTCGGAACTGGGCGCGGCCGAGACAGCCAGCACTACCACCACAAGTCTCCCTCTGTGGGCATAAGGGCGCGCCCATGTGGAGGGCATTCGTGTGAAAAATACACAGTTATCTCCAAATCTAGGATGCCGTTAGCTTTAAATATTTGCACAATTCTCGCACACAGTTATTAGCTTATTACTACCTGTGACACATGTTAGAATAAATACAAACTAAAACTTAATGATCCCGATTTATCAATCCAGATAAATTCATACAGAATTCAGGATCAATTTGCGAAAACGTAAAGATCAACATACCTCCAGCCATTGATGAAATCTGCAAAAACGGAAAGCCTCAAAACCTTTGATGGATCCACACAGCACGATCAATCTGCAATATGGAGAACTGTATGTCCTGTTCTACTAGCCAATACCCCTCAAACCTGATGGTGTATTTTTCTGTAGTGATAGGGTTTGAACTAGACGACCTGACGTTTATATACCGTTTATTATGTTACCGATATCTTCCATCAAGACCGTTATGGTAACATATTAACGAGCAAATATCACGAAATACACGTGGGTGATAAATTAGGTAATAATATCGGAATTTATTGGGAATACCAATAAGTGGGATCATATTTAGAATAATAAAACTTGATCCCAATAATCCATCAAATGAATTATTAACCCAAACCCACATAAACTTCATACTGAAATAAAATACATGAATCACGGCGATAAGTCCTCTTAGAGCAAGTATTGTCTTCCGTGTATCACAATGTATTTCATCAGCTCATATGTGATCAAAAAACTTAATGAATAAACCTCATGTTTACTCCAGGTCAAACACAATTGTTTTTCTCAGAATTATTGAATGTATACAACTGTATTGAGAAAAACATTGTAAATAAATAAAAGTCTCATAAATTCTTCCATATAAGAAAAATTTACATGATTGGACCAATGCCCATTCTAAATACATGATCCTTATAACTCATTGGTGGCATGCCTTTAGTTAAAGAATCAGCTATCATCAATCCAGTGCTCACGTGTTCTATGACCACTTTCTTTTCTTTAACACGTTCTCTGATGGCTAAATACTTGATGTCGATATACTTGCTTTGACTACCACTTTTGTGGTTCTTAACCATAAAAACTGCAGCCGAATTGTCGCAAAATATTCTTAATGGCCTAGCAATGGAATCCATAACTCTAAGCCCCAATATGAAACTTTTCAACCACACACCATGTGAGGTGGCCTCAAAACAGGAAACGAACTCTGCCTCCATAGTGGAAGTGGCAATCAAGGTTTGTTTTGCACTCCTCCAAGATACAGCTCCGCCAGCAAACATAAAAATATATCCCGATGTTGATTTACGGGAATCAACGCAGCCAGCAAAGTCTGAGTCCGAATAACCAACTACCTCCAAATTGTCCATCCGTCTATACATAAGCATATGTCCCTTAGTTCCTTGAAGGTACCTCATCACCTTCTTTGCAGCTCTCCAGTGGTCCATACCTAGATTACTTTGGTATCTTCCTAACATTCCCACAGCAAATGCTATGTCAGGTCGAGTGCAAACCTAAGCATACATCAAGCTTCCGACAACAGAAGCATATGGGATGTTCTTCATTTGTTCCCTTTCAAAATCGTTCTTTGGGCATTGGTTTAAATTAAACCTATCACCCTTCACAATCGATGCTATACTTGGTGAACAATCTTTCATCCGAAACCTCTCTAAGACCTTATTGATATAAGTTTCTTGAGATAGTCCTAATATACCTCGAGATCTATCTCTATGGATCTTAATGCCAATGACATAAGAGGCTTCATCCATATCCTTCATATCAAAACTCTTAGAGAGAAATTGTTTCACTTCATATAACAACCCCTTGTCAATGGTTGCAAGTAAAATGTCATCTACATATAGTACAAGGAAACAAATTTTGCTCTTACTAACCTTCTAGTATATACATTGATCCACGACATTCTCTATAAAGCCGAATGAAGAGATGACCTCATGGAATCTTAAGTACCATTAGCGGGATGCTTGTTTCAAGCCATATAGCGACCTTTTAAGCTTGCATACCAAATGCTCACCAGCACTAGAGAAGAATCCTTCTGGTTGTTTCATATAAACCACTTCTTCCAATTTTCCATTGAGAAACGCCGTTTTCACATCCATTTGATGTAACTCCATATCAAAATGAGCAATCAATGCCAAAATAGTACGAAGAGAATCTTTCTTAGATACAGGAGAAAACGTCTCCGTGTAATCGATTCTCTCCTTTTGAGTAAATCCCTTGGCAACGAGTCTGGCTTTGTATCTCTCTATATTGCCTAATGAATCCTTCTTAATTTTGAAGACCCATTTACAACCAATGGCCTTCGCTCCATCAGGCAATTCTACTAAATCCCAAACTTCGTTTGATGCCATAGAATTCATCTCTTCCTTCATGGCATTGTACCATAAATTGGATTTATCACAGCTCATGGCTTGTGAAAACGTTTCGGGATCACTTTCAGCTCCAATATTATAGTCAGATTCCTGTAGATACACAATATAGTCATTAGGAATTGTTGATTTCTTTATTCTAATAGACCTTCTTAATGTTGCATCAACATCCTCCTGAGGAGTTTGTTGTTCAACTGGAAGCTCAACAGTATCTGGTAATTGCTGAACAGTTTGGTCTACTTGATCAATATCAGCAGGTTGTGGATCTTCAATGATCGGTTGCTCAACGACCGGTTGAACTGAAGGGGCGTTGTAAGCAATAATCAATTCAGTACCTGAGGTGGAAGGTTGAGTATCTGAATGATCTTCTTCGGGATAAAAGTCCCTGAATTGATCGCTCCCACTAATCAGGTCATTCTCAAGAAATTTAGCATTTCTTGATTCCACAAATCTAGTGGTGTGAGATGGACAATAAAATCTGTATCCTTTGGACTTTTCGGCATATCCAACGAAATACCCACTTATAGTCCTTGGATCTAACTTCTTTTCCTGTGGATTGTAGACTCTTACTTCAGATGGGCATCCCCAAACACGTACATGTCGCAAACTCAGTTTCCAACCTTTGAATAACTCAAAAGGTGTCCTTGGAACAGCCTTGGTTGGAACTCAGTTTAATATGTACATAGCCGTTTTAAGAGCCTCAATCCACAAAAACTTAAGAAGTTTGGAGTTGCTGAGCATACTCCGCACCATGTCCAATAATGTTCGGTTCCTTCTTTATGCGCCATCATTTTGGTCCGGTGAACCAGGCATAGTGTATTGGGCAATAATCCCATGCTCTTCAAGAAACTTCGCAAATGGACTAGATGCTTGTCCATCTTCAGTGTATCTACCATAGTATTCTCCACCTCTATCTGATCTCACGATCTTAATTTGTTTGTCGCATTGTTTCTCCACTTCAGCTTTAAATACCTTAAAGGCATCTAGTGCTTTGTGCTTATTACGAAGCAAGTAGAGATACATGAATCGTGAATAATCGTCTATGAAAGAAATGAAGTATCTCTGACCATTTGAGTTCATATTAGGACTACAAATATCTATATGTATGATTTCTAATATTTCTGTACTCCTCTTAGCACCTTTATTTGACTTGTTGTCTGTTTTTCCTTTATACAGTCCACACAAGTGTCATAATCAGTAAAATCTAGAGTATTAAGTACTCCATCATTTACTAGTCTCTTAATTCTATCCATGGAGATATGTCCCAATCTCCGGTGCCATAACATAGAGGAATCCTCATTCACAACACTTCGTTTTATACCAGCATTATCATGAACGTGCATCGCATTATTAATGGCATTGTCTTGTAAATTAATTTGAAAGAGACCATCAGACAAAATACCACTCCCAACAATTTCAGATTTATTCGATAAATTGAATGTTGAATCTGAAAATTCAAAGGAGTATCCCAAATGTACAAGTCTTGAAACTGAAATTAAATTCCTAGAAAAACTAGGAATATAAAAGGTCTTTTCTAAAATTAAAACAAAACCACTACTGAGAACTAACCTGCATGTTTCAATAGCTTCCACACGCGAGCGCATCTTATTTCCCGAATAGATGCCTTGTTCACTTTCCACTGGTTTCCACTGGTTCTGAAAACCCTATAAGGAATTTGAAATGTGAATTGTTGAACCAGAATCAATCCACCACGTGTTGTGACTCACATCAACCATATTAGTTTCATAACAAACACATGTGAGTTGGTTACCTTTCTTTTTTAGCCAGGCCTTAAATTTGGCGCAATCCTTCTTCATGTGCCCCTTCTTTTTGAGAAGAAGCACTTGGATTCCTTCTTAATGCCAGCTTGGGGAGGTAGAGGCATCTTACCTTTTCCCTTCTGCTTGCCTTGCCCTTTATACTTATCCTGTGTTGCCATATGAGCACTTTCTCCTTTCTCCATGAGTAGCCTCTCTTCCTCTTGAACACACATGGTCATGAGTTCATTGATTGACCATTTAATGATGTGTGTTATAAGAGATCTTAAAAGGGGCATACTCTTGTGGGAGAGTATTTAGGATATAGTATACAAGAAAGGATTCTGATATCCCAACCTCAAGATTCTTTAGCTGAGCTGCAATATCCCTCATTTTCATGATGTGCTCACGCACACCTTTTACACTGGTAAGCTTTAATGAGGAGAACTTCATAATTAGGGTCATGGCATGCGCCTTCTCTGAAGACTCAAATTATGCATCAATAGCCTCGAGCAATTCCCTGGCATTGTTATGCTGAATGACCGAACCACGAATGGTAGCAGAGAGTTTTCTCTTTATGTACATCACACTAAGACGGTTGGACCGCTCCCATTGAACATAATGAGTATGTTCAGCATGAGTACTATTCTCAGTAAGTTCAAGTGGTTCGTCTGATCTTAGAGCATAATCAAGATCCATGCACCCCAATTGAAGAATGACTAATTCCCTCCATTCTTTAAAGTTATATCCATTAAGCTCGGGAACAATTATACCAGAATTAATCGTAGGTGGTAAGACTGCATCATAATCAAATAAAACTTATGTATCAATATATTTGGGGCAAATAAACTTAAATCATATTTTACCAATGTAAAACATGTTATAAAATATGAATCGCATAACATCAAAAACTGCCTGTGGGCTAAGTTTCTAATTTAAATTGATTCATAATTACTTCACGATGAAACTATCAAATTATATTCCCTTCCTTAATCCCTATGGGTAAATTAAGAAAGATAAAATAATATTTCATCCTAATTAATCACATTAATATATTGAAAATTCATGTGGGATAAAATTCATAATATTAATGTGACTAATCACAATTATTGTCTTTTATTATATGTAATCCAAAGGCTCTTAATGTATATAATTTAATATAATCAAAGATGCTGTGGCTAATCTTTAATTAACTAAATATATACGGATCACTAAACATTTAATTTTATGAATAAATATTCATAAAATTGCACATAAGGGCATAATAGGAATTTCACACCCAAAGGGGCAAATCGTAGATTTTCATGCCCAAATGGGGCAAAACCGAATTTTAGGCGTCTAGGGCAGAATCGCAATTTTCCAAAAATGCGGAGGGCAGAAACGAGAAATCACTAGGCGCACCTGCTTCAACCTCTCGGGTGCGTGCGACGCAGTCCTTCGGGCGCGTGCGACACACGCGCCAGCTGCAGCCCTACTTTCGGGCCTTTTTTTTTTTTTTTTTTGCTTTTTCTGTCTCGACCAGAATTAAGTCTAAAAACCATATGTTCTATAAAACCCTAACCATCAAAATTTCATCACTTGATTAACCTCCGACAATGAGTAATATACCAAAAATTAAGGGTTTTTCTTCCTAATGGTAGTGTGATCAAGCAAATCCATCATCGCGTGGTCAAATTCTAAATTCCAATCCAAGCCATATATAACACGAAATTTACCCACATATAATTTAATGAAAATAAATTCCAAAAATTTCATCAAGACAGAGATTATAGACATGCTCTGATACCAACTGTTAGAATAAATATAAACTAAAACTTAATGATCCCAATTTATCAATCCAGATAAATTCATATAGAATTCGGGATCAATTTGGGAAACGTAAAGATCAACATACTTCCAGCCATTGATGAAATCTGCAAAAGCAGAAAGCCTCAAAACCTTTGATGGATCCACACAGCACGATCGATCTGCAATATGGAGAACTGTACATCCTGTTCTACTAGCTAATACCCCTCAAACCTGATGGTGTGTTTTTCTGTAGTGATAGGGTTTGAACTAGACGACCTGATGTTTATATACCGTTTATTATGTTACCGATATCTTCCATCAAGACCGTTATGATAACATATTAACGAGCAAATATCACGAAATACACGTGGGTGATAAATTAGGTAATAACATCGGAATTTATTGGGAATACCAATAAGTGGGATCATATTTAGAATAATAAAAATATATTATATATTATAATATTATAACAACACATTCTTTAATTCCTTTCCTCCTTATGCCGTTTCTATCTTCTTTTAGTCATGAATTGTGCTTATTGAATTTATGAAACTTACTATTATTGAGGGTCCGGATACAATGGCAAGGAAATCAGACAAAAGAAAAAAAAAAAACTTTTCTCCACTTGAGGCATGCGGTGGGTACGCAACATCTTTGCTAAATTTAAGCTAGGGCCGGAGGATGTAAATCTCACCCTCACCTCGCCCCATCTCTTTGCCATCCCCAACTATTTGCTTAAACTGCCTCCTTTCCCGAGCCTCCTTTCCCAAATGCAGTTAAATGGCAAAATGAAGAAAATGATTGATTAGATTCTGGACTTACATGCTCTTTTAATCTAATTCGGGTGGACAGTGTTCTCATTTTAAGAGGTAAAATAAGTGTAAACATACCCACAAATTTAAATAATCCTAATCCTTTCTTAATTCCTAAAAGTCAAACTTCTTCCTTTCTCTCTAATGTTTTGATTAGCATCTAAGGACCGATAGTAATGATTGAATGATTGTTTCGTCTTTCTCGAATGTGTGGTACACAACCTAGGTAACTTCTTCATTTTTTGCACAAGCCATTTAGATAGAAAGTCAATTACTAGCAATATGACAAAATTTATCCGAGGTGATACACGAGTCAAAGAGGAAGTTACACACAGCCTCTGTACCATATACTAAGCCATTTGAGAAGATGTCTTCAAAGTTACTAGTCCTTGCCATTTTCATGTCATCAAAAGGGATATAGCTAGAAATAGGGGTAGGACTTCTATTGAGTTATTTAAACTCATGCATGGTTGGACCGAAAAGTCTCTATATATGCATGCTTTGAGACATGGATTCGGTTGCATATGACCTAGAAAATTGTAAGCAAGTATACTGTAGTACCCTGGGCAAAGAAAATAAGCATTCTTGTGGTTGGTTCGAGTTTATACTTTATATCTTTTTTCTTGTTGATTAAACCCGTTAATTGATGACAATTTTTATATGCATTGGCCCTCGTGCTATTCTTTTTTCCGTAGATTAGCTTAACCAAATCCGTTGTTCTAATTCATACTCAAATTGTCCCAAAACTACTAAGTTTTAAAGAAAACCTCACCGTATAATTCTAGAGAAAGTTTCAAAGCGTGGCTGCTTTTCAAGTTACAATGACTCAGTGTGTGTGATTAATCAGTCTAAAATAAGTGGTGTTATACACAGGTGTTGTTGCGGGCATAATAGTGCTGCTATATAGTATAGGCTTTCTGTATTTCGGATACAAGAAAAGGAAGTTCATTAGGCTCAAAGAACAATACTTCAAGAAAAATGGTGGCTTGCTTTTGCAGCAACAATTACATGAACATGACGGAACCACAAAAATTGCAAAAATCTTCAGCGCTGAAGAGCTAGAGAAAGCTACCAACAATTATGATGAGAGTAGAATAGTTGGCCGAGGAGGATACGGTACCGTTTACAAAGGGTTGTTGCCAAAGAATGTGGTAGTTGCGATTAAGAAGTCTAAGCTTGTGGATCAGAGCCAAATCGAACAGTTCATTAATGAAGTCATTGTGCTTTCTCAGATTAATCACCATAATGTGGTCAAGCTTTTGGGATGTTGTTTGGAAACAGAGGTGCCTTTATTGGTGGATGACTTCATCAACAATGGAACCCTCTTTGACCACATCCACAATCCAAACAAATTATCAAAGCTGTCTTGGGAGATTCGATTGAGAATTGCTTCAAAAACTGCTGGAGTCCTCTCGTACTTGCACTCTGCAGCTTCCACTTCCATTATTCATCGAGATGTCAAATCGGCAAACATCTTTTGGATGATAGCTACACCGTGAAAGTCTCCGACTTTGGAGCTTCAAGATTAGTCCCACTTGATCAAATGCAATTGTCGACTATGGTTCAGGGAACATTGGGATACTTAGACCCTGAATACTTGCTCACAAGCCAATTGACAGAGAAGAATGATGTTTACAGTTTTGGGGTAGTGCTAGTTGAGCTATTGACGGGGAAGAAGGCGCTTGACCAATCTGAAGAAGAGAGGAGCTTGGCAATGTATTTTCTTTCATCATTGAAGAAGGGCAAATTGTTTGACATTGTTGAGGAAATTATTGCAAACAGAGAAAATAATGAGCAGGTGACAGAAGTTGTAAATCTTGCAAAGAGATGCTTGAGAATAAAAAGCGAGGAGAGGCCAACCATGAAGGAAGTAGCAATGGAACTGGAAGGACTTAGAGCAATGGCTAACCATCCATGGGTCAATGGTATCGATGTGAATCCAGAGGAGACAATTTGTTTATTGGGAGAGAAGACCGATGTGCACATGAATAGTATTGTCAACACAAGCACTGGGTACACGGATAGCATGAAAAGCCATGTTGTGCCACCCATTAGTAGTGGGAGATGACTATAATAAGGTTATCTATATATGTTTGGGTATGTTGTGAGGGATTTTATGGTTGCAATAGGTCTCCATTGACCGCGCCAGTGATTGGGTTCTTTC
Organism: Eucalyptus erythrocorys; assembly: GCA_014182555.1. Lineage (NCBI taxonomy): Eukaryota > Viridiplantae > Streptophyta > Magnoliopsida > Myrtales > Myrtaceae > Eucalyptus > Eucalyptus erythrocorys. The sequence continues at coordinate 50,916,154 of CM024602.1, forward strand.
ACGTCGAAACTAGTTCACCGAATGGTTTCCATGCATGGAAGAAAACTCTTGAAAGGTCTAGCCTTATAATAAAGTCAGTGTAATGATTCAGTAAGTATTTCTGTGAATACAGGAAAAGTTAGCCTTGGAAAGCTTTGGATTCAACTCGGTGAAAGGATGTAATATAGTTTCCTCCTTCTACCTTTTCTTGGTGGTTGCTTGTGAGATTTGAGAGCTCTATTGTCTTTGAGTGTACCGAAGATAATATAATATGGAAGTGCAGATTTCTATTTGCTCGACGATGTAGTTTTTCCACCTTGGATGAATCGTTTTTTCCCGGGCAATTCCATGGTCTTGCCTGACATTCATACAATGAAACGTTCGTGCATCGATTATTCATATGAGAAATGTTCAATTCCATACACCAGCATCCGAATTGAATTTCACGTTTGACTTTTGCTCGTGTATTACTCGTCCATACATCGAATGGGGGTACGGTCATATTTGCCTTATTGAGATGCAATTTTGAACATCATTCATATCCATTTGTAGTCAAGTTTTTACAAAGTTAATGTCCATATTAATAATCAACTAATCAAACACATTTCCTTCGATTAGTGAGGAGGAAAATAAAGTCCAATAGAAGTTCGTATTTCACAGGTGCTGGACTCGCTTAACTAAGGCGCATCTTTTCACAGGAAAAAAAGAAACCGAGAATTTGTGCTGAGATCCTCCTAATTCTTTGTAATTAAGGTGGCGTAGCATATATGTGGATATGATAGTTATTATCGCGCTAGAGCAAGTGCAACTGATTGGGTTGAACAACTGGCTACTCTACTCACCAGGCCTGGCCCGGGCGTCCCTCACCTGATGCCAATGCGTCAGTGACCTCTGCTGGCCATCGGCAAGGCCTCGCAATGGCCAGTGGAGGAAAAAGGGGGAAAAAAAAAAGGAAAAGAGAAAAAAAGAAAAAAGAGGAAAAAATTTTAAAAAATAAAAAAAAATATTAAATTATTATTAAAAATTGTCACTATCGGATGTGTCACGTAAGAAGATTAGTATCCATGTCAACGATTTTCAGTCAAAATTAGTCGAATGGACTTAATTGAAAAAATTGAAATGTTTAAGATTGAATTTAAAAAAGTGCAATAAATTTCGTACTTTTTAAACAATTTTTCCTTGATACTTGTGTTTAGAAAGATGTTTGAATTCACTATCTTTCCATCGAAATTACCGACATATGCTATACCGACATACTAAATTACAGAATCTTGACGGAAGAGGGAAGTGGAAATCTGCCACGAAGATGAGTTTAGTAGACGTGTATTTTGGATTTGGTTTGGTTACACTTGTCGTAATTGTGGGCGGAGGTTAAATTGTACGCTCATATGTGGCATAGCCTTGAGAATTTGCCTGTTATAGTTGATTCCCCTGACGTTGGGTTGCTGAGATCCGCGCCACTTGATTTGCATTTAGCCCGAAATGCTGATCACGAAAAGCACGTTTCCAGGATTCTTTGCTTATGTAGATGTAGATGTTAAGAACTTGTTGAAGAGGACAAGCTACGAGTGTAGACTGCACATTCATTTCTAGGTTGTGTGCATACTTTGGGAATGAGAGATGCTGCTGAATTTTAAAATTTTCAATTTACTACTATCTGAATGGTTCTCATTGAATCTTTTTTTTTTTTTTTTTTTTTGTCGGTATTTGGCTGTTAATTATGACTGTTTCACCCATAAAAAGAGATTATCATTATTTTGGACACTGGAGGTGGAAATGCTTTGAATCTTTTTTCTAGGGGTACTAGTTTCAGCCGAGAGAGATGTAATGCTACTCCTTCTACCAAGCTCTCAGCCTTTTCTTTTAATTACTCACTACATGAGCGCTGAAGTTCTATTATGAACTACCTAGTCCCAAATTGTAAATTAGTCAAGTTTGAGACTATGTTTCAGTTTCAGATATGTTGAGTTTTAATCAGTCATTCTGTGAAAGAAGTTATTACAAGTATACACCTTGTTAGCAAATTATGGGTCAACTGTCATTCTTTGAGTTAGTTGTTCCTGAATTCTGTCTGACAACTGTGCATCTACTGATTTCAAATTACTTCCTCTTCAGGATCAAGCATGGCCAAAGAAGTGTGGCTGATAAGTATCATTATCATTGTCATTTCAGGGCATATGCGTGGTAAGCAGGTATCCAAGCCTGCCCTTGGTGAATTTGAGCTGTGATTTTCTCTTTCAAAACTCAGAAGCATAGAACACATAAAACTGCGATTCCTCTCAAACTGCCTCATTTATTGGCCATACCAGGTGCAGGGGATGCCATTGGGAATTCTTACTTCTTCCTCATGGCTAGGACCAACGCACATGCAACATCAGCCAAAAACTGCTCTGTCTGATGCCATTGTAAGGGTTAATCTTTACATGGAGGTACTGGTAGACTGATCCTCTGCTTCTTGTCATGATCTACTGTGGAGTGAGGCTTCTGTTCGTTGTGAAGCAGAAATTCTGGTCTAAGAGGGCATCGCAGGTTCATCCCGTGCTGAGACACAGGTTTACAGTGAAAATGCGGACCTCTTTCCTGACATTGTTACAGTATTCAAGTGATGACTAGATGTTCAACCCAAAGTTAATAACAAGAAATAGACATTTTGGCATCTTAGTATTGGTAGAGCTCCACTTTTTTAATCCTATACCTTCATTTCTCCAGAAACTCATGCAACTTCTGCCATAATTCAAGTGTAGATTATATCATATGACTTCTTAGTTTGTGTTCCATTTGCCTCTCCTTTAACCCTTGCACTCTTGACGCTCATTATCACCCATTATCTCCCGTACTGCTCTCTGCATCATAAGGAATTCAGCAATTACGCTTACTGATGAAACCATCCCAGGTGAGTTATACATTTTTAGACTGGTCGTGAATGTGGCTTGTGAAGTCAAAATTAGAGCCTTCTCGGTTGGAACTGAGGCGACTGAGCTCAATTGTTTACTTCAGGCAGGGATACAATTGCTCTTCACGAATTCACTCGTGAAGGCATTTGCTGTCTAGCGCTCTGTCTGAAGAAGGAAGAAGGAAAGTAAGTATCAGCAACATATCCTGACCTTTCAAATGTTTGCATGATGATTTCTGTCAAATTTTCATTTTACTATGTGAATCCGCTCGTCGTTTCTTAGCATGCGCTGGATGGTCGAGCTGTTCGGACAATGTTTATTGGTGTTTCAAGACACTACAAAATGAAGCATAGTGCTTCCTCCGAAAGCATTGATAAAATTTCGTTTGAAATCAATAATCAAAATCATTTTTTTGGGGTTTCTTAACTCCTGTTGTTTATTGTAATAAAAGTCGCCGGCAGGAGCTGATGGATGCTTTGTGGAGGCACCAAGGGATGACGATGAGCTCAAGGAGATAGGACAGGACGGTGTACGAGAGGCTACAGGGTATGCAATATGATTGAAGGTAAAGTCACACCATTGACCGCTGCCGAGGAGCTGAAAGAGATGGGCTTTCATTTGATCGTGCGCCCCATGCACGGTGCTCTATGCTCGAGCGCGGACCATTGTCAATGTCCTCAAGTCCTTGAAAGAGAAGGGAACTACAAGAGAGGATCTCGACAAGATGCCTATGTCTGAGGAATTTAACCAGTTGGTCGGAGCTTGGAGTCCTGGTTCAAGCTCGAACCACGGTGCTCTGAATTTAAGGAGCGCTGTTGGAGTAAATTCACGGTAACTGCGAAAGCCAAAAGTAATCGAATATGTGCGGCAACATTTGAATTCCAATTTCCAGTTTCCCTCAAGGCTTCTAACACATAACGACTCACGCATTTGCATGAGAGATGCACCGCTTAGACTGTGTTAGAACTCTTTTCAATATGACTGCTTTTGCTAAGTAAATACAAATCAATTTTTTTTTTTTTTTAAGTAAGTCTTTCTCTCTAATGGCCGACGATTCCAGCCACAGAAGATTATTATGCTGCCCTAAAAGTTATCTGAACTTGGCAATTCTTCAGTCAAAGAAACTTGGCAATTCAAGAAAGCACCATGCCTGACTACGGGCCACATCAGACGCGTTAAGAAGCATTAGCATAAACACGCTAATCTGAACTTTCGTCTCTTGCACCGCCCGAGATAAACACACTTATTATTATGTGCCCTAAAAAATTATCTGAACTTGGCAATTCTTCAGTCAAAGAAACTTGGCAATTCAAGAAAGCACCATGCCTGACTACGGGCCACAGTAGACGGGTTAAGAAGCATAGCATGAACCCGCTTATCTGAACTTTCGTCTCTTGCACCGCCCGAGTTAAACACGCTTATTTGGCTTTTCAAAAGGAAGAGTGAAAAGCCAGAATGGGACTAGGAAAGCACAGCCTCTTTGCAACTGCTACGAACTTTCGTCTCTGCACCAGGCATGACCACAGGCCAAAGCAAATACCTTAAATAGCAGAGCATAAACATGGCAAGGTACAGAATCGTTTCCATTGGAGAGAGTTATCAAGTACTAAGAACTCATCAAAGATTCCTTCACTGGTGCTCGATACGGGTGTATTTGATGCGGCGTTCCATATTAACGCTTCACGATTGGAAGACTTGAGGAGCTAAAGAGGGCGAGCTGGATTTTTTGTTGGGTATATTTGATGTAGTAGGCTTTAAGCTGTTTTTACTTTTTCTGGGGTAAACTACTTAGAACTCAATTCAAAACTTAATTGAACATAAATAATACTCATCGCCACAGACTATCGACTACCACTCCAGAAGGACAATGCATAGAATCAATAAATATCTAGATATGGACATTTATGGTTGGCATCCATCAAAGTTTCGTAATGTCATAAGCGGTAAGCAAATTCAATCGAATCTCAACAACTAGATATGTATTAATGTGGGGTAAGGAACAACCAAAAGAAAAATAATTTCAACCCACCATCAAGATATATCAGCATACAGATGCAAATGCTGATAAGGCTACTAATGCAAATCAACATACAGATGCAGATGCTGATAAGGCTACTGATGCAAATGTTGCCAATTCTACTAAGGCTGAAGCTTATACTAAACAAGCTAAAGCTACTGAGACGGAGGCTGAGGCTCGCACCGAGGTTGCTGGTATCAATGCTGCTAAAGCTGAGTCAAATGAATGGCAGAGGATGAAGTCCAAAAGAACAGCTGAGAGTACCAATCAACGATGAAGATTAAGCAACAAAATAGACACGGATTGCCAGTCTATGAAGATTATGTAAAGTAGTCAATTCTGTTGTAAGACATAAAACAGAATTCAGTTTTTCTGTTAAACTTCATCTTCTTAAATAGAAAAGTCCTCAGTAGAAGATGAGTTCAGAGAAATAAGAGATAAAGAGAGATATGTTCAAGGTTACTCGTATTTGAGAGAAACATTGTATAGCAGAGTATGAGTAGTATACAGAGAGTAAGAGAGATCGAGAGAAAAGTTGTGAGGATGAATGTCATTGTTTTGATCTTTTGATTGAACAAGCTCCTGTATAACAAGTGTTTGAAATGAATACAAGGATTCTCCTGATTGATCCTTGAAGTTGTTCACAGTTCTTTGTATCCCCATCTTCTTCGATTCTTCATATATAACTCTTTCTCTCACTTTCACATGGTATCAGAGCTGGTGATCACCTCTGTCAAGAAGAATCCAATTTGCAAAAGTTCATTAGATTGAGAAAGAAGAGTCTGAAGTTGCAGCAGATTATAATATCACGATAAGTGTGCAAGCTTTCTATACAACCATTGATGTCTTCTCCTGCAAACTTAGAGCATACAACAAATGGCAGTACGAGTACCAAAATATCCATTTCCTATACATGTGAATATTTCAAACTTTGTCACAATAAAGCTTGCCGAGGATAACTTTCTGTTGTGGCAAGCCCAGATTCAAAGGTTTCTGAAAAATCAAGATCTTTTTGGCTTTATTAATGGTGATATTGAATCTCCTCCTAGAATGCTGCAAGTTATGATTGATGGTTGTGAAACTGAAATGATGAATCCAGACTATAGTGACTGGATAAAAACTGATCAGCTTATATCTTCATGGATTAGTGATGCTGTCTCAGAGAGTATACTGAGCTTAATAATTGGCTTAGAAACATCCTATGAAGTGTGGCAGACTTTGCTGAATCGCTTCACGCAGAGATCAGTAGCTAGAGAGTTCAAGCTGAGGGGAAAACTTCAGGCCTGTCAAAAACATGATAAAACTCTTTCAGTTTATCTTAGAGAATATAAAGCCATTTGTGTGACATCCAGATTTTCGGGTTCTAATTTCGACTGGATAATTAGGGCCGTTTTTGTTCAATTGAAGCTGGGGATGATGAAATTGAGGAGTTGAGGGATTCTTGGATGAGGAAAATAATCAATTTGATGAGAGAGACATCAATTGATTTTGTGAGAGTCATTTGAGAGAGAATTAAGAGGGAATTTGGATGCAGAAGCACAATTGGGGACCAAGTGTTCTAAGTTGAAATTTCTTTGGAAATTATAGAGCTTATTCAAAAGAAAATGGGATGAGAATTTTCTACTTTAAGAAATTCTCTTAGCTTCCTTCCCATTTCCCATTTCTTTTCCATTTTTGGCCAAACACCTTTTCCCCATTTTCTCTTTCTTCTTTTTCTTTTCTCTCTCTCTCTCTCTCTCTCTCTCTCTTTCCCTCTCCCTTTTCCCCCTCGTGCGAATTTCCCTCCCCTGGCTGCCGACTTCAACTTTGCTTCCTCCCCTCCTTTTTACTTTTTGACTTTTCAACTCTTATCTTCTTTCTCTCTTATCTCTAGCACTCTCTCTCTCCCTCGGTACTCTCTCTCTGGACGCTCCCTTTTCTCCCTCTCCGTATACTTGAACAAAGACAGAAACAAAGGAAGGATGGAAGCCACCGAGAGAAGAGGAAGACCGGTCAGCTTGTCGTCGCACGCCCGCAAGCCACCGGAGCTGCTCGCGCGCACCCGAGCCGCTGCCGTGCTGTAGTCCTCCTGCGTCGCTGCTGGTCGTGCGCCTTGGCCACCCTCTCGCCCAGCTCGTTAAGCTCCAGAGCTGCTGTCTAGCTCTGTTTTGGCCAACACAGGCCACGGTTTGGCCACCTCCGACCACCGTGTGCCGCCACCTCGACCCGCCAAAGTCCCCTCGCCCTCCACCGGCCTTGTCCAGCTTGAATCAGCCCCTAACTCGGCTCCAAACAGCAACAATCAGAGCAGAATAAATTGGGTATGACAGCAACTTCGGGGCCCATTTTGGCCGCCTTCCCGAGCCCGGATTGTAACACCCCTATAACCCCCTTGAGGTCGCTACAGTCATCCCATAAATCCTTTGAATTCAACTTTGAGCTGTAAACCCTTAGGCTCTTTTTTTTTTTTTTTTTTTTTTTTAACAGACGAATGGTCCCAGCGCACTCGACTTTTTGCGGAAGCGAAATCATCTCCCTTCAATTCTCCTTTCATAAAAGTTCAAGATGAGCAATGCACACACTAAAGAAATCATAGAATAGTTAAACCGGACTTCTTTTATTTATTTATATAACTAAAAGATGGATTTCATCGGGGTAGGTACATATAAACAAAAAGCCAACTCATGCTGACATGGCTTAAAACTCAAAAAAAGAGTAAACACAGCTACCCCTCAAAAAAACCTCAAAAACTGGCTAAATCCATCTCTGGGTCCTGGTCTATCAAAAAATATCAGTCCTCAGCTCTCTCCCAGCTCCTCTCTCGGGCCCTACCTCCTCCTCCCTGGTCCGCCAGACGGTGGTGGTGGCAGCATACCTCTCATGACTCCATCTCGCTACACAAAAACAGATACGAACTCCTGAAATACAGGGCCATCCTCAAGCCCTACCTCAAACCGTACGATCACTCGAACACAGAAAAAGATCAACCCAGCGACGATCGGGCTGTCTATCTGAGTGATCCCCACCTCCACATCGGAAGGGATCCCGTAGAAGGTACCCGGAGAGACTAGAGCAAGCGGCATATCTAGTCTGAAAGTATTTCCCCAAAAAGGGGTGAGTATATCGACTCAGCAAAGATATAATCTCTATGGCTACTCATACAACACACAAGTCAGTCAAACAAATCACATCATCACATAATAGTAACATCAAACAATATCAACAGATAAAGTCATGCATGTGCCAACCATTCAGCCATAGGCACTCAATCATTCATGCACTCTTTATCCAGTGCTCATGCTCGTACCATGTATATGAATCATCAGCACTCAGGCATACATCTCATCATATGCACATACATATATCATCCCATGCCATGCATACATTTTACCATATGCACATATACCATTCAATGTCCATGCATACCAAATTTTCACCAAATGCACATCACGTTTTCAGTTTTCACAATATTAGTGAACTTTTAATGCATTCCCAGCACACACCATCCGGGCTTCCGGCCCCCCACATTCCGGGCATCTCGCACCCCAACTAGCATCACGAGGAATTCACGGCACACACCATCCGTGCTTCCGGCATTTACACTCCCTGGCCGGGCATCTCGCACCCCAACTGGCATCATGAGGAATTTACGGCACACACCATCCGTGCTTCCGGCATCACCTACGCTCCGGGCATCTCAACTCCGAGGCCATCCAGATTTACGCACACAGGGCTACTGGGCATCCGGCATTTTCACTCCCTGGCCGGGCATCCCGATAACTCCCAGGGCATCATCGGCTCACACCATCTGATGGTCTTCTCACATGCATGGTTCATGGCACTCATCACTCATAACAAGATGCAAATGCCAACCATCTTCACTCATATAGCATGAAATTTACATAAACAATTCCATCTAATAAATTTCCCATCCTTTCCTTATAAAGGCATAAGATTCAGCATGTGTAATTTCAGAAAAACAATTTAATTAAATACCAAATGGTTCTCAAAAATTATGAAGCTCACACACATGATATTCAAGACAATATAGCACACTTTTCATGAAGAAAGTATGTTCTGGATGTCAACATACAAAAAAGATATTATTCAGCCATTGTAACACAATAAATTCCAAGCAATACAGCTTGCACAATCGCAGAAGAAAACTAAATTGACTATCCAATTGGCCACTAAAAATCACCAAATTTCACCACAACATCATTAAGATGTTAAGGCACAACTTTCATTAAGAAACTACATTCATACAGTCCTCACATAAAAAGATATAAGCTCGGCAAGACAGATTAGAGTTTAGGGACTTCCCAGTTTACACAGTTCTCGAATTTTATTTAATTTAATACTCAAAAGTCACTCAAAAATTATGAAATTTCACTATGTTATAGCCAAGAGTCTAAAGAACATTTCTCATGAAGAAAAAATCATCAAATTCGTCCTACATAATTTACTATAAACATCACAAGCTTCTGTCTCAATCACCGAACAGTACAGGAACGACTATCAATGAAAATCTCATCAATTGAGCAACTTAACCACCTTATTTTCCCCTGATTTTTGGATATGTTCTAGTTTAGCATGTTTTCTTCAACTTTCCTTTAGAGGTCGAAGCAAGATTCTCAAGAAAAAGTCATCTTATGACCCACACGACCTACTGACCTTCCACAGAAACAATCCAGAATTCATGTCCGTAAGAAATCAAGCATTTCCCTAGGTTATACCGGTTATATTTGTCTCAAATTTTAGTATGTTTTTAATTAGGATGTCCTTAACATTTCATATGAAGAAGTCAAAGAGAAATATCCAACAGAAAACCACATGCAGCAACCCACAAGCAACAAAGGTCAACATGCAAGCCGATTTTCACCCGGTTCCTTAGAAAATTTATTTCACCCCTCAAACCTTGATCGTTTTACTTCAAATTTGGATATGTTGTATTTCCAGACATTCTCTACAACTTTTGTTCAGAACTCGAAGTAAGATTCAGTCCCTAAGATCATCTACCAACCCACACAAGTTTCGGATGCATGCATGTTTACTCGAGCAGAATCACACCCACAACAAGAACAGCTTCAAAACCTCAATTTTTACCCAATTATCCCACAATTTCGACCAGCAAACAACTCAACAACAAAACTACAGCATGCATGAGCAGTTGAGAGACTAATATTGCCTTAGAATTGAGCTAAAAATGTGAAGACAACAGCAGCAAGTTCCTCGGCCAGCTCACGGACGGTAGCTGCTTCTCCTTCTTCTTCCTTTCTTTTTGTGTTCTTCTCTCTTTCTCTCTCACTCACCCGTCGAAGACCCCTCTCAAATCACCGGCCACTCCTTTTATATGCCTCTCTAATTATAATTAGAAGAAATGATTAACTTACATGCAATTGGACACTTGGCAAAGCTTGAGGACACATGGACCCTCTCACTCTCTCTCGGCTACCTTGGCTTGCGTGGGAAGCCTTGGCCGGCTCTCCTTGGGCTTGGCCGGTCCAATTTTATTTCCTTAGGCCCACATTCAGCCCAAGTCTTCAAGCCCAAAGTTCCTAAGTTTAATCCTCTAATTAATTAAATCTTGGTTAAGTAAATCATAAGCTTAAATAACCTATAAGCTTAAGTCTAGCTTGAACTTTAAGTTTTCAACTTTGTACCTCACATAAACATAATCTTTTATTTCAAATAAATGCCTCACAACCTTCGGCCACGTCACATGACTACAAAGTCAATCAAGGGTTAGTTCGATTGTAGCTCATTAGTCCTCATGGTCTCACGATTTTATCAATTTATTTTCCAATACACATCATGGTCATAAGTGAACATACAAAACTATAACTCATCAAATGTCCAGCCCCTGACTCAATTGTGACTTATGAAATCACTGACTAAAATCCATTAGCGTCTCTATCGATCGGCCACAGTCATCACCTCCTTGAAGATTGTCGAAATTCTTGGATGCCACACGGATGCTCGGCCCGCTTTGGGGAAAATCGATCCTCGCGTCGAGCCCGTCGTTTTGTGTGAGTTTTACTCACTAATGCCCTATTAGTGTGCTAATTATACTTAAAGGTTGATTAGTGTTAATTAAGTATAATTAGTGGTTAGATTAGAATGGATTAGCATTTATTAGTTAATTGTTTTGCATATTAGTTGTGTGATTAGTGTAATTAGATAGAGAATTGCCTATATTATTTATTGGATGCTTCTTGAGAATTTTCCCGTCCCTTATCGGGTGTAAATTAAGCAAATCGGGCCTAGGTGGAATTTTTAGGAATTAAATATTAATTTTCGAAATTATTTATTTATTTATTTATTTCCCAGAAATTCAATTTGGATGGCTAGCGACCGGGATTTTATGCCGATGATTGTAGCGCAGACCGTTTATTTAATTGAGCTTTATATTATGCTAAATTGAATTTATTGTGTTTATTTATTTATTTTCCGAAATTAATTATTTATTTATTTATTTCACGGAAATTCAACTGGGGATGGCCAAAGTGACCGGGATTTTATGTTGATGATCGTGGTGCAGCCCGTTTATTTAATTGAGTTTTATATTGTGCTAAATTGAATTAATTGTATTTATTTATTTAATTTTCGAAATTATTTATTTAATTATTTATTTTCCAGAAATTCAACCGGGATGGCCGGTGACCGGAATTTCGTGCTGATTGTTGTGGTGCAGTTCGTTTATTTATTTGAGCTCTATATTGCGTGGAATTGATTTGATTGTGCAATTTTAGGGATTTATCCCAAATTGATTGAAATTGAATTATTGATTGGTTGATGGCCGAGTGTTGTTGTTAGCATCGATGATGCTGTAATGAATGGTAAAACAAAGGGAACTGTGAAAGAGAATTGGGGAAATTCTCAGCTGAAACCAATCAGGAACGATGTAATGAGACATACGTGGTTCGGTGATTAAAGGATATCACTGGTGAAAACGGCGCCTTAAAGAACGCACGAGTGCTATCTATTACATGTAGCAGTATGGACATACGTGGTTCGGTGATAGAGGATATCACTGGTGAAAACGGCGCCTTAAAGAACGCACGAGTGTTGTCCATTATACACGTCACCTTGGCTGAAACAGTGCCCGAGAGCATTAATGAGGCTCTATGACTAAGTGTACTGCTGGAGGTTATCATGATCGATAATTGGTACGTCACTTTGGCGAAAAAGACGCCCGAGAGCATTCATCTGGCTCTGTGACTGAGTACCCGAATGGAGATTATAAAGTGTGGTGTTGATGTGACCGAGAGGTGGCCCGAATGACATGTAATCGACTAGGTCGATTGATCATTATTTTAATCAGATTATTGTGAATCGATTGATTGAATGGAAATGACCGTGAGTGGTCTTGTTGGCGTGTGATTGACTAAGTCGATTTGATCGATACTTCGATCAGTGATGTGATTGTTTGGGTGCCTGTTTGATATGTGCTAACATGCAGGTGGAATCTGAGGTCAAGGTAAGTCTTCTGACTCCTGTTGTGCTTAGGCAGCCCTAAGGTGTATTAGTTTACTAATCGGGTCTTAGGGGGTAGAACTTGCTGAGACATAGTCTCATCCCGATTGTGGGATCATATTTCAGGCCCCTAGATTTCCCGAAGGTTAACCGACATTTGAAGTCGTGGATGAGCGAGAAGAAGGAGATGAAGAGTTTGAAGAAATTGAGTCAAGTGGTGAAAGACTTGAGGAGGACTGGGATGATGATCCCGAGCATGGTCCTATCCTCTTTTGTAACCCTATTCATGTGTAGTTGTAAATTTTAATAAATAAAACCTTGGCCTACTTTTCTATCCCATTGATTTATTGTCTGGGGATTTTTAAATACTTCCGCATGTGCATATATAAATGAAAGGGTCGGCGATACATAGTCCTGGGATATCGCATTTTAAAATCGACCAAAGGTAAGGGATGTGCGCGTGCCTGAGGATCGGGGCGTGACAATTTGTGATCAATTAAAGGCTATAGGAAAACATGTGGATGACATAACCAAGTTATTTGGTGTATTGGAAGGTTTAGGAGCTGAATATGAAAGCTTTCGAACAATAATATATTGTCTAAAGCTACAACCTGAGTATGATGAAGTAGTTGCACAATTAGAGAGATTTGATTCAAGATTGCATAACTACTCCAGAACACAATTTAATCCCAATATGGCTTACTTTGGGCGAAGAAATTCCCAAGTACAGTTCAAAGAAGTTACTGAAAGAGAGTTTATTCCTCAAAATTTAAGCTTTATAGCACAAAGAGGAAATTACAAAGGAGATTACAGAGGAGCTCGTGGTTTTAGGGGAAGGTTCTCTAATAACAGAGGTAGAGGATTTAGATATCCTGGAGAAAACTCAAGGTACAGGCCTAGTAACATCAGTTACATGCAAGATAATTCCTCTAACCCTGTTCCTATCTCTGGATTTCGACCTTATTCTGGACCATCACAAAGATATCAAGAAATGAAATCTTATCCTTCCAATCTAATTGCTTCTAAGAGTATGCAGGATGAGAAGCAAATCAGCAGCATAAAACTTGAGTGTCAAATCTGTAAGAAACCAGGCCATGATGCTCTGCACTGCTAGTATAGATTTGACAATTCTTATCAGGCCGAAGAAATACCAACAGCCTTAGCAGCTATACACCTTGAAGATACCAAAGGCAGTGAATGGTATCTAGACACTGGAGCAATTGCACACATCTTAGCTAATCCTAGTATACTTCAAAACCCCTCTATATGCACTGGACTAGATACAGTCATGATTGGTGATGGTTCGCATTTACCTGCCACATATACTGGGAATACATCACTTCATATTAAAGAAAGTCAGTTACCCCTGAATGATGTTCTCATTGTTCCTAGTATCAAGAAAAATCTACTGTCAGTATCAAAACTTACAAATGACTATCCATGCTCATTCATTTTTGACAAATTTGGTGTCTATATAAAGGACAATTGGACCAACACAACTCAACTACTTGGAAGGAAAACTAAAAGGCTATATCAAGTAAATCCTCAAACAGCACAGGTCTTTCTAGCTTAGATACACAGAGGAGTGGGAGAAGATACATGGCATCAAAGACTAGCACACACCAACTTGAATACTCTGCAGCATTTGAAGAAACAAAAACTCATTCAATGTAATAATAGAGTACAGAATATATGTACTAGTTGCCAAATTGCTAAGGCTACAGCTTTACCTTTTCCCTCCTCTCGAATCAGAACAAGCATGCCCCTACAGAAAATCCATTGTGATATATGGGGTCCCTCACCTGTGACTTCATTCCAGAACTTCAAGTATTATGTTTTGTTTGTAGACAACTTCTCTCGATACAATTGGCTTTATCCACTGAGATTGAAATCAGACTTTTATGAAGTTTTTGTATTGTTTCAAAAGCAAGTAGAGAATCAATTCGAGTCAAAGATTAAAATCTTTCAGTGTGATGGTGGAGGAGAGTTCCTCAGTAAAAAGTTTCAAGCTCACTTGCAAGATTGTGGCATTAAACAGAATCTCTCTTGTCCTTATACACCTGCACAAAATGGCATCTCTAAGAGAAAGCATAGACATATTGTAGAATTGGGTCTTGCTATGTTATATCATGGCAGAGTTCCTTTAAAGTACTGGGTTGATGCTTTTGTTATAGCCAATTATGTCATAAATTTACTGCCAACACCAAAACTACAGATGCAATCTCCTCACAAGAAACTATATCATTAGGAACCAACTTATGATCACCTAAGGGTGTTTGGTTGTGCATGCTTTCCTTGTCTACGACCCTATGCACAGCATAAGTTTGATCCAAGATCTTTAACCTGTCTCTTCATTGGATATAGTACACAACACAAAGGTTACAGATGTCTTGTATCATCAACTGGACGAATCTATGTTAGTAGACATGTGCAATTTGATGAGAACTCTTTTCCTTTCACCAAGATGTACCTCACAAAATATACACCACTTACAGCATTGCATCAGCTATGGGTTGAAGAACTACAAATGACAGAATCAGCCTGCAAGAAAACAAAATATAGTTTACCTTCTGTTTGTTCTCAACCTTGTGATACTCTTCCCCAGTATGGTGCAGGTAATACTAGAATACAATATCAATCTCCACAACCAACTACCATATAGTATACAAGCCAGTCAGTACATCCAGCAAGTACATCAGAACCTATTATGTCTACACCAGCAACACATAATGAAGTATCTCTACCTATACAAAATCAAGAAGTATCTTCTCCTGATACAACAATGCTCAATAGTTCCAGTATTAATTCTGCAATAAATTCTGCTTCTCACATATCACAAGAAAGTGTATCCAGTCAATCAGTAAAAGGTGCCTGTTCCAGTCATCCAATGCAGACTCGATCAAAGTCTGGTATAATCAAACCTAATCCCAGGTATGCCTGTCTTGCTGTTTATAAAGTACTTTATGAACCAAAGTCAATTAAATCAGCATTAGCACATGAAGGTTAGTATACAGCAATGACTGAAGAAATGGATGCTTTGTACCTAAATAAAACCTGGAGTTTGACACCTCGAACTGAGAACATGAATGTCATTGGCTGCAAGTGGGTCTTTAAAACAAAACTTGCTCCTGATGGTAGCCTTGACAGGTTAAAAGCCAGGTTAGTTGCTAAAGGATTCCATCAAGAAGAAGGCATTGATTTTACTGAGACCTTCAGTCCAATTGTTAAGCATGCCACAATTCGAATAGTCCTGTCAGTAGCTAAGATGAGACAGTGGCCTATTCATCAACTTGATGTGAAAAATGCTTTTCTACATGGCTCACTTCATGAAAAGGTCTACATGGAACAGCCTCTTGGTTTTCAAGATCCACAAAGACCTCATCACGTGTGCCTACTACACAAGTCACTCTATGGTCTTCGACAAGCTCCTCGGGCATGGTTTGATAAGTTCAGTGACTTTTTACTTGGCTATGGATTCTTCTGCAGCTCTATTGATCCCTCTTTGTTCATATATCATCATAGCCAAGATACTATTCTTCTACTGTTATATACAGATGATATTGTCTTAACAGGGAGCTCTTTTCAACTACTCTCAGCTCTAATTCACTCTTTGAGTCTTAACTTTCACATGAAAGACCTTGGTCCACTGCATTATTTTCTTGGCATCGAAGTTAAACAAAAGTTTGATCATTTGTTTCTATGTCAGACCAAGTATGCTATTGACATTCTCACTCGAGCCCATATGTCTGAATGTAAACCACTCTCTACTCCTCTATCACTGAGGCCACTTGTTATGGAAAATGATTATGTTCCTATATCTAATCCTGCAGAATATCGCAGCCTAGTTGGAGCCCTTCAATACCTTACTTTGACACGTCCTGATATAGCATTTGCTACCAACATTCTCTGTCAAAAATTACAGACACCTACTATTGTAGATCTCTATCGACTTAAAACAGTTCTGCGATATATTAAAGGAACTATCCATCTTGGCCTCTTCCTTCATTCTCAAAGTTCTTCACATCTGTATGCTTTTTCAGATGCAGACTGGGCAGGGTGTCCAGCAACACGAAGATCAACTACAGGTTTCTGCACATACATTGGATCTAACATCATCTCTTGGGCTGCCAAGAAGCAGACCACAGTAAGCAGATCATCTACTGAGGCTGAGTATCGAGCATTAGCTTCTGCCTCTGCTGAACTTACCTGGATTAGTTTTGTCTAGTGAGACATTGGTTGTCCTCTCAATCATCCCACACATCTCTTCTGTGATAATAAATCAGCCATTGCCCTCACTACCAATCCCATATTACATGCTCGAACCAAGCATATCGAAGTGGATTTCCACTTTGTTCGAGAAAAAGTCTCCTCTGGCTCCCTTCGGGTCCAATATGTCCCAAGTACTCTTCAAATTGCTGATATATTCACCAAATCTCTCTCTCGTTACACACACTCTCAACTTCGCATCAAATTGGGTCTTAGTTTTCTACCCTTACCCAATTTGAGGGGGGATGTCAAGATATATCAGCATACAGATGCAAATGCTGATAAGGCTACTAATGCAGATCAACATACAGATGCAGATGCTGATAAGGCTACTGATGCAAATGTTGCCAATTCTACTAAGGCTGAAGCTTATACTAAACAAGCTAAAGCTACTGAGACTGAGGCTGAGGCTCGCACCAAGGTTGCTGGTATCAATGCTGCTAAAGCTGAGTCAAATGAATGGCAGATGATGAAGTCCAAAAGAACAGCTAAGAGTACCAATCAACGATGAAGATTAAGCAACAAAATAGACACGAATTGCCAGTCTATGAACATTATGTAAAGTAGTCAATTCTGTTGTAAGACATAAAACAGAATTCAGTTTTTCTGTTAGACTTCATCTTCTTAAATAGAAAAGTCCTCAGTAGAAGATGAGTTCAGAGAAATAAGAGATAAAGAGAGATATGTTCAAGGTTACTCTGTATTTGAGAGAAACATTGTATAGCAGAGTATGAGTAGTATACAGAGAGTAAGAGAGATTGAGAGAAAAGTTGTGAGGATGAATGTCATTGTTTTGATCTTTTGATTGAACAAGCTACTGTATTACAAGTGTTTGAAATGAATACAAGGATTCTCCTTATTGATCCTTGAAGTTGTTCACAGTTCTTTGTATCCCCATCTTCTTCGATTCTTCATAAATAACTCTTTCTCTCACTTTCACACACCAAAGTGCTATAGATTTATAGGGGCTCCATTTTAGCTGTTCGTGCAATCATTACAAACTTTCGTAAAGACCCGTGCTCTACGCCACATTATTGATTTCAATCGGCCGAGAACTCTTTCGGGTGAGATCAGTCTTCAAGTGATTATCCGCAGAACTAGCTGAATTCCCCATGTCTGGCACAAAGAACATGTTCACCGCAGTCGATTGCAACACTTTGGCTATGCCGCAGTGAACTTGTTCTCGGCAAATAGCCAACGGTTGGTCGTAGCAATCGCAGCCGGCTACAGCGAACTTGTTCTTCATGCTAAATATGGGGAATTCAGCTAGTCTGAGCCACGGCCAGTCAGCTTGAAGACTCATCACACCTGGAAGAGTCATGGCAATCTCTACCGATGGAAACGATAATGCCCACGTCGTGACCCTTGACAAAAATGTCAAAGCATCTCGATGTTATCACAATCGGTTATTTCGTCATTGTCTCACTCTCTCACGTCTCCACCTTAGATTTCGCCAGATGTAGACCGAATCTCCATCCTTCCACAAGCTCTTCGACGCCGACTCGCCACCAACCTCAACTCGAGTCTCTAGCTCAGACTCATCCTTGAAATCTTGGAAATCAACTCGAGATCATCTTTTCCACGCACTGACGGCTTCCGATTTGGCCTACCTCTTCGAGTGCTTGCCCGATGATTTCTTCAGATCGGGCCCATACGAAATCCGCAGTCGATTCGCCAGACCTCTGGTCAGGGATGGAAATCAGGAGACGATAGCACCTCACTCAAACGGTACGAGAAGACCAGCAGGAGTAACAACAAAAAAGCTGGCTGACGATCAGAGCTTGCTTCGGTCTGGTGATTGGAGGAAATGAATTTCGAATAGTTTGTGGAGAATTGCAGTCGGGGTTTATGTAAATGAACTTTTTTTATTTTTCTGTTCGAATATATAATGAAGTTCGTTTGGTGGGATGCGTAATTTATTTGGTTGACAGAGGAGTAGAGAAAGGTGTAATGGACTCAGCCGAAAAAAGAGCAATAACTCAAATTGATTAGAGGGGAAGAAAAGGGGTGCAAAGGACAATGACAAAATGGGTTTAAGTTGGGCTTGTTTAGTTCATAGTCGGATTAGTAAGTTTTGGATTTAATAAGACTTAATAAGCTTTAGGCTTGAGGCCTCATGAGTTTGGACTTGAATCGGCTTGAATGAGCCTAGATTTTAAAATGGACTTAGCAAATAAGCTCATTTCATTTATAAGGCCTTTCATGTTTTCAGTGACCTGAACCTGCGAGGTTGTCTAAATTCGGACTAAGCCCAAGGGCTTAGCCCAAGTCTTTATTTTTTGGAAAATAATAAAAATTCGGGAGATGGAAGAATTTGAAAGAACTCATGCGATTGAGGATCTTTGGCCCTCAACTCAACGTTACCTATAAACTCCTCTTTTCCCCCAACACTCATTCGGGAGTGTTGTGACAAGACGCACACATAGAGATGGCTATTCTACCAATGTAAGTAGCTATCCTTACTTTCTAGTCCCAAATAAATTAAGTGAAAGCCCGTGATCAAAGGATTTTGGGGCAGGGCTGTGGTAAAATTCTTTTGCGCCACACTCAGGCTGGGAGAGGAATAGATATGGCTAGCCTTCTTTTCCTCTTGTTCTTTCTTTATTCCTCCTAAAAATTTTCTAGCTTTATTGTTTTTACCAATCTTGTTTCCTCATTTAACCGTGAAAACTTCATATAATAAACCTAGCTTAATTCTGCACAAACAGTAAGGATGGATCAAATTCTAACTTGAATTTTCAAAGTTGCCCAATAGAAAGCACTAGACTTTATAGTTATCTCAAATATGGCAAGCCATTAACTCAAATATTTACAAAATTCTAGCGCATTGATATTATTTTGTCACAACCTTCTTGTAGCTGAACCACGAGGGTAAGGCGCTTAGCACATACTTTCACACGTTGATATTAATTTTGCACAAACCGCAAGGATGGACCAATGCTTTTTACTCGAATTTTCAAAGTAACCCAATATAAAGCACTAGACTTTATAGTTATCTCAAATCTGGCAAATCGTTAGCTCAAATATTTACAAAATGCTGGCATGTTGATATTATTTTGTCATGACTTTCTCACGTCTGAACCACGAGACTAAAGATTTTTACATGTGAGCGTTGATCATGTAGGTACGCAAGCAGGAAATGTACACTTTTTGGTACTTTTGTTCATTATTTTGAAAATGTTTTACATGCAGTCGTAGTCTATTTGTTATCTTTTCACTAACATGTGAGGGTTGATCATGTAGGTATGCAAGCGGGAATGTAACGTTCAATAATATTACACAGAATTTTTAAAGAATCCGGATAGACTTAGCAAGCAAAGCAAATTGCTATCCATCATCACAAAAATTTTGTAAACTATGATAGAGAAAATATGCAAGCAAATGGACGGACTAGGACTAACTAACATCCATCTATGCTAATCTTTTTTATTTTATTTATTTAATTAACATGCAAGACTTAAGAAACGAACACTAACATTCTGTATAACATAGATCGATTTTACATGCACTAATTTACTAACTAAATGGCAAAGCTATGCGTGATGAGTTTTTAATGACATACTATGGAATTAGTTCTAAATACTATCATGTTAGTATATTAAAATTCTCATAATAGGCGACTTTTATGATGCATTTAAAATCATATATTAAAATAAGACTATTGCATGAAATTAGTCAAACCTTGACTACCTTATCCCCAATATAGACTTGATGAGTCACGAATGGTAGCAACAGTGGGCTTGGGTTGCAATGGGGGCAAGACAAGCTAGGCTTCGCGGATGGACTGAATTGGAGTGCCGGAAAAACCTGTAGGGAATGATCAAGGCCTGGCGTGGTCGTTAAATGGCTGTGCAAGACCCGAGCATCGGCAACGCCGGCGTGGCTCATGGTGGGGGCTGAGATTCAGCTCAACAAAGGCTCGTACACAGGCACGGATATGGATTGTCGCCGGGAACCTGTAGGCACGGCTATGGACGATGACTTCAAACAGTGGATACCTGGACACTGGAGATCTCAGACAGCGGCAGGTTGCTTGCTGGGCGTCGAAATGAAGCACGATGGCGGGAAGACTGATGTTGCTGGAATCAACCGTGGAAGGTGATGCAGGACGCTCGGCTCGATGGAGATTCGATGGCGAGGCTGACGGAGCAAACCTCTATTTCCTTTCCCATTACCGCAATCATTCACCCGGCTTGCTCCTCTGATTTTTCTTTCTTTATTTCTCTCACTTGCTGCACTTGAAAACATTCCACAATTCTCTCCTCTTGGCTGGCCGTGAATTTGTGGATTGATTGGTCCTCTTGATTTGCTTCCTTGTCACCCATGCCATGCGCACAATCTACTTGCCTCTTTCATAGTCGAGCATATTTTGAAGATATTTGCTAATTCGGGTGCCGGCTGAAAGTATTTCCCTGGCCTCTCAGAAAATGATCTCAATCTCATGATTTTATCGGAAGGGGATAATTCAATTTTTTAAATAATTTCCTTTTTTTTCTTTTCTTTTTCCTTCTTCCTCCCTCCACCGGTCTCCGAGCCTCGGCGAGGGCTGACTTGGCCTGCCTCAAGCAAGGTTCGGCCTTGGGAACTTGAATATATGAAAAGAAAAAAATAGAGAAGAAAACAAGCGAGAATTTTTATGTGGAAAACCCGTCCCAAAATCACGAAAAAGGAAAAATCATAGTGCTATATGATCTAGGGTTACAAGTTTTGGCATTATCTTTTACCCTATACATAGTAGGAGTCTAGGGTATATATAATTAATATGGAAATCACATGTATGCTATTAGCAACAATAAAATCCCTAGTGATGCTTTAATGACCTATTGGGAATTACTTGCCTAAAATAAATTGTTTTTGCACTTGAATATTATTGTCCTCTATTAGACTTCATAACTCTATCAATCTCCCACTTGGAGGCTAATCTTAAAAATAATAATAATAATAATAATAATAATAATAATAATAATAATAATAATAATAATAATAATAATAATAATAATAATAATAATAATAATAATAATAAAAATAAAATTATAGTCTTTATCTTTGTAGCCCAAATTGTCCTAGTGCAGCGGCCTCCCTCATCACTTACCATGGAGGCCAACTAAGGCAATACACTGCCTCAGTTTCTCAGTGATAACAACCTTTGTTGACATATCTGCTGGATTTTCTGCACCAAGAATCTTTTTCTAATGAATTTGATATACTTTAACTCAATGAATTTTGTCCTTGAATGAAATACTAGATTCTTAGCAAGACAAACAGCACTTTGAATGTCACTGAAAATAATACTATTATCCTGCTCCTTACTTATCTCCTTCAAAAAAATTTTCAACCAAATCATCTCCTTACCAATTTCAAATATAGTAACATCCTCTATCTTGGTGGTTCAATTATATAGAAGCCCGAGAATGTTTCTGGCACCTTCCATTTTTCAAATATCGTCCAAATGTTATGTTACACAAATATAGAGTCTGAGAATGTTTTTGGCACCTTCCATTTTTTAAATATCATCCAAATGTTATGTTACACAAATATATAGGGCAGTTACTCTATTTGGACGTAGCATCTGAACTTTGAGCACATAGAAAAAGCAACTAAACAGACAAAAAAAGAAAGAAAAAAGAAAAATGGTACAAGGGCCAATATTGCCATGAAGTCTCATCTTCCGCTTTCAATTTTGAAGGGCACTTAGTTGCTTACGCTATCATCATTTCCTTATGCATTGCTTTTGAGGATGCCATCACATTCGCTTGATCTCTCACCAAGCAAATGCTCCGATTCTTAAAGGTCACAGCTCTGATTCACCCATGGATGCCTGTCCATCACCCTCATCAGTCCCTCCGGTTCCATTGCCGCTTCCTTCATGGTCGGCCGATCTTCCCCTTTCATCCTCAGGCAGCGGCTTGCCAGCATCGCGACTTCCTTAATCTCTTCAGGGTTTCCCTCATTCAGCACCCTCAAGTCAATGATTTCGAACAGCCTCTCGCCCTTTATTGCAGAAGTAAAATACAAGGACAAGTTCCTCTCATTCTCTGCCCGCTCGAAGGACAAGGCCCTCAGTCCAGTCAGCAGCTCAGCCAACACGACCCCGAAGCTATAAACATCACTCTTCTCAGTCAACTGGCTCGAGTGGAAGTACTCTGGGTCCAAGTACCCAAGGGTGCCTTGAACCAGCGTGGTCAGCTGCGTCCGGTCAAGGGGGACTAGCCTGGAGGCTCCGAAATCAGCAACCTTTGCAGTGAAATTTTCGTCCAACAATATGTTTGTGCTCTTGATGTCTCTGTGCAAAATCTGAGCAGATGCATCGGAGTGCAAGTACGAGAGCGCACCTGCAGTCTCCCCCGCAATGCGCAGACGAGCCCTCCAGGATAATGTGGACTCATGACCACACTTGTGTATGTGGTCGGCAAGGTTGCCATTGTTCACGAACTCATAGACTAATAAGGGGACCTCTGTCTCGAAGCAACAACCGATTAGCTTAACCACATTGCGGTGATTAATTTGGGAGAGGATGATCAGCTCGTTGATGAATTCTTCGACCTGACCTCGGTCCAAAATCTTGGCCTTCTTGATGGCGACAACTGTATGGTCTGGTAAGATCCCTCGATATACTGTTCCTTGGCCTCCTTGGCCTAGGATTCGGCTTTCATTGTAGTAGTCCGTGGCCTTCTTGAGCTCTTCGTCCATGAATATTCTTGCCGATTCAACAGAGCCTTCGCGCTCATTTAGAAGTCTCTCCAACATAAGGCGGCCCCCATTTTCTAGGAAGAACTTCTCTCTCTGCCTGCTGATCTTTCTTTCTCTCAGCCCCCAATATAACCAGGAAACGACCAAAAGAACCAGTAGGAAGCTTATGCTCACACCTAGGAAAAGACATCACATTCGGTGTACAAACAAATCAGTCGTCCATCACCCTACATAAGGTTCACACACCCAAGAAAAGGGGGAAAAAAAGAATCGAAATATGCTTAAATTGCTCAAACAATCTTGTGTTAACTTAAAAGATTAAAAAAAAAAAAAAAAAGAATCTATGCTTTCTTTTTTTTCATTGCTCAAACAATCTTGTGTTAATTTACTTATGTGTCCTATTTTTTACTTCTCTGTCCTATTTTCTTTTCTCCTCCATCAACTTGAAGCTTTTGTATTAAGACGAACCTCGATAATAGCAAAATAAACCTAAATATATAATTATGCTGAGAGTATCTTTTGATAACAGGAATGAATATAACGCATCAAGTGGATAAAACGTGCTTGATTCTTTTTCAACAACAAAAGAACAAGTGGTTGATTTTGTTAATATCGAATTGAATAAATTGAGATGACAATACATGTATACGAGTACAACTAATTCAAAGAGAAAGATTTACATTCAAAAAATCTCGACAACTAATAACAGAAGATGGAACAATGACATAATAACAACATTTAAATAATGTGAATGAATTACAAGATAAAAGAAGCTTTTATATCATGAAAAGGTTTGAGCAATATGTACGACTTACTGACCTAGCACGACGTCGATTGAGCGAAACCTCTTTTCATGGATGATAGGAGTACAACCCTTGTCATCTTTTCTTCCATCTCCTTGGGATCCCTCTGGACATGAACAATTATATGTTCCTGGCAAGTTCGTACATATTCCAACGCAGGGTTGTGAAATCACACATTCATTGATATCTGTAGGAATATATTCCAATTAGAAGAAGCAATCCAACTCCATTTCAATTGGAAGAAACTTGAAAAAGTAAATAGAATTCCATGATTTGGCAACACTTTCAATTTTGAGAGGACGTGTCAGGTCAATTTGCTTTTCTTGAGATCACGATACCTCGCCACTCTTTTTAAATGATGGTTCATCATCTCAAGAGCCTAAGCTTGACCAAGCACTTGATCTTTGTTTCGAATAGAAGATTCAAGAATTATCCAACAAAATTGTGCCATTACCAACTAGAATAACACATCACATAGAAAAAAATTCAAAAATAATTGTCTATAAATACAGAATAATGCTGGATGTATTAATATCTGTACATGAAATTGATTTACAAGCTAATTTGACAGATATATATTGAGGGTTCGGTATGGTCCATTTGTTTATAAACTCAATTGCAGTCGACCGCTTCAATTTGTAAAACAATTGTACGGACAAAATTTTAGAGAGAAGAATGTCTAGCTATATCTGGAATGATTGCTGTGAAAATTTAAAGAGTATTGCTAAGCGCTTCATAGGTCATAGTAAATTTCAAGCAATAAAAATTCGTGCATCCGAAAGGAAAAAAAATTATGATTGTGTTTAACGGCCTAGATTGTTATGATTTTTAAGATTATAAATGTTACGTGATTACTAGGAGAATCGTTTGAAACATGTAGCATTCATCAAGTCAAAATTTGGTCCCCTGACTTGAAGTTTCTAAGAATTTCTCTCTGGGTTATTTATGCAATTGGATTCATTTAACATGGTCGCCCTTATGGAAACACTGATCCACGATTCTATACAGGAGCACTCGTTCGGATGTGAGGTAGGTCTGATGAAAAGACTGGAAAAGGTACCTTGACAACCATTTTGGAGATAGGGGTTCCCTTGAAAACCCTCCGAGCAACGGCACTGGTACCCGTTTCCATTCTCAGCATCTGTACAATTGGAGTTCTCTTGGCACATGTAGGTCGTCGTATTCTTCTTTGCACCATCGCATGTTTGATTTGGAATTAACCAATCGACAACTATGGGGACCTTATCAAATGGCGGCTCTTTCAGATTGTTCGTAGAGAGGCTAAAGGAGCCGTCTTCGGCAACGAAAGCGTATCCGCACGGATTGAATTCCCAGATGCCAGAATGATTGTTGTAGCTAGTGACAGAGATGTCGTATCGGTAGGCGTCTCGAGGTATGCTAGTCTCGCAGCAACCAATGCCTGAGCACGACCCATTAATCACGTCCGAGATGTTGCCGCATGAGGACAAGCACCCCGTCACATACGTGCTTCCGCTGAAGGTCGCGTACGTATCGCATCCCACGGCGATAAATTTGTTCTTGGCAGAAGATATGGGGAAATCGGGAAGAGTGAGCGAAGGATTATCGTAGTACAAGGATCCGCCAGACGAATTATAACAATCTCTGGCTACAAACATTGTTATACTAATCTCGTGATTCTCAAAAGATATATTGAGTATTTGGAGATTAGAATCTTTACTGTACATATAAGGAGTGGGAGTGCCAGTCGAGTTGTCGCAAAAGATGAGGAAAGGTTTTGATTCTTTGAAGTAGCAGTCGTTGCCGGTGTTGTTCATCCCAAATGGGTACGCGAAGGTGAGGTTGCCACATCTGTTCGCGCATCCGGGCTTTGTTGTTTGGACTACATCCGCCGTAACAACTGAGAATAGAGCCACCAATGAGCACAACAACGGCACAACTCTCAAGGGAAGTCTATGGAGCAGCATGGATCCACCGATATTCTTCCTGAAATGAAGTGATTGTTTGCAACAAGATGATGAGCTTCATAGCCTGATGACAACCTTTATAAGCGATGATGGAGCTTCTAGAAAGCTAAGTAATATATGCATTATTCATAGTCCCCATTATATTTGTTAATTTATGACTCGAGTTTGATTATAAAAGAGTAAATATAAAATAAATGGAAGTGAGTTTCCAGTTTGTTGCGGAATTCAAATTGAGGAAAGCCGCGTGAAATCCCCTGCACGTAGGTGGAGTCCCCGAGTTTGTTGCGGAATCCAAATTGAGGAAAGCCGCGTGAAAACCCCTAAACGTAGATGGAGTCACCTGCGCGTGAAGAAGTCAAAATAGGAAGGTGGCACACACACACGTTCAGCCGAAAGAAGGAGAGTAATGTTTAGTGGGCCCAGGTCAATTGTTTGACCTGGGTACACATATAAAAGGTTTTTTTTTTAACCTGGAGCACGCCGCTTGCGTTTTGAAGCCGCCGAAACACAAAGGAGCCGCACATCCGTCCAAGCTTGTGAGAAAAATAAAAACCCTACGTAGCCGGGCGTCCATGATCCTTGAAGGTGCAAGTCGCGCGAAGCCTGAAAAAATACGTGAAGCCATACATAGAGCATATTGTACCGGAGTTTGAACCCGCGATAATTTTGCGTCGTGAATTTATATCCCAGTTTTTTTTTTTTTTTTTTTTGGACGAAGATATCTCAGTTGAGTTGTTTATTTATACACACTTTAGATTTGGGATTAAATTTAGGTGTGGGAAACACTTGAGCAATTGAGCGAATGTAAACTCTGATACTCCGATTATAGTGGATTATTTGTTGTTGCCTCTCCGTGGATGTAAGTTCCGATACTCGGACCGCACCACGTAAATTCCTAAATTCCTGGTGTCCTTATTTTTCTCGTTTATTTTCTCTGGTGATTTCGCGTTGACGTAAATTGCAAGATCCTATCGTTTTCGCATATAATATCCCAACAATATTGATAGTCTTTGCGGTGATTACATCATTAGTAATCAATCATACGATTTTGTCCACCATCAATCCTAGCATATTCTTTGTCAGTTGTGGGGTCGTGCGTGTTGTCAGCTGTTCGATCCAAAACTTGTAATCAGCAACCGTAAGATCCTGCTGCCAAGTAACTCCATGAAATATTAAAGTAGAAAATTCTATCTCTATTGCTCTTAATTTATACTCTCCAAAGAAAAGCAACTTTCTTTGCTCTTTTAGCTTGCATTCGGTCCCATTCCTTGTCCAAAGCATCAGATGCAACTGACATTGACTCTCTATGGCTCTTCACTAAGAAGCCTTGACAAGCATGTCTTGATTCATGTTGCGGTGTCGCAATCGTTCGTAGGAATTTCCAAATTGACTTGCAAATGATAAAAGTCGTGAATAGATAGGTATTTTTTTCTTTTCAATCTCAGAATTAGTTTCGATGGGTGGTGCTCGTAAACTATTGCATGCACATCTCTAACGTATGAACTCCTTAAATATTTGTACAAATATCAACATCATATTTAAATCTTTATGTGCAGTGTAATATTTCGATTTATGCTATGTACAATTAAAAAAAAAAGGTACATCGATGATAAGTAATAAAGATTAATTAGATAGCAAGAAACTGTTGATTCGGGTAAATTCGAATTTGAATTTGAAAATCAAAACAGCACCAAACAACCCAAATATAGAAGACAAATGAGAACGAAATTTGCGGTGTTTAAATATGATTTGCTAAGTAAAAGGATTTCAAGAGTCCAAATTTGATTTTGAGAATTTTCTTAGATTTACCTATAACGTTTCAGGTAAATTCTAAGTCAATGGGGTCAGTTTTCTTGGCAATTTCTCAAGTATGAGAATATGTCTCATCAAGGTGCTTTCATTATCCTGCCAAGACTTGAAAAGTTAAGCAAGTATGAAGCGTATGTAGTGGGAGATGACAACCCTAAAATTTGCTAAAGAACTCATTGCCCTCAAGGAAACCTTAACGGTTTTATAATAGAAAATCAGCAAGGAAAAATTCTAAACCTATTATACTTGTACAAATTCAATCATAAAATCTTCAACTATGCTAATTAAAACTTAAACCTTTTTAAAATTTACCACTTTAATTTTTCTGATCAAATTTGACCGGAAATTGCTATAGTATATAATTTTTATTATTTTTCTTGAAAGGCCAAGTCAAGGCGACCAGTTTCCTTAGCAATTTCTGATGTGTGACAATATGTCTCGTTCAGAGTTATGGCCCACCAACTTTGGGTGCATCATTGATAGAGAGTATAAATGAGAAAGGATTCTTATTCCGCCAAGACTTGAAAAGTCAAGCAAGTACTAAGCGTATGCAATGGGAGATAACAACCAGAAGTGATCGGTTCCCAAATGGTTCGATCCTTCCCCGAAATTGAGAACTGGACCAAAAGGATCGATTCCTTGTTTCTAAAATCAAGAATTGGACCAGTGCCCTTGAAACCGAACTGACCAATTTGGTTTAGTTCCTTGGTGGATCATGGAATCGGTGGCACGTTCAGATTTTTTTTTTTTTTTGTCATTAACTTTCAAGATGAATTGAAGATGTTCTTGATAACCAAGATGTTTCTATAATCAATGAATTATGTGTAACAATATAGGTTTCACATAATCTTTTTTCCAATTTGTGACAAAATTTGGTTAGAATGAGCAACTATTGTTATGTTTTGATTTGTTCTTGTCATCTTACTCACATGCGTGAATGAAATGAGAGTCGTGCAACTCGTGCCTATCTGCATGCACGAGTGAACTCTAAAATGTGAGATAGAATAGGGTTTTTTTAACAAATTATAAGGAAATTAAAAAAATTTAAAAAAAAAATTGGTCTAACCTAGGTGGGCGGTTCCATACCTGGAACTAAAACTGGACTAAAATTCATTGGTTTCAATTTTGTAGAATTAAGACCCAAATCGATGCCCACAGGAACCACCCAAAACTGGCCGATTTGGACCCATCCAAGTGGTTCCTTTTGCTTACCCCTAATCACTAACTGTAAAATAGAAGAATGTCAAAGAAGAAAAATCATTAAGAGCAAACTGCTTTGAGCTGGCGATTGGTGAAGGGGTTTATAGTCCTAGGTGTGAAATTTCCGTTGCATTCTGGAAAAGAAAAACGCATATTTCAGAGCGATTAATCAACTAGTTACCATTGTCATGCTACAAAAACTAAACATTTGCCATTGTCATGCTACAAAATGTAAGATTTTTAGATAAGATTTCATTATATACTTTTACATTAAGACAAGATACGTCAAACGTAGGTTTATTTTTTACCTTGGTTGTTGGCCTAGGATTTCTAATTAAAAATATGGACTGTGGTGATACGTATTTGTTGAGAATTATCATTCCAAGGAATTTACTTTTCCTTCCATCTATTATCCGTGTTGTAAATGTTTTGTTGCATTTCCATAATTTTGAGGAAAACACCGTCTTGCTACCACCTTGGTAACCAAAAAAAAAAAAAAAAAACGCAATTATTATTGTCAAAAGTCACTTCGAAGAAACTAGGCTAATCGAATAAGGAGCAAAATAGTGCCTCATATATGGACCTTAGTGTAAATGTGACTTACAACGGAAAAAATACCAAAAAAATTTCTAAATATATTGTATTAGTATCAATTCAATCTTAAACCTTTTAATTAGATCAATTTAGTCTTAAATATTTTCACATTATTATTAATTTAATCCATTAGACTAATTTAAGCCGGAAATTGCCAATGTGAACGCTAGCCGTCCGACATAGCACGACCGTCGTTAACGTGAACACTTTTAATAATATTTTAATATTTTTTAATTTTTTGAATTCTTAAAATCTTTAGTTATTTTTTTCCATTTCCTTCTTCTTTGCTTTTTCTTTTTGCCGATGGCCATTGCTAGCCACCGGCCTAGCTTGGGTCGCCTTCGCTAGCCACAAGTGATGGTTGGCCTCACAGGGCCACCTTTGAGCGAGGGCGAGCGCCAACCATCAAGGCGAGGTCCCCTTGCCAAATCTAGTGACCGACCATCGCACAAGTGAGGGCAAGGTTGGCTGGGCCTTGCCACCACCCATGCGGGGCTCGCCAACCCTCAACCTCGCCCAAGCAAACCTCTGTGAGGCTAACCCTTACTTAGGCAAAGTGCGGCAAGGCTACCTTGGCCTAGGTGATGGTCGGCCTCATTGGATTTGGTGAGGGGGCCTTGCCTAGCCACACCTAGACGGCCAACACTCCCCCATGCCCACGCCCTTGCCCAAAGAAATTACCAACGAATAGTTGCATATATGTCGCATTGCTATATATACAAAGAAACTACCACTATGCAAGGCGCCTATTTAAGCAATAACATATGTTCTTCATTCAAATTATCCTATGGGAAATTGAATAGCAGTATTGTGTTGCTAATTGGAGAGCTTACCCTGTACTCTAACGATTATACCACACATAAATAGATAATGTTTCCTTTCAATAGATTAGTTCTAGAATATATAGAATTAATGAGTGTAATATCTTTTAACACGTTGTCAGAAGGGTTTTGTGGCAGAACCTCAACTAGATATAACAAATGTGACCGTCCATCGATAAATTAACCTGGCCCAAACAAGTCGACCTACCCTAGCAAGAAACTATTGATTCAGGTTTGTTTGGGTTTCGATTTGAAATCTGAAAAGAACAAAAACTAACCAACCTATGTATAGCAAAAGAACAAAATCCGCCATGTCCAAAACTGCACAACAAAAAACATAATTCTCAAACCAAATTCCATTTTCTAGTTTAGAGTAAAATCACAGATATGTTCCGAGATCTGATCATTGCCAAGTAAAAGGACTTCGGGAGTCTAAAATTGATTTTCATAAATTTCTGAGGGTCGACCGAAAGTTTCAGGTAAATGCCAAGTCAAGGGGGTCGGTTTCCTTGACAATTTCTTAAGTAGCCCAATAGGTCGCATTAGAACTTGTTATTGCCTGCCAACTTTGACCGCGTCATTAATAGATGCAGGGTGCTTTCATTACATTGTCAAGACTTGAGAAGTCAAGCAAATCAGTGGTAAGCGTATGCAGTGGGAGAGAGATCACAACCCCAAAACAGGAGAATGAGAAAGAAGAAAAATTAACAAGAGTAGAGTGGTTTGAGCTGGGACTGTATGCATGAAATGTGTTTCAAGGTGGATGGATTTGATACTCTGGAAATTTGTCTTTTCCCATTTCTAGACTGTATATATGCATTTTGAAAAGGAATAATGGGTAACTTCAAAATAATTAATCAACTAGCTTCAAATAGGTAAAATATCAACTTTTTTAATTGTTGTGTTACAAAATTAAGGTTTTGAAATAAGATTCTGGTATATATTTTTAAATTAAGAAAAGATACGTCGCATGCAAATATTTCTTTTTTCATTTTTCTGGGCTAGAATTTCCAACTAATACAGACAGTGGTTGATGTGCATTTGTGGAGAATTATCATCGTCAAGAATTTTATTTCTCCTTTTCTTTTTTTCTGGTCAAGTGACTGTAGTTATTAGCTTATTTTAAGCTGTGGAGTTAACACCAGCATGTCCTGGAGACTTGCATGAGACGATTCCACTACAAATCCTCATGTGACGAAGCCTTTGTGCGGTGCAGTGCGGTGCGCGTTTAAATTTTCCAATGCACTATTTATTTGACATATATTTCTTCAATCTTTCCTCCCCGCTCATCCGGAAAAACAGACCATTGTGGGGCAGAGACGGGTGCACAATTGTCACAGAAGAGCTGCTCTTACTTTCCAAGTAATCCGCGGGAAACAAACAGTCTTGGTCTTCTCCTTTCGCAGCCGATTTTTTATACTTTGGTACATTGAGGATGTTACTTCTGCGCATGGCAAATTTGTCTTTTGGGGCGTTGATTAATGCAAAAATTGAAAGTTGATATGCGAAAGGAGAAGACCTAACCTCTCTCTTTCACAAAAGAGACTTCTTGTATAACTCTATATTTGAACAATTCCAAAACTTGATATTGCACCTTAACTCTTGGTCGTTGGGCGGCAATGATCGATGAAAAAGGCCAACTAGTTCACAAATTTCATCAGTTAACTTGCAGTAAGGTATAATTATCTTTAGCCATGTCTCTCTACAAATCCTCAGATTTCTTTGGAGAGACTGATTGAAAATCCCAACAACTGACATAATTGGACGTCGCATTGATAGATGATGTGCATCCCAATTGAATAACTATTAATTAGGGCTTCGACACTCTCCATCATAAGCATTTACAAACTTTTCAAATGGGCTCTTTGCCAACTAATAATACAAGTCCCCTTGTCAAATTTATAAGAGAAATCTGGCCGCAGGAAATGAATCAACACTAACATTTGACACATTATGCCTACATGGGTAGGTCGAATCACATCGATAATCTAAATCTATCAAGAAGAAAATCGACATTAGTTGAAGTGTTTCCTTTGGCAATAGTAAAATTGTATCAGTTGCTAATAGAGCCTAAATCTGACTCGTTGTTATTGTCTTGTGCTGAATGTCAATGTGCCCGTCGTAGCCCGTGTACATGACCACCGTAATGTCAAAACAGCCGATTTGAGAAGGCAAGTGCAACATCTCTAACAAGAATTGGAGCAATCTCGATTGTTAAGGCCTGACGATCCCAACCGTGACCAAGAAGAGGAGATTAACACCTTCCATGGTGTTCATTTTTGACGCAGCTCGTGAAGTGGCTCCTTTGCATAACTGGTATTGGAATCGTAATACTAAGGATTTCGATGTTAAAGTAGACATTTCAAACTTCCGAGGCACCATGCATCGGAAGACTTCATTAATTGGCTCGACACGACCGAGCAAGTTTTTGATTACGAGAATATGGTGGAGAATCGAAAGGTGAAGCTTATGGCCATCAAGCTCAGAAAAGCATGCTTTGATTTGGTGAGAAAATCTGAAGTGTCAAAGAACTCGTGAAGGAAAGCTGTGTATCGAAACATTAGATAAAATGGAGGAGCTCAAGAGGAAGCATATCTCAAAAATGGAAGATATTGAGATCATTTTCCAAATAAGATCCATAAACTAGAAAACTTTTTTCAATCATATATTACAAAACAAAGGAAAACTAATCATTTTCTAGAAAAATGATTTTCCGAAAAATATTTTTTAGAAACAATATGTTTTCCGTGAAATAAGTACACCCTAAATACACGTGCAAATCCACATTTCAATTAGTCAGCTCATGCCTCATGCGGAGCATGTTTTTTATCCCATCACCGTCCCTTGCAATTAATGATTGTAAGAAGATAGAAACAACATAAAGAGGAAAGGAGTAAAATAATTGTCATAGGTAATAAAGAGATTATTGACATCTAAATTTGGATTACACGTTTAGCCATTTATTGCATAAAAAAATTTATGGATCAAAATAGACCCCTAAACAAAGAAATTTTAATTTTTTGCATTGCATTAGGCATTTCGACATTATAGGGCATGTCCACATACAATAAATTTCGTCTAATCTAGCTTCATCGTGCTTGAATTTGAGAATCCAGGGAAATACTTTCAGTAATATCTTCAAGGTATGCTCGATTATGAAAGAGGCAAGTAGATTGTGCGCATGGCATGGGTGACAAGGGAGCAAATCAAGAAGACCAATCAATGTAGCAAATTCTCGGCCAGCCAAGAGAAGAGAATTGTGGAATGTTTTCAAAGTTCAGCAAGTGAGAGAAATTAAGAAATAAAAATAAGAGGAGCAAGCCGGGTGAATGATTGCGGTAATGGGAAAGGAAATAGAGATTTCCTCCATCAGCCTTACCATCGAATCTCCATCGAGCCGAGCGTCCTGCATCAACCTTCCACGGTTGATTCCAGCAACATCAGTCTCCCCCCAAAATCGTGCTTCAGATTGACGCCTAGCGAGCAACCTGCCGCTGTCTGAGATCTCCACTGTCCAGGCGTCCACTGCTTGAAGTCATCGTCCATAGCAACGCCCACGAGCTCCTGGCGACAATCTACATCTGGGCCTGTATATCAGCCTTCGTTGAGCCGAGTCTCAGCCGCCACCGTGAGCCACACCAGCGTTGCCCATGCTGGGTCTTGCACGGCCCTTGAAATGAACACGCCAGGCCTTGATCTTTCCGTGCAGGTTTTTTCGGCGCTCCAATTCAGTCCATCCGCGAAGCCTCGCTTGTTCTTGCCGTCATTGCAACTCAAGCCCACTGTTGCTGCTGCCATCTGTGACTCATCAAGCCCACCTTGGGGATAAGATAGTCAAGGTTTGACTCATTTCATGCAATAGTTTTATTATATAATATAATTTTAAATGCATCATAAAAGTCGCCTATTATGATAATTTTAATATACTAATATGATAGTATTTAGAACTAATTCCATAATGTCATTAAGAACTCATCATGCATATCATATAGCTGTATCATTCTTGCATGCCATTTAGTCATTTAATTAGTATATGTAAAATCAATCTCTGTCATACAGAATGTTAGAGTTCGTTTCTTAAGACTTGCATGTGAATCAAATAAAAAATTAGAAATTTGTTAGTACAGATGGCATCTTAGTTAGTCCTAGTCCATCAATAACCATGCATTTTGCTTGCATATTTTCTCTTTCATAGTTTACAGAAAATTTGTGATGAGGGATAGCAAATTGCTTTGCTTGCTTAACATATCCAAATTCTTTAAAAATTATCTTTAATCCAATTGCTGATTATTGGGCATTACATTCCCAGCCTGTGCACTCCTATAATCAATCCTCACATGTCAGTGGCATAGGGTAACAAATAGATGACAACCGCATGAAAAACATTTTCAGAATAATGAATAAAGATACCAAAAGAGCGTTAAATTAATCTAGTAAAATCAAGTCTGTTAAATCTCTCGTTCACAAAAGTAAAATGCAGTCCTACATTTTACTTTTGTCTAATTAACACATAATTGATCAATGGCAACTCCAAAAGGTAAGCTTAATTATATGTCGAATTGAGTGCTAAGTTGCGATTAATAGATTTTGGTAAAGTCTATGCTAAGTGCCTTACCCTCATGGTCTAGCTTTGGGAAGGTCCAGCAAAAAAATATTTTGAGCTAATAGCTTTGCCAAATTTGAGATGACTATAAAAGTTTAGTACTTTATATTGGGCAAGTTTGAAAATTCAAGTTAGAATTTGAGCCATCCTTACGATTTGTGCAGAATTAAGTTGTGTTTATTATATAAAGTTTTCAAGGTTAAATGAGGAAAGAATATTGGTAAAAACACTAAAGATAGAAAATCTTTAGGAGGAATAAAGAAAGAACTAGAGGAAAAGAAGGCTAGCCATATCTATTACTACCCCAACCGAAATGTGGAGCAAAAGAATTTTGCCATATCTCATCCAAAAATCCATTAATCACTGGCTATCACTCATTTTATTTAGGACTATAAAGTACTTGGATTGGTAAAATAGCCATCCCTATGTGTGCATCTTGTCACAGTCTCCCAAATGAGTGTTGGGGAAACAAGGGGTTTAGAGGTAATGTTGAGTTGAGGGCCAATGGTCCACAATCATCATGAGTCATCTCAAATTCTTCCATCTCCCGAGTTTTTTATTATTTTCCGGAAATAAAGACTCGGGCTAGGTCCTTGGGCTTAGTCCGAATTTGGACCTAGCTTGGACCTTGCAGGTCCAAGTGACAGAAAACATGAAAGGCCTTAAAACGAAATGCACATATTTGCTCAAGTCCATTTCAAATTCATCAAACCTATTCAAGCCCAAGCTCATTAAGCCTATTCAAGCCCAAAGCTTATTAAGCCTAATTAAATCCAAAACTTACTAATCTGACTATGAACTAAACAAGCCCAACTTAAACCCATTTGTCATTCTCTGTTATACCCCTTTAATTCTCCTTTATCATCAACGATGTTCTTCCTATCGGCTGAGTTAATTACACCTATTTTCTTTTATTGCATACATAATATATATCTCTTTTTTTTTTTTTTTTTTTTTTTACTTCTATTTTATATACCCATCCATACACAATTCTACTCCTCCTTGATTTAAAAAGTAGTAGCAGGCTAGCAGTGGCCCAGGGGGTGATGACGACGAGAGGTAGGGGAAGCCAGCTTAAGCATTTCAGAGATTGGAACCTTGTAACACCCTTTCTCTAGTCCTCTATCAACCAAATTAATTACACATTCCACCAAATGAACTTCATTAAATGTTTGAACAAAAAAAGAAAAAGTTGTTCACTTACATAAACCCAGGGTGCAATTCTCTACAAACAATCCAAAATTCATTTCCTCTGATCACCGGACCAAAGCGAGCTCTAATCGTCAGCCAGCCTTTTTGTCGTTACCCCTGCTGATCTTCTCGTACCGTTTCAGCAAGGTGCTATTGTCTCCTGATTTCCATCCCGAACGAGAGGTCTCGCGAATCGACTGCAGATTTCAAATGGGCCCAATCTGAAGAAATCGTTGGGCAAGTACTCGAAGAGGCAGGCCAAACCGAAAGCCGTCGGTGATGATCTCGAGGTTGATTTCCGGGATTTCAAGGACGAGTCTGAGTCGAAGAACTTGTGGAAAAATGGAGATTTGATCATCCGGCGAAATCTAAGGCAGAGACGGTAAGAGGGTAAGAAAGATAGTGACGGATTAGCCGATTCTGATAATATCAAGATGCTTGACATTTATGTGAAGGATCATGACGTGGGCGTTATCATTTCAGTCGGTCAAGACTCCTATAACTCTTCCGGGTGCGATGAGTCTTCAAGCGACTATCCCTAGCTCAGATTAGCTGAATTCCCCACATTTAGCACGAAGAATTTGCTGTAGCTGGTTGCGATTGCCATGACCAACCGTTGGCCATTTGCCAAGAGCAAGTTCACCGCGGCAGTCTCGGCATACAGCCGAACTATCGCAGTCGACTACGGTGAAGATGTTCTTGGTGCCAGACATGGGGAATTCAGTTGGTGCCGCAGATAATCGCTTGAAGACTGATCATGCCCAGAAGAGTTCTCAACCGATCAAAATCAATAATGCGGTGCAGAGCACGGCTCTTGACGAGAGTTCGTAACAATTGCACAAACAGCTAAAATGGAGCCCCTATAAATTTATAGCACTTTGGTGGGTTGAGATTTTTTGCTTTTCATTGTCCACATTGATACACATCTGGTTGTGGAGATTCGATTTGATTTCCTTACCGCTTATGATATTACAAAACTTTTATGGATGCCAGCCATAAATGACCATATCTTGATATTCATTGATTCTATGCATTGTCCTTCGTTGTGGTAGTTGATAGTCTAATGCGACGCGTGCTATGTTCAATTAAGTTTTGAATCGAGTTCTAAGTAGTTTACCCCAGAAGAAGTAAATGCAGCTCAAAGCTTATTATATCAAATATACCCAACAAAAAATCCAGCTTGCCATCTTTAGCTCCTTGGTCTTCCAATCGCAAAGCGTATATATGGAACGCTGAATCAAATACGTGTGTATCGAGTACCAGCGAAGGAAGCTTTGATGAGTTATTAGTACTTGATAACTCTCTCCGATGGAGAAGATTCTATATCTTTCCATGTTTATACTCTGCTATTTAAGGTGTTTGCTTTGGCCTGTGGTCAGGCACGGTGCAGAGACGAAAGTTCGTAGTAATTGCAAAAGAGGCTGTGCTTTCCCAATCCCATTGTGGCTTTTCATTATTCCTTTTGAAAAGCCAAATAAGCGAATTTCGTAAAGACCCGTGCTCTATGCCGCATTATTGATTTCGATCGGTCGAGAACTCTTTCGGGTGAGATTAGTCTTGAAGCGATTATCCGCAGAACTAGATGAATTCCCCATGTCTGGCACAAAGGACATGTTCACCGCAGTCGATTGCAACACTTTGGCTATAGCCAAAGGTTGGTCGCAACAATCGCAGCTGGCTACAGCAAACTCGTTCTTCACGCTAAATATGGGGAATTCAGCTAATCTGAGCCACGGCCAGTTAGCTTGAAGACTCATCACACCTGGAAGAGTCATGGCAGTCTCTACCGATCGAAACGATAATGCCCACGTCATGACCCTTGACAAAAAATGTCAAAGCATCTCAATGTTATCACAATCGATTATTTCGTCACTGTCTCACTCTCTCACGTCTCTGCCTTAGATTTCGCCAGATTTAGACCGAATCTCCATCCTTCCACAAGCTCTTCGACGCCGACTCGCCACCGTCCTCAACTCTTGAGTCTTTAGCTCAGACTCGTCCTTGAAATCCCGGAAATCAACCTTGAGATCATCTTTTCCACGCACCGATGGCTTCCGGTTTGGCCTGCCTCTTTGAGTGCTTGCCCGACGATTTCTTCAGATCGGGCCCATATGAAATCCGCAGTCGATATGCGAGACCTCTGGTCAGGAATGGAAATTGGGAGACAATAGAATAGCACCTCACTGAAATGGTACAAGAAGACCAGCAGTAGTAACAACAAAAAAGCTGGCTGACGAGAGGTAGAGAATTGCATTTGGGGTTTATGTAAATGAACTTTTTTTATTTTTTTGTTTGAATATTTAATGAAGTTTGTTTGGTGTGATGCGTAATTTATTTGGTTGACAGAGAAGTAGAGAAAGGTTGTTACAAAATTCCAATCTCTGAAATGCTTAAGCTGGCTTCCACTACCTCTCGTCACCATCATTCCCTAGGCCCCCCATAGCTACTACTGTTCAAATCAAGGAGGAGTAGAATTGTGTAGTGATGGGTACAGAAAATAGAATTAGAGAGAGAGAGAGAGAGAGAGAGAGAGAGAGAGAGATAATAAAATAGGTGTAATGGACTCAGCCAAAAAAGAGCAACGGCTCAAATTGATTAGAGGAGAAGAAAAGGGGTGCAAGGGACAATGATAAAATGCGTTTAAGTTGGGCTTGTTTAGTTCATAATCGGATTAGTAAGTTTTGGATTTAATAAGGCTTAATAAGCTTTGGGCTTGAGGCTTCGTGAGCTTGGGCTTGAATAGGCTACATGAGCTTGGATTTTAAATTGGACTTGAGCCAATAAGCTCATTTCATTTATATGGCCTTTCAACGTATAATTACTTTTATCTTTTGGAGTCGCCATTAATCGGTTATATGTTAATTAGAAACAAGTAAAATATAAAAGTGTATTTTACTTTTGTAAACCAAAGATTTAATGGATTCGAACACTTGATTATACTAAATTAATCTAACAATTTTTGTTACTTTCGTTCTTTTATTGAAAATGTTTTCCTCGTCGCATCTATTTGTTACTCTACCACTGACATGTGAGGGTTGATTATGTAGGTACGCAAGCAGAGAATGTAACACTCAATAATTAGTAATAGGATTACAGAGAATTTCTAAAGAATCCGGATAGGCTTAGCAAGCAAAGCAAATTGCTATCCATCATCAAAAAAATTATATAAACTATGATAGAGAAAATATGCAAGCAAAATGCATCGTTATGGACGGACTAGGACTAACTAACATCCATCTATACTAATCTTCTTTATTTTATTTATTTAATTAATAGGCAAGACTTAAGAAAAGAACCCTAACATTCTATATGACAGAGATCGATTTTACACGCACTAATTTAATAACTAAATGGCAAGCAAGAATGATATAGCTGAATGATATGCACGATGAGTTTTTAATGACATATTACAGAATTAGTTTTAAATACTATCATGTTAGTGTATTAAAATTCTCATAATATGCGAATTTTATGATGCATTTAAAATCATATATTAAAATAAGATTATTGCATGAAATTAGTCAAACCTTGACTACCTTATCCCCAAGATAGAGTCACGAATGGCGGCAACAGTGGGAGTCACGAATGGCGGCAACAGTGGGTTTGCAATGGGGGCAAGACAAGCGAGGCCTCGCGGATGGACTGAATTGGAGCGCCGGAAAAACCTGCAGGGAATGATCAAGGCCTAGCGTGGTCGTTAAATGGCTGTGCAAGAACCGAGCATCGGCAACGCCAGCGTGGCTCACGGTGGGGGCTGAGATTCAGCTCAACAAAGGCTCGTACACAGGCATGGATATGGATTATCGCCGAGAACTTGTAGGCGCGGCTATGGACGATGACTTCAAGCAGTGGATACCTGGACAGTGGAGATCTCAGACAGCGGCAGGTTGCTTGCTGGGCGTCGAAATGAAGCGCGATGGCTGGGAGACTGATGTTGCTGGAATCAACCGTGGAAGGTGATGCAGGACGCTCGGCTTGATGGAGATTCGATGGCGAGGCTGATGGAGCAAACCTCTTTTTCCTTTCCCATTACCGCAATCATTCACCCGGCTTGCTCCTCTTATTTTTCTTTCTTTATTTCTCTCACTTGCTGCACTTGAAAACATTCCACAATTCTCTCCTCTTGGCTGGCCGTGAATTTGTGGATTGATTGGTCCTCTTGATTTCCTTCCTTGTTACCCATGCCATTCGCACAACCTACTTGCCTCTTTCATACTCGAGCATATTTTGAAGATATTTGCTAATTCGGGTGCCGGCTGAAAGTATTTCCCTGGCTTCTCAAATTCAAGCACGATGAAGCTAGATTAAATGAAATTTATTGGATGTGGACATGCCCTATAATGTCCAAATGCCTAAAATGCAATGCAAAAGATTAAAATTTCTTGTTTAGGGGTGGATTTTGATCCCAAAATTTTTTTATGCAATAGATGACCAAACGTGTAGCCAAATTTTAAATGTCAACAATCTCTTTATTATCTATAACAATTCTTCTACCCCTTTTCTCTTTATTTTTTTTTTTTTTTCTATCTTCTTACAATCATTAATTAGGCTTATTCAATTTTAAGACTTGCTATTATTATGCGGTGGGATCAAATGATGGTTAAATCCGCACACCTGCAATTGCAAGGACGGTGATGGGCTAAAAAAAACTTGCTCCACATGAGGCATGAGGTGACTGAATAAAATGTGGATTTGCATGTATATTTAGGGTGCATTTATTTTACAAAAAGCATAATATTTTTGCAAAATCTTTCGGAAAATCATTTTTCTAAAAAATGGTTTGTTTTCCTTTATTTTGTGATATGTGATCGAAAAAGTTTTGTAGTGTTTGGATCTTATTCAGAAAATGATCTCAATCTCATGATTTTATCTTAGGGGAAATTTTGATTTTTTTAAATAATCTCCCTTTTTTCTTTTCTTTTTCCTTCTTCCTCCCTCCACCGGTCTCCGAGCCTCGGCAAGGGCTGACTTGGCCTGCGTCAGGCAAGGTTCCACCTTGGGAACTTGAATATATGAAGAGAAAAAAAATAGAGAAAAAAACAAGCAAGAATTTTTATGTGGAAAACCCATCCCAAAATCAGGAAAAGGGAAAAATCACGGTGCTATATGATCTAGGGTTACAAGTTTTAGCATTATCTTTTATCCTATATATAGTAGGAGTCTAGGGTATACAAAATTAATATGGAAATTACATGTATGCTATTATCAACAATAAAATCCCTATTGTCTGCTTTGACATTACAAGATGGGTGACCTATTGAGAATTGCCTGCCTAAAATAAATTGTTTCTACACTTGAATATTATTATTATTTTTTTTTTGATGACCCGGGAACCGCCGTACAGTAGGCAGTCGGCGACATAAACACGGGGCGATGCTAATGCAGGGACTCACCTCCCACGATGCGCACTTTAGTCACGCAAATGCTACTGCGGTGACTCGAACCTCCCCCCAACCGGAAGAGGGGGGAACGCCCGTACCAACGCACCCATAGCGGAATGGGTTTTCTTCATATTGTTTTTTTTTTTTTTGTGACCCAGGGAATCCCGTACAGCCGGCAGTCGGCAAGCAAACCCTGGGGGCGACACGTGGAAACGACCACCATGTGCACCGGGCAAATCACCAAGTGACGTGTTGGGAATTCGAACTTCTCCCCTTCGTGAGGGTGAGAGAGCCCGAAGCCAGCAACGCCACCATTGCGGGTGGTAAAGATAGAGAGAGTGATTAAAAGAGATTCTAATCCTGCGCAGCTACTCACAATTGGGTTAAATTATAACAAAGAGGTTAAATATTTTTTTCCTCTATTAGACTTCATAACTCTATCAATCTCCCACCTGGAGGCTAATCTTTAAAAAAAAAAAAAAAAAAACAATATTTTTTTTTTATAGTCTTTATCTTTGTAGCCCAAATTGTCCTAGTGTAGCAGCCTCTCTCATCACTTACCGTGGAGGCCAACTAAGGCAATACACTGCCTCAATTTCTCAGTGGTAAAAAGCTTGTTGACATATCTACTGGATCTTTTTCAATGACAAAGTCCCATCATCTATCAATTGACGAATTTGATATACTTTAACTCAGTGTGTTTTGTCTTTGAATGAAATACTAGATTCTTTGCAAGACAAACAACACTTTGAATGTCACTGAAAATAACGCCGTTATCTTGCTCCTTGCTTATCTCCTTCAAAAAAAATTTCAACCAAATCATTTCCTTACCAACTTCAGATATAGCAACATCCTCTGTCTTGGTGTTTGCATTATATAGAAGCCCGAGAATGTTTCTGGCACCTTCCATTTTTCAAATATTGTCCGAATGTTATGCTACACAAATATAGAGCCCAAGAATGTTTCTGGCACCTTCCATTTTTCAAATATCTTCCGAATGTTATGTTACACAAATATAGAGGGCAATCACTCTATTTGGACGTAGCATCTGAACTTTGAGCACATAGAACAAGCAACTAAACAGACCAAAAAGAAAAGAAAGAGAAAAGAAAAATAGTACAAGGGCCAATATTGCCATGAAGTCTCATCTTCCGCTTTCAATTTCGAAGGGCACTTGGTTGCTTATGCTATCGTCATTTCCTGATGCATTGCTTTTGAGGATGCCATCACATTCGCTTGATCTCTCACCAAGCAAATGCTCAGATTCTTCAAGGTCACAGCTCTGATTCACCCATGGATGCCTGTCCATCACCCTCATCAGTCCCTCCAGTTCCAGTGCCGCTTCCTTCATGGTCGGCCGATCTTCCCCTTTCACCCTCAGGCAGCGGCTCGCCAGCATCGCGACTTCCTTAATCTCTTCAGGGTTCCCCTCATTCAGCACCCTCAAGTCAATGATTTCGAACAGCCTCTCGCCCTTTATTGCAGAAGTAAAATACAAGGACAAGTTCCTCTCATTCTCAGCCCGCTCGAAGGACAAGGCCCTCAATCTAGTCAGCAGCTCAGCCAACATGACCCCGAAGCTATATACATCACTCTTCTCAGTCAACTGGCTCGAGTGGAAGTACTCTGGGTCCAAGTACCCGAAGGTGCCTTGAACCAGCGTGGTCAGCTGTGTCCGGTCGAGGGGGACTAGCCTGGAGGCTCCGAAATCTGCAACCTTTGCAGTGAAATTTTCGTCCAACAATATGTTTGTGGTCTTTATGTCTCTGTGCAAAATCTGAGCAGATGCATCGAAGTGCAAGTACGAGAGCGCACCTGCAGTCTCCCCCGTAATGCGCAGACGAGCCCTCCAGGATAATGTGGACTCATGGCCACACTTGTGTATGTGGTCGGCAAGGGTGCCATTGTTCACAAACTCATAGACTAATAAGGGGACCTCTGTCTCGAAGCAGCAACCGATTAGCTTAACCACATTGCGGTGATTAATTTGGGAGAGGATGATCAGCTCGTTGATGAATTCTTCGACCTGACTTTGATCCAGAACCTTGGCCTTCTTGATGGCGACAACCGTATTGTCTGGTAAGATCCCTCGATATACTGTTCCTTGGCCTCCTTGGCCTAGGATTCGGCTTTCATTGTAGTGGTCCGTGGCCTTCTTGAGCTCTTCATCAGTGAATATTCTCGCCGATTCAACGGAACCTTTGTGCTCAGAAAGAAGTCTCTGTAACATAAGGCGGCCCCCATTTTCTAGGAAGAACTTCTCTCTCTGTCTGCTGATTTTTCTTTCTCTCAGCCCCCAATATAACCAGGAAACGCCCAAAAGAATCAGCAGGAAGCTTATGCTCACACCTAGGAAAAGACATTACATTCGGCGTACAAACAAATTAGTCGTCCATCACCTTACACAAGGTTCACACACCCAAGAAAAGGGGGAAAAAAGAATCGAAATATGCTTAACTCTTTCTTTTTCATTGCTCAAACAATCTTGTGTTAGTTTACTTCTCTGTCCTATGTTCTTTTCTCCTCCATCAACTTGAATCTTTTGTATAAAGACAAACCTTGATAATAGCAAAATAAACATATATATATATATATATATATATATATATATACTATTTATTTATTTATGCTGTGAGTATCTTTTAATAACAGGAATGGTATAATGGATCAAGTGGATAAAACATACTTAATTCTATTTCAACAACAAAAGAACAAGTGGTTGATTTTGTTAATATCGAATTGAATAACTTGAGATGACAATACATGTATATAATATCAATTTAATTTATGGACACAACTAATTCAAAGAGAAAGATTTACATTTGAAAAATTTCGATAACTAACAGCAGAAGATGGAACAACGACATAATAACAACATTTAAAGAATGTGAATGAATCATGAGGTAAAAGAAGCTTTTATACGATGAAAAGGTTTGACCAATGTGTACGACTTACTGACCTAGCACGACATTGAGTGAGTGAAACCTCTTTTCATGGATGATAGGAGTACAACCTTTGCCATCTTTTCTTCCATCTCCTTGGGATCCCTCTGGACATGAACAATTATATGTTCCTGGCAAGTTCGTACATATTCCAACGCACGGTTGTGAAATCACGCATTCATTGATATCTGTAGGAATATACTCCAATTAGAAGAAGCAAGTCGACGCCATTTCAATTGGAAGAAACTTGAAAAAGTAAAATAGAAATCCATGATTTGGCAACACTTTCAAT
Source organism: Eucalyptus erythrocorys (assembly GCA_014182555.1). NCBI lineage: Eukaryota > Viridiplantae > Streptophyta > Magnoliopsida > Myrtales > Myrtaceae > Eucalyptus > Eucalyptus erythrocorys. Next base: position 50,961,037 of record CM024602.1, read on the forward strand.
TTTGAGAGGACACGTCAAGTCAATTTGCTTTTCTTGAGATCACGACACCTCACCACACTTTTTAAATGATGGGTCATCATCTCAAGAGCCTAAGCTTGACCAAGCACTTGCTCTTTGTTTCGAATAGAAGATTCAAGAATTATCCAACAAAATTGTGCCATTACCAACTAGAATAACACATCACATAGAAAAAAATTCAAAAATAACTGTCTATAAATACAGAAAAATGCTGGATGTATTAACATCGGTACATGAAATTGATTTACAAGCTAATTTGAGTGACTCATATTGACGGTTCAGTATGGATCATTTTTTTTTATGGACTCAATTGCCATCAACCACTTTAGTTTGTAAAACAATAGTTCAGTAAGGGCTTCATAGGTCATATTAAATTTCAAGCAACGAATATTCGTGCTACCGAAAGAAAAAGAATGATCATGTTTTACGGCCTAGATTGTTATGATTTTTTAGATTATAAATTTTACGTGATTATTACGAGAATCATTTAAAAGATGTACCATTCATGAAGTCAAAATTTGGGCCTATGACTTGAAAGTTTCGAACAATTTCTTTCTCTCGTTTTTTTATGCAATTGGATCCATTAAACATGCTCGCCTGTATTGAAATAATGATCCACGATTCTATACATGAACACTTGTTCGGATGATCTAATGAAAAGACCAGAGAAGGTACCTTGACAACCATTTTGGAGATAAGGGTTCCCTTGAAAACCCTCCGAGCAGCGGCACTGGTACCCGTTTCCATTCTCAGCATCTGTACAATTGGAGTTCTCTTGGCACATGTAAGTCGTTGTATTCTTCTTTGCATCATCGCATGTTTGATCTGGAATTAACCAATCGACAACTATAGGGACCATATCAAATGGCGGCTCGTACAGATTGTCCGTGGAGAAGCTAAAGAAGCCGTCTTGGGCAACGAAAGCGTATCCGCATGGATTGAATTCCAAGATGCCGGAATGATTGTTGTAGCTACTGACAGAGATGTTGTAATGGTAGGCGTCTCGAGGTATGCTAGTCTCGCAGCAACCAATGCCTGAGCACGACCCACTAATCACGTCCGAGATGTTGCCGCATGAGGACAAGCACCCCGTCACATACGTGCTTCCTTGTCGGCCGCTGAAGGTCGCGTACGTGTCGCATCCCACGGCGATAAATTTGTTCTTGGCAGAAGATATGGGGAAAACGGAAAGAACGAGCGAAGGTTTATTGTTGTAGGTTCTGCCAGACGAATTATAACAATCTCTGGCTACAAACACTGCTACACTAATCTCGTGATTCTCAATAGATATATTGAGTATTTGGAGATTAGAAAATTTATTGTTCATGTAAGGAGTGGGAGTACCAGTCGAGTTGTCGCAAGAGATGAGGAAGGAGCCTGATTCTCTGAAGTAGCAGTCGTTGCCGGCGTTGTTCATCCCAAATGGGTACGCGAAGGTGAGGTTGCCACATCTGTTCACGCATCCAGGCTTTGTTGTTTGGACTACATCCGCTGTAACTATTGACGATAGGGCCACCACTGAGCACAACAACAGCACAACTCTCAAGGGAAGTCTATGAAGCAACTTCGGTTCACACATATTCTTCCTGAAATGAGATGATGTTTTGCAACAAGCTGATGATGAGCTTCATAGCTTGATGACAACCTTTATAAGTGATGATGGAGCTTTGAAAAGGTCACATGGTACATACATTATTCATAGTCTCGACTATATTAATCATGCCACGATTACATCATTAGTAATTAATCATAAGGTTTTCAATGAGTATATAAACAAGTTGCATACGAACCACAGATCCCCCTACCACGAGCTCGTGAACAGGAAAATTGCGGACGGCCTTGTCCGCTAGCTGATCCAAGCATTTTTTTTTGTCAACCGTGGGGTCACACGTGTTGTCAGCCACTCTCAGCCGTTCGATCCAAAACTTGTGATCATTGACCGTAGGACTTGAGCAACGGCAAATTTGCAGCGCTTTAGCCCACGGCAGAGTGGACTCAGCCCGACCTTTTATAAAAATACGTTGACTAAATCAATTCCGGTACCTCAACATTCTATCATTCTTGTTCTTTAGGACCAACTAATAGAGAAACTCGCCGGCAGTGCCGTGGTGACGGAAGGTGATGTTACATTTGGTGACGCAAGGAGGGCCTACGATTGGGCAGTATAAACAAGAACTGAATGGGTCAAAAGTCGAAGAAGAAAGAGTAAAGAGAAGGACAGGACCCAGCGTAGACCAGAGCAGGAGCTGATGGAGTGGGACCTGGAACGAGTTCTTAAGTCAACGGGGGATGGCACAAGCAGAATAATAACTGAAGTTGGGCTGACATCTCGACTGAAAGGGACACTAAAACTAATTCCCGGTGGCTTCATCCACAAGTTCTCATCGTTAGATTTATACAAACGCTAGTTAGCATGCCCCTTACTTTGACGGGGTTCACTCTAAAGGATCCTTTAAAAAATTGTTTAATTATAATAGGTATCAATTATCTATTATTAGATAGTCATCACAAATTAATATTGTTAAAACATTTAGGGACCCATGATAGATAAGTAATTACTAATAACCGGAGCCGACAATATGTTCGCACAAGTGCTTGCCACTTGATATCTCATGAACTACCGATCTATTATGGTATGACGTTTGACACTACCGATCTATTATGGTATGACGTTTGACATAGTTTTGCCATTTAATCCATAACAAAAATAAATAAAAGAAGGTATACGAAAAACTAATCTCTTTTTGAGTTAATACCTTAAAAAAATAGGATAAACTCCAGACAGTATTTCAAAAAGCTTCAAAAAGCACATCAGCAATTTATCATTCGTTAAATTAGAACTTCAAAAAAAAAAAAAAAAAAAGATTTACCAGAGAAAGCATTTTATAGTATACTCTTCACTGACACGGATATTTATGAAAGTGGTCCTTAAGTCAAAAGAGCTTCGTTTCCTTGGACGCTGCGTATTTTCATCAACGTGACCAGAGCAAATTTCATCCGGAATACAGAACATGACACGAGGTGAAGGAATGCAGGAGGAGCCTGCTACCACAAGCACAAGCACCGCTACAAGACCTTAATTGAGAAAAATTCACCGGACAAAAAGGTAAGCACCGTTTCACTTTTAAATACCTATGACACGAGTCAGTGGGGCAAAAAGGAGAGCAGCCCAACACCATAAAAATGTTGGATTTTCACAGACTGGAAGGATCCAAATTAAGCAACTCTTTTGAGTTTCATTCCAATTGACCACCTCACAACAACAAAAATGGCACCACTGCAACATGACTTGCCCTCACTAATCAAAGAGAGTAACAAAGAAAGCACGCATAACATGGACATTGTTACATATTATTGAGAGACTTGGTCCATGATATTGTAAGTACCATGTGTATAGTAGAACTTCCATGCTACAAGAATTCTGTATTAAGGGGGTGAGCAACAAAGCAGTGTCTCCACCAAGATCAGAAAAGTAAATTCACAGGTTGATGTCTCAAGGGGATGGGGGGCCAAAGAAAAAAAAAAGGTTGCTCTTCTTGATGTTGAAGAAAAAAATGCAGCTGGACAGTTATTCTGTTACAACATATCTCAGAGAGAAATCAGCTTTTTGATGCTACCATGGTACAACTAAATGCACAACAGGGTATGAGCTCCGGAAACTACAACAGCTGTCGCTAGAACAAAAACAACAAAAGGGTTAGCAATTTCCTCATCACCTTCATATTCCGTTGTCGTTGAATCGAAGCTACTGTCAAATATTGAACAGCTTTCACAATGATATGCCACCCAATGTTGTGCAACCAGAAGTCAGCAAGACCCCACAAAAACTCCACAGAAAATCACTGATCATCCTAAAAGCACATTTTCAGAAAATTGGTTGGTAGAGTTACAAAAATGATGACTAAATGATACTGTTCCTCCCAAGAAAAAATCAGCCATATCAACTTCTCAGGAATTCATCTCTACACCAGCCAATTTCTCCTCATCATTGAGAGTATTGGCCGCAATTAAAAGCATGTCCATTCCACCTCTACCTTTGTCCGCATCCTCTTCACCATTCTCATTTGGCTTTTTGTCTGGTGTCTGGCATTCCCCATTCTGTACAACTTTCCTCCTCCGTTTATTTTCTAAATTCTCATACGCCTTCTTCGCCCTGCGTATTGCTTGAATCCCAGCATCACATTTTCTACAAAACCATTTTCCCCTTGGAATTGAGGTGCGTGGTGGTTTCATGCAGTAGATATGATAAGCTTGATCACAACCATCACACAAAACAATTTTGTCATCATCTCGATCCGTGAGGCAGCCTCTACACAAACAAGAAGGACAGTACCAACGAGAACTGTAGGACTTCAACTGCTTGGTTGTCAAGCATCTCCTATGATAATACTTGTTGGGACAAAAAGGATGCTCGCACATCCTGAACTTATCCCCGTTTTCAATCTCATTCCCACATATTTTGCATGTACTCGAGATTTTGGTCTCTTCAAATGGGTTAATCCCCAAATCTGAGCTGCAATTTGCATCTTCCAACGTAGTAAGAGCTTCTTCATCAGCAAACCCATTGGCGGCACTCCTGGAAGCATTCAATCTCTCGCAGACAACACAGTTCTCATGGGGAGAAGTGATTCCGCTTTCCGTGCAACTAGCACAGTACCAACTTCTAGGTGGAATCTCTTTCACTGCAGGCTCAATGCAAGAGACATGGTATATTTCCTCACATGAATCACAAACTAAACATTCCATTCCATCAGCCTTCAGTTCACAATGCCGACAGGTGCTTCCATTATATGCACCACATTCCTCTGTTTGCTCCAATTTAGCATCAACGAGAGCATCCCTCCCAGAGTCCTATTCAAAATAAACGACTTGTCAAGTCATAAACAGAATTGACAAAATCATCATTTCAAGAACTCAGGTCTGAGAGGATTCGATATGATCCTGATAAAAGCTTCTGCTAAAGCTCTAGATGTACTAATCTCATAGTGCAAATACCATAAAACATAGGGTGAATAAACAATTGGGTCCATCAATGAGTTTCTAATTCACAAAATACATAAGTTAAACTCCTAGACAGAGGCATCAAAGATTACGAAAGGAATACAATAGCAATGAAAGTACAAAATAAAAAGCAAAAAGTGGCAGAAAAAAATCAGATAGCAGCATCACTACCACCCTTACCCACAAACACTAATGTTTTGTGCAAAATAACAAAGCAAAGCTGAAAAAAGTTAAAAAAGGATGTATTCACTGGTCCAGATCAAAGAATGAAAAAATTTCAATGGCCCCCAGTTACACAGAATTACAACATGCATGAAAGACTCCCATATAACGAATCTGTGGCCTTCAATTATACAGAACTACAACATGCACAAAAGACTCCCATATAATGAATCCACATAAATGCCATTTCCAAGCAAACATGGAAATTGAGAGAGTGATTCATCATGCTTTAAACATCTTCTGTCAGTCTGTTTGTGCACAGTAAATACAGAACGGAAGAATCTAATCTACAAAGACAATTATTTGCAAATCTTAATCAATTATATTTATGCACCTGCACCAGCATAATGCACCAAAAAAATTTACTCAGCATTTTAGGAAAAGTTACCATGAATTTTCCTCCATCAGAATAGCTTTTGTCAGCATTTGCCCCCTGGGAGAAACAGACACAACATCAGACTTACCTTTAAAGAGAAAATGACAGCAAAGACTGTTGAAATGCATATCTCAAAATACTTCAAAAATCTCACATATTTGCAATGCTCCTTAGATATGTCAGTGAGACTCTTTGCCAAAGAAGCTAATCCAGTGCCAATCTCTTCAAGCTTCCTCCAAACCTGTAGCGTTTTACGAGGTTTAATATATGCCATGCAGCTTATACATGAAGGTAACTTTTTGCATACAACTTTGATAATAGGAAGATTAGAAGTCCACTACTATAAATCAAAAACTGCAACAGATATTTGAAGAACTGGCAGAGATCCCACATCCAAATCAAGATGCGCAAAAACAAACATCACAAGTCACGGACTAAAAAGAATCTAGGGAAGAAATAAACCACCAAGGACATAGAATGTCATTGCATCCAATGGAGAAACCTTACAAGAGCATGCAGTAGTAACCAGCTTAGATGCCTTCATTGCAGCAAACACATTAATTGAATTACCCTCATAATTTAATTAAATCACATATTCGGAGCTATTTCCAAGTACAACTTTCAATAGATAATCAAATTTTCCAAGTATAGCACATCGGTATATCTATCCAATATTGTTAGAATGTCGGTGGTAATGGCATGAAAGAAATTTCACAAGCTACTGACAGGAAAGGAACAGAAAAGTAGCCAGGATTAAAATGAAGGATAAAACTGATTACCCTCCCCGAAACATACATTCAACAAAACCCTTTGGAGTTCAAACACCCTCTCAGGCAAAAGATTTACAAAAAGAAACTAGGAAAAAAGAGCATGAGTTCCATTAAAATCAACTGCAATTTATTCTATTTACACTGTTTCTAACATAGAGCAGATCCTCATTAATCTGACTCCACAGACTAAACAGCGAAATGAATGGGACCATAACATGACGTTAAAGTTCGACTCCCAGCAGACTCTTCTACATAGCTCCAGCATGGTAGCACATTTTCAACTAGGAGCTTTCCCATCCTTTAGATCATCACAACTCACTACAATTCCCTTCCATTCTCCTATACATCCCAGCAACGTCATTAAAGCTAGAACACCAAGGCATTTCCTTCCAATGACTTCTCAAAGACTCGATTTAAACCTAATCCTACATAAGTAAAGAAAATACTATAACAATCTGAAGTCATAGGCCAGTCAAAATGAAACTATTTATATTTCATAACCAGATCCCCTCTGAAAGTTTTACCAAAAAAAGTTGCATTTTTAAACAAAATCATCAAATTTTTGCACTGGACATTCATCTATACCCAAAATGGAACCTTCATTTTGTATTACAGAACTGCAACTTAAGTTTACAAAAATATTAAAAGATTGAAAATATGCTTCGAAATTTTTTAAAGAGACTTGGAAAAATGCAATGCATTGGGTTCAATGCAAGATACCCTACAATTCTGCAGTACAAAAGGTCTGACAAAGAATACATTTATGTTGACCTATATAAATTAACCCTTTTAAGTTCAAGACTTGAGACAGAGATTTAAGAATGTAGAAACCATTTAAAAAAAAAAAAAAGCTTGACAATTTACTCAAATCTAGATATAACTCACTTAAGACATCAGAGAAAAGGAGATAGTAGTAACACATTGGAAGAAAGATTGCAAAGAAGGGTTTCATCATGAGAAAAACATCAATAATGAATGTCCCAGCTATCAAATGTTGGCACCACAGTTACAAAGGCCCCAGAGAATTGGAGAAGCGATTTCTTAGAAGACAACTGATCTTTATAAGGCCTATCCAGATTTTACTGTTATTCTGCCAGGTGAAAAAACATTGGCTATTCTATCTAGCAACAAGGGAAGGAGGAAGAGAAATATTTCTATCCCAACAAAATCTTAAGCAAAAAGAGAGCTTTCCCAAGATCAAGAATCAAATGGAATTTAAGCTAAAGAAAAAATGGTCAAATGTTTATGTAGTTTTAGAAAACAAAAGGAGTGTATGTACATGATTATGACAAGTAGCTGTCTAAGCTTCTCAGCTGTTGGCCAGCAGAAGGAATCCATCCTAGATATGCTTTAATCACTGCTCACAGAAGAGGAAGACAACCAAAAGAGCTGCAAATTCCTCCCCAAATTTGACATTTCAACCAACTACATGCACAGTAGTTGCTAAAGTCAATGTGACAGAGCATACAAAGTGGAACTTCTTTCCGTTATATAAAATAACTGAAAGATATAACAGAAGGGGTGCAATTATAAACAATTGAAGGATTTCTCATTGTATAGCATGAGACCACAAATCAATTTGCCAACATATATATTGAACAGTCTTGCATGAACTCGTCAACACATCCATGTCAAGATACTTTACTACAATTAGCAATAGGTCAGTTCTACCAATGATATGATACCTGTAATATGTCCGAAGAGAAAAGTAGTTGGGACTGTTCATAAGCTCCCTCCTTCATCCGTGAGTTAATAAGGCGAAAATCCAACACTCTGTCAATCTTGGTTTCTGGAAAGTTTTCACAAAGAAGCTTGCATAATTGGCTGAATTTTCCTGAAACTATTATGTTGTAAAATGCACGTTGACTCAATTCGGTGATCATCTCATGGTTAGATCCATTCATAGAGGCCTTAGATGTAAGGTCAGCACCATTGGCAGCAATTCCATTCTGCACCCCTGCAGCTTGGGTAGAGGTGCCCAGCCTATGCTGATCTTTCAACTGAGTATCCTGCTTAGAAACCAAAAAGCAGCCACCTGTTAAAATGAGATAAGCAATGTAGAATTAGGTGTAAAGTGACAATGCATAAGTAGTAGTTTTGATGGCACCAAAACCTTGGCTTTCGTATTATCAATTTCTCTAGCATGACATGCCAGGGCATTTTGGATGCACTGTCCTATACCGCCTTGATCACTCAATGACTGGAATATGTGCTCCAACACAATGCTACTGCACTGGCTCTGCGAGTGCTCATTGCAACCATTTTCAACAGCATGATGTACCACAGAAGGAACACGAAGCTGCTCAGACACATGAAAATCTGAAGCTCCAACTATTGGTTCCCTTGAAATCTGCAATAAACCAAATAAGCATCTGAGAGAAGACTATAAGCACCATAAATCAGACTCTAACCAGCAAAGTCACCTTTTTTCAACGACATTTAAGCCAAATGAGTTGCATGAATTATTTCCTTATACTTCTGGGAAGTATCTTAACGTTATGCAAAAAGCAAAAACACCACCACTTGCTAAAGACAGCTGTCCCACAAGCACAATAAAAATCAATCCAGGAAACCCTGCAAGTCTACATACTAAGCCATGGGTGCGGGAAACTTATTTTTAGCGGTGAATCCGTGACATCTACATTCTTACCTAATCTAAGAAGCTTTGGAAAAAGTTATTCAGGTGATAGTTATCTATCTTTTTCTATTGGTTGAAAGCCACAACTAATTAATAAAATTCCTTTACTCAATAGTATAGGTTGTAGAGACACAGATACAGTTTATATGCAGAAACATTCACACAACATCCATCTCAACCAATGCTTCAAATCACCTAATGAGAAGACCATCACAAAGATCAAAATTTGAAGTACTACTGAAAAGTAAATGTCCACTAGAAGCCATAGAAGCATCAAAGGGCAAGTTAATTCAAATAAAAGAAAAGCAGGGAGTACAACTAAGAGCTGCAACCTGAGTCAAAAAGGCATTGAAGACTCGTAAATCATAAATTGAGTCTCCATTGAAATTTCAGGAACAAAGAGATGGGAACTTTTATTTTTCCTCTTTGATCATTAAAATAAAAACAATTCATCAACAAGAAGAAAATAAATTTTTGTCAGCCTATGTTACGCTACCTAAGTAACTTCTAACTGTCCATTAGTGGATTCTTCACCAGCATAAGTGCCTTCTCAGAAAAGTAGAAGGGCAGATTTTCATGCTTAGAAAACTCTTTTACTAAAAAGAAGAAATACCAATGAACTCTGCGTCATATAGCAAAGTTTCGAAGTGGTCCCTTTCATACAGCCAAAAAACTCAAATGGACGGTACCAAACCTCTGAAATGGCTTTCACCAGTAAAACAAAGCTTACTTCCCAAAGCCAAAGTGGTCAATAATCATCTGAGAATCTCCAGTTGCTGTAGGAATAAGATTTTTAAGACTAAGAAACCCCCCTTCCTCGTCAATATGAAATTCCTCTCTACAATGGTACCTTAAACCATACTAAGATCTTCAAAACTAAAACACTAACCAGTAGCACCATTAGCATATGCAGCTTCAAGGAATTCTCCTCAAATTCATTCCATCACTTTCAGGACTGAGATAGCTCAACCAATCCCAATGGGTACCCAAAACCCACTTATATTACCTGATAGATAAACCATTTGGAGAATAATGACACGCAATGATCATTCATTAGAATAACAAATTTTCAGATATAGATTTCATCTACAATTTACAGACTGAATCACATCATTTTCACTTGATAAGAAGTAAGAAATTTAAGTATAGGTACAGGCAAAATTAAGTCAAAACATTCCATGTGCAGCACACAGACCATAAATCTGAGACGAGAAAATATTAAACCTGCAACAAATAGAAAATGGTACAGGACAAACCTGGTTTGCTGAAATAGTTGAAGCTCCTGCGGAAGCTCTCTCATTCTCTCCACTTTTACTTTCCAGTTTCACTTGCTTTCGCCTCTTGTAAGTCCGAACACACTCACTACCACCAGAACTCCCTTCGGCAACATCACTATCATGGCCATTGGCAAAACCATTACTCATTTTCCCACTCCTCAAGCAAGAACTCTCGGCATCGCGGCTGTTGACCAAGGCGGGTTTATCTCCCTCTATGCCATTGGCCTCATCCCCCATCGGAAACCTGAATCCAGAATTCCAAACCCTAAGCTCCATATTAGGTCTCGAGAGAAAACCTCAAAACTCCAAATTTCTAAAGCAAAAGTCAAAACAGTCAGGCGTTTTCTGTAGAAAAAAATCCCAATTTCATCAATACCAAGAAAATTCAGCCGGCCAATTCACCATGTCACACTCTTCCCAGCGCCAAAAAAGAAGACTTCAAGCAGAGAACAAAAATTCACATTCTCCACGCCATACCAAGTTCTCGGCAACCATGGCTTCTCATTCAATTCCAAGGAAGACCCAATTCACGAAACGCGCTGAATTGACATATAAACTCGAAAACTTCGCAAACAGCGACGCAGGAAGCAATGCATGTGTGGACAAGAAAACCATACAATCCACTAAATTGTCTCGGCAAAACACAACCACTCCAGCCACAAACACAGCGAATAGAGCAGTTGACGAGCGCAGCAACTTTGAAAAAAAGGAGAGAACTTTCCTCACCTTTGGCGGTACTCGAGCGGAAGGTTGAATCTTTCGGAGGAGGAGGAGGAGGAAGAGGAAGTTCCGTAACTGGTACTCGCCTTTTTCAGTTCTGGGTCTCTCTCTCCTCCTGCAACTTCAACTGGTTTTTCCCCTCTCTCTCTCCGGTTTTTTTATCCCTGCTAGCCCAGATATTATTTTCCGAAAATGAAAAAGAATATTTGGAAAATGGGTGCCGCTTTTGTCATCTTTTCCCATTTTCAGGATTTCGACGATAAGGGGAAGAAAAAGGGTTGGATCTTTGCTGTACTCTATTCCCATCCGAATGGAGATTTTCTTTCTTTTTCCTCTGCAAAAAATTGACAATACTTTTAATACCATTCCTCCTTTCGGTAGTTCAGTTATTATGTTGTTCATCTTATTGCATTGTGCTTGGATCTTGGGCATGAAATTGGTTTGAACTTCCCGGTTAAACACCATGCCCACGTGGCGCCTCCGGTCACCAATGGGGAAGCGGTCAGATGCCGCTGGCTTTGACTTGCAAGGAGGGACAGATCCCATGTCAAATTGATAGATTCGGTTCAATAATTTGGGGCCTTTGGGAAGCCTTACCTAGGGTTTTTATTCTTCTCTTTTGTGTTGTAATAATTTTATTTTTCAGCCCGAACCGCATGATAACTTCTATTCATATGTTAAAATACTTATTTTTTGGTGTCAGTTAACGAGATACCAATTAGTCTAATGGAAGCGAGTATACTGTATATTTGAACTGATACGGTGGTATGATTAGAAGCTTTCTATTTTTTAAATTGCGCCGTCGTAATTATATAATCTTTGAAGACGATCTATGAAGTAGTTTAAACTCGTTCATTCTATTCTGATATTTTCTATTTTTTAAATTGCGCCGTCATAAATATAATTTAAACTCGTTCCTTCTATTCTGATGTTTTCTACTTTTTAGATTGCGTCGCCATGACTGTGTAATCTTTGAAAACGATCTATGAAGTAGTTTAAACTTGTTCCTTCCTATTCTGATGTTTTCCAACTACGGCAATTTTTTTTTTCCGTTAAAGTGTTGCAATTTTCAGTAATGTGTTATCAAACCTTAATGATCAACAACTATATCCATTGAGAATGGACAAATCGAATTGTCGTCATTTAATTTTGGGTAGATCAACGCCGTCAAGTTGTTTTATATACTTATTTATTAATTTCACTATTTTTCTTTCAAAAAAAGTGAAATTAGATAGACAATGCCAATGATCAATTTAATGAAATTACTAAATGCAAGTTTTCGGTCACCAAATCCAATCATGCCGCGGCTCATTACATACAATAACTTATAAGGAAAATGAAAATGCAAAGCAAATGTGAAGATCAAAATTAAATAGTTCCCTTTTCTTTATTTAATTTCAATTAATTTTTCTATTTTTCTTTACATTATATTGCTTTTTTATAAAATTTAAATGATTTTTTTCTATTACTTAGGTTTACTTAAGCGATTCGCAATTGTGATAATTAACCACGCCTATCACCATAATTTGACTAAGATATGCGACATGTCTATTGCTCATTTTTTTTTTCCAATTATCATCTAACTTTGCTATGATCATAACTTTTAATCATGCATAAAAACACAATTGTACACCTTATCCAATCCTAAACTTCTTCCACACTAAGTCTATGAATAAAGCTAAGATGGGTTTTTAATCTACAAAAGATCAATACAAACTATCTTGCTATAGATACTTTGATCATGGATATAAAATTGTAGTCACCGCCAATCATGTCACTTATCATTAATTTCAGCCACTTAATCAAAGAAATTTTTATTTCTCTTTTTTACCATTTGTGTACTTCGATCAAAATCTAAATTTTCAAGCAAAATGTTAATGTGGGATCCTAGTTAAGTGTGCCGTAATTTGGCTTCCAAAAAATTTGCCACTTGCCTGCATCGCAATTTAGCTTACTAAAAAAATCAATTGGGTTTGATCAAAATGCATCAATTGTAAAATATTAAATAGTATAATAAGATAATGAAATAAAGTTCAGTTACCCAACTGAAATATTTACTAAACTGAATTGGATGCCAAAGGATTTATCTTATATTGCTTTAAGTAAATCATTTCCACTTGATAATAATTAGTTTTTTTGGTCAAAAATAATAATTAGTTGGCAAATAACGTTTTCACGACCAAAGAGAATTCTTACACAACCTTTTATAATTATTAATAATATTCATGCAAATCAATTGAGGCTGAATTTTAAGGGCAAATTAATCAAATCAAAATAGTGATTTCGAAGAAAAAGTCGTGAGAGAATCCTTTTAGTTATGGGATCATTATTTCCCTAATTATAATCATAAGTTATCTTTTTTCTTTTCACATTTTGCGCGTTTTTACTGTCATAGGAGATGCGTAGGCAAGCATGACGTGAGTACGAGAAAAGAGAAGCGGAGGAGGCTTCGCGGTTGAGGAAATGCAGCGACTGTGCGCGAGGCAGGAGGAGGAGCGCATGGAGGAGACCGAGTCGGAGACCAATTCGGAGACCGAGCCCACCATGTGCTGCCTATCCTGCGAGGAGCACTACGCCAGGCGCGACGCCGGCACTTGCAAGGAGTGCTACGAGGAGGCGGGCGAGACCGAGGAAGAGCTCAAGCGAGAGATCATGGATTTGAAGGCCAAGATCAAGTTCCTGAGTTTCCGGTCTCCGACCGACCACCAACACCACTCCAGTGGCCGATCCCGTGGGTCTGGGTTCACCGATATCGTCTTGGTCGCCGCCGAGGACGGTCCCGACGGAGGCCCGTCAGTGCCGGTGCCCGCTCACAGGGCCATTCTGGTGAGCATCGTCTTTTGCTAAGTTCAAATTGCCGGGTTTTCTTTGATTTGGATTTTGGGTTTTTCTTTGTTTTTCTCTGATCTCCGACTAAATTTGGGAATTTTGGAAGGGATGAGAGGGTTTAGTCCGCAGTGGTTAAGATTGGATTAGTGTGTACTTAATTTGCAGGTGGGTTCAAATGTTCTACTGTGGTGATAAATTGTGTCTTGATTGTAAATAATTGATCAATTATGTCATGGAGAAATTTTGCGATAATTCTTCTCAAAGGGGTGGATTAGATACGGAAACGCTTCCTTTATGGGTTTTATTTCAGTCATTGGAATGAAGGTGCGGAGACCCACTATGCTGAACCTTTGTTCGGTAGTCTTGATTTTTGTAAAGTAAAGGCCCTTGACTGTGAAATGATGCTGAATGAATCGAGAAATGGAAGGGAAGGTACTCTTTTGGGAGAGCTTATATTGGATATAGATGGTGTAAAAACGGGGTCGTTATGAAAATCGGTTGTCTGGGTTGAGCTATTAAGCTTTCTCAGATTTTGCATTTTAGTGGAGGCGGAGAGAAGTTATAAGAGAGTTAAAGAGTAATGCTTATAGAGGATTTCATTAGAAGTTCTATCTTCGTTTGTTACTGAGAAATTTGTGCAGATAGACCTCCAGAGAATTTGCAGTTGGACTTTTAAGATGAATTTGATGTGTTTATGAGAATTCAGTAAACTTGACATTGACATGGGTGTGCTAGCACAGCGGTACCTGTGGCTTACGAGTTGATAGCGATCACTGTTTGCCCTTGCCACTTGAAGTCCGTGATAGGGTGGTAGTTTCAGTCTGGAAACAAAGACTGCCCCCAAAAGTGATATTACCTGAGGATAATGAGTTAGGGCTTGATTGATCAAATGCTTCTGATGCCTCAGAGGAGGCCTATAATACACCTTTAACTAGCTTGCCATCTTGAACTTTCATGCTATCATTACTTGTGTTATTTATAGCTGATTAAAGTCCTCTAGCTATCTCCTGCTTGTGAGACTGAGTCAATTATCTAATCATCAAAAGCCAGCCTTCATATTTTCTTGTGCATGAGGATATCAAGTAGAAGGCAGCCACTCTAGACATGACAAACATGTAATGTAACAAACTTCCTGTAGTAAATGACTACGCTTTGCCACAAAATACTCTTCAGAGATGCCTGGATTGAGTGGGGGGTCAAATAAATGATTCGAATAATGACAATCCTAATTTTCGTATACTGGAGAAAAGTTGACCCAACAAGTTCTCTTAGATCACTTCCTTCCTCCTCAGACAATTCCTGACTAAGTTGCCATGAGTTTATTAAACATATGCATTCAACAAATCGTATTTGTGATCCGACCTTGAAAAAGCATGTTGGGTTGCTTTATTCTTTTGTTTTTGGCCTCAATGATTGCTTGGATTGGTCTTGGTCTTCTCTCTTCTCGAGCCTCAGCTTAACCTTCTTATGTTTACTCTGGTTTTCAAGATGTAATGCCAAAGTTTATGCAGATTAAATAGTTGTTGAGCATATATAATCAGAAATGTCAAATTAATAGAATTTCTGTCACTCTTTATTTAGAGACTTGCTGTAAAATTCTGGCACTGTACGTGCTTCTGACTGGGTTATATGTGGTGATAATGGCATTGCATTTACTTTTGGAACTGCATGCTGGTAAGGATGCACCTACATAACACATTTCTACTAATAGATTGTTTCTTTTACTTCCTAGTCTGTTATTAAACTCTCTTAGGTTAATCTTGCAGTTTTTCAATTAGCTAGCATCTAATCAGGCATTAGAACTACCATATTTGTTTGGTTGGACCAGATATATAAGTCAGAGAGGTTCTCAATTTTCTTATACAGATCATGATTGATTCCTTTTATTTGCTTGGAATGAGGCTTAGTTGAGTTGAGTGGAATAATTGGTAATTGAGTCGCTGGATACTTCAGTGATTATGGATTTCTTTGACAATATTTGATTTAATCATTTGTTGACCAACCAGATATGCATTTTGCCTGCTGCAATGTAATTTCATTGGAGTTATCAACTTGGAATTTACATAAACTTGAGTTTTGAAGTTTTTTTGCTTGGCATAGGGGACTTATGATCACAACATAGTTTTCATAGGTTTTGCAATTGATAACATAAGCAAGGACATTGCTAAGAAGCTTTGCTCACAAGCTCCATAAAATTCATATAAGATGTTTCTTCGATTTAGAAAACTCTTTACTGATATTGATCAGATGCACAAAAATCTCCTATAAACTATTGAGATTTCTCGCACTGCAAAAATTGTGTTTTTGACTCCTCTTCGATTTTATGTTTACAATCAGGCTAACCGGTCCCCAGTGTTTGAAGCTATGCTCGAGAATGAGATGGAGGAAAGCCGAAGTGGCACGATTAAGATAAGTGACGTGTCCTATGATGCCCTCCGAGCATTTGTCAACTATCTTTATTCTGCTGAAGCAGGGCTTGATGAGCAAATGGCTTGTGAACTTCTAGTATTGGCCGAAAAGTACCAGGTGAAGCACCTCAAAGCTTATTGTGAGAAGTTCTTAGTATCCAAATTGAACTGGGACAACTCGATCATAAACTATGCCTTTGCACACCAGCACAACGCGCAACTTCTCCTTGAGGCCGCCTTGTCGTTAATCTTGGACAATATGGATAAACTCAGAAAACGTCAAGAATATTCAGAATTCAGTGAAAAGCACCCCACCCTTGTGGTGGAGATATTGGAAGCCTGTCTTGCAAAGCAGGAAAACACTGCAGCACCTAAGGATACTTCCGCAAAGTCATAGTCTTGTCCTGTACAGGGTAACTGTCGAGGAGAAAAACCAGTTGGGAGAATGACTTCAATTTTATGGAATTTTGAGTTTGAAGGAACAGGGGTGGGATAATTTTTTGCATGGTTTTGTTAATAGATCTGATTGCCTTTGTGTTAATTAGGGATACAACCTCGGCATCAGCTCATTGGTATTGTTTTCCTGATTGAAGTGCTTTCGGCTTTGACAGTTAACTTTTATTGATTCAAATTGTTAAAATTATCTATGCTAAAATTGGTGATCATAATTTGTACTATGAACTAGGGAAATTTGAGCCTTGTCTAGGAAATTATGGACGAACCAATTGCTTGCAAATAACATAGACTATATTTCACTTAGGGTTTTATTTACATTAGCGTCATCCAAATTTGTTCTTATTTTCATCTGTTGTATATTCCTTTTTAAAACTTTTTTTCAATTATATCACTGAACTTTGACTTGGCTTTCAATTAGTTCATTGGAGCTTTGGATATTCCGGTCAACATCCAACCCAAAACTTTCTTTTAATTATTGAACTTTGATGCAAGTAACGTCCAGGAGACATTCAACGAAAGTGAAGACAGAGGATACGTCTCATTAGTTTAAGACTTGCAATTGACGTTATTTGGGCAATTGACTGTTTGGAGGTTTCTTAGAAAATTAACGCCCTCCTTTATACGTCTCTCGAAATTTTTTGAACGTTCACAGCAAAGGACATGATGTTTGATGAGATGGATTTGACTTGCTCCAGGTCATCACCGTCGCTTAAGATTTTACTTTTCCATTTGAATCACGATTTGGCAATTTGCCCGTCTTTATGCTTTTTTCAACCAGAGTATGAAGTCTTAATAATCCACTCATGCATGCTTGGTACGTGCTTTTAATGAATCTGTATGTGAAGATCATCCATCACGTATCAAAAAGTATTTTTTTTTTTTTTTTTTGACCCAGGGAACCCTCGCACGGCCGACAGCCGGAGAGTAAACTCTGGAGCGAGGACCCATCACTCCAACGCCACATTTAAGAATCCCTAGCGACCGTGAGGGGATTTGAACTCCTCCCCTTGCGTTAGGGAGAGAGAGCTCAAATCATCGCGGCCACCGCAACCCTGTTTAAAATCTTGAAAACATGGTGAAGCGACAATTACATAATGAGTAACGATAATGGCACCACAATCTCTTGAGAATGAATCGCTAGGGCATTTTGGGTGCACGGTTGATTCCCTGCAAATCTGCAATAAGCCAAATAAGCATATGAGAGAAGAGTAAGCACCATGTTATCATGGGAGAGCTAAGTATCACATAATTACAGCATTGAGTTCTGCCCACATATCAGACTAACCAGGAAAGGTCACAGATCTTTCGACCACACATATTACCAAATGAGTTGCATGGATTATTTCCTCAAACGTCTGAGCAGATGAGACTAGGAGACAAAAATCCGTAATGACAACATTAGGCAACCCTTTTTGCCCTCCAAACTAATTCCCCGCTGTTCTAGACACCGTACAAAGAGGAATTTGGAAGTGTCAAGCGTAGAGCAACAAACATCACCAATTGCTCAAGATAGCTGTCCTAGCTAAAGCATGATAAAAATCAATACAGGACACCGTGCATTCCTAAAGACTAAGCCATGGGCATGGGGCACTTTTAGCTCTGAATCAGTGACGGGTAGATGCTTACCTAATCTGAGAACCTTTGTAAAGTTATTCAAGCTATCTTTTCTATTGATTAACAAGGACAGAACTAATTTCAAATCATTGGTATAGGTTGTAAAGACATATATCAAGTTTATATGCAGAAACATTTAGATAACATCCAGATCACAAAATGATAAATAACATCACATAGATGAGAATCCAGAGGATCCAGAGGATTGATAGAAAACAAATGTCAGAACTAGAAGTGCGGAATCATCAAAGGGTAAGTTACTTTAAATGAAAGGAAAACAACAGTAAAAGTAAAAAGTTGCAAGCATAAGTCAGAAAGGCAATGGGCATGTGTTGTCTCCATCGAAGATACAAAAATGAAGAGATTTTTACTAGTTCTCTTTGGTCTATGAAATAAAAGAGCACTTGCATCAACAACAAGATTATAAGTTCTTGTCATCATGCTTATACATGACTTCTAAATGTCCATTAAAGGATTTATTCATAGCAGAAGAAGTAGGAGGGAGGATTTTCAAGCTTAGACACTTCTTTTACTAATAAAAGAACCAAGAGAAAAGAGACCAATGGACTCCAAGCTCAGACAGCAGAGTTTACAAATTTCCTTCCTCCAAACGAAGCTATTACTTCGCAGAGGCAGCAGGTGCTGCATTGTTTTCCCGCCTTACAAGACATGTTTCTAGTAACTCCAACCCAAGGCGTGGGTCCTCTTCAATGAGTGGCGAGTACTCTTCATGTTTTCTGAGCTTATGCAAGTTGTCTGTAATTAAGGACGTGGCGGCCTCAAGTAGATGCTTGGCATTGTGCCGGTGCGCAAAGGCATAATATTTGATTGAGTTGTCTCAGTTTAATTTGGATACCAAAAACTTCTCGCAGTAAGCTTTAAGCTGCTCCACTTGGTACTTTTCGACTGATACTAGAAGCTCACAAGCCATTTGCTCATCGACGCATGCTTCGGCATGAAGCAAGTTTGCAAATGCATGGAGCAAGTTGACAAATGCATGGAGGGCATCACACGACATGTCACTTATCTTAATGGTGCCGCTTCGGCTTTCTTCCATCTCATTCTCGAGCATTGCTTTAAATACCGGGGACCGACTAACCTGTTAGTAAGTAGAAAATTGAAGAGCACAAGTACAATCCTTGCGATGTGAAAACTCAATAGTTTGATAGGAGATGTTAGAGTTTGCTAAATTGAAGATGTTATATTATGAGCATGCAAGAAAAGCTTTTGAATATGTCCTCGCTATTGTTATCAAATACCAAAATTACGAAAAACTATGTTGTGCTCATAAATGCTCTATGCCAAGCGAAAAACCATACTCGAGCTGTTGTGATGTTTGAGTTGATAACTCCAATGAAATGCACATAGCAGCAGGCAAAATGCATATCCGCTGGCACAAGCATCATTTAAATCTAATCTAGTGAAAGAGTCATAATGAATGAAGTATCCAGCAACTCAATTACTAAATATTTCACTTCAAATAGAGATTAAAATTCCACTCAGCTAAACTGAACCTCATTCCAAGCAAATAAAAGGAAACAATTACCTGCAAAAAAAAAAAAAACGAGAATCTTTGAGTTAGAAATCCAGTCCAAGCAAACAAATATGAACTTCTAATTCCTGAATAGAAGAAAGCCAATATAAAAAACTTCAAGATCAACCAAAGAGAGTTTAACAACTGAATAGAAAGTATAAGACAATCTGTTAGTGGAAATGTCTTACATAGGTGCATATTTAGCAGCATGCAGTTTTAAATGAAAATGCAACCCCCATTTTCACCGTATATATCCAGCCACAAGCATGTACAGTTGCAGAATTTTAGAACGAGTCTCTAAATAAAGCATTGCAGAAATTCATATTAAGTTGATAATGCTGATTATACACACTCAACAACTATTTACTCCACCAGCTTTGGCATTGCATCGTACATAAGAAAGTTAAGTTTAGGCTGAAGAAGAGAGAAGACCAAGACCACTCCAAGCAATTATTGAGGACAGAAACAAAAGAAGGAAGAGGTCCAACATCCTTTTTTGAGGTCGGATCACCAAAAAGAATGATCACCGAATGCATATGTTTAGAACTCTCGGTGATTTAGTCAAGGCCTCTCTGAGTAGAAAAAAAGCGATTTAACATAACTTGTTTGGTAGCGACCCGCTTATTAAAATTTAAAGTGGACAAAATGGCATAAATCTAATATGAATAACTGCAGTTTCTTTTTAATTGGTTAGCTTTGCTCCAGTACACAATGATTAATATAGGAATTATGAGAATCCTTCGTGCGAACCCAGACTCTATCCAAGCATATCTGAGGAGTATCTTGCAGCAAGCGTGGTCATTTACGAAAGGAAGTTTGTTGCTTTACATGGTTGTTAATTCTAGAGTGGCTGCATTCTAATTCATATCCTCATGCACAAGAAAATATGAAGGCTGGCTTAACTGATGCAACCCTACGAGCAGGAGATAGCTAGAGGATCTCATTCGGCTATTAATAATATAACTACTGTTCTTCAAGAATATGATAGCATGAAAGTTCGAGATGGCGATCTAGTTGAAGGGATCATGTAGGTTTCCTGTGGGGCAACGTAGGCATTGAATCACGCAAGCCCTAACTCATAATCCTCAAGTAAAATCACTTTTGGCTGCACTCTCTGCTTTCAGACTGAAACTACCACCCTGTCATGAACTTCCAAGTGGTGAGTACAAAGTGGGATTGCTGTCCAGTAGCAAGACATAGGTACCATGGTGTTAGCATATCCCATGTCCAAATGTCGTGTTACCAAATTCTCATGAACACATAAGGAAAAAACATCTTAAAAGTCCAAAAACAAATTCAACGTAGGTTTCCCTTACTTAAATCTATCAGCACAAACTACCAATGCAGTGGCCTTTTCTCAATAACAATTGTCCGTAGAAATGCCCACGACGGCCAAAGGTAGATAAAACTCCTCAAGAAATCTGAGAAGGCTTTATTACTGACCCATACAACTAAATTTGATAAAACTCTGACCATCCCCGTTTTCAGAGCATCATTTATCCACCACGTGCCCTCCAGAGTATCTTGTCTTCCAGGCAATTTTTCACAGTCAAGCACGTTAACTTTGCAGAAATTAAGACTATCGAACAAAGACTCAGCATACAATGGTTTGCCGACTGAGAGAACTCATAATGACCGTGTTCCCACGTCCTATCTTCCCCACTTTCACCAAGAATTATTCTAAAACTTCTTCGTAAGGTAATTGACCACTCATTTACCATTGATCGCACAATTTGTCACTATCCTATGAGAGACCCCCGCTATTGGAACTTGAAGCAAGGAACAAAGAACAGAGTACAAGATCCCTCCCAAAGAATTAACTACCAACTAATCTATTCTTAACTGCTGTGCCCTAAATCCTCTCCCCGCATCTGAAACTCCCCAAATTCAAATGGAGATCGGAGAAAAAGCAAGCGAAGACCCAAAATTTAAATCAAAGCGAAACCCACAACGAAGATCAACCAACCGATGCTCACCAGAATGTCCCTGTGAACCGGCACCGGCATGGAAGGGCCTCCATTGGGACCGTCCTCGGCTGCGATCATCAAGACCATATCGGTGAACCCGGGATCATTGGAGGAACCACTTTGGGTGGGGTGGTGGCCGGTCGGAGGCTCGAAACTCCTGAAGCCCACTAACTCCTCCATCTGTCGCCTGATACGTTCCACTTGTCGCTTGAGAACTTCCACCTCTCGCTCGAGCTTTTCCAGGGGCATGTTCTGTTCGGCCTTCCCGAGTAAGTCCCTCCCGGCGGCATCGAGTGTGACGTGCTTCTCCTTGCAGGGTTTGAAAGGTATCGAGTCGGTCTCCTTCTCCTCGCATGATCGATGCATCTGCGGAGGGAGAGCCATCTCTCCGCCTTCTTCTTTTTCTTTTGAATCGCACTGGGACGGCAAGGTATTGCGTGCAAAGGGCAAGGAGAGGATTCCCCGCGTTCCAAACAAGGTACAAAGAGGAATTTGGAAGTGCCCAGCGGAGAGCAACAAATATCACCACTTGCTCCAGGTAACTGTCCCATCTAAAGCATGATTAAAACCAATACAGGACGCTGTGCATTCCTAAAGACTGAGGCATGGGCATGGGGAAGTTCACTTAACTGTGAATCAGTGACAGGCAGATGCTTATCTAATCTGAAAACTTTGTAAAGTTATTCAAGCTATCTTTTCTATTGATTAACAAGGACAGGACTAACTTTAACTCAATGGTATAGGTTGTAAAGACATATCAAGTTTATATGCAGAAACATTTAGAAATGACATCACATAAATTAGGATCCAAAGAATTGACAGAAAACAAATGTCAGAACTAAGTGCGGAATTACCAAAGCGTAAGTTACTTTAAATGAAAGGAAAACAAGAGTAAAAATAAGAAGTTGCAAGCATAAGTCAGAAAGGCAATGCACATGTGAAGAGATTTTTACTAGTTATCTTTGGTCTATAAAATAAAAGAGCACTTGCATCAACAAGAAAATTAAAAGTTTCTGTCAGCCTATATGATGCTTCATACATAGCTTCTAAATCTCCATTTAAGGATTTCTTCATCAGCATATTTGCCTTCTCGTAGACGTAGAAGGCAGGATTTTCAAGCTTAACGCTTCTTTTACTAACAAAAGAACCAAGAGAAAAGAGACCAATGAACTCCAAGCTCAGACAGCAGAGTTTCAAAGTTTGGTCCCTGTCGTACATATAAATAAGCACCGCAAATGGCTGGCACTGACCCACGAAATGCTCCCCAAAGCCAAAGTCATCAAGAATATCCTTTTCAAGAGAAAAAGGATTATTAAAACCAACAAAGCCTCTAATTCTTGTTACAAATTTCCTTTCTCCAAATGAAACTATTACATCGCAAAAGTATCAAGTGCTGCATTGTTTTCCCGCCTCACAAGACATGCTTCTAGTAACTCCAACCCAAGGCGTGGGTCCTCTTCAACGAGTAGAGGGTATTCTTGATGTTTTCTTAGCTTATCCAAGTTGTCTAAGATTAAGGACATGGTGGCCTCAAGTAGATGCTTGGCATTGTTCTGGTGTGCAAAGATAAAGTATTTGATCAAGTTGTCCCAGTTTAATTTGGATACCAAAAACCTCTCGCAGTAAGCTTTAAGTTGCTCCACCTGATACTTTTCGGCTGAACCAGAAGCTCACAAGCCATTTGCTCATCGACTGCATGGAGGGCATCATACGACATGTCAGTTATCTTAGTGGTGCCGCTTCGGCTTTCTTCCATCTCATTCTCGAGCATTGCTTTAAATACCGGGAACCGACTAACTTATTAGGGCCTGTTTGTTTGTGTTCTTTTCTTTTGTTTATAAACACAATTTTTTTTTCCCTGGAACAAAAAAAGAGAGATTCGCGTTTGTTTGCAATTTTGTTTCAAATCTATTTTTTTTGTTCTCAAAAACAAATTTGGAATAGAAACAAGAAACAAGGAAAACTTATTTCTTGTTTCTAGAATACTTTCGTGAAACAATTTTTCTCTCTCCTATTTTTTTTTTCCTTTTCTTCTTCTTTTTTCTTTGGTCGGTGACCTCGCCGGCCCCCTGCGAGGCCAAGCATCACCTAGCCAAAATCCGGCGAGGTCGAGCTCACCCAGCCGACCCCCGGCGAGACTCGGCCTTGCCTTGGCTAGGTGAGCTCGGCCAAGCCTTTGCCGGGCGAGCTCGACCTCGCCCAAATCCGGCGAGGTCGAGCTCACCCGGCCAAGGTGAGGCCAAGCTCGCACCGCCGGCAAGGCATCGCCGCCAGTGGCTAGGTGAGCTTGACCTCACCCGGATCTGAGCGAGCTCACCTAACCAAGGCAAGGCCAAGTCTCACCGGGGTTGGCAACTCTCGCTGTGGCTGGGCGAGACTGCTGGCCCTCATCAACTGGTCACCGGCCATGGCTAAGGCCGGCGACCGACCAAAAGAAAGAAAAAAAGGAAAAATAAAATAAAATATTAAAAAATTAAAAGAAACAAAAAAATTATACAAGTGTTTCTATTTTTTTCTATTCTAGGAACAAATTTACCAAATGCGTTCTTCTATTTAAAAATTGTCCCCCGGAATAGAAACGTTACCAAGCATACCCTTAGAAAGTAGAAAATTGAAGAGCACAAGTATAATTCTTGCGATGTGAAAACTCAATAGTTTGATAGGAAATGTTTATGCATCTTATCTATAAGAGTTAGAGTTTGCTAAAATGAAGATGTTATATTATGAGCATGCAAGAAAAGCTTTTGAACATGTCCTTGCTATTGTTATCAAATACCAAAATTATGAAAAATATGTTGTGCTCATAAATGCTCTATGCCAAGCGAAAAACCATTCAAGCTTTTGTGATGTTTGAGTTGATAACTCCAATGAAATGCACATAGCAGCAGGCAAAATGCATATTCGCTGGCACAAGCATCATTTAAATCTAATCTCGTGCAAGGGTCATAATGAATGAAGTATCCAGCAACTCAATTACTAAATATGTCACTTCAAATAGAGATTAAAATTCCACTTAGCTAAACTGAACCTCATTCCAAGCAAATAAACGGAAACAATTACCTGCAAAAAAAGGAAAACGAGAATCTCTGAGTTAGAAATCCAGTACAAGCAAACAAATATGAACTTATAATGCCTGAATAGAAGAAAGCCAATATAAAAAACTTCAAGATCAACCTAAGAGAGTTTAACAACTGAAGAGAAAGTTTAAGACAATCTGTTAGCGGAAATGTATTACATAGGTGCATAAATCTAATATGAATAATTGCAGTTTCTTTTTAATTGGTTAGCCTTGCTCCAGTACACAACGATTAATATTGGAATTATGTGAATCCTTCATGCGACCCCAGACTCTATCCAAGCATATCTGAGTAGTACCAGGTGAAGCACCTCAAAGCTTATTGTGAGAAGTTCTTAGTATCCAAATTGAACTGGGACAACTCGATCGTAAACTATGCCTTTGCGCATCAGCACAACGCGAAACTTCTCCTTGAGGCCGCCTTTTCGTTAATCTTGGACAATATGGATAAACTCAGAAAACGTCAAGAATATTCAGAATTCATCGAAAAGCACCCTACCCTTGTGGTGGAGATATTGGAAGCCTGTCTTGCAAAGCAGGAAAACACTGCAGCACCTAAGGATACTTCCGCAAAGTCATAGTCTTGTCCTGTACAGGGCAACTGTCAACGCCTTGTCCTGTACAGGGTAATTGTCGAGGAGAAAAACCAGTTGGGAGAATGACTTTTCAATTTTATGGAATTTTGAGTTTGAAGGAACAGGAGTGGGATAATTTTTTGCATGGTTTTGTTAATGGATCTGATTGCCTTTGTGTTAATTAGGGATACAACCTCTGGGATCAGCTCATTGGTATTGTTTTCCTAATTGAAGTGCTTTCGGCTTTGACAGTTAACTTTTATGGACTCAAAGTGTTACCAATTATCTATGCTAAAATTGGTGATCATAATTTGTACTATGAACTAGGGAAATTTGAGCCTTGTCTAGGAAATTATGTTGTTTATTTTTGTTATCCCACATTTAGACCCATATTTTCTCTTAAAGGTTGTAGCTATTCGACATGAAGCTTTCCATGCTTCGTACCCTCTCATGACAACTCCCCCTTCAGCAACCGTCTTGATGGGAGACGATGTATAAAAAGGAACGTACGTTCATTTCTGACGGGGTGATGACAAGGTCTAACACAAACTCTTACATTTGGGATACACCATCAGTACGTGAGAGAATTTGGTTAGTAGAGTACGCCCAATTTTTCTTTGTTTTCAGGGTATTTTCAACGAATGCGAATTCAAATAATGGCTGGAGGTTTGTCTTTAATTGATCCTGGCTTCCACATCATGAATTTTATGTCTTACACTTGGTATCAGAGCGTGTTTAGTGCCTCTGCCTTGTTTTTGTTGAATTTTTGGTGTATTTCGGCCATTTTTGGGGGATGAACAGTAACTCGAAATTTTGAGGCCAAGAGAGATTCGTCGATTCCAGGACAAATCGGGTGAGCTACCCCTGGATTTCGGACCTATACCGTCGCACGGCCATGAGGAACATTAGCCTTGTGTTTTTGCGATATATCGGTGTTCGCCGGAGGCTAATCAGGCGGCGTAAGTCGCGGTGGTTGAGGATTTGTGTTTTTGGGAATTTTCTCATGATTTGGGGCTCATTTCTTCATCATTTTCGCCGAAATTTGAACCCATGTGGTCGTGCCGGCATGCTCTTCAAAACCCATTAATTATTTCGGTCTGAAATGGGCTGCCGGAGAAGAAATGGCCGGCGAAACCGCAGCGAAATGGTGAAAAACGGTGACGAAATGCTTCTGTGCGCGCGAGGAAGAAGGCGCGTGGAGCCCACGCGTGCGCTGCACTTGCAGGTGCGTGGATCCCACGCGCCACACGCTCCCACGGCGCGGCAACCGCTGGCGCGTGGATCTCATGCGCGCGACAGTTGCCGGGCGCGTGCGTTGCACGCGCCTGCGCGTTGGACCGCGGGCGTGCGGGCCACCCACCTACCGTGGAAACAAGCGCGTGCTCGGCACGCGCCTGACGTCTCCTCCGCACGGATTCTTATGCTTTTTACATTTTTGACCCAAATTTTTCACACTTTTACAATCCTGCCCTTGGCCAATTTATTTATTTACTGTTCTGCCCGTGGTACATTTATTTATTATTCTGTCATTTCATGCATTTTTATGAATACTTTGTGCATGAAATTAAATGTCCAATGATTCATATAGTTAATTAATTAGAGAGTAGCCACAGCATCTTTAATTAATTAAATTATATATGAAGAGCTTCCGAAACATATTTAGAAATGGACATTAATTGTAATTAATTATATTAATATGATGAATGTTATCCCACAGGAATTTTCATGGTATTAATATGATTAATTAGGAAGAAATATCATATTATTTTTCTTAATTTACCCACAGGGATTAAGAAAAGGCATGTAATATGGTAGTTTCTTCATGATATAATTATGAATCTATTTAAATTAGAAACTTAGCCCACAAGCAATTTTTATGTTATGTGATTCATATTCGTGACATGTTTACATTGGTAAAACATGATTTATGTATATTTGCCTCATATTTTGTGACATAAGCATGATTATTTGATATGCAGTTTCGCAACCTGTGAATTTCTTTGAATTCAAGTTTGATGTTCCTATATTGAATGGTGAGAACTACAAAGTTTGGAAGGAGTCAGTTCTTCTTCAATTGGGGTGGATGGACATTGACCATGCTATAAGGAAAGACGAACCACCTGCTCCTACTGATTCGAGCACTTTAGCTGAGATAGCTCTTTATAACCAATGGGAGCGGTCCAAGTGCATTTGTGCGATGTTTATAAGAGCTAAAATATCTCCTAGTTTCGTGGTTCAGTTGCTCAACATAGCAATGCTAAGGCTTTATTGGAGGCCATAGATGCGCAGTTTGAGAGTTCTGAGAAGGCGCATGCCATGACCCTGATTATGAAGTTTTCATCATTGAAGCTCACTAGTGTTAAAGGTGTGCGTGAGCACATCATGTAAATGAGGGACATTATAGCTTAGCTTAAGAAACTTGAGGTTGAGATATCTAAATCTTTTCTTGTGTATTATATTCTGAACACTCTCCCACAACAGTATGCCCCTTTCAAGATTTCTTACAACACACATAAGAATAAATGGTCAATTAATGAACTCATGACCATGTGTGTTCAAGAGGAAGAAAGACTGATTATGGAATTGGGAGAAAGTGCTCATTTGGCAACACAAGGAAAGAATAAGGGTCATGGCAAGCATAAGGGAAAAGGTAAAATACCTCCCCAAGCTGACATTAAGAAAGAATCCAAATGTTTCTTCTGTAAACATAAGAGGCATATAAAGAAGGATTGTGTCAGATTTAAGGCCTGGCTCGAGAAGAAAGGTAATTCAATCTCTTGTGTTTGTTATGAATATAATATGACTGATGTAAGTCACAACACTTGGTGTATTGACTTTGGATCTACAATCCATATTTTGAATTCCTTGCAGGGTTTTCAAAACCACAGGAAGCCAGTGGGAAGTGAACAATGCATCTATTCTGGAAACAAGATGCGCTCGCATGTGGAAGTTATTGGGACATGTAGACTAGTTCTCAATAGTGGCTTTATTTTGAATTTGGAAAAGACTTTTTATGTTCCTAGTTTTTCTAGAAACTTAATTTCAGTTTCAAGACTTGTACCTTTGGGATACTCTTTTAACTTTTCAAATTCAAACTTCTATTTATCATTTAAATCTGAAATTGTTGGGAGTGGTACTTTGTCTGATGGTCTTTTTCAAATTAATTTACAAGACAATGCCTATTATGATGCGATGCATGTTCATGATAAAGCTGGTATGAAACGATGTGTTGTGAAAGAACATTCCTCTATGTTGTGGCACCGGAGATTGGGACATATCTCCATAGAAAGAATTAAGCGATTAGTAAATGATGGAGTACTCGGTACTTTAGATTTTACTGATTGTGATATTTGTGTGGACTGCATAAAGGGAAAGCAGACTAACAAGACAAAGAAAGGTGCCAAGAGGAGTATAGAAATATTAGAAATCATACATACGGATATTTGTAGTCCGGATATGGACTCATGTGGTCAGAAATACTTCATCTCTTTCATAGATGATTACTCACGTTACATGTATCTCTATTTGATTCATAATAAGTATGAAGCATTAGATGCCTTTAAGGTATTTAAGGCGGAAGTAGAGAAACAATGCAGTAAGCAAATTAAAATCGTGAGATCAGATAGAGGTGGAGAATTCTACGGTTGATACACTGAAGATGGACAAGCACCTGGTCCATTTGCAAGGTTTCTTCAAGAGCATGGGATAATTGCCCAATATACTATGCCTGGTTCTCCGAACCAAAACGGCGTAGCGGAAAGAAGAAACCGGACCTTATTGGACATGGTGTGTAGTATGCTTAGTAGCTCCAAACTTCCTAAATCATTGTGGACTGAGGCACTTAAGATGGCAGTGTACATATTAAACCGAGTTCCAACCAAGGCTGTCCCAAAGACACCTTTTGAGTTATTTAAAGGTTGGAAACTGAGTTTGCATCATGTGCACGTTTGGGGATGCCCGTCTGAAGTGAGAGTTTATAATCCACAAGAAAAGAAGTTGGACCCAAGGACTATAAGTGGGTATTTAATTGGATATGCCGAAAGGTCTAAGGGATACAGGTTTTATTGTCCATCTCATACCACTAGGATTGTAGAATCAAGAAATGCTAAATTTCTTGAAAATGACTTGATCAGTGGGAGCAATCGATTGAAGGACCCTAATCATAAGAAAGATCATTCAGACACTCAACCTTCCACCTCAGGTTTAAGGTTGGTTGTTGCTTATAATGCCCCTTCAGTTCAGCCAGCTAATGAACAGCCAATCGTTGAAATTCCATAACCTGCTGATATTGATCTAGTAAATCTAGTTGTTCAGCAATTGCCAGAAACTGTTGAACAACTAGTTGAGCAACATGTTCCTCAAGAGAATGTTGATGCAACATTGAAAAGATCTGCTAGAATAAGGAAATCGGCTATTCCTAGTGATTATATTGTGTATTTACTAGAGTCTGACTACAATATTGAAGCTGAGAATGATCTTGAAATGTTTTCACAAGCCATGGATAGTGATAAATCCAATTTGTGGTACAATGCCGTAATGGAAGTGATGAGTTCTATGGCATCTAACAAAGTCTAGGATTTGGTTGAGTTACCTAATGGGCGAAGGCCATTGGTTGTAAACGGGTCTTCAAAACTAAAAAGGATTCATTGGGTAACATTGAAAGATATAAAGCTAGACTCATTGCCAAAGGATTCACTCAAAAGGAAGGAATCGATTACACAGATACCTTTTCTCCTGTATCTAAGAAAGATTCCCTTCATATTGTTTTGGCATTGGTTGCCCATTTTGATATGGAATTACATCAGATAGATGTGAAAACGGCGTTCCTCAATGGAAAACTAGAGGAGGAGGTTTACATGAAACAACCTGAAGGATTCCTCTCTATTAAAGGTGAGCATTTGGTGTGCAAGATTAAAAAATCTATATATGGCTTGAAACAAGCATCCCGCCAATGGTACTTAAGGTTCCATGATGTTGTCACTTCTTTTGGTTTTATAGAGAATGTCATGGATCAATGTATATACCAGAAGGTTAGTGGGAGCAAAATTCGTTTCCTTATACTGTATGTGGATGATATATTACTTGCAACCAATGATAAGGGGTTGCTACATGAGGTGCAACAGTTTCTCTCTAAGAGTTTTGACATGAAGGATGTGATGCATCTTATGTCATTGGCATTAAGATCCTTAGAGATAGACCTTGAGGCATTTTAGGACTATCTCAAGAAACCTATATCAATAAGGTCCTAGAGAGATGTCGGATGAAAGATTGTTCACCAAGTATAGCACCCATTGTGAAGGGTGATAGGTTCAAGTTGAACCAATACCCGAAGAACGATATAGAAAGGGAACAAATGTACAACATTCCATATGCTTCTGCTATTGGAAGCTTGATGTATGCTCAGGTTTGCACTCGACCTAACATCGCTTTTGCTATGGGAATGTTGGGAAGATATCAGAGTAATCCAGGTTTAGACCATTGGAGAGCTGCAAAGAAAGTGATGAGATACCTTCAAGGTACCAAAGACTACATGCTTATGTATAGACGGACTAACAACCTGGAAGTGGTCGGTTATTCGGATGCGGACTTCGCGGGCTGCGTTGATTCACGAAAATCAACATCTGGATACATTTTTATGTTAGTTGGTGGAGCCGTGTCATGGAGAAGTGCCAAGCAGACTTTGACTGCTACTTCCACTATGGAGGCTGAGTTCGTTTCTTATTTTGAGGCTACTTCGCATGGTGTATGGTTGAAGAGTTTCATTGCTGGGCTTAGAATTGTTGATTCTATTTCTAGGCCATTAAGAATATATTGTGACAATTCGGCTACGGTTTTTATGGCTAAAAATGCCAAAAGTGACAGTTGAAGTAAGCATATCGACATTAAGTATTTAGCCATAAAGGAACGTGTTAAGGAGAATAAAGTGGTCATTGAACACGTTAGTACTGAATTGATAATAGTTGATCCTTTAACTAAAGGCATGCTACCAACGAAGTATAAGGATCATGTAGCTAGTATGGGAATAGGTCCCATCATGTAATTTGTCGTCATATGAACGATTTTTGTTGTATGAAACTCTTATTCAGTTGTAATGTTGATTCTCAATTTTGGTGTACACATTTTGTTGTTTATGAGAATAACATTTAACCTTGGTTTTGGAATAAACATAGGGTTTTTTCATTAAGATATGTTGTCACACATAGGCTGACATTAAAGAAATAAGATGCATTGTGATACATGGAAAATATTACTCACTCTTAGAGGACATGTCGCCATGATCCATGTGTTTTGTTTCTTTTCTTTAAGCATAAAGTTTTCGTGGAATTGGTTGGATAATCCGTATGATGGAAATGATGGGATCAAGTGGGAGAATCTTGTTTATTTTTGTGATCCCACATTTAGACCCATATTTTCTCTTAAAGGTTACGACTATTCGACATGAATCTTTCCACACTTCGTACCCTTTCGTGACAACTCCCCCTTTGGCAATCGTCTTGATGGGAGACGATGTATAAAAAGGAACGTACGTTCATTTCTGATGGGATGATGACAAGGTCTAACGCAAACTCTTACATTTGGGATACACCATCAGTACGTGAGAGAATTTGGTTAGTAGAGTGCGCCCAATTTTTCTTTGTTTTCAGGGTATTTTCAACGAACGTGAATTCAAACAATGGCTGGAGGTTTGTCTTTAATTGATCCTGGCTTTCGCATCATGAATTTTATGTCTTACAAATTATGGACGAACCAAATGCTTGCAAATAACATAGACTATATTTCACTTCAGGGTTTTATTTACATTAGCATCATCCAAATTTGTTCTTATTTTCATCTGTTGTATATTCCTTTTTAAAACTTTTTTTTCAATTATATCACTGAACTTTGACTTGGCTTTCAATTAGTTCATTGGATCTTGCATATTCCGGTCAACAACCAACCCAAAACTTTATTTAGTTATTGAACTTTGATGCAAGTAACGTCCAGGAGACATTCAACGAAAGTGAAGACAGAGGATACATCTCATTAGTTTAAGACTTGCAATTGACATTATTTGGGCAATTGACTGTTTTGAGGTTTCTTAGAAAATTCACGCCCTCCTTCATACGTCTCTCGAAATTTTTTGAACGTTCGCAGTAAAGGACATGATGTTTGATGAGATGGATTTGACTTGCTCCAGGTCATCACCATCGCTTAAGATTTGAATTTTCCATTTTAATCACAATTTGGCAATTTGCCCGTCTTTATGCTTTTTTCAACCCATGCGCAAGTCTCAATAATCCACTCATGCATGCTTGGCACGTGCTTTTAATGAATCTGTATGTGAAGATCATCTATCACGTATCAAAAAGTATTTTATATATCGGATACATTACATACCATTTTGTTACGTCACATACCCTTTTGTCAAGTTAAACCTTGTTTAAAATCTTGAAAATATGGTGAAGGGACAATACATAATGAGTAACCATAATGGCACCAAAACATTGACATTTTTATAATCAATCTCTCGAGAACGAACTGCTAGGGCATTTTGGGTGCGCTGTTGATTCCCTACAAATCTGCAATAAGCCAAATAAGCATATGAGAGAAGAGTAAGCACCATGTTACCATAGGAGAGCTAAGTATCACATAATTAGAGCATTGAGTTCTGCCCACATATCAGACTAACCAGGCGAGGTCATAGATCTTTCGACCACACATATTACCAAATGAGTTGCAGGGATTATTTCCTTAAACGTCTGAGCAGATGAGAGCAGGAGACAAAAATTCGTAATGACAACATTTGGCAACCTTTTTGCTCTCCAAACTAATTCCCCGCCGTTCCAGACAAGGTACAAAGAGGAATTTGGAAGTGTCCAGCGTAGAGCAACAAACATCACCACTTACTTGCTCAAGATAACTGTCCCAGCTAAAGCATGACAAAAACCAATACAGGACACCTTGCATTCCTAAAGACTGAGCCATGGGCATGGGGAACTTGTTCACTTAGCTGTGAATCGGTGACGGGTAGATGCTTACCTAATCAGAGAACCTTTGTAAAGTTATTTAAGCTATCTTTTCTATTGATTAACAAGGACAAAACTAACTTCAACTCAATGACATAGGTTGTAACCACATATATCAAGTCTATATGTAGAAATATTTAGATAACATCCGGATCAAAAAATGATAAATGACATCACATAGATCAGGATCCAAAGGATTGATGGAAAACAAATGTCAGAACTAGAAGTTCGGAATTACCAAAGGGTAAGTTACTTTAAATGAAAGGAAAACACGAGTAAAAATAAGAAGTTGCAAGCATAAGTCAAAAAGGCAATAGGCATTTTAAGAGATTTTTACTAGTTCTCTTTGTTCTATAAAAATAAAAGAGCACTTGCATCAACAAGAAGCTTAGAAGTTTCCGCCTATATCATGCTTCATACATAACCTCTAAGTGTCCATTAAAGGATTTCTACATCAGCATATTTGCCTTCTCAAAGAAGTAGGAGGCAGGATTTTCAAGCTTAGACACTTCTTTTACTAACAAAAGAACCAAGAGAAAAGAGACCAATGAACTCCAAGCTCAAACAGCAGAGTTTCAAAGTTTGGTCCCTGTTGTACATATAAATAAGCACTGCAAATGGCTCGCACTGACCCACAAAATGCTCTCCCCAAAGCCAAAGTCATCAAGAATATCCTTTTCAAGAGAAAAAGGATTATTAAAACCAACAAAGCCCCTATTTCTTGTTACAAATTTCCTTTCTCCAAACGAAACTATTACTTCGCAGAAGTATCAAATGCTCCATTGTTTGTCCACCTTACAAGACATGCGTCTAGTAACGCCGCCGCAATGTGTGGGTCCTCGTTGAGTAGAGGGTATTCTTGATGTTCCATGAGCTTAGCGAAGTTGTCTGAGATTAAGGACGTGGCGGCCTCAAGTAGATGCTTGGCATTGTGCTGGTGCGCAAAGATATAGCATTTGATCGAGTTGTCCCAGTTTAATTTGGATACCAAAAAAATCTCGCAGTAAGCTTTAAGCTGCTCCACCTGGTACTTTTCGGCTGATACCAGAAGCTCACAAGCCAGCTCATCGATGCATGCTTCGGCATGAAGAAAGTTGACAAATGCATGGAGGGCATCATACAACATGTCACTTATCTTAATGGTGCTGCTTCGGCTTTCTTCCATCTCATTCTTGAGCATTGCTTTAAATACCGGAGACCGACTAACCTGTTGAAAAGCACAAGTACAATTCTTGCAATGTGAAAACTCAATAGTTTGATAGGAGATGTTTATGCATCTTATCTATTGCTGAATTGAAGATGTTATATTATGAGCATGCAAGAAAAGCTTTTGAACATGTCCTTGCTATTGTTATCAAATACCAAAATTATGAAAAACCATGTTGTGCTCATAAAGGCTCTATGCAAAGCGAAAAACCATACTCAAGCTGTTGTGATGTTTGAGTTGATAACTCCAATGAAATGCACATAGCAGCAGGCAAAATGCATATCCGCTGGCACAAGCATCATTTAAATCTAATCTTGTGAAAGAGTCATTAATGAATGAAGTATCCAGCAACTCAATTACTAACTATGTCACTTCAAATAAAGATTAAAATTCCACTCAACTAAACTGAACCTCATTCCAAGCAAAATAAAGGGAAACAATTACCTGCAAAAAAAGGAGAACGAAAATCTCTGAGTTAGAAATCCAGTACAAGCAAACAAATATTAACTTCTAATGCCTGAATAGAAGAAAGCCAATATAAAAAACTTCAAGATCAACCTAAGAGAGTTTAACAACTGAATAGAAAGTATAAGACAATCTGTTAGTGGAAATGTCTTACATAGGTGCATAAATCTAATATGAATAATTGCAGTTTCTTCTTAATTGGTTAGCTTTGCTCCAGTACACAACAATTAATATAGGAATTATGTGAAGCCTTCATGCGACCCCGGACTCTATCCAAGCGTATCTGAGGAGTATCTTGCAGCAAGTGTGGTCATTACGAA
The DNA here is from genome assembly GCA_014182555.1 of Eucalyptus erythrocorys. Taxonomy (NCBI): domain Eukaryota; kingdom Viridiplantae; phylum Streptophyta; class Magnoliopsida; order Myrtales; family Myrtaceae; genus Eucalyptus; species Eucalyptus erythrocorys. Next base: position 50,996,516 of record CM024602.1, read on the forward strand.
AGGAAGTTTGTTACTTTACATGGTTGCTAATTCTAGAGTGGCTGCATTCTAATTCATATCCTCATTCACAAGAAAATATGAAGGCTGGCTTAACTGATGCAGCCCGACGAGCAGGAGATAGCTAGAGGATCTCATTCGGCTATTAATAATTATAAGTACTGTTCTTCAAGAATATGATAGCATGAAAGTTCAAGATGGCGATCTAGTTAAAGGGATCCTGTAGGTTTCCAGCGGGGCAACATAGGCATTGAATCACGCAAGCCCTAACTCATTATCCTCAGGTAAAATCACTTTTGGCAGCACTCTCTGCTTTCAGGCTGAAACTACCACCCTGTCATTAACTTCCAAGTGGTAAGTGCAAAGAGGGATTGCTGTCCACTAGCTAGACATAGGTACCATGGTGTTAGCATATCCCATGTCCAAATGTCGTGTTACCAAATTCTCATGAACACATAAGGAAAAAAACATCTTAAAAGTCCGAAAACAAATTCAACGTAGGTTTCCCTTACTTAAATCTATCAGCACAAACTACCAATGCAGTGGCCTTTTCTCAATAACAATCGTTCGTAGAAATGCCCACGACGGCCAAAGGTAGATAAAACTCCTCAAGAAATCTGAGAAAGCTTTATTACTGACCCATACAACTAAATTTGATAAAACCCTGACCATCCCCGTTTTCAGAGCATCATATATCCACCACGTGCCCTCCAGAGTATCTTGTCTTCCCTCCCAGCAATTTTTCAGAGTCAAGCACGTTAACTTTGCAGAAATTAAGACTATCGAACAAAGACTCAGCATACAATGGTTTGCCGACTGAGAGAACTCATAAAGACCGTGTTCCCACATCCTATCTTCCCCACTTTCACCAAGAATTATTCTATAACTTCTTCGTAAGGTGATTGACCACTCATTTACCATTGATCGCGCAATTTGTCACCATCCTATGAGACACCCCCGCAATTGGAACTTGAAGCAAGGAACAAAGAACAGAGTATAAGATCCCTCCCTAAGGATTAACTACGAACTAATCTATTCTTAACTCCCCAAGTAAAGATGGAGATCGGAGGAAAAACAAAGGAAGATCCAAAATTTAAATCAAAGCGAAACCAGCAACGAAGATCAACGAACCGATGCTCACCAGAATGTCCCTGTGAACCGGCACCGGCATGGAAGGGCCTCCTTCGGGACCGCCCTCGGCGGCGAACATCAAGACCATGTCGGTGAACCTGGGATCATGGGAGCAACCACTTAGGTGGGGGTGGTGGCCGGTCGAAGGCAGGAGACTAAAGACGTCTCTCCACTTCGCCATCCGTCGCGTGAGAATTTTCACTTTTCGCCTGAGACGTTTCACTTCTCGCTTGGGCTCTGCCGAGCGCACGTTCGGTTCGGCCTTCTTGAGTAAATCCCTCCTGGCGGCACCGAGTGTGACGCGCTTCTCCTTCTCCTTGCAGGATTTGCAAGGTGTCGAGTCGGTCTCCTTCTCCTCGCATGATTGATGCATCTGCGGAGGGAGAGCCATCTCTCGGCCTTCTTTTTTTCTTTTATCTCCCATAGGAACGGCGAGGGATTGCGTGCGGAGGGCGAGAAGTTCTCTAATCAAGGGTGAGCTTTTTATAGCCATTGAGGCTACGTTGCTCGTCCGAATTTTTAATCAGGTAAGACCGGTTATAATAGGATATAAAATTTTGAGATTTTTTTTGTATTTTATTTATTATTTAATGAATTACAATATTAAAGTTAGATATATTCACATGATATCATTTATATTTTTTTGATATAGACGGCATATCATTATAAATGAATCTAAATATTCATAAATGAATATGGTAAAAATCTCTTGTAACATTATTCATTAATTTATTTTTATTTTATTTTTCCTCTTTTTTTATTTATTGTTTCTTTTTTCCCCTTTGATCATTTTTTAATAAAATTTTATCAAATACTACACTGTACTAAGATACCTAATATACAAAAATACCTAAAATATATAATAAATATAAATATTTAATTTATAGATTGAATATTTATTATAAAATAGAATTAAAGTTGAATACATAAATTAAAATAAGATTAATTAAAAATAAATTTTTTATATTTATTTTTAATTTCTTAAATTAGAATTCAAATATTATTTATATTGAAATATAATTTTAATTTTGTTAATTTAATAAGTTTGTTATTTGAGAATAATAACTTTCCTATTATGGACATAGAAATTCTATCCATATTTATCCCACCTCCCCTATGGAATAATTTTATCCTGTCTATATTCTATTATATTCGACTTTATTCTGTATTAAGCGAGTATCAAATATAAGATAAGATAAATTATATCCTATCCCGAATTTTTTCCCAACTACCAACAAAATTGCCAGGTTTTCTTTGATTTGGATTTTGGGGTTTTTTTTTTTTTTTTTTTTCCTCTGATCTCCGATTAAATTTGGGAATTTTGGAAGGGATGAGAGGGTTTAGTCCACAGTGGTTAAGATTGGATTAGTGTGTACTTAATTTGCGGGTGAGTTCAAATGTTCTACTGTGGTGATAAATTGTGTCTTGACTGTAAATAATTGATCAATTATGTCATGGAGAAATTTTGCGATAATTCTTCTCAAAGGGGTGGATTAGATACGGGAACGCTTCCTTTTTGAGTTTCTCTCGATGACGACGAAGATGTGGAGAACCCCTGTATGCTGAACCTTTTGTTCGGTAGTCTTGATTTATGGAAAGTAGAGGCCCTTGACTGTGAAACGATGCTGAATGAATCGAGAAATGGAAGGGAAGATACTCTTTCGGGAGAGCTTATATTGGATATAGATCGTCTAAAAACAGGATCCTTATGAAAATCAGTTGTCTGGGTCGAGCTATTAAGGTTTCTCAGATTTTTCATTTTAGTCGAGGCAGAGAGAAGTTATAAGAGAGTGAAAGAGTAATGCTTATAGAGGATTTCATTAGAAGTTCTATCTTTGTTTGTTACTGAGAAATTTATGCAGATAGATTTAAGGAAGGGAGACCTTCAGAGAATTTGCAGTTGGACTTTTAAGATGAATTTGATGTGTTTATGAGAATTCGGTAACTCGACATTGACATGGGTGTGCTAGAGCGATCACTGTTTGCCCTGGCCACTTGACCGTGATAGGATGGTAGTTTCAGTCTGGAAACAAAGACTGCCCCCAAAAGTGATATTACCTGAGGATAATGAGTTAGGGCTTGATTGATCAAATGCTTCTGATGCCTCGGAGGAGGCCTATACGACACCTTTAACTAGCTTGCCATCTCGAACTTTCATGCTGTCATTACTTGTGTTATGTATAGCTGATTAAAGTCCTCTAGCTATTTCCTGCTCGTGAGACTGGGTCAATTATCTAATCATCAAAAGCCAGCCTTCATATTTTCTTGTGCATGAGGATATCAAGTAGAAGGCAGCCACTCTAGACATGACAAACATGTAATGTAACAAACTTCCTGTAGTTAATGGCTACGCTTTGCCACAAAATACTCTTCAGAGATGCCTGGATGGAGTGGGGAATCAAATAAATGATTCGAATAATGACAATCCTAATTTTCGTATACTGGAGAAAAGTTGACCAAACGAGTTCTTAGATCGCTTCCTTCCTCCTCAGACAATTCCTGACTAAGGTGCCATGAGTTTATTAAACATATGCATTCAACAAATCTTATCTGTGATCTGACCTTGAAAAAACATGTTGGGCCGCTTTATTCTTTTGTTTTTGGCCTCAATGATTGCTTGGACCGGTCTTTGGTCTTCTCTCTTCTCAAGCCTCAGCTTAACCTTCTTATGTTTGCTCTAGTTTTCAAGATGTAATGCCAAAGTTTATGCGGATTAAGTAGTTGTTGAGCATATATAATCAGAAATGTCAAATTAATAGAATTTCTGCCACTCTTTATTTAGAGACTTGCTGTAAAATTCTGCCATTGTACATGCTTCTGACCAGGTTATATATGGTGATAATGGGGTTGCATTTACTTTTGGAACTGCATGTTGGTAAGGATGCACCTACATAACACATTTCCACTAATAGATTATTTCTTTTACTTCCTAGTCTGTTATTGGACTCTCTTGGGTTAATTTTGAAGTTTTTCAATTAGCTTTCATCTAATCAGGCATTGGAACTACCATATTTGTTTGGTTGGACCAGATATATAATTCGGAGAGGTTCTCGATATTTTTATACAGATCATGATTGATTCCTTTTATTTTCTTGGAATGAGGCTTAGTTGAGTTAAGTAGAATAATTGGTAATTGAGTCGCTGGATACTTCAGCGATTATGGATTTCTTTGACAATATTTGATTCAACCATTTCTTGACCAACCAGATATGCATTTTGCCCGTTGCAATGTAATTTCATTGGAGTTATCAACTTGAAACTTACGTAAACGTGAGTTTTGAAGTTTTTTCGCTTGGCATAGGGGACTTATGATCACAACATAGTTGTCATAGGTTTTACAATTCATAACGTAAGCAAGGACATTGCTAAGAAGCTTTGCTCACAAGCTCCATAAAATTCATATAAGATGTTTCTTCGATTTAGAAAACTCTTTACTGATATTGATCAGATGCACAAAAATTTCCTATAAACTATTGAGATTTCTCACATTGCAAAAATTGCGTTTTTGACTCCTCTTCGATTTTGTGTTTACAATTAGGCTAACCGGTCCCCAGTGTTTGAAGCTATGCTCGAGAATGAGATAGAGGAAAGCCAAAGTGGCACGATTAAGATAAGTGACGTGTCCTATGATGCCCTCCAAGCATTTGTCAACTATCTTTATTCTGCTGAAGCATGGCTTGATGAGCAAATGGCTTGTGAGCTTCTAGTATTGGCCGAAAAGTACCAGGTGAAGCACCTCAAAGCTTATTGTGAGAAGTTCTTAGTATCCAAATTGAATTGGGACAATTTGATCGTAAACTATGCCTTTGCGCACCAGCACAATGCGAAACTTCTCTTTGAGGCCGCCTTGTCGTTAATCTTGGACAATATGGATAAACTCAGAAAACGTCAAGAATATTCAGAATTCATTGAAAAGTACCCCACCCTTGTGGTGGAGATATTGGAAGCCTGTCTTGCAAAGCTGGAAAACACTGCAGCACCCATGGATACTTCCACAAAGTCATAGTCTTGTCCTGTACAGGATAACTGTCGAGGAGAAAAACCAGTTGGGAGAATGACTTTTCAATTTTATGGAATTTTGGTTTTGAAGGAACAGGAGTGGTATAATTTTTTGTATGGTTTTGTTAATAGATCTGATTGCCTTTGTGTTAGCTAGGGATACAACCTCCGGCATCAGCTCATTGGTATTGTTTTCCTGATTGAAGTGCTTTCGGCTTTGACAGTTAACTTTTATTGATTCAAAGTGTTACAAATTATCTATGCTAAAATTGGTGATCATAATTTGTACTATGAACTAGGGAAATTTGAGCCTTGTCTAGAAAATTATGAACGAACCAAATGCTTGCAAATAACATAGATTACATTTCACTTCAGGGTTTTATTTACATTAGCATCATCCAAATTTGTTCTTATTTTCATCTGTTGTATATTCCTTTTTAAAACTTTTTTTCAATTATATCACTGAACTTTGACTTGGCTTTCAATTAGTTCATTGGAGCTTGGATATTCCGGTCAACATCCAACGCAAAACTTTCTTTAGTTATTGAACTTTGATGCAAGTAACGTCCAGGAGACATTCAACGAAAGTGAAGACAGAGGATACGTCTCATTAGTTGAAGACTTGAATTGACGTTATTTGGGCAATTGACTGGAGGTTTCTTAGAAAATTAACGCCCTCCTTTTTACGTCTCTCGAAATTTTTTGAACGTTCACAGCAAAGGACATGATGTTTCATGAGATGGATTTGACTTGCTCCAGGTCATCACCATCGCTTAAGATTTGACTTTTCCATTTGAATCACGATTTGGCAATTTGCCCGTCTTTATGCTTTTTTCAACCAGAGAATGAAGTCTCAATAATCCACTTATGCATGCTTGGTACGTGCTTTTAATGAATCTTTATGTGAAGATCATCTATCACGTATCAAAAAGTATTTTATACATCGGATATATCATATATCATTTTGTCAAGTTAACCCTGTTTAAAATCTTGAAAACATGGTGAAGTGACAATATATAATGAGTAACGATAATGGCACCACAATATCTTGAGAATGAATTGCTAGGGCATTTTGGGTGCACGGTTGATTCCCTACAAATCTGCAATAAGCCAAATAAGCATATGAGAGAAGAGTAAGCACCATGTTATCATGGGAGAGCTAAGTATCACATAATTACAGCATTGAGTTCTGCCCACATATCAGACTAACCAAGCAAGGTCACAGATCTTTCGACCACACATATTACCAAATGAGTTGCATGGATTATTTCCTCAAACGTCTGAGCAGATGAGACCAGGAGACAGAAATCCGTAATGACAACATTAGGCAACCTTTTTGCCCTCCAAACTAATTCCCCACTGTTCCAGACACCGTACAAAGAGGAATTTTGAAGTGTCAAGCGTAGAGCAACAAACATCACCAATTGCTCAAGATAACTATCCTAGCTAAAGCATGATAAAAACCAATACAGGACACCGTGCATTCCTAAAGACTAAGCCATGGGCATGGGGAACTTTTAGTTGTGAATCAGTGACGGGTAGATGCTTACCTAATCTGAGAACCTTTGTAAAGTTATTCAAGCTATCTTTTCTATTGATCTATTGATTAACAAGGACAAAACTAATTTCAACTTAATGGTATAGGTTGTAAAGACATATCAAGTTTACATGCAAAAACATTTAGATAACATCCAGATCACAAAATAATAAATAACATTACATAGATGAGGATCCAGAGGATCTAGAGGATTGACAGAAAACAAATGTCTGGACTAGAAGTGCGGAATGATCAAAGGGTAAGTTACTTTAAATGAAATGAAAACAAGAATAAAAGTAAAAAGAGTAGGGCTTGGCTGGAAACTCTATAAATAGTGTTCACGTCTCTCCTCTAACCCAAATTTTCTCTCATCTAACCCAAATTCTCACTTATGTGTTCAAGTCGTAAGGGGGCACGTTTATCTAGTGCTAAAAGTGAGGGAGCCGTCTCATTGAGCCAGTGATACGGAGGCAATAAAGGAGAAGAATTTGCGTGTGGAACATCGGTTTTCCTCATAAAAGCAATGGACATGTGTTGTCTCCATCAAAGATACAAAAATAAGAGATTTTACTAGTTCTCTTTGGTCTATGAAATGAAAGAGCACTTGCATCAACAACAAGATTATAAGTTTCTGTCCGCCTCTCTCATGCTTCATATATAACTTCTAAATGTCCATATTAAAGGATTTCATCAACAACAGAAGAAGTAGGAGGTAGGATTTTCAAGCCTAGACACTTCTTTTACTAATAAAAGAACCAAGAGAAAAGAGACCAATGGACTCCAAGCTCAGACAGCAGAGTTCACAAATTTCTTTTCTCTAAACGAAGCTATTACTTCGCAGAAGCAGCAAGTGCTGCATTGTTTTCCCGCCTTACAAGACATGCTTCTAGTAACTCCAACCCAAGGTGTGGGTCCTCTTCAACGAGTAGCGAGTATTCTTCATGTTTTCTGAGCTTATCCAAGTTGTCTGAGATTAAGGACGTGGCGGCCTCAAGTAGATGCTTGGCATTGTGCTGGTGCGCAAAGGCATAGTATTTGATCGAGTTGTCCCAGTTTAATTTGGATACCAAAACAATCTCACAGTAAGCTTTAAGCTGCTCCACCTGGTACTTTTCGGCTGATACCAGAAGCTCACAAGCCAGCTCATCGATGCATGCTTCGGCATGAAGAAAGTTGACAAATGCATGGAGGGCATCATATGACATGTCACTTATCTTAATGGTGCCGCTTCGGCTTTCTTCCATCTCATTCTCGAGCATTGCTTTAAATACCGGAGATTGACTAACCTGTTGAAAAGCACAAGTACAATTCTTGCGATGTGAAAACTCAATAGTTTGATAGGAGATGTTTATGCATCTTATCTATAAAAGTCAGAGTTTGCTAAATTTAAGATGTTATATTATGAGCATGCAAGAAAAGCTTTTGAACATGTCCTTGCTATTGTTATCAAATACCAAAATTATGAAAAACCATGTTGTGCTCATAAATGCTCTATGCCAAGCGAAAAACCATACTCGAGCTGTTGTGATGTTTGAGTTGATAGCTCCAATGAAATGCACATAGCAGCAGGCAAAATGCATATCCACTGGCACAAGCATCGCTTAAATCAAATCTTGTGAAAGGGTCATAATGAATGAAGTATCCAGCAAACGCAATTACTAAATATGTCACTTCATATAGAGTTTAATATTCCACCCTACTCAACCCTCATTTCAAGCAAATAAAAGGAAACAATTAGCTGCAAAAGAAAAATTTGTGAATCACTCTCATTTAGAAATCCGGTCCAAGCAAATAAATATGTACTTTTAATGCCTGAATAGATGAAAACTAATGTAAAAACTTCAAGATCAACCTAAGAGAGAGTTTAACAATTGACTAGGAAGTAAACGATATAATCCGTTAGTGGAAATGTCTTATGTAGGTGCATCTTTAGCAGAATGCAGTTCCAAATGTAAATGCGACCCGCATTTTCACCATATTTACCTCGCCACAAGCATGTACAATGGCAGAATTTTACAGTAAGCGACCTCACCAGCGGCGAGAGGATGATGAAGAAGAAGAAAACAAAAAGAAGAAAAGAGAAGGACAAAGAAAAAAAAAGGTTTGGTTCTAGATGTGTCCCCGAAACAAAGAATATTTTATTTACTTCAAATCTATTCTTGGAACAAAATCATTGCTAAAAGGATCATCTTTTTTTTCAAGGAATTGAAAAATAGAAGTTGATTACCAAATACACCCTAGTCCACTCAAAAAATTAACTACAATGCTTATCCACCGGCACTCTCGCCTCTTTTGGAAATTCTCAAATTCAAACGGAGAAAAACTCAAAATTTAAACTGAGATCAGAGCAAGAACAGAGAAAGACCCGTAATTTAAAGGGAGATCAGGAAAGACACAAAATTTGAATCAAGGCAAAACCAGCCACGAACCGAGCAAAAACAGATGCTCACCAGAATGGCCCTGTGAGCCGGCACTGGCTTAGAGGGGCCTCCGTTGGGACTGTCCCCCGCGGCGACCAAGACCACGTCGGTGGACCCGGAGCCATGAGGGCGACCACTGAGGTGGGGGTGGTGTATACTCAAGAAGGCGACTTTGGCCTTTAAATCCTCGATCTCTCGCTTGAGCTCTTCCTTGGTCTGTTCCGCCTCCTCGGAGCAGTCCTTGCACGTGCCATCCTCGATCTCTCGCATGAGCTCTTCGTTGGTCCGTCTGGCCTCATCGGAGCACTCCTTCCACGTGACGCCATCGAGCGTGACGTGCTCCTCCTTGCAGGAGGTGCATGGCATGGAGTCGGTCTCCTCCTCCTCGCAGGGTCGCTGCATCTGCCGAGGGAGAGAGCTAGTTCGCTTGCAGATCCCAAGAGATTTTGCGTGGATAAGGGGCTCGATGAGGCCTCCTTACTATTTAATCAGCAAAAGACAGAATCACGAAGTGAATCAAATAAAATCTAATTCGGAAATCTTTTACAAGTAAAAACGTCCGAAACGACCGAGGATATAATTATAATTATGGAAAGAAATCTCTCAAGACAACTCTGAAATCTCAATTTGGATTTGGTTAATTTACCCCTATATCTCATCCCCAATTAATTTCCGTCTGGAATCACCACATCATCCGGTCTTCTTTGATTAAAAGCCGAAAAACGATTTTTGATAAAAGGGTTAATATCCTGAAAAACCCCAAACTGGTACGCCTGTAACAAATTTACCCCAAACTATTTTTTTGACCACCAAAAACCCCAAACTTGTATACCTTTGACAAATTTACCCTAAACCGGTATACTTGTGAAAACTTTACCCTATGTTAGTTTTAGTTAAATTTTCTTGTTAAATTATAAAATTAAATGACACGTGACAATTGACCGGTATACCAATTTGAGATTTTACACTCTATTTTTCACAATTTACAATTTTTGTGATTTTTTTGTGGTATTAATCTAATTTAGGGGGGGTATATTAGTCACAAATTTACCAGTTTGGGGTTTTTTGTGGTCAAATAAATTAGCTTAGGGTAAATTTGTCATAAATGTACCAGTTTAAGGTTTTTTATAGTTAGTCGGGGTAAATTTGTCACAGGTGTACCAGTTTGAGGTTTTTCATGGTCAAAAAAATAGTTTGGGGTAAATTTGTCACAAGTGTACCAGTTTGGGGTTTTTCAAGGTATTAACCCTTGATAAAAAGATATCTTGTCGGGAGCCAATTCTGGCGAAACAATATCAAACTGATCAATTTATAATTCAAAGCACAATTACTAGTATAAAACGTGGAATAACGATGATGGAGAGATGCATTACAAATACGAATAATTTTCCACACAAAATTTAAAAAGGGTAGATAATAGAATAAATCGGAAAAATTAAGAAAAGTTCCAATTTGAGAAATTTAACGAAAGCTCGCCACACGTAATTTGAGGTTTTCTGGGTTCTTTCCGCAACGCGAGTCTCCTAATCTATGGTGGAGTGTAAGAAAGCACACCAATGGAACCAAAAAAAAAAAAAAAGAAATTTATGTTAAGAAGCAAGGACAAAAAAGTGAGATTGTACTTTTCTTGATAGCATAATCAATTTGGCATAAGATAATTTTTGTCTTCCCAGTAGTTAAGAATCGGTGGATTTAAATAATTTCTTAAAATGTTTCAGTATTTCCGACAGAGAGGTGAGAAAAATATTTCTCCAATTGGGGATTTTGTAGTGATTTCAAAACAGAAAATATCTCTTGGTGAAGGAGTCAACTATGTTATTCTAATGTTGTCTACAGGAAGCACCGTAGATGCTAGTAAGCTAATATTTAGACAAACTTTGTCCGAATTTAATTAACAAGAAAGGGTGAATACATTCAAAACAGAGATATTATGCCAAAATTTAAGCGTTGGCAAAGCACCCAAGAAGTGATTACATGTCGGAATCTAATTGATGACACCAATTAAAAACTACAGCTATAACTATGCCAAGGAAATAAAGTGTGATACAAAGCGATAATGAAATTTGCTTGATTTTTATTTGGGGGGACGGCTAGGGGTATTTGTAGTGACTCAAGAAACAACTGCCTTCTTCTGACCATTCTTGACGGTTGCAATCTCTTTGATTGTGGATCTTCATGTTCCCTATTTTTCAACCTTTGCTTGCCTTTAAACTGACTTTTATGTTGGAATATCTTAGAATTGATATTGTTTATAATTGATTCTAGTAAATCTCAGTAAATAGGGAATTGTAATATTTGTATATTGTTTTTCCTTTTTTACTTTTCTCATACTTACATTATAAGAGTACAATGTAATTGTATACAGAATTAATACACAGAAAGCATTCTTCCCTTTCGGTGATTCTTCCTTTTTGTCATGGTATCAGAGCAGCTCGTTCTGCCCTAGCTTCCGCAAAAATTCTGAATTGCCATTGCTTCCTTCTGATCCTTGATTTGCTGCTAAGACCCTTTTCCTGCAGAAACATATTAGCAAAGCGATTAGGAATTCATCTTTTGTACTATGGCAAGAGACAAGAATGTTGAGGATTCATCACCAGAAATTTCATCACCTTCCAATCGAGAAGGATTGACTGGAGAAGAGCATCTGACTAACGTTGTTTCTGGCAACGTTGGTGCTCCTGCCCCTACTCCAGCACATTCTGCCAACGTTGGTGCCTCTGCCCCTAATCCAGTACATTCTCCAGGGGCACCGTACTGGCCACCAGGCATTTGGTACCCCACGCAATGGGGCACTGGGACAAGACAACCATGGGTCCAATACCCATATGGGATTGACCCGACTGGTGAGTCGGGTCAGGGTGTCGGGTCAGGGTCACAGACCCGGATTTACGGCGGGTCAGGGAGTCGAACCCTACCCGATTCCATATCCGCCGCCTTACCTGTTCCCGTTCAACGGCGGCCGGCCGGAACTTGGAGATCCGCTCTACACATCACCGGCGGACGGGTCGGAATTACGACTGATCAATCAACAACTTACCGAATCAGCAAATTTTCACTCTTGGGCTCGCGATTTTCGACGAGCGCTCATCACCAAGACAAAAGAAGGGTTTATTGAAGGAACCATACCTTGGCCGACGGACGAGCGGATGCAGACACCGGAGACGCCGCACCGCTGGTGCGGACCTAGATTGAAATTGCTTGGCGCCCGATGTCGCGCCGGCTTCCTCCGACCGAGGATTCGAAGCAATATTGGGATAATCTACAAGAAATGTATGGGAAGTCGACAGGCGAGACTTTTCTCGTTAATGCAAACCCTAACCGAGCTAAAACAGGGGAATCTCTCGGTCACCCTTCGTTTCAATCGATTATCGGCCTTGTGGAACGAAATCGAGGCTGCCGAGGACAAATTGGAGGGGCCGGAGGCCACCCTCCAACAGTATCATGCAATCAGAGAAAAGGAAAAGGCTACCCGTTTTTTGCTTACCTTAAACGACTCCTACGTAGCCTTTCGATCACAAATTCTTGTGATGGATCCGCAACCGCCTCTTGGTCGGATTTTCCAATTAGCTGTGCAGGAGGAAAATCAGAGGGTCGCCGCAACTGAACACGCTCGAATCGGTGAAGGATCGAGCTTCACCTTGGCTGGGATAAACGGAGCTGGAACCCTAGGAGCCCTCGGAGGTGGAGGAGAACAGAGAGGAAAGGGGCTTGCGGCTGCTGTGTCGAGGAGAAGTGAAGACAACCCTAGGTCTTCACGGATGGACGGCTGGGATCGTCGCGGAGGATCTGACGGCTGGGATAAAACCGCACGGATGGACGGCTGGGATCGTCGCGGAGGATCTAACGGCTGGGATAGAACCACACGGATGGACGGCTGGGATCGTCGCGTAGGATCTAACGGCTGGGATAAAATCGCTGGATCCGACGGTCAAGGGAGACGCGCTAGATCCGACGGTGCAAATCCATTCTTTGACACAAACGGCCTGGATTATCGCGGCAGATCTGACGGCTACAGATTAATGAGTCATCCAAATTAATTCGACGGTGGGAATTTCGCCACATCAGCCCCAGTTTATAGATCATCCTATGGCACGCGAAATTCCACCTCAGCAGGCAAGGTTAGTGGACAAAATTCCAGAATTAAAAATAAATACTGTGATTATTGCAAACGTCCACATCACACTGTCGATACTTGTTGGAAACTACATGGGAGACCAAGTAATAAAAGGGAAAAGGAGTCCTCAGTCTATCAGATCTCTACACAGAAAGATGGTGGAACATCCCAACAGACTATCACTCAAGAACAATATGAAAATATTGTTCGAACTTTGAGGCAACTCAAAACTGATGATAGTGATGCAGATTCTCGGTACTTTTATTCATGAAAGGAATTCATTATCTATTAATGCATGGATTATAGACTCAGGCGCTAGTGACCACATAGTTTGTGATGTTCACTTATTTTCCCATGTTCATAAAAACACAAAATCCCCTGTTACCGTACGTTTTCCAAATGGGAACGTTACCAACGTTACCAAAATCGGTACCGTACGTCTTGGCCAGAATCTTGTCCTTCAAAATGTCCTATATATTCCAGATTTCGAGTTTAATCTTCTCTCGGTCTCAAAAATATGTATGGACAATTCATGTAAAGCCATATTCAATTCCAAAAATTGTGTCTTTCAGGACCTTTCGACTGGAAGAGTGATGGGCTTCGGTAATGAGGCACAAGGACTTTATTTTTGGATCAACTCTCCAAGGGATTTAGAATTATTGAATAAAAGCATTTATTGTAATGCAATCAGCTATAATAAAGATTCTCTTTTACACCAGCGATTGGGTCACAAAGTGCTAAATTTCCTCATCCCAAATGCTCCATATGCCCTTTAGCTAAACAAACTCGAGCATCTTTTCCAATTAGTACGTCTCGAGCCCACAATCCTTTTTCGCTACTTCATATGGACATTTGGGGTCCATATCATACTTGCCCATCGTGATGGATCTCGCTACTTCCTTACAATAGTTGATGACTATAGTCGTGCCACTTGGCTATATCTTATGCAATCAAAGAACCAAACATTCACTCACTTATTGAATTTTATTTCCTTAGTTAGGAATCAATTTGAAAAGTCCATACATCGAATTCGTACTGATAATGGGCGAGAATTTTTCTCATCTGATTGCACCACCCTATTTTCTACTCATGGGATACTTCATGAAAGTTCCTGTACTTACACTCCACAGCAAAACGGAGTAGTTGAAAGAAAACATAGGCATCTCTTAGAAGTGGCACATGCACTAAAGTACCAAGCCTCGATTCCTGAAGAGTATTGGGGAGACTGTGTGGTCACAGCCACCTATCTAATCAATCGCATGCCAAGTAGAATCCTTCATGGTAAAACACCTTTTGAGATGCTCTACAACAAACAACCGGATAATAAGCATCTTCGAGTCTTTGGTTGTTTATGTTACGCAACAAATGTGGGTCCTCAGGATAAGATGAGTCCCCGTGCAACACGATATGTTTTTATGGGATACCCTTCTCTTCAGAAAGGTTATCGTGTCATGGAGTTTTCTACAGGGCATTTCTTTACCAGCAGAGATGTTATTTTTCATGAGGAAACGTTCCCTTTTCAAGAGAAGCCATCTTCATCACAAAACACTTTGTCAGAAGAGCCTCAACCCTTCTTGTGTGATGAAGACTTATCCTTTGCACCTGGTTTTCTTATGGGGTCTCAACCCCTTCCCACTTCAAAGACCAGAGCATTCACAAATCCGAAGATGGATTTATCCAACTCAAATGAGGAAGTTCCTTCCTCTTCCTCAACAGTAGATACTCCAGAAGTGGCTGTTGCAGAATCCCACATATCTGAACATATAGCTGAGGGACCTCGACGATCTGGAAGACAGACTCGTCCACCTACATGGACTAAAGACTACATATGTTCTGCTGCCAACTCCTCAGGTACACAATATCCTATTTCATCGTATGTTTCTTTCAACCGGTTATCAGAAGAACATATGTGCTGTATTAGTAGAATTTCTGAAGCACATGAACCATCTTCATTCAATGAGGCAGCAAAAGATCCTAGATGGCGGAGTGCAATGGAGTCAGAACTTACCGCACTCATGGAAAATCATACTTGGGATGTTGTCCTCTTACCACAGGATAGAAAACCGATCGGTTGTAAATGGGTGTACAAGATCAAATTCAGATCAGATGGTTCCATCGAACGTTACAAGGCTAGGTTGGTAGCCAAAGACTTCACTCAGAGAGAAGGTTTCGATTATCACGAGACATTCTCTCCCGTTGCAAAAGAGGTTACTGTGAGGTCTTTTCTGTCTGTTGCAGCAATACGGAATTGGTCCATACACCAGATGGACGTCCACAACGCTTTTCTTCATGGAGATTTGGATGAAGAAATCTACATGGATCTTCCTCAAGGATTACGTAGACAGGGGGAGTATCGGGTATGTCGTCTTCGCAAATCCTTGTATGGATTAAAACAGGCATCTAGACAATGGTATGCCAAGTTTACTACTGCATTGACCAGTGCAGGTTTTCAACATTCCAAGCATGATTATGCTCTTTTCATGCGAAATGTAGGTGGATCATCTATCTATTTGCTAATATATGTTGATGATATATTGATTATGGGAAATAATAATTCTCATGTTGCCAAATTCAAGGAATATTTGCACTCCTCTTTTCATATCAAGGATTTGGGACCTCCCAAATACTTTCTTGGCATTGAAATTGCCAGAACAGATAAAGGAATTTCTCTCAGCCAGAGAAAATTTATCTTGGAGATTATTTATGAGGCAGGGTTATCGGTTGTAAGCTAGCAGTAATTCCCATTGAACAGAATGTCAAGTTGACAACACATGAGTATGATCTCAATTCTTCTTCATCAAGCAAGGATCGATTGCTTAAAGATCCGTCAGAATATCAACGACTTGTTGGCAAATTGATATATCTTACCATTACAAGACCTGATATATGTTATGCTGTGCAAATACTTAGTCAATTCATGCATATGCCCAAAGAATCACACATGAATGCAGCTTTGAAGGTTGTGAGATATCTGAAAGGGTGTCCAGGGATTGGTATTTTTCTATCTCGTGAATGCAATATGGGGATGACAGCTTTTTGTAACATTGATTATGCTACTTGCCCGATGACCAGAAGATCAATCACCGGTTTTTGCATTAAACTGGGAAAGTCACTGATTTCATGGAAGACAAAGAAGCAATCTACCTTGTCATTATCGTCGGCCGAATCAGAATACCGAGCTATGGCAAAAACTACCTGTGAGATAGTCTGGATACGAAGACTTCTCTCTGATTTTGGAATACAGGTCAATAGACCAAGTGAGTTGTTCTGTGACAATGATGCTGCACTTAAATTGGCAGCAAATCCAGTTTTCCATGAAAGAACAAAACACATTGAAGTTGACTGTCATTTCACTCGTGACAAGATCAAAGAATGAATTCTCGTGACAAAAGGCATTGGGACAGCAAATCAACCTGCAGATATTTTCACTAAACCACTATGCCAGAGACAGCACAAATTTCTATTGAGCAAGCTTGGTGTCCTTGACATATACAGGCCACCAGCTTGAGGGGGAGTATTGGAATATCTTAGAATTGATATTGTTTATAATTAATTCTAGTAAATCTCAGTAAATAGGGAATTGTAATATTTGTATATTGTTTTTCCTTTTTTACTTTTCTCATACTTACATTATAAGAGTACAATGTAATTGTATACAGAATTAATACACAGAAAACATTCTTCCCTTTCGGTGATTCTTCCTTTTTGTCATTTTAATCACACATCTTTCACGTGGCCATTTATGCTCTTGCCAAAAGCATGTGCTTTATTTTCAGTATAAACATATACCCCTTTTAAAACAATTGAAAGGATTTTGAATTCTTTTAAAATATCATCTCTATTGCGCACGTTCTTACTCTACGGGTGGCTTTGAAGATATGCATACATTCTTCTGACGTTTCGTACCCTGTGCATAGTCGACCAACTTGCGATATTCCATAACATTTAGACACGTCACCTTGATTACTTCTAATATGCAAATAGTCATCATTATGGGTCGTATCATTTCCAATCACTATTTTCCGCGTAATCATTTACGTCGAAAGATATACATATGAAAAATCTGATCTTTACGTTTCTTCTATTTCTAGTCTTAAACCCTAACCCTTCGTAAGACTTCAAACCCTTGATCTTCTTTGCCACTATTCTCTATCGTCATGGCTCCCAAACATGGTGAGTATTCCCTCGCGGATTATATTGCTTAGTTCGATGATTTACAGGGAGACAAGTACTCTAATAATTGCTGCTTTCGCCTTTCATACTTAATCGAAGAATAACCTGAATGGCTAGTCCTTGGCCCCTGTTTTAAAGACAGCGAATCCTTACTTCTCTCAAACCCTGTTCCCCCCGGAAAAAAGGGAACTACTCCCCATCCAGAGATCTTTCGTCATTGATATATGGACTGCCCAGTCCTCTCGATTCAGAGGTTTCCCGTCTTTTGAAGTTGATTTGTACGAGTGGTATCTGCGGATGATATCCAATATTCGAATACAACTTGTTTGGAAATGAGCCGGAATCCAGACGGCCTCAGCTTTACCTTGATGGCTGGTCATAAAGCCACTGAAACTACAGAAGCTCCTTCAAGTCCTGAAGATCAAGTTGTCTTCATTAACCAACCCTTTTCTAAAGATGACATTGGTGCAGGTGCCGAAACGAGTTGCAATCCCTCGTCACCCTCTTTTTAAGAGGGAAAAGTACAAAAAAAAGTCATAAACTTATTGCATTTGTACCAATTTAATCCTAAACTTTTCAATTGAACCAATTTAGTCCTAAACCTTTTAATATTGGTACCAATTGAGTCCATTTGGCCAATTTTGGCCGGCCGGTGCTGATGTGAATGTTGACCGGTGACCGGACGTTGACATGGCAATTTAATGATCTTTTTATTATTTTTTTCAGATTTTTTATTGATTTTTTATTAATTCTTTTCTTTTCTTTTTCTTTTCTTTTTCTTTTTCTTTTTCTTTTTCTTTTCTGCCTTCTTCTTCAGAGGCTCGCCGGCCACTAGGCGAGGGACGCGAAGCCCTCACCTGCCATCGGCAAGGGTCACAGCCCTTACCCGGCCTCTCCTAGGCTGCTAACGAGGCCAACCTCGCCCGCGGTTGGCGAGGCCAAGGTGGAGGCGAGGGCCGCGGCCCTTGCCGCCGCCGGCGGTCGCGGCCCTCGCCTCGCCCTAGCCTCGCCAGCCGTGAGCGAGGCTGGCCTCGCCTAGATCCGGGCAAAGCCGCCTCGCCAACGGCTTGGGAGAGGCCGGGCGAGGGCCGCAACCCTCGTCGGCGGCGGCAAGGGCTTCTCGGCCCTCGCCCGGTGGCGGCGAGCCTCACCGAGGCTCGCCACCACCCCAGAAGAAGAAGGCGAAAAAGAAAAAAAAAAAAAAAATCAATAAAAATTAATTAAAAAATTCGAAAAAATAATAAAAAATCATAAAAATTACTATGTCGGCATCCGGTCACCGGCCGACGTCCACGTTAGCACCGGCCGGCTAAAATTGGCTGGATGGACTCAATTGGTACCAATATTAAAAAGTTTAGGACTAAATTGGTCAAATTGAAAAGTTTAGGACTAAATTGGTATCAATGCAATAGGTTTAGGACTTTTTTGGTACTTTTCCCCTTTTTCAGACGCATCATTTACTCTCGTCTCAACTTCTTTGGCAGTAGATGGTTATTACTCTCACCATGCTGCTCACTACTCTCTTCAAATGACCTTTACCCAGCGGTGAACTGAACTGACAAATGTACTTCCTGCTTCAGTAATCAAACTTTGCTAGAGGAAACCACCGCCACTTCAAAATAGCCTAGTTCATTGAAACTTCCTGTCTTCTTCCAGGACCAGAACAAGGTATGCATTGGCAATCTCTTAGCCGTTTTTAATCCTGTATTGTAGGCCAAACTAATTGGCAGCATATTTACTCTCATCAGGCAACGCAGAGCTCTCTTTATTAACCTCATCTTCTCCTATCCTGACGTCTAATGACACCACTCTTGCTGCTGTCAGTGCTCCTGATGTTCTTCTAGCCTCGGCTCCCACTGGAGGTTCAGCTTCCCCTTCAGCAATGCCGCTGCCATCTTCTCCTTTGACTGAACAGTCAAATCAAAGCCGAAGCAGGAAACACTTCCAACATTTCGGCCGGGGCCAAAGCTTATTTTGGAAAAAGCTACAAAGCTTTTAACTCAGCCAATGGTGGACTCCATAGACCCAAATTCCGAAGGTTCCTCTTCTTAGGAGGTCATTTTGATGAGATGGTGAAGGACAAACTGTTAAGAATTTCTTAGAACTCTCGAGTGTTGGTCTTCCGATGATTGTATATCATTCGTTGGCTGTTCCGAGACTTGAACCTCTACTCAGTGAGGTATGCAGCAGTGGCGTCTCTTCTACAATACCTTCGGAGCTTAGGCAGCAGTTCTGATGAAGTGGAGGTTTACCGACGCAACCACGAGACAATTCTCACATTGACCGTTTCGGGAGGAGATCATCCACGCCCTGATCATGCCATCGAAGAGGCCACCCAGCATTTGAAAGCCAATAAGACCGCTTCCCAAGTCATAGCAGATGACTTGGCCAATCTAAACGCGGAGGAGGAA
Source organism: Eucalyptus erythrocorys (assembly GCA_014182555.1). Lineage (NCBI taxonomy): Eukaryota > Viridiplantae > Streptophyta > Magnoliopsida > Myrtales > Myrtaceae > Eucalyptus > Eucalyptus erythrocorys. The sequence goes on from CM024602.1 coordinate 51,016,298, forward strand.
ATGGATCTCGAAAAAAGATTCAGCTGAAGTGCGTGGCCAACAAAACTCAAGCACCCTTAACGAGCCCAAGCAGAAGAAATTTCAAACCAGAGCATGAGCGAGACCTCTCTCGAAAAGTTGAAAAAGAGTGAGAGGGACCGTTTGGTGGGGCTGAAGGTTGAAAAGAGACATGCCAAGAACCGATATCTTGGTGAAAACATCATTCCACTATCCACGTTTCCTTCCATTATGCACGTCTTGCTGTGAAACGACGAGTCAGTCAATTGGATCCGGCCTATTTTGTGTCAGGCCTTCGGGTTCGTCCCAGTAATTTCCTCCTTCTCTATCTCTTCTTACGGACACTGTTTCCTTTCTTCTACCATGGCAAGAACGACCAAGGATATAATTATGATTATGGAAAATAATCTCTCACAACATCTCTGAAATCTCTAATTGGATTTGATTAGTTTACCCTTAGAACTCATCCCTAATTAATTTCTGTAAAGATTCTTAACAACTGTGAAGATGAAAAATTATCTTATGCCAAATTGAGTATGTTATCAAGAAAAGTACAATCTTACTTTTGTTTCCTTGTTTCTCCCCCCATAAATAAATGAATATATACATATATATATATATATATATATATATATATATGTGTGTGTGTGTGTGTGTGTGTGTGTGTGTGTGTAATTAATTTTCAATTCCAAGTATCTTCTCTTAACGTATTTTTCTTTTATTTTTGTTCCATTCGTGCGCTTTTGTGCACTCAACCATTGGACAGTAGGCGCGTGTCGCGGAAAGAACGTAGATAACCTCTAATTATTTGTGGCTTGCTTTTGTTAATTTTCTCAAATTGGAACCTTTCTTAGTTATTCTGTTATTCTATTATCTACTCCTTTTTAACTCTATGCGAAAAATTATTTATAATTGAAATGCATTTCTCCGTCAGTGTTGTTCCTCGTTTTCTGCTGGTTGTTCCACACGCAATAGAATGAAAATACTAATTTGCTGGGTTTTTATATCTTGGATGATCTAGGACTGAATTAGAATAGTCTTGGATGATCTAAGACAGGGCATCACGGCCGCTTGAAAAAAGAGACACTCGAACCCATATTCGTCTTAGATCAATAGATGCCAGATTTCGACCAAAAAATAAACGAGGCTGGATCGAAAGAACGAATTGAACCACCTCGCAATTTCTCGGTCGTCACGCTCCAGAAAAATCCTATCAACTGAGAATCCCCTTTCTTCTCACCACCATCATCGTGAAAAAGTACAGGTGTCTGGAGAAGACAGTGGAGAACCAAAGTGACTGAGAGAACTTGTCCAAGTCGAAGAAGAGTAAAGATGGAGTTTCGGAGAAGAGAGAAGAGCTATAGGAAGCGCGATGAACAATAAAAAGAGAAAAAATTTAAGAAAAATTTTCAAATCAACATCGTTTTGAGTGGAGTTGTATACGTCGAATGATTGATTGTGCCACTTAGACATCCAACATTGACTAAATCTCCCCATTAGAATTTTTTAGGCTAAATGTAATACATAGAAAAATCGTCAAAAGATTTAAAATTAAATTGGTCAAATTAAAAGTTTAAAACTAAATTAGTAATCGTACAATATGTTTAAGATTGATTGAGTGATTATCCATATGCATCTCTCTTTTTCTTTTCTTTTTTTCCTTGTTTATACCTAAGAAAAGTTAACGTCCCCACTCCCCAGCTCCAAAGCAAAATATTTATGGTTGACACCAAAAGTGTGCATCTGAACTTGTTAATTGTGTGTGAGCAATTGAATCAATCGGCTACTCCCGCGGAGTTCTATCCAAACCATACATAGGGAACGTTTGAAATTGATGTCCCCATTAATTTACTAAAATAACCTCAAAGCTCCATAATCATTATAATAATAAAATGTAAATTGGTCATCTTGTGCAAATCCTCATCATCCTCAGGCACGCACGTAGGGCATGGGCAACAACTTGTTTAATACCCCGTATCTTGGCATTATCTTATTTTGAGAAAAATCTCTTGAAAATTAACTTCTCCCGCTCGAATTGAACATTTACCTCCAACTTCCACTTCAGAATTAAACCATCCCCTACCGAGGAAATGTCTAAAATGTGTAGAAAGTGAAATCAATTCATGTCCTTAATCATGTGATTAAAACGCGTAAGTAAAGATGAGGCATGCGTGTGCGTTGAGGACTAGTATTGTTAAATGAAAATATGTGTGGGACTCAGCCCCGCATCAGGCATATGTGTAATTACCCTTGCATGTTTAAAGGTAGAATTAGCATTGACGGTAGGAACATAGAGATGGCCAAAATACTAGTTAGAAAGGAGGATTGTCCAAATAATTCTAAATCTATTGCATTTTTACTAATTTAGTCATAAAATTTTTAATTTTCAATTTAGTTATAAATATATTAACAATTTGCCAATTGAATTTTAAACATTTTGACAATTTGTCATTTGAGTCAATCCGATCATTTTTTGTCGAAATCACAAACGTGGATGCCGGTTGTCCTACGTGACATTGTTGGTTTTGATATGAATAATTTTTAAAAAAATTTCTGAAATATTTATTTATTATTATTATTTTGTTTTTCCATTTTCTTTTACAACTCTTGCCCACGGCTGCGATGGTCTAGCGACAGCCGCAAGCGAGTGTTGTGGCCCTCACCTACTCACCAGTCATGGTAAAAAAAAAAAAAAAAAACAAACAAAGAAAATACAAGAAAAGGACAAAATGAAAAAAAGAAGAAAAAAATAAATATTTAATAAATATTTAAATTTGTCTATGTTAGCGCTAGTCGTACCACGTACGATAACTAGTATTCATGTTAGCGATTTCCGTTCAAAATTAATTATACCAATTAACAAAACTTAAAAAGGCTTAAAATTCAATTGACAAAATTTAAAAATTTAAAACTTAATTGGTAAAAGTACAATAAATTTATGATTTTTTGAATAATTTGCTCCTAACTAAAATAATAGCACGCTGAAGTAGGAAGGGAGAGTAGCGATAGAAGCTAAACAAAAGTATGGAGTCATAAAAAGTACATAGAATCAATGTGACGTATAAAAGCAAATCCCACCCAAGACATGTCACGTTTTTGTAGATATCATCAAGAAATTGTAATCGACATCATGCTCTTGAATTCCTCAAAATCGAGTTTCCCGTCGTTGTTAGTATCATACGCACGAATCATGCTGTTACAATCTCTCCCGCTCCTCTCGTCCCATAACTCTAGTTTTGAGAGGACGCTCTGGAGCTCGTCGCAGGAAATGAAGCCGTCGTCGTTCAAATCGAACACCTTGAACGCCTCGGCAAGGTCGGTCTCTTGATTGACATCTCCTTCACTGCTCTCTCGGGATCCCACTCCACCGCTCCTCATGGTTTCTTCCGACGATATGGAGTCGTAAAAGAACAAAAGCTCGTCAAAGTCGAGGCTCGGTTTCCCTATTGATAATTCCAGCTCGCCCAGGCTATGATGGATACCGATTTTCTCGAGCAGCCAATTGAGCTCCTCGAGGCTCACCTGGCCATCGCCGTTCTTGTCGACGTTCTCGAAAATTCGACGTAAATCTCCAGTTCCGAGGGGAGACATGGTTATACAATGGATCGAAGATTGGTATGTATGTGCAGATTGGGGGAACTAATGAAGAAGTATGAGGAAATGCTGACGGCGCCGTGGGACGACAATTCGAATACAAAGACTCCACCGGTCTATTTATACACGCATCGAGCTTCCGTGGTACGGTTGTGTGCGTACGTGCACAGCAGGAACTTGGAAGAAGATTGTGGTTTTTAGGGTTTCATGGAAGTTAGCCAGAAGCTTCCCCGAAGAAGCGACCTTAGAAAGCTGAATTGATATTTTCTTGTTTTGGAACTTTATTGACTTTTAGATGGAGAAGATAATAGCCATGCTTCCATGCTTTTATCAACACGTATTATCTTTGTTCTCTCATTTCATGAATTATGCCAGATCTTCCGAGATGATTCTTGGAAAGAAGAGTGGTCCATGGTAAGCCACGCTTTTGACGCTGAGAAGACGTGCCGACTCAACTTTGGCATGCTCCTTCTCGTTTTTTTTTTTTTTAATTGGTATGACGGATCTCACTAACTTCTTTGTTGGGGTCGTTCACTAATTGGAATATTAATTAGCACGTTAATCAGGACAAAGTTGGAATCAAATTATGTAGTGATCGATGGATAATCTTGGGACTTGTTATGTACGAATATTGTAGGGGGGTTTAGGGGGGAATCTCTGTGCATTCTTTGTTTTGTACGTATGCCGTCATATTGGAGATGTGGAGAGACGAGATTTGCACACATAACTATTGGACCAATGTGTTAGGGAGAGATTAATTGCGTTATGTTTCCGTGAAGGTGTTTAACGCGTTCCTTCACATTCTAATGTTTTGAAATCTCATCATTTCTTCGTGGCAATTTACAACCCCATGATACCAAATTTAGTGATCCGATTTGCTCACAAGTATCTTTAATTCAGTACAAATCGAGTCATCATTATTTAGTTTGTGTAAATTGCCACCCTCAAATTGTCTCATACATTGACTTAATAAATTTCCTATTTTTAGAATTTTCTTCACATGGGCGATGTCAAATTTCCAACGTAATGAAATAACTAAGTGCAGGTCATAGAAATGTTTTTCTTTTATCGGAATACCGAATCATGTCAGGAGGACCCCAGTTACATACACCAACTTATAAGGAAATGAAAATGTAATGTAAATTAGATAAAAAATTAAATAGTTCATTTCTCTTTCATTTTCATTTCAGTTAACTTTTGTATTTATCTGCTTCTTTTATATTCTTTTTGCATTTTAAAATGTTAAACGGTTTCATCATTTAAATTTACTATATAAATCCTCCTCCATTGTGATAATTAGCCACGTTAGCCACTACGCCATTAATTTTAGTGCCATATATGATACGTCTATTACTCATTACTTGCCCCCCGATTATTTCCTTACTCTTTTATGTTTATTGCTTATATTCATGTGTAAAAACGCAACTTTACTCGGGAGACGTCAGAAAAGACGACGAGCTATATGCTAGATAAATCATGTGATTGTGAGTACGTTTTTTGACATCTTTTTTTTTTTGTCAGAAATAAAACTGCATTCATTTAAACGTAGGAGTACAACCAGCAGCTAAAGCATCAGCAGCTAAAAGATCTAACAGAAGAGAGGGAGGCGAAATGGGCCAGCTATCAGTTAGGGCACCATTGCGATGGGCCTTTGCGGCCCAGTCAGCTGTCCTATTAGCTTCCCTTCGACAATGTTGAACTTCGATCTTTAAACATATGCATTCGACAGTCAATCTTTTCGGTGATTGGGCCTTCAAAAAGTATGTTGGACCGCTTTCTTCTTTCGCTATGGTCTCAATAATTGCTTGGATTGGTCTTGGTCTCGTCTGTTCTAAAGCCTAAACTTCACCGTTTTATCTTTACTCCAGTTTTTCAAGATGTAATGCTAGGCAGATCAAATGGTTGTTGAGCATATAAAGTTTGCATTATCAAATCAATATGAGTTTCTGCATATATTTATTTAGAGACTTGTGGTAAAATTCTGCCACTGTACATGCCTCTAGCTGGATTTATATGGTGATAACGGGAGTTGAAATTACTTTTGGAACTGCATGTTCGTACAGATGCACCTCGATAGGGCATTCTCACTAAAGATTACCTCCTGGTCTGATGTCAAGCTCTCTCTGAGGTCGATCTTGGGGTTTTTGAATTAGCTTTCATCTATTCAAGCATTATAAGTACATATTTGTTTGGTTGGACTAGATTTCTAAATGAGAGAGATCCTCAATTTTTAGTGCATTTGATTCCTTTTATTTGCTCAGAATGAGGCTTAGTTGAGTTGAGTGGAATATGAATCTCTATCTGAAGTGACTTGTTCAGAATCTGAAGTGGCTGATTCTATCTTCTTTAAAAGAATACTGAAATGCCATAAATCAAGGCTCTCATTTTGATTCAGAAGCACACTCACCACCATGATTTTCTAGATCCCTTTCTTGAGATGAGAATGCAAAGTCATTTAATAACCAGAAATATAGGAACTACAGGGCATATTTTAACCCGCAAGGCAAGTAGGCATGCTCTAGCGTTTTTTCTATGATCAGCTAGGAATAACTTGTGGCTGATTCTATCTTCTTTAATGACCCCGCAGCCAACTTGTGTGCCCTGTACCAATACATTCCGAAGCTAAATATAAACTAAAGCTGTTCACAGAAATTCACAGGCACGTGAACAGCACAGCATCTTCTAGAGAATACACCCAGATTTGCCACGCTCCATCTTTAAAGAAGACAGAACCAGCTCGCAAGGCAGTAAACTGCGATGCTGCACATCAATGCCGTGCACGTGAGCCCGCGTCTAGCCAAACGCAAGCGCACAAACGAGTTTTCAGGGCTAATTTTTCCTCACATTTCACCCCCAAAACAGAGGAGGATATGCACAAGAATCGTACCCTTATTCTCCCATTCTTCTTCTTGAGCTCTGCTTCATCGATCGAGCTTGAACAGGCCAAACTTGCTTGGCCAAATTCCATTTTACGAGCTCAGATTACAGCTAGCACCAAACCGAGAACGAAAGCAACAGAGCAATTTTAGGAAGCGTCGACATCTGCACAGGAAATTATTATTAAAAGAAACAGTTTTAATCATTTTAGTTTAATTGCCTTACTAACTTTAGTTATCTAGTGTAATCCTCGGAAAACAATTTTCAGTAAGCCTTATTGCTGCCGAGTATCCATCGCATAACCATTTCACAGGAAAACTCCTTGGATTGCGATTGCGATTGAAAGTACTTGATATTCGAAGGCTCTAAGCGAAATAAGAATCTTCTTCACAACAAAGGCAATATCAAATATCCAACCAACTTAATGAGATAACTGTATGCAAGTCTTAGAAAAGTTTTGATGACAATACCGAATCATGTTAGGAGGACTCCTACATACGAACTGATAAGGAAATGAAAATGCGATGCAGATAAGAAGAGCAAATTTAAATAGTTTCTTTCTCTTTGATTCTCATTTCAGTTAACTTTTCACTTCATCTGTTTTTCATTACATTTTTTCAATTTTAAAAATTAAACAGTTTCATTATTTAAATTTACTATATAAATCATCCTCAACTTTAAAAAATAGTCACGGGCATCGCCGATGACAAAAGTTGAGAATAGCAACTCCAAACTCATGGGCCCATGGATAACCGGCGCCAAGAATCACAAGAGCACGACATAAACGAAAGGGAAAAACACGGATTCAGATTCAGTTCAACAATCAATGAAGTGGACATGAATCAACCCTTAGTCTAAACACCGCCGGATGAGCCGATTATGCAAAAATTCATTCAACGCTTCTGGTGAGCAAATCATCGAACAAGTGGTGTGCACTTTGATATGAGTTTCGAACCCGGGTTTAATGCAATTTTTCATCCAAACATGGTGGATAACACTCTAAACCAGCATGAATCACCGCAAATCAGGCTTGGTTCCGCAAGCTTTTATCCATTACCTCTTCGATTAAGCCCCGCACCCTCAAACTCAGTAAAGCATCGCAGAACAGAACACTTGAGACCGAAGGGTACCCGGCTTTTGAAGCGAGACGTAATCGACTATCTCCGTGAAGGCTTGAGCTGGACTCGTCCTTTCTCAGCGACTTGAGCCTGGCCTCTGCGACGTTTTTATGGTGAAAGCGAGCCTATGAACGGACAACAGGGGGAAGAGATTTGCCGGCGATCCTCGTAGAGGAACCGGAGCGCTCTCCTCTAAAACCCCCTCTTTCTCACGGCCAGTTCCCTCCCGCCTTTTCTCTTTCTCCCCTCGGCTCCACTCAAGCTTCTCTCCTTCATCTTTTTTTTTTTTTTTTTTTTTTTCAAACGAGCGAGCCCCCCTCGCCTTTAAGGGCAACCGGGCAAGTGCGCGTGGCCTCTGCCATTGCCAGCTTGCCTGGCGGCCTGACCCCGACCCCGGTGGATCACGCCGCTACCTTCCCCTCCTCGCGATCCTCTGCCTCCTCTGGCTTGTGCTTTGCTGTTCTTTTGCAGAAGCGTGAACAGCTTGAAGAGGAAGGAGAAGACCAGCGCACGGGCCGGGCTGGAGGGTAAAGCAGATGGGCCGGCCCACGCGAGGAAAAAGAAAAGAAAAAAATTTGGGGGGCGGGTCCACCCGGCCCGACTTCGCCTCTCCTCCTCCTTCTTCTTCTTCTTCTTTATTCTTTTTAACAACCAATCTTTTAATTCTTTTAATTCTTTTTTCTTACTAATCTTTTAATTCTTTTCATTGATTTTTTCTTCTTTTTTTATAAATTTTTAATTTAACAAATTTTAATTAATGCTATCACTCTTAATGCAAAGGCTTCTAAAATCTATATGTTTAAAATCTATATGTTATACAATTTAATTGATTTTTTTTTTTTTTTTTTAGGGGTTAAAATCAATCCCTCATTTTGGTTCAACCAAATCTTAAATAGATAGCCAAAATCTAGAAGTCAACATATCGCTACTTTGGGGAGCGTCTTCTGATTTAGTACAACCATTTATTTGGGTTACGTTTGATTAATGTATGATAGGGACCAAACTTTAAAAATTTGCCATCTAAGCTCATAGTTCATCTGTTTGTTTTCTTTTGGTTCTTTGTTAGTAAAAGAAGTTCTTAATCCTGAAAATCCTACATTCTACTTCTTGAAGAAGGCAATTATGCTAGTGAATAAATCCTCATGTAGGAAGCATGATATATCAAAATTATTATCTTATCGTTAACATACGTATTTTTTATTTTAAAGATCAAATAGAACTAGTAAAAATTCTTCATTTTTGTATTTTTTTTATTAAAACAACTTATAACTCTTCCCACTGTCTTTCCAACTTAGGGTTGCAACTTCTTATTTTTACTCTTGCTTTCCATCTCAATCTCAAGCATTGCTTTAAACACTTCAGACCAGTTAGCCTATAAATACAAAGCCGAAGAGCGCTTAAAAACGCAATTCTCACGATGAGAGAAATCTCAATAATTTGATAAGAGATGTTTTCAAAAAGGATTGTAGATTGCATTGCTCATGACGATTCATTCAGGACTAAACCTAATAGATGCCATCTAATAAAAGTTACCAAACCTATCGTCTCTCTTCAAATTATCATATTCATACAAAGAACTATAAAAGCAGAGAAAAATCCAAAATTCAAATTAGAGCAAATTCAGCAACACAATACTCACTAATATTAACTTGTGAGTCAGGCCTAGCATCGAGAGAACTTCGTTGGACTGTCCTTGACAGCAAACTCTCACATCGTTGAACCCACTAGGAGGGTCATGGTCAATCCCAATCCAACAACTCAAAAAGGAATTATTAGACTCCAAGTTGTCCATCTTTTGCTTGAGCCTACCGCTTGATTGCTAAACTTGTTGTAGTACGCTTGGTTAAACCGGTTTAGAGAGCATCTTTTGATTTACTAGAACCATTTATTTGGGTTGCTTTGGTTGATGTATGATAGGGATCAAAGTTTGAAAATTTGCCATCTGACTCAGATTTCATTTGTCTTTTTTCTTTTGGTTCTTTTGTTAGTAAAAGAAGTTCTTAATCTTGAAAATCATTCCTTCTACTTCTTTGAGAAGGCAATCATGCTAGTGAAGAAATCCTCTAATGGACATTTAGGAGTCATATAGGGAATATGATATATTAGGATCATTATCTTATTATTGACGCATGTGTTTTTTATTTCATAGATCAAAGAGAACTTATAAAATTCTCTTTATTGTTGTATTTTTGATTGAGACTATTTATAACTCGTCCCACTGTTTTTCCAACTTAGGGTTGCAGCTTCTTACTTTTACTCTTGCTTTTCTTTCATTTAAAGTTATTTACCTGCGAATTCTCCTACACACATTTATTTTCTAGTAATACTTTGGATCTTGATCTGTTCATCATTTTGTGACTTGAAGCATTCGTTGAGATGGATGTTATCTAAATTCAAAATGACAATATTAGGCAACACCTTTTTATCCTCCAGATTTATTCCCCATCCTCCCGGCACTATGCAAAGAGGAATTTGCAAGTGCGTTAATGGTAAGCATAAAGCAACAAAGGTGTCCCAACTAAGTGTCACGGTCTCGAGGTTTCTTATGCACAGGGAGCTATGTGCAATCCAAGAAAACCGGATCAAGTTTCCTAGGATTTCCGAAACATTCTCAGAGATCGGTAATATGGTAAATGTGTCAAGTTTTAGAGCATTCTTGACATGAATATGGGTAGTTTGTGAATAGGGAGATGCAATCTCCACCATTAGATCTATAGTCAATCAACGGTTATAATTAGGGAACTTCTTATATAAATAAAGGAGCACTCTCCTCATTTGTATCCATCCAAATATATATATATATATATATATTGTTGGTCATACTCTATTCCTATTCTAACTTTCGTTCTCAGACTTTTGCCATGCTTCCTTGCAGGGCGTGGGAGTCGAAACCCACACGTGAAACTATATCATCCCCACCCCAACCCCTCTGAAAAAGTGGGCATTCAAACCCCCCACCCCATTCCATGTTGGAAGGGTGGCCACTAGGGCAAACCTCAGTGATTTCAATCCAAATATTTAAGTAATAAAAAGCATTTTCTAGTAAGGTTTCTCTCTACAACTCAGTTAGGCAATTATTGAAGCGAAAGCAGTCCAATATGCTTTTTCACTTTTTCAAGGCTGGATACTTAAAGGATTGGTCATTGGATGCATATATTTCATTAAATTATGGAGATGGAGTGAGGATTTGTACAAAACTCTATTTTGTATGAGGAGAAAATAGTCACTAGTGATAGGGAGCCTATGTCTAGACTTAGGTAATTGAAATTCGTAATACTCTGAACGATCCATTTTCAAACCATCCATATCTATAATAAGCCTCCCAAAACAATTTAGAGTGACAAATGGAAAATTCGAACTCAACCACAACAAACCTATCATCTCTTTCTCAATTTCTCAAATTCAAACGGAGATCCCGACAAAAAATAAAATAAAATTCAAAGTTCAAATCATCTCGATGGTATAGGGTGTAGAGACATATAACAAGTTTATAAGCAAAAACATTTAGATGACATCCATCTCAACCAATGCTTAAGTTCACAAAATGATAAATAACATCACAAAGATCATTATCCAAAGTTTTACTAAAAAACAAATGTCTGCGTGGGACGTCGAGCATAAATTACTTTAAATGAAAGGAAACAAATTACTTTAAATGAAAGGAAATGAGGAGTAGAATTAAGTACTTGCAACCTAAGTCAGAAGAGGAATGAAAAGAGTCATACGTTGTCTCAATCAAAAATACAAGAATGAAGAGAATTCTTACTAGCTCTCTTTGATCTATAAAATAAAAAACACTTGCATCAATAAAAAGCTAATGAATTTCTATGCGCCTGTATTATGCTTCCTACATAGCTTCTAAATGTCCATTAGAGGATTTCTTCATTAGCGTATTGCCTTCTCAAAGAAGTAGAAGGTAGGATTTTCAAGCTTAGAAACTTCTTTTAGTAACAAAAGAACCAAAAGGAAAGAGACAAATGAACTCTGAGCTTATTTGGCAAAGTTTCGAAGTTTTGTCCTAATCATACATTAACCAAATAACTCAAATGGATGCCACCAAACCTAAAGAGTGGCTTTCATTAGTAAATCAAAAAATGCTCCTCAAAGCCAACGTCAATCATGATCATCCGAGAATCTCCTATTGCTTGGATGAGCAGATGGCATGGAAGTTTCTGGCCTTGGCCGAAAAGTGGCAAGTGATGCCACTTACAAGCCTTTTGTGAAAAGTTCATGATGTCCAAATTAAACTGGGACAACTTTCTTGAACTACGCATTTGCGTATCAACAAAATGTGAAGTTTTAAACAGCATCAACCAAGGGGTTAAAAACACTATCGAACTTGAAAACAAACAACATAACAATATTTCATAGAAGGAGATTATATCTCCTGGCCAAGAAAAAAGGAAATAGGGGTTGTATTGCCCAGATTCAAAAAAGGGCAAAATCTATCGAGAGTTATCCAACCCATCATCCTTCATGAATACCTAGGTTAGAAGTACCTCGGGTGCTGTAGGCATTCCCATCTTCTCAAAACATGCTGAATACATCTCCATGGCAAACTGCGCTTTAATGATTTTTGAATATTTAGAGTAAAGAACACCTGGAGTGCCATAACTTGGCACGGGGGACACTTAAGTGCCATAACTTTTTTTCGGTACACTTAAGTGCCACTTTTTTTTTCGAATGGAAAACTTAAGTGCCAATATCGGAGTAAAATGGAACACTTAAGTGCCACTCCGGCGAAAATCCGACCAAACGCAATTTTCCGGCGATGGAGGTCCAAAACGGCGTCGTTTTTGCATGCCGACGTGGCAAAAAAAAATGCAAAAACGACGCCGTTTCGCGTCGACGTGTAAAAATAATAAAAAATTAATTAAATTAAATTAAAACTTAATTTTAAATAAAAATACTCTAAAAATTAAAAAAAAAAAAAAAAAAAAAGTGTGGGACGAAGGGGCGGGCGGGCGAGGGCCGAGCCCTCGCGCGCCGCCTCCCCGCCGTCGCCGGGAAGGGCCGGCGACGGAGGGGGAGGGTCGGCCGGGGTCGCCGGCCCCGGCCGACCGGCGGCGAGGGCCGCAAGCCCTCGCCGGATTACGTGAGGGCCCGCGAGCCCTCGCCCGGATCCGCGAGGGCCGCGAGCCCTCGCCGCGATCCGGCGAGGGCCGCGGGCCCTCGCTGCCTCCACACCGTCGCCGGGAAGGGCCGGCGACGGAGGGGAGGCGACGGCGGCGAGGGCTCGGCCCTCGGCCGCCCGCCCCCCTTCGTCCCCCTTTTTTTTTTAGAGTATTTTTAATTAAATTAAGTTTTAACTTAATTTAATTAATTTTTTATTATGTAAATGGTGTCGTTTCTGCTGAGTCAGCGCCTACTCAGCTCTCCGGCGAGCCACGCAAGCATTAAAAAATAATAAACAGGTGCTACGTAGGATTTCCGGCAAGGTCGCCGGAGGTGGCACTTAAGTGTCCCATTTGAAAAGGAAGTGGCACTTAAGTGTACCGAAAAAAAGTTATGGCACTTAAGTGTCCCCCCGTGCCAAATTATGGCACTCCAAGTGTCCCAAACTCGAATATTTAGGATGTGTTTCGTATCTATCCATGTTCTTCATAATTATCGACAAGACGGCCTTAAGGATAACTTTTGCATTTTGTTGATGCGCAAAGGCATGGTTCAAAAGCAAGTTGTTTCCTAGATTCCAGTTTAACTTGGACACCATTTACTTTTCACAAAAGGCTTCAATTGGTACTTTTCCACCAAAACCAAAAGCTTTATAGATTTTTCTTCATGAGATTTTTGAGTTTGAAGGATGATGGGCTGGATAACTATTGATAGATTTGATAATCTAGGCGATACAACCCTTATTTCTTTTACATTGATTAGGGGATACAATCTCCTCCTTCGGTACATTATTATATTCTCTCGTTTGAAGTGTTTTCAAATTTAACAGTGTTTTCAACCTCTAAGTGATGCCATTTAAAACCTTCACATTTTGTTGATATGCAAAAGCATAGTTCGAGAGAGAGTCGCCCAATCTAATTTGGACACAGTGAGAAGCTTCAGTTAGCAACAACAACAAAATGAGAAGCTTTAGTCAACCTATATCATGCAGAGGTACTGACTGCTAAGAAAACATGCTTCAAGTATCCTGAATGCAATGGCTGCATTATCCTCATCAAGTCTTTGATAGTCTGGATGGTTTCTCAATTTAGCCAAGTTGTTTCTGATTAAGGACTTAGCGGCCTCAAGGAGAAGCTTTGCGTTGTGCATGTGCACAATCGCATAACTAAATATCGAGTTCTCCCAATTTAGATTGGAGACCCTGAACTTCTCACAATCATTCTTCAACTGCATGACCCCATACTTCTCAGCTAACTTTAACATCTCCGAACCCAGCTGGTAATCAAGAGATACTTTAGCTAAATTAAGATAATCGACAAAGACTTTGACGGCCTTAGGTGAGGAGTCCCTTAGTCCCTTATATGAATCTCGTCACTCCGGTTTAGCGAAGTTAAGATAACCGACAAAAACTTTGACAGCCTTAGGTGAGGAGTCCCTTAGTCCTTTATATGAATATGGTCGCTCCGGTTCTCTTCCATTGGATGCTCCAACATGGCTCTCAAAACTAGGGACCGGTTGTCCTGATTTTAAATAGAGAGCGGAAGAGAAAATTCAGGAAACTACAGTGGCAAAATGAACAATCGCTTATCAAAGCAAGCTTCATATATCTCCACGGCAAGTTTCCGTTGCCCTTCAATGATTTCTAAATATTTACGATGTCTTCGATAGTCATTCATGTTCTCCATAATTATTGATAAGCTCGCCTGAATGAGAACCTTTGCATTGTGTTGATGTGCAAAGGCATAAGTCCTAATCAAGTTCTCCCAATTTAATTTTGACATCACGAAATTGTCACAAGGGCCTTTTAGTGGCATCGCCGGGTATTTGTTAGCTAAAGCTCCCAACCATTCTGCTCCTCCAAGTACACACCTACGGTGTATAAATATTTCACAAATGCTTGAAGGACATCAAGCGATGTGTCGCTGATGTCCACCACACTTTTTTGGCTTTCTTGCATCTCACTCTCGAGCATCACTTTAAAAACTTCAGATCGGCTAGCATGTAAATTCAAAGTTGAAGAGCACTCAGAAATTCTTGCGGTGTGAGAAATTAAATTTTTTTCATTTGGATCATATTTTCAAAAGTTAGAATGATAAGCTTTTCGTAGATGCAAAAATCGCGTTAATTGAATGTTGCAAGGAAAAATTATGCAAAACAATCTAAATTTGGGTATGACTTTTTTTAAGGTTTGGTTCTTAATTTTAACAAAAATAAAAAATGTTATTGCGATCTATTGTGACATTTCTAGCGTCCAATTTAGCCAAGTGGTTAGAGGCCTCAAGGAGAAGCTTTGAGTTGTGCATGTGCACAATCGCATAACTAAATATCGAGTTCTCCCAATTTAGATTGGAGACCCTGAACTTCTCACAATCATTCTTCAATTGTATGACCCCATACTTCTCAGCTAATTTCAACATCTCCGAAGCCAGTTGGTAATCAAGGGATACTTTAGCTAAGTTAAGATAGCCGACAAAAGCTTTGACGGCCTTAGGTGAGGAGTCCCTTAGTCCCTTATATGAATCTGGTCACTTCGATTCTCTTCCATTGGATGCTCCAACATGGCTCTCAAAACTAGGGACCGGCTATCCTGATTTTAAATAGAAAGCAGAAGAGAAAATTCAGGAAACTACAGTGGCAAAATGAATAATCGCTTATCAAAGCAAGCTTCATATATCTCCACGGCAAGTTTCCATTGCCCTTTAATGATTTCTAAATATTTACGATTTCTTCGATAGTCATTCATGTTCTCCATAATTATTGACAAGGTCGCCTGAAGGAGAACCTTTGCATTGTGTTGATGTGCAAAGGCATAAGTCATAATCAAGTTCTCCCAATTTAATTTTGACATCACAAAATTATCACAATGGCCTTTTAGTGGCATCGCTGGGTATTTGTCAGCCAAAACTCCCAACTATTTTGCTCCTCCAAGCACACATCTACGGTATATAAATATTTCACAAATGCTTGAAGGACATCAAGCGACGTGCCGCTGATGTTGACCACACATTTTTGGCTTTCTTGCATCTCACTCTCGAGCATCACTTTAAAAACTTCAGATCGGCTAGCATGTAAATTCAAAGTTGAAGAGAACTCAGAAATTATTCCGGTGTGAGAAATTAAATTTTCTTCATTTGGATCATATTTTTAAAGTTAGAATGATAAGCTTTTCGTAGATGCAAAAATCGCGTTGATTGAATGTTGCAAGGAAACATTATGCAAAATAATCTAAATTTGGGTATGACGTTTTCTAAGGTTTGGTTCTTAATTTTTATAAAAATAAAAATATTATTGCAATCCATTGTGACATTTCTAGCGTCCAATTTAGCCAAGTTGTTGCGGCCTCAAGGAGAAGCTTTGCGTTGTGCATGTGCACAATCGCATAACTAAATATCGAGTTCTCCCAATTTAGATTGGAGACCCTGAACTTCTCACAATCATTCTTCAACTGCATGACCCCATATTTCTCAACTAACTTCAACATCTCCAAAGCCAGTTGATAATCAAGGGATACTTTAGCTAAGTTAAGATAGCCGATAAATGCTTTGACGGCCTTAGGTGAGGAGTTCTTTAGTCTCTTATATGAATCTGGTCACTCCAGTTCTCTTCCATTGGATGCTCCAACATGGCTCTCAAAACTAGGGACTGGCTATCCTGATTTTAAATAGAGAACGGAAGAGAAAATTCAAGAAAATACAGTGGCAAAATAAACAATCGCTTATCAAAGCAAGCTTTATATATCTCCACGGCAAGTTTCTGTTGCCCTTCAATAATTTCTAAATATTTTAGGATGTCTTCGATAGTCATTCATGTTCTCCATAATTATTGACAAAGTCGCCTGAAGGAGAACATTTGCATTGTGTTGATGTGCAAAGGCATAAGTCCTAATCAAGTTCTCCCAATTAAATTTTGACATCACAAAATTTTCACAATAGCCTTTTAGTGGCATCACCGGTTATTTGTCAGCCAAAGCTTCTAACCATTCTGCTTCTCCAAGCACACATCTACGGTGTATAAATATTTCACAAATGCTTGAAGGGCATCAAGCGACGTGTCGCTGATGTTGACCACACCTTTTTGGCTTTCTTGCATCTCACTCTCGAGCATCACTTTAAAAACTTCAGATGGGCTAGCATGTAAATTCAAAGTTGAAGAGAACTCAGAAATTCTTGCGGTGTGAGAAATTAAATTTTCTCCATTTGGATCATATTTTTAAAAGTCAGAATGATAAGCTTTTCGTAAATGCAAAAATCGAGTTGATTGAATGTTGCAAGGAAAAATTATGCAAAACAATCTAAATTTGGGTATGATGTTTTTTAAGGTTT
Organism: Eucalyptus erythrocorys; assembly: GCA_014182555.1. NCBI lineage: Eukaryota > Viridiplantae > Streptophyta > Magnoliopsida > Myrtales > Myrtaceae > Eucalyptus > Eucalyptus erythrocorys. Next base: position 51,033,321 of record CM024602.1, read on the forward strand.
GGTTCTTAATTTAAATAAAAATAAAAATATTATTGCGATCCATTGCGACATTTCTAGCGTCCAATTTAGCCAAGTTGTTAGCGGCCCCAAGGAAAAGCTTTGCGTTGTGTATGTGCACAATCGCATAACTAAATATCGAGTTCTCCCAATTTAGATTGGGGACCCTGAACTTCTCACAATCATTCTTCAACTGCATGACCCCATACTTTTCAGCTAACTTCAACATCTTCGAAGCCAGTTGGTAATCAAGGGATACTTTAGCTAAGTTAAGATAGCCGACAAAGGCTTTGACGGCCTTAGATGAGGAGTCCCTTAGTTCCTTATATGAATATGGTCACTCCGGTTCTCTTCCATTGGATGCTCCAACATGGCTCTCAAAACTAGGGACCGGCTATCCTGATTTTTTTTTTTTTTTTTTTTTTTTTTTTTTTGGTAAAGGTAAGATATGTAATATATAAGAGCCAAATATACAAAAGATCGGCACCAAAAACTTGCACTCACAGCAAAAGCTGGAGTGAAGGGGAGCCGATGTAAGAGACAACCTAGGTTAGGGAAAGCCAGATAACAAGTCGGCTCAGCACTAAAAGCTACACAGCTAAAGACAAGCTGGAGGCACTAACAAGCACTAGAAGACAACTAGCGAAATCACAGCATAGGGGCAAAAATGGAGGTATCAATGCCCCAGCATCTCTGAAGTCTTCTATTCCTGTAAGAGTTGGGCACATTCTTGAAGGTCAAAACTTTGTCATTGACAACCTTAATAAGATGGTTCTTTAGATCCGATAGCCGTTGACAGCAAGCACTTTGCTGATGATCCTGGGAGCAGTAGTGGTACTGTATTCAGGAAGAAACTTATGGGTGTACTCAAAATGTCTTATGATGTGAAGGAGCATGAAGACCTTTCCCGAAGAGTAAGACATAAAAGGCAAAAGACAGTCGAAAAAAGTCTGCGTCAAGGACGAGATTTCACTTCTTCATTGCGGCAGCGCTGCAAATCATATCTTGAGCTGCACAAGGGTAAGATCATATATGCTATTCTCTTACCCCATTAGTCTCTCTTTTTTTATCATGATACTGTTATTCAATACCAGTTCTTTTTCCTATGACCAAATGCTTCTTTAGTTAAGAATTTGGCAGAGATGGACAAATCCATGCACTGCCTTTCGAGAGGTATAGAATTAAGTGAATCGTTGGTGCATCAAACCATGTAAAAATTAATGATGTTATCAACAAGATCTAAGACTTCTTATGTGTATCGTATCTTTCCATTATTGCAAAGTACAGAACCATCTAGGGAGAGAGCATGACTCTCTTTATTGAGTTCTCCATGTATTTCCTCCCTCCAAAATTACCACAAGCATGAACAGGCTGTCCTGATTTTAAATAGAGAATGGAAGAGAAAATTCAGGAAACTACAGTGGCAAAATGAACAATCGCTTATCAAAGCAAGCTTCATATATCTCCACGGCAAGTTTCCGTTGTCCTTCAATGATTGCTAAATATTTACGATGTCTTCAATAGTCATTCATGTTCTCCATAATTATTGATAAGCTCGCCTGAAGGAGAACCTTTGCATTGTGTTGATGTGCAAAGGCATAAGTCATAATCAAGTTTTCCCAATTTAATTTTGACATCACGAAATTGTCACAATGGCCTTTTAGTGGCATCGCCGGCTATTGTCAGCCAAAGCTACCAACCATTCTGCTCCTCCAAGCACACACCTTCGATATATAAATATTTCACAAATGCTTGAAGAACATCAAGCGACGTGTCGCAGATGTTGACCACGCCTTTTTGGCTTTCTTGCATCTCACTCTCAAGCATCACTTTAAGAACTTTAGATCGGCTAGCATGTAAATTCAAAGTTGAAGAGAACTCAGAAATTCTTACGGTGTGAGAAATTAAATTTTCTTCATTTGGATCATATTTTCAAAAGTTAGAATGATAAGCTTTCCGTAACTGCAAAAATCGCGTTGATTGAATGTTGCAAGGAAAAATTATGCAAAATAATCTAAATTTGGGTATGACGTTTTTTAAGGTTTGGTTCTTAATTTTAACAAAAATAAAAAATGTTATCGCGATCCATTGTGACATTTCCAGCGTCCAATTTAGCCAAGTGGTTAGCGGCCTCAAGGAGAAGCTTTGAGTTGTGCATGTGCACAATCGCATAACTAAATATCGAGTTCTCCCAATTTAGATCGGAGACCCTGAACTTCTCACAATCATTCTTCAACTGCAGGACCCCATACTTCTCAGCTAACTTCAACATCTCCGAAGCCAGTTGGTAAGCAAGGGATACTTTAGCTAAGTTAAGATAGCCGACAAAGGCTTTGACAGCCTTAGATGAGGTGTCCCTTAGTCCCTTATATGAATATGGTCACTCCGGATCTCTTCCATGTGATGCTCCAACATGGCTCTCAAAACTAGGGACCGGCTGTCCTGATTTTAAATAAAAAGCAGAAGAGAAAATTCCGGAAACTACAGTGGCAAAATGAACAATCGCTTATCAAAGCAAGCTTGATATATCTCCACAGCAAGTTTTCGTTGCCCTTCAATGATTTCTAAATATTTACGATGTCTTCGATAGTAATTCATGTTCTTCATAATTATTGATAAGCTCGCCTGAAGGAGAACCTTTGCATTGTGTTGATGTGCAAAGGCATAAGTCCTAATCAAGTTCTCCCAATTTAATTTTGACATCACGAAATTGTCACAATGGCCTTTTTGTGGCATCCCCGGGTATTTGTCAGCAAAAGCACCCAACCATTCTGCTCCTCCAAGCACATATCTACAGTGTATAAATATTTCACAAATGCTTGAAGGACTCAAGCGACGTGTCGTTGATGTTGACCACACCTTTTTGGCTTTCTTGCATCTAACTCTCGAGCGTCACTTTAAAAACTTCAGATCGGCTAGCATGTAAATTCAAACTTGAAGTGAACTCAGAAATTCTTGCGGTGTGAGAAATTAAATTTTCTTCATTCAGATCATATTTTCAAAAGTTAGAATGATAAGCTTTTCGTAGATGCAAAAATCGCGTTGATTGAATGTTGTAAGGAAAAATTATGCAAAACAATCTAAATTTGGGTATGACGTTTTTTAAAGGTTGGTTATTAATTTTAACAAAAATAAAAAATGTTATTGCGATCCATTGTGACATTTCTAGCGTCCAATTTAGCCAAGTGGTTAGCGGCCTCAAGGAGAAGTTTTGAGTTGTGCATGTGCACAATCACATAACTAAATCTCGAGTTCTCCCAATTTAGATTGGAGACCCTGAACTTCTCAACATCATCCTTCAACTGCATGACCCCATACTTCTCAGCTAACTTCAACATCTCTGAAGCTAGTCGGTAATCAAGGGATACTTTAGCTAAGTTAAGATAGCCGACAAAGGCTTTGACGGTCTTAGGTGAGGAGTCCCTTAGTCCCTTATATGAATATGGTCACTCCGGTTCTCTTCCATTGGATGCTCCAACTTGGCTCTCAAAACTAGGGACCGGTTGTCCTGATTTTAAATAGAGAGCGGAAGAGAAAATTCAGGAAACTACAGTGGCAAATTGAGCAATCGCTTATCAAAGCAAGCTTCATATATCTCCATGGCAAGTTTCCGTTGCCCTTCAATGATTTCTAAATATTTACGATATCTTCGATAGTCATTCATGTTCTCCATAATTATTGATAAGCTCGCCTGAAGGAGAACCTTTGCATTGTGTTGATGTGCAAAGGCATAAGTCCTAATCAAGTTCTCATAATTTAATTTTGACATCACGAAATTGTCACAACGGCCTTTTGGTGGCATCGCCGGGTATTTGTCAGCCAAAGCTCCCAACCATTCTGCTCCTCCAAGTACACACCTACGGTGTATAAATATTTCACAAATGCTTGATGGACATCAAGCGATGTGTCTCTGATGTGGACCACACTTTTTTGGCTTTCTTGCATCTCACTCTCGAGCATCACTTTAAAAACTTCAGATCGACTAGCATGTAAATTCAAAGTTGAAGAGCACTCAAAAATTCTTGGGGTGTGAGAAATTAAATTTTCTTCATTTGGATCATATTTTCAAAAGTTAGAATGATAAACTTTTCGTAGATGCAAAAATCGCGTTGATTGAATGTTGCAAGGAAAAATTATGCAAAACAATCTAAATTTGGGTATGACTTTTTTAAGGTTTGGTTCTTAATTTTAACAAAAATAAAAAATGTTATTGCGATCTATTGTGACATTTCTAGCGTCCAATTTAGCCAAGTGGTTAGCGGCCTCAAGGAGAAGCTTTGAGTTGTGCATGTGCACAATTGCATAACTAAATATCGAGTTCTCCAAATTTAGATTGGAGACCCTGAACTTCTCACAATCATTCTTCAATTACATGACCCCATACTTGTCAGCTAATTTCAACATCTCCGAAGTCAGTTGGTAATCAAGAGATACTTTAGCTAAGTTAAGATAGCCGATAAAAGCATTGACGGCCTTTGGTGAGGAGTCCCTTAGGCCCTTATATGAATCTGTTTACTTCGATTCTCTTCCATTGGATGCTCCAACATGGCTCTCAAAACTAGGAACCGGCTGTCCTGGTTTTAAATAGAGAGCGGAAGATAAAATTCAGGAAACTACAGTGGCAAAATGAACAATCGCTTATCAAAGCAAGCTTCATATATCTCCACGGCAAGTTTCCGTTGCCCTTCAATGATTTCTAAATATTTAAGATGTCTTCGATAGTCATTCATGTTCTCCATAATTATTGACAAGGTCGCCTGAAGGAGAACCTTTGCATTGTGTTGATGTGCAAAGGCATAAGCCCTAGTCAAGTTCTCCCAATGTAATTTTGACATCACGAAATTTTCGCAATGGCCTTTTAGTGGCATCATCGGGTATTTGTCAGCCAAAGCTCCCAACCATTTTGCTACTCCAAGCACACATCTACGATGTATAAATATTTCAAAAATGCTTGAAGGACATCAAGTGACGTGTCGCTGATGTTGACCACACCTTTTTGGCTTTCTTGTATCTCATTCTTGAGCATCACTTTAAAAACTTCAGTTCGACTAGCATGTAAATTCAAAGTTGAAGAGAACTCAGAAATTCTTGCGGTGTGAGAAATTAAATTTTTTTCATTTGGATCATATTTTCAAAAGTTAGAATGATAAGCTTTTCGTAGATGCAAAAATCGCGTTGATTGAATGTTGCAAGGAAAAATTATGCAAAACAATCTAAATTTGGGTATGACGTTTTTTAATATTTTGTTCTTAATTTAAATAAAATTAAAAATATTATTGCGATCAATTGTGACATTTCTAGCGTCCAATTTAGCCAAGTGGTTAGCGGCCTCAAGGAGAAGCTTTGAGTTGTGCATGTGCACAATCGCACAACTAAATATCGAGTTCTCCCAATTTAGATCGGAGACCCTGAACTTCTCACAATCATTCTTCAACTGCAGGACCCCATACTTCTCAACTAACTTCAACATCTCCGAAGCCAGTTGGTAATCAAGGGATACTTTAGCTAAGTTAAGATAGCCGACAAATGCTTTGACGGCCTTAGGTGAGGAGTCCCTTAGTCCCTTATATGAATATGGTCACTCCGGTTCTCTTCCATTTGATGCTCCAACATGGCTCTCAAAACTAGGGACCGGCTGTCCTGATTTTAAATAGAAAGCGGAAGAGAAAATTTTGGAAACTACAGTGGCAAAATGAACAATTGCTTATCAAAGCAAGCTTGATATATCTCCACGGCAAGTTTTCGTTGCCCTTCAATGATTTCTAAATATTTACGATGTCTTCGATAGTCATTCATGTTCTTCATAATTATTGATAAGCTCGCCTGAAGGAGAACCTTTGCATTGTGTTGATGGGCAAAGGCATAAGTCCTAATCAAGTTCTCCCAATTTAATTTTGATATCACGAAATTGTCACAATGGCCTTTTTTTGGCATTCTCGGGTATTTGTCGACGAAAGCTCCCAACCATTTTGCTCCTCCGAGCACATATCTACAGTGTATAAAAATTTCACAAATGCTTGAAGGACATCAAGCGACGTGTCGATGATGTGGACCACACCTTTTTGGCTTTCTTGCTTCTCACTCTCGAGCGTCACTTTTAAAACTTCAGATTGGCTAGCATGTAAATTCAAAGTTGAAGAGAACTCAGAAATTCTTGCGGTGTGAGAAATTAAATTTTCTTCATTCGGATCATATTTTCAAAAGTTAGGATGGTAAGCTTTTCGTAGATGCAAAAATCGCGTTGATTGAATGTTGCAAGGAAAAATTATGCAAAACAATCTAAATTTGGGTATGACGTTTTTTAATATTTTGTTCTTAATTTAAATAAAATTAAAAATATTATTGCGATCAATTGTGACATTTCTAGCGTCCAATTTAGCCAAGTGGTTAGCGGCCTCAAGGAGAAGCTTTGAGTTGTGCATGTGCACAATCGCACAACTAAATATCGAGTTCTCCCAATTTAGATCGGAGACCCTGAACTTCTCACAATCATTCTTCAACTGCAGGACCCCATACTTCTCAACTAACTTCAACATCTCCGAAGCCGTTGGTAATCAAGGGATACTTTAGCTAAGTTAAGATAGCCGACAAATGCTTTGACGGCCTTAGGTGAGGAGTCCCTTAGTCCCTTATATGAATATGGTCACTCCGGTTCTCTTCCATTTGATGCTCCAACATGGCTCTCAAAACTAGGGACCAGTTGTCCTGGTTTTAAATAGAGAGCGGAAGAGAAAATTCAGGAAACTACAGTGGCAAAATGAACAATCGCTTATCAAAGCAAGCTTCATATATCTCCACGGCAAGTTTCTGTTGCCCTTCAATGATTTCTAAATATTTAAGATGTCTTCGATAGTCATTCATGTTCTCCATAATTATTGACAAGGTCGCCTGAAGGAGAACCTTTGCATTGTGTTGATGTGCAAAGGCATAAGTCCTAATCAAGTTCTTATAATTTAATTTTGACATCACGAAATTGTCACAACGGCCTTTTGGTGGCAGCGCCAGGTATTTGTCAGCCAAAGCTCCTAACCATTCTGCTCCTCCAAGTACACACCTACGGTATATAAATATTTCACAAATGCTTGAAGGACATCAAGCGACGTGTCGCTGATGTTGACCACACCTTTTTGGCTTTCTTGCATCTCACTCTCGAGCATCACTTTAAGAACTTCAGATCGGCTAACCTGTATATTCAAAATTGAAGAGAACTAAGAAATTCTTGCGGTGTGAGAAATTAAATTTTCTCCATTTGGATCATATTTTTAAAAGTTAAAATGATAAGCTTTTCATAGATGTAAAAATCGTGTTGATTGAATGTTGTAAGGAAAATTTATGGAAAACAATCTATATTTGGGTATGACTTTTTTTAAGGTTTGGTTCTTAATTTTAACAACAACAAAAAAAATTTCTTGCGATCCATTGTGACACTTCTAGTGTCCAATTTATTTTGGCATATTCCTAGATTGTGATTTGCAATTTGTGCCTATTTCGGTGAAGCCAAGTCATACCCAAACGAAGATGACAACAAGAGTAAAGAAAGATCGAAAGTTCAAATTAGAGCAAAATCAGAAACGATTGTTGACCTCCAAGTCCTCCACCTCTTGCTTGAGCCCTTACACGGACTTGCCACTTGTTATAGCACTCCTGACAAAACCAAGCGGCTTGCGTGAGCTGTCCCACCATGCATGCACTTAGTGTGTTTCGGAGCGATTGTGTCTAGTCCAGTTGCAATAGCAATAACATCTTATTAAAATCGGTAAATGAATGAGGGACTGCTTGCAATCTTAAAATCCATTAACACCCCCATCAAATATTTCACAATTTATGAGAATAGGTACGTATAATAAACCAACTTCCTCAATAATGTATAGTTGAATGAACTTCCTAAACCTCATGTATATTACGTGGATGTGGAAGGTTTTTTAAATTAAGATGAGTATGTGAAAGGTTTTTTAAATTAAGATTAGTTGCATTAGTGATTCAAACTAAAACCAAACTCAAAGGGCAGCTGTCGTGTAATGTGAATTATAGTCATACAAAAACTTACCACAGCATCTTGCCACCGGTTACATTTGGCAACGAAATAAGAAAGAAGACAAAACTAACTTTTAGATATGGATAAACCACATTAAAGAAAATATTACTAGCTATTCGAGAAAAGTTTAAGCTCCGCTATAATACCATGAGACTTTTTGTGAGATTTCTGCTAACTGTTCTAAAAATTTAAGCTATTAGATGAGTGTGTAATTTATTGTTTAAATATTCTAATAATAAGTAGAAAAGAACAAATAGGAAAAAAAAATCGAGCCCAAGATGTAGTGAACAACATCCTATAAAATGGAGCTTAAAATGCTGAAACATAAAAGAAAGTAACACAAAAAGAATTTTTTTTTTTTTTTAAAAAAAGAAGAGGTCTAAAGTGTCCAATTGGATCATATTTTGAAAAGTTCGAATGATAGACTTTCCGTGGATGCAAAAATCATGTTGATTCAATGTTGTAAGGAAAAATTTAATCTAAATTTGGGTATGATTTTTTTTAAAGATTTGGGGCTTAATTTTAACTACAAAAACATTATTTTGAATCCATTGTGACAATTCTAGTATCGGTCCAATTAATGTTGGCAAATGCCCAAATTCCGATTTGCAATTTGTGTCCAGTCTGGTAAAGCCTCAAAATATTGAATCGCCATAAGCTATGCATTATCAAACTATTAAGATTTCTTGCACTGCGGGAACTACATTTCTAAGCACTCTTCGACTGACCAAGTTCATCTCCCGTCGATGTCCACTCGTTGAGGATGGTTCCGAGAGGACTCCGTCGACGCGGATTCCAACCCACAGACTCATTCTAGTTAGCATCGCATTAGCATTTTGATTTGATTTAAAATTTTGGATTTTCTTTGATTTTGTTTGATCTGATTTGAGAAACCGACGATCAAGTTCAATTCACAGCAATTAAGGTTCATATTGCATTTGCAGTTGGATTCGAATTTTCTTTCGCGCTCCAAGTTGTTTTGGTAGATTAGGAAGGTTTGAAAGGGATCGTGCTATGAAATTCCGTTGTCCGATTCTAAATACAATGGTACCTATGGCTAAGTAGTTCTTCCTCACACAAACGAGTTTTGTTACAAGTTAGGCGGATTGAATAGTTATCGACTACATTGGCACTAGCAATTTCTAGATGGGGATGCCTGCAGCTACCAAGGATACTTCTGGCCAAGCATGTTCTGAGAAGTGTCACAATGGATCACAATAACATTTTTTTTGTTAAAATTAAGAACTAAACCTTCAAAAAAGTCATACCCAAATTTAGATTGTTTTGCATAATTTTTCCTTGCAACATTCAATTAACGCGATTTTTGCATCTACGAAGAGCTTATCATTCGAACTTTTAAAAATATAATCCAAATGGAGAAAATTTAATTTCTCACATTGCGAGAATTTCTGAGTTCTCTTCAACTTTAAATTTATAGGCTAGCCGGTCTAAAGTTTTTAAAGTGATGTTTGAGAGTGAGATGTAAGAAAGCCAAACAGGTGTGGTCAATATCAGCGACATGTCGTTTGATGTCCTTCAAGCATTTGTGAAATATCTATACACCGCATAGGTGTGCTTGGATGAGTAGAATGCTTGGGAGCTTCTGGCTTTAGCTGACAAATACTAGGTGTGACATACGGATTTTCAGGTTCAAATTTCGACTGGATAAATAGGCCCGTTTTCGTGCAATTGAAGTTAGGAATTAAAATTGAATGCAAAATTGAGTTGTAAGGTGGGTTATTGAATGAGGAAAATAGAAATTGAGGCATTGAAGCATTGATTGATTTTATGAGATTCGATTGAGAATAAACCAAGGGAGAATTGATGTGCAATTGAAGACCGAAGAAAATAAAAAGAGAAAGAGAATTGGAAAATAATAGTAGTAATAAGAATAAGGTAATTTTCTTATTATTTTACTATTTTCTTTTTTCTTTTTCTCTCTCTCTTCTCTCCTCCCCTCCCCTTCGTGCGAATTCCCCCCCGGCCAATTTCAAATTGGCTTCTCTCTGTTTTGTTATTTTTACTTTTGACTAGTCAAAACCCCTTCTTCTTATCTCTTCTTTCTCTTTTCTTCTCTCTCCTCTCTCTTCTCCCCCATTTCTCCCACGTGACCGAACCCCCTCTTTCTTTCTTCTTGTTCATGAAAAACCAAAAGTGGAAGAAGAAGAATGGCAGCTCGCCGAAGCCCGTCGCCGTTGCACCAGAGTCAGACCTCCACCTGGGCGACGCTCGCCCGCGCACGCCGCGCACTCCGCCACTGCCCCTTTGTGCCTCACCGTCCCTGCCGTGTGCCGTTCAGGCCATTCGGCCTTTGCCCAACCCTATTCAGCCCTTGTCCGGCCACCTTCGGCCGCCATTCGACGCTGCCGGACCTCTATCGGCCCTCCCCCGAGCCTTGCCACCCTTGTGGAAGTGGTTTATGGCTGTTTTGTGTTCTTTTTCAGCCCGCACAACCACCCCGCCGAGTGGGTTTCCAGCAGCTTCGAGCTCACTTTTGGGCCGTTTCCAGGCCCCGAACCCGAGACCCGCTTTGGGGTTTGTCGTCCCTCGTGTCGTCCCTGTCAGATTGATACATTTTGCGCTTAATTCCAATGAGTAAGCTCACTAATCCTTGCTTAGTTTACTAATTATGCTTAGGGGTTGGTTAGGTTTAATTAAATGCAATTAGGTGGTTAGATTAGAATTGATTAGTGATTATTAGTTAATTACATTGCATGTTAGTTGTTTGGTTAGTATAATTAGATAGAGAATTGCCTATAGTATTTATTGGATGCTTCTTGGGATTTTTCCCGTCCCTTATCGGGTGTTAATTAAGCAAATTGGCCAAGGTGGAATTTTTAGGAATTAAATATTAATTTTCGAATTTAATTATTTAATTATTTATATCCCGGAAATTCATCTAGGACGGCCACGGACAGGGATTTTATGCTGATGATCGTGGTGTAGACCTTTTTTAATTGAATTCTATATCGTGCTAAATTGAATTTATTGCATTTATTTATTTAATTTTCGAAATTAATTATTTAATTATTTATTTTTCGGAAATTAGGCAAGGATAGCCAACGACTGAAATTCCGTGCTGATTGTCGTGGCGTAGTCCGTTTATTTAATCGAGCTCTACGTTGCATGGAATTATATAAATTGTGATATTTTACGGATTTCCCCTAAATTATTTGAAATTGAGTGGGATTGATTTATTTACTAGTAGTTGGCCGAGCATGTTTATTTAGCATTTATAATGCTTGGTTGAGTTATAAAGTGAGTAGAATCGTAAGAGTGAATCGGAAACACTCTGGGCCAGAACCGATCAGACACGGTGTATGGGCCTACGTGGTTCGGTGACTAAGTATGTCACTGGCAAAAATGGCGCCTTAAAGAACGCACGTATCGATCTAGTACATACATTATTGTGGACCTACGTGGTTCGATGATTGGAATATCACTGGCGAAAACGGCGCCTTAAAGAACGCATGTATCGGTCTAGTACACACATTATTGTGGACCTACGTGGTTCGATGATTGGAATATCACTGGCGAAAATGGCGCCTTAAAGAACGCACGTATCGGTGTAGTTTTCACATTATAATAGGCATGTGTGGTTTGGTGATTAAGGACATCACTGGCGAAAATGACGCCTTAATGAACACACGCAATTGTCTAGTGGATAAGTCACCTTGGCGAACTTGACGCCTAAGAGCATTGATGTGGCTCTGTGACCAAGTGCCCGATGGGAGGTTATATGGTGTGGAATCAATGACCTAGAATGGTCCGTCTGACATGTAATCGACTAGTTCGATTGATCAATGATTTGATTAGATTGTTGTGAATTGATTGATTGAATGAGAATGACCGTGAGTGGTCTTGTTGGTGTGTGATTGACTAAGTCGATTTGATCGATGCTTCGATCTGTGATGTAATTACTTGGGTGCCTATTTGATATGTGCTAATATGCATGTGGAATTTGAGGCCAAGGTAAGTCCTCTGACTCATGTTGTGCATAGGCAGCCCTAAAGTGTATTAGTTTACTAATCGGGTCTTAGGGGTAAAACTTGCTGAGACATAATCTCATCCTGTCAGGTCCCTAGATGGCGATCATGAAGGACCGGGAGCCCTAGAGTTTGGAAAGGTGGAAATTGAAGATTCAGCAACGTGTCCGATTAGTGGGTCATAAAACCATTACCTTTTTGTGGAATCAATAGATTTTGTAAATAGTCGGCTGTTGTAAATAAACAAGTTTGTTTATAAAAAGGCTGGAGTTAGTTTGAAAGTTTGTAATCCTGCTACTCTATCATATTGCTTTATTGTCTGGGGATTTATAACTGCTTCCTCATGTGCATATAATTAATGAAAGGGTCGGTGATAAATAGTCCTGGGATATTGCATTTTAAAATCGACCAAAAGTAAGGGATGTGCGAGTGCCTGAGGATCAAGGCGTGACACCAGGTGATGCCACTAAAAGGTCATTGTGAAAATCTTGTGATGTCAAATTTAAATTGTGAGAACTTGATTGGGAGCTATGCCTTTGCACATCAACACAATGCAAAGGTTCTCTTTCAGGCAACCTTGTCAATAATTGTGGAGAATATGAATGACTATCGAAGACATCCTAAATATTTAGAAATCATTGAAGGGCAACCGAAACTTACGGTGGAGATATATGAAGCTTGCTTTGATAAGATGGGATGCCTGCAGCACCCAAGGATACTTCTGACCATGAATGAGTTTTATATTTGTTTCTCTTTCCTTAATCAGGAGATACAATCACCTTTTCGACACAGCTATGTTGTCTTGGTGAAGTGCTTTCAAGTTCAACAGCGAACTTTTATATAGTGTAAGTACCTACATGATGTCATTACAGCTGCTTGATCTTACAAAATCGATCTGGATGGATATAACCATGGTTTTTACAGGTTGCCAAATACTTGTGTTTTTTTCTCTTTCTGAAAAACAAACTATCTATGCTATATTTTTGGTCATTACATTCATCTGAACTATGATTTAGGTGAAATTTGAGCCTTGCACAGGAAATTTTGGACAAACCAAATTCTTGCGGATAAGAGAGATTATAATTCAGTTCAGGGTTTTACTTATGTGGATTATCAAACTTTGTTCTTTTTCTCATCCAAGATACATTGCATTCCAATTTTCTTCAATTGTATCCCTAAATGTAGACTTCACTTTCAATTGGTTCACCCGACCTTGGATATTCCGGCCAATAAGCCCCAAAAATTTATTTGGTCATTGGACTTTCATTCAAATAACGTGCAAAACAACCTCCGAAAATGTGAAGACATGGAGTCATTTCATTCGTTTCGAACCTGTCCATTAAAATTATTTGCGCAATTAAGGATGCGCATGGTAACGTTTCTATTCTTGAGAACTATTTCTGAAAAGAAATAGTTTTTTTTTTTTATTTCTACTCCGGGAACAATTTCTGAGTAAAATAAGATGTTTGGTATTATTTCTACTCCGGGAACAATTTCTGAGTAAAATAAGATGTTTGGTAATTATACAAAATTTTATTATTGGAATAGAAAAATAATAGAAATGCATTTAGTAAAAATATATAAATTTTTGTATTTATTTATTTTTTTTTTTACTCACAAATCGCCAACCGTCGCCGCCACCGCACAACCGCCGATCGCCACCATCGCACGACCGCCGCTCATTGCGGTCACGACCGCCATACGACCGCCGCATGATCACTACACGATCACCACACGACCGCGCACGACGCACTTAGCGGCAACGGTCGGCATCGTGCTGCAACAAGCGGCGGTTGTGTGGCGGTTAATGGTGACAGGTTGCCGGCGAACGATGGCGGTTGTCGGCCCGGTGGGTAATGGGCGACCGCTGGTGGGCTATGGGCGATAGCAACCATCGCCAACATCGCCGACGGTCGACTAATGATGGTGGCCGTGAGTAACCGAAGGTGGCCGATGATGGGCAAGCGGCCAGTAGTGGCCGTCACAAGAAAGAAGAACAAAAGAAAAATAGAGCAAAAAAAAAAAAAAAAAAAAAAAACTCATTTCTAAAAATTGTTCTCGAAACAAGAAGGTACTTTTTTTTTGTTTCTTATTTCTATTCTAAATCTATTTCGACCAATTTTTCTATCCCCATAAATAGAAAAATAAGTTAATGTTACTAAACAGATTTTTTTTTTTTTGTTATGGATAAAAAAAGAATAGAAATTGGGAGAAATAAAAACGTTACCATGCAAGTCTTAACTGCTTGGAGTTTCCAGAAAATTAACGCCCTCTTCCATGCATCTTTTAAAATTTCTTGACTATGTGGTGCGAAGGAGCTGTTGTTTGACTAAATAATTTTACTTGCTCCCGGTCATACCCATTGTATAGAATTTGGCAATCCATCTTTGTAATTTTCAACGTGAAGGTGACATGCAAATTTCATAGAATCCGCGCACGCATGCTTAGTTCACGTTTTTAATGGAGCATTATGTTAAGATCATCTGTGGCATACCACAAAGGAAACATCGGCCGTTTTCATGTGCTAAAATGTTTGACTTTCAATAGTTAATGTGGTTATAGCAATCCTTTTTTTTTTTTTTTTTTTCATAATGGAGAAAAAAAGTAATTAATGGTAATTAAAATCTTGGTAAAACCTACCGATAACTTTTTATGTGCATTCTCTAAACTTAAAATTGTCAGCATTTAAAATTCGATGATTAAATTATCAGTGCTTGTTTTTCAGTTTTATTAAGCAAGACCTAAGTGAAGTAGAAAGTCTTATAGGATATTTAAAGAAGTTAATAATTCAATTCATGGGTCCTACTTGTGCGACATTAGTTAGGTTTGGTTTGATGACCCAATTAAGGCTGAAAATTCCCAAGTTCAGCACTTTGATGAGATTAGATTTGTTCGATTATGATAATTAACATCAATTAAAAAGAGTCAATTAACTCAAAAACCACTTGCTGGGATAAGCAAGCAAGGGGTTACTTATGGCTTGTTTGATAAAACTGAATGACAAGATTTTAAAATATATGTACAGAATATTGAAAAAGTTTTACTTACTTATCAATAGTGCACTGGAAGTTCTACACTTTATATATGTAATGCAATAAGTGCTAAACCTTTTAATTGGTTTAATTAAGTCATAAACATATTTTCAAAAAGTATAATCAAGTCCTTTTAATAAAGAATACTTAAAATGGCATAATTATAACTTAAAAGTTGCCTATGTAGCACCCTTAAATTGCCCTTCTAAATATGAATTTTGGGATTTAATTACACTTTTTAGTAAATATTTAGGATTCAACTGAACCACTAAAACTGTTAGAATTCAATTGAACCTTTTAGTAAAAATTTAGGACTTGATTGAATCAATCAAAAGGATAAGAGCCTGCTTGCGTTTGGTACATAAGATTTAAGACTTGTGATGCAATCTTCTCTATAGAATTTGAGTAAAATGAAAAATGTTGGGCTTAAGACAAAGATTTGTTAATTTCGTCAATCCACAAATGAAAAAACACGATACCTCATTATCATCATTGCACAAACGTAGTAGGCATTCTTTCCCACATGGAGATAGCTACTAGATTTAGGCTATACCTAACGTGACGAGGTGAATTAATCGAAGCCTATAAACTATGTGAAAGCTTTCAATCTTTAGTGAGATTTAATGTATATCCAACGGTTCCTTCGCACGCAATTAACATCGCCTATTAGCTTAACTATACTCAATACATTCTCCAAGTATCGGCCATGGTCAAAAACTATTGTTTGAGTATTTTTTTTTTTTTTTTTTTTTTTGGTAAGGTTTGTTTGAGGATGTTGTAATCACAGATTAGCTGAAATCTTAACAATGTCAACATCCCCGGCACAAATTGGCTGAGAGCGACATGTTTGTGAATCTCGACTTGCCACATCTCCAATACGCACGGCGTACATACAAAGCAAAGAATACTCCAGAGATTTCCCATATTTTCCCTACAACATTTGTACATTATTAAGTCTCAAGACTATCCATCCCTCGCTGTATGATTTGATTCCGACTTCGTCCTAATTAACGTATTCATTGATATTTCATTTAATGAACGAACCCAAGAGACAAGTCAGGGAGACAAATAAGACCAATCGAAACAACCAGAAGGAGCATGACAATGGATATTGGTTTGGGTAACATTTCTTGGCGTCGAAAGTGTGGCTACGAAAGACGAGTCTTCTTTTCAAGAATTATCTGGGAAGATAAACGACACCATTAAGACAAGTCATTGAGATGGTTGCGGTCCGTCACAACTCACAATCCAGGTCTCAACGATGAGTTCTTGTCTTTCAAGTCCCCGATCTCTCACTTGAGCTCTTATGCAGCCTTGCTGAACTTCTCGTCACACTCCTTGCAAAATCAAGCATCATAGGTGACGTGCTGCACATTACAGGACCAGTGTCAAAATGAGTCTTAAACCCATATATTACCCATTTAAATTATAAATTGATCATATATGGATCACTTACTTTTAAAAGAGACTAATCAAATGGATTTAAAAATTGAAAACTAAAGATAAATGGGTCTTAAATAGGTTGGATTTAAAGCTCATTTCCAACCCAAACCTCACAATCTCTTTCTTCCCTCTCCAACTTTATAAAAATATTTTTTTTATAAAAATCAAAATTATAATTTTTTTATATTTCTTTTTTTCTTTCCTTTTTTTCTTTTTCATTTCCTTTTTATTTTCATTTCTTCTTCCTCCTTCCTTGCCAGTGGCTACCATGATGATGGCTAGCAACCGGCTAGGCGAGGCTCGAGCCTCGTCAATCTAGTTAGACTCGATCTCGTCGGTGTCGGGCAAGCCCGGCGAGCTCAAGGATCACCTATGGCTAGGCGCCAGCCGAAGAAGAAGAAAAAGAAAAGAGAAAAAGAAAATTATAATTATATTTTTAAAAAAATAAAAAAATAAAAAAAATTATTTTTTAAAAATATCAAATAATTAGAATTTTATTTTTTTAAAATCAAATAATTAAAATTTTGATTTTTAAAAATTCATAAAATTATCCATTAAATTTGTATTGCGTAAAAGTATTTTACCAATACCATTTTAAAATTATATATATATATACACACACACATTTTTATAGCTCCATTTTTTTATGTAGCTTTTACCGTGCTCATCTCTTGCTAATTTAGCTCTCTCTCGTGCTATTCTTCTGGCTAGTATTTTGGCCATCTCTATATTCCTATTGTCAATTCCGTTTCTAGTTTAAAATATGCGAGGCTAATATTACATGAACCGGATGTGGGTGAGTCCAACGTAAAATTTTCATTCAACGATGTTAGTCCTCACGCACGCACGTCCCTAATTTTACATTCTACACTTTTAAACATTTCCAGGTGGTATTCAAGAGATGAACACGGCTAAATTTGGAAAGAGGAAGTGAGATGAAAGTTTGACTTTTGTCTTAGATAGACATGCCTATCGTACATGCATCGCGTTTATGCTTGAGAATGAAGATAATCATATTATATAGCAGTGCTTTCAGGGAGTGATTTCAAAGAAAGTGGCTAACCAATAGGGTGGGCATGGTTTTAAAATAGAACCAGGAAATAGTTCCCATCGATCCAATTGTAAGGGATGCAAGATAGATTTCATGTTCTAAAAATTGAGGAATCGGTGCCAACAAGTAGGTTCCAAATAATAAGTCTTCGTATTTTTCTTATTTTATATCTCCACACAATCCTGTGGTATTGTATGACATTCAATTATATGTGTGTAATTTGGAAATACTAGTCTAAGTTTCTATTTCCAACGATATCCATAATTGAGTTTTTACTTTGTTGATGTTTCATATTTTTCGTTTATCTAAATATAATTTATGGTTAGTGGATTGTAGCAGTATATAGTGGTCATTAAAGATGATAATTCACTACAATCGTTCGATTAAAAATATAGATAAAACTTGTGATAGGTTAAATTCTAAGTTCTATAATATGCATGATAGGTTCCAAGGTCCATTTGGAACTTGGACTAATCCAGAAACCGCTAACTTCTACTGACTAGGGCCAATTAAACTACCCACTCAAATGAATAGAATGACCAATTTATATTTTTGTATTTAGAAAGGGTGCTTTAATGAACCTTTTTTTTTTGGTTGGGTCATAAGGGTGTTTTAATGAACTTGATGGACGCCAAATCCAAAATTCTCTTTATATAGTGTACATAAAGCTCCATGTGAGTATCAATTGACTCAATTGCTCACAAACAACAAATGAGCTCAAATGTATACCTTTGGTCCCAGCAATAATTGTTTGCTTTATAGCCGGGGCCTTAATTAATCCTAGGGGGATAAAAGAGACAAAATATATTTCGTGCTGGTGCCACCTATATGTTCTAATTGCTTTTCAAGTTTTAGTTGAACATTGAAAAATATAATTATTTTTCTAGAAAATGACTTCTTTGAAAAAATTTTCCAAAAACGACACATTTTCCGTGAAACGAACACAACTTAAGATGAATCATGGCAATTTCATTTTAATTGGTTGGCTTTGCTCCAATATACAACAATTAGGATAGTAATTACGTGAATCATTTATGCGACCCCTATTCAAGCATCTCGAACGAAGCTGGTTGCATTACATGGTTGCCGATTGTAGGGTGGCTGCCTTCTAATTGATATCTTCATGCACCAGAAGTATTAAGGCTGGCTTAACTGACGGGCAGGAGATAGCTAGAGGATTTCATTCAGCTATTAATAATGTAAGTGCCGCTCCTATAGAATAAGAGAGCATGAAAGTTCAAGATGGCGAGCTAGTCCAATGGGTCGTGTAGACCTCCTCTGGGGCATTGGAAGCATTTAATCATGCAAGCACTAACTCATTATCCTAGTAATATCACTTCTGAGCCACTCTTTGCTTTCAAACTGAAGCTACCACCCCGTCATGGACTTCCCAGTGGTGAGGGGAAAGAGTGATCGCTGTCGACTATTAAGCCATAGGTGCCACTCTATGAGCACATCCCATGCTACCAAATTCTCGCGGACCCGTAAAGTCGCCTTCTTAAGAAGTTCAACTGCGAATTCACGTAGGTTTCCCTTACTTAAATCCATCAGCACAAACTACCATTACGATGGCCTTTTCTCAATAACAGTCGCTTGCAGGAATGCCCAGTGGGCCAAAGGAAGTTATAACTTCCAGAGAGATCCCCTACGCGCATTTGCTATTTCCCTCTCTTATGACTCCGCCTCAACTAAAATAAAAGATCTGAGAAGCCTAAATAGCTTGACCTAGACAACTGAATTTCATAACACTGCCCATCCCGTTTTAAGACCATCGTATGTCCACTATAAGCTGTCCCAAATGAGTATGCATTCATTCACAGTCAAGCCCGTTAACTTTGCAGAAATTAAGACTATCAAACAAAGATTCAGGATATAATGGTTTGCCGCATCTTCGTCATCCAATGGCCGAGAGAACTTATAAAGACCGTGTTCCCAAATATTAAATCCACATTTTTGCCAAGAATTATTCTAAAATTTCTTATTGACCACTTATTTACCATTGATCAGACAACCCCGCTACTGGAACTTGGAGCAAGAACAGAGCATTCGAACCCACTCTACTGACTATTTTAGCTGTGGATTAGACCTCGCACCTCTTCTGAAGTTCCCAAACTTCAAAGCGAGATCAAAGGAAGACCCAAAATTTAGACGGAGATCTGGGCAAAACCGAAGAAAAATCCAAATTTTAAATGGAGATCAGAGCAAAATCAAAGGAAAAAACTGAAAATTTAGATGGAGATCAGAGCAAACGCGAAGAAAAATCCAAAATTTAAATGAGGATCGGAGCAAAATCAAAGAAAAATCTGAAATTTAGATCAAACCAAAATCAGCAATGATATCAAGGAACCAAGCAAAACCCAGTGCTCACCAGAATGGCTGTGAGCCCGGCTCATCAGTACTCGGACAAAGCAGTTAATTTGTAGCACTGATGAGCTTGGTTTTTATGTCTTAGATAATCTAATAAGACTGAATTGGAATGTAATTACTTTTCTAAATGCAGCTGTTTGACCTTTGAGGGCGTGTGGAGATTGACAGAGAAGGAACTTAGGCCTGGAGACGCATGCATTGCATGTTCATAGGAGATTTATAATGCAATGTTTACTGGAGGTAACATTTGAAATTTGATTTTCTTGCTCCTGCTGTGTGTAAGAAGATGCAGAAGATGACAAGAATTGGGAGAGAAAATTGAATTGAGAGAGAATTTTCTCTATTCTATATATTGATGTATCGTATACAATGTGTATTATAGTACATGAATTGTATACAAAAGGAAACAAGATAATATACAAGATCAGATTCGATTTTAATTGATCTTGACTTGTGTAATAATATCCCAATGATTTGGTTGAATATTCTTGCGTATCTTCAACACTCCACCTCAAGCCGGTGGCTTGTAGATATCCAAGACACCAAGCTTGCTCAAAAGATACGCATGCTGTCGGTGACATAAGGGCTTGGTAAAGACATCTGCTGGTTGTTCTTCTGTGCCAATCCCTTGTACTTTGATCATCCCTTGTTGGATCTTCTCTCGAGTGAAGTAACAATCTACTTCTATGTGATTGGTTCTCTCATGCACAATAGGATTTAACGCAAGTTTGATGGCTGCATCATTGTCACAAAACAGACTGGTTGATCCCTAAACCTATAATCCAAGATCTCGAAGCAATCCCCACAACCATACTATTTCACAAGTTGTTTTGGCCATGGCACAATACTCGGCCTCTGCCGAAGATAGAGAGACAGTCGGCTGCTTCTTCGTCTTCCATGAGAGTAAGGAATTTCCCAGTTTAATGCAAAAACCAGTTATAGATCTTCTGCTCATTGGATAAGTCGCATAATCCGCATCACAGTACGCAGTCATTCTCATGTCGCATTTCCTAGAAAGGAGAATTCCGAGCCCTGGACAACTCTTTAAGTACTTCGCCACTTTAAGTGCTACATTCATATGAGATTCCTTTGGCTGGTGCATGAATTGACTGAGCGTCTGAACTGCATAACTTATATCTGGTCTGGTCATAGTCAAATATATAAGCTTTCCAACGAGCTTCTGATATCTCAATGGATCTTTGAGTATGGGATCAGTTTGTTGAGATAAACCAGCATCATAGTCCCCCGTAGTCAGTTTGATATTTTGCTTGATTGGAATTACAGCTGGCTTGCATCCCGATAAACCTGCTTCTGATATAATCTCCAATGCGAATTTCCTCTGGCTGAGGGAAATTCCTTGGTCTGAATGTGCAATTTCGATTCCAAGAAAGTACTTTGGTGATCCTAGATCTTTAATATGGAATGTAGAATGCAAATAGCCTTTGAATTCCTTGATAGCTATCTCATCATTATCCATAATAAGTATATCATCTACATATATCATTAAGTAGATAGATGACATACTTTTAGTCCATGTGAAAACAGCATAATCAAACTTGGACTGTTGAAAACCGACAGCAATCAAGGAATCAGCAAACTTTGCATACCATTGTCTTGAGGCTTGTTTGAGTCCATACAAGGATTTGCGGAGACGACACACTTTCTCTTCCCCCTGTCTCCATAAGCCTTGTGGCACTTCCATATAAATTTCTTTATCCAGATCACCATGTAGGAACGCATTGTGAACATCCATTTAATGCAATGGCCAGTCCTGAAATGCGGCTACCGAAAGAAATGAGCGGACAGTAACGTCCTTGGCTACAGGGGAGAAGGTTTCATGGTAGTCGAAACCTTCCCGTTGTGTAAAGCCCTTAGCTACTAATCGAGCTTTGTATCGCTCAATGGATCCATCTGCACGATATTTAATTTTGTACACCCATTTGCATCCAATCGCCTTGCGTTTGGCAGGCAGGGTGACGAGATCCCATGTATGATTATCCATCAAAGCCATCAATTCCGTTTCCATAGCCTTCTGCCAGCGCTGATCAGTCCTCGCCTCTTCATAACTCGAGGGTTCTTGTTCATCGGAGATGCGAGCGATGCAACATCTATGTTCTGGGGAGAGTCTAGTAAAGGAAACATAGGAGGCAACTGGAAAAGGAATACCAGGTGACTTCTTGACTCCGCATATGTAGTCTTTTGTCCAGGTCGGTGGACGTGTGCTGCATCCGGATCTCCTTGGTATGACTTCCTGTGGTGGTGAATTATTATTGGAATCTCCAATGCTGCTCGGGACTAGAGAATCAACTTCCTCTTGGTGTTGCGTAATCACCTCAGGTATAGGTGTCATATCCACAGCTGTTGTAGGAGGTGGCCTGATATCTGCAAATGGAAGAAGAATATAGTCTGGATCTGCCACAGTCTCTTCCGTTTGTATTGCATGGAAATGATCACTTTGATCTGTGTCAGATGTAGGTGTGACAAAAGAAAAAGAATTTTCCTGAAAAGAAACGTCCCGGCTAACAATAAATTCTCTTGTGGAAGGATCAAAAACTTTATATCCTTTCTGCAAGTTGGGATATCCCATAAAAATGCAGCGACGAGCACGAGGTCCCATTTTATCTTTAGGGCTAACGATAGTGGCGTAGCAAAGACATCCAAAAATCTTCAAGTGCGTCAGATCAGGTTTCTTTCCATAAAGCAGCTCAAAAGGTGTGCGTCCACTAAGAAGTTTACTTGGCATGCGATTTATCAAATATGCTGCAGTTAAAACACAATCACCCCAAAAATTGTCTGGAACAGAGGCTTGAAACTTCAAAGCTCGCGCCACCTCCAATAGATGACGATGCTTTCGTTCTACTACCCCATTTTGTTGGGTGTGTAGACACATGTGCTCTCATGCAATATCCCATGTGATGAGAAAAGAGTAGCGCATTCATGATTGAAGAATTCACTTCCATTGTCTGTTCGTATTTTCTGGACATTTTTCCCAAATTGGGTTTTTGACAAAGAAAGAAAAGTCCTTAGATGGGACAAAACTTGGCTCTTACTTTGCATGAGAAAGAGCCATGTGGCTCTGGAGTGATCGTCTACAATTGTGAGAAAAAATCTTGACCCATCATGATTTAGTGTATGGTAGGGCCCCCAGACATTGATACGCAACAATGAAAAAATTTCACTTGAACGATTTTGACTCAATGGAAAGGGAGTTCGCGATTGTTTGGCAAGTGGACAAATAGGGCATTGGGGATAAGGAATATATGAACTGTGACCCAATCTTGAATGCAAAAGGAAATTCTTATCATTGGTAGTCAGATTACACAATGATTTATTACAAGAGAGTAAATCAAGATTTTTGGGTAAATTTCTCCAAAAAAACAGTCCTTCAAAGAGGTTACCCCAGCCCATCAGTTTCCCAGTCGAAAGGGCCTGAAATAGACAGACATCAGCATTGAAAAACACTTGGCATGAGTTTTCTTGACAGGCTTTGGACACTGACATAAGGTTAAACTGAAATTTGGAACGTAAAGGACATTTTTCAGGGTCATTTCTGAGTTAAGAGTAACAGTCCCAGTTAAGGTGACATGAGTGATATTGCCATTTGGCAGATGCACAGTAATAGGATTAGCTATATCTTCACGAATATTAGAAAATAACCCCTTATTGCATGAAATATGATCACTTGCTCCCGAGTCAATAATCCAGGCATTTCTTGATATACTATTTGTCAGGCAATAAGAAATACCTATAAAACTGCTTCCCCCTTTTGGAATTTCCAATTTTTGCAAAGCTTGCATCAATTGTTGATATTCTCCATGTGTGATGGCCTGGTTGACATCTGTGGATGATGTGGACTGATAGGCTGCTGCTGAGATCTCCTTCCCCCTTTTTTCAGGTCTCCCGTGTAGCTTCTAGCAATTTTCAATAGTGTGGTGGGGTTTTTTGCAATAATCGCAAAATAATTTTCCTCTGTTTTTAAAAATCGGCCCATTCGGCCCATTAAAATTCGGCCCATTCAGCTCATTTGCCCCATAATTCTTCAGAAAATTCGGACCGCCAGATCCTCTTAAGCTGGGTGCATCTCCACCGTTGAAGTCAAGTTGATGCCGCGCCCCTTTCTGACCGTCAGATCGCTAGAAGCGATCCTGGCCGTCCGTTGAGCCTTTAAAAGGCCCCCTTCCATCCATGAACCCTAGCGCCCCCTTTGCCTTCATGAACCCTAGCGCTCCTTCTCTCCCTTTGGCTAGGGTTTTCTGCCCCTTTTCGATTTTCGCCGCTAGTGCTAGGGTTTCCGAGATCTTGCCGTCGGTTGCAGTGAGCCGCTGGTTCTCCTTCTGCACGGCAAGCTGAAAGATTCGGCCAATCGGGGGTGCTGGTTCCATCGCCAAGATTTGAGATTTAAAATGGAGGTAAGAGTCGTTGAGTATTAAGAGGAACCGAGTTGCTTTCTCTTGGTCTTTGATTCCCCTATATTGCTGAAGCGTTGCCTCCGGTCCTTCGAGCTTCTCTTCCACCGCATCTAACTCATTCCAGAGAGCAGATAGCTTGTTGAAGCATGTCGTCACTGACATGTTTCCTTGCTTGAGTTCGCTGAGAGCTTGGTGCAGGGAAAACATTTTTGCTCTGTCGAGCTTGCCGTGCATTTCTTGAATGTTTTGCCAAATTGTTTTTGAATCCTGATGGGAGGTAATCCTACTGCGATTTTTGGGTTGATGCAGTTACTTATCCACGTTCTTACCAATTGATTGCATTTTTTCCATTGTCTCGCCATTTTCTCATCATTCGGAATTGGGACAGTCCCGTTGATGAAGCCTTCTTTATCTTTTATGACAAGTGCTCTCCGAAATTCCCGTGCACAACTCGAATAATTTTCAGGTCCTATGAGAGGGTGACTATCAGTCGCAACTCGGGCCCATCGGAGTTTGAGACATATAAGGCGTCGCCGGGTTCTAGGCGACCCATGGCGGCGGCGAAAGGAAATGGCAAGAAACCCGGTGGAAAACCTGAATGGAGGTTTGTCTGTTGAGCTTGATTTCCTGTATGCGAATCGCCTAACCCGCTAGGGTTTTCCCCCGCATTAAACGACCCTGTTGTTTCTGAGCTCTCTGCCCCGTTTGTGGCTGGTTGATTGCTTTGATTCTGATTTCTTGAAAATGATGCATTCGGATTTCCTGAAAAAGATGCATTCGCATTTCCTCCGTAATATATCGGCATAGGTACCCACTGGTATGGCATCCCCGAATGGGGGTACCCCAGATTGGGTTGCCACGGAAAAATCTGCCCCATTGCGAGCTGATCAGTCCGACCTATGATGTTTTGCACTTGATCTTGTGCTTCTGAGGTCGCTGAATCCACAGGTAACTGAGACTGAGGTTGATTCTCGGCCATGACAGTAAGAAGATCTCTCTCCTTTCTTTTCCTTCGTCTGAAAGAATTTCCTCAAGGTGCTGATTCTTGCGCCGGAGTGCTAACACCTTTTTACAGGTCAGCTAGGTTTCTCTGGTAGGTGATCAGAAGACCAAAAGAGGATAAAGGGAAAGTGATAAAAGAAGAACGGATTAACAGTACGTGACCCGCTCTGATACCATGCAAGCTAGCAGCAAATTCAAGAAGCGGTGGCCCTGCCAGAAGTTCCGAGTCTCCGAGGGCAATGTTGGGGTGGCTGGGATGGCCGACGGGGCTGGGGGAATGTCAATCTCATTGGTCGGCTGCTCGGCAGACTCTACCTCATTGACACCAGCAATGTTCCGCACAATGGAGTTACAGATCTCACAGGTCTGGTTTCCCTTGATCTTGAACCAAGCCTCTGCACAATTCTTGTGGGCAGCACCCAAATCGCCCTTGCAAGAACAGCCCAATTGGATTGGGGCCCCGGACTCGTGGCTGTTGCTCTCCAACCCCAAATGAAAAATCCTGCAATCCCTCTCCCTCTCCGCTCTTGCCAAATGCACCTTCACCACCCTCCCTCCTCCCTCCGCCACCACCGAGCAATCCGACGCCGACGACGGCCTCCCCGACCCACCCTCAGCGTCGTAGTCCACGTCCAGCACGGCGGAGAAGGCGTACTCGTCGTAGGACCCCCGGCGATGAAGTAGAACTGAGAGTAGCACGAGCCGCTGCCGTCGTCAGCGTCAGAGAAGCAAATGCTCTCGTCATCGTCGTCGTCACTGCCCCCGACATCGCGGTGGCGGTGGTGTTCGTGGGCCTCGCCTCGCTCCAAATCGACGTGGGACATTTCACGGGAGGCCATCATGGGGCATACCCAGAAGCTCAAGAACGGTTTCCTAAGCACGAAGAATCCCGGGGAGGCCCGAAGTTCGGAACTTTCGGGGATTCAAGAAGGAGATGGCGAGTTCGGACAGCTTGAGAAGCGGCGTCGATGAACCCGTCCATTTAAAGAGGAGGGGGAGAGACTGTTGGGTTTGGATGGATTAGGTGGCATTCCTACTGCTCCGCTGCGAACTCCATTAGAGCATTCGGCGAAAATGAAAAGAAAAAAATGGGTAAAATCTCGGTGGGGTTTGGGATTGACGAGCAGGAGGAGAATAATAATGTCAGAAAGAGAGGGAGAGATTGCAGGATTTGCCATTTGGGGTTGGAAAGCAACAGGCACAAGTCCGAGGCCCCGATCCAATTGGGCTGTTCTTGCAAGGGCGATTTGGGTGCTGCCCACAAGAATTGTGCAGAGGCCTGGTTCAAGATCAAGGGAAACCAAACCTGTGAGATCTGTAACTCCATTGCGCGGAACATTGCTGGTGTCAATGAGGTAGAGTCTGCCGAGCAGCCGACCAATGAGATTGACATTCCCCCAGCCCCGTCGGCCATCCCAGCCACCCTAACATTGCCCTCGGAGACCCGGAACTTCTGGCAGGGCCACCGCTTCTTGAATTTGCTGCTAGCTTGCATGGTATCAGAGCGGGTCACGTACTGTTAATCCGTTCTTCTTTTATCACTTTCCCTTTATCCTCTTCTGGTCTTCTGATCACCTACCGGATACCATGTAAGAAGATGCAAAAGACGACAGGAATTGGGAGAGAAAATTGAATTGAGAGAGAATTTTCTCTATTCTGTATATTGATGTATCGTATACAATGTGTATTATAGTACATGAATTGTATACAAAAGGAAACAAAATAATATACAAGATCATATTCGATTTTAATTGATCTTGACTTGTGTAATAATATCCCAATGATTTGGTTGAATATTCTTGCGTATCTTCAACACTGTGTCACCCGATTATGAGATTCTCAATGATTATTGCTCATGATGCTCCTTGGCATAGTGTTTCAAGCGAGCTTCAAGTGAGTAATTTAAACTTTAAATTAAGACTAAAGAAAGTAACAAAACTTACACGCAACGATGATTGAGCTGAAATTTAAAATTGAAGGTCCATGTCCCCCCTCATGTTCATTAGAACACCCTTAAAATTCCATGACTCTTATAATATTAAAATCTAAGTAGGTTATTCTATGCATTTTAGTAGTTAGTTTTATTTCAAATGACAAAAGTATGTCAAAAGTAAAATTCCCCATTGTTCAAGGCACTTTGCCACGTAATGACAACATTAGGTAACGCCCTTTTGCCCTTTGGTCCCCGTTGTTCAAGGCACTATGCCAAGAGGAATTTGGAAGTACCTTGATAGTAAGCATAAAGCAACAAACAAGCTAATTCCCAAAAAGCAAGACCAACTTTAGGTCAAATAACAATTCTAACCTCATTTTTTTGTCTCGCAAAAAAATACTAACTTGAAGTTGAGTGACAATTCTACCCTCAACTTTTTTTTATCTCATAAAAACTCACAAATTTTTATCATTATCCCAAGTTTAGCCTGAAGCGTTAACTTTCTGCCTAAAGTCAACCTTTTTTGAGGAAAAAAGGTTCTAGTTGTGAGCTTGGCGGATCTTATCCAGGGTGTCTCTTGACGAGCGATGGTCTACAACTTCAAATTATGACAAAACGGTGAAGTTTGGCCAGAAAAATTCAATCTAAAGATTTTTTTTAACTTGTCAGTGAAGTATAAAAGACGGTGAACGGCTTCACCATCGTTCTCCAAGCTATGACTCGAAAAATAAGACAATGAATAATGTTTTAAATCCAACTAACAAGGGCATATGGATTTATTGCCAAGGACAATCCATGGTTCTGAGTTAAAGGGGGCCAGAATTGGGATTTAAGCAAAAATTTATGGTTTTTTTTTAAACAAAAAAAGTTATGGCCAAAATTGTCACTCAACCTAGAGTTAATACTTTTAAGAGAAAAAAATTGAATCATAATTGCCACTCAATCTAAAATTGATGCTTTTAAAAAAAAAAAAAAAAAAATAGACTTGTCACTCAATTAAAAGTTGGTGTTTTTTTTTTTTAATTAGGCCAGCAACAAACACCGCCACTTTTTTGAAGACAGCTGTCCCATCTAAAAATGATAAAAGTCAATACCGGACACTCTACGTTCCTAAAGACTGAACCATGGTCATGGGGGATTTAAGCAAAAATTTATGGTTCTTTTTTAGACAAAAAAAAGTTCGGGCCAAAATTGTCACTCAACCTAGAATTAATACTTTTAAGAGACAAAAAAAAAGAAAAAATTGAACCATAATCGTCACTCAATCTAAAGTTGATGCTCTTTTTAAAAAAAATTAGGTTTGTCACTCAATCTAAAGTTGGTGTTTTTTTTTTTTTTTTTTTTAAATTAGGCCAGCAACAAACACCGCCACTTTTTTGAAGACAGCTATCCCATCTAAAAATGATAAAAGCCAATACCGGACACTCTACGTCCCTAAAGACTGAACCATGGTCATGGGGGATCTTGCTCATTTAGATATGAATTAGTGACGGGCTGCTGCTTACCTAATCGGAATACCTATGGTAAAAATTATTCGAGATATATTTTTCTATCGATTAACAAGGCCATAACTAACTTCATCAAGTTGCTTTACTCAATGGTATAGGTTGTAGAGATGTATCAAGTTTATATGCATAAATATTCAAGATAACATCCATCTCAACCAATGCTTCAGATAACATAATGATAATATCATCACCCAGATCAAGATCCAAAGTATTACTAGAAAACAAATGTCTGCACTAGAAGTTGTGGAATTAAGTTAGCTTTAATGAAAGGAAAGCGGGGGTACAAATAAGAAGTTGACGCCCCAAGTTAGAAAAGCAATGGGAGGCGTCATAAGTTGTCTCAATCGAAAATACAAGAGAATTTTTACAGGTTCTGTTTGATCTATGAAATGAAAAACACTTGCATCAACAATATAATAAGTTTCCATCAGCCTATATCATGCTTCCCTACATAACTTCTACATGTCCATTAGAGGATTTCTTCGCTATATCATAATTGCCTCCTCAACAAAGTAGAAGGCAGGATTTTCAGGCTTACACTTCTTTTAATAACAAACAAACCTAAAGAAAAGAGAAATAAACTTTGAGCTCAGATGGGAAAATTTCAAAGTTTGGTCCCTATCATACATCAACCAAAGAAAGTCACAAGGTACCGAACCTAAGGATACGAAATACCTTTCTCCAAACAAGACTATTGTTTCGCAGACGTATCCTTAGGCGCTGCATTTTTTTTTTGCTTTGCAATAATTGCTTCATATAACTCCACCACGAGGCGTGGATCCTTTTCAACGAGTTCTAAGTATTCTTGATGATTTCTGAGTCCATCCAAGTTGTCCATGATTAAGGACAAGGCAGCCCCAAGGAGACAGTTCGCATTGTGCTGGTGCGCAAAGGCATAGTATATGAGTGAGTTGTCCCAATTTAATTTGGATACCAGGAACTTCTCGCAATAAGCTTTGAGGTGCTCCACCAGGTACTTTTCAGCCAATACCAGAAGCTCACACGCCATTTGCTCAGCAAGGCATGCTTCGACATAGAGATAGCCCACAAATGCTCGGAGGACATCGTATGACACATCACTTATCTTGATGGTGCCATTTCGGATTTCTTCTGTCTCATTCTCGAGCATTGCTTTAAATACTGCAGACCAGCCAGCCTGATAGTAAAAGGAAAATTTAAGAGCACTTAGAAATGCAATTCTTGCAGGGTGAAACTAAGTAGATTGATAGGAGATGTTTATGCATCTTATCAATGTGTGTCAGAGTGTGCTAAATTGAAGAAACTCCTAAAATGAATATTATGAGCATGCAAGCAAGGCTTTTGAACATGTCCTTGCTATCATTATCATCTACGAAAATTACGTAAACTATGTTGGGCTCATGAGTCCTATATGCCAAGCGAAAGACCATAACTCAAGCTTTTGTGATTTTTCGGTTGAGAACCCCACTGAAATGCACCAAGCAGCAGGCAAAATGCATATCTGGTGGCTCAAGCATCAGTTAAATCAAATCTTTTGAAAGAGTCATAATCAATGAAGTATCCAGCAGCTCAGTTACTAAACATGTTACTTCATATTGAAATTAACATTCCACTCAACTCAACAAAGCCACATTCCAGGCAAATAAAAGGAACAACTGCAAAATAAAATTGAGAATATCTCTGATCTAGAAAGCCAGTCCAAGAAAACAAATATGTACTTCTAATGCCTGAATAGATGAAAGCTAATATAAAAACTTCAAGATCAACCTAAGAGAGAGTTTATCATCAGACTAGGAAGTAAAAGACAATCTGTTGGTGAAAATGTCTGATGTACGTGCATCTTTAGCAGAATGCTGTTTCAAATATAAATGCAACCACCATTTTCACCATATATATCTGGCCACAAGCATGTACAGTGGCAGAATTTTACAGCAAGTCTTTAGAAAAAGAGTCGCCGAAATTCATATTGGGTTGATAATGCTGATTATACACGCTCAACAATTATTTACACTGCCAACTTTGGCATTACATCTTGAAAACTCAAGTAAACATAAAAAGTAAAGTTTATGTGAAGAAGAGAGAAGACCGAGACCAGTCCGTGCAATTATTGAGGCCAGAAAAGAGACAAGGAAGAGGTCCAACATCCTTTTTGAGGCTGGATCACCAAAAATGTTTATCATTGAATGCATATGTTTAGAACTCTTGATGATTTAGTCGAGACTTGTTTGTGGAGGAAAGAAGTGATCTAACAGAACTAGTTTGGTAGTGACCCACCATATAAAATTTAAAGTGGACAAAAGGCATAAATCTAAGTTGAATAATTGCAGTTTCATATCAATTGGTTAGCTTTGCTCCAATACACAACAATGAGGATAGTAATTATGTGAATCTTTTATGCGACCCCCATCCAAGCATCTCTCAAGAGTAGCTTGCAGCAAGCGTAGCCATTTCTGAAACAAAGTTTGTTACATTACATTGTTGCCAATTCTAGAGTGGCTGCTTCTAATTGATATTCTCGTGCACGAGAAATATGAAGGCTGGCTTAACTGATGGGCAGGAGATGGCTAGAGGATTTCATTCAGCTATTAATAACATAAGTAACGTTCTTCAAGAATATGACAGCATGAAAGTTCAAGATGGCGAGCTTGTTAAAAGGGTTGTCTAGACCTCCTCTGGCGTATCAGAAGCATTTAATCATGCTAGCCCTAACTCAATATTCTCAAGTAATATCACTTTTGGGGCACTCTTTGCTTTAAGACTGAAGCTATCACCCTGTCATGGACTTCCAAGTGGCGAGGGCAGAGAGTGATTGCTGTCGACTAGTAAGCCAAGGTACCACTGGGTGAGCAACATCCCATGTAACCAAATTCTCATGAACACATAAAAGTCATCTTAAAAATCCAACTGCAAATACACCACAGGTTCCCCTTAAATCTATCAGTACAAACTATCATTAGTCGTTTGCAAGAATGCCCACAAGAGTCAAATGAAGACAAAACTTCTAAAGAAATCCTCTATGAGCGTTGCTCTTTCCCTCTCTTACAACGCCTCTCTGCCTCAACTAAAATGAAAGATCTGAGAAACCTTAATAGCTCGACCCGGACAACTGAATTCATAGCACTCTTCCTTCGCATTATTTCACAGTCAAGCCCTTACTTTGCAGAAATTAAGACTATCGAACAAAGATCCAGGATACCTCCGTTGGCTAATCACTAAGACAACTCATAAAGACAGCGTCCCCGCATCCTATCTTCCCCACTTTTACCAGGAATTATTCTAAAATTTCTTTGTGACGTAACTGAACCATTGATCACCTATGAGACACGCCGGCTATTGGAACTCGGACAAAGGAACAGAGCATTGGAACCAACCCCAAAAAATAACTGCAAACTAACGGCGCTTTCTCCCGAAGTTCCAAAATTTAAACGGAAATCAGAGTAAGGCAGAAGAAAAAACCAAATTCAAATGGAGATAAGAGAAAAAACAAAGAAAAACCCAAAATTGAGATCAAAGCAAAACCAGCAATTCATGCTCACCAGAATAGCCCTATGCGCCGGCACCGGCGGAGACGGGTCTCCTGTGGGACCGTCCTTAGCGGTGACCAAGACTACGTCGGTGGGCCCGAGGCCATGGGAGCCACCGCTGAGGTGGTGGTGGTGGTGGCGGCCGGTCGGAGACCAGAAACTCAAGAAGGCGACTTCGGCCTTCAAATTCTCGATCTCTCGCTTGAGCTCTTCCTTAGTCTGTTTGGCCTTCTCGTGGCACTCCTCGCTCGTGCTGCCGGAATCGAGAGTGACGCACTCATCCTTGCAGCACTCCTCGCCGGGTCGCCGCATTTGCTGAGGGAGAGAGCTCATTCGCTTGCGAAGCCACTCGACTTCTGCGACAGAAAGAGGTTCTGTTAAAGACGAGTCGGGAACTGAACGAAACAAAATCTAAGGTCGGATAGTTTTTGCAGACCACGGTCCCCCCGGGTGGAAAAAGAGGAAGGATATAATTTATAATAATGGGAAGTAAATCAATTATACTGGGAAGTAAATCCTCGCCACAACACTGAAATCTTTATTGCGATTTGATTAATTTGCCCTATTGAAGGATACACGGACAAGTAAATCTCTTATGAATTACAACCTTAAAAGGATTATCGTTCAAAGGGAAGTAGACTATTCAAGAATTTCACATTTCATTTATGTAGTAATTTCGAATTGAATAAAGAATTCTAAACTTGATCTCTAGGCATTAAGCTTAGATTGTCCGTTTTATTTATTTTCAAGTTCAAATTGATGTGATATCTTTAGTGATCAGCTCTTATCTTGTGCAATTTATAGCTTATATTGTTTGATTGATTTCCTTGTTTGAAATATACAGTAAGATAACATTGTAAGACGGATAAATTTATCTTCCAGATTAGATTTTATGTTAGGATAATATCTATCTAATCAGGATAAGTTTCTCAATTAAAATAGAATTTAATCTAAATTATTTTAAGATGAGTTTTTACTTTGGATTGTTAATTTTCATTATTTATCATCCCCAATCAGTTTCCGTGAAGATCTTCGACAATTATGAAGCCCTCTTCCAAATTGGGTATGTTATTAAGGAAAGTATAATCTCACTTCTGTTTCTTTTGCTTCTCCTATATATATATATATATACATATATGCTGTGTGTGTATGTAATTCTCAATTCCAAGTATCTTCTTCCTTTTTCTTTTTTTCATGTTCTATACGTGCTTTTTTGCACTCAACCATGTATGAGGCAAGCATGAAGTGATTACAGGAAAAATTTAAAGCAATCTAAATTATTAATAATACAATAAAATCAAAAGGCAACCAATAAAATACATATTGGTTATAAATATATTGTTTAGTTAAAAATATTGTATAACGGAAGAGCATCGCTTTATTGAAGTGAAGTGCGCACAAGTTATCATGGCAACAACTTGGTCTTGCTCAATGAATGCTTGACGGATTTAACAATAGCTTTTTACGGGTTCCAACATGCTTTCCTTTTTGTTGCGATGGGTCGCCTAATTATGATTTAGGTGAAATCTCAGCAATGTCCAGAAAATTTTAGACAAACCAAATGCGTGTGGTTAAGAAAGACTATATTTCAAGTTGTTATATTTAGGGTCGTCAAACTTTGTTCCAATTTTTAGTTAGGATATATTGTAATTTAATTATTTTCAATCATATCGTTAAATTTTGACCTCAATCTCAATTAGTTTATTCAATCTTACATATTCTGACCAAACACCCAACCTAGAAAATTCCGTCCTGTCATTGAGCTTTAATGTGAGTAACATTTAGAAAATATTCAAAAAAGTCGAGAGAGATGATCCATTGCACTCATTTAGGACATGTCAATTTTTTTTTGGTCAATAGGACATGCCAATTAAAATTCTTTGGACAATTAACTATCTGGTGATCTTTCAAAAATTTAACGCCCCTTTCACCTTTTGTGATTCCTTGAACAGTTAGTCAAAGAATATGGCGTTCGAGTAGAGTGAAAGGACGACTCACCAAATCCTTCCTCTCCTCCCTACGTCGGAACACATCCTTTTCATGTTCGTGTTTGTTGCACCAAGTAAAAGGTCAATAGGTCATGTTGATCTGCCTTGGGTGATCTAGGGAACTCACGGGACCAAGTCTGATGACAATTTCACGTGTTTCTCCCAGTAAATATTTGTCTGTGATTCCGAATGACTAATATGAAAGTGGGAAGACATTAATGTTGCCGTCAGAAAAACTAATGGTGAGGCATGTATATCCCTCTACATCATCTGAAAACTTGACTAGCAAAGCTAGTTATGTTCAATAATAATTCATTTTTGTTCATCTAGCTCTCTTAACTTGAGATAGTTACAAGATGCAAACCTTTTAATTGATTAGGAATAGTACTACATAACAGCAATCTCAGTAGCCGTAAAAGTGACATTATCCACAGGATTAGAACATATAAATTTTCGACCAGAACTTCTGAGAGACGTAGAAAACCTAGAATAAAAGGACAACCCTGAAGTGAATCATTGCGGCTAATGACACTACACTTATTATGTAGTTGTGCACTGTTCTTAGTTTAAATGTTCGCACAACAGATTGCGAAGTGAGCCTGTACAAGAATTTACATTTAACAAAACATTCAGCATTTGAAAGAAAGAAAGCAGAACCACAACCACCAATTCTTATCTGGGGATGAGGCAGCTGCTCGGGAATATGTTGAGCTTACAATTGCAAAATCAGGAAGAAAATAAAACCGACCGCCATGTGTGATAAACAATTTTGCAGAGTCTGATGCACTAACGCTTTCTGCGGGGAGTGTTGATAATATTATTATCCTATCCGCGTAATTTGTTGTGTATTCCAAAACTAGCCAATCCTGTAGAAGAAAGCAAATTACCTGTTTTCTAAATAAATCGGATTGTCATGTATGGTTTGCGCAACCCCTTCAAGTTTCAACAACTCCAGTTCAAACCCTACAGGTTAAAGGGTGACTATGTTATGAAAGAAAATAGAGGATTTATCCAATCCCCGAAACACAGAGATAAGTGCAATATTTCACATATTTGACCTGAATCCTTCCTTTTTTGCAACTGACTCCCAGATGTCACCTGGAAGATGGGAGAAAGAGAGGAATTAGTTGACATTAGCTCCAGAAAAACCGTGTCTATTGGAGAAAAGAAAATATATGGACTGTGTGTAATTAGGGATTGGAGTGGAGAGAAAAGCCGTGTGTATCATATAGATCACACGTATATTTATACTATATTCACATGTTACAGAATAGGAAAACGAAGTTTCAACATATTATGGTATTAGTATACACATCTACAGTGACAATGTTTCCCATTCCTAACAGACTTAAATAGTCACTTTTGCACCAGCTTTGCTTATTCGAGAACTGGAAATCAGCAGGCTTGGTTAAACAAGTTAGCTATTCAAAACGCAATATTTATTTTGTTAGAGACATTTCGGCCAATTTCATGGCTCAATCTAGGAATTGGACTACACCGATCGGATTCCTAATTGTTTCCACAGAACTAATGGGCGGTTTTCAGTTCCAATTTTTTGGAACCGATCCGTTGCGATCGGGAGCGGCTCCCAATCACTCTAATGAGCACTCGAGTAAAGCTTTTGAAACATGTCCTTGCTATCCTTATCAATAAATTTCCATAAGGCTAACTGTTAATTAATCATTAAAAAATAGAGAAATGTATTTCACTGGAGTAAATTGAAAATAAAACAAATTTAGAACTCGCATTATTACTAAAACGTTTATTCATTGTTTTAAGCACATTTATTTGAGCATCGAACAAATCGTACTTAATAGATCTATTCTTACCAATGAAGAATGCACAGTTAAAAATAAATATAAGAGCACTAAAATGACTCTTTTCTCTTCTTTTTTTTTTCATTTTAAATGGAAAAAGGGAAAAACTAAGTATATGTTACTGACAAAACACATTGTTTATAATTTAAAGAACAGGTCGTTTTAATTAAGTAATGAATATCAAGTAAAAAAGATATTCGATTGATTCTACAAATAAATCGAGCAAAAAATATAGATGGTCGTACCGGTTAATAGTTGATTGGACTAAATTGCCCTTAAAACTCACGGACATCATTCATGAAAGATTCTTGAAATTTATAAAGAAAAAATATCCTATACCAAATAGAGCCAATGGTCAAAAGCAGTATAAACTTAATTTTTTTTTCTACCATTTTTTATCGTACATATTTTGCTTATTTAATCTTGTTGTAATATAAGAGTAACAATATTTTTTTAATCTAGATATTATTGTCAGAAGGTATTGAGGAAAAAAGGGAACCCATATTCTTCAATATCGATTTTATTTAAGCACAAATTATTCGAATTAAAGGACAGACTATGAACCAATACAATAATTGTAAAAGCCCGAATTCTTGTCAACATTTTAAAATATCCATTTATTTTGAAATATATATATATATATATAATGAAGAAGAAGAAGAAGAATGGAGTGGGCCGGCGGGCTTGCCCGACCCACTTGGCATAACTTTCGGCCCATCCCTTCTTTTCTTTATTATTATTATTATTATTATTATTATTATTATTATTATTAAAATTTCTTTGTTTTCTCATACTTTCTATTCTATGGATATATTTGTCCTTCATTTTTTTAGCTTTATTTTTAGCAAATGCATATCCATTGTATGTGGAAAGTATGCTAATATTAAATATGTTCGTTTGATAACGATTATGTGAAATGATGCAATGCACAAATTGATATTGTGGAATATGTTCAATTAGGAATGGTAAGTGAAATGATGTGGTAAATTAAATGTTGATGGTCATCATTTTTATGTGCACTAATGCCACCTGATAACATTGAATATTGAAAACTCAAAGTGTCATCGTCCATGTGAGGATCGTGACGTTGCCTCATGTGTCTGGATGCATCAGGGAGTGTTTTGGGATGCATTAGAAGTCAAGATGCCCTGCATTTAAAATTATATATGAGTATGGTGAGATGCCCTATGGGTATGTTGTAGGATATCTCGGAGTTGAAATGCTTCGTGTGTCGAAATGTCCCCTAAATGTTGGGGAGATTGAGTAAATAAGATGATACATACTCATAAATATACAAATATGCACATTGATAAGGCATCAAATGATTCGGATGCATCAAGAAGTTATATTCCATGCATGTACATTGAGTAGATAATACTATGCTTTGTGTGAGACACCTGCGAGGAAGGTAAGATTTGTGCTCATACATTGGTCATGTTGTTCTAAATGCTTATGATTGTTATGTCAAGGCTAGTGCAAAGGTGAACTCCTACTTTAGACTTGGAGATTTCATTACTGAGTTTCGGCTCACCTTTTATTTTTTCAATGTGTAGGATGGTCCACGTGAACATGACGGTGGAAGAGACGAGGTGATACCTAAAACCATCAATTCCTGAGTTAAATGGTGGCTCGCTTATAGGATATTATGGGAGTAGTGACGTTAGTTGGCTTGACCTTTTCTAAGGTCTTTTGTACTTTGTGTGCTGTTTGAGATACTATTATGGATTGTAAATATGAAGTTAACATAATGAGATATATAAGCAATATTTTAAGTTGTGAAATGATCTTCGTGTATATTGTATGGAGATATATTTATTATGCTTCCGCTTGCTATCAATCAAGGGAAATATTTAATTAGTAATGACACGTGTCACACATGACATTCTTGAGGCGCCATAAGGCAAGGTCAGCTCACTTGGCCATGGCCAATGGCTGACCACTGCCTAAAGGAAAAAGGAAAGAAGGGGAGAGGGGGGGGAGAGAGAGAGAATGACACGTGTCCCACATGACATTGTTGAGGCACCATAAGGCAAGGCCAGCTCACTTGGCCATGGCCAATGGCCAACCACTACCTAAAGGAAAAAGAAAGGAAGGGGGGAGAGAGGCCGATGGCTGACCACTACCTAAAGGAAAAAGAAAGGAAGGAGAGAGAGAGAGAGAGAGAGAGAGAGAGAGAGAGAGAGAGAGAGAGAATAACACGTGTCACACATGATATTCTTGAGGCACCATAAGGCAAGGCCAGCTCATTTGGCCATGGCCGATGCCCGACCACTACCTAAAGGAAAAAGAAAGGAAGGGGGGAGAGAGGCCGATGGCCAACCACTGCCTAAAGGGGAGAGAGAGAGAGAGAGAGAGAGAGAGAGAGAGAGAGAGAGAGAAATTATTAAAATATTATTAAACATTTTTCCATGCCAACACCGGCGGTACCGTATAAGCCAGCTGGTGTCCACATCAACAAAATTTGACCAAAACTAGCCAGAATGATTAAATTGGTATCAAATCAAAATATTTATGACTAAACTGATACTAATTTAAAAGGCTTGGGACTAAAGTAGCACCATTAAAAGTTTTATGACTACACCTAGTCAAAAGTCTTAGGGCTAAAGTGGCACTATTAAAAAATTTATGATTAATTGGCATCAATGCAATAGGTTTAGGACTTTATTAACACTTTTTCCCTTCATCAGCTCCTGTATGTAATTGACTCCGCATTGCAGTCAAAACTTTTCTATGACTCGCATGTAGTTAATACATATATTGGACACTGACATAATTCAGTATTGTTGACTAGTCTGAGCTTCTATGGGTAATGAAGACGATGGTATATTTCTCCAAAAGAAAAAAAGACGATGGTATAGAGAGAGGTAAACCTGTACTATGATGAGGAAGATTTCCTATGTGAGGAGTGGGAAAATGCCATGATAGCGATGTGAGAAGGGGAGTCCAGTCGGTAGCAAGTGTGTTCGGAAAGTAAATGTGAGGAAGGAGTATAGATTTGTCCAATACTCGCGTCTCACTGACCAAAAATAAATAAATAAATACTCGCGTCTCTTTCGACACGTTAAGGTTGTCGCATGTTTGATTGTTTTTTATCTCAAATTTGTGGTATGTTCTGGACATGGAATATCTCAACTTAATTTGTCGATAGTGGCACTTGAACTGCTTTCTTCTTAGCAAGTAAAAATGATGCACATACTGTGATGGTATCAAAACTTGTTTGATGTAGGTTGTTGGAACCTGGATTGTACTTTATAGAAAAAATCTATATTTCGAATATCCATTGCATTTGCTAACTTGACCTGTCAAAGTGGGTCGTAAATTCATATTATAGATCATACATGGGTCACTTCAATTTGAAGAGCCTACTTAAATGGATTTAAAAATTTAAAACATAAAATAAATGGGTCTAAATAAGTTGAGTTTAGAACCCATTCCCAACCCAAGACATAAACACTCTCTCCCTCTTCCTCTTTAGCCTTATAAAAATATTTTTTAAAAATATTGAAACTATAATTATTTTTCTTTTTTGTTTTCTTGTTTTCTTTCTTCTACCTTCTTCCATCTTCCTTGACCAGTGGCTAGCGATGAAGACAGCCGACAACCGACCGGGGAAAGACGAGCTCACTAAAGGTTGGTGAAGCTTGAAGTCGCCGATTGGGCTGAGCCAACGACCAGCTAAAGATGAAGAAAAATATTAGAAATTCAATTTTTTAAAAGAAAAAATATTAATAGGAGTACACAAAAAAAAAAATCAAATCAATTTTTCCATACCAAGCAGCAAAAAATATTTTTCAAATTTTTTATTTCAAGCAAACACTTGAAAATATTGTTATTTTCTTCAAAAAAATTTCAAGAAACCACCAAAGCCTCAATTTTTTAAAAAACATTATAAAAATTGTCCACTAAATTCGTATTGCACAAAAGTATTTTGGCAATACCATTTTTAAAAAAAAAATCATAAGAGACAATATTTCCTAGATTTGGTTAAATCGGTCGAGTCAGGTATAGGTCAAGAAATTTGCATTATGATAAATGGGTCAATTTAGGTCCAATCATTTATAACCCAACTTACCCGTTTAACATGTCTAATTTTGATGAATGATCATTGCATCGCATTGTTCTCCAATGGGTCATCTATTAGGTAATATAAGTGGGTTATGGAAGCTCATCTTTAGTTCTGCATAGATATGGAATGATTTTGGGAGAAATTACCATAAAAGTCATAAGACTATTGTAATTATACAAATTCAGTCATAAATTTTTGGGGAAATCTCAAATAAAGACCTAAAATAGAGCCATTTTCTCATAAAAGGACTTAAAGTGGACACTGTCTCAAATAAGGACCCGGAGTGGCTAACTTACTCTCAATTACGGACCTAAACTTCTAATTTTATTCACAGTCAGGGGTACCTTTGTCCAAGAACATTGTTGTTTATTTTTTGTCTCTCTCTTTCTTCTTTTTTATTTCTTCATCTTTCTCACTCTCTACATCACCTCCATTATCAGCCCCTCCATCGCTCTTTGTGTCATCTCGTTGTATGACCAAGATTGGGTTTTCTTTAACACAAGCCATTACAACGTAGTCTAACTCGTTGAAAATTTTAAATTTCACTCCTCAAAATGGTTTGTGGAATAGACAATTCCACAGAGCCAAAATGAGCTTTCAAAAATAAGTTCTTTTTATTCTAACATTCATTGCAAATTATGATCTCAAAGCCATAATGTGAATATGCTTTTGCTGAGACTCAACTTCTTGTCCAACTCCCAAGCTATGCAACTAATCCCTTTGGCAACATATTTCTCTCACCTCGAGAGTGCATCAAACTCCATTTATTCTAGGCCTTCCGCTAACCCAGCAACTGCAATTTTTGTGCTGTTTTTGGTCTTGCTTGCCAACAACAGAGTAGCAATATCCAAGCATTGCCAAATCGTCTTGTTTGACTAACTTATGCCTCTATTCAATTAACACTTGGTGATCAATAATTTCATGCCAAAGAACAATTTTGTTGCAGCTGACAACTATTTCAACCTCGGCAAGAGTTTGCTTCATCAATTTCAAATTTGGGTTTGCCTCTCTTGCGTAAATTCAATCTTTCAAAGATCCCCCTTCCCCTTTGCAATGCCAATGGCTCCTTTCAATAATCCCTAATTTGGAGACACCCACTCACATTCTTGCCCCTAATTTGGAGACACCCACTCACATTCTTGCCATTCTCATCGACACAGCTCTTCTCCCCAATCGATATCCCATCTTGAGATTGATCATTAGTCGTATTTGACATCATTAATTATAGAAATTGTTGTACTTCGTTGCCCCATTGCTACCATTGACAAGTCCTATTCGAGCTCTCGACCTCATCGACCGCTGCCCCTAATAGAATATCCAGCATCATCATCATCAGATGGAGATCAATCCGAGCTTTAGGCTAAGCACAAGCGAGCCGAGATTTGATGCATCTTGAGGAACTAAGGATTTTAGTATCTGAGAAGGTGACTAGTAGCTAATAACTCCAATCTGACTTCTTGTCACTAGAATCAACTACGTGATGACATGAAGCTCACGAGGTCATTGGTAGGGGCCCTGATTATGGTGTTGAAGAAGGAGGCAATGTAGAGCGAAGGAGGAGGTGTGAGGAAGATGAAGAAAGAAAAAAAATTAAAGAAAGAATGTTCTTGGACAAAACTACCCCAAGCTATAAATAAGATTAAAAGTTTGGGTCCTCATTTGAAACAAAATTACCCACTTTGGATCCTTATTTGATATAGTGTCCACTTTGAGTCCTTTTTTGAGAAAATGAACTCACTTCAGGTCCTTATTTGAGATTTTCCCTAAATTTTTTAATTTCGTCAATTTTAGTCTTAAATATTTTGATAATCTGTCAATTCAGTCCATCCAATCAATTTTAGCCGAAATTCTCTAACGTAGATGCTAGTAATTCTATGTGGTGCCGCCTACATTGGGTGAGGTCAAGCCTCATTGACCATGGGCTAGGACAAGAGATTCATGAGATTCCAGGTGAGGCTAAGTTCTTTGTTGAAATTGAAGCAATTGGTGCTCAAATTGTTGCCGATTTTGGGGTGGGGGAGTAATCTTCACAACAAGAGGGTCGTTGCATGCCGAGTCAAAGTTGTGCCCAAGAGAGGGCTGCTCTAGGGTTTCGTATCAATTTGTATGGTGCGAGTGGACTCAAATTTGCCCCTTTTCGCATTTAACTCATTATTTTGGTACCTGAGTTACTTTTTCACAGTGGTGTCTGTTTGGCAATGGTTGGGCATTGACGAGCCTCCCCCACCTAGCCTTGGCAAGACCAACCTTGCCTAGTGATAGTGAAGTCGTCAACCAC
This sequence comes from Eucalyptus erythrocorys, assembly GCA_014182555.1. Classification (NCBI taxonomy): domain Eukaryota; kingdom Viridiplantae; phylum Streptophyta; class Magnoliopsida; order Myrtales; family Myrtaceae; genus Eucalyptus; species Eucalyptus erythrocorys. Next base: position 51,075,736 of record CM024602.1, read on the forward strand.
AATGAAAAAGCAGAATAAATAAATAATATCAAAAATATCAAAATTGTCCATGTTAGTAATTTTCAATCAAAATTAAGTTGATAAAGTGCATTAAGGGTGAGTTTGATTCAACTTTACAAATGGGCTTTGGGTGTAATACAATTGTTGAAAGCCAAAACCAATTAGGAAAATGGAAATTGTGTTTGGTAAAAACTCTTTGCAAAGGGAAATTGATTCAAATAGTGATTGGCAAAAAAAAAAAATCAATGGCCTTTAGGTATATATATATTTTTTTTATCAACTTGGTTTATTAAAAGATGACCCAAACCCTTTATCGGAGCTAGCAAAAGGCTACAGTTGCCACTGAGCCAAATTTGGCGCCATTGGCCGTCAACCGAGGTTCTCCGACCTCGGGCGAGGGTCACCGAAAGTCACAAGACCCAAGCAGCGGTCACCCAAATTCGTGCGACCTCTAGCAAGGGTCGCCTGGGTCACGTGACCCTCGCCATCCCTTCACCAATCACTCACATGAAGAAGATGAATAGTTAAAAAGAGAGGCAAATTCTGGAAACTAAAGAATTAGTGAGGATGGTTGTGGAATGAAAAAATATTTTATCCTAGTTTTAGTGTTCCATAAATGTTGCTTCGCCAGACTGGGAGTAGCATTAGGCTTCCAGCATTTCCAATACTAGCATTTTGTCAAAAGCTGTTTCAAAATGGTTGCCAAACACTCCAGTATTTTTCAAGGGACTTTGAAAGCTGAAAGCCCATCAGGATAGTTGAACCAAATACACTTTAAATTGGCCAAATTAAAATGTTAAAGACTGAATTGATAGAATTCTAATAGGTTTATAACTTTTTTAGTAATTTTTCCAGTGATTTTGAGGAGAAATTCTTTAAGCTAAATATGCTAATGGTGATGGTTAGTGTTTTAGGTTTGAAGATCTTGATACGATTTAAGTTACTACTGCATCCGGAGAAAAGAATTTGATATCAACAAGGAAAGGGGGTTTCTTAGTTTTAATAATCTCTCATATGATTATTGACCGCTTTGACTCTGGAGATCTTTTTTTTTTATTTACTAGTGAAAGCCATTCTTTAGGTTCAGTACCATCATTTTAGTGAAAGAAGTTTCTAAAGCTGAAAATCCTACCTTCTACTTCTTGGGAGAATTACCAAAAAATATATATATATATTACAATAATGACAATTCAATCTTAATTTATTTTTTTGTCAATTTAAAACATTTTGCATTTGTAACAATTCAGTTTTTCCAGTTAGTTTTGACTAGCCGACGCCGATGTGGACGTTAATCAACTGCCCAACGTTGATGTAAATAATTTTTTAAAACGAATTTTTTCAAATTTCTTTTTAAAATTTTGGTTGGCAGGAAGAAGGAAGAAGGAGCTAAAAAAAGAGAAAAAATAAAAGAAAAAAAAATTAATAGAAAATCAAAAAAATAATATAATTAAAAAATTGTCAACGTCGGTGCCGACTAATCAAAATTGACCAGATGGACTGAATTTGCACAAATAATAATAATAATAATAATAATAAAAGCTTAAAACTAAATTGGTACAATTATAATAGATTTAGGATTTTTTTGGTAATTTTTCCTCTACTTTTTACACAAGGCAATTATGCTAGCGAAGAAATCCTCTAATGAACAGTTAAAAGTTATGTAGGGAAGCATGATATAGGCCAACAGAAACTTATTATCCTGTTGTTATTTCATGGATCAAAGCGAATTTACTTGGATTAGTTCTGGACCACAGACTGATGATTTGGATTCCATTTCTCAGCGTCAAAAGCGTGGCTACTAAGGATGAGTCTTCTTTCCAAGAATCCTCTCAGAAGATAAATAACGTGACAAATCAAATTAGAGATTGATAATAGTATATATTAAAAGCAACGTGCGAAGACCCAGGATAAAAAAACCAAAAACATATTAATATTACTATTATCTTCTCCATCTAAAGTCAAAAACATTCCAGATCAAGAAAATATCAATTCAGCTTTCCTAAAGTCGTTCTTCGATTAAGCTTCTTCCCAACTTCCATGAAACCCTGAAGACCGCTAGCTTCTTAGAAGTCATGCTACGCACGTATGTAAAGATCCGTACAACACAAGTTCGATGGACATAAATGGACGGAAACTCCACCTTGTCGTTGAAAATCCAATTGTCCTCCTCCCACGGGCGCCATCAACATTTGCACACATTTCTTCATTAATCTCCCCATTCTACTCGTGCATATCATTGTAAATCATGTCTCACCCCTGACCGGGAGATTTACGTAGGATTTTCGAGAACCTCGACAAGAATGGCAATGGCCAGGTGAGCCTCGAGAAGCTCAATTGGCTGTTCGAGAAAAATGGTGTCCATCACCGTGTGGGCGAGCTCGAATCATCAATGGGAAAACTGAACCTTGACATTGACGAATTCTAGTACGTTTACGACTATATCGTCGGAAGGAACCACAAGGAGCGGTTGATTAGAATTGCCGCAGGGCAATGAAGGAGACTGCAATCAAGAGACTGACCTTGACCTCGAGGAGGCGTTCAAAGAGTTCGCTTCAATGACTATGGTTTCATATCCTGCGAGGATCTCCGGAGCGTCCCCTCGAGACTAGGGTTATGGGACCAGAGAAGTGGGAGAGACTACAATAGCATCATTTGCGCATACCATACTAATAGCGATGGGAGGCTCGATTTTAAGGAATTTAAGCATGATGTCGATCGCAATTTCTTATTTACAAGAACAAGATACGTCTTGAGTTGGATTTGCTTTCATACATCTTATTGGCTCTATATACCATTATAGCTCAATTATTTTATGTAGCTTTTACCGTTATTCATCTCTTGCTAATGTAGCTCTCTCTCTCTCTCTCTCTCTCGTGCTATTCTTCTGGCTAGTATTTTGGCCATCTCTATATTCCTATTGTCAATTCTGTTTCTAGTTTGAAATATGCGAGGCTAATATTACATGAACCGGATACCAGTGAGTCCAACGCAAAATTTTCATTCAACAATGTTAGTCCTCGCGCACACACGTCCCTAATTTTACATTCTACACTTTTAAACATTTCCAAGTGGTATTCAAGAGATGAACACGGCTAAATTTGGAAAGAGGAAGTGAGATGAAATTTTCACATTTATCTTAGATAGACATGCCTATCGTAAATGCATCACGTTTGTGCTTGAGAATGAAGAGAATCAGATTATACTACAGTGTTTTCAAGGAGTGATTTTAAAGAAAGTGGCTAACCAATAGAGTGAGCATAGTTTTGAAATAGAACCAAGAACTAGTTCCCATCCATCCGATTGTAGGGTATGCAAGATAGATTTCATGTTCTAAAAATTGGCAAACTGGTGTCGACAAGTAGGTTCCAAGTAATAAGTCTTTGTATTTTTTCTTATTTTATATCTCCACACAATCCTATAGTATTCTATGACATTCAATGATATGTGTGTAATTTGGAAATACTAATATGAGTTTCTATCTTCAACGATATCCATAATTGAGTTTTTACTTTGTTGATATTTCATATTTTTCATTTATCTAAATATAATTTATGGTTAGTGGATTGTAACAGCATATAGTGGTCATGAAAGATGATAATTTACTACAATCGTTCAATTAAAAATATAGATAAAACTTGTGACAGGTTAAATTCCAAATTCTATAATATGCATGGTAGGTTCCAAGATCCATTTGGAACTTGGATTAATCCATAAACTGCTAACTTCTACTTACTAGGGCCAATTAAACTACCCACTCAAATGAATAGAATGACCAATTTATATTTTTGTATTCAAAAAGGGTGCTTTAATGAACCTTTTTTTTTTTTTTTTTTTTTTTGGTTGGGTCATAAGGGTGTTTTAATGAAATTGATGGATGCCAAATCCAAAATTCTCTTTATATAGTGTACATAAAGCTCCGTGTGAGTATCAACTGACTCAATTGCTCACAAACAACAAATGAGCTCAAATGTATACCTTTGGTCCCAGCAATAATTGTTTGCTTTATCGCCAGGGCCTTAATTAATCCTGGGGGGACAAAAGAGACAAAATATGTTCGTGCCGGTGCCACCTATTTGTGTAATGAAATGGCGACAGAATGTTGGAAGTGTTGTAAGTTTTACGGTCATCAACCTTCAATTGAATTTCAGCTCAATCTGGCTCCAAGCAAGAATAATTGAGAAGCTGCCATACACGCAAACAATCATTTAATTATCCATCTTTTCACCAAGAAAGGACAAAAATTCTAGGTAGGCCATTCAACATACATGAACTGGATATCATGTGATGAAAGTCCATCAGGTAGTTTTATATATAAATTTTGTAAATCAGTGTTAGTACATCTTTACTTAGCTCAGCCTAGTCTTGAGAACTCTCAAGCAATGCCCTTTAGCATCTTTGTAAAGTAAGCTTATCGTGGTTGAGGGTTTGCAAATGGACTTTTGGAATATGATTAACTTAATTACCATCTTAAATGGTGTCTAGAGAGCCAAATCATATAGACATTTAGGGAAAAAAAGGGGGAACAAGTCGCATCTCATTAAATAGAAAGTGAGGGCACCATGTTTTCAAATATTTAAACAGACTTTGATTAATGATAGGGAGATGTTTACAGTAAATGAGATACTTTTTTTGATACGTGACGGATGATCTTAACCCATTGATCCATTGAAAACACAAACCAAGTGCGCAGGTGCGGACCCTCTATTTGCATGTCAACTAACGTTGACAAATTTCAAAGATAGGCCAAATGCCTAATCATATTTCAAATAGAAAAGCCAATTTTAGAAGACGATTATGAGACGGTTATGACCCGGACAAGAGCAAATTAAAGTGATCTCGTCAAACATCATGTTCTGTGCACATTTGTTCAAGAAATTATAAAAGATGAAACGGGCGTGGGCGTTAAGTATTATAAGACCCTCAAACAGTAGAAATGTAATATCCATCTACAATTTTTTTCAAGTCTTCTGCATGTTAGTCGCATCAAAGTTCAATGACCAAATATAATAAATTATTGGGTTGGTAAGTGGAAATCAAATAAACTGATTAGTCCAAATTTAGTGATATGTTTGAAAAAATCAAATTGCAATACACCCTACATGAAAATAAGAAAAAGGTTTGATAATCCCAAATGTAAAAACCCCAAACTACCTATAGTCTCTTCCACAAGCATTTGGTTTGTCTAAAAATTCCTGAACAGTGCTCAAATTTCACCTAAATCATAATATAGATGAATATCATGACCAATTTCAGCATAGATAGTACATTCTTATAAAAGAGAAAGCATATTAGAACCTATAAAAGCCATTATTACATCCGTCAAGCATTTATTGAGTAAGACCAAGCGGCTGTCGTGACATTGCATGCGCACTTTGCTTCACTAAAAGCTCACTTTGAATCTGACAACACTTCAAATTGCATCCCTGAATAAGAAAAAAGGCAATGAGATCTATCAACAAATCAGGCAAAAAAGTTCTCTGAAACTCAAATTACTAGCTGTTAGTAACAAAAAAGTATAAACTCACCCACCAATTTTATTCGTCCTTCAAATTAAACACCTTTCCAAAAAATGCGTGACATATCTTTACCACAAGCCTTACGTCCTTTTCAACGAGTTCTGAATATGTAGGGTGTTTTCTTACTTTATCCATGTTGACCATGATTAAGGACAAGGCAGCCTCAAGCAGATGCTTCGCATTGTGCTGGTGCGCAAAGGCATAGTTTGTGATCGCGTTATCCCACTTTAATTTGGAAATCAAGATCATCTCACAATAAGCTTTGAGGTGCTCCACTTGGTACTTTTCAGCCAATACTAAAAGCTCATAAGCCATTTGTTCATCAAGCAATGCTTCAACAGAAAGACAGTGGACAAATGCTCGGAGGGCATCATACGATGCATCATTTATATTAATAATGCCGCTTCGGCTTTCTTCCATCTCATTCTCGAGCATTGCTTTAAATACTGCAGACTGGCTAGCCTGATTGTAAATACAAAATCAAAGAGGACTCAGCAACGAAATTTTGCAGTGGGAAAACTCCATAGTTTGATAGGAAATGTTTATGCATCACATCAGTTTGCTCAATTAAAGTAACTCTGGATATAAATTTTGTAACCATTCAAGCAAAGCTTCTAAAACATCTCCTTGCTATCATTATCAAACAACAATATGAAAACTATGTGTGCTCATAAGTCCCCTACGCCAAGGGAAAGACCATAACTCCAGCTTGTGTAATGTTTTGAGTTTATACTCCAATGAAATGTACATGGCAGCAAGCAAAATGCATATCCGGTGGCTCAAGCATCGCTTAAACCAAATTTTGTGAAAGAGTCATGATGAATGAAGTATACAAAAACTCAATTATTAAACATATTAATTCAAATAGAGATTAAGGCAGAGAATAATTTTTTATCATAAATAGTTTTTTTTGATTCTGTTCCTAGGAATAATTTCTGAGTTTTTGAAGATGCTTAGTAACTATTTAAAACTTCTATTTTCAATATAGAAATGTGTATGCTAGAATTTTTAAATTTTTTGTTTCTTTTAATTTTTTAATATTTTTATTAGCTTTTTTTCTTTTTTTCTTTTTTTTTTTTTCCCTTTCCTCTCTCTTCTTCTTCCTCCTTCGCCCAAATCTAGCGAGGCCAAGCTCGCCTAGCCATAGGCAAAGCTTGGCCTCATCGGGCCACCACAACGCTAACCTATCAGTGGCTCGACAAGGCCGAGCCTCACCAGTCGCAGTGGCCCAACAAGCTAGACCTCGCCAGATTTGGGCGAGGTCGACCTCGCCTAGCCAAGGCGAGGCTGAGCCTCACCCAACCACAACGAGGCTCTCAGCCTCGCCGAAGGAGAGCGATGCTCCAACAAGGTTGCCAACCGTCATCTAACTGATTGCTAGCCATGGCCAAGGCTGACGACCAGCCAAAAAGAAGAAGCAAAAGAAGAGGACGAAAGAGAAGAAAAGAGAAAAGGAAAAGGAAAAGAAAAACTTATGACTTAATTCTAGGAATTATTTTCAGGAACAGGAAATAACTTTTTTCTATTTTTTAATTCTGTTCCAAATCTATTCCCGAGAACAAAAATTTTACCACGGATTTCTGGTCTTTTTTTGTTCCGGATAAAAAATAAAAATAGAACCAGTTGTTCCGATTGTTCCAGAGATGGTTACCAAATAGGGCCTAACATTCCACTCAACTCAAAAAAGCCATGTTCCAGGCAAATAAAACTGAGAATCTCTCTAATTTAGAAATCCAGTCCAAGCAAACAATCCGTACTTCTAATGCCTGAATAGATGAAAGCTAATAAAAAAGCTTCAAAACCAACCTAAGAGAGAGTTTAAAATCAGACTAGGAAGTAAAAGACATAATTTGTCGGTGGAAATGTCTTATATAGGTGCATCTTTAGTAGCATGCAGTACCAAAAGTAAATGCAACCTCCATTATCACCATATATATCCGACAACAAACATATAAAGTTGCAGAACTTTACAGCAAGTCTTTATTAGATAAAGAGTCGCAGAAGTTCACGTGAGTTGATAATGCTGATTATATACGCTCAACAACTATTTAATCCACCTAAGCTTCAGCATTACATATTGTAAACTCAAGTAAACATAAGTTTAGGCTCAAGAAGAGAGAAGACAGAGACCACTCCAAGCAAATATTGAGGCCAAAAGCGAAAGAAGAAAGCGGTCTAACATCGTTTGTTTAAGGCTGGATCAACAAAAGATTGATCATCAAATGCTTATGTTTAGAACTCATGGTGATTTAATCAGGACTTGTCTGAGGCGGAAACAAGCAATCTAACAGAACTTGTTTGGTAGCGGCCTGCTTGATAAAACTATAGTGGACAAAAAGGCATAAATCTGAGATGAATAATTGTTGTTTCTTTTTTACTTGGTTAGCTTTTCTCCGGTACACAACAATTAGGATGGTCATAGTGTGAATCATTTACATGACCCCACACTCTATCCAAGCATGTCTGAAGAGAATTCTTGCAGCAAGCACAGTCATTTACGATAGGAAGTTTGTTATATTACAGGGTTGCCAATTCTAAAGCGGCTGCTTTCTACTTGATATCCTCATGCATAAGAAAATATGAAGGCTTTTAGTATGTCACCAACTCAATCTCACAAGCAGGAGATACCAACAGGACTTCATTCAGCTATAAATAATACTTGTATGACAGCATGAAAGTTCAAGATGGTGAGCTAGTTAAAGGTGTCATATAGGCCTCCTCTGAGGCACTGGAAGCATCATATTAAGCAAGCCCTAACTCATTATCATCAGGTCATATTACTTTGGGGGAACTCTTTGCTTTCAGACTGAAACTACTGCTTTGTCACAGACTTCAAGTGGCAAGCCAAATAGCTATAGCTGTCAACTAGAAATCCATGGCGCCACTGTGTCAGCACACCATGTCAATGTCAAGTTACCAAATTCTCATGAACACATAAAACTCATCTTAAAAGTCAAATTGCCAATTCTCCAGAGGTCTCCATTTCTGAGATCTATTTGCACAAGCCACCATTACAGTTGCCTTTTCTCAATAACAGTTGTGTGTAGGCATGCCCAAAAGGACCAAAGGAAGATAAAACTTCTAAAGAAATCCTCTATGAGCATTGCTCTTTCCCCCTCTTATAACTCCTACTGCCTCAACTAAAATGAAAGATGTGAGAAATCTTAAGAGCTCGAACCAGACAATTAAATTTTATAACACTCTGACCAACCCCATTTTCAGACCATCCATGTCCACTATAAGCTCTCCCAAAAGAGTATCTTTGCTTCCATTTCTCGCATCACTCAGGCATCAATTTGCATACAAGTGCCTCAAATTTACATAAATCAAGACTACCGAACAAGAGTTCAGTAAACAGTGGTCTCCGCACCTGCATTGTCCAATGACTGAAAGAAAACTCATAAATGATGTGTTCCCGTATCTAATCTACCCCTTTTCTAACCTAACTGACCACCTATTTACCATCGAGACACAATTTATCACCAACCTAGGAGACACGCCGACTATTAGAACTGGGAGCACAGAACAGAACATTTGAATCCACCGACAAATTAACTACAAACAGATTGAAGCTTAATATCTCTTCTGAAATTCCCAAATTCAATCAAATCCAAAATTCAAACCAAAGAAAAACTAGCAACCAAATCAACGAACCGGGAAAAAAGCAATGCTCACCAGAATGGTCTTGTGAGCTGGCACCAGCATTGACAGGCCTCTGTTGGAACCATCCACGGCGGTGACCAAGATGACATCGGTGAACTCAGGGCCATGGGAGTGACCATTGAGGTGGTGGTGGTGGTCGGTCGGCGAGCATGATCTCAAGAAGGCGACCTCAGCCTTCAAATCCTGGATCTCTCGCTCGAGCTCTTCCACGGTCTCGCTCGCCTCCTCATAGCACTCCTTGCACATGCTGGTGTCACCCATGACGTGCTCCTCTAATATGCACCACATGGACTTGGCCTCCTCCTGGTGCTCCTACCTTGCGCTCAGTCACTGCATTTGTCGAGTGAGAGAGCTAATTTGTCAGCAAAACCTCTTCACTTCTATTTCTCGTACTCGGGATCGGATGCATGTAAAAACACGTAAATAATTATAACTTGGGAAATAATATTTACTTAGCTAAAAAGGATTCTCTACATTTTATTTGATTAATTTAGCTTTAAAACTCATCCACGAGGCAAGCACATAGTGATTAAAACATGAGGGTTATGGCAATCGATTTAATTTATAATATAATAGATAAAGGTCGTAAGAATATATCGTTTACTTATGTTTTACTTAATTTAAATAAATTTCAATAAGTATAATTATTAGTTTTTTTTTTTTTTTTATGACCCTGAGAACCCCCGCACGGCTGGCAGCCAGAAATAAACCACTAGGGCGACACGTGCTAGCCACCACACACGTGCTACCGAGTAAGTTACCAAGCGTCTCAAAGCCAGCCCTCCTGCAACTTGCGTTGTACGAGCTTCGAACACTAGACCTCCTCGATGGAAGTCTAGCACCTACCCAGCTGAGCCAGGTGGGTGGAGTATAATTATTAGTTAATCATTGAAAAAATAAGAGATATATCTCACTAGAGAAAATTGAAGATAAACAAATTTAGAACTCATCTTATTACTAAAACATTTATTGATAGATTTAATTATGGCTTATTTGATTATCGAACAAGTCGTACTTAAATAAACTTATTCTTATTGATGAAGGAAGCAATGGCTAAAAATAAATATAAGACCATTAGAATGACTCTCTCTTTTTCTTTTTCTTTTTCAATAAGGAATTATCTTAAGCATATTGGGTGGAGGATGAGAAATGCTATGATTTTGTGAGAGTGCGCGGCATGATGCCGCACATATTCGAAAGGGAATGACTGAAAAACTGCGAAAAATCACAGGGGAGCTAAAGAAATGGAGTAAGAAGTTTTCAAATGCTGCCCAACAAATAGATGCACTTAAGAATCACCTTATGGAGCCCACATACAGTAGAATAGAACCCAAAAACAGAGAAGAATTCCAAGCCATCACTGAAAAAATTTCAAAATTTTGAAGACAAGAAGATATGTACCGGAGCATTAGATCGGGGATAAACAGGCTGAAATGGGGAGGACTTTCATGTGACAACCATTCAAAGAAGGCAGAGAAATAAGATCACAATGTTAATGCTGGAAAATGGCACGGAGTGCTGTGAGCCTACTGTTTTCAAACAGAATGCAGTGAATTTCTATCGGACTTTACACACAACCACGAGACATGGGAATTTCCAACCAGTGTTGGATCAATCTCTGCATATCTTTCAAGACACCACAAATGAAGCACTGCCTGCCCCAGTTACATTGGAAGAGGTAAAACAAGCTGTTTCCAAAATTGCGCCTACGAAGGCTCCAGATCCAGGCGGACTAAATGGCCAACTTTTCCAGCATCACCGGGCTGAATTTCAGCAAGACATTTCAGATGATCAGAAACTTTTTCGAGACAGGTAACCTAGACCTGGCCTTAAATATGACTCACAGCTCCCTCATTCCAAAAGTTCCAAACCCTAAGAATATGAGTCAATTTAGACTGATTAGCCTTTGTAATGTCCACTACAAAATTATTGCTAAGGTCGTAGCTAGCCGTCTCAAACCCTGGCTTCCCAAATTGATTGCAACTGAACAGAGTGCCTTTCTTAGTGGATGTCAGATCCAAGACAACATTCTAATTGTTCAGGAGGTATTGCATCAGCTAAGGGTAAGGAAAAGGAACAAGAGATTTCAGGCTGCTTTCAAAATCAACATGCAAAAGCCTACGACAGAGGTTAAACAACCTCTTTAAGGAAACTACTGTTAGAGAATTACTAGCCATTCCAATCACCTCGAACCCACGAAAGGATTAACTGATTTGGCTTGGTCATAAAACAGGCCAATACTCGGTCGAGAATGCCTATCACAGATCCCTCCCTACAAACAAACCAGGCACACACCATAAACCAAGCATCCAGCTCATACCAGCCACCAAAAACCCTTCCTTTAAGGTGCAAACATACCCAAAAATCAGAACTTTCATGCGGAGCTTATGTCAGAAGGCACTCCCTAACCCGTGAAAATCTATTCAAGGCCTTACCTCACCCGCTATGCCCGCTGTAACTTCAAGAATCGAAGAATGGCTACTGGAAGTAATGGAGCGAAAAGACAACCGACCGACCGACCTGGGAGATTATGGCTCGTGTCTTGCGGGAGATATGGAAATCACGGAACGCACCCGACTTCGGTGGAACCCAACGGAAAATTCGAAGAGGAAAGAGAAGGAAATCGAACCTGCCCGGCGGACACCGCCTAAAGATGCCGCCTTTAAGCTGAATGTCGGTGGGCCTGTCGTCCAGGGTGAGCCGGGAGGTGCAATTGCCGGTGTACTTCGGGATTCAAGAGGGATCGTTGTCGATGGGTTTTGCGAAATTGGTGATTTCTGCCACGGCCGTAGAAGCTGACGCCCAGCTCTTCGCGAAGGACTCTCTCTCTCTCTCCCTCTCTCCTGGCGCTCCCTGATCTGTGCGCGGGAACTGAAAGCGGCGAACCCCCCTGATCTCCACGCTGAACGATCTCGGTGATAGCCTATCGGTTGTTGGGCTTGTTTAAGGGCATTCATCCAAGCCCAAGCCCGTGGCGTGTCCAGACCGTCACAGAAGATTGCGTGAGAAAGTCTGGCCCAATTCAAAAGTGCTTTGCTGGCCCCGCCGTCCGAGAGAACCAAGCCAGGTGACCCCCTTTGATGTTATAATATGGGATAAATGCATTAGAAATCCTAAAACTTATCATAAAAACGTAATTAAATTTTAAAATTTTCAAAAAATACAATTAAGTCCTAAAACTTATTACGAAAATTCAATAAAGTCCTAAAACTTTCATAAAACTTATTTCGAAAGTGTAACCAAATCCTAAAACTTTCTAAAAGTACAATCAATGGAAGAACTTAGATTGAACAATTTTAATAAGTTTTAGGACTTAATTGCACTTTTTGAAAGTTTTAGGACTTAATTGCATTTTCATAACAAATTTTAGAACTCCCAATGCATTTATCCCTTATAATATTGAACATCTTTGTTTTAACCATGGGACTTAATGAATGAAGTATCTTTTACGACTAAAAAAACGTAAATATGGATAGACATTATTCACAAATCACATTGCTTATGATTTAAAGAATGGGTCATTTTAAGTAATAAATATGAAGCAACAAAGATATTTGATTGATTTTACAAATAAATTGAGTAAAAAAAGATACATGTTCGTATCGGTAAGTAGCTTGTATTTTGTTTCGAATTAATTGGAAGTGAAAATATATGGGGTTCTTTAAAGAAAAATAATGATAATAATAATAACTCAGTGATTTTTAGGAACAAATATTACCTTTAGTTTACAGCAAGATTAGATAAACAGAAGAGGTGCAATGAAATATGGTAGAAACAAATAAATAAAAAAGTAAGTTCGGGCTTCTTTCACTATTTACTTGATCTGGTCAAGAATCTTTCGTGAAGAAGGTGCACGAGTCTTAAGGGCAATTTAGACCGTGTAAATTTTCAAGAATCTTTTTGGCTGTGAATACGTACTTTCCTAATTGACTACCATTAAATGTAAAAGATTTTCTTAGCAAGAAAAGGTAAATCGTGACTGACCAAAAAAGAAAGGTAAATCATTGGGCAGCTCAAGTTTACGATTAGGTGACCGAATTGTAACTTTAATATCTCGTCATACTATTCAATATTTTGCATCCATGCACCTCAATTGGAACCTTGATCGATTTTATGAGCAAACTACTCATTTCACATACAAGTGGCAAATTTTTTTAACACAGGGTTATGGGACGCTTCACAGGAATACCACATTAATATTTTGCCTGAGAATTTAGACTCTGATCAAAGTACAATAATTGCAAAAAAGAAAAAAGAAAACTTCCAAATATAAAATGGCTGAAATTAATTTTTAGTGACCCATTGGGAAATCACTAAAAGTTTGATTCAATTGTAAGAGTTTGCCTTTTCTTTTTTCTTTTTTTTTTTGGTAACCGAAAATCCGCCGGAGCATGCCCTTTCACTTACGCTAGTCGAGGTTTCGCGGGCCTTTGCGATGGAGGCCCTACAGAGACTATAACTCGGGGGAAGTTGGCCCAATAATCCACCTTGGCCCGGCAACCCACCGCTAGGACCTCCACTTAAATCACTAGCAAGGTGGGGATTCAAACTCTCGATCGCACTGAAGCAGGAGAAAACGAATACCAACGTGGCTGCTCATGGGTGAGTTTGCCTATTCATTGGTCTTTTATGGATTAGAAACTTATTTTTGCATAAGTTTAAGGGGTTGTAAAATATGTGCACAATATATACCTAGCACATAGCTCAGCACCTCTCCTTCATCTCCTGTGTAAATTTGCAATTTCACACGAGTATAAGATATAGTCATAACAAAGAGGTGATAATCGAAGAGCAATTAATGATTGATAGACATATCACATACAACGATCAAATTACGACATAGTGGTCGACGTGACTAATTATTAAATTAAGTTTGTTCTGGCCTCATTAATCAATAGAAAAGGATAACTTAAATAATTTTTACCAAAAATTCTCAAATTAGATAAGCATCTACACGTCACAGATTCACAACTAAATGAACAAGTTCCACATGTCCATAGCTCAGGCTGTTGGAGCGTGGGGTGTCCTATGTTGTTTTAATCAGGCTTAGCTGGGACACGTTTGTTGCTTTATGCTTACCGTTAAGACACTCCCAAATTGTTCTTTAGGATAGGGAATTAGTCCAGAGGATTAAAAGGTGTTGCGTGATGTTGTCATTTCGAATTTTGCTTCTGGACATACTTTTCGTCAGGTCTCATCTGCACAGAAGTGTGAGGAAATAGTTCATGTGACTCAAATGGGATTAAAGTGCGGTTAAACGATCTGTGGCTTTGCCTGGTTAGAGTCTAATACATGGAAAGAACTTAAGGCTGTAATTATGTGATACTCTCCCAGGGTAACATGGTGCTTATAGTCTCATCTCATATGCTTATTTGCTTTATTGTAGATGTTGAGAGAACCGATAGTTGGAGCTTCAGATTTTCATGTGTCCGAGCGGCTTCATGTTCTCCTGTGGTTCATCACGCTCTTGAAAAAGGTCGCAATGAGCACTCACCCATCGCAGTAGCACTGTGTTGGAGCACGACTTCCAGTCATTGAGTGATGAAGGCATTATGTTATAGGATAATACATCCAAAATACCCGGCACTTCATCCCAGAGATATTGATGATACGAAAGTTAGGGTTTTTGTGCCATCAAATCTAGTCATTATCTATTGTCGCTTTACATCTAAATCCTACGATGCTTATACCATGTTTTCAAATGTGCGAACTGTGTTTCCAGATGTGTAAACAAGTTCAATTGCAATTAATTATATTTTATGTGTCCGATGCATTTTTTTTTTTGGTCAGTTCTACTCTATATCTATTCTACACTCACTTTCAGACTTTTGCCCTGCCTATTGCAGAGCGTGGGCGTCGAAACCCACTCCTGAAACTTGCGCGTCCCCACCCATCCCTCCCTGAGAAGGTGGAGGTTTGAACCCCTCACCTCCCCCTTCCATGTTGGAAGGGTGGCCACTTGGGCAAATCCAAATGGTTGTGTCCGATGCATAAACGAGTGAAATGCATCATCTCTCTTGACTTTGCTGAATGTGTCCTAAATGTTACTCACATCAAATTCCAATGACAGGACGAAGTTTCCTAGGTTTGGTGTTTGGCTAAAATATCTAAGACCGAAATAGCCATAAAGCAAACAATTATTACTAGCACCAAATGTATGCATTCGAGCTCATTTGTTGTATGTGAGCAATTGAATCAATTGACTCTCGCGTAGAGCTCTATACTAGAGACATAGGGAACTTTTGGATTTGGCGTCCACCATGAAGTTTATTAGAACACTCTTAAAATTCCATGATCCTTATAATACTAAAATCCAAATCGGTCATTTCATGCATTTGAGGGGGGTGGGGTTAGTCACTTTTTCTAAAATCACTCCCCGAAAAATAACAGTATAATATGATTCTCTTCATTCTCAGGCACAAACGTAATGCCTATACGACAGGCTTGTCTACCTAAGACAAAGGTCACTTTCATCTCACTTTCTCTTTCCAAATTTACACCATGTTGATCTATTGAATATCACTCGGAAATGTATAAAACTGTAGACTTTAAAGCTAGGCACGTGTGTACGCGAGGACTAATATTGTTGAATGGAAAAATATGTGCTGGACTCGCCCGCATCTATTAGCCTTGAATATCTCGAAGTAGAAATTGTAATGAACACCGACACTCTCTAGGAGTTTTCGTGTCGTGTTCGACAGTCGCATACGTGTTTGACCCACAATCAACAAGTGTGGAAAAATCCGACGTGTGGTCAACTCTCTCCAACACGTGAGTCTGGAATTCTAACACACGATTTTGACACGCATGGAGTCAATTTTAAAAACTTTCAATACTTAAGGGGCCAAATATAAATATACAAAAAAAAAAAAAAAAAAGAGTTTGGGCCGATGGTTGGGTGTTGCTACCACTACCATCGTTGGAGGGTTCCAACGAGGTGGCGGAGGTGGGGGGCGACTCTTGCCGGCCAGGCAAGAGCTGGCAAGGCTTGCCTAAATCTAGGTGATGCCTCGACTTGAGGCCCAGGTGAGGCTCGCCCAAATCTAGGCCACCATGCCCTCTCTTGAGCCTGGCGAGGATCGCCGGCCCTTCCGTGGGGCCAGCAAGGCCTCACTTGGTGTTGGAGAGGCTCGCCGGCCATAGGCAAGGGCTCACCCAAATCTAGGAGAGTCTTGCCCAGGCCTCACCTGGGCCGGCAAGGGTCACCCCCCATCCACCACCTAGGGCCTACGAGGTCGCCGGCACCCTCCAACGGCAGCTAGGCACGTCGCTGGCGGGGGCAACGGTAGCAACAGCAGCATGCCTAGCTAGACCTGTGCCTCTCTTCTTCTTCTTTTTTTCAGTTTTGTTTTTTAGAAATTTTTTAGCTTTTTTAAAAGTTTTTTGCTATGAAAAGAGTAATAAAAAATACCACATATGATAAATAAATAAATTTAAAAATACCACTTCAGCATTTTCCTTTAAACAATATTTTTTTTCTCCCAGAATTTATGTATTATTATAATGGAATGTAGTTAAATTGATCAAATTAAAATAATGATTGATATTAACAAATATTGAGATGGCCAAAACACTGGCGAGAAGAATAGCACAAGAGAGAGCTAAATAATTGAATTGGCGAGTCGTGTCACATATCTGTGTTCGTGCTACATATAGGAATATAGAGACGGCCAAAACACTGGCGAGAAGAATAGCACAAGAGAGAGCTAAATTAGAGAGAGAGAGAGAGAGAGAGAGAGAGAGAGAGAGAGATGGTAGAAGCAAATAAAAGAATGGAGCTATAAATGTATATAGAACCAGTAAGACGGATGAAAGCAAATCTGAGTCAAGACTTATCATGTTCTTGAATATACAATCAAGAAATTGTAATCAACATCATGCTCTTGAATTCCTCAAAATCCAGCCTCCCATCGCTATTAGTATCGTACGCCCGGATCATGCTATTGCAGTCTCTCCCGCTTCTCTCGTCCCACAACCCTAGTCTTGAGAGGACGCTCTGGAGCTCCTCGGAAGAAATGAAGCCGTCATCGTTCAAATCGAACACTTTGAACGCCTCTGCGAGGTCGGTCTCTTGATCGCCGTCTCCTTCATTGCCCTCCGGCGATTCTAATCTGCCGCTTCTTGTGGTTCCTTCCGACGATATGGAGTCGTAAAAGTACAAGAACTCGTCAAAGTCGAGGCTCGGTTTCCCTATAGACAATTCGAGCTCATCCATGCCGTAATGGACACCGATTTTCTCGAGCAACCAATTGAGCTCCTCGAGGCTCACCTGGCCATCGCCGTTCCTGTCGAGGTTCTCGAAAATCCGACGCAAGTCTCTGGTTCCGAGACGAGACATAATATGCAATGCTGGATTTGTACGTGCAGATTGGGGAAACTAATGAAGAAATATGCGTAAAATGCTAATGGCGCCGGTGGGAGGAGGACAATTTGAATTCGGGGCCTTCTTGGTGGAGCTTCCTTCTGTTTATATAATGCAGGGCGCACGTCGCATGACTTTGAAGGAGCTTGTGGTTTTTAGGGTTTCGTGGAAGTTGGGAAGAAGCTTCGTCGAAGAAGGACGTTACGAAAGCTGACTTGATTTTTTCTTGATCTGGAACCCTCTTTGACTTTAGATAGAGGATATAATAGTAACGTTGATATGTTTTTGGGTGTTTTTCTTTCTTGGGTCTTCGCACGGCGCACGCTATCATTAATATATACTATTTTTATTCTCTAATTTGATTAATCACGTCACACCATCTATCTTCCGAGATGATTCATGGAAGGAAGGCTCGTCCTTCGTTGCCGCGCTTTTGACTCTGAAAAACGTGATCCAAGTCACGGGTCTAAAGGTCTAGAACTAGTCCCAGTAAATTCTGCCGTGCTCCTTCATGGTGTTTTGATTGGTTTCGTGGGTCACGCTCGCGTCTTTGCCGGGTTCGTTCTTTCAATGGATTGGAACGTTGATTGGCACGTTCGTTCGGACGAAGCAGGAATCAAATTATGCAGGAAGGGATGGATGGTCTTTGGGAATTGCTATGTACAGATCTGGTCGGGAAATTTCGGGAATCTCTATGTTTTCTTGGTTTTGTACGTATGCCGCGCTTATTTGAGACGCAGGAAGATGAGACTTGCACGCGCCGCTCCGGCCCGATTTGTGTGGGGGAGATTAATCGAGTTGACATTTTTGCCAATTGGTGATTGTGACATCCATTAACAACAATCTTTGACCGCGGCGAATGCGTTGAGGATAACTACGTGAAGGAACGGTCAGCTTCCTACAGAATCTTCCATGTAGCCTAAATCGAATCTCTCTCTCTCCATGCGTGTGAAAGAATATCTACCACATTTTGTGTAATGATTATAGTGATTTTTCATGTTTTCGTTGGCGGACTGATGAAATTAACGAATGTTTGTCTTAAACCCAACAATTTCCATATTATTCGAACTCTATGGAGAAAATTGTACAGCAAGTCTTAAATCTTATACACCGAATACAAGCAGATCCCAACATTTTCGACCGATTCAATTAAGTTCTATATTTTTACTAAAAAATACAATCAAATTCTAAAACTTTCAATATTTCAATTGAATCCTAAACATTAGTTCGAAAATGAAATTAAGGCTCAATATTTATGTTCAAGGTGCAATTTAAGGTCGTCATTTACGCAACTTCTAAGTTACACCTAGTCCAATTGAAGTCCACTTCATCAAAAGGACTTGATTACACCTTTAAAAAAAAGGTTGAGGGCTTATTTGAGTCAACGAAAAGTTTAAAATCCGATTGTAATGTGCATATAAAATTAAGAACTTCCGATGCACTTGTGATAAAGAATGTAAAACATTTTAATATTTGGTACTTACATATTTTAGCACTTGTTTTTATGTTTTATCAAATTAGCCCTAGGCAATTCCTTCCTTGCTTATCCTCTCAAGTGATTATTGAGTTGGATTAATTTTTCAAGTCAATATTTTATATTAATCAAAAAAGCTCATTCTCATCAAATGGATGAACTTCGGAATTTTCAACCTTGATTGGCTTGTCAAACAAGCCCCGATGATGGGTGTGTTTGGGAGTAACCTTGAGAAGCTACTTTAAAGCCCCAAAGATCCTTGGGCCAAGGATGGGGCGTTTGACAAAAAATTTTCAAAGCCCCCTTGCAAAATGTCAACCTTCACAAGGCTAAAAGCCCAACATAGGTTGGGAGTACCTTGGGCTTTCAAAGATGCCAAGAATGCTAAGCTAAGGGGTTAAAAAAAAAAATTCTTCCCAAATTATCCTCGTTGATTTTTTATTTTTCCGATTTTGCCCTCACTATTCATCATCTTCTTCTTCTCCATGAGCAGTCACCAACAAAGGGCAGGCAATCGCAGGCAAGCAGTCGTTGGCGAATGATGCCCAGATGACTGACGTCAAGGGTGGCACAACTGATGCCGAGGGGTGGCGAGACCGATGCGCCATCTAGGTTGCAACGAGGTCTGGGTCGGGCGACAAAGTAGCAAGAAGACCTTGCCGCCCCCAATCTGGGTCGCGCGACCTCACCGCCCCCGGATCCGGGTCCCGCGACGTCACGCGACCTCCCGTGACCTCACCGCCCTAGATCTAGGGGTGCCGAGGTCGCGCGACCCCACCACGACCCAAATCAAGGGCAGCGAGGTCCCCTTGATCTAGGTCGCATGACCTCACCGCCCCCGAATCTAGGTCGCGACGGCATCGCGTGACCTCGCCGCCTCAAATCCGGGGGCGGCGAGGTCGTGTGACTAGGGTGGCAAGGTCGCGCGACCCCGCCACGATGCAGATCGGGGGCAGCGAGGTCCTCTCGCGACCTCGACGCCCCAGATCTAGGTTGCAGCAGGGTCGCCAAAGGTTGAGGCGGCGTCACGCGACCTCACTGCCCCAAATCCGAGGTCGCTAGAGGTCGCCAACGGCCACCTCTCCTTGTCGATCATTTTTTTTATTTTTTTCTTTTGATAATTTTTGTTATCACAAAAGTCCTTTGTAAATGTAATTCTCCTAAACGCCATTTTGCTCAAAAATATTTGACAATGGACTTTTAAATTGTAATTTACCAAACATAATTTGCATTCTGAAAAGTACCTTCAACCTAAAGTTCTTTGCATTTTCCTAATGACTTTCCCCAAAAGTCCAACCAAACGCACTCGATGTCCCTTAAGTAGGACCAAGGAATTGAATTATTGACTTCTTTAAATGTCCAATAAGGATTTGTCACATTACTTAAAGTGCGTTTAATAAAATTGAAAATAAGCGCCGAAAATTTAAGCGCAAAGTTTAATTGCTAACAATTTTAAGTTTCAAGAATAGAAATAATAGGTTATGACAAAAAAAAAAAAGAAATAATAGGTTGTTCGATATTGATTATTGGTAGGTTTTATCATTCTAATTGACAAGATTTTAGTTACTATCAGTACTTTTTTAACTAAATAAAAAATTGGCTTGTTTGGTAATCACGTTAAGAGTAGAAAACTAAGCTCTTTAGCACTTGATGTGTGCATTTGAAAACCTCTAATTACACATAATTTAATTGAGTTTTTAAGTCATAAGTCACTAAATATGGTTATTGAAGGACAGTTAAATGTCAAAATTTTGGGTAAAAGCAACAAAAATCTTAAATTACATACACCACGACACAATTACCTTAACACTGGACCTGAGCCCAACCTTTTACACTCGGCCTATTACCAAATAATCGAAAAATGAGTTTGGGACACCTAGAGTGCCATAATCTGAAGAAGGACACACTTAAGTGCCATAACTTCGAAAATGTACACTCAAGTGTCAATTTCGAATAAAGTGGAACACTTAAGACCACTCCGCCAAAATCCGTGCCAAATGGGTGATGTGGCAATTTTTCGGCGAATTAGACACAAAACGATGCCGTTCGCATGCGATGTGGTGAGAAAATACAAAAACGACGTCGTTTCGTGTCGATATGTAAATAATTAATATAAAAATTAATTAAACTAAATTAAAACTTAATTTTATTTAAAATATACTAAAAAATAAAAAACTTAAAATTTAAAAAACATAAAATTTAAAATTTACAAAACTTATGTTGACACCTAAATTTTACTCTTTTATTTATGACTCAATCGCATACAAAATTAGGAATTAGTCACTAAAAAAACAAAAAACAAAACAAACAAAATAAGAAAAAGAAAGAAAACGAAAAACGAAAAAACGAAAACAACAAAAAAAGAGAAAAAGAATATGTGGAAGGGGTCGAGCCGGATCTCGCCTTGGCCGGCCCAAGCGGGCTTTTTCCTCCTCTTGTCCATCTTCGCGTGCGGAGCCTGCAAAAAGAAAAGCAAACCTGCAGAAACTGAGGAGGGGGCAGGCGCAGAAAGAAAAAGCATCGAATAGAGAGGGGAGAACAGAGAGAGGGGGAGGTGGAGGAGACCCTAGAGGGAGGAACACAGAGAGCTCGAAGGAGAGGGAACCGGGAGGGGAAAAGGAGCCGAGAGAGGGAGAGCCGGAGAGAAAGAAGTCCTTCGGCCGTCTGGCCACGCGCGAAGCTCGCTCGACGGCTCCCGGACGCACCCTCGAGCCTGTTGTCCCTGTTTTCCCCGAGCTACATCCGAGGTAAGCCGTAAGCTTGAGTCTTGTTTGTCTTCTCTCGGGCACGTCAAGTCCCCGAGGACTCCGGCTCGGAGGAACGCGAGGCGACCGGACCTAGTCCGATCCATAGAGCTCGCCCTTCATTCGCCGCCCTCGAGTCGGATAGGGAACACCACCGACGGCCCTCACCATGCCCCATTTCCACCCCTAGTTTCGGGTTTGCCGAACCAGACCACTGTGCCCGTTTCGTATGAGTCTCCACTCTCATTTATGATATATCTTACTGTTGTTGGGTCATTATATGCTCATTGTCATGCGTCTCGGTCCTCGTCCGAAATTCCGTCGTGCTCTTGTTCGTTCCTCAAATAATGTATGCCACGTGTTTGACGAAATACCTTAAAGAAAGTCGAGAGTCAGTTCTTGCTTAAACTTGAGATCGACGTATCCTTGCTTCTCTACTCGTGAATCGTGCTTGTTTTGATCATGTTTGTGGTGTTTTTATATGGCTTTCGCCCAAGAATCGTGTATTGTCGAGTGGGTTTTTTTTTTTTTTCTTCGTTCCGGCAAGTGAATTAATGGTCACCATTGTTCGTGGCCGTCGGCGGTCAATGCCGGTCGGGATGGACGACCGGCGGATGGACGACCGGTGGACGCGGTGGCTCGGTGGTGGAAGGGCCGTTGTTCGTTCCGGGCCGTATCGTTGTTTGGGTCAGTTTCGGTGAGGCCATGCTTTGGGGAAGAAGGAGCTTCGAGCGTTAAGTGGGCAGGCACGGAGGATAAGAAGACCAAAAGAAAAGAAAAATGGAAAAGCAAGAGAAATAAAAGTGCAGCAAAAACCTGTAAAAAAAAAGGAAAAAAGGAAAGCAAACGTCGGCTTTGTGCAGAGGAGTCGTGGAAGGGAAAATGCAGTAGAAAAGACAAAACTGAAAAGGACCAAAAAAAAAAAAAAAGAATTAAAAGAAAATAAAAAGAAAAAAAAATGTGAAAAGTGCGCTGGGGTTTTCTGTTATGGGCTAGGGTGTTCTGTCGTGGGCTGGGCTCTTTTTTAATGTGGGCCGGAAAAAGAGTTAAAAAAATTCATGGGCTTTTATAATTAATTACGAGCGGCCTTTTAGGGTTAATGTTTTTTTTTTTAGTTTAACGCGATACGATATGGTTCGGGTCTATTTAGTTGGGTCGGGTCTCATGACCCGGTTTGCCCCTTTTTAAATTAAAAATTAATTATTTAAAAAATAAAAACAAAATTAAAAACAAAAAAATAATAAAAAAATTTAAAAATTTTCGAAAATTAAAAAAATGATGGAGTTTGGTTAGGACTTGCTATGAATTTCTTTCTTGGTGTAATTAGGCCTTTATTTACTCATATATTGATTATATTGCATGTTTAATTTACATTTTTAGCTATGTTTGCAATTGTTTAGTTGCATGTGTTAATTTTACTGCGATTAGGATTTTGGTAGCTATGGTTGTTATTTTAATGATTTGCACACTCGCATGGTCATCTTGCATGTTAGTGGATAAATGTAAAATCAATCCAAACTGCCTGACAAAAATATTTTCTTCTAAAATGAACAAGATTAGGTACCGAAAGGGCACTAATTGATCGATTAGTGTAATCAAGTCCCCGACCCTAGATTCTTTGATTACGTAGGAAGTGAGGTATACTCCCATGTCTCACTTGGTTTCTAGCCGACCCCAATAGGCTAGTGGCGACTCATTTTTGCAAAATTCTTGAAAATATCTCAACGTCACACGAGGTATGGGCTTGGAAGAGCCCGTGCCTAATCAAGGGCCACAAATCCGTTTTTTAGGCTATACCCCTAAACCTGTTCTCTCCCCCTGAGGAATAGGTCGCGACAACTTAAAATTAAAAACTTAAAATTTTAAAAACTTAAAATTTTAAAAATGAAAATTTAAAAAACTTAAAAATTAAAATTTTAAAAACTAAAAATTAAAAAACTTGAAGTAAAAAAAACTTAAAATTTAAAAAACTTAAAATTTAAATAAAAAAAATTAAAACTTAAAATTTTAAAAATCAAAATTTAAAAAACTTAAAATTAAAAATTAAAATTGCCACCTCGGCCACCCCCTTGGCCCCCCTTTTCTAAAAAATTTAATTTTTTTAAATTTAAGTTTTTTTTAAATTTAATTTTTAAAATTTTAAGTTTTTAATGTAAGTTTTTAAATTTTAAATTTTTAAATTTTAAGTTTTTTAAATTTTAATTTTTAAATTTAAATTTTTTAAATTTTAATTTTTTTTTAAAAAATTATTTTTTATTTAAATTTTAAGTTTTTTTTTATTTTTAATTTTTTAATTTTATGTTTTGTAAATTTTAAATTTTAAGTTTTTAAATTTTAAGTCTTTTTTTAATTTTGAGTTTTTGAAATTTTAAGTTTTTTATTTTTAGAATATTTTTAAATAAAATTAAGTTTTAATTTAATTTAATTAATTTTTATATTAATTATTTACACATCGTACACAAAACGGCGTCGTTTTTGCATTGTCTCGCCACGTCAGCATGCAAAACGGCGTCGTTTTGTATCCACCTCGCCGGAAAATTGCCACGTCACCCATTTAGCTGGATTTTCGCCGGAGTGGCACCTAAGTATTCTCCTGTGCCAAGTTATGGCACTTGGGCTTTTCTTTTGCCATCGAAAAATGGTGTTAAGGTTCCCATGCCCAAGTACACGTATTTGCTCCAAGTGTCGATGTCCAATCATATAAAAGGTTCCATTTAACTTATCGTCGGAGGGTAGATTCAATAGTTCTACTTTAGTTAAGCCTAAATACCTTGAATAAGTCTGATCTTTTTCTTCGAGAAATTAACATGATTGGCAAGGTAAGGACAAAGCCTCACTTCGTCACTACTTGATAACACAAAACCAAACCCACAATGCATGCAAAATCACTACTCCGAGAATAATATATATATATATATATATATATATATATATATATATTCTCCAATGAGTGTATTCTACATTTCAAATACGCCATCAAAGATAGTGTGAATTATTTTCGTAAGACAGGATAATAAGGAGAGGAATATGTGTTAAGATTTGTTGTATAGGGGAAGTAGAAACTTGTCATTCTTAATCATCTTCCAGTTAAACAGTAATTTGTCAAACATTAGCAAGAGGCAAAATGTTCGTGCTGCACTAATAGCACTTCTTCTTCTTTTCCCTTTGGAGCCGTATTCATTGAAATAGGGGGCAAAGGAAAGAGACCACCTTTTAACATGCCTTGCAATATAAAATTGCTAATTTCGGCCTAAGAACATTTTTTTTTATACACATCATGGACATGAAAGGATTTTTAAGTTGAGAAACATTTCATCATTTGTTAAGACGGATTTTCGAACTATGCAAATGTAAATAACACGTTCAAAGTACTTAAATATCTCTGTTACGGCAACCTTTGATACTTTGACCTCAATAGAGAAAAGCTTACTCCTTATAAAGTTTGGCCCAAGAATTATAGAGAAAGAAGTTAAAAAACAAGAGTGAAGGAATTCAAGACTATCTTCTTCTTTTTCCATCTAAAGATTTTCCAACTCTTAGGAGGCATGTAACAACCGCTCATATACTACCAACTTCGCCCTTGTTCTCCATGGCTGTCGCGATGTGGCCTCACCTGGCCGCCGGAGTCTTGCCATCAACGGCCTCCGCCGTGGAGCAAAGAATTAGTTTCACTTTGCTAGGATTTTGTCATTCCATCTATTATAGGCATAGCCCAAGCTTCTCTGGGCTTGTGATGTGGTCATCCGCGAGAATTTTATCTTCTATTTGGTAATAGTTATGTTCTTTAGGAATACAATCTACATCCATCATATGTCTCTATTGCTTTATGTACCCGTACCTCACATTCTTTATTTGCTTAGTAAAAATCAAGCCTTGGTCCAACTATGCCAGAGAATTAACTAAAAGAAAAAAAAATTAATGGAAAGTGGACTTGCTACCGAAAATTGAGGATTTAAATGATAGATTTTGAAAAGTGGAGGTCCTAATAAGTGCAGTAGCGCATAACTAGATAATTCAATTTTTTTTTTCCCTTTTTGACCACAACTTGCTTAAGAAAAATTTCAAACGGTATGCTTAATGCGGTCTCAATTCTATCTTTTTTTTTTTTTTTCCTTTCCCAGAAAATACTTAATTTAGCTCGGATCTCAATTCCGGCTCAATTCTTTTTATCTCATAAAAACGAAATACCATCTTTTAACTTTAGATTTTAGCTCCGATTAGTGATTCCAACATTTTTTTTTTTTTTCCTTTCAAGAAAAACATCAATTTCAATTTCCCCACCGACGCTGATCACGAAGCCGAAACGGCGAGCAGGGCCGTCGTTTTGGCTATTGCACTTTCCTAATTCTCGTCGACTCTGCCACAGTGCCACTCTCTCTCCCTCTCTCTCGCGGGGATTTGCTAAGTCACCGTCTCTGCGGCGGTCGTCGGAGAACCTCGTCCGTCGTGGCCATCACCCGCCATCGCGTCACGCCGGCGGGAAATCGCCCGAAGAAGCTCTTGGGTTCCGTACGGGGACACCCTTTTGCGTTCGCCCGTTCTTCTTCTTCTTCTTCTTCTTGCATGCCGGCGAGGCGCCTCTTGTGCCGAGCAGAGGAATCGTCCGGTTTCGGGTCAGGTGAGGAGGACCCTTCGGTGAGTCTCCCCCGTTTTTCTTTTTTCCCTTCAAAACCCCACTAAGAAAAGCGCTCCTGGATATTTCTTGATGGGCTGTTCTCTGTTTTACTTTCGCTCGAATTTCTTATCAAATCCGGTTTGTCTGATCCTCTTTTGGTAGCGACTCGCGAGTCGAAACGTGTGCCTTTTTCTTTTCTTTTTTTAAACCCTTTTCCCGTCTTTAGTTGATGCTCTGCGTAAGTTTTGATTTTGGACTGAAGGGGAATGATTAGATGGGAGAGATTTCTCGTGCCGCATTGTTGAAATCTCTGTGATGCTGTAGTTTTAGTGTTTTTGTTCTAATAAATTTTGTTCCTTTGTTTGTTTTTTTGGCCCAGCGCATCCCTAATTATCTAGAATCTGGTATTGTTTTGGTCTGAATGTGGCAAATAAGCACGTCCATGTGCATTCTTATGTAGCTCTCTTTCCTTTATTGGTGTTTTGGAAACAGGGCTTGTTATTGGGATTTACGGGGGGAAGTGCCTTCATGAAGGAGATTCTTCGTGTATTGGTGAAGTGAAAAATTTTGGAGCTGTGGTTTGATAGTTAAAATGGGTGTGACGTGCATGGAGGTCGATACTGATAGAGAAAAGCAACTGGAAAGGCCATTAAAGAGAAGGTGCTTGCATGACCCTATTGAAACGCATACTTCTTTGCAGAATTGTGCTCTTGAGAGTGCTCCACAAAGAACTGATGGGGTTGACTCCTCTGAAGATGACGAATATTTGAATTTCATGGAAACTTATCACGACAGTTATGGTTCTGTGCCTTCCGAAGCTTATAGATATGGCAGCAGCAGTGGTAGCGATGATTTAGTGGATCCGCAGTATAAGATTTTCTTTGAAAGTCTAAGAGTAACCCGGAAATCATATGAGCTTGAGGTGCAAGTGGACGTTGGAACCAGTATACTCCTCAAGTACGACATTGAAGACCAGCCACATGAAGGATTAAACTTAGAAATTTTGAAGAGTCAAACGTTGAAAAATACTGCGGAAACGATGAGAAGCTCAAGGAATGCTGTGGGAAGAGAAAAGGACATAGTTGTTGCTGTGAGGAGAAAAGAAAATGATAAGGAAAAAAGAATTCCAAGAGATGTTTCTGGAAGGGAGGAGAGCCTGCAAACTATCAAAGCTGCTGCAACAAGCAAAGGAAATTGCAACTTGGATAAAAGAAATATAGAAGCGCAACCTGCAGATCTTGGTTGTAATCAGGCAATTAAACGGTTCCCTGGGGTATTGTGTCCAGAGGTTCAACAAGCACCCGAGCATGAGGAGGAGACTTGCAATGAAAGCTACCCAGCTCTTCCGAATAGCGCAAAAGATGATGGTAACATTTCTGTATTTTTATCTGATAATGGTAAACAAACCACCAAAGCTGCTACAACGAACAAAGGAAATTGCAACTTCGGTAAAAGAAAGATAGAAGCCCGACCCACAAATCTTGGTTCTAATCATGCCATTAGACAGTCCCCTCGGGTATTGCATCCAGAGTTTCAACAAGCACCCAAGCATGAGGAGGAGACATGCAATGAAAGCTATCTAGCCCTTCTGAATGGTGCAAAAAATGTCAGTAAGATTCTTGAATCTAAATCTGATAATGGTAAACAAAATACCAAAGCTGCTGCAGCAAGCAAAAGAAATTTCAGCTTGGATAAAAGAACTTTAGATGCTCAACCCGCCAATCTTGGTTCTGCTCGGGCCACTAGATGGTCCCCTAAGGAATTGCGTCTAGAGGTTCAACAAGCACCCGAGCATGAGGAGGAGACATGGGATGTAAGCTACCTAGCCCTTCTTAAATCTAAATCTGATAATGGTAAACAAAATACCAAAGCTGCTGCAGCAAGCAAAAGAAATTGCAGCTTGGACAAAAGTACTTTAGATGCTCAACCCAACAATCTTGGTTCTGCTCGGGCCACTAGATGGTCCCCAGAGGTATTGCGTCCAGAGGTTCAACAAGCACCCGAGCATGAGGAGGAGACTTGCAATGAAAGCTACCCAGCTCTTCCGAATAGCGCAAAAGATGATGGTAACATTTCTGTATTTTTATCTGATAATGGTAAACAAACCACCAAAGCTGCTACAACGAACAAAGGAAATTGCAACTTCGGTAAAAGAAAGATAGAAGCCCGACCCACAAATCTTGGTTCTAATCATGCCATTAGACAGTCCCCTCGGGTATTGCATCCAGAGTTTCAACAAGCACCCAAGCATGAGGAGGAGACATGCAATGAAAGCTATCTAGCCCTTCTGAATGGTGCAAAAATGTCAGTAAGATTCTTGAATCTAAATCTGATAATGGTAAACAAAATACCAAAGCTGCTGCAGCAAGCAAAAGAAATTTCAGCTTGGATAAAAGAACTTTAGATGCTCAACCCGCCAATCTTGGTTCTGCTCGGGCCACTAGATGGTCCCCTAAGGAATTGCGTCTAGAGGTTCAACAAGCACCCGAGCATGAGGAGGAGACATGGGATGTAAGCTACCTAGCCCTTCTTAAATCTAAATCTGATAATGGTAAACAAAATACCAAAGCTGCTGCAGCAAGCAAAAGAAATTGCAGCTTGGACAAAAGTACTTTAGATGCTCAACCCAACAATCTTGGTTCTGCTCGGGCCACTAGATGGTCCCCAGAGGTATTGCGTCCAGAGGTTCAACAAGCACCCGAGCATGAGGAGGAGACATGGGATGAAAGCTACCTAGCCATTCTGCATTGTGCAAAAGAGGATGGTAGCATTATTGAATTTACATCTGCAAATGGAAAAGAAATTAGATATGAGGAAGATGATGAGGAAAGTTCGTGCGAAGTGGAAATGCTTGCTGGGGAAGATATTTCTAAATGTGAAGAATTTGTGACTAGGAAATTATCCAAAGATCCGGTATGTACTAGCTCTTTCCCTGCTATTATGTGATTAGTTTCATATGGCTTCTAAATCTCAATTTTGACATTTGCTGAATTTTTCTGCTCCCCACCCAAAAAAAAAAAAAAAGATAACCGTTGACAGCAAGCACTTTGCTGATGATCCTGGGAGCAGCAGTGGTACTATATTCAGGAAGAAACTTATGGATGTACTCAAAATGCCCTATGATGTGAAGGAGCATGAAGACCTTTCCCGAAGAGTAAGACATAAAAGGCAAAAGACAGTCGAAAAAAGTCTGCGTCAAGGACGGGATTTCACTTCTTCATTGCGGCAGCGCTGCAAATCATATCTTGAGCTGCACAAGGGTAAGATCATATATGCTATTCTCTTACCCCATTAGTCTCTCTTTTTTTATCATGATACTTGTTATTCAATACTAGTTCTTTTTCCTATGACCAAATGCTTCTTTAGTTAAGAATTTGGCAGAGATGGACAAATCCATGCACTGCCTTTCGATAGGTATAGAATTAAGTGAATCGTTGGTGTATCAAACCATGTAAAAATTAATGACGTTATCAACAAGATCTAAGACTTCTTATGTGTATCGTATCTCTGCATTATTGCAAAGTACAGAACCATCTAGGGAGAGAGCATCACTCTCTTTATTGAGTTCTCCATGCATTTCCTCCCTCCAAAACTACCACATGCATGAACAGTGTACAGGGAAGTGGTAGCACTAGGTGAAAGAAATATCTTATAATCAAAATCACATGCTTCCTGTTTTCTTTTTGGCCTTTTTTGATCCTGATTACCTTCTGTTAGCCAAAAGAGCAATTCTTGTGGGTACTGCTCCTACCACCATTCATAGTGGAGAATCTTACAAGATATTGCACGACCCTTCCCACCTGACTAATTGTTTTGCTATTTTTATTCTTATGTTGTTGTACAGCTGTAATCTGGTGACTAAGAACGGTCAAGTTGTCTCTCTTTTGCTTTTACAATGGATCTCTTCTGAGATAAAAGATCAGCATATTTCAGTCTTGATTTTCATCCCATTATCTCTACCGCCAATTCAATTATACATGTCGGCTGGCTGGAATTCTTCATGTCTATTTTTTTCAGAGTTTTTTTCTCACATACTATCTAAGGAGGTTTATTTAGGTTTCCTACCAACAAAACTTTAGTAGTTGGTCTTTTGTTTTACTTGAGGTCATTTTCTAAATCATTTGACATATATGAAATTGTCTGCTCCCTTTTTTCTTTTTGTTTTTATTTTGTGAGAGAAGATTTAAGAAGGTTGGATGTTTTCTCTATATGTGTGAGACAGCAAAATGAGAAAACAAGAAGAGAAAAGTCGAATATAATTTGATACTTAGCGGCCTTATATTTATTTTCATTTTTGTGCAGATCTAGCTAAAGAACTCAAGTTGGTTCAAGGTGATCGTTCTCGGAATTTGAATCTCTTGCGTGGATTTTTCTTTTGGTTGAAGGTTAGTTTCATATGTTGACATGGCCTTTTTGGTCCAATATGTTCCAAATCTGATTCTAATTCACTTCATAGCTTGCTTGCTCATTATATGTGGATGGCATATTGTTATTCTCTCAGAGAGAACATATGTTGATGTAATTCATAGATAGTTATACTGAGAGAGAGTCACACTGTCACTGGGTATTTTTCAAATGGTCCATGGAGGAGGATGGAGGGAGGGAGGGCGGGAGATGTTGATGTAACTCATAGATAAGTCACACTGTCGCTGGGTATATTTGAAATGGTCCATGGAAGGAGGGAGAGAGATGTTGATGTAATTTATAGATAAGTCACACTGTCGCTGGGTATATTTGAAATGGTACAAGGAGGTGGGAGGGAGGGAGGGAGTATATGTTGATGTAATTCATGGGTAAGTCACACTGTCGCTGGGTATATTTCAAATGGTCCATGGAAGAGGGAGGGAGGGTGGGAGAGAGGGAGAGAGGGAGAGAGAGTATATGTTGATGTAATTTATAAATAAGTCACACTGTCACTGAATATATTTGAAATGGTCCATGGAGGAGGGAGCAAGCGAGCGAGAGAGTATAAGTTGATGTAATTCATTGACAAGTCACACTGTTGCCAGATTTAATTGAAATCCCTCCATCCGTGGAGGCATATAGGCCACCTTCTGTGCTCATTAGGAGGAGGAGGAGAGAGAGAGAGAAGGAGAAAAGGGAGGTTTTTTTTTTTTTTTTTTGGGGGGGGGCGGCAGAAAAGGGGGGGAGAGATAGAGAGAGAGAGTATATGTTGATGTAATTCATGGATGAGTCACACTGTCACTGGGCATATGTGAAGTGGTCCATGGAGGCATATAGGCCACCTTCAATGCTCATTAGGAGGCCCACATTACTCAGTCTACCATATTTGTAAACCAGTCCATTATTTGTTACACGTTGTTTGATTGTGCATGGACCATCTGGGATCGGTTTGTAGTACATATACATATTTGGTCATGCTTGCTCAGAGAGATGGTATTTGTAAACAGAACCCTAGCGCACTGATTCCTTAGTTTTGCAGTCTCTTGTTTGGAATTAGCTGAGATGGTAATTCCTTATCTTAATCCTTCCGGTCTCCTTTCTTAACAGAACGTCCCGCAGGAAGGAGCATTTAAGCCTTGGTTGGATCCAAGTTGTTTGAAAGTGTTGCCCGCACAGGCAATTAGGAGGGTCTAATGTGAATATCCCTCTGGCCCTGACGAGAAAGCATGCAAAACCTGGAACTGCTGCTGCAATGTTTATTCAGAACGTCGGTGTCCTAATTCTGGTCGAGATTTTGGTTATCCACAGATAGTGAATCTGATGGTTGTGCATCATTCCTCCTCTCCAAGGTGGAATTTGGGGACTAGATCAAGGAAAATGCTTTTCTGTATTTCAGTCACTTGCAAATGCAAGTGGATCTTTTTGTGATGTGAAATTCATGTTTATCGAAATGTGCAGCTCTCTATGCTTGAACCAGACCAAATTTAGTTTATCTACCTAGCACATTTAAATGCTTTTACCAAGAACTTGCGACATTTCGCATGACGAGCATGGGGCAAGCAATGAGTGCGGCAAGTAAGGAAGAGGTGCAACAACCCTTGAGTAAAAAGTTGTTCTGAGCCTCTTTCTGCGTCGACACGGGAAAGCGGGTTCGAAGCAACACCATTCGCGTTTGGCTATGGTTCAACAATCTCAAGAAACCACGCAAGTCATGCACTTTTGACCGAATTGTGCGACACGCATAAATTGAAGGAGATGCCATCAATAGGTCCGACACGACCGACCTGTCAGATCGCACGTTTTTACTGTGAAGTCTGTTGTTTGTCCAAAAATTTTTGTCTCCTCTCAGTCGAAGAAATAGAGAGTCGGTCATCATGTCATTCAGGATGTCAAAGTCTTATTCCACGCGCAAGGAAAAGCATGTTCTTTTCATGTTCTTTTCTTATTCTTCACTATGTAATTGAAGGTAATTTTTTTTTTTTTTTATATACAGAAGTAGAGAAATTGTATAAGAATCATGTTGATATAAACTCTTAAGGTATTTCTCCATGTTTATTTAGAATAATTTAAATTTAAATTATTAATCACCAAAATAATTAACCCAATTACTGCATTGAGAACTGCACAATTTCGACGACTGATTGATTACTTGAATGGCCCTAAAATATTTGTCAACAAAACCAAGATAGGTAAGGACGGGCAATGCACTTTGTCAGAAACCTCCTAAGAGGCTGTTAGAATTCTCAGAGTCAAATGTTAAAATACTTATGAGAATCTACAGCATGACGTGCACATCTACATCTTGACAGTGGCTTATGAATCACAAGGCATTATCAAGCGTAGAACTCTAATCTGAATCAATGTTGATGAGATGACTCTGATACCACTGAGAGATTATGGTAAGGACTAATGATAATCCGAGATAAGTATACTATTCCAAAAACACAGCCTTCTCTCAGGCTTCAAACGGGACCGCCTTTGAGTCGCCTAAGTATCAATAATCTATATTGCGAGACACTCATGCCTCAGAAACCTTTTCAATCCACGGGATGCACAGAGTAGCAAGTAGAGTGTACATGTGGAATTAACACTTCTTGGGCTGAAAAGACAATTCTAACCAGTGGGAGTTCACATTGTTTAGATACAAATAATTTAACTCCACTCTGTTCCTGGAAAGCTGACTGGCTAAGCAGAATTCATAATAGGGAAAACAAAATCACGAGATGAAACAAAAGCGCCAACTTTTATATCACTAGGCACCAAAAATGGGCCACTTGCTACAACAATTTCATTGTTCTGTTAATATTATTTTCTTGTATATACACATGTACACTTACCATATAACCCCAGAAGCAATAAGAAAATTTCTATAGGAAGGGAAATGGGGCAAAAAGAAGAAAACAAAAGCTTCAAATCCTAGGAGGAGGAGACGAGTTAAAAGTCATCCTCTGCTTAATCATCAAATCTGTGCTCACTCAAAGATGAAATTCCAGGATCAGCATAGAAGTCTCATGACGAGCAAGAAATTGTCTGAAAAATCATTCCCCGCCACCATGGATATTACTAAGTGAGAAGTCAGGAAGATGCGTAAACTTGCTCAAACACTTGATCCAGGAATTAGGGGTAAGAGAGAGCTACTCAGTCTGGAGGGAAGGGATTACATTGTCGGCATCCTGTCCATAATGCGTATTGGCTTAATTTGCTCATCCAGATCATCCAATCGTACATCCAAAGGATCAATTTCATCATATATCATGGGGTCATCACTTTCTCTCGCTTCATCATCACTAATATCAAGACTGATATAATCAGAAAAGACGGAATTGTCATCAATATCTTCCACATGGACCCTTTCAGGAGCTGCTGTTCCTTGCTTAGACAATCTCATTGTCATGGACCCAAAGTAACGACCTAAACTGCTCTTTTCACCTGATCGTTTTCTTTTCTTTCCCTTGTTACGTCCTTTCGGGTGGTGAAGCTTGCACTTGGATCCTTGCTGACATCTGCCAGTTGCTTCAAAAGTTGGGCATATGTAGCTGTGCTTCTTCCGACACTGGGAGAGCAGATGTATGCATTTCATTTTCTTCATGCTACCATTTTGAGAATTTACGTTCGGAGAAGGGAAAATTTCTTTATCATCTTTTTTCTCTCCTTGTCTAATAGAGAGGAGGGAAGAAGATTTTGGCTTGTTTATAAAAAGCGGTGGTTCTTAAGATTAATGCAAAACCATTATGCTGTTCATGAATTTAAAGAAGGGAAAGTAATCACAAGAGACAAAGTCTAATAATCACTGAAGCAACCAACAAGAATCAGAAATCATGAATTGGCTCTAAAAAGCTCCTAACTATCAGTTGGTTTGCAAAGCCCAAATTATAAGTCAAATGAACTTATTTAACTTTCTGACACGAAATCACATCACGTATCCATTACACACGAAGCAAACATTCAAGAATGGCATGCAGAAAGAGCTGTTATCTCCACTAACTTTTGCAGACGGGAATGTTTTTCTCTAGCACAAAGTAGCAAGTCCAACTATCAAGTGACCAATTTTTTTTTTTGGCTTAAAAGAAGAGTGCAATGTACAAGGAAACGATGCATGCATGGGCATATGCACAGAAAGGTGCACGTGCATGATGCGTGCTGTTGAAAATATGTGAAAATTTCACAATCATAAGGCTGAGGAATAGAAGCTCCCAGAAAGAAAAGCAGTACCTCATTCCCGTCAGGACAATAGCCCCTAAGAAAAGCTTCGCATGTAGGGTAATTCTGATTGACATTCACATGCCTATAAGGACAACTTTTGTTTGTGCACAAACCTGCCAGTAGTCATAAAGTGTTTGTTTAATCTATAAGCAAGAATTACTCAACCCGCTAATTTTAAAAATGGAGACAAATGTGGAAATACCTTGCAGAAAGTAAGAACAATCCGGCATTCTTTCAGGAATGATCTGCATAAGAAAAGGGTAAAGTAGTGACGAATCAAGCATGGGACTCTTAATGTTGGAACACCAGCTTTTCAGTAAACAGGATAGTAGTGAACCTCATGAGTCAACTTGCAATCCTTATTTGAACATGACCCGTTTATAAATTTTGTGCAGACTGCAATTTTGGAGCGATCATGAATATAGGGACATTTTCCATCATCCTTGTTGCATTTCCCGAATCTGGTAAAAAACTGACAGTATTTTCGTTTTTTAGTCAACCGCAATCTGGCAGTATGCAAACTCCACCGCACTTTCTCACTTGCTAAAAGCCGAGTTCGTTTCTTTGGATCTCGAATTAGCTGGTTCCCGTTTCCAATCCTTACATACCTGCCAACAATCATAAGCATCTACAAAATACGTCGGGCACTAAAGCAAAGCTAAACCTACTGTAATACGATTCTTCAACTAAAATCATCAACTTAGCAATTACGGCATTGTGCAACCAAAAGAAAGCACAAAAAGGAGGGGTAACATACTCATCGTTGCCAATCACTAATCTCCGTGGAACATATGATTTCCTAGTATCATCTTTTGCTTGGGAAACAGAAGAGTAAGCCGATTCATCATCTACAATAAGAAGAGAAACCAATGCATAAATAGATAACAAACTCCTGCTTCAATGATATTACTTCACACTAGACAGAATAAGGCCAATGGAAAACAAAATAAGGCCGCCCCTAATGTGTCGCTCAACTTGGCAGCCACCTTTGAACTAATGGAATAAACAATGAACTAGATAGGCGTGAGATCTTTATCTCTGATGAATGCTCAAGCCAGGTTGCAACCATCACATGAAAGAAAAATAAAAATAAACAGATCCCACAAGAAAGAAACTGTAATTCTACACGTTCAGGATAAAGACTCTGGGCTTCGAACAAGCTACTACTACATCAATTTCATTAGGGATTGATGATCTTTTCACGACAGCACAACAAAGGGATCAATGGCATGAAGAAACTCACATGATCCATCCACCACAATAGAAGTACCTCAATGCTGAAATTTGGAGATAGAAGTAAAGATAAAATATCTGCTATCTAGAAGTATTTTCAAACATAAGCTCAAGCCATAATTATCTTTGCTCTGCTTAATCAGACAGGTGAAATACATAGAGCACTGAAGCCTACATAATAATATCATGCTCAGCTTTAAGAAAGTTTGTCCTCTTCTTCCTAAGACATGAATCCAAGAAAATCAGTCTGCTAGGTTCGCTATATAACTATGGTTAATTTATCCAATCATTTCCTCAAATCCAGATCTTGTGCTTGGTTTCTTTATCCTACATCACTGCTACGCCTTCCAGACGCAATCCAAAAAACAGTTACATCAGAAAGGCATTTCATATACTTAACTGACATAGATTCTAACATTATTTCAAATGGTTAACACTAGTGGAGGTAATTGGTGAAGTCCTGACTTCTTTTAACTTCCAATACAGATGCTCCTGCAACGTATTTCCTTTCTAATGAAGTCCCGACAGAAGAACGTTACATGGTTTTCCTAATAGAAAGGCAAAACCCACTAAGACATTCAAAAATTAAGGACACTAAGGTCTCTGACCATACAAGCACTGCATCATAACCAACTTTGAGCATTGATATTACGGGGAAGAAATCCATAATCTGCTAGCAGCAACTGTTTCCCTCGAGAGGGATGCCATTACCATAGCATTTCTAAATGCAGAAAGCAATTGATGGAATCTGAGGCACCTAAGTATCAACAGAGCAATCTAAAACCAGAAAGTCAAAAGATATACCATATGAGCCAGTCTGTCAAAAGATATCAAAATTCAAGACATTTCAGTCAAACCTCTTTCCAAAAGCACATTTGCCATAATGGGTATAAAAGTAGATTAATTCCCTGTAAAACGGACTTTGGCTTGGTTTCACCACCGGTGTCTATTTCGTCAAATGAGGTTCTCACTTACCCAAAAGAACAAAGAACTTATGGTCACAATTCCAACTCAATAAAATGAAACATGTTCAACAGGTACCGAGAACAGATCATTATAGAAATAAAGCAAAAAAAAAATGGGAACCTGAAATTCTCTGTAGTGTCCTCCTTGAAGCATCCATTTTGTATCGAACAGAACCAATCCGGAATATGCGCTCTCCCGCTCCTGCAATATCATCTATTCTACATCAGAACATAAATAAGGAAATTTCGGCCAACTAACATCCATAATTGTATCTGGAACCAGGAAATCATCTTTGCATGAGGATCACAAATTGGGCTAATCGATTTCATCTTATAATCCAACTTACGTGATGAACGAAATTTGCTTTTAGTTCTGGAGGACACCGGGAAACTACCATTCTGTTCTTTCTTCTCCCTCTCAGCCGCAACAACAGCTCGTGTTGCATCCTGTGGTAAGAGAGGACAAATTTTGTGTTATAACCTCACAATTCTAGAGGAAATTGACCAAACTGCAATATGAAACGTACATAACTGACCTCATTAGCTTTCTTTGATTGCCTTTCAATGGACTTCGACCACTTTAAACTTGTCCCACCAACACTTACCACCTTAGATTTTCTAAGTGATAAACCATGAGCTGACCTAACATAGACAGTATCCCTCTTCCTCAACAGCATTAATCTTCTACTGAAAGAACCATTAATGAGTGCAGTTGTAATTATATTTATGATTAAACTGGAGCTAAAGTAGTATAACAAAACATTGAATGCTAGTAAACCTGATTGCAGATGAAGATTTATCAGCCAGACTGCAAGTTGTCTGCATGTATCTACGCCAGTATGTTGCTCTTTTCCAAGGGAACAGCTGAGGAAGGACCTTTTGGTAACATTTTTTATGATGCAATGGACGTCTGTAACTTTTTGACAGCTTAGAACCCCACAGAGTCCACACTACAGAAAATTTTGAAGGTTCAAATGACTCAAATGTAACTGCACTTTATATTTACACCTCCATATAAATGTACATATGTGTTGATTCTAGCTCGAATTGAACACTACATACTCTGCAATAGTAGCTAAAACAGCTAGTGATACCATAAGCACCTTCTAAGGTGATTTTAATAGCTAGGGCCAAGTATTCCTGATAAATATCGGCCAAGCAAAAATAATAACTAGATGAAAATATCTGACAATTATCTAAAATAATACAAGAGAATTAATCTGAGTCAAGTTCAAAGAACCACTCCATCAATTCAAATGAAAACAAAAGATTAAGGATCGAGGTAAATGAAAGAGAAATCCAGGAAAAAAAAAAGATAGTGTTGAAGAAAAGCAAAATGCAACAAAAGCATGCATCCATGGGGATACAACCGCATCTAAATGCAATTTTAGATCTTCCACACAAATGATAGCCAGAAGACATGTAATGAGGGAAAATGTAGCAACGACCATGACACATCATCCAGCACCTCCTTCAAATAATAATGCAGAAATTTTACAAGCATAATGCACAATTAAGATAGTAAAACTGTAGGTAAAATAATATAATAATATTGTGCCCTAATAGCCAATTCCGTTTAGAACAAAGGAGTTTGTCTATGAATGCTCCAATCTTTCAGCCAATGCATCATTTCAGATAGGTAAACCGATGCTTTCAAGAGCTTGTTAATAGAATTTAGTAGGGAACCATGCCTAAGAGCCTTAATCAAAGAATAAGAATTGCTGAATATCTTAACATTTCCAAAAAGAGAATAAGCCCCACTTACTGAAATAAATCGAGCCTCTAAAATGCCAGCACTTTACCATAGATATGCCTTCAAAGGCAAAAAATTGGGGGTCTAAAGCAGATCAAGAGTGGCGCAATTGGGGAAGCATCAATACTATGAACAAGGCATGCTGAGATAAGAACACACTGAACATACCTTTAGAAGATAGCCCCCTGTTAAGGATTCTTCCACATGAAGCTGCCGGAGCCCCCTGATCTTCTGAATTTCGACTGTGTTCAGGCAGGGCAGACATCTGCTTCATTAAATTGCCAATTGAAGTCCTTATAAGCTGATTTTTATTCCGTTTGAAGTAGCCATCAGAGGATAAGACTTGGGTCTTATGAACAATCTGGGTGGGCAGATCACATGATTTTGTTGTTGCGACCAACTGATTTGATTTGCGCTTCACATATGTTATCCTCTTCAAACCAGATGTCATCAAACTTTCATTGGGCAGTTCTTTCATACCTTCCAACTTATTTACCGAACAAAGTAGGTCTTCATGAGTTTCGGAAATCTTCAATGCATCCTTGCTGGTGTTTAGCTGATCACTGCTTGATGTACAATCCACAGAATCTAATCTATTACCAAAGTAACCATCAGGTGAAGGTCCAGCTGAGTTTAAAATTGTGCAGCTTTCTGAAGACACGGCAGTGTGATTGGGCAGATTATGAACACATGGAAATAGGGATGTATTTGGCTTCTCAAGAGGAGCAGTCCTTCCTCCCGTTTTTAACAGATCTACATTGTGATTAAGGTTATTGATTTTTCCAGTTCCTATGCTCCTCTTTAAGTCATCTTCACCTGATGAATTTATTCTGTGTGCAGCTGAGCTTGTGACATGATGGATCTGGGATTGGCAAGTATCCACACCTGGTTTTCTAACAAGACTGTTACCTTTTCGGATATAAAGTTCCCCAGTATCTACTGTAAACTGCCTTTTGACAGCTGGAATGCTAGAAACCGGCTTCTTTCCTGAGAGAGAAACTGGTGAATTGCTAGGTCGATGCCACGTATTTGATTTTGTGGCACCATTAGCAGAGATCGCCTTTGAAGTCTTGGAACCAAAGGACGAACGAGCTGGGAATGATCTCTGCATAACACAATTTGGTTGATTCCGCACACCATATGGTTCTTCTTTCTTCAGACTGTGTTCAGTCTTTTTCAAAGCTTCTGATGACAATATTACATCCTTCTCAGGGCTAAGGCAATCAATTTCCATTCCATGATCTGATATCCGATCAACTTTGGTACTATGCGAAGACAGAGTAAGGACAGATATCTCTGAACCTCCACCAACCATGACGTTCTCTTTTTCTTGAGCATCCTTACCACCTGACCTTCCAGGAGGAATTTCGTCTATAGATAATTTCCACCTGGGAATCTGCATTATTAGGTAATTAGATATATTTTCTGGAGAGCTCATATCAGATATTGGATGAAGCACAGAATCTACCCCTTCATCATTGGAGTTAGAATTGTAGATTCCATCACCATCAGCAGACGATGGCACATAAGTTGACACAGACGGTGATTCTTGCAATCCAGAATCAAAAACTGAGCGCCGAAGTTGGAGTGCGTCATCAGAAGACCTATTTGCAGCAGAACTGACAGCATCCGCAGATTTCATCAAAGAAACATCCTTTGCTTTCCAGCTTGGTGATGAATTAGAATCATGCGGAGTATTCATAGGAGGTGTTGCAGACTCGACGCCAGATTTTTTGAAACTGTCGCAAGCAGTTAATTGCATCTCTGAGCAAGATGCATGGCTATCAGCCAGCAGACGCGCATCATTGCTCTGGTACGTTCCCAAATTAGAGAAAACCGGATGAGAAGGAGTAGTTTCTCTCTTTTTATAAGTAGATGGATTTTCATATTCATCAGCATCAATCCCCTTCTTATTTAAATCCTTTGCATCAGAAAGTTCATCTATTGATT
Organism: Eucalyptus erythrocorys; assembly: GCA_014182555.1. Taxonomy (NCBI): domain Eukaryota; kingdom Viridiplantae; phylum Streptophyta; class Magnoliopsida; order Myrtales; family Myrtaceae; genus Eucalyptus; species Eucalyptus erythrocorys. The sequence goes on from CM024602.1 coordinate 51,116,618, forward strand.
TATTTCCATGGGAAACGTCATGCCTATGTGAACCAGAGGGTAAGCCAGAGTCCACACATCTAACACAAGAGGCTGTAGCTATTTGGAGGCCAAAATCCTTGACAGGCATAGTTTTGAAGGCGTCTAAAGCATCTGAAGGGCTACAGCATGAAATATTTACAGTCTCCCTACCGGTTCCTGCAGCGTTTGAACTCAGCATATCTAGTTTAGAGACCCCATCTTGTCTACTGCCTATTACATATGTGGTAAGTTCTTTTAAAACTTCAATGGGAGACGCAGCTATTGATAAACTCCCTTTACTATCATGAATCTCGAGTGATGCAGGGAGATCTACTGAAGATGATTGCTTCAAATCATGAAGAATGGTGCTATCCTTAAAGGTCATGTTTTCATCTAAATTAGCAGAAGGAGTGTAAGCATTGCAGCCAGTACTGCTTCCCGAAAATTTTGAAGAATAGCCTCCAGCTTTTCGCATATCCGATGCACTAGCTTGATTAAGATAAGAGTTACTGTAAGAACCATCAAGAACTCTCGGACCTGAAGCAGCACTTGGATCTTGAGATCTAACTAGGACTTTATCAGAACTTGAGACAGGAATTTCCCTCCCAAAAGGGACAGTATTACCTGTAGAAATCCCATGAATGTTCATGTCCTCTAAAGTTGAGGAATCAGGAATGTCACGGCCCAGCATATACGATAGTCTGCGCACATCATTCTCTTGCATCAAACTTAACTTCTCTACACCAGTCTCAAAAGTACTTTTAAATGGCAGTGCAGGAAGATTCTCAAAGAATCTTGAATTGGTATTCAGGCACCCCAAAGAACTGTCAGAATTGGTATGACATGCCTTTTTATCTTCAACCACAGCAGAATGGATAGGACGAGATGCACCACAATTCTCTCCAACATCTTGAGGTAGAGGTGTTTCCAAAATATCAGGGTCACTACCACATTCCTGCAATGGAAAACCTTGCAATGTTCCTTTCACATCATTTGACTGGAGCAGATCAGACACTCCATCGGAAGCATCATTTGGTCCTACATTATGGAACATTTGAATTGCAGTACAAGTAGTATCCTCTTTTGAAGGATTTGCACCCTTGTCAAACCTTGTCACACCAGAACTATCTGTTCTTATATGATCATCATTTCCATGCAGATGCTTCGAAGTCATCATCTCTGAATGAGGTTTATTTTTTTTCACTACTCTCACTCTCTTAACTGCTTTCTTCATGACCTTTTTCTTCTTTTCAATCTTTACAGTAGGTGACTTATTGGCAAGAATGTTATTGCTTCCTATGCCTCGAATGTTACCTCTATCAGATCCAGAAGCTATACCAGTCTCCAAAGAAATTTCCTTGCCATCACTCATGCTCGTACCAACTTTATCTGAATCTATATGCATCTCAGAATGTGTCTCATTAACTTTTCCATCAGAAACTGCCATAATTCCAGATTGAAGGGCAAGATGACCATCTTGATCTAAAACTGGAGGGCAGAAAGACTGATACACCTTACTCTTACCAACTGAGCTAGAGGTTCCCTTGGAAAAGGGTTGATTGTTAATCTTACTCCCTGTATTAGATGCTGCAACAACTCTCTCTTTTGATGGTTTTGAATCAGTCAAAGTACAACTGGCAATCTCGGGAGGTCTGGTTGAATTTACCATGCTCTTGTCGGGTTTGTTGATGAGTGTATTGGTAAAATCCCCATTTAATGCAGCAAAACTCTTCAACCTCTTAGTCCTTGGAGTCAGTTCTTTGCCAGGAACGGTCAATGAACTTGTAGGTGCGACGACTGCTTTGGCTACCAAAGAATTGGATTTGAAAGAAACATCAAGCTCCACTGATCTTCCTTCTCTCTTTTCTTTCATACCATGATCAGGAAACACAAGCGGCCCTTTGCCTCTCAAGGAACCAGAACCGTTCTCGTCACGATGATTAAAATTGTGCAACCTCTCATCATCCCCGATCCTTCGATCAACTCTCGGCTCTTGAAGCCTCAGAAAAGCACTCTTTTTCTGCACCTGTCTCCTTGGCGTGATATTATATTCATCGCTACCTACCCTACTTCTTCTAGTACTACTGCTATATCTTCCCCAATCAGACTCATGAACCTGTGATTCTCTAGAAACAAATGGCATACTATCCACAACATTAATCTCGTGATCCCTAGTCTCAAAAACTAAGTCAGGAAAACCTAAAGATGGAACCTGCCTATGACTATACCTCCTGTGTTTTTCACTCAACAGTTCACTATCCTCAATCAGGCCATGAATTTTAGAAGAACTTGATACAGAACTCCTGAAAGAGTCATCATAAAGGACAGACCGCCCCCGCGAGAAATCATCTTGCCGACGGGATTCAAATCCATCCACACCGTCGTCCCTAAATCTAGAAATCGCATCCGCATCGCGCTTGACGTGGTAACGAGAGTCCCGACCCAAATTAAGTGGCACGTACGGACGCGGAACGTGATTATCGGCCACGAGCGCCAATTTCGGGTGGCAGACACCGCCGAGGCGATTGTCGTTGTGGTGACAAACCGGCCGGCGATGGCGATCGTCGTCGATCCGATCGATGCTCTGAAAAGATTGCACCGGCGGGGGAGGTAGGGTTTGAGGAGGAGGATGCGGAGGAGCAGGAAGAGGGTGATAGGACTGCGACGGCGGGTGTGACTGCAGCGGCGGCGGGGGCGGCGGGGGCGGCGTTTGTGGGGGAGCAGCAGCTGGTGGTTCTTGTGGTGATCGTGGTGGTGGTGGTGGTGGTGGTGGTGGTGGCGGTGGAGGGGGCTATAAACGTTGGGGTCTTCGCGGAAGCCAGGATGGTAAGGAGTACGAGGAGGAAGATGGGGAGGCGGCGGAGGAAGGTACCTCGGCGGCGGCTCGCGGCGGCGGTGGTAGTGGCGGTTGTGGTCGGCGTAGAGAGAGGCCTCCATGGGTGGCGGACGAGAGCTCATCGACGATCCTGCGCGTAATGTTTTGGGGACGATGATGTTTTTAGGTCGTGGATCGAGAAGCCGATCGACATTAATCGCCCAATCAGAAAGTCCAATTGCCTTATTATTATAATAAAATAAAATCATATTTTTCTAATAATTGTCTTATTTATCTTGAATAAAAGAAAACATACATATCCTAACCGTTCGCTCGTGACTGCCTCGTCGTTTAGTGAATCAGACAACATATCTGTACTTATAATTATTTTTATCTCAATGATCTATACCAAATCAAAACCAAAAATGTTTTTTTTTTTGGTAACGAAAAACCAAAAATGTTTATCCACATAGAAAACAATTAATTTATAATTATCGCCTTTTCTGATTTTAGCCATGCCTAATTTTTCATTTACGAAACCTCTCACGCCATTAGTACATAAATGTAAGAATTGTCCTATTACATTGTGTTTGGTAATATACCAAAAGAACAAATCCATTCATAAGTGATTGAATTAAAATATATCAAAATATCATAAAATAGGATCGTGTAAAAAGTGAAAGAGCAATGTGTGTGATTGGAAAGAAGAAAAGTAAAAATGTAATAAAGTTAAAGTTCTTATGTGGCAAGCGTTCCAATTACATCAATCATCTTTTCACCTTTATCAGTTATTCAAGCTATATTTTTTGTCTTGAAAATCGAAAGAGAGCACCACCAAATTGGATACTTCCTATGTGATATGAAAAGACAAAAGGGACGCCACCATATGCTAATCAGACTTCTTTTTGAATAAAATGATATTATACTATCTCCTTTTTCAATTGAAAAGTAAAGTCAACCCATGATTCTAAGAAGACGACTCCAATAGAATGCAATTCAACTCCTCATTCCGTCTTAATCAACATTATTTCCATACAATACACGTTGGAATGGAAGCTTTATGTTGTGAATGGTAAGGCAATAATAAACACGTTAATTAAAGAGTATAATATAGGAGAGAAATCAAAACTTCATGAAATCATAATCAAAAGGTAAAATGACCTTTGTATTATTCACATTCATCTAATATATACATTTTCTTTTAACAAACAACTAATTGAGAAGAACAAATCATTGCAATTCCTCGAGAAGCCACATTCAAACCCCTTTCATCTTATTGTTTAGAATGATGGTCGGACCAATCTAAAATTATATTTGTTATATCATTTAAATATTTATGTCGAAGGAATTTTTTTAAATAAATATAAGGGTTAATACCTTAAAAAATCTCAAACTGGTACACTTGTGACAAATTTACCCCAAACTATTTTTTTGACCATGAAAAACCCCAAACTGATACACCTGTGACAAATTTACCCCGACTAACTATAAAAAACCCTAAACTGGTACATTTATGACAAATTTACCCCAAACTAATTTATTCGACAAAAAAAAACCCAAATTGATAGATTTGTGACTAATATACCCCCCGGCTAAATTAGATTAATACCACAAAAAAATCACAAAAAGTGTAAACTGTGACAAATAGAGTGTAAAATCCCAAATTTGTATACCGGTCAATTGTCACGTGTCATTTAACTTTATAATTTAACAAGAAAATTTAACTAAAACTAACAGAGGGTAAATTTGTCACAAGTGTACCAGTTTAGGGTAAATTTGTCAAAGGTATACAAGTTTAGGGTTTTTTGTGGTCAAAAAAATAGTTTGGCATAGATTTGTCACAGGTATACTGGGTTTGGGGTTTTTCAGCAGATTAACCCTAAATATAATCATATGCATAAAATTACAAAAAAAAAAAAAAAGTAAATACTCACATCAGTCACAAATTCTGCTAAAATTTACATAGAGCTTTAAAAAAAAAATTCATCACGAAAGTTCATTCTTTGATTGAGAAAAAACTGAGACATAAAATTGTAATGTTATCGAATACACGCAATATTTCAACGGCATAAAATAATATGAATGGCTGAGTAATGAATCTGACAATGGGATATACATATCATATTTTAACTCAATTAACGATTAAATTTCTCCTGTAGTGTCAAGTATGCACCATGAAATCAATATAAAGAACTTTTCAAAAAGCGACTTAGGGCTATGGCACCACTACACGCCACCACCCCACATGGGAGTCGCCGTGCTAGTGGCATGCAACCACCTCGCAATGGTTGCTTAGGGGCGACCCCCGAGCGGTAGCGATCGCTGCTAGATCTAAGTTCAGAGACCTATAAGAGAGGGAAGAGGTGGCTCGTGAGACAAGCTCCCGCGGCGACTACGACAATTACGACTATGGCGATCGAGTCGACGATGGACCCCCTTTTCAGTCCCCGAGGCACCATGTCCTGCCCTGCCATCGGTGGGCACATCACCGTACATGGACTCGAAAACGAGCCTAACCCGTCTTTGATTATGGGGTCGGACCCGGGTCGCTGACGTCAGCGGCCGCATGCGTCGCACGCCCCGCGCGTGTGGGCACATGGGGCGCGTGTTCGACGCCCCACCGGTGCGTGGGAGCGCATGTGGCGTCCCCCGGCGACGCGCTAGCAACGGTTTTGACCATCTCGACTCTTCCAGTCTAAATTTATGATTTAATTTAATTTTTATTGAACAAAAAGTCTCGAAAATCACAAATTAGGTCCGATTCATACTGATTAGGGCAAATCAGTATAATTAGGGCAAAATCAATTAGGATTCAAGTTCTAGAGTTATACAGGCTCTGATACCACATGTAAGACGCAAATTGCGCAACCCCAAGATCTCCATAACTAGAACAAGAACACACATTCAAAGAGTAGAAGATTAACGCACCTGTTTTAAGATCTATCGTTCTTGAGCGGAAGCGGAAACACAATGTTGCTTGCGCAAATCCTTCTCCTCTATCGCCTCCAAATCACTGGCTCAATGAGGCGGCTCCTCATGATTAGCGTTAGAATAACGGCCCTTAGGTGAGGATATGTGAGATTAGGGTTAGAGGAGAGATTAAGCACTCTTTATAGAGTTTTCAGCAAGTCCCCCTTATTACAGGCCAGGCTCAACTCGGCCCACACTAGCCAGCCCTATATTAGATTAATTAAGAAATATTTTATCCCACCTTAGACCAAATCCCGTAAAACGGTAAACGTCAAACGATGAATAATAATGTCAATTAATTTAGTCCATATATTAGGAAAATTCTTACATGCCGATCTCTGCCCCTATCGATCGACCCATTTCCTGCTGCGAGTTCGTGATTTGACAGAAAGTGGATGTTCAGATGCAAAAGTAGGAAATTGGGTAGCTATGGCTGCGACCCAGACTCACGGCATTGCAGCAATAATTCAACCGTGAAAAAGAAGAGGAGAAGATTTTCCTGAGCGTCGGTGGGCTGTGGGGTCGTTGAACTCGTCGAAGACAAGGACTCTCACCAAGCAAAAGAAGTGGCTGCACTACTGTAGTCTTTTGTGGTTCAAAAGTGGCGCACTCGAGGACTTTGAAAACGACGGGATTTGCACGGAAAGTGAGGACCTCGAAAGTTAGGCCAAGAAGAGTCGATTCACGGCTCTGAATGAGAAAAATTCACAAAGAAGAAAAGCGTTCGTCACCGGTTCCACGCTGCCAGAATTTGACCATAACCAGTTCATCATCCACCGGACCAAACAATTTGAATTCAGGAAGGGGGCTGTGGTAATACCGGGCGCTCGACGAATCAAGATCGATGGGGACATGACGAGATGGAACGGGTCAAAAACTGATTTTATTGGCCTTTTCCGGCAGATACAGATGGATGTATAGTAAACTTATCTCACTTCACACAGTCACATACAATACAAAAATGGTAAAAGAACATGGTGTTTTTCGCTTACAGACCGAGGAGCATTTTGTCCCCTCAAGAGAACGAACCATCATTCCCAACTTGATTGAGGTGGGGAATGTGTTATGACTAAGTGCCTAATGTAAGGGGTGGGAGGAGGGCTAACCCACAAACTACCTCTCATCCAACACCCAACCTAATGAGTAAAAGAACCCAAAGGAAGACGAGCTGAAAAACCAATGGGAATATATGATCATGGATCTGAAAGCATATACAAGGAGAGAAGGAAGAAACACAGATCATGCTTGCGCTCTGCGTGGAGTGATTGATCAGTCGAAGCTTGATGAACGGCTCCATCGGCCTTTCAGATAGTCCTCCAGGGAGACGTGGGATTCGATGATGCTCACGGATGACGAGTCGTCCTCCACGTCATGCAGCGCAAGGTTCAGGTGGGACTGGATGTTAGGGTAAGCGCAAGCTTCGTCATCCACCGCATCGGATTGGTCACAGGAGACTTGTAGCTGTGCTGACTTCACTACGTCGACGTCGCCATGGAGGAGCTTCACCACCTGTACTTAGCCAAAATGAAAACGAAAAACCAGGATCCATCATAAGGAGAAGCTATAACATGAAGCAAAAAATTCACAATTGCTGCAATAACTTCGACACATGATATGATGTTCCAATAGTGTCTGTAATGACAACCTTGATTTTCAGCAATAAATATATACGAGCGTCTTTTCAAGCAGACAGAAATGTGCAGACATTTATATCTTTATCAATCTCTAATGCTTGAAACAGCGACTCCAGAAAATTTGAAGGTAACACCACCAGACCATAATACCAGAGACAAATTACAAAGAAGAAGAGATAAATGCCATGTGCAAAAATCAAAGATATCGAATCAACTCACATGGCTCATTTGGGGCCTAGCTCGAGGCGCACATCGGACACAAAGTGTGGCGGCCAAAACCATTCGCTCCAACTGCTGATGATCATAATTTTCACCCAAGGTCGGATCTAATAGTTCGGATATTTTCCCACCATGAAGAATAGGTCTTGCCTGGAGAAACATATGTATCTTCTTTTAGTATCTAACAAGTAAAATATAAGAGCCAGAGTCAATATTTACATAAAGCAAATGACAGAAGACATACCCACATAACCAGGCTCTCTCGGCCTTTTGGAAAGTCATTGCTTATGGGCTTTCTACCAGAAAGAAGCTCAAGCAGTACAACGCCGAATGCATAGACATCAACCTTGTCATTGACTTTGCCATACATGAAATATTCAGGAGCCAGATAACTGCAGCAGCTCAAAAACATGACGATGTGAGTTTCTGGCTTAAATAAATGATTATTGCCGGGAGACAATAGCTACAATGCCGAGATTACCGACCCAAAGGTTCCTGCAACATCTGTGCATGTTATATATGTAGAGGAGGTTGATGCCCATTTAGCAAGCCCAAAATCACATAACTGAGAAAATAAGGCAGAACAATTTATCAGTGTACCATCCAAAACAGACAAATAAAAATAGCCAAAGAGGTGAGACAGTTACGTGATACATCACCTGTGGTTCAAAATCTTCAGATAACAGTATATTTGATGATTTGACATCCCTATGTATTACTGGTTGAGCACTTCTTTCATGGAGGTACTCCAAGGCCTCAGCTACCCCAAGAGCCACCCTGTATCTTTCTCTCCAACCAAATGCATTTGGATTTTTCTTGATTCCTGCCATATATGAACAAACAGATCGAATAAATAATCTAAACCTGATGAATGACTGTAAAATCGTCGAACTTCTGGTGAAATTATATGCAACAGAAGATTGTAGAAGTCATGCACCATAAAGGTTGTCTTCAAGACTTCCTCTTGATAGGAAATCGTAAACCAACAGAAGATGGTTGTCTTCAAAGCAGAAACCAATAAGAGAAACAATGTTCTTGTGATGCAATGTCGTAATAATCTCTATTTCCAGAATAAATTCCTTGAGCACATCTTCAGATGGCTTTAGAATCTTCACGGCAAGCTCCTTTCCATCAGGAAGGCAGCCCTTGTAAACTTGACTACTGCCTCCTTTCCCTATCAGATTCTCTGAAACAGAATGGACAGACAATTTCTTACTAAAAGCTAAATAGTTAAAAAGGACGGATGTAAATCAATGCTTCTTCAGAAGATGAGATTAAGTAGCAGAACCCACCTGCCAAGAAAAAGGATGTTGCTGCCTGTAATTCCTCGTAAGTAAACAATCTGCATGTCGATGAGTATTTTTCATGAAGACCCTTCAACTCTTCCTGCAAACTTATTGGACTCTCATCAGGAGGATGTGTTCTGTGAGCCTCATCACCTACGAGAACAAGCGCTCCGCTTTCTCCATCTAAACTCAAGGCTTCTTGTTCACCCTTGGTCGAATCCCCTTGTTTCTGCTCTGAAGTAATGGATGGAAATAGAAGATGCCTGCTAGGTAATCGCATTGCCCACTGAACCACTGAGATCTCCCTTCCTGAAGAATGGTTAGGAGTCTGCCTGTCTGCTAAAATTGCATGATGAAGCAGTGGCCAACCTGGCTGCAGTGCAGGCATTTCTCTGCTCTGTGGAGAAATTGACCCTGATGTTGCTTCATCTGTCGGCAATGGTACGATAGCCAAAGAATTTTCTTCATCATGGTTACTGGAAGTTTCCTCAGAAGCATTGTCGCAAGAATTATCAGCCTGTCGTGTGGTGGAAGCACAAACAGAGCAGCCTCGCTTCGCAATAGTCTCTTTAGCATCAGCAGAGGCTTTAAGCAAAGCCTGCTCCAAGGTTTCTGCCCCATCCTCATTATCCGTGGATTTTGGAGACACCGTGAAGTCACTATCATTGAGAACTTTAGAGTTCTTACTTATTGATCGATGAAATACATTAAGCAAGCTGTTTGGCCGAAGATTATCAGATTTTCCTGCAACTAGACATTTGACCATCCATTCAGTCACCGTAAAATGCTAGTCTCGCTAGTATCGATATTTGACATGTATCAGACTTCGAATTACCTTGTGAGATGTGGAAAGCCGCAGGAGAGCCCTCTCTCTGGAAGACAACTTTCCCATTATTGACAGCAAGAACCCAACAGTCCTTGGGCAGTTTTTTGGCACAGTATTTGGCCACGGAGGTCGATGACCGAATCGAGTGGTGATTCTTCGCAGTTCCAACAATGACCCTGGTCGCGACGTAAGATTTCGCCTCGCGAACAAGAATCTTCCGAATCGATGTGCCCCTGCAGATCTTGAGCTTAAGATCAACCTGCAAAATCCACAATCGAAATTACACACCAAAAGACAAAACTGTGAAAAGTAAATTTCTACTTAAGCAGGAAATGCTCGCGCTCCATGAGCACGCGCCACAAACAAAGATGTGCGCAACAAGACGACCGAGTTAACGGTGAAAATTCACAAGCTAAATCCCCTGAAACATTTACAGTTGATCAGGAATCAAAGTAAGTCAAAATCGAAGCTTGATTTCATTTTGTTGTCCGAGTGCTCTGTTTCCTCTGCGGACAAATCTCGAGGGCAGTTAAAACAATGAAACAGAAGGAGAGCTCGAAAAACCTGCTTCAAGTTGCAGAAACCTTCGTAGACGGCTAGAACGGAGTCGAACGCTTTGACCAGCGACAGCAACGACGACTTCCCATCCCGGTCCACAATCTCTGCATTGCAAACGAGAAAAGGCTCATCAATCACGCCCAACCTCGAAAAAACAGCACCGAGCCTTCCTCTCTCTCTCTCTCTCTCTCTCTCTCTCTCTCTCTCTCTCGTTCTCTCTCTTTCTCTCACCGTTGTTCCCGAGGACGTGAAGCGCGAGGACGCGGTCGCCGGGCTCGGCGACCTTGACCAGAGCCCACGTCAGCAGCTCCCTGCTCTGCGGATCCAGCTTGACCCCGACCACCACCGTCCGGTCGCCGGGAGCTTCGACCGGGAGCTCGGCGTCGGCGGCCCCGCTCCGCTGCGTTTTCATCGTTGGCCGGCGGCGCGCGCGCGAGGTTCAAAGTCCGGGGGCGGCGTGGCGGCGGGGTCGTGGAGGCTGGAGAAGGGTTGAGCTCATTGCTCTGTGGAAAGGGCTTGCGTAGCAGAGCGTGTCCGGTATATATGGCTCCACACAGAGAGGGAGAGAGAGAAGGGAGTTGCTTGGTTTGAGCTATCGCTTAACCGCCGGGTGGTTTGCTTTCCAAGCTCTCTCTCTACCGCACGCCCACCACCATGCTAGAGAGAGAAAGCGAGCGGGAGAGGGAGAGAGGGAGAGAGGGCGTCTCAGTCGCAGGGTCTTCTACTGTTTTTCGTACGTTGTGGATTTGACGAAATATAGAAATTTGGAGGAGGTAGCTGTGACTTTCAATGGAAAAGAAACTACTGCTGCAACTGCTGTTTTGGGACCTTAAAACGGGCACGGATTTTTTTCCATGATTTTGACTTGAGGCGCTGTTTGTAATTACGAAAAGATGAATAATTTAAAAAGACGATTTTTCTAAAGTAAACGGTCGAAATACTTAATTAATAAAAATAATTTCATTATTAATAATAATTTGTGTATGAATTATTTTTTTGAATTTTCTCTACCCCTTCTTAATCTTGAAAAAGCAATGAAAATATTTTTTATTTACTCATTTTTTTAAAAGATAAATGTTCAATTGAATAATCCTTTATTTGACAATTTAGGTTTAGTTTGAAATATGAAGAAAAATATAAGCTACCTTTGATTTTAGTTCCAAAATTAACTATATCGAACTAAGTAGATAATTTTTTTATAGATAAGCCTTATTTAAGGGAAAATGATTAACTCTAAAAATCACTCTTTTTTAAACTCCAAACCATATCTAATGTCAAATGATAAACTCCATTCGCTTCGGTTAAGATCATAATTCAAATCACTTCATAAATCGATGTCGTAAGATCCTTCGTTAGCACTATGTGTAATTTTATTTTCGTAAAGTCGATATTCATTTTGTCTTTTTCTCTTGAATAACCGTAAATCCACGAAAGCTATGTTTGTTAAAAAGACAATGCTTCCCCCCTTTTTGGTTTTTTTAAGTGTTGCGAAAGCGACCACAATCGTCTTCCTAATTGCTTGCGATGGCAATGTGATTTGCTTTGTGATTAACTAAAACGCTTTCGTATAATTTAAGGCCTCGGAAGCATTGCCCAATGGTGCATGATCACGTAGGATTGATAGGCTTTGTCCCAACGGTACGGCGGAACACAACTACAAGTCACCTCGCACTTAATCTTGATTAATGTGTCTTACCCATCTTTTAATTTGTATTTTAATAACTTTATCGTTTGATATTATGGTTGCGTGCTTGGGCCCAGGTCTAAGGGACGTGATGACTATTTCTTTTGTTATATAAATGAGATGCTTGAGTATTTTATGTAGTATCATCAATTAAGGTGTGATTTACAAAGATAAATGGGAAAGAAGTGGGGAATGTTGTCTCGCATTCATCATCTCCCAAATGTTTTTCTTCTAAAATATAGCGAAAGCATGCCTCGCTTTTGGTCCAATTATCACTTATGTACATCTATTACTAAAGGTATCACCCAAATCATAAAGTCATGGCATATCAAATAAATGTGGGTACTCTAATAAATACAAGCAGAATGAAATGATCTTCCATTATTGATCCAAACATAGGAAAGTATAATCACTGTCCTTGATAGTGACTTGCTTCCATGAACTATTTTTGACAACATCAAAATTTTCACTAAAACAAATTAACCTAATTTCTAATTAATCGAGCATAAACGAAAGAAACTGAAACAAAGAGAGCTTCTTCTTTTTTTTTTTTTTCCTGCAAATGGAAAATAGAAAGCGATTACCACAAAGATTATCGGATGCTAAAACATTTCATATTGTTTATTTGCGTGATTTATAATGATTCCACATATGTATATCCAATTAAGTATTTTAATAAAATAATGTAGTCGAGTTTCAAGAGTATTTCACATGGTTCGAATTTAGGATTTATACCTAAAATACTTAGGAGGAATTTTCCAAAGTACTTATAATATTGAGATCACAACATGCTTTTGCCATAAGCCTCTAATCTATTTTTTTTTTTAATGTTTATTGATAAGTACAAGTTCCCCTTTTTCCTGGTCAACCCACGTGTAATGGAAATTACACCGCATAAAGCTATGTAGGGTCATGGTCATAGCGCCTAAATCTTGACTCTCTATTCGTGTTTTTTTTTAATCTTTCTCGACAACGGATGGGCCAGGAATGTGAAACTCATTGTGGTTGTTGATTGGTCAAATCTAGTAAGCACTAGTCGTACGTCATTATCCTATACTTAGGTGGTATTTCAATCGGATCGTTCAGCTCCAATTTCAATAGTCCGATATGGTAGACTTTCATTCGTTCTTTTCCTTTTCATTTGATGCACTTTGACCGAAAGGGCGGCTAATTTTTCAACAGGATAATTGTCCAAAAAAATCATCAACTTATCATACGATATGCAATTAAGTCATAACCTCTTCGATTTGATCAATTCAGCCTTAAAATCTTTTAATGATTTGTCGATGTAATCATTCCAATCGTAATTAATCGGAAATCACTGACATGGATACCGGTCGTCCTATTCGTATATAAGGAGGCGAAAAAGAGTATACTAGTTGCAAAGTCCATAAAGCAAAATTTCATCCAATCCCCATCTACCTTTCAATTCCTAAGATCCATCATGTTAGGTACGCGCTAGATAAGCATCACATAAACCTTGGTCAACCATTTGATCATGGCATTACGCCAGCATAAAAGAAGTTTCCATTGAATTATAGGATGATTAGTGCGCCAAGGAAGACAAAGTCATAAAGGCAGAGTAGGAACACTTGAAAATCCCAGGACATTACGCCAGTGTATAGTTGCTTCTTATGCGGCCCCCAAAATTTTCGTGGATTTAAAAGTGGGCAAAAGCCACACAAAAAAAAAAAAAATCCTAGACTAGGCCTATTAAGACACGTTTATCATAAACTTTTTTCTGTGATACAAAAAATTATAAATTTGCACTAATATGACACACGTACTCTCCATCAAAGTTCTAAAGGATGCCTAAAAGCAAAAATATTGACATGACATCTCCCCTGTGACTTAAGTGGAATAAATAAAAATCATCTAGCAAAGTATTGATGGAGGGTAAATATGTTATATAAATACAAATTTATGAGTTTTATATCATAATGAAAAATTCAAGCTAAATATATCACAATGTGCTTAGTTTGGGGATTTCTACGCTACCAAAAAAATTATGTTAATTGTGTCACGATTAGCATAACTTGAGATTTTATGAGAATTTTTTCCTTTTAAATTTATTGACCTATGTAAGCCTTTTCTAGTTGTAAGAATATACGAGGATTGGTATGTTTTTCTCTAGGTCCATTGTCAATGACTCACATGCTGTTATTACACCAAACTTCAAATGAAGAGTGTAGAACCTACGCGCAGAAGTTGCATGGGTCACCATACCTACTGGCACCGACAAGAAAGAAAAGGATCCACGAAAATCAAGGAAGTGCATACAAGGCAAAGCTAACTTCAGCACTTTTTGCAAATCCAACAAAGTTCACAAAATGACTTCACTGTCCTAATTTAATAAGATTTACGAGTCAATTGCAATTATTAAAAGTTTAGAATTTAATTATATTTTCATGATAAATTTTGAAAATTTCAACGTATTTATCCATTTTTTGGGTCCATCCTGGATGACTTGCACGGCGTTACCGCACCTAACTTCAACAGGAAGTGCGTAGAACCTACGCGTATAAGTTGCATGGGGTCACCGTACCTACCGTCTCCAACAAGAAAGAAAGAAAAGATCTACGGAAATCAAGAAAGCGCAGAAGGGCAAAGCCTACTCGGATAAAAGACGAGGATAACGAAGAGAAGAGAAGCGCCACGTTCGCTTGGTCGGCAAAGAAGGTAACAGCGACGGCGACACGGCGGCGACGACGGCAGTTTCGCTCGTGACTGGCTTAACTGACCGCCCTTCAACCTGCGATCTCGATCTCGATCTCCCTCCTCCTCCTCGTCCCGAGGTGGCTCGCGGAATCATGATCGTCACATGATGGTCCGCTCGCTCGACGCGTGGCTGATCTTGATACGAGGGCTTTCCTCGTTTCGGGGGCCCAGCTGGCAGCTCCCTCTGATTTCATTGGTCGGCGCACACGTGTGCCCCAAGTCGACGGCCGTGCGGTTTTTCTTACACGTCAACCGAGAAAAGAAGTCTCCCCCTCCGAGTGGACGATTCATCGTTATCGACATTTATGGTGACCAGCACAGTTGTAAATTTTTACCCAGTCAAAAAGGTAATTGCATTTTTCCGTTGATTAATGTGAAAAGGGGCTTTACAATTTTCGACTTCCGACGTGAATTTTGGGACTAATTTCCTATCAAAAAGCATTTTTAATAAACATCATAAAGCACTCAATTGATCTCATTATATCGCCATAACTTTTGAATTACACAAATTAAATAATTATTGAAGATAGAAACCATCAATTACTGAGAATGATCATATTTACCTATATTGACATAATCAAAATGAAGGAATTGCTTTCTACCATGTTGATTGTGCAAAAATCCTCGAGAAGAACCCATCTAATTCTTTTCTTTTGATCTTCTCATGAAGTATTAAATTATCATGGATAAACTCTTTTCACACGGAGAGTGCTCAATGGGACAAGTCATGTGCTTTGTCCACTAGGAAGATTGGATTTGAAAACCAATACATGCAATTATGTAGTGAATAGAAATGAATCAATTTTTCTTCATATATGGCGTGAAATATGAGCCAAAGGAATTGTAGCTACCCATCTCATCACATCGTTGTAGTACCAACAATTTCCATAAAAGAAGTCCTTCCACTGCATGTGAGAGGTTCCATGCTAATGGGTCATTTGGACCCATCAACATCTTACGAAAGTCTATAGGGCAGATCCCCCCAATTCTAGCTAATTTCCAACTATGTTCAATTATGGAGAAACGGTAGAATCATTAAGTCTAATTCTACTAAGTCCGGCATTGCTCTCTTAAGGGAAAATGACCCAATCAAAATTTTTTGATAATTTAATTTTAATTCTTTGCATGGATTTCTAGTGTAGTCAATCTAATAAATTTTTGTTGAAAGTTGCTAACTTGATGATCCAATCATTGTTAACCATTCTAATAAGCGATTTTTGATGAAAATTAGTCAATATATCTAAATTGATAACACTGAACAGTTTATAATTGAATTGATATTCTTATAATCGATTTATAATTGATATAGTTTTCCTGCCCTTTTAATTATAAACTATAATAATTTAGTTATGTAATCCCTCCATTAATAATTCACGTGCTCGCATTAGGTTTGCTGTCGGTGGATCCAACTATACAGCTCCTTTCACGTGCCGAGGGGCTCGCCACATCCCACTACCGAAACGAGAACATCGCGAGAAACGACGAATAATAATCAATGAACGAGCGAAAGGACTATGTTTCTCTTTCCGACCCCAAAAATAAATCCAGACAACAAAAATTAAAAGGGACTGCGATGCTTTTCGTGACAGTCTAGGGACGATAGTGGAGGACTCCATTGGCCTCATCTCTAGATTTTAGGGAAAGATGTGCCCATGATTTTGTCGGTTCTCTCGAACTGCAATGATTCATACTTCTATCGAAGGAAACGAGTCACATCGATAATTCGAATTTTAATTTTTTTCTTCTTTGGATAAGCAAGTTTTACGATAGTCAATTTCACGGGGCGCAACAATTCAGTTAACAAATGTCTCACGTTAACTCAAATTCTCATGATCCGTGAATGTAAATAAGTATAGATGCTCGGACGCAAAATAGACAAAAATTTGGACACATGTGGTGTCCTGACCTCGAAATAAATACTACAATTAAATTCATAAGGTCTTTATTTTAATGAACCGATCATTGAATTTTTCTTTTTTATACAATCAATGGGCTTTAACCACCTATTCTGACCAAAAATATATCACGGCCATAGCGTTTGATCACTTGTATTGCTAAAAACCCTAATCGGATTCCAATTAAATTATCTATTATAACAAAAAGAAAAATATTTAATACATTGGACGGTCAATAGCCACGTTAAATAATTGCCATGTTAACTTTCTGTTAAAATTTGACTAAATTCTAATGAAAGTTCATTGTGGAAAGAAAATCAAACTTCAATGATTGTATAATTCAGATAAAAATTTCTTGGGACATTATTGAAATTTCGCCGATGTTTTAACGAAAAAAGTTATATCATAGTCATGTGGAAATTAATGACACTGCATTCGATCACATGTATGTTGTTTAAAAATATGATTGGATTCCAATTAAAGCGTATCTATTGTAAGATATGGGAAAAAAGAAAGAAAGAAAAATATTCGATATATTGGACGATCGAGATCCACGTTCAATAATTGCCATGTTAGATTTTCGATGAAAATTTGACTAAATTCCCATGAAAATTCATTACTTGGACAAAAATCAGACTTTAGTGATTACATAATTAGATAAAAAAATCTACAGGGAATTATGGATTTTATATGATACAAACTCCAATGCATTTTAACCTTTACCAAAAAAAAAAAAAACTCCAATGCATTTTATGACTTTATATGCGGGGCCAGCAAGGAGGCTTTGGACTGACGGTAGTTGTCCTCCTCCCCGTCCCTCCCTCCGTCCAGGTAAAATTGGAAAACGACAAAGCACAGAACTCTTTCATCCCAAGATCAAAGATCTATGGATAGATCACGGAGAGCTATGGATAGATCACGGAGAGCACTCAATGTAGGTAGGCTTGATGTGTACGATCGATTAAAATTTTATATGAAACTCGTAAGATCTAATGAATTATATGTACCAAAACCTAATAACCTTCCCATCCCAAACCGGGCCTCCCGCCGGCATTGATAACCAAAAAGAAAAAAAAAAAGAAAAACTCGATCCAGTTGGGGCGGATCCGACCCTGACCCTGACTCCGACCCCGATCTGGACGATAAATGCGTGCTCATAAAACGGTGATGGGTGGTGACCACATGATGGGGAGTCCACACACCATGTGCTTA
The DNA here is from genome assembly GCA_014182555.1 of Eucalyptus erythrocorys. Taxonomy (NCBI): domain Eukaryota; kingdom Viridiplantae; phylum Streptophyta; class Magnoliopsida; order Myrtales; family Myrtaceae; genus Eucalyptus; species Eucalyptus erythrocorys. The sequence continues at coordinate 51,134,435 of CM024602.1, forward strand.
AAAAAGCAGAGAAGAGGACACCACCACCGATCCCCATCTCCCTCTCAAAGCCTCGAGATTCAAGCCATCCATCCCTTTTATGGCGTTTATTTTTCCCAACTTTTTTTTTTTTGTCGTCAGATGAAGCGATGGCACGTCGGCGTCGTCATGGATAAGTTACCGCCGACGAAAGGAACAGGACAGTGCCGGAAGGAAGGAAGGAAGAAAGGAGGGAGGGAGGAAGGTGGCTTTCTTTGTCTTCTCCCGAGTTTCGCCCGGTGCATTTCTTTTATTCTGCTTTGAAGGGGAATCTTAGAAGTAGATTGATCCGACAACGTGTTCCTGCACATTTCATCACGATTTTTTTATACATAATGTTGCAATCTAGACAGATCCCGAAAGATTGTGATTGATGAACTAGATTTTATTCTAATATAATTGGCGAATTAATCAAAGTTGCTTAAAAATGGTAGAAGCGAGACCGTTTGGAAGACGTTAATCCTTTTTGGTCATGAGATTGTTCATGCCTTGAGAGTCAAGGTGCACTACTCGGGATAATTACTAAAAAAGTCATAAACATATTATACTTATATTAATTCAATTATAATGTTTTCAATTTGACTAATTGAATTATAAATCTATTGCATTTGTATCATAGTAGGGAATTGTTGATATGGCAATCTAGTTTGCACCGGCCGTCCTAAATTGATAAAACTTCGAAAGGTTTATAATTAAATTAACACAATTAAAAGATTTATCACTATATTAGTACAAGGGTAATACGTTTGTGGCTAAATTTGTCAAATTAAAAGATTTATGATTGAATTAACACTAATATAATATGTTTATGACCTTTTTGATTATTTTCCTTATTCTACTTAGATAATGTTGTGTCATCATTTCAAGAGGCTTTTGATGCTATTTACAGGGACTTCTCTTGAATTCACGCCATTCAATAAAAGCAAATTCTTTTACATCTAAGTTTTCAAGAATCACATCTCTTGAACGATACTTCGTACCTATCAGTCAGTGTGTATCCAACATAGGAGGTAAGTAAACCTACTATGAGGTGAGCCTTTAGGTATTTGTTTTTTTTTCCTTTTGGGTAAGGGGAGCCTTTTTTTTTTTTTGGTCAGTAAGGGGAGCCTTCAGGTATTGTTCAATTGTTGTATATCCAAGTTTCAACCGTGCTTTTTATAACCGTGCTTGTTCACTAGAAGTAAAATGGATATCAAAATTTGGTATAAAAAGTTACCCTATTCATATGATCGGTTAACAATGGGAGAGGTATTGATGAGATTTTTTTTTTTTTGGTCAAAGTGGTGATGAGATTGAGTGGATGAAAATGAAGGAAAAAATTGGTATAAATGTTAAGTTTCTAATTAGACAACTCCGAAAACTCTGTGGTTCTTGATGCTATAATTGTTTGCATCATGTGTGTCAAGATATGTTAAAAATCACATCTCCTTTAGAGTATTTTTAACAAATATATCAAGTGATGTGATAGATTGTAAATGATCCATCATTTAAATAAATTATATTTTAATACTCGATAAAAGTGCCATGTCTATTCATTGCATTGATGTTGGTAACCCACTTGGGTATACTTGATGATTATTCCTTTAGATAGGTTTTGGCCTTAATATACTCATTAGCAAGACCCTCAATATAAATTTTGCTGATTCTTCCGTAGCACAAAGACCCCACGAGGGAACACCAGATGAAGTTCCTTTTAGGAGGGCAACGTTGTATAGCTTTTTGAAAACCAACATATCACCTTTAATCCACGTATAAGTAATCAGATGTTTTAGCTGAGCAGCGAATGTCACCAGCCAGCAAGAGCAATGATGACGACCTATGCTGCTGGTGTCCGAACCCCGGACCAGCGCACCCGGCGTTAAAAACGGTGCTTGCGGGAGACCAAAAACGACACGTTAACCAAAAAGATAAAACAGTGCAGTAGCTGCCATGGCAAACCGAAGTCCCTGTTTCCCGCCTAATTTTCTCCCTTTTTTCTCTAACTTGACCCAACAAATGAGAAGATTATTAGCGACCCAATGTTTAATTTATCGACGGAAAAGGAAACCTGACTTGTCAGTCGGTGGGGCTTGTTTTCGATAGCAAGGCATTTCTCTATCCGAGTTAGTTTAAGGGTGATTTTAGCTTTCTTTTGCTATAATTAATCATTGCTGCGCTTATCATTCCTTCGAGTTGAACCTGACTTTGACCTCTCTTCCGAAAAATTCAATTCCTGAATCTAGGTTTCAATGATCTGGTGAAGAGAGCACCCACCACGACCATCGCCACAGCATGGAGGTAGGCTCCATGGAAGCTGTTTAAGGCTCGTGATGTCTTAGGTGAGGTAGGAACTGAAAAAAGTATGGACAAAGCTGAGTCTTACCCCGAGGTCTATCGATGGTGTCGAAGCATTGAATCTTATTTCATTCTCAACTCGAAGGCTCTTTTGATTTTGAATCTGCCCTCGAGAGATTACTCTTGTTGTTCTCATGATTTGATCGATTGCACGTTGTCGCTTTTCAAAAGTTATTACAAGTGCCTTTCCATTTTCATTTGTCGTAATGATAATAATGGATGCATGCACGGTCGATAAATAGGTAATTAGTTGCACGACACGTCATGAATATTAGTAAGAAAATAATGCGTTTATTAATAAATGTACCCCAATTTTGAATCCATGTTCAAACAAGTGAATCCCTTGCGAAATGATGGACCGTAAACATAAAGTATATCATGACAATAAATTTTGAACCGACTCTCACTTGTAGTTTTGTATTTCAATCGCGAGACGTTACTTTCAAATGATGTTTCGTGTTAATAGTGTAGATATGTCAAATCTATTCAAAAGTAGAAACATCAATGCATAGAATTATTCGGAAACTTTGTAAGTTTTAGAGTACTTTTTCTTGATAAATCTTATGAGACTTGGATGACGTTGGCAAGTGAGAATCTTCAGTGATTCAGGATCCCATCAAGCCCTACTGATATATCCGGCAGATCTGCAAGAGCTAGAAGCTTTCTTAATCCCTTATCTTAAAAGCTAATCGCACGGAATTGCGTGCCCCGTTGGTCATTGCTATGCAGCATCGTTTGCATTTATTACATCAATCAATAACAATATGGCACATCCAACTCGAAATTTTTTTCTTTCCCTCTCTATTTCAAAATTTCTATCGATTGATTTCCGCCGCTCAAGTGACCTAAAGAGAGGGAGATAATTATTCAACGTGCATAAGAAATAAAACATAAAGAATTTGAGTGGAGAGGATACGACGAGCTTTTCTTAATTTTTGCCAATTTTATGATGTTCTTTTTTTCCCCCATGGAAAAAGCTGGTTGTGAAGGACTAAGGAGCATGCGAGATGTGACCATTAATTGGACAGTTATGGGTCACATTTAAAAGCCACATTAAATTGATGGGCACCAAATTGATGTCGGTGCATCACTTCCCCCTCTCCCATCTGCCCGTGAATTATAGATATTTCTTTTGTACCTAGTTTCGACTGCATTAAAAGTGGCCATTGCGACAGTGTCCCTTTTCGTTTTTTTTTTTAACCTATTTTTCCAATCTAATCATGAATTTATTGTTTGGATATCAATTTAAACTTTTCAAATTTATCGATGTAGTCTTAAATTTTTGCGCGAAATTCTAAAGTAATCTTTTTGGCTAATTTTTAGAGGAAATCATCGACAAACCATCCTATGTGGCATGAACTCGTCGACGATTTTCGATTTCCTAAAAGGACTACGTGAGAGTTCGTGCAAAGGTGTATAATTATATTGACAAAATTAAAATGATGAAGACTGAATTGATTTCCATACAATAAATTCAAGAATTACTTAGTAATTATCTCGTATTCTTCCTCTTGATTGTTTACATGAAAAGCTGCATAATATATTGGAAATATTGGTCATTCATATCTTAAAAAGAAAACCATACGACACAAGCTCCATTGGAGACCAATTTTTTAAACCTCAATTAACCTGGATGCCCCAAAAAATAAAGAAAAATAAAACCTTTATAAGCCTCCATCCATGTCTTTCGAATATTACTTTGTAAATCAAAATCCACAGGGCCTACCATTTTATGGATACGGCCCACGATTTTCCCTTTCCTTCTTTTGCAGGCCCAAGTCGTCAATGGAAATTAAACATTTCGGCCCGGAAATCAGAAGACAGAAAAATTTCGTAATCGCTATTACCGCGATAATATTAAACATGCTTAAAGATTTGAGTCGTAACTTGCATCATTACGATTAATAATATCTATTAATCCACAGATAAAAATAACAAAAAGCTAAAAAAGAGGCTGATGAAAGCCAAGCGTAGCTCAAACGCAGATATCCAATTGGTTGGTGGATCCGGGGGTATAACTAAAACCAAGCAAGGCCATGGGCTTTTTTGTGCAAGAAGCTTTAGCCATGAGCTGGAAGAATGGTGGATGACAAGGTATCTAACGCCTATGTTAGTAATACATGCCACTCCCGGGCAATACAACAAGATACTTAAAGTTCAAAACTTTCTCAAAATACAGATACGAAAGTGGTTTTCCTCTCTCGCACGTGACGACTTGGTTTGCTTCTTTGCAATGTTAATGGTGCATCCCATGCGTAAAATGCCTCTGGCACTATCTCGAGAAGAATGCCCTTCGAGCACATTCAAAATAGATTTTACTCTTTATATACGGGTGGTTATCTTAAATTTTTGGATTAGATTTTCTAACGTGATATCAAATATAAGTGATGGCCCTTTCATATATTTGTTCGCTATGGTAGTCGTGAGTTTTTAGACGTTGGGATTTGAATCAAAATTATGCATTCCACATAAATTATCTTAGGATTTTTTTCTGGAATTATTTCCAATTACTTTAAAGATTTTTCACAACTATCAATCCCATTTCCCGTGTCGGTTTGAGTTTGGCAGCCTCCTGCTCCAGAGCACCTTTGTCTTCACTCGGCAATGGGTCGGTGAGCCCTCACCTTCCCCAGAAATTACCGTACAAGTGGGCGCATTAGTGCCGGGCCAGAAAATTGAGTGAAAACGATCGTTAGTGCGTCAATTTTAAACAAATTGGAATTGTCGTATTCGGTAATTAAGATCAACATTTGATGATGCAATCGCTTATTATTGTCAAAACACAATGATAGTCGAGGGAATTTGGCCAAGTGCATTCACTCGAGGTGAAAAATTATTATAATTTTGTGAATAATTGTTTTTAGTAAAAACGGCATATATTTTTCCATATGATCCATAGATAAAGTGCCACGACATGCATACATTTTCAGAGTTTTCTAAAAAATGGTTGAGACTGGCTTTTTAGGGAATTATATAAAAGGCCACTGTCATGACACCCATCAATTTATCAAATAAAATATATAATAATTTCAATCCTTTTTTATTAGAGGTGTGTTTAAAAATACGTAATGCTCTTAACAAAATTTCTTTTTTTTTGTTTTTTTCGTGATTGATGGTTACCGAACTCGGTTTCTTGAATTTGGCTCGAACTTCACATCTTTCAAATTGCATCAATCTGTTGATTTGAGATTGATGGGTCAATCAATCAAGACCCATAAAGTCCACAAGAGTCCAACGAGGGGCGAGCAACCGTTACTAATGAAAAGTTCCCTTTCTATCGGTTCTTTGCACTTCCCTCGGAAAGTCTCTGGCACGTTACTTTCGGTTGTTTCGCGATCGTTTCTGGCATTAGATTCTCTCTCTCTCTCTCTCTCTTTCCCTCTCTCCTTTTCTCCCTCTCGCGCTACCCACAACGCAAATCCCAGGAAAGGCCCGACCTTTGCAGTCGAAGTTGTCTCTAGAAGTGTCGACGCTTTCTGGGTAAGGTTCCGTCCGACCCCATCTGTCTCGATCGCGCCTGACACTTGGCCGTCCTTCTTCGTTTGGTTCTCTTGTCGTTGCTGCGTGCTGTTTCCGTTTTCGTTTGATTCCCTGGTCAATTTGGTCCGCTGCGGGCTCTCGTTGTGAACTTGATCGTGCTTGCGCGCGTTGACTTCAGCGGGTCTTGAGTTGGGGTTGGAGTGTTGGACCGGGGGCGGGGCGGTTCTGGTTCTGCATGTCGCCCGGTCAGTCGAACCTCTTTCGCCGTGTGGTCTAGACCGTTCTTGATCGCCTCATGAAGTTCTTCGTTGGAATTCCTTGTTGTGTCGATGGCCAAATTAGAAGTGGCGGGACCCATTTTGCCCCTTTCTTGAACCGTCGATACTGTTCTAAGCACGACAGGAGTTGGTGTGAGTTCGTCCTGTGTAGTTATTAACTGAATTGGGAATACTTCCTTTATTCTAATCTTACTGTCTGCAAAATTTAAACGCTTTCCTTGCTGGAAAATGCACCTTTTGGTTTTGGAGCTTTTACATAAGATGGCGTCTCGGTTCAGCGCTTTTTTTGGGTTTTTGTGGAACCGGACATCATGTGAGGCCTACCCTGACTATATTGGAGATTGGGTGCTGAAAGGAGGATTGTTGAATGGGTTTCACTGTTAACGTTTGTCTGAACTGCTGTCTCGTTTGTTTACCTTGGGGAGGTAATTGCTGATGGCCACAGACTAAGATATTCTTCTTTTACTCAAAATGGGTATGTCAATAAATGTTCTTCAATGCTTGTGTATTCATTCGTTGTGGATGCTAAGAAGTTTTTTGAAGCCTCTGGTTTCTCTTTTGATTTTGACTATGTTCCATCGCAGTATAGAGTGGACCTCTTAGATTAGCAAAAACTTAGTCTCATCTGAGAGGGGTGATGGTTATCAAACTTGCAATCTCTAACTAGTGACGTGTGTTAATATTGGTAGAAAAGTTGTACTTTTGAATCAAGCTAATTGCTAATTAAACTTCCTATTTGGCTATGTAATTGTTTCAAGTTGACTTGCAGCAGGCCTCTTGATTTTGTGTGAGGCTTGTGCTTCATAATTGAAGTCAATAAAAGGAAAGGCAATCAGAATCATGCAACTGTATCATCACCCATATTCATTGGACAGCCAAAAGGTAAGGCTGGCTTTGGAAGAGAAGGGCATTGATTATACATCCTTCCATATGAATCCGATAACAGGCAAAAATTTGAGGCCTTCCTTCTTCAGAATGAACCCGACTGCAAAACTCCCTGTTTTCCAGAATGGTTCGCATGTCATCTTTGATACTATTGAAATCATTCAGTAAGTCTCATCCTATTCTTACAGCATACTCGTTCTTCTTTTTGATATGGTTATGACGGATGTTTGTTTGATGTGATTTTCAACTGTTTTGGCATGTGATAATGAGAAATATCAGCGTCTCTAGCTAAGTATGCCAAATCAAAGTATTTCTGGATTTCTGAGTAACTGAATGTATCTGTTGACAGGATGGGGTATTGTGCTCTATTATGTACCATATTCTTTGCAGATTTATTCTGTCTGTCTGTCTTCATTCTCTTCTTTTGTGGAAATTTATAATACTTTAGAAATTTACAGGTATATAGAGAGAATTGCAGTTGTCTCTGTTGGTAATGATAGCATCGCCTTCAGCAGTGATGAAGTCATTCGATGGATGCATAATATACAGGAGTGGAATCCAAAGTTTTTCACATTATCCCACGTCCCTGAGAAGTATCGGCAAGCAGTGTCCAAGTTTTTTAGGAGAGTCTTGATTGCTCGGATGGCCGAGTCACCTGACCTGGCAAGTTCCTACCACCGCAAGCTAAAAGAGGCATATCACACCGAAGAGAAGCTGAGAGACCCAGAGGTTGTAAGGCGGAGCAAGGAACATCTAATCAGACTTCTCGATGAAATTGAGGACAGGTTGAGTGAGACGGCTTATATTGCAGGGGAAGAGTTCAGCATGGCAGACGTAATGTTCATTCCCGTGCTAGCTCGTTTGGCGCTCTTGAATTTGGAAGACGAGTATATAAACAGCAGGCCAAACATGGCCGAATACTGGAGTTTGGTTCAGCAAAGGCCTTCCTACAAGAAAGTGATAGGAAGATACTTTGGCGGCTGGAGGAAGTACAAGACCCTGGCTAAGACTTGGTGCTTCATACGGCTGAGGAACACGCTGAAGAAGTATTAACTTCTTGACGCTGTAGGAATATCTCAAAACCGTAAAAGGAGGGTGGGGAAGGTTTTAGCTGTGAATAATCTATAGGCAACCTTTTGAATAGCCGTGAATAGGTTCTGTAGTGTTTCCTCTCTTAGTGTTGAAAGAGCAGGCAGTTGAATTTTTCATGTACTGGACTGCTTTCTGTTCTGTATTCCCTTTAAGGTTGAAATAATTATGTAGAAAACAAGCATGTTGTGAAAATAAGAAATTGTAAAGGTTCGATTTCTTGGGTTGCAAGCAGTGAACTTCATTGAGTTTGCAGTCTTAGAGCACAGTTCATCCGTATTCTAGATCTTTAAGATTCCTGATCTTTAGTAAAAGCTGGTGCAAGTTAGTATATCATAAGGCAGAGTAATGCTGCTGTGATTAGATATCAAGAGTTACGAGCAAAAGAGAGTTGATTGAAGCACTCCCTTGGCGAACCGCAACGATCCCATATCTGAGTCCCGGATGGGGGACCAGGCTACACATCTTGTGAATAGCTTGGACCGACAGACAGGCAAGGATTGGAGAGACGAGAGCACTTCCTCTGGCGTCTCTATAAAGTGGCTCTACTTCCTGAAAGCTTTTGAGATAGCAGTCCGCATCAGCTGCCCCGGCATAATTTTGGGAAGCAAGAAACTGCAGCGTCTACATCCGAAAGGTCTTCGTACATGGCCAGCGAACGACATTTCGTTGGAGGGATCTGCCATTCTTTCCCTAACCTGAACGCCTGACCCTTGTTCTGGAATTACTGTCCAGATTACAATGAATTGCACAAGTGACTGGTGCTCAGGGGACTACACTAGCTAGCCCTGTAGAATGGATCCCCAGAACACTAGACACAAGGCAGGAACATCTTGGGCATCTTTGCTCGGCTTCCACACTGGAGCAACACTCTGATATATCAGAGAATGCTTCTGAAATCACTCTAATCTCACAAACAACGCATCATATCCCGCCAAAAATTGGTAGTTAGGCAGCGACATTGATTCCTGACTTGAGGAAACAGTATCCTTTCTCATCCGCTAGCCAGGTAAACTTCTAAGACAATTGATGAAACATTGTCGGATTGAACCTAAGAATCTGATCTTGCTCCCTCATGGTATGGAATTTGGAAATGTGGTGCGCTCTTGTGTGCGCTTTACCTTAAATTTGGTATTAATTGGAAATAGACCGACTTAATGCCAAATTTCAGTTGGCAAATTCTAGACTTTATTAATACATTCGCGCACCATTTTTCTTTGCCTTTCCTTTTCTGGGAATTGTTACCCGTACTGGAAAGAATACGAACAACTTGTTTTACGAATGATTTGATATGCGCTTGTTGGAAAATCTAGTCAACTCATCTATATGTTCTGTTGGGATCCCCTACCTTTAGGTACATCATTAAGTAACCGAGTTTTTTTTTTTTTTTTTTTTCTAAAAATATTTCTGCATGTAGCATTGCTTGTTCTTTTTCCAATAAAACGAAGAATTTTCACTCTCTTGTATAATTTAACCGATCATTTCGGTATACTGGAGTTTTCCACGGTACTTATAGTTGCTTGATGGTAAGAACATATTAAGTTAATTCTCTGATGTCTCGTACTAAGTTATTGTCGCATATAGACTCACTTGCCCCCACCCCCCAAAAAAAAGAAAAAAAGAAAAAAGATATCTCGTTCATCTATCTCTTGTCCATCTCTCATGGATTCTATATATTTCAATTGTGTTATGCCAAACTGATGGAGGTATAGCACTGAACTACATGAAGTATATGGTGGGCAAGGTAGACAATACATCCATATTCATGGGACTGCCAACCTGAAGCAAGAGGACATGTTCAAATACTAAAGCGCACAAACAGTCGGTTCAAGCCAAGGCGCTTCAATTATATCAATGCATACAAATATCTTATTCCATATGCGCTATATGTTTCGCATCAACATTTTATAAGATAAGAGACTTCATGCACGGTGACACTATAGCAAGCCCATAGGAATGTCGACCATCGTCTCAAGAGAGGAGTTTTTAGAACCTTCGCTGTAAGTTTGGCTGGATCGGTTGCACATGGTAGGTGGAAGAGCCGAAGTCAGCCTTCATTCTTTGATGGTAACCGTCGTTCCCAGCTCTACCAGTTTCGGCCATCATCATGTCTTTTTGATGCTGAAAGCCAAAAAAAAAAAAAAAAAAAAAAAAAAAGATGAAAAGAAAGAGATTAGATTAAAATGAAGTCCGTTATACATACAATAAGAGTCTAATTAAATTTGAATCTGCATGATCCATTTTTTAGCTCAATGAATAAGGAAGATGTATCTACGGTCTCTTCGTCTTCGCATTAATCGATATGAAAACATTCCTTTGTACTATAATCAACCGGTCCGTGATGTATTCAAGAGCAGACCAGGTTTGTAAAGCAAAAATAGTTCCTCCTTATAATTCTCAATGCAGTTCATTGTGATGGCGTTGTAAGTGAACGTCATGACAAACTTACTTACCTGCAATCTAGAATTCTTTAATGTAGTGTACTATCAGTAGTCATGACTTGTGTATCTTATGTAATGTAGTATTTCAATTCAAAATTGTATTATCAGTTGAAGAAGGCATACAAGTATACAACGCAAAACTAAACCCTACAAGAGTATAGCTATCCAGTGTGTAATAACTTGAATGCTCCCCTCTCATGAATGAAGCAAGAATGTTATATCGAATTAAAGAATTAAGATGAATAAAAACCCGCATGGATGCAAAATATATTGAAATATCGAATGGGATGTCGTGAAATTAAAATGTGGCTTTATCAGGTTGATAGTTCTGCATGTATGCATAAGACTATGATATACCTGTAAACTAGCTATAGGAGAGATATCACTAATGCTGTAGATATGATATGCTCCAAGACATAATTTCATACTTTATATGGGAGAGTATGTGTGGGTTTTTTCCATTAACTCGCTACTCACCCCCCATTCCGAGTCCCTCTACGGAAGAAGATCAAGATTTTTGGTCCAAGGTTATTCAGTATTGAACACACTTTAACATGAAACGCCTTTTGTTCTAGGTTGCTTTTGTTAAAACATGAAATTAGCGGGTTAATATTTATTATGACATGGTTATGAATCTAATTTGAAAATATGATATTCTAGTAAAAAAGTATCTCGGTACAAAACCTTTCAAATGAACATTGCATATTTGAAACCAATAACAAAATCAGTGCTGCAATAGTATCTTAGAGACAAGGTAACTTTCTCAAGTTCATTATCAGAATTTAGCTGTCAATACCATTTACCCCATGACTTCCTCTCTCCAAAATTCTTAATTTAAGTAGTTTCGTTTACCTTCTTGTCACATAAATTTCGATTTAGTTTCGACTGAATATAATCCATAGTTTCACTTGAGTGATTATTGATTCTGTTAGAACTATAGTTAAATTCATTGTTATGACCATGTTTCACATAGAAATTGTGAATATATAAGAAAGAAATATTATACAAGAAAAGATCCTTGGTTCCGTGCTAAGGGGGAAAAACTAGTTTGCTTCCTCATATCTATGAACTGTTATGAGAAAAGAAATCCTTTTCTAGCTAGTTTGCAGGGTAATAGAGAACCGGACTACCTATATTATACTTATGTAGGCAGGATCACAAGAATGATAAACAAGAAACTCATCACTAGAGTCAAATACTCTTTTGGGGGACCATGAAAATGAGGTTCATATCTAGGCCAAATTGACAGCAATGTTACTTTCACCAAACTCAATCCCATTCAAAACCTAATCTTGATCGAGTCATGAGTTAGGCGTCCTGAATACTGTCATATCAAGAACTCTCTTCTGTTCTTGTTCTTTTTTCTCTTGGAATTTGCTTCTGCATCTATATGTGCTTATGGATCAAGTCGATTATAAGTTGATGGAGTTACCGCATAGAAATGGAGCTCCTTAGCGTCCTCCTCCAGCTGCTTTTGCTGAACCAGAATTTTAAAAATAAAAATAAAAAATAAAATAAAGTCAGCAAAACCACCTTCGAATTTTAGCACCAAGCAAAGAGTCAACTAACAAGTTTAGATTGGAACTAACATTTCTCCTGTGCGTAATCAGAACCTCGTCCTGCAACCCAAATGGAGAATTGATCATAAAAGATGTTAGAAGTGAATTATTTCGATATAATTGGTGAATTTATTTGCGTAATCAAAGTTTTTCTTGAGATACTCGCCTTCTGGTCTCGGACACATGCGAGGCCGTTTTCAAGAGTGTCTTCTAGGATTATCAGCTCTCTGTGGTTCAGTGATGTTATGTCTTCTCCTTTCAGGTGCCTGTTTAATAATATATCTTTATTCATGTTCATATATGATTGAATATTTATCAATGGAGAGATTTGACAAAAAAAAAAAAAAAAATGGAGATGGAGAGAGAGAGAGAGAGAGAGAGAGAGAGAGAGAGGAGAGGGAGGGGAACCTGAGCTGAATCTGCAAGTTGTCGTTCTCCTTTTTGATCCTATCGAGTTCATTGCTCAGATTCTGAGAGATTTCATATGAGTTTGACAAAACCCTATCTTTATTAGAATTCTTTCAGGAAAATTGAAATAATCAAGACAAGGAGCCACCTCTATGGCCATGCAAGAAGCCGAGCTAGAAACTGATTAATGGGCTTCTGATTTGAGAACGCATGTTTTGCATGGAAAACAGAAGGCACATAATAACCATTTAGTGCCAGATCTGTTACTAAAGCTCCCATCAATCACAATAATAATTCAAAGGAAAAGAAAAGAAGAGGACAGCATCCCAATGACAGATCTGCTGTTAAGATTCAATATTCTTGCTGCTCCTAAGCAAATTTCTCTCTGAAAAACAGTGTCATTTCCTTCCTTTTTTGAACCTTTATTGGGAATTTATAAAATTAGCTAGTTTTGCAAAGTAACCAACAGATCAATATTGGGAAGATAACTCAAACCCACCTCTTGCTTAGCATCCCAAAGCCTCTTTCCACACTGTGTGTGATACTGGTCCAATATATCAACCAATCTAAACCCCCAAAACAAAAGTTAAAAGGGAAAAACCATAAGCCGGCGAAACAATCAAAGTAGATCTTGTTAAAAAGAAAAAGAAGCTAGAAAAAGGACAACAGCACAAATAATGCATACGAGGTGTTAGAGCTGCAGTATTCATGCATCTTCCCGGAGCTACCAAAGATGATCACAGAAACTTGAGCATCGCACAGAACAGAAATCTCCTTGGCCTTCTTGATGAGCCCGTTCCTTCTCTTGGAGTAGGTAACTTGCCTATTGTTTGAGTTCTCTATCCTCTTTATCTCTATCTTCCCTCTCCCCATCTTCCTTTTTCCGGGCCTTCTCTTTCTCTCTTGTTCTCTCTCGGATTATCTTCCTTATCTGCTCTTGTTTGCAAATGAAAGCTGAGGAGCTGAATAGCTGAGAGAGAGAGAGAGAGAGAGAGAGAGAGAGAGAGAGAGAGGCAGAAAAAGGAGAGAGTACAGAAGTAAAGATAGAACATTCCATTTAGGGTTAAGGGGAACTGCGACTTTCTTGGCACAGAAGAGAAGATGAGAGGTTTCGTGCTAAAGTCTACTGTTCATTATTAGGGCTTTCTGGTTATTGGTTCTTCTCTTCCATGTCACGCTTGTGTGACCATCGGTCATTCTCAGACATCCTGCACTGACGTGAGCTATTGATGTTAAACGCCGGATATTTTCTCGGGTTGGGGTGTTCTCCTGCTCTAGCTGCAGCTTCATCATATTGTCCCTTTTTCAAATGTTGAGTTTGAACTTATCAAAACCATGGACTATCTTTGGGTATCTTTCATACGCAACATAGGCTTCCTTACCAGTATTTTCTCCTTATTTAGTTTGTCTTACTGGACACGTGGCACCCGGCTTGATGAATAACGTGTGCACATTTCTGGCCTCTTAGCTTAGGGTTTGAGTGGGTGGAACCAAAAACCAAATGTCAAGTTCAATTTGAGAGTCAAATCAGAACGGATGTGCATATTCTTCTTGATCATAAGATAAGAGGAGAGGTTAAGAAAGTAAAACTTTTCGTTGGCAGCTCCTTAATGAGCTTTTCATTCGTACCTAGTCTATGTGAATTTTTTTTTTTTTTTTAACATACAACTAGCTTCGTGGGCTATATAGTACAGGGTACCCTTTGAACCTGTTGAAAGATGGTGAATCTCATTTAATGATGTCACCCACATCTTGGAGCAAAACTTTGTCCCTTACATCAAATTGGAGTGTGTACTCCTTAAAGTACACTGCTCTATGGAGGTGGAGGGTCCACAATCAAGTTTCTTTTTATCGCAATTGAACAAAGAGAGCTAGTGTTTATGCTGCATACACGTTTCCATGCCATAAGGTGAGAGGCAAATCAAAGGGGTTGTAAGAATATGAATTAAGGTTCGCATGCCCAATGATAAGTGAAAGAGGATTGTGTTCATTGCAGTAAGCAATTCTCTTGTTTTTAACTTCTTGGCCAGAAGAGTAATTCTCTTGTTAAAGGCGTTTTTTCTTTGAATTTTCCATAAGTCCCCAAACGAATCATGTGAGACAAGTATTTTGTGGTGAAGAATATTACATTATCAACACGTTAAGTGTCTCTGCTTATCTCATAAATAATATTGCCAACCATTACATCAAAAATCTCCATAGCATATCAATTATTCATAATAATAATAATAATAAAAGACATCGGGATTTCCCCTAGTGTAGAAAGGCATGCCTTCTCATTTTTCAGGCTTAATTAAATACAAGAAATTTGCCTATATCTAAAACAAATAAATTGCTAAAATCGACTTTTATAACTGTTCCTGTTTTGACAATTATTTTATCATCATCGTCATCTTCTTCTTCTTGTTTGAATCTCTCTCTATCTCTCACCTCAAACCCTAAGTTTGAGTCATGTACCAAACTAAAGTTTAATGCCGTGCATCACTTAGCCACCCTACCTTGCTTCTCCCACCTAATACTTACGCTTCTATGCTGCCTAACTTTCAACTTTTAGGTATGTTTTTATATGGATGTATGTCTGTAAAGGATAGCTTTTGGTTTGTTCTCCGCATGCTCGTGTTAATGTTCCTTTTCTTTCCTTAGATTTTGCATTGTCGCATACTTGCATTGCATCAATCTAGTTCGCATTTTTATGCTCGCGAGACAATTCTAAGCTTTTGTTTAGTTATTTTTTCTAGTTTACTGTATATCTGCAAGAGAATCACATTAAACCTTCTGACCAAATTAGCTCTGCTAATAAACCGTTCGACTATCATTAGGGGACTACATAAGAAAATCTACTGAAGTAAACCCAAGGAAGAGAAATTGGCCAAAAAATGAAAAAGGAAGAGAGAGAGAGAGAGAGAGAGAGAGGATACAATTGTCCAAGCCAAGTAATAAAGTGACAGGCTAATAATACACTACTAATCAGGTGCAACGGTCTTTCAGATTAACGTAATAAAAACAGCAACTTAGTTCCATGATCATGCCAAAACGCAATTTTGGCAACATTATTCTCTAAATCCTCTCCTGTAAATTGGGCTGAAGAGGCTGCACGCGAAAGGTGAAAGGCATGTGATGATGAGACTTATAGTCCTGGAGTTGCTGTAGATTCCCCAGCAATAGCGAAAGCAAAACATTATAAAAAGACAAAATCTTAGGCAGAATCGAAACCTCAAGGCTATAAGGATTTGATTTACAAATCAATGATCAATCTACATAGACACGCATCTATACATACTTGTTGTAAACAATTGGACAGAGTTCTCATTACACTATATCGAAAGGTCTAAATTAATTCAACATACTAAATTACATACTAATTCGTCAAAATCCCATGTAGGAAATTATTTGCGTTATGTATGGACATAGCAAGAGTTTATATCATGATGCAGTATTTTCTTTGATCTAGAGGGGAAAAATTCAGAAATAAAAGTGAAAACCTTTTCGATATAATGTAGTAGGCGCTCTTCTTTTTGGGGGAACAAAATTGGTGATTCACGAGGAATTATAGTTGGATGTCAATCACTTCGGCGACTGACCTTTATAACCGGAAGTCCACGAATCTTTTCGAAAGGCAGTTAAAAGCATTTCAGACTTTCAATTTTTTTCCAAATATGACATTTGGCACTCTGAATGAGAGTAATATAAATTCCAAATGCATATACTAGGATGCTATGTTATTATGACTTCATTATATATACTTAGATATGACCGTACATGGTACAATCTGCCAACCAATGATCACTATTATTAAGTTTATAATGTCTTGTTTAAGAGACATATCTCGGTCCTCATATTAGTGTTTAAATGGTCTTTTTTTTTTTTTTTTTTTTTTTCTAACTATGGAAATTTTTGAATAAAAGCCTCTAAAGAAGATGTTGGCTTAGATGGAAGTGGAGTTCCCTCCTCTCCTTGTGGTCTTAGATTCAAGTATTGTTTGGAGCATTTCAATCATATAATTCTGAAAACACTAGGACAATGTGAGTGATTGTACCTTTAAAATCGATTGGAGAGGCAGATCAATTGAGTTGTGTGAAAGTTGGCATGAACACCACATTACCACTTAAAAATAGGCCTCTAAATGAAGAGGCTTGTTATTTTGCTTACATGTTCATCCATGAGTGGAAATGACAATCTAACCCGCTCCAACAAAACTCTGCATTGCCGCACAAATGGTGCGAGACGAAAATGGATTTAATCATTACTCATATCCGGCACCAGCCCGGCCCGGTTCTACTTGTACCCTAACCCATTGTGGTACTAAGCTCATATTATGTGTGTATTTCTTTGACTGTTTTTCTTTATTTGATTACTACTTGATAATCATCTTTTTTCACATTTTGAAGGATTAGAATAACCGTTAGATACTAAACTAAAATTATTTCTTTTCAATTAAGTTTAAAATAAGCTTGGGGCAGTACACATATGGGCGGTGAAAGTTGAATGCCCGGAAGGATGGATATGATTTGGGCTGAAAATAATGAGGAAGTCAATGAATTACCTGCGCATAGTAATTGAGCTCCTTGTTCTCCTCCTCCAACATCTTGTGCTGGCGGACATGAAGTTCACCCCAAAATGCCAAAACAAGAAGAAGTAGAATGCAAAAAAATGTTTAGTGAAATCACCATAAGGATGAACAAGATCCCGATATAAGCTTAACCAAGAGAAAGGTCATTCAATATAAGAAAAGTTCATGTTGGATCTATATAATGCACATACATTCCTCCTGTGTGTGTTGATGACCTCCATCTGAGACAAAATAGCTGGGAGAGTTAGAAACACATCCTTTTTAGGCCAATTTCTTTAATGGTCCATATATAAAAGATGTGAGACTTGCCTTTTGGTCTCGGACGAAAGCAAGGCCATTCTCAAGGACATCCTCTAGGACAATGAGCTCTTTATGGTTCAAGGAATTTATGTCTTGTCCATTCAGATGCCTGCGAGAGATGCGCACGAGTGAGTGGCTTTGAGAGTGCCTGAAGTCTAAAGAAAGGAGGGAAAAGTAAAGAGAAGAGAAAAGAGACCCACCTGAGCTTGATCTGCAGATTGTCGTTCTCCTTCTTGATTCTGTCGATTTCACTGTTGAGATTCTGAGAGATCGCCAAAAAGAAACTCTAGTCGTTAGTGCATTAGTTTCCAATCAAGAAAAAATATGGCAGAGACAGAGTTGGCTCTAGAGTATGTCAAAGGACTCGTACAAGTCGAAAGGAGAGAACAGCGTTCTGAGAAAGTAGAAACACGAATATGAACTGACCCCTATTATTATCCAAGCAAGAACCAAAGACAAACATAGAAAACACATAAGAAAAAAAAACTTGGAACACATGAATTATTGAATTTATAGTTATGCTTGCTAAACATTAATAGTGCATGGGAACGAAAGGCTTATTGCAAGATCGGTTCTTGCCTCTAAGGATATCTTCTTGGTCCTCCTTCTGCAGTAGAAAAATAGATACCTATACTCAAGATAGACAGAGAAAGGCGAACATCGCCCCTTAATTTTCTCCCGAAACTGTAGATCCATGTTTGCTAGCATCCTTTTACCAAAAAAAATGTCATTTGGTACTTTTAAACAGAGTCTTGTTTCTTCAGCATAATAAAAATATATTTCTTGACAAGAAAAAATAGCAGATGGAAGAAGAATGCCTATTTATAGATCTGTCCACAAGATTCAAGATTCCTTTTTCTTAACACAAATCTGGCAAAGAAGAAACAAACCATACATAGCTTTGGAAAATCATCTCTAGAGGAAAGCAAAAGCACCTCATGCTTAGCATCCCACAACCTCTTCCCACACTGCCTGTGATACTCATCCAATATATCAGTCAACCTGCACAAAAGCAAGAACTCTCAGACGTACATACCTCAGTCTAGGGAGAGAGAGAGAGAGAGAGAGAGAGAAAGAGTCACATACTTTGTGGAAGGGGTGCAATATTCATGCATCTTCTTAGAGCCACCAAAGATGATCAACGACACCTTAGCATTACACAAGACAGAGATCTCCTTGGCCTTCTTGATGAGCCCATTCCTTCTCTTTGAGTATGTCACCTGCCTGTTGTTCGCATTCTCTATCCTTTTGATCTCTATCTTCCCTCTCCCCATCCTAGGTCCTAGCTTTCCCTCTTTCCTCCTCCTCCTCCTCCTCCTTCTTCTTGTAGAGAGAGAGAGATGGAGAGAGAGAGAGAGAGATGGAGAGAGAGCAAGAGAGATCTGTCTTTCTTCTATCGCATCTCTCTCTTCTTTAACCAGAGAGATATGGGGGGATTAAAGAAGAGAGAGATGCGTAAGAGGAAAGAAGATGTCTATTACGAGTTAGGAAGATGAGGAACTTTTTCTTGGAGAGTACTGTGAAGAGAAGGCGTTTATGGAGTTGTGACAGGGACAAGCCAAGCCGAACTGCTATTTATATCTTCTGATGGGATGATGCTGTTGCTGTGTAATGACCAACAGTCCTTTCCATTTCTCCCTCACTCTTTCACCGTCCCTGTGGGATGATCTTTCCTTCTTTCTTTCTTTTTATTTCCCTAATTTCGGTATCAAATGAATTGTAACCATCGATTAGACAGATTCGATAGATAATGAGTCCCACCTAATCAAATGACGAAGATACAAACAAAGAATTCATCTAAGAAATCAATGCTCATAAAGAAAGATATCTTATCATTCATTAGATCGACTTGCTGGTAATACAATTTCTTGAGTTTTTATTGATATATATTTTATGTTTATTAAGGATTCTATTATTGCACGTCGTATTAACGATATAAAAAATATATTCTTAAAAATAATCGTTTGTATTGTTATGGGAAAAAATTAACACAACTATTTCATCATTAATGATAATGTTTAGACATAATTGTTGCTAATGATCAAAATAGTCGACATTGACTAATTTTTCTCACCGATACAATTGTTATATTAAAGAAAATGTTTTACGAATCATTCATTTGCCATAGTTCAAACTCCTCTTTTTTTTTGTCCTTGAAAAGTTTGAAAATGAAAGGCAAAATTTTTAGTGTAAAGAGAAGATGATAAACCGATTATTTTTCTTGGCTAAAAAATCTAAAAGATTTTCCATGTGGCCCACCTGCCTTTATATGATTTGAGTAGTTTCAAGTAATCCATACTAAGAGAAGTTAAATTTTAAATGTGATGAGAAAAGTGAACAGGCAAGAAAATGTATCATAAAAGTCATTTCAAAGAGGCCACGAAAAGATCTTATAAATCTAGCTAAAAAAAGCATGAAAAGAAAAAGGAATAGGTAAAAGATGAACAGCAAAAATAGAAGACACTCAGGTGCGCACCTTACTGAAGTCGTATTACGACTTTGAAATGATTGACCATGAAAGGCTCCACCACGTCATGGGCTCAAATAGTGCATGAAGCCCGATTGCGTCGATGGGCAAAACGGGCGAAATCAAGCGATTCTAAAACGGGCCAGCCCAAGTTCTAGCGGGCCTAACCGTGTGTTTATTTCAAGGAAACTTCATAATAAAGAAAATCATTTTTTTTACAAAAATTTTCGCCCCATTTCAAGTTAGGGAATTAAATTTCCTCAATTTAAGCATGTAAATGATTTTCTGTGGACCGTTCAACTTCGGCGGATCAAATGTGTGAAAGTCTACAAAACTAATTCGTGAGAAATTCTTTCACTTAAATAAACACACCCTTCAATATTCTTTTATATGATAAATACTCGTAAATAACAGTTATTAAGCTCGATTTCAAACCTAACTATGATCGTTGATCAGCTCGTAGCATGTGTTACTTTTGGTTTCCTTTGCTTTCTCTTCCTTTCTTCATACAACAATGTCAATTCCACGTTGGTTTTTTCTATTTATGATTATAACTCGTCATGTTCATATGGTAAAATTGTACTTGTAATTTGTGCCAAACATGAAAATCATTTGAACTTTTGTCTAAAAAGCCGCATGACAAAAGAACTAATGATTGACTTACGACATTTGGTCAAAACGCACTAGAAAAGATATCGGGTCGGGTCGGGCCTGTTTTCGTGTTTTGTTTCATACCATGTTTGTGTCTTTATGCGGATGGGGTGCCGGCCGTGCCATTCCGCTAGGAACGGAGAGTCTCTCGACGCTCGTCTCAGGTAATGGCAACGGTTCAACTTCCAGTCGATAAAGATGTTTATACTCCTTGTTGAATTGGATCCGTCCGAGCAAATCAAGGAAGGACTTTCTTCCTGTCTTCGTTGACCCTTCTTCACCATCTGGGCGCCGAGCATTCGTGTGTTTCGAGGGGGCTCTCTGGCTTTGTGGTGCTTCCCCGTTTCGTCGCCAGCTGATTTGGCTTTCGTGTCCTCCTCCCAGCGTTCGTGGTCTGGCCGTGATTTGCAGTGGCATGCTAATGCTTCACCTTCTGCATACCAAACAGGCTTGCTGACGCCTGCCAGCGCGCACAAAACCCTGTTTCTTGATTTCAGGATTTAAGATTGGTGTGGCTTGTTTCCATGCAGCCGCTTATTGAAGTTAGTAGCAGTTGTGGATGCCGCTTCTGTTGGTACTATCTCCCTCCGTGCTAATGTTCTCTGTTTCTTTTTTCTTCTTCTCACTTTTTTTCTTTTTTTTTTTTTTTGCTTTTGGTGGGGTTGTATACAGTCCAATGGAAGGGCCAGGGAGCTCCAATGGTACACCCCTTCCTGCTGTTTACCGTCGTTTTTTTCCCTTCAAGAAATGTACAGAACGAAGTTGGCGTCATCGGAGTTGTTCACAGGGTTCACTAGTTCAATCCCATTCCTTGTACTGCTAACGGCGAGTCGTCATATTCTGTTTCACAGCCTTTATCATAATGTTTTGTTACTTAATGGGAGTATGTGGTTCAGTAATAATGCTGTCATTGTGACGTGTCAGTTTCGTTGTAGTCCATCGGGCTGTGATTGTACATGAGGAATCTGGTGGTAGTTAGTAAATCTCTTTATCTGCACTGATATAATGTTATTCGTGCAGTTCATTGGCAACTCCCAGGAATCGCGTGACATGAGAACTGGTTGGGGCGCTGGTAAGTGTTCTGTGGTTTTGTTTCTCATGTCTTGTTTTTTGCTTGCTTTTTACATCACGAGGTCTGCTAAGGAACTGTCAGATCGGTTTCCCAGCAAATTTTTGATCCATATTATTACCTAGCATCTGTATTTTGCCCTGTTAATGAACTTCCCATACCATGTTTGTCTGGACTCACTTGGCAGATCAGACTTTTCTGCCTAGTGGCTGGATGAGGGAATGTGTTGGGATTGATTTTGGGTCATCAGCTTCTGAATATCTTATGATGATGATATATGCGTCAAGCATGGTTATAATAGGTCGCCATCAAAGTGATGAGGCTTATCTGGAGTTTAAAACTCGTCATCCTGAATAGCTCTATGCCATGTCTACTTTAATGTTTGTTGAAATGATATAGGGGGGGGGGCTCTGTTGCACCCTGGACATGTTTTGGTGATATCCCAACTTGCAACAGTTAGACTATTGAATCATAACACCTTTCTTAACCAAAATAATGCTTCTCGAGATGGTCAATGTGGCTCCTGCATTATCTTCTTTGCCTGAACTTTGTTATGACTTCTCTAAAAATTGACACGTGCTTTTCCTTACCAAAATGGCATGCGATAATGATGCTCTCTCCTCACTGGTTATTGCCGCATCCAATGCTCACCTGTCACAAATTACACCTATTTTCCGTACGTTGCAAAACTAAATAGCTCACTTGGAAGTGGAATGAGTGTATTCATTCGAGTCCATTTTTCTTTCTTTTTACTTGCTGTTATATTGGCTGAAGTAGTAGCTCTCATTGCTGCCAGCACTGTTCACCGACTTCGTATCGCCGCATGGTGATGCAACTATTACTAAGAAGATTGCACTCATTTAATCAGAAGATCTTAGCATTGGTGTTATTTCTTATTTTCTGAGCATTTTCCAAAAGCATGACTTAACTGCCGTGCCGGATATCAAGTAAGGTGCCTTCTGTTGTCTTGTTTATTTTAGGATCTGACTTTTAACAAGGAATGCATGCTAAGGTTCTTCTGGGATCACCATAGCCCTTTGCTAACTGTGATGTAGTTAAACTTGACCTACATAATCAGTAAACAGTCGACATAATTCTAATTGTGTTAGTGCTAGAACATAATACTTGGACTTTTGCAATCACAGAAAATAAATTAAAAATGAATAATGCTCAGTATACATTGTATTCTACTCTTTCATTTGTAAAATTTAGAAAAAAATAATCCTGCTATAAGAGAGTATACCATATTGGGAATGGGTTGGTATTGTTCTACCCTTATCAAGATCCGGGGTGTTTCAGGTTAAAGTTTTCTTATTTTTTCCTATCCATTTTACCTAATACTTTTAAATAAGGAAAATCATTGAATGATTCCAAAAGAATGCTTCAAACTAAAATATGCCCCAGACCGAGAACTGCCTACTCTACCATTGCATACCACGCATTATTGACAAATGAAGTATCATCATGTCCCCATCATCGTTCCATGACCTCACCATGGGTTCCTCTGTGGTTATGTGCTTCAAGGCCTTGGTTTAATATTCAGAGAGTCAATACAGGTAAGTAGTCCTTGTGCTAACATAACCATGCCTGTGCATTGTACTGCTTAATCTATCGAGTTTTCCAAGTTTTTGTTCCAGTCTGTTGCTGAGGCTTCCCAGGTGTTTCAAGGCAAGTATATTGTATCATTAGTTAGTCAAGCTATTGAGCATGCATAGAACTATGAAAAGTTTGTATCGGACACTAAATATGATTCGGATCACAACTGCATGCAGACTTCTAGTAGAAAGAAAGAAAAGCTAAGTCTGTGTGCTTTACTGCGGCTTCTTATTCTCAGCTGGTCTGCTTTATGAAGTCAACAAGACTATGGGGTCGACGCTTTCCAAAAGTGGATCCAAGACAAAGAGGCACTGAATTATTAACTCAACCATATGATCACTCCTGCTCTCTAAGTTTTGTCAGCGTAGTGATTTCCAGTAGTTGCATTAGATATCTATTAGTGCAGACATGATTGGCCTAAGACAGGAACTATTTACCATTGTTCTCTTCCTTGAATCTTATTTTGGTAATAAATAGCGGTAGAAAGCACAATCCTTGTCCGTCGCTAGAGTCATGGAGTCCCATTTGAACTTCTTTCTGCATATTCTTGTCTTCATAGGCACTGTCGCGACCTATTTTTCGGGTGTGAACCACCTAGGGTTTGGCTAATGGATTGTTAAGCCTAGACTTAACTCGGGCTCTCCCAAGCCCATACCAATTCGCGACTTTAGGTTCGGATTCTTAACATGCAAATGATTTTTATTTAGGAGTCGCCACTAATCTATTTTTGGTGGGTCGATTAAACACCCAAGTAAAGCAATGGGAGTTTTACTTTACTTCTACGAACCAGAGATTCTAGACACGGGGACTTGGTTACGCTAGATTTATCTAACGCCCTTTCGGTACATTTTCTTTTTATTTTTGAAAAAATGTTTAGCAGGCAGCGTGAATCGATTTTAATTTATCTCCCTAACATGTGAGGTGATCATGCGGGTGCGCAATCCACAAATTTAACACCCAATAAAACGATGAATAAGGTTAAGGGACTTACCTTGTAGCAACGAAAGCATCTCGCATCGTTAGATTAAATTCCACATCAACAATCCTAGATATGGTCTTTAATTAACACGCAAATTTCTTTTTTTTGTTTTCACTTTATTTAATGGAATTTAATCTAAATGCAATGCATGCTAATAGCTTAATATGACATGGCAAAATGATTTAATTATATGACATGAAATGCAATAATTGCAATTTAAATGACCTAATATGCAAATTTAAATTAAGTGATCCTAGAATGCAAATTGATTAACATGCACCTAATTTTTGGATTTTTTTATCTGGAATTTTGAATTAATAAAAGCCCTAATTGAACTACCTAAAACGAATAATTTTCTAATTCATGTTTATGATTAATTTAAATTAACCCTATTTTGACTTAGAAAACCATTTCTTTATTTTTTGTTTTTTTGTTTTTTTTAAAAAAGTGCCAGGTTTTCTAAGAATGAAATTATCTAAATCTAATCCTAACCTATTTAAAAAAGAGATTTCTAAGAAATATGATTCTAAAAATGTGATTATAAAAAAAAAAAACTAATTTGCTAGCCTAAATGTCTTATTTACTAAATCAGTATTCCTAATTCTACATGCTCATGCAAGATTTTTGATTTTTTTTTTTTTTGATTTGATGATTTTTTATTTTTTCTAAAAATTGCAATTTATCCTAAAAAGGTGGAATTAATCTATCCTAAGATATTTGAATGAAATTCCTAACTAAATTAAAATTTTATCCTATTTAAACTAGGAATTAGGTTATCCTAATTTAAATTAAGACATTATTTTAATTTAGTAATTTCTAGCCTAAGATGCAATTTATTTAGAAATGATCTAAGCTTAAAATTTAAACATGCAATTCTATTCTAAAAATTGATGATTTTTTGTTTGCTTTTTGCTTTTTTTTTTAAAATTAAAATTCGACATGCAATTCAACTAGCATCCTAGGTGAATTTTGCTTTTTTTTGTTTTTTTTTTGTTTTTATGACTTAATTAAAATCCCTAATCTAAATATGCAAGACAGTTAAACCTAGTTAAAGAATTTTTTATTTTATTTTATTTTTTTATTTGTTTTGAAATTAACAGGTTTCATGCAACCTAGATTAACTGATTTTTTTGTTGTTTTTTTTTTTTTAGATTTACAATAACTAAAATGCTTAACCTAAACATGCAAATAACTCTAAACATGCAATATTCTAACTCAAAGATTTCACAAGATAAATAGAAACAATCAAGTTCATTCAAAATTACCCAAAAAAGATATCACATATCATTCAAATCAAGGGGTAATATTTCGCTAGTAAAATCGATAAATTGATCTTAAACCTTAAAGATCAAAATATCAATTTTATTTCCACATGATTAATTATTTCGTCTAAAGCCTTATAGACGAAAGTAAAAAATCGGCGCGGTTGCGAATTATGGGATAAATTGGAATTTTCAATCACTTATCAGGGCCTAATGTTGTTAACAAAAATAAATAACAATAAGACAATAACAATAAAATAACAATAAAACAATAAAAATAAAATAAAGTAAATAAAAGAAAGGAAATCTACCTAATTGTTTTTTTGCCTTTTTGTTTTTTTCTTTTCTTTTTTCAGAAAAGAAAAAGAAAGGAAAAAAAAAAAGAGGCCGGCCGGCGAGGGTTCCGAGGGCGGCGGCTAGGGTTCCGGCGAGGCCTTCGGGAACGGCGCGACGGCGGTGCAAAACCGGGGAGGCTCGGGGATGGCGGATCGGCGACGGAGTGTGCGCGGGCGACTCGGCAGCGCGTCGGGGCGGAGCAGGGGCGTTGCGGGCCGAGGGCGTGGGGGCGACGAGGGCGGAGCAGAGGCGTCGCGGCAGCAGATCTGGGGCGGAGGCGAGGCTGAGGGCGTCGGGCAGCTGCAGCGAGGCTTCCGACGTCTCGGGCGGTGCGAGCCGTGGAGGAGTGTGATGGCGGGGACGATGGTAGGTGGCGGCGATGGCGATGTCGTCGCCGGCTCGGCGGCGGCGACGGCGACGGCGTCCGGCGAGGAATTCCCCCTCGGGAAGGCGAAGAGACGCCGAGGAAAGAGAGAGGCTTCGGCCTCTTTTCTTTTTTTTTTTTTCTTTTTTTTTTTTTTTTTTTTCCCTCATCTCCCTACTTCCGACAACCCTCTCTCTCTCTCTCTCTCTTTCTCTTGTTTTGATTTTTTTTCTTTCTTTCTTTTTTTCGAAAAAAGCCGCCTCCTAGCTCGACCGTATGCACTTGCTTTTATACACCCAAAAATTGTATCCTCGCGGTATATTTTATTACCAATTTTGCTCGCGCGCGATACCTCCGAATATATCATAGAAATATTTTTGCATATTCTATCCAAAAATTCCTCTTTTTTGCGCAAAAATGTATATTACCTAAATCTATACTAATCTTAACAAAATAAAGCAAAATATAACAAAATCAAAATAAAATATGCCTAAATTATATGCCATGCATTTTTATTTTTTTTTATTTTTTAGCAAAAGTGAACCTCCAAAATTAGGTGTCAACAGGCACCCTTTGCTGTTTTGTAATTTCTGTTCTACAATTTTTCGATTGTTCCTCTGGAGTCTTGAGGATTTGTATGCTACAGCAGAAACTTATAATCTAGAAAGAAATCCTTTAGAGCACTATAGAACTACTAAACAAAATATATGCAATTGCGCTGAGGTTTTTGTTTCTAATTAGCAGGCATAATAGTTTGATGTGCATCAAATCCAGTTCAGTGGTGGAATAATGGACAATACTTATCTCACCATGGGATTACAGAACGAAAAATCATAGTCAGGGTTGGCTTGTTATTCTGCACACAAGAATTATGCTAAAACCAACTACTCCAGTAGAACAGAGTAATGACCTGTATGATATTTTACTTTCAAAGTAGAGTGATTAGGGCTCAAATTTCTTTGGCATTGTTTTGCGTTCATTGACATTGTGTCTGGAAAAGGATTCCCATTTTGGATCTCAATTTAGGTTGGATCTGTTTTGAATTTTATCTTGAAATTAGTCCGTGGTGGAAGGAGTGCGTAAAAACTGTTTGGATTTAACTTAGAACTAATGTTATAGTAATGGTATCGACAAGTTAGGAACCAGGAAACTGCGTTATTAGCCAGAGCTTACTCTTCCTTAGGCGAAGCAATAACTGATTGCATAGCTTTTGCTGACATGGATAGTATCAGCAGCTCACACAATATCAACTAAGATTTAAAAAATTGTTGTCTCAAATTAGTACAGAACAATTTGACATGGGTTTGCTGCATAAAACCTACAAACATAAGCACTAGATTTTGCTATGGTACAAGAGATTTCTCTAAACTCTCAGGAGCCATGACTTGATCGGAGGTCATCAAGGAAAAAGGCGACCGAAGTGAATTGGAATGGCAATGCCATCGCTGCAATTTCTTGTTGTCCTCTACATCTGAATGAGGTTAGTAGCTGCAGAATACAATTCCAAGGATATGAATCATCTTCTGGATTAGCGCCTGATTCAAACATTGAATGGTCCACGGCTCGAGCTTGACTTTCTTCCATCCCGTGCGGATGAAGTGACACTTGAAAAAGATCGAAATGATTCATGACTCAGTGGCAATGGTCTATCTGGCAATCTAGGTATGTCGATGTCACCTTCCAACATTTTCAAAGCCTCAGCAATTGTGGGTCTGAGAGCCACCATTACATGAGCGCATAGAATCCCAACATGAACAAACCTCTCCATGACCCCTCTTGGCCCTTCTTCCCTTATTGACTCGTCGAAAGTTTCTTCCACGTTTCCTGATTTCACTTGCGTCCATACCCAGTCCGTGATCAACAGAGGTCCTGCGTTCAACTCCGACGTGTCGATCACTTTCCTTCCGCTCATGATCTCGAGAATCACGACTCCAAAGCTGTAAACGTCACCCTTTTCAGTCAATTGCCCATACAGAGCGTACTCCGGCGCGAGATATCCATATGTCCCAGCGACCCGTGTCGTAAGATGAGATTGCCCTTCTCTGCTTTGCTTGGCTAGCCCGAAATCCGCCACACTGGCATTCATATCCGAATCAAGAAGTATGTTGGTGGCCTTTATGTCTCTGTGATAGATAGCGGGTTTGATTCCATAGTGCAAGTAAGCAAGCCCTTTCGCCACATCTAAGATTATTTTCTTCCTCTGTGGCCAAGTTAGCCCGTTCCTTTTCAAGCCTGCTGAACCAAAGCTGGACAAGTTATCACTCAGGCTTCCATTTGACATGTAGTCATAAACCAGATACCTCCTCTTGCCACGGAAGTCATCGCTCGTTACACAGCAACCTCTGAGAGAGAGGAGATTCCGATGCCTGATCTTGCTTATGATCTCGACCTCGTTAGAGAACTCTTCGTCGCCCTCGGTGTCTATATCAACAATCTGTTTCACCGCAACCAAAGTTCCATCCGAGAGAGTTCCTTTATACACCAAGCCGTGAGCGCCTTGGCCGATGAAGTTTCCCTGTGAGAACCTGTTCGTGGCTCGCTCCAGCTCCGAGAACCGAAACCATTTCGCTCCGCTGTTTGGCAACACACTGCTCTTGAAGCCGTTGACGAATTCTTCGTGCGGGGCATTCCGCTTCTTTTCTCGCTCCCGTTTTCTATGGAGGACGATTACTCCGAACGCAAGAAGAACACCCATAAGTGCGCCCAAGAATATTGCAACCAACTTCAACACGTTCTTTTTGCTCAAATGATCAGAATCTTTACTTGCTGTGCTTGATATGGGCAAGCCGAGGATGCAATTAGCCGTCGTCATATCTCCTGGCCCGAGCTCATTCACGATCCCCGCCGCATACAAAACCACGAGGTAGAAGCAGTCCGTCGAGTTAGGATCTAAACGCAACAACTGTGAAGACACCTGCAGTCCGGCTTGCACGCATTGACTGCACCTCGTTCCGGTCAAGTCCCCCTTGCAAGAAGTATCGAGCAGGCTCATCGGGCCGACCTTGGCGGTCCAGTCTTGGACAGACGCAATCCCATCGCAGCTCGAGGCGTTGACCACGAACCGGGCCGAGCTGTTGAAGCAGGCCGGGACCCAGGATTCCTGGACTGATCGAGCCGCGAGCCTTGTCCCGAACTCGGACAGGCAAGAAGACGAAGCGGTCAGGTTGGGAAGCCGAAACATGGAGGTCTCCCTGAGGTACTGAGCCAGCCCCACGCCGAAGAGGCTGAGCAGGGTTTGGCAGCAGTCGCCCTCCGATCTGGACTGGCAGAGGGAGGCGTTCCACGGGAGGGTCTCGACGTAGCCGAGGTCGATGGGACACGACGAGGACGAGGAGGCGGACGTGACGGGGCGAAGGGCATCGTGGACGGCGAGGAGGAGCAGGAGGAATGAGCAGAAAGAGAGGGCTTTCTCCATGGTCGCTCAGCACATTACTGGCGTGAGAAAAATGGAAAGATGTTCTGAATTCGAGATTTGATCTTGAACCGATGGCAAGAAGGATTATCAAAGCCTCAAAGGTGGCCGGTGGTGGTCAACATGCACGTTTTGCAATCCGTGGAGTCTACTATGAAAAAAAGCCAGTCAAATCAGACGTGTGACAAAATTATATCCAGAAAAATTATATTTTGACTACCTGGCTGCCGGGCTGCATGTGTTTAATTTTGACTATAGCGGTGATCAACAGTTGACCGGATAATTCAAAAAGCGGCGGCCCAACCAACCTACTGTTTCATTAGGAGAGAGAGAGAGAAAAAAAAAAAAAAAACTTCTCTCGGATTAGAGATCATAGTTCATGTTGAACCTCCAGAATGCCCGAGCGAATTCGAAGATTGGTTTGACTTTGACCTTTGAATTGTGCTTGTCCAGTTTGGACCATAGGTGTTGTTTGTATTGATGTTGATTTAGTAGTAGTAACATGAACGTAAGTCATAGACGCCACTGGACTCTCTCTTCCACGATTGCTTTTGTCATTCACCAACCTCTTTTAGTGCTAGCAATATTGTTTGGCCCAAAAAAAGTCCGTTAAATATCATAAAAGGCGATGCTTTTTCTTCGTAACATGGTTGGAGGATTTCCCAAGACCATGCGTTTAAGTAGGGATTTCCAAATATAATATCGCTCGCTTTTAATTTTAGTTAAGTGTCCAAAAGGACGATAACTATAACTTGTAACTCATTAATAGGAGGCATGGAGTTTTCTCTAATTGGGGGTGGAGACAAATATAACCCTATTACGACTTATGGGTTAGAATTATATTTCAAATCAACAAAATATAACTTGTTTTATTTTTTGGATCAGAAAGATAATACTCATTCGTAAAGAAACTATTTGATTGCACACGTGTGTAACTTTAGAACATAAAAAGCCCAAAAAGCTTGATGGGATATAAATCCAATTAGAAGGAAGGCTTTTTCTCGAATGGGTTTTGACAATTCAATCCGTCACCTTATTCGATTTTTCATTATAATGATTCACTCTTAAATTTGAAAATAGGAGGCCTAACAAGTAAATTTAACCTCTCACAAGAGCTTGTATGCGCTAGTTGAATACCTTATCAGATCAAATTGATCTGAGTGAAGTTCCAAAGTAGCTTCGGATCTTGATGGAAAGCATTCTAAGGTTTCTAGCAAAGTGAGCACTTCGGTTCCCGCAGCAGACGATGCCTCGACCGTGCGCGCAAAACCGACGAAGACAAGACCAATGGTATTGCGACACATGCACGCTCCGGCACCTTCATTATCCCCATTACAATAAGAACCGTCAATCGCTATCCTCAGAATCCACTGTTTGGCCCTGTCCAGTTACGATCTTCATTTGATCGAAATTCTAGTCTTCGTTTAGGACCTTTTTATAAGTAATTATGACTTTTCCACCAAAAACAGAAAGTCTTATTTCAGTTTCGAGTAATGTCCACCATAATCATCTAAACTATAAACATAACATGGCTTATTTATTTCGACCTTTAGTAATTTGATCATTTCCTTTTTTTTCCACTAAGACAACTTTTGAAAGGTATGCAATGGCCATAGATTCATAGAACCTCATACACAAATGGCCTAGCCTTATTTTAGTCGGCATGCCACGTGATAGTCCAATTGTACTGTAATACATACACGTCTACTAATATGATCATTAAATTGTACAACCGCATTGGACAAGTCTTGAGGGACTAGGGTTGGCGGGATAGGAAGTCGTCTCTCGTGCAGCCATCCTTTTTCTAGAATGTGTAGGTGAAGGATGGAAATCGTTCAAAAGAGCACAAGGACCAAACCTGGAACGAAACCGCAGTTGGCGTTATTGTTCCAAGTCTTGACAATCCTGAGTCTCCTTTCGTGCCGCGATCCACGTGAAACGAAGGATTCTCCCACCTAACCTGAACTCGTTCGAAGGGCCCCGTTATTGTTCCGAGTCGAGTTGGCGTTCGCTGTTGCGTTGGTAACTCGGTGGGCTCCACAGGCTCCATGTCGAATTCACATTTCGTTGATTTCCACCCTCGAGGAAATGCCAAAAATTCCTAAATCTATTATATTGATATCAATTTAACTTTAAATATTTTGATAATATGAATTCAATTACAAATCTTTTGAATTAGTGTCAATTTAGTCATAAATCTTTTGAGTTAATGCCAATTTAATCCTAAACCTTTTGAAGTGTTAATTTAATCATTTCGGCTAATTTTGACTAGATTTTACTGACGTGATAGCGGCTGGCTTATGTGATACTAGCAGCACTCTCAATTCCGGCCAAATCGCCACCCAAATTGATCGCTCCATCCGTTTCCTTTCCTCATGATTGGATTTGAGAAAAGTAGATTTAAGAGGAAAGCTTTGATAGGTCGTAGCGTTGAAGTTAAACAATTGGATTATTATCTTTGTCTTCACATTTCTGAGTAGCAACAAATGCAAATCGTGCACGACACGTACCTATGCATCTCTTCTTCATAAATTCACTCTTACCTCATAATTCTCCTATGCAAGCATCGATGCAATGTCCTCCATAAATTAGTCTCAACATATGTTAGAATAATTAAATATAAACTATACATTCGTTTAACAGCTTAAATTTTTAGAACAATTAGCAGTGATTCTTCAAAATCATGTACCATGCATAGTCACTTTTACCTCAACTCCGTGTATTGTGGACTACCTCTTGTTTTCCGACTTGTAGCTAAATTGATGACGGTGGAAAGTGAGTTCGTAGGATACCATCCCCGGCATACTTTCAAATGCTGTTTCACGTCGTGATGCTCGTAAGAACCTTGTTGACTTTCGAACAGTATCATTGTCTTTAAGTATAGATTTACCAGAAAACTTGACTTCCAAACACCACGTGCACCGTCTTCCCGGAAGTAAAATCGGATAGCGCTTGCTTTCAAATGGGGCGATCGTCTTCTGTTACTGATCTACCCGAAAGCAAATTCGATGGTACTAGCTTTCACACGTGCTATCATGTATCTGTATAGTCTGATTGGAACGTGTTCAAATGGTGCTTTTGCATCTTGGGTCCGTCTCCTCAAAAGCTAATTTGACAGCACTTGCTTTCGGAAAATTTCCCGACACCCATCTTGTCACGACCTAATTTTTCAGTGCACCACCTAAAACTAGGTTAATGGATTACTAAGTCTCTCACTTAGCTCGGGCTCTCCTGCGCCCATACCAATTCGTGACTTATGTTCAAATATTTAACATGCAGATGATTTTTATTTAGGAGTCGCCACTAATCATTTTTTGGTAGGTTGATTAGACACCTAAGTAAAATAACGGGAGAATTATTTTACCCCTACGAACCAAAGACTAAGGGTACGGGGACTTCATTACATTAGACTAACCTAATGCCCTTTCGGTACCATTTTTGAAAAAATGTTTTGCAGGCAGCTTGAATTGATTTTAATTCACTTTCCTAACATGTGAGGTGATCATGCAAGTGCACAGACCACCAAGGTGCTGCATGGTAACATTTCGCTTCTCCCAATTTCTGTTTTTTTGTTCCCCCGGAATAAAAAAGAGCAGAAATCCGTTTGGTAACGTCGAGTTGTTTTTTTTATTCCCGGAAACAAAAAGTTAGCTCGGGAATAGTTTTGGAACAAAAATCGAAGTAAAAAAGTTGCTTCGGTTCCCTGAACAAGTTTAAGAAATAAGTGAAATTTTTTTTTTTTTTATTCTTCTCTTGCACATGGCCCATTGACCGCCGTTGACCACCACTCGCCGCCGCACGCCGCCGCCGCCGCCGGCCGACCGCGCCCGCCGCCGCATGTCGCGCCCGGCCGACCGTCGGCCGCCGACCGACCGCCGCTGCCGTCGCCCGCACCGCCCATCAGCCCACCGGCGGCGACATGCGGCGGGCGGCGGCGGCCGCCCGCGGCGGCGTGTCCGGCGGCGATCGGCCAACAAAAATAAAAAACAAATAAATATAAAAAGAAACTGTTTTTTACCAAACGCATTTCTATTTTTTTTCTATTTCTAGAGTAGAAATTTTGTGTAGTTACCAAACGGGTTTTTTTACCCAGAAATTGTCCCCGTAATAGAAATAGAAAATAAGTATTTCTAAAAAAACTACTCCCCAGCCCCGTAAGCGTTGCCATGCGCTACCCAATTTAACACCCAAGAAAAACAATAAATAAATTGCAAAAACTTACCTCAAAGCAGCCAAAAGTATCTCGCAATGTTAAATTAAAATCCACATCGTCAATCCTAGATATGATTTCTAATTAACACACAATTTTCTGATTTTTTTTTTCACTTTATTTAATGGAATTTAATCTAAATGCAATGCATGCTAACAACCTAATATGACATGGCAAAATGATCTAATTAAATGACATGAATAAAGTAGATCCTAAAGAAGTGCAGTAATTAAAATAGCAACTTAAATGTCTTAATATGCAAATTTTAATTAAATGGCCCTAAAATGCAAATTACTTAACATGCACCTAATTTTCTGGATTTTTTTTTATCTGGAATTTTGAACTAATAAAAAGTCCTAATTGAACTACCCTAAATGAATAATTTTCTAATTCACGTTTGGGATTAATTTGAATTAACCCTATTATGACTTAGAAAACCATTTATTTATTTATTTATTTATTTTTAAAAAAAGTGCCAAGTTTCCTAAGAATGAAATTATCTAAATCTAATCCTAACCTATTTAAAAAAGATTTATAAAAAAATATGATCCTAAAAATGTGATTATAAAAACCTAATTTACTAGCCTAAATGCTTTATTTACTAAATCTATATTCCTAATTCTATATGCTCATGCAAGATTTTTGATTTTTTCTTTTTGATTTTTATTTTTCTAAAAAAAATGAAATTGCTAACCAAATTAAAATTCTATCCAATTTAAACTAGGAATTAGGTCATCCTAATTTAAATTAAGACATTGTTTTAATTTAGTAATTTCTAGCCTAAGATGCAATTTATCTAAAACAATGATCTAAGCTTAAAATCAAACATGCAATTCTATTCTAAAATTCATGATGATTTTTGTTTGCTTTTCGTTTTTTTTTTAATTAAAATTTATCATGCAATTGAACTAGCATCCTAAATGAATTTTGTTTTTTTTTTTTTTTTTTTTTTTTATGATCTAAATAAAATCCCTAATCTAAATATGCAAGACAAACCTAATCCCAATTCAACATTTTTTGATTTTTTTTTCACTTTTTTGTGTTTTGAAATTAACAACTCCTAAACATGCAACCTAAACCAGTTAATTTGATTTTTTGATTTTTTGATTTAAAAAAATGAAATTTCTATCCTAATCATGCAGACCCTAAAAAGCTACATTTTTTTTTTTGATTTTTTTAAAGAGAAAATTAGTTAAACAACCCTAGCAAATCAAGCAAAATTGATTCCCTAAATTGACGAACCGTATCTCGTGCATGAGATCGGGTTGGCCAATTTCGCGAAAAATCACAAATCGGATCTCGGGCTAGAGATCGAATTGGCAATTTTTAAGTAATTGCGAGTCGGATTTCGTGCTCGAAAATCGAACCGACAATTACTAATTTCAATGCAATTTCATATAAGGCAATCTCAATTTTACATTAAAGGATAAAGAGAACAAATAAAGTAAAGCAATAAAATAATAAAATAAGGCAAATAGATAATAAAAAAAAAAACTACCTAAAAAAGATTTTTCTTCTTTTTTTGTTTTCTTTTTTTTCTTCACCCACAACTTCGGGGCCGTCGCCGGTGAGGGAAGGAGGATCTCCGGCAAGGGTTCCGGCGAGGGGGATCCCGCGGCGGGACGGTGCGGGGGCGGGACAACGACGCAGCGGAGCGAGGGGACAGCGGCGCGGTGTCGACGGAGGCTCCACGGGGGCGTCGGGTTGGGAACAGAGGCGCCGCCTGACGAGCGAGCAAACGTGTGTCGGCGTGGGTCGCGCGTGCGATCTCGGCGAAAGGGGCAGCAACCAAAACAGGGACGTGGACGTGAGCAGACGGCGGCACAAATGGGCTGCAAAGCAGGGCAAACCGATTCGGTGGAGAGCCGGCATGGACGGAATCTCGGTGGTGAGCGCGCCGCAGAATCGCAGAGGTGCTTGCGGCCGTGGGGGGTGCAGAGGTCGTGGGTGCGATCTCGAGGCTGCTGCGGGGGGATCTATGGATCGAGCCGGGCAAAGGACTCCGGGTCGCGACACGGCAAAGCAGCAGGTCGTCACGGCGTTGCTGGCGACGGATGGGCGAGCAAGAGCGGAGCAGACGAGGGCTCGGTCCGAGCCTCGGCGGCAAGTCGGGGCGAGATCGGCGCTCCGGTGCGGCGACGACGGGGCTTGCGGGTCACTAGCGTCGGGTCGCGAGGAAGTGGGGGCAGCGGGGACGGCGTCGAGCTCCTGAGGGGGCTCGCGGCTTCGGGAGGGAGACGGCGGCGTCGAGGGTCCCCCTTGCACGAGGAAGACGAAGGGGTTTTTCCCCTCTTTTCTTATTTTCTTTTTTTTTTTCTCTCCCCTCTTAACTTATCACTCACGTCCCTTTCACTCGGCTCTCTCTCGACTTTTTGACCTCCTTTTTTTTTTCTTTTTCCAAACCGAGAGACCCCCTATTTATAGAACGAAACCGAGTTGTTACCGGTGAAGATTTGTGTATTTCAACCCCATCGCTAAGGATCATTCTTCAAAAAATGAAATATACGCTCAATAAGTCGACCCAATCACTAAGGATTATCCTTCGAAAAGGATATATATGCTCAAACAGAACATAGCCCCAAATTCTCTACGATCAATTTTGTTATGGCTTCATTATCCAAAATCTTTCGAAATCTCATCTACAAAAATATTCTATCCTATCCCTTATCCCTTTTATTTTCATTTTTCATTTTCATCTTTTCAAAATTTTCTTAAGGATAAATTGAAAATGAAATGCCTTATAAAAATAATCAAAATTTTAGGTGTCAACAGCTGCCCCTCTTTGAAGGTGAGCTCGTAGAGGTTGCCTTCAAAGATAAATTGAAACCTAAATTTTGACCATGCACATGCATTGAAAATTTTTTTATGAACTCTATTTAAAAATGCAATTTTCATGATGCATGGAAATGCCAATCCAAATGCGTGATGCAAAAGGAAAGAACGTACCCACAATTACTTACCAATCAGTGCGGTAAAGCATGTTGAGGTACATGATGAATCTTCCCTTACTAAGAAGAACACTCACATCCAAAGTGAAATGCTCAATAAAAGAAATGAGACATCCGAATCCAGACTGAGATGTCAAGAGGAATCTACCTGGAATAACTTACCTTCAATGAGGGTGGAATAACTCAAGATAGATTGGTGCTACAAGCCCAAGACCCGTACCATTCTACGGTCGCTCAGTATAGCATTGTTTGGTTGTGTTTAGGACCCATACCATTCTACGATCGCCTAAACAGGGATTCACCTTCTAGGACCCGTACCATTCTACGGTCGCCTAAATAGGGAAATAAATATTGTCTAGGACCCGTACCATTCTACAGTCACCTAAACTAGGATTTTGCTTGGCCAGACCCGTACCATTCTACGGTCGCCCAACCTTGCAAATGAGATCAGGCGACCAGACCCGAACCATTCTTCGGTCGCCTTAATCAAACTAAATCTGAGAACTGAAATGGTGTCTAGGACCCGTACCATTCTACGGTCGCCTAAACTAAGATTCATCTTCAGGACCCATACCATTCTACGGTCGCCTGAATGAGGAAATATGTGTTGTCTAGGACCCGTACCATTCTACGGTCGCCTAAACTAAGATTTTGCTTGGCCAAGACTCGAACCATTCTTCGGTCGCCTAGCCTTGCGATAGAAATCATCCGACCAGGATCCGAACCATTCTTCGGTCGCCTTAATCAGATTGAATTTGGAGGAAAATTTTTGGGGGACAACTCAATTGAGTGTCAAATATACTTAAAAGGGAATACTTGCACAAAGGACAAATATTCAAGGTATGGATAAATATATACTTACCTGGTAAAATCTCTGATTTTCAGGGATACGTCTTCTGCAAAACATGGTTATAGGAGAGGCAACATGCGTTTGCAATCATAAACATGCATGAAAATGGCTATTTCATCCTGACCTTTGATATAGGATTTTTTAACAGTCACCCTATCTCACTGTCATCATGCCAAACAAGGGTCTGAGCAATCTCGCAAATTGTACGACTTTACCAATCTGAGAGGTCTTTTGAGAGGGACCGTAATGTGGGCTTGGTTAATGGCTTAACAAATGGGATTCTTTGAGTCAAGCTTTTTTAATGAGAGATATTCTGCAATCATCTTGGGGTTTACAAGTCAAGAAACACAAGAAATGAGGCAGAAATTATCTTAATCACACTTCTTCGAGCAATGCTTTCAAACATATGAACCTTTACGTTAATTTAAGTGCCCTAATCAAGAGACTTTGCAAGGGACGTAACGTAGGCTTGGTTCATGGGTTAAGAAACGAAAGGATCATTAGGCTCAAAAAGTATTTAGAGGGTAAAGGTTGGTGATCATCTTGACACTTTCATTGATTTTCTTCCTCAATGTCGAAGATTTTCTCTTGCACTCATTGATTGCAACATGTTTGAGCTTTTTTCTTTTCTTTTTTTTCTTTGGGCATCGGCCTTGCTTTTACCAGGCACACTGCTTTTTCATGCCCCATTTTGCACTTTTTCCTTTGACCAAAATCTTCATTTTTTGTGGGCATCCTTGTTCATGCCACTTGAATATTTTTGTCTTGCCCCAGTGTGGGGGATGATCACCAACTGGGTTTAATATGAAATGAAATTGCAGGGTCAAGTGGGTTATGCAATGGATAAAAGTGTATGGGATAGAGAAATGACTGCTCCTCCTCATCCTAAGGCACTTCAATTATCGTACAAGTTACACCGTGAAAGCAATACCCGAAGATTGATGCAAGTGTAAGTAAGAAAATTCCTATCCTTGATTTCAAATTTGCCCCAATGTGGGATGGTTCTTGACAGGGTAATTTAAACAAACTCTTCATGTGTATGGGCTCAAAGGGCTAAACAATGGATATACCCGTAGTGTTTTGGGTAGAGGAAGAAACTGCCCCTCATCACTTTGGATAACGTACCCTTTGCATGACCGCCCTTTTCCTTGCGGGCATGGAATTTTTTCACACAGCTCACTAGGGATTAGTGTATGAAATAGGCTTGCCTTTCGTCATTCCAAAGTATCTCATTTGACACATTCAATTAATTCACATAATTCATCAAGGAAAACATGCAAGATTTATAATACATTTCAACCATTGAATTTGCAGCTCAATGAGGCAATTTATTCATCATAAAATGCTTACAATTCAAAACATGACATAACAAATTCAATCATGGGTAATACTTTTGATTGCATCGGGAATTCACCGGAACGAAAATTCCCGACCATCCATTTCTGCCAGGATCAAAGCACCACTAGGGAGCACCTTCTTTACCACATACGGGCCACTATAATTTGGGGCAAACTTGCCACCAGGATCCGGGAAAATTGGCAACAGCTTTCTCAGGACAAGATCATTTACCTCAAAACGCCTCGGCCGTATATTGCGATTAAAGGATTTGGCCACTCTCCGATATGTCTGACCATGGCAAAGAGTCTTCAGCCTTTTCTCATCGATCAAGTTCAGCTGCTCAAGTCTTTGTTGCGCCCATTCAGCCTCAGATAACTCTACTTGGGATAAAACTCGCAGAGAAGGAATCACAACTTCCACAGGAAAAACTGCCTCCATGCCATATACCAGAGCAAAAGGGGTTGCCCCAAAGAGAAGTACGGATTGATGTCCGGTACGCCATTAGCGCAAAAGGTAACCTATCATGCCAATCTCTATAATTCTCACTGTCTTAGCCAAGATCCTCTTAATGTTCTTATTAGCTGCCTCCACTGCCCCGTTCATCTGAGGGCGGTAAGGGGACGAATTTAGATGCTTGATCTTGAGCTCTCTAAACAAATCATCAATCAACTTGTTGTTCAAATTTGTCCCGTTGTCGGTGATGATTGTTTCAGGGACACCATAACGAGCGATTTTGTCACGTTTGATGAACTTCACCACATTGCGAGCAGTGACACTAACAAATGACATAGCTTCAATCCATTTGGTGAAATAGTCTATTGCCACCAAAATGAATCGATGCCCATTTGAAGCCTTAGGATTTATTGGGCCGATCACATCAATACCCTACATTGAGAAAGGCCATGGCTCGAAAACTCCGGTGCAGCTCGTTGGGGGAACATTTATCTTATCACCGTGGATCTGACAACGGTGACAACTTCGAACATACCAAATACAATCTCCTTCTAATGTGAGCCAAAAGTAACCTAATCTCATGATCTTCTTAGCTAACATGTGCCCGTTCATATGAGGGCCACATATTCCTTCGTGCACTTCTTGCATGATTTGAGTGGCCTCCCGCATCAACATACCGCAAGAGACGTAATCATAAGACTTCTTGTACAAATTTTCGCCACTAACGAAGAATTTTGAAGCCATCTTAGTGATGTATTTCCTTTCAAATGAGTGCTTCCCTCGAAATTCCTGTTTTTTAATGTAATTCATGATATCGTAATACCATGGCTTTCCATCTGGTTCCTCGGTCACAATCATACAATAGGCCGGCCTTGGTAAAACCTCTATTTTCAATGGCTCAACTTCTAATCCGTTAGTGACTTGCAACATAGATGACAAAGTCGCGAGTGCATCTGGAAATTGATTATGACATCTTGGGAAGTATTTAAACGAAACTTCCTTGAATTCCTTTACCAGACTTTCTAGATACTTGTGGTATGGGAGCAACTTGGCGTTTTTGGTTTTCCATTCTCCTACGGTTTGCGGTATGATCGCTGTGTAGAATCTTCGAACACTTTTAATTTGGCCACACCCATCTCGATTGCAGCTTGAAGCCCGAGAATGCAAGCTTCATACTCAGCCACGTTGTTAGTGCACGGGAATACCAATTTTGCAGCTACCGGATGGTGTTGCCCATCCGGGATATCAAGACCGCCCCGGTACTGAACCGCACAAATTCACAGCTCCATCAAAGAACATTGTCCACGAGTCTTCGTCTACACTTAGAACCCGATCATCTGGGAAACCGTCCTCAATATTTGAGACTCTTGGGTTCTCAGCCAATATATCAGCGATCACTCGACCTTTAACTGACTTCTGTGGCATGAATTGTACATCAAATTCCAAAATCAAAATTTGCCATTTAGCCAATTTACCCACCAAAGTTGGCTGCTCAAGTAAGTATTTGATAGGATTGCTTTCGGTCACAAGGAACGTTTGGTGATGAAGTGTGTACTGTCAGCATCAGTGCAATACCCACACCAATGCAAATAAGCAAGTCTTTTCCACTTCGAATATTTCAATTCCGA
This sequence comes from Eucalyptus erythrocorys, assembly GCA_014182555.1. NCBI lineage: Eukaryota > Viridiplantae > Streptophyta > Magnoliopsida > Myrtales > Myrtaceae > Eucalyptus > Eucalyptus erythrocorys. The sequence continues at coordinate 51,175,360 of CM024602.1, forward strand.
CACGTGAACTTTTTACTCAAATAATAAATGGCGCGTTCTTTTTTATCGGCAGGACCTTCCTGAGCTAACATTGCACCCAATGACTCACTATGAATGGTGAGGTAGAGAATCAAGGGATGCCCCGGTGATGGCAGACAAGAACTGGAGGATTCATCGGTATTGCTTCAACTCGTCGAATGCTTCTCGACACTCATTATCCTAGCTTAACCCGCGCATTCTTTTTCAAGAGCTTGAAGAATGGCTTGGCAGTAGAAAGTTGGGAAATGAATCGAGCAATATAATTCAACCTTCCCAAAAGGCTCCAGACTTCTTTCACCGTTGACGGAGGTCGCAGCTCACATATGGCCTTAGCTTTAGCTGGGTCGATCTCGATCCCTTTGCTGCTCACAATAAATCCAAGTAATTTACCGGATGTTGCTCCAAACACACACTTAGCAGGATTTAGTCGAAGCTTGAACTCACGAAGTCGTTCAAACAGCTTCTTCAAGGTTTCGACGTGGCTTTTCCTGTGTCGAGTCTTTGCAATCATATCATCAACATAAACCTTGATCTCTTGATGCATCATATCATGAAACAATGCTACCATGGCTCGCTGGTAAGTTGCCCCTCGTTCTTGAGTCCGAAGGGCATGACCTTATAATGAAAGGTCCCCCACGGGGTAATAAATGCAGTCTTCTCCTTGTCTTCCTCCTTCATCCTTATTTGATTATACCCGGAAAACCCATCCATAAACGAGAATAATTCAAATCCGGCAGTACTATCCACAAGGACATCTATATGAGGCAATGGGAAATCATCTTTGGGGCTAGCCTTGTTCAAATCTCGATAATCGACACAAACTCGAACTCGACCATCCTTCTTCATCACTGGCACGATGTTAGCTACCCAATCAGGGTATTGTGAGACTTCAATGAATCCCACTTTCGAAGTTTCATCACCTCTTCCTCTATCTTCTTGGAAAGTTCGGGTTTAGTTCTTCGTAACCTCTCGTTTCTTAGGTGGGACGTCGGGATTAGTAGGCAAACAAAGTGCTCCACAATTGACGAGTCTAAACCCGGCATATCAAAGATAGGTCCATGCAAAGATGTCTTGATATTCTTTTAGCAACCGAATTAGGCGTTCGGCCTCATCTCTTGGGAGGTTCGCTCCAATTCTCACCTCCTTAGCTTCTTCAAATACCTAAATTAATAGTGACGGTATGTTCGGTTGTAAGAGACTTGGCCTTTTCATGCCGCTCCCAGCTACGTTGTACCTCGATGAAATCCTCGATCGAGCCTTCGAGATCCTCATTATCAACACTTCTTGAACTAGATTGGACCATTCCTTCATCTTTGCATGTTATATGATTACCCTCTTGTGGGCTTTTGACCCCATTTCCCATTTCTTTGTTTTATCCGGAAATCCTTCATTGATGGCTCCTATGGCGACGTCATCAAACAAGTTGGTGATTCCCTCCAAGGCGTCATCAGCATTCTCTATCTTCGGAGACGTTGGATCATCCATGTCATTCCATCCAGTTGGAACTATTTTGCGGAGTCAAAGTAAAAACCGGGGAGCCGAATATTTCACCATATAATCAAACTTCCCACTTGGCTGCCCCAAAGTATCCATCACCTCTCGTTTCATTTTGCATCATGACAGGGGGACCAGGGAATGTCTCGTGAATATGTGGAGGTGGTAAGTTTTGCCTTCCCTCTCCCCGCCCAGTGACGAGTTCCGCCTTCCTTGCCTTTGCCTTCCGTGAGCTTCCTCCACCTTGACCATGGTATCCTAATCCAAACAGATCGGGGCCTTTGAGAGACTTCAATGGGATTTTGAATACCTTGACCGCTTCTTCCAAGACCAGAACCGGGGACAAAATTATTTCCAACCATCACCCTTCCTACCATAAGGGCAGCATTCGAAACTTCGGGAGGGGGTGGTGATGAATCCCGAGAAGCATGTATGGTAGATACCAGCTCAAATGAGTGATAGCTTGATTCAAATTCAGCATCGCTCCACATAAGGGATGGCCGTCTCATGGTAAATTCGATGATCCTCCTCGCCATAGACAGTGGCCAGCTTCCCTTTTATCACAAACTTCACGGCTTGATGCAGACTTGAAGGTACTGCTCCAGCTGTGTGAATCCAGGGGCGACCCAACAAGAAACTAAATGTAGTGGGAGCATCTACCACTTGAAAGGGAATGTTGAAAACAACTGGCCCTATTTGAACATCGAGGTGAATCTTCCCCAACACCTCCTTCCTTGTACCATCGAAAGCTCGCACGTAAGTCTTCGCAAAGATGCATCCCGGATAGGTCTACCTTGAGACGGTGAAGAGTGCCAAGCGGGCATATGTTCAAGGCAGATCCGTTATCAATGAGCACTCGAGACACATGAGAAGCCTTGTGCTTAACAGATATGTAGAGTGCTTTGTTATGCCCCCTACCCTCAAGAGGAAATTCTTTATCAGAAAAAGCAATCATGTCCTTAAGAAGGATTGATCCTACAAAATCTTCCAGCTTATCTACTTCAACCGTTTCCGGTACACGAATTTCACTTAACACCTTCATCGCCGACTTCGATGCACGGGGATGTTAGCGGGAGTTCTAGCAAAGAGATCCGGCGGGCATCTTTCGCAGTGATCAACTACATTATATTCACTCGCCTTAATCACAGCCAAAAATTCCTTAGCCTCTTCATCAGTGACATGCTTTGTAGGTTCAGCATTAGCTTGAGCATAGGCTCGGCCAGACTTAGTAACAAGATCAACATCTAGGTCATAACACCAAGGCACCGCCTTATTGTTGACATACTCATACGGTTGAGGCATCTCAATCACAATCTCTTCATCAGGCGCATCTTCTAGTGGGGGCAAATCGGCGAGTGACGGATCTACTTCTTCCTTACCATCATCAAGAGCAGCCTGCTCCTCTTCCCAATTGATAATGATATGGGAAATAGTAAAAACTATGCAGTTATGGTCAGCATAGACGATAATACCGTCTTCCACCATCCTGGCAACCCTTTCTCTCATTAATGACAGGGGAATGTCTTCATGATCTGGATAATATCCAGCTCTCACCAGTCCATTATAGGCATCTACCACGTGCACCTTCGAGTTCTTGACTCGGCTGATTTCGGGTTCCAAGATGACATTCACCGCACCCTCGTGCTCCGGTAGTGGATTTTTCTGGACATTCGGCCGAACAGTTTGAAATGAAAAGGCCTTCGTGTCCAAGAGGTTTTGAATCTTGTGCTTGAGGGTGAAACACTCGTCGGTTGAATGCCCCAATTCTCCACTATGATAGTCACACTTCTTTGTCGAGTCATAGCCACGCATGCTTTCGCGATTAGGGGCGCTTTGGTTCAAAGAGAAAGCGCACCTTTCTTCCGTAGAATCACCAATACCCGAGACGGAGATCCAGGGGGGGAGTGAATTGCCTTCGTTATTTGCTTGGGCAAATGATTGACGGCCGCAGTTTTTGCTGCCTTGCATTCATCTGGATGGCCGGGGCACGGTTGGCACTTTCTTGGCGGTAAGCTACATTCACATCCACAGCCATTTCTTTCTCCTTCTTGGCGGAGAATCTCTTATTTGATGAATCAAGAAACCATCCTTCTCTTATCCCCATCTCGATTTGTTCTCCGACAAGAATAAGCTGATTGAAACTCTCGACATACGTGCTTGCCATCCGATTGCGTAACTCGACGGGAGGGTCTTCACAAACAACTTCATTAACTCCTTGTTAGTAGGCTCGGGAGTGATTTGGGCCGCTGGTTTCTCCATCTCACAAAGATATTCTTTAAATGACTCGCTCCTCTTCTTTTCCATCCGCTCAAGATCCTCCCTGAGGGTGCAATATCCATGTTGAACTTATACTACGTCGGGGAAGGCGTCGCCTACTTCACTCCAAGTGTCGAGAAGATTTATATTCTTCATTACGTACCGCTGAGGGCGGGCCCTGGTCAAGCTTACATGAAACGACCGGATCATGAGAGGCTCGTTCTTGACATATTGGGCCATGCGTACGTGGTACATCTGCAAATGAGCTTTCGGACAGGAAGTTCCGTCATATTTCTCAAACTCCGGCATCTTAAACTTCTTCGGCATTTTGACCTTCTCCTAAACTGACAAGTCAAATGGGAGCGAATTCTGCGACTCTTGCAATTGTTTCAATTTCTCCTGCGACTCTTGCAATTGTTTCAATTTCTCCTCAAGTTTGGCGAAGCGTTCATCCCGCTCGCTTTAGGGCGTTATTAGCGTGGCTTAGTCTTTTCGTCGTTAACAATCACCGGGTCGTCCTCCAAATCGGCATGTTGACATCACCCACTTGGGCTTTGTTTGCCTGGTTTGGTGTTACTATCTCAGCAAGGGTCGGTGCAAGAGTTTGACTCACTTGGAGGAATTTTACTTGATCTGTCATAGACTGCATCGAGGTAAGCAACTGCGCAAGTTGACTTTCCATGGCGGACATGTGATCCTGCATTTCACTCTGATCGGCCATTTTTGCTCTTGATCGTGTAATGATGGGTGACCGTGGAGGATCCGTTATCACCTAATTAGGTAAAAGAGATGATATAAGAACCAATTATAAGATTGGAAAAATGGCCCATGACAATGGTCTAAACACCTCATTTTATTGGAAATCTGAAATAAATTCCTAACAACGAACTAAGAATTGAAAATTCATGTTCCTAAACATTGCACTAAAAATTAAAAATACCGAATTCCCGAAATCCCTAAACATTGAACTAGGAAAGTAAAAGACTCGACTCCCTAAACATCAATCTAGAAATGAGAATGACGAGATTGATTCAAGCACTTCATTTAGCTTGATCAATATACACTCGGGACACCATTCGGCGCAATCGCTTATTCTCCTCTCGAGCTTTCTCGGCAACCCTCTTGAGGCGTTTATTTTCAGCACGGTTGGTAATCTTTAGTGGCGCATCAGGTATCTTCGGAAGTAACTCCTCCGGAATCTTGTGTCGTCGAATATAGTTGGTTGAGGCATAATACTTCATTTCCTTACCCTCCAACTCCTCCTCGGGCCACTTGAGTTTTCGTGGACGGCACATATCCCACATTGATTTGATTGTGAGAATGGAATCTTCATGGTCTCGGCTTCCATCTACGAAGTTGACTTGGAGCGGATCTACTTGCAAAGCCGGGGGAAGCTCTTGCACGACTTGGTATTGACGAGTCACTCTAGTCGGATAGTACTCCAAAGCTCCAATAAATCCCAATAGAGGAATTGGGCCAACGCCTCCACACGTGAGTCTCGCCGCACGGACTTGAAACCACATAGTATGCCATAGAAAACCCTTGGAAGTTGGTTTTTTTATGAAAGCTAGCCACTCAAAATAGTGATAATCCGGTGCATGTTTTTGCTTATCCTCGAATTTCATAATGGGGTGATTAGAGTCATTGACATCATGTATAGTTATTAGACCACCAAATCCCTTCAAATGAGAAAGAAACCAAATTTGCAAAAGCTCTGGAGAGGAATGGAAAGTCTTATCACCACCTCCTTTAAATCGAGTGAGGGAAAGGAAAGTTTCAGTTAAATCAATGTTTACAAAATTCTTTCCTTCCAACACTTGTTTGACTAAGTGAGCCATCAAAGGGTTAATAGCATTCTTGTAATAAGGAAAAACTATAAACCCAAAGAAGGCTAAAAGAAAAACCCTTCGCATTTGAGATGAAGAGCCAATTTCAAAATGTTCTTTTAGAAAGGATAGGGGACATGTGTTGCGATAAGCTTTTAAAATCTTTCTCACATCATCCCCTTTAATTCTCAAAAAATCAGATAAAGCCATAACGGGATCTATCCCGATAGGCGGACCAATTAACTCAGCTTTCAAAGGCCTTCCTATGGCAATGCCATATTCTTCCAAGGTGGGCGTGAGCTCATGCTTACTGCCAAGAATGAAGGTGGAAGTCTTGGGGCACCAAGAGTGGGCGAGTGCTTGGATAAGGCCGCCATGGATGTTGATACGCAGCAATGGAAGCAGTCGGCCAATGTATGACTCCACAAATCAACGGCCATCTTGGTCTAACTTGTCCCACCATGTGCCGAGCTCTTGCTTCGGAGGGAGAATAATTCGAAGGTCCGATATCCCCATTGTATATTGACCAAGACTCAATAAAATCCTAATGCCATGGACCGACAAAATAATATGACAAGGTAAGTAAATTTCAAGGGTGAAAGTTTAGAGAACTTACTTTACCAATGAGAGACAATCACATAGACATGCGCATGATAAGTGGTTCGATTTCTACTCTAGAAGGCTTAACAAAGTGGAGCCACAAGGATGATCGACTAGCCACGGGCGCGTGGACTATGTCGGGTCCTCATGACTCCGGCTTGGTCAAAGAGCCGACCCGTGTCGCGGGCATGCGGACCGAGGTGGGTACTCTTGACACCATGAATGAAATTTCGGGATTGAAATGGGCGACTCGTACCACGAGCTTGCGGTCGGAGTAGTATCCATCTCAATACCATCCTAGATGATCCTATGCGGCCCAGGTCTGGCGGCAGGTTGTGTGTGCAATAGTGTAGTGCTAAATGCAAAGCATGCACAACAATTTATAACAAGCAACACTTCATACATAAAAATAAACCATTCAGTCCTAACTCCAACCTGCAAGACAAGGGTTAGCAAAGACTACTCCCCTTATATCTCCCAAACTGTAAAAACATTTAACACCTTAAATATTAGGGACGTACCTGGGATCCTCGCTACCAAACAAAAACATTTTTCAAAAGAAAAGAAAAATTGGCCTAAGTCCACTAAGAGTTTTAACTCAAGTCCCCAATGAGTCGCCAAGCTGTCACGACCTAATTTTTCAGTTTACCACCTAAAACTAGGTTAATGGATTACTAAGTCTCTAATTTAGCTCGGGCTCTCCTGTGCCCATACCAATTCGTGACTTATGTTCAAATATTTAACATGTAGATGATTTTTATTTAGGAGTCGCCACTAATCATTTTTTGGTAGGTTGATTAGACACCTAAGTAAAATAACGGGAGAATTATTTTACCCCTACGAACTAGAGACTAAGGGTACGGGGACTTCATTACATTAGACTAACCTAATGCCCTTTCGGTACCATTTTTGAAAAATGTTTTGCGGTGCAGCTTGAATTGATTTTAATTCACTTTCCTAACATGTGAGGTGATCATGTGGGTGCACAGACCACCAATTTAACACCCAAGAAAAATAATAAATAAATTGCAAAAAACTTACCTCAAAGCAGCCAAAAGCATCTGCAATATTAAATTAAAATCCACATCGTCAATCCTAGATATGGTTTCTAATTAACACACAATTTTCTGATTTTTGTTTTCACTTTATTTAATAGAATTTAATCTAAATGCAATGCATGCTAACAACCTAATATGACATGGCAAAATGATCTAATTAAATGACATGAACAAAGTAGATCCTAAAGAAGTGCAGTAATTAAAATAGCAACTTAAATGTCTTAATATGCAAATTTTAATTAAATGGCCCTAAAATGCAAATTACTTAATATGCACCTAATTTTCTGGATTTTTTTATCTGAAATTTTGAACTAATAAAAAGTCCTAATTGAACTACCCTAAATGAATAATTTTCTAATTCACGTTTGGGATTAATTTGAATTAACCCTATTATGACTTAGAAAACCATTTATTTATTTATTTTTTAAAAAAAAGTGCCAAGTTTCCTAAGAATGAAATTATCTAAATCTAATCCTAACTTATTTAAAAAAAAGATTTAAAAAAATATGATCCTAAAAATGTGATTATAAAAAACCTAATTTACTAGCCTAAATGCTTTATTTACTAAATATATATTCCTAATTCTATATGCTCATGCAAGATTTTTGATTTTTGATTTTTGATTTTTATGATTTTTATTTTTCTAAAAAAAATGAAATTGCTAACCAAATTAAAATTCTATCCAATTTAAATTAGAATTAGGTCATCCTAATTTAAATTAAGACATTGTTTTAATTTAGTAATTTCTAGCCTAAGATGCAATCTATCTAAAACAATGATCTAAGCTTAAAATCAAACATGCAATTCTATTCTAAAATTCATGATGATTTTTGTTTGCTTTTCGCTTTTTTTTAAATTAAAATTTAACATGCAATTGAACTAGCATCCTAAATGAATTTTTTTTTTTTTTATGATCTAAATAAAATCCCTAATCTAAATATGCAAGACAAACCTAATCCCAATTCAACATTTTTTGATTTTTTTTTCACTTTTTGTGTTTTGAAATTAACAACTCCTAAACATGCAACCTAAACCAGTTAATTTGATTTTTTGATTTTTTTATTTAAAAATGAAATTTCTATCCTAATCATGCAGACCCTAAAAAGCTACATTTTTTATTTTTTTTATTTTTTAAAGAGAAAATTAGTTAAACAACCCTAGCAAATCAAGCAAAATTAATTCCCTAAATTGACGAACCGTATCTCGCGCATGAGATCGGGTTGGCCAATTTCGCGAAAATCACAAATCGGATCTCGGGCTAGAGATCGAATTGGCAATTTTTTAAGTAATTGCGAGTCGGATTTCGGTTCGAAAATCGAACGACAATTACTAATTTCAATGCAATTTCATATAAGGCAATCTCAATTTTACATTAAAGGATAAAGAGAACAAATAAAATAAAGCAATAAAATAATAAAATAAGGCAAATAGATAATAAAAAAAAAAAAAAAACTACCTAAAAAGATTTTTCTTCTTTTTTTTGTTTTCTTTTTTTTTTTCTTCACCCACAACTTCGGTGGGCTGTCGCCGGTGAGGAAGGAGGGTCTCCCAGGGTTCCGACGAGGGGGATCCCGCGGTGGGACGGTGCGGGGCGGGACAACGACGTGGCGGAGCAGGGGACAAAGGCGCGGCGTCGACGGAGGCTCCACAAGGGCGTCGGGTTGGGAACGAGGCGGTCGCGCACGGGCGGAGCGGCTTGTGTCGGCGTTGGGTCGCGCGGCGATCTCGACGAAAGGGGCAGCAACCAAAACAGGGACGTGGACAGACGGACCGGCGGCACAAAGGCCGCAAAGCAGAGGGCAAACCGATTCGGTGGAGAGCCGGCACGGACGGAATCTGGTGGTGAGCGCGCTGCAGAATCGCGGAGGTGCTTGCGGGCCGTGGGGGTGCGAGGTCGCGGGTGCGATCTCGAGGCCGCCGCAGGGGGATCTATGGATCGAGCTGGGCAAAGGACTCCGGGTCGCGACACGGCAAAGCAGTAGGTCGTCACGGCGTTGCTGGCGACGGATGGGCGAGCAAGAGCGGAGCAGGACAGAGGGGCTCGGGTCTGAGCCTGGCGGCAAGTCGGGGCGAGATCGGCGCTCCGGTGCGGCGACGACGGGGCTTGCGGGTCACTAGCGTCGGGTCGCGAGGAAGTGGGGGCAGCAGGGACGGCGTCGAGCTTCGGTGAGGGGGCTCGCGGCTTCGGGAGGGAGACGGCGGCGTCGAGGGTCCCCCCTTGCACAAGGAAGACGAAGGGGTTTTTCCCTCTTTTCTTATTTTCTTTTTTTTCTCTCCCCCTCTTAACTTATCACTCTCACGTCCCTTTCACTCGGCTCTCTCTCGACTTTTTGACCTCCTTTTTTTTTTTTTTTTTTTCCAAACCGAGAGAGACCCCCCCTATTTATAGAACGAAACCGAGTTGTTACCGGTGAAGATTTGCGTATTTCAACCCTATCGCTAAGGATCATTCTTCAAAAAATGAAATATACGCTCAATAAGTCGACCCAATCGCTAAGTATTATCCTTTGAAAAGGATATATACGCTCAAACAGAACATAGCCCCAAATTCTCTACGATCAATTTTGATATGGCTTCATTATCCAAAATCTTTCGAAATCTCATCTATAAAAATATTCTATCCTATCCCTTATCCCTTTTATTTTCATTTTTCATTTTCATCTTTTCAAAATTTTCTTAAGGATAAATTGAAAATGAAATGCCTTATAAAAATAATCAAAATTTTAGGTGTCAACACATCTGAAATTTGTCTCCTCTTACCAACTTGAGTTTGGGAGATATCGAAGAAGTAACAACCCTTCTTTCGTATTAGAGATCGAAGTTCATGTTGAACCTCGAGATGCAGGAGCCAATTCGATGATTGGTTTGACCTTATAACATAGTAAGTAGGAGAAATTGATCCGTAATTTGGACCCGGGGTCATTTTGATTCTTCCGATTGGAGGGTAAGCTGAACCGCAAAGTTTGCACCACACACACACATATATGCGTGTATAATGTTTGTATTAATACCTATCAGTTTGAGGACGATATAGCAAGTTGTAGAAATGTCATTTTAGAATGCAAAATGACCGAGAATTAGCTTAAAATAACTCATCTGTCATTTTGGAACTATATGCATCTTTTTACAAACGGGTTTACTTTTGGTAAATAAATCAATTTATTAACTCATCTGTTCCTCTACTCATCACACTATCTTTCAAAACTTCTATTTTCCCCGTGTGTGACATTCTCTCTTTTCTTTTCCCTTATTTTTGAATGAAATTTAGTTTTAACAATATCGTTTGGCCAAAAGAAGTCCAAAAAAGATTATGATAGACCATGCTTTAGTTTGTCACTACTTCAGGGGAATTTACTCCGACCATGCCTATAAATACGGATTTCAAACATGATTGCCGTCCATTTTTAATTTTAATTTAAGTGTACATGTGGGAGATGTCCATAATTTATAACTCATTAATCAGAGGTACAAAATATCCTATAATCAGGGATGGAGGCGAATATAACCATATTAAAATTAATCGATGAAAGTATATTTTCAAATAAACATGATTTGGGTTATTTATTTCACATTTTTAGAAGTAATTATAACTTTTCCCCGAAAAGGAAAATCTTATTGAGTTTTTAGGTGGAGTCCATGTATTCCATCCCCCTAACTTGTCCTTAGTCGGCAATTTCATCAAGCATAGCTTCAATACGTGCGATTTCGCCTGTGTGCGCCCAATTTGGCCCCCATGACTAGCCCAATTAATTAGTTCTGTCCCATCAGACCCAAAAAAAGCAAAGTTTGATCCTTCCTTTCTTTCACTAAAACAACTTTGGAAAGCTACGTAGTGGCGATAGATTTTCCAGAACTCCATATGAAATGGTGCGATGTTGGAATATGACGTGACAATCCAACACGACGCTAAAAGACATCCGCGCGTTTACCGACATAACTACAAAGTTGCACACCTACGTCGGGGCCTAGGGCCGGCGGCCCTTGCACGGCCCATTGATGGAAACCTACCCGCCCCTTGCCTCGAACGTAATCCAAATCCAAAGATTCAAACGAAACGTCGACCGGGCCTACCCTCGACCCTCGACCGGAGAGAGCCTCGTGTCCCGCCGCGGTTCATGCGACCTCCTCTCGCCACCTACTCCCCCTTCCAAATTGCCCGAATTGTACACGACGCGAAGCCGCACCGAACGATTACTTTCCCGGAATCGAGCTTAAGAGCAAATCCAAGAAAAAAGCCTTTTCATTTCAAGGCCCCCATCGTGCGTGAGCTCGAGTTGGCGTTCGCTGTCGTGGTGGTTGGCAGCTCGGTAGGCTCCACGTCGGATTCCACCCCCCACGTTCCCCCCTCCCTACACGTCAGTGCTTCCCCCCCGTCCCCGAGAAACGCGACCGCGCGAGAGGAAACGAGCGAAGCGAAGCCGACCCACCGACCGCGCATTCATCCATCCTCACCGTCTTTCCTCTCCCCCCAAAAAATCGATTGCTCGATTCCTTTCCTTATCCCGTTCCAGTTCCCCCGTTTTCCCGATCCCCGATTCCTGACGGTTCTAGCGGGTTTCGATTCCGCGCACCGCCCTTCCTCGTTCGCAGCTGGCGATTCCTTTCCCGTGCGCTTAAGTCTAGACCTCGCTTTTTTTTTTTTTTTTTTTTTTTTGGTTGGTTGGTTGGTTTTTCGAGAGAAATGGACGAGTTCGGCGTCCTGACGGAGCGGTACGGCCTGAAGCCCCAGGGGAAGTCGGCCCCGATGGCCGCCTCGAAGCGCCCCGACGGGATCGGCGCCCCCCGAGGCCGGAGCTCCGGCGCTCCCGCCGCCGCCGGTCGATCCTCCTCCCGCGCCTCCGCGTCGTCCTGGAACTCCAGCTCCGGCGACGGGGCTTTCGCCGATGGCTTCGGTGAGTTCCTTCAATCGAGCGGCGGTAGCAAGGCTCAAGGTTTCGGCAATTTGGACGACTTCGGCGATCTGTTCGGCGGATCTAAGAAGCCCTCGAAGTCGCCGGCCGGTGATAGCGGCGGCTTCGATTACGACTCGCTTTTCAATTCGGGCGCGGGGCCTTCGTCTAGCTACGATAATGACGATATATTCGGCGGGATGCCCGGCGTGAAGAGCTCGGCCTCTGTCGGCGGCGGCAGTGGCGTTTTCGGTTCGTTTGCTTCTCCTCCAAGGCAGAGCTCTCCGGTCGACGATTTATTAGGTGGATTCCAAAATGATGATCATGACGACATCTTTGGCGGCATTGCCGCGAAATCGGGGAAGACTGATAGGAGCGCATCCGTGGCTGGGCATGGTGCTGCGGAATCTGATGATCTGATACCTGGGTTTGGTGGAAGTAGCCCTCCAGCTGATAGGTGTGTATGTGCATATTTAGAAATTTCGATCCTTTTACATGCGGAATGACCTTTCTCTTGTTCCGTGGTGCTTCGATTTTGCGGGATTCGCAAATTCACCATTTACGCTGAATGCATCTTACCCTGCATGACACTGAAAAATCTCTAGTAGGACCTTCTCATATCAGTAGGCTTCATGTAACACGATAGAACATTTGCGGACAGTTGGTTTGGCATCTCTAAGGATGACATAGTACTTCTTGTTCATGATACACTTTCAGGACTTTTTAGTTGTTTCTATTGTCTTTTAGGACTTGTTTTATAGCTTAATTCTGATTCCTTGCCTTGTTTTGAGTTCAAGAATGCCTGCTTATTGAAAAGTTTTCTTTTTTTGGTGGGAGCTTACGGAGAATTTGACCAAACATATTTTCTCACTTTCTCCCAGCATGATTGAGCATCTCTTTCTGTGTAGATGATGTTCTTCTTTTAATTATGCTTATTTTACTCTCAGTTAGAACTCATTTCCCAGAATCGCCTGGCTAGCTCTATAGTTGCGTACAAGTATTGCCAGAGCTGTAGGGGATATCACATGTTCATTAGCCCTGTAGAGCTGAAGTGTGTATATTCCCTTCATTTCTGCTAATTATAGCCTACAGAGGAAATTAGATAGAAAATTAGGCATCCCAGTATATGTTAAAACTAACTCTCTATGTAGACACGAATTCTTTAATTTCATTTTTCACCCGATGGTAAATGCGCATGAATCACTCTATGCGCGAAATATCTGTTTTAATCGTCAAGATGCCCAGAAGAGTAATTCTTAGCCATAAGAAAGTGCAAAGATGATGAATTCATCTGTATGACATGGCTTGTTGTCATGCTTTTTAGATCTTAATCTTGTTTGCGGCATTTACTTTCTACTCTGTTTTTGGGTATTGTTGGGAGTGCTGTACCTTTATGCATTGACTCATATGATAAAGCAGATAATATGCTTTTGATGTACGCACTTTCCCTGTCAATATACGTTTTGTAGCATTGACTTACAATTGAGATTGGCCAATTATTTTTTAGGATAAAGGAGGAGCCTCTAGTTGTTTCAATTTTTTCCCCTTTTCATGTAATCGACATGCATGTTTAGATAACATTGATGATAATGTCTAGGATCCTAAGGACGCCATGGTGTCATTGCCTTCCTTTTTCGATATTTAAAGGATCCTATTTTCTTAGATTCTCATTTATTAAAAGCATAGTGGCTTATTAGTCTTCTACTATAGGGCATCTCGTCTGAGAGCACTTAATCTTGGAAGCAGCTCCGTCTGTCATTTCTGCTATTTTAAGAATTTGAGTATTGTCTCAACAGCAGTTATAGATTGTCTTAAAAACGAAGGGTATCTTGTATAGTGTAATCTACATTCTCATTGATTGACTGTTGGATTTATTGCATCCTGTCAGATAGATAATATGTCCAGATCTCCTTCATCGGATTCTTAATCCCGTTCTAATGCCATGTGCTTCTCCTTCCTTAAAAACTTCTGAAAATTCATTAATTCTTCTATGGTAATTTCTGACCACAAAAATTTAAGTAGTTTTGCAATGCAATAACTATTTTCACTTTCGGCAGTCAGAGAAGGCAGCCCCGAAAAACCAATGTTTATTCAGCTGAGTCAAGCTCTAATTTGTCAGAAGACCCTTTTGTAGTATTAGAATCAACTTCCAAGCCAGTGCATGCCTCCTCGGAAATCTTTTCGGATCCATTAGAAGAAAGCAGTCAGTTTGGTAATTTCCAAGGGGCGAATAAAGTTGGAGATAAAGGTAAGTGATTTCTCTTTATTCTTACAGAAGCTTTTCAATTGTTCTTTTTGACATGTCATTAGGATGAACTTTTAACTCAAGCATTTACTGTGATGTAGTGAAGAGCCCTAGTGTGTCATCACTAGATGAGCTTGAGGACTTTGCTATGGGCCAGACACGGGGAAATACAGATACACAGTCAGATTTCCTTTCTGTTGGAAAGGGATCTGGCCAGGCGTGGGAAAATACTGATACACAGTCAGATTTCCTTTCTTTTGGAAAGGAAGCTGTGGCTGGGAAAAAGGCTAGAGGCCTTGATGTGTCTTCAATAGATGAGCTTGAGGACTTTGCGATGGGTAGGGTGCGAAGAAATGCTGATATTCAGTCAGATTTTCTTTCCGGAGGAAAGAGTTCTGTGTCTCGGAAAAATGCTGGTGGATATAGAGAAGGTTCAAGGGATGCATTTGAAAATAAGCACAAGGCTGCGGACGATCTCGAATCTTTCTTTAGTGTGGGTTTGCGGTCAAGCAGTGTACCTAAATCTAGGTCAACAAGTTCGGTAAGAACCAAAAGTTCTATCTTTATTTTTAATGCAATTGAATTGTCGTTTTAGTCCCCAATACTTCTCACGTGCAGACAAAAAGCAAAGAAGTTTCCAAAACACCACCAAAGCCGACTTTTGAGGTCCGGTCCAGCATGAAGAAGGCCTCATCAGCAACAAATTTCATGGATGACTTTTCTTTAATGTTTGGAGGTGTTTAATGCTACAGTTCGTTTCCTTCAAAGTAGTGGGAGATTTATTTGTGAATCTCCCTTTGCTGCCTATCTATTAAAACATAAATTTTTTATTGTCCTTCCAACAGCTGCATCATTTGCTGGAGAATTTGAGGAAATTGAAGGGGAAAGCGAAGAGAGAAGAAGGGCAAGACTGGGTCGTCATGAGAGAACCCAGGAACGAGTGGTCAGTATTTCTCTTTATCATTGTGGCAACTTTGTCTGGTTAAGCTTAGGATAGTGACTAGCGAGAGATATCCTGCTTTTGTTGTATCCTTGAATAAGTAAATCCCAGTTATAAGGTAAAGGTAGAAACGATAGAAAGTACTGAGGAATGAAAGATGAGTAAACAATTTACATTCCCTTTTGGTTTTCAAACTGTGTTGCTTCTGGATTATTGGTGTACCTTGGGATTTCTGGACTTATGATATGTTTAAATCACGATGAGATTATAGAATTCAGTTGTAGCTGAAAGAATGGTACTAATGTACTTTAAAAAAAAAAAAAAAAAAAAAAAAAAAAAAAAAAAAAAAAAAAAACTCAGGCAAAAGCAGTTGCTGAGATGAACCAACGGGACTCTCAAACTCAGCAGGAGCAAGAAGAGAGGCATGTGAGTACTTGGACTTACATCAGAATTGATGCTTACTTTTTCCATTCAAATACTCTGTTCAATTGTTCTCTCCATTTTCTAGTTGTTCAAAAATCTTTTCCTGCTCTTCCTAGGAAACAAGTATCTTAGCACATTGTTTTACTTTGATTTAATTGAGCTATTATGTACTTGCACAGAGAATTGCTGAGAATCTTGATATGAAGATAAAGAGCTGGGCTGCAGGGAAAGAAGGCAATCTGCGTGCACTATTATCATCATTACAGCAAGTGGGTCTTCTTGTAGAATTTCATTCTCTTGCTTCTTCCTTTATATTCTCATTGTTATGATTGACTCGTCTTTTGGGGATGCAACTTTTATTTTGTTTGAAATATGTCATTTCAGCTAGCATATTGTGTTACAAAATTGCTCATCACATTTGATAGCGTGATTCATCAAGTTTTGTTGCGAAATAATAAGTACTTCTGCATCATCTCTCTAATGTCTAAATGGCACATTTCAAGTTATGTTTGAGTACTGAAGTATGGGTACCTGTCTGTTGAAGGTCAGTCAGGACTTTGGATTACTGGTGTGGTTTTCAGAGAGTGCAACTTCATTTCACACTTCCATCTTTTGACAAGGCTTGATAATTTCATGTTTTAACATCTTGGAATTTATTTGGTATCATGCTGCCTGTATATGACAAATGCTGAAAATTCTCATTAGCAGCAAGAGATTGGCGAGGGTTTAGTGGAAGCCTGGGGAAGCTGAAGTTTCTTAAGATTAACTGTGAATTAATTTTTTAGTTTAATGTGTTAAAAGAGATTACCCCTTTACTGATAAAACATTTCATTTAGGTTAGAGGCTAGCTTTTTATAACAACATTGTCTTGACAGCTGGAGTTTCCTCAGGTGTTGTCGAACAGATTTTAAAATCCACAACTGCCTACTTACAGGGAAAGATGCACGAAACATCCAGGAGTCTAAAGCATGTCAGTGTATCTAGGACCTTTGGGACTCTAGAAAAAGTTCCTGATTATATTCGCTTGAATAATTGGTTTAAAGGGTCTTGATCACCTTGAATCAAAGTCAGGTTTCGTGAGACTTCTCTTGCGTAATCCCTTAGTTATTTTAGTGACAATGTGCCTGTAACTCTTATCAATTGTAATGTAAGCTTGGGAGGTATATTCATCTTGAGATACATACAAGCTTTCTATTCCATTATGCTGCTTAGAGTAGTCTCCATTTTAATTTTAATTTTTTTCATTTTACGAATCAACCGTAAGTGCTGCGCAAAGATATCATTTTTAGTGATTTACCAATGTTACAAGACTTGCTTCCTAATTGATGCAAAAATTTAGGTAATCATCATCTAGAAAGTCTGAAACTATAAGCAGGAAAGTTAATTGAAAGACAGAGTAATGCCTGTAGTTCCGCAACTTCGTGAAAATAAACGTGTGATCTGCACATGGATAAAGTAAGGTGCTTAGTGTTATGGGTTGTATACTCATGCTCAAGTCCAGGTTGATGTTGCATTTTGGTCACTGCTGAGTTTCTGCAGTACAAGGACAACTTTTTTCATTGAAATTTCTAATCTTGGGATATTTATGAATCGGTGGAAATGAGATAGGGCTGAATTTGTCTCTCACTCAGGTCATGCATCTGAGGGGAGATTAACTCTGCAGGACATTGGATTGAATGTGGAAGTACTGGTTATGAGATGAATATTTGTTTATTTCGTTTGGAAAAGTCCTGTAATACGATTTAGAGTGATTCTGGAGTCATGTATCTTGTGGTTTCTTTTGTATTTGAATCAGCTGTTTTGTGACATATCTAATCTCTGTTCTCCATGGAGTGATGCAGGTGCTTTGGCCTGAATCTGGGTGGGAACCAGTTTCACTAACCGATTTGATAACTTCTACCTCAGTCAAGCAAGTATACAGAAAGGCTACATTACGTGTCCATCCTGACAAGGTTCAACAGAAGGGGGCCAATCTTCAGCAGAAGTACACTGCTGAAAAGGTGTTTGATATACTTAAGGTACTCCGCTGTTCTAAGCATATTGCCAATGCTGTTTTGGTTGAAGCTCATCTTCGTGACTCTCTTTGTCAGTTGGTACATGTACCTTGTACTTGCTGGATCTCAGGCGAGAAAA
Organism: Eucalyptus erythrocorys; assembly: GCA_014182555.1. Classification (NCBI taxonomy): domain Eukaryota; kingdom Viridiplantae; phylum Streptophyta; class Magnoliopsida; order Myrtales; family Myrtaceae; genus Eucalyptus; species Eucalyptus erythrocorys. Next base: position 51,193,242 of record CM024602.1, read on the forward strand.
TGCCTGGAAATGGATCCGTGTGTGAATATCATGAACGTTATCTAGTGATTCTTGCTTGAAAGCTCATATAATTACTGAGTATAATATCTAATGCTAATATTCAACTACAGAAATAACTCTAGACCTCAACTATGCTTGCTTCCAGTGAAGAATGATTGCCCAGGGAGCCTCGATCAATTTGACTACATAAATTAAATTTTTAATGATATAAATAGCTTAGTGCTATTTCTGTCTAGACACCTGCCTCTCGGGCCTCTCTTGGTCTACCATCTGTCTTTCAAACTGTTTGCCATTGCTTACTTTTAGTAAGGCCTATTTTCTAGAAGTGTGTAATTATAGCGTTGTAGCAGGAAGCCTATGCCATGTAGGATTTCTTAATTTGATCTGTATCAGTGTATTTTAACAAACTCGGTCAACCTTATTTTGCGTGCAGCCAACCAGGTCGACAAAGAAGTCTGCATGATCATAAAGTCATATATATTAGCAAAGTGTTTGGTTCAGAGTGTAGATGTGGTTAAACCTGTAGTTTGACTGCAAAATTTGTAATCACACAATGATCAAGGCTTTTTTTTTTTTTTTTTTTTTTTGGTGTGGCCAAAAATAAAAGCCCAATTTGAAATAATAAGTGTATTCTTCGTTTTGATGAAAATCTGAACTTTCTATTAGAATTAATATACCAAGAGATAGGCCTGTATCTTCAAGTACCCTTTTTTCGAAAAGAGTGGGGTTGTCAGAGGATGTTCTACAATTACAAATTTCTATGTTAGCTTGTTGACATGGCTTCTCCACCTTCTCAAAATCTACAAATTTTGTTTTCACAGGAAGCATGGAAAAAGTTTGAGACTGAAGAACTCCGATAGTTTATTGAGGTTGAAATTGTAAATTGCATGTCAGCATTTTGTGTCATTCACTTTTGCAAGCTGAGCTGCACCTGCCATATCTGTACTGCTTGAACTGAAGATCTTCGTGCCGCAGGTTCTGTATGGAAGGTAAAGTAGACGATGGTGTAAATTTGTTCGTTTGTTGACATGAGTCTTGCCGGTTCGGTCATACTTGCCTCTCAAATGTAGTTGACCTCATACCGTTCCTGTGGATAATTAGCCTCCTACATTCCTTCTCCGTGATATATTTATTTTGGTATATCAGCCGTAGCTCTTTTGCTTAAGGCATGTTATGTCAAAACATGTGCTTCCGGAATAATGTTTCGTATTTTGTCTTTGGCACATGTGACTCGCCGATTTGGTGCCAACCCCTTGTTTCTTGGATTGACCTTCTTTTGGTTCATTGTATCATTGATTTAAACAAGAAACGCTATTGCCTCAGCCACTTCGGCTGTGGCCACAGCTTTTGAATAGAAGACGAAGATGTGTTCTCGCTTTGTATCCTGTGATTCGATCTGATTTACGAATGAGAAGACCTTTTGGAACAATAACCAGGCCTTGTATTTTAAGAGACATACATGGGCTTGTATCGTACATCCGGATTAACAGAACAGTGACTAAACAGTTCCATATCATCTTAATTCTTCCATTGCAGATGGATGTTGGAATTAAGATGCTGAGGGGATAGTCATTCTACACTTTGAATGACTTGCCTTTGTTTTTGGCAAGGGAAACGGAACCCTTGTCTGTGAGTGGACCGCTCATTGCTATTTCTTTATTGTTATTATTATCATTTTGAGATGCGAGTGTCAAAAATCTTAAAACTTCTTATTAAAATGCAATTGAGTCATAAATTTTTTAAATAATATGATAAAATTCTAAAATATGTTAAATTGGTGGAATCAAGTCTTTTTGTGAGTAGTCTAATTTGGCAATGGAAAACGTTCATGTAAGTTTTATTATTATTTTCGCCCTTCTATATGGTGTAAAGGTTAACTAAAGCACCTAAACGACATCGATGTGATCTAAATTCTATATTTTTATGGCAAATCCTAATTAAATCATTTTTTAAAATTCCAAAAGTTTTATCCAAAAAAAGACAAGTTGAAAAAAAAAGGCTAAAAGTTTAAAAAATTAAAAAGAAAAGAAAAGAACCTACTGGTAGAAGGAGGGCTTGCCTATGGGCCGTTGCCTCGTCACTAGAAAGGATCCGCGGGGTGACGTCACTGCCTAGAATGGTAATTGAGGTTTTGGGGAAGGTTGCAACCATTGTTAACTGCAAGTGAGGGCTTGCTAGCCCCATCCAGACTTGGAAGAGGGCGACGGCTCTCTCTCAAATTAGTATTAATGTAATAAATTCACAACATATGTTATACTTCCAAAGTAACTTGACTCATCTAGACATCTCTTTTTTATTGCATCATTTGTTTTTCCCATATTTCTTTCCCTTTTTCCTTTTTTTTTCCATAAGTAACTTGACTCCTTTGTTTTTCCCTACGTCACTTTTTAAGTGATGTATAAGCTGAAACGATTGAATTAGTCTATTTCAAGAAGTTTTAGAACTCAACTTTCTTATTAACATTTAGGATTAAAGTGCTGGTGTCACACATGAATGCTAAGATATCTAGGGTATATTTCTACTAATGGGAACAATTTTGTTTTAAAAATAATTCTTTTCTATTTCTATTCTTATTTCTTGGAACAATTTTTTAAGTAAAATAACGCATTTGACAGCTATATGAAATTTCTATTCCCAGAATAGAAAGAGATTAGGAATGCATTTGGTATGATTTACAAATTTTCTTATGACGTAATTTTTTTTTTTAATTTTTTAATAATAATTTTGAGATTTCTTTTTTTTTTTTCCCTCTTTTCTTCTTCCTCCTTCCTCCTCTAGCTGGTTGTTAGGAAGAAGAAGAAAAGAAAAAAAAAAAGAGAAAGAAACTTATTTCTAAAATTTTTCTTGTAAAGAAAATGTTATTTTTTTTTAATTTCTTATTTTTGTTTCAAATCTATTCCTTAGCCATTTTTCTATTACGGGGAATAGAAAAATTAACTGACATTATCAAAATGATTTCTATTCTTTTTCTATTCTGTGGAACATAAGAATAGAAAGATTAGAATGTTGTCATGCAGACCCCTAGTGTACTTATCCTGTATCTCTCATGCATGAGAATAGAAGAAATTAAGTTTCCCGATATATTGTTATTACATCTGAGTGTCACTTCTTTTACGCTCGAGCAAAGTGAATGGCAAATTTGTAAGGAGGAAATTAGGTATGTCCATGCCTGCCTTGATACGTTCTTCGAGCCGTGTTGGCTAGGCCAAAGCGGTTAAACCTATGATTAGGTCTAGTTCGAACGAACGAAAACATTTAGCATCAAGAGAACACAATGGTCACTAATATTAAATTAACTAATAGTTGAACTTGACGAGGCTCATATGAAACCTGACTGACAAATGTCAATAGCTCCATATACTCAGCGCATATAATAATTTCTCACAAAGTTTCCAGGATGGTGCCAATTTTGCACAATCAAAGGGTCCAACATAAATACATGGAGGTATCATGGCATGCGTGCGATGTAAACTGTCCTGGTCCTCCTAGATTGTCGAATTTCTGGCACAACATGATAAAATATGCTGAGTTCCACGTGATGCCTAATTGAATTTATGGTCTCGTTATAATGACGTGAGTCCTCTCAATCATTCCATAGGGGTCACGTATATAGTCATTCCTTTCTCACCTAGATTAAATGAGCACAAGATGCGTCCAAAACCATTTTTTCATAACCACTTAACTCTAAACTTAATGACAAACCATTGAATTTCAGTCCAACTTTCAACTAATGTGACTTTATATTAGTTCATCTTTCGGCCAAATTATATTTGGGATGGATTGCTTGTCAAAATAGATGGAATCGTCGTGACTGAAAGTAGAATTAAATTTAAGCAAGCTAAACAGTTTAACTGAAAGTTCAGTGACCTGATTGAAGATAAAGATATTAATTTCATGACCGCAAAACTAATGAATTTTTCTCTAATTCGTAGAACGTCATGCCTCATGATGTAATTTTTTTTTTTTTTTCTGTTGAGATGGCATGAAGATTACATAAATAGAAAGTTTTCTTTTTCGTTTTCCTTTTCTGGGGGAATTGATGATCTCAACCCATAAGTTTTATTTGAAGCTCCGTTTATTTCGCGAGAAATGAATAATTTGAAAAATATTTTTCTAAAAATGATTGCTTATAACAATTAGTTAATGGAAAATATTTTCATTATTGATAGCAATTTTTGTGTAAATATTTTCTTGGATAATAAAAATAATTTTTTCATTTATTTTTTTATAAGTAATACAAATAATATTTTATGAAAATACCTTCTAAATGATATATTTTTGCCAAAGAAACGCATCCTTAATTTTTACTCAAATTCCATGAAGACTATTGGGCCTGTGGCCAATGGGCCTGTGGGCAACAGGTCTGGCTTTCATTTCATGCTTACTTATTATATTTAGATGGAGGCCGTGCTCACCGTTGTCAGCTTTTCCGCCGAATTGCAGAGGCCCGACTATAATGGGTTGTTCAATTTTGCCCATTTCAAGGGCCGACGCAGAACCGAGGACTTTGATTTCCCATTTGATGCAATCTGGTAATTTCCTAATTTAGCTTTTACTAGCTGCACTGCATTTTATAAAATTGAGAAGGAGAAGAAAGCAAAAGAAAAAGAGAGCGTCCTTTACCTTCGGATTTGCATAATTAGAAAGAGGGAGTGCTTGTACAATCAGCGAGTAAGATTATATTCATAACTGAGAAAGTACACAAGGGGGAATGCTAATGTATCTTGCCAATTATCAATAAATGACTACAAAAGAAAGTAATAAAATTTGACCAAAAACCGATCAAAATGAGCACCATTCTCGATGCACAACTTCTTGGTATGCTCTTTATTCATGTTTGATGGAAGTTAATTACAAAACCTAAAAACTAATGCTTCCGTGTCCCGTCATTCATGCCATGTTAGTGAATATGATAATTAGCAGAAGGAAGACTCAAATACATCAATCTTGATCACTAAAAAATACCGAACACTCCATGCGTATTTTACAAGAAATAGAATAAAAAGCATACCTAACTCTAATGGGATGAAGTAAAATTTGAAGTGCCAGCTTTTTCTCAATTATTTCCTTTTGGCTGGCGTTTTGACAAGGTTGGGGGGCATTAACTTTTTGGGGGTCCCATGGTTAAAGGATAAGGGTGGGTCAAGAGATTCGATTTGATCAACCAATACGATGGTTTTGTTTTTGGGAGCAGCATCCTCGCAGCTTCCCCATCCTCAAGTGAGGCTAGTCAAGGTCTTGCGGCGGATCAACCGGACAAGACCTAAAAGACTTCGTGCTTTCCCATTGCTTGTTGGATTAGGCACTAAGCAAGTTTGTTACTAGCTAGATGAAACACAAATTAAATTCATCAAGATCATACGGCAAATTAAGTTCTCTCCCCTAGAAAAGGCCAGGCTTGAGGGGGGTCAGATGAGCCAATACGGGTGGATTCCTTCACAAGAAGTCCTCGTTTAAATTCAGATGATCCTCGTTTATGCCCATCCTGATATGTGCTTCAAGCCTTCATTGGTTGAAATCTAGTTCAAACAAGCAATGAGATCAAGCATTAACAGAAGTCCATGGTCACTTATTAACCCGACTAATTGTCGAACTTGATGAGTCTCATATCAAATTTGATTAACAAATGCCTGTAGCTGCATGTGTTTTGTGCATGTAATGGTTACTCACAAAAATATGGGGATGGTCCCAATTTTGCAGGATCAAAAGGGTCCATCTATGGACAAAAACAAGTATCACGGCATGCATCCGATGTAAGCTTTCTTAGTCGAATCAGATTGTCGCAATACTCTCTCACGAGAAGTTTAGGACAGTCTGCTAAAAGGTGCACTGATTGGCTAACTTGACAAGTTCTTTTTTATACCTTTGGTTGACACAAAACCGTCCATTTGCGCATATGTTGAGTTTTCCTTCCTATACAGAGAATCGGCCTTTTTGGTGGAAGACACAATCAATTAGATCAGGAAACGAGATGAACAAGGAAAAGAAGCATAAGAGCACCACGATAAAGGCCTATAATTGACTTGCATCCCAGGAGCAGTCAAACGAGGATGAATCAATGTGTTCGCCGCACCGCTACTGTTGGTGACGTGGAGGTGTAGATTAAATATTGGTCGGCATGTTAACTTTGGACTTCTTTTCCAACTAGATGCCGTCGGCGTATAAACGCGAGGTCTTTTCAAAAAGATAAATACGGACAAAAGTAGTCGACCCGAGGGTTGGAAACAGAGGTGGAATCTGCGGTTTTAAGGAGGAAAAAGTTTCAGATTGAAGAACAGGCTAGCATCTTTCACGTGGTCAATGTGATTGATGAGGAACTTGCTGGTTTTATAATATTTTCCGCTTTCTTTATGAAGATGTATGAGCCGTCACTTGCTATTATTCATGCAAGAATTGGCATCCTTTGGACTTAACTCAAAAGTTAAAGATCTCGGGTCAATTCACGCATCATCCATGCTCTGCCTCCCCTTTGATAGTAAGAGTTAAGAAAATTTTTTACGTACAATCCCAGAAATTCAAGGGCTATTTTTACTTTATTCGCTTTCGGGGCGGGTGGTTTTCAAGCATGGACTTTGAGGGCTACCACTTGGGTCAAGACCTGACTACGTTCCGAGAGGGCAATCATTTCTTCATCTTCATTAATTGCCCTCTATTTTTAATTCTTCCGTACAGATTGTTTATATCCAAAAGATTACGTACATGGATCAATATTGAGAGAGAGAATGGAGTTTATCTTCGCATCCATATTGTATGGCTTTGCGCCATTTTCGATGTGAGATTTATAATAGAAATTAGTCAAACTTCTTATTTACTATGTATGGTATTTTTTTTTTCATAAATCTGGATACGTAGATCAAATATTTTTAATTTTAGCAAGAGACAAAAAAAATTACTTTTTTGCATTTGATTAATGGAAAGCAAACGACATGGGCTAGGTATAACTTTCTTTTGTTGTTTCGTATAGGTGGGGATGCTCCTAGGTCTAGCTTGTGTATCTGGCAATTCCTCCAAGGTATTATTTCACCGGAGCCTTCCGTAGTAAGTTTCTTCATTAGAAACTCTCTTTTTTTCAATGAAAGGATATTGTTGAGTTTAAATTTGGCCATATTGACGAGTTCAAAGCTCCAAGCCACATTGATGGAGCGAGCATGGCCGGTTTTGTTGACTCCGGGATAGTGAATTGAGAACCCCCATTGCTGGCTTCTGTGATGCTTTTATAACTTAGGGTATTAGAAGAACCACAACGTGCTGTACTAAAAAATTGAGATGTTACTCCATAATGAATGCAATATATTTCTGTAAATATGGAAAAAAATCACATATATTGCCTTCCAAATTGGTTCCACTTCTAGCGACGAAACGTCACATACTTCGTCACCACAAGCAAACCCCCAAGCCACCGAGAGATTCAGCGACCAAATATCAAACTTTGTCCCTACATGAAACTGCTTGCTTCCAAATTTTCTCAATGGGTGGCTAGAAGATATGCATTTATTGAAAAAAAAGAGAAGGAAATTATGAACCTGGTGCATTAGTCTTAGTACCACTAATTATCAAAGAATGCTAAATGTACTAGTACTTCCAGAATATCCACATAAAATCAAGTGACGAAAGACTAACTACAACTCGTACTTAGCTTGCTTCAAACTGAACGCAATAGATGTCGCGGAAGACTCCAACCCAAAAAAGAACTATATGAAAGCTTTATCTCCACGGTGTCTAGGAAATATTCCCCTACTTGACCAAAAGAGGTGATTGCCATGCTTCATCATGAATAGGATTAATCGCCATAATTGATGTGACGTATCTACTTAGAGTTCGCATTATCTTACATGGCACCAGATTTGTTCAAAAAAATCTGAATAGTTGGTGAAACGAATAAAATCTGATTGATAAAGTTTGAGCTCGACTAAAATATGCAAAGCTCTAGAAAAGGAAAAACGGTTGTGTGGAGCACATGACATGTAGCCATGTTAGGGAGGTTGTGCAGATTTTCAAGTTTGAGGAAGTTATCTCTTACGCTGCTCGTGCGCCAATCCTTTCTCTGGGAAACAAATTTCCTACAAATTCAAGTGTCTCAAACCAAATGCAAACGTGGCCACTCTATCAAACCTGGTCAAATGAGTAACATGATCGCATAATGTATCTCCTGGTCACCATCTGTCGTGGGAATCTCTCTGCGTATTTGGAGGCATCAGCTGAGTTGGAGAAAGAAAAATGGGTTGATCCACTTGGGCTCCCCCCCGGAAACACCCTCAGGACAAGAATACCAATCAAATGACCTCAATCTCTACACGCCATCTTCCTCCCAAGTTTTTTTTTTTTTTTTTTTTTTTTTTTTTTCCAATTTGACATCTATGAACTCCAGTAAACAAATTTCCAACAAATTCAAATGTCTCAATAATCTTTATCGTGCTAATAGAACTCAGTCACTATCTCAAACCTAATCAAATGAGTGATACAATGTATCTCCTAATTTTAGGCTTGAGATAATAGTTAGAGTCCAATTTTAGCCAATGATGGCATTGTCTTGCTATGTTCTCAACTCTTTTGTGAAACTGTCCCCTCTTACTTTGCTGTTATGCAATCGAAACACACCTAATGACATGCCAAATTATTGACTTGACATTGAGGATGGGGAGAAATTGCTAACGTTAAAAGAACAAAACAATTTGATTACACAATCAATGTGATACCCCAAATTTTCAACCCTGTATTCTATTGAATAAATCGGGCATTTCATCTACGCGTCTATAGGGTTATTCTCAAAGTTGATCACTCTTGAGATAATTAGACTATCTAGGGAAGCCATTAAGGAATTTTAAGGCAATAGACTTGAGAATTTGACCAGGAATCGACTTCTCGACCGTACTCATCTTTAGATGCCATTACGGCACAGTTAAAAATCGATTTGAAATCAGATATAGATTGATATGACAGAGATGTGTGGCTGATCATTGGTGACTCCACTACATTGGAAAATTCTCGTCGACCGGCACTGATTTGATTTTTCTGTCATTTTGGTATCTTTTGTCCATATTTGAATCCACAGGATTCACAACAATCGAGAGTTGCTAATGAGTCAAGTGGGTTCATTGTGGCTCGAAGAAAATCGACCACGAGTCATTTGCACTGAAAATTTCTGAAAGTTACCTTATAGCCTAGGTCATGCTAAAAACGCGTCGGAGTGAAATTAACCGCAAATTTGAGTCCGAGATTCTGCCATGTCACAATAAATTCTAGGAACGTCGACTCAGTCTTAGAAGATTTTTCTGCAACCCGAGACTTTTTGGGAAAAAAGTTGGCATAGGACCGTTTTTGTTCAGAAAAAGGTCGGGATCATTTTCGATTGCAAAATTGGGATGCAAGATGGATCCATTGGTGAGGAAAATTATCAATTTGATAATTAAGGCACTAATTGAATTTATTGAGGCCAAATGGGATTGGATTGTAAAGGAATTGAGTCCAATTGAAGCCTAGATTGTTCAAATTCATAGCTCTCCCATGGCCTAGCCAAAATGGACCATTTCAAGGGTTGTTTGATGTGCATTGGTGGCCTAATGGAGGCCAAGGAGCAGCCGGTAGCCTAGGATGGTCAAAGGAGACAAGCTTGTGGAAAATTTGGCCATTGGTGGACCCATCTCCCTCCCTTCCTCTCCAAGGCAGTTGACCAGCCTATCCCTTTCCCCAATTGTGCTTTTCAAGCATCTAGCAACCAGCAAGGAAGCCGAGAAAGCCAGTTGAGCCCTCGTCCTCACCGCGTTCCACTGCCTATTGCTGACCGCCGTTCCTCCTCGCGCGCACTCCGTCTCGCCTTGTCACGCGTGTCACCGCCATTCGGCCTTGATTCTCGCCATCCCAGCTGCTGTCCAGTGACCGGTGGAGCCAAGCTGGAGCTGTCTAGCCATCGTAAACCGCCGTTCTCCCGCCTTTCAGCCCCGCCGAAGTCCCACCTAGCTGTTGATGGTCTTACCTCACCAAATCAGCCTTTGTTTCTCTGTTTTTGTAGCTCAAAACAGAGAAGAATTTGTTGGGTATACAGCCATCTTCTAGGCCCGTTTTGAGGTCAATCCCGACCCTGAAACTTAGGCCCACTTTGGGGGAAAAGTGACCCCTGCGGCGTTCCCGACGTTTCGATCCAATCGGATTGTGAAACGGGTGAGTTTTACTCACTAAACCTTAATTAGTATGCTAATGACGCTTAGTGGATAATTAGTTTAAGTTTAAGTAGGTTTAGGTTGATAGTTAGATGTAATTAGCAAAATTAAATTAAATAATGATGCATGTTAGGTGGTTAGACATTGTAGTTAGCGAGTAAATAGGCTCAAGTAATTATCGAACGAATCTCGAAATTTTTCTAGGATCATTTCGGCATCCAATTTGGTTATAACGAGCCTAAGTTGGATTATTTGCAATTATTGGCATTTATTTAATAATTTTTGTAATTAATTAATTATTTATTTATTTATTTTATGGAAATTCAACCGGAATGGTCGGTGACCAGAATTTCGTGCTGATTACAGCGGTACTCTCTGTTTATTTAATTGAGTGCCCGCGTGTGCAAATTGAATGAAATTAGTGTGAGTGAGTATTTATCCTCGAAATTGGATTAATTTGGTAATTGAGTGAAAAATTACTGGGCGTCGATATATAGTGCCAAAAATATTTGATGGGCTATATAAAGTGACAAGAATTATGAAAGTGAAATAATTATATTATTTTTTTAGGCCGACTGTGTATCCACACATTGCTATTTTATTAGGTATGGAAAAATTATATTATGTGGCTCGGAGACCAAGAGTGTCGTTCTGGAGAATGCACGTGACTCGTTGATTAAATACATCACCTATGAATAGCACATGGCTCAATGATTAGTACGTCACCTTAGAGAATGCACATGGCTCAGTGATTTGGTATATCACCTTAGAGAATACACGTGGCTCGGTGATTAAGTATGTCGCCTTGAAGAATGCATGAGGCTTGGTGATTAGCCATGTCACCTTAGAGAATGCACGTGACTCAGTGACTAAGTGTGTCGCCTTAGAGAATGCATGTGGTACGGTGACTAGGTATATATTATTTGGAGATTGAACAATATGAATTAAAAATAACCGGAGAATGGTCTGACTGACATGTAATCGACAAAGTCGATTGATCGTTGATTCGATCAGCTTGATTGGGTGTTATATCCGTCAGTATTTATGAATTGAACTGATTTGCAGGAGGAGACTGAGGCCAAGGTAAGTCCTCTGACTTGTGTCGTGCCTAGGTAGTCTTAGTGCGTATTGGCGTCCTAATCGAGTCTTAGCGGGTAGAACTTACTGAGATATAGTCTCACTCCGTTGTAGGACAACATTTTAGGTCCGTAGATGGCTGCACCACCCGCTCCTCCCGAGCAGTTCGACATCCCTGAGGATATTTCTAAGATAGCATACCACATCCCGGTACACCATCACCCTGAGGGATTAGAGTACGTTTTGGTGAAGTCCACTGTATGGGTTGATGTAGGTAGACCCACCCATGTGCGTCATGAGTATAGGTCTTGGTATCGTTACTACCAAGACGGACGAAGGGATGATCCTATGTTAGAGTCTACTGTACCTTTGTACATTTTGAAGAAGGCTTTTGGTAAGGTACAGCAAACCCTGAAGGTGGAGTAGTGGAAAATACTGAGGACCCCAACCTTGAGAGTGAGCCTAACTCTCCAGTGTATTCTATTGAAGATGCCGATTGAAGTGAGGAGGAAGGAGAGATTAATGTTGAGGTGCCGGAGTTGGAGTAGTTTAGCGATGAGGAGATAAGAGTGGGAGGAGAATGGGAGTGATGAGGAGCCATAGCTATGTGGCCCTCACATTTGTTTGTTAAAACATGGTGTTGTTTGGTTAAACTAAGTTTGGACCGGCTTGTATGATATATAACTGGATATGTTATATATGTATAGAAGTGTGGTTTTGAATTTTATGACCCTGCTTTCCTATCCCATTGTTTTATTGCATGGGGATTTATATTTATATGCTTCCGCATGCGCATATTAAAATGAATGGATCGGCGATGCGTCTTGAGACGTCACTAATGTATCGACCAAGAAGGGATGGGTACGTGCTCACTGGGTTGGGACGTGACAATCAAGCTCCAAAGACTCGTGCACCGGGGATGCCGTGATGCCCAACCATGTTCAAGGAAGGTGGATGTTTAAATTTCTCATTAGTTAAGACTTAACCATCAATTAATTTCTTTGTTTGGTTTCTAGCCTTATCATCTTACAACCCAACTAACTCCACCACCGAGTCTCCTACATTATATATATATATATATATATATATATATATATATATATATATATATATATATATGTATATGTATAAAACCATCTATGCCTTTTTCCTACTTTTGTAGAAGAAAATATCATAAAATGCTCACATCATCTCCCAAGTTCAAACACATTGAAGTTCGACTAGTAAAGCTGATTTTCTCACTTCATATGCAGAAGTTATGCTAATATCTGATTGGCTTTACATAACATACTTTCTATAATTCTATACTGTGGTGCCGCCCTTTGTTAAAGTCCTGACATCCGTTCATCAATGAATCTTACATTTTGGTAATTTATAAACTGTATATAAGGGTATGTTTGTTTTGTTGAAAATTTCATGATAAAAGAAAATATATTCCACGACAAGAAACATGGTTTGTTTTCATTTATTTGTCTTAAAAAAGTGATTTCTTTTTTTTTTTTTTTTTTTATCAAAAAGGGGAATAGTTTTCTCACAATCTAAGTTTGTTGTTTTTAATCAATAGAAAACATTATCTGTATGTCAATTAGTTTTCTATCATTCAAGTGCTGGAAAAATTGGAAAACAATTCGTAATATAATTTTCTTTCAAACAAACGGACCCTAAATACTATTTACTAAGAGTTACCATATGTGAATTTATTACTGGAACTCAGGTTGTATAAGTAATTAATTTGTGTAAATTTCATTTGGCCCGGTAACTTATACTTGGCTTTGTCATGGTTGTTGTTGGCACGAATAAATCTATGATATCTTGAAATTTGGCGTATACACACGGCTGATTCACCTCAATTTGCAAATGCAGTTTAACCTTTTTTTTAATGCAATTTAAGTTCACCTACCATGTTATACCAAGAAGGAAGCTTTAGTTTTGCAACTTTTAGAGAAAGTTAAAAGGGTTTTTTTTTTTTTTTTTTTTTTTTTTTTTTGTAAAGAAAGGGTTAATATCATCAAAAATCTAAAACTTATATACTTATGATAAATTTACCCAAAATTATTTTTTTGATCACAGAAAATCTTAAATTACTATATCCGTGACAAATTTACTCCATGTTAGCTTTTTGTTATATATGATTAATATTATGAAAAACCACAAAACAAATATAGTTATAACAAATGAATGATAAAATCTAAAATGGATATACCCGTTAATTATTACGTATCATTTGACTGAGTAATTTAATAGCAAAATTTGATGAAAACTAAATAGAGAAGAAATTTTACACGGTATATCAGTTTGGGGTTTTTTATGGTCAAAAAATTAATTTGAAGTAAAATTGTTTTGGGTGTATCCATTAAGGTTTTAGATGATATTAATTCAATAAAATTTGACGTTGTTTGATTGATTACAAACAGACTCACTGTATTCAATAGATAGATACCATGCGTCCATTTTGGGGGCAGCATCGAGGCAACTTCTCAATCGTGAGTGCGTGCGTGTCCGCTCGAATCTTTGACAAAAAGCTTACGAGAGTCGCGACAGGCAATCCAAGTCTGAAAATTCAGGAACCATAATTTGATGTTGATTGATTGATTATAAACACGACGGACCCGCGCCTTTTTTTTGGCAACCTCATAGATAGCATTAAAAAGGGAAGAATAATAGGAAGAAAGATAATGATGTTTCCTTCTTCGGGATTATATTTCAATCTTTTTTTTTTATTCTTTTAATCTTGATATCTGAAATCAATTTTCATTTTCAAAGAAAGTTGGCAGTGGCTTAGCTAAGCGTATGTACGCACCGCTCAGGCTAACCTTTTCCTCGCACTGCAATGCTAAAATCATCACTGATACACTCAATTTGGATATTTTGATGAATGTGAGCCCTGAGAGAACCGCGTTTTGAAGGATTAGCTACTGCAGTGGATGAGTTCGTTGCCATACATATATATACGCACCCCGAGACTTGATCCAATTGATTTGCATTCGAGAAGCAGCTAGGAAAATTCAAGATCGAATTTCACGGTTGCCGAAGATAATATAAATATATGGTGACGTGAAAGAGCACGACTCAGCTGAAAATCGTTGCTTCTACTAGAAGTACTAGAAGCAGGGTCGGCATCGAGTGTCCAAGACCGAAACTCATCGACCAAGCATGCCCGTTTCACCTAACGTCCCAAACTACGGCCCTTATTGGACAAACCGTCCCAACGGGCATGATACGGACCCTTGACTTCATTAACTCCCCCTCAACTTTATTCTTCCATTCAGATAATGTATATTTTCTACATTATCTCGCACCCATTTCTCTCAAGCGAATTTTCTCTTTTAACAAAGCGGTTTGGGTTTTCTTTAGGAGAATTGCTTTTTTTTGAACTATTCGCATGATATCTATTTCCAATTTCGAAGTATTATTGGCAAAATTATTATGCCGGCTACCATGTGTTTTTTTTTTTTTTTTTTTTTTGGTAAAGGTAAAAGGTATTATAGCTATGAACAAAGTACAAGGAAGAAGAAACGGCTCCTAAGCACTCTCAACAAAAGAAAGAGAGTGGAGGGGAGCCGAATCAATCAAGAGGGAACCGGCTACCATGTGTTTATTCAAGGGAAGACAACCATTAGAAAAACACTTCTAAAAAATCTATTGATCTTTTTAACGTGGGCGGAGTTATTTTGTGAGGTGCTCTACTCTCGTCTAAATCATCGCAAGTGCTTAACAAGTACTTTCTAATAATGTGCATTATCCTGCAATAACTAATTTACATATGGTTTACCATAAAAGTGGATTTTGATCAACTTGTAATATAAATTTACATAATATAAAATATAAATAACACGTTGCACAATGTGCAGTTTGGTAAGCATGGCCGGCGATTGCCATTAATTGTCATCAATCATACAATGATGCGTAACATTCGGCCAGGTAGCGGTCACCATCACCAGCTCATGCGGAAGGCTATTGTTCCGTGGGAGTAGGTGACGGCCGGTTAAGGCAAATAGTCAATGTACAGTTTGAAAAAAATGTCCAGTTGACGTCTTCAACGAACGAACACGCATGCCCGTCCATGAAGCAAGTCGAGATGAATTAATGTCGGGAAGATCAATAGATTTTTTAATGACGCAAGGCCATTAATGAACCAAAGGGAGGCTGGCAGTTGAAGACGTTTAATTAATTTCATTATTTGGCCTCTAGCCTTATCATCTTAACACTCGGCGTGACTCTTACTTCAATTCTGACCAGCAAAAAAGAGCAACTTATATTCAAATAGATCATTAAAGCGAGTACTATTTATAGCTTGTCCATAACTATAGTGTGCAGGTTCGATTATGAATTGCGAATGAATGTTTTGTTTATTGTATTTGCTAAGTCCTTAGCATATTTTGTTCTCGGTCATCTACCTTTTCTATGATGCCGTGCGTACTTTATAGGAGGGATGTTATCAAAATAGGATGACGAATTAAAGACGAGTCTCCATCGTCGATGACGGGCGTTGGGCAAAATGCCAATCGCCTGTCCAATCGACTAGGGAATCCCACTGTCTCGTTGACCGTCTCACCCTAGCGTGGTAGAAAATTAGCGTTGCGGCATTAGGTTTAGGCTTGGCGAAGAAGAAGACGGCGTCCCATCTTTCTACAAGTGCGTTTACTTTAACCAATTAAAGGAAATAGATTAATGGATTTTCACTTGATGTTACGAAGGTGCGTTATTGAGTTAGACAGTGAGAAAGTAGTCTTAAGTTAATCACACATCTTTCTTATACAGTTAATGATTTAAGTTGTAGCAGAGAGAAATTGACTTTCGAAATCATTACTTGTACGCACAATAATAAGTTCGGTTGCTATTCTGAAAACATCTTTCCATATCAAGCTGGCGATTGTAAAAGAAATCCATTCTTGTTATGAGAGGCAGGTGCTCTATATATTTAGTTATGAAAGAAGTTACTATGGTTGCCCATGTTGTTTATCTTTATTTTTCTTTAAATAATTTAGCAGGATTAGGTAAAATTATTCGTTGTAATTTTGACCAATAATTCTTTTTCTTTCCTTCTTCCAAAGATTTTACTAATGTCTAACATAAATTTTCCCTATAACCTAATTTAAAGTGCATCTGAAATAACATATTTTTCTTTCTAAAATAAGCTTCGCAATTTTTTAATCGACTCTGATAAACATTTTTTCATTCTCGAACTCTCGAACACAACCTTCGAAATCTCCACCCAACACACTAAAAATCCTCCAACGCGTTCAATCTCACCCCATTACTAAGATTACGAGTCGATTCTGGGTCACTTTCTAGGGGTTTAATGTTCACACGGCCTTACTAAATTCAACCTTCGTCGCCGTATGTTCCTTAGCGTCACGATGATGTCACTGCAGTTTGTCTTGTCCTCATGACTTGTTGTACCGAATATTGTTGTCTCAGAGGTTTTAGTTGAGAATGCATCCGAGACTCGTACGATAGCAATGAGGTGAGACAAGACCTATATATATATATATATATATATATATATATTGATATATATATATATTGACATAACTACATACTTTTAATTTAGACTGTAATTCAGATATAGTACGACATAAGACGTGACTTAATTGATCATGATGGGTCCCAAATTTACAAAAGGTGCTATCTAGATCGGATTGATTATAAACTTCTTATTATTAAAATATACAAAAATCCTATTACATTTAACCGATTTCTTTGGGAAAATTGGAATCATAGTCTCTCATTGATGGAATTTCCCCAAATCCCATTAAAAGAAGATTCCTTAATTATGAAGAAAAGAAAAGAAAAAACAGCAGAAGGAGACAGATAATGCTAGAGCAAATTAAATACCCAAATATAGGTAATTTCGTGTTGTACCGTGTCAAATTGTGTTTAAATCAAGGTCGGATTTGGGCTTCTCTTTAGTAAGTTCATATCGTATTTGAATATCGTTCTCAAGGTGTTCCATGTCAAGAACTAATCTTCGATTCATATTCGTTCTACACTTCACATAACATTATAATTTTTATTTTCTATTTGATGTCCTATCTTGGGACGGGAAAGTAAGTCGCAAGAATACTTCACGGTTCGCATGAATACTTCACGGTGAAACAACAACATAGTATGTTCGGGGGTTAGCAATCCGCGCAAAGTATATCCCCGGTAATTACCAAATCGCACACACTTAGCTAGGTAAGCTATAAATGTCTGAAACCCGAAAGGAGATCAATCACGAAAGCAGCCAGCGATCAAGTGTGCATTTCACAAAAAAAATAAATAATAAAATTAAAAACTTGCAAAATGAAAAATTAATTAAAGTTAAAGAGAGAAGGAAGAGGACGCAAAACCCACCGCCCCAGCCAGCCCTCCCTCGAAATATTTTCTCCGAAACAAACCGTCTCTCCTCCTTGCCATCTCAAGTTATATATAGAAGACCTCAGTCTCTGCAGAATTGTCTACCGAACCAAATTCATCATAGAGATATCTCTCGGCACTCTGCGTGACAGGAAAATGAACCAGAACAGAGTTTCTTTCGAGGTTTCGCCTGACCTGCCTCGAGACGACGATGGCCGCCACAGGCGGACTGGTAAGCAAGACACAAGCACTTCAAAACTCCTCTTTTTTTTTGACGTTTTTGCGCAACAAAGCCTTGTTCAAAAATGCTTTACTCAATTCCCTTCTTCTTCTTCTTGGACCCGTCCCCTTGCTCGGTCGCTGTTGCCATCGATGGTTGAAAGAGGAAGATGGGTTCTTCTTCTTCTTCTTCTTCGTCGTCCATTGGACCCGTCCCCCTTGCTCGGTCGCTGTTGCCATCGATGGTTGAAAGAGGAAGATGGGATCTTCTTCTTCTTCTTCTTCTTCTTCTTCGTCCATTGGACCCGTCCCCTTGCTCGGCCGCTGTTGCCATCGATGGTTGAAAGAGGAAGATGGGATCTTCTTCTTCTTCTTCTTCTTTTTGGACCCGTCCCCTTGCTCGGCCGCTGTTTCCATTGCTCGGCCGCTGTTTCCGTTGCTCGGTCGCTGTTGCCATCGATGGTTGAAAGAGTTCTTCTTCGTCCATTGGACCCGTCCCCTTGCTTGGTCGGTGTTGCCCCCCTTGCTTGGTCGGTGTTGCCATCGATGGCGGAAAGCTTCGTCCATTGGACCCGTCCCCTTGCTCCTCCTCCTCCTCTTCTTCTTCTTTTTCTTCTTCTTGGACCCGTCCCCTTGCTCGGTCGCTGTTGCCATCGGTGGTTGAAAGACGAAGATGGGATCTTCTTCTTCTTCTTCTTGTTGGACCCGTCCCCTTGCTCGGTCGCTGTTGCCATCGATGGGTCTTGAAAGAGGAAGATGGGATTCTTCTTCTTTGCCATCGATGGCGGAAAGCTTCGTCCATTGGACCCGTCCCCTTGCTCGGTCGATGGCGGAAAGGCTTCTTCTTCTTCGATCTTGAAAGAGGAAGATGGGATTCTTCTTCTTCTTCTTCTTCTTCTTCTTCCCTACAATTTTTTTGACGAATTAACGTGTGGCGGCACGAGCTACGAAAAGGGAAGGCACTTTTGAGTTTGGAAAGGCGTCCATTGGACCCGTCCCCTTGCTCGGTCGCTGTTGCCATCGATGGCGGAAAGGCGAACCTTGAGACTGGGGTCTTGAAAGAGGAAGATGGGATTCTTCTTCTTCTTCTTCTGAGTCGTCTGCCTTCCTCTGTTTAATAAGCTGAAGCATATGAAATTGAGTCGTCTGTTGTTTTGGTTGAAAAGTGGGGGCAAATCCCGAACAGCGTTTTCGGTATGGGTTTCTAGTGGTTCTAGTGCTTAGGCATATGTTTTTCACCATGCTGCATTGAATTCTGCGTTTTGCCTTCCTCTGTTCTAGTGGTTCTAGTGGTTCTAGTGCTTAGGCATATGTTTTTCACCATGCTGCATTGAATTCTGCGTTTTGCCTTCCTCCGTTTAATAAAGCTGAAGCATACGAAATTGAGTCGTCTGTTGTTTTGGTTGAAAAGTGGGAGCAAATCCCGAACAGCGTTTTCGGTATGGGTTTCTAGTGGTTCGGGTCCGTCGGGTCATGATACCCGACTTGAGAAGAGAGGTTACTTTTTCTGCAGCTGATTTGAGAGTTGGGTTTCCTGTTTTGGGTTCGAATCAGGTACCTGGTGGACGGCCAGTGCTCATATAATCACGGCTGTTATCGGGCCCGGAATCTTGTTTCTGCCATGGGCCATGGCACAGCTCGGGTGGATGGCCGGGCCAGCGGTGATTTTCACGTTCGCCTTTGTCACTTACGGCACCTCTACCCTCTTGGCCACCTGCTACCGCACCGGCGACCCCGTCAAAGGAGAGCGTAACTACAGCTACATGGCTGCTGTCTATTCCCACCTTGGTAATAGATCATAAGAAAATAATAATATCTCGGTCTACCCCCAAATCTTTTCTGCTAAAGATGCTCCTTCTCATTTCATTGTGTAAATTAAATTTTCTCATTTTCTTCTCTTCTTTTGAATATTGGCAGGTGGGCTAAAAGAGACGTTATGTGGACTGGCTCTGCACCTGAATTATCTTGGGGTTGCCATAGCGTTCACCATTACAGCCTCCATAAGCATGACGTGAGTGGTGAATTCGATTATACTCGGAACTCAAGAAAAGTAACAAAGAAAATGAAAAGAATAATGGGACTGCTAAAGTTATTATTTGGGTGCGCAATAACTCATGTTAATTTTGGTTTTACTAAATATTGAATCGAACAAGGCGATTACCAAATCAAACTGCTTTCACAAGAATGGTGACGATAGCCCTTGCCACGTGAGTAGTAATCTGTACATGATCGCCTTCGGGGTCATCGAAATTGTTCTTTCCCAAATCCCTGACTTTGACCAGCTTTGGTGGCTCTCCATCATGGCTGCTGTCATGTCGTTCATTTACTCGTTCATCGGACTCACCCTCGGCATCGCAAAACTCGCAGGTTGCTAGCAAAATTTCATTCTATCTTTTCTTTGCGTATGAACATGTTATGTGGTGATTAAATTAAACTAGATAGACTGAGTAGAATAAGGGCAGACACTAGCCCTCACATCTTGTCTTTCTCGAATATCTATCAGAAAATGGCAAATTTGGAGGAAGCCTCACGGGAATAAACATTGGCACAGTTACTCAGACTCAAAAGATATGGAGGAGCTTCCAGGCTCTTGGTAACATAGCTTTTGCCTATTCATGCTCCATCATAATCTTCGACATTCAGGTAAAGTTACGAGACGCACCCCCCCCCGGCCAATACCTAGTTGTACCAAAAAAAACCCTTTAAATTTCGAAAAACTACCCTTAGTTGTCGTAATTAGCTAATTAGTATGATGCATTGAAAACAGGATACAATTAGATCCCCGCCATCGGAGTCCAAGACGATGAAGAAGGCCACGTTGGTCAGTTTGGCAGTCATTACTCTCTTCTACTTGCTCTGTGGCTGCATAGTCTATGGCGCGTTCGGTGACACGTCACCCGGGCACCTCCTCGCGGGTTTCGGGTTCTTCAACCCTTACTGGCTCATCGACATGGCAAATGTCGCCATCGTGATCCACCTCATTGGTGCCTACCAAGTCTACTCTCAACCCATCTTCGCCTTCGTCGAGAAATACGCCATGAGAAGGTTTGCAGACAGCCAATTCATCACCAGGGTGACCCAGGTCCGGGTCCCTGGTTTCCCAGCCTACAATCTATATGTGTCTCGATTGATTTGGCGAACCATTTTCGTGATTACAACCACGGTGATCTCAATGCTGCTTCCGTTCTTCAACGAAGTGATCGGATTGCTCGGTGCTCAGGGATTCTGGCCTTTGACGGTTTATTTGCCGATCGAGATGTACATCGCCCAAATGAATATCCCCAAGTGGAGCTACAAATGGCTATGCCTCCAGATCCTCAATGTAGCTTGCCTCAGCATCAGTGTTGCTGCTGCCACGGGCTCGATCGCCGGGGTGGTGGTTCATCTCAAGTCTTACAAGCCTTTCGAGACTGGCTACTGAAATGACCCACCCAATTTTGGATATGCGATCACGGTTAATGTAACACAAGGCTGAACTTTATACTTTGGTTAAATAAGAGTCGCCTGTTTTCGGGAAAACGAGAGTCCCCCAAACAAACATCTGCATTGTCAACGTCTGATGATGAATGAAAAACACAATAATGAAATCACCTATATCATGTATATTTTGCACGAATTTAGTTTGATATAATTAGGGAAGCAAATGAAATATTTCAACCCTATTATATGATGAACGGCAAGCCAAATTCTTAGATGGAAAAAACAATTCAGTTGCCATCAATTATTTTTACACGGAGCTCTTAAAATTATTGACTCATCTGTAGAGGAAAAGAAAATGAATGCGGAACCAATTTGGAAACTTTTTAGTCAGGTAGAGCGCTGCAAAAAGGAACGAGATTCGATGGGCATGCTAACATAATACAACTTACACATATCTGGCTTCGAACTATGATGTTGATTCTTTCTAATTTGAAAAAAATTGAGTCAAACTTTTATCGAATTAATATCATCAATTATTGACTCATCTGTAGAGGAAAAGAAAATGAATGCGGAACCAATTTGGAAACTTTTTAGTCAGGTAGAGCGCTGCAAAAAGGAACGAGATTCGATGGGCATGCTAACATAATACAACTTACACATATTTGGCTTCGAACTATGATGTTGATTCTTTCTAATTTGAAAAAAATTGAGTCAAATTTTTATTGAATTAATATCATCAATTATTGACTCATCTGTAGAGGAAAAGAAAATGAATGCGGAACCAATTTGGAAACTTTTTAGTCAGGTAGAGCGCTGCAAAAAGGAACGAGATTCGATGGGCATGCTAACATAATACAACTTACACATATCTGGCTTCGAACTATGATGTTGATTCTTTCTAATTTGAAAAAAATTGAGTCAAACTTTTATCGAATTAATATCATCAATTATTGACTCATCTGTAGAGGAAAAGAAAATGAATGCGGAACCAATTTGGAAACTTTTTAGTCGGTAGAGCGCTGCAAAAAGGAACGAGATTCGATGGGCATGCTAACATAATACAACTTACACATATCTGGCTTCGAACTATGATGTTGATTCTTTCTAATTTGAAAAAAATTGAGTCAAACTTTTATCGAATTAATATCATCAATCATCAATTAGCTCCTTGCGATGGAAATATGTTAGAAGATATACTTGTATCTGCCATAGGATAGATTTGTATCAACTAGGAAATAGTTAAAATAGGATTGTAAAGATAGGAATAGATAGGAAAAGATAGAGAAATATTTGTTTTCCTTTATTAATCTTTTCTTGTAAATATATACCGAGCATTGTACAAGCTTTACAATCAATAGAGTGAAAACCTATTCCTATGTTTCACCTATATTCTACATCCTTTTCTATTTCGTGACATGGTATCAGAGCCATACGTGCTTCTGAGCAGCCTTTTGCTTCCGCTCCAATTGCCTCGTTGAGCAACTCCAATTTCCAGAGAAGTGTTGCAGTAGGAATCAAGCTTTTTTTCCTTGGTTGCCTAGCTGAGAAACCACATCTGCAGAAGGAGTTACAAGAGGAATCAACTCTCTATTTACCATGGCGAATCCAGAAAACATTACCTCTATTCCAGTCGATCAAACCGTGGAAGAGGGGTCACCACAAGGCTTGGGTGACCAAAATTCGTCCACTGTAATACCTGCATCAGACCAACAGCAAAGCCAAATCCAGATTCACCCTCAGCACGCGCAATGGCAGCATCAGGCTCAGGCAAAATTAGGGCAACCCTTCGCGGGGTACCCTTACCAATGGACGCCGTTTCCTTGGTATCCTGGGATGTTTCCCAGTGCATCATCGCCTGGCCACCATCACGACGTGCGAGCCAGTGGGGATCCACCTGCCAACGAAGGGGCAAATCCAACAACCGGCCCCGCAACGTACGGGCGGATACACCGGCCCGGGTACGGGAACAAATCCCTACCCAGGATTTCACAATGCGGGTCTCGGATTTGGACTGGGCGGCTCGGGTCAGGGCACTAATCCCTACCCGAACCTCGCACCAGGCCCCTTTCCATATCAATTCATCGCTGCCAGTGGCTGATCGGAACTCGGCAACCCATTATACACAACAAATGGCGACGGGCCAGAGTTAAAAATCATCAACCAGCAATTAACCGGCATCGATAACTATTCGAGCTGGTCGCGCGAGTTCCGGCGAGCCCTAGTAACGAAAGATAAAGAAGTTTTTATCGATGGAACATTCCCGACTCCATCCGACGAGCGAATGGCATGGCTTTGGAGGAGATGCAACCAATTAGTCCGAACTTGGATCGGTAATTGCATCGCACCCGAAGTCGCGGCCGGACTTCCCCCGACGGAGGATTCGAAGAAAATGTGGGAAAACATAAAAGAGATGTATGGAAAGCTGGATCAAGTTAAAATTTTTGGCCTCACACAACAGATTTCAGATCTGAAGCAAGGAAATATGGGCATCGCAGCGGTTTTCAATAAACTTTCTGCCCTGTGGAACGAATTAGAGTCGGCCGAAGAAAAATTTGACTGGCCCGACAACATCCAGCAAGAGTATAAGAAGATGCGGGAAAGGGAAAAGGCGACCCGTTTCCTCCTCATGCTCAACGACGCTTACCTGCCGTTTCGGTCCCAAATACTGACCATGGAGCCATTCCCAAGCCTCGGCCGAATCTATCAGCTAGCTCATGTACAGAAGAAAGCCAACAAAGAACCGTGGATCATGGCGGGGGAGGAGAGGGAATGGCTCGCAGCAAGGAGCCAGATCCGCCCCTCGCACGCGAAGCACACGGGAAGAGGAGGAAGAGAGGCGGATCTAGGGTTCGAAAACCCTAGATCTCTCCTTTTAAAGGCAGCAATGACGGTGGAGATTATCTCTAGCAATCGGATGGCCAGCATTTCTTCCTGGGGGCGACGGGATCCAACGGTCCAGGCGGCATCATCTTAGGTGGATTTGACGGCTCGCACAGCGCCTATCTTGCGCGATCGGACGGTCCGCGCGAGATCCATCTTGATGGATCGGACGGCCTGCGTTCAGCGCGCTTCAATGGGCTTGATGGGCCGCGGAAGAATTTTTCCGCTGGATCAGATGGCCCAAATGGGCCTATTTCGGCCCAAATTTTTCGGCCAGCTCCCAAGTCTTCATCAGCTGGTAAATTTAATGGGCCGAAAGGCAAATGTAAAATGTATTGTGATTATTATAGATGCTCGCACCATACAATTGAAACCTGCTGGAAATTGCATGGAAAACTAGGAGAAAAAGGGAAACTTTCCTCAGTTTTTCAAGTATTGGGCCAACCCAATGGTAAAAATATTACCAACGAACAATATTTGGAGCTAATGGGAGCTCTTGGAAAGCTGGATGCAAATGACAAGGGTGGAAGTTTTACAGGTACATCTTACTGCTTCATGCACTCAGTTTTGAAGGATGCATGGATAATTGACTCAGGTACTAGTGACCATATAGTCTGTGACAAAGCTTTCTTTTCCAATATCGCTAAGTTGTCTTTGCCCATATCCGTTCAACTCCCAAATGGGAATACCACTAAAGTCACTATGACTGGCACTGTGAATCTTAGTTCCATCATCACTCTTCAGAACGTGCTTTATGTTCCAAATTTCCATTTTAATCTAATCTCAGTTGCTCGAGCTTGTCAAGATAATTCTTGTCGCATCCTTTTTCACCCTGATAAATGCTTTTTTCAGGCCCTTTCGACTGGCAACCGATGGGCTTGGGTAGAGTCGATCAAGGTCTGTATTTTTTGGTGGATCTCCCTTTTATTTCTGAATTGCCCTATGTTGAATTCAATAAATCATTGTGTAATGCTACTACCAATGATATGAAATTTCTTAATCATAAACGATTGGGCCACAGTGCCTTATTTCCTTGTCCTGAATGTCCCATTTGTCCTTTAGCTAGACAAACACGCATTCCCTTCCAAAATAGCACTACTCAAGCAAATGACATTTTCTCTCTTCTACATGCCGATGTTTGGGGACCTTATCATACTTTGAGTCATGATGGGTCTCGATTCTTCCTCACAATTGTGGATGATTATTCTCGTGCAACATGGACATTTCTCATGCAGTCCAAAAATCAGGTCCTTTCTCACTTAAAAACCTTCATTTCCTTATCCAAGACTCAATTTGGAAAGACAATTCGTCGGGTAAGGACTGATAATGGGAGAGAATTCTTCAATGCTGAATGTGCCTCGTTATTTTCTCTGAATGGAATCTTACATGAGAGTTCCTGCACATATACACCACAACAAAATGGGGTTGTTGAGAGAAAGCATCGTCATCTCCTTGAGATAGCCCGTGCACTTAAATTTCAGGCTTTTATTCCTGAATCTTTTTGGGAAGATTGTGTGATCACAGCGGCATATCTGATCAATCGTATGCCATCACGCATCTTAAAAGGAAAGACACCATTTGAATTGCTATATGGAAGGAAGGCAGACCTACGTCACCTTAGAGTTTTTGGATATCTATGCTATGCCACTACCATGGGGCACAGAGACAAGATGGGACCCCGTGCCACACAATGCATATTTATGGGCTACCCCACTTTACAAAAGGGGTATCGGCTTTATAAACCATCCACAGGGGAGTTCTTTGTAAGCAGGGACGTTACCTTCCATGAAGACGTCTTTCCTTTCTCCACCGGGACACACTTATCAGCTGATGAGAGAACAAGGAATAGGCAGTTCTTGCTGGAGGAGGATTTATCTTCTCCTAACGACGCGTTTATTATTGCTTCTCCCCCAAGATCAACTGGCACATTACCCAGTGTATCTTTCCAGGAGGAGAATGTTGCTGACAACTCGACTGCAACAACTTCTATTGAAGAATCACCACAGTTGAGAGAGTCTTCAGAAGAAGGCACTGAGGAAGAATCACCCTTGCCATTACATGAGCCGCTACAAGAGCAAGAACCACCAAGGCGATCAACTCGGGTCACTCGTCCACCTTCTTGGACACAGGATTATTTATGTGGTTCATTGAAAACTTCAGGTACCCGCTACCCTATTTCGTCATACATTTCCTTTGATAGATTATCTCCAGAACATCTATGCTGTATGAGCCGTATATCTGAAGAACAAGAGCCTTCCAGTTATGAGGAAGCCAAGAATGATCCTCGTTGGCAGAAGGCCATGGAGTCTGAGATATGTGCCTTAATGGACAATCATACTTGGGATGTTGTGCCATTACCTATACATCGCAAACCAATTGGGTGTAAGTGGGTATACAAGATAAAAAACAGAGCAGATGGCTCTGTAGAAAGATACAAAGCCCGACTAGTTGCAAAAGGATTCACACAGCGAGAAGGTTTCAACTACCATGAAACCTTCTCCCCAGTAGCAAAAGATGTGACAGTTCGTATTTTTCTTTCTATTGCTGCTTTTCGTGACTGGCGACTACATCAAATGGACGTTCACAATGCCTTTCTGCATGGTGACCTGGACGAGGAGATATACATGGATCTTCCACCGGGATTACGGAGACATGGGGAGTCGAAGGTATGTCGTCTCCGCAAATCTCTCTATGGACTGAAGCAAGCCTCTCGACAATGGTATGCCAAGTTCACAAGTGCACTTATGGCTGCCGGATTCAAATAGTCCAAACATGATTATGCCTTATTCACCTGGACAAAAGGTATGTCATCTATCTATTTGATGATCTATGTCGATGACATTCTTATTATGGGAAATGATGATTCTCATTGTCAAGAATCTTAAAGAGCATCTCATGCCACTTTTCATATTAAAGATCTAGGGTCACCAAGGTATTTCCTTGGAATTGAGATAGCTCGTTCAGATCTGGGAATCTCATTGAGCCAGCGAAAATTTGTGATGGAAATCATATCAAAAATAGGTTTATCAGGTTGTAGGCCATCAATTGTGCCTATCGAACAAAATGTCAAATTGACATCTGTTGATTATGACATTGGCATATCTCCTGATTCTGATGATCTACCGCTAAAGGATCCATCAGGATATCAGAGACTTGTAGGGAAATTGATATACCTCACCATGACCAGGCCAGACATTTGTTATGCGGTACAGACCCTTAGTCAGTTTATGCACAGTTCGAAACAATCTCACATGAATGCTGCTTTAAAAGTTGTGAGATACCTGAAGACATGTCCAGGCTTAGGGATACTCCTTTCTCGGAAGTGTAACATGGAGATGACAGCCTATTGCGATGCAGACTATGCTACATGTCCTATGAGCAGGAGATCTATCACTGGTTTTTGCATAAAATTTGGGGAATCATTGCTTTCTTGGAAGACAAAGAAGCAAAGTACAGTATCCTTATCTTCAGCCGAAGCTGAGTATCGGTCCATGGCCAAGACCGTTTGCGAAATTGTCTAGTTGAGGGGTTTACTTATGGATCTCGGGGCAAAAGTTAAAGGACCGACTTTGCTCTTTTGCGACAATGACTCAACACTCAAACTTGCAGCGAACCCTGTGCTGCATGAGAGAACAAAGCATATAGAAGTCGATTGTCACTTCACTCGAGAGAAGATTCAAGAAGGAATTATCGAGACAAGAGGAATCAGAACCTTGGACCAACCTGCTGATATATTTACCAAACCTCTTTGCCAAAGACAATACAAATATCTTCTAAACAAGCTAGGCGTCTTGGACATATACAAACCACCAGCTTGAAGGGGAGTGTTAGAAGATATACTTGTATCTGCCAGAGGATAGATTTGTATCAACTAGGAAATAGTTAAAATAGGATTGTAAAGATGAGAAAAGATAGGAAAAGATAGAGAAATATTTGTTTTCCTTTATTAATATTTTCTTGTAAATATATACAGAGCATTGTACAAGCTTTACAATCAATAGAGTGAAAACCTATTCCTCTGTTTCACCTATATTCTACATCCTTTTCTATTTCGTGACAAAATATAGCTGAAAACCTCAGGTGTTGAGGTTTGAGATCACTTAAGTGGAAAAAGCTGATATTTGTCTCATTTACTTTATCTTTTCCGAGCAAGCATGCTACCCTGTGAACTTGCATCCCATCCACAAGTTTCAACACATATCCGTTTGTACGTGTCCAATGGAATTGATCGTAATTGACATCGATGACGATTGCTTAATATCGTGGAGAGCCTTCCATTGCAAGTTTCTTCATTTTAGGAATTATTTTTCAATGAAAGAATATTGGTAAGTTTGAACTTTGCAAATTGGCCACGTTGACGAGGTCAAATTGGTCTGCAAGGATGGGGAAAATCACGCGAATGGCCTTCCAAATCGATCCCACTTCTAGCGACGAAATTTCAAACCCTTTGTCGCCGAAACCAAACCACCAAGCCACGAGATGCTAGATGTACCGATATTTTCCAAAATAACCACTCGAAACACTTGTCCAAAGGAGGCCAAGTGACCAAAGAATAAATACAGCTCGTGCTTAGCTAGCTTCAAACACCGACCGTTACAGATATCGTGGTGACTTCCAATCCGAAGAAAATTTTGTGAAAGCTTTATCGAATTATAATAATACGTAGACATCAATCGCCGTTATTGAAGCTGAATACTTTTATCATAAGATTTATTCACTTTCTTAGCGCTTATGGATACTCAGCTATCAACATAATACCGCATCCTATCTATTTCGATGATGGCATGCCGGGCATATCCTCATTTAATTGGGCGAAGACATATTGATATTCAGTGAAAAATTTGATTATATTCTTTTTAGATGAATCGGGTTTATGTTCGAGCCACAATCAGCAAACCTCCACTTTAGCGAGAAGTCCAACTTCAACTTCACCGGTTGTTGTCTCTCCCAAAAGCTTATGGTCTCTTCGCTGCAGAATTGACCTAATCCAAACGGTACTGCAACTTGCGTACATATTGTCAACAGATGCGGTTTTTTGGTATACTATCACGTGTAAAATGGTATCTAACATTAATATATTTCATTTGCTCGTGATACGTCTTATTTTGGATTCAAAGGCATTGTACTATGATTGTTGAAGTAGAAAAACAATCTTCTCCTGCTGTGATCCCGATCATTGAGCAAATTTTTAAGCCAAACAACTTCCTTAATTGCTTCAATTGACGCAATAAACACTACCAGTTGTAAAAAAAGGTGGGGGAAGACTTGTCATCTAACGAGGGTTCACGCTTAAGCCGATCGTCAAATACAAGGTTGACACGGGATGTGTGAGGCAAAGGTGCGAGTGATCTTCCTGCCTATGTCGGCAAACGGATCCGAAAGTGACCTGAATTAATGATTTAAGTCCAGCCTCAATGCATTAACGCTTTAGCTATTTTCAATTCGAATCTTAGAATCTCATTTGGAATTGAGAGTGTGACTTTTGCAAGTGCATTGAACGTGATCTTAGTATTACTTTTTGTTACGGAAAATGAGCGATTGAATAACAAAATAGACAAAATAAGAAAATATATTGAACGATAAATTTATGTGATTCAGTTATAATGGCTTACATCCACAAGAGGAAGGCTCCCAGGAAAATGACATACTTATGCGTCGGCCCTAGATATAGGCAAAAATGATGGATTCTTTACAAAGAAACTTACGATGGAAGTCTCCCATGAATTGACAATAATTTTAAATTGCCAGATACATAAGCTAGACCCAAAAGCATCCGCATCTATATGAAACTAGAAAGAAAGCTACACTTACCACATGTCGTTTGCTTCTCATTAATCTATATTTTGAGAATTATGAAAAGAAAATTGTCATACATAGTAAATTAGAACTTTTAATAAGTTCTATTATTAATCTTACATGAAAATGGCGTAAGGCCATAGAATATGGATACAATGATAAACTCCATCGTCTCTCTCAATATTTCTCCACATAAATAATTTCTCAATCAAGTCTCTTTGGGTTGATTCTATGGTGCCTCCTGAATCTTTTCACCAATGGATCTAAAAACAAACATCATAACCATTTAGATTGAGATTCATTATACTTCAATCTAACAGTAAAAGATTATAATGATACAGTGTTTCCTAAAACTATAGAAATTTTATTTATCATAGAAAAAATGAAATTGCATAGGGTAGACCAATACATAGAATAACAATGTCCACGTAACATAAGATATTTGGTTACTCTGCCTAATTGCATTTTGGCTCTTTTGTTGTTAATTTTTGCCCGGTTTCACAGTGGCATAAATTGGTGTAGCAATGGAAAATAAAATATACATCAACCACATACCATCTTCATCTCAATATTTTTTACCAAATTATGGAGAAGATTCTCAAGCCATGTCTTACCATTACTACTACTTCCATTCATCGTCTTATCCTCATTTTACTACAACTATGGTACATTGAGCACTATTTTATTTCTTAGCGGTTGGCATACTAGGACTATCAGAATACATTGAGCATCTCTTTTATAATTAGTGGTACTAAAACTAATGCACATTGTAAAGGTAATATCATAATATTTCTTTCTTTAAAATGTTCTTTTTCTAAAGTTTAGTCAGATCCTAAAATTATGTTAACTTTTAAAAAAAAAAGTTCACGGACTCTACTATATTCCATTGGTAAAAGTTATATACATCTTATCTTACCACAAATAAAAAAAAAAAAAAAAAAAAAAACTCCACTGTACTTATACGCAAATGCATCAAGGAATTTCACCCACTCCCAAGAAAAAGAAGCATCGAATATGGAATATTCCCAACGTTTTCGTACGTGCCTGGTCTCAACAAGGGCAATATCACACGTCACCGTGCACACGTCACCAGACCGCCGTCCCATGACGTCATCTATCTGCTTTATTTTTGCCCATGCATTGGGCGTTGTCCAATCTTTTGACTAACCTGACCCATTCTTGGCCATCAAGTTTTTTTTTTTGGTGAAGATAATGAATAAACCATTAAGTTTTTGCATAAGACTTATTTTATTTAGGGAAAGTAAAAATTATTAATAAAAGGAAATAAATAAAGAACACTAGGCAGAGGCAGGAAGGCAGCGGGCTTTGCAACAAAAGTGAAGCAAGCCCCTCACGCGCTTCTTCTAGAAAGCCCTATTAGTTAAGCTTGAAAGTTGTTGCGTGCTACTAACATACATCTTTCAGTTGGCTTTAAAGTGCTAGTTGTGCCGAGTTGATATGGAGGTGCCAAATGACTCCGTCAATAACAACTCTTGGGAATCATTAACCTAGACGGCTACAAAGGAAAAAAGCATTTCCATCCAAAATCCTGACTCAAACGATTTGAATTCCTAATATCATAGAATTTTTCACCATTTATTAAGTTCTATTTATTATTGATTTGGACGTTTTTCATAATATTAATCTAATTTAATGAGAGATAATGAATGATAACTTCTTTCATAAATGTACTAATTTGAGATTCTTTTTTTTTTGGGTTAATATTCTGAAAACCCAAAACTCAGTACACTTGTGACAAATTTACCTCAAACTATTTTTTTGACCATAAAAAATCCTAAACTGGTATACATTTGACAAATTTATTCCAAACTGATGCACTTGTGATAGATTTACCCTCTGTAAGTTTCCATTAAATTTTAATTAAGTTAAATGATACGTTACAATTGACTAGTATATTAATTTGAGATTTTACATTCCGTTTGTCACGCTTATAATTTTTGTGATTTTTTTGTATTAATCCAATTTGGCGGAGGGTATAATTATCACAAATTTACCAGTTTGGGATTTTTTGTGGTCGAATAAATTAGTTTGGGATAAATTTGTCATGAATGTACAAGTTTAGGATTTTTTATGGTTAGTCAGGATAAATTTGTCATAAGTATACCAGGTTTGAGGTTTTTTATGGTCAAAAAAATAGTTTGGGGTAAATTTGTCACAAGTGTATCGGTTTGGGATTTTTCGGAGTATTAACCCATTTTTTTTTGTCGGTGAGATTCTTTATATTTGTCATAGATATATTGGTTTTTATTCGAACATAAAATATATATATATATATTTTAAATTGAATAGACGTCAGTATCAATGACAGCTATAATTATAACAATCACAAGAACCCATTAATTGTTAATTTACATAGTTCTCAATCTGGATTGTGGTATCCAGCTCAGACAAATAATATCACTAATTGTTAAATGATTCCACTAATTAAAACGTCACACAACTTTTCTTTCGGTCGCCAAACAATTTTTAGAATCTAATAAAAGCGAAGAAAAAAAAATTGCGGTCGAGCCCTGCAAATCATTTGTCATGTTTGCTTTGGGGTCGGGAGATGGATGTGCTCACGCAAGTCCCTTCACGACCGTCACAGGGTAGTGTACTTTTTCTTTTCAATATTTTTCGCTCCTCTCCTTTATGCACATGCGTTTAGTACGGAATCAAATTTCAAATCCAGCGCCCCTAGCCCCACACCCAATTCCTCTATAAGCAGGGCCACATGCCTGTTGGTTTGTTGGGTAGTTTTAGCAAGATCACCTGTTGGCTCCTTTGTTGCTTCGATATGTATAGACCGTCTTATCTTACTGTACTTTACAAGTAAGGTGTTCATTAAGAATGATCATTTTAGCCTTTTTTTCCCCTCAAATTCATTATGCAAGTTGAGAAATTTAGTTGATTTGCTGCTTTTGTTCGTCCCAAAGACCTGAATGTGGCCTTCATTAGGATTGATTTTTGCCATATCTAGTTATCCTGGGTGGTTTTAATGGGCCTTTGTCATAAAATAAACCAAAACAAAAGGAAGGAGAAGAAGGGGGTAGATTATTGTTGGGGGAGAACCTGTGGACACAACTCACCACAAACTAAATCCAATCCAAAATCAATTTCTTCTCGAAATTAAATCAAGCAAAATTCTCTTAATCCCCAATAACAATCAGCAATATATAGGGAAAAGTGCCAAAAAAATCCTAAAACTTTTGTCATTGTGTCAATTTAGTCATAAATATTTTTTTTAGTATTGATTTAGTCCCATTTTTACATTGTACCAATTGATCCTTTCCACTAATTTTTGGCCGTATTTTGTTGACTCGGACACCTACTGTGACATGCCCGATTGACGCCGATATAGATAACTTTTAATGCAAATATAATATCTAAATTATAAATAGACAAAGCAAATAGTGACATCAAAGATTTAAAACAGAAAACCCAATGGGAGAAAAATTATGAATCGTCCAAAAAATCTACTAATCACCAAAAATAGTAGGATACATAAAGTATTATTCTTTAGTTACACATTAGAGGTTCAACTTCAATATTACAATCATATTTTCTCATCATATGGAGGGATAAATAAATTGGAAGTAAAAAAATCCTAATTGTGATAGGAGAATTCAGAGATAATTCTCAACGAACGAAACAGATCAACTTATAGTTCTCAGTCTCACGAATAATATATTCAAATTTGAGTTAATTTTGTCAATATGACCTTTGAATCTGGACCACAAAGTTTCGGCCCTCTCTCTTGTCTTACGTGTGCGTCATCTTGGGTGGGTCTCTCTTTTTCTTCTCTCACCTTTATCTCTACTCTGGTCTTGCACGAAGCAACGACACTTGCTTCTCTCTCTCTCTCTCTCTCTCTCTCTCTCCTCACCTTTTTCAGTCTTTTAGGCGCATTCACGAAGCAGCCCCTTCCTTCTTTCTTTTTCTCTTTTGTTTTGTTTGTTTATTTAAGTTATTGGCTGGGCCCGACGGCTGGGCCCTACACATGAGGCAGATCCGGTCAACAGAGTAACCAGGGGTACTCCTTGGCCAGTCGGTTACTAGACTTTACCATTAAAGGTCGGCCAAGAAGTAGTAGGCATTTCACCCATCTCGTTCCATCTCGGGTACCTTGTAACTTAATGTGGTTAGTAGACCATTTTCTGACCTAGATTTCTCTAGGTGAGATGTAAATTCACCTCCAAACGAGCCCCCTAATTCCCCATGGATATTTAGCCTGCCCATGAAGAGACAGGGGGAGCAAGTATGGGATCACTCACCCCAGGGTGGTTCTCTCGCTTTTACTCTCATGAGCAGTTTAAGCACCTGCTCAAGTCTAGATCCGGTCAACAATTATAGACATGTTAGCCAATGTCCATGTTCATGCCGACTAGCCAAAATTGATCAAATGAATTGAATTAGCA
Organism: Eucalyptus erythrocorys; assembly: GCA_014182555.1. NCBI lineage: Eukaryota > Viridiplantae > Streptophyta > Magnoliopsida > Myrtales > Myrtaceae > Eucalyptus > Eucalyptus erythrocorys. Next base: position 51,227,551 of record CM024602.1, read on the forward strand.
CGATTATAATTGATTTATGATTTTTTTGATAATTTTTCCTAAAATCACCACCAAATAAGAACAATGAGTGTCCTAAGCATGGTGGTTAAATTGCAAAGAAAACTCTCAAATCAATCCACCATCTCACTCATCACTACCTTGGAGATTTGAACTCATCGTGTCGTCAACCTTAAACTAGCCGTTATGCCTTCATAATACCCTCGAATAACCTGCAAGCAAAAAAAGAGAACAAAGAAAGGTAAATAGTCAAACAAGTCTATTAGCTTTCTTAAGTTAACAGTTCTCTAATTAGCATCAAGTATCTCATGTTACCGAAATAGATATATTAATTTGTAATTTTTCATAATATTAATTTAATTTTATGAGAGATAATGAATGGTAACTTTTTAATGAATGTACTAATTTGAGATTTTTTATATTCATCATGGATGTATTGATTTTTACTCAAACATAAAAGATATACATTTTTTTTTAAATTGAACAAACACCACTATCGATGATACTTATAATCATAACAATCACAAGAACCCATTTATTGTAAATTCACATGGTTCTCAATCTTGATTGTGGAATCCAGCCCGGACAAACAATGTCACTAATTATTAAATGATTCCACTACTTAAAAGGTCACACAACTCTTCTTTCGGTCGCCAAACAATTTTTATAATCTAATAAAAGCGAAAAAATAAAAAACAAATTGCAAGTCAAACCCTGCAAATCGTTTGTCATGTTTTATTTGAGGTCGGGAGATGGACGTGCTCACGCAAGTCCCTTCACGACCGTCACAGGGTAGTGTACTTTTCCTTTTCTTCTTTTTCACTCCTCTCCTTTATGCACATGGGTTTAGTACGGAATCAAATTTCAAATCCAGCGCCCCCAGCCCCAGACCCAATTCCTCTATAAGCAGGGCCGCATGCCTGTTGGTTTATTGGGTAGTTTTAGCAAGATCACCTCTTGGCTCCTTTGTTGCTTCGATATGTATATACCGTCTTATCTTACTGTACTTTACAAGTAAGGTGTTCATTAAGAATGATCATTTCAGCCTTTTTTTCCCCCTCAAATTCATTATGCAAGTTGAGAAATTTAGTTGATTTGCCGCTTTTGTTCGTCCCAAGGACTTGAATGTGGCCTTCACCAGGATTGATTTTTGCCATATCTGGTTATCCAGGGGATGGTTTTAATGGGCCTTTGTCATAAAATAAACCAACACAAAAGGAAGGAGAAGAAGCAAAAAAGTCAGAGTCGGCGTCGGCGAAATTTCCGAAAGTTAAATTGTCAAAAAGAAGCAGAAAAGGTGGAGTAGGCGTCGGTGAAACTTCCAAGAGTTAAATTGTCAAAAAATCAAACTTCCTAAGTTAAATTGTGAAGAGTCAAAAGAAATTAAATAGGTTAGGTGAAACGGTATCCTTAAAAGTTTAATGGGAGACTATTTTATAGTTACACGATAAAGCATTCATTTGAAAAAAAAAAAAAAAGATAAAGCACCCATCCACTGTACAAACCCTAGTTTACCTTCTTTCTTTTTTTTTTTTGGTTTTTACAGGGACACGAGACTCGGCTAATGCAAAAGTAGTTCTTCACCGAAAAGTAGACAACGGAGCACAAATGATCCGAAAGCGGCCTTGTAACTCCTCATCAGCGATGAGAAGATTGGTGATGTTGGGGCGAATCAGTCGCTAGGCCGCAAAGACTTGTAGGACTTGAGATGTAGAACCACCCCAGCGATCGAGCCCGCTGCAGCGGCGATACTGATGATGAGGCAAGCTACACTGAGGATCTGGAGGCATATCCATTTGGTGCTCCACCTGGGGATCTCCATTTGGATGATGTACATCTCGACCGGGAAATAAACCATCAAAGGCCAGAATCCCAGAGCACCAAGCAGTCCGATCATGTCGTCAAAGGACGGAAGCAGCATCGAGATCGCGGTGGTTACAATCACGAAAATTGTTCGGGAAATCAGCCGGAAGCCAAATAGAGTGTAGTTTCCGAAACCTCGGACCGGGATTTTGTTCTTTTTGGTGATTAATCGGCTGCCTGCAAACTTTCTCTCGGCGTATTTCTCCATGGAGGCGAAGAGAGGTTGGGCAAACATCTGGTAGGGGCAGACGAGGTGGATTACAATGGCAACATTCGCTATGTCAACGAGCCAATAAGGGTTGAAGAAACCGAAACCCGCAAGGAGGTGCCCAGGTGCCAAGTCCCCGAATGCGGCATAGCCCATGCAGCCGCAGAGCATGTATAATAAAGTTATGACCGCCACACTGATCAACACGGCCTTCTTCATCGTCTTGGCCTCTGGGGGAGGGGATCCAATGGTATCCTGTTTTCAACGCAGATCACAATGATCAATTAATTACCCAGCCAATGATTAGAGCAATTAGGGATGTTTTTCAAAAGTCTAGGGTAATTTTTTTTTTTTTCATACAACTAATATACGGGATTGCATGATTTTACCTGAATTTCGATGAAATTGGTGAAATGTGAGTAGGCAAAAGCAATGGCACCCAGTGCTTGGAAGCACCTCCATATCTTCTGGGTCTGAGTGATAGCGCCAATGCTTGACCCAGTGTGACTTCCTTCGAATTTGTCATTTTCTGAGAGATACTTGAAAAAGACGTGATATAAGGGCTAGTGTCAAGCTTGCTTCTACTCAATCTTTCTAGTTCACTTTAATCATCACATAACATGTTCATACACAAAAAAATCGATAGTGTGAAAACTCGCTAGCTACCTATGACTTTTGTAATGCCAAGGGCAATTCCAATGGTTGAGTAAGTGGACGACATGACGATGGTCACAATGGGGAGCCACCACGAACAATCAAAGTTTGGGATTTGAGATAGAATGATCTCAATGACCCCAAATATGATCATATGCAGATTGCTATTCGTGTTGCAGGGACTTTTGTTACCCTTTGTGTGGAAGCAGACTGATTGGTTAAATGCCCTGTTCACTTAAACATTCGGCAAAATTAAAAATTTGCATGAAACTCACCCGCCCAATTAACAACTTTAGCAATAAATTTTCCTTTCAATCTATTTGTAAGTTGAATACCGAGTATAATCAAATTCACCACTCACATCGTGCTTATGGAAGCTGCAATAGTGTATACGACAGGAACCCCAAAATGGTGGAGGTACTGAACCAGTCCGCATAACTTCGCTTTTTCCCGACCTGCCAATATTAAAAAAAAATTAGAAGACAAATAAGACAATTGAATTGACCAAATCAAATGAAAGGGAGCATCTTAATGCGAAAAGATATGGTGGGTAGAACAATATTCTTTTTCTTTTTCTTTTTTGTGTATTATTACCAAGAATGGCCCGGACAGCACGTTTGTAAGTGCTGTTTCGCTCTCCACGGTTAGGGTCGCCATTGCGGTAACAATCGGCCAAAAGGGTGGAGGTGTAGAGAGTGATGAAGGAGAACATGAACATCAATGCTGGCCCAGCGATCCAACCGAGCTGCGCCGTGGCCCATGGCAGAGATAGCACTCCCGACCCAATCACAGCTGTGATAACGCGAGCAATGGCCGTACACACGGTTCCTGGTTCGAACCCAGGACAGAAAATCCAACTCTGGAGCCGTTAAATATTGCAGAAAAAGCAACCTCTCTTCTCAAGTAGTCAGGAAATTGACTTACGTTTCTTTTGAGAGAGTGAAGAGCTCTCGAAAACGCAGTTTGGGATTTGCCCCCTTTTTCTACCAAAACGGACGACGACTCAACTTCATATGGTTCAGCTTATTAAACAGAAGAAGGTAAAACCACAGAATTCAATGCAGCTTGCGAAAAACATATGCCTAAGCTTTCAGGACCTCACACACCAACCCCCACCCCCTTCACTACACAAACACCCTCTTTCTTCAAAAAATAAAAAATAAAAAGGGGTCACACGGAAGGAGATTTGGTAAAGACCCCGTAGTTTTTGCTTTGTGGAGATACAAACTGCAGAGAGGAAGAATCGTCGACTAGGGTGGAGGAAGGAGAAGGACGGGACTTGTTCAGGAGACGATGGAAATTTGGAGATTTACCTCTCTGGGTAGGGTTCCCTTATTGCGTTTTTTATTATTACCTCAATGAGGCCCGATCCCATCTTTGACCAAAAAGAAAAAAAGAAAAAGGGAGGAGGCCTGATCCAAAAAAAAAAAAAAAAAAAGGCGGGTGTTCAAAAGTGCCTTTCGCCTTTTGAACAGAAACGCAAAAGATGAATAGAATGTAAGCATTTTTGAACGAGGCTTTGTTGAGCGAAAACTCCAATTCATACAGAAAAAAGTTTGATCATGAAGATAAGAAAGAGTTTTCAAGTGCTTTTGTATTGCTCACCAGTTCGCCTGCGACGGCCATCGTCGTCTGGAGGCAGATCAGGCGGAACCTCCAAACCAATTCTGTTCTGACTCATTTTCCTGTCACCAAGATCAAATGAACTTAAATTAAGTAAGTAGCTCAGAATAAAAAAAGGGTGTGAGAAGAAGCTGCGAAGAGAGACAGAGTGGGCGATGTGCCTTAGGACAGTTATTGTCAGTGCCAAGTTTATTGGGACCCCAAAAACACTGACTATAAGAGAGAGAAACGGAGACGCAAGTACGCTAACCAAGACACAGAGAGTCCCCGAATATCGTTTTATGATGATTCGGAAGAAGCTTACCGGAGATTGGGTGTGGTCCGTCCTTGTTTTCTCTCTCTTTTTCCTTCTTCTCACTGCGTCTGTTTGATGAATGCGAGAGCGAAGAAGAGATGGAGGGGGAAGGGGACAGGGAAGAGAGGTCGTTTATAGAGCTGGGCTCCGGTGCAGCAAGGAGGAGAGAGAGAGTGGCGTGCGAGTGCCACGTGCCAAAATAGAAACGAACGCTCGGGGTACGCGATTCCCTTCGGTCGTCAGGTAATTGGTTATTTAGGAGCAATAAACCATAGCAAAAGGCGAAAATCTAAGGGCACTCTATATATATGCTCGCGGTGGGCATCTGCTTTACACCTAACAATCCATCAGTATGCGTAGAATATTAATACTTATGCTTAAGCTTGTGTCTGAAGTTAATTGAAAAGGATAAAAAAAATCTGGACTGGTCCGATCTAAACAATAATACGGAAACGAGTTCTTGGTGGCCTCCATTTGTACTCGCAGTTTGGTAAAGATTTGGAGGGATTGATTCTGAAAGCTGCCCTCTTGCTTTACCTAGATATTCAATTGATTTGGGATTTGTGAACCCTTTTAGTAAAATGTAAGATTTTAGTACCATTCTACGAATTTCAACCAGTTTTAAAGAGCCTACTATTTCTAAGCATGTCATCTTATCTATTTCAATGATGGTAAAATGCATCATCGATCGATTCTCGTGATCAAAGATCATGAATAATATGAATGACTGTTCAAATCTGATGCATCGACGCATCCAACTATACTAAGAATAGTCTGGATCTTGAGTGAGAGTCGGTGATTAATAAGATAGTGAACTTAATTGTTGTGCAGATTGCACAAATTGGAAACAGTGTTGCCCTTACCGTCGTCTCACCGAGGCCCCCAACTTCTTCCAAAGGATGTACTCTCCACAAGAAGCGGACCCTAAAAAAGAAATGGGATATGTGCAACACAAGTCCTAAAACTTGCAAGGAAAGTGCAATTGAGTCCTAAAACTTACAAAAGTGCAATCAAGTCCTAAAACTTATCAACTTGGTTCAATTCAGTCCTAAAGTTAACACCGTTAGTTTTTCCGTTAAAAATTGCCGACGTGGCGCCGACGTGACATTTTAAATTATTTTTTATTATACACATGGCTTTTAATATTATTTTTATTATTATTTAAATTAGATTTAAAAAAGAAAAGGAAAAATTAAATTTATTTAAAAAAAGAAAACTGTGCAAAAAAAAAAAAAAAAAGGAGCACCGATGGTGCTCCGCCGCCGCCCATCGCCGGAGTGGCCGGCGACGGTCGCCGCCCCGGGCGGGTGGCCGGGCCTCGCCGCCCCGCGCGAGGGCCGGCGAGGCTCGCCGCCCGTGCGAGCCTCGCCCCGGCCCGAGGGCCGACGAGGCCTCGCCCGCGGGCGACGGTCGCCGGCCCCAGGCGAGGGTCGGCGACCGTCGCCCGCCCCCGGCGAGGCCTCGTCGGCCTCGCTCGGGCCGGCGAGCCTCCGCCCTCGCGCGGGGCGGCGAGGCCTCGCGGCGAGGCCCGCCACCCCGCCTGGGGCCGGCGTTGGGCGGCGGTGGAAACCACCCGTGCACGCACCGCCCTCTTTTTTTTTTTTTTTTTTTTGTTGATTTTCCTTTTTAGTTTTTAATCTAATTTTTAAAGATTTTAAATATAATATTTTAATTTTTAAATCTATTTTTTAAAAAATGAATAAAAAATAATTAAAAAATCTACGTGGAAAATAAAAACAATTTAAAATGCCACGTCAGCGCCACGTCAGCAATTTTTAACGGAAAATCTAACGGTGTTAACTTTAGGACTGAATTGAACCAAGTTGACAAGTTTTAGGACTTGATTGCACTTTTTGTAAGTTTTAGGACTCAATTGCACTTTCCTTGCAAGTTTTAGGACTTGTGTTGCATATATCCCAAAAAGAAATAGATTCTTTGAAAGTAATTAGCGTGGCTTATTTGGAAGAACTTTGGGCTTTTTGTAGCTGAAAGAAGCAGCATCAGAGATCATATTCTGCATTATCTTTCTTTACAGGACCACCTTGAGTTCGTCAAAATCCTTCTGGCTGTCGATTCTCATCCATCTTTTTGTTAAAATAACAAGGTTCCTCCATCTTTCATTCCCCTCCATCTTTCATTCCCAGTTATCTTATTTGTTAAGTCATTGTGTAGAAATAAAGAAAGCCAGTCAAATTATTTGCACAAAACAACATCAAGTCATGGACTTAGATGAGCACGTGACTAGATCATAAGGTAGTACTAAACACGTGACCCATCGGCAATGATCATGAAGATTGATATCAATATTAATGCAAGCCGAAGAATGAGTTTTAATGAAAGATATTTTGTCGTGAGAGAAATTCTAACAAAACACAAATGCTTGTTTATGCTTTTCACGGAGGCTCAACGAAAAGCAAGATTCTAAGGGATGTTGCTTCAACGATTTGCCTTGCGTGATTACTTGGAAGAACGATTACCATTGACTGGTGAACAAGTGGTGCTTTAGAATTATGTTTTGCTCCCCATTAAGCTGTGAGAACCTTAGAATCATCTTTTGCTCCTTTAGAATCATCTTTTGCTTCCCATTAAGCTGTGGAAACCTTAGAATCATCTTTTGCTCCCCATCAAGCTGTGAAAACGTTACAATCATCTTTTGCTCCCAATTAGCTGTGAAAGAGAGGTCCTTAGTAGATCTTTCGGTCGTAGGTATTTCTAAATTAATTAGTGATTAAGTCTTCGTCCATTTCAACCTTATTGTAATCCAACGACCGAACAGGATTTTCATCATCATTTTGAATGTGGTTACATAATACTTTAACATTTACTTATATATTTTTACGTATTCTGGATTTATTTCCTTAACGTGGGGTTTTTTCATCCTTTACAAATTATATTTTTACGTTACGAGAAAAGAAAGAACTTGGCCAGGTATGGACAACTTCAAAAAGTTATCCGACCCGAAAAACAAACCCAAAAGAAAAATTCGCTAGATCCAGGTGAGCTCCGACACCGCCAAGGCTTGGATATCTCACGGCTCAGTCGATCCCAGTGTACTTGGGCTCCGTCGAGGTTGGCGAGCTCGTAGCTCTCCCGGAACAAAGAAAGACCTTCTTCAAATGTCACTTACATGTCCGGCCACATTTCTAGAAATAACTTGTTGCGCTTGTACTCTTAGAGATAAAGTTGAGTCAAATATAATAATTATAGGTCTAAAACTTTACCCCACATGGCGCAATCAAGATCGTAGCACCTTCTTTTTGGCATCCCCTATTTTGACTTTCATGAATGAAGATACCATTACACGCTTTTAATGCAAAAACCAATTTTTAATTGAAAAAAAAAAAATTAAGAGAGAAAAGTTGAGCATACTTTATCTTAGGTTTTTATATGCCAAAAAGATCAGCTCTGTTGTCTAGCTGTTCATATTGACAAATTAGGTACACGAAGAACCATCAGAAGGCATTATTGGTTCCGTTGCATTTACTGTAGAAAATTCTCCAAGAAAACCATTACCTAAATCGGAAGAATTAAGGTTCCTGGTTTTCGACCTGCCCACGGCCCACTTGGTGATTGGAATTCTATTTGAAAAATATTCGAGAATAATAATATAAAGATAATTAAATTATTTGCGAGCTCAAGTATAGTGAGGCGTCTCTGTATAGGACCACCGAAAACAAGCCCCAATTCTTTAACTGGGCATCTTCGGTACACACATCTAAACCGACTTGAAAGAGTTGAAGCATATTATCTTCCTAACTTTTGTCTGAAAATGATTTAATTAAGATATTCGGAAGAAGTACACATCAAGTGCCAAAACTTGACACGAAAAGACATTTAAGTGCCAAAAGTTAGAAAAGTGACACTTAAGTACCAAAATCGAGCAAAATGGATCGCTTTAAGTGTCAATCTAATCAAAATGTTGACATGGCGATTTTCTGCGAAATAAGTGCAAAATGGCGTCATTTTGCATACCGATGTGACTAGATAATGCCATCGTTTTGGTGTTGACATAGTAAAAATTAATATAAAAATTAATTAAATTTAATTTAAAACTAAATTTATTTAAAACATTTAAAAATAAAAAATATATAAAAAAAAAACAAGGGAGGCGGCTGAGGGTTGAGCCCTTGCCACCGCCACCTCCCCACCATCGTCGGGAAGGACCGGCGACCTTGGCCGATCGACGGTGAGGGCTCGCGAGCCCTTGCCCGGATCTAAGGCGAGGGCCGCCACCCGGGGTTGTTGCCCGGGCCGACCCTCCCCCTACCATCGTTGGCCCATCCTCGCGGTGGTGGGGAGGCGGCGACGACAAGGGCTCACCCTTAACCACCTCCCCTTTTTTTTTTTTTTAAATATTTGTTTTGTTATTTTTGAATGTTTTAAGTAAATTTAGTTTTAAATTAAAATAAATTTAATTTTATATTTATTTTTTTACTACATCATCATTCGTAACAACGTCGCTTTGCACTTATTTCGTCGGAAAATCGCCACATTAGCATTTTGATCGGATTTTGACCGGATTAATACTTAAGTAATTCATTTTCTTTCAATTTTGACATTTAAGTGTCACTTTCTAAACTTTTTGCATTTAAGTGTCTCTCTATGTCAAGTTTTGACACTTGGGGTGTACTTCCTCCTGAAATATTCTATACTCTTAGAATATGAAGTCACGTAACATGCAAGTAGTAAATTGCGTGAATAGAGTCTGCATGATTAGGGGGCTAGAGAGCATCAAAGTTGTATACGTAAAAAGCTGATGATGCCTGCATTATGAATGAGTAGACTACAGAACAAAGGAACTAGCCGGGTCCGTTGTTATAGTTATATGTATATGCTCACTAAATTCCAAGAATTATTTGATTCAAGAAGTGGCCTGATCTTCCACAATGTCATTGAGTGACCAGTCTCGTTCTCTCAGGCACCAAAATTTGGGTGGACTCTAGCTCTACTAATCAAATCAAAATCTCCATTCTCCGACTAGCCAATAGGAAAAACAGAGAGTAAAATCTCTGAGAAGTGATCTCTCAAGCACACATTATCATGATGAAACCTGCCATGTTCATTGTACACAGCGTGCGATAATCCAATAAGCAACCTCATCTAGGAATGAGTAAGAAAGCTTACATACGATGCATGCCATGATGCTTCTTTATGTTCATGGTTGGAACCTTTGATTATACAAAATCGGGATGATCCCTACAATTGTGTGAGAAATTATGACATACACCGGGGATTCAGAAATGTGACTCGATAAGTTTGGGTTATACAAGTAACCACGGGATTCTCTCGAGGCTCGACGTCATTTCTATTCGAACTATAAATCTAATCATGAACTTGACAGCTTGCCTGAAATGTTCAAAGCGCATATCGGGTGTATGATCAAAGCCCATTTGGGATTTTCTCTTTTGCACGACACAATGCAACTCTTCAAACACACACCACAAAAAAAGAAAATAAAACGATGATAGATACCTTGGAGATATACATGTATTTACAATAGAAGGCTCCCGTGAAACGACAAATACCTTAGAGATTTTGCCAAATGCACAATCCTAGAAGCTAAGGGTGCGTTTAGTAACGTTTCTGTTAAAAAATTGTTCTAGGAAATGAAATTAAAAAAAAAAAAAAAAATAATTCTGCTCTAGGGAACAATTTTTTGAACAGAAGAATGCGTTTGGTAAATTTGTTTTCGGAATAGAAAAAATAGAAACACGTTTCGTAAACTTATTTAATTTTTTTGTTTCTTTTAATTTTTTAATATTTTTATTTTATTTTTCCTTTTTTTTTTTTTTTTCCTTTTGGCCGATCGTTAGCCTCGGCCATGGTCGATGACCGACCGATGAGGGCTAGCGGCCTCGCGCAGCCACGACAAGGCTCGCCAGTGGCGCGAGCTCGGTCTCGCCTTAGTTGGGTGAGCTCAAGCTCGCCCAAATTCGGCGAGGCCGAGCCTCGCCAACCATGGCCGAGGCCGGCAACCGGCCAAAGGAAAAAAAGAAGAAAAAAAAAGAAAGAAAAGAAATAAATAAAAGCGAGAAAATTGTTTCTTGAAAGTGTTTCCAAGAAACAACTTTTTCTTGTTTCTTGTTTCTGTTCAAAATTTGTTCTCGAAACAAAAAATTAGATTTGGAACAAAAACGCAAACAAATACGTTTTTGTTCTTTTTTTATTCCCTGAAAAAAAAAAAACAGAAATTGTGTTCATGAACAAAAGAAAAGAACACAAACAAACAGGCCCTAAGTAACACCGATACAAACACACGACATGCGACATGATATGAGATGACGCTCCGACACGTCATTTTTAAAAAATAAAGAATTTTGAAAAGTTGGCACACATTGCATACTAAATATATATTTATATATATACATAATAAATTATCATTTTTATAACTATCTTAATCAAAATAATTTGATTCAAATTCACAAATAAATAAAAATTAATAATAAAAGTTTTGAATGAATTTACAATAAAAACATTAATCCACCTGTATTCATGCACCTACAGTTTATCAACAACGCCAACTCTTATGGGACGAGCTAAGACAAATCAGCTACTCCAATAATATACCGTGGGTTTGTGCTGGCGATTTTAATGAGATTATCTATCAATGGGAAAAGGTGGGAAAGAGATTAGCCGACCCTCATCGGCTACTATCTTTTCGAGCAGTCTTGAATGACTGCTCCCTCATGGAAATAGATATTAAGGGTTGTGCTTTCACATGGATGAACAATCGTGATGGGGATGACTTAGTGAAGGAATGACTGGATCGAGTGTTGTGCACTTTGGATTGGCGCCTCATATTTCCTGAAGATGAAGTTTTTGCATTACCTACCTTGGGTTCTAACCACAGTCCTTTATTATTAAACATTACAACAACAACTGCTAAACAACACAGACCTTTTATTTTTGAAGCCTTTTGGACCCAAGACTACGAGTGCCGTGAGATCATTGCCAAATCCCGGACTTCAAAACAGGTAAAAGATTATGATCTTTCGCATAAATTACGGGCTATTTATATTGCTTTACCTAAGTGGAGTCGCTTAAAGTTTTCGAAGGGCTAAATTAAAGTAACAGCTTTGCAACAACAACTTCAAAATCACATCAACCAACCACATAGCAACTATGATAAAATGATAGCTACTAAACTGAAAGAGGAGATTCAGAAGTTGTGGTGACAAGAAGAATAGTATTAGGCGATGCGTTCCAGGATCAATTGGTTGAGATAGGGGTATAAGAATACAAAATTTTTCCATGCAACTATCATTCAAAGGCGGCAAAGGAATAAAATCAGTATGCTGCAGGACGACAATCAAAAGCGGGTGCGCGACCCTCAGTCTTTAAAGGAAATGACATCCACTTTCTTCTCAAGATTATATACAATAGTGGGTAATCGAGACTATGGACCTATACTAAATCAATGCACATGTGTTGTCACGAGAGAGATGAAAGACATATTAACAGCTACGGTCACAAGTGAGGAGGTTCACCAGGCAACCTTCCTGCTAGGGACTACAAAAACTTCAGGCCCAAATGGCTTGAATGAACTCTTTTATCAAAAACACCGGGATATTATATTGTTGACACCTCAATTTTCTATTAGTTTTTAATTAGATAATAGAAAAACAAAACAAGAAAAAAAAAAACAAACGAAAACAAAGATTAAACAAAACACAACCCCTCCTCTCATCTGGGCCTCCATGGCCCAAACCACAAGCTCAGCCCTCCCCTTTGTCTTCTTCCTCCGTCTACCTCTGCAACGCACGCGCAAAGGGTGTGACGCCAGAAGGGACGGATGGATGGTGACGCCGAGGGGCAGCTGGCGGACAGGTGGCGGATGGGACGTTGGTTCGGCCAGAGGAGACCATCCATGCGCGAGGACCGGCGGTCAAAGCTCGTCGACCGGTCGCCCCCTCGCCTATAAATAGGCCACCACCTTCGTCGACGAAGAACACAAAGACAGTAGATGAGGGAGAAGCAGTGAGCTCCAAGATCTTCCCATGGTCACAAGTGACGACGGCCTCCCCTTTCTTCCCCTGTGGTGCGACTTGTGGACTTGCTGGACCCAGTCCTTGATGATGGGGTCGCCCTCCGGGCCGCCGGCGACGGCGACGGAGAGGAAGAACTTGTCGCTGATGATGACGTCGAACGCGTGCTTCCGGCTGGGTTCCTTCTCGAGCTGCACCTCCATGGCCCTGATCTCCTCCTTCTGCGACTCCATCATTGCTCTTGAGAGAGAGAGAGAGAGAAGAGAGAGAGAGAGAGAGAGAGAGAGAGAGAGAGAGAGAGAATCGTTTGCGGCGTGGGAGACGTGAAGAGCGAAGTGAGGTGAAAATGCCGGTGATAGAAAAGTTTTTTTTTTTTGGTCAATTCTACTCTATATCTATTCTACACTCATTCTCAGACTTTTGCCCTACCTCTTGCAACGCATGGGCGTTGAAACCCATCCTGAAACTTGCGCGTCTCCACCCCATCTCTCCCTGAGAATGTGGGGGTTTAAACCCCTCACCTCCCCCTTCCATGTTGGAAGGGTGGCCACACGGCGAATTCCGGTGGTTAGTGACGAAAAAAGCTTAAAAACCCTATTTTATTGAGGTTTTGTTCGGGCGGCACTTTTAATCGGATTTTTTTATATTAAAATCGTTCGAAATTGAAATTCCCCTCAAGTAAGCGAGGAACTGGAGCTTTTGTGGGCCCTTGCGACTGGTGTGGCCCAATTTGTTTTCCAATGGGCCTACCAATCTCTAGGCCCAACTGAATCCGACGAAAGTCTAGAGCCTAGATAAGATATTTAGAGAAAATATAAAAATAAAACTTTTTGGCATTTGCTTAATGAAAAGCAGACCGATACGGGAGTTTATGCAAAATCTCTAATGCATTTGTCGTTTCATGGGAGCCTTCTGCTGTAAATACAAGCATATCTCCAAGGTATTTATCTTCGTTTTTTTTTTTCCTTCCTTTTTTGTGGTGCTTTTTAAAATCATATGTAGTCAACAAACCGTGTTAGGTTATGCAAATGAGAATATCCCATACTGACTTCAGTCATACATCTGATATATGCTTCAAGCCTTATTGTGTCGAGTAAGCTATTGAATTCATGATTAGGTCTAATTTGAATAAGGAATTACCTCAAGCCTCAAAAGAATCATGTGGTCACTCATGTAACTCAAACTTGACAAGTCGTGTATCTGCATACCTTAATGCAAGTCATAATTTCTCATAACATTATGGGGACCATCCCTATTATGTATAATCAAATTGTCTAACCATGAACATGAAGAAGCGTAATCTTTCTTAGTCCATCTAGACTGTTGAAAGTTTGGCTAACTTGGCCCTTTGCTCGATTTACAACCGTCCATTTAAGCATATGACGGCTCTCTCTATCTAGGAATTCATCCTTTACAGTGTAAAATTACTACAAGTGTGTATACATATAAGGGAAAATGGCATAAAAAATCCTTGAAGTTTGATTTGATGGGCAATATTATTCTTAGAATTTTGATTTATTCAATGTAATCGTTGAAACTTTTACTCAGTATACAATGTCATTGTTGAATTTTTAATTTGTTTAACGTGATTCGTAAACTATTAGTACATGTTCAGTAGAAACCCTAAATTATATGAAGATGTTTGATGGAATTTGTTGATTTAGCTTCCAATCCAATACTCTTCACATGGATCATTTCATCCACATAAAGTATGCAACTCAAATTAAAGTATAATAATTCGAGTTCATTGAAAACCAATTTAAGTGGAGCTCAAACTTGAAAAATTAACTCCAACCTAAGTACCGAGCCTTGAATATTTCGAATTGAGCCAAGCTTGAGTATCGAACCTATGTCAAACTCCAGCCTACTTGACTTCACTAACATTTGCGAGAGTAAGTTGTGCCGCCCCTATAGATTGAATGCTGGGCGCGCGAATTGCTTTATAAGTGTCCATTTCTGGCAGATCAATATTGTTTCCACGTTTTGTTATAGCGCAATCGACTCTTTAGCAAATCCAGCTGGATAGATACCTTTTGGGCCAGTAATGCAGCTTGGTTTTGATTACTTGTAAATCAGCTCATCCTATCTGGGTTAATAAGAAAAAGCCCATGTAGGCTTCAGTCATGCCTCAAGGCCCACCAAACTTTCTCGACCTCAATTACAACCTTAACCCCAAAACAAGGCGTCGACAAGTGTAAGAGGGGTCACGACCAAAACCCGATCAATCCAAACTAGGTACTCGACCTACAAATCCTTGCCGGAGCCGGCCCATGTCTTGATAAATATCAAATTTTATTTCACAAAATAGGCCGGGCTTGAGAAGGCCCAAATAAGCCCATATAAGAAGGCTTCTGCCCAAAAAGGAAAATTTTACGTCGACGCCCACCCTCTTGGCCGAGGTAAGCTGTCCAGCATATGATTGGGTCCAATTTGAACGAAGCAATGAGATCAAGCATTAAGAGAACCCCCGAGCCACTCATGTAATACGATCAATAGTTAAACTCGATAGAGTCTGGTATCAAATCCAATGGACAAATCTCCTAGCTGTGTACACTTGGGGCATGTAATAATTTCTCATTCCTAGTCCATCTAGATTGTTGAATTTTTGGCACAATGCAACTAGATACAGTGAATTCCATCTTATGCCTAATTGATTCTATGGTCTCGCTCTATCAGGATAAGGCAGTAATGAAGCCATTCCTTCCTCACTTGGATTAAATGACCTGAGATTTATCCAAAGCTTTCTTTCGTGAACACTTTATATCAATCACAGGTCATTGAATTTAGTTCAAACTTTCATTTTACGTGACTTACTTGAGCTCATATTCCCATTTGTTGTGGATCTATTTTCTCTAATTCTAGAAGGTCATGCCTCATGACGTGGGTCCCATGGCCATGGCATCATGTAGATAGAAGAAGGCCTTTTTCTTTTCTTCTTTTGTTTGCCGGTGGCCAACAAGCCTTGGTTTTTCATTTCGTGCTTCCTCCTTTATTTCCCAAGTAAGGCAACTTGGTCATTTCCTAATTTAGCTCTACTAGCTGGATTAGGCTTGACCAGAAGGAGATTATCCAAAGCTTGTATATTTGAGGAATGAGATTATATATTCATAACCAAGCAAGCACACAACGGGAATCAAAGTTGGCCGCATTGACTAGTTTCAAAGCTCCGACGTCGAGAAACAGATGGAGCGAGGTGGCCGATTTTGTTGACTCACATGGAGAATTGCGAGCCACGTTGTTTTCTTTTGTGGTGCTTTTTATATCTTAGGGTAAAAAGTTGAGATGCTTATCCATAATGAAAGCGATCCATCTTTGTATTCCAAATTGGTTCACTTCAAGCGACGAATTTTCAACCCTCTTGTCCCCACAAGCAAACCACCAAGCCACCGAGAGACTTCTACCAAATCTTCCAATCGGGTCACTAGAAGATTGGCATTCATGAATAAAAGAGAAAATTATGAACTCACCTCAATAACGTGCATTAGTTTAAAGTACCACTGATTATTAAAGAGATGCTCACCAAAAACATTAATAGTTTCTAGAAGAACTAGTCAGGAGCCTTGTCCAACACAGGCTAAGCGACGAAAGACTAGATACAATTCAAACTTAGCTACCTTCAAACTACGATCGTAATAGATATCGAGGTAGACTCTAACCCGAAAAAGGGATTAAGTGAAAGTTTTATTGAATTACAATGGCATGTAAACATCAATCACCATTATTGAAGCTATATACTTTTACCATACGATTTATTCACTTCTATGGCTCTTGTGGATACTCGGCTACCTAGTAGAATACCAACTCGGAATCCATATGAATGATGGGGTGCCAGACATGTCCTTATGTGCTCGAGTGAAGAAATCTTAAAGATCAGTGAGGAATCCAATTGGATTCTTTTTAGATGAAGAGCGTGCAAATAATGGAATGATGGGTAGTCACTTGATGTTGTAAGGATGCGTTCGTGAGCTGGACAGTGAGAAAGAAGTCCCAAATTCATCAGACATCTTTCTTATACAGCTAATGATTTAATTTGTAGCGGGTTAAAATGATCTTTTGAAATCATGACTTATACGCATAATGATAAGTTCGATTGTTATTGTGAAAACGTCTTTTCGTATCGAGGGAGCCAACGTTTCGAGAAGAAGTCCGTCCTTGTTATGAGAGGAAGTGCTCTATATATTTATCTTTAAATTATTCAGCCGGATGGGTAAAATTGGTCGTTGTAATTTTGACCAATAATTATTTTTTCTTTCTGCGAAAGTAATCGTATTTTATTGAGATCTAACACAAAATTTTCCTTCTGACCAAAAAAAAATAAAAACACAATTTTCCTATATCCTAATTTAAAGTACATCTTCTACAAAGTCCTAAATAACAACTGCGCCTTCATTATGTTTATAAGAGTATGGTAGAGCTTTAGTATTATCAAAGTAAAGAATAAGAAATTCATCTTTAAAGGCCACTATATTTTCTAGTTCTTAAGCCATATATTGGGGAAAGGTACCAAAAAAGTTATAAACATATTGTTTTGGTACCAATTCAGTCATAAACCTTTTAATATGACTAATTTCATCCTAAACTTGTTCACATTTGTACTAATTTTGTCCATCCAACTAATTTAAACTGAAAATCACCGATGTAAACATCAATTGTGTAAACATCAATCGTCTTACGTGACACGATTGATATTGACATAGAAAATTTTTTAATTTTTTAATTTTTTTCTTAATTTTCCCCTCCCTCTTTCCTTTGGCTTGTGACAAGTACTTGGTCATGGCTAACGATAGGCCCCAGATGAAGGTCGGTGAGGGCATCGCGGCCCTCACCAGATTTGGCAAGGGCTCAACCCTTGCAGGCAAGGCAAGGGTTGCCCTTGCCAAACCTAGCAAGGGTCACTCCCATCCTGGCCACAAGGGTCGAGACCTCGCTAGATTCAACAAGGGTCCAACCCTCACTAGAGCCAGTGAGTGCCATGACGCATTAATACTTTTCCCCCATATTCTGCATTAAATTGGCTAGATAAACTGAATTGGTACAATGTGAAAAGCTCTGTAATTAAATTTGTTTTATTAAAAGATTTATGACTGAATTGATATTAATGTAATAGGTTTATGAATTTTTTTATACTTTTCTACCATATATTAACCTAAAGGCACAACAAGTCACTCAAATAGGCTCTCTCGTGTAAATGTTTTTTCACGTAATAAATACGTTATATAGGAACGACACATGATGTGTAACAAATCAGTTAAAGTGGTTTCCCATCCCGCAGTATGTCATGGCAATCACCTCCTCCTCTCTCGTTTTGCCGTGGCCAAGATATCATTAGACATAAGCAAGTCTGAATATAGGTATTGATGCCATAATTAGCATCTCATGTTACTTTGTTGTGGAACTAAAATAACGTATGGTAAAAGATATTTCAATTGTTATTTCTATTATTAGTAGATAGTAGTGGGGTTGGCGCATGTTTTAATGAATAAACTATATATCTGTGTATACTATATGTACTGGCTAAAAAAATTGGAAAGTAGCTTTATAATTGTCCTATTGATCCAGAATTGTCGATGCACATGTTTCACTCACCCATATCCCGCACCTAAATATGTTTTTCTTTCTAAGATAAACTAGGAAATTTTTTGATCAAATCTGATAAACATTTTTATTTGTTGTCTAACTCTTACCCGATCAAAACCTAAGATCCTATAATCCAAGGGTTCTTTGATTGCACGATTCTAAATCTCATCCCACTACAAAGACCACGAGTCGATTCTGGGTCACTTTCTAAGAGTTTGACATTCATACAGCTTTCCTAAATTCAACCCCGACTTGGGCGATTTGTTATGTTCCTTCATGACGAAGATGTAACTGCAGTTCGTCTTGTCCTCATGAGCTTGGAGATGTATGTGAACATTGTCCTGATCAAAATCAAAAGAGAACGTAGATCACTTAACTAATGCGTTCCGTAATTATTGTGGAGGCACTAAACTCGGAAAGTTTGATACTCTCATTTTCCAAGCAAGAGAAGGCACCAAGTTTTGGCTGTTCGCTAAATTATTGTTTTCATAGTTGGACAGTTTCAAATGTCATAGCTGAGAATGCGTGTGAGACTTGTCCTCTAAAAATGAGGCCATGCTGTCGAACTTATATGCCTACCAATGTGGTCAACGAATTCCTTTTCGACACCCACTTTGTAAAAATGAGGCCATGCGGTCGTCTCCAGCCCTTCACGACGCCCGCTTTGTATCCGACGTCGCATGTACCTATAATGGATCCTTGTCTGCTTTATGCGTGTCCAACCTTTGATGCTCTCTATTCCACCAAATCACGGACACGAAATGCTTGCGCTTTGCGATTTGCATATTTTATAAAATTATTTTCTAAAGTTTACAGAATAACTTAGTAAATTAAATCCGTTCTCAGGCAAAAGTCAGCAAGAGAAATCTGCTTTCTAGCTCCTTCAAGTTGGTTCAGATGTGTGCGTATCCACTACCCAAGATGCCTAGTGAAAGAATTGGAGTTTGTTTACTGGCGGTCCAATACAGAGCCGCCTCACTATACTTTGAGCTCGCAAATCATTCTCGAACATTTTCAAATGGAGTTCCGACACCTAAGCAGAAGGGGAGCCCTCTATGTCCCTCTCACTCCCTTGCCCCTATCCGCAGTCGTTCCTAATTCGGCACGTCACGCTCGCACGCCACTCTCTCTCACCTCGGCCCCCCTCTCCTCGGCGGAGGGAAGAGAGAAGAAGAAGAAAAAAAGAAAAAGAAAAAGAAAAAATAGAAAGAATAAGACGAAAATGTCCTTGGTGGGAGTAAATATGTCACAGTTTGTAAAATTTGAGGTTTTTCATATCATCAAAAAGAAAGTTTGAGATAAATTTGCTACTTTGGACAAAGTTTAGGGTTTTTTATGGTGTTTTCCCTAAAAAAAAGGTTATATTGTATTTGCAAGTTGAGGTGAATCAGCAATATGTATATGCCAAATTTCAAGAGATTATAGATTTATTCGTGCTGCCAACAAGCATGACAAAGCCAAGTATAAGCAATTGGGCCAACTGAAATTTACACAAAATACAGCCTGATTTCTAGTAATAAATCAACATATGCTAACTCTTAGTAATTAGTATTTAGGGTCCATTTGTTTGAAAGAAAATTATTATTACGAATTGTTTTCCAATTTTTCCATTTGGATGATAGAAAACTAATTGACGTACATACAATGTTTTCTATTGATTAAAAACAACAAACTTAGAATGTGAGAAAACTATTTCCTTTTTGGTAAAAAAGAAATCATTTTTTTTAAGACAAATAAATGAAAACAAACCATGTTTCTTGCCACGGAATATATTTTCTTTTATAATGAAGTTTTCAATGAAACAAATGCACCCTTATATACAGTTTATAAACTACCGAAATGTAAGATTATTAATGAACAGATGTCAGGACTTTAACAAAGGCCGGCACCACAGTCTAGAATTATAGAAAGTATGTTATGTAAGGAATAGATTTTCCTTTTTGGCGAAAGCCAATCAGATATTAGCATAACATATACATATGAAGTGAGAAAATCAGCTTTCCTAGTCTAACTTCAATATGTGTTTGAACTTGGGAGATGATGTGAGCATTATATGATATTTTCTTCTACAAAAGTAGGAAAAGGCATAGATGGTTTTTTTTATAATGCAGGAGACTCAGTGGTGGAGTCAGCTGAGTTGCAAGATGATAAGGCTAGAAACCAAACAATGAAATTAAATAATGTCTAAGTTTTAACTGACGAGAAATTTAAACACCCACCTTCCTTGAATATGGTTGGACATCACGGCATCCCCGCTGCACGGGCCTTTGGAGCTTGATCGTGTAATCAAATTGTTTTGTTCTTTAACGTTAGCAATTTCTCCCCATCCTCAACGTCAAGTCAATAATTTGGCATGTCACTAGGTGTGTTTCGATTGCATAACAGCGAAGTAAGAGGGGACGGTTTCACAAAAGTTCGTGTTACTCATTTGATTAGGTTTGAGATAGTGACTGCGTTCTATTAGTGCGATAAAGATTATCGAGACATTTGAATTTGTTGGAAATTTGTTTACTGGAGTTCATAGATGACAAATTGGAAGAGGAAAAAAAGCTTGGGAGGAAGATGGCGTGTAGAGATTGAGGTCATTTGATTGGTTTTCTTGTCCTAAAGGGGGAGAGAGAGAGAGAGAGAGAGAGAGAGAGAGAGAGAGAGAGAGAGAGAGAGAGAGAGACCCCAAGTAGATAAACCCATTTTTCTTTCTCCTACTCAGCCGATGCCTCCAACCACGCAGAGAGATTCCCATGATTGAAAAGAACTTGTATCCACAATGAGCCAAAGAAAAAAGAAGAGAAAAGTTTAAGAAAAATTAAACCTTTACCTCTAGTAGATTCAGTAAAACAATAGCGCCAATTAACGACTAGCAAATTTTCCATCAGCAAATACGCATAAGACCACTTTGACTGACGAATTCAAAAAGTAATTAACTCACGACATACGATGCTGGAAGATGCATCACATAATCGATCCGTCACTTCAATTGGCGCTATCATTGGAACCGATAGATGGTGACCAGGAGATATATTATGCGATCATGTTACTCATTTGATTAGGTTTGAGAGAGTGGCCACGTTTGCATTTGGTTTGAGATATTTGAATTTGTTGGAAATTTGTTTCCCAGAGAAAGGATTGGCGCACGAGCAGCGTAAGAGATAAGTTCTTCAAACTTGAAAATCTCCACAACCTCCCTACTATAGGGTTATCTTAGTTCTGTCCGTACTATATATATATATATATATATATATATATATATATATATATATATGGTTGTGCATTACAAAGATCGTGTTATTAACATGGCTACATGTTTTCGCTAAAAATCTATGTTTGTATTTGGTCATGTGCTCCACACAACCTAGAGCCTTGCAAATTTGAGTCGAGCTCAAACTCTATCAATTGGATTTTATTCGTTTCACCAACCATACAGATTTTTTCGAACAAATCTGATGCCATGTAAGATAATGTGAACTCTAAGTAGATACGTCACATCAATTATGGCGATTCATCCTATTCATGATGGAGCATGACAATCACCTCTTTTGGTCTAGTAGGGGAATATCTCCTAGACACCATGCAGATAAAGCTTACATATTTTTCTCTTTTGGGTTGGAGTCTTCCGTGACATCCATTGCGTTAAGTTTGAAGCAAGCTAAGTGCGAGTTCTAGTTAGGCTTTCGTCGCTTGGTTTTATGTGGATATTCTGGGAAGTACTAGCACATTTAGTATTCTTTGATAATTAGTGGTACTAAGATTAATGCACCTTGTAGAGGTAAGTTCATAATTTCCTTCTTCTTCTTTTTTCAATAAACGCATATCTTCTAGCCACCCATTGAGAAAATTTGGAAGCAAGTAGTTTCGTGTAGGGACAAAGTTTGAAATTTGGTCGCTGAATCTCTCGGTGGCTGGGGGGTTTGCTTGTGGTGACGAAGTATGTGACATTTCGTCGCTAGAAGTGGAACCAATTTGGAAGGCAATTTATGTGATTTTTTTTCCATCTTCACAGAAATATATTGCATTCATTATGGAGAAACATCTCAATTTTTTAGGAAAACACGCTGTGGTTCTTCTAATATCCTAAGTTATAAAAGCATCACAGAAGCCAACAGTGGGGTTCTCAATTCACTATCCCGGAGTCAACAAAACCGGCCATGCTCGCTCCATCGATATGTCTCGGAGCTTTGAACTCGTCAATGTGACCTACTTTAAACTCAACAATATCCTTTCATTGAAAAAGAGAGACTTTCTAATGAAAAAACTTACTAAGGAAGGCTACCGGTGAAACGACATAAAACTTGGAGAAATTGCCAGAAGCACAAGCTAGACCTAGGAGCATCCCCACCTATACGAAACGACAAAAGAAAGTTACACCTACCCCATGTCGTTTGCTTTCCATTAATCAAATGCAAAAAGTAATTTTTTTGGTCTCTTGCTAAAATTTAAAATATCTAATCTACGTATCCAGAATTATGAAAAAAAAATGTCATACATAGTAAATAAGAAGTTTGAATCATTTCTATTATTAATCTCACATCGAAAATGGCGCAAAGCCATAGAATATGGATGCGAAGATAAACTCCATTCTCTCTCTCAATACTGCTCCATGTACATAATCTTTTGGATATAAAAAATCTGTACGGAAGAATTAAAAATGGAGGGCAAGTAATGAAGATGAAGAAATGATTGCCCTCTTGGAACGTAGTCAGGTCTTGACCCAAGTGGGTAGCCCTCAAAGTCAATGCTTGAAAACCACCTGCCCCGAACGCGAATAAAGTAAAGGAAAAAATCACGAAATACCCCAAATTTTGCTCCGAGTGACACATTTACTCCGAACTTTTTTGCGCCGTGAAAAACCCCAAACTTTCCAAACCGTGATACATTTACCCCAAACTTTTTGTGACACCAAAACCCTAAACTTTCCAAGTGTGACACATCTACCCCAAAATTGAAGGGCATTTGGGTCTTTTCATTTAATTTTTTTTTTTTTTTTTTTTTTTTTTTTCCTTCTTCCCTCCGCCGGCCATGGCGGGGCCGGCGGAGGGAAGCCGACTCCGGCGAGGCTCGCCCTCGCCGGCGTCGGCGGCCCTCGCCGGCGTCGGGCGAGGGTGCCCGCTAGATCGGCGTCGGGCCGCCCTCGCCCGACGCCGACGAGGGCCGCCCGACGCCGGCGAGGGCCGCCCTTGCCCCACGCCGGCGAGGGCGACCCTCGCCGCGCCGGCTTCCCTCCGCCGGCTCCGCCATGGCCGGCGGAGGGAAGAAAAAAAAGAAAAAAAAGAAAAAAGAAAAAAGAAAAATTAAAAAGATAAAAAATACCCTTATGGGGTAAATGTGTCACGCAGATTGAAAGTTTGGGGTTTTTCACGGCGCAAAAAAAAATTGGGTAAATGTGTCACTCGGGTAAAGTTCGAGATTTTCGTGGTTTTTTCCCTAAAGTAAAAGATGCGTGAATTGACCCAACACCTTTAACTTTTGAGTTAAGTCCAAAGGATGCCAATTCTTGTATGAATAGTAACAAGGGACGGCTCATCCATCTTCATAACGAAAGCAGAAAATATTATGGAATCAGTAAGTTTCTCATCAATCACATTGACCACGTGAAAATGCTAAGTTTCTCATCAATCACATTGACCACGTGAAAAATGCTAGCCTGTTCTTCCATCTGAAACTTTTTCCTCCTTAAAACCGCAGATTCCATCTCTGTTTCCAACCCTCGGGTCGGCTTTTTTTGTCCGTATCTATCTTTTTGAAAAGACCTCGCGTTCATACGTCGATGGCATCTGGTTGGAAAAAGAAGTCCAAAGTCAACATGCCGACCAATATTTAATCTACACCTCCACGTCACCAACAGTAGCGGTGCGGCGAACACATTGATTCATCCTCGTTTGACTTCTCCTGGAATGCAAGTCAATTATAGGCCTTTATCGTGGTGCTCTTATGCTTCTTTTCCTTGTTCATCTCGTTTCCTGATCTAATTGATTGTGTCTTCCACCAAAAGGCCGATTCTCTGTATAGGAAGGAAAACTCAACATATGCGCAAATGGACGGTTTTGTGTCAAGCAAAGGTATAAAAAGGAACTTGTCAAAGTGAGCCAATTAGTGCACCTTTTAGCAGACCGTCCTAAACTTCTCGTGAGAGAGTATTGCAACAATCTGATTCGACTAAGAAAGCTTACATCGGATGCATGCCATGATACTTGTTTTTGTCCATAGTTGGACCCTTTTGATCCTGCAAAATTGGGACCATCCCCATATTTTTGTGAGTAATCACTACATGCACAAAACACATGCAGCTACAGGCATTTGTCAATCAAATTTGATATGAGACTCATCAAGTTTGACAATTAGTCGGGTTAATAAGTGACCATGGACTTCTGTTAATGCTTGACCTCATTGCTTGTTTGAACTAGATTTCAACCAATGAAGGCTTGAAGCACATATCAGGATGGGCATAAATGAGTAAGTTCCTTCTTGGGAAGGAATCAACCTGTATTGGCTCATCTGACCCCCCTCAAGCCTGGCCTTTTCTAGGGGAGAGAACTTAGTTTGCCGTATGATCTTGATGATTTTAATTTGTGTTTCATCTAGCTAGTAACAAACTTGCTGTCTTAGTGCCTAATCCAACAAGCAACGGGAAAGCACGAAGTCTTTAGGTCTTGTCCGGTTGATCCGCTGCAAGACCTTGACTAGCCTCACTTGGGGATAGGGAAGCTGCGAGGATGCTGCTCCCAAAAACAAAACCATCGTATTCGTTGATCAAATCGAATCTCTTGACCCACCCTTATCCTTAACCATGGGACCCCCAAAAAGTTTATGCCCCCACCTTGTCGAAACGCCAGCCAAAAGGAAATGATTGAAAAAAAGCTGTCACTTCAAATATTACTTCATCCCATTAGAGTTAGGTATGCTTTTTATTCTATTTCTTGTAAAATACGCATGGAGTTTTCAGTATTTTTTAGTGATAAAGATTGATGTATTTGAGTCTTCCTTCTGCTAATTATCATATTCACTAACATGGCACGAATGATGGGATGCGAAAGCATTAGTCTTTAGCAAAAGGAAGACTTATTTATTATTAATTTTAGCGTATCACCTGTATTCATGCACCTACAGTTTATCAACAATGCCAACTCTTATGGGACGAGCTAAGACAAATCAGCTACTTCAATAATATACCGTGGGTTTGTGCTGGCGATTTTAATGAGATTATCTATCAATGGGAAAAGGTGGGAAAGAGATTAGCCAACCCTCATCGGCTACTATCTTTTCAAGCAGCCTTGAATGACTGCTTCCTCATGGAAATAGATACTAAAGGTTGTGTTTTCACATG
Source organism: Eucalyptus erythrocorys (assembly GCA_014182555.1). NCBI lineage: Eukaryota > Viridiplantae > Streptophyta > Magnoliopsida > Myrtales > Myrtaceae > Eucalyptus > Eucalyptus erythrocorys. The sequence continues at coordinate 51,253,074 of CM024602.1, forward strand.
GATGAACAATCGTGATGGGAATGACTTAGTGAAGGAATGACTGGATCAAGTGTTGTGGACTTTGGATTGGCGCCTCATGTTTCCTGAAGCTGAAGTTTTTGCATTACCTGCCTTGGGTTCTAACCACAGTCCTTTATTATTAAACATTACAACAACAACTGCTAAACAGCTTTGCAACAACAACTTCAAAATCACATCAACCAACCACATAGCAACTATGATAAAATGATAGCTACTAAATTGAAAGAGGAGATTCAAAAGTTGTGGTGACAAGAAGAATAGTATTAGGTGATGCGTTCCAGGATCAATTGGTTGAGATAGGGGTATAAGAATACAAAATTTTTCCATGCAACAACCATTCAAAGGCGGCAAAGGAATAAAATCAGTATGCTGCAGGACGACAATCAAAAGTGGGTGTGTGACCCTCAGTCTTTAAAGGAAATGACATCCACTTTCTTCTCAATATTATATACAACAGTGGGTAATCGAGACTATGGACCTATACTAAATCAATGCCCATGTGTTGTCACGAGAGAGATGAATGACATATTAATAGCTACGGTCACAAGTGAGGAGGTTCACCAGGCACCCTTCCTGTTAGGGACTACAAAAGCTTCAGGCCCAAATGGTTTGAATGGACTCTTTTATCAGAAACACTGGGATATTATATTGTTGATGCCTCAATTTTCTATTAGTTTTTAATTAGATAATAAAAAAACAAAACAAGAAAAAAAAAAAAACAAACAAAAACAAAAATAAAACAAAACGCAGCCCGTCCTCTCATTTGGGCCTCCACGGCCCAAACCACAAGCTCGGCCCTCCCCTTTGTCTTCTTCCTCCATCTACCTCTGCAACGCACGCGCAAAGGGCGTGACGCCGGAAGGGACAGATGGACGGTGACGCGCTTGGGGCAGCTAGCGGACAGGTGGTGGATGGGACGCCGGTTCAGCCAAAGGAGACCATTCAGTGTGCGGGGACCGGCGGTCAAAGCTCCGTCAACCGGCCGCCCCCTCACCTATAAACAGGCCACCACCTTCGTTGACGAAGAACACAAAGACAACAGAGGAGGGAGAAGCAGTGAGCTCCGAGATCTTCCCCTTGAGAGACTTCAAGGGAGGAATCAAAGAATGAGCACGAAGATCGGGTTGCAAGCCGAACGACCTCCCACCGAGACATCGGGAGGCCGGCGGCAAGCAAAACCTAGATCTCAAGCGGCGGTCGAGGTCGAAGAGAGGAGAGGGTTTTGGATATGTGAAGAGGGGCTCAAGAGAAGAGGAGAGTAGAGGAGGTCCCACCCCCCACCCCCGACGCCGCCGTCGTGCCGTTTCGCCATGCCGCCATCCTCACACCTCGTCGCCGCAACCGAGCTCTACACCAGCTGCCTTGAGCCTCGCCGCCACGCCCAATCGCCCACGCCGTCCCTACAAACCGTTGCCACTACTGACCAAGTGGAAATCCCTTCGTCTCCACCACTCGCCGTCACCGTTTCGCTTGAAACTCGGGCCGCCGTCCCTATTTGTCTTTGCCATCGGCCCATCCACAAAACCCTAGCCCTTGACCGAGGAGATCCGTTGTGTTGCCATTGTCAAACGTTGCATCGCCATCCGCTACGTCGCCGTCGTCGTCAAACGCCGCGCCGCCGTCCGGTGATGTCCCCAGCCCCTCCACCGGTGTCGCAAATGGATGGAGAAGCTAGCGACTCCGCATCGGATAATCCAAAAATCCCCTTTATGTTAAAGAAATAGAAGAAAAAACCAAAAAAAAAAAAAGTTTTTCCTCCACAAAATGCATGGAAAATACCTCAAACATCCAAAAAAAAAAAAAAAAAAGAACCTTAAGGTTTAAACAAGATTAGGTACCGAAAAGGGTATTAGTGATTAACTAGTGTAATCAAGTCCCCGATCCTAATTTCTGTGGTTACGCAGGAACGAGTATTTCTCTCGATATTTCGCTTGGGTCTCTAATCAACCCACCCCTAATTAATTAATGACAATTCCGTTTTAAAATTAACTTACAAACTTGGATTATTAAGTCGTGATTTGGTGGACTTGGGAGAGTTCGGGCCTAATAAATTTAGCCAAACCATTAGCCTTCACCGACGCTTGTACCTAATTGTGGGCGGCGAAAAAAGAGGTCGCGACATATATAGTATGATCTCTTTCTGTCGGTGCAGAATTTCTTTATATCAGGGATGATGCCTCCCATTCTTAATAGGACCATTATTTCTCTGATCCCCAAAATACCACACCCGGAACGGCTGGATCAGTACCGCCCTATCAGCCTATGTAATTATGCATGTAAAATCATTTCAAAGGTGATTGCCAATCGGTTAAAACCTTTGCTACCTGATTTGATTTCTAAGGAACAATGTGCTTTTGTGAGTGGTCGCCAAATTCAAGATAATATTTTAATAGTCCAAGAGGTTCTTCATCAGCTTAAGAATAGGAAAAGGAAGCGAAATTTCCAAGCAGTTATAAAGATGGACATGCAAAAGGCGTACGACAGGGTGGAGTGGGATTTCCTTCAAGATTATCTACTCAAGGTGGGTTTCCATTCTACTTGGATAAAATGGGTGATGCAATGTATAACGACAACATCTTTCAGTGTTAAATTCAATGGCGAACAATTACATTATTTCCATCCAACACGAGGCCTTCGGCAGGGTGATCATCTCTCTCCGTATATCTTCATCCTGCTGGTGAATGTCTTATCAAACATTATCAACCAAGTTGTTAAACATGGGACACATTAAGGGTATTAAGCTGAACAAGTGGTGTCCTACTCTCTCACATCTATTTTTTGCTGACGATACAATTTTCTTCTTAGATGGTACCATACAAGAATGTTAGAATCTCGCCAATATTTTGAATCAATACTGTTTAGCTACAGGACAAGCCGTTAATTGCAACAAATCTGGAATTTTTCTCAGTAAAAAATGCCCTTCTAGACTACAGGAAAATTTGGCGAGGGAGTAAAGAATACCCGTGCTACAATGGACGGGTAAGTATCTTGGAATACCATCAGATTGGGGGTGTTCCAAAAAGGAGATGTTTTCTTGGATTTTGGGGAGAGTGAATGCGAAGTTGGAAGGATGAAAAGAACATTTAATTTCTAAGGGTGGTAAGGAGATCCTACTTAAGACTGTCGTACAGGCGATACCATAGTATGCCATGTCAATCTTTAAACTTCTTGTGTCTCTTTGCAAATCTATTGAACAGAGAATTGCTAGGTTCCGGTGGCAGAATGATAGTCGCAAATCAGGAATTCATTGGCAGAATTGGGAAGTACTTAAAGGAAGAAAGGAAAATGGTGGCCTGGGTTTTCGTGATCTTATAAACTTTAACAAAGCTATGCTTGGGAAATAGGCCTAGCGTTTACTCCAACAGTCACTATCTCTATGGAGTAAACTTTTGAAAGAACTTCCGATTTGCGGATAGAGGAACTCGACCATCTTGGGGTTGGCAGAGCCTTCTGCTTGGAAGGGATTCAATTTTACTTAATATTAGATGGTCAGTTGGTGATGGGCACATGATCAGCATTCATAAAGATAGGTAATTACCTACAGGGATACTAGGTGGACCTGCTGCTAGAGAAGAACCTGAGATGGTGGCTGATCTCATTAATCCAATCCACAACACTTGGAATGTTTCCCTTCTCCAATAGTTTTTTGACGATCAGGTCTTACCATTCCAGTAAGACCCCACTTTGCCACTGATAAACTAATTTGGACTGCCACCAAATATGGCCAATACACTGTTAAAAGCAGTTACCATGCTCTGATCAATACAACTACCAACCGGAGCTGCAATAGGGCCTCGACATCATATCATAATCCCAGGCTGTTATGGCGAAAAATCTGGACAATGAAGACTGCCCCAAAAATTTGAACCTTCCTTTGGTCTTTATGCCACAATGCCTTATCAACAAAAGCTAACCTATTTCAAAGACACATAACCACGGATCCAAATTGTAATCTTTGTCATCAACAAACACCGAAACCCTAGAACATCTATTTCTGTTTTGTCCATGGACTCAAGGCATCTGGTTTCACCCTCAAATCAATATTCGGCTATCGCCTCAAGTAGTGCAAAGAATAAATGCATGGATCGCAGAGAGGGTTACAACACAGTAGCTCTTACTTGGTTTGGAGACCATCGCTAACGTTTTATGGCAGATCTGACGGGTGCGTAACAACTTTATTTTTCGCCGTCAGTGTCTTGACCCATCATATGTGGTAGAGGCTACTTTAGCTCAGACCCATGTTGCTCAACTTTCTACTCGAACCCAGACGAGAATAGGGAGACTTTTCTTGAATCCTGAAAATCTTTGGAGGCCACTAGATCTAGGCGTACTAAAAATCAATATAGATGGTGCTTATCTGCCCGCCAGCACGGGAGGAACAATGGCCTGTATATGCCGTGATCATCATGGAAAACTTACCGATGGTTTCTCCAGACACTTCCCAGCTTGTTCGCCTTGCAGGCAGAGATCTAGGCATTTAGTCTTACTCTCCAATATCTGTAATAGCACGGCTTCAACCACCCACATCTGTTGATTGAATCGGACTGCCTTACCCTGGTTGAAACTTTGAATGCTTGTAGATGGACGCCATGGGAAGAGCGTGCCTTGTTTGCAGAAGCCGCCGCTTTGCTTTCTCGTTTCCCTAATCTTCATCTTCAACACTGCAGGCGAGAAGCAAACGTTGTTGCTGATTGGGCCGCCAAGGCCTACGGTAGTGCAGCCTTGACCCAAAACTGGGCTATTTCCCCTATGTTTTATTCACTAGAACTTGTATATGCTGATGCAATAATCTCAAGTTGTACCGTTCCTTTCACTTGAATATATCATTCTCTTTTGACCAAAAAAAAAAAAAAAAAGTATTGTAGGATGTCTTTGTCTGTGTAGGACAACCAATAATCAAACCTAATCCTTCCTTGGTCATGTTGGATTTATATACATCTGAACCCACTAGAAGGAGTTGAAGTAAATATCCTCGTGACTTTTGTCTGAAAACAATTTTAATTGTACTATTCTCGATATTAGAATATGAAGTCATGTAATACGCAAGTACCAAACTGTGTGAATTGAATTTGCATGATTTTGTTTTTTTTTTTTTGGGGAGGGGGGAGACTACAGAGAATCAAAGTTGTGCACGTATAAAGCTGATGAGGATTCATTATATGTATATGAAACGTATGACACAAGGAATGTCACGCCCCGATCCTCAGGCACGCGCACATCCCTTACCTTTGGTCGATTTTAAAATGCGATATCCCATGACTATGTATCGCCGACCCTTTTTTAATATATGCACATGCAGAAGTAGTTAAAAAAAATCCCCAGACAATAAAACAATGGGATAGAAAAGCAGGCCACAATTTCACTTATTGAAATTCACAACTACACATGTACGGGGTTTACAAAAGAGGATAGGACCATACTCGGGATCATCATCCCAGTCCTCCTCAAGTCTTTCACCACTAGATTCAATTTCTTCAAACTCTTCATCTCCTTCTTCTCGCTCATCTTTGACTTCAAATGCTGGCTAACCTTCGGGAAATCTAGGGGCCTGAAATATAATCCCACAACCGGGATGAGACTATGTCTCAGCAAGTTCTACCCCCTAAGACCCAATTAGTAAACTAATATACCTTAGGGTTGCCTATTCACAACATGAGTCAGAGGACTTACCTTGACCTCAGATTCCACCTGCATGTTAGCACATATCAAATAGGCACCCAAGCAATCACATCACAGATCGAAGCATCGATCGAATCGACTTAGCTGATCACACGCCAACAAGACCACTCACGGTCGTTCCCAATCAATCAATCAATTCACCACAACATCTGATCAAAACAATGATCAATCGATCTAGTCGATTTCACATCAAACAGGCCATACGATCCCCATAATGCATATCAAGATGTCGAGCACACGTGCATTCTCTTAGGCACTAGTTCACCAAAGTGATGCATCAAATCACCAAGCCCGCGTGTCTCTTTTATGATGCCATACTTAATTCTCTGGGCCCACGTGCCTTCTCCAAAGTGATGCATCAAATCACCGAGCCCACGTGCCCTTTTTACGATGCCATACTCAGTTACCGAGATTAAATGGCTTTATGGTCCCACCCGACCTTTCCGAGATTCAATAGCTTTAAGGTCTCACCCGACCTTTCCGAGATTCAATGGCTTTAAGGTCCCACCCGACCTTTCTTGGATTCAATGGCTTTAAGGTCCCACCCGACCTTTCTCGGATTCAATGCTCGTCACCGAGTCACGTGCATTCTCCAAGAAGACATACCGAGTCTCCTAGCCACGTGTATTCTCTAAGGCTACCTTTTAGCCAAGGTGACGATTCAACCACCGAACTCACGTGGATTCTCCGGGTGATATCCTAATTCACCGAGCCGCGTATCTTCTTTCAGGTGATTACCAACTTACTTTCAATACCGATAACCAATGTTCAACGATTTCTCAATTAAATAATCAAATCAACTCAATAGGAATAAATCCTAAAAATTCATAATTAAATCAATTCCATACAAATTGAAGCTCAATTAAATAAACGGACTGCGCCACAACAATCAGCACGAAATTTCGGTCGTCGGCCATCTCAACTTTGATTTCCGAAAAATAAATAAATAAATAATTAATTAATTTCGAAAATTAAATAATTAATATTAAAATTCCATTTAACTCAAAATAAAGCCCGATTAAATAAAAGGACTTCACCACGGTCATCAGCATAATATTCCGATCACTGGCCATCCAAGTTGAATTTTCGGGAAATAAATAAATAAATAAATAAATAATTTCGAAATTAAATAGATAAACACAATAAATTCAATTTAGCACAATATAAAGCTCAATTAAATAAACAGTCTGTGCCACAATCATCAGCACAAAATCCCGGTCCCTGGCCAACCTTATTGAAATTTCGGGAAATAATTAATTAATTAAATTAATTTCGAAAATTAATAATTAATTCCTAAGAATTCATTTTAGGCCCGAATCATTAAATTGTAACCCGATAAGGGACGGGAAAAATCCCTAGAAGCATCCAATAATTAATAGGACAAGTTTACTAGTTAAATGCACAATCAATTTAATTAGCATGCATCAATAAATCTCTAATTTAATTATGCTAATTTAATCTATCCACCTAATTGCAATTAAATAAATCTAATCAACCCTTAGGCATCATTAGCAAACTAAGAAGGCATCAGTGAGTAAAACTCACTTGTGCAAAGCGAAAGTCGAAAATTGCGATGACGACGCGACGGCGGCCAAACTTGGGCCGACTTGCTTCACGGGCCCAAGATGGGCTGAACTACTAAAAGAATCTGTTGGACTAGGCTTGAAACAAACTGAACTGGGCTTCGAATGGGCTGGACCAAAGTTGAAAATTGAACTGGGCTTGCTACTGGTGAAGCTTACGACTTCAAATGGGCCCAATTGTTGGCGTGAATTCAATTGGGCTCAGCTGAGAAGAAGCCGAACTCGCTGGATTCAACTGGAGCAACTACGATGAGGCTAAGTTGGATAATTTGCTGGGACGTGGGTGGCTTGGTGGACGGTGTTTTGCGAGCGTGACTTCGTTGGCTTTGTAGGTTTCCTCGGTGGTCTACCATGGAGAGCAAGGGTGGATGATGGTGCAATTGTCCACGTGCAGCCTTCCATTCGAGAGAGACAGCCCTCAAACGTGGCTTCAGCTGGAGAATTGAAGACCGCATGCCTCGGTGGTCAACAAATTGACTCGTAGGCTCGTGGATTGAAGAAACTGTTGCGTGTGAGTTGCGGTGGGTGCTGAGCTTCTCAGTGGATCATGGACTGAGCAGAGAGAGAGAGCTTCGGTGACTGTGGTGGATTGTTGGCTTCGTGGAGAGGCCGCGCAGAGGAGGAGCAGTCAACAAACGGTTCGGTGAATGCGATTTAGCACGAAAATCGGTTCACGGCGATGGCGACACGATGGCGGCTGAGATTCGGGCTCACGGCGAGGTCGAGGGAAGCTCGGACCAGTTGAAAAGGCCAAAGAAGCTAACAGTAAAATCGTTGGCTCGGGTAATTTCAGTGGCAACGAGAGAAATGGAGAATCGGTGGATGGAGATGCGGGCGAGGGAAGTCGTGTGGGTGACTTGAGGTGGCAATAAAACAGAAATGGAGGGGTTGATTCGGTGGGTTGAGCTGCAGGGAATTCACGCTAGTTGAGCAGGGAAATGGAGGCTTCGGTGGATGAGGAGGAGTCAACACCAAATCTTGCTAGTTGACTGGATGAAGACAAGGCTGAGTGGAGAACGTGGGCTTGGGTCTTCGGTGGGATGGCAGAGATGGACCGAAGATGGTGGAGCCGCAGGTTTTGTCGAAGGAAAAAATGAAGGAAAGCAGAAGTCACGGGAGAGAGAGGAACCGATGGAGGCGGGTGAGAGAAGACACGAAGAGGATGGGCTTGCGGGGACGTGCTCAAGAAGCCGATGAGTGGGGAAGAAAAGTCAAGATAATCATCTCAAGAGTTAAATGCTTTGTCCCCCATATGCTTCATGTTTATCCACTTTTGTCCCCTAAATATTTTCTTGTCTTATCCTCACAAATAATTCCATTTTGGTGCCCAAAATTCCAGCCCCTCTCCTTAGTTCCGAATTTAAATTTCTTTTCTCGGTATCCGATTTTTCGAACAAATAAATTTGGTTGGGGTCAAATCAAGTCGAAAAAGTCAAACAACTTTCATTCACCGAATTACTCACACTAGATGTCAAAAGTCTCTTTAAAACGGCCAATCTGAATTTTCGTTCATTTTCTGCATTTCCGACCCGGTTTTCTGTAAAAATCCTAAACTCGCCGAAATTTCCTCAAAAAGTGAGTCGACGTTCCTAGAATAGCTTGTGACACCACAGAACTTTCAATTTCTGAAATCGAACTCAAATTGATGGTTAATTTCACTCCGACACGCTTTTAGTGTGACTTAGGCTACTGGATAGTTTTCAGAACTTTTTGGGACAAAAGACCCATGGTCGATTTTCTTCGAGCCACGATGAACCCACTCGACACATTGGTGACTCTCGATTGTCGTGAAAATCTCTAGGATTCAAATACGAACACAGGGTACCAAAACGACAATGAAATCAAATTAGTGCTGGTCGACGAGAGTTTTCCAATTTAGTGGAGTCACCCACGATCGGTCGTTCATCTCAGTCGAGCCGACCTATCTCTAATTTCAAATCAATTTTATATGTGCCGCAATGATCTCTTAAGATGAGCACGGTCGAGAAGTCGGTTCTGGTCGAATTCTCAAGTCTATTCTTAAAGTCCTTAATAGCTTACTTGACTAGTCTAGTTATCTCGTGAGTGGCCAACTCGGAGAAAAGCACTATTGTCGCACCGATGAAATGCCCAATCTATCTAATCGAATTCAAAACCCAAAAATCCGGATGTCACAAGGGAAGTGTCGAAAAGGACCCGGTTTAGTTCGAAAGTGGGGCAGGAAAAGATTGATGGGATTCCCACCAAAAAAAAAAAAAAAAATGACAGATTGAAATAAGGATGAGCAGCTTTAAAGTTGCATCGAATGATCCCTAGAATATGAAATCTACCAGCACAAGATCAATTCTCAGATTTGGAACCTAGAACCGACCCTATTACTCCAATCTAATTCTAGGGTCGGTCCAAGGAACCGGCCGGTTCTTTTTCTTTTATTAATTTCTTTAATATTTAAAAGATAAACTTACTTTTCAAAAGTACATATTCACTAACACATACTATTTTTTTTTTTTTTAAACACACACTATTTAGAACCATAATACTTAGCAACAAATCGGCAAGAAATACAACACCCGTAAAAGTCGAACAGAAATATAATGCTATAGGAATTATTTAACTCGTCCCTAGTCAAGCAACAATAGAAATCTGCATTTAATAAAAATAATAACTCATAAAATATGACCACGTAAAATAAAATAAATAATAATAAATTCAAAACGCATTGCACAAAAAATGAATTATAAATATAAAGTCGCGTCAACCTAGTGATGCATCAGTGGGGCTTGTAACGTTCAGGAATTTTATAAACGTCGACAACTTTGGTAGGCCTAGGTCGACAACATCACCTCCTTATCGAACAAGTCTCGGACATCGTCTCAGCAAAAACATTTTAAACTTTTCAACTACGAAAACGACATCTAGCTGCTATAAGTTGCTTTTGCGAATAAAAATACAGCGCATATCCAAGACTATCGTCTTAAACTTCTTAGAAAATGAGAGCACCACACTTTCTGATGTGGCGCTTGGATCATCTGCAATTATCCGGTGACCAACGACAATTATCGAAAGCATTTCGTGTAATCGACATTGTCGTTTTACTTCGATCAGGACAATGTTCACATGCATTTCCCAGGAGCATACCGAATCTGCCACGAAGATTGAATTAAGTGAAGCTGAATGAATATTTAACTCTTAGAAAGAGCCCCAGGATCGACTTATAGTCTTTGTAATAGGGTGAGATGGAACATGGGTTTGAGGATTTTTATACTGTGTTGGGTGGAGATTTCGAAGGTTGTGACGAGAATCGTGCAATCAAAGAAGTAGTAGAAGCCGTGCGTTATAGAATCTTAGGTTTTGATGGGGTAAGAGGTCGAGAATAATTTTTTTTATTAGAGTTGACTAAAAAATTGCTATCCTCATTTTGGAAAGAAAAATCTATTAATCAAGTGCGAGACATATGTCAGTGAAACATGCGTATTGACAATTCTAGGAGTAATCGATTTCCAATCCGATCCATTCCCACCTAACAATTGGGGAATGGGACCAGGAGAGTCGGTTTTCAATTTTTGGAATGAGACTGGACTGGTCTGGTCCTATTCCCGACCGGTCCAACGGAACTAGTGGAGAAGTAAGGGCATCTGAGCAAATAACATATGAAGAGCGCTTCAAAGCAGAGAGTCCTTGGGTTTTGGCCCATTGGCTTTGACAACGATCCTCGATCGGCGGGCAATGAACGGCTCGATCCTTCCCAAAGAAAATAGGAAAGAGAAAATTATCCTTCGATGCAAAAAGGAGTCAACTCCTGTCCGTGTTCGGGGAAAAAAAACTCTTGTCCGTGAAAAGCAGATCATCACATGGACGGATAGTCTGATGGAGGAAATCGCTCATAATCTGTATTGGGCCTAGTAATAACTTCAATTTGGTTTTGCTCAATAATCACGTATGTTTAATTGGTTCGGTCCAAGGGATCTAGTCAATTTGATTCCCACCTTGAAACCGGACCCAGATCGCCATTCATCAGTTCCAATTTTATGGAATTGGGAACAGGAACAACAACCTTGAAAATCACCAATAATGCCCTATTTGATAACTATCCAAACAGGGTCAAATTCGATTCTTTGTTCTTAGGAATAATTTGGCAACGAGAATCACATTTGGCAAAACTTTTGTTTCCGGAAACAAATTTGTTCTCGGGAATAGATTTGGAGTAGAATAAAAAAAAAAAATTGATTCTTGTTCCGAGAATAAAAAAAAAAAACGAATAAAAAATGTAGAACCCTTCTCTCCCCTCCTCTCGTTGCCGTTCGCCATTGCCCTCGCCATCGTCCACCACCGCCGTCCGCCGATTGTTGACAACCGGTCCGGCCCGAGCTCGCCGGAGGCTCGCCGAGCAAGCCCTAGCCATCGGTGAGGCCGAGCCTCGGCGGTGTTGGGCGAGCCTCGGCTTGGCCGGGGCGGGCCTTGCCTAGCCACGGTGAGGCTCGCCCCGCTCGCCAACGGCGAGGCCGAGGCTCGGCGGGGTTGGGCGAGCCTCGCCCGGCTATCGGCGAGGCTCGGCCAACAAGTGCCGTACCAGCCCTCATCTAGTTGGTCGGCGGTCCAGGTGGCCGACCGAAGAAGAAGAATAGGAGAAAAAGAAAAAAAAAAAAAAAAAAAAAAAGGAAAAAGTATAAAAATTATTTAAAAATTAAAAGAAATTGATTTGGAACATAATCAATAAGCACGGTACCAAAACGCAATTCTATTCAAGAATAAAAAATTTTGGACAGTTATCAAACAGCTTAAAATGCTTAGAATCTGTTTTTGAGGACAGAATAAAAAAGAATAATTTCTGATCAGAATCTACTCTCGGAAACAGAATTATTACCAAATGCCCCATAATTGACCCGTTTGGTTAAATCAATAGTACAATGGAGATATAATTCTCGTCCTACACAACTACTTTCCTATTATATAAGTCAGTGCCTATGTTCAGATTTGCTTACATCCAATGTTGTCTTGGCCATGACAAAACGGAGAGGAGACCCGCGAGATGGGAAGTCTTCCGTGTATCAGTTTTACATGGCTGTTGGATGTAAGCAATTAATCAAATTATCTCATTTATATGCATTTCATCCTACGCAATTTTGAAATTATCCACTTTAATTGACTTGTTACACATCACGTGTCACTCCTATATTACGTACTTATTGCATGAAAAAACTTTTGCACGAGGAGGGGTTATTTGAGTGATTTGTCGTGCCTTTAGGTAGTGCAATTAATGCGGTATAAGGCTTAAGAACTAGAAGTATAGTGGACTTTACAGGTGAATTTCGCGTTATTCTTTACTTTGATGATACTAAAACTCTACCATAATGAAAGCGCAGTAATTATTTAAGACTTTGGAGAAGATGCACTTTATATTAGGATACAGGAAAAATTGTGTTAGACCTCAGTAAAATACGATTACTTTCGCAGAACAGAGAAAGAAATTATGGATCAAATTTACAACGAACAATTTTACCCATCCGCCTGAACAATTAAAAATAAAGAAAAACAAACAAAAATCGGTAACCCTAGCAACTTCTTTCACAACTACATATAGACAGTAGTTCCTCTCATAGCAACGGCAGATTTCTTCTGCCATAGTTCGCTCAACTCGATACGAAAGGATGTTTTTCACAATAGCAATCGAACTTATTATTATCCATACAAGTCGTAATTTCAAAAGATCATTTCAACCTACTACAAAATAAATCATTCGCTATATAAGAAAGATGTATGATGAATTGGGGACTTCTTTCTCATCGCATAACTCAAAGTCAACGCGTTTGAAACCAACCCCAAACCTAACTCTGCAACCACTACATTCTACCACGATGAACTTGGGGTGAGACGGTCAACAGAATAAAGGCGGTGGGATCGATGGACAAGTCATTTGGCATTTTGCACAACGCTGGCCGGTCAACAATGGAAACCCAAATTTTTTATCCGTCATCCCATTTTGATTAGCAACACAGCAACAAACCCATTAACAGCGAATTCTTGTTTATAAAAAGCATACAAAACAATTGGGGAAAAAGAGAGTAGATTACTCCAATGCCCTCCACACTTTGCCAAAGGACATCAAAAAAGACTAACGAAATTAATCAAGTAAATCGAACAGACCATACCATACGTCATAACCGTCTATCATATTTTTCAGTAATTTTTTCTGTAAATCATTTGGATTACATTTCGACAAAATTGTCGGTTTATTCTCAGTTTGTTTCGAAATAATGGATGTGTTTGACCGATAAAGCTAATGAAGCTAGATTTGATGACATTAGTGTGCATACTTTCATTCCAAGTCAATTTAAATTAGGTCACTGACCAAAAAAAAAAAAAATAAATTAAATTAGGTCAAAGTGCATTGTAGTACGGGGTAATCCAATATGTTGGGATAGGGGACGTTAGGTTAATCTTGTTAGCTGGGTTCACTCCTATGTGGAGCCATATAATAAGTTATATGAGGAAACATGGTTTCTCACTATCTATATAAAGTGATAGTCGCAAAAGGAAATAGTAACAAGAGAAAAAGAGAAAGCAGAAAATCGAGGGTTGAGGCAATATCGATTTACATCAAACTGGCGTCGGAGGTCGATTCGTGGTCCGATTGAGCTGAAATTTTGTCAGCATGTTCATGGCGCAATCTTTTCGAATCTGAACGGTTTGATTTTCGTTTGAAACTGCCTACATCAGATTTTTTGTGGATTGATCGAAACCTACGTTTTTGGTCAGATTTATCCTTGATCTCTTGTGAAGTTTATATGTATTGCCAAGAATTATGTTCTTGAGGTCTTTGCTGCTATGTACCTCTAGTATTTGCTAGAGAAGAACAATTTTATTGATAGTGAAGAATTTTGGGTGGACTCCGGTCCCGTGGTCTTTATCTCCTCACATCGAGGAGGTTTTCCACGTAAAAAATCGTCTTGTGTTCGCGTGCTTGGTATTTATTTTATTCTACTATATCGATTCCTACTAGGTTTACACAAGAGGGGAGATTATTTTATTCTGCTGTGTTGATTCGATATTGTTCGAATTGTTGTCGTTCTCCCATCAGAGTGGTATCAGAGCATCAGGTTATTGCTTGATTTTTCTGCCTTGTGTTAAACATGGAAACGAATACGAGTAGAATGGTTACACTGAATGGTTCGAATTATCATATTTGGAAAGGGAAGATGGAAGACCTTTTATATGTGAAAGATTTTTATTTGCCCGTATTTGCCGAGGAGAAACTGAGAATAAAGCGTGCTGAATGGTCTATATTTCATCGTCAAGTGTGTGGTTATATTAGGCAGTGGGTGGATGATAATGTTTTGAACCATATTATTGAGGAAACACATGCACGCAGTTTATGGGATAAGCTCGAACATTTATATGCTCGAAAGACTGGGAATAATAAGTTATTTTTGATAAAACAGATGATGGCTCTGAGATATCAAGATGGTACTCGTTTGACTAATCATTTAAATTCTTTTCAAGAAATTATAAATCAGTTGGCTGCAATGGGAATCAAGTTTGATGATGAGATACAAGCACTATGGCTGCTTGGTACCTTCTTTGCCGGACTCATGGGAGACGTTCCGAACATCTTTGTCTAACTCGCCGGATGGTACGATTACCATGGATTTGGCCAAGAGTAATATTTTGAATGAAGAGATGAGAAGGAAGACACAAGGATTGTCCTCTTCACATTCTGATGCCTTGGTTGTTGAGAAAAGGGGTAGAAGTGAGTCTCGAGGTCCGAGAAATAGAGATAAAAGTCGAGATAAAAGCAGAGGTAAGTATAATAAATTTGCTAATGTTGAGTGCCATTATTGTCATCGGAAGGGACATATTCAGAGATTTTGTCGCCAGTTAAAAGGGAGAAACAAAAGGAGAAAGGTAAAGAGAAGAAAAGTGATAGTGACGGTGATGACAATCGTGTTGCTGCACTTAAAGAAGACTTTCTCATTATTTTTGATGCTGATATGGTGAATTTTGTATCTCATGAGACCAGTTGGGTAATTGATAGTGGTGCATCCGTTCATGCTACGTCTCGTAGAGATTTCTTTACATCATACAGATTAGGTGATTTCGGATCTGTGAAGATGGGAAACAATGGGCTAGCTCAAGCTGTAGGCATCGGTGATGTGTGCCTAGAAACCAGCAATGACACAAGGTTAGTATTGAATAATGTTAAACATATACATGATATCCGCTTGAATTTAATTTCTACAGGCAAGTTGGATGATGAGGGGTATTGCAGCACCTTTAGTAATGGTCGATGGAAACTCACCAAAGGTTCTCTTATTGTGGCTAGAGGTGAAAAATATTCTTCGTTGTACATTATGCAAGCAAAGTTGTCCACAGAAAAAAATTAATGCAAAGAGTGGACGGCGAAGATGCAGGCTGAGTTGTGGCATAAGAGGCTCAGTCACATCAGTGAGAAGGGTTTGTCAATATTGGCCAAGAAGAAACTCCTTTCGGGATTAAAAAGTTCGACGCTAAAGAAGTGTGCTCATTGTTTAGCGGGAAAACAAAACGAGTTGCATTTAAAAGCTCCCCTCCTTCAAAAGAAAGGGTATCTTTTGGATTTAGTACATTCGATGTTTGCGGTCCTATGAAAATAAAATCACTTGGTGGATCTCTTTATTTTGTTACCTTCATAGATGATTTTTCAAGGAAAATTTGGATTCATACATTGAAAACTAAAGATCAAGTATTAAATGCTTTTAGGCAATTTCAGGCTTCAGTTGAGAGACAGATTGGAAAGAAATTGAAATGCATCCGAACTGATAACGGGGGAGAGTATATTGGACCTTTTGATGAATATTGCAGAAAACAGGGTATTCGACATCAAAAGACACCTCCCAAGACGCCTCGCTTAAATGGCTTAGCTGAGAGAACGAACGAACACCGGTTGAAAGGGTAAGATGCTTGCTTTCACTGTCAAAGCTACCTGGATCCTTTTGGGGTGAGGCTTTAAGTACAGTTGCGCATGTATTAAATCTTACTCCATGCGTTCCTTTAGAGTTTGATGTTCCTAACAAAGTTTGGACATGCAAAGATGTTTCTTATGATTATTTGCGTGTCTTTGGGTGCAAAGCATTTGTGCATATTCCCAAAGATGAGAGGTCTAAACTTGATGTGAAAACACGGTAGTGCATATTCATTGGTTATGGACAGGATATGCTTGGCTACAAATTTTATGATCCGACTAAAAAGAAAATTGTAAGAAGTAGAGACGTTGTGTTTATGGAAGATCAAATAATAGAGGATATTGAGAAAACAGAGATGACTTCAGCACCACAGGTTAGTGATAATTTGGTTGATTTGGATCCGGTTCCTCTTACAAATATTCCTACGCAGGTTGATGAAGAGCAGCAGGAAGTCAACGTTCCAAATAACGCACTTGTTCCTGAACATGTTGAAACAGATAACAATATTCCTGAATCAGAGGCTCAATTAGATGTTTTACTGGATGTTCCAGTCCGGAGATCCGTTAGAGACCGACGACCTTCCACCGGGTATTCTGAAGATGAGTATGTATTATTGACCGATGCAGGTGAACCAGAGTACTATACAAAAGCAATAGAAGATGAGTACAAAAGTAACTGGTTTGATGTTATGCGAGATGAGATGCAGTCACTTTATGATAATCATACTTTTGAGTTGGTGAAGTTACCTAAAGGTAAAAGAGCTTTGAAGAACAAGTGGGTATATAGGTTGAAGCAAGATGAACATTCTTCACAACCACGATACAAAGCTAGATTGGTTGTTAAGGGATTCGGTCAGAGAAAGGGTATTGATTTTGATGATATATTTTCTCCAGTAGTGAAAATGTCTTCTATCCGCGTGGTACTAGGTTTGGTAGCTTCCCTAGATTTGGAGATTGAGCAAATGGATGTCAAAACAGCCTTCCTACATGGTGACTTGGAGGAAGAGATATACATGGAACAACCTGAGGGTTTTAAAGTGAAAGAGAAAAAGGATTATGTATGCAAATTGAAGAAAAGTCTCTATGGCCTAAAACAAGCACCGAGACAGTGGTATAAAAGGTTTGCGTCAGTTATGACAGAACAAGGCTATAAGAAGACTTTCTCGGATAATTGTGTGTTCGTCCAAAAATTTTCTGATGATGACTTTATTATTCTCTTGCTTTATGTTGATGATATGTTGATCATTGGCGGAATGCTTCAAGAATTAAGTTATTGAAGAAAGCTTGATTGAGCAAGTCTTTTGCCATGAAAGACTTGGGCTTGGCGAAGCAGATTATTGGCATTAGAATTACTCGAGACAGAGATGCTAAGAAGTTGTTTTTATCGCAAGAGAAATATATTGAGAAGATTCTTCAGAAATTTTACATGGACAAGGCTAAAGTGGTTAGTACTCCTCTTGCTGCCCACTTTAAGTTAAATATGAAACAAAGTCCTACGACTGATAAAGAGAAGAAAGATATGGAAAGTGTTCCATATGCCTCAGCTGTAGGAAGCTTAATGTATGCGATGGTATGTACACGCCCGAGACTTGGCGCACGCAGTTGGCGTTGTTAGTCGCTATTTGTCAAATCCAGCAGAGCACACGGAATGCAAAGAAGTGGATTATGAGGTATCTTCGGGAACTTCAAAATTGAAACTCAGTTTTGGGACCGGAAACTTGAGTTAGTTGGATACACAGATTCGACTTGGCGGGAGATATTGATACTCGTAAATCATCAAGTTATTTGATTTCTTTTGTGGGTGGAGCCGTGTCTTGGAAGTCAAGATTGTAGAAGTGTGTTGCACTTTCTACAACCGAAGCTGAATTTATTGCAGCGACTGAAGTTAGTAAAGAGATGCTATGGATGAAGAAGTTCTTAGAAGAACTTGGGTTCAAGTGAAAGAGGTATGTGCTATTTTGTGATGATCAAAGCGCAATTCATCTTGGTAAGAATTCATCTTTTCATTCTAGATCGAAACATATTGATGTTAGATATCATTGGATAAGGGATGTTCTAGATGAAAAGTTGTTGGAACTTGAGAAAATTCATACAGATCATAATGGCTCGATATGATGACGAAGACTCTACCAAGAGAGAAGCTTGAACATTGCCGATTGATAACGGGGATGGTGAATCCCTCCACATTGTCGTGAGGGGAGATTTGTTAGTGGTTCACTCCTACTATGTGGAGGAATCCCAATGAGTTACGCAAGCCCAAAAAGGGTTTGAGCCCATATAATAAGTTATACGAGGAAACATGGTTTCTCACTATCTATATAAAGTGATAGTCGCAAAAGGAAATAGTAACAAGAGAAAAAGAGAAAGCAGAAAATCTGAGGGTTGAGGCAATATCTGATTTACATCAAACTGGCGTCGGAGGTCGATTCGTGGTCCAATTGAGCTGAAATTTTGTCAGCATGTTCATGGCGCAATCTTCTCAAATCTGAACGGTTTGATTTTCGTTTGAAGCTGCCTACATCAGGTTTTTCGTGGATTGATCAAAACCTACCTTTTTGGTCAGATTTATCCTTGATCTCTTGTGAAGTTTATGTGTATTACCAAGAATTATGTTCTTGAGGTCTTTGCTGCTATGTACCTCTAGTATTTGCTAGAGAAGAACAATTTTATTGATAGTGAAGAATTTTGGGTGGACTCCGGTCTCGTGGTTTTTTATCTTCTCACATCGAGGAGGTTTTCCACGTAAAAAATCGTCTTGTGTTCGCGTGCTTGGTATTTATTTTATTCTACTATATCGATTCCTACTAGGTTTACACAAGAGGGGAGATTATTTTATTCCGCTGCGTTGATTCGATATTGTTCGAATTGTTGTCGTTCTCCCATCAAATCCCTCAAAACATGTGAAAGATCCTTTAATCTTGATATATAGAGGATGTCGGACCAACTACCCTCAAGAGACGAAACCCCCAAGGAGCAAACTTGTTTCTTGTATTGGCCCGAATAATTGAAATGGAATGATTAGACAAATTGGTATTGGTCTGCGAAGTTGACTGGGTTTGCGTGGCTAACCTCCTATAGCCCCACCACCATCACTATCGAGGTTATCCTACATCGATTGTGAAAAAGGGTTGGTGGTCGATTCATTAGTGTGAGGAAAAACTTTATCCATTGAACTGATTTTTCAGGTGAGAAAGGTTCAAGATCACCCAGTATTGGTATTAAAGCCGATGATAGATTGATGGGCCTCCAACCTATTTGAGATGATATATCTTGATGCAAAAGGATACCGCTCACACAAGGTCTCTTGGTTCGGCGAGTGAAGGTCGCGATTGGGTCAAGCTCTAAGTCTTTAGATCAATCCGTGACACGCATACATGATCTCCTTCTCCCCTCACTTTTGTTTTTTTTTTCTCTGTACGTGATGTTTCATTTCTTGTATTCTGTACCAACCGAAGCAAAGGAAAAAAGAAAACAAAGACCTCGCCGCAACATGTGTGAGCAAACATTAGGAATTGAAAGGTCCGATCAACATTCGAGCCTCATATTTAAAGACTTGGAAACCAACACCCCACCCCCTTAAATAACTTCTAAAAGGTGATGGCGATACCCTCTACGCAGGCCAAAAGGATGCACGCATTCAAGATTTTTGCCAAAAGGGTCGTTCATGCTATGAAGCAGCTTGATTTTGCGGCCAAGGAATCTGCTAAGAAGCATGAGAAGCGGAGTATAAGCTATTGGGCCAACTTAGTTTTAGACAAATTGATTGCTTATTCGATCTGTATTCTAATAATAAGTTCGTACATGGTAACTTTTTTAGTAATGAGTCATGATATACATCCGAGTGGTCGCTGCAGTAGCCTGGGTTTTTCTTTTTTCGTTTTATGCGACTACTTAGGTTTTAACTTGTTATTTAACTTTAACCGAGGTGTACTTAACAATTTATGCAATCGAATATGACAACATTTAGCATTATATCATGTTAATCAGAAGATTACTTATCTCTTCTCCTAACCTATCCAACATAGAGGTAGAGCCTTGACAAATGGGGGCATAAGGACATTGTTACTCTGACCTATAGTTATGGAAAAGCGATAGATATCCATGGCGTTTACTTTGATGAATTTTTTTCGAACATAAGTTGCTTATTTACCCTAATTCCTCTCAGCTCTTTTCATGGCGGGCATGCGTGTTGACTTTTGAGCATGTGGTGGTGTTGGTGGTGGTGGTGGTGGCGGCGGCCGCCACTTGACCAAATGTTGAGCATGTTATATAATTTGATAACGATAATGCCAATCGTAGACCGTGCATATTAAAATACCCCCAAAAAAGAAAAAAAATCCCTTGAAAACCTGTTGCACACGTTTTTCGAACAGCACGTTATGTGAATTCATATCACCGCAAGTTCTTGACAAGGACTTACTAATAACGTGCATTGTCTCGCAATTATTAATTTACATTTGGTTTACAACAAAAGTGCATATTATAATTCTGTCGACGTCAAACAGACCGGTAGATCTATTTATTTAAAGTGCTTTTCTAAAGGTTGTTTTCTCTTGAATAAACGCACAGTAGCCGACATAATAAGTTTGGCAATAATACTTCAAAATTGGAAATAGATATCATGCCAAACTGCTTTAATAATGGTCATGCATCGCCGCAGTTTTGGAAAGAGAGGACCAGGACAATGTTCTGGATATAAAAAGAACTGTATGGAAGAATCTTTTGGATCTTCTAATATCAATAGGTTGATTATTTCGCTCCTCGATTTTTCAAAAGGAAAAAAGATCTCGAGAGCTGTTTTCTGGATTCGAAATTAAAAAATGGAGGGCAATTAATGAAGACGACAAGTGATGTTCCCCTTGGTCCTCAAAGTCTAAAGATACACCCGCCCCAAAAGCGAATAGAGGAAGAGTAGTCCTCTGAATTTCTGGGATCGGGCGTAAAAGTTTGCTTCACTTTTCTATCGGAGGGCATGGCAGGTGGAGGCTGGATGATCCGTGAGGTGGAATCCTATTCACCTGGGATTCGGAAGCTGCGTGGACACTGCCCCCTCCACACACCAACACCCCCCCAAAAAAAAAAAAAAAAAGAAACAAAGAAGAAAAAGGACCATCGTATTTGTCAATTGCATCCACATCACACTATTATTATTGCAAGAAACCCTAGGAAAAGTGGAACAAGCCAAGAAAGGGGGCTTTTCGAAAGACCCAAGAAGAGTTCTATGAATAGAAGGTGTGTAGCGCTTTGGACATTGCCTTTCTGATACCTTTCATACGACCCGCGCCCGGCCAAAAAGAAAAAGAATGAAATAAGCTGTCGCTTGGAATGTCACTTCGTCCCGTCAAAGTTAGCAGCAACACTTCAACCCGAAAAACTCATTGGAGATTTTTTTAAAGTTTGATATACCTATTCCGTTGGCTTAGTTACATTCCATCTCTTGTAAAATGTGCATCGAGCCTTTGGTGTTTTATCTTTTTGGCACCCTTAAATTGTTTAACTGATATGATTGATGCAATCAAGCTATTTTATTTACTAATTATCCTTTTCATTGACGTGGTATAAAGAATGAGATGTAGAAGCACTAAGGTTGTTATTGAGTACGAGAAATTTTGGTGGGTCTGAAATATGACTTAAACCTATATGGGCTTCTCTTTGACCCTGCATTACTGGCCCAAATAATATCAAGCTAGATTTGCTAAAGGATCGATTGTTATCCCTAAGAAATATACATATTTGCCAATCACTTTGCGCGAGTGTGAAATGGGTGACCCTCTGTGTAAAAATAATACATCAAGTTAAGTTCGATTTCAAGGAAAACTAATTTAAGTCAAGGTCGAACATGAAAAACTAACTCCACTTGAAGTATCGGGCCTTGAATATTTTGAATCGAATCGAGCGGAGCTCGAGTATTGAAGTTGCATCACCTTCGACTCCACTCAACTTCGCTAACATTTGCGAGAATAAAGTCGTGCCGCCCCTTTACATTTTTTTTGTTTTTGGTCGAAGCCGCCCCTTTACATTGCTGGGTGCGCAGGTTGCATTAAAAGTGTGCATTGCTGGTGGATCGATATTGCTTCCTCATTTTGTATTTTTTTTTTCAAGGTAAATGACTTTCAAGTGTTGTGTTGGTGTTCTGCTTCTTTTATTTGAATTACATGCTCCTTCGGTTGTTTCCATACAGATTACAGACATTTCATTACACTTCGCTCCTCACGATACACCCCAATGACCTTCAGTGCTTATCTTCATTAACTCTTTCGATGACCATGTGGTGTCTTAAGTCGATCCCAAATTACTTTAACTGCATCCAAAATAAACAGAAAAATCATTGTTTAAATCCGCAATGATGCTCTTCTAATACACAAGATTTAAAAAGCATCACCCATAAAAAAACATGATAAGCATCCAAACTTAGGTGGTTTGTTATGAAAGAAAAATTTCAATTCAACACCCCGAGATAGACGATTTCTTTTTTTTTTTTTAGTTACCCAGGGAACCCCCACACAGCCCGGTGAATGGGCGGGTAAACCTTGGGATGACATGTAAGCAGGACCCACCACTCTCGGCGTCACACTTAAGTCCCTAAGCGACTGTGAGGGAATTCGAACTTCTCCCCTTGCGTTAGGGGGAGATATCCCAAACCATTGCAGCCACTAAGGCGATGGTGAGATAGACGATTTCACAGTTAAATTTTGGCCCACTTTGGGTAACACATATTGGGTGGGTTTGTAATAATAATGAAATTTTTTGTATTGATGAACAAAGGAACACAAATTCCTCCATTGGTAACCATTACACGAGGATTCCTAGTGTCATTAATTTAATATAGCTGAAATTAAATAACGATAACTGTCCATTCAAATATGTCACTTTTTAAATGATTCTATTTATTTCAAAAGATAAATCACTGGGATTTGCTCCAGTGACCACTTTTCCAACATGGAAGGGAGAGGTGAGGGGTTCAAATCCCCACCTTTTTAGGGGAGGATGGGGGTGGGGACGAGTAAATTTCAAGAGTGGGTTTCAATTCTCACACTCTTAAGAGGTAAGACAAAAGTCTGAGAGTGAGTATTAGAGTAGGCATTGAGTAGAACTGACCAAAACAAAAAAAATCATTTCAAAAGATAAATAATAATTCAAGTTGATCACTTTTTAAAGGGTCTAATTATTTTCAAAGAAAAATAAAAAAAATTCATAACACATGACATGTCCTAAATGATGTGTATCGGACCGAGCGGCAAATCACTTAAAAATGAGAGAGAAAAATTTATCCGCAAGGTCGAAATTTCATGACTACTAACACTTCTTAAGTGGGAGGCCATGGTGGTGGGTTCTGTACTAACTTCCCTCCGATGCTTGGTCTGAGGTGCACCGTGCACTGTATGGGCCGTGGGTTGCTGATTAGCCTAAGCGAAAGGCGGGGGTTGCTGATTAGTGTAAGCGAAAGGCGGGCCCAGTGGATACTGGGTGACCAAAAAAAAAAAAAAAATCATCCTCAAGGAAGTTCCCTTCCCTCGATAGCCCTGGCCATGTCTAGTTGCTCTGGCGAATACTCGGTCAAACCGGTGTGAACACGCATAAGGCGGCATCTCCTGATCCTTCCACTTTTGTCCGACTACCCTTTGCGCAGAGAGAGAGAGAGAGAGAGAGAGAGAGAGAGGCGCACTCACGCATGAATCTTATAAATTCAATTGAAAGGGAGGAGCCTTTCGGCTATTCCTGTAGCAATGGCAGCTGAATGAATCCGACGACAGTCCCTTCATATAAAGAAAAGTTACACTCGCCGGAAACCTAGGAAGGGAAAGGGGTCTTCTCTCTTCGTTCTGTAGCAACAAAGAGGAGTATGTGTAAATCAAGCAAGTCCTCTCTTTTTCCTCTTCGTAATTGAATCTTTTTTGGCAGAGAGCGTCGCGTGTTCATGCGCGCTCATTATAGAAGTGGCGCACCGTCGGAGCAGAGGCGAGTACATGGACTATCTGCCCGCCGCAGACACCGCGGGTGATGAGGAGGAGGAGGAGGGGCAACCATATAACGATATTTCCGAGCAGCTTACTAAATTTGGGTCCATTTGGTCTTTGGTGACAGGAAATGAGCCAGATCAGAGTTCCTTTGGAGGTTTCGCCTGACCTGCCCCGAGACGACGATGGCCACCACAGGCGGACTGGTGAGCAAGACACAAGCACTTGAAAACTCCTTTTTATTTTTGATGTTTTTGCACAACAAAGCCTCGTTCAAAAATGCTTTACTCAATTCCCGTCTTCTTTTCCCTTCAATTTTTAGACGAATTAACGTATTTCTTGTCTTGTGTGGCAGCACAAGCTACGAAAGGTGAAGGCACTTTTGAGTTTTGAGCACTCGACTTTCTTGTTGTGAAGTTTTTACACACATTCTATTCATCCTCTGCGTTTCTCTCCTCAAATAAAACTTCGGGCCCCTTTTTTTTTTTTTTTTCGGATCAGGCCGCGTTCTGGTAATAGCTAAAAACACAATAAGGAAACCCTACCCGGAGAGGTAAATCTGCAAAATTTTCCATGCCTTCTCTCCAGAAACAGTCTCGATCCTCCTGCTTCCTTCCTCCACCCGAGTTGATGATTCTTCCAGCCCTTTATGAGCATCCTCTCATCGATATTGCCACCGCCCACACACCTCTCCTCCTCCATAGGACCCGTACCCTTGCTTCTCCAATTCTTGATTCCAAACGCTGCGGTCGCTGTTGTCATTTGTCATTGTTGGTGGAAAGGCGAACCTTGAGTGGTCTTTGTGGATTGAGATTGGGGTCTTGAAAGAGGAAGATGGGACTGGGAGATTGTGGTGGATGATTTCGAGAGGAGGCGATGGAGTTCGTAGAATTGGAGGATGGAAGCGGGGCGCATAAGTGAGCCATAGCATTCTTCTTCTCCTTCTTCTTCTGGGGCGTACCAGCGAGCCTTAGCATTCTTCTTCTTCTTCTTCTTCAACTACCGTTTGCTCTTTGCTGTTTCTGGTCTTCTTACAGGGAGCACAAGTGAGCCCTAGCATTATCCTCCTCCTCCTCCTCCTTCTAGGGCGCACATGTGAGCTCTAGCCTCCTGCTCCTCCTGTTTCTGGTCAATTCCAAATCTCCTTCCGTGTGACCTTTTTTTGGGGTTAAAGCTTGGGCATATGTTTTTCGCCATGCTGCATTGAATTCTGCGTTTTGCCTTCTTCTGTTTAATAAGCTGAATCATATGAAACCGAGTGGTCTGTCGTTTTGGTAGAAAAACGGGGGCAAACCTCGAACCACGTTTTCAGTATGGGTTTCTAGTGGTTCGGGTCCCGTCGGGTCATGATAGCCGACTTGAGAAGAGAGGTTACTTTTTCTGCAACTGATTCGAGAGTTAGGTTTCCCGTTTTGGGTTCAAGTAGGTACCGTGTGGACGGCTAGTGCTCAAATAATCATAACTGTTATCGGGTCCGGAATTCTGTCTCTGCCATGGGCCACGGCGCAGCTCGGGTGGATGGCTGGGCCAGCAGTGATTTTCATGTTCGCCATTGTCACTCACCGCACCTCTGTCCTCTTGGCCGCTTGCCATCGCATCGGTGACCCCGTCAAAGGAGAGCGAAACTACAGTTACATGGCAGCTGTCTATTCCCACGTTGGTAATGGATCATAAAAAAATAACAATATCTCGGTCCACCCACCAAATCTTTTCGGCTAAAGATGCTGCTCCTTCTCATTCCATTGTATAAATTAATTTTTCTCGTTTTCTTCTCTTGTTTCGAATATTGGCAGGTGGGCTAAAAGAGATGTTATGTGGACTGGTTCTGCACCTTAATTTTTTTTGAGGTTGCCTTTGCATTCACCATTACAGCCTCCATAAGCATGACGTGAGTGGTGAATTTGATTATTCTTGGAAGTCAAGTAAAATACCAAAGAAAATGAATAGAATAATTGGATTGCTAAAGTTGTTAATTGAGTGCACAATTACTCATGTTAATTTTGGTTTTACTGAATATTTAATCAAACAGGTGGATTGCCGGATCAAATTGCTTTCACAAGAAGGGTGATGAGAGCCCGTCACAGGAGTAGTAATCCGTACATGATCGCCTTTGGGGTGATTGAAATCTTTCTTTCCCAAATCCCTGACTTTGACCAGCTGTGGTGGCTCTCCGTCGTGTCTGCCGTCACGTCGTTCACTTACTCAACCATCGGACTTGCCCTCGGTGTCGCAAAAGTCGCAGGTTGCTAGCATGTTTTCATGCTATCCTTTTTTTGTGTATGGACATGTTATGTGGTGATTAAGTTAAACCAGATAGATTGAGTAGAAGGCTTGACACTAGCCCTCGCATCTTGTCTTTCTCGAATACCTACAAGAAAATGGCAAATTTGAAGGAAACCTCACTGGAATAAGCATCGGCACTGTCACTCCGACCCAGAAGATTTGGAGGAGCTTCCAGGCTCTTGGTGACATAGCTTTTGCCTATTCATACTCCATCATCCTCATCGAAATTCAGGTAAAGTTATGCGACACCCCCATACCTAGTTGTATTACAAAAAACACCATTAATAATTTTGAAAAACTACACTTGGTTGTCGTAATTAACTGATTAGTATGAGGCGTTGAAAACAGGACACGATTAAATCCCCGCCATCGAAGTCCAAGACGATGAAGAAGGCGTCGTTGGTCAGTTGACGGCCATGACTCTATTCTACTTGCTCTGTGGCTGCATGGTCTATGGCGCGTATGGGGACATGGCACCCGGCACCTCCTCGCGGGTTTCGGGTTCTTCAACCCTTATTGGCTCATCGACATAGCAAATGCCGCCATCGTGATCCACCTCATCGGTGCCTACCAAGTCTACTCCCAACCCATCTTCGCCATCATCGAGAAACACGCCATGAGAAGGTTTGCAGACAACCAAATCATCACCATGGAGATCCCGATCCAGGTCCCTGGTTTCCGAACCTACAATCTATATGTCTCTCGGTTGATTTTTCGAACCATTTTCGTTATTATAACCACCGTGATCTCGATGCTGCTTCCATTCTTCAACGAAGTGATCGGACTGCTTGGTGCTCTGGGATTCTGGCCTTTGACAGCTTATTTCCCGATCGAGATGTACATTGCCCAAATGGAGATCCCTAAGTGGAGCTCCAAATAGATATGCCTCCAGATCCTCAATGTAGCTTGCCTCACCATCAGTATTGCTGCTGCCGCGGGCTCAATCGCTGGGGTGGTGGCTCATCTCAAGTCTTACGAGCTTTTTGAGAATGGCTACTAAAATGATTGATGCAACTTTTGATATGGAATCATGGTGTATGTAACGCAAGCCTGAACATCATACTTGGCTTAAATAAGAGTCGCCTGAACTTCATGGTGTAGGACTCGAGATGGAGCAAGACCCCAGGCGATGGAGCCCACAGCAGTGGCGATACTGATGATAAGAGAAGCTACACTGACGATCTGGAGGCATAGCCATTTGGTGCTCCACTTGGGGATCTTCATTTGGGAGATGTACATCTCAACTAGGAAATAAACCATCAAAGGCCAGAATCCCAGAGCGCCAAGCAATCCCATCACCTCGTTGAAAAACGGAAGCAGCATCGAGATCACGGTGGTTAGGATCACAAAAGTGGTTCGCAAAATCAACCGAGATACGTATAGATTGTAGGTTCGAGAACCCGGGACACTGGATGTGGATCTCCCTGGTCATGAATTGGCTGTCTGCAAACCTTCTGGTGACGTGTTTCTCGATGAAGTCGAAGATGGGTTGGGAGTAGGTTTGGGAGGCACCGACGAGATGGATCGCAATGGCGACATTTGCTATGTCAATGAGCCAATAAGGATTGAAGAACCCAAAACCGGCGAGGAGGTGCCCGGTTGCATGTCACCGAATGCGCCATAGACTATGTAGCCACAAAGCAAGTAGAAGAGAGTCATGACGGCCAAACTGACCAACGTGGCCTTCTTCATCGTCTCGGACTCCGATGGGGGGGGGGTGGGGATTTAATTGTCTTGTTTACAATGCATCATACTAATCAGTTAATTGCAACAACCAAGGGTAGTCTTTCAAAAGTTTAGGGGTGTTTTTTTAACACAACTAGGTACGGGGTGTCGCTAAACTTTACCTGGATTTCAATGAGCATGATGGCAAATGAATAGGCAAAAGCTATGTCGCCAAGAGCCTCGAAGGTCCTCCATATCTTCTGGGTCTGAGTGACGGTGCCAATGCTTATTCCAGTGAGACTTCCTCTGAATTTGCCATTTTCTAGTTGAGATTTCAGAAAGAAGACAAGATATGAAGGCTAGTGTTAGGCAATCTTCTACTCAATCCATCTAGTTAAATTTGATCATCACATGACATGTTCATACACAAAGAATTGATCACGTGAAAAAGTGCTAGCAACCTGCTACTTTTGCGATGCCGAGGGAAACTCCAATGATCGAATAAGTGAACGACATGACAGCGGCCATGATGGAGAGCCACCATAGCCTGTCGAAGTACTGGATTTGGGATAGAACGATCTCGATGATCCCGAAGACAATCACATACTGATAGATACCTGTGTGGTAGGGATTTTTGTCACCTTCCTTGTGAAAGCAGTTTGATCGGTGAATTGCCCTGTTCAATTAAACATTTGGCAAAAACAAAATTAAAATGAAATTGCACATGCAATTAACGACTTTAGCAATCCGATTTTTTTTTTTTTTTTTTTTTTTTTCAGTATTTTACTTGACTTCCGATTATAATTAAATTCACCACTCACATCATGCTTATGGAGGCTGCAATGGTGAACCCAATGGCAACCCCAAAACAATTCAGGTACTGAATCAGTCCACATAACGTCTCTTTTTGCGAACTTGCCAATGTTAGAAAGAGAGAAGAAAAATGAGAATATTTAATTTATACAATGAAATGAAAAGGAGCATCTTTAGGTGAAAAGATTTGGTGGTTGGACCGAAATATTATCATTTTTTATATATATATTTTTTATGATCTATTACCAAGATGGGAAGTAGACAGCTGCCATGTAACTGTAGTTTCGCTTGCCTTTGATGGGGTCGCCAGTGCGGTAGCACGCAGCCAAGAGGGCAGAGGTGTAGTAAGTGACAAAGGCAAACATGAAAATCACCACCGGCATGATGATCCACCCAAGCTGCGCCATGGCCCATGGTAGAGACAGAATTCCAGATCCGATAACAGCTGTGATTATGTGAGCACTAGCCGTCCACACAGCCCCTGATTTGAAGCCAAAATAGGAAACCCAACTCTGGAATCAGTGAAAATTGCAGAAAAAGTAACCTCTCTTCTCAAGTACACAGGAAATTATACATCATAACAAGAAAAACTTATTTATTTTTTTTTTCATTACCGAATGCATGCAAATAATTTTGGTCAATTGACTCATACATCATAACGAAAAACTTAACTTTTCCTTTAAAAAAAAAAAAATCTCATTAACTTTTCCTTAAAAAAAAAAATTCATTTGCTTTAGCTCATTAAATAGAAGAAGGCAAAATGCAGAATTCAATGCAGCATGGTGAAGAAGAAGAACAAGAAGAAGAAGAGGAGATGAGCATAAGAAGAAGAAGGCTAGGGCTCAATTGTGCACCCTGCTCGAAAGAAGAAGAAGAACAAGAAGAAAGCCCTGACTTGAAATAAGAAGAAGAAGAGGAATCAGGCTCACTTGTGTGTCCCACTTGAAATAATAAGGAGAAGAAGAAGACCGTTTGAAATAAGAAGAAGAAGAGGAAGCAGGCTCACTTCTACGCCTATCTCGAAATAAGAAGAAGAAAAGAAGAAGAAGAAGAAGAAGAAGATGATGATGATGATGATGATGATGATGAAGAAGATGAAGAAGTGAAGAAGAAGAAGAAGCGGGCTCACCCAGCTCGAAATAAGAACAAGAATAAGAACAAGAACAAGAACAAGAACAAGAAGCGGGCTCACTTGTGTGCCTACTCAAAAGAAGAAGAAGAAGAAGAAGAAGAAGAATGTTGGAAGATATGATCTTGTAATCTATAATTGATAGAGAATTGTCTATTTTAGGATAGAAAAGATAGAAGAAAATAGGCAAATACTTGAATTCCTTTATTACTTTATCCTTTGCAAATTAAATACATGTAATATGTACAGAAATTCAATTTATGAAACTGAGGCTCATTTCCTCTAAAATTCTTCCCTACATTCTTACCCTACTCTCGTGACATGGTATCAGAGCATGCTTCGATTCTTTGATCCATTCACTCGCTTCCGCCTTGATCTCTTGATTGCCACTCATGGAACTCCATCTGCAAAATAGAGTTGCCACAGGAATCATCACTAAACAGGGAAAAAATTAGCTATCATGGCTAAAATATAGGAGCCTACCTCAACCTTTAGTAACCAACCTGCAACCCAGAATTCGCTAGAAGAGCAAGGGATCCAAGAATCATCTATTGTCATCCCTGCTACTCAACAACAATCCAATCAGACACAGGCCACCAACGTGCCATGGCAACAGTTCCCGGCTCAGTTCAACCTGGGGCAGCCCTTCATGGGCCATCCATTCCAGTGGATACCATATCCATGGTTCCAAACTCATCCCACACTGGAAGCTACCGGGGGCGCGTTGGGCTAATGGAGGTTCACCAACCGTTGAAGGGGCAAATCCTGCCATTAGACCAGAGCAGACGGGCAGATCAGCAAGGATCGGGACGGGAACAAATCCCTACCTGACCTTTTCCAATACAGGGCAACTGAATCAAGGTACCGGACCCGATGGTTCGGGAATAGGGGGAAATCATTACCCGAACCTCGGACCCGGATTTTTTCCGTATCAAATATTTGGTACCGGCGGTCGACCGAGCTCGGCGACCCACTCCATACGACAAACGCCGACGGACCAGAATTAAAACTCATCAATAGAGAATTAATCGGCGTCGACAAGTACTCGAGCTGGGCGAGCGAGTTCCGGCGCACGCTGGTAACCAAAGATGAAGAAGGCTTTCTGGATGGAACAATTCCGATCCCACCCGACGAGAGGATGGCACGACTGTGGAGAAAATGCAACCGACTTGTCAGGACCTGGATCGGAAACTGCATTTCATCCGAAGTCGTGGCCGCTCTCCCCCGACGAAGGATCCAAAGTAGATGTGGGAAAATATTAAAGAATGTTTGGAAAACTTGATCAAGTGAAGATTTTCACGTCAACACAGCAGATCTCGGAACTAAAACAGGGAAAATATGAGCATAGCACCCGTATATAACAAGCTCGCGGCTCTGTGGAACGAGCTTGAAGCAGCCGAGGAGAGATTTGAATGGCCGGAGCCCATTTTACAGCAATACAAAGCCATGCGAGAAAGGGAAAAGGCGATAAGGTTTCTGCTCATCCTCAACGAGGCTTACCTCTTATTCTGATCTCAAATCCTAACGATGGAACCCATGCCGAGCCTCAATTGAATCTACCAACTTGCCATCCAAGAGGAGAATCAACAAAAGACAGCAGATCTGAGGGTTCCCGGAGGAGACGGAGTCGCTCTGGCTGCAAGAGGGCAGATTCGATCGAAGAACAGAGGAGGAGAGTTAGGGTTCCTTGACGGAAACCCTAATTGCTCAAGGAACCCTAACAGCCTAGGGTTCAGCCCAGCTTTATATAGGTCGATCCGACAGCCATTATTCGTCCCTGCCATTGAGCAAATCGAACGGCCCACGATGACACAAACATATGGGCCGAATGGGCTGGGTGCAAATAATTCGAACGGGCTGGATGCTTCGCTCGAAATAGAAAATAATTTTGGGCCAACCTTGGCCTAAGTCCTCCAGCCCACAAATAAGCCCATTTCGGCTGGGAGAAATTTTATTCCTAAAGGCAAAGGTAAATTGTACTGTGAATATTGTAGACGTCCACATCATACAAAAGAAAATTGCTGGAAGCTACATGGGAAAGCAGGAGAAAAAGAAAAAGGGAAGTTCTCTTCAATTTTTTAGGTATCGGGACAACCATCAGCAACACAATCACTCATGATCAATATTAAGAGCTGATGGAAGCACTAAGGAAATTGGACACTTCTGATAGAACTGGGGATTTCACAAGTACATCTCATTGTCTGATGAATTCAATTTCCAGGAATACATGGATTATTGATTCAAAGCCGAGTGATCACATTGTTTGTGATAAGAATTCACTTTCCAATATTAAAAAATTATCCTCTTCCATATCAGTGCAGCTTCCAAATGGAAATTCCACACAAGTTGAAATGATTGGCACTGTAACTCTTAGTCCACTCATTGTGCTTAAAAATGTATTTTATGTTCTTGATTTTCACTCAATCTTGTGTCAATATCCCGAGTCTGTGAAGAAAATTCCTGTCGAGTCTTATTCAATTTTGATGAATGTTTGTTTCAGGCCCTTTCGATTGGGAAACTAATGGGTTTGGGTAGAGTATTCCAAGGACTATATTTCTGGATGGATGTTTCAAAGAGTCTTAATTTTCTTTCCCAATAAATTCTTATGTAATTTTGCTTTCAATAAAGAGACTCTCCTTACTCATCAAAGATTGGGTCAATCTACTTTATTCCCTTGTCCACAATGTCCCATTTGTCCATTAGCAAAGCAGACACGTCCCTCCTTTCATAATAGTACTTCTCAAGTCGATGAAATTTTTTCACTGATTCATGTCGATGTTTGGGGACCTTATCATACTTTGAATCATGATGGCTCTCGGTTATTCCTCACCATTGTGAATGACTTCTCACGAGCCACATGGACATTCTTAATGCAGTCAAAGAATCAAGTCCTCTCTCACATAAGGACCTTCCTTGCCATATCTAAAACTCAGTTTGGGAAATCCATTAAACGCATTTGCACTGATAATGGTAGAGAATTTTTTAATAGTGAATGCACGTCCTTTTTTACATTGAATGGGATTTTGCATGAGAGCTCCTGCACCTACACACCACAGCAGAATGGAGTCGTTGAGCGGAAACACCGCCATCTACTTGAAGTAGCATGTGCTCTCAAGTTCCAGGCATCTATACTTGACAAATTTTGCGGAGATTGTGTACTTATAGCTGCCTATCTGATTAATCGTATGCCATCACGCATTCTCAAAGGGAAGACTCCTTTCGAAATTTTGTATGGAAGGAAGCCGGATTTGAGTGATCTCAGGACTTTTGGATGTCTATGCTATGTAACTACAGTGGGGCACAGAGATTAAATGGGACCTCGTGCTCGCCAATGCATATTTATGGGATACCAAAATCTGAAATGAGGATATAGAGTATATGAGCCATCTACAGGAGAATTCCTCATCAGCATGGATGTGTTTTTTCATGAAGATATTTTCCCTTTCCAAGTCGCACATATTTCACCCGAAGATGAGAGGATGACTAATAAGCTATTTCTATCAGAAGATGATCTCTCTCCAGGGGGATCTTACATTGTCGTTCCTCCCCAAAGATTTCAAGAATGATGTGCTACACCGGATCCCATTTCCACTGAGGATATTTGGGAAACTTCACCAATTGAAGATGTTCGGGAAAACTCACCAATGGCAGATAGGGATCCTCCAATGGTAGCTCCTCCATAATCAAGTCACACTGACAAGACTTCCTTGACTCAGCATGAGGAACCTCGGTGATCTGGTCGGGTTAGTCGTCCACCAATCTAGACAAAAGATTTTGTCTGTACTTCTTCTAGGTCAAAAGGTACACGCTACCCTATCTCTTCCTACGTTTCATTTGGTAGACTATCATCGAAGCATTCATGTTGCATGAATAGTATTTCTGAGGAGCACGAGCCTTCTAGTTATAATGAGGCAAAAGATGATCCTCGTTGGCAGAAGGCCATCGAATCTGAATTGCATGCTTTTGTAGACAATCATACCTGGATATTGTATCATTGCTTGATCATCGCAAACCCATTTGATGTAAATGGGTATATAAGATAAAATACAGAGCAGATGGTTCTGTGGAAAGATACAAGGCCCGATTAGTGGCAAAAGGCTTTACACAGCGCAAGGGTTTCGACTATCATGAGACTTTTTCGCCTGTAGCAAAAGATGTCATAGTTCGTGCTTTCTTGTCTATTGCTACTTTTCGTGACTGGCCACTACACCAGATGGATGTCCATAATGCGTTCCTGCATGGTGACCTGGATGAAGAAATATACATGGAACTTCCACCAAGATTACGGAGACAAGGAGAGTCAAAGGTATGTCGTCTCCGCAAATCCCTTTATGGATTGAAATAGGCTTCTAGACAGTGGTATGTTAAGTTCACCAATGCACTTACAGCCGTTGGATTCAAACAATCCAAATATGATTATGCCTTATTCTCCTGGACGAAAGATATGTCATCCATCTACTTGATGATATATGTTGATGACATTCTCATCATGGGAAATGATGATTTTGCTATGAAGAAACTTAAGGAATATCTACATTTGAGTTTTCATATCAAAGACTTAGGGCCACCTAAGTATTTTCTCGGAATTGAGATAGCTTGTTAAGCTCAGGGAATCTCATTAAGTCAGCGGAAATTTGTGCTGGAGATAATATCAGAAGCAGGATTATCAGGCTATAAACCATCAGTTATTCCCATTGAGCAAAATGCCAGGCTGTAAACCATCAGTTATTCCCATTGAGCAAAATGCCAAGTTGACTTCCATCGGGTATGATACTGGCATATCCTCTCCTTTTGATGATCCACTGTTACAAGATCCCTCAGGATATTAGAGACTTGTAGGAAAATTGATATATCTCACCATGACCAGGCCGGACATTTGTTATGCAGTTCAAACTCTCAATCAATTTATGCATAGTCCGAAGCAATCTCATATGAATGCAGCCTTGAAGATTGTAAGATATTTGAAGAACTATCCAGGTCTGGGAATACTTCTTTCTCGAAATTGCAACATGGAAATGACTGCCTATTGCGATGCGGATTATGCAACATGCCCTATGAGCAGGAGGTCTATCACTGGTTTTTGCATCAAGTTTGGGGAATCATTACTCTCATGGAAGACAAAGAAGCAATCTACAGTATCTTTATCTTCAGCTGAAGCGGAATATCGATCCATGGTTAAGATAGTTTGTGAAATTGTGTGGTTAAGAGGTTTACTTATGGATCTTGGAGCTCCCGTCAAAGGACCGATTTTACTCTTCTGTGATAATGATTTAGCACTAAAGCTTGCAGCAAATCTTGTACTACATGAGAGGACGAAGCATACAGAGGTTGATTGTCATTTCACTCGAGAAAAGATCCAAGAAGGAATAATCGAGACGAGAGGAATCGGGACCTTGGAGCAACCCGCTAATATATTTACTAAGCCTCTTTGCCAAAGACAACACACATATTTTCTAAGCAAGCTAGGCATTTTAGACATATACAAGCCACCAGCTTGAAGGGGAGTGTTGGAAGATATGATCCTATAATCTGTAATTGATAGAGAATCATCTATTTTAGGATAGAAAAGATAGAAGAAAATAGGCAAATACTTGAATTCCTTTATTACTTTATCCTCTGTAAATTAAATACATGTAATATGTACAGAAATTCAATCAATGAAACTGAGGCTCATTTCCTCTAAAATTCTTCCCTATATTCTTACCCTACTCTTGTGACAAAGAAGAAGAAGAAGGCTCACTTGTGCACCCCTCTTGAAAAAAGGAGAGGAGCAGAAAAAGAAGAAGGGCTCATTTTTGCGCCTTGCTTGAAATCTGGGGCTCACTTGTAAGAAGAAAAAGGAGGAGGAGGAGGAGGAAGAAGAAGAGGAAAAGCATTCTTGTGCCAATTCATATACAACAAAATTTGAAGAAGAAGAAGATGATGATGAAGAAGAAGAAGAAGAAGAAGATGACGGTGATGATGAAGATGAAGAAGATGAGGAACAAGATGAAGAAGAAGATGAAGAAGAAGATGATGATGAGGATGATGATGAAGAAGATGAAGAAGATGACGATGATGATGAAGATGAAGATGAAGAGGAAGAAGAAGAAGAAGAAGAAGAAGAAGAAGAAGAAGAAGAAGAAGAAGAAGATGATGATGATGATGATGATGATGATGATGATGAAGATGATGATAATGAAGAAGAAGAAGAAGAAGCGGCGGGCTCACTTGTGTGCCCCTCTCGAAATAAGGAGGAGGAGGAGTAGAAGAAGAAGAATGGCTCACTTGTGCGCAGGAGGAGGAAGAGGAAAAGCATTCTTGAACAAGGCTTTGTTGCTCGAAAATACAAATTCATATACAACAAATTTGAAGAAGAAGAAGAAGAAGAAGAAGAAGAAGAAGAATGATGATGATGATGATGATGATGATGATGATGAAGGAGAAGATGACAATGATGATGAAGATGAAGAAGATGACAAAGAAGATGAAGAAGAATAATAATAAGATGATGAAGATGAAGAAGAAGATGATGAAGAATAAAGAAGAGGAAGATGATGATGATGATGATGATAAAGAAGATGAAGAAGAAGTAGAAAAAGATGATGAAGATGAAGAAGAAGATGACGAAGAAGAAGAGGAAGAAGAAGGAGGAGGAAGATGAAGAAGCTGAAGATGATGAAGAAGATGAAGTTGAAGAAGAAGAAGAAGAAGAAGTTGAAGAAGAAGAACAAGAAGCAGCAGTAGTGGGCTCACTTGTGTGCCCCTCTTGAAATAAGGAGGAGGAGGAGCAGAAGAAGAAGAAGGGCTCACTTGTGCACCTTGCTCGAAATCTAGGGCTCAATTGTAAGAAGAAAAAGGAGGAGGAGGAGGAGGAGGAGGAGGAGGAGGAAAAGCATTCTTGAACGAGGCTTTGTTGCTCGAAAATACCAATTCACATACAACAAAATTTGAAGAAGAAGAAGAAGAAGAAGAAGAAGAAGATGATGATGATGATGAAGAAGATGAAGATGAAGAAGATGACAACGATGATGAAGATGAAGAAGATGAAGAAGAAGAAGAATAAGATGATGATGATGATGAAAAAGATGAAGAAGAAGTAGAATAAGATAATGAAGATCAAGAAAAAGAAGAGGAAGAAGAAGAAGAAGATGATGATGATGATGATGATGATGAAGATAAAGAAGCTGAGGAAGATGATAGAGAAGATGAAACTGAAGAAGAAGAAGAGGCAGCAGCAGTAGACTCACTTGTGTGCCCCTCTTGAAATAAGGAGGGGAGGAGCAGAAGAAGAAGAAGGGCTCACTTGTGCGCCCTGCTCGAAATCTAGAGCTCAATTGTAAGAAGAAAAGTGGGGAGGAGGAGGAAGGAGGAGGAGGAGGTGGCATTCTTGATTAAGGTTTTGTTGCTCGAAAACGCCAATTCATATACAACAAAATTTGATCATGAAGATAAAAGAGATAAAGTGCTTGTGTCTTGCTTACCAGTTCGCCTGTGACAGCCATCATCATCTCGAGGCAGATCGGGCGAAACCTCGAAGTGGGAACCAACTCCGTTCGGAAGCATTTTCCTGTCGCCAATATCAAATGAACCCAGTTTAGTAGGTAGCTTAGAAGAAAGGGTGTCAGAACATAAGCTGTGAAGAGAGACCGAGTGGGTGATGTGCCTCGGGACAGTTCTGTCATCGCGTAGTCATGGCGACGACGGCACTGACCATAAGACAGAGACACATAGACGAAGAGGAAGGGACGGGGAGGGGGAGCTCGTTATATATAGCTGAGCTCAGGTGCAAAAAGGAGGGAGAGAACAAGAGACACAGAGGTAGGGGTGTGCAAAATACCCGGAATTTGCTCGGACCGCCCGGAACCGGATCGGAACCGCCCGGAATTGGCGGGTCTTGAGGGAACCGGTCTGGTTCCCGGCCCAATTATTGGAACCGGTGGGTACCGGTTCGGTTCCGGTTCCATGGGCGGATCCGCCCGCCCACCCACCCGGACCGGACCGAAGCCTTTTTAATATAAAAAAAAAATACTAAAAGAAACCCTACATTTCATCTCACTCTCTAGGGAACCTTTACCTTTGGTCAAATAAAATTTAACCATTTATGATTATTTACAAGTAGAAAATGGGAGAATTTTTTTTTTTGGTAAAGTAAAAATAGGAGAATGTTGCATTCCATCTGTTCGAGTTTTTTTTTTTTTTTTTTTTTTTCTACAAGATACATTTATAATTACAACAAATGAATCTTTGTTCCACGTACTTAAATTTGATTTTTCTTTCTTTGGTTTGCTTTAATGTCACGTAACACAGAGGTTGGTTTTGCTTCCCTTACTTCCTTTTTTCTGTCCCTCTTGCCTTCTTCTCACTGCGTCTGGATGATGAATGCGAAAGCGAAGAAGAAAAGATGGCGTGACGAAGGGAAGGGGAGGAGAGGTCGGTTATACACAACCTGAGCTAGTGCCAAAAGGACGAGAGCAAGAGAGAGAGGGGGGCCGAGGAGAGAGAAAGAGTGGCGTGCGAGCGCGACGTGCCGAGTTAGGAACGACTGCGGATAGGGGCAAGGGAGTGAGAGGGACATAGACGGCTCCCCTTCTGCTTAGGTGTCGGAATTCCATTTGAAAATGTTCGAGACTGATTTGCGAGCTCAAGTCCAGTGAGGCGGCTCTGTGGAGGACCGCCAATAAACAAACCCCAATTCTTTCACTAGGCATCTTGGATAGTGGATACACACACATCTGAACCAAACCAACTTGAAGGAGCTAGAAAGCAAATTTGTCTTGCTGACTTTTGCCTGAAAATGGTTTTAGTTTACTAAGGTATTATCTAACCTTCAGAAAATAATGTTATAAAATATGCAAATCGCAAAGCGCATACATTTAGTTTCCGTGATTTGGTGGAATGGAGGGCATCAAAGGTTGGACACGCATAAAGCAGACGATGATCCATTATAGGTACATGCGACATCGGATACAAAGCGGGCGTCGTGAAGGGCTGGAGACGACCGCATGGCCTCATTTTCACAAAGTGGGTGTCGGAAAGGAATTCGATGATCACATTGTTGGGCATATAAGTTCGACAGCATGACCTCATTTGTATAGGACAAGTCTCGCACGCATTCTCAGCTATGACATTTGAAACTGTCCAACTATGAAAACAATAATTTAGCGAACGGCCAAAACTTGGTGCCTTCACTTGCTTGGAAATTGAGAGTATCAAACTTTCGGAGTTTAGTGCCTTCACAATAATTACAGAAAGTATTAGTTAAGTGATCTACGTTCTCTTTTGATTTTGATCAGGACAATGTTCACATACATCTCCAAGCTCATGAGGACAAGACGAACTGCAGTTACATCTTCGTCATGAAGGAACATAACAAATCGCCCAAGACGGGGTTCAATTTAGGAAAGCTGTATGAATGTCAAACTCTTGGAAAGTGACCCGGAATCGACTGGTGGTCTTTGTAATGGGATGAGATTGAGAATCGTGCAATCAAAGAACCCTTGGATTATAGGATCTTACGTTTTGATCGGGTAAGAGTTCGAGAATAAATAAAAATGTTTACCAGATTTGATCAAAAAATTGCCTAGTTTATATTAGAAAGAAAAACATATTTAGGTGCGCGATATGGGTGAGTGAAACGTGTGCATCGACAATTCTGGATCAATAGGACAATTATAAAACTACTTTCCAATTTTCTTAGCCAGTACATATAGTACTCACACATATATAGTTTATTCATTAAAACATGCGCCAACCCCACTACTTTCTACTAATAATAGAAATAACAATTGAAATATCTTTTACATACGTTATTCTAGTTCCACGACAAAGTAACATGAGATGCTAATTATGGCATCAATGCCTATATTCAAACTTGCTTATGTCTAATGATATCTTGGCCACGGCAAAACCAGAGAGAAGGAGGTGATTGCCATGACATACCGCAGAATGGGAAACCACTTTGATTGACTTGTTACACATCACGTGTCGTTCCTATATAACGCATTTATTACATGAAAAAACATTTGCACGAGAGAGCCTATTTGAGTGAATTGTCGTGCCTTTAGATTAATATATGGGGAAAAGTATGAAAAAATTCATAAACTTATTATATCGATATTAATTTAGTCATTGATATTTTAATTAAACCAATTTAATTATAGAGCTTTTCACATTGTACCAATTCACTTTATCTGATCAATTTGATGTAGAATATGGGGGAAAAGTATTAATGTGTTGCGGCACTCACTAGCTCTAGTGAGGGTTGGACCCTCGCCAAATCTAGCGAGGACTCAACTCTCGTGGCTGGGATGGGAGTGACCCTCGCTGGGTTCGGAAAGCGACCCTTGCCTCCCTTGCCAAATCTGGTGAGGGCTGTGATGCCCTCGCCTACCCTTATCTGGGGCCTATTGTCGGCCATGACCAAGTACTTGCCACAAGCCAAGGGAAAGAGGAGGGAAAAAAAAAATTAAAAAATTAAAAATTTGTTGATGTCAACATCAACTGTGTCACGTAAGACAACCAATGTCTACATTGGTGAATTTCAGTTTAAATTAGTTGAATGGATAGAATTAGTACAAATGTGAACAGGTTTAGGATGAAATTGGTCATATTAAAATGTTTATGACTGAATTGGTATTAAAACAATATGTTTATGATTTTTTTGGTATTTTTCCCCAGTATATGGCTTAAGAACTAGAAAATATAGTGGCCTTTAAGGATGAATTTCTTATTCTTTACTTTGATGATACTAAAACTCTACCATACTCTTATAAAGATAATGAAGGCGCAGTTATTATTGTTCAACCGAATGGGTAAAATTGTTCTTTGTAATTTTGACCAATAATTATTTTTTCTTTCTGCGAAAGTAATCGTATTTCATTAGCTATATAAGAAAGATGTCTGATGAATTTGGGACTTCTTTCTTACTGTCCAACTCACGAACGCCTCAAGACTGAACCTTCCAGCTAAGCTACGTCCTATCTAACGTCTTCTCTCGAAATGTAGAGTATTTTCTACCTCTTGGTAGCCATGTTTTCCGAAACCCTAACCCCAATTACATCCACACCCTCCTCTCGACCTACTTTCAATATTAACCATATCCATGGTTGAATTTCTTTCGCCATTACCAGCCTTCACGATTGTCCATCTCTGCCAGCTTTGGATTACGGTCGTGGACCCAGAATTCAAGCAGAAGGCCATCTCCGCCTGGTTTGCTCTTTGCATGCCTTCACTCCTTTGTCTCTTGGATAATTTTGTGTGATACTGCCGTCTATAGCTAATTATGTGGTACCATGGACTATCTTCCCCATTAGATGCATATTATTGTTGGCACATTGAGGTGTCTTGCTGGTTTACAAGCTAGACTTCGAAGAATTTCTGTTTCTTTTGTCCTGTTTCTCTTCGCTGTGGGATGGATTCGAAAGACCAGGATGACTCTGCACGACTGGCTGCACTCTGTTCCAGATTGGCCGACTTAATACTGAGCAACAAATTGAAGTCTGGGACGCCCATGAAAAATATTAGCCCATATTTCATTTAAGTATACATTTGTCCTGAAAAATTGGAAGAATGTCGATTAACAATCTCACAGCTGGCTGTGGCCTCGAAACATCTCCAGTCCACAGGAGGGAAAATCATTAAAAGGTTATGATGACCTTTTAATGCTTTTTAAACCCATTGACTTCAGCGATTAAGGAAAGAAAGGATGCGGTGGGGATGCTTTTGAGGAAATGAAAGCTGGTAGAGAATAGGAAAGAAAAGGGATACGGGCAATGAAAGAATCAGTGTATTGGTGTTTATGCTACATTATTTCTTGTTTTAAAACAAGAAAGACTGCCCCATCAAAAATCGCACGCATCCATGAGCTTGAGCAAAAAGGAAATGAATTCTCTGCACAGCTCAAGGACAAAGAAAGAAATATCATTAAATATACTCTTGGCTTTGTTCATGGCAAGAAAGGGAAGAAATCAACAAACTTGCGAGCCGATGTTCAATTTGAAGAAATAAAATCAAAAGAGAATATTCAGCACGTATTCGACCGACTTGGATCCACCGTATTATAAATAGAGCAGTAAACTTTGAGATGTGGGGGTCCCCAAAAAATTTTCAAGAGTTACACACGGGAGGGAGAGAAAACGTGAGGGGGGTCTTTCTTTTCAAAAAAAGAACACAAAAAAAGTGTTCGTCTGGTTTCATTGAAAAAAAAGTGTTTGTGAGGTTTCATGGGGAGGTTTCTTTGAAAGAAAATAAGAAAGAGGTGGCGAATTTGCAGAGTGCTTGCGAGTGACACGGCTTAAAAGGAAAGGAGAGAACGGAGGAAAATGTCTTGGGAGATGGAGAGTCGAGGCTGAGGTCCCTCATGACCCTACCTTTCGCCTACCGTTGAGCACCACCATAGCTGCTACCTCGTGATTTCGTCCCACGACGCCGCTATATTGCTCATGTGAAGCCCACATCTTGCGGGTTCCTCGTTACTTGTCACAATTTTGATGCCAATGCTGCTCCTCGCCTACGCCTGCCCCTCCGAGACGACTATTGCTTCCCGATGAGTTTTCGCTCCACCCTTCATCCGAATCAGTCCATCAACATGGAGGTTGATTTTTCTTTTTGTGTGCAGGTTTTTGATCTATTGACGAGGCCACACATTGAATATACGGCCGCATAAGAAGGGTTCTATTTTCGGGGCTTTTCTCTCAGCTTTTAGTGCCCATGACCCACGACGGTGCTAGCCACTCACTGCTGTCCTACGAAGCTAAGAGGTTGCTGCCTCACTGAAGACTATCGAGCAGCTTCTGTCGCAACCGCCCATGAGTCATACGTGAAGATATGGAGAGAGAACGTGCATTGTGGTGTTCTTATTCTGCAAGTTGTCTTCAACGATGCACCCTCATGGTCAAAGTTTGACAATCAAAGAGAAGAAAAGCCAGCGACCTGAGGGTGCTTAAAAAAAAAAGAGGAATTGGCTGGAAGGAAAATCATTTGCGTTGGTCATCGGAGGTGGCCGCGACCTCGGATCTGACCGCCGTTTGTCGCCTTTCACCGTTCCAAATTCTGCCCAGCGTCAAAAGCGTTGCGGGAACAACACACGAATAGCTAAAGGACGAGCCTCAGTCCAATCACGTCGCCGTCCAGTCGTTTGTTCCTTATTTGCAGGTTTCTAGTGATCCCCAGTGCTTCTTAATCCTTGCTGTGCCGAGTATATTAACTGTCCAAGCCGCACCTGGCGCTGCCTTGAAGTCCACGGTCAAAAGGAGTCGCTAGATTTCGGTCAAATGAGTCCAAGGGGCAGACCGTGAAGCGCTTGGATATGTGGCGGTGATTATAGATCTTGAGGGGAAGAATGGACAAAACAATACCACGCTTCCCAATCGCGGGTTTCCTCTCTGTTGATTACTAGCTCGTAAGAAAGCCCATCGGCAAGCCTTCTCTAACGGTTGGCCAATCGCGTAGCGAGTAGCCGTAGCCGTTTGAGGATCGGGATTTGGGAGCTAATATTCCAATAGGTATAAATTTTGTCTATTTTGATATTGAACATTCCTTTCCTTGTTTGATATATTCATCGGTGCACATAATGGAAATTCTCGATATGCCATGATATTCGCAACTCGAGTAGCCTTCTAAATTAGGAAATCTTCCTAATTTCGTAATGTACATATGATTGACGGTCCGATTTCACGCTCGAAATACGACCAGCAATCGTACGAAAAAATCATCAATCCGCTCTCACGCTCGAGAGACGATTCGTGATTCTATTTAAAATTGGCCAATCCGATCTCATGCGCGAGATACGATTCGTCAATTTCTTTCCTAAAATTAAATGGACGTGGATGATGTCTTGCTTGATTTGGTGCCATGTTGTTCTTGATGCCTTATTTGTTTGCTCCCGTAAAAGAAAAAATGTTTGTGTTAGATTAGATGCATGTTAGGATATTACCTGTTTTAGGTTATTTTGCATGTATAGAATAGGAAATTTATTTATTCGGAATTTCTTAAATAAAAAATACCAAAAACATAAATTTAGGATGTTAGACTTTCGTCTCATTGATTTAAATTGCATGTTAATTATTTGCCAGTTTAAATTTCAATTTTATAAAAAAAAACATAAAATATATCATGCATATGTCATGTAGAATTTAGGGCATTCTGTGCATGTCATATAGAATTAGGTTCATACAATGCACGTCATTGCATATTATAACAGATTGCATGCTTATTAGGAAAATAAAAATCATGTGCACGTCATATAGAATTAGGTTCATACAATGCACGTCATTTAGTGATTTTTGTTAGGTTCATTTAATTAGAAATTGCCGGTCATTAGAATTAGGTCACTAGATTAATTTAGATTGCATATTTAAGTGTTGCATTTCTTTAATTTCGAATCTCATGGAAAAGACAAAAAATTATTTGTTTTAGAATAAATCCATCTCACGCTTCAGGATCATGCTTATTTGTGTCATATTGCTTAGGTCATATAGCTAAGTCAAGTCGCCATGTCATATTAGATTATTAGCATGCATTGCATATAGAATAAGTTTTCATTAAATAAAGTGAAAACAAAAAAAGAGAAATTGCGTGTTAATTAGAAATCATATCTAGGGTTAATGATGTGAATTCTGATCTAACAATGCAGATGCTTTCGTTACTATAAGGTAAGTCCTGCAATTTATTTGCTGCTTTACTTGTCAATAAACTTCCAAGCTTTCCAGAGTACTTTGAAAAGGGTTTAGCGGAGTGAAGAAGTTGATATCTCCCAAAGAGAAGCAAGCCTATATGAAGCAAAATTCCATTCACATGCCGACAAAGAAAGAGTCCTAGATGGCGGACCTTGCTTTTTTCAAGCCACCTAGTTATCTTTAAGCCATGGAAGCCCAACACCCCCTTACATTGTTATGATTTCTCTAGCTGTGCTTTCTGGTACAAGTCTTTGGATTGCCGTTGGAATGGACTTTAGAAAAA
The DNA here is from genome assembly GCA_014182555.1 of Eucalyptus erythrocorys. Lineage (NCBI taxonomy): Eukaryota > Viridiplantae > Streptophyta > Magnoliopsida > Myrtales > Myrtaceae > Eucalyptus > Eucalyptus erythrocorys. Next base: position 51,298,062 of record CM024602.1, read on the forward strand.
ATGATCAGCAAGGCGATGCAAGACATAGGTCGGGTAGTTGAAGTCGGAGTTGACACTTAAGAGGGGCAACATTAAGGGCCGATTGAGTGAGGGTCGAGCTAAATTTGCAGGAGCCCTTAAGGGCAAGAAAATTGGTCCGAATTGTTGGAAAAACACTATGGCTTGACTTCCGCGATGAACGACTATCCCATTTTTGTTACTCTTGTGGCAAATTGGGATATTATGCTATGTATTGCAAGGACTTCCCCTTTGATGAGGCTAAATAAGAAGGACGGGACAAAATGGCCTATGGCCAATGGCTTAGAGCTAAAGTAAAAGAATACAGCCCTTATTAGCAAACTTTTTACTCAACACAAGACAAATTGCAGCAGTCAGAAGAAAGCATACCTGAAACGCTCCCTCACTACTTTCGAAGGTCCCTTTACTACCCCCACCAAGTCATACTGAAGCAACGAACTTATCCAGACCAGTAACTACAATAGATCAACAAGCAATAGTCCCTGACCAGCAGCATCGTCAGGAGGTACTTATGCAAGGGATTGCTCTCCACACATCGCTCATTCCTGTAGTAGCTAAAATGAAGGGTATCCAGTCCCCATCTACAGATATTCAGCAACACAAGAAATTGAAAAGTTCAAGATTGACACCAAAGGTGGGTGTTGCCAAAAAACAAAAATGGTACACTCCCTATGAAACCAAGGGCTTGCTCTTGGAGAACCTGGATGACACAAACCTTATGGAAACACATGTGTTTGAAGCAGGGGAAGCTAGAAATTGGGCTATGGTGGCTGGCCCTCAACAGCCACCAACCCACAAATGAAGCTGATATGTTGGAACTGTCAGGGTTTGGGCAATCCCCTGATAGTTCAAGCTTTCAAGGCCATGACGGCCAAGGAAAAGCCCAATATTGTTTTCTTGATGGAAACAAAGAACAATGATGTAAAGCTTCAACGTATTCAGTGCCGCTTACAATTCAATAACTATCATATAATCAACCCTATCGGTCTGGCGAGAGGTATGACAGTTTTCTAGAACAATCAGGTGTCCTTAAATGTGGTTCATTCAACGCGGGATTATTTTGACATGACTTATAGGGATGTGCAGGAAGATCAAACTGTGTGTCTAACTTGTATTCATGCTCCTTTTGTGTACCATAATAGACAAATTCTGTGGGATGAACTTAGAGAGATAAGCTCTACTAACACTTTACCTTGGGTATGTGTGGGTGACTTTAATGAAATACTCTATCCATAGGAAAAGGTAGGAAAAAGATAGGCAGATCCTTTTCGAATGCTTTCCTTTCGAGCGGTCCTAAATGATTGTGCCCTAGTGGAATTAGAAAGCAAAGGCTGTGAGTTTACTTGGATGAACAACCGAGAGGGAGATGAGTTGGTGAAGAAACGTTTGGATAGGGTGATGTGCATAATGGATTGGCAATTATTGTTTTCTGAAGCTTGAGGTCTTTGCGATGCCTGTTGTGGGGTCTGACCACAACCCCTTAATTATCAACACTTTAGCACCCTATAGAAGACGTAGGAAGGCTTTTATTTTTGAAGCTTATTGGAATGAAGATGAAGAATGCCGAGAAATTATTTTCGCAGCATGGAACTCAGTGCGGGTTGAAGGTTCTGGGCTACTTCCAAAGATAAAGAATGTTTCCGAAGCCTTGACTAAGTGGAGCCGATCAAAATTTTCGAGGGGCAACATGAAAGTAACCATCTTATAGCAACGACTTCAACATATTATAAACCAGCAACATTGTCACTATAATATAGTGGAAGCAACTTAGCTCAGAGAAGAAATAAGGTGGACTTGGCAACAAGAAGAGCAATATTGGGCTATGTGATCCAAGATTCAATGGTTAAGGTGGGCAATAAGAATACGAAATTTTTTCATGCAACCACTCTTCAAAGAAGGCAAAGAAATCAAATTAGCATGTTGCAAGATGACCACTAGCAATCAATTCGTGATCCTAAGACCTTACAAGATATGGCATCCAATTTCTTTTCAGGTTTATACACGATGGTGGGACATCGGGATTATGTACCCATTCTTGATCAATGCCCACGGGTTGTTACCAAAGAAATGAATGACAAGTTGCTGGAATTGGTTACATTAGAGGAGATTCGCCAGGCTACCTTTCAGTTGGGAACTACTAAGGCACCGGGCTTGATGGTTCCAATGGCTTATTTTTATCAAACTCATTGGGAAGTTATTAAAGAAGATATTCTTCTCCTTGTACAAAATTTCTTTCGGTCAGGAAGCATGCCTACTAACTTGAACCGGACCATTATGGCTTTGATTCCCAAGACACCTCACTTAGAGAGACTGGATCAATACAGACCAATTAGTCTATGCAACTTTGCATATAAAGTCATCTCAAAGCTAATTGCTAACCGCCTAAAACCTTGGTTACCTAATCTGATTTCTATGGAACAGTTGGCTTTTGTGAGTGGAAGATAGATTCAAGACAATATTTTAATCATTCAAGAAGTTCTTCATCAATTTAAGATCCAAAGGCGGACAAGAAAATTCAATGCAACCCTCAAGACCAATGTGCAAAAGGCATACAACAGAGTTGAATGGGATTTCCTAAGCGACTATGTGACATCCAGATTTTCGGGTCTTAATTTTGACTGGATAAATAGGGCCGTGTTCATTCAATTGGAGCCGGGGGTTGTGAAATTGAGGAATATGAGGGATTCTTGGATGAAGAAAATAATCAATTTGATAAGCGAGATATCAATTGATTTTATGGGAGTCAATGTAATTTGAATCAAGAGGGATTAAGGTTCGCCTTTGGTCGTGCTTTTAGGATTTAAATTGGTTCTATGGACGAGCCAAGATGTGAATTAAAGTATGGCGACATTGGATAAATTTTATGGACTTCAATTGGACTTAATTGAAAGAAGGATTGAAGAATTGAGATGTGCAAGATTTGGACCCCGGCGGAAAGATTAATTGGACCTATTGAAGAGGTTGTGGGGGTAGTGGACCATGACATCATCGGTGATGTCATGGTGGGCCACCCTAGATGGATTAAAGAAAAAGGAAAAGAAAAAGGAAAAGGAAGAGAGAGAGAACAAGTCTTCATCTTCAACCTTGAGAAGAGAGAGAAAGGGGGAGAGGAGGAGCACGATCGGATGAGCAGGCCGCCGACCGCCCCTTCGCCGCCGCACGCTCGCTCGCCGGAGAGCTCCGCCGTCGCCAGCCGGTCGCCCGCCGCGTCGCCACTCGCCAGCTCGCAGCTCAGCCGCACACGTCGTTTCCCTCAGCTCGCTGCAGCTTCCCCGCCCATCTCAGCCAGCCCGCGTCGTCGTCCTCAGCCATCCGCTGTCCATCGGAGCTCGTCGCCGTTGTCCGCGCGCCTCCAGCTTCCCACCACCGTCCGCTCCTCCCTCTTCGGCCGCAACACAAAGAAGAACCGTGAAGAAAGAAAATGGGTTTTTCAGCCCCTTCGAGGGTCGTTTTGGCCTCTTTCCCGGCCCCTGACGCGAGATCTCCTTTGGGGAAAGTCGATCCCGGTGTCGCCCTCTTCGATTTGAGCTAAGCGGCGTCCAAATCCGTGAGTTTATCTCACTAATCCTTGATTAGACGGTTAATTATGCCATAAGTATATTTAGTTTAAATTAAGCATGTTTAGGTGGATAGATTAGATTATTTTATTATAAGTTGGATTAGTAAATTAGTTTAAACTTAATTGGGTTTAATTAAAGTTAAAAGGGGTTAATTAAAGTTAAATGATGATGTGACATAATTGGAATTTAATTTAGATTTATTTAATTATTCGAAATTCGGCTGATTTAAAATAATATTAAGATATTCCGAAATTAATTAAATATTATTATTTATAAAAAAATGGAAAAATTTATTTTAGCCCCTATGCTCAAAATTTCGTGCCAATCGTTGCTGCGATGTTAGAATTTAAATTTGATGCTTGATTTGTGGCGAATTGAGTGTGATTGCGTTAATTAGGGGTTATGTGTAGAAATGTTAAGTGTGGAGATTGAGGGGGATTTGGCCGTGATTGACCGACTATTAGAGGCCGTGCCTATTGGGGCCGTGATTAACCACCTTTTCGAAGGTCGTGCCGAGTGGGGCCGTGATGCCACTAGTTGTTTAACCACCTTTTCGAAGGTCGTGCCGAGTAGGGCCGTGATGCCACTAGTTGTTTAACCACCTTTTTGAAGGTCGTGCCATGTGGGGCCGTGATTACCACCGATGGTTGAGTCTACCCATAGGGTCGTGGTTGGGAGCATTGATTGGTTTGTAGAATGACATGTAATCGGCCGAGCCGATTGATCGCTGAGACGATCCAAGTGGTTGATTGGTTGATGATGTGATTGTGCCTTGCTTATTTAATTGTCACATTTGCACGTGATTAAATGATATGAACTGTACTAACCTGCAGGCGTGGACTATTGCGAGGTTAAGTCTTCTTGATGTGTGGCTAGGTCATGCTGGGGTGTATTTTCTTTCTAATAGGGGCTTAGGAGGGGTGAACTTGCTGAGACAATGTCTCACCCCGTTGTGGGAAAAATATTTCAGGGCCTTAGATGACGATTCCAAAGTGGAGTAAGGTGGATTGTCGGTGCAAAAGGCAAGGAGTCGCAGAGCCAAAAGATGAAGGATCGACGATCAAATCCGATTAGTAGTCTTAGGACTGTTCTTTCTTTTTTGTGGTCCGATCCCTAGTGTGTAGACTCCGACTCATTTTGGTTGTCTGTAATCCTGGTTTGATTTTATGTTAAGCATGTTGGCTTGTATTAAATTGATTTTTGTTTCTGCTGTCCTATCCCGCTTTTAGATTGTCAGGGGTTTCATAATACGTTCCGCATGTGCATAATAAAATTTAATTGGGTCGGCGACACTACCTGGGAACGTCGCAATTCCACGACCATGGCGGGTTGTTCACGTGTCTCGGGGTTCGGGGTGTGACAGACTATCTTTTCAAAATGGGATTCCATCCAAGGTGGGTACAATGGGTAATGCAATGCATTACCACAACATCTTATAGTGTAAGATTTAACGAAGAGCAACTTCCTTTTTTCTAGCCAACTCGTGGCCTCAGACAAGGTGACCCTTTATCTCACATCTTTATTCTATTAGCAAATGTTTTGTTAACTCTGATCAATCAAGCAGTCAATATGGGACACATTAAGAATATCATGTTAAATAGATGGTGTCCTACCCTGTCCCATTTGTTTTTCGTTGACGATGCAATATTCTTCCTAGATCGTAACATTCAGGAATGCCAGAACCTTGCTAATATTTTAAATCAGTATTGCATGGCCACGGGACAGGCTTTGAACTGCAACAAATCTAGACTGATTTTTAGCAAGCTTTGTCCTTTAAGATTGCAGGAAAATATGTCAAGAGAGTTCAGAATATCTGTGCTACAAAGGTATGGTAAATATTTGGGAATACCATCTGACTGGGGTCGTTCCAAAAAGGAGATGTTTTCTTAGATTTTAGGAAGCATTCATGCAAAACTGGAGGGATGGAAAGAAAAGTTAATTTTAAAAGGAGGTAAGGAAATTCTTATCAAGTATGTGATTCAGGCACTTCCACATTACGCCATGTCGATCTTTAAGCTTCCTTTGTCTCTTTGTAAAACTATAGAAAAGAGTATTGCTAGATTTTGGTGGAGAAATGATTAGAACAGAGCGGCGATACATTGGCAGAAATAAGATATTCTTAAAAGCAGCAAGGACAACGACGGCGTAGGATTCCATGATCTTATCGAATTTAACAGAGCCATGCTTGGAAAGCAAGCATGGCGATTACTACAATAGCCTCAAGCATTATGGAGTCAGATATTTAAGGGTATGTATTATCATTATAAAGAATTCCAATTAGCGGAAAAAGAAACTCGACCATCATGGGGTTGGCAGAGTATTCTAATGGGCCAAGATGCTATTTTACCACATATTAGATGGTCAGTGGGTAATGGAAGAAAAATCAGAATCCAAGAGGATCGGTGGTTACCAAGAGGAATTCTTGGTGGACTTGCGACAAGAGAGGAACCGCAACTGGTGGCTGATCTAAAATATCCAATCCACAACAGATGGAACACATCTCTGCTCCACAATTTTCTAGATGACCAGATTATACAAGAGATTCTAACCATTCCAATTAGACCTCTCTATGCCGAAGATCAATTAGTCTGGATAGCCACAAAGGATGGCCGACATACAGTGAAGAGCAGTTATCATGCTTTAACTAATATCACAAGCAACCACAACAATCACAAAGCATCAACCTCTTACCAGAATCCTAGGATTCTATGGAGAAAAATCTAGGCAATGCGAACAGCACCTAAAATACAAACTTTTTTTGGTCGATCTATCAAAATGCACTAGCTTCCAGAGCCAATTTGTTTCAGAGACATATCATCACTAATCCATTATGCAAGCTTTGTCAACAAAAAACTCTAGGAACCCTAGAGCATCTATTCCTATTTTATTCATGGACAAGAGATATATGGGCTCACCCACAGATCAACATTGACTTATAGCCTCATGCGATCCATCGATTAGACGCATGGTTAACAACAAAAGTTGAATTGACAAACAACTCACCTGCGGAATAGCTTCATCTTCCGCAACCATCATCTGGACTCATCCCTAGTAATGGAGGCTGCAATGACATAGACACGACTTTATTAGATATGTGCTCTTACCCTTTCGAGAAAAGCTACTGCAACTCCGAACCTTGCACAGCTTTGGAGACCACCTGACCCGGGCACCTTAAAATGCAATATTGACGCTGCATATCAGCTAGGTAGTACAAAAGGATCGATGGCTTCTATTTGTAGAGATCATCACGGTCGACTCACCGAGATCTATTACAGAAGATTTCCAGCCGCATGAGCTCTAGCAATGGAAATCCAGGCCCTCACCTTCACGCTCCAGCATCTACTGCGGCAAGGTATCCATCAGGCACATATCATGATCGAATCCGACTGCAGCACCGTCATCGATGCCGTCGCAGGTGGGAGATCCCACCGTGGGAAACCTGTGCTTTGCTCGTGGAGGCTGTCGCTTTGATTCCTCTTTTCCCTAATTTGACTATGCAGCTCTGTAGGCGTGAGTCGAATGCTGTTGCCAACTAGGCCGCAAAGGCCCAGTGTTTAGAAACTCCGGCCCAAAATTGGAACATTTTCCCACCCTACCTCTTGCTCGACCTTGTTTATGCAAATGCCTTAGCGTCAGGTTATAAGCTTCCAACTATATGTATACAATGTTTTCTTTCAACCAAAAAAAAAAAAAAAAAAAAAAAACTCACCAACGCCTCCTTATAACATCAAGTGACTACCCATTGATCTATTCCCTTTGATTCGTTCAAATGAACACTCTTGAAACCAATCCTAAATCTAACTCTCTAGCCATGATATTTTACCATGATGAACTTGTGGTGAGACGGTCAACGGGACAAAGGCGATGGGATCGATGGACAAGTCATCGGCATTCCTCTTGATTTCTTTATTGGGAGAATTATCAAAAAAGTTCTATACCTATTGCAATTGTGCCAATTCAATCATAAAACTTTTTTTTTTGGGCCAATTTAGTCCTAAATCTTTTACAATTGTGTTAATTCTGTCCATCCGAACAAAATTAGCCGGCCGGTACTGACTTGGATGCCGGCTGGGACAGCTAACGACGCGAACGCCGACGTGGAAATTTTTTAATATATATATTTTATTTTTTTTTTTTAGAATTTTTTATTTTTTTTGAACTTTTTTTTTTTTTTTTTTTCCCCCACCTTATCCTTCCTCCCGGTCATTGGCGAAGGCAAGCCTCGCCCGTGATGGCGAGGCCGCCGTCCGCTAGCCACGATAGGTCAACCCTTGCCTTGGCTGCGCGAGGGCGAACATCGCCCAACCGACGCCCTCGCCCAGCCAAGGTGAGGGTCGACCTCACCGTTGGCCAGCGAGGCTGCCATTGCCAGATCTGGCAACGGCGGCCTTGCCGTCGCTCGGTGAGGTTGGCCTTTGCCAGTGGCTGGTGGGGGTGAGCCTCGCCAGTGGCCAGGGAGGTTGACCTTGCCGGCCCTCGCCTTTGGCCGGCCAAAGGTGAGGAGAAGATGGGAAAAAAAATTAAAAAATTAAAAATTGCCACATTAGCGTTCGCCAGCAAGCTGTCCTCGCTTGGCGTCCATGTCAGCATCGATCAGTCAATTTTGGCAAGATGGACTGAATTGGCACAAATGTAAAAGGTTTAGGACTAAATTGTCCAAAAAAAGGTTTAAGAGTGAATTGACACAATTACAATAGGTTTATGACTTTGTTGATAATTCTCCCTTTCTTTATTCGTCTTCCTTCTCTGACAGCAACCCCTTCCAGCATTTAACCAATACAAGGTAAGCACCCGCATCATGGAAAAGGGGAGATAACCGAGAAATATATGCTGAGGACGTAGAAAATACAATGAACACAGAGCCTAGATTGGGGGTTGGGCGCGGGGGAGATGGACACAATAGAATAGGCAAACTAAAATTTTCATTCGTAGGAAAGCGGAAAATAATATTGAACCAGGAAGTTTCTCATCAATCGCATTGACCACGTGAATAATGCTATCCTTTCTTCCCTCTGAAACTTCTTCATCCTTAGAACAACAGACCTCACCGCCGAGTCAAACCCCTCATCAGCGGTCATCTATATTTTATCAGCATTCGGTTCGGCTATTCTTTGTCCGTGTTTTCTTTTGAAAAGACCGTCCCGTCTGTCAATTGTATTGGTTGAAAGAGAAGTCAAAAATTACATGCCAACCAAGATTCAATCTATACGTCCACATCACCGACACTAGCAGCGTGTTGAGCAAGATTTTCTGGAATTCAAATCAATTGTAGGTCTTTATCGTGGTTCTCTTGGGACTCCTATCGGAACATCCACCGTGGCAGCGGTGATGGTGCTAGTAATGCAGTGCAAGTGTATAGCTAGCCCGAAGCGAATGAGTCCATATGATTTATACAAACTTCGTAGTAATTTTACAATGTATTGTATAGTGTTTCATCTAATTTTTTCTTTTCATCCCCCATTCTGACGATCTTGTGTTTCTTTTCCTTTTTCCATCTCGTTTCCTAATCTAACTGTTCGTGTCTTCTATCGAGAAGGTTGATTCCCTTTATAGGGAGAGTACTCAATATGCGCATATGGACGGTTTTGCATCAAGCAAAGGTACAAAACGGAACTTGCCAAGTTAGCCAATTAGTGTACCTTCTATTGCCGACCATTCTAAAATTGTCATTACTTGGTATTGCAACAATCTAAGTAGGCTAGGGAAGCTTACATTGGATGCATGCTTGCGATACTTGCTTATGTAAGGTTTAATTACATCTTTAAACCTTGGGAAAACATATTGATACGGCAAAGTCCTCATGGAGTGCGATATAAATTTGTAAAAGTTGCGTCAAATCTCAAAATATTTGAAGGTCTATCTATCTTTGACCATTAGTCCCTGCTCATTTCGTTAATGGCATTGTGTCAAAGTATTTATATCAAATGCCCATTCGAGGAAATTTAACTCGAAGGGCACATGGCACTAGGACAAAGTGAGACCGGATTTATGTGTGACCCATCGGATTCATATTTGATCTGGAAGACATTAATTCCTCTCGACTTGTTTCGTTGAAGAAGTCAAGTGGACTTTTGGGACAAGGTGTTAACGTCATTAGTCGTTGACTATTTGACTGACCTGCCGTCCCCCTCCATGGCGGTGTGAAGTGGACGCGCACAAATTCACAATGGGATTGGGAAAGGGGTTATTATTACCCAGGGGAACCACGACAACTCAGCAAAAATGAAAAAAAACAAACGCAGGCAAAGAAGCCGCCCTTTGACATTTCTCTTCATCCCTTTGGTAGGTTAGAGCACCATTTCATCACCTCCGAAAAAGACAAATCGGATATTTTATGAACTTTTATATATCTATTTCGATGGACAGGAGTGCCAAATTTCCAATTGCATCCTTTCTTGCTCTAAAGTGTCAAAAAAAATTATTTTCAGTTAAGTACGCATTTTGTTCTATTTCTTTCTTACATACTACACATCGAGCCCTTAGATCATTTAAGCTGATTCGATTGATGCAATCTAATTGATTTATAATTGGTTAATTGCCCTTTTCACGAACGTGGCGTGAATGATTGGACATAGAAGAGCTAGTCTTTGTTTCTTTTTTTTTTTTTTTTTTCCATTTTATGCTTCCTACAAAAATGAATAGAGAGAATAACATGAACTTGCACATTGGTGATGATGCTCCTTTAGACCGGTTTTTGGCCAGAAAATATTACTTTCTTCCATAGTCAAAGCATTTATTGATACTTGGCGAGATATAATTAGCATTCCCTCCCGTGTACTTGCTGGGTTGAGAAGGTGAATAGTGTGTCACGTGAAGTGAGAGTCAAAAGAGAAGAGAATATTAGATTTTTCTTATTTTCTCCATTTATTATTTTTATTATTTTTATTTTACATTTTGACAAATCATTTATTGAATATTTGTAAAATTGATCATGTGAGTATAGAAATAAAGTGTTGGAATTTTGAACTCGCATGTCGAAGAGTGTCGGGAGAGTTGATGAGGTTTCAAATTTTTCGACACTAGTTGATCAAGTGTCAGACTCATGTTTGAGTATTTGACAAGACACAACATGAAGGCCCTTGGAGAGTGTCAATGCTTTTTAAGTTTTCATTATGTAGTAAAACCTCCATTTTCATTTGTGTTGCTAATTTTAAGGCTCCGGTCATTTTGAGGAAAATATCGTGTCGGGAAGCCATTTTCTAGGGAAATGACAATCTTTTCAGTGTTCAGTTGAAACTTAAAAATAAATTAAAATATATTTTTTGCTATTTGACAAGGAAAATCTTTTTCTCCATGCACTCCTTTTCAGTATTTTTATTATTATTTTATGTCGATTTTTTTCCTCTTTTTCTTTTTTTCTTCTTCTTCCTTGGCCGAAATTTGGCGAGGTCGAGCCTCAATGGCCTATGGCAAGGCTCAAGGTCGCCTATGACCGGTCGCCGAGGAAGAAGAAAAAGAAAAAGAAAAAAGTAAAAAATGTTAAAAAAAACTTGTTTTAAAAAAAAAAATAAAAAGAAAAAGGAAAAAAGGAAAATGTGTTTGGTGAAACAAAGTGAGATGAAAGAAATATGGAAAGTGTTTTCCTCTATTTAAAAAATAGAAAACATTTCCCCTGTTTTAGAATTTTTTTCTTTTGTTAACGGAATATGTTTTCCCTAACCAACTCATTTGCCGTGAACCAAACGCCGGAAAATTGAAAAAAAAAGCGTTTTCCTAAAAATTATTTTTCATGAAAAGAATGAAGCAAACTCTCAAAGACACAAATTATATATTTATTTACGTGTAAAAATTTATATATTGCAAGGTTTTAGGTGCTTTAAATTAAACAAATGGTACAACCTGTTAACCGTGAGATTTTGACATAAGAAAGTCTTGAACTTTTTGATTTGTTTCAATATGATCCTTGAAATATTTTCGGTGAGCATTCATTTTAGTCCCTACTCGAGTCAAAAAGACCAAAACAAGTTCATTTTCTATGTGAGGGAAATCTCAAATTATTTTTTGCGTAAAAAAGAGGGCGAGAAGCACTTTAATTTAATAAAAAAATATTAAAAAGTCTACGTCTAAAGGTTTGAAAAGCCATCCCAATCAAAGAAGGGAGGAGAGTTGAGAAAGTTAAAGCTAGTTTGCAAGTCAGTCAAGCTCCAAGATTACTTTTTCAGCATTTCAAACCCCAAGCTAGCTTCCTACCCACTATGATCCCCTTTTTCAATCTATAGAGCTCAATTTGCAAGGCAATTTACGTACTTTTTCCCACCTTTGCTAAGATATATCTTGCTTTCATTATGTAGTGACACCTCAATTCTGAGCACGACACAATGGAGTTCCTTTAATACACATGATCTTAAAATCACCACTAAATAAAAACGATGAGCGTCCTAAGGGTGGTGGTTGAATTGCAAAGAGAAGTCTAAATTCAATATCCTTGCACAAGCATCAGCGAGTCGAGGAAACTAATCTGCCATCTCGCTCATCACTGTCTCAAAGCTTCGAACTCAGTAGTGTTGCCAGAGTTAAACACGCCGTCATGCTTGCATAATAATTTACAAACAAATTAAGAGAAACAAGCTTAGTCTCACACCAAAGAAAGACAAAGTCAAAAAGGTCTATTAGCTGTCTTAAGTTAACAATTCTCTAATTAAAATTAAGTATCTCATGTTACAAAATAGGTGTTTCGATTTGTTATTTTTTGTGATATTAATCCAATTCGAGCGTAAATTCATTATAAATACATCAATTTAAGGTTTTTTGTGGTAAATAAAATAGTATGAGATAAATTTGTTAAAGATGTACTAACATAAAGTTTTTGGTGACAAAAAAATTATATTAAGTTATGGTTTTTTTGTAAAATTAATCCCAAAAAAATAAATAAATATTTTTTATTTTGGTTAAATGGAAGAAACGTCACTGCCTATCGACGACTACTGTAGTTATGACAAATGCTGGAGCCCCTTAATAGGTCCAATTCAGATGGTCCTCGATCTCGCTCGTGGGATCCAACCCAGACACGCGACGTCACAAATTGTTTAAATGACTTTACTGACTAAAGGGTCACCCGAGTCTTCTTCCGGCAGCCAAACAATTTTTAGAATCTAATTAAAGCAAACAAGAAAATAACAGTCGGGCCCGACAAGTCATGTCATGTGCTCTGTGGGGGTGGGAGATGGACGGGTTCACACAAATCCTTTCATGACCCGTACCAGACACTATTTTTTTTTTTTTTTTTTCCTTCACTCCTCTCCAGCGTATGGGTGCGGTACTTACGAGATCAAATTCCAAATCTAGGACCCTCCAGCCCCACCTGCAAGCCCTTTATAAGCAGGCCCGCACACCTTTTGGCTTTTTGGGTAGTTTTAGCGAGCTCACCTCTTGGCTCCTTCTGTTGTTTTGATATGGACCGTCTTATCTTACAAGACTTTACAAGCAAAGTGTTCATTAAGAGCTATCATTTTAACCTATTTTTTCTCCTTGAAATCCATTATGCAAGTCGAGAAATTTAGTTGATTTGCTGCCATTTTCGTCCCAAGCACCTAATTGTGGCCTTCGCGAGGATTGATTTTGTCATATCTGGTTATCCCATTTGTATTTTTAAACGGGGGATTGATGGACCTTTGTCATTAAATAAACCAAAAACAAAAGGAATGAGAAGAAGCAGAAAAGGCAGAGTAGGTGTAGGTGAAACTTTCAAGAGTTAAATTGTCAAGAAATAAGACTTTCCAAGTTGAAATGTGAAGAGCTAAAAGAGATCGAATAGGGAAAATGAAATAGTATCCAATAAAGTTAAATGGACGGTATTATATTATAGTGGAAACTTCATGGACATAATCCATGTTGTGTGAAAAAAAAAGCACTCCCTGAAAAAACAGAAAGAAAGATGCAGCACTTATCCACCGTACAAATCCAAGTTTCACTTATTTTTATTATAGGAACACGAGACTCGGGTAACGTAAAAGTTATTCTTCACCAAAAGGTAGATAAAGGAACACCCATTATCCTAAAGGGGCCTTGTAACTCCTCATCAGCAACGAGAAGATTGGTGATGTTGGGCCGAATTAGCAGTTAGCCCCCAAAGGCTTTGTAGAACTTGAGATTTTGCACCACCCCAGCGATCGGGCCCGTCGCAGCAGCGACACTGATGATGAGGCAAGCTACGCTGAGGATCTGGAGGCATATCCATTTGGTACTCCACCTGTGGATCTCCATTTGGACGATGTACATCTCGACAGGAAAATAAACCATCAAAGGCTAGAAACCCAGAGCACCAACCAGTCCGATCATGTCGACGAAGAATGGAAACAGCATCGAGATCAAAGTGATTACAATCACGAAAATTGTTCGGCAAATCAGCCGGAAGCCAAATAGTGTGCAGCTTCCGAAACCCAGGACAGGGATTTTGTTCTCCTGGGTGATTAATCGGCTGCCCGCAAACTTTCTCTCGGCGTATTTCTCCATGGAGGCGTAGAGAGGTTGGGCAAACATTTGGTAGGCGCTGATGAGGTGGATCATGATGGCGAGATTCGCTATATCGCCAACAAGCCGATAAGGGCCGAAGAACCCAAAACGCGCGAGGAGATGCCCAGGTGCTCTGTCCCCGAATGCGGCATAGCCCATGCAGCCGCAGAGCATGTATAATAAAGTTATGACCGCCACACTGACCAACATGGCCTTCTTCATCGTCTTGGCCTCTGGGGGTGGGGATCCAATGGTATCCTGTTTTCAATGCACATCACAATGACCAATTAATTACCGTAGCCAATGATTAGAGCAATTAGGGATGTTTTTCAAAAGTCTAGGGGTAGTTTTTTTCATACAACTAATATTTGGGATCGCATGATTTTACCTGAATTTCGACGAGGTTGGTGAAGAATGAGTAGGCAAAAGCAATGGTACCTAGAGCTTGGAAGCACCTCAATATCTTCTCGGTCTGAGTGACAATGCCAAAGCTTGACCCAGTGAGACTTCTTTCGAATTTGTCATTTTCTGATAGATATTTGAGAAAGACATGATATGAGGGCTAGTGTCAGGCTTGCTTCTACTCGATCATTCTAGTTTACTTTAATCATCACATAACATGTTTATACACAAAAGAATTGATAGCATGAAAACTCGCTAGCTACCTATGACTTTGGCAATGCTGAGGGCAATTCCAATGGTCAAGTAAGTGGACGACATGACAATGGTCACAATGGGGAGCCACCGCAACTTGTCAAAGTTTGGGATTTGGGACAAAATGATCTCGATGGCCCCGAATATAATCATATATAGATTCCTATCCGTGTTGCAGGGACTTTTGTCACTCTTTATGTGGGAGCAGATTGATTCGCCGAATACCCTGTTGATACAAACATTCAGCAAAACAAAAATTTACATGAAATTCACGCGCCCAATTAACAACTTTAACAATAAATTTTCTTTTCACTCTATTTGTAAGTTGAATATCTAGCACAATCAATTCACCACTCACATCATGCTTATGGAAGCTGCAATAGTGTACACGATGGGAACCCCAAAATGGTGGAGGTACTGAACCAGTCCACATAACTTCGCTTTTTCCCGACCTGCCGATATTAAAAGAACAGAAGACAAATAAGAAAATTCAATCGACCAAATCAAATGAAATGGAGCATCTTAATGAGAAAATAGATGGGGGGTAGAACAATATATATATATATTTTGTGCATCATTACCGAGAATGGCCTGGACAGCACGTTTGTAAGTGATATTTCGCTCTCCACCGACAATGTCGCCGGTGCGGTAACAATCGGCCAAAAGTGCGGAGGTGTAGAGACTGATGAAGGAGAACATGAACATCACTGCTGGCCTAGCGATCCACCCGAGCTGCACCGTGGCCCATGCTAGAGACAGCACTCCCGACCCGATCGCAGCTGTGATAACGTGAGCAATGGCCGTCCACACGGTCCCTGGTTTGAACCCAGGACAGAAAATCCAACTCTGGGGTCGTTAAATATTGCAGAAAAAGCAACCTCTCTTCTCAAGTAGGCAGGAAATTGACTTACGTTTCTTTTAAGAGAGTGAAGAGCTCGAAAACGCAGTTCGGGGTTTGCCCCCTTTTTCTACCAAAACAGACGACTCAATTTCATATAGTGCAGCTTATTAAGCAAAAGAAGGCAAAATCATAGAATTGAATGCAGCATGACGAAAAACATATGCCTAAACTTTAAGCCCACAGAAGGAGATTTGGTAAGACTCCGTAGTTTTTGGTTTGCGGAAATGAAGCCAAAAAACTCACTTTGCAAGGTTCGAGGCTTGAAACTCCCGAAGCCAAACTGGGGCCAAGCCAGGTCGAATTGACCAGAAACAGCAAACAGTAGAAGAAAAAGAGGAAGAAGAGCGACTGCAGCGTTCGGAATTTAGAATTGGAGAACGTCAAACGGCGAGGGAATTGGTCTAGTAAAGGAGGAGGGGTGTGTGGGCGGTGGTAATATCGACAAGAGTATGCTACTATAGAGTTGGAAGACCGTCGACTCAGGTGGAGGAAGGAAGGAGAAAGACCGAGCTGTTCTGGAGAGGAGAAGATGGAAAGTTGGAGATTTACCTCTCCCAGCAGGGTTTCCTGATTTCTTAACTATTACCAGAACGAGGCCTGATCCAAAAAAAAAAGGCCCGAAATTTTATTTGAGGAGAGAAAGGCAGAAGATGAATAGAATGTGTGTAATTACTTCACAACAAGAAAGGCGAGTGTTCAAAACTCAAAAGTGGCCTCCTGCATTCGTAGCTTGTGCCGCCACACAGACAAGAAATACGTTATTTGTTGAAAAAATTGAAGGGAAAAGAAGAAGGGAATTGGGTAAGGCAATTTGAAGGCTTTGTTGCCCGAAAATGGCGGTTCTATCAAACAAAGTTTGATCATTTAAAAAAAAAAAAAAAAAAAGTTTTCAAGTGCTTGTGCCCTGCTTACCAGTTCGCCTGTGATAGCCATCGTCGTCTACCTCAAAGCTAAGTCTATTCTGGTTCATTCTGAAAATCAAAGGAACCCAAATTTAGTGAGTAGCTCACAAATATGGTTCTGATGGTTGGGTGTCACAAGCTGTGAAACAACACTGACTATAAAAAGCAAGAAATTCAACACATACGCAGTATCCCGAGAGATGTCGCTATATAATGATTTGGTTTGGAGGTCCTTTATGTAAAGCCGAGAGCCGGCGAACAGGAGGAGAGACGAATTTGTTGGAAGATATGATTAGATAGGAAATTGATCTTGTGATATATTACAGGAAGTTAAATATACATTAGAATAGAAAACAGGATAAAAAGGATAGACAAATTTTCTATTTCCTTTTTCATTTCATTTCCTTGTAACTATATACATCAATATGTACAGAATACAGAATCAATGAGATCGATACATTTTTCTTCCCAGTTTTACTTCTTCTGACATGGTATCAGAGCCCTCACGGTTCTGACCAAATTGCTTCCGCTTCGATTGCCTCAACAACTCATCTTCGATTCTCAAGAATAGTGTTGCCAAAGGAATCCAATCTTTTGTCTTTTGATTGATTACCTGAAGGAACACACCTGCGAAGAAGAAAAACAGAAGAATCAATCTCTTTTTTTGAACATGACAACACCTCAGGATCTTACCTCCACTGTCGGGGATGAATCTGTAACGGATGCATCGATACAAAATTTGGGAGATCGATCTCCCTCCACGGTAGTCCCTGCATCACAACAGCAAACGCAGATCCAGGGCCAACATCCGCACGTGCCGTGGCAACAGCAGGCTCAGGCATTTACGGGGCAACCATTAACCGGGCTCTCGTATCCATGGATGGCGTATCCATGGTTCCCTGGGTCGATGCCCAACTCATCACCACCTGGCTACCACAGCAACGTGCGGGCCGATGCGGGTTCGCCAGCGGGAGTCGGGGCAAACCCTGGCATCAGACCAGAGCAGACGGGCAGATCGCACATATCGGATCAGGGAACCAATCCTATTCAAGACATCAAAATGCGGATTACGGATTCGGCTTTGGGGGTTCGGCTCAGGGAACAAATCCCTACCCGAACCCTACATCGGGCTTCTTCCCATATCAAATTGTCGCCACCAGCGGCCGACCGGAACCAGGCGATCCATTATACACAACCAACGGGGACGGTCCAGAACTGAAGATAATAAATTAGCAATTGACAGGAGCAGAAAATTATTCCAGTTGGTCACGCGAGTTCCGTCGAGCACTCGTGACAAAGGATAAGGAAGTTTTCATCGACGGGTTATTTCTAGTTCCATCCGACGAGAGAATGGCACGACTTTGGAGGAGATGCAGCCAACTGGTGAGAACGTGGATCGGGAACTGCATCTCTCCCGAAGTCGCGTCCGGGCTTCCCCCGACGGAGGATCCGAAGACGATGTGGGAAAATATAAAAGAAATGTACGGAAAACTTGACCAAGTCAAGATTTTTTATTTAACTCAGCAAATTTCAGATCTGAAACAGGGGAATATGAGCATCGCAACGATTTTCAACAAACTCTCGAGTCTGTGGAACGAGTTAGAGGCAGCTGAGGAAAAGTTCGACTGGCCCGAACACATTCAACAGCAATACAAGCAGATGTGGGAAAGGGAGAAGGCCATTCGGTTCCTCCTCATACTCAACAAAGCATACCTAGGGTTCATATCGCACATCCTTACCATGGATCCACTGCCAACTCTTGGGTGGATCTATCAACTGGCCATACAGGAGGAAAGCCAGCAAAGATCGACAGAGAACAGCAGAGGAGGAGACGGAATTGCTCTCGCAGCCAAGAGCAATCTACGGAGAGACCCAGGGAGGAGAGAGGCAGATCTAGGGTTTCTTTTCGAAGAAAACCCTAGACTCCTTTTAAATGGAGGCACAAATGGTGGAGATCTATCTCTCCATCCATCGAACGGTTCTCGTTCATCCCAGGTGTCGGCAGGATCGGACGGCCCACGCGTAGCCTTCTCTAGCGCATCCGATGGCTCTCACGGCCCCCCTTTTAATCAATCCGACGGCTCACGAGGGCGGTACCTAATTGGATCGGACAGTCCACGAATTTTGGGCTCAAACCACTTTAGTGGCTCGCATGGCCCAATTCAGGGAAGATCCGAGAGCGCATATGGGCCCATTTCGGCCCAAATTTTCCAGCCCAACATCCGGCCCACTTCAAATTTTAAAAATAATGGGCCCGAAGGAAAAAGCAAGATGTACTGTGAATATTGCAGACGCCCACACCATACAATTGAGACTTGTTGGAAACTACATGGAAGGCTAGGAGAAAAGGAAAAAGGAAAATTTCCTCGGTTTTCGGGTATCGGAGTCGCCCGGTGGGAAAATCAATTACCCATGAAAAATACAAGGAGCTGATGGAAACCTTGAAGAAATTGGATCCTTCTGAAAAAGGGGGTAGCTTCACAGGTACATCCTATTGTTTGATGAATTCAATTTTGAAAAGTGCATGGATTATTGATTCTGGTGCCAGTGATCACATAGTATGTGATAGAAGTTTACTTTCAGACATTAGAAAACTGAATTTTCCTATGTCGGTGCAACTTCCAAATGGAAACACCACCAGGTTACAATGACTGGACCGTAAAACTTAGTCCTCACATCGATCTTAAAAACGTACTCTACGTGCCTCGAATTCCAGTTCAATTTAATCTTGGTTGCTAGAGTCTATGAAGAAAATTCATGTCATATAATTTTCCATTTTGATAGATGTTTTTTTCAGGCCCCTTCGACTGGGACTCTGATGGGCTTGGGTAGAGTCAACCAAGGGTTATATTTCTGGGAGAATTTTCCATTTTCTGTTTAATCCAATAAATCTATATGTAATGCCACTGCCAATGCTATCAAATCTCTTAATCATAGACAATTGGGTCACAGTGCATTATTTCCTTATCCAGAATGTTCCATTTGTCCCATGGCTAAACAAACACGAGCACCTTTTCCAAATAGCACTTCTCGAGCAAATGATATTTTCTCCCTCATCCATGTTGATGTTTGGGGACCCTATCATACCTTAAATCATGATGGGTCTAGATTCTTTCTCACAATCATGGATGACTATTCTCATGCCACGTGGACTTTCCTCATGCAATCCAAAAGTCAGGTCTTTTCTCATTTAAAGACATTTATTTCCCTGTCCAGAACTCAGTTTCAGAAATCCATCCGTAGGATACGCATTAACAATGGAAAAGAATTTTTTAATGCTGAATGTGCTTCCTTATTCACTGTGAATGGAATATTGCATGAAAGTTCCTGCACCTACACACCACAACAGAATGGAGTAGTTGAGAGAAAACATCGGCATCTTCTCGAAGTGACGCGAGCACTTAAATTTCAAGCATCTGTTCCTGAAGAGTTCTGAGGAGATTGCGTGATTACTGCGGCATATCTGATTAATCGAATGCCATCACGCATATTGAAAGGAAAGACACATTTTGAGATGCTATATGGGAGAAAACCAAATTTGGCTCATCTCAAGGTTTTTGGGTGTTTGTGCTACGCCACAACAGTGGGTCCCAAAGATAAGATGGCACCCAAAGCTATTCAATGCATCTTTATGGGCTATCCAACATTGCAGAAGGGATATCGACTTTATGATCCCTCTACAGGAAACTTCTTTGTTAGCAGGGATGTTGTATTTTATGAAGATGTTTTTCCATTTTCATTAACATCTTCATCTGAAGAAGGGCAGATCAATCGGCAATTCTCAACGGATGAAGATTCTTCGCCAGGGGGAGCATTACTCATTCCCACTCCTCCAAGGGCAGTCAACTCTCCAAGGGCAATCAATTCTCCAAGGGCAGTTGACATCATGCCCCCTCAATCACCAACTATTCAAGATCCAGTCGAGCAGCCTCATACCGAAAATCTCCCACATGAAGACTCAATACAGTTGGATGATGCTTCAACCACAGCAATGAGTGAAAATTTCTCTGCCACGACACCAGTGCCAACAAGGCATTCTCATCGAATCACTCGACCACCAACTTGGACGAGGGATTATATATGCAATTCTTCACGATCATCAAGTACTCGTTACCCTATCTCATCATATGTCTCCTTTGATAGACTGTCGCCAGAGCATCTATGTTGCATAAGTCGAATTTCTGAAGAACAAGAACCTTCCAGCTATAATGAAGCGAAGAATGATCCCTGTTGGCAAAAGGCCATGGAATCTGAATTGCATGCCCTGATAGATAATCACACTTGGGATGTTGTACCAACACCCAATCATCGCAAACCCATTGGGTGTAAGTGGGTATACAAGATAAAATACAGATCAGATGGGTCTGTGGAAAGATACAAAGCTCGGTTGGTGGCAAAGGGCTTCACCCAGCAAGAAGATTTCGACCATCACGAAACTTTTTCCCCTGTGGCAAAGGATGTTACGGTTCAAACCTTCTTGTCAATTGCTGCTTTTCGTGACTGGCCATTACTTCAAATGGACGTTCATAATGCTTTCCTGCATGGTGATTTGAATGAAGAAATTTATATGGAGCTTCCACCAGGATTACGGAGACAGGGGGAGTCGAAGGTATGTCGTCTCCGCAAATCCCTGTATGGATTGAAGCAAGCCTCCAGACAGTGGTACGCAAAGTTCACCAATGCACTCTTAGCTGCTGGCTTCAATCAATCCAAGTATGATTATGCTTTATTTACTTGGACTAAAGGTATGTCATCTATTTACTTGTTGATCTATGTTGATGACATTCTTATCATGGGAAATGATGACTCTGCCATAAAGAAACTCAAAGAGTATCTGCATTCGACTTTTCACATCAAAGATTTGGGGGCACCAAAGTTTTTTCTTGGCATTGAGATAGCTCGCTCGGATCAGGGATGGAGATTATATCAGAAGCAGGATTATCAGGCTGCAAACCATTAGTCATTCCTATTGAGCAAAATGTCAAACTGACTTCTGTCAGCTATGACAACGGGACATCCTCTTCTCCAGATGATCCCTTGTTACAAGATCCTTCAGGATATCAAAAGCTCGTAGGAAAATTGATATATCTCACCATGACCAGACCAGATATTTGCTATGCAGTGCAGACCCTCAGTCAATTTATGCACAGCCCAAAGCGGTCACACATGAATGCAGCTCTGAAGATTGTGAGATATCTAAAGACTTGTCCAGGTTTGGGAATACTCCTTCCTGGAAAATGCAACATGGAAATGACGGCTTATTGCGATGCAAATTATGCCACATGCCCTATGAGTAGGAGATCTATTACTGGTTTCTGCATCAAATTTGGGGAATCACTACTCTCATGGAAGACAAAGAAACAGTCCACTGTATCTTTATCTTCGGTTGAAGCTGAATATAGATCCATGGCCAAGACAGTATGTGAAATAGTTTGGTTGAGGGGTCTACTTATGGATTTTGGAGCTCCTGTCAAAGGACCAACTATACTCTTCTGTGATAACGACTCGGCCCTTAAGCTTGCAGCAAATCCTGTATTCCATGAGAGGACAAAGCACATAGAAGTTGATTGTTATTTTACCCGAGAAAAGATACAGTAAGGGGTTATCGAGACAAGAGGAATCAGGACTTCAGAGCAGCCTGCAGACATATTCACCAAACCTCTTTGTCAAAGACAACATGCATATCTTTTGAACAAGCTTGGTGTCTTAGACATATACAGACCACCAGCTTGAGGGGGAGTGTTGGAAGATATGATTAGATAGGAAATTGATCTTGTGATATATTACAGGAAGTTAAATATACATTAGAATAGAAAACAAGATAAAAAGGATAGACAAATTTTCTATTTCCTTTTTCATTTCATTTCCTTGTAACTATATACATCGATATGTACAGAATACAGAATCAATGAGATCGATACATTTTTCTTCCCAGTTTTACTTCTTCTGACAGAATTGTTTGGGGAGCAGGCCTAGTCATTGTGAGCGGGTTTGGTGCTGATCTTCCTTTTCTCTTTTATGGCCGTGTCCAATGAATCTCATCTTGATCAATATAGTCACGCCTTGCGTCATACTGTAGTTGAGCTACTGTGTAAACTGAAGGTATCTAAGTCAAGCTATAAATATCCTTCGTATTCGCTTTAATGATCTATTTGAATATAAGTTGCTCATTTTTGCTGGTCAAAATAGAAAAAAGAGTCCGAGTGTTAAGATGGTAAGGCTAGAGGCCAATTAGGGATTAATTAAACATAAGGTTTAATTACATCTTTGAGCCTTACGAAAACATAGTCTTACGATGAAGTCTTCATGAAACGCGATATAATTTTGTAATAATTGCGCTAAATCTCGAGATATTTGGGGGGTCGTCGGTCTTCGACCTCCAGCCCCCGTTCGGTTCGTTAATGGCCTTGTGTTGAACAATTGATGTTCGGTGCCCATCCGAGGAAATTTCATTTGAGGGCACATAACACAAGGACAAACTAAATTCGGGTTATGTGTGACCTATTGGATTCGTATTGATTCTTCCGCACGTGCTGGCGATGGTGGTGGCCACCTGGCCAGATGTTACGCATTATTATATGATTGATGACAACTAAAGGCAATCATCGGCCGTGCTTATCAAACAGCACATCGTGCAACGTGTCACTTATGCTTATATTATGTGAAATTATATAACAAGTTAATCAAAATGCACTTTTATGGTAAACCAATGTAAATTAGTTATTGCAAGACAATGCGCATTATTAGAAAGTACTTATTAGTTGTTAAGCACTTGTGGTGATTAGATGAGAGTAGTAGTACTTATTCGTTGTTAAGCACCTCACAAAATAAGTCCGTCAAGGTCAAATAGATCAATAGATATTTTAGAAATACTTTTCCTAATATTGTCTTCTGTAAATAAACACATGATAACTAACATGACAAGTTTGGCAATAATACTTCAAAATTGGGAATAGATATCATGCGAACAGCTCAAAAAAAGAAGAAGCAATTCTCCTAAAGAAACCCCAAACTGCTTTGCTGAAAGAGAAAATTAGCCTGAGAAAAATGTTTGCGAGGTATAGTCCAACAGCTTTGAAAAGAGAAACCCTAGATAATATTGGAAATGTATATTATCTGTGCAGAAGAATAAAGCGGAGGGGGAGTTGATGAAGACAAGAAAGTCAAGGGTCCATTTCAATTAAATATAGTTGTGCATTACAAGATGTCATTAGGTTTGCTTATGAGCATAAAATATATAATCAAGCCAGAACTGCCCAAAGGGCTGGTTTAACTGAAAAGCAGACGCCAATGAAATGGGCGAAACCACTCAGGCATCTGCTGTCCTTTCAAATTGTTCCACCTCCACCTCCAAGCCCACGGTTGCCTTTGGAGGCCCCGTGCAGGATTAACAAAGTTGTTCAGTGACTTTTTGAAGGGAAGTATTGTTAAAATAGTGCTTCTCAATTTGAATTTGAGCAGTTTTTATTTTTTATTATTTGTCAGAAAAGAGACTTTTGTTTTATTAAAACCGAGCCCAAATGCAATAGTACGGGGCATCAAAGCACAAGAGCTCCCAAAGCGTAGAAGGGGGTTAGAAACCTAATTTTGTGGAAGTGCCTTATATTTGAAGGCTTTTACAACCCAATTTGCTAGCCTATTTGATTATGGAGAACACTAGCCTCTCGCGATTCATAAAAAGGGTCAAGAGGCCTTTACATTATGTTATAAGTAGCTTGATGTCTCAAAAGCATAGAGAAATCTTGTAGATATCTTAGGTTTATATCATCAATGGGGGTATCTAATGCACATTAGTGTCCAACTATCATTTGAAGATGCAAAAGAGTAATTTCATTTCATTGCAATTTGCAATCTTATTTATATGTGTGCACACGCGCGCAAATCTTATTATGACAAGATTTTGTTTCAAAGTAAAATGATGTAATTGATTCTGGTTTCCCAAAGGTCAACAAATTACAAATGCAAAACTGGAATGAGAGAGATCAATTTGACTGGTGAGCAATTCCGCCAAGAATTCTTCATTAATTGGGATAAGAATCCTCTTGAATTGCTTTTCATCTAAAAAGGATACGATTGGATTCCTCACTGAATATCAAGATGTTTTTGCCTAGTCAAATGAGAATATGCCTGGCCCTCATTGTCTAAATAGATAGGATTCGGTAGTCCGTTGGTAGCAGAGCATCCATATGAGCCACTAAAGCAAACAAATCCTATGGTAAAAGAATTTAGCTTCAATAATGGTGATCCATGTCTATGTGTCATTATAATTTGGTAAAACTTTCACATAATTTTCTTAATAATCGCGATATCTACAACAATCGGAGTTTCAAGTTAGCTAAGTGCAAGCTGCGTTTAGTCTTGAGTCAGTTGACCTACTTTAGACAAGCGTTTCGAGTGGTTATTCCGCAAAATATCAGTAGATCTAGCATCTCTTTAATAATTAGTGGTACTAAAACTAATGCACATTATAGAGGTAAGTTCATAATTTTCTCTTCTTATTCATAAATGCCAATCTTCTAGCGACCG
Organism: Eucalyptus erythrocorys; assembly: GCA_014182555.1. Taxonomy (NCBI): domain Eukaryota; kingdom Viridiplantae; phylum Streptophyta; class Magnoliopsida; order Myrtales; family Myrtaceae; genus Eucalyptus; species Eucalyptus erythrocorys. Next base: position 51,323,075 of record CM024602.1, read on the forward strand.
GGTAGCAAGCAGTTTCCATCCTTGCTTTGGTGGCTTGGTGGTTTGCTTGCGGGGACAAAGTGTTTGAAATTTCGTCGCTAGAAGTGGGACCAATTTGGAAGGCCATTCACGTGATTTTTCCCATCCTTGCGTACCAATTTGAACTCGTCAACGTGATCGTAAAAATAAAAAATAAAAAAAATCGTCAACGTGGGGCCAACTTCAAAGTTCAAACTCTCCATTATCCTTTGACTGAAAAATAATTCCCAATGAAGAAACTTGCAAAAGGAAGGCTCTCCACAATATTAAGCAATCGTCACAAATGTCAATTACGATCGATTCTTTTGGAAACGTACAAATGTATATGTGCTGAAACTTGCGGATGGGATGCAAGTTCACAGGGTAGCATGCTCGCTCGGAGAAGATAAAGTAAATGAAACAAACAAAAGAAGAGCATTTTCCACTAAAGTAATCTTAAACCTTAACACCTGAGGTTTCTGCTATATTAGGATCTTTTCCATCACGAGGAGCTAACTGATGATTGACGATATTAATTCGATGAAGCTTCGACACAATTTTATTCGGATTAGAAAGAACCAATGTCATAGTTCTAAGCAGGTGCGTGTGAGTTGTATTGCATTAGCATGCCTATCGAATTGTTCCTCTTTGCAGCGCTCTCCCTGGCTAAAGAGTTTCCTAATGGATTTCGCATTCACTTTCATTTCCTCTACAGACGGAGTCAATAAATTGGAGAGCTCCATATAAAAATAATTGATGGCAATTGAATTATTTTTCTCCATCCAAGAATTTGGCTTACCCTTTTTTTTTTTTTTTTGGGTCAAAGTAGAACCGCTTTATATAATTACTTAAAGGATGTCTTACAAGACGGGAAGGGACTAATGTCTGAACATAATATATTAGAAAGAGCCAAAGGAGGACAAATCCACCAATTAATAGGAAGCCGTTGAGCACAGTGATTTTGTGCAATCCAATCCGCAGCACGATTTTCTTCTCGGGTGCAGGTATTTATGCTAATCTCTTCCGAATGGGCTAGCTCTCTTCTGCACTGTAAAACAGCCTCATTTAAATTCCAGTGAAGATTGGCCCGGCCCAAGACTTGATCGATAGCAACTGAGCAGTCACTTTCCACAATCCATCGAAGTGGTTAACTCGGCAACTTGTTCAAGTGTTGGAACTGGAGATCTCGGATAAAGAGCATACCGTATCTTATTGCTTCCACTTCCGCCTCCTGAGCCGAAGAAACCCTAGCAGAGCACCCAAATCCTTCAAGCACCTTGCCATTTGAGTCGTGCACCAAACCAGCAACAGAACACAGAAATTCGCCATGCATCCAAGAGGCTTCAACGTTCACTTTCAGAGATGTACGATCTGGTGATTTCCATCGGGCAGGTAAGGGTCGATCTGGCTTCGCATGTTGCTGAGTATTCTGTCCATTCGTGAGTTTGGGGTACTGATCTTGAACTATCCCAACAGATCTACAGCTTTTGGGGCTTTTGCTCGAAAGATCCAGTTATTTCTTGCCTTCCAAATAAGCCAGAGAACCACATCGATATACTCTCTTTTAGGTATGTTCGGTCTTGCCTGAAAAGCCTCCATAATCCACTGATCAGATCTGCATATTCTGCTGGTGGGGCTAAGACTGCTGAAACATGGGTCTTTCCAAACATCTTTTGTCCATTTGCAGAGAAAAAACAAATATTCCGTGGTTTCTACCTTCGTATGGCAAATCGGGCATAAGGGGTCTGGGCTAATTCTTCGTTTAAACACATTTTCTCTTGTAGGAAGTGCATCCTGGCAAAGGGCCCAGAGGAAGGTCTTAATTTTTGGAGACACACCGAGATTCCACAGCCTAGTCCATAAGGTGTGTGGCTGTTGAAATGACGAGGAGGCTTTTGTATGATGGTGGCTTGTATCTGAATGTGCTTTGTTATACCCACTCTTGACCGAATATATTCCTGTGTTGTTTCCTGTCCACACTATATAATCTGGTTGCGACGTTGGGCTTAATGGAATTGCTAATATCTCATCAGCAATGTTATCATTGAAGAACTGTTGAATTTTCTGGTTGTTCCATTGGCGTGCTTCTTCATGTATAAGGTCTGAGACCATTATAGGTTCTGATGGACTAGCTTGATCCCTGATAACTCCTTGCATGAGCCATTTATCTGCCCTAATTCGAATAGATTTACCATCCCCAACTGACCATTTAATGTTTCCTTTGATTAAATCTCGGCCAATTAATAAACTTCTCCATCCCCATGAGGGACGGTGACCTAGGCCTGCTGTCCAGATGTCTCCTGTTGGAAAATACACTCCTTTGAGGACTCTACTCCACAATGCATTGGGGGAATTTGAAAGCCTCCATGCTTGCTTGCCCAACATAGCAGAATTAAAGGTAGTTAAGTCTTTGAACCCCATACCTCCTTCGTCTTTTCGAGTTTTCATTACATCCTAGTTCTTCCAGTGAATGCCCCTCTTATGATCACTTTTCTACCACCAAAATGATGCAACTCTTTTTTCGATTGCTCTGCAGATGGAAACAGGCACCTTAAAGATAGACATGGCATACGTGGGTATGGACTGAACCACACTTTTAGTCAGCACCTCCTTTCCAGCCTTGGTAAGCAATTGTTCCTTCCACCCATCTAATTTAGAATTGACCCTGGCTAAAATCCATGCGAAAATTTCCTTCTTAGAATGTCCCCAATCTGTAGGGATTCCCAAATATTTCCCCGTTTTGTCAATCACTGGAACTCTGAGTTTTGCAGCCAAGTTCTTCTTTAAAGGTAAGGGACAATTGGCACTAAAGAACACCCCTAATTTGTTTAAATTTATTGCTTGTCCCGAAGCATAACAATACTGTTTTAGGATCATTGCTAGATTCTGGCATTCTATCAGTGTGCCATCTAAAAAGAATATAACATCATCCGCAAAGAACAAATGTGAAAGTTGAGGGCTAGACCTGTTTAGCTGAATTCCTTTGATGCTGCCATTTGTTATCGCTTTGTTCATCAACCAGGTAAGGACATTGGAAATCATGATGAACAAATAAGGCGACAGAGGATCTCCTTGTCGAATTCCTCTCGAGGGGTTGAAAAAGGGAGTAGGTTCTCCGTTAATTTTCACACTAAAAGATACTGTAGTAACACACTGCATAACAAGTGTCACCCATTTCTCACAAAACCCCATGTGCATCATACAATCCTTTAGAAAATCCCATTCAATTCTATCATAGGCCTTCTGCATATCTAGTTTAAGTATGGTATGATGTTTTCTCCTTCTTTTCGTGGTGCGCAGCTGGTGCAAGATTTCCTGCACAATGAAAATGTTGTCTTGAATCTATCTGCCCTGTACAAAGACACATTGCTCCGGTTCAATAAGAGATGGCAACCATTTTTTCAATCGATTGGCTAGCAATTTTGAGATTACTTTATAATTGAAGTTGCATAAACTAATGGGTCTGTATTGGCCAATATTCTCAGGGTTCTTTACTTTAGGGATCAAAGAAATGTGTGTCTAGTTGAGGCGAGGATCGAGGACACTTGACTGGAAGAAATTCTGCACTAATTGAATAAGGTCTGTCTTAACAATTTCCCATGCTTGTTGATAAAAAAGGCCACTAAATCCATCTGGACCAGGTGCTTTGAGGGCCCCCATCTGGAATGCAACTTCGTGAATCTCCTCCATGGACAGAACAGCCACCAAATCTTCATTCATTGACTGTGTGATAGGTAAGGGACATTGTAGCAGGACAGGTTGGTATTGTCTAAGGCCCTCAAATTTATATAAAGTTCTATAGAAGCCCTGAATATGGTTGCTGATCAATAAAGGATCTTTACACCAAGTATCATATTCCAGTTGCAACACACTGATTCTATTTCTCTGCCTCCTCTGTATAGTCGAAGCATGAAAAAATCTGGTATTTTTATCGCCCCACTGCAGCCATTTAATATGTGACCTCATGCCCCAATATTGTTCCTCCTGCTTTTGTAATTTCTCTATCTGAGCTATCATATTCTGACGTTTCTTACTGCTGGGTTGCTGATCAGATTTGTTAGTAAGCTCTGTCAGGGCCAAGTTTAGCTCATTGATCTTCATCATATAATAGGGTTGAAATATTTCATTTGCTTCCCATCGAACTAAAGTCATGCAAAATATACATGAAATAGGTGATCATTAATTTGTTTTTCATTCATGAATGGGAATGGAGCTTGGCCTCGTCATCAAACGTTGACTATGCGGATATTTGTAAATAAGAATTTTGCCGTCATACTTGCCTCTCAAATATACTTCACCTCGTACCATTCTTGTGGTTAATTAGCCATCTGCATTCCTTCTATGTGATATATTTATTTTGGTATTACAGCCATAGCTCTTTTGCTCCTGGTATGTTATGTCAAAACATGTGCTTACAGAATAGTGTTTTGTATATTGTCTTTGGCATGTGTGACTCACCGATTTGGCGTCAACACCTTATTTCTTGGCTTGACCTTCTTTGGTTCATTTTATCAATGATTTACACAAGAAGCGCTGTGGCCACAACCGAAGTGCTATTCTCAGCCATTTCCGCTGTGGCCACAGCTTTTGAATAGTCGATGAAGATGTGATCTTGCTTTCTAGTTTTTGTTTTGATCTGATTTACGAATGAGAACACCTTTTTGGAACAATAATCAGGCCTGTATTTCAAGAGACACATACATGACGTTGTATTGTACATCCAGATTGACAGAACAGTGATCAAACGGTTTAATCCATTTTAGTTCTTCCATTTGCAGATGGAGGTTGGAATTAAGATGCTGAGAGGATAGTCATTCTATACTTTGAATGACCTACCTTTGTTTTGGCAAGGGGCATTGAACCCTTGTCTGCAGGTGGACCGCTCATAGCTGTTTTTTTTTTTTAATTATTATTTTGGGATAAGTGAACTGAAAGTCTTAAAACATACTGTTAAAGTGATTGAATCATAAAAATTTTAAAAAGTACAATAAAATTCTAAAACAAGTTAAATTGGTGTAATCAAATCTTTTCATAAATATTGTCTAATTAGGTTAATGTTTATTTTTTCGCTCTTTTATATGGTGTTAACGTCAACTAAAGAACCTAAGAACATTGGTGCGGTCTAGATCTAATTTTTCCGTGCAAATCTTAATTAATTTATTTCTAAAATAGTCCAAAAGTTTTATAAAAAAAGACAAGTTTAAAAAAAAAAGCAAAAAGTTAAAAAAAGAAAAGCACTGTCACCAAAAAGGATCCACGTGGTGTTGGCAATGTTTGGAATGGTACTTATGGTCTTGGGGAGGGTTTGCGATCCTTGCCAATCACAGGTGAGGGCTTACTGGCTCAGTCCATATTTAGAAGAAAGCTATCATCCCTTTTCATATTGGTTCATTTGAAAAGTTTAAAATCGAATTAATATCAACGTAATAGGTTTATAACATTTTTAGTACCTTTTCCGATCATAAGTAACTTGATTCACTTAGACACCCATTTTTTATTACATCATTTGTTTTTCTCATATATCTTTTCCTTTTCCTTGGATGGGTAATATGACCGCACGCTAATTCCCCAAGCCTACGTGACTTTTTAGGCAACACTTAATATAAACTGAAACGACTGAATTAATTTATGTCTAGAAGATTTAGAACTCGACTTTCTTATTAATATTTAGGACTAAAGTGTCGGTGTCATCCATAAATGCTAAGACAATCTGGTGGACTTATCCCGTTCTTCTCATGCATGACAATAGAAGAAATTATGTTTCCTGATATATTATTATTACATTTGAGCGTCACTCCTTTTCCACTCGAGCAAAATCGAGCTCGACATTCTTTGGGCCAGTAATGCAGATTGGTATGGATTACTTGTAAACCAGCTCATCCTGGGATGAAAAGAGGAGCGTATATAGGGCTCACTCATACCTCAGGCCCACCGAAATTTCTCGACCTCCATTACCACCTTATCCCCCAAGCTACGCGTAGACAGGCAAAAGAAGGGTTCCAACCACACTTGATCGATGGGTAGACCAGCCCAGACAATCGATCTACAAATCCTTGCCCGAGCCGGCCCTTGACTTGGACTTCACGAAAGAGACCGGGCTTGAGGGAGCCCAAACGAGCCTATACAAGCAGGCTCCTCCCAAGAGGAAATTACGTGTCCATGCCTATCTTGACATGTGATTCGAGCCTTGTTGGCTGGGGCAAGCTGTTAAACTTATGATTAGATCTAGTTCGAACAAACGATAACATCGAGCTTTAAGAGAACTCCATAGTCACTAATTTTAAACAAACTAATTGTTGAACTTGACGAGACTCATATGAAACCCGGCCAACAAATATCAACAGCTCCATACACTTAGTGCATATAATAATTTCTCACAAAATTTCCGGGAATGGTCCCTATTTCGAACAATGGAAGGGCCCAACGTAGATATATGGAGGTATCATTGCATGCATATGATGTAAACATTCCTAGTCCTTCTAGACTGTTGAAATTTTGGGCATAACACGATTAAATATGTTGAGTTCCATGTGATGCCTACTTGAATCTATGGTCTCGTTAGATTTGAGTAAATGTATAATCACGCACTACAAGTTTAGGATGGTCAGCATTAGAAGGGTCCACTAATTGGCTAACTCGACATTCTCCTTTTTGTTCCTCTGCTTGATACTCAACCGTCCATTTAAGCATACAAGGGTGCTCTCGATCCGGGGATTGGGCCTTCTTGTAGAAGACACGACCGGATGAAGAAGAAAAAAGAAAACATAGTATCGTAACAAAGGGGTATGTAATGAAAAAATTTAGATGAAACATTTTACAGTTAGTGTGAAATTACTAAAAAGTTTTGGTAAACATTGTGGAAAAATCGCACCTTGCTCATAATGAAGTCATTCCCCGGAGTTATTCCATTGTGGTTTCACTTATAATGAAGTCTGTCGCGACCAATTTTTCAGGGTGTGAACCACCTAGGGTTTGGCTAATGGATTGTTAAGCATAGACTTAACTCGGACTCTCCCAAGCCCATACCAATTCGCGACTTAGGTTTGAATTCTTAACATGCAAATGATTTTTATTAAGGAGTCGCCACTAATCAGTTTTTGATGGGTCGATTAGAAACCCAGGTAAAGTAATGGGAGTTTTACTTTACTCCTACGAACTAGAGATTCTAGGTGCGGGGACTTGATTACGCTAGATTTCTCTAACGCCCTTTCGGTACCATTCTTTTATTTTGAAAAATGTTTGGCAGGCAGCTTAAATTGATTTTAATTATCTCCCTAACATGTGAGGTGATCATGCGGGTCCGCAAACCACCAATTTAACACCCAATAAAGCAATGAATAAGGTTAAGGGACTTACCTTATAGCAACGAAAGCATCTGTATCGTTAGATTAAATTCCACATCAGCAATCCTAGATATGGTCTCTAATTAACACGCAAATTTATCTTCTTTTTTTTTTTTTGTTCTCACTTTATTTAATGGAATTTAATCCAAATGCAATGCATGCTAATAGCCTAATATGACATGGCAAAATGATCTAAATTATATGACATGAAATGCAATAATTGCAACTTAAACAACCTAATATGCAAATTTAAATTAAGTGGTCCTAGAATGCAAATTGATTAACATGCACCTATTTTTTTGGATTTTTTTATCTGAAATTTTGAATTAATAAAAGCCCTAATTAAACTACCTAAAACGAATAATTTTCTAATTCATGTTTAGGATTAATTTAAATTAACCCTATTTTGCCTTAGAAAATCATTTCTTCATTTTTTGTTTTTTTTTTTTTTTTTTTTGTTTTAAGAAAAAGTGCCAAGTTTTTCTAAGAATGAGATTATCTAAATCTAATCCTAACCTATTTAAAAAGAGATTTCTAAAAATATGATCCTAAAAAATGTGATTATAAAAAAAACTAATTTACTAACCTAAATGGCTTATTTACTAAATCTACATATCTAATTCTACATGCTCATGCAAGATTTTGATTTTTCCTTTTTGATTTTATGATTTTTTTATTTTTTTTAAAAATTGCAATTTATTCTAAAAAGGTGGAATTAATCTATCCTAAGATATTTGAATGAAATTCCTAACTAAATTAAAATTTTATCCTATTTAAACTAGGAATTAGGTTATCCTAATTTAAATTAAGATGTTGTTTTAATTTAGTAATTTCTAGCCTAAGATGCAGTCTATTTAGAAATGATCTAAGCTTAAAAATTAAACATGCAATTCTATTCTAAAAATTGATGATTTTTTTTGTTTGCTTTTTGCTTTTTTTAATTAAAATTTGACATGCAATTCAACTAGCAGCCTAGGTGAATTTTGCTTTTTTTTTTTTTATGAGTTAATTAAAATCCCTAATCTAAATATGCAAGACAATTAAACCTAGTTAAAGATTTTTTTTTTTGATTATTTTTTTTGATTTTGTTTTGAAATTAACAATTTTTATGCAACCTAGATTAAATATTTTTTGTTTTTTTTTTTTTTAAGATTTACGATAACTAAAATACTTAGCCTAAACATACAAATAACCCTAAACATGCAATATTCTAACTCAGACATTTCACAAGATAAATAGAAATAATCAAGTTCATTCAAAATTACCCAAAAAAGATATCACATATTATTCAAATCAAGGGGTAATATTTCGCTAGTAAAATCGATAAATTGATCTTAAGCCTTAAAGATCAAAATATCAATTTTATTCCCACATGATTAATTATTTCGTCTAAAGCCTTATAGACGAAAATAAAAAATCGGCGCGGTTGCGAATTAGGGGATAAATTGGAATTTCCAATCATTTATCAGGGCCTAATGTTGATAACAAAAATAAATAACAATAAGACAATAACAATAAAATAACAATAAAACAATAAAAATAAAATAAAGTAAATAAAAGAAAGGAAATCTACCTCATTGTTTTTTTTTTTTTTTTTTTTTGCCTTTTTTGCTTTTTTTTTTTTCTTTTTTCAGAAAAGAAAAAGAAAGGAAAAGGGAGGCCGGCCGCGAGGGGGACAACTAGGGTTCCTGGCGGGCGCGACGGCGGTGTGATAGCGGCGGCATCGGGAAGCACGCGAGACGCGGGGAGGCGAGGACGCAAGCTGTGGGCGCGGGGGCGGCACTAGGGAGGCAGGAGCATCACGACGAGGGCAAGGGCGGCGCTGCGTCGAGGGGCGGCGGATCTGGCCGGGCGGGGCGGCTGGGTGTCGCACGGCGTCGGCACGGCGAGAGGCTCGGGAGGCGGCGCAATCGGAGCGGGGCGACGGTTGGCACGGGCGACAAGGGCGGCGTCGGGGCGTCGTGGATGCGAGGGCGGTGAACAGAGGCGGCGTCTTGCGGGCGGAGCGGGACGACGACGGCGCGGGCTAGCGCCGGCGGTGCAGGCGAGAGCGGTGGCGAAGGCGCGATGCGGGGCGGATCGAGGCACTGCGCGGGGGGCTCCGGCGTGCCCGGAGAGCTTCGGGGACTGCGGAGGGCGTCGGGCGCTCGGATCCGGGCTCGGCGACGGTGGCGCGGCGGCTGCGAGGGGCTCAAGGCGGCGGTGGCGCGGCGGCTGCGGGGGCGGCGAACAAAGGCGACGGCCGGCGATGGGGCCGGCGAGGGTTCCCCCCCTCGGGAAGACGAACGGTCGCGGGGGGGTCGGCCTGTCTTTTTCTTTTCTTTTTTTTTTTTTTTTTCTCTCTCTACCTCTCTCCCCTCGGCTCATGTTTCCGACAGCCCTCTCCCTCTCTTTTCACTTTTTCTGATTTTTTTTTTTTTTTTTTTTTTTTTTTTTTTCGAAAAAGAGCCCCCTCATTAACCACCATGGATAAGCCCTTTTTATAAGCTGAAAAATCAAATCCTTGGGGTATATTTTATTTCTAATTTTACTTAAGCATGATACCCCTAAATATATCACTGAAATATTTTTTGCATATCCTATCCAAAAATTCCCCTTCTTGCACAAAATGCATATCTCAGCATATATTTCCTAAATCTAAAAAATTTTAATAAAACAAAATATCAAAAAATCAAAATCTGCCTAAACTACATGCCATGCATTTTTATTTTTTTTTATTTTTTTTGCAAAAAATAAACCCCCAAAATTAGGTGTCAACAGCTGCCCCTCTTTGAAGGTGACCTCGTAGAGGTTGCCTTCAAAGACAAATTGAGACCTAATTTGGGCCATGCTTAAGCAATGAATGGTTTTTTTGGTTGGAAATTGGATTCCATTTAAAATGCAATTTATATGATGCATGCAAATGCTAATGCAAATGAACCTACCTGGAATAACTTACCTTCGAGGAGGGTGAAGTAGTCCGAGGTAGAGGGTGTTACATGTCCAAGACCCGTACCATTCTACGGTCGCCCAGAATAGTAACACGGTTTTGTGAAGATTCCGCTTTCCTGGGACCCGTACCATTCTACGGTCGCCTAGTACGGCAGAAAGGAATTGCTTTCCCAGGATCCGTTCTATGCTACGGTCACCTGTTAAAGCAATAAATGTTGTCTAGGACCCGTTCTATGCTACGGTCACCTAGACTGAGGTTTTGCTTGGTTAGGACCCGAACCATTCTTCGGTCGCCTAGATCAGATTGAATCTGGAGGAAAATCTTTGGGGGACAACTCAATTGAGTGTCAAATATACTTAAAAGGGAATACTTGTGCAATGACAAATATTCAAGGTATGGATAGAGATATACTTACCTGGTACAATCTCGATCTTCGGGGATATGTCTCCTACAAAACATGGTTATAGGAGAGGCAACATGCGTTTGCAATCATAAACAAGCATCAATTTAATGGATGTTCACGATGATTTCCATCAATCTTGCATCATCTAATTTCCATTCTGAATACATGAGTGTCATGAATGTGTCAAATGAGGGATCCTTTGGTCTGAAAGGACTTTTCTCTCATCCTCATTAAAATGGCTATTTTATCCTAATCTTTAATGCAGGATTCTGTCAATCACTCTATCTTACCTTCATCATGCCAAACAGGGGTCCAAGCAATCTCGCAAGTGGTACGATCTTACCAATCCGAGAGGTCTTTTAAGAGGGACCATAATGTGGGCTTGGTCAATGGCTTAACAAATGGGACTCTTTGAGTCAAGCTTATTTGAAAAATATTCTGCAATCATCTTGGGGTTTACAAGTCAAGAAACATAAGAAATGAGGCAGAAATTATCTTACTCACACTCCTTCGAGCGATGCTTTCGAACATATGAACCTTTACGTTAATTTAAGTGCTCTAATCTGAAGAGATTTTGCAAGGGACGTAACGTAGGCTTGGTTCATGGGTTAAGAAACGAAAGGATGATTAGGCTCAAAAAGTGTTTAAAGAGTAAAGTTGGTGATCATCTTGACATTTCTACCGATTTTCTTCTTCAATGTCGAAGATTTTCTTTTGCACTCATTGATTGGAACAGCATTTGAGCTTTTTCCTTTTCTTTTTTTGTACCGCCTTGGTCAAGGTATGGCTAAGCATATCAGGCGTTTTTTCTTTTTCTTTTCTTTTGGGTATCGGCCTTGCTTTTACCAGGCACACTGCTTTTTCATGCCCCATTTTTGCACTTTTTTTTTTCTTTGATCAGAACCTTCATTTTTTGTGGGCATCCTAGTTCATGCCACTTGAATTTGTCTTGCCCCAGTGTGGGGGATGATCACCAACTGGGTTTAATATGAAATGAATTCATAAGCTCAAGTGGGCTATGCAATGGATAAAAGTGTATAGGATAGAGAAATGACTGCTCTTCATCATCTTAAGGCATTTCAATTATCTTAAAAGTTACACTACGAAAGCAATACCCGAAGATTGACGCAAGTGTAAGTAAGAAAATTCCTACCCTTGATTTCAAATTTGTCCCAATGTGGGATGATCCTTGACAGGGGGTAATTTCAAACAAACTCTTCATGTGTGTGGGCTCAAAGGGCTAAACAATGGGTATACCTATAGTGTTTTGGGTAGAGGAAGTAACTGCCTCTCATCACTTTGGATAACGTACCCTTTGCGAGACCGCACTTTTCCTTGCGGGCATGGAATTTTTCACACAACTCATTGGGGGTTAGTGTATGAAATAATGTATGGAATAAGGCTTGCCTTTCATCATTCCAAGATATCCCATTTGACACACTCAATTGATCTGACGCAATTCATTATGGAGAATATGCAACATTTGCAACAAATTTGAATTTGCCACTTATTGAGGCAATTTATTCATCATAAAAGCACTTGCAATTCAAAACATGACACAGCAAATTCAATCATGGATAATACTTCTTAACAAAGATCGAATTAACCGGAGTGGAAAACTGACGACCATCCATTTTAGCCAGAATCAGAGCACCTCCTGGAAGTACCTTCTTCACCACATATGGACCACTGTAATTTGGGACAAACTTTCCCCCGGGATCTGGAAAAATTGGCAACAGCTTCCTTAGAACAAGATCATTTACCTCGAAGTGTCTCGGTCGTACCTTCCGGTTGAAGGACCTGGCCACTCTCTGTTGATAAGTCTGGCGATAGCAAAGAGCCTTCAGTCTCCTTTCATCAATCAAGTTCAACTGCTCATGTCTTTGTTGTATCCATTCAGCCTCAGACAATTCTGCTTGGGATAAAACCCTTAGGGACGGAATTTCCACCTCCACGGGTAGAACAGCCTCCATGCCATACACCAGAGCAAAAGGAGTTGCCCCAGTAGAAGTGCGGATAGACGTTCGATATGCCATCAATGCGAAAGGTAACCTCTCATGCCAATCTCGATAATTCTCGGCTATCTTGGCCAAGATCTTCTTAATGTTCTTATTGGCAGCCTCCACAGCCCCATTCATTTGAGGGCGGTAAGGGGACGAATTCAGATGTTTAATCTTAAACTGGTTGAACAACTCATCAATGATTTTGTTGTTCAGATTTGTCTCGTTATCGGTGATGATTGATTCGGGGACGCCGTAGCGAGCAATTATGTCACGTTTGATGAATTTTGCAACACTGCGTGCAGTGACATTTGCAAAGGATGTAGCTTCAATCCACTTGGAGAAATAGTCTATTGCCACCAAAATGAACCGATGCCCATTTGAAGCCTTGGGATTTATCGGGCCAATCACATCAATGCCCCACATCGAGAAGGGCCATGGCTCAGAAAACTGATGCAGCTCAGTTGGAGGAACGTTTATCTTATCACCATAGATTTGACAACGGTGACAACTTCGTACATGTTTGATGCAATCACTCTCTAGTGTGAGCCAGTAATAGCTTAATCTCATAATTTTCTTAGCCAACATGTGCCCATTCATATGAGAGCCACATACTCCCACGTGCACTTCTTGCATGATTTGAGTAGCTTCAGCTGCGTCCACACACCGCAATAGGACCGAATCATGAGACCTCTTGTACAAATTTTCGCCACTAACGAAGAATTTTGATGACATCTTCGTGATGTGTTTCCTATCTGCCGGAGTGCTTCCTTCAGGAAATTCCTGCTTTTTAATGTAGTTCATGATATCGTAATACCATGGCTTTCCATCAGATTCTTCAGTTATGATCATGCAATAAGCTGGCCTTGGCAAAACTTCTATTTTCAATGGCTCGACTTCCGACCCATTGGTGACTTGCAACATAGAAGACAAAGTTGCGAGTGCATCCGCAAATTGATTATGACACCTTGGCAAGTATTCAAACGAAATTTCCTTGAACTCCTTTACCGTGTCTTCTAGATACTTGTGGTATGGGAGCAGTTTGGGGTTCTTGGTTTCCCATTCTCCTACGGTCTGTAGTATGATCAGTGCAGAATCCCCGAATACTTTCAATTTGGTCACATTCATCTCGATGGCAGCTTGGAGTCCGAGGATGCAAGCTTCATACTCAGCTATATTGTTAGTGCATGGGAACACCAACTTTGTAGCTACCGGATGATGTTGTCCGTCTGGTGATATTAGGACTGCCCCAGTACCAAAGCCGATCAAGTTCACGGCTCCATCAAAGAACATTGTCCATGAGCCTTCATCTACACTCAAAACACGGTCATCTGGGGAACCGTCATCATTACTTGAGACTCCTAGATTCTCAGCCAAGATATCAGCGATCACTCGACCTTTAACTAACTTTTGTGGCATGAACTGCACATCAAATTCTGAGATTAAAATTTGACACTTAGCCAACTTACCCACCAAAGCTGGCCGATCAAGCAAATACTTGATAGGATTATTCTCAGTCACGAGGAACGTCTGGTAGTGTAATGTGTACTGCCGCAATCTCTGCAACACCCATACTAATGCAGCACAAGTTTTCTCAGTATTAGAATATTTCAGCTCTGATACAGTGAATTTCTTGCTCAAGTAATAAATGGCCCGTTCTCTTCTGTCAATAGGGCTTTCTTGGGCCAACATCGCTCCCAATGACTCACTATGGATGGTGAGATAGAGAATCAAAGGATGCCCCGGTGAGGGTGGGACCAGAACTGGTGGATTCATCAAATACTGCTTTATCTTGTCAAATGCTTCATGACACTCAACATCCCTTGACTCATGCATTCTTCTTTAGGAGCTTGAAGAATGGCTTGGCGGTTTGTAAAGTTGGGAAATGAATCGGGCAATGTAATTCAACCTCCCCAAAAGGCTTCGGACTTCTTTGACCGTCGATGGAGGCTGCAACTCACATATGGCCTTAACCTTAGATGGGTCAATCTCAATTCCTTTACTACTCACAATGAATCCGAGTAATTTACCGGATGTTGCTCCAAACACGCATTTAGCGGGGTTTAATCGAAGCTTGAATTCATGAAGACGATCAAACAACTTCTTCAGGGTTTCAACATGGCTTCTTCAGGTCGGGTCTTCGCAATCATATCGTCGACATAAACCTCGATCTCTTGATGCATCATATCATGAAACAATGCAACCATGGCTCGCTGGTAAGTTGCCCCCGCATTCTTGAGTTCGAAAGGCATGACCTTATAATGGAAGGTCCCCCACGAGGTAATAAATGCAGTCTTCTCCTTATCTTCTTCCTTCATCCTTATCTGATTGTACCCGGAGAAACCATCCATGAACGAGAATAACTCAAATCCAGCAATGCTATCCACAAGGACGTCTATGTGGGGTAGCGGGAAATCATCCTTCGAGCTAGCCTTATTCAAGTCCCGATAGTCGACCTGTACTCGAACTCGACCATCTTTCTTCATTACGGCACAATGTTAGCTACCCATTCGGGATATTGTGAGACTTCAATAAATCCCACTTTCAAAAGCTTCATCACCTCTTCCTCAATCTTCTTTGAGAGCTCGGGTTTGGTCCTCCGTAGCCTCTCGCTTTTTAGGCGGCACGTCCGGATTAGTAGGCAAGGCATGCTCCACGATTGCTGGGTCTAAACCAGGCATGTCAGCATAGGTCCATGCGAAGACTTCCTGATATTCTTTTAGTAGCTGGATTAGGCGTTCGGCCTTGTCTTTTGGGAGATTTGCCCCAATCTTGACCTCCTTGGCTTCTTCAGTGTCACTTAAATTGATAGTGACAGTTTGCTCGGATGTAAGAGCCTTGGTTTTTTCATGCTGTTCCCAGCTACGTTGCACTTCAATGGAGTATTCAGTTGAGTCTCCAGGGCCTTCGTTATTAGCGCTTGCGGCATTGGATTGGTCCACTTCTATGCCTTTGCATGTTATAAGATTACCCCTGAAATAGGAAGTAGATAAATTAGAAAAACAAACAGAGTAATCTGTATTTTTTGAAAGATTTTTTGAAAGACTTTTTGAAAGACTTTTGAAAAGGATTTTGACACGAGGAAGCACGATGAAGCCCGGGCCTCGAATTCTCCTTGGATTTTTCTTTTTTTTATCGGCTGGATATCATCACCGGGCTGGTTTGGTGTACCTCATCATGCCCTCAAAATAAAACTTGTAATTTTATTGATATTCATCAATCAATTACATTTATTGAATGGAAAATGCAAATCCAAAATCTAAAAAGAAAACGAAGATAATCGCCAGATAGCGATAATTATTCCTAGAAAGCAATAAAAATTCCCACGCAAAGGAATGCGAGAAATCAATAAACGAGTTACTCTTGTGGGCTAGGGCCCATTTCTTCGGGGGATCCTTCGTCAATGGCTCCTATAACGATGTCATCGAACAAGTTTGTTACTCCTTCCAGCATGTCTTTAGGATCCTCAGTCTTCGAGGGTGTCGGATCATCCATGCCCCCCATCCATCTGGGACAATGCTCCGGGGATCTATGTAGAAGCTTGGAGGGGCCGAATATTTCACCAGGTAGTCAAACTTGCCACTCGGCTACCCCAGGGTGTCTATCACTTCCACCTCATCCCGCATCATTACCGGAGGACCAAGGAATGTTTCATGAATACTTGGGGGCAACGGGTTTTGCCTCCCCTGCCTTCGGTTAGGCGTCGGGTTCGGTCATTCTTGTCTTCTTCCTCCAGAATTTTGTCCACCTCTTCCATGGTACCCTAATCCAAAAATGGGACCTCGAGGGGCTTCAATGGGGTCTCGAATGCCTTGGCCATTTCTTCCAAGACCACCACCAGAACGAAACCATTCCCGACCATCACTCTTCCCACCATAAGGGTAGCATTTGAAACTTCGGGAGTAGGAGGCGTTAAGTCAGGAGCAGCATGTATGGTGGATACTAACTCGAACGAGTGGTAGCTTGCTTCGAACTTAGAGTCTGGCTCCACATAGGGGATGGCCGTCTCCTGATAGATCCGGTGATCCTCCTCACCATATACGGTGACCAACTTCCTTTCAATCACGAACTTTACAGCCTGATGCAAACTTGAAGGTACCGCTCCCGCGGTGTGTATCCAGGGGCGTCCCAGTAAGAAGTTGAATGCGGTAGGGATGTCCAACACTTGAAAGGGAATGTTGAAGACGACCGGCCCTATTTTCACATCAAGGTGGATTTGCCCGATCACGTCCTTCTTCGTGCCATCGAAAGCTCGCACGAGGGTCGTTGCACCATGTATCCTGGATGGGTCAACTTTGAGGCGGTGAAGAGTAGCCAACGGGCATATATTTAGGGCGAACCCATTATCAATGAGCACTCGGGACACATGGGTAGTCTTGTGCTTGACGGATATGTAAAGTGCCTTGTTGTGCCCTCTACCCTCAAGTGGGAATTCCTTATCGGAAAAGGCGATCAAATCCTTGAGAAGGACTGATCCTATAAATTCTTCTAAGTTGTCTGCCTCGATCGTCTCTAGCACATGAATTTCACTTAGCACCTTCATTAGTGCCTTTTGATGCACAGGCGATGTTTGCAGGAGCTCAAGCAAAGAGACTTGGGAGGGCATTTTCCTTAATTGATCGACCACGTTATACTCACTTGTTTTTATTACAGCCAGAAATTTCTTGGTCTCTTCATCAGTGACAGGCTTTGCAGGTTGAACATTTGCTTGAGCATAAGTCTGGCCGGACCTTGTGACAACGCCAACATCCAAGTCATAGGACCAAGGGACGGCCTTGTTGCTGACATAATCATATGGCTGTGGCACTTCAATCACAATCTCATCATCGGACGCGTCCTCTAACTGGGGCATGTCCGCGAGTGAAGAATCAACATCTTCCTTAAGTGCAGCCTGCTCCTCTTCCCAATCGATGATGATGTGGGAAATAGTGGAAATTGTGCAGTTACGATCGGCATACACGATGATGCCATCATCCACCATTTTGGCGACTCTTTCCTTCATCAATGATAGGGGAATATCTTCATTGTCCGGATAATACCCAGCTCTTACTAGGCCATTGTAAGCATCCGCCACATGTACCTTCGAGTTCTTGATGCGACCAACTTCAGATTTCAGAATAGCGTTCACTGTACCCTCATGCTCCGGTAGCGGATTCTTTTGAACATTTGGTCGAGCGGTTTGGAATGAAAAGGCCTTCGTGTCCAAGAGGTTTTGAATCTTGTGTTTGAGGGTGAAACACTCGTCGGTTGAATGCCCCAATTCCCCACTATGGTAATCACACTTCTTTGTCAAGTCGTAATTACGCATGCTTTCGCGGTTAGGGCGCTTTGGCTCAGTGGAAAGCAAGCCTTTCTTCTGGAGAATTGCTAAAACCTGGGATGGAAATCCAGGGAGTGGAGTGAACTGTCTTCTTACTTGGGCAAATGACTGACGGCCAGCAGCTTATTGTTGCCTTACATTCATCGGGGCACGAACGGAACTTTCTTGGCTATAGGCTACATTCACATCCACGAC
Organism: Eucalyptus erythrocorys; assembly: GCA_014182555.1. Taxonomy (NCBI): domain Eukaryota; kingdom Viridiplantae; phylum Streptophyta; class Magnoliopsida; order Myrtales; family Myrtaceae; genus Eucalyptus; species Eucalyptus erythrocorys. The sequence goes on from CM024602.1 coordinate 51,341,265, forward strand.
GGCTTCTTTTTCCTTCTTGGCGGAGAATCTCTCACTTGATGACTTAGTGAACCATCCTTCCCTTATTCCCATCTCAATTTGTTCTCCCACTGGAATCAGCTGGTTGAAACTCTCAACATAAGTGCTTGCCATCCGATTGCAAAATTCAGATGGGAGGGTCTTTATGAAGAGCTTCATCAACTCCTTGTCGGTAGGCTCAGGAGTGATTTGAGCAGCCAGATTCCGCCATCTCACGGCATACTCCTTGAACGACTCGCTCCTCTTTTTCTCCATCCTCTCAAGATCTTCTCGGGAATGTGCAATGTCCATGTTGAACTTGTATTGCTTGAGGAATGCATCAGCCACTTCATTCCAAGTATCAAGAAGATTGATATTTTTCATCACATACCGCTCAATGCGGTCCGGTCAAGCGGCATGGAATGATTGGATCATGAGGGGCTCATTTTTGACATGTTTGGGCCATGCGTACATGATACATCTGCAAATGAGACTTTGGGCAAGATGTACCATCGTACTTCTCAAATTCCAGCATCCTGAACTTCTTCGGCATCTTGACCTTCTCGTAGACCGACAAGTCAAAGGGGAGTGAGTTTTGTGACTCCTGCAATTGCTTCACCTTTTCTTCAAGTTTCGCGAAGCGTTCATCCGCTCTGTCTTGGGGAGGTCAACAAACTTTCCCTTTTCCACATTGATCGGGATTGAGTCTTCTTCTAAATCAGGTATGCCATTATTACTTGATTAGGGCTTATCTGCTATCTTCGGGACAACAGCCTGAGGAAGAACGGGTGGAGGAGTCGGATTGACTTGGAATGATCTGAATTGAGTCATCATAACCTCCATGGAGGCAGCTAACGACGGAGCTGATCTTCTATATTGGACATACGATCATGCATCTCATTTTGTTCCGCCATTTTGGCCTTTGATCGCGTGATAATGGGTGAGCGTGGAGGGTCCATTGTCACCTAATTGATTTAACATGAATGAACATACATAAGCACTTTGATATGAAATGTGCCGGCCCATGACGAAAATCTAACCACTTTTATTAATGAAATTGATTGAAAATGACATTTTAAAAAGTTCTTGACAAATAAAGTAAATGACTCAACTTCCTAGACATTAAACTAAAGTAAAAGACTAAATTGACTCAAGCCACTTTATTTAGCCTCGATCCATAAACAAATGGGAAGCCAACACTCGACGTAATTGCCTCTTCTCTTTGGCATCCTTCTTGGCTTGCTTCTCAAGTTGCTCAATCTTCCTTTTGTAACGATTAAGCTCCGCTTGCCGAGTGGGCCTCTCAGTCACATCCGGCACCTTCGGGAGATACTCGATTGGAATTTTGTGTCGATGGATGTATCGAGTAATGGTATAGTAAACCTTTTCCTTTCCTTCCAGCTCATCCTCGGGCAAGTTCAACTTTTGTTCGCCACATGCGAGCCAGGCTTGTTCGATGCAGTGGAGCCATCTCTTGTGATCACCATCATTGGTAGTGAATTGAATTTGAAACAAACCAAGCTTGAGAGGGGGTGGCAGGTCCTGCACAACTCGATATTGACGGGCCACTCGGAGTGGATAGTAAGAAGTGGCACCGGTGATCCCCAACAATGGAATTGGCTCATCATCGCCATGAGTGAGGCGTGCCTCGGAGACTTGGAACCATTTAGCATGCCATAGGAAACTCTTGGTATTGGAATTTTTCAACAATTTGATCCATTTTGAGTAAGAAAGATTTGAAGTTCGATCCTGATACTTTTTGAATACCTCAATGGGATGATGAGAATCAGTAACATTAATAATATGCATGTGAATGTCGATCTTTCTCATGTGAGAAAAGAACCAGATTTGTAAGAGTTCAATCGGGTAAGTGACAAAAATGTTTCAGCTAAAATGGTATTGACAAAACCAACCCCAGCACACACTTGTTTGACAACCCATATAATAGCAGGATTAATAGCTCCTTTGCGGAGAGGAAAAATAATAAACCCGAAAAGGCTAAGATGAAGATTTTGCTTTTCAAAAGAGTGTCTGCATCAGCAAAACTTTAATCTAGGAAGGAAAAAGGACATGCAAGACAATTATCTTTCAGCACTCTTTTAATTCGATCCTCATCTATTCTAAGAAAATCAGACAAAATTGATGCAGGTTTTATTCCAAGAGGTGGGTTTATTAGATCCAATTCCAAAGGTTTTCCTATGGCGATGCCGTATTCCTCCAAGGTCGGGGTGAGCTCATGCTTACCGAATATAAATGTTGATGTTTGGGGACACCAGAAATGAGCGAGTGCTTGCTGACGCCACTTTGAACATCAATGTCGAGAAGGGGAGTAAGGCGACCCAATCTACCTTTAACATAGCTTTGGCCATCATGGCCTAGACGATCCCACCATGATTTAAGTTCAACCTTTGGTGTAAGCACGAATCGAATGTTGGATTTTCCCATTGTTTATAAATCAGGATTCGACCAACCTAATGTCATGGACCGACAAAAGAAAGACGAAATACAATAAGTAAATTGCAAGAGTAATGGGTAGAAAACTTACTTCACATGGTGATTAAAACAACCACATAGACAAGCACATGAAAAGTGAGGTTTGATTTCTAACTAGGAAGGCTAAACAAGGTGGAGCTAAAAGGGTGGGATGACTTAGTTGCAGCCTCGCATACTAAGTCAAGCCCTTCCAACTTCGGCTCAGTCAAGAATGATACCCCAATGCGACGCAGCCTCGCGGGCAGAGGTAAACATTTTTGACACCAAGAAAGAAACTTCCGGGATTGAGTTGGGCAACCTCTACTACGCGGCCTTGCAGTCGAAGTCATATCCAACTCAATACCATCCTAAATATCCTAGTGCGGCCCAGGTTCGGCGGCAGGTTGTGTGTGCAAAAGTGTAGTGTTAAATGCAAGGCACGCACAACAATTTATATCAAGCAACACTTCATACATAAAAATAAACCATTCATTCCTACGCCTCCCTGCAAAACAAAGGTCAGCAAACACTTCCCCTTATACCTCCCAATCTGCAAAAACATTTAACACCTTAAATGTTAGGGACGTACCTGGGATCCTTGCTGCCAAGCAAAAACATTTTTCAAAAGAAAAGAAAAATTGGCCTAAGTCCACTAAGAGTTTTAACTCAAGTTCCCCAGTGGAGTCGCCAAGCTGTCGCGACCAATTTTTCGGGGTGTGAACCACCTAGGGTTTGGCTAATGGATTGTTAAGCATAGACTTAACTCGGACTCTCCCAAGCCCATACCAATTCGCGACTTAGGTTTGAATTCTTAACATGCAAATGATTTTTATTAAGGAGTCGCCACTAATCAGTTTTTGGTAGGTCGATTAAAAACCCAGGTAAAGTAATGGGAGTTTTACTTTACTCCTACGAACCAGAGATTCTAGGTGCGGGGACTTGATTACGCTAGATTTCTCTAACGCCCTTTCGGTACCATTCTTTTATTTTGAAAAATGTTTGGCATGCAGCTTAAATTGATTTTAATTATCTCCCTAACATGTGAGGTGATCATGCGGGTGCGCAAACCACCAATTTAACACCCAATAAAGCAATAGATAAGGTTAAGGGACTTACCTTATAGCAACGAAAGCATCTGCATCGTTAGATTAAATTCCACATCAACAATCCTAAATATGGTCTCTAATTAACACGCAAATTTCTCTTTTTTTTTTTTTTTTGTTTTCACTTTATTTAATGGAATTTAATCCAAATGCAATGCATGCTAATAGCCTAATATGACATGACAAAATGATCTAAATTATATGACATGAAATGCAATAATTGCAACTTAAACGACCTAATATGCAAATTTAAATTAAGTGGTCCTAGAATGCAAATTGATTAACATGCACCTATTTTTTTGGATTTTTTTATTTGAAATTTTGAATTAATAAAAGCCCTAATTAAACTACCTAAAACGAATAATTTTCTAATTCATGTTTAGGATTAATTTAAATTAACCCTATTTTGCCTTAGAAAATCATTTCTTTATTTTTTGTTTTTTTTTTTTTTTTTTTAAGAAAAAGTGCCAAGTTTTTCTAAGAATGAGATTATCTAAATCTAATCCTAACCTATTTAAAAAGAGATTTCTAAAAAATATGATCCTAAAAAATGTGATTATAAAAAAAACTAATTTACTAACCTAAATGGCTTAATTACTAAATCTACATATCTAATTCTACATGCTCATGCAAGATTTTGATTTTTCCTTTTTGATTTTATGATTTTTTTATTTTTTTAAAATTGCAATTTATTCTAAAAAGGTGGAATTAATCTATCCTAAGATATTTGAATGAAATTCCTAACTAAATTAAAATTTTATCCTATTTAAACTAGGAATTAGGTTATCCTAATTTAAATTAAGATGTTGTTTTAATTTAGTAATTTCTAGCCTAAGATGCTGTCTATTTAGAAATGATCTAAGCTTAAAAATTAAACATGCAATTATATTATAAAAATTAATGATTTTTTTGTTTGCTTTTTGCTTTTTTTTTAATTAAAATTTGACATGCAATTCAACTAGCAGCCTAGGTGAATTTTGCTTTTTTTTTTTTTTTTTTTTTTATGACTTAATTAAAATCCCTAATCTAAATATGCAAGATAATTAAACCTAGTTAAAGATTTTTTTTTATTTTTTTTATTTTGTTTTGAAATTAACAATTTTCATGCAACCTAGATTAACTGATTTTTTGTTGTTTTTTTTTTTTTTAGATTTACGATAACTAAAATACTTAGCCTAAACATGCAAATAACCCTAAACATGCAATATTCTAACTCAGACATTTCACAAGATAAATAGAAATAATCAAGTTCATTCAAAATTACCCAAAAAAGATATCACATATTATTCAAATCAAGGGGTAATATTTCGCTAGTAAAATCGATAAATTGATCTTAAGCCTTAAAGATCAAAATATCAATTTTATTCCCACATGATTAATTATTTCGTCTAAAACCTTATAGTCGAAAATAAAAAATCGGCGCGGTTGCGAATTAGGAGATAAATTGGAATTTCCAATCACTTATCAGGGCCTAATGTTGATAACAAAAATAAATAACAATAAGACAATAACAATAAAATAACAATAAAACAATAAAAATAAAATAAAGTAAATAAAAGAAAGGAAATCTACCTGATTGTTTTTTTTTTTTTTTTTGCCTTTTTTGCTTTTTTTTTTTTTTTTCTTTTTTCAGAAAAGAAAAAGAAAGGAAAAAGGAGGCCGGCCAGCGAGGGGGACGGCTAGGGTTCCGACGCGGCGCAACGGCGGCGTGATAGCGGTAGCGTCGAGGAAGCACGCGGAGACGCGGGGAGGCGGGGACGCGAGCCGTGGGGCGGGGCGGCACCGGGAGGCGGGAGCGTCACGGCGAGGGGCGCCAAGGGCGGCGCTGCGTCGAGGGGCGGCGGATCTGGCCGGGCTGGGGCGGCTGGTGTCGCGCAGCCGTCCCGGCACAGCCGAGAGGCTCGGGAGGCGGCACAATCGGAGCGGGGCGACGGTTGGCACGGGCGACGAGGGCGGCGTCGGGCGTCGCGGTGCGAGGGCGGTGAACAAGGTGGCGTCTTGTGGGCGGAGCGGCACGACGACGGCGCGGGCTGGCGCGCCGCGGTGCGGCGAGAGCGGTGGCGGAGGCGCGATGCGGGGGACGGATCGAGGCGACAACGGCGCGGGCTGGCGCCGGCGATGCAGGCGAGAGCGATGGCAGAGGCGCGATGCGGGGGCGGATCGAGGCGCTGCGCGGGGGGCTCCGGCGTCCGGAGAGCCGGGGGCAGAGGGCATCGGGCGCTCGGATTTGGGCTCGGCGACGGTGGCGTGGCGGCTGCAAGGGGCTCAAGGAGGCAAAGTGGCACGGCGGCTGCGAGGGCGGTGAACAGAGGCGACGGCCGGCTATGGGGCCGGCGAGGGTTCCGCCCCTTGGGAAGACGAACGGTCACGGGGGGGGTCGGCCTGTCTTTTTCTTTTCTTTTTTTTTTTTTCTCTCTCTACCTCTCTCCCCTCAACTCACGTTTCCAACAGCCCTCTCCCTCTCTTTTCACTTTTTCTGATTTTTTTCTTTTCTTTTCTTTTCTTTCGAAAAAGAGCCCCCTCATTAACCACCGTGCACAAGCCCTTTTTATAAGCCGAAAAATCAAATCCTTGGGGTATATTTTATTTATAATTTTACTTAAGCACGATACCCCTAAATATATCACTGAAATATTTTTTGCATATCCTATCCAAAAATTCCCCTTCTTGTGCAAAATGCATATCTCAGTATATATTTCCTAGATCTAAAAATTTTAATAAAACAAAATATCAAAAAATCAAAATCTACCTAAACTACATGCCATGCATTTTTTATTTTTTTATTTTTTTGCAAAAAAATAAACCCCCAAAATTAGGTGTCAACAAAGTCATTCCTTTCTAACTCGGATTAGATGACTATAAGATGCATCCAAAAGTTTCTTTGGTGGCCACTCAATCACAAACCATTGAATTTTAGTCCAACTTTCATCTAATGTGACTTACCTCAGTTCATCTTTCGGCCAAATTAGATCTGGGATTGATTGCCCGTCAAAACAAATGGAATCGTCATGATTGAAAGTGGAACTAAATTTAAGCAAGCTAAACAAAATAATTGAAAGTTCAGTGACCCAATCGAAGATAAAGAATTTCATGACCACAAAACTAATGAATTTATCTCTAATTCGTAGAACGTCATGCCTCATGACGTAATTTTTTTTTTTTTTCTGTTGAGATGGCATGAAGATTACGTAAATAAAAAATTTTCTTTTTCGTTTTCCTTTTCATCGGGGAATTGATGATCTCAACCTATAAGTTTCATTTGAAGCTCCATTCATTTCGCGAAAAATGAATGATTTAAAAATATTTTCTTAAAAATGATTGCTTATAACAATTAGTTAATAGAAAATATTTTCATTATCGATAGCAAATTTTGTGTAAATATTTTCTTAGATGTTAAAAATAATTTTTTTCATTTATCTTTTTATAAGTAATGCAAATTATCTTTTATGAAAATACCTTCTAAATTATATATTTTTGCAAAAGAAACGCATCCTTAATTTCCATGAAGACTATTGAGACTGTGGCCAACAGGCCTGGCTTTCATTTCATGCTTACTTATTGTGTTTAGATGGAGGCCATGCTCACCGTTGTCAGCTTTTCCCCCAAATTGCAGAGGCCCGACTATAATGGGCTGTTCAATTTTGCCAATTTCAAGGGCCGACGCAGAACCGCCAACTTTGATTTCCCATTTGATGCAATCTGGTCATTTCCTAATTTTGATTTTACTGGCTGCACTGCATTTTATAAAATTGAGAAGGAGAAGAAAGAAAAAGAAAAAGAGAGCGTCCTTTACCTTCCGATTTGCATAATTAGAAAAAGGGAGTGCTTGTACATCCGGCATATAAGATTATATTCGTAACCAAGCAAGTACACACGGGGGAATGCTAATGTACCTCGCCAATTATCAATAAATGCTTTGACAGCAAAAGAAAGTAATAAAATTCGACCAAAAACTAATCAAAATAAGCATCATTCTCAATGCACAACTTCTTGGTATGCTCTTCATTCATGTTTGATGGAAGTAAATTACAAATTCTTAAAACTAACACTTCCGCGTCTCATCATTCATGCCACGTTAGTGAATATGATAATTAGCATAAGGAAGACTTGAATACATCAATCTTTGTCGCTAAAAAAAATAGCGAATACTCCATGTGTATTTTACAAGAAATAGAAAAAACAAGAAAGCATACCTAAGTCTAATGGGATGGAGTAAAATTTGAAGTGACAGCTTTTTCTCAATTATTTCTTTTTGGCAGGTGTTTTGACAAGGTGGGGGCATAAACTTTTGGGGGTCCCATGGTTGAGGAGGAGGAGGAGGGGGTGGTTGTGGGAGTTGGGCAAGAGAATCGATTTGATCGACGGATACGATGATCTTGTTTTTGGGAGCAGTATCCCCGCAGCTTCCCTATCCCCGAGTGAGGCTGGTCAAAGTCATGCGGCGCATCAAACGGACAAGACCTAAAGACTTTGTGCTTTCCCGGTGCTTGTTGGATTACGTACTAAGACGGCCAGTTTGTTACTAGCTAGACGAAACCACAAATTAAAATCATCAAGATCATACCGTAAATTAAGTTCTCTCCCCTAGAAAAGGCCACGCTTGAGCGAGGCGAAATGACCCTATGCAGGCAGGCTCCTTTCCAAAAAGGAAATTATTCATTCACGCCTATTTTGATATATGCTTTGAGCCTTTATTGGCTGAAATCTAGTTTGAACGAGTAATGAGATCAAGTATTAAGACAACTCCATGGTCACTTATTTAACCCAACTAATTATCAAACTTGATGAGTCTCATATCAAATCTGATCGACAAATTCCTGTAGCTGCATGTGTTATGTGCATGTAATGGTTACTCACAAAAATATGGGGATGGTCCTAATTTTGCATGATCAAAAGGGTCCAATCATGGGCAAAAACAAGTTTCATGAAATGCATCCGATGTAAGTTTTCTTAATCCAATTAGGTCATTGCAATACTCTCTCACGAGAAATTTAGGATGGTCAGCAATAGAAGGTACACTAATTGGCTTTGGCAAGTTCCTTTTTGTACCTTCGCTTGATACAAAACCGTCCATCCGTCCATTTGCGCATACGTTGAGTGCTCTCTCTATTCAGAGAACCGGCCTTCTTGATAGAAGACACGAGCAATTAGAACAGGAAACGGGATGAACAAGGAAAAGAAACAGAAGAGAACCAGGATAGAGACCTGTAATCGACTTGCATTCCAGAAGCAGTCAAATGAGGATGAATCAACGTGTCCGCCGCACCGCCACTGTTGGTGACGTGGAGGTGTATATTAAATATTGGTCGGCATGTTAACCTTTGACTTCTTTTTCCAACCAGATGCCGTCGACGTATAAACGCGAGGTCTTTTCAAAAAGATAAATACGGACAAAAAAAGCCGACTCGAGGGTTGGAAACAGAGATGGAATCTGCGGTTTTAAGGAGGAAAAAGTTTCGGATGGAAGAACAGGCTAGCATTTTTCACGTGGTCAATGTGATTGATGAGGAACTCGCTGGCTCCATAATATTTTCTGCTTTCTTTATGAAGATGTATGAGCCGTCACTTGTTACTACTCATGCAAGAATTGGCATCCTTCGGACTTAACTCAAAAGTTAAAAGGTGTTGGGTCAATTCCCGCATCATCCATGCTCTACCTCTCCTTTGATAGAAGCGTAGAGAAATTTTTTACGTACCATCCCAGAATTCAGGGGCTATTTTCACTTTATTCGCTTTCGGGGCGGGTGGTTTTCAAGCATTGACTTCCTAGGGGACAATCATTTCTTTATCTTCATTAATTGCCCTCCATTTTTAATTCTTCCGTACAGATTGGGTTTGTATCCAGAAGAATATGTACATGGAGCAATATTGAGAATGAGAATGGAGTTTATCTTCGCATCCATATTCTATGGCTTTGCGCCATTTTCCATGTAAGATTAATAATAGAATTTATTTGAAGTTCTAATTTACTATGTATAACTTTTTTTTCATTATTCTAGATATATAGATTTGATAGGGATAAGTGCTTGAAGTCCTAAAATTTGTCACGAAAATGCAATTGAATCTTAAAATTTATAAAAAGTACAATTAAGTCTTAAAATTTGTCAAATTGTTTCAATTGAATCATAAAGTTAACACCATCAAATTTACTGATGGAAAATGCTGAAGTGGCTTTTTTAATTTATTTTTAAAGTCCACATGGCTTTTTTAAATTATTTTTTATAGTCCACATGGCTTTTTAAATTATTTTTACTTAAATTATATCTAAAAATTAGAAAAGAAAAGCTAAAATTTATTTAAAAAACCAAACAGTTCAAAAAAAAAAAAAAAGAAAAAAATGGCTAGCTTGGCCGGCCGCCCATCGTCGGAGGGGCTGGCGACGGTTGTTGGCCCTGGGCGAGGGCTCGCCGACCCCAAGCGAGGGCCAACGACGCCTCACCAAGCTCGGGCGAGGGAGCCTAGATCTGCGCATGTTGGCCCTCACGGGGCCTAGCGAGGCGTCGCCCGGCCCTCACGGGGGCTTGGCGATGATCGCCCGCCCTAGGCGAGACCTCGTCGGCCCTTGTCGGCCCCGAGTGACGGTCGAGGAGGCCTTGCCCGGGACGAGCGACGGTTGCCAACCCCTCGCGAGGGCCGGCAACGACTTGCCCAGGCCAGGCGACGGTTGCCGGCCCCTCGCGAGGGTCGATGTGCGCATATTTAGGCACTCTCGCTCGAGCTTGGTGAGGGCCGGCCACCCCCGCCCAAGGCTAGCCCCTCCGACGATGCGCGGCAGGTTTTTTTTTTTTTTTTTAAATTAATTTTAACCTTTCTTTTCTAATTTTTAAATCTAATTTAAATAAAAAATTAAAAAAATCCACATGAAAAATAAAAATTAATTTTAAATGCCACGTCAGCATTTTCCGTTAAAAAAGTCGACGGCGTTAACTTTAAGACTCGATTGAAATAATTTGATAAATTTTAGGACTTGATTGCACTTTTTGTAAATTTTAAGACTCAATTGCATTTTCCTAATAAGTTTTAGGATTTCTGTAACACTTATCCCGATTAGATATTATAAAATTACATTTTTTGCATTTGATTAATGGAAAGCAAACGACATGGGGTAGGTGTAACTTTCTTTCGTTGTTTCGTATAGGCGGGGATGCTCCTAGGTCAAGCTTGTGTATCCGGCGATATCTCCAAGGTATTTGTCGTTTCGTGGAAGACTTCGATAGTAAGTTTCTTCATTAGAAACTTTTCTTTTTTCAACGAAAGGATATTGGTGAGTTAGTTGGCCACATTGACGAGTTCAAAGCTCCGAGTCACATTGATGGAGCCAGCATGGCCCGTTTTGTTGACCCCGGGATAGTGAATTGAGAACCCCCACTTTGCTTTTGTGATGCTTTTTAAAATTTAGGGAATTAGAAGAACCACAACGTGTTGTACTAAAAAATTGAGACGTTACTCCATAATGAATGTAATATATTTCTGCGAAGATGGAAAATAATCACATGAAATTGTCTTCCAAATTGGTTTCACTTCTAGTGATGAAATGTCACAAACTTCATCACCACAAGCAAACTCCCAAGCCACCGAGAGATTCGGCGACTAAATATCAAACTTTTGTCCCTATATGAAACTGCTTGATTCCGAATTTTCTTAAAGGGTCGCTAGAAGATATGCATTTATGAAAAAAAAGAAAAAGGAAATTATAAACTTACCTCTACAAGGTGCATTTGTCTTAGTACCACTAATTATCAAAGAAGTATAAATACTTTCCAAGATATCCACGTTAAAAAAAAAAAACTCATTTAGAGCAGGCCAAGTGACTAAAGACTAGATACAACTTGCACTTAGCTTGCTTCAAACTACGGTCGTACCAGATGTTGGGGTAGATTCCAACCTTAAAAATAATCATGTGAAAGCTTTATCTCCATGGTGTCTAGGAGATATTGCTTTATCTCCATGGTGTCTAGGAGATACCTATTCCCCTACTCGACCAAAAGAGGTGGTTGTCATGCTCTATCAAGAACGGGATGAATCACCATAATTGATGTGATGTATCCACTTAGAGCTCGCATTTTCTTAACTGTCATCAGGCTCGTTCGAAAAATCGGTATAATTGATGAAATGAATAAAATCCAATTGATAAAGTTGATATTTGAGCTCAACTCAAATATGCAGGCTCTTGAAAAGGAAAAATGTTTGTGTAGAGAACATGACCATATACAAACATAGATTTTTATCGAACACATATAGCCATGTTATTTAACACGATCTTTGTAATGCACAACTATATGTTTTGTCTTTTTATACGGATAGATTTAAGTTAAACCTATATTAGGGAGGCCGTGGAGATTTTCAAGTCTGTAAAACTTGTCTCTCACGCTGCTCGTGTGCCGATCGTTTCTCTGCAAACAAATTTCCAACAAATTCAGACTCCTCAAACCTAATGCAAACGTGGCCACTCTCTCAAACCAAATCAAATGAGTAACATGATCGCATAATGTATCTCCTGGGTACCATCTATCGGTTAGAGATACAGTCCAATGATAGCGCCAATTGAAGTGACGGATGCATCGCATCATGCGAATTGTCGAAATTGTCCAGTTAATTACTTTTTGAATTCGTCAATCAAAGTGGCCCTCTGCGTATTTGCTTATGGAAAATTTGCTAGTCGTTAAATGGTGCAATCGTTTGACTCAACTAGAGCTAAAGGTTCAAGTTTTCTTTTTCTTTCCTTTTTTTTTCCTTTCGTCTTATTGTGGATTCTTTTTAATCATGGAATCTCTCTGCGTGTTTGGAGGCATCGGCTGAGTTGGAGAAAGAAAAATGGGTTTATCTACTTGGGACCTCTCTCTCTCTCTCTCTCTCTCTCCCTCTCTCATTCTCCGTTAGGACAAGAAAACAAATCAAATGTCCTCAATCTCTTCACGCCATCTTCCTCCCAAGTGCTTATTGCTATTATAACTTTCGTTGCACAAATGACATGGAGATAGACCATGCTTCTCAAACCCTCTTTCGGCGCTTAAAAACTTTGTATCGACAAGTAGCCCAACAACAGAGTATATATTCATATGTGCCCAAGAGTGAAACAAGTCAAAAGTTCAACTCAAGCTCTAGAATTGACTTTTCAAACTTAGCCCTTATCTCCAACGTGCAGTAGGCTTCTGTTAATTCTTTCATTGACCCATGTTGACCGGGTTCAAGAAATCCAGCTCAAAAGCGCTCTCTCTCTCTCTTTAATAGGAACACGAGACTCAGCTAACGCAAAAGTAATTCTTCACAGAGGAGTAGACAAGGGAGCACGTATTCTCGTTACGCACCCTCCAAGACTTTGCGCGACTTGACGTGTAGCACCACCCCAGCGATCGAGCCCACTGCAGCGGCGATACTGATGATGAGGCAAGCTCCATTGAGGATCTGGAGGCATATCCATTTGGTGCTCCACCTAGGGATCCTCATTTGGACGATGCACATCTCGACCGGGAAATAAACCATCAAAGGCCAGAACCCCAGAGCACCGACCAGTCCAATCACGTCGTCGAAGAACGGAAGCAGCATCGAGATCAAAGTGGTTACAATCACGAAAATTGTCCGGCAAATTAGCCGGAAGCCAAATAGCGTGTACTTTCCGAAACCCCGGACCGGGATTTTGCTCTCCTGGGTGACTAATCGGCTGCCTCCAAACTTTCTGTCGGCGTATGTCTCCACGGAGGCGAAGAGAGGTTGGGCGAACATTTGGTAGGCGCAGGCAAGGTGGATCACAATGGCGAGATTCGCTATTTCAACGAGCCAATAAGCGTTGAAGAACCCGAAACCCGCGAGGAGGTTCTCCGGTGCTGAGTCCCCAAATGCGGCATAGCCCATGCAGCCGCAGAGCATGTAAAATAAAGTTATGACCGCCGCACTAACCAACATGGCCTTCTTCATCGTCCTGGCCTCTTGGGGTGGGGATCCAATGGTATCCTGTTTTGAACGCACATCACAATGATTAATTAATTACCACAGCCAATTATTAGAGCAATTAGGGATATTTTTCAAAAGTCTAGGGGTAGTTTCTTTCATACAACTAATATATGGGATCGCATGATTTTACCTGAATTTCGATGAGGTTGGTGGAGTATGAGTAGGCAAAAGCAATGGCACCCAGAGCCTTGAAGCAGTTCCATATCTTCTGGGTCTCAGTGATAGTGCCAATGCTCAATCCAGTAAGACTTCCTTTGAATTTGTGATTTTCTGAGGGAGATTTGAGAAAGACATGATATGAGGGCTAGTGTGAGGCTTGTTTCTACTCAATCTTTCTACTTTAATCATCACATAACTTGTTCATATACAAAAGAAGTGATAGCATGAAAAATCGCTAGCTACCTTTGACTTTTTTAATGCCGAGGACAATTCCAATGATCAAGTAAGTCAACGACATGATAAAGTTCACAATGGTGAGCCCCCGCAACTTGTCAAAATTTGGGACTTGAGACAAAATGATCTCAATGGCCCCGAATATTATCATGCGCTGATCGCTAAGCATGTTGCAAGCACTTTTGTCACTTTTTGTGTAGGAGCAGACCGATTCGATGAATGTCCTATTTGCTCAAATATTCAGCAAAACCAAAATTTACATGAAATTTATGCGCCCAAATTAACAACTTTAGCAGTGAATTTTCTTTTCAATCTATTTGGTATATGTAATTCACTACTCACATTATGCTCATGGAAGCTGCAATAGTGTACACGATGGGAACTCCTAAAAACTGCAGGTACTGAGCAAGCATACATAACTTCTCTTTTTTCCAATCTGCTAATATTAAAAAAACAGAAGACAAATGAGAGAATTCAATCAACCAAATCAAATGAAAGGGAGCATCTTAATGCGAAAAGATATGGTGGGTAAAACAATATTTTTTATCTTTTCTTTTATCTTTTTTTTTTTTTTTGGTAAGGATTTTATCTTTTCTTTTTGTGTATTATTACCAAGAATGTTCCGGACAGCACTTTCGTAAGTGATGTTTCGTTCTCCAAGGACGGGGTCGCCGGAGCGGTAACAATCGGCCAAGAGGGAAGATGTGTAGCAAGTGACGAAGGAGAACAGGAGCATCACCGCTGGCCCGGCAATCCACCCGAGCTGCGCCGTGGCCCATGCCAGCGACAGCACTCCCGACCCAACCACAGCTGTGATTATGTGAGCTCTGGCCGTCCACACGGTCCCTGGATTGACCCCAAAACAGAAAATCCATCTCTGGTATCAGCAATAGTTGCAGAACGAGTCACCTCTCTTCTTAAGCACACAGGAAATCAACTCATGTTTCTTTTGAGCTCGTGAGCAGTCAAATTATGTTTTTGGGGGGCCTTTCTAGAGGGATCGAACCCAAGTCGACCTATGACCACTGGGCTGACTGTCAGACTGGTTTTGGTCGATTACACATCACACCAATAATGCTTATTCCTTCTTATTCTTTTCTTATTTTTCGGTCGGGACACCACCAAGTGCATGCAAGTAATTGAGTCTTGTCCAGCTAAACATCTTTGGAATCTAGTTGCTTCTTGCGAGACCTTTTGGATTTATTTGAGGAGAGAAACACAGGATGAACACAATATGTAGTAGCTTCCCTAGCAAAACTGGTCCAAGAGGGCCTTTCGCCTTCATAGTATGTGCGACCGTGCAAGAAAGACGCTGTTAGGTTAAACCTCACTCTCTACTTTCTCTATGCCGCTAACAAACGAAGGGGGGAAAGGGTAAAAAAAGAGACAAAAAAAGGAAGCGGGCAAAGCTGTCTGAACGAGAGGACTTGGCCGCACGAAATCACCAAGCGAAATAGAAACACGGTTGGAACATAAAGATAGAGATTGCGAGTGCTTGTTTCCTTTGCTTACCAGTTCGTTTGAGACGGCCGTCGTCGTCGAAGCACTTGGAGCCATCGCCTTGCTGAAGCAGATCGAAGGCGACCTCGAAACCAGCTCTGTCCTGACCCATCTTCGTATCGCCGAAGATCAAATGAACCCAGAAAAAGTGTCGGCTCAAGAAACAGAAAGGATATCGGAAGCCGCGAGCAAGAGAGACAATTGGGCGGTGTTCGTGGGGACGGGTTTCGTCCGTGCGTAGTTTATTGCCACAGGAGAAACACCGACTATAAGAGACAGACACGAGCGCACGCACGCTAACCAAGAGACACCGAGTCCCAAAATATTGTTTTTATTACGATGATTTATAAGAGATTTATTGGAGACTACTGGGTTCGGTCCCTCCTTGCTTGGTGAAATGCAAGAGCGAAAGAGGAGGAGAAGATGAGATGGAGTGAGGAGCGTACGGGGAGGGTTGTTTATATCGCTGAGCCCTGGGGCGGAGAGGGGCAGAGAGAGAGAGAGAGAGCGTGGCAAAATCGAGACGAACACTGGGGAGGGCTTTTCTTTTTTCTTTTTTTTTCGGTGGAAGGGCTGGGCTGGTTGTTGAGGTGGGTCCGGGCTTATCTTCCCTTTTCTCTTTTACTTTAATTTGTTTTCCTTCTAGAAATTATTCTTTATTAGTAGCGGGGCGAGATTTAAGTTTAACGCGTTTGAGGATTTTTTTATGCGTTAGGTGGGTTTGGGCTTATCTTCCCTTTCTCTTTTACTTTAATCTGTTTTGCTTCCGAAAAATATTCTTGTTTTTTTCTTTTTGAGTTAATGCCCTAGAAAATTTCGTACTAGTACACTTATAATAAATTTATCAAAAATTAATTTTTTGATAATTAATAATCTCAAACCGATACATCTTTGATAAATTTACTCCAAAGTAGTAAATTTTTGATAATTTTATCATATATTATTTTCTTTTAAATTTTATTGTTAAATTACTCGGTTGGATGACACGTAATAATTGATTGATGTACTAGTTTGGGATTTTATAGTTAAATTTTTGTGATATTAATCTAATAATATGCTAGTTTGGGGTTTTTGACAATCAAACAAATTAGTTTTGTACTGGTTTAAGTTTTTTTTTTTTTATGATTATTTTGAGTAAATTTATCACATGTGTATTAGTTTTAGGTTTTTCATAATAAAAAAATTAGTTTATAGTAAATTTATCATATATGTACTAGTTTGAAGTTCTTTAGAATATATATATATTTTTGGTGTCAAATGCATGCATGCACAGATTTTTTTTTTTTTTTTTTTTTTTTTTTTTTTTTGCATGACCAGATTCGACTCGTGCTTTTACTAGTGGGGTGAGATTGAACGTCTTTGAGGATTTTTGATGCGCTCCGTGGAGATTCCGAAGGTTGTGGCCTGAATCAGGCAATCAAAGAAGTACTAGACGCTTTTGGATTCGAGAGTTCGAGAATAAAAGAATGTTTACTAGATTTGATTAAAAAATTGCCGAGCTCATCTTAGAAAGAAAAATATATTATTTCAGATGCGTTTTAAATTAGGATTCAAGGAATATTTGTGTTAGAATTTAGTAAAATACAATCACTTTGGCAGAAAGAAAAAAAAGAATTATTGGTCAAAAATTACAACCAACGATTTTACCCATCCTGCTGAATTATTTAAAGATAAAGAAAAATAAACAAAATCGGCAACTATAGCAACTCGTTTCACAACTAATATATAGAGCCCTTCCACGGATTTCTTCTACAAATTGAATTCCGTGACCTATTGGATTCATATTTGTTGGAATATAATATGCAGAGATGACATGATTTTACAATTTACGTTAATGCGAAACTGCCAGAGAAATAAATGAGAAATAATGAAGACACCGGGAATTTACGTGATTCGATCCGAATATCGGTATTTATATCAATGGGGAGAACTAGCGGCAAATAATCTATTATAATCGGAAAGTAAAAATTTACAATTACTCAGACGCTCGAGTGTTTCACATACATAAATTTAACTCCAAATCTAAAATATTTATAATTAAACAATTTACCTAGACATAAACTCACGGTATAAAATTATTAGACATTCAAACTCAAAATAAAAACGCTCTATGTACGCCTAATTTGCGTACGTACGCATTTGCATTCTTTTTCTTGATCGCGTGAGAGGCTCCTTTTCAGCTTGGCGTTATGCGGCTCCTTTTTACTCGTAGAGTTTCGGCCGAAAGGAAACTTGTATTATGTTTTTATATATATATGCCCAAAGTCAAACTTTGACTATGGGCCCCATCGTTTGATTCATTCTTCGGTGACGTATGGGTAAGCTGAAGAACTCCTCCCTTGTTTTTGTTCTTCCTTTTTCCTTAAAAATATATATAAAGTGTGCCCAAAGTCAAGACTTTGACTTTGGGCCCACGTGGATGACCTAATTCGCCTCTTGCGTATAAAGAAGAAACTTTGCTCCGTTTATTTTATTTTATCCTCCTTTATATAAGGAGTCCAAAAAAATAAGAATTTATTCATCCAATTTGAAATCTATTTAGAAAATTTTTATCAACAAATTCGATTTAACATATCGTTATCTAAATTCAAACTCGAGACATTAATTTAACAATATTAATTCTTTCGCATGTGCTAGTGATGGTGGTGGCTAGGGTTTATAGGATGTGGTTCCTATAATTTGAGGGACATTGATAATGTTGTCATTATTTATGACAAAATTCCATGGTCATCTAAAAAATAGAATAGTATGGACTTCAGAATTTGACTGTGTGCTTGTCAGTTCTTTCTGCATGATATATTTCTAATATATAGGAAGATAAAATAAATTAAGGAAATCTAAGAGATTCTTGTTGCTTTCCTTTTTGATTTTTCCTCTATCTAGTTGAAATATCCTGGTAAGATTGGTAATGAATCTTCTGGTTGGAATTTTAATAGCTATCAAATACTTATTGATTAAGTACCATAATAATTACGTATTATTATATGATTGATGACAATTAATGGCAACCATTGGGCATTGCTTATCAAACAGCACATTGTGCAACGTGTTACTTATGCTTATATTATGTGAATTTGTATGACTAGTTAATCAAAATGTACTTTTATGGTAAACCATATGTAAATTAGTTATTGCAAGACAATGCACATTATTAGAAGGTACTTATTAGTTGTTAAGCACTTGCGGTGGTTAGATGAGAGAAGAGCACCTCACAAAATAACTCCATCAACATCAAACACATCAGTAGATTTTTTAGAAATGTTTTCTTGAAGATTGTCTTCCCGTGAAAAAGCACACGGTAACCGACATAATAAGTTTGGCAATAGTAATTCAAAATTGGAAATAGATACCATGCGAATAGCTAAAAAAGAAGAAGAAGCAATTCTCCTAGAGAAAACCCAAACTACTTGGGAAAATGTCACAAATGGTCTCTATACTTTTTACTTAATGTGCAATTTCATCCCTAAACTTTCATTTGCTCAATTTGATCAATAAGCTATTGATAAATGTCTGATTTAGTCCCTGAGCTTTCGATTTGCTCAATTTGGTCCCTAAACTATTGATAAATGTTCAATTTAGTCATTTGGTTACTTTTTTTTTTTTTTTCCTCTTCTTCTCTCTTCCCTCTGCCGACCATGGCGGAGTCGGCGAAGGGAAACCGGCGTCGGGCGAGGGTCGCCCTCACCGGCATTGGGTGAGGGGCTCTCTCGCCAGATCTGTGAGGGCCGCCCCAGCGTCAAGCGAGGCCGGCCCCCTCATCGACGCCGAGGCAGCCCTCGCATGCGTCCGGCGAGGACGGCCCTTGCTCGACATCGGCGAGGATGACCCTCGCTGACGCTAGCTTCCCTCCACCAGCTTCGCCATGGCCGGCGGAGGGAAGAGAGAAGAAGGAAAAAAAAAAAAGAAAAAATAAATAATCAAAGGACTAAATCGGACATTTATCAATAGTTCAGGGATCAAATTGAGCAAATTGAAAAGTCATGGACTACATCGGACATTTATCAATAGTTCAGGGATCAAATTGAGCAAATTGAAAGTTCATGAATGAAATTGCACATTAAGAAAAAATATATGAACTATTTGTGACATTTTTCGAAATTGCTTTGCTGAAAGAGTGAGAAAAATGTCTGCGAGGTACAGTCCAACAGCTTTGAAAAGAGAAATCCTAGATAATATTGGAAAATATATATTATCCATGCGGAAGAATAAAGTAAAGGGGTAGTTAATGGAGACAAGAAAGTCAAGGGTCCCTTTCATGCATGTAGGGACGGCTTGTTTAAGAAGGGCTGCAGGTTTGGACGTTTCCAGAAAAAGTGAAACGGGTATTATTGTACAATCGATGCCCACCCCATTTGGTTGAAGCAACCATTTTCGGCGGAAGTGTGTTCTTTCGCATCACAGTATATTTCTATTATCTTCTGCAACTTTGCGTCGTTAATACCACATCAAACCGTTACGTCTGAAGTGAGCTTGGAACATGAATATAAGGGTTTGATCGGTAGTTGAGTTTTGGTCATGTACAGTCAATGCCGAACCTATTTTTAGTACTTCAGGTAGAAGCAACGACTTTCAAGTGAGTCGTATTCTTTCACGTCTTGAATTTTGCAAAGTGCCTCTCGAATGCGAACTTCTAGAAATCATCATCCTCGCACGCTTTCGTCAAAGAGTCAAAGAACAGAAAATAGACAAATCTTCCCGTCCAGGGAAAGTGCATTCACTCGGGGCTAGGAAGCCGCGTGGATGCTGCCCCCTCAAAACGGGCGCATTGTATCTGTCGATGGAATCCGGCTTCTTTCATGAAATAATTAATAAACTTTTAATCCACATCAACTTTATTTCACATGCTCGCTCCGATTATTATTAACCAAGGGACCCTGACACCTCAGCAAAAGAGCAAACATAGGGAAAACAGCTGTTCCTTTGAAATTTCTCTTCATCCCATCAGATTTGGTTGGTTAGAGCACTATGATATATCTATTGCAATAAACGGACTTACCAACTTTCCAATTGCATTGTCCTTTCCGGCTCCAAATTTGTAAGAAAGAAAAATTCATTTACAGTTAGATATGCCTTCTATTCTATTTCTTGTACGATACACATTGAGTCTTTAAAGTTTACTTGTATCCTCAGATCATTTAACGGATTGGATGGATACGACCCAATTAATTTACAGTGCTAATCTTTAGGTTTCTTTTTTTTTTTTTTTTTTACTCATGACAAAAATGAATAGATAATAACATGAACTTGTACCATCGAGGATGATGCTTATGAATTGTGCACCAAGATAGCATGTTTACCTTCTCTGTTTCCCATAAATGTTCTCTACAGCTAGTGTGGATTAAGTCTGTGGCATTGAGAATATAGCTTCAATCACAAGGATAAATTTCTAATCGTATGTTGTCATTCTACTTTGATCAAGCTTGGACTTAGATTATCTTTGGAAATTAACCAACATCATAAGTGCAAAGCTAGGTGACCGTGAGTAGTAATTAAGGGCGCGCATGATTGTATTTCTGTTCCAGAAATAGTTTACGGAACAGAAATAAATTTTTCTATTTCTATTTCGGACGAGTTTCGAGCAAAAAAATCTGTTTGATAACGATACAAAATTTACTGTTTCGAAATAGAAATTCGTTTGATAACAGTATAAAATTTCTATTTCTATTTCTATTTCTTAAAACAAAATTTTTGTTTTGGAGTGATTGAGAGATGTCCATTCTTACAAATTTCATATGCTTAATGAACCCATTGACCCAAATACAAAGTAATAAGAGTTTTTATTTTTAATTTTTTTGGTAAGGTCTCCTTTTTAAAAAGAAAAAATACAAAGTAAGAGTTGTTATATCAAATTTTCTAAATTTTCACACAAAATTCTTTAGCATCCACCTAGATAGGCAATTATGGTCAAATAATATACTTATTAATAGTCTCTATACAATATAAAAAAGAGATCCATATGCATTACTCTTGAGCATGATAAAAGGTTCCCAAAACTCTAGTATAATGAAGGTGGGCAACCATGTCACGTGTCTAAATTTTGGCTTTGAATTTTTAAAAAATAAGCACATTGGTAAACTTTAAATTCCTATATATTATAGAAAGTTGAACTTTCTCATGCAAATATTCCAATCCCCTTCATGCTAATGTGTCACGTGGCGACGGTTTACGATATCGAGCAATCATTTTAGAAAGAAACACAAAGAAGTGGGTTGGGCAATTTGCAGCAAATTTTAGAAAATTGGCAAATTTTATGAAGTTTAATAGAGCTTGTCATAAAAGACTACTACCAATAAGGGAAATCCTCAAGTACAATATCACATTACAATAATTAAGATAGGAATCATCAAATACAACATCATATTACAAAAGCAAATATTGGAAATCCCCAAATACAAAATAATAGAAATACATTATAAAAGTTGAAAACATGATTTCATGGAATCTCCGGCATATTATGATCCCTTGCCATTTTATTGGCAATACTTTTTCTAAGCATATTCATCTCAGTGTCCTCCTCGGTTGATGTATCGCCAACCTCATCTTGTGCAAGTCCAAATGGGTACTCTGGATCTCCATATAAGGAAAAGTTTCTATCCCTCTTGTCTTGATCACGGATGTAATTATGAATAGCACAACATGCAATTACAACATGTGCTTGCTTTCGAATTGCAAATGCAGGCATGTGTTTCAAAATAAAGAAGCGATTCTTTAATGCCCCAAATGATCTCTCAATGACGTTCCTTAGTGAAGAATGCCTATAGTTGAACAACTCTCTTGCTATTCTTGGTCGTCTTGCTCTACCCCTATAATCATTTAGATGATACCGTTCTCGTCTGAATGGAGTCAAGAATCCTGGAATTGATGCATAACCAGAATCTACAACATAGTATTTGCCTATAACAAGGTATTCATATATTAGTCGTGATTTGTAAATGCAATACAATCTTAAAGAAAATTAACACTTCCAGAACAAGTAAATACCTATTGGAGCTCGAGGGAATTCCAAGCGAGGAGTCTCGAGTGCCGCTGATAAAACCCGGCAATCGTTGGCGGATCCTTCCCAACCAGCATACACAAAGGTAAATTTCATATCAAACGAACATGCACACATCACATTTTGAGTGGTAATTCCTTTTACGCCTCTAAATGGAATTTGCTTAGCCACGTACGAAGCATGAATGTGAGTACCATCAATAGCACCCACACAATCCTGTCGTTTTATCAAAGAATACTTTTGTTATATAGGATTAGCAACAAAATGAAATCAATGTTATAAATGAATTTAAGAAAATCCTACCTTGAAGTAAAGGGAATGGTTGGGATCCATAAGAATCTCATTTGGGACCACATCAAAGGAAGGTGCTACGATAATCTCTTTTGCAAGTTTGCGAACTGCTTTCAACACTATAGTGAAGTATTTGCTGATAGTTTGTCCCGAATGTTGGAATCTCTCGCATAAACTTCTATTCGTGTTCTTGTGACAAATCATAAATAAGAAGATCCCAATTTGTTCTTCTACCTTTATAAATCGACTATCTTGCAGCCAACCTCTCGCCTTCATCAAATCACAAAGATTGAGAAAGACATGTCTCTCCATTCTAAAAGATTCATATATTCTATCTGAATGTCCTTGAAGAACCTCCCTCATCCATTCGAGTCCCGACAATATGCTATCCCTAATAGGTTCCCTTGAGTGCATAGACATATCCATCGTAACCAACCACAACCATGCTATTATTATATCGATATCAAAATCATCAAAGTCTAGTGCAACCGTTTCACCTGCTGCTACTTGATCATTACACGTGCTACTTTCACCCCCTCCATATGCGCTATGCCATCACATGAAAAAAAGAAGATAAACACAATACATAAGTAAGGAATCTAATAATAATCAACAATAGCCACAAAGTTTTTATAATCGCATCATAAAAAAGACCAAAGTATCTCAAATACATAAGTCATAGAGTGAAATTAAACCAAATATATAAATCCATAGCATACTACTCAACATCTACTTAAAGAGATTCAATAAGTCCACGTCTCCTTTCGGGTAGCGATATGATGAAAGCCTCTCTCCAAGTGGCATTAAGGCATGAATGGTTGACAGCTTTGCTGTAAAGATTCTGCTCCAAATCAGGCATGCATCTTTGTTAAGGACGGCAATCACGGCTGCTATGGAGTAGAGGTCCTCGGGTGATGGGGCATCCGAGGTCACGAGCCACCACTTGTTGATTGACCAGTCCTCATTTTAATCATTTCTTGAAGGGCTTTGCAGGTGTCACTAACATCAAATCTGTTACTCTTCCTCCTCCTCTTCGCATTTGGAGTCCTATCCCGCTTGTGTTTATTACGATCGAGGGAGTAGTCGCATCGGTATGAAGGCTTCCTCATTAGTATGCTGTTCATCAAATTCCTCTGGATCACCCACCGCATAACCACTACCACCATCACCACCGTCGCCACCATTGTCATCTCCCTCGAGGACGCTATCATTTCTTCTGCATTTCCCGATGTATAGTCCCCGTAGCATATGTATCCCCAAAGACGATACACAAATCGGATACTTTTGAGGAAACCCATCCTTTCGAATTTAGCCCATTCGCTATTACCCTATAATTTATACAATAATAACGAGATGTCAGCATCATAATCAAAGATTGCAATACAATATAAACAAAATGACCCAAGTAAATTGATACCTTGATGTGAGACTCCCACACACTTTGATCCTCCACAAAGTGATAGTATTGTTTATATTATCCCATCCAAATCCAGTTGTGACAAAAGTTTCTTGAAACTACCATACTTCTCTTCGGTTTGTTGACCCCTGTTCTTTAACCGAACCATACTAAAGTTGAGTCCAGCCCGTTTATTGAATTCGGCATGTATGTTACTCCATCCCCGCTTTGTTGTAGGTAGAACGGTGCGATTTCCCTTTTTACCTCTGCTACCAACACACTCACAAGCTCATTGGTCAAAGGTTCAGTCCACTTTGCCATACAAACCTCTTTCTGGGAAGCCATCTAACCTTAACTAGTTGAGCATCAAATGAGCCATATCAATTGGTGTACCGGTTCAATCGCATAGACTTTGATGTCGATATCACATCAATATAATGTTCTATGACTATCAATAAAACAAAACGCACAAAGAAAATTAAAAGAGAATCATCCTCATGTAAGATTGTACAAGCAACCATATATTGCAAGCAAAATGAAACTATACCCTACCTACCAAACATGAAAAGGAAGATGACAATTTATAAGACCATTCAGTTTAGCAAACTTTGCAGGCATCGTTGAGTTTTTCTGCAAACCCAATGATCTGCATTTGCGAATTCTACAACCAAATTTTTGTGCGGGGTCATCTATATAAGTAACCATGCAGAAAGATGTGTGAGATCAAGCCATACAAAGCCAGAATTTCAACTTTTTAGTCCAGAAGTTGCGACACCTGTAATTGGAGGCGGCGGCGCAGAAGTTGCTGGAGGTGAGGAGGGCTTTCGCGGCGTCGATGTGGCGCTGGTCGTCGTCGAGGGTGCTGTGCAAATCGGTTTGTGATCATATTAACAAAGATAATCAAATGAGAAAAAAATAGTCTTTATACACTTTAAGAATAGTGCATGTGAAATAAATCCTAAACAATCTCACACGTCATTCTATACTAACGAGAGAAAAACACGTAACCCACAACCAATGTGGCAATAAAAAAAAAAAAAAAAAAAAAAAACTGCCATTCCATAAGTGGTCATTGTTCATGTGTAATCAATAAGCATGTTCTTTTCATCAGATGTGGCTTATAGCTATAAAATCATTTTAAGTCCAGTGAAATATTTTCAAAACAGAACATGTTCATCTGAAACAAAGGATTCAAAAATGTTTAACAAAGTATGACAATGGTCTGACCATGACCATTGATGCCCTATTTCTTCCATGAAATCAGGTGAAAATCAAAGTCACAAGCAATTTATTCCACTTTGGATAAAAGAAAAAGGAACAGATCAAAGTAAGCACAAAATCTTGTATCCAGATGACAAAGCAAGAATGTAACCGGTCTGATATAAATAATATTCAATTACGTATCCAGTAAAGAAGACAAAACCAATCTGGAATAGGAAGGAAGGGTCAGTCTGAAATCATCATAAATACAAGTTAAAAAAATGTTCATCATGATTATCCTGAGCAAATCAAGGGCAAAAAGGACAAGAAAAATGAGCAAAAAAGCAAAGAAGCTCATTGCAGACTCGTTCTCACCTCTCTCAACACAAAGAAAACGAACTCCTAAATACCAACTTAGTCAACAATCGAAGGACTAAATCCTCAATAGCAAAGGAGCTCGGGGTTGCGGATCGACCATAGAATCCCATCGCAGCATTTGAGAACCACGGATCAACTATGACAAGACAGTTAGCAAATGAATGACATGTCTAGTTGGAGAGAGAGAGAGAGAGAGAGAAGGAACACAATATGGATGCGAGATGAGGGCTAATTAGAGCTGTGGGAAATCGAGGAATCAAATGTACAGAAGATGAGAGGAAGTATGATCATTCACCTCGGTGAATCCAAGCGAGATCGGCTAAAGAAGCTTCGATTCGGTCACCTCAACGTGGCTGGTGAAGCTGCGGACAACACGAAGATCGTTCCTTTGCTTTGCTATGATGAATGAACGAGAGAGGTAAGGAGCTTAGGAGAAGGAGGAGAAGGAGAACGAAACGAGAGGAGATGGAGAACGGACTTGGATCGTGGACGGAGGCCTTGACGGTGTCGAGGAGACGTCGTCGGAGGCGTGGAGGGAGACGTCGTCGTCGGAGGCGTCGAGGGAGACGTCGTCGGATGCGTCGAGGGAGACGTCGTCGTCGGAGGCATCGAGGGAGACGTCGTCGAGGCGATGAGGAGAGGCAGAGGAGGAGGAGGCAGAGATGTGCGAGAGGAGAAAGAGGGAGTCACGATTAGAAAGAGGGAGTCGATTAGGGTTTCATCCGGCTTTAGTTCTGATTTTTATTTCTGAAATAGAAAAATAGCTTTTTTTATTTCTAATTTCTTGTCCAGAACTATTTCTGGAACAAAAATCTGTTTTAGAAATAGAAAAGTGTAATAATTTTACCAAACGGATTTCTATTCCAGAACTGTTTCTGGAATAGAAAAACAATTTCTGGAATAGAAATAGTGCGCAATCATGCACCCCCTAATTGCTTGTCCCTTGACCCACTTGGACCAAGTTTTTTTCGAGTGGTTATTTTAGCAACTTTCTAGTACAAGTTACATTACTCTCCTGAATAGTTAGTGACTCTATAAAAGGAATCCTTCGACAATTGTAGTTTGCTGATAATTTCCTTAATTAATTAAATCAGCATGTGCATTGAATTTCGTTCGTGTTTGAAGCGTTTCCAGACTGAAGAGTTTCCAAATCGATTCCGCATTAATTTTTTTCCACGGCAGATAAATTGATGAAGTAGAGAGCTCAATATAAATAATTGATAAAATAGAATTTTCCCATCCAAGATTTTGCTTGCTGTTCATCATATAAAGTAGATTTGAAGTATTCTATTTGCTTCAGTAATTAGGAAAATTGCCAAAAGAGCTAAAAATATTGCAATTCTTATAGTAAATGTGTCGTTTCAGCCCTAAGCATTTTCTTTTTGTAAGTTGAATCCTAGTTGAATCCTAAACCTTGTATATTCATGCTAGACTTTAAAAAACGGAAGAAAAAATTTACCGGTTCCTTAACAGATCTTGAAACTAATCCTAAAATAGAATAACATCATAGATATTGGGTCGTAAGATATGCAGAGTAAGTTATAGATTCTAAAAGTTGAGAAACTTGTTTCGACAAGGTAAATTTCAAATTTAATGTGGAAATTAAATAGAGCGGTTTGGAATCACTCACCCCATCAGAGATCATTTTGAGAATATTGACTGCCTGTACCAAAGAATGAAGTGGAGGGGGAGTTAACGAGGGCAGAGAAATGACAGTCCCTTTGGAGTTATAGGTCTGACCATGGTGCGGGTGTGGCGCAAAGTCAAGGGTCTGAAAGACATCCTTCCAAGAAGTCGACCGTACCATGTAGCTAAGACCAAGTCAAGGCCACTACCATGTAGCTAAGACCAAGTCCGCTGATTCTAAAGTTTCAACGGATTTGTTTTCTTCCACTTCATAATATATTTATATTATCTCCAGCAACTTCGAAATTTCAGTCTTGGACTTTTGCTCACTACTTCTCGAATGCAAATAAATCTGCTGAATCTCAGTGTGTGCATATATGTATTATGGCCATGAACCCTTCCTCTTCAAGTAGCTAGTCTTTGAAACGTGGTTTCTCATGCTTCGTATCTATCGGACCATTCACTATATCTCTAGTTACAATCGAGTGGCACCGGTGATTATTTTTAGCATTGCAGTGCCAGCGACAAGTTAGTGTACAGCCAGCCCCGACGTAATTTCCCCAGGGAGGTAAACTTTTGGGTATCTTTCTTTATTTGATAATGGTCCTTGAGTTTTTCAGCCTTGGATTGCATGTCGCTATTCGTGTACGCTTTTGTCAAGGAGCAGCAGCTGAAGCGGGGTAGAGGGATAACTGTGCACGTGATGTGGACAAGCAGGAGGGAAGCTGCCTCGATGCTGCCCGCAAGGCAAAAACGCGCCGGTGTCATCTGTCTATTGAAGCTGAATCTCCTTCCATGCAACAGTTAATAAACAATTAATCCGCATCAACTTTATTTAGGATGCGTGGCTGGATTATTATGAACTGGGGGAAAAAGCTGTACCTTGAATTTTCACTTCATCCCCTCGGCTTTGGTTGGTTAAGAGTACCACTTCATCCCCCCCCAAAAGACTAATTGGACATTTTATTATTATTTTTATATATCGAGTTCAATGGATACACATACCAAATTTTCCAATTGCGTTGTCCTTGTTGAAGAAAAACCCTTTGGAGTTTTGAAGTTGACAAAACAGCCTCAACAGTGCGATCTAAGGACTCCAAGACTCAGTCGGCTACGTCTAAAGTTGTCAAGGTCTAAAGGTTTTCAAAGATAGTCAGACCCAAAATTTCGGTCTGAAGTTTTTCCGTCTGAAGTTAGTCAAGACTCAATTTCCATCTGAAGACCTTCAAGACTCAATTTCAGTCTGATGACTCTCAAGATCCAAATCTAAGTCTGAAGACAGTTCGCGATTTTTACAGACTGGCCACAGGTTATTCTTATGGCTAAGGAAAGTAAGATATTGGATTTCGTATTTCCTAATCTTAACCATGGAATATTTCTGGCTGTGATCAAGAGCTTGGAAGATTTGATTCTTCGGATTTTATCCGTTGAAGATCAAGATTATTTTTGGAAAAATCTAATTTTGGGAACTCAAGATTCTGATTGTATGGGCAAACAGATTGATGAGCTGCTGTCTACTTACGTTTTCGAGACAAGGAGATCGCTTAAATTGATTCAGTCCAACGGGTTGATTGGATGAATGTTTTGGTAAGTGCCAACGGGTATGATGGCACGGAGGCTATTTAAGGTGGATCGACGTTGCTTGGAAACAAGGAGAGACTAGTAGAAAAATCTTGATGTTAGAATCTCCAAAATCACTTATTCTCTAAAATCTTTCATGTTCAAATTGTGTATCAAAGAGAGTGAGATATAGTGCGAAAATAGCAGAAGGCTGTAGGAGAGACTGTCAATTGAAGAAGTCTAATCCGTCTACTGTAACGGCACTCTTTTGCTACATAGTGATTACAGCCCGGTTGGCTGCTCGCGTGGAGAGTGGACGTAGGCTTGGTCTAAGCCGAACCACTATAATCCTTGTGTCAATTCTCTCTTACCCTACTCTATTTACTTTATGAATACGTAATCTGTTTATTATTGATATATCTTTGATATCAACATATTCCACCGCAAAAGATTCCAAAAGAATTCCGCAACAACCTATTCACCCCCCTCTAGGTTGATTCACTAGCCTATTTCAATTGGTATCAGAGCAGGTTGCTTATTTGTTAGAAGTGTTATTACTTCTGAAGCTAAAGATCTATGGCTAGTGTTTTGGCTCCAGGGTTAATTGAAGGGCAAAGCAATACCAGACCTCCCTACTTCGATGGCAAGGATTACAACGTATGGAAAAACAAGATGAAGGCGTTTCTAAGATCTAAAGATCATATGGAATGGGATGTAGTGGAGAACGGAATTATTCCTAAAGCTACATCAAGCACAGGAAAAGAAATAGCTGATGGAGCAGGATTACCACAAGTAGAAATTTCTAAAGGACATGCTCTTGATGCAAAGGCTATTTACTCTCTATTGTGCATTATCTCCTACTGAGTATAATAGAATTGCATCTTGTGAAACAGCTAAAGAAGTTTGGGACAGATTGCACGTCACCTATGAAGGAACAGATCGAGTCAAAGAAACCAAGATCAACATACTTCTTGGTCAATATGAAGCCTTCAAAATGAAGCTAGGAGAAACCATCACGGATATGTTCAGTCGATTTATAGAAATTGTAAATGGCGTGGCATACCAAGGACAGCCAATCTTAGGACCTATGAAGGTCAATAAATTGTTGAGAGGGCTCTCCAAAGATTGGAACCACGTTAAAACATCTATAAGAGAAACACAGAGGATCATGCCTCTTTCAGTAGATGAATTGGTCGGCACACTTCAATCCTATGAAGTCGAGCAATTCAATGAGGAATTTGACACAAAAGGTAAGAAGTCAATTGCTTTAAAATCTAATGATGATTCGATGTTACGATTCGAAGAAGACTTGGATGATGAAGAATTGGCACTTCGATTAGAAAGTTCGAAGATTGAATAGAAAAGGCAGAAGATTCAACGGAAAGAAACAAAACAATCAAAGATTTCAAAGGAGATCAAATGAAGAAGAAGATACCGGCAAAGAAGTTGTTTGTTTTGAATGTAAGAAAAAAGGAACACATCAGACCCAACTGTCCCTTATTGAAGAAAAAGAAAGGAAAACCTGAAAAGTTCAAGAAAGCACTCAAAGCTGAAACGTGGAGTGACACTGAATGTGAGGAGAGTGATGAAGAATATGCAAATATATGTCTTATGGCAAACTCGGACTCGGACTCGGACTCGACTCAAACTCGGACTCGATTCGGACTCGACTCAAACAATGGTATCAAGGTTAGAAATCTAAAAATTCCTACCAAAGTATCAAAATACATTGATGAACTTTGTCTCAGTCTTAAAGGCTCTCTTAAAAGGATTTCTGAACTAAAAGGGAGAATTCCAAAATGAAACAACGAGAAAAATTTTACTTGAAAAGTTGAAAGTCTAGACAAGTCTCTTGCTATTTCGAAAGAAAATGAAAATGAGCTTTCAAAAGAAAATGATTGCTTGAAAGAAGACTTATTGAAAATCTCAAAGAAATTTTCAATAGGTTCTGAAAAGTTGGATAAGATTCTTTCTATCCAAAGACCTTACTTTAATAAATCCGGTCTAGGAATGACACAAGAAACCGTTCCTTTGATCGATTTCCCAAAGATAAAGGAAAGAATTAGAAATAGGCCAACAAAATCTTTTTATAAAAATCATTTCCAAAAGGTTTTTGTAAAGCCTGTTGATAGACATGCTCTTACTTGTTCAAAATGTAAAAGTGTAGATCATTTTGAAAAGGAATGTCCCAAAGTTTGGAGACCTGTTAAGAAGAGCTGGGTAAAGACTGTTTATACTACTAACAATGATGGACCCAAGAAGATCTGGGTACCAAAGAAGACATGAGTCTTTCTTTTAATTGCAGATTACCTTCAAGAAGAAAGTCAAGTGGTATTTAGATAGTGGATGTTCAAGACACATGACAGGAGACTCAAGTTGTTTTACAAAATTCTCTCATATAAAAGGAGGAAATGTCTCTTTTGGTGGTAACAACAAGGGTAAGATTGTTGGTCAAGGAACTGTGATGATTGGAAATCTCACAATCAACAATGTCTCTCTTGTTGAAGGATTAAACTACAATCTATTAAGTATTAGTCAATTATGCGATTCTGGATATAAAATCCATTTTCAAGAAGATACATGTTCTAGATCAAGCAAGGATCTTTCACGCCCCCTTTGCGGTCGAAGACATGGGAATATCTATTTGCTAGATATAAGGTCTGACAGTCCTTAATGCTTGATATCAATTCAAGATGAAGTCATCCTCTGACATAGGAAGCTTGGACATGTCAATATGAAGCAAATTGCAAAAGTATCATCCAAAAAGGCTTGTTCGAGGACTTCCTAACCTCAAGTATCAAAAGCATGAATTATGCACTCCCTGTGTACTTGGTAAACAGGTTAGAAATTCCTTTAAATCTATAAATCAAGTATCCACTAATCGTGCTTTGCAGCTATTACACATGGATTTATTCGGACCAACAAGAGTTCAAAGTATTGGAGGTAAAAGATATTACTTGGTTATAGTTGATGATTATTCTCGTTTTACTTGGGTTTTCTTTCTTGCAAATAAATCTGATGCATTGATTCATTTTACTAAGTTTGCAAAGAAAATTCAAATTGAAAAAGGATATGCAATTTCGAGTATTAAAACTGACCATGGTGGAGAATTTGAAAATCATGATTTTGCCAAATATTGTGATGACAATGGTATTCAACATAATTTTTCATCCCCATACACTCCACAACAAAATGGAGTTGTAGAAAGGAAAAATTGTTCTTTGCAAGAAATGGCAAGAACTCTTTTAATCGAAAGTAATATATCATCTCATTTTTGGGCTGAAGCCACTTCTACTACTTGTTATATTATAAATAGAATTTTTCTAAGACCTATATTGGAAAAGACACCTTATGAACTGCTCAAAGGTAAGAAACCAATTGTTTCATACTTTCATGTATTCGGTTGCAAATATTTTATCCTAAAGAATTCTAGTGATCAAATTGGTAAATTTGAAGAAAAATCAGATGAAGGAATTTTCATTGGCTACTCCATGACAAGCAAAGCTTTCGAGTCTTCAACAAACGCACTCAAACTGTGTGGAAGAATCCATGAATGTGAAGTTCGAAGATTCGTTACAAAATCAGACTCAACCTGAAGATTTAGAGTCTGGGCAAGTGTCTACAAATTCTCATGAAGAAAATCAAGCCTCAAACACTGAGCCTCAAACAAATTCAGAAATTCCAACTGAAGAAGAGCTTCACCAAACTGACAAATCAACTACAAATTGGAAGCAAAAGTCAAGTCATCCCCCGACCTCATCATTGGCAATATTGATGAAGGAGTTCGTACTAGGTCTAAAAGACGAGAAGCTTCTAGTGCTCTTGCACTAATTTCTGAGATCGAACCAAAAAATATAGAAGATGCATTGAAAGATGAAAGCTGGATCGAAGCAATGCAAGAAGAACTAAACCAATTCAAAATCAACAACGTTTGGGAGCTAGTTCCTAAACCAAAAGGAAAATCAATCATTGGCACCAAATAGGTTTTCAGGAACAAACTTGATCAACAAGGAAAAGTGGTAAGGAATAAAGCAAGACTTGTAGCAAAAGGCTACACACAAGAAGAAGGCATCTACTATGACGAAACCTATGCTCCTGTGGCAATGTTAGAAGCTATAAGATTACTTCTTGCTTTTGCTTGCTTTAAAAATTTCAGGTTATTCCAAATGGATGTGAAAAGCGCATTCCTAAATGGAGTCATTCAAGAAGAAGTTTATGTGGAACAACCACCAGGATTTGAAGATCCTAAAAGACTACACACAAGAAGAATGCATTGACTATGACGAAACATATGCTCCTGTGGCAATGTTATAAGCTATAAGATTACTTCTTGCTTTTGCTTGCTTTAAAAATTTCAGGTTATTTCAAATGGACGTGAAAAGCGCATTCCTAAATGGAGTCATCCAAGAAGAAGTTTATGTGGAACAACCACCAGGATTTGAAGATCCTAAAAGACCAAACCTTGTTTTCAAGCTGAAGAAAGTCTTATATGGTTTAAAACAAGCACCTCGAGCATGGTATAAAAGGTTAAGCAATTTTTTAATTCAAAATGACTTTTCTAAAGGTAAAGTAGATACTACCTTATTTATAAAGAGAGAAGGCAAGGATTTCATACTTGTTCAAATTTATGTTGATGACATTATTTTTGGTTTTTCTAATGAGAAACTTTACAAGAATTTTTCTTTACCAAAACAAACTTTACAAGAATTTTTCAAAGTGTATGCAGAACGAATTTGAGATGAGCATGATGGGAGAACTAAACTTCTTTTGGGACTTCAAGTCAAACAATCAAGTGAAGGAACTTTCATCCATCAAGAGAAGTATGCAAAAGACCTTATCAAGAAGTTTGGAATGGAGAATTGCAAGAAAACAGAAATTCCTATGTCAAGCTCATCAAAGCTAGATAAAGATGAAGAAGGAAAGAGTGTAGACCAAAAACTATACAGAAGTATAATCGGGTCACTTCTTTACCTTACAACTTCTAGACCTAACATTTTGTTTAATGTCTGCATTTGTGCTAGATTTCAATCTGATCCTAAAGAATCTCATATATCTGCTGTTAAGCGTATCATTAAATATGTTGCAATTACATCTAAGTTAGGTCTATGGTATTGTAAGAAATGAGATTTTAGTCTTCTTGGATATTCTGATGCTGACCTTGCTGGATGTAGAGTGGATAGAAAAAGCACTACAGGTACATGTCAATTATTGGGAAACAAGATGGTGTCTTGGTTCTCAAGAAAACAGGGTATCGTGGCTCTTTCAACCGCTGAAGCAGAGTACATTGCTTTTGGAAATTGCTGCTCTCAAATTCTATGGATGCAACAGCAATTGAGAGACTTTGGAGTTGATGAAACACATACGGAAATCAAATGTGACAATACTAGCGCAATCAACCTCACAAAGAATCTAATACTTCATTCAAGAGCAAAGCACATTGAAATCAAGCATCATTTCATTCGAGATCATGTTCAAAGTGGAGATGTTGTGATTTAGCATGTAGATTCAAAGAATCAATTGCGATATATTCACAAAACCCCTAGAGAAGGCTCACTTTGAATCAATTTGTTCAAGACTGGGAATTATGAATTTTGAAGATAATCAGACTCAAAATTAATGTCTGAAGGTGGTTCAGACTCAACGCTAGGTCTGAAGACGGCTCAGACTCAAAGCAAGGTCTGAAAACGTTTCAGACTCTACGTAAAGTCTGATTATGCTCAGATGCAAAGGTAAGGTCTGAAAATGGTTCAGACTCAAAGGTAAAGTCTGAACATCCGTTAGACTCTGTATTATTTAATCTCTTTACAAATTTCTTTTTCGTATTCTCTCTTTAACATATTTTTGGTAATTACTTTTCAGTATTTCAAAATCTCTTTTCGCTCTTTTCGACATGCATTAATGGCAGTTTATATTTTCAAAAAGGCAATTTTCTTTTTACGGTTTATTTTTGGCGCTTCTTTTCTTTTACTTTTTGGCGATGATTCATATTCCGGTGATTTTTCTCTCACTATTTATACTCTCGAATCGTCATTTTTACTCTCAGCTACTCCTTTGTGATTCATCCTCATACTCTTTCACTCTCAAAACCCTAAAAATCTCCTTTTGCCGTTTCCGTTTTGTCCCTTTTTTGCCTCAAAGTTTCCATTTTTCCTCACGTTCAAGTTGAAACTTTGCTTGATCTACAAGAATGTCGTCTCGCAAGTCCTCCGCACTGCAAACGGGGACCACAGAGACAGCAAGAGGGTCCTACAAGGGTGGACCTAACGGAGGAAGATTTGCCTCAACGAGAAGCAGAGAGTCAACATTCTGAGGATGTTGTTACCGAAGCAGAACCGGTAAGAACTCTTAAGCCAAATGTTGCTTATGATCTCTATAAAAGGCTTAAGGATGGGAAGGTTAGCCTTAAGACGATCGATGAGTATTTGAAGGAGAGGGGATTTAGGAGTGAGTATGCGTTTTTGATGGAGATGGAGAAGCTTAAGGTTGTTGGTGAAGGCATCGCACGAGGACGCCGGAAAATATCTCGAGTGATCCACTTGAGAATGCTCCTGCTGAAACTTTAGATGATGATGAGAGACTTTTCTCTCATTTTGAACCTCGTTTTGGTGTAGTTGCTAATACTGTTTGTCCTCCGGGGAGCTTATTTCGGTCGAGGGAACATGAACAAGTTTATACGAAGCTGTTGAAGAGGGGTGTGGTCAATCCAAGGAGTGTGGATTTTGACTTCTAGATTCGATAAGGATTAATCTAAGAGGGAAGTTTGCCAGGTTGCAATTGGAGAATTTCTGCACAGATATGACAGTAGCCCACTCTGAATTGACGGCTTACTTTTACTCGAATCTATCCTTTTTGGATGCAAATCATTTGTCCTTTTCCTTCATGGACAAAGATTATGTTGTTGATGTTGACTTGCTGGCTGACATTATTGGTGTGGAAAGAAGGGGTTTCCAGCTAATCAAAGTCTCAACAGCCTATGCAACATTGGATATTGTACGAGACAGAACTGTTGAGGGCAAGATATCCTACACTAGGATAAATGCCACCAATGTTTTGTTGCATAAAGTTGTCATCAATCGCATCCGGCCAAAATCGACCTCGAAGACCGATGTTTCCAAAACAGAGGCAAAGCCGATGTTTGCCATCAACCGGGCGGACCTTTCTCACTTCCACATGTCATTCTTTTCCATATGTATAGGACAAAGTGGTAAAGGATAAGGGTCAGCTGCCTTATTCATCAATCATCACCAAACCGTTTAGGCATTTTGATATTCAAGTTCCTGCATCTTTGTGCCTAACAAAGTTGAACTCGATGCTCGTTGGTGAGAAGATGGTGATGAAGATAAAATTTCCAACCGACCGCAAAGACTTTGGAAAGGTTAAGGAGGGAAACACCTTCAAGGGAGATCCCCACCGCTTCATCGAAAAGGAAGGGCAAAGAGCCCATGGCTAAAAAGAAAAGAAGAAAGATCATCCTGCAAGACGAGGAGGATGAAGAAGATGCCATGACTTTGTCCACTCTCTCTAGATTGAGGAGCCTTGTAATCCTGAGAACAGAGGCTGAGGAGAGAGCGAGAAAAGAAGCAGAGGAGAAGGAAGCAGAGAAACAGAGGAAAGAGAAGGAAGAAAAAGAAAGGAGAAGAGAAGAGGAAAGGAAGAGAAGAGGAAAGGAAGAGAAGAGAAGAAGAAAGAAGAAGAGAAGAGGAGAGAAGAAGAGCGAGAAGAACAGAGAAGAGAAGAAGAGAGACAGAGGAAAGCTGAAGAAGAAGAAAAAGAAGGAAGGCCGAGGAAGAAAGCAAAATGCGGGAGGATATGGCTGCTGCATTTGAGCCATCTTTTGCTGGGGAAGAGACCGAGAAATATCCTCGTGATGATATGGATGTTGGCAATGAATTTTCCACTCCACCCACTGGCATTCATTCAGGGGGAGTTGCTGCAAAACAAGGAACAATATCACCACTACATTTTAGTGATGTGAGTAGGTCTGGTGCTGACCTTGAGGAGGTCTATGCATCCCACTTCCTAGAGTATGAAGAATCCTCACCCGCCGAGAAGGAAATGGCTGAAAGGGAAGCTCCTAGTTTTCAAACCCATTCTCGTCGGTCCAAGTGGAAGCAATGCTAATTCCATAGCATTCACACAGCTGTTGGATATTATGTTAGACTTAAAAAGGCAAGTTTTTGGGATGAACTTCGAAATGAGAGACTTGAAAAAGGCACTGTTGAGTACTTCAGTGAACATGCAAGAACAGATCAATGCACTGAGAGCGCAAGTGGAGTCAAATCAGACAAGTGCAGAATTAGCTTCAGTGAAGGAAAATCTTGCCAAACTTGACAAGTCAGTCCAGGAGCTTAGCAAGTTTCAACTTGTTCGTTTCCCTGCGGGCCCCTAGAAATTTTCAAAACTTTATCTCATTTCACTCTACCTCTTTGATGGGACAAAAATGGGGAGAGTTGCGCAAATTTGATTGCAGGTTTTGAAGATTTGAAGTTTTTGAAGCTGAGGAAGCTTTGAGAGTTTTTATTTTGATTTATTTTGAAGTTTAATTTTATTTTATTTAGACTGTTTTCATTTTGGATTTCGATTGGGTTGTTTGAACTTCTATGACCTTATGCCGATGTGATGATTTGGATTTAGACTTGTGAATTTAATTGCAGGATTATTATATTTTGTGAGGATAACTCATATTGGACTAACACTCTGTTTTGCAGATATAATCCTCAAAATATATATAAGTTTTCCTTGCAGGTTTTTTAATTCACAAATCTGTTGAGGGTTTTGTCACCATTACACGTTTTTAATGCAAAAACCAATCTTTTTAATTCAAAAAAAAATTAAGAGAGAAAAGTTTAGCATACTTTATCTTAGGTTTTCACATTCCATAAAGATTAGCTCTATATTTTTTTTTTTTTTTTATCAGTCCTATTTTATTCTTACTTTAACTCTCGTTCTCAGACTTTTATCATATTTCCTTAAAGGGTGTGGAAGTCGAAACCAACACTTAAAATTAAATCGTCCCCATCACAACCTCTCTAGAAGATGGGGATTCAAACCCCTCACATTCCCCTTCTATGTTGAACGGGTGAACACTAGAACAAATCCTAGTTGTTAATCAGCTTTGTCTAATTATTGATATTGACAAATTAGGCACACAAAGAACCATTAGAGCGCACTTTTGATTCCGGTGCATTTACTATAGAAATTCTCCAAGAAAACGATTACTTAAATCAAAAGAATTAAGGTTCCAACTTTTCTACCTACCCAAGGTTTTTAATGCAAAAACCAATTTTTTCATTAAAAAAAATTAAGAGAGAAAAGTTAGGCATGATATATCTTAGGTTTTCATATTCCAAAAAGATCAGCTTTGTAGTTTGGATGTTGATATTGACAAATTAGGTACACGAAGAACCATGATAGCGCACTTTTGATTCCGGTCCATTTAGTGTAGAGATTCTCCAAGAAAACCATTACTTAAATCAAAAGAATTAAGATTCCAGCGTTTTGACCTGGCCGAGGTGCACGTGGTGGTTGGAATTCTATTTGAAAAATATCAGAATGATAATGATAATTAAAATAATTTGCGAGCTCAAGTAGGTGTATGTGTGGGACCACCAACAAACAAACCCCAATTCTTTCATTGTGCATCTCGGACGCACATGGATCTAAACCAATCTGAAGGAGTTAAAGCATATTATCTTCCTAACTTTTTGTCTGAAAACGATTTAATTTAAGATATTCTCGAATCTTAGAATATGAAGTCACGTAACATGCAAGTAGCGAACCGCGTGAATTGAGTCCGCATAATTATTATTATTATTATTATTATTTTTTGGTTTTTTTTGGGGGGGGGGGGGGTTTGTTTTGTACACGTATAAAGCTGATGATGCCTGCATTATGACTGAGCAGACTCGAGGACAAAGAAACTAGCCGGGTCCGTTGTTATATTTAAATGTATGTGCTCACTAAATTCCAAGAAATATTTGATTTACGAAGTGGCCAGACCTTTGACAATGTCATTAAGTCACCAGCCTGGTTCTCTCGGGCCCCAAGATTTGGGTGGACTCTAGCTCTACTGATCAAATCAAAATCTCCATTCTCCAACTAGCCAATAGGAAAAACAGAGGGTAGAATCTCTGAGAAGTCATCTCTCGAGCACGTTATCATAATGAAACCTGCCATGTTCATTGTACGTAGCGTGCGACAATCCAATAAGCAGCCCAATCTTAGAATGAGTAAGAAAGCTTACATAAGATGCATGCCATGATGCTTCTTTATTTTCATGGTTGGACCCTTTGATTATACAAAATTGGGATGATCCCTACAATTTTGTGAGAAATTATGACATGCACTATGGGGATGCAGATACGGAACTCGTTAAGTTTGGATTACATAAGTGACCATGGGATTCTCTCGAGACTTGATATTATTTATTCAAATTATAAATCTAATCATGAATTCGATAGCTTGCTCGAAACGCTCAAAGCACATGTCAGGTGTATGACAGAAACCCGTTTGAAATTTTCTCATTTGCACAACAAGATGCAACTCTTCAAATACAAACCAAAAAAGAAGAAAATAAAATGATGATAGATACCTTGGAGATATACATGTATTTACAGCAAAAGGCCCCCACAAAACGACAAATACATAAGAGATTTTGCCAGACGCATAAGCTAATCCTAGAAGCTAAGTAATATCAACATGCGACATGTGACACGACACGACATGACACGCTGATACGTCATTTTTAAATGAAAAAAGAATTTGAACATGTTGAGACACATTATATATTAAATATATATTTTGTTTATGCATGATAAATTATTTTAATTTGCTTATAATTCACAAATAAATAAAGAATAATGATAAAAGCATATAACGAATTTATACTAAAAACATTAATCCATAATTTGTTAATATCATTAATTTTTCAATATGACAAATTCAATTCCATTCTAATAATCCAAAAAATTTAAAGGAAAAAAATAAGTAATATACATTCTAGACTCGTGTGTCAAAAGTGAAGAGAAAAAAACAAACTTAAGGGTGAATTATGTGTCTAGGGAGTAAGAGTCAGAAAAGAGAAATATTGGGTCTTTCTTCTTTCCCAATTTATTATTTTTATTATTATTTTTTTACATATTTACATTTTGACCCACCATTCATTGAAAATTTTTAAAATTGATTCCGTGAGTGTCGGAATTCGAACTTGCATGTCGAAGAGTGTCGATAGAGTTGACCATATGTCGAAATCCAATGCTTATTGACTAAATGTTGGAAAATGTCGAACACGTGTCGGAATGTTTGACATGACATGCAGGATCTCAAAAAGTGTCAGTACTTACTACTCTAGAAGCATCCCCACTTGTGTCAAAATAGGAAAGAAAGTTAAATCTACTAAGGGTGTATTTTGTAATCATTTTATTCTCGAGAATAATTTCCGCTTATAAATTATTCATTTTTATTTTGTTTTCTATATGAGTTTTTGAGCATTTGGAGACGTTTGATAACTATTCAATATTTCTATTATTGGGAAAGAAATGCATTTAGTTAAATTTCAAATTTTTTTTTTTTGTGAATTAGAATTTCTTTAAAATTTTTTTAATATTTTTATTATATTTTCCTCTCTCTCTCTCTCTCTCTCTCTTTTCTCCTTCCATCCCTCTTCTTCTTCCTCATTACCAATTGCCAACTATGACTATGGCCGACGACCAGTTGGACGAGATCCGACGAGCTCGTTTGGTCACCAATGAAGCTCGACCTCGCCCAATCAATGTGAGGCCAACCTCGCCCTGGCCTAGCAAGGTTGAGTCTCACGGTGGTTAGTGATGAGGCCTGGCCAGGCTTGGCCTTGCCAAATTTGAACAAGGCCGACCCTCGCTAGGCCAGGGCGAGGTCGAACCTTGCCTTGGCTTAGGGAGATTTCGGCGAGATTGTCGAACCTCGCCCAACCGGTTGTTGGCTAGGAAAAGAAGAAAGGAAAAGAAGAAAAGAAGAAATTTTGGCTTGATTCTAAAATTATTCCCTGAATAAATAAATAATTTTTTCTACTTCTTGATTCTATTTCAAATTTATTTCCAAGAAAAAATTTGTTCCTAAGAACAAAAAAGTTACCAAATAGATTTCTATTCTTTTTTTCTTCTGGGAAACAGAAGAATAGAATTAATTACTATTTGGTCAATTAACAAATAGACCCTAAGTGTCGGTTTGCTTCTCATTAATAAAATGGAAAGTTCTCTTAATTTTTCATTTTCTCTAGATATTTTACGTAAACAATGGACTTTCGTCAGATTCAGTTGGGCCTA
This sequence comes from Eucalyptus erythrocorys, assembly GCA_014182555.1. NCBI lineage: Eukaryota > Viridiplantae > Streptophyta > Magnoliopsida > Myrtales > Myrtaceae > Eucalyptus > Eucalyptus erythrocorys. The sequence goes on from CM024602.1 coordinate 51,382,428, forward strand.
GGGAATGACAGGCCCATTGGAAAATTAGTTGGGCCACACCAGTCGCAAAAGGCCCACAAAGGTCCAGCTGCTCGCGCACTCGAGGGGAATTTCAATTTCGAACGATTTTTAATAAATAAATCCGATTAAAAGTGCCGCCCGAACAAGATCTAAATAATAAATAGGGTTTGTAGAATTATGCTACCGGCATTTTCACCTCACTTCACTCTTCACGTCTCTCACGCCGCGAACGATTCTAAAGTCAAAATGCTGTCCGTGGAAATTTTCACCACTTCATCCCGAAAAACACAACTTGGATCTTTTATGAATTTTAATATATCTATTTCGAAAGACAGGTGTGTCAAGTTTCCAATTGCGTGGTCCTTTCTTGCTTCAATTTAAATAAAGAAAATTGAATTTTTTTATTTACAGTTTAGGCAGGCCTTTTTTTTCTATTTCTTGCCTTCAGAGTTTTTTTGTATCCTCAAATCATTTAACTGATCTGATTGATGTGATCAAGTATTATTGTAGATGATGGGTCGTGGAAGCACTAATCTTTAGGTTTTGATTTTCTGTTTTTTTACTTCCAGCAAAAATGAATAGAAAGAGTAACATAAACTCATTGAGGATGATGCTCCTTTCGTTGGTTTTTGCGCAGAAAAAGTTGCTTTCCTTCACGGCCAAAGTATTTATTGATGATTGGGGAAAATGTAGCATTTCCCCGTTGTGTACTTGCTTGCCTGGTTGGTTGCGAAGATAATCTTATTCGTCGGATATACCGCGGGAGGAAGGCTCCCGGGAAAATGACATACTTACACGTCGGCCCTAGATACAGGCAAAAATGATGGATTCTTTATAGTTGGACCTTCGCAATTTTGGGGAAAAAGATATGACAAATACCTAGTAGAAATGACAAAGAAACTTACAATAGAAGGCTCCCATGAAATGACAATCGATGGGTTGTTTTATATGTGATGATGGCCTAAGTTGGCCCGTCCGTCTATATTAGTCTTAAAAGCTCGACCCGCAAAATAAGGGCCCATAAATGAAGAGTTGAGATATGAAAGGATACGTTCAGGAGTTATGTCTCTTGGAGGAAACGTTTTAAGAGTAAAAGAAAGGAACGTACCTTTTGGCGTACGTACGTTTAATTGACACTCTCTCAATAGAATGGGATCAAAATTCTTCATTGAACTTCAACATTGGTTTTTAATCTGTGAAAGAAAGGGAACGTACCTTTTGGCGTACGTACGTTTAATTGACACTCTCTCAATAGAATAGGATCAAAATTCTTCCTTGAACTTCAACATTGGTTTTTAATCTGTGAAAGATAAGATACGTTCGTTTTTGTGATGTACTTTTAAATCAGTGATACATGTGTTTCCTGGACTCGTCTTCTGCTTTTGTTTTAGAGGTTTGATTGAGTATTGGATCGGTTTTAGGGAATCTGCTATTCTTGACAACAATAATTTTAAATTGCCAGATACATAAGCTAGACCCAAAAGCATCCGCATCTATATGAAACAAGAAAGAAAGCTACACTTACCACATGTCGTTTGCTTCTCATTAATCTATTTCGAGAATTATGAGAAGAAAATTGTCATACATAGTAAATTAGAACTTTTAATAAGTTCTATTATTAATCTTACATGAAAATGGTGTAAGGCCATAGAATATGGATACAATGATAAACTCCGTCGTCTCTCTCAATATTTCTCCACATACATAATTTCTCAATCAAGTCTCTTTGGGTTGATTCTATGGTGCCACCTGAATCTTTTCACTACTGGATCTAAAAACAAACATCATAACCATTTAGATTGAGATTCATTATACTTGAATCTAACGGTAAAAGATTATAATGATACGATGTTTTCTAAAACTATATAAATTTTATTTATCATAGAAAAAATGAAATTGCATAGGGTGGACCAATACATAGAATAATAATGTCCACGTAACATAAGATATTTGGTTACTCTGCCTGATTGCTTTTTGGCTCTTTTGTTGTTAAATTTTTGCCCGCTTTCAAAATGGCATAAATTGGTGTAGCAATGGAAAATAAAATGTACATCAACCACGTACCATCTTCATCTCAATATTTTTTTATCAAATTATTGAGAAGATTCTCAAGTCATGTCTTACCATCACTACTACTTCCGTTCACCGTCTTATCCTCATTTTACTACAGCTATGGTACATTGAGCACTATTTTATTTCTTAGCGGTTGGCATACTAGGACTATCAGAGTACATTAAGCATCTCTTTCATAATTAGTGGTACTAAAACTAATGCACATTATAAAGGTAATTTCATAATATTTTTTTCTTTAAAAAGTTCTTTTTCTAAAGTTTAGTCGGATCCTAAAATTATGGTAATCTTTTTTAAAAAGAAAAGTTTACAAACTCTACTGTACTTGTACGCAAATGCATCAAGGAATTTCACCCACTCCAAAGAAAAAGAAGCATCGAATATGGAATATTCCCAACGTTTTCGTACGTGCCTGGTCTCAACAAGGGCAACGCGTCACACGTCACCGTGCACACGTCACCAGCCCGCCGTCCCATGACGTCATCTATCTACTTTAGTTTTGCCCATACTATGGACGTTGTCCAATCTTTTGACTAACCTGACCCATTCTTGGCCTTTAAGTTTTTGCACAAAACTTATTTTATTTAGGGAAAGTAAAAATTATTAATAAAAGGAAATAAATAAAGAACACTAGGCGAGGCGGGAAGGCAGCGGGCTCCACAACAAAAGCGAAGCAAACCCCTTATGCATTTCTTTCTAAAAAGTCCTGTTAGTGAAGCTTGAAAGTTGTTGCACACTACTAACACACATCATTCAGCTGGCTTCAAAGTGCTAATTGTGATGAGTTGATATTGAGGTGCCAAACGACTCCGTCAATAACAACTCTTGAGAATCATTAACCTAGACGGCTACGAAGGAAAAAAGTATTTCAGTCCAAAATCCTAACTTAAATGATTTGAATTCCTAATATCATAGAATTTTTCATCATTTATTAAGTTCTATTTATTATTGATTTGGACGTTTTTCATAATATTAATCTAATTTAATGGGAGATAATGAATGATAACTTTTTTACAAATGTACTAATTTGAGATTCTTCATATTTGTCATAAATGTATTAATTTTTACTTGAACATAAAAGATATATATTTTTTAAATTTAATAGACACCACTATCAATGACAGCTATAATTTTGACAATCACGAGAATTTATTAATTGTAAATTCACGTAGTTCTCAATCTCTCTTGTGGGATCCAGCCCAGACAAATAATATCACTAATTCTTAAATGATTCCACTAATTAAAACGTCACACAACCCTTCTTTCGGTCGCCTAACAATATTTAGAATCTAATAAAAGCGAAAAAAAAAAAATTGCAGTCGAGCCCTACAAATCATTTGTCATGTTTTCTTTGGGGTGGGGAGATGGACGTGCTCTCGCTAGTCCCTTCACGACCGTCACAGGGTAGTGTACTTTTTCTTTTTCGCTCCTCTCCTTTATACACAATGACACATGCGTTTAGTACGGAATCAAATTTCAAATCCAGCGCCCCCATCCCACCCCCAATTTCTCTATCAGCAGGGCCACATGCCTGTTGGTTTATTGGGAGTTTTAGCAAGATCAACTCTTGGCTCCTTTTGTTGCTTCGATATGTATGGACCGTCTTATCTTACTGTACTTCACAAGTAAGGTGTTCATTAAGAATGATCATTTTAGCCTTTTTTTCCCCTCAAATTCATTATGCAAGTTGAGAAATTTAGTTGATTTGCCGCTTTTGTTCGTCCCAAGACTTGAATGTGGCCTTCACCAGGATTGATTTTTGCCATTTTTGGTTATCCGCGGGGAGAGGGGGGGTGTTTTTAATGGGCCTTTGTCATAAAATAAACCAAAACAAAAGGAAGGAGAAGAAGCAAAAAAGGCAGAGTAGGTGTCGGTGAAACTTCCGAGAGTTAAATTGAAGCAGAAAATGCAGAATAGGCGTCGGTGAAACTTCCAAGAGTTAAATTATCAAAAAATCGAACTTCCTAAGTTTTTTTTTTTTTTTTTTTTGGTAACTCAGGGAATCCCCGCACGGCCGGCAGCTGGGGAGTAAACCCTGGAGAGGCACGCAGGAAACCACCACCCACGCACCCCGGGCAAATCATCACACAGCGCTTCAGCCTCCCTGCTTCGTAGGAATTTCCTAAGTTAAATTGTGAAAAATCAAAAGAAATCAAAAGGCAAAGTAAAATAGCATCCAATAAAGTTAAATGGATGGCATTATATTATAGTGGAAATTTTATGGGCATAATCCATGTTGTGTGAAAAAAAAGCACTCCCCGAAAAAACAGAAAGAAAGATGCAGCACTCATCCACTGTACAAATCCAAGTTTCGCTTATTTTTTTTATAGGAACATGAGAAGATTGGTGATGTTGGGCCGAATTAGCAGTTAGCCCCCAAAGGCTCTGTAGAACTTGAGATGTCACACCACCCCAGCGATCGAGCCCGCTGCAGCGGCGATACTGATGATGAGGCAAGCTACACTGAGGATCTGGAGGCATGTCCATTTGGTGCTCCACCTGGGGATCTCCATTTGGACGATGTACATCTCGACCGGGAAATAAACCATCAAAGGCCAGAACCCCAGAGCACCAATCCGTCCGATTACGTCGTCGAAGAAGGAAAGCAGCATGGAGATCACGGTGGTTACAATCACGGAAATTGTTCGGCAAATCAGCCGGAAACCAAATAGCGTGTAGTTTCCGAAACCCGGGACCGGGATCTTGCTCTCCTGGGTGATTGACCGGCTGTCTGCAAACTTTCTCTCGGCGAATCTCTCCATGGAGGCAAAGAGAGGTTGGGCGAACATCTGGTAGGCGCAGACGAGGTAAATCACAACGGCGAGATTCGCTATGCCAACTAGCCAAAAGGGTTGAAGAACCCGAAACCCGCGAGGAGGTGCCCAGGTGCCAAGTCCCCGACTGCGGCATAGCCCATGCAACCGTAGAGCATGTATAATAAAGTTATGACCGCCACAATTACCAACATGGCCTTCTTCATCGTCTTGGCCTCTGGGAGAGGGGATCCAATGAGATCCTGTTTTCAATGCACATCACAATTATCAATTAATTACCACAGTCAATGATTAGAGCAATTAGGGATGTTTTTCAAAAGTCTAGGGGTAGGTTTTTTTTTTTTCTTCCTTACAACTAATATGCAGGATCGCATGATTTTACCTGAGTTTCGATGAAGCTGGTGAAATATGAGTAGGCAAAAGCAATGGCACCCAGAGCTTGGAAGCACCTTCATATCTTCTGGGTCTGAGTGACTACGCAAATGCTTGACCCGATGAGACTTCTTTCGAATTTGTCATTTTCTAAGAGATATTTGAAAAAGACGTGATATAAGGGCTAGTGTCAACCTTGCTTCTACTCGATCTTTCTCGTTTACTTAATCATCACATAACATGTTCATACATAAAATAATGGTAGCATGAAAACTCGCTAGCTACCTATGACTTTTGCAATGCCAAGGGCAATCCCAATGGTTGAGTAAGTGGACGACATGACAATGGTCACAATGGGAAGCCACCACGATCTGTCAAAGTTTGGGATTTGAGACGGAATGATCTCAACGACCTCAAATATGATCAGATGCAGATTGCGACTTGTGTTGTAGGGACCTTTGTCATCCTTTATGTGGAAGCAGACTGATTGGCTAAATACCCAGTTCACTTTGCTCGAGTGTTAAAAGAGTGGCGCTCGTTGCAAAAATAATACAATAGGATACATAATTTCTTCTATTGTCACAGGCGAGGAGAATGACATAAGTCCAGTAAAGATCTTAGCATTTATGTATGAAAATCAAGTCAGTCGTTTTAGCTCTAGTCCGGCCGGAATTGATTGTGATGCGTCTTTAGGGTCTTTTCATTATGACAAAAAAAAGGCATAGGGAGAGTAACTTGTGCTTTGTACATTGAGGATGATGCCCCTTTTGATTGGTTTTTGGTCAGAAAGTAAGTACTTTCTATCACAGTCAAAGCACTTATTAATAATTGGCGGGATTCGTTGGCATTCCCGTCATGTACTTGCTTGATTATGAAAATAATCTTATTCGCCAGATATACAAGCTTTCCCTCTTTCTAGAAAAATCTAGTCCAGCTAGTGAAGCTAAAAGTAAGGCTAAATTGGGAAATGACCAAATTGCGTTAATTGAAAATCAAAGTGTGTAGTTACGTGTCAAGCCTTGACATAGTAAAAAATGATCATCGATTCTTCCCGCTAAAAAAGAAAAAGAAAAAAGAATACGGGTTCCTAATATGATCTTCTTGCTATCACGATAAGAAAGGAACTCATATCAAGAGTCATGACATTCTACAAATTAGAGAAAAATTGAAATAGATCCAATTCAAAAGGGAGTGTATAATATCGTGCTTGTGAAATTATATTGTTATCTTCAAACGGGTCGCTCAACTTTTGATTACTCTGATTATCTTGCTTAAATTTGGTTTCACTTTCAATGCCGATCATTCCATCTGCTATAATGGATGATCGATCCTACTAATATGATTTAGCTGAAAGATGAACTAAAACTCAATGGTTTGTAATTTAGTTAAGAGTTAAATGGCTATGAAAGAGAGTTTTGGAGACATCATGGCAATTCCCTGAATTTCAATTGAAGACTGCAAGCAAAGCTTACTGCAAGCAAAGCTTAGCCTTGTCCAATATGATTTTGCCCTTTGCATTCAGAAATTCATATGTTTTTGTCTCTTTCGTGAAGTTAATTGACTAAAATTAGGGGTGTGCATGGTCCGAGCAGGCAATTCCCGCAGGCAGTTCCCAACCTAGAACCGGGAATTGCCTGCTAAGAACCGGTTCCGAAAAATTGGAACTGGAAAGCGCCCGTTAGTTGCATGGATTCACCCGGGAACTAGACCGCCGGTCCGATCTAGTTCCCAGATGGATCTATAGAACTGGTCCAACCTCCACGCCTTCCCCTTTTCGCCTTCAACTCGTCACAACCCTCGCTCTGCTTCCATCTCAGTCACCACCACTATCTTGGCCACTACCCCCGTCGTCTCCCACTCCTCCCTCGAGACCGACAATGAGGAGGACAATGGGGACGATGAGCAGAGGAAAAAGGGCGTGGCATTCTGCTCCTTGTGAGCCAAAAAGCTTTCGACTTGAGCTACATTTGAAAGTTTCCCGACTAAGAATGGAAAAAAAACATGGCAAACGAGGAAAAAAGAGAACTTCCAAAACTTACCAGCAAGAGAGAACAGAGAGAAGTAAGAAGAAGAAGGAAAGAGGAAGACGCTCCATAATGCTAGTGGTGGTTCTTCAGCGGAGAAACAGAGCAAGCGAAGAAGTTGGGAGAGGAGGAGCGAATGCCTCTCCTCCGTTCTCTTCTTCTCATCTGCAATTGCGGGCAAGCGGGCGGCAGTGAGTGGATCGAGTGGAGTGAGTGAGTGATCAAAGACGGGAAGATGAGTGCCGTTGCAAAGATCAAGATGGTGAGGTGGGGCCAAGGGCGTCTTGGGGACAAAGGCAGGGAGAAAAGTTGTCCGCCGTGTACCCCCTTGGATCCATGCTTCGGTCATTGAAAGCGCATCGCAAAGTGTCCCCCATTGAATTTTTTTAATATTAAAAATTTATATATTATTATAATATAATCGGTCTGGTCTGGGTGGGTGGGTGGACGAATCCGCTCATGGAATCGAGAACTGGATCGGTACCCACCGGTTTCCATAAATTGGAATCGGGAACCGGACCGGTTTCCTTGAGAACCACTGGTTCTGGGCGATTCCGGTCCGGTTCTGGGCGGATCCTGATTCTTTTGCACACCCTTAACTGAAATGGCTTTTGTTGACGGAAAAAAAGGGCCTCTTCCCTTCACCGTTGGCTTCGGCATCCTCTTCTCTCCTCTCTTCGATGAATCAATCTCTTGATATTGAGATAAATCGCCGGGGCTGCAGGGAAATAAGGCAATATACATGCACTTTTATCATCATTAAAGCAAGCAAGTGGGTCTTCTCGAAGAAATTCATTCTTTTGCTTCTTCCTTTTGTTTCTCCTTGTTCACAATTCGACTTCTTGTCTTTGGGGGAAGCAACTTTTACTTTGTTTGAGCTTATTGCTTAGAGAAATGCTCTTTACATTTGACAGCAGGAATCTTCAAGTTGTGTTGGGAAATAAGAAGTAATTCTTGTGGGTTGCATTATGTCTTTTATGTCCAAATGGCGCATTTGGAATTTTGTTGAGTAATGAAGAATGGGTACCGCTCTGTTGAAGTTCAGTCAGGACTTTGAATTACTGGTATGATTTTCAGAGAGTGCACCTTCATTTTGCACCACCATATTTTAACAAGGCTTGATAATTGCATCTGTGGTGACTTTTGGACCTTATTATGCTGCCGGCTGAGAAAACAACTTCAATTGTATTCGGTATTATGCTGCCCATCCGTGACTAATGTTTAATACATTTTAGCAACAAGAGATCGACGGGGGTTGAGAGGAAACCAGGCGGAGCTGAAGTTTTCTTAAGGCTAACTTCGAATTGATTTTTCAGTTTTTTGTGTTAAAGAGATCACTCTTTACTGATAAATCATTTCATTCAAGTAACACTGTCTTAACAGCTGGAGTTTCCTCAGCCGATCTCGAGCAGAACTCATAATCCGCATCTGCCTGCTTACTGAGAAAGATGCATGGAACTTCAAGGAGTCTAATGAATATTGGCGTATCCAAGACCTTTGGAACTTCAGAAAAATTCATGATGATGTTTGCTTGAATAATTGGCTTAGAGAGTCTTCGTTAACTTGAATCTAACTCAGGTTAGATTCCATTGATGCAATAGGGGGGAACCATGGCACTTTTGTTGCTTGATATTTTCATAATGTTATCTACATAATTCTTATCAATCGTAATCTAAGCCTAGGAGGCATGTTCATTTTGGGATACATACAAACTTTCTAGTCCTCTACGCTGCTTTGCATTGTTCCCCTTTTTTTATTCCACTACGGATCTATAGTAAGTGCCTCACAAAAAATTCATTTTTAGTGATTTACCAATGAATACAATACTTCTTTAATAACAAACGCAAAAAAAAATCTAGGTACTTATCGTCTAGAAAGTCTGGATTTATAAGAAGGGAATTTTGCTGATAAGCAGATCCATGCCTGTATTGTTCTGCAAACTTCTTGAAACTAGACATGGGATCTATACATGAACAAAATAAGGTGCTTACTTGTGTAAGTTGTATGCTCATGCTCAAGCCCAAGTGAGCGTTGCAGCTTTGGTCACTACTGACCTTCTGGAGTGCAAGGACAACTTTGAAGAATGAAATTTATAGTCTCGCGATATTCATGAATCCATGAAAATGAGAATGGGTCAAAATTGTCTCTCACTCGGATCATGCATCTGGAAAGAGATTAATTTTGCAGGACATTTGGATCCAATGGGGAAGTACCGGTTTCCAGAATGTTGGTTTCCGGGAAAAGTGCCAAAAAAGTCTTAAACCTTTTGTTTTTGTGTCGATTTAGTCCTAAACCTTTTTTTTGGTGCCGATCCAGTCCTAAACCTTTTTACGTTGTGCCGATTTAGTCCTTTCCAGCCAATTTTGGCCAGATTTTGCTGACGGACGTTGGCCGGCTGATGTGGCTTGATCGGCGCTAACGTGAACAACTTGTAATAATATTTTAATATTTTTGATTTTTTAAATATTTTTTTTTAAAATTTTTTCTTTTAATTTTTTTAATTTTTTTGTTTTTATTTTTTTCATTTTGTCTTTTTCCTCTAGCCGGTCACCGAGGTCCGGTGACCGGCCAGAGGCGACGGCCGACGAGGGCGAGGCCAACCTCGCCGGCCACCTCGCGGCGAGGGTCGAGCCTCATGCTGGGCGGCGAGGCTCGCCCATGGCCGGATCCGGCGAGGGCGAGGCTCGCCCATGGCCGGATCTCGGCGAGGTCGAGCCTCGCCGGCCATGGGCGAGGCTCGCTCTCGCCGGATCGGCGAGGCGAGCCTCGCCGCCCGCCGCGAGGCTCGACCCTCGCTCACAAGGTCCGTCGCCTCGGCCGCCGCGACCTCGGCGACCGGCTGGAGGAAAAAGACAAAATGAAAAAAATAAAAAGAAAAAAATTTTAAAATTTTAAAAATCAAAAAAATCAAAAATATTAAAATATTATTAAAAATTGTCCACGTCGGCGCCGATCAGGCCACGTCAGCTGGCCGGCGTCCAGTTAGCAAAATCCAGCCAAAATTGGCTGAAAAGGATTGAATCGGCACAATGTAAAAAGATTTAGGACTAAATCGTGAAAAAAAGATTTAGGACTAAATCGGTACAAAAAAAGATTTAGGACTAAATCGGTACAAAAGCAAAAGTTTTAGGACTTTTTTGGCACTTTTCCCTTGGTTTCCTTCGTTTGGAGAATTCCTGTTAACTCATTTTAAGAATGATTTTAGAGTCGTTGTATAGTCTGTGGTTTATTCTTTTGTATTGAACCAGCTGTCTTGTTGCATATCTAATCTCTGTTCCTGATGGAGTGATGCAGGTACTTCGGGCTGAATGCGGTTGGCAGCCAGTTTCACTACCCGCTTTCATAACTTCCACCTCAGTCAAGCAAGTATATAGAAAGGCCACAACGTCAGTAATTAAACCAAATTCATAGATGTTGTCAATTTGGTTGCCTAGTTGTGTATGCACAAGTTTAATGTCGATGTCTGTTCGGATTTCATGACTAGTGCACAAGTTACAAAGAATCATTTTGTAGTGTTGTTTTCAAGAGTCTTTTTGTATTTCTATGTCTTGACAATTCTTGTCTCTTAGTCTAATTAATGTTTTGTAAATTCCCAGGAATTTATCTCTTTGGAAGGTTAGACACATAAACGAGTCATTTAAAAAGAAGATTAAGAGTTATGTAATAAGTCATAAATTGGTGAGACCTGTAACAATTTCCGCTAAGGTCAAATAAAGTGGAACAAAATGGCTTATTCAACTCCTTCTCTTCTTTGAGTTGTATGAGTTGTGAGTGTTTCACCTTCAAATTTATCCCAACATATGTAGCATATTTATCCCAGTAAGGTTCAACAGAAAGGGGCTAATCTGCAGCAGAAATACACGGCTGAAAAGGTTTCAATAACAGGTACTCCGCCATTTTGTCGGAGTTGTTTGAGTTTAAGCTCATCTTTGTAACTCTCTTTTGCCGATTGGTATATGTACTCGGTACTTGCTGGATTTCAGGCAAGAAAATGCCTGGAAAAGGATCCATGTGTCAATACCACGAACGTTTGTAGTGATTCTTACTTGAACCTCATATAAATTACTGAATTTGATATGTAACGCTAATATTCAGCTACAGAAAAAACTGTAGACCTCAACTATGCTTGCTTCCAGTGAAGAATGATTGCCCAGCAGGCCTCGTTCAATTTGATCATATAAATTGCAATTTTAAAGAACGTAAACAGCTCGGTGCTATTACTGTCTAGACACCTGCCTCTCGAGCCTCTCTTGGTCCATCTGTAATCTTCTCCATACTTTTTGGCCATAGCCTACAGTCAGTAAGGCCTAATTTCCAGAAGTGCGTGACTATGCTGTTGTAACGGGAAACTCATGCCACGTAGGATTTCCTAATTTGATCTGTGATTCTATATCAGTTGTACTTAAACAAACTCAGTCAACCTAATTTTGCATGCGGCCGGCCAGGTCGACCAAGAGTCTACATGATCATAAAGGCTCACAAACGGCAGTGAAGTGTTTGATTCAAAGTTTAGAAACGTGTAGTTTGACTGCAAAAATTTTGGTCGCAAACTATCGTGGCTAGATTCTCTTTTTAGGCCAAAAATAGAACCTCCATTTGATAGGACAAGTGCATTTTTCCATTTTGATGAAAATTTGAACTTTCGATTAGAATTGATATACCCAGGGACAGGCCTGTATCTTGAGGTTAACCTTTTCCTTTGTGAAGAGTGAGGGTGTCAGGGACTGTTCTACAATTACAAGTTTGTGTTAGCTTGTTGACATGGCTTATCCACCTTTTCAAAATCTGCAAATTATGTTTTTAGAGGAAGCATGGATCAAGTTCGAAGTTGAAGAACTCTGATAGTTCACTGAGGTTGATATTGTAATTTGCACGTCAGCAGTTTCTGGCATTCAAATTGCAAGCTGAGCTGTAAGGGAAGGTACTGTAGATGACAGTGTATATTTGTGGTTTGTGGACATGGGTCTTGCGAGGTCTTGTTATACTTGCTTCTCAAATGGACTGCGCTCATGCCATTCTTGTGGATAATTAAACTCTACATTCCTTCTCTTTGATATATTTATATTGGTGTATCAGCCGTGGCTGTTTTGGTTATGGTATGTCATGTCGACTGCGTTGAACAAGTGCTCGGAGAATCGTGATTTGTCTTTGGCTTGTGTGACTTTGCTGATTCGGTGCCAACATTTTGTATCTCGGCTCAACCTTCTTTTAGTTCATCGACCAGTGATTTATACAAGGAATGCTATTACCATAGCAACAGAACAGTGACCAAACAGTTTTATATCATCTTAAAAATCTTCCATTTGCGGATGGAGGCTGGAATTAAGATGCTGAGGGGATAGTCATTCTATACTTTGAATGCCCTTCCTTTGTTAATGTGGTTTTATGTTGGCAATATGTGTGCACCATCAATGTCAAGTCGGCAATTTGACATGTCACTAGGTGTGTAATCGAAGGACTTGATTGCATAACTGCAAAGTCAAAGGAGGGTTCTCAATAGAGTTGAGGATCAAAAGCCAGAAACATTGGTGGATTCAAAACACCAAAACCGTACACTTAACTATTATGTTGAGCCTGAAGTTAGGAGATCCATTATCTATTTGCCTTAGCCATTTGATTAGGTTTGAGGTAGTGGCTTGAGATATTTTTTGTAGTTTGTCATACTCTAATTCTCAACTCACTTTCAGACTTTTGTCTTATCTATTTGCAAAGCGTGAAAGTTGAACTCCATATATGAAATTAAATGTTTCCCTAACTTATAGAAAAGGTAAGGAATCGAACTCCCAATCTTTCCCTTATCATATGGGAAGTTGTGGCTTGAGATATTTGAATATTGGAAACCGACATGCTGCTCCAGAGCAAAAAAGCCATCATGTCACCCATCCATCGAAGAAAAAGGAAAAAGAAAAAAAAAACGATTAAAAAATGCAAGCCTAAATGAGTCAAGTTACTTGTGGTTTATTCGAACTTAAATTGATTCTTTATTTTATTTTTTTTCCAAATTTAGTAGCGCACTTACATAATTGAGTCGAGGTCGCTCTAAAAATACTTGACTCGAAAAGCATTTTATTTATGATTACACACAGCTCCAAATCCGAAAAAACTGATAAAAATTATCGCTTTGTCAATTTTTAGTATGCTTTCGGAATTCGAGCTTTGACCGAACTTCATTAAATACTCAAGTCGAGTTCAAGTTCATCGAAAAGTAATCCAAAGTTGAGCTTGAACTTGAAAAATTAACTCCAATCGAAGTATCAAAGCTTGATAAGTTCGGAGTCGAGCTGAGCTCGAGTATCGAACCCGCATTGAATCCCCTTTGCTGAATTTCACTGGGTTCGGTGAGAATCAGTTGCATCGTACCTATTGATCGACATGCCGGGCCGGCACAAAGCATATCAAGACCACACGAGTCTGGAGACCGAAAATGGTTTCAACTTTCGCATACGCGAGGGGAAATGTCAATTTTGATTGCCATTTCAGTCTCGTGAATGTCACTTTTTCCCCGACAAATTTTATGTATAAAGGTTTGTAACACCTAAATATGACTTCTCTGTACTTAGCAACTTGAAATTGGGACAGATGATTTCTTTTTGGCTCTTTTGTTAGAATTTTGCCCACATATATTTGGTGTCTTTGCAATGATAATGAAGACTAGTGTGGGCGTAGCAATGGAAAATAAAACACACACCGACCGCATAGCATCTTCGTCTCAATGTTTCTTACCTAATTATCGAAGTCATATAAAATTGATGGTGACATCATAGTAATTGATTCATATCTTGCCACAAGAAGGAAAGTACGAAGTTCACCCTTCTGTTGCATCCACCGAAATTCGATATCCCGCTACCAATTAACAAACGAAGTAATTTCTCTTCCTTTGTACATAAAAAAGAAACAGAATTGGTGACGTTGCGAATCTTCATATAAATCGATTAGTGGGATATTGGCGATGTTGCAACTCTTCATCAGCAACGAGAAGGTTGACGACGTTGGAACCAATTATGGGTGCATGAAAACCATTCTGTTCCAGAAATAATTTCTGGGACAGAAATAGATTTTTCTATTTCTATTTTTAAAAGAGTTTCTAAGTAAAAATAACCGTTTGATAATGATATAAAATTTTTATTCTAAAAATAGAAATTCGTTTGATAACGACACAAAATTTCTTTTTTTCATATGGCGGCGGATCGGTGGATAGCGGTGATGGACGGCGATAGTGGCCGTTGACGATCGATGGAGACTAGTATCGGCGGTGGCCGCCGGCGACCGACAGAGACTGGCCGGTTGGCGGTGGCGACTGGTGGCAGCGGCGATCGACGGCGACGACGAACGATGAGAAATAAAAATTTCTCATTTATATTCTAGAAATAGAAAAGTAGAAAATTTTTATTTCTGATTTCTATTCCAAATCTATTTCTGGAACAAGAATCTATTTCAAAAATAGAAAAGTGAAATAATTTTACCAAATAGATTTCTATTCCAAAAACTGAAAAAACTATTTTTGGAAAAAACTATTTTTGGAATAATTTTTTTTTTATCATGCACCCCCTTAGTAGCTAGTCCTTAAAGGCTTGTAGGATTGGAGATGGAGCACGATCCCGGCGATGGAGCCCATGGCGGCGGCGACGCTGATGATGAGGCAAGCTGTACTGAGAATTTGGAGACGTATCCATTTCGTGCTCCACTTATGGATTTTCATTTGGGCGATGTACATCTCAATCGGGAAATAAACCGTCAAAGGCCAGAATCCTAGAGCGCCGACCAGTCCGATCACTTCATTGAAGAACGGAAGCAGCATAGAGATCACGGTGGCTGCGATCACGAAAATGGTTCGCCAAACTAGCTGGAAGACGCATAGCGTGTAGGATGATCGGAAACCTGGGATCGGGATCTCGATCTCGATCTCGCTGGTGATGAACTGCTTCTCCATGAAGGCGAAGAGGGGTTGGGCGTGGACTTGATAGGCAATGACGAGGTGGATCGTGATGGCGGCATTTGCTAAGTCGATGAGCCAATAAGGGTTGAAGAACCCGAAACCGGCGAGGAGATGCCCGGGTGCCATGTCCCCGAACGCGCCATAACCCATGCTGCCACAGAGCATGTAGAATAGAGCCAGGAACGCCACACTGATCAACGTGGCCTTCCTCATCGTCGTGGCCTCCGGTGGGGGGGATTTAGTCGCGTCCTGCTTTTAACACATGCCACACTGATCAACCCAATAACTAGGGTAGCTTTTCGAAAGTCTAGGGGTGGTCTTTGTAGTGCAATTATTATCGAAAGGCTGTCGCGAAAGTTTACCTGAATATCGATGAACGAGATTGCAAACGAGTAGGCAAAAACTATGTTTCCAAGAGCTTGGAAGCTCCTCCATATCTTTTGGGTCAGAGTGACAGCCCCAAGACTTATCCCAGTAAGACTTCCTTTGACTTCGCCATTTTCTGCTTGAGATTTAAGAAAGACGAGATATGCGAGCGAATGTCAGGCGTTCTTCTGCTCCGTCTTTCTAGTTTAATTTATTAATCATCACATAACATGTTCGTACACAAAGAACTATAGCATGGAAACGCGCTAAACCTGCCACTTTAGCGATGCCGAGGGCCAGTCCAATAGTCGAGTAAGTGAGCGACATGACAGCGGCCACGATGGAGATCTTCGGCCGCTTGTCGAAGTTCCAGATTTGGGACAAAACTATCTCAGTTAGGACTGAGCAACCAAACCGGGTTTACCCGGAACCCGGATCGGACCACCCGGAAAACCGGTCCGGGAACAGGTTCTTGATAGAACCGGTCCGGGAACCGGTTCCATTTTTGGGAACCGGTTAGAACCGTCCGGTTCCCGGTTCCGAGTGAAGACCCACCGGAACCGGACCGGTTTTGGACCCGGTTTCATAAATTACTAAAAAAAAAAAAAAAACCTAATAGCCTTCTGGCTTCTACGGTTCTAACTTCTACCCCTCATTCAAAGTTTCAAACCCTAATCCCTAATCGCGTTCGCCGTTCAGTTCTTTCCCCTCTCTCTGCTCACCCACTCTCTCTCAATCGCAGGCGTCTCTCAATCCAAGTTCGGAGTGGCGACGCCGACGAGCACCGGGACCGAAGGACGACCACCTCTTCCTCTCTAACCGGCGCTCTTCCTCTCTCCATCTCGGTACTCTCTCTCTCTCTCTCTCTCTCTCCATCTCTATCTCTGTCTCCCTAACTCTAATCGCGTTCAGTTCCCCACCCCTCTCTCTGCTCACCCCCTCTCTCTCAATCGCAGGCTCGCGGCGTCTCTCAATCCAAGTTCGGAGTGGCAACGAGCGCGGGACCGAAGGACGACCGCCGCGCTCTTCCTCTCTCCATCTCGGTACTCTCTCTCTCTCTCCATCTCTATCTCTCGTCTCCCTAACCCTAATCGCGTTCAGTTCCCCACCCCTCTCTCTGCTCACCCCCTCTCTCTCAATCGCAGGCTCGCAGCGTCTCTCAATCCAAGTTCGGAGTGGCGACGAGCGCCGGGACCGAAGGACGACCACCTCTTCCTCTCTCTAACCGGCGCTCTTCCTCTCTCCATCTCGGTACTCTCTCTCTCTCTCTCCATCTCTATCTCTGTCTCCCTAACCCTAATCGCGTTCAGTTCCCCACCCCTCTCTCTGCTCACCCCCTCTCTCTCAATCGCAGGCTCGCGGCGTCTCTCAATCCAAGTTCGGAGTAGCGACGAGCGCCAGGACCGAAGGACGACCACCTCTTCCTCTCTCTAATCGGCGCTCTTCCTCTCTCCATCTCGGTACTCTCTCTCTCTCCATCTCTATCTCTGTCTCTTGAGGTTGTGTGCATCTTTATCTTTTTGATCTCCTCGTGCACTTGGTTTATGCATCTCTTAAGTGTTTGATCTTGTCTCGGTGGCTGCGCGCCGTGTCTTCGCCTGCTTTTGGGTGGAGTTCTCCGCCGCCTCTTTTGGTGTTCTCTAGTTTCGATCTTCCCTGGTGCTTTTAGAGCACGTGGGTGGTTGTCACCGTCGGTGAGCCTTGTCCATGGCAATCAACTACATTCGCACGTGAGAAGCAAGCGCGCGTCCGCGCTCCTCTCTCACTGCACCGGTGCTCCTTCCATCATTTTGATCGCCTGAAAATCTGTTTGTTGTATTACTATCGGCATTTTGAGTTTTTATAGTGTTCTGTGAGGGTTTTGTGTTTAGCGTGGTGAGAGTTGAAAATTTGTTATGATTTGCGTTCTTGTATGCTTTGTTATAGTTCTGAATGTGTGCTGGAATTTGTGGCATAAGCATGAATTAGATTGATTTTGTGATCTTAACATGGTGTTGACTTGAATATAATCACTCTTTGGCTTCCCATTTTATATACCCTCCTCTGTCCTGTAAACTTGCGACTGAATCTAACCAATAGCTGGATAGTATCAGAAATTAGAGATTTTGTCGATAAGTATTAATTCCATTTTGCTGATGTGAAGATTCTTATGATTTCCTTGCAGGTCTCGGTTGTCCTTATTTGGGGCTGATTTCCTCTTTCTGTTTTTAGTCGATGGATGACAAAAATATATCAATGGAAGTGGATGGACATAATGAAATGACTCCGTTCATGGAATTGCCATTCCATGGAGCTGATGAAGTAGAATCTGCAACTTTGGATGCAACAAACAAGGTGAGGGCAGCTAACTCTCATCCTCCTCTGGGTAAAAAACGAGCTAATCAATCAGAGGCTTGGGATAATTTTTCGAGAATCATAGATGAGAAAACTCAGAAAACTGTTAGGGTGAAGTGCATTCATTGTGGGGTTGAATATGTGTATAATGTTGATCATGGAACGTCTACTATGTGGAAGCACTTGAAAAAGTGCAAAAATTATCATCGTGCAGATAAAAAGCAAATGTTGTTTACATCACGTAAGGGAGATGTGGCTGCGAGCAAGGGGAAAATACTGTTAGTGGTGATAGCGTCTTAACGACGTGGAAGTTTGATCAAGAACGTTGTAGGCACATGCTTGCTCGGATGATTATTATTGATGAACAACCGTTTTCCACAGTTGAGCGTGTTGGTTTTCGTGATTTTATCACTGAATTACAGCCTCTTTTCCAACATCTTTCAAGATTTACGGTGGCTAGAGATTGTATGAAATTGTATCTGAGTGAAAAAACTTGTTTGAAAGCTTCCTTTGGTAAGCTTAAATCTAGGATTGCACTCACAACGACATGTGGAGTTCCATTCAAAATTTGAACTACTTATGTCTTACTGCACATTTTATTGATGAAAATTGGAAGCTGCATAAACGAATCATCAATTTTGTGGTAATGCATAGTCACAAGGGTAAAGAGATTGGGAAAATGGTGGACAAATGTATTCATGACTGGGGAATAGAAAAAAGATATCCACAATAACCGTGGATAATGCTAGTTCAAATGCTGTGGCCATTGATTATTTGAAGGAAAAGTTTTCAAAAGAAGGGTCTTTGATTTTGAATGGCGATGCTTTTCATATGAGGTGCACTGCTCACATACTTAACTTGATAGTAAGAGATGGATTGAATGAGGTACGTGATTCTATTGCACGTATCCGAAACGTAGTTAGATATGTGAGGAGTTCTCCTGCTAGAGCTAAGACATTCCAGTCTTGTATTGAGAGCGAGAGGATTGCATATAAAGGTTCGGTCTGTCTTGATGTTGCCACTAGATGGAACTCCACTTACATGATGTTAGACACCGTCATAAAGTTCAGGAAAGCTTTTGAAAGGATGGAAGAAGAGGATTTATTTTTCTTAAGAGAGATTGACAATGATGCTCCTCAAGATGAAGATTGGGAAAATGCCATCATTCTTTCTAAATTTCTGAAACGGTTTTATGATGCAACCAAAAGGATGTCGGGGAGTTCATATGTTACTTCAAATGATTATTTTGAGGGGATGGCTATGTTGTATAAATATTTGAATAGTGCTGCGCATTCCTTGAACCCAAAGCTTGAAGCTATGGGTATAAAAATGAAAGAGAAGTTTGACAAGTATTATGGGAGTCTGGATAAAGTAAATATGATGGTGTTGATTGCGGTTGCATTGGATCCTACAAAAAGTTGAATTATGTGAAGTTTTGTTTTGAACAAATTTGTGATGATGAAGCAAAAATTGATGAGATGCATGATGGTGTGAAGGTTGCCTTGGAACGTTTCTTTAAATTTTATGAGCAATCTTTTGATAGTTCTTCTAGTAAAGAGAATTTTAGCTGTTCAAGTGTGAGTCATAGTAGCGGTGCTTCCAATGCCGATATTGATGACAATGAGTGTGAAATCCATGATTGGCATAAAAGCTTTCTCCATGCGAAGAAAAGAGTGTTGATTGAAGAAAAATCTGAGCTTGATCGGTATCTTGAAGCTGAAAGTGAAGATGTCCTCAATCTCGACCTTTTGATGTGGTGGAAGAGTACTTTGGGTCAAAGTATAAAATCTTATCTTTGATGGCTCGAGATGTTTTATCAATTCCGGTGACTACTGTTGCTTCCGAGTCGATTTTTAGTACGTCGGGACGTGTACTTGACGGCTTTCGAAGTTCTTTGACTCCAAAAGTGGTGGAAGGTTTGATTTGCACTCAAGATTGGTTGAGAGCTGTTCGTGTGCCAATCAATGTTGAAGAGTGCATTGAGAATGCGGAAAAGTTTGAGGCGGGTAAGTCGTATGTATTTTTTTCTATCTTGTAATTTATTCGCATACCTATCTATTAAGTGAATGCTTTATTTAATCTCTTTTTTGATTTTTAGATATGGATTGTCTTACCAAAGACATTATCATTGGAAAATAGACTTCATTTTGTGGGAACTCCGATTTTGAGGTAAGTAACTAGACTTTATTTAGAACTGTAGAGAGTCTGTTCATATTGTTGTAACTTTGTAATAGAGTTTTTGCAAGTATATACTTTGGGAGTGTGTGATGCAATGCTTCTCCTAGGTGTGCTGCTTAAGAAACTCTAGGTATGATGCTTAGGAAGCTTCAGGTGTGAAGCCTATAGATTTATTCTTTGATGTTGATCTTGCTGTCCTACATCAATTATGGTATCGAGGGAAGGCTTGTGCACTTTCTCCCACAATAATGACCAACTTTGAGTTGAATTCTGAGGTTGGTGAGTTGACATCCAAGTTGGACACTATGCACAAAGATCATGGATGCCGTTTTAAGCAACAAACAGCAAGATTGATAAATCATAACTTTTGCATATAGTGTTTGTCTGAAGCAATATCCACCATAGTGAGTATGCTCACTTTACTTCCTGGTTCATACTAGAAGATGCATCTAGGTTGAATGGATTTGTGTCTTTCTCTTATTAAGATGAATTGACGATTTAACATGTGACTCGACGCAGGACTTTGTCATTAAATCATCATCATACTCTGCTGTCTTGGAACGTTATTTATTAGCTTTTGCATATTCTCTACGTGCTCTCTATACTCGGGGAGACAACCAAAATCAAAGGCGCAAATGCATGGAAGGCTAGTCCCTTGTTTTGAGCACTTCGTTTCTACCTGTGCACGCCCCAATCATACTCTCTTTAACAATCTTTTTGTTTATTTTCTGTTGGGTTGCTTATAAAGCAGGGAATACATGAGGATATTGATGCAACAATGAACCTCTAGCTATGTATCAAGAATTCGGATGGTTGCTTTTGGATGAAGATGACATTCGGATGGTTGCTTTTTGGATGAAGATGACAGCGTGTTAGCAAAAATATCATTGCCATTATTATATAATATTGTTGATATTTTGTCAATGAAGATATTTTGAAGTAATACATGCTTAGAGAGGAACTACCGTGAATGATTTTCATTATCGTTTGCTTCTTCTTCTTTTTCAAAGTGGTGTTTCTTTATGCATTTCCAGGGTTGCTTTCTTTCAAGTGTATTTTCCAATGATTATGTCATTTTCTCGAGAATTAACGTAAAATTATAAGCTGTATAAGATATTGGACGGTAACAAAACAGGTTCAATTGAAAATAGGGTTGACCCTGTTCCTGGACCGGAAAAACAGGGTGGTCCGGGTACAGGGTCTAATGAAAACAGGGTCGGGTACAGGGTCCAAAAAAGAGGAACCAATTATAACGGGGTCGGAGTACGGGTCGAGGTCCAGACCCTACCCACCTGGACCCGATCACCTAATCTCAGTGACCCCAAACGCAATTGTGTATGGGTAGCTAAATGACTGACAAGGACTTTCGTCACCTTTGTCGTGGAAGCAATCTGATCTGTTGATTGCCCTGTTTAATTAAAAATTCAATAAAACAAGAATTAATACGAAATTTGACACCCAATAAACACGTATTTTATTTTCATTACTTCGAGTAGAATCAAATTCACCACTGACGTCATGCTCATGGAGGCTGCAATGGTGAACCCAATGACAACTCCAAAAAGGTTGAGGCAGTAAACTAGTTCACATAACTTCACATTTGCGCCACCTGCCAATATTCGAAAGGAGAGGAGGAAAAAATGAGAAAATTCATTTGATCGAGTGAAGTGAAAGGGGGCTTCATTGTGCGAAAAGATTTGGTGGAAGGACCAAGGATCTTTTTTTAATTCTTCAATGAATTATCACCAGTTGACCAAAAAAAAAAAAATTTGAATTATCACCAAGAATGTTCTTGATGGCGTCCATGTAAGTGGGGTTGCGCTCGCCGATGATCGAGTCACCGCTGCGGTAACAATTGGCCAAAAGGATGGAGGCACAGATAACGACGACGGCGAATAGGAGCAGCGCCGCCGGCCCAGTAAGCCACCCGAGCTGCGCCATGGCCCATGCCAGAGGCAGCACTCCTTGCCCGATCACTCCCGTGATTATGCGAGCACTGGCCATCCACGCAGTCCCTGCTTTGGGCCCGAGAACCATATAAGAAATCCGTTATTAGGTAGAACTTCCTTCTCTCTCAGCTGTCAAGAAGTGACGGAAAAGGAAAACGTAGAAGGATTTGGGCAAGCTTTCTAAACAAGGCATCATTGCGCGACATCGCCTAGCGAAGTATAGAATGAGAGTCTGATCATAAAGATAAAGATTGAAAGAGCTTGTTTCGTGCTCACCAGTTCGTCTGTGACGGCCGTCGTCGTCGAAGCCGTTCAAGCCACCACCTTGCGGAGGCAGATCAGGCGCAACCTCGAAACTAATCATCTCCGTTATCACCAATATCAAATGAACCTAAAAAACTATGGGCTCAGAAGACAAGGGAGGTCTTCCTTTATAAGGGGGGAGTGGACCCAGTAGCGTTTCCAAAACTTATATCCGGAAAAAGCCAGAGTCGACGAAATTGACATAATTGCTCGTCTCCCACCTTTTTGAATTGTCACAAACCATGGAAGCTTCACCCGGATCTTCTTTCCCTATTCTTTACGCGTTTATGTGTGTAGAAGGATCCTGTTTTTGGTCGTAATTTTCGAGTTCACAAACGATTCCCACTTACCGCAAAGTCCAGTCAAACTGTTTAGGCTTTTAGTGGTTCGATTGATTAGTTTGATGGCAACAGTGAATTTGGATTATCCTGGTGAGGGTTTCCAGCTGTATTTCTGTTTTTTTTTTTTTTTTTTTTTTTTTTTTTTTTAATGGGTAGATAGAGATCCATTTTATTTCCGGCTGAAACTGTTTCATTCGCATCATTTTCCCACTGGCGGAGACAAGATGATAAACACGAGTCGCAACTTGAAACAAATGCGAGGCATGGAGAGAGACAGCTCCCGCTTTTATCATTTGTCGTTCATATACTTTAGCACTTTTCCATTTTCACAAATTCTCTAATTGAGTCTTTACGATACTCACGTTAAACTATTTAGAAAGAAACACAAGTTGCAAGAAAAATTGAATTCATCCAGGCCATTCAGAAAAAAAAAAAAAAAACGGAAGTGCAGAATTCTTTTCCAACTTGCTGATTAGTGGAAAGTCAATGCAAAGCACGTTCACTTTAGACCAACTTTGCACTTGGACGTGCAGACTAATTCTCATATGATGGAACTACATGTGATTTAATTTATAATTTCTATAACTTTGCGTTTCACATGCAGTTTCTCCTTATTGCAAGAAAAATCAAACACTATTTGAGATGACTTCTACTTTTTAATCTATGGCTTTTCATAAGCTTTTTACATACATGCAACTCTTAAATTTTATTTAGCATGAAATGAAGAAAATTATTCAGATGAGCAACTAATCAATCAAGAAAAAATGGATTTGTACATGATTATAAAACATCGATCTCAATAAACACAGTGGAATTAAAGCGTTGTTTGAGCCATTGCTTCACTTGAAGAAAAGTAAATCACTCTGATGATCAGATATAACACTTATGACACTTTGGACATTGTCTTTTTGATACTTTTCATCCAACCCCCATCTAGCCAAAGAGAAAAAAGAATCAAATAAGCTGTCACTTTAAGGCATTATTTGGTAACCATCCAAACAAAGTGCTCGACTCGATTTTTTGTTCCCAGAATCGGTTTGGGAACGGAATCGCGTTTGGTAAAATTTTTGTTCCTAAAATCAGTTTTGGACAAGAATTGAGAATAAAAAAAAAATGTGATTCTCCGTCCGAGAATTAAAAAAAGAATCAAAATAGTGAAACTCTTCTTCTTCCCTTCCGCCATCCTGCAATCGTCGCCCGCCACCGGTCGCCGCTGCTTGCCGCCGTTTGCCGCCGGTTCCCAATCGCTAGCCACCGGTCCGGCGAGCTCGCTGGAGGCTCGCTAGGCCAGGGCGAGGTCCGGCGAGCTTGCCAGAGGCGAGCCCAGCCACCGGTGAGGCTCGACGTCGCCGGTGGCCAAGCGAGCCTCGCCCAACCTCGGCGAGGCCCGCCTGTCCATCGGCGAGGCTTGACCTCGATAGATCCGGCGAGACCGAGCCTCACCTGGGCTGGGCCAGCAAGGCTCGCCCGGCCGGCCGGTGGCCGGGCGCCTCGTCCAATCCCGGCGAGGCCGGCCGGTGGCCGCGGGCCTCGTCCAACCCGGGCGAGGCCGGCTTGGCCGGCGGCCGGCCGGGCGAGCCTCGCTCGCCGCCGACGAGGCTTGGCCGATGAGGGTCGGCGATGCTCCGGTGAGATCCCCGGCCCTCATCCGGCCAGTTGCCGGTCCAGCGACCAGCCACAAGAAGAAGAATAGGAGAAAAAGGAAAAAAAAGAAAAGAAATAAAGGAAAAAAGAAAAGAAATAAAGGAAAAGAAATAAAAGTAAAAAAATTATTTAAAAATTAAAAGAAATTGATTTGGAACATAATTAATGAACACTTTATCAAATGTAATTCTATTCCAGATTTAGAAATTTTGGACAGTTACTAAACGCGTTCTTTTACTTAGAATCAGTTCTCGGGAACAGAATAAAAAAATAATCATTTCTTGTCAGAATCAGTTTCTAGGAACAAAATCGTTACCAAACGCACCCTAAATGTCATTTCATCCCATCAAATTTAGCAATGACACTTCCACCTGAAATCTCATTGAAGATTAAGTTTGATGTACCTACTCCATGGGTCAGGTACATTCTATCTCTTGTCAAATACGCATCGAACCTTTTGTGTTTTATCTTCTTGGTACCCTTAAATAATTTAATTGATATGATTGATGCAATAGAGTTTTTTTATTGCTAATCATCATTTTTATTAACGTGGCATGAACGATGAGATGTGAAAGTGCTCATCTTTAGGTTTTGTTTCTTATTTTTGACGGATATGAATAGAGAGAATACCTTGAATGAATTTGTACATTGAGGATGATGCTCATTTTGATTGGTTTTTGGTCAGAAAAAAAAAATTATCTCTTTCATAGTCAAAGCATTTATCAATAATTGGTGAGATACATTAGCATTCCCTCTTTTGTACTTGCTCGGTTACGAATAAAATTTTAGTCGCCGATGGTACAAGCAATCCCTCTTTGTAGTTACGAATAACATCTTAGTGGCCGAACTTTCAATTATTCTGTTTAACTTAGCTTACATTTAATTCCACTTTCAATCCAGATCATTACATCTGTTTTGACGGGCAATCCATCCCAAATCTCATTTGGCCGAAAGATGAACTAAAGTAAAGTTACGTTAGATGTTAGTCGAACTCAAATTCAATGCTTTGTGATTAAGTTACACATCTTGTGGTCATTTTCAAGTGGGAAGGGAATGACTTCATCATAAATGAAACCACAATGGAATAACTCAGAGGAATGATTTTAAGCAATATGAGGTATTTCAACAATGTTTGCACACACTTTGTAGTAATTTTACATTGTACTGTATAAAGTTTCATCTAAATTTTGTCATTTCATTTCCTTCGTTACGATATTGTGTTTTTTCCTTTTTCATATGGTTTCCTACTCTTAACTAATCGTGTCCTCTACCAAGAAGGCCAAATCACTGGATCGAGAGAGCACTTATATGCGTAGATGGACGGTGGTGTATCAAGTAAAGGAGTAAAAGGAGCTCGACAAGTTAGCCAATTAATAACCACTAGTTATCCGAGTGGCCACCCTTTCTACTTGAGAAAAGGGAGGTGGGAAATTTGATTCACCACCTTCTCATGGGAGTTGGGGTGGAAATACAAAAATGGGGGAGCATGGTTTCACAACCTATGTACACACAATAGCTTCTATTGTTGACTGTCTAGACAAATCTTGAGAGATTATTGCATTATCCTAATATAGTGAGACCATAAAATCGATTAGGCATCAGGTGGAACTCACCATATCTGATGGCGTTGTGCCAAAAATTCAACAATCTAGATGGACTAAGACATCTTACATCGGATGTGTGCGGTGATAGTTCTCTCTATTCATAGTTGGATCCTTTGATTATACAAAATAGGGACCACCTCTATACTTTCATGAGAAACAATTACGAGCCCCAAGTGTGCACAGCTAGTACATTTGTTTATCGGATTTGATACAAGACTCGTCAAAGTTCAACTATTGGTTGTATCAAATGAGCGACGGATCTCCTGATCTCATCATTCTCAGCTTTCAGGCAAATGCTAAATGACCTAGATCTAATGGATGTTGATAGCCATGGATGCGCATATACATGGGCTAACAACAGGGAAGGTGAGGCTTTGGTTAAAAAACGCTTAGACCGTGTATTGTGCACATTAGAATGGCGGACTACCTTTAATGAGGCTGAAGTTCAAGCTCTTCCTGCCGTTGGCTCAGATCACAGTCCCCTGCTTCTATGGCTCTACCATGCTAAGAGGAAATTCAAACCTCAGTTCAAAATCGAAGCTTTTTGGACAGAACATGCGGAGTATGATCAACTTATCCAACATACATGGAAGAAAATATCTACCCAACCACTCCCCTTCTCAGGCAAACTTCAGGAGATATCACAAATACTGTCCCAGTGGAGTAAAGAGACTTTTGCCAATGCATCCATGCAGATAAAAGAGCTGAATAAGGCTTTAATAGAGCTAACTAATCACACAAATCAGCAAACCAGCAGGCAACAGAAACAGAGTATCATTCAACAGATAGCGAAACTGAGAACACAAGAAGAGCAGTTCTGGGGCATGAGATCACGCATCAAATGGTTACAATGGGGAGACAAAAATACCAGATTTTTTCATGCATCAACTATTCAGCGAAGGCAGAGGAATAAAATTAACGTGCTGCAACTAGAAGGAAACAACTGGAGCAGAGATTCTGGAGCCATCCGAAACCATATCCAAGCTTTCTATAGAAACTTATATACCACAGAAGGCCAAAGACAGTACCAACCTATTCTCGACCAGTGTCCCTCACCTATTACACCACTTATTAATGAAGATTTGATGGCACAACCTGAGTTAGAGGAAATTCAAACTGTAGCTTTCCAGATGGGAGCTTTAAAAGTGCCAAGTCCAGACGGCTTAAGTGGATTATTCTACCAAAAATCCTGGGATATTTTAAAAACCGACCTACTACAGCTTACCAGGGATTTCTTCCAGATAGGCTCTTTTGATCCCCAGCTAAATCAAACTTACATCACCTTGATCCCAAAAATCAAAAGCCCTAAGAACATCAGTCAATACAGACCCATTAGCCTCTGCAATTACAGTTATAAGATAATCTCAAAACTTCTTGCAAACCGCCTAAAGAAGTGGTTGCCAGATATCATAGCACTAGAACAGTGTGCTTTTGTTCAAGGTAGGCAAATCCAAGACAATATATTCATAGTGCAGGAAGTTTTGCACCAATTGAGAGTGAAGAAAAGGAAAAATAGACATCAGGCAATCCTAAAGCTCGATATGCAGAAAGCGTATGACAGGATTGAGTGGGACTTCCTACGAGACTGTCTGTTGCACATGGGATTTTGCTCACAATGGGTGACACTCATCATGCAATGCATATCATCAATTACTTTCAGTGTGAAGATCAATGGAGAGCCTACCCCATTTTTTCACCCATCGAGGGGTCTCAGACAGGGTGACCCTTTATCACCTTACCTTTTCATCCTCATGTCAAACGTGTTAACATGGTTAATGAACAAAGCAGGCAGGGATGGCAGCATAAAAGGAATACAATTAAACAAGTTCTGCCCGAAAATTACTCACCTGTTATTTGTTGATGATGTGATTTTCTTTCTGGATGGGACTACCGTGGAATGTCAGAATATAGCTATGATTCTCAATCAATATTGTTATACTTTGGGACAGGCGGTTAATTTAAACAACTCTAGTGTGTATTTTAGTGCACATTGTCCCTTACCTCTGCAAAGAAATATGGCCACAGCTTTGAGGGTTCCTGTCATTGCGAAAACAGGGAAATACTTGGGGATACCTACAGATTGGGGTACATAAAAAAAAGAATTATTTGCATGGATTTTAGCCTGGGTGAACTCAAAACTCGAAGGATGGAAGGAGAAATTGCTTACCAAGGTAGGCAAAGAGATCCTTATTAAGAGTGTTGTTCAATTGATTCCCACATATGCAATGTCGGTATTTAAGTTACCTCTATCGATCTGCAGAGCAATAGAAAAAAGGGTTGCGTCATTCTGGTGGCAAAAAGGGGATTCAAAAAAGGGAATTCATTGGAAGAACTGGGAGGTCCTCAAAACCTGAAAAGACGAGGAGGGATGGGATTCAAAGATCTAATTACCTTCAACCAAGCCATGTTAGGCAAGCAAGCATGGCGTCTTTCAACCATACCGATGGCCTTGTGGAGCCAAGTTATGAAAGGGCTTTACTTCCCTTCGGGCAACCTCTGGACAGCACGCTAGGGACATCGACCCTCATGGGGTTGGCGGAGCTTGTTACTTGGCCGCGACACCATCAATCAAAATATAAAATGGTCAGTTAGGGACGGCCAATCAGTTCGCATTAGAGAAGACAGATGGCTGATGTAGGGTATTATAGGGGGACAGAGTAGCCACACAAAGCCTACTATGGTATCCAAACTCATTAACAATGATACCAAAGAATGGAAACAACAGCAAATCCAACAACTTTTCCCAAAAAATTTTGCAAATGAGATCCTAGCGACTCATCTAAGCAGACAACCACATCTGGATTCTCTTATATGGACAGGCAACAAAGCAAGACAGTATTCTGTTAAAAGCGGCTATAACAGAGCA
Source organism: Eucalyptus erythrocorys (assembly GCA_014182555.1). Lineage (NCBI taxonomy): Eukaryota > Viridiplantae > Streptophyta > Magnoliopsida > Myrtales > Myrtaceae > Eucalyptus > Eucalyptus erythrocorys. The sequence continues at coordinate 51,411,189 of CM024602.1, forward strand.
ATTGTCGAAGCGAAAAAACAGAGGGGTGATCGACCCTCTTCCTCATACTTCCCCCCACGTACCTTCTGGACAAAGCTTTGGAAACTTCAAGTGCCTCCCAAAATCCGAACCTTTCTCTGGGCTCTTTGTTAGAACGCCCTTCCAACACCCGAGAACTTATACAAATGCAAGAACAGCCCGGATCTCCTGTGTCAGATCTACAAATCACAGGTCGAAACCGTTAAACATTTACTCTTTTTCTGCAATTGGATAAAAGGGGTGTGGGAAAACCCCCTTTTCAGCAGTCTTGGCTCCATAAACAACATTCGACGTACGGATCAGTGGCTAAACGAAGTTTTTACAGAGCACCGAACCATACTTGAACAAGAACACATTGGCTGGACCCTCTAGAACATCTGGAAGGCACAAAATGGCTGGATTTTCAGAGCTACGCCTCCAAAATCTGCAGATCTGGTGAATTTCGTGCAAGATCAGGTACCCATCAGCAGCAAAACACCAAAATCGAACCACAAAAACCCAAATGGAACCCTCCACTTGAACCCCCCTACTCAATGGATACCGCCCGACCGTGAGGAATTGAAGATAAATGTGGATGCTTCTTGGTTCCTAGGCGATTTTACCTGCTCGGTTGCTGGTGTCGTGCATGATTCAGATGGCAAGCTGCTCGAGGGCTTCGCTGTTACTTCTAGGGTTTCCACGGCGCAAGAGGCAGAGCTGGAGGCGATCTTGAAGGCCATCTTTTATATCAGAGAATTGCAGGCGTCACATGTGGGGAGAGAGACTTAGGTGGGGAGAACTGAAGGTCAAAAGGCTTCGGTGGATTGTGGAGAGCGACTGTCTTCTGGCGGTGGAAATCATAATGGGCTGGGCCGAAGTGCCGTGGAACCTAAATGACCTAGCCCATCGTTGCAGAGAAGAATTGAACCGAAGCACAGATGTACGCCTCCTCTTTTGCCCTTGAGATGGTAATTGCGCGGCTGATTGGGTAGTACGCATGCACCGTGCTCAAAAACTCCCTTTTAATTGGTATATTATACCCCCCTCTCCGTTATGGAATATCCTATGTTCGGACATGTTTCCGCTACTATCTTGTAAGCAACTTGCTAAGTGAAATATAAAGCACTTTCTTTTGACCAAAAAAAAAAAAAAAAAAAAAAAAAAAAACTAGACCTAATCTTATACTTGACAAACGCTTGAACCAATAAGGCTCGAAGCCCACATTGGGGCAGGCATGGACACATAATGTCCTTCTTGGACAGAAGCCCGCCTATATAGGCTCATTTGGGCCCGCTCAAACCGTTTTTTTTTTTTTTTTTTTTTTTTTTTTTTTTTTAGTGAAGTAAAATTCGACACTTTTTGAGTCATGGGCCGGCTTGGGCCGACTTGGGCAAGAATTTGTAGATGTCCGCCCATCGATCAAGTGTGGTCAGAACCCTTCTTATCCTTGTCCACGCGTAGTTTGGGGTTAAGGATCTTCATTAGCCACAGCAAATAAACATATCTGCCGTTCACTTTGCTCGAGTGTAAAAAGAGTGACCCTCGATGTAAAGATAATACGTCAAGCAGAGTTCGATTTCAAGGAAAACTAATTCAAGTCGAGCCGAACATGAAAAATTAACTCTGGTAGAAGTATTGGACCTTGAATATTTCAAATTGAGCCGAGCTCGAGTATCGAAGCTGCGTCAACTCCGACTCCACTTGACTTCGCAACATTTGCGAGAATAAAGTCGTGGCCTGCCTCTACAGATCGAATGCTGGGTACGCAGTTTGCTCGATGGTTGTCGAGGAGGCGTGACCCTCGCTAGAGAAGCTCGATCTTCGATGGCAAATCACGGAAGCCGAACAGTTGTGGATGAAGGAGGAAGAAGATGAATAATAACAAAATGAATATTGATGGATGAACGGTAGAGTTTGCATTTCCAAGATGCTGAAAGCTTAAAGTAGGTCTCTACTTATATTGGGGTTTCAGTATTCGGAATGCTAATATTTAATCAAGGAAGCCTCAAAAGCCTTTTGTATAGTCCTCAATGGGCTTTGAAGGCCCAAAGCTTATTGCAAAAATTGAACCAAATGGGTCCTAAGTGTATAATTCTAGTGGACCGACATTGCTTCCACATTTTGTTTTTATTTCAGGTGGTGTAAATAACTTTCAAGTGTTGTCTTGGTGTTTTGCTTCTTTTATTGGACTAACGTGCTCCTTCGGTTGTTTCCGTAAGGACTATTGGCATTTCACCTCACTTTGCTCCTCACTTTACACTTCAGTGGTTTTCGATGTTTATCTTCATAACTCTTATGATGACTTTGTGCAATCTTAAGTCAATCCCAAATTACTTCAACCGCATCCAAAATAAGCAAAGAAAATTCAACATTCTAATTCCACAATGACGTCCTTCTAATACACAAGATATAAAAAGCATCAACCAAAAAAACTAAAAATAAAAACATGATAAGCATCCTAATTTGATAGTTAAATAGGAAAGAAAATTCTTAATTCAAGACAGACAATTTCTTTTTGTCTACTTTACAGTTAAATTTTGGCCCATTTTTTATAACATATATCGGGTAAATTTGTAACAATAAAAAAAAAATTTGTGTATTGATGGAAAATGGAATGATACATCAACCACATAGCATCTTCATCTCAATATTTCTTACCAAATTATTAAGAAGAAACTCAAAAACCTTTCTTACCATCACTACTTCCGTTATCGTCTTATCCTCATTTACCATAGCGTGAGCAGTAATTAATTTCTTCTCAGCTGGCATACTCGGACCATTAGTACATCGAGCATGTCTGTTATAGTTAGTGGTACTAAAACTAATGCACATTATAGACGTAAGTTCATAATTTTCTCTTTTAAATTTTTTTCTTTAAAAAATTCTTTTTTAATGTTTAGTCGGATCCTAAGATTATGTTGACTTTTTTTTTTTTTTTTTTTTTTTTTTAAATAAAGTTTACGAACTCCACTATACTTGTGCACAGATGCATCAATGGCACTTCACCCGCCCCCAAGAAAAAGAAGCGTCAAATATGGAATATTCCCAACATTTTCGTACGTGCCTGGTCTCCACAAGAGCATACCGCATCACACCTTAGCACGCACACGTCACCACCGGACCGTCCCAAGACGTCATCCGTGCCGATCCTTGCCCATACAATGGACGTTTTCCAACCTTTCGACTAACCTGGCCCATTCTTGGCCATTAGAAAGAAAAAAAAAAAAAAAAAAAAAAGCTTTTGCACAGTATTTTTAAATTTTGGGCGAGAGAAATTATTAGTAAAAGAAAAAAATAACATCATGCTTCTTCTTCTCCTATAAACACCCCAAGTGTGTTTGATAGTTGAGACAAAATTTATCTTATCTTATATTTGATGCCTACTCAATATAGTATAAAGTTTGATATAAGATTGATATAACCTGGATAAAATTATCATATGGAGTAGGCTAGATAAAGGTAGATAGAATTTTTAATAATTATAATAAGAAAGTTGTTTTACTCTAATAACAAACTTCTTAAATTAGTGAAATTAAAAGTATATTTAATATAAATAATATTTTAATTCTAATATAAGAGATTCAAATTAATAGAAAATAACAACACTTTAGTTTTTCAATTTAATATTATTTTTATTTATATATCCAAATTTAATTCTATCTTATACCATAAATTCAAGATATTATTGCGTGTACCCAAATATAACGAGGCCATAATTCAATTAGGCATAAGATGCAACTCACCGTATTATGTGCCCATGCTTTCATGAGAAACTCTTACGTGCGCCAAGTGCCATAGCTAGGGCAATTGTCAATCGGATTTAATACGAGACCGGATCAGGTTTAACCATCGATTGTATTAAATAAGCAGCTCCAGGGTTCTCTTAATGCTTGATCTCATGGCTCTGTTTGAACTGGACATGGTCATATGCGTAACAGCTTGTCCCAGCCAATAAGGCTTGAAGCACATACTAGGGCGGGCATGGACAAGTAATTTCCTTTTTGGGCGGGACCCTTCTTATATGGGCTCATTTGGACCGGCTCAAGCCCGGTCTTTTCTGTGAAATAAAATTTGATATTTGTCAAGCCATGCGCCTGAGGCATGACTGAAGCCTATATGGGCTTTTCTTATTAACCCTGATAAGATGAACTGATTTACATGTAATCAATACCAAGCTGCATTACTGGCCCAGAAGATATCAAGCTGGATTTGCTAAAGGATTCAGTAAAAGCATACAAATTCGGCATTCACTTTGCTCAAGCGTAAAAGGAGTAACCCTCGATGTACAGATAATACATTAGGAGACATAATTTCTTCTATTGTCATGCCCAAGAAGAACGGGATAAGTCCACCGGTGGTCTTAACATTTATGAGTGACACAGACACTTCAGTACTAAATGTTAATAAGAAAATCAAGTTCTGAAGATGAAACGGTAATTTCGTTGTTTTGGCTTCTATTAGGGGTTCGCTTAAAAGGTCACATAGGCCTGAGAATAAGGGAAGGGAAGATTAATAAAATGAAGAGACACGATAAATCAGGGGGCTAAGCGAGTCAAGTTACTTGTGACTTATTTGAACTAGAATTGATTCCTTATATTAAAAGTTTAGCCGTACACACTTAATCTGAGTAGAATTTGAGCTTAAAAAAAAAAAAAAAAAAAATCCACTCGAATAGCTCGCAAGCTTAATTGAGTAACTATTACTTCACATATGATTATATATGTTTATAAAATATAAATATGCGGACAAAAAATATTGTTGAGATGACAATTTTAGTGTGATTTCAAAATTTGATTTTGAGAGGGAGTTTAATTCGAGATTTGACTAAACTTTTTCGGGCAATCAATTAGAGTTCGAGGTCATTGAAAACTAATTCAAGTCGAGCTCGAACTTTAAAAATTAGCTTTAATCAAAGTATCAAGCCCTAAATATTTGGAATTGAGCCGAGCTTGAGTATCAAAGCTGTGACAACTCCACTCCGCGCCACTTCGCTAACATTTGTGAGATTAAGTCGTGCTACCCCTATAGAATGAATCCTACAGTACTCAAAAGTAAAGTGTTCACTAAGGGTCTATTTTTAGAACAAATTTTTAATCCAGAAATATATTTAGGACAAAAATGAGTAGTAATTATTTTTTTTACTTTTTATTTCTAAGACAAATATAAGAAATAAAAATTATTCTCAACACTCACCCTCACTTCTAGCTAATTGCGTGCCACCCGTGGGGGAAAAATGGGAACATAATGGTTATCATTCACGCAAAGTGATCATTTTAGCCTTTTACTTAATGAGAAGAAATAACATTTGCATGAAACATTGAGCTTCATATTCCCGAAGCATGCGTTTGTTTGGGGGAAAACCAGAAAGTGTTTCCCTAGTCATACTAAGGGTGCGTTTGTTTTATGAAAAACAATTTTCAAGAAAACGTTTTCCTCATTTTCTAGCATTTGGTTCATTTAGGAAATGAGTCAACGGAAAATATTTTCTTAGTCAACGGAAAATATTTTCCTTTCAAAGCTTAAATTTAGGAAAACGATTTCTCATTTGAAAGAACTGAAATACATTTTCCAAAATATTTTAAAGTCATTGCTTAATGAAAAATTTATTATTAAGAAGAATTCATAATTTTTTTGGTTGGTAAAAAAAAAGAATTTCTAATTAAAAATTTTGAATTTATTATTATTATATATTTTCTTTTCTTTCTTCTTTCTTTTTTTTTTTTTTATTGTTTTCTCCTTTCTTTCTTTACTTGTGAACGTAAGCCCTAACTTCTCCTCCCCCCTCTCTCCTTCTCACCGCCGCCTCCCTTTCGTCACCACCACCTCCTCTGCTCCCATTAGCTTCGCTCCCTCCTCTTCCTCTTCGTCGACATCTTCTACACCTTCAATCATTTTTCAAATGCAATCCAAACACTAGAAAATATTTTCAATCATGTATCACCAAATAAAGGAAAACTAACCGTTTTCCTGGAAAATGGTTTCCCGGAAAACATTTTCCAAAAACGTTACATTTTCCATGAAACAAACACACCCTAAATGAATGAAACAAGTGAAAATCTGGAAAACTAACTTTTGGAAACAGTTGCACTCAAACAAACACAATCTGGTTAATATTATGATTTTCAATGGAAGTAACGTCAGAGACGGGACGTCAATTCGTGGAAATAACTTTCTGACTTACTTATTGTGTGTTAACAATACTGGACTAGTCTTGTATTAAAAAATAACGATGACCAAATTGTAAAATTCAGCCAACGGTACATAGTCATATAGCATAGTTTGCCAACTGTAATTAATTAAATTAAGACAAAATATATTAAGAGTTAAGTGTTGCTCCATGTTTTTTAATTAGGGAGACTCAAACTGGAATAGATAAACCTGTGGTTGATATATGCATTACATGCACCAATTTGTTCTCGTTACGAATTGGTAAAGCCGATGACATCTAAATTGATGCACCAACTTGACGGCGCCAGTACGCACGGATGTCCCCATTGATCTATGATGATGATGATGATGATGATGGACAATGTTGACTTGTAAAAGAAACAAAACCCTTCCTTTCTACATGAAAACCACGTCGCCTAGTGAATGAGAAACCCATTCTTTCTAGATCAAAACCATGTTGACTAGTGAAAGTAAGAAAACCCTTTCTTTCTAAATTAATACTATGTTGACTAGTGAAAGTGAGAAAACCCTTTCTTTCTAGATCAAAACGAGGCACCATTCTTTCTAGATCAAACCATGTGGACAAGTAAAAGTGATAAAACACTTCCTTTCTAGATCAAAACCATGCTGACTAGTGAAAGAGAGAAAACCCTTTCTTTCTAGATCAGAACCATGTTGACTAGTGAAAGAGAGAAAACCCTTTCTTTCTTGATGAAGACCATATCGACTTGGGACCAATGAAAGAGAGAAAAACCTTTTTTTTTCTAGATCAAAACCATATCAACTTGTGGAAGAACGAAAACTCTTATCTTTCTAGATCAAAACCATGTTGACCAGTGAAAGAGAGAAAACCCTATCTTTCTTGATTAAAACAATGTCGACTTGTGACTAGTGAAAGGGAGAAAATCCCTTCTTTCTGAATTAAAACCATGTCAACTAGTGAAAGAACAAAGACCCTTTCTTTCTAGATCAAACCCATGTTGACTAGTGAAAAGAGAAAAACCCTTTTTTCTAGATCAATACTATGTCGGCTTGTGAAAGAAAGAAAACCTTTATCATTTCTGGACCACAAACATGTAGACTTGTGAAAGAGAGAGAACCCTAATTTTCTAGATCAAAACCTTGCTGACTTGGGAAAGAACGAAAACCCTTTCCTTCTAGATCAAAACCATGTGGAATAAAAACCATTTTTCCTTCTTTCTAGAAACGAGGTAAAACAAGTCACCACCCAGCTTCTCCCTCTCTATATATATCGACCTCTACTCCTTCATCTGAGTTCGTATTATCCATACATAACGACTTCTACCTTTTCTTCTCAGCTCATACTCTTTTGCATTCATTCGATCTTGGTGATACAAAGATGCTTCAGAATAGAATTAGTTTCGGGGTTTTGCTCGATCTGCCTCAGCAAGGTGGTGGCTCCAGCTGCGTAGAAGATGATGGCCGTTTCAAACAAACTGGTGAGCAAGAAACAAGCACTTACAATCCTTTAATTTTTAATCAAACTCTCTTCTTTCTCTATTGGCGATACCATGTAACAAAGCCTCGTTCAGAAAGCTTGCCTCAAATCGTTTTGTCTTTTTCTTTTTCTTTTCATTTTTTGATTACCTAAAGAAATTGGAGAGTGAGGTTTTACCTAATAAATGTAATTTCGGTATGGTTCTTTGTCATGGTTCAAACGAGGGACTACGTGGACGGCCAATGCTCGCATGATAACAGATGTGATCGGGCCGGAAGTTCTATCTCTGGCATGGGCCACGGCGCACCTCGGGTGGATCGCCGGGCCGGTAGTAATGCTTTTGTTCTCTTTCGTTACATACTACACCTCGACCCTCTTGGCCGCTTGTTATCGGTCCGGGAGCTCTGTCATTGGAGAGCGAAACTACACTTACATGGACGCAGTCCACTCCATTCTTGGTAATATTCCAAAAATTTTATCCAAAAAAAAAAAAAAAAAAAAAAGTGGTCTCCCACCAAATATTTTCCCACAAAGATGCTTCCCTTCATTTAACTGAATTTTCTCATTTTTCCCTTCATTTAATTGAATTTTCTCATTTTTCTTCTCTTCTTTTGAATATTTGCAGGTGGTACAAAAGCAAAGTTATGTGGACTAGTTCAGTACCTGAACCTTTGTGGGGTTGCCATTGGGTGCACCATTGCATTCTCCATGAGCATGACGTGAGTGGTCAATTTGATTATACTCGAATCCAAGTTAAATAACAAAGAAAATGAAAAGAAAATCTGGATTTTGAGTTGTTGATTGGATGTGAGATTTCTGTTTAATTTTGGTTTGTTAAATTTTAATCGAATAGGGAAATTGATCGATGAAACTACTTCCATAAGAAAGATGATTATAGTCCTTGCCACAAGAGTGGCGATCCATACATGATTGGATTTGGAGTCATCGAGATCGTTCTATCTCAAGTCCCAAAATTTGACCGGCTGTGGTGGTTTCACATCGTGGTCACCGTCATGTTGTTCACTTATTCAACTATCGGACTTGCCCTCAGCATTGCAAAAGTCGCAGGTTGCAAGCACATCTTTGTACCATCAATTTTTATTTTATTTTTGATGTATAAGCATGTAAATTGTAATGTGATGATTAAATTAAAAGATCGAGTAGAAGGAAGCCTGAGACTATAGCTCATATATTGTCTTTCTCAAATCTTAACTAGAAAATGGCAAATTCAAGGGAAGTCTTACGGGGATAAGCATTTGGCACCGTCACTCAGACCCAGAAGATATGGAGAATCTTCAAAGCTCTCGGTGACATACCTTGTGCCTATGCATGCTTCATCGAAATTCAGGTAAAATTACACGGTGTCTCCCTAATAGTTGTATTACAAAAAACACCCCTAGACTTACAGAAAACTACCCTAATCGCTGTTGTGGTAATTAACTGATCCGTGCAACATCTGTTCAAAACAGGACACGACTAAATCCCCGCCATCAGAGGCCAAGACAATGAAGAATGCCACGCTTGTCCGTGTGGCTGTCACGACTCTATTCTACATCCTCTGCGGCTGCATGGGCTATGCCGCATTTGGGGACATGGCGCCCGAGAACCTCCTAGCGAATGTCGGGTTCTTTGATCCTTATTGGCTCATTGACATAGCGAATGTCGCCATCGCGATCCACCTTATCGGTGCCTACCATGTCTACTCCCAACCCCTCTTTGGCTTCATCGAGGATTATGCTGGGAGAAGGTTTGAATGCAGCCAATTCATCACCATAGAGATGGATATCCCAATCCAGGGTTTCCGACCGTACAAGCTAAAAGTCTTCAAGTTGATTTGGCGAGCCATTTTCGTGATTCTAACCACCAGGATCTCGATGCTGCTCCCATTCTTCAATGACGTTGTCGGACTGCTTGGCGCTCTGGGATTTTGGCCTTTGATGGTTTATTTCCCGGTCGAGATGTACATTGCCCAAATGAAGATCGCCAAGTGGAGCGCCAAATGGCTATGCCTCCAAATCCTCAGTGCAGTTTGCCTCATCATCACTATCGCCGCTGCCGTGGGCTCCATCGCTGGGGTCGTGCTCGATCTCAAGTCCTACAGGCCTTTCAGGGCTAGCAACTAATCAGTCCCAACATCACCAATCTTCTGCTCGTTGATGAGGAGTTGCAAGGCAGGAGAAGTATTGAATTTTAGGATTTGTTTCTTTTTTATGTTCATAGGATGCTTACGGAAGAAAAATTACTCCATATGTTAAAAAAATAGTTGGATATTGGATATGGTGGATGTAACGCAAGCTTCAACTTTTGCTTCCTTTTACAAGATATGAAAAGAGGGAGCAACGATTACTATGACGTCACCTTGCCTACCGTAGGAAAAAGGAATAGCTCAAATCCAAAAATATAAACCGGATCTTTGACGGTTCTTAAGGTGATCTTCGACATGTCATTGAGGGACAAGACTTGTTCTCTCCAGAAGCATAACTTGGGCGGACCGTGGCTCTACTGATCAAATTAGAATTTCCATTCTCCAATTAGCCAATAGAATCTCCGAGAAGAAACTAAGTGAGGTCATCCCTCAAGCACGATATCAAGATGGAAACCTGCCATGTTCGTTGTTCAGAGCGTGCGATAATCCATTAAGCAACTCCATCTTAGAATGAGTGCTTTATATAACATAGATCATGCTCATGAAGCAATATTGATCCGTTAGAAATGTACATTTATAATGCAACCAGCATACCCAGCATTCAATTTGGTGGGGCAGCACAACTTATTATCACAATTGTTAGTGAAGTCGGGTAGAGTGGAGTCGACATGGTTTCGATACTCAAGCTCAGCTTAATTCAAAATATTCAAAGGTTCAATCGTAGTTAACTTTTCAAGCTCGAGCTCAACATGAACTAGTTTTCAACGAACTCATATTATTATATTCTAATTTGAATTGAATATTTTATGGGGATAATACATGTGCAACATTTTTTTTTTTTGGCCCATTGTTTAATCATACCAGTTTTGGACGCTAAATCAACAATTTCCATTAACTTAAATTAATAGAAGGATAATACTGAATATTTTCATATAGTTCAAGGTTCGGGGATATCATTAAATAAATTAAAAGTTTAGGAATGACATTTTACATTGGGTAAAAGTTCAACGACCACTTATGTCATTTTCTCGTATATTTATATACACTTGTAGTAATTTTATGTTGCATCGGATGAATCCCTAGACAGAGCAAGCCCTTATATGCTTAAATGGACGGTTTTGTATCAAGCAAAGGAACAAAATGGAAAATGCCAAGTTAGCCAATGAGTACCTTCCTAAACTAGCACGAGAGATTATTGCATCATTCAAATATAGCGAGACAATACAATCAACAAGGCATAGGTTGGTACTCGCCGCATTTGATCGCATCGCGCCGGAGTTTCAGCGGTCTAGATGGGCTAAGAAAGCTTGCATACGATGCATGCCATGATGCTTCTTTATGTTCATTACTAACTCTTTAGTTATACAAAATAGGGATGATTGCTATAATTTTTGTGAGAAATTATGACATGCACTATGGGGATGTAAATATGTGACTTGTCAAGTTTAGGTTACATGAGTGACCGCGGGATTCTCTTGAGGCTTTATATCATTTCTCATTCAAATTAAATCTAACCATGGTCTTGACAGCTTGCATGAGACATTAAGGCTCGAAACACGTATTAGGTGCACGATTGAAGCCCATTTGGGATTTTCTCATTTGCACAACACAATGCAATTCATCAAATACACAAGATTTAAGAAAGCACCCCAAAAAAATAAAAAACAAACAAACAAACGACGACAAGTACCTTCGAGATGTACATGTGCTTACATCAGAAGGCTCCCGTGAAATAACAAATTACCTTAGAGATTTTGCCAGATGCATAATCTAGTCCTAGAAGCATCCCCACCTAATATCAAAATTAGTAGGTGGGCCCAGAGATTGATGGGCCCATTGGAAAATTAGTTGGGCCACCCTAGTGGCAAAGGCCCACAAAGCTCGCGGACTCGAGGGGAATTTCAATTTCAAACAATTTTAATAAATAAAACCAATTAAAAGTGCCGCCCGAAAAAAACCTCAATAAAATAGGGTTTTTCAGCATTTCCGTCACCGGCATTTTCACGTCTTCACTCTTCACGTCTCCCACACTGCGAACGATTCTCTCTCTCTCTCTCTCTCTCTCTCTCTCTCGAGAGCGATCATGGAGTCGCAGAAGGACGAGATCAAGGCCATGGAGGTGCAGCTCGAGAAGGGCTCCAGCCGGAAGCACGCGTTCGACGTCATCATCGGCGACAAGTTCTTCCTCTCCGTCGCCGTTGCCGGCGTCCCGGAGGGTGACCCCATCGTCAAGGACTGGATCCAGCGGGTCCACAAGTCGCACCGCAGGGGAGAGAAAGGGGAGGCCATCGTCGTCGGCATCTCCGCTGAGCAGAGCCGGAACTACGCCAATGCCCTGTACACGCGCTACATGCGGACGCGTAGGTCGCTCCTTCCCGCTCGATTCAGCAGTTTTCCGTCCCCGATCGCGAAACCCTAGGCCCTAAGATCGACATTGTTCCTCTCATCATGTTGACTCTATTCTACTCAAAACCACTAACTTTTGTTAGATTTAAGGATGAATGATTCCTTCTAGTTCCCAAGCAATTCAATGGAATTGGTTCAGTTCAAATAAGAGAATACCTCGAACTTCACGAGAGGTGAAGGAAACCCAAAGAAAGAGAAAGACCAAAAGAGGAGCGAGAACCATATCCCCAAGCGAAGAAGGTTGGAGCTTCGAGAAAAGTCAAAAGCTGGTTTACGGGTGACTTTGCAGGAAAATAGCAGAATCAAGCTTCAAAGTTCGATGAAACCACCCAACCATGTACCCCCAATTTGGAACAAATTGTTTCGGATTGAAGTCCGCCCCGAAATCTTAGGATGGTAGTTTCAAGTTAGCGAAGTGCGAGCTGTATTTAGTCTTTGGTCACTAGTCCTACTCTAAACAAGTTTTGTTTTATTGAAAATTTCATAATAAAGAAAAATGTTTTTCATGAAAATCATTTCAAGAAAAATAGTCATTTTTTATTGGGAAAAAGTCACCAAAAACACTAAACTTTGTACAAAGTGACAAAAATACCAAAAACTTTTTTTTGCACCACCAAAAACCTCAAATTTTGTAAACCGTGACACATTTACCCCATTAAGGGCATTTTTGTCTTTTTCTATTTTTCTTTTTCTTTTCTCTTCCCTTCGCCGGAGCTGACGAGGGGAAGTTGGTGTTTGGTGAGGGCAGCCCTTGCCGTCATCAGCCCAGGCGAGGGCGACCCTCGCCCGACACCGGCCAGGGCCGCCCTTGCCGACATCGGCTAGGGCGCCCCGCCCGACGTTGACGAGGGTTGCCCTCACCTGCATCGGGCGAGGGGTGCCCTCGCCCAACGCCAGCGAGGGCGACCCTAGCTGACGTCTGGCGAGGGTCACCCTCGCCTAGGCCGACGTCGGCGAGGGCTGCCCTTACTGGACGCCGGCTTCCCTTCGCCGGGAAAAGAAAAAAAAAAGAAAAAAATTTTTAAAAGCAGAATAACCAAAATACCCCTAAGATTTAGGGTAAATGTGTCACACAAATGAAAGTTCGGGATTTTTTGTGTCATAAAAAATAGGTTGGGGTAAATGTTTCACAGTTTGAAAGTTTGAGGTTTTTCGTGTCACAAAAAAAAGCTTGGGATAAATTTGTCATTTTGAGCAAATTTTGGGGTTTTTGGTGGCATTTTCCCTTATTTATTTATTTGGTGGTTAAATAGCAAAGAAAATTCTTAATTCAATATTTCTTTTGGGTTCTTTCATTGTTAATTCTTGGCCCACTTCCGATGACATACATTGGGTGGGTTTGTGATGATAATGAAAATTTGTGTATAAATGGAAATTAGAACGATGTGTCAACCACATAGCATCTTGATCTCAATATATTTTTACCAAATTATTGAGAAGAATCTCAAAGCCCTTTCTTACCATCACTATTTCTGTTTATCATCGTATCCTCATCTACTATGGGGTAAGTGTGAGCAGTATTTAATTTTTTCTCAGCTGGCATACTCGGACCAAGTTCTGCGAGTGGTGGTTCTAGCAATACACACACACACACACACACACACACATATATATATATATATATATATATATATATTTATGGGTCATAAGTTTTAGCAATATTAGGGTGCATATATTTATTTATTTATTTATTTATTTTTGTCAGAAGTTTTAGCAATATTTAAGTGCACCCTTTTCTTTCATTAATATTTAGTGGTCCTTTCATCAATTAAACGGCGCCAAGTTTGCTAATGATTTGCTTAATCAAGCTCGCCCACCTCCTCCACAACTGCCTCCACCTCGAGCTGAGCACTATGTTCGCCATCCTCCTCCGCAAGCTCCTCACTTGTGACGACTCCTACATCTACTCCTACCTCATATTGCAGACCCAATCGTCCCTCGCGTGCAACCAGCGGGGGCCCAACGGCCCTCGCCGGCCACCGTAAAAAGAAGTGAAGAAGCAAATAAAAAAGGAAAATGACAATAAAAGATTAATAAAATTAATTCAAAAAAATTGAAAAATAAAATAAAATTAATGCCGGCCATGTCACATAGGACAACCGGCATCTACATCAATGATTTCTGGTCAAAATTAGTCAATGGACTCGGGTGAGGGTCGACGACTCTCTCATAAAATTGGGCAAGGTTGGCAACCCTCGCCTAGATTTAGGAGAGGGTCACTACCGTCTCCCGATTTTGGGGAGGGCCAGCAAACCCTCGTTGAGGCGCCGGTAATCTTACCGACCATGGCTGTCACCCCACTGATGATAGGGTGGTGGAGGGTCTGCGGTTTTTATTTTTTTATTTTAATTTTTTTTAAGTTTTGCTTTTCTGAGTTTGTTTTTATGGAAAGAAAAATAAAAAAAAAAAAAAAAAAATAAAAAGATTAACATTGCATGTGAGGTTAGGCTTTTTTTTTTTTTTTTTAGATATACACGACCACTTTAAACTCTTGTTTAAAATAAGGTTTATTTTGACCTTTTATTTGAAAAAATAAGACATTTCATATTCTTATTTAAAATAAGTTTCACTTCATGCGCTTATTTAAGAAGACGAAGACACTTTATGTCTTTATTTAGAAAATTTTCTATTTTTATTTTTTGTTTTGACTTTTTCTTTTGATTAAATTTGTTAAATAGCAGGAAATTCCCAGATGTCCAATGCATGTTTGTGCGTACGATGATGTTCGCTCGAATAATTGGTCCAAACAATCTTGGTCGCCTTGCATTTGACGATAGAGACCTGTTTATTAGAGTTGATCTAAAATTGCTCAAATCTTAGTTCGTGAGTCTTTTTTATGATACAAGAGTGATGATGAGGCAAGCTACACCGAGAGGGTTTGGAGGAAAAATTATCAAGAAAAGTGTGAATATATTGCACCTGTGTTAATTTACTTCTAAATCTTTTAATTATGTCAATGCAGTTATAAACCTTTTGATAAATTATCAATATAATAATTCTAACCGATTATGATGAAAAAAGAAAGCTAACATGACGATCTAATCAGTATTGATCATTCTATGTGACAAACCGACCTAATGTGAAGAATCTTTTAAAAATTTTCTAATATCTTTTTATTTTTATTTTTATTTTTTTCCTAATTTTATTCTTCTTTCCTTTTTATTTTTTTTCCTTCCCTTTTCGCCAATAGCTAGTCTCAAATAATGGCCGGCCACCAACGATGCTTGGAGAGGGCTAGGTCTCGCTTGGGGGACAGTTGCCCTTGTCTGCAACTGATGAGGGCCTAGGTGAGGCGACCCTCACTAAGCGAGGACTTGTAAGCCCTCATCTAGTGGTTGATGAGGGTCAATAGACCCTTACTAGGCGCAATTAAAGGAGAAAAAACAAAAAAAAATTATTAATCTAAAATCTTAAAAACATGTATTTTTAAAAAATGTTTGAGTTGGTGTCGATAGTGCGATATAAAACAATCGATATTTATGATAGTGATTTTTCATCAAAATTTGCCGGATGGACTATATTGGCAAACTATGAAAATATTCATAAGTAATTGATTAAATTAAAATATTTTGAACTTGATATAAATATAATGGGCATAGGGATTTGATGTTGTGAGTTTATGTGCTTTGGTAAATTTAGAGTTGGCAAAACAGGTCATAAACCCATATTATGACTCATTTTTAGTTAAATGAGTTATATATGGGTCAAGTGAAAATTAAATATGGGTCAGAAATGGATTAAGTGAAAGTTAAATATGGGTTAGAAATGGGACTAAGAAAACTTTTAAAAAAAAAGGATCTAAATGGGTTATTAGGAAAGGAAACCTACTTTAAAGTTTAAACTCATGGCCTTTTTTAACTTTATAAAATTCTTTTTATAAAAAAATCGAAATTATAATTATTTTTCATATTTCAATTTCTTTTCTTTTTTTCTTTCTTTTTCTTCCTTCCATAGCCGACAACCAAGCAAGGCCACGGTGACCACCGGCCGGCGACGGGCGAGGCGAGGCTCGAGTTTGCCGGCAGGTCGCTGATGATCGGCGAGGCTCGAGCCTTGCTGAATCTGGCAAGACTCGAGCTTGCCGACGTCGGGCGGGGCTTTGGCTCCGTCGAATCAGCAAGGTCGAGCGCTGCCCGACGCCGGCAAGCTTGATCTCACTTGTTGGCGGTCGCCGCCGTGTCGTCGTGACCGACGACCGCCAAGAAAAAAAGAAAAGAGAAAAGAGAAAAAGAAAAACTAATTATTACAAATTAAAAATTATATTTTAAAAAATAAAAATTATTAGAAATTATATTTTAAAAATAAGAATTATTAAAAATATAAATAAAAAATAAGAATTATAAAAAATTATATTTTAAAAAATTAAATTTTGATTTTTTAAAATATTTTAAAAAGAATTATAAAAAATTTCCATTAAAATTGTATTGCATAAAAATTGTTAAAAAATTTGTATTGTATATAATTGTTTTAACAATACTTCTTTTAATAAAAAAATCATAAAAATGAGCTTTTTAGGTTTAGTTAAAATTTTTTCATGTTATAGTTTTTAGTTATTCAATGGTATGTTCACTTTAAATAAGAGAAGCATGTGCATAGTTTAATTTTTTTATAAATATTTCAATTTATAGGTTTTTTTAAAATTTTTAATTTAATTTGGTATTTTTAATTTAATTTGAAGTTTTAAGCCAATTAACATAAAATAGAAGTAGGTTTCCCTAGAATATTAGTAGGTTTTAGTAATACGGGTCGAGTCGAGTTGAGTATGGGTCACTAAAGTTACACTATTGCAAGAATATAAATCAAAACAGATTAAATTGATCAAATATGGGTCGATCCATTTTCGACCCGACTCATACATGACTCAATCCACTCATTTGTCATCCCTATTCGACATAAATAAATGTTGGGTAGTGTGCATTATGAAAATAAAAATAAAATAAATAAAATAAAAAAATAAAAACAAATGTTGGGTAGTGCTCATTATACCGCCCACCTGGGTGGCGCACTTAGCTTTGGGCCTCCTCCCCCTCACGAAGGGGAGGGGTTCGAAACCCCAGCGCGTCGTAGGGTGACTTACCTGGTGGCACGTGTGTGATGGCTAGCACGTGTCGCCCCCAGTGGTTTACTCATGACATCCAGCCGTGCGGGGTTCCCTGGGTCACCAAAAAAAAAAGAATAAAAAAATAAAAAATAAAAAATAAATGTTGGGTAGTGTGCATTATGTGTTTAATGTACGACTTCGTCATGCGTGAGCGTGAACTTCGAGGCGGAGACTAGCCTGTGCAAGCGTACGGCGACTTCAAAGGAGAAGGGAAAGAGCTTCGTTTAAGTAACATTTCCCATTGGATGAACTACGTGGCCAAGAGAAAAAAGCAAAAGGAATGACGTGGAAATAAAAGTGGATTGACGAGGATGAAAGCTGTTCCGCTGCCACCACATTTTTGGCAGCCCAGCTCAATTTGTCCTTTGAAATTATCATCGTCCGAGTTCCTTCTTTACATTTTATAACGCGCGCGCACATCACGCTCGTGTGTTTGATATTATACAACACCCTTCCCTTGACCATGGCCTGCATTGCCACGACCTCGGCGCGAGCGTCGCCCACACTTGGTCGGGTAATTCAGGATTTTGTTTTGCTTGGACGTTAGCAATTTCTTCACATCATCAACTGATTACTAGTTAGGTAATTGAAATACTTGATCACACAACGCTAAAATAAAAGAAGATGATTTCACAAAGCATTTGAGGATCACATGTAAGAGTCATCAAAAGACATGACACCACTATTGACTAAATTGTATGATTAACCATTATCTCGAGCCTAAAATTAGGACAACATGATTAGGTTGGAGACGGTAGCCACGTTTCCAACATAGAAGGGAGAGGTGGGGGATTCGAATTCCCACCTTTTCAGGAGGTTCGGGTGGGGATGATATAGTTTCAGCTGTGGGTTTTGACTCCTACACTCTGGGTGAGTTTGGGAACTATTTTTAGGGAAAGTCTTTAGGAAAATGCAAATACCTTTGAGTTAAAGGTGTTTTTCAAAATGCAACTGTGTTTGGTAAATTATACTTTGAAAGCTCTTTGTAAAGTATTTTGAGCAAAATAGCGTTTGGGGAATTACACTTACAAAGGATCTTTATGGGAAAAAAAATTATCAAAAGAAAAATTAAAAATAAATTGACCGGGAAGGGCAGCGGCCACCGGCAACCTCGGATCTGGGCCGGCGACGCCGTCGCGACCTCCGGCAACCCCGGATCTGGGTCACGGGAGGCAGGTCTGGTCGCGCAGAGGTTACACGACCTCCGGCGACCAGATCTGGTCACGCGACGTTCGCGCGACCTCCGGCGACCCAGATTTGGGTCGCCGCGAGGACCTGCAACCTCCGGCGGTCGCCAGAGTCGCCCGACCCCCTGAGGCGCACGGCATCCGGAGAAGATGAACAATGCCCCTACAAGGAGCTCGCGGAAGAAGAAGGAGCTCGCCGAAGAAGAAGAAGAAGACTGCCTGCCGCCCCAGATCTGGGTCGCGGCAACCCAGCCCTCGGTCACGCCACCTTCGGCGTTGGTCGCACCACCCCCCCACGATCGGCGGCGTCCCTCTAGCACTCGCCAGCCACTAGCAGTCAGACACAACCGAACCCCTCAGAGAAGATGAACAGTTGCGACACAAGGGCAAGAGCCGGAAAAACAAAAAATTCGTGAGGACAATTTCGGAAAAAAAATTATGAACAGTGCTCGTGTGGGCATGCCGAAAAAGCTGAAAGCCCAAGACAGGTCCTCCCCTGCCTTGGGCTTTCGGCTTCACAATGCTGGCATTTGGGGAATGGGGCCTCAAAATTTTTTGCCAAACGGGCTAGCATTTGTGTCACGCCCCGAACCCCGAGACACGTGAACAACCCGCCATGGTCGTGCAATTGCGACATTCCCAGGTAGTGTCGCCGACCCAATTTAATTTTATTAAGTGCATGCGGAACGTATTAAGAAACCCCTGACAATTTATAAGCGGGATAGAACAGTAGGAACAAAATCAATTTAATACAAGCCAACATACAATCATAAAATCATCCAAGGATTACATACAGCTGAAATGGGATGGAGTCTACAAACTAGGGATCGGACCACTAAAAAAAGAAAGAACAGTCCTAAGGCCACTAAAAAGATTGGATCGTCGATCCTTCATCTTCTTGGCTCTGCGACTCCTTGCCCAACTGCACCGGCAGTCCACCTTACTCCGCTGGAATCGTCATTTACGGCCCTGAAATATTTTTCCCACAACGGGGTGAGACATTGTCTCAGCAAGTTCACCCCTCCTAAGCCCCTATTAGAAAGAAAATACACTCCAACATGACGTAACCACACATCGAGAAGACTTACCTCGCAACAGTCCGCGCCTGCAAGTTAGTACAGTTCATATCATTCAATCATGTGCAAATATGACAATTAAATAAATCAAGGCACAATCACATCATCAACCAATCAATCACTTAGATCGTCTCAGCGATCAATCGGCTCGGCCGATTACATGTCATTCTTTAAATCAATTGATGCTCCCAACCACGACCCTAAAAGTAAACTCAACCATCGGTAGTAATCACGGCCCCACGCGGCACGACATTCGAAAAGGTGGTTAAACAACTAGTGGCATCACGGCCCCACTCGGCACGGCCTCTCATAGGCGGTTCAACAACTAGTGGCATCACGGCCCCACTCGGCACGACCTTCGAAAAGGTGGTCAATCACGGCCTCAATAGGCACGGCCTCTAATAGGTGGTCAATCACGGCCAAATCCCCATCAATTTCCACACTTAACATTTCTACGCATAACCCCTAATTAACGCAATTACACTCAATTTGCCACCAATCAAGCATCAAATTTAAATTTTAACATCACAAAGAGCGATCGGACGAAATTCGAGCAACCTAGGCTAAAAATAAATTTTTCCGTTTTGTTTTTTTTTGTTTTTGTTTTTTTTTTTTGGAATATAATATACTAATATTTTAATAATTTCAAAAATTAATATTTTATTATATTATTAAATAATTCTGAAATAACAATAAATCAAAAATAAATTCCTTTAAGTCACATCAAAGCTAATCTTAACATAAACACTCATTTAGCCTTAACTTAAACATACATTAAGCTAATTAAACATCTTAATATAATATACACTTAAATAAATTAAACTAACTACCTAAACATGCTTAATTCAAACTAAACACACTTAGGGCATAATTAACAGTCTAATCAAGGATTAGTGAGATAAACTCACGGATTTGGATGCCGCTTAGCTCAAATCAAAGAGGGCGACGCCGGGATCGACTTTCCCCAAAGGAGATCTCGCGTCCGGGGCCGGGAAGGAGGCCGAAACGGGCTCGGAAGGGGCTGCCATACCCATTTTTTTTTTTCCAGATTTGAAACGTGGGCTGAGCAGGCCGAACGGCGGCTGTTTTGGGCGGAGGAGAGGGGCGGTTGGTGGCGGCGATGCACGGCGGTGGCTGGCGGAGCTGGGCGGCAACCGTGGGCGGCTGAAACACGGCCTGAGGCGGCCGAATCGAGCTGCTGGGGGGAGACGGCGCGCGACGGGCGCGCGAGACGGCTGAGGCGCGGGACAGGATGGCGAACGGCGCGGCGCGGCGGATGGCGAGGCGACGGTGAGGCGCGGCGGTTCGGCGAGCAGGGTGGACGGTGTCGACCGGGGGGGGTGCTCGGCCGACCCTCTTCCCTCTTCTCCCTCTTCTCTCTCTTCTTTTGCTTGGTCCAAGGTTGAAGAAGATGTGGGCCCCACCTTCTCTCTCTCCCCCCTTTCTTTTCCTTTTTTTTTTTTTTTAATCCCTCAAAGGTGGCCCACCATGACATCACCGATGATGTCATGGTCCACTACCCCCACAACCTCTTCAATGGTTGCAATTAATTTTCCGCCAGGGTCCAAATCTTGTACATTTCAATTTCCTCCATTTTTCTTTCAATTGAATCCAATTAAAGTCCACAAAAATTAATCCAATGTCACCATACTTTAATTCACATCTTGGCTTATCCATAAAACCTTTTTGAGTCTCAATTGTGCGATCAAAGGCGGACCTTAATTCCTCTTGAATTAAATCAAATTGACCCCCACTAATCAATTCAACACCTCATAAGTCAAAATGGTATTTTTCTTCACTAATTTAGCCCACTTGCATCCCAATTTCATAATAAAATAATCCTCTACAACACCCTGATTAGAAACGGCCCTATTTATCCAGTCAAAATTCGAGCCCGAAAATCTGGATGTCACAACTCTTCCCCTCTTATAAAAATTTCGTCCTCGAAATTTAAACCTTTACCAAACCCTCTGCAAAAGGGTGGGGATATTTCCGTTTCATTGAGTCTCACTATCCCAAGCTAACCCTTTGGTTTCATGGTGTTGTCCGACCATTTTGATCAAGGATACCTTCTTGATATACCAAATCTGTTCTTTTTGAACTGACAATTGAACTGAACTTCTCATACATGACACCCTGTTGTTCACATCTGATCTCTCATTCTCAACTCCCAAACGAACTTCTGAAGCTCAATAACTGAAAATTTCTGACAGTTCTGCCTAGCCTTCACTCTGACACTGGTCTAATCACTGCAAACATTGATTTCTGAGCCGACTCTGGGCTGTGATCTTTCTTCACTTTCTTTTTACAATTGAATTCTGTACCCTTTGTTAAGCACTGCTTAAGAAAGAACCCCCTGAAAGAACCCCTCTGAAAACTCTGGCAAACCTGTAATCTCTTATCTGAATTCGAAGTATAAATCATCCCCGGCACTCTATGCCGGTGAATTATCTAATGCCCACACACTTCGGTATACCCAGTCCATAACATAACAAAATCTTCAAATTTCTGAAATCGAACTTAGATTAGCGATTAATTTCACTCTGACGCGCTTTTAGTGTGACCTAGGCTACTAGGTAGTTCTCAGAATTCTTTAGGACAAATGACCCGTGGTCGATTTCCTTCGAGCCACAAGGAACCTACTTGACACAGTGTCGATTCTCGATTGTCGTGAAAATCCCGAGGATTCAAATACGGACACGGGGTACCAAAACGACGAAGATCAAATTAGCGTCGATGAGAGTTTTCCAATTCGGTGGGGTCACCCACGATTGGTCATTCATCTCAGTCGAACTGACCTATCTCTGATCTTAATTCGATTTTATATTGTGCCGCAATGATCTCTAAAGATGAACATGGTCGAGAAGTCGATTCCTGGTCGAATCGCCAAGTCTATTTGCCTTAAAGTCCTTAATAACTCACCTAGCTAATCTAGTTATCTCATGAGTGGCCAACTCAGAGAAAAACACTAAAGTCGCGCCGATGAAATGCCCAACTTATCCAATCAAAGTTAGAATCCATAAACCTGGATGTTGTACACCCAAAACAAGATCCATTCGTATCATACCAAAACGGACCAACTCCATCTACCAATCGACCACTATCCACAAATGGTATCAGTAATCTCCTGAATCCTTAGTAAGCTCATCACAATGTCCCATTGTGACATATTTTCATCCCCACTCCGGACTCTCGAGTGATGGTAAAATCCTCTGAGTCTGCATTACTGAACTTCCACTTACTGACAACTCTGACACTTGCAACTTGCTTGGCGATATTCATCTTCACATCAGTCTACCAATTTAACTGACGCTGATTTTGACTTATTCGCACCATCTGTCAATACTGCAATACCATAGTGAACTTCTAATAAAATCTTTTCCCTAAGTGCTACACTATCAAGTGTATTCAATTGCTCATGGAACCCGAACTTTCCATTCTCAGAAATCTCAAAGTCAATCTCTTTCCTACTAGTATCCTCTCATCAGACTTTCTGAACATCTCTGCTTGTCAACTAGGCACCGATTAAAACTTGAGCATCTGGTTCAATTTTGAGGACAGCTATAAAATTCAAAGGGTAGCCTACCTCAAATTTGAAAACCAAATTTTGAACCCTCTTTAAGTAAAATCTATGCTTTAGCCAGTCTATGCACCATTGAAGACTCTCGACTCAAAGCATCAGTGACTTCTTTCATCCTTCCGGGTGATACCAAATTCCACTATCCGAGTCCTTCAAAAGATCTGGTTCACAGTGCTATCTCATTCACTTCCTCCTAGGAGAATAAATACTTTGAGGCTTTGACAGTCAATAAAGATCTGGAGTCCTTCTTCACACCACTGATATCTCTAGATCTTCGGAGCGGAATTTGATGCCGTGAGCTCCAAGTCGTCTGTCAGCTAATTCGGTTCATAAGGTCTCAATTGACGGGACACACATACAATCACCCTGTCATGCTGCATCATTAAGCGACCCAATCTTTTAAATGATGCGTCACTGAAGATCTCACATCCTCCAGGACCAAACAGAATAGCCCACACAGGTGCAGTAGTCAGCCTCTTCTTAGGCTCTTGAAAACTACACCCGCACTCATCTATCCCCACGAACTTTTCTTCCTTCCTCAATAGTCTTGTCAACGGCGATGCCAACACTGAAGGAAAACCCATATACGTACTGTCTGTAACACTGTGCTAAACCCAGAAACTTCTGATCTCTGCCACTGTAGTCAATCTTGGTTAACTGTTCACTACCTTAATCTTGACGGGGTCCACAAAGATTTCTTCGCTTGAAATCACGTGACTTACAAGCAATGCACAAGTCATCCAAAACTTGCACTAACTAAACTTAACATGAAATTCAAGAGCCCTCAAGGTCTGAAGTATCATCTTTAACTGTCTCTCGTGTTCCTTGGCACTCTTTGAACACACCAAGATAACTTCACTGAACATGATCACAACTGATTTAAGTACCCTTACACATTCTGCTCATAAGACCCAAATAAATACCTAAGGTATCCGTCAAACCACACAGCATCACAGTGAACTCACAACTGCCATATTAAATGCGAGATGCTAGCTTCGATATGTTTTTTCTTCCTGATCATCAACTAATGACACCCTGACCTCTAGTCGATCTTGAGGAGTATCAATGTACAACCACGGCGAACCAACTTTCTTCTTCACGAATAGAACAAGTGCTCCCCAAGGTGATGCACTAGAGCGCATGAATCCCTTATCCAAAAATTCATGCATCTGCACCTTCAGTCCTTTTTAACTCGGGTAACACCATCCGGTAAGGAGCCTTAGGGATTGGCTCTGTTCCGGGTACTAATTCAATCACGATTCTATTTCCCTTCCTGGCAACAAACCGGACAACAAACCTGACAATTCTCTATAACATACTTTAGAAAACTCCCGTACCACAATTGTGGTCTCCATATTCGACCCCTCAACCAACGCATCCATTACAATTGCTAGGTAGATTTGATAATCGTCGAATTGAACCAGGTTGTCTTCAATGACGAATCACAAGGATTGACGTCCCTCTTTGACTTTCAATGATTCAAAACTTCCGTACGCTAACTGAACAAACTGAGTTATATTACTATCACGATTCAAACTAACAAAAGGCTTCTTGAGCCAAACCTTTTTATAAATGACTTCCAAGTCATACTTAAGCAAACCTTTCAAGCACAACTGTCGTCAGAGATTCATCTTTCCATCACTTTATTACCACAATGAAGATCCCTCAACCTTCACTGACAATTCTGCTGTACCACTCTAGTAAGAGCATCTCAAAAGCATTCTTCCCTTGATCGATGCATGGTCAATCCCTTCATGCCCCTCTAGCCATCCTAGTGGCGTCATATCTGCAATAACGGCGCTTACGCTCTCTTGAGCTTACACGGACAATTCATAACTTGATGGCCCTGCCGGCCACGTTCAAACCATGTTCCCTTTTCACTCTGACCCTGGGCTAACTCATTGCCCCTTTTCACAAACTCGGCACACAAACAGTGTGTCATCTACCTCCCATCAAGGAACATCATACACCATTCCTTTCACTGAGATCTGTTCCAAGTACCCCACTAAATATCCCGAAGCATAATTCCTCTGCTCTATCTTATCAACGGCGGTGACTGAAACAACTGTGATTCCATCTGCCTACACGGACAATCTTTGATCAACGGCCTCACTGGCAACATCTGTGACAAGTCTCTTCCCTTTACAACACGGGACAGATCCATGTCTTCTCTTACAGACACAACACACAACTATCATGTTAAGCACTGACTTTCCAGTTCTACTTTTCCAGCTGGGTAAAACATGTCACCTTTCTTCTGACATCGGCTTTTTCCCCAATCGATTCTCATTTCTGTCTAAACCGAACCTCGACTTAGATACGATGGCTTGATCCTCGATCACAATTCCAGATTGGGCCTCGATAGGCATGGCAACAACAACGGTCACAATACTGGCAAAGGTAGGAACAACGACAATAACGGCAGTTACGGCCTTGGCGGCACTTACGGTGACGGCGGTAACAGCGACTGAAGCGGTGGCCTACTGGCCATTCTATCTCCCAACCTCTCAAGCATCCTCAAGAACCGAGCAAACTTTGAACCTTCGGGGGCTACCACCCCAGCATTGACTAGAAACAATGCTTCACCACTCGCACTGGCCCCAACTTGCTCTCTACCTGGGGCACCACGGGCACCAACTTTCAACAGCGGCCTGCCCCAAAACACAGGGCCTACTACCCTCACTGGGCGGCCCTCGACACACGGTCACTCACGCAACAGGCTCAACACAGATGCCCGCTTCCAAAACAAACACTGAGTAACCATACAAACAAGCTACCAAGAAACTATCAATCACATGCATAAGAATATTAAAAGCCTTTCCTACTAACTATCCCATGACTTATCGCACCTTATTACTCCATACACTGACCACGCTCTAATACCACTTAAACGGGGTCCTCACACTCCGAACCCCGAGACACGTGAACAACCCGCCATGGTCGTGCAATTGCGATATTCCCAGGTAGTTTCGCCGACCTAATTTAATTTTATTAAGCGCATGCGGAACGTATTAAGAAACCCCTGACAATTTATAAGCGGGATAGAGCAGTAGGAACAAAATCAATTTAATACAAGCTAACATACAATCATAAAATCACCCAAGGATTACATACAGCCAAATGGGACGGAGTCTACAAACTAGGGATCGGACCACTAAAAAAAGAAAGAACAGTCCTAAGGCCACTAAAAAGATTCGATCGTCGATCCTTCATCTTCTTGGCTCTGCGACTCCTTACCCAACTGCACCGGCAGTCCACCTTACTCCGCTGGAATCGTCATCTACGGCCCTGAAATATTTTTCCCACAACGGGGTGAGACATTGTCTCAGCAAGTTCACCCCTCCTAAGCCCCTATTAGAAAGAAAATACACCCCAAAGATGACCTAACTACACATCGAGAAGACTTACCTCACAACAGTCCGCGCCTGCAAGTTAGTACAGTTCATATCATTCAATCATGTGCAAATATGACAATTAAATAAATCAAGGCACAATCACATCATCAACCAATCAACCACTTGGATCGTCTCAGCGATCAATTGGCTCGGCCGATTACATGTCATTCTATTAAATCAATCGATGCTCCTAACCACGACCCTAAAAGTAAACTCAACCATCGGTAGTAATCACGGCCCCACGCGGCACGACCTTCGAAAAGGTGGTTAAACAACTAGTGGCATCACGGCCCCACTCGGCACGACCTCTCATAGGCGGCTCAAGAACTAGTGACATCACGGCCCCACTCGGCACGGCCTCTTATAGGCGGTTCAACAACTAGTGGCATCACAGCCCCACTCGGCACGACCTTCGAAAAGGTGGTCAATCACGGCCTCAATAGGCACGGCCTCTAATAGGCGGTCAATCACGGCCAAATCCCCATCAATTTCCACACTTAACATTTCTACGCATAACCCCTAATTAATGCAATCACACTCAATTCGCCACCAATCAAGCATCAAATTTAAATTCTAACATCACAGCAGCGATGAGCACGAAATTCTGAGCAACCGGGGCTAAAAATAAATTTTTCCTTTTTTTTTTCGGAATATAATATGCTAATATTTTAATAATTTCGAAAAGTAATATTTTATTATATTATTAAATAATTCCGAAATAACAATAAATCAAAAATAAATTCCTTTAAGTCACATCAAAGCTTATCTTAACATAAACACTCATTTAGCCTTAACTTAAACATACATTAAGCTAATTAAACATCTTAATATAATCTACACTTAAATAAATTAAACTAACCACCTAAACATGCATAATTCAAACTAAACACACTTAGGGCATAATTAACTGTCTAATCAAGGATTAGTGAGATAAACTCACGGATTTGGACATCGCTTAGCTCAAATCGAAGAGGGCGACGCCAGGATTGACTTTCCCCAAAGGAGATCTAGCGTCCGGGGCCGGGAAGGAGGCCGAAATGGGCTCGGAAGGGGCTGCCATACCCATTTTTTTTCCAGATCTGAAACGTGGGCTAAGCGGGCCGAACAACGGTCGTTTTGGGCAGAGGAGAGGGGCGATTGGCGGCGGTGATGCACGGTGGTGGCTGGCGGAGCTGGGCGGCGGCCGTGGGCGGCTGAAACACGGCTTGAGGTGGCCGAATCAAGCTGCTGGGAGCTCGGCTGCGCGAGGAGGGGGGAGACGGCGCGCGACGGGCGCGCGAGGTGGCTGAGGCGTGGGACGGAACGGCGAACGGCGCGGCGCGGCGGACGGCGAGGAGACGACGAGGCGCGGCGGTTCGGCGAGGTGGTGGACGGCGTCGACCGGGGGGCTGCTCGGCCGACCCTCTTCCCTCTTCTCCCTCTTCTCTCTCTTCTTTTGCTTGGTCCAAGGTTGAAGAAGATGTGGGCCCCACCTTCTCTCTCTCCCCCTTTCTTTTCCTTTTCCTTTTCTTTTAATCCCTCAAAGGTGGCCTACCATGACATCACCGATGATGTCATGGTCCACTACCCCCACAACCTCTTCAATGGTTGCAATTGATTTTCCGCCGGGGTCCAAATCTTGTACATTTCAATTTCCTCCATTTTTCTTTCAATTGAATCCAATTGAAGTCTACAAAAATTAATCCAATGTCACCATACTTTAATTCACATCTTGGCTTGTCCATAAAACCTTTTTGAGTCTCAATTGCGCGATCAAAGGCGGACCTTAATTCCTCTTGAATTAAATCAAATTGACCCCCACTAATCCATTCAACACCTCATAAGTCAAAATGGTATTTTTCCTCACTAATTTAGCCCACTTGCATCCCAATTTCACAATAAAATAATCCTCTACAACACCCCGATTAGAAACGGCCCTATTTATCCAGTCAAAATTAGGGCCCGAAAGTTTGGATGTCACAATTTGCCCGAGTACCTTTAGGCTTCAAAGGGGCTTTGGGAAGTGATTCCCAAACGCACCCTCTATAGACATGACAAAAGCCTAAGAGTGAGAATTAGAGTAGAAATAGAGTATAATCGACAAAAAAAAAAAAAAAAAAAAAAAAGGGTGCACGAGCAACATAAGAAACGTTTCATTCACTCGAAGGAGTCTCCACAGCCACCCTAAAGATAGTTGTGCAATATATATATAAAAAATCATGGGTGGAACAACCATATTAGTGGACCATTTTGCTTCCGAGACCATGGATAACAATTTGTTTGGCTAAAACTGGCATAAAATATCGAGTCAATGGCGGCTGCAAGAAATGATTTCGATCATCTAGAAGATTTGACATCATTGGCTCTGTCGAGAACGACAATAGCATGAGGTGACGAAATACTTTTATATCGACTGAAATGTAATATATTAGTATCATATTCACCCACTTTCCCAGTCAAGTCATTCAATACGGGACAAATTTCGACCAGATACGGAGAAAAAGAGCAATTATTATGTGGATCTGAAGCAACGGCGGGAACCGAAACAAATGGCATGTTCCTATGTTCTTCCTTCATGGATGGACTTTATTTTGTTCTTGAAAGAAGACATGCGTAACGAAACATTCTTAAAAGAGCAATTGATGAGCTGTTGTCCATGTGCGCTA
The DNA here is from genome assembly GCA_014182555.1 of Eucalyptus erythrocorys. NCBI lineage: Eukaryota > Viridiplantae > Streptophyta > Magnoliopsida > Myrtales > Myrtaceae > Eucalyptus > Eucalyptus erythrocorys. Next base: position 51,440,349 of record CM024602.1, read on the forward strand.
TGCCGGCGAGACTTCGCTTGTTGGACGACGCACCACCTCAGTAGCCAGTCTTCAAAACGGGGTTCTCATTAGTCCGTCTAGAGAAAAAATTAGGTACGCTAGAATTCACACTAGTCAAGTTAGTGAGCCGCATGTGCCGTTCTCAGCCCCACCTCTCAGAAATGGACATGGTCTCTCTCCTCTCTCTTCATGTTCTCTCCCCCTCTCCCTACTTATGAAAAACCGACACTCTTTAAGAGCCTTCGTGTCCTGTCGAATACTTCGACATGTGTCTGACACTCCTCGTACTCGATCAACATGTGTCGGAAAATTCGACACCTAATCAACTTCCTCAACACAATCCAATACTCGAGTTAGAATTCTGATATACGAGTTTCTGACACGTGATTCCGATATCGAGATCAATTTTAAAAATTGAATAAATAAGATATTAAAATATATATGTGTGAAAAAATAAAATACAATAATAAAAATAATAAATAAAGAAAGAAGATAAACTAGTATTCTCTTTCCTTTGTCTCCCACTTCTCGTGATACACAATTCATCTCTTAAATTTTTTTCTCATTTTCCATCATATCTAGCATGCGAGTCCAAAATATGGATCGTTTATTTTTTTTTTTTTTCCAAATTTTATGAATTATTGAAATAGAGTTGAATTTGTCAAATTAAAATAATGAATGATATTAATAAATGACAGATTAATGTTTTTAGTATATATTCATTGTACACTTTTTTTAATTATTTATTTATTTATGAATTTGATTCAAATTAATGTGATTGAAATAATTATTATGTATATATAAAATATATATTTGATATATAACGTGTCCTAACATGTCGAAATTCTCTATTTTTTAGAAATAACATGTCGGTATGTCGTGTCGTGTCGTGTTGCGTGTCGCATGTCAATGTCGGTGTTACTTAGGTGTTGCATGGTAAACTTCCGTGGCCAAAGATTTTCTATTCTTTTTTTTCCCGAAACTAAAAAAGAACAGAAATCCGTTTGGTAACGGTAAGTTGATTTTTTGTTCCCAGAAACAAAAAGTTAGCCCAGGAATGGTTTTGTAATAGAAATGAGAAGTAAAATAAAGTTGCTTATTGTTCTTTAGAACAAGTTTCAGAAATAAGTGAATTTTTTTTTTCTTTTGTTCTTCTCTTGCTGACCGCCATTGACAGCCATTGACCACGCCCGTCGTCGCTCACCGTTGCCATTGTCGATTGCCGGAGGCCAACCGATCGCCGCCGTCGCTGGTCGTCGCCGGTCGCTGTTGGTCGTCGCGCCGTCGGTCGCAGCTAGCCACCGCCGCCGGTCGTCGCCGGCTGACCGTTGCCCGCCGCCGTTGGTCGACCGTCGCCCGCCACCGGCTGACCATCGCTCGCCACCGGCCGCCGCTGGATACCGCTACTGTCGAACGCCGCTGCCGGCCAACCGCCGCCTACCGCCGCACGTCGCCGCCGATCGGGTAGCCACGCGGCCTTGGGAGGGGGCGGCTAATGGGCCATGCGGCGGCGATCGGCGGTGGCAGTCGGCGGGCGACGGTCGACGACAGTGGCGTCCAGCGATAGTTGACCGGCAAAAATAAAAAAAAAAACAGATAAATATAACAAAATTATTTTTTTTTTACCAAATGCATTTCTATTTTTTTCTATTTCTAGAGTAAAAGTTTGTGTAGTTACCAAATGGGTTTTTTTACACAGAAATTGTTCCCCATAATAGAAATAGAAAAGAACTATTTCTGAAAAAAAAAACTCTTCCCCAGCAAAGAAGTGTTACCATTCGCACCCTTAGCTTCCAACGCAACAACGACACATTGCCCTTTGCCCCTCTCGACTCACGCTTTGCCCTCGGAGAGCATCGCGGGTTAGCATCCATCGGTGGTTGTCCCCTTTCAGTCGACGATGGGGCCCATGGTGAAATCACGGCTCCGCCGTCGCCCTTCAAGCACCAAACCAAAATTGTTTTTTCTCTCATTTATTTTCTTTTCTCATTTCTTCTCTCTTCCTTCTTTTCATTTGTTTCGCTCATCGTGGCCAGTGAGATCCACGAAACCTGCGCCCGAGCACAGTGAAAAAAAGAAAAAAATGAAAAGGGAATAAAAGAAAAATAAAAAGAAAATTAAAGTAAAAATTCTAAAAAATTTTATCCACTTCAACATCGGCTGTCACGTGAGAGGGTCAACATCAACTTTTAGCAATTTCATCAAAATTGACTAGATGGATTAAATTGACAAAATGTAATAAGTTTAAGATTCAATTAGCCGAATTAAAAATTTTAAAATAGAATTGATATGGGTGCAATAGGTTTAAGATTTTTTTTTAATAATTTTTTTGTCCTTAATTGGCCATGCATATGACGTGGACATGCTTTCACTTGGAATTCAGCAATCATATCCACACTTCATTTATGTTAGGTTGAGCTTTGACTAAACTTTTTTGAACAATCAAGTATCATCGAAAACTAATTCAAAGTCGAGCTTAAAATATTAATTTCACTTGGCAGGATCAAGCCTTGAATGTTCTAGGTCGAGCTGAACTGTAGTATTGAATCTATATTGACTCCGCTCTACTCAATTACACTATTGTGAGAATCAGTTTTGTCGTGCTTATATGAGTTAGAATGCCCAAAATTATTTCATTTTTTAGTGGAAGCGAGGGAAATTTCAAATAGTTTTTTTCTGGCAAATGAGAAATATTAAAAAAAAAAAATTCAAGGTCGAAAAGAAGCCGCATCCCCAAGCGAAGAAGGATGGAGAGTCGAGAAAACTCAAAAGCTAGTTTACAAGTGAAAATAAGGGAATATAGAAGAATCAAACCCCAAAGTTCCGGTTTAGCTGGAGTATGTATGCCAATGAAATGGGTGAAGGGACCCAACCATGTGCCACCTTCTCCAGCGCCACCTCCAAGCGCACGGTTGCCTTCGCACGGTGTCATTATAATTCAATAAAGCTTTCACCTAATTTTCTTTGGATTGTAGTTTGCCGTGACATCTTACGATGATAGTTTCAAATTAGCTAAGTGCGAGCTGTATTTAGTCTTTCAAGCAAAGGCAATGCTCGGCAAGATTGCCCTAGCTTGGGTGAGAGTGAATCTCATTTGGTCGGGCCTCGCTTGTGGCGGCGACAGCAAGGCGAGGCTAGCTTGGCCAACGCCTGTGGCCGATGGCCAATCATTGGCAAAATGAGAAAAGTTAAAAAAGAAAAAAATTAAAAATTAAAAAGAAAAAAATTAAAAAATTATTAAAAATTGTCTACATCATCGCTTATGTGTTACATAAGCCAGCCGACGTCCATGTTAGCAACATCCAACCAACATTATCTGGAAAGAATGAATTAATGTAAGATCAAAAGATTTAGTGTTAAATTTGCACAAATGCAATAGATTTAGGACTTTTCTTTTTCTAAGAATTTCATGATAAAGAAAAATATTTTCCACACAATCATTTAGGAGGGAAAGTCATTCTCTCCAATTTAAATTTGTTGTTTAGTTTTTAAAAAAAATATTTTCCATAAATCAATTAGTTTTTATTATCCAAACTCCGTAAAGTTGCAAAATCAATTTCCAAAAGCAACTTTCCTCCAAGCAAATGGACCCTTATATTTCATATATTTTGTGGACAATAAATGATTTAGAAAATATTTCCTAAAAATGATTTTTTATATCGCTTGAAATAATTATTCAATTATAAATTAATTTTATTATTGACAATAATTTATATTTATGCATTTTTATGGACAATAATTGTTTTTTTTTTTTTTCATTCGGTCATTTTTGTAAACAATACAAGCGATCATTTTTAGGAAGATATTTTCAAATGCTTCATTTTTTGTGAAACAAAAGAAGCCACCTTGCTCACCACCCCTAGGCTACCATGGCTTTGCCAATCGCTAGCAAGGCCACCTTCACCCAAGGCGAGGCTATGGTGAGGCTGAACTCACCTAGATTTTGATGAAGCCACCTTGCTCACCACCCCTAGGTCTCGCCAAGATCTGGTTGAGGTCAAACAAGGGCCGTGACCCTTGCTGGCCGTGTGCCAACCATTGGGCAAGGGCCTCATTAGCCACCGTGGGCAAAGAAACAAAAGAAGGAAGAAGAGATAAAAAAAAAAATAAAAATAGAAATAATTAAAAAAAATTATTTAAAAAATTATCATGTCAGTGTTAGCCTGACAGCTAGAATCAACGTGTTAGCCAATGTCCATGTTCATGCCGGCTGGCCAAAATTGATCAAATGAATTGAATTAGCACAATCATAATAATTTTGGGACTTTTTTGATAATTTTCCCTAAAATCACCACCAAATAAGAACAATGAGTGTCCTAAGCGTGGTAGTTAATTGACAAAGAAAACTCTCAAATCAATCCGCCATCTCACTCATCACTGCCTTGGAGATTTGAACTCATTAGTGTCGTGAAACTTAAACTAGCCGTTATGCTTTCATAATACCCTCGAATAACCTGCAAGCAACAAAAGAGAACAAAGAAAGGTAAATAGTCAAACAAGTCTATTAGCTTTCTTAAGTTAACAATTCTCTAATTAGCATCAAGTATCTCATCTTACCAAAACAAATATATCAATTTGTAATTTTTCATAATATTAATCTAATTTAATGGGAGATAATGAATGGTAATTTTTTTACGAATGTATTAATTTGAGATTTGTTATGTTCATCATAGATGTATTGATTTTTACTCAAACATAAAAGATATATATTTTTTAAATTGAACAAACACCACTATCGATGACAGCTATAATTGTGACATCCCGAATTTTCTTAAATTTATTTTCAGTCAATTGAACCGGGCGATTCATCTGTGCGTGTAGTCGTCCTTCTGAGTTGGCCACTCGCGTGAGGAATGGTCTATTGGGTGAAGCAATTAAGGGATTTTGATGTGTCATGCTCGGGAACTGATCACCCTCGGGTCGGATGCAAGAAAATTTCCCTGAAAGCTATTCAGTGGATCAGGCGTGCTGAAATCGCACCAGATTGAATTTAACCGTGAAAATTGAAATTGAAATAAAAAATTGGAGGCCAGTTATGTCACAAGTCTTAATAGGATCTTGGATTAATTTTATGGACCTTAATTGGACTCAATCGGAAGAGAATTGAAGAAAAGATTGAAGAAATTAAGCGCCTAAGAAATTGGACCCCGGTGGAGAAGGAAATTGCACCCATTAGAGATGTTGTAAGTAGTGGACCATGACATCATCGATGATGTCATGGTGGGCCACTAGAGGAATTCAAGAAAGAAAAGGAAAAAGGAAAAGAAAAGGGGGAGAGAGAGAGAAGGGGGCCGACATCTTCTTCAACCTTGAGGAAGAAAGAGAAAAGGGAAGAGGGAGAAAAGAAGAAAAGAAAAACCAGAAAACCAGCAGCCCGTCCGTCGCCCCCCCTCTCCGTCGTGCCCGTCGCCGCCCCGCCCAGCGCCGTCGCCGCTCGCTCCGCCTTCGCGCCGTCGCCTCCCACGCCGTGAGCCGCTCGCCGCGCCGTCGAGCCCGCCACCGCCTCGCCCGAAGCCACTCCGCCCTCTCGACCAACCAGCAGCGCTGTCGCCCGCCTCCACCTCCGTTCACCGTCGTCAACTGCCACCACCAGCTCGACCCTCCTCCTCCGCCTCTTCCTCGCCCGACCCGCCGCCATGAAGCCCCCCGCCGCTGCGCCTCCCCCTCGGCCGAACAGCTGCAGAAAATTTGTGGGTTTCCAGCCACTTTCGAGCCCATTTCGGCCCCCTTCTCGGCCTCGGACGCGAGATCGGCTTTGGGGAAAATCGATCCCGGCGTCGCCCTCTTCGAGTTGAGCTAAGCGGCGCCCTAGTCTAGTGAGTTTATCTCACTAATCCTTGATTAGCCGGTTAATTATGCCTTAAGCGTGTTTAGTTTGAATTAAGCTTGCTTAGGTGGTTAGTTTAATTTATTTAAGTGTAGATTATATTAAGATGTTTAATTAGCTTAAAGTATGTTTAAGTTAAAGCTAATCTAGTGTTTAAAGTAAGTTTGATGTGACTTAAAGGAATTTATTTTTGATTTATTGTTATTTCGGAATTATTTAACAATATAATAAAATATCAATTTTCGAAATTATTAAAATATTATTATTTTATATTCCGAAAAAAAAAATTTATTTTTAGCCCCGATTGCTCACAATTTCGTGCTGATCGCTGCTGTGATGTTAGAATTTTAATTTGATGCTTGATTTGTGGCGAATTGAGTGTGATTGTGTAAATTAGGGGTTATGTGTAGAAATTCCAATTGTAGAAATTGGTGGGGTTTTGGCCGTAATTAACTGCCTATTAGAGGCCGTGCCGAGTGGGGCCGTGATGCCACTAGTTATTGATCGCCTATTAGAGGCCGTGCCGAGTGGGGCCGTGATGCCACTAGTAATTGACCACCTATTAGAGGCTGTGCCGAGTGGGGCCGTGATGCCACTAGTTGTTCACCGCCTATTAGAGGCCGTGCCGAGTGGGGCCGTGATGCCACTAGTTGTTCACCGCCTATTGGAGGCCGTGCCGAGTGGGGCCGTGATGCCACTAGCTGTTAACCACCTTATTAAAGGTCGTGCCACGTGGGGCCATGATTACCACCGATTTGTTGAGTCTACCCTTAGGGTAGTGGTTGGGAGCATTGATTGGTTTGTTGAATGACATGTAATCGGCCGAGCCGATTGATCGCTGAGACGATCCAAGTGATTGATTGGTTGATGATGTGATTGTGCCGTGCTTTATTTAATTGTCATAATTGCACGTGATTGAATGATATGAATTGTACTAACCTGCAGGCACGGACTGTTGCGAGGTAAGTCTCCTTGATGTGTGGCTAGGTCATGCTGGGGTGTATTTTCTTTCTAATAGGAGCTTAGGAGGAGTGAACTTGCTGAGACAATGTCTCACCCCGTTGTGGGAAAAATATTTCAGGGCCGTAGGTGATGGGGCCAGTGGAGAATGATGGACTGTCGATGAAGATGGTCAAGGAGTGTCAGAGCTTGAAGATGAGGGATTGACGATCGAGTCCGACTAGTAGCCTTAGGACTTTTCCTTCTTTTTGATGGTTCGACCCCTAGTGTGCAGTCTACTCCTTTTTGATGCACTTAGACTCTGAATCATTTTAGTTGTATGTAAACCCTGGTTGATTTTGTGATAGTATGTTGGCTTGTATTGAATTGATTTTTATTCCTGCTATTCTATCCCGCTTTTAAATTGTCAGGGGATTCTTAATATGTTTCGCATGCGCTTAATAAATTAATTTGGGTCGGCGACACTACCTGGGAATGTCGCAATTTCACGACCATGGTGGGTTGTTCACGTATCTTGGGGTTCGGGGCGTGACAACCCCGTTTAAGTGGTATCAGAGCATGGTCCGTGTATGGAGTGATAAGGGCAATGAGTCATGGGATAGTTAGTAGGAAGGACTTTACTTATTCTAATTCATGTGATTGTTAGTTGTTTGTTAAATTGATTGCGAGGTTACTCATTTCTAATGGGGTATTGGAATTCGCCAATAGGCGTCTGTTTGAGCCTCCGGTATGAGTGACCGAGTGCCGAGAGCTGCTCGGAAGAGGGCAGCAGGGCCCGTGTTTCGAGGTGGGTCTTCACTGAGGATTGGTGGCCGTGGTGCCTCGAGAGGAGCACAGGCCGGGACCAATGCCGGGACCGGTGTAGGTGGTGCGGCCTGCCTCCGGTCGGTGCAAAGCAGCCCGGGAGGATCGAGATTTGTGGGGATCATGCACATGCTTGAAGCGATGAGGGACGGGATGGATTAGCAGCTGCCACTATCGCCACCGCAGTGAACACACCAACGCCGCCAATGCCATCAAGCCGCGCCCGCCGCTGCCGCCGCACCGATTCTTGCCGAGCAAGAGGGAGAGGAGGACCTTGATGAGATTCCACCTGAGAATGTGGAAGTTGGGAGGGCTAGACAGAAGTTGGTACAAAGATTTCCCGAGGATGAACCCGCCAACATTCACGGGAGCTGGAGATCCCGAAGCAGCAGCACTTTGGATCTTAGAGCTGGAGAATGCTTTTGAGTTGCTGTTGTGCTCTGAAGCAGAAAAGCTTGTCCTAGCAGCCTACCAATTGAGGGGGACCGCAGCTACCTGGTGGAGGACAAACAGGAGAATTGTATTCCCTGAGGGCGTGGTCCTAGAGTGGAACGCCTTTCTTGAAGTCTTCAATGACAAATATTTTTCTGAGTGTGCCAGGGAGGTGAAGATGGCCGAGTTTCAGCGTCTTCGTCAGGGTACGATGACAGTTGATCAGTATGAGGCGAGGTTCGCCGACCTGTCGAAGTATGCCCCTGGGTTGGTCCAGCGACCGGCCGACCGAGCTCAAAGGTTTAGGGATGGATTCTGACCGGAGGTGAGGAGCTTGTTGGTACCTCTAGACCTGAAAGAGTACAACGATCTCTACAAGCTAGCCCAGATGATAGAGAAGGATCAGAATGAGAGAGCTGCCGCCTCTGGATCGCGGTTTAGTTCGAACAGGGATGACAATCGGTTTGGGAAGATGCCGATGCCTGGAGGGAGGTACCCTATTCCACGCAACAGGAAGGGTGGAGTGGGGAAGTCGTCATCTAGCTTCAGTGGAGCATGTCGTGCGTGTGGGAGGCGACATGGCTCAGCCCCGTGCCCTCTTAGGACGGGTGCCTGTTTTGAGTGTGGCCAGCAGGGCCACATTGCTAGAGCTTGCCCCAAGAGGCCGATGAGACAGCTGCAGTTGCCGCCACCGCCACCGCCACCGCTGGGTCAGAATAGAGGATTCACGCCGCAGATCATGCCGCCGGGTGGACCAAACCGACCTCCAGCTCAGGGAAGGGCTTATGCACTTACTAGAGGACAGGCGGAGGACACGCCTAATGTGGTCACAGGTATGGTCTTACTGAACGACCAACCTACTTATGCTTTGTTTGATCCTGGAGCTTCGCATTCGTTTATAGCTGAAAGATTTGTTAAGTTGGTAGAGTTAATCCCTGAGTTGTTGGATTCTGTGATGAGTATATCTACGCCGTTGAAAGATAATGTGTTAGCTACGGTGGGTTGCCTTGGTTGCAAGTTAGTGATTGGTGAGAGAGAGAGGAGGATAGATTTGATAGTTTTGGCCATGTATGATTTTGATGTGATAATTGGTATGGACTGGCTCACCAAGCAACGAGCCAAGATGGACTGTTATCGCAAGGCGATTCAGTTTAACCCATTAGGAGGTGAGAGTTTCGAGTTCGTTGAGAGTCGGGGAGGACCCTCGATTTCCTTAATCTCTTCACTTGAGGCAACCCGCTTGTTAGACAGGGGTTGCTAGGGTTACCTAGCGACCGTCGTGGACACGACGGTAGAGGAGTCGAAGTTAGAGGACATCTTAGTGGTGCAAGAGTTTCCAGACGTGTTCCCGAAGGAGTTACCGGGTTTGCCGCCAGAAAGGGAGGTAGAATTTGTAATTGAGCTAGCCCCCGGGACCGAGCCTATCTCCAAAGCACCTTATCGGATGGCCTTGTCGGAACTTAAGGAGCTAAAGGTGCAAATGCAAGAGTTGCTGGATAAGGGGTTTATTCGTCCGAGTGCATCACCTTGGGGAGCACCGGTGTTGTTTGTGAAGAAGGATTGTTCATTGCGTCTATGCATCGACTACGACAGCTCAACCGAGTAACCATTAAGAATAAATATCTCATTGCCAAGGATTGATGATTTGTTTGATCAGCTTCAGGGAGCGTCGATATTTTCTAAGATCGACTTGAGGACGGGATATCACCAGCTGAGGATCAAGAAGGAAGATATACCGAAATCGGCATTTCGCACTCGATATGGCCATTATGAGTTTACTGTGATGCCGTTTGGGTTGACGAACGCCCCAGCTGCTTTCATGGATCTAATGAACCGAGTGTTCAAGGACTATTTGGATCGGTTCGTAATTGTCTTCATCGACGACATCTTGGTGTATTTGAGGAGTATGGAGGACCATGAAAGGCACTTGAGGATTGTGCTCCAGACCTTGAGGGATCATGAGTTGTATGCTAAGTTCAGTAAGTGCGAGTTTTGGCTAACTTGTGTGGCTTTTCTAGGTCACGTCATCTCTGGAGAAGGAATCTCGGTGGACCCAGCCAAGATTGAAGCGGTGATCAATTGGCCAAGATTGACTACAGTGATGGAGATCAGGAGTTTTCTGGGTTTAGCGGGGTATTACAGACGGTTCGTGGAAGGGTTTTCAAGGTTGGCATCGCCGATGACAAGACTGCTGAAGAAGGAAGAGAAGTTTGTATGGACAGATAAGTGCGAGAGTAGTTTCCAGGAGCTCAAGCAAAAGCTGACTACCGCACCGGTACTCACTATTCCATCAGGTCCGGGAGGATTTGAAATCTACAGTGATGCGTCAATTAAGGGATTGGGTTGCGTGTTGATGCAACATGGTCGGGTTGTTGCGTATGCGTCCCGACGCTTGAGACCTCATGAGTTGAATTACCCGACGCATGACTTGGAGCCGGCAGCCATCATCTTTGCCCTTAAGATTTGGAGACACTACTTGTGCGGGAAATATTTCGATCTTCACCGACCATCGAGTCTTAAGTACTTGTTCTCTCAAAGGGAGTTGAATATGAGACAACGTAGATGGATGGAGCTCCTAAAGGACTATGACTGTGAGAACTTGTACCATCCTGAAAAGGCGAACAAGGTTGCCAATGCCTTGAGTAGAAAGTCCTCGGTTGCGCATATGGTACTCAAGGAGTGGAGTCTACTTGAGGGAGCTCGAGATTCGAGTTTCAAGTTCGAGGTAGGCCACCTTTCGAGCCTTATGGCCACCCTCAGGATTGAACTAGAAGTGCAGGTCAGAATCAGGGAGCTTCAGCAGACAGATCCATATGTTCAGCAGATCATACACGAGGACCCAAAGAAGAGGAAAGTTGGCTTCCAGATTTCTGATGATGGAACGTTGAGATTCAAAGGACGATTGGTTGTACCCGACGATGTGGAGCTTAGGGAGGAGATTTTATCGAAGCACATCGTAGCGATTCAGCATTCATCTTGGTAGTACCAAGATGTATCAGAATCTGCGTCAACACTACTGGTGGTGTGGCATGAAGGCGGACATCGCCAAGCACGTTGCCAAGTGTTTGACGTGTCAGCAGGTGAAAGCTCAGCATTGCAAGCCAGGAGGATTTCTGCAACCCTTGGAGATCCCATAGTGGAAGTGGGAGCATATTACGATGGACTTTGTGACGGGACTACCGAGGAGCTAGAGAGGAAATGATTCAATATGGGTAGTGGTCGACAGATTGACGAAGTCGGCACACTTTATCGCGATTTGAAGGGACCTCAGCTTGGATAGGCACGCAAACTTGTATGTCCGTCACATAGTCCGTATGCATGGGGTGCCGGTCACGATCACTTCCGACAAGGACCCAAGATTCACCGCCGCCTTTTGGAAGAGCCTCCGAAATAAGTTAGGGACGAAATTGCAATATAGTACGGCTTATCACCCGCGAGACGGATGGCCGATCGAAAGGACGATTCGATCCTCGAGGACATGCTAAAGGCTTGTGTCTTAGACTTCAAGGGAAGTTGGGAGGAACAGCTTCATCTAGTCGAGTTCGCCTATAACAACAGTTACCAACAGAGTATTCAGCTGGCCCCTTTTGAAGCGTTGTATGGCAGAGCATGCAGGACGCCAGTGTGCTGGGATGAGGTCGGGGAAAGAAAGATCACCGGCCCCCGAGTTGGTCCAACGGTCGGTGGAAGCAAGCGATTGCGGTTATCGAGACAGATTAAAGACCGCTCGAGCCGCCGAAAAGCTATGCGGATAAGCGCCGAAGGCCGTTGGAATTTCAAGGTTGGTGAGCACGTCTTCTTGAAGGTGCCACCGGTGAGAGGTACTTCCCGCTTTGGCAAAAAGGGAAAGCTGAGCCCGAGGTACGTAGGTCCCTTCGAGATCTTGGAAAGAATAGGGACTCCGGCGTATCATCTTGCACTGTCGCCGAAGTTGTCACAGGTGCATGACGTCTTTCACATATCGATGTTGAGGAAGTATGAACCTGACCCGACCCACGTTCTAAATTTCGAGGAATTAGACATGGACGACAGGTGTCGTACGTTGAAAGCCCGATTCGGATTGTGGATCGCAAGGAACAAGTCCTACGCACCAGGACCATCCCAATGGTCAAAGTGGTCTGGCAACACCACGGAACTGAAGGAGCAACCCGGGGAGACCGAAGAATTGATAAGACAATTGTACCCCTATCTTCTTGCTTAAGAAATTGTAATGGTTTAAATTTCGAGGACGAAATTTCTATAAGAGGGGAAGAGTTGTGACATCCCGAATTTTCTTAAATTTATTTTCGATCAATTGAACCGGGCGATTCATCTCGTGCGTGTAGTCGTCCTTCGAGTTGGCCACTCGCGTGAGGACTGGTCTATTGGGTGAAGCAATTAAGGGATTTTGATGTGTCAGGCTCGGGGATTGATCACCCTCGGGTCGGATGCAAAAAAATTTCCCCGAAAGCTACTCGTGGATCGGGCGTCTTTGAAATCGCACCGATTGAATTTAACCGTGAAAATTGAAATTGAAATCAAAAATTGGAGGCCGGTTATGTCACAAGTCTTAATAGGATCTTGGATTAATTTTATGGACCTTAATTGGACTCAATCGGAAGAGAATTGAAGAAAAGATTGAAGAAATTAAGCGCCTAAGAAATTGGACCCCGGCGGAGAAGGAAATTGCACCCATTGGAGATGTTGTAAGAAGTAGTGGACCATGACATCATCGATGATGTCATGGTGGGCCACTAGGGGAATTCAAGAAAGAAAAAGGAAAAAGGAAAAGAAAAGGGGGGAGAGAGAGAGAGAAGGGGGCCCACATCTTCTTCAACCTTGAGGAAGAAAGAGAAAAGGGAAGAGGGAGAAAAGAAGAAAAGAAAAACCAGAAAACCAGCAGCCCGTCCGTCGCCCCCCCTCTCGGTCGTGCCCGTCGCCGCCGCGCCCAATGCCGTCGCCGCCCACTCCGCCTTTGCGCCGTCGCCGCCCGTGCCGTGAGCCGCTCGCCGTGCCGTCGAGCCCGCCACCGCCTCGCCCGAAGCCACTCCGCCCCTCTCGACCGCCCGGCGGACCGTCCGCCCGCCTCCGCCTCCGTTCACCTTCGTCGCCCGCCACCACCAGCTCGACCCTCCTCCTCCGCCTCTTCCTCGCCCGACCCGCCACCGTGAAGCCCCCCACCGCCGCGCCTCCCCCTCGGCCGAACAGCTGCAAAAAATTTGTGGGTTTCTAGCCACTTCCGAGCCCATTTTAGCCCCTTTCTCGGCCCCGGACGCGAGATCGGCTTTGGGGAAAATCAATCCCGACATCGCCCTCTTCGAGTTGAGCTAAGCGGCGCCCTAATCTAGTGAGTTTATCTCACTAATCCTTGATTAGCCGGTTAATTATGCCTTAAGCGTGTTTAGTTTGAATTAAGCTTGCTTAGGTGGTTAATTTAATTTATTTAAGTGTAGATTATATTAAGATGTTTAATTAGCTTAAAGTATGTTTAAGTTAAAGCTAATCTAGTGTTTAAAGTAAGTTTGATGTGACTTAAAGGAATTTATTTTTGATTTATTGTTATTTCGGAATTATTTAATCATATAATAAAATATCAATTTTCGAAATTATTAAAATATTATTATTTTATATTCTGAAAAAAAAATTATTTTTTGCCCCGGTTGCTCACAATTTCATGATCATCGCTCTTTGTGATGTTAGAATTTTAATTTGATGCTTGATTTGTGGCGAATTGAGTGTGATTGCGTAAATTAGGGGTTATGTGTAGAAATTCCAATTGTAGAAATTGGTGGGGTTTTGGCCGTAATTGACCGCCTATTAGAGGCCGTGCCGAGTGGGGCCGTGATGCCACTAGTTGTTGACCGCCTATTAGAGGCCGTGCCGAGTGGGGCCGTGATGCCACTAGTAATTGACCGCCTATTAGAGGCCGTGCCGAGTGGGGCCGTGATGCCACTAGTTGTTGACCGCCTATTAGAGGCCGTGCCGAGTGGGGCCGTGATGCCACTAGTTGTTCACCGCCTATTGGAGGCCGTGCCGAGTGGGGCCGTGATGCCACTAGCTGTTAACTACCTTATTAAAGGTCGTGCCACGTGGGGCCGTGATTACCACCGATTTGTTGAGTCTACCCTTAGGGTAGTGGTTGGGAGCATTGATTGGTTTGTTGAATGACATGTAATCGGCCGAGCCGATTGATCACTGAGACGATCCAAGTGATTGATTGGTTGATGATGTGATTGTGCCGTGCTTTATTTAATCGTCATAATTGCACATGATTGAATGATATGAATTGTAGTAACCTGCAGGCGCGGACTGTTGCGAGGTAAGTCTCCTTGATGTGTGGCTAGGTCATGCTGGGGTGTATTTTCTTTCTAATAGGGGCTTAGGAGGGGTGAACTTGCTGAGACAATGTCTCATCCCGTTGTGGGAAAAAAATATTTCGGGGCCGTAGGTGATGGGGCCAAAGTGGAGAATGATGGACTGTCGATGAAGATGGTCAAGGAGTGTCAGAGCTTGGAGATGAGGGATTGACGATCGAGTCCGGCTAGTAGCCTTAGGACTTTTCCTTCTTTTTGATGGTTCGACCCCTAGTGTGCAGTCTACTCCTTTTTGATACACTTAGACTCTGACTCATTTTGGTTGTATGTAAACCCTGGTTGATTTTGTGATAGTATGTTGGCTTGTATTGAATTGATTTTTATTCCTGCTATTCTATCCCGCTTTTAAATTGTCAGGGGATTCTTAATACGTTCCGCATGCGCTTAATAAATTAATTTGGGTCGGCGACACTACCTGGGAATGTCGCAATTTCACGATCATGGCGGGTTGTTCACGTGTCTCGGGGTTCGGGGCGTGACAATAATCATAACAATCATAAGAACCCATTAATTGTAAATTCATGTGGTTCTCAATCTTGATCGTGGGATCCAACCCAGACAAACAATGTCACTAATTGTTAAATGATTCCACTAATTAAAAGGTCACACAACTCTTCTTTCGGTCGCCAAACAATTTTTAGAATCTAATAAAAGTGAAAAAAAAAAAAAAAATTGCAGTCGAGCCCTGCAAATCATTTGTCATGTTTTCTTTGGGGTCGGGAGATGGACGTGCGCACGCAAGTCCCTTCGCGACCGTCACAGGGTAGTGTACTTTTTATTTTCTTCTTTTTCGCTCCTCTCCTTTATACACACGCGTTTAGTACGCAATCAAATTTCAAATCCAGCGCCCCCAGCCCCACGCCCAATTCCTCTATCAACCGGGCCACATGGCTGTTAGTTTATTGGGTAGTTTTAGCAAGATCACCTCTTGGCTCCTTTTGTTGCTTCGATATGTATAGACCGTCTTATCTTACTATACTTTACAAGTAAGGTGTTCATTAAGAATGATCATTTTAGCCTTTTTTTTCCCCTAAAATTCATTATGCAAATTGAGAAATTTAGTTGATTTGCCACTTTTGTTCGTCCCAAGGACCTGAATGTGGCCTTCAACAGGATTGATTTTTGCCATATCTGATTATCCGCCCGGGGGTGGTTTTAACGGGCCTTTGTTATAAAATAAACCAAAACAAAAGGAAGGAGAAGAAGTAGAAAAGGCAGAGTAGGTGTCGGTGAAATTTCCAAGAGTTAAATTGTCAAAAAGAAGCAGAAAAGGCAGAGTAGGCGTTGGTGAAACTTCCAAGAGTTAAATTGTGAAAAATCAAACTTCCTAAGTTAAATTGTGAAGAGTCAAAAGAGATCGAATAAGTTAGGTGAAACAGTATTCTTGAAAGTTCAATGGGAAACTTTTTTTTATAATAGTGGAAACTTCATAGGCATAATCCATGTTACATGATAAAGCACTCATCTAAAAAAAAAAAAAAAAAAAGATAAAGCACCCATCCACTGTACAAACCCTAGTTTACCTTCCCTTTTTTTTAGGTTTTTATAGGTACACGAGACTCGGCTAACGCAAAAGTAGTTCTTCACCAAAAAGTAGAAAAGGGAGCACAAAATGATCCTAAAGCGGCCTTGTAACTCCTCATCAGCAATGAGAAGATTGGTGATGTTGCGCCGAATCAGTAGCTAGGCCCCAAAGACTTGTAGGACTTGAGATGTAGAACCACCCCAGCGATCGAGCCCACTACAGCGGCGATACTGATGATGAGGCAAGCTACACTGAGGATCTGGAGGCATATCCATTTGGTGCTCCACCTGCGGTTCTCCATTTGGAGGATGTACATCTCGACCGGGAAATAAACCATCAAATGCCAGAATCCCAGAGCACCAAGCAGTCCGATCATGTCGTCAAAGAACGGAAGCAGCATCGAGATCACGGTGGTTACAATCACGAAAATTGTTCGGCAAATCAGCCGGAAGCCAAATAGCGTGTAATTTCTGATGCCCGGGACCGGGATTTTGCTCTCCTGGGTGATTGACTGGCTGCCTGCAAACTTTCTCTCGGCGTATCTCTCCATGGAGGCAAAGAGAGGTTGGGCGAACATCTGGTAGGCGCAGACGAGGTAAATCACAACAGCGAGATTCGCTATGTCAACAAGCCAATAAGGGTTGAAGAACCTGAAACCCGCGAGGAGGTGCCCAGGTGCTAAGTCCCCGAATGCGGCATAGCCCATGCAGCCGCAGAGCATGTATGATAAAGTTATGACCGCCACACTTACCAACATGGCCTTCTTCATCGTCTTGGCCTCTGGGGGAGGGGATTTAATGATATCCTGTTTTCAAATATCACAATGATCAATTAATCACAACAGTCAATGGTTAGAGCAATTAGGGATGTTTTTCCAAAAGTCTAGGAGTAGTTTTTTTCATATAGCTAATATACGGGATCACATGATTTTACTTGAATTTCGATGAGGTTGGTGAAGTATGAGTAGGCAAAAGCAAAGGTACCCAGAGCCTGGAAGCACCTCTGTATTTTTTTGGGTTTGATTGACAGTGCCAATGCTTGACCCAGTAAGACTTCCTTTGAATTTTGTCGTTTTCTAAGAGATATTTGAGAAAGACATGATATGAGGGCTAGTGTCAAGCTTGCTTCTACTCAATCTTTCTAATTGATTTTAATCATCACACAACATGTTCATACACAAAAGAATTGATAGTATGAAAACTCGATAGCTACCTACAACTTGTGCAATGCTGAGGGCAATTCCAATAATCAAGTAAGTGGACGACATGACAATGGCCACGATGGGGAGCCACCATGACTTGTCAAAGTTTGGGATTTGGGACAGAATGATCTCGATGACCCCGAATATGATCATGTGCATATAGCTACTCGTGTGGCAGTGACTTTTGTCACTTTTCGTATGGAAGCAAACTGACTCGCTGAATGCCCCGTTCACTCAAATATTTAGCAGAATCAAAATTTACATGAAATTTGCGCCTAATTAACAACTTTAGTAATAAATTTTCTTTTCAATCTATTTCGTATGTAAGTTGAATTCCGAGTATAATGAAATTCACCACTCACATCTGCTTATGGAAGCTGCAATGGTGTACGCGATGGGAACCCCAAAATGGTGGAGGTACTGAACTAGTCTGCATAACTTCGCTTTTTCCCGACCTGCCAATATTTTAAAAAGAAAAAAAAAAAGAAACAGAAGACAAATGAGAAAATTCAATCGATCAAATGAAATAAAAGAGAGCATATCAATGCAAAAAGACATGGTGGGTAGAACTATCTATATATTGTGTGTATTATTACCGAGAATGGCCCAGACAGTACGTTTGTAAGTGCCGTTTCGCTCTCCACGGACAGGGTCGCCGGTGCGGTAACAATCGGCCAAAAGGGAGGAGGTGTAGAGAGTGATGAAGGAGAAGATGAACATCACTGCTGGCCCGGCGATCCACCCGAGCTGCGACGTGGCCCATGCCAGAGACAGCACTCCCGACCCAATTAAAGATGTGATAACCTGAGCAATGGCTGTCCACACGGTCCCTGGTTTGAACCCAGAACAAAAAATACAACTCCTGAGCCGTTAAATATTGCAGAAAAAGCAACCTCTCTTCTCAACTAGAGAGAAAATTAACTAACGTTTCTTTTAAGAGAGTGAAGAGCTCGAAAAAACAGTTCGGGGTTTGCCCCCCTTTTCTACCAAAACAGACGACTTCTCAATTTCATACGGTTCGGCTTATTAAAGGAGGCCTGATCCAAAAAAAAGGAGGGTGTTCGAAAGTGCCTCTCTCCTTTTGAACAGAAACGCAAAAGATGAATAGAATGTAAGCATTTTTGAACGAGGCTTTGTCGAGTGAAAACTCTAATTCATACAGAACAAAGTTTGATCATGAAGATAAGAAAGAGTTTTCAAGTGCTTTTGTATTGCTCACCAGTTCGTCTGTGACGGCCATCGTCGTCTTGAGGCAGATCAGGGGAACCCTCCAAACCAAGTCTGTTCTGACTCATTTTTCTGTCACCAAGATCAAATGAACCCAAATTTAGTGAGTCGCTCAGAAGAAAAAAGGGTGTAAGAAGAAGCTGCGAAGAGAGACAGAGTGGGCGATGTGCCTTGGGACAGTTTTTGTCCGCGCCAAGTTTATTGGGAGCCCAAAAACATACCATAAGAGACACGGAGACGCAAGTACGATAACCATGAGACCGAGACTCCCCACATATCGTCTTATCATGATTCAGAAGAAGCTTACTGGAGATTGGGTGCGGTCCGTCCTTGTTTTCTCTCCCTTTTTCCTTCTTCTCACTGCGTCTGTTTGATGAATGCAAGAGCGAAGAAAAGATGGAGGGGGGAAGGGACAGGGAAGCGTGGTCGTTTATATAACTGAGCTCCGCTGCAGAAAGGAGAGGGAAAGTGGCGTGCGAGTGCCACGTGCCAAACTGTAAACGAACACTGGCGGTGCGCTACTCTCCTCCCCTCGGTAGTCAAGTAATTCGTTTTTTAGTAGCAATAAACTATAGCAAAAGGCGAAAGCCTTAGGGAATATTTGGGTGGGTATCTGCTGTTTACCTAACAACAATACGTCAGCAATAACCATCACACGTGGTGGCCGCGTTGGCTTGGGCTTCTATTCTCCTCACGAAGGAGATGAGTTCACATCCCAACGTGGTCACTAATGGATTTAAGTATGACTCTGAAAGTGGTGGGTCCTCCCATTTATGTGTCATTAGGGGGTTTACGGTGCGCACTGTCAAAGTAAGCTGGTTCCTCCTATACAAAAAGAAAAAAGAAAAATACGTCAGTTATATGTAGATTATTAATACATATGCTTAAACTTGTGTCTGGACTTAATTGAAAAGATAAAAAAATATCGGATGGTCCAATCGAAATAAATAATATGTATACAAGTTACATCAAGAACTTATTTCCCCGGATGGTTGCCTTTATTTGCACTAGCAGTTTGGTAGATTTGGAGTATCCCTCTGAAAGCTGCCCTTTTGCTTTAACTAGATATTCAATTGATTTGGGATTTGTGAACCCTTTCAGTAAATTGCAAGATTTTTGTACCATTTTACGCATTTTACCCCGTTTCAAGGAGCCTGCTATTTCTTAGCATGTCATATTGTCTATTTAAATGATAGTAAAATGTACTGCCATTCGATCATTGCGATCAAAGATTGTGAATCATGTGAACGACTATTCAAATCTGATGCACTGATGCATCCAACTACGCTTAAGAATTGTCTGGATCTCGAGTGAGACTTGACGATTAATAAGATATTGAACTTAAGTGTTGCCCAGATTGCATAAATTAGAAACAGCGTTGCTCTTACCGTCGTCTCGCCGAGGTCCCCAACTTCTTCCACCCTCTGACAAAGGAAGTACTCTCCACAAGAAGAGGACCGTCGAAAAGAAATAGGTTCTTAGAAAGTAATTAGCATGGCTTATTTGGAAGAACTTTGGGCTTTTTATAGCTGAAGTAAGCAGCATCAGAGATCATATTCTACATCATCTCTCTTTAAAGGACCACCTTGAGTTCGTCAAAATCCTTCTCGCGTGTCGATTCTCATCCATCTTTTTGTTAAAATAATAAGGTTCCTTCATCGTTCATCCCCAGTTATCTTATTTGTTAAGTCATTGTGTAGAAATAAAGAAAGCCAGTCAAATTATTTGCACGAAGAAAACATCAGGTCGTCGACTTAGATGAGCACGACTAGATCATAAAGTAGTACCAAACACGTGATCCATCACCGACAACCATGAGGATTGAAATCAATATGAGCACACATCGGTGATTATTACTGATCGGTTGTCGATATACTTCGATGTATGGTTAAGATGGTTGACAAGGAAATTGATCGGTAAGATTGATAAACTACCGAAGTATCAGAGAAACGTTGAACGTGTAAAGGGCATTAAGGCACAGTTGCAAGCTCGAAACTAAATGAGCAATGCAGATTGTGGAGCAACTAGCATACGACTTTGAGGGAACAAACCATGTGGAAACAAGATCATAGCATTGTGACAATATGGGCGCAAAACTATTGGAGGTGGAGGAACATGGATACAACTACCAGAAAACTGATTGGGAATGGTCATAGCACCACCACTATAAATACTATTGTTTAATAGAGAACCCCTCGCCCCTCCCTCAACAAAATTCAAACAAAAATGCAATTTTTATTTATCTTTACTATCCTACACTATATTTTTAGTTTTCAGACTCGAGTCGTTAATTAAATTTTGATGTGTTAATTAGTTGTAGTTTTGGGATCCGCATCATTGATTAAATTTTGGCACATGTCTCTATCCTAGGTGTTATATACATAACTTGCGTTTTCAAGCTTTGTTGTCAATTATATTTCGAGGAAGTGGCTGTATTTCCAAGCTCTGTTGTCATTAAATTTTGACACAATTTGTAAGTTTAGTTCTATTCAAAGTAAAGTTTATAGTTATTTCTTATTTACCTGTGATATTTTCTGTCCAAAGTCGTACAATACCTGTCTCTTTCAATTACAAGCCAAAGAATGACTTTTAATGAACGATATTTTGTCATGGAAAAAATTCTAATGACTTGTTTATACTTTTCATGGATGCCCAACAATATGCAAGATTTTAAGGGGTGTTGCTTCATCGATTTGCCTTGCATGATTCTCTAGAAGAACGATTGCCATTGATGGGTGAACAAGTGGTACTTTAGAATCATCTTTTGCTCCCCATTAAGCTGTGAAAACCTTAGAATCATCTTTTGCTCCTCAATAAGCTGTGAAGGACAGGTCCTCAGTAGATCTTTTGGTAGTAGGGTATTTCTCAATTAATTAGTGATTAAGTCTTCGTCCATTCAAATCTTATTGTAATCCAATGACCGAACAGGATTATCATCACCTTTTTGAATGTGGTCAAGTGATAGTTTAACAAATAGTTACGTATTTTTACGTAATCCAGATTTATTTCCTTAACGTGGGGGTTTTCATCCTTTAGAAAATATATTTTTATGTTACGAGAACAGAAAGAACTTGGCCAGGTATGGACAAATTCAAAAAGTTATCCGACCCAAAAAAACAAACTTCAAAGAAAAAACTTCGGCAAATCTAGGCAAGTCCCGGCTTCACCAAGGTTGGCGAGCTCGCAGCTCAATCGATCCCGGCATGCTCTGCTGAGGTTGGCACTGAGCAAGGCAGAGCTTGTCTATGGCCATCATTGGCCGGTAGCGGTGGAGGGAGAAAGAAAAAGAAAAGGAAAGAAAAGAAAAAAAAAATTAAAATTCGATTTTTAAAAAAGAAAAAAAATAAAAAGGACAAAAATAAAATAATTAAAAATTCGATTTTTTAACAAAATTAAAAATTCAAATTAAAAAATTCAAATTTTTTGGTTGAAATAAATTCATGAGATTGAAATCATTTTCTAATAATATCCAAATATTAGAAAATATCTTCGATCATATATTACCTAACCATATCTTGGAAAATGTTTTATTGAAAAGCATTTTCCTATATCATTAAATTTTCTGTGAAACAATTACACTCTAAAACAAAGAAAGACCTTCTTCAGATCTCCAAATATTTCACTTACATGTCCAACCACAGTTCTAGAAATAACTTGTTGCACTCGTACTCTTCCTTATAAAAAGAGATAACGTTGAATCTTATATGGTAATTATAGGTCTAAAAACTTTACCCAAATCAATTTCCATTAGCCTAAATAACACATGGCGCAGTCATGATCGTTGCACCTTCTTTTTGGCATCCCCCATTTTGGCTTTCATGATTGAAGATGCCATTACACGTTTTTAATGCAAAAGCCAATCTTTTTAATTCAGAAAAAAAAAATTAAGAGAGAAAAGTTTAGCATACTTTATCTTAGGTTTTCATATTCCATAAAGATCAGCTCTATTGTCTAGCTGTTGATATTGACAAATTAGGTACACGAAGAACCATGAGAGGGCACTTTTGATCATGGTGCATTTACTGTAGAAATTCTCCAAGAAAACCAATACTTAAATCAAAAGAATCAAGGTTCCAGCTCATCGACAGACCTAAGGTTTTTAATGCAAAAACCAATATTTTCATTAAAAAAAAAATTAAGAGAGCAAAGTTAGGCATGCTTTATCTTAGGTTTTCATATTCTAAAAAGATCAGCTCTGTAGTCTGGCTGCTGATATTGACAAATTAGGTACACGAAGAACCATGAGTGGGCACTTATTATTACGGTGCATTTACTGTAGAAATTCTCCAAGAAAACCATTACTTAAATCAAAAGAATTAAGATTCCAGCTTTTTTACCTGCCCGAGGCCGACTTGAGGGTTGGAATTCTATCTGAAAAATATGAGAATGATATATAAAGATATCTAAATAATTTGCGAGCTCAAGTATAGTGAGGTGTCTGTAAACCTCAATTCTTTCATTGGGCATCCTGGACGTACATAAATCCAAACCAATTTGAAGGAGCTAAAGTATATTATCTTCCTAAATTTTTGTCTGAAAACGATTTAATTTAAGATATTCTCGAGTCTTAGAATATGAAGCCACGTAACATAAGTAGCATACTGCGTGAATTGAGTCTGCATGGGGGTCGTGGGTGGGGGTTGGTGCGGGGCTGGAGAGCATCAAAGTTGTACACGTATAAAGCTGATGATGCCTGCATTATGACCGAGCAGACTAGAGGACAAAGAAACTAGCCGGGTCCGTTGTTATATTTAAATGTATATGCTCACTAAATTCCAAGAGTTATATGATTCACGAAGTGGCCTGATATTTGACAATGTCATTAAGTCACCAGTCTGGTTCTCTCAGGGACCAAAATTTGGGTGGACTCTAGCTCTACTGATCAAATCAAAATCTCCATTCTCCTACTAGCCAATAGGAAAAACAGAGAGTAGAATCTCCGAGAAGTGATTTCTCAAGCACGTTGTCATGGTGAAACCTGCCATGTTCATTGTACGTTGCGTGCGACAATCCAATAAGCAACCCCATCTCAGAATGAGTAAGAAAGCTTACATACGATGCGTTATGATGCTTCTTTATTTTCATGGCTGGACCCTTTGATTATACAAAATCGGGATGATCCCTACAATTTTGTGGAAATTATGACATGCATTATGGGGATGCGGATGCGGGGCTCGTTAAGTTTGGATTGTAAGAGTTTTCCTTAATGTGGACTAAATTAATTGACGTTGTTATTTACCGTTTAATATTTATCGTTTTACGGGGTTTGATCTAAGGTGAGATAAAAGGTTTCCTAATTAGTCTAATATGGGGCTGGCTAGTGTGAGCCGAGTTGAGCCTGGCCCGTAATAAAGGGGATTGGCTGGAAACTCTATAAATAATGCTCAAGTCTCTCATCTAACCCTAATTCTCACATATCCTCACCTAAGGGGCGTTATTCTAACGCTAATTGTAAAGGGCCGCCTCATTGATTCAGTGATACAGAGGGCAATAGAGGAGAATGATTTGTGCAAGGAACATTGTGTTTCCGCTTCCGCTTCAAGAACAATGGTTCCAGGTGCGTTAATCTTTCTACCTAATTATGCATGTTTTTGTTCTGGTTATGGAGATCTTGGGGTTGCGCAATTTGTGTCTTTCATGTGATATTAGAGCCTCCGTAACCCTAGAACTTGAACTCTAATTGATTTTGCCATAAATTATACGGATTTACCCTAATTAGTACGGATCTTGCCCTAATTTGTGATTTTCGAGACTTTTCGTTTAATAAAAATTAAATTAAATCACAAATTCGGACTGGGAAAGTAGTGGTAGAGTTTGAATTTTTGCGAAGTAATTGCGACTTGGCTCAAACATCAAGCCAAGGTGGAGATTGTTAAAATATGTCTCAAGTTTGAGTCCAATGTGAAATTCCGAATATTCCGAATTAGATATGTTGCGGACGTTTGAAATCGAGCAAAGAAGATCCGAAGATCAAATCCTCAAAATTTAATATGCGTTGGAGAGTCTGAGTGACTGTGGGATTCTCTGGAGACTCGATATTATTTCTTATTCAAATTATAGATTTAATCATGAATTTGACAGCTTGCTCGAAACGGTCAAAGCACATGTCAGGTTAGGTGTATGACGGAAACCCGTTTGGGATCTTCTCATTTGCACGACACAATGCAACTCTTCAAATACACACCACAAAAGATAAAATAAAACAATGATAGATACCTTGGAGATGTACATGTATTTACGGCAAAAGGCCCCCACAAAACGACAAGTACCTTAGAGATTTTGCTAGATGCAATAACTAATCCGAGAAGCCAAGTAATATCGACAAGCGATACACGATACGTGACATGACATGAGATGCTAATGTGTCATTTTTAAATAAAAGAGAATTCCGACATGTTAAGACACATTGTATATTAAATACATAATTTATATATACTTGATAAATTATCATTAAAATAATTTGATTATAATTCACAAATAAATAAAGAATAATAATAAAAGCACATAATTAATTTACACTAAAAATATTAATCCATAATTTGTTAATATCATTAATTTTTCAATATAACAAGTTCAACTCCATCCCAACAATCTAAAACATTTGAAGGAAAAAAAAAAAGTAATTTACATTCTAGACTCGTGGATAGAAAGTGAAGAGAAAAAAAAAAAAACTTGAGGCTAAATTATGTGTCTAAGGAGTGAGAGTAAGAAGAGGAGAATATTAGGTTTTTCTTCTTTCCCCATTTATTACTTTTAATTTTTTTCCATATTTACATTTGACCCACTATTTATTGAAAATTTTTAAAATTGACTCGTGAGTGTCGGAATTCTAAAATCACATGTCGGAATCCCGGATTCACGTGGCAAAGTAACGGCAAAGTTGACCATGTGTTGGAATTTAACACTTGTTGATCGAATGTTGGAGGGCGTCGAGTGTTCGACATGACACGAAGGCTATCGTAAAGTATTAATACTTCTTACTCTAGAAGCATCCCCACCTGTATCAAAATAGGAACAAAAGTTAAATCTACTAAGAATGCATTTGGTAATTATTTTGTTCCTAAGAATAATTTATACTTATAAATTATTCTTTTTATTATGTTTCCTATACGAATTTCTAAGCATTTGAATGTGTTTGATAACTGTCCAAATTTTTAATTCTTGGAAAGAAATGCATTTGGTAAAATTTCAAATTTTTTTGTAAATTAGAATATCTTTTAAATTTTTAATACTTTTATTATATTTTTCTCTTTTTTCTTTTATTTTTCTCTTTCCATCCCTTTTCTTCTTCCTCATTGCCAATCGCCGACCATGGCTATGGCTGGCAACTGCTTAGGCAAGATCCGACAAGCTCGTCTGGCCACTAGTGAGGCTCGACCAAACCTAATCGATGCGAGGCCAGCCTCACTTTGGCCTAGCAAGGTTGAGCCTCATGGTGGTTAGTGATGAGGCCTGGCCAGGTTTGGCCTTGCTAGATTTGGACAAGGCCAACCCTCGCCAAGCCACGGCAAGACCGAACCTCGCCTTGGCCTAGGGAGACTTTGGCAAGGTTACTAGACTTCGCCCAACCGGTCGCTGATCAGGAAAAGAAGAAACAAAAAGAGAAAGAAAAATTTTTTGAATTGATTCTAAAATTATTCCCAAAAACAAAGAAGTAATTTTTTTCTATTTCTTGATTCTGTTTCAAATTTATTTTCGAGAAAAAAATTATTTGGGGGAACAAAAAAATTACTAAACGGATTTTTTTAATGATAGAGAATAAAAGAATAGAATTAAATACTATTTGGCCAATTAACAAATAGACCTAAGTGTCGCTTTGCTTCTCATTAATCAAATGGAAAGTTCTCTTAATTAATTTTTCATTTTTTTTTAGATATTTTACCTAAACAATGGACTTTCGTCAGATTCAGTTGGGCCTAGAGAATGACAGGCCCATTGGACAATTTGTTGGGCCACACCAGTCGCAAAGGCCCACAAAGCTCCATTTCCTCACGGACTCGAGGGGAATTTCAATTTCGAATGATTTTAATAAAAAAAATCCAATTAAAAGTGCCGCTTGAACAAAACCTCATTTAATAGGGTTTTTAAGTTGTTCTGTCACCGGCATTTTCACCTCTCTTCACTCTTCACGTCTCCCACGCTGCGAATGATTCTCTCTCTCTCTCTCTCTCTCTCTCTCTCTCTCTCTCTCTCCCTCGCGAGGGCGATCATGGAGTCGCAGAAGGAGCAGATCAAGGCCTTGGAGGTGCAGCTTGAGAAGGATCCTAGCCGAAAGCACGCTTTTGACGTTATCATCGGCGACAAGTTCTTCCTCTCCGTCGCCGTCGCCGGCGGCCCAGAGGGCGACCCCATCGTCAAGGACTAGGTCTAGCAGGTCCACAAGTCGCATCGCAAGGGGAAAAATGGGGAGGCCGTCATCGTCGGCATCTCTGCCGAGCGGAGTTGGAGCTACGCCAATGCCCCATACAAGCGCTACATGTTGACGCGTAGGTTGCTCCTTCCTGCTCGATTCAGCAGTTTTCCGTCCCCGATCGTGAAACCCTAGGCCCTAAGATCGACATTGTTCCTCTCATCATGTTGACTCTATTCTACTCAAAACCACTAAACTTTTGTGAGAATTAAGGATGAATGATTACCCGTCCGATCTAGTTTCCAAGCAATTCAATGGAATCGGTTTAGTTTTTTTTTTTTTTTTTTTTTTGTCGTAAGATGGATGATATTCATTACTAGCCCAAAAAACAGGCACCATAAGCTAGTACATCTAGGCATAAGATAGAAATTAAGTCCATAGGAGGATAGTTCACCCAATTAGAAGGGAGAGAATTTGACCGGTGAACACGTGCGACCCAATCGATAGCCATATTCGTTGTCCTCAGCTCGTATTGGACAGAGACGTCCTCCAGTTGGGCCGCTAGGAGCTGGCAATCCCGGATAACAGATTGGGCTTGCCATGGAGGATCTTCGCGGCCCACGAGGAACTGAACTAAAGATAAGCTGTCAGTTGAGATGTGGGACGGCAGATCAGGGGAGTACTTACCGTGGAAGACTTCCATTCTTGCGCCTCGACAGCTTCGGTTCTCTATAATTCACAGTAGCGCTTTGCGTAGCGCTAGGGTTTTCGCCATAAGGGCTGAGGAAGAGAAAATCTGCTCTGCAAAACCCGCAACGAGGAGGCTAGCTTCAGATCTGCAGACCCCTGCTACCAAGCCTACGTTGTTTGAGTTGCACCAAGCCGCGTCGATGTTGATTTTTAATGAAGAAAGAATAGGGGGTTTCCATCGTTCACTACTGGATGATTTGGCTTCAGCCCTTGTCGCGACCAAATTTTCGGGGTGCACCACCTAAGATTTGGCTAATGGATTGTTAAGCCTTGACTTAACTCAGGCTCTTCAAGCCCATACCAATTCACGACTTTAGGTTCAAGTTTTTTAGCATGCAAATAGATTTTATTTATGAGTCGCCACTGATCTATTTTTTGGTGGGTCAATTAGAAACCCAAGTAAAGCAATAGGAGTTTTACTTTACTTCTACGAACCAAAGATTGTAAGTTCGGGGATTTGATTATGCTAGATTTCTCTAACGCCCTTTTAGTACCTTTCTTTTTTATTTTAAAAAAATATGTGGCAAGTAGCTTAAATTAATTTTAATTATCTCCCTAACATGTGAGGCGATCATGCGGGTGCGCAAGCCACCAATTTAACACCCAATAAAGCAATGAATAAAATTACGGGACTTACCTTGTAGCAACGAAAGCATCTACGTTGTTAGATCAGAATTCACGTCATCAACCCTAGATATGACTTCTAATTAACACGCAATTTCTTTTTTATTTTCACTTTATTTAATGAGAACTTAATATATATGCAATGCATGCTAATAATCTAATATGGCATGGCAACATGACCTAAATTACATGACATGGCAATATGATTTAGACTATATGACATGAGTAGAGTAAATCCTAAAGAAATGCAATAATTAAATGCAATCTAAATGACCTAATTTTATTGACAGGCAATTTCTAATTAAACAAATCTAACCACAATCACTAAATAACAGGCGTTATATAAACCTAATTCTATATGGCATGCATATGACATTTTTTATTTTCGTAAAAATACAATCTATTTAGGAGAATTTATCTTAATCTATAATATGCAATCCTAACATACAATGGCGTGCAAAGAATACCCTAAATTCTACGTGACATATGCATGATATTTTTTTATGTTGTTTTTTTTATAAAATTCGAAATTTAAATTTGGCAAATAATTAACATGCAATTTAAATCAATGAGATGAAAGTCTAACATCCTAAATTTATGTTTTTGGTATTTTTTATTTAAGAAATTCGAAATAGATAAATTTCCTATTCTACACATGCAAAATAACCCTTAAATAAGTAATATCCTAACATGCATCTAATCTAACTCAAATTTTTTTCTTTTTATGGGAACAAACAAATAAAGGTATCAAGAACAACATGTTAACAAATCAAGCAAGATATCATCCACACCCATTTTGGAAATAAATTGATGAATGATATCTCGCGCATGAGATCGGATTGGCCAATTTTAAATAAAATCACGAATCGTATCTCAAGCGTGAGATTGGATTGGCAATTTTTCCATGCGATTGTGAGTCGTATTTCCAGCATGAAATCGGACTGTCAATCATATGCACGTTGTGGAATTAGGAAAATTTCCTAATTTATGAGGAATCAAGAAATCTCTTGGATGTGGCAATATCAATCAAACATTCAAACAACATCACAATTCTACGGATTGGGCAACAATAACGAATGAATCAAAATTCTTACCTGAATTTGAAGATAATTTCCAAATTTGGACCAAGCGCAATGGTGACCAAGATCACGACCGGCTTCTCAACGATGAGGTGACGAGCGGCCGCGAGTGACGGCGATGGGCAGTTTGTGGCCAATGAACCTACAAAAACAGAAACTTTACGGGATGGCCTAGTTCATGGGTGAGATCAACGGCGGCAGTAGGCTTGGCACGGCGTTAGGGCAACGAGTTGTCACGTGGTGGATCGCAGGTGGCTCGTCAATGTCTTCAATTTGTTGAGGCACGTCAATAGCAAAGGACAAATCAACTGCTTTGTTGCAAACCGGGACGGGGACAGCAAAGCAAGTTTGCTCGGCGATTGTTGACGGTGGCGATGGTTCACGTAAAGGAGTGTTTGTCCCAACGTGGATCGTGCACGATTTTCCGAAGGATTTGTGTTATTTTCCTTTAGCTCTTGTCCTCCACGTTTCGCCATCCTCACTGAGTCTCGTCCAGTTGGCATTAGGTTGATGATGGTGTGCCGTGGATGATGAGGGAGCTTGAGTGTGGGCTCTCCTTTGCAATAGGTCTCCTTATGATCCTCTCTTTTTCACGAAATTGTGACAGGATCTGTTTTGGGCTGGTTTGGATACTTGACACAAAGAACTACATAGCTGGTATGAGGAGCGTTGGGACAAGCTGGATGGCCGTTGATCTGGGACCTCAGCTAACGTCCGTGATCTTGCGGGAGGCCATCGACTTGTAGGTTGATCAGCTGGAGACTCAGAATCACCGGAGAAAATTGACGTGGAGAAGACGAGGATCACCGGAGAAAATTCACGCGGAGAAAGACGAGGAGCGATCGCTTGTGGATGTCGAGGCTCAAGAACGATCGACGAATTCTTTTCGAACCTCTATCAAATTGTGAAGGGAAAGGATAAATCGAGAGATAGAAGTGTAGGGATTTTCTATGTATTTCACTGACTGATCATTCAATGTACAGAGTTGTATATATTACAAAGTTTGTGTAAGAGGAAAAAGGAAATGATACAATGTACAGATTAGATTTGATTTTAATTGATTCAATAAAATCTCTATTATTCAATCTAATCGAATCTTTCCTAACTATCTGCGTATCTTCCAACACTCCCCCTCAAGCTGGTGGCTTGTATATGTCCAAGACGCCTAACTTGCTCAAGAGATACGCATGTTGTCTTTGACACAGAGGTTTGGTGAAGACATCCGCTGGCTGTTCTTGTGCTCCAATCCCTTGTGTCTCAATTATCCCTTCTTGGATTTTTTCTCGGGTGAAGTGACAGTCTACTTCTATGTGCTTCGTTCTCTCATGCACGATTGGATTGGTCGCAAGTTTGAGGGCCGCATCATTGTTGTAGAATATCCTTGTCGGTCCCTTGATTTGCACCCTGAGATCCTGTAATAACCCCCTCAACCACACTATTTCACATGTGGTTTTGGCCATGGCTTGGTATTCCGCCTCTGCCGAAGATAACGACACAGTTGGTTGTTTCTTCGTTCTCCAGGAAAGCAAAGAATCCCCCAATTTGATACAAAAACCGGTCAATGATCTTCTGCTCATAGGACAGGTTGCGTAGTCTGCATCACAATATGCAGTCATTTTCATGTCACACTTCCTAGAGAGAAGGATTCCAAGACCAGGACATTTCTTCAAGTATTTTACAACTTTTAGCGCAGCATTCATGTGAGATTGCTTTGGCTTGTGCATAAACTGACTAAGTGTCTGCACAACATAGCTTATGTCTGGTCTGGTCATAGTCAAATATATGAGTTTCCCAACAAGTTTCTGATAACCCAATGGGTCCTTGAGTATAGGGTCTGCCTCCTGTGATTGTTCATCATCATAATCAGCGGTTGTTAGCTTGACATTTTGCTCAATTGGAACTACAGCTGGCTTGCATCTAGATAATCCTGCTTCTGAAATGATTTCCAATGCAAATTTTCTCTGGCTGAGAGAGATTCCTTGGCTAGATCGAGCAATTTTGATCCCAAGAAAATACTTTGGTGCTTCCAGGTCCTTAATATGGAAAGTAGAATGCAGGTATCCCTTAAGACCTTTGATAGCCACTTCATCATTGCCCATAATGAGTATGTCATCCACATATATCATCAAGTAGATGGATGACGTACCTTGAGTCCATGTGAAAACAGCATAGTCAAATCTGGATTGTTGAAAACCAGCAGTTATCAGTGACTCAGCAAATTTCGCATACCACTGTATGGATGCTTGCTTGAGTCCATATAAGGATTTGCGGAGACGACAGACTTTATTCTCCCCCTGTCTCCGTAAACCTTGTGGTACTTTCATATATATATATATCTCCTCGTCTAGATCTCCATGGAGGAAGGCATTGTGAACGTCCATCTGATGCAGTGACCAGTCTTCGAAAGCTGCTACAGAGAGGAAAGAATGAACTGTGACATCTTTGGCCACTGGGGAAAAAGTTTCGTGGTAGTCGAAACCCTCCTTCTGTGTGAAACCTTTAGCCACCAGTCTCGCTTTGTATCGTTCAATGGAACCATCTGCTCGATAGTTGATCTTGTAGACCCACTTACATCCAATTGCCTTACGATGCGGGGGTAAGGAAACAAGATCCCGTGTGTGATTATCCATGAGAGCCTTTAATTCTGCCTTCATTGCCTCTTGCCATCGTGGATCATTACTGGCGTCATGGAAATTGGATGGTTCTTGTTCTTCAGAAATACGTGCAATATAACATCGATGTGCCGAGGACAGACGGTCGAAGGAAACATAAGATGAGACTGGAAAAAGATTACCTGGTGAATGCTTGATTCCACAGATGTAGTCTTTCGTCCAGGTAGGTGGTCGAGTAGCACGTCCAGAACGTCTAGGTTGATTATCCCCTAAAGTTGCTGCATCATCTGGGACCTGTACTGGAGATGAAATAGGCTGTGCTGAAGAGATCTCATCATTCAATCCTTCATCCCGAATGTCCATCAAGGGTGTTGTGCTTGCAATGGATCGGGAATGAGTTGGGGAATTTGTCAACGGCGGCAAAAAAATATAGCCGAAATTGTCAGGCCTATCTTCAGTAGAATAGATGGTAGAGTCCCCCAAGGGAGTCTCACTTCTGTGTTGATGGGCAAAAGGAAAAATTGTTTCCCGAAATATAACATCTCTGCTGACAGAAAAATCTCCTGTAGTCGGATCAAAAATCTGATATCCCTTTTGCAAAGTAGAATATCCCATGAAGATGCAATCACGCGCACGTGGACTCATCTTATCTTTTGGCCTGACTACTACAGCATAGCATAGACAACCAAAAATTCTCAAGTGGCTCAAATCAGGCTTCTTTCCAAAGAGTATCTGGAAAGGAGATATGCCATCTAGAATCTTCATCAGCATTCGATTTATTAAGTAAACAACAGTTAATATGCATTCCCCCCGAAAGGTATCTGGAACAGAAGCTTGAAATTTTAGGGCTCTGGCAACCTCTAAAAGGTGGCGATGCTTCCTTTCTACCACTCCATTCTATTGTGGTGTGTATGTGCAGGAGCTTTCATGCAATATCCCTTGTGACGAGAGAAGATCCGCACATTCATGATTAAAAAATTCCTTCCCATTGTCTGTCCTTATTCTTTGCACTGGTTTCCCAAATTGGGTTTTGGATAAGGAAAGGAATGTCCGTAAATTGGACACAACTTGACTTTTAGACTGCATTAGAAAAATCCATGTGGCTCTAGAGTGATCATCCACAATGGTAAGGAAAAAACGAGACCCATCATGATTTACTGTATGATAGGGCCCCCAGACATCAATATACAGTAAAGAAAGGATATTTTTTGAACGACTTTGACTTAAAGTGAAATGATTGCGTGATTGCTTTGCAAGTGGGCAAATTCGACATTGGGGATATGAAAAATGAGAGCTATGACCCAATCCGAATGCAAAAGGAAATTTCTACCATTGGAAGTTGAGTTACACAATGATTTTTTATTACAAGAAAATGAATTGAAATTTGTTGGCAAGCTTTTCTAGAAAAATAGTCCTTCAAAGAGACTAACCCAGCCCATCAGTGTCCCAGTCGAAAGGGCCTGAAACAGACAGGTATTAGTATTGAAGAGAACTCGACAAGAGTTTTCCTTACAGGCTCTAGACACTGAAATTATATTAAATTGGAAGTCCGGAACATAAAGGACATTGGTAAGGATAATGTGAGAATTAAGTGTCACTGTCCCTGTTGTTGTGACATTGGCAACATTTCCATTGGGTAATTCCACAATGATAGGATCATCTAACTCTCCATTTATGGCAGAAAATAACTTCATATTGCATGCTATGTGATCACTGGTTCCTGAGTCTACAATCCAGGCATTTCTAGAAATATTACTTGTCAAGCAATAAGAAGTACTTGTGAAGCTGCTCCCCCTTTTTGGGATATCCAGTTTTTGCAATGCCTGCATAAGTTGTTGATATTCTCCATGTGTAATAGGTTGATTTGGAGAATTCATCGATCCGGTCATTTGATAGGCTGCTGCAGATATTTCTTTCCCCCTTTTTTCCTTTTCTCCGGGCTTGCCATGCAATTTCCAGCACGTCTCTATCGTGTGGTGGGGTCGTTTGCAAAAATCACAAAATAATTTGCCTTTATTCTTAAAATTGGGCCCATATCCTCTTGAATTTTGAGGACCGTTGGATCCCCTTAAAGCGGACAAATCTGGACCATCTAGATTAGATGAGGCTCGCGCGCCTCTGGAGCCGTCGGATCGTGATGGTCGATATGGGCTGTCCATCCCGCCCCATTTAAGGCCCTTGTCGCCCCAGAACCCTAGCCCCCCTCGGCTCTCTCCGAACCCTAGCGCCTCTTCTCCTTTTTCGTCTAGGGTTTGTTGGGTTTTCTTCTTCTCCACCCTTGCCGCCAGAGCTAGGGCTTCGGATTTCTTGCTGTCAGATGAAGCAAGCCTTTGATTTTCCTCTTGCACCGCAAGTTGGAAGATTCGGCCGAGGGTTGGTGGCGGTTTCATCGCCAAAATTTGTGATCGGAAAGTGAGGTATGAATCGTTCAAGATCAGTAAGAATCTTGTCGCCTTCTCTCTATCCTTCATGATTTTATACTGTTGAAGGGTCGATTCCGGGCCCTCCAGTTTCTCTTCGGCAACTTCTAACTCGTTCCAGAGTCTTGAAAGCTTGTTGAAGCACATCGTCACCGATGTGTTTCCTTGCTTCAGTTCGCTGAGCGATTGATGGAGTGAAAAAATTTTTGCCCGATCCAATTTGCCATACATTTCTCGGATGTTGTCCCAAATCACTTTTGAGTCTTCTGTGGGCGGTAGCCCTGCTGCGATTTCTAGGTTGATGCAATTCCCGATCCATGTTCTGACTAATTGGTTGCATTTTCTCCACTGTTTTGCCATTTTGTCGTCGGTTGGGACCGGAATGGTCCCGTCGATGAACCCCTCTTTGTCTTTCGTGATCAGGGCACGCCGGAATTCCCGCGCCCAAGATGAGTAGTTTTCTGGACCCGTGAGAGGTTGGCTGATGAGCCGCAACTCTGGTCTGTCGGCTGAAGAGAGGTATAGCGTGTCGCCGGGCTCGGGTCGACCCATGGCGGCCGCAAAAGGAAGAGGGAGAAAACCGGGTGGCACTCCTTGATACGGATTTGGAAATTGTGCCTGAGATCCCGTATGGGATTGCTTGATCCACCCGTCTGCTGATGTCCCGCACCGGAATCGCTCAATCCACCCGTCTGCTCCGGGTTGATGGTTGAGTCTACCTCAGTGTTGGTAGGTGGACCTCCGTCGCTCGGTAAGTTGCTCTGAAAAACCGATGATGATGTGACTGGATTCATCCCAGGGATCCATGGATATGGCATCCATGGATAGGGATACGCCGAAAATGGCTGACCCAGGTTAAACTGAGCCGCCACATTCTGCAAAAATGCGGGTTGATTCTGGAATTGAGGTTATGGAGTCGAGGCTGTGGCATTAACGGCACTGATAGCCTGTGGAGTCGAGGCTGTGGCCGATTGTTCTTCTGGGTTGGAGGTGATGTTCTCTGGTTGATTCATAATGTCGATTTTTCCCTTCAAAAGATTTGTTGATTCCTCTCGGCAACCTTCTTGCAAGATAAGAGGTTCTTCTGGCAATCAACAGGGATGAAGCGGAAGCAAAGTCAGAGTCTTAGGGCTCTGATACCATGTCAAATTGTGAAGGGAAAGGATAAATCGAGAGATAGAAGTGTAGGGATTTTTTGTGTATTTCACTGACTGATCATTCAATGTACAGAGTTGTATATATTACAAAGTCTGTGTAAGAGGAAAAAATAAATGATACAATGTACAGATTAGATTTGATTTTAATTGATTCAATAAATCTCTATGATTCAATCTAATCGAATCTTTCCTAACTATCTGCATATCTTCCAACAACCTCTCCCTCAAATTCTCTTTCTTTTCTCGCTTTTACCTGCACGTGTGTCTCTCGGGCTTTTGGATTTGCGATTCGCCCACCCCCCTTCGAAGCTCTTTCGTTTTCTCTTTTTTTTGGTCAAAAGCTCCATAGATGATGACAAATTCTCCCTTCCTCTCATGCTCTCTAATTTCTTTGCTCCCTCGTCTCTCTTACAGAGCTTGTGTGTATCAATTGTCAAGCCCCCCCTAAACTACCGTACATAACCCCTTTTATATGCCAAAAAATTGAATCTTGGGGAGTATATTTCATTTCTAATTCTACTTGTGCACGATACCTTTAAATATGCTACTGAAATATTTTCGCATATTTTATCCAAAAATTCTCCTTTTGCACAAAACTGTATCTCCCAGTATATATTACCTAAATCTATAAAAAAAAATCTTAATAAAATTTTTCTAAAAATAAAATTTGCCTAAACTATATGCCATGTGATTATTTTATTTTATTTTTTATTTAGCAAAAAATTAACCCCAAAAATTTAGGTGTCAACAGCCCTCTTTGACAATTTCTGACTTGGTCTACCCATTTCAAGTGGAGATCTGCTGAGATCCGAGCATTTGCTTTGGTTCGAGAGGGATTTGGCTGAATTCCCCTGAAGATAGCAGCATTACGGGTCATCCAAATGTTCTAGAGAAGAGCCGTGAAGAGGGCTTTTGTTCTTTCTTCAGATCTGGAGGTAAGTTGCTCGAAGAGCCACTTGTCAATTCATGTTATGTGTTCTGGGTTTATGTCGGCTTGGATTTGAGGATCTAACCAGAGGGCTTTTGTCCAGGTATAGAGGATGAAGAGGTGTTCCATGGTTTCAGGAGCTTGGCCGCAGATTTTGCACAGCGGATCAGGTATCATTTTCCTAAGATGAAGGTTTTCTTTTGTTGGAAGTGAGTTGTTGCATATCTGCCAGATTAGAATTCGGATTTTTGGTGATGTTTGAAGTTTCCATATTGTGGACCACAGCGACTTGGGTGGTTTGTATGATGTTGAGGGTGAGTGGTGGTTGGGATGTATGATTGGGCTGTATAATTGATTGTATCCACTTTTGACAGTGTAGGTTTCCAGACTTATTAGCAATCCATACTAGCTTATCTGATCTAGGATATAGGCAGAGGGGTTGTGCTAGTATCTCGTTGGCAACATCTTCTGGAAAAAGGGTTGTGACACTGCTTACTTTCCATGATCTGCTGGCACTGTCAATAAGATCAGCCACGAAGCGTGGTTCCTCCTTGTTAGTAGGGCCAATTAGTCTTCCAATAGGCAGCCATAAATCTTCTCGAATTTTATTATTTTTCTATCCCCAATCTCCCACCTGGTAGCTGGTTCGATCACTGCTCTCCCCTGTAAGATACTTTGCCAGCCCCATGAGGGCCGATTTCTAGTACTTGCTGCCCAGAAGTCTCGTCAAGGAAAGTAGATACTTTTCAGCACTTTGCTCCATAAAGCATTTGGGTGGTTTATAATCCTCCATGCCTATTTTCCCAGCATGGCTAAGTTGAAGTGTAGCAAATCTTTGAACCCCATACCACCATTATCCTTCCTGATTTTCAGCTCTTCCCATTTTTTCCAATGTACACCTCATTTTTCCGCATGCTGTTTCCACCAAAAGGAAGCGATTTTTTCTCTATAGTGTGGCATATAGAATTAGAAATTTTAAATGCAGACATCACATATTAAGGAATGGCCTGGATAACTGTTTTAATGAGAATCTCCTTTCCAGCTTTTGAAATTAACCTGTCTTTCCACCCTTCCAATCTCCGATCAATTCTGGTTATCAACCAAGCAAACATTTGCTTTTTGGTTTTCCCCTACTCAGTTGGAATGCCAAGATACTTCCCTAAATGTTCTGTAGTGGCTACTCTCAATTCTGATGCAAGATTAAGTCTAAGTTGATAAGGACAGCTTTTACCCACAAAAAGCCCGGATTTATTAAGGTTGATCGCTTGGCTTGTTGCGTAGCAATACTGGTTCAGTACATTAGACATGTTATGAGCTTCACGGATTGTGCCATCTAGGAATAAAATAGCGTCGTCTGCAAATAGGAGATGAGATAGAGTCGAGCATGTAGGATTTAATCATATTCCTTTGATAGTACCATCCTGAACAGCTTTGTGCATTAGAGAGGAGAGGATATTTGACATAATGATAAAGAGATAAGGTGAGAGAGGGTCCCCTTGTCTGATACCTCTTGTCGATTGAAACTCAGTAGATGGCTCACCATTGATTAGGATATTAAAAGATACTTAAGAGATGCAGACTTTAATCCATTGAACCCATCTTGCATGGAAGCCCAACTTTAGCATGTAATTGCAGAGAAAATCCCATTCCACCCTGTCGTATGCTTTTTGCATATCTACTTTCAAAATAGCTTGATGTTTGCAAGTTCTTTTTCTCACCCTTAATTGATGTATCACCTCTTGGATAATAAGGATGTTCTCTTGAATCAGCCTGTTGCTCATAAAAGCTATTTGTTCTTCTGCAATAAGCATTGGCAGCCATGGTTTCAGCCGGTTAGCCAACACTTTGGCAATAATTTTGTAGTTGAAATTGCATAGGCTAATGGGTCTGAATTGGTTGATATGTTCTGGGTTAGAGACATTAGGGACAAGGGTAATGCATGTTCTGTTTATGGCTGGTTCAAATATGCCAAGGCTGGAGAATGAATTAACCATATGGAAGAGATCACCTTTGATGATAGGCCATTGACTTTGGTAAAATATACCAGTTAAACCATCCGGGCCCAATGCCTTTGAGGCTCCTAAATGAAAGACTGCCTCTCTAATCTCTTCTTAGGTGACTGGTTTGATTAAAGTTGCATTTATCTCCTCAGTTATCACAGGTTGGCAATGATCCAATACAGGTTGATAATTCTGGTCTCCAGCAGAAGTGAATAAGTCTTGATAGAAGCTGGTAATGTGAGCAGAAATGGTTTTAGGATCCCTGCACCAAGTATTTTCATCTAACCAAAGCATAGATATTCTATTTCGATGTCTTCATTGGATTGTGGTTGCCTGGAAATACTTAGTATTCTAATCACCTCATTTCAACCACTCAATTCGAGATTTCATACACCAAAATATTTCTTCCCGTCTCCATAGCTCTTCGATCTGTCGAGTGATGCTGTTTGTTTCCTCTCTATATTGTTCTCCAGTGGTACTATTTGATAATTTCATAAGATGGAATTTGAGGGTATTGATCTGTTTTTGAGCATTTTGAAATTTACCCCTGTTCCATTTCTTTAATTCTGCTTTCAGCTGCTGTAATTTTGATAGAAACTAAGAGAGGCAGGATTGGTTCATTCCATACCCGTTGCATGATACACTCGAAGTCAAAATCTTCAAGCCAAAAGGGCTGGAACCTGAATTGAGGCCGAGATTTTCGACCAACTGGGTTGAGGGATAGGATAATCGGACTGTGGTCCGAGCTTATGGCTGGTAGCACAAAGGCCTGAGCGTTTGGGTATTTCACTCTCCAGTCCAAATTACATATTACCCTGTCCAATCTTTTTTAACTAATGCAGTCCCTTCTCTTTTGTTAAACCAGGTAAAGGCACAGCCCTTGCTTTCAACATCCATCAAAGAGCAGTCATCTAGGAAGTCCCGGAAGGCTGCAATGCAATTGCGATCCACCTCTCTACATCCAACTTTTTCCCAATGGTACAAAGTTTCATTGAAGTCACCAATACAAAGCAAAGGTAACGGGTTAGAGTTGCTGTTTTTCACTATATGCCAAAATTTGAGTCGCTCCTGGAAATTGGTAGGTGCATGCAACAGGGAGATGCGCATGAGGCAGCCACTTTGCAAGTCTGTGCATTTAATATTGATAAGGTTCGTGTAACTCCCTTCCACTTCCATATGAGTCTCCTCATCCCACATTAGAGCTAAACCTCCAGCTATGCCAACTGGATCGATAATATAAGAATGCTTTAACAGAGTTTTTTTCCTTACTCATTCCACTACACGGTTCTAATTTTTTGTTTCCATGATGAACACCAGGTTGGGCCGTTCTTGAGCCATGAGGGCTCGAAAGTGCTAGACTGTTAAGGGGTTGCCCAGCCCTTGACAGTTCCAGCTGAGGAGTTTCATCTTTGCTAAGGTGGCTTGTTGGGGCCAGCCACCAAAGCCCTTGTGTTTGCCCCTTCCCAGGATTGGATCGGGGTATCCAGTAACAGATTTTCATCCAACACCTACTCTTGTATATGTTTCTTCTCATAGGGACTAACCCTCTTCTGTTTCTTTGCTGCAGGAGCTTTGTAAATAGCTTTGCATTTCTTTGCATTCAATGAGGCCGTCTCATTACTAACTAGACTTAGGTAAAGGGCTTGCTGTTCTGCTGTTGTAGGACTTCGATTAATGCTCAGAGGTACCGTTTTTTCAGGTTCTGCATGTACAATTGCCAAAGCAGATGATTCGACCATCGTTGTTGCAGCTGGTATTTCTAGGAACTCTATCTGTGTCTCCATAATCACTTCATCTTCAAATTCCAATAGGTCGAGGGAGCTATAAAAAGTTTTCCAGTAGGGGCTGTTTTCCTTCACCTTAGCCTTTAGCCAAGAACCAAAACGGCCTGGTTGATCATGAGGTGAGCCAGTTTCTTCATAAGGAATTTCTGGGCAAGCAGTAGCATAGTGTCCTATACGGCCACAAGAATAGCAATAAAAGGGCAGCCTTTCATATTTATAGTCGATCCACCATTGTTTCCCCCCACAGGAGATAACATTACCTGTTTTGAGTGGGCTCGATAGGTTTAGTAACACTTTAGCTTTCCCATATTTTGCTCCATTTTGACTTCTAGCTTCAATTTTTATATCCTCTACTTGTCCTAGCTTGGAGGCCAAGATTCTTAG
This sequence comes from Eucalyptus erythrocorys, assembly GCA_014182555.1. Classification (NCBI taxonomy): domain Eukaryota; kingdom Viridiplantae; phylum Streptophyta; class Magnoliopsida; order Myrtales; family Myrtaceae; genus Eucalyptus; species Eucalyptus erythrocorys. The sequence continues at coordinate 51,480,766 of CM024602.1, forward strand.
TGTATCGACAATAATCCTGGCTCGAGGTGGCCCAATAAAGTGTACCCAAAATGGATAATGCGTAAATTCATAGCAATGCTCAGGTATGTTCGGGTCACCTTCCTTTAGTACTAAGAGATTGCTTGAGAAAGACCACGGGCTCTTGGCTTTACATAAAGGACCTCCAAACCAAATCATTATATAGTGACATCTCTCGTGACACTGCGTATGTGTTGTATTTCTTGCTTATATAGTTAGTGTTGTTGTTTCACAGCTTTTGACACCCAACCATCAGAAGCATATTTGTGAGCTACTCACTAAATTTGGGTTCATTTGATCTTCAAAATGAACCGAAATAGACTTGGCTTCGAGGTAGACAATGATGGCTGTCGCAGGCGAACTGGTAAGCAAGGCACAAGCACTTGAAAACTCTTTTTTGTTTTTTTAAATGATCAAACTTTGTTCGATAGAACCGGCGTTTTCGGGCAACAAAGCCTCGTTCAAATTGCTTTACCCAATTCCCTTCTTCTTTTCCCTTCAATTTTTTCGACGAATAACATATTTCTTGTCCTGTGTGGCGGCACAAGCTACAAATGCAGGAGGCCACTTTTGAGTTTTGAACACTCGCCTTTCTTGTTGTGAAGTTATTACACACATTTTTCTGCTTTTCTCTCCTCAAATAAAATTTCGGACCTTTTTTTATTTTTATTTTTTAGATCAGGCCTCGTTTTGGTAATAGTTAAGAAGTCAGGAAACCCTACTGGGAGAGGTAAATCTCCAAATTTCCATCTTCTCCTCTCCAAAACAGCTCGGTCCTTCTCCTTCCTTCCTTTACCTGAGTCGACGATCCTTCCAACTCTATAGTAGCATACTCTTGTTGATATTACCACCGCCCACACCTCTCCACCTCCATTGACCAGTTCCCTTGCCGTTTGACGTTTTGCAATTCTAAATTCCGAACGCTGTGGTCGCTCTTCTTCCTCTTCTTCTTCTACCGTTTGCTGTTTCTGGTCAATTCGACCTGGCTTGGCCCTAGTTTGGCTTCGGGAGTTTCAAGCCTCGAACCTTGCAAAGTTTGTTTTTCGGCTTCATTTCCGTAAACCAAAAACTACGGAGTCTTACCAAATCTCCTTCTGTGGGCTTAAAGTTTAGGCATATGTTTTTCGCCATGCTGCATTGAATTATGTGATTTTGCCTTCTTCTGCTTAATAAGCTGAACTATATGAAATTGAGTCGTCGTCTGTTTTGGTAGAAAAAGAGGGCAAACCCCGAACTACGTTTTTGAGTTCTTCACTCTCTTAAAAGAAACATAAGTCAATTTCCTGCCAACTTGAGAAGAGAGGTTACTTTTTCTGCGATATGTAACGGCTCCAGAGTTGGATTTTCTGTCCTGGGTTCAAACCAGGGACCGTGTGGATGGCCATTGTTCACGTTATCACAGCTGCGATCGGGTCAGGAGTGCTGTCTCTACCATGGGCCACGGCGTAGCTCGGCTGGATCGCTGGGCCAGCAGTGATGTTCATGTTCTCCTTCGTCACTCTCTACACCTCCACACTTTTGGCAGATTGTTACCGCAGCAGCGACCCTGTCGGTGGAGAGCGAAACATCACTTATAAACGTGCTGTCCGGGCCATTCTCGGTAATAATACACAAATATATATAATATAATATATTTATATATTGTTCTACCCACCATATCTTTTCGCATTGAGATTCTTTTCACATGGGCTATGCCGCATTCGGGGACTTAGCACCTGGGCACCTCCTTGTGGGTTTCGGGTTCTTCAACCCTTATATATTTGTGAAAGGGAGCATCTCAATGCGAAAAGATATGGTGGTTAGAACAATATATAAATATATTATATATATTTGTGTATTATTACTGAGAATGGCCCGGACAGCACGTTTGTAAGTGATGTTTCGCTCTCCACCGACAGGGTTGTCGCTGCGGTAACAATCTGCCAAAAGTGTGGAGGTGTAGAGAGTGACGAAGGAGAACATGAACATCACTGCTGGCCCAGCGATCCACCCAAGCTGCGCCGTGGTCCATGGTAGAGACAGCACTCCCGACCCGATCGCAGCTGTGATAACGTGAGCAATGGCCGTCCACACGGTCCCTGGTTTGAACCCAGGACAGAAAATCCAACTCTGGAGCCGTTAAATATCGCATAAAAAGCAACCTCTCTTCTCAAGTAGGCAGGAAATTGACTTATGTTTCTTTTAAGAGAGTGAAGAACTTGAAAACGAAGTTCGGGGTTTGCCCCCTTTTTCTACCAAAACAGACGATGACTCAATTTCATATAGTTCAGCTTATTAAGCAGAAGAAGGCAAAATCACATAATTCAATGTAGCATGGCGAAAAACATATGCCTAAACTTTAAGCCCACAGAAGGAGATTTGGTAAGACTCCGTAGTTTTTGGTTTGCGGAAATGAAGCCGAAAAACTCACTTTGCAAGGTTTGAGGCTTGAAACTCCCGAAGCCAAACTGGGGCCAAGCCAGGTCGAATTGACCAGAAATAGCAAACGGTAGAAGAAGAAGAGGAAGAAGAGCGACCACAGCGTTCGGAATTTAGAATTGGAGAATGTCAAACGGCGAGGGAACTAGTCCAATGGAGGTGGAGAGGTGTGGGCGGTGGTAATATCGACAAGAGTATGCTACTATAGAGTTGGAAGGATCGTCGACTCAGGTAAAGGAAGGAAGGAGAAGGACCGAGCTGTTCTGGAGAGGAGAAGATGGAAATTTGGAGATTTACCTCTCTCAGTAGGGTTTCCTGATTTCTTAACTATTACCAGAACGAGGCCTGATCCAAAAAATAAACATAAAAAAAGGTCCGAAATTTTATTTGAGGAGAGAAAGGTAGAAAATGTGTGTAATAACTTCACAACAAGAAAGGCGAGTGTTCAAAACTCAAAAGTGGCCTCCTGCATTCGTAGCTTGTTCTGCCACACAGGACAAGAAATACATTATTTGTCGAAAAAATTGAAGGGAAAAGAAGAAGGGAATTGGGTAAAGCAATTTGAACGAGGCTTTGTTGCCCGAAAACGTCGGTTCTATCGAACAAAGTTTGATCATTTAAAAAAAAAAAAAAAAAAAGAAAGAGTTTTCAAGTGCTTGTGCCTTGCTTACCAGTTCGCCTGCGACAGCCATCGTCGTCTACCTCGAAGCCAAGTCTATTCTGGTTCATTTTGAAGATCAAATGAACCCAAATTTAGTGAGTAGCTCACAAATATGCTTCTGATGGTTGGGTGTCAGAAGCTGTGAAACAACACTGACTATATGAGCAAGAAATACAACACATACGTAGTGTCCCGAGAGATGTCGCTATATAATGATTTGGTTTAAAGGTCCTTTATGTAAAGCCGAGAGCCCGCGAACAGGAGGAGAGACGGGTTGTTTGGGGAGCAGGCCTAGTCGTTGTGGTGGGGTTGGTGCTGATCTTCCTTTTCTCTTTTATGGCCGTGTCCAATGAATCTCATCTTGATCAATATAGTCACGCCTTGCGTCATACTGCAGTTGAGCTACTATATAAACTGAAGGTATCTCCCGTGGCCACCCTTTCAACATGGAATTCCAACATAAAAGGGGGAGATGAGGAGTTCGAATCCCCACATTCTCAGGGGGTTAGGATTGGGACGAATAAGCTTTAGGAGTGGGTATCGACTCTCACGTCCTACAGGAGGCAGGATAAAAGTCTGAGAGTGCGTGTTAAAGTAGGAATAGAATATGACTAACAAAAAAAGAAAAAAAAAAGACTGAAGGTATCTAAGTCAAGCTATAAATGTCCTTAGTATTCGCTTTAATGATCTATTTGAATATAAATTGCTCATTTTTGCTGATCAAAATTGAAAAAAGAGTCCAAGTGTTAAGATGATAAGGCTAGAGGCTAAATAACGAAATTAATTAAACATAAGGTTTAATTACATCTTTGAACCTTACGAAAACATACTCTTATGGTAAAGTCTTCATGAAACGCGATATAATTTTGTAATAATTGTGCTAAATCTCGAGATATTTGGGGGAGTCATCGGTCTTCGACCGCCAGCCCCCGTTCGGTTCGTTAATGGCCTTGTGTTGAACAATTTATGTTCGGTGCCCATCCGAGGAAATTTCATTTGAGGGCACATAACACAAGGACAAACTAAATTCGGATTATGCGTGACCTATTGGATTCGTATTGATTCTTCCGCACGTGCTGGCGATGGTGGTGGCCACCTGGCCAGATTTTTTTTTTTTTTTTTTATCAAACCACCTGGCCAGATGTTACGCATTATTATATGATTGATGACAATTAATGGCAATCACCGGCCGTGCTTATCAAACAGCACATTGTCACTTATGCTTATATTATGTGAATTTATATAACAAGTTAATCAAAATGCACTTTTATGGTAAACCTTATGTAAATTAGTTATTGCAAGATAATTCGCAATATCATAAAGTACTTATTAGTTGTTAAGCACTTGCGGTGATTAGACGAGAGTAGTAGTACTTTTTTTTTTTTTTTTTTTTGCGAAGGAACTAGCTTGCACCAATAGCGTCATAAACCCTCTAATGACACGTAAGCGGGAGGATCCACCACCCCGGAATCATACGTAAGCAGGAGGACCCACCATCCCGGAATCATACTTAAGTCCACTAACGACCACACTGAGATTTGAACTCATCCCCTTCATGAGGGGGATGGAAACCCAAGCTAACATAGCCACCATGTGCGGTGGTTAGAGTAGTAGTACTTATTAGTTGTTAAGCACCTCACAAAATAATTCCCTCAACATCAAATAGATCAGCGGCTTTTTTAGAAATGCTTTTTTGAATATTATCTTCCGTAAATAAACACATGATAACTAACATGACAAGTTTGGCAATAATATTTCAAAATTGGAAATAGATATCATGCGAATAGCTCAAAAAAAAGAAGAAGCAATTCTCCTAAAGAAACCCCAAACTGCTTTGCCGAAAGTGAAAATTAGCTTGAGAAAAATGTTTGCGAGGTATAGTCCAACAGCTTTGAAAAGAGAAACCCTAGATAATATTGGAAATATATATTATTTGTGCCGAAGAATAAAGTAGAGGAGGAGTTAATGAAGACAAGAAAGTCGAGGGTCCGTTTCTTGCATGTTGGGACGGTTTGTTCAACAAGGGCTGCAGGTTTGGACGTTTCTTAAAAAAGTGAACCGGGTTTGATTGGACAATCGATGCCGACCCTATTTCTAGTACTTCTTGTCGAAGCAACCATTTTCAGTGGAGTCATCTTCTTTCACATCACAATATAGTTGTATTATCTTCCGTATCTTTCCGTTATTAACAGGATATTAAAGTGTTACATCTCAAGTGAACTTTGGGACATAAAAATAAGGGTTTGATTGGTAGTTGAGTTTTGGTCATGTACAATCAATGCCGACCCTATTTTTAGTACTTCAGGTAGAAGCAACGACTCTCAACTAAGTCGTATTCTTTCAAGGAAAAGTATAAAAAAAAGTCCTAAATCTATTACATTTGTACCAATTTAGTCCTAAATTTTTCAATTGGACCAATTCAGTCCTAAACCTTTTAATATTAGTACCGGTTTAGTCCATCCGGTCAACTTTAGCCAGCTAGTGTTGACGTGGATGTCAGCCGGTGACCGAAACATATTTGACGTGGATTTTTATGATTTTTTATTATTTTTTTCGAATTTATTATTATTTATTATTAATTTTTCTATTTTCTTTTCTTTTTCTGTTTTCTTTTCTACCTCTTCTTCCTGGGGTGGCCGGCAAGCAAAGATAGAAAAGAAAAAAAAAAAATTAATAAAAAATCAATAAAATTAATAAAAAATTTGAAAAAATAATTAAAAAATCATAAAAATTGCCACGTCAACGTCCGATCACCGCCCGACGTCCATGTCAACACCGGCCGGCCAAAATTGGCTAGATGGACTAAATTGGTACCAATATTAAAAGGTTTAGAACTGAATTGGTCCAATTGAAAAGTTTAGAATTGAATTGGTACCAATGCAATAGGTTTATGACTTTTTTGGTACTTTTCCCTATTCTTTCACGTCTTGGATTTTGCAAACTGCTTCTCGAATGCGAACTGCTAGATATCATCATTCTTGTACGCTTTTGTCAATGAATCAAAGAACAACAAATAGATACGTGTGCCCGTCCAGGGGACACGCAGTCACTGGGGCTAGGAAGCTGCGTGGATGCTGCCCCCTCAAAACGGGCGCATTGTATTTGTCGATGGAATCTGGCTTCTTCCATGGAATAATTAATAACCATCTAATTTAAATCAACTTTATTTTGGATACTCGCTCCGATTTTATTATTAACCAGGGGATCCCCGACACCTCAGCAAAAGGGCAAACGCAGGGAAAACGGCCGTTCCTTTGAAATATCTCTTCATCCCGTCAGATTTGGTTGGTTAGAGCACCACTTCATCCCGAGAAAGTCTAATTGGATATTTGATATATCAATTGCAATAAACAGACTTACCAACCTTCCAAATTGCATTGTCCTTTCTGGCTCCAAATAAGAAAGAAAAATTCATTTACAATTAGGGTCCGTTCGTTTCACGAAAAATATCATATTTCGAAAAATTTTCTGGATCATTTTCCGGAAAATGACTCTATTTTCCGATGTTCGGCCAAAACTTAAAATTTGAGTGGAAAATATTTTCCACCGTTCGTTAGCTCATTTAATTGTTTGGGAAAAATTATCAAAAGTTGAATTTTAATATTTTTAATTGACCAAAAATTAATTTTATTTTTTATATTTTTTAAAAAAATGAATTTTTAATTATTTATATTTTTAAAAAATCGAAATTTTTATTATTTTTCTTTATTTTTATTTTTCTCTTCCTTCCTCCCTCCTCCTTCCTCCTCTTCCTTCCTTTGCCGCCATCTCCTTCCTCCTCCTTCTTCCTCTTCCTTCCACCGCCGCTGCCTCCAGGCCCGAGCCTCGCCCATCTCGCCGGATCTGGCGAGCCGCAAGCTCCGCCGCCGATCCGGCGAGCTCGCGCGAGCTCGGGCGAGGCCCGAGCCCCGCCCGGCTCGCCGGATCGGCGAGCCGCGAGCCCGGCGAAGGCTCGCGGCGAGCTCGGGCGAGGCCCAAGCCCCGCCCGGCTCGTCGGATCCGGCGAGCCGCGAGCTTTGCCTAGGCCGGGAGAGCGTCGCCTCACCGGCCGTCGGCTTGCGGCCGTCGCCGGCCACCGCCAAAGAATAAGGTGAAAAGGAAGGAAAGAAAAGAAAAAAAGAAAAGAAAAGAAAAGAAATTAAAAACTCAATTTAAAAAAAAAAAGAAAAAGAAAGCAAGAAAATAAAATGAAAATGTATTGATAAAAAGGAATAAGAAGGAAGAAGCCATGGAAAACGTTTTCCACTTTTGAAAGGTGGAAAACGTTTTCCACACATTAAAGGTTGTTTTTTCCAATGATGGAAAACATTTTCCTTGACTAGTTCATTTTTTGTGAAACGAACACCGGAAAATCCGGAAAACATTTTCCCGGAAGTTATTTTCCGTGAAACGAACGGACCCTTAGATATGCCTTCTATTCTATTTCTTGTACGATACACATCGAATCTTCAGAGTTTTTTTTATTGTATCATCGAATCATTTAACTGATTCAATTGATACAACTCAATTAATTCATAGTGCTAATCTTTAGGTTTTTGTTTTCTTTTTTTACTTATGACAAAAATGAATAGGGATGATAACATGAACTTGTACATTGGGATGCTGCTCGTGAATTGTATGCCAAGATGGCATGTTTACCTTCTCTGTTTCCCATAAATGTTCTCCACATTTAGTGTGGATTAAGTCTGTGGCATCAAGAATATAGCTTCAATCACAAGGATAAATTTCTAATCGCATGTTGTCATTCTAATTCGATCAAAGCATGGACTTAGATTCTCTTTGGAAATTAATCAACATCATAAGTGCAAAGTTAGGTGAGCGTGAGTAGTATTTAATTGCTTATCCCTTGACCCACTCGGACTAAGTTTTTTTCGAATGGTTATATTAGCAACTTTCTAGTACAAGTTACCATTACTCTTCTGAATAGTTAGTGGCTCTATAAAGGAATACTTCGACAATTATAGTTTGCTGATAATTTCCTTAATTAATTAAATCAGAATGTGCATTGAATGTCGTTCGTGTTTGAAGCGTTCCCAGGCTGAAGAGTTTCCAAATTAATTCCGCATTAATTTTTTTCCACGGCAGATAAATTAATGAATTAGAGAGCTCAATATAAATAATTGATAAAATAAAAATTTTCCTTCCAAGATTTTGCTTGCTGTTCATCATAGGCAGTTTCCAAGTATTCATAGGAAAATTACCAAAACAGCTAAAAGTATTGCAATTCTTATAGTAATTGTCTCGTTTCAGCCCTAATCATTTTTTTTTTTTTTTTTTGTCAATTGAGTCTTAAACTTTGTGCATTTGTGCTAAATTAAAATAAAACAAAAAAATAGAAGACAAAAATTGGCCAGTTCCTTGACAGATTTTGAAATTGACCCTAAAACCGATTAACATAGTAGGTATCGGGTTGTGGGATATGCAGAGTAAGTTTTAGGTTCTGAAAGTTGAGAAATTCTTTTCAACAAGGTAAATTTCAAATTTCGCGTGGAAGTTGAGTAAAACGTTTTGGAATCGCTCACCCCATCGGAGGTAATTTTGAGAATATAGATTATTTGTACCAAAGAATGAAGTGGAGGGGGAGTTGACGAAGGCAGGGAAATGAATGAAGTGGAGGGGGAGTTGACGGAGGCAGAGAAATGATGGTCCCTTTGGACTAATAGGTCTGACCAAGGTGCGGGTGTGCCGCAAAATCAAGGGTCTGAAAGACATCCTTCCAAGAAGTGGACCGTACCATGCAGCTAAGACCAAGTGTAGGCCACTACCATAAATGTTATATTTAGTAATGTTCCCTAAATCTAACGTCAACAGATTTGTTTTCTTCCACTTCATAATACATTTATATTATCTCCAGCAACTTCGAAATTTCAATCTTGAATTTTTGCTAACTACTTCTCGAATGCAAATCAATCGGCTGAATCTCGGTGTGTGTATATGTATTCTGACCATGAACCATTCCTCTTCAAGTAGCTAGTCTTCGAAACATGATTTTGCATGCCTCGTATATATCGGAGCATTCATTATACTTCTAGTTACAATCGAGTGGCATCAATGATTATTTTTAGCATCGCAGTGCCAGCGACAAGTTAGTGTACAGCCAGCCCCGACGTAATTTCCCGAGGGAGGTAAACTTTTGGGTATCATTCTTTATTTGATAATGGTCCTTGAGTTTTTCAGTCTTGGATTGCATGTCGCAATTCGTGTACGCTTTTGTCAAGGAGCAGCAGCTAAAGCGGGGTAGAGGGATAACTGTGCACGTGATGTGGACAAGCAGGAGGGAAGCTGCCTCGATGCTGCCCGCAAGGCAAAAACGCGCCGGTGTCATCTGTCTATTGAAGCTGAATCTCCTTCCATGCAACTGCTAATAACCAATTAATCCGCATCAACTTTATTTAGGATGCGTGGCTGGATTATTATGAACCGGGGGAAAAAGCTGTACCTTGAATTTTCACTTCATCCCCTCGGCTTTGGTTGGTTAAGAGTACCACTTCATCCCCCAAAACAAAACTAATTGGACATTTTATTATTTTTTTATATATCGAGTTTAATGGATACACGTACCAAATTTTCCAATCGCGTTGTCCTTTCTTGCTTCAAATTAGTCGCACCTTTTATTCTATTTCTCACACGATACGCATAAGGCCTTCAAGATTTTTTTGTACCCCCAAGTCTTGATTAATGTGATCGATTCTTTTTGTATCTAATTGTCCTTTTCACATAATAGGACAGGAATGATGAGACGTGGAACCGCTAATCTTTAAATTTTGTATTTTTTTAACTAAAAAGAACAGAGCGAATAACATTGAGGATGATGCTCCTTTAAATTGGTTTTTGGTCAGAAATAATTACTTTCTACAGTCAAATAATTTATTGATAATTGGGGAAAACATTAGCATTCTCCCCAGTGTTTACTTGCTTGGTCGCCCAATATACAAGCGTTCACTCTTTCTAGTTATGCAAATCGGAAAGTAAAGGACTTTCTTTCTTCGACCAAAAAAAGAAAAAGAGGATGCTTTTTCTTTTCTTTTCATTTTTTTGTTGGTAAAATCCAGTCCTTGATACATGCCTGTTGGTCACACGCCCAATAGTCTCCTAGGTAAAGAGCTAAAGATTAATCTTATTGTCATGTCGATGGAAAAGAAAAACTCACATCATGAGTCATGACATTCTACTAATTAGACAAATTTAGTTAAAATAGATCTGGCTCAAAAGGGAGTATCTAGTTTTGTGCTATTAAGTGCCTTTTTTTTCAAACAGGCCGCTCAACTTTCGATTACTTTGATTACCTCGCTAAAATTTAAGTTCACTTTCAATTGAGGATCAAGTGTGAGAAACATAGAAAGACAGCACCATTTTTGGCTAAATGGTACATTTTACTTTTATCTTAATTTTAAAATTAGGCGATACATTATCTGTTCATGGTATTTATTTTATTAGGTTTGAGATAGTGACTATGATTTATTAGTATGATAAGAATATTGAGGCGTTTTGATTTGTTAAAAAAATGGTATACTAAAGAAAGAATGGGCACATTAGCAACATAAGAGACAAGTTTCATTCAATTAAATATAGTTGTGCATTACAAGATGTCATTAGGTTTGCTTATGAGCATAAAATATATAATCAAGCTAGAACTGCCCAAAGTGCTGGTTTAACTGAAAAGCAGACATCGAACCTACCTTCTCTGGAAATGATCTCAAATATCCTATGGTAGGTGTGGAAGGAGCACAACAACTATATATTACGGGGAACCAAGCCGGATGCTTGTAAAGTGGTAGATCTGGCCCGATTTTAGCAAAAAAGTCATAAAAAAATGGGGTTTCGGGCATGTGCAAGTAAGAACATAAGAGGAAAATGCGATTTCTCCAACTTGGACAGCTCCAGTAGTTGGTTCTTTGAAGCTAAATGTCGACGGATCCGTCTGTGAGGGGTCGACGGAAGGAGCCGTGGCTTGTATAGTTCGAGACTTCTCTGGTAGCCTTGTGGATGGCTTTGCAAAGCAGGCTCGGGCGGCGTCGAGCCTTCACATTGAAACCCTAGCCGTGCTTGAAGCCCCGGAGTACATAAAGCATAAGAAGATAGAAGTAGCTTCAGTGGAAACCGACTGCAGAGGGCTCGTGCAATCCCTCAAGTACAAGACAAACTTCACTTGGGAAACACGTGCGAGCTGGACAAAGTGTTTACAACTTCTGCAACAACTTCCGAACGTGGATCTGCTCTGTTGTTCGTGGGCCGCCAACATAGCTGCGGATTGGGTCACGCGACAAAAAAGAAGAAACAGTCTCCCTTGCAACTGGATGGTTTCTCCTCCTCAAGGCCTTTGGGCCTTATTATGTAATGATGCTCCAAATAAGGTTGGGCTCAGCTATGATATAAATAAAATATTACTTTTCGACAAAAAAAAAAAAAAAAAAAAAATGAAAAGCAGACCCCAATGAAATGGGTGAAAACACTCAGGCATCTGCTGTCCTTTCAAATTGTTCCACCTCCACCTCCAAGCCCACGGTTGCCTTTGGAGGCCCCGTGCAGGATTCACAAAGTTGTTCAGTGACTTTTTGCTGGGAAGTATTGTTAAAATAGTGCTTCTCAAGTTGAATTTGAGTAGTTTTTATTTTTTATTGTTTGTCGGAGAAGAGACTTTCGTTTTATTAAAACCGAGCCCAAATGCAATAGTACGGGGCATCAAAGCACAAGAGCTCCCAAAGAGTAAGAGGGGGTTAGAAACCTAATTTTGTGGAAGTGCCTTATATCTGAAGGCTTTTACAACCCAATTTGCTAGCCTATTTGATTCTTGAGAACACTAACCTCTCGTGATTCATAAAAAGGGTCAAGAGGCCTTTACATTTGTTAGAAGTTTAAATAATAAACCACGCCTCCATCTAACAGCTTAAGTTTTTAGAACAGTTGGCAGTGGTTTCACAAAAATCTAACATGGTATCAGAGCCATGGCTGCTTGATTCACGGTGTATGTGATTGCAAAACTAAGATCCTGAAGTAGTAAGGAGTGTAGATTGCTGCAAGAAGGGTTACCAGTTCACGCTATACTTGCTTTGCAAATTGTCGATTGATTTCTGGTAGAGTTCAAAAAGCTACTTTGAGATTGAAATCATGGCAACTAGAACGCCTAAATACCCCTTCCCAATACATGTGAATATCACAAACTTTGTCACAATTAAACTTGCCGATGACAACTTCTTGCTATGGCAAGCTCAAGTTCAGAGGTTTCTCAAAAGCCAAGATATTTTTGGCTTTGTTAATGGTGATGTCCAGCCACCTTCTCGTTTTTTGCGAATGATGAGGGTAGTGAAACGAAATTGTGAATCCCGACTTTAATGATGGACTAAGACCGATCAATTGGTGTCTTCATGGATCGGTGGTGCAGTAACTGAAAGTATTCTAAGTCTAATAATAGGCTTGGAAACATCCTTCGAAGTGTGGCAAATTCTATTGGAGAAATTCACACAGAAAACTGTTGCCAGGGAATTTGAATTGAGGGGGAAGTTGCAGTCATGCCAGAAGCTTGATCAAAGTCTGTCAAGCTATCTCAGAGATTATAAAACTATCTCGTGATCGCTGAACTCAATAGGCAAACCGTGGATGAGATCACACGAATATTTGGTGTGTTGGAAGGACTGGGCCTGAATATGAGCAACTTCAAACTACCATATATTGTCTTAAACCACGCGACTATGATGAAGTCATAGCTCGGCTAGAAAGATTCGATTCAAGAATGAAAAATTATTCGAAAAACCAGTTTAATCCAAATATGGCTTATTTTGGATTACAACGGTCTCAACTAGAGATAAAAGCTAATCCCGAGGAGAACTATATGCCTCGGACAACCGGTTTTGTTGCTCGGAGAGGGAATTATAGAGGAGCCCGTAGCTATGGTCGTGGCAGAATTACTGCTAGCAGAGGAAGAGGACCAAGTTATGGTGATAAAAATCTGAACTTCAGAGGATTTGTCTCGACCCAAAGTCAAGAAAATCAGCAACAAAGACAAAAATTTTTACCTTCTACAACAAGTCAAGGTTTTCGACCTTTTGTCACTACATCTCAGAGGTTTCAGAACACCAAGACTTATCCTCCCTCTACATCAAGCTCAAATAGAGGAATGCAGAATATAAAAGGTACAAATTCTACTCTACTGCAGTGTCAGATATGCAGGAAGTCTGGACATGAGGCTCTCCAGTGCTGGTATCGCTTTGATAATTCCTATCAAGCTGAAGACATCCCAGCAGCTCTTACAGCAGTGCACATTGAGGATTCAAAAGGAAGAGAGTGGTATCCTGACACAGGCGCCTCAGCTCACATTAGTGCAGATCCAGGTATTCTTCACACAACCTCTAAGTACCTAGGCTCGACACTCGTGATGATAGGCAATGGTGAGTGTCTTCCTGTCACTCATATTGGTAATGCTAGTCTACACACTCAAGGCAATAAGATACCTCTCAATGATGTACCGATAGTACCAGAAATACAGAAGAATCTGCTTTCAGTTTCAAAACTTACTGATGATTATCCTTGTTCCTTCATCTTTGATAAATTTGGTGTCTATATGAAGGACAACATTACTCAAGTTCTAGTCAAGCTCGGGAGGAAGAGTAGAGGCCTCTACCAAGTGGATACACGGTCTTGAAGCTCTTTTTACTCAAAGACGAAAAAAGTGTGGATGAGAATACTTGGCACCGAGAGATTAGCTCATGCAAATTTTCAGACTATTAGATATTTGCATAGTCGAACTTAATCAATTGTAGTACCAAAAGCTCAAATGTTTGTAGCGGTTGTTGCATGGCTAAGAGTACACTTTGCCATTTCCTTTATCTGAAAATACAGCAAAGGTCCCTTTAGAACAAATCAGTTGTGACATTTGGGGGCCATCCCCTGTAGACTCATTTCAGAAGTTCAAGTACTATGTTGTTTTTGTTGATAGTTACTCAAGGTTTAGCTGGTTTTATCCTCTAAGAATGAAATCTGAGTTCTATAGCATTTTCGTTTTATTTCAAAAGTTAGTTGAGAAACAGTATGGTCACCAAATCAAGATTTTCCAAAGTGATGGTGGAGGGGAATTCATGAGCAACAAATTTCGAACTTACCCGCAAACTTGTGGTATAAAACAAAGATGTCTCTTGTCCTCACACTCCCGAGCGAATGGAATTGCAGAACGAAAGCACGACATATTGTAGAACTAGGATTAGCTTTGATGTATCGGTCTCAAGTTCCCATGAAGTTCGGGTTGATGCTTTTCTACGGCCAATTTCATTATCAATATACTACCTTCATCGGTTCGCAGATGGATACTCCATACAACAAGATTAACAGAGACAGCCTAGATATGACCATTTAAGGACTTTTGGATGTGCATGTTATCCTTACCTGAGGCCTTATGCCAAGCATAAATTTGACCCACGATCCATTACTTGTGTGTTCCTGGGTTACAGTGAGTTATACAAAGGTTATAGATGCTTGGTGCCCGGTGATAATCGAGTTTATATCGCGGGAATGTGGTCTTTGATGAAAGTTATTTTCCATTTTCAACAAGGAAAGATCATGACATTAGGCTCTCCACACCACTCTATAGACAGTGGCTGCAAGGTGTTCCAGCATCACAGTCTTCCAATATAACAACAGCAAACAACAACAGAGTTATTTCTCAAACAGGGCAGTATAGTCCTGAAATAGAGAGCTACTGTCCTCATGAGCAAGGATCAAGTGTTACTTCTCTAGCATCTCCACAGTTAGAAGCTAGCATATCTTCACAATCAATTCTTGAATCTTCAGAGACTTCAATCTCACAAGAAAGTCCTAGTCAAAATCTCCTACTACAAACTCATGCGCCAGTACAACATGCATCTGGCCAAGATGTTCACACCAACAATCATGGTGTTCACCATATGCAGACTCGCTTAAAGTCAGGTATTGTAAAGCCTAACCCGAGATATGCCTGCCTAGCTGAGTATAATGTTCCTATAGAACCTAAAACTATCAAGTCTGCATTAGCTAATCAAGGATGGTATACTGCCATGATAGAAGAGATGAATGCTCTCTATGCAAATCATACGTGGACTTTAGTTCCAAGGGAAGACTCTATGAATGTTGTGGGCTATAAGTGGGTCTATAAGACCAAGTTGGCACCAGATGGTAGTCTTGATAGGTTGAAGGCTCAGTTGGTAGCCAAGGGCTTTCATCAAGAGGCAGGTATAGACTTCAATGAAACCTTTAGCCCTGTGGTCAAACATGCCACAATTCGCATTGTCCTGTCTTTAGCCTTGATGAAGAAATGGTCAGTGCATCAACTCGATGTCAAGAATGCATTTCTGCATGGAGACTTGACTGAGACTGTCTATATGGAGCAGCCTCCTGGGTTCATTGATCCACATAAAACTGACCATGTTTGTTTGCTGCATAAATCACTTTATGGTTTGCGCCAAGCTCCAAGAGCCTGGTTTGATAAATTTAGCAAATTTCTTCTAGAAATTGGATTCTTCTCCGCAAAGACAAACGATCCTTCATTATTTGTTCAGCATACTGAGTCACATACCATCGTATTGTTATTGTATGTCGATGATATAATTTTGACAGAAGCTCTTCTAGTCTACTCGGCACAATTAATACGAAGCTTAGCTGCCAGGTTTCATATGAAAGACCTCGGGAGTCTTCATTACTTCCTCGGCATTGAAGTCAAACACTCAGCCGAAGATATGTTCTTGTGTCAGACCAAGTATGCTCTTGACTTACTAAAAAGGGCTGAAATGGCAGAGTGTAAGCCTATAGCTACACCCTTACCTCTTCGGCCAAGTCCAGTGGATGCTTCAACCAACCAATTGATTGACCCACTTCACTATAGAAGCTTGGTAGGGGGTCTTCAGTATTTGACTATCACAAGGCCAGATCTCTCTTTTGCAACTAATCTTCTGTGTCAACGCATGCAGCAGCCAACAGTGGCAGACTTTCATCACTTAAAACGAGTTCTTCGTTATGTAAAAGGCACTTTGTGCAGCTAGGTTATTATCTTCATTCTAATAGCACTATTCAGCTTCATGGTTTCTCGATGCTTGACTGGGCTGGTTGTCCTCTCACCAGACGATCTACCACTGGCTTTTGCACATTTTTAGGAGCTAATCTCATCTCTTGGTCTGCCAAGAAGCAAGCAACTGTCTCGCGGTCATCAACTAAAGCTGAGTACAGAGCATTAGCCTCAACTACAGCAGAGTTAACTTGGATTGGTTTTGTCTTGCGAGACATTGGTGTTCCTCTTCCAACTGCTACAACTCTATTTTGTGACAACAAGTCTGCCATTTCCCTCACGGCAAACCCAGTTCTACATGCACGAACTAAGCATGTTGAAATTGATTTTCATTTTGTTCGTGAAAAGGTATCCTCTGGAGTTCTTCAAGTAGAATACATATCGAGCCATCATCAGCTGGCTGATATATTCACTAAGTCACTTCCTAGACCCATTCATGTACAGTTACGTACCAAATTGGGCATGGGATATTTTCCCTCTCCCAATTTGAGGGGGAATGTGAAACAAAGAGCTCTTTCAGTAAGGCCTCAGCTGCAGATCCCTCAGCCACAGGTCAGTTCACAGAAGAGACTGGCAAGTGTGCTTGAAGCAGGGGAATTACTCTGGTGAAAAAGAAACAGAGGATATGGAGAAGAATACGTCAACGAAGGAGATATAACGTGAAGAAGAAGTGAAGGATCGAGTATCAACGGCTGAGAAGGATGCTGAATGTTGACAGGGATTGCTTGAGCTGGAAAGAAGCGAAAACACGTGTGGTTAATAGAATAGAGAGTGAGTCGGTTAATAGGCGGTTAGAAAAATGTTCTGGTATAAAAGGAAAGATGTGAAAAACAGAAGAGTGTGAAATAAAGCTCGGTTGTTGAGAGAGAATGAAAGAGTTAGAGCTCTAGTCATCCTCCATGGAAGTTCTTCAAAGAGCTCATCGTTTCTCTAGATACAAGTAAGAACCGAGGAGGATGAAAGTCCTTGTGTCTGTATTCGTGATTTGTATACTGTCAAGCTAATGAAACATAGTTGATGTTCTTCATAAATCATGTTGTTCCGCTCTGCATATGTTCTTTGAAGTTCTTCAGGAATACTTGAATCTTGTTTCGGAAGTTTTGAACTTCATAAGTTTCACAACATTATGTTATAAATAGCTTGATGTCCCAAGAGTATAGAGAAATCTTGTAGATAGCTTAGGGCTATATCATCAATGGGGGTATCTGATGCACATTAGTGTCGAAGTATCATTTGAAGATGCAAAATAGTAATTTCATTCCATTGTAATTTGCAATCTTATTTATATGTGTGCGCACACGCGCAAATCTTATTATGACAAGATTTTGTTTGAAAGTAAAATGATGTAATTGGTTCTGGTTTCCCAAAGGTCAACAAATTAGAAATGCAAAACTGGAATGAGAGAGAGAGACCAATTTGACTGGTGAGCAATTCCGCCAAGATTTCTTCATTAGTTGGGATAAGAATCCTCTTGAATCACTTTTCATCTAAAAAGGATAGGATTGGATTCCTCACTGAATACCAAGATGTTTTTGCTTGGTCAAATGAGAATATGCCTAGCCCCCATTGTCTAAATAGATAGGATTCGGTATTCCGTTGGTAGCAGAGCATCCGTATGAGCCACTAAAGCGAACAAATCCTATGGTAAAAGTATGTAGCTTCAATAATGGTGATCCATGTCTATGTGTCATTATAATTTGGTAAAACTTTCACATAATTTTCTTAATAATCGCGATATCTATAACAATCGGAGTTTCAAGTTAGCTAAGTGCAAGTTGTGTTTAGTCTTAAGTCACTTGACCTACTTTGGACAAGTGTTTCGAGTGGTTATTCTGGAAAATATCAGTACATCTAGCATCTCTTTAATAATTAGTGGTACTAAAACTAATGCACATTATAGAGGTAATTTCATAATTTTCTCTTCTTATTCATAGATGCCAATCTTCTAGCGACCGGGCAGCAAGCAGTTTCCATCCTTGCTTTGGTGGCTTGGTGGTTTGCTTGCGGGGACAAAGGGTTTGAAATTTTGTCGCTAGAAGTGGGACCAATTTGGAAGGCCATTCACGTGATTTTTCCCATCCTTGCGTACCAATTTGAACTCGTCAACGTGATTGTTAAAAAAAAAAAAAAAAAAAAAAAAAAAAAAAGCTCGTCAACGTGGGGCCAACTTCAAAGTTCAAACTTTCCATTATCCTTTGATTGAAAAATAATTCCCAATGAAGAAACTTGCAAAAGGAAGGCTCTCCACAATATTAAGCAATCGTCATGGATGTCAATTACGATCGATTCTTTTGGAAACGTACAAATGTATATGTGCTGAAACTTGCGGATGGGATGCAAGTTCACAGGGTAGCATGTTCGCTCGGAGAAGATAAAGTAAATGAAACGAACCAAAGAAGAGCATTTTCCACTAAAGTAATCTTAAACCTTAACACCTGAGGTTTCTGCTATATTAGCATCTTTTCCATCACGAGGAGCTAACTGATGATTGACGATATTAATTCGATGAAGCTTCGACACAATTTATTCGGATTAGAAAGAACCAAATAGTTCTAAGCAGGTACGTGTGAGTTGTATTGCATTAGCATGCCTATCGAATTGTTCCTCTTTGCAGCGCTCTCCCTGGCTAAAGAGTTTCCTAATGGATTTCGCATTCACTTTCATTCCCCTACGGACGAGTCAATAAATCGGAGAGCTCCATATAAAAATAATTGATGGCAATTGAATTATTTTTCTCCATCTAAGAATTTGGCTTACCGTTCATCATATAATAGGGTTGAAATATTTCATTTGCTTCCCATCGAACTAAAGTCATGCAAAATATACATGAAATAGATGATCATTATTTTGTTTTTCATTCATGAATGGGAATGGAGCTTGGCCTCATCATCAAACGTTGACAATACAGATGTTTGTTTAGGGTACTCTTGTTTTACTTAAAAAAGGCGACGGCTTGTAAATAAGAATTTTGCCGTCATACTTGCCTCTCAAATATACTTGACCTCGTACCATTCTTGTGGATAATTAGCCTTCTGCATTCCTTCTGTGTGATATATTTATTTTGGTATAACAGCCATAGCTCTTTTGCTTCTGGTATGTTATGTCAAAACATGTGCTTACAGAATAGTGTTTTGTATATTGTCTTTGGCATGTGTGACTCACTGATTTGGCGTCAACACCTTATTTCTTGGCTTGACCTTCTTTTGGTTCATTTTATCAATGATTTACACAAGAAGCGCTGTGGCCACAGCCGAAATGCTATTGCCTCAGCCATTTCGGCTGTGGCCACAGCTTTTGAATAGTCGATGGAGATGTGATCTTGCTTTCTAGTTTTTGTTTTGATCTGATTTACGAATGAGAACACCTTTTGGAACAATAATCAGGCCTGTATTTCAAGAGACACATACATGACCTTGTATTGTACATCCAGATTAACAGAACAGTGATCAAACAGTTTAATCCATTTTAGTTCTTCCATTTGCAGATGGAGGTTGGAATTAAGATGCCGAGAGGATAGTCATTCTATACTTTGAATGACCTACCTTTGTTTTGGCAAGGGGCACTGAACCCTTGTCTGTGAGTGGACCGCTCATAGCTTCTTCTTTTTTTAATTATTATTTTGGGATAAGTGAACTAAAAGTCTTAAAATATGCTGTTAAAATGATTGAATCATAAAACTTTTAAAAAGTACAATAAAATTTTAAAACAAGTTAAATTGGTATAATCAAATCTTTTCGTGAATATTGTCTAATTTGGTTAATGTTTATTTTTTTGCTCTTCTCTATGGTGTTAACGTCAACTAGAGAACCTAAGAACATTGGTGCGGTCTAAATCTAATTTTTCCGGGCAAATCTTAATTAATTTATTTCTAAAATAGTCAAAAAGTTTTATAAAAAAAGACAAGTTAAAAAAAAAAAAAAAAACTACCAACACTGTCACCAAAAAGGATCCACGGGATGTCGGCAATGTTTGGAATGGTAATTATGGTCTTGGGGAGGGTTTGCGATCCTTGCCAACCACAGGTGAGGGCCTACTGGCTTAGTCCAGATTTAGAAGAAAGCTATGACCCCTTTTCAAATTGGTTCATTTGAAAAGTTTAAAATCAAATTAATATCAATGTAATAGGTTTATAACATTTTTAGTACTTTTTCCGCTCATAAGTAACTTGACTCACTTAGACACCCATTTTTTATTACATCATTTGTTTTTCTCATATATCTTTTCCTTTTCCTTGGATGGGTAATATGACCGCACGCCAATTCCCCAAGCCTACGTGACTTTTTAGGCAACACCTAATATAAACTGAAACAACTGAATTAATCTATTTCTAGAAGAGTTAGAACTCGACTTTCTTATTAATATTTAGGACTAAAGTGTCGGTGTCATCCATAAATGCTAAGACAATCCGGTGGACTTATCCCGTTCTTCTCATGCATGACAATAGAAGAAATTATGTTTCCTGATATATTATCATTACATTTGAGCGTCACTCCTTTTCCACTCGAGCAAAGAGAAAGGCAATGACCAAAAAAAAAAAAGTGAATGGCAAATTTGTACATTTGTAATGAATAGTGATCGATCCTTTAGCAAATCCAGCTCTATATTTTTTGGGCCAGTAATGCAGATTACTTGTAAACCAGCTCATCCTGGGCTGAAAAGAGGAGCGTATATAGGGCTCAGTCATACCTCAGGCCCACCAAAATTTCTCGACCTCCATTACCACCTTATCCCCCAAGCTATGCGTAGACAGGCAAAAGAAGGGTTCCAACCACACTTGATCGATGGGTGGACCAGCCCAGACAATCGATCTACAAATCCTTGCCCAAGCCGGCCCTTGACTTGGACTTCACGAAAGAGACCGGGCTTGAGGGAGCCCAAACAAGCCTATACAAGCAGGCTCCTTCCAAGAGGAAATTATGTGTCCATGCCTGCCTTGACATGTGCTTCGAGCCTTGTTGGCTGGGGCGAAGTTGTTAAACTTATGATTAGACCTAGTTCGAACAAACGATAACATCGAGCTTTAAGAGAACTTCATAGTCACTAATTTTAAACAAACTAATTGTTGAACTTGACGAGGCTCATATGAAACCCGACCGACAAATATCAACAGCTCCATACACTTAGTGCATATAATAATTTCTCACAAAATTTCCAGGCTGGTCCCTATTTTGCACAATCCAAGGGTCCATCATAGATAAATGGAGGTATCATTGCATGCATATGATGTAAACTTTCCTAGTCCTTCTAGATTGTTGAAATATTGGGCACAACACAATTAAATATCTTGAGTTCCATGTGATGCATAATTGAATCTATGGTCTCGTTATATTTGAGCAAATGCAATAATCTCGTGCTACAAGTTTAGGATGGTCAGCATTAGAAGGATTCACTAATTGGCTAACTCGCCATGCTCGTTTTTGTTCCTTTGCTTGAAATTCAACCGTCCATTTAAGCATACAAGGGTGTTCTCGATCTGGGGTTTAGGCCTTCTTGGTAGAAGACATGACCGGATGAAAAAGAAAAAAGAAAACATTGTATCGTACAGTGTGAAATTACTACAAAGTTTTGGTAAACATTGTGGAAAAATCGCACATCGCTTATAATGAAGTGACTTTCCTGAGTTATTCCTTGTGGTTTCACTTATAATGAAGTAATTCCTTTCTCGCCTGGATTAGATGACCATAAGATGCGTCCAAAACTTTCTTCCGTGCCCACTTAACTTAATCACAAACCATTGAATTTTAGTCCAACTTTCATCTAATGTGACTTTACCTCGGTTCATCTTTCAGCCGAATTAAATTTGGGATGAATTGCCCATCAAAAAGATGGAATGGTCGTGATTGAAAGTGGAATTAAATTTAAGCAAGCTAATCAGAATAAATGAAAGTTCAGTGACCCATTTGAAGATAAGGATATTAATTTCATGACCATGAAATTTATGAATCTATCTCTAATTCGTAGAACATCATGCCTAACGGTGTGAGTTTCTTTTCCATTGAGATGGCATGAAGAAAGATTACATAAATAGAAGATTTTCTTTTACATTTTCTTTTTCAGCGGAGAATTGATTATCTCAACCCATAAGTCCCATTTGAGGCTCCATATTTGCCAAGAATGAATTATTTTAAAAATATTTTTCTAAAAAAGATCGCTTGTAATAATTAATTTATAGAAAATGTCTTCATTATTGACTGCCGATTTTCTATACATATTTTTATGGACGATAAAAATTATTTTCGTTTGTTTATTTTTGTAAGTGATAAAAATGATCTTTTATAAAAATATCTTCTAAATTATATATTTTTTCGAAAGAAGCACATCCTTAATTTTTACTCAAATTCCATGAAGACTATTGGGCCTGTGGCCAACAGGCCTGACTTTCATTTAATGGTTACTTCTTATGTTCAGATGGAGGCCGTGCTCACAATTGTCAGCTTTTCCTCCAAATTGCGGAGGCCCGACTATAACAGGTTGATCAATTTTGCCTATTTCAAGGGCCGACGCAGAACCACCAACTTTGATTTCCCATTTGATGCAATCTGGTCATTTCCTAATTTAGCTTTTACTAGCTGCACTGCATTTTATAAAATTGAGAAGGAAAAAAAAAAAAAAAAGAGAGCGTCCTTTACATTCCTATTTGTATAATTTGAAAGGAGTGCTTGAATATCCAGCGAATAAAATTATATTCGTAACCAAGCAAGTACAAAAGGGGGAATGCTAATGTATCTCGCCAATTATGAATAAATGCTTTGACTTTGAAATAAAGTAATATTTTCCGACCAAAAACCAATCAAAATAAGTATCATTCTCAATGTCCAAGTTCATGGTACGCTCTTTATTCATGTTTGATGGAAGTAAAATACAAAACCTAAAAGATAATACTCCCGCGTCCCATCATTCACGCCACTTTTAGTGAAAATGATAATTAGTGAAAGGAAGGCTCGACAGTATGGACACAAATAATAATCATTCTGCCTAGAAATTAATTTTTGGAAGACAAATAAATTCTTCTATTTCTATTCTTAGATGAGTTTCTAAGTAAAAATACGAGTTTGATAACAATAAAAAATTTATATTCTCTAAATAAAAATTCGTTTGACAAAGACATAAAATTTCTCCCTTCCGAGCGACGGGAACCGGTAGCGACCGACTGTCACGACCTAATTTTTCAGTGCACCACCTAAAACTAGGTTAATGGATTACTAAGTCTCTAACTTAGCTCGGGCTCTCCTGGCCCATATCAATTTGTAGCTTATGTTCAAATATTTAACATGCATATGATTTTTATTTAGGAGTCGCCACTAATCATTTTTTGGTAGGTTGATTAGACACCTAAGTAAAATAACGGAGAATTATTTTACCCCTACGAACCGAGAGACTAAGAGTACGGGGACTTCATTACATTAGACTACCCTAATGCCCTTTCGGTACCATTTTAAAAAAAATGTTTTGCGGGCAGCTTGAATTGATTTTAATTTACTTTCCTAACATGTGAGGTGATCATGCGGGTGCACAGACCACCAATTTAACACTCAAGAAAAACAGTAAATAAATTGCAAAACTTACCTCAAAGTAGCAAAAGCATCTGCAATGTTAAATTAAAATCCACATCGTCAATCCTAGACATGGTTTCTAATTAACACACAATTTTCTGATTTTTGTTTTCACTTTATTTAACGGAATTTAATCTAAATGCAATGCATGCTAACAACCTAATATGACATGGCAAAATGATCTAATTAAATGACATGAACAAAGTAGGTCCTAAAGAAATGCAGTAATTTAAATAGCAACATAAATGTCTTAATATGCAAATTTTAATTAAATGGCCCTAAAATGCAAATTACTTAACATGCACCTATTTTTGAATTTTTTTATTTGGAATTTTGAACTAATAAAAGTCCTAATTGAACTACCCTAAATGAATAATTTCCTAATTCATGTTTGGGATTAATTTGAATTAACCCTATTATGACTTAGAAAACCATTTCTTTATTTATTAAAAAAAAAGGTGCCAAGTTTCCTAAGAATGAAATTATCTAAATCTAATCCTAACCTATTTAAAAAATATTTCTAAAAATATGATCCTAAAGATGTGATTATAAAAAAAAAAAAAAAAAAAAAAAACAATTTACTAGCCTAAATGTTTTATTTACTAAATCTATATTCCTAATTCTACATGCTCATGCAAGATTTTTGATTTTTTCTTTTTGATTTTTATGATTTTTATTTTTCTAAAAATTGCAATTTATCCTAAAAGGTGAAGGTAATCTATCCTAAGATATTCAAATGAAATTCCTAACTAAATTAAAATTCTATCCTATTTAAACTAGGAATTAGGTCATCCTAATTTAAATTAAGACATTGTTTTAATTTAGTAATTTCTAGCCTAAGATGCAATCTATCTAAAACAATGATCTAAGCTTAAAATCAAACATGCAATTCTATCTAAAATTAATGATGATTTTTGTTTGCTTTTCTCTTTTTTAATTAAAATTTAACATGCAATTGAACTAGCATCCTAAATGAATTTTTTTTTTTTTTTTTTTTTTATGATCTAAATAAAATCCCTAATCTAAATATGCAAGACAAACCTAATCCCAATTCAACATTTTTTGAGTTTTTCACTTTTTTTGTGTTTTGAAATTAACAATTCCTAAAAATGCAACCTAAACCAGTTAATTTGATTTTTTATTTTTTTTATTTAAAAAATGAAATTTCTATCCTAATCATGCAAACCCTAAAAAGCTACATTTTTTATTTTTGATTTTTTAAAAAGAAAATTAGTTAAACAACCCTAGCAAATCAAGCAAAATTGATTCCCCACATTGACGAACCGTATCTCGCGCATGAGATCGGGTTGGCCAATTTCGCGAAAAATCACAAATCGGATCTCGAGCCGGAGATCGGATTGGCAATTTTTTTAAATAATTGCGAGTCGGATTTCGGGCTCGAAAATCGAACGACAATTACTAATTTCAATGCAATTTCATATAAGGCAATCTCAATTTTACATTAAGGGATAATTAAACTACAAAAGAACAAATAAAGTAAAAACAATAAAATAACAAAATAATAGGATAAGGCAAATAAATAAATAACTACCTAAAAAAAGATTTTTCTTCCTTTTTTTTTTTTTTTTTTTTTTTTTTTTTTGGCTTCTTCACCCACGACTTCAAAGTGGGCTGTTGTCCGTGAGGGGGAAGAGATCCCGGCGAGGGTTCCTGGCGACAAGGCAAGGCGTGTCGACGGGCTGCAACCCAATAACAGGGGACGCGGCAAGGGGCGTGGTGAAGCGGGTCTATGGGGCATCGGGCCTTGGGGATCGGTCCCGGGTCACGGGCGGAGGAGCAAGCCGGGGCATTGGAGCTCTGGTGCTGCAAATCGGCTCCCGGACGACGTGGTTACGTGGGGGAATCAGGTCGGCACGAGCTTCGAGTTGTGGCTCGGATCTGCAGGCAGAGAGGCTCCACGGGCGTCTTGGTCACGGATCTCAGGCGGAGCGGCTTCGTGGCTCGCGGGGCACAAATTGCAATTGGATTAGGGCGGAACAGGAGCGGTCGTCGCGGACAAACCGGGCCGGTAGCGCTCGTGTCGGCCGGGGCTTGAACCGCTGGCGGCGTGCGGTAGATCTCGGGCGCGGGCGTCGAGGAGTAGACGGAGCGGCGAGGCCGGCAGCGTAGCGGTAGCGGAGGCGCGGTGGAGGCCGCAACTGGTACGGCAAGGGACGAACAGGGGGGTTCGGTGACCGGCTCGGGTTCTTCTGCGCAGCGGCGGCAGCGCGAGGACGGGAGGTGGAAGCGCGGCGAAGGTCCGGCTGCGAGCGCCGGCAAGGGAGAGGCGAAGACCCCTCGAGCGAGGAAGATGAACCGGCCTTCTCTCTCTCTCCCTCTCTCTCACGTCACTTTCACTTTTTACTCTGTCTCTGACTTTTTGACCCCCTTTTTTCAACCGAGAGACCCCCCTATTTATAGGACGAAACCGAGTTGTTACTGGTGAAGATTTGCGTATTTCAACCCCATCCCTAAGGATCATTCTTCAAAAAAATGAAATATACGCTCTGGAGTCGACCTAATTGCTAAGGATTATCCTTCGAAAAGGATATATACGCTCAAACGAGAACATAGCCCCAAATTCTCTACGATCAATTTTGATATGGCTTCATTATCCAAAATCTTTCGAAATCTCATCTACAAAAATATTCTATCCTATCCCTTATCCCTTTTATTTTCATTTTTCATTTTCATCTTTTCAAAATCTTAAGGATAAATTGAAAAAAATGAAATGCCTTATAAAAATAATCAAAATTTTAGGTGTCAACAGCCGCTCCTCTTTGAAGGTGAGCTCATAGAGGTTGCCTTCAAAGATAAATTGAAACCTAAATTTTGACCACGCACATGCATTGAAATTTTTTTTTTTTTATGAACTCTATTTAAAAATGCAATTTTCATGATGCATGGAAATGCCAATGCAAATGCGTGATGCAAAAGGGAAGAACGTACCCACAATTACTTACCAATTAGTGCGGTAAAGTATGTTGAGGTACATGATGAATCTTCCCTTACTAAGAAGAACACTCACATCCAGAGTGAAATGCTCAATAAAAGAAATGAGACATCCGGATCTAGACTGAGATGTCAAGAGGAATCTACCTGGAATAACTTACCTTCAATGAGGGTAAAGTAACTCAAGATAGATTGGTGTTACAAGCTCAGGACCCGTATCATTCTACGGTCACCCAGAATAGTAACATGACTTTACAAGAGAACGCTTTCCTAGGACCCGTACTATTCTACGGTCGCCCAGTATAGCATTGTTTGGTTGTGTTTAGGACCCGTACCATTCTACGGTCACCTAAACTAAGATTTTGCTTGGCCAGGACCCTACCATTCTACTAAGGTCGCCCGACCTTGCAAATGAGATCAGCCGACCAGACCCGAACCATTCTTCGGTCGCTTTAATCAAACTAAATCTGAGAACTGAAATGGTGTCTAGGACTCCGTACCATTCTACGGTCGCCTAAACTAAGATTCATCTTCAGACCCGTACCATTCTACGGTCGCCCGAATGAGGAAATAGGTGTTGTCTAGGACCCGTACCATTCTACGGTCGCCTAAACTGGGATTTTGCTTGGCTAGGACCCGAACCATTCTTCGGTCGCCTAGCCTTGCGACAGAAATCATCCGACCAGGACCCGAACCATTCTTCGGTCGCCTTAATCATATTGAATCTGGAGGAAAATTTTTGGGGGACAACTCAATTGAGTGTCAAATATACTTAAAAGGGAATACCTGCACAAAGTGACAACTATTCAAGGTATGGATAAAGATATACTTACCTCGGTAAAATCTCGATTTTCGGGGATACGTCTCCCCGCAAAACATGGTTATAGGAGAGGCAACATGCATTTGCAATCATAAACATGCATGAATTTAATGGATATTCATGATAATTTCCATTCCATTATGAACACATGAGTGTCATGAATGTGTCAAATGAGGGATCTTTCGGTCTGAAAGGACTTTTCTCTCATCCTCATTAAAATGGCTATTTCATCCTAACCTTTGATACATGATTTTTTAACAATCACCCTATCTCACTGTCATCATGCCGAACAAGGGTTTGAGCAATCTCGCAAATTGTACGACTTTACCGATCTGAGAGGTCTTTTGCGAGGGACCGTAACGTGGGCTTGGTTAATGGCTTAACAAATGGGACTCTTTGAGTCAAGCTTTTTTTAATGAGTGATATTCTGCAATCATCTTGGGGTTTACAAGTCAAGAAACACAAGAAATGAGGCAGAAATTATCTTAATCACACTTCTTCGAGCAATGCTTTCGAACATATGAACCTTTACGTTAATTTAAGTGCCCTAATCTGAAGAGACTTTGCAAGGGACGTAACGTAGGCTTGGTTCATGGGTTAAGAAACGAAAGGATCATTAGGCTCAAAAAGTGTTTAAAGGGTAAAGGTTGGTGATCATCTTGACACTTTCACTGATTTTCTTCCTCAATGTCGAAGATTTTCTCTTGCACTCATTGATTGCAACATCGTTTGAGCTTTTTTTTCTTTTCTTTTTTTCTTTTGTACCATCTTATTCAAGGTATGTCTAACCATATCAAGCATTTTCCTTCTTTTTTTCTTCTTTTTTTTCTTTGGGCATCGGCCTTGCTTTTACCAGGCACACTGCTTTTTCATGCCCCATTTTGCACTTTTTCCTTTGACCAAAATCTTCATTTTTTGTGGGCATCCTTGTTCATGCCACTTGAATATTTTTGTCTTGCCCCAGTGTGGGGGATGATCACCAACTGGGTTTAATATGAAATGAAATTGTAGGCTCAAGTGGGCTATGCAATGGATAAAAATGTATGGGATAGAGAAATGACTGCTCTTCCTCATCCTAAGGCACTTCAATTATCGTACAAGTTACACCGCGAAAGCAATACCCAAAGATTGATGCAAGTGTAAGTAAGAAAATTCCTATCATTGATTTCAAATTTGCCCCAATGTGGGATGGTTCTTGACAGGGGTAATTTAAACAAACTCTTCATGTGTGTGGGCTCAAAGGGCTAAACAATGAATATACCTGTAGTGTTTTGGGTAGAGGAAGAAACTGCCCCTCATCACTTTGGATAACGTATCCTTTGCGAGACCGCCCTTTTCCTTGCAGGCATGGAATTTTTTCACACAGCTCATGTGGCATCCTTAATTTTATTCTGGCAACTTATCAAGATGGGAAGTAGTGATTAATTTAATTATGGAATTCTAGCTATTTGTCTTTTTAGTTGTAATTAAATTATTTTGGTGGACATGGTGGCTATGAGGTTTAAATTGATTAGAGTGTGGAATTGAGTGAATTCATGTGCATCTATATGACTTACGGCCAAAGAATTCCTTAGTGGACCAAAGTTTAATTTAATTAGGCATGTTGGGCTTGGTAATTAAATGGAATTGGACCCAATTAGGCCCAAGAAATTGCAACCTTCGGCCATGGAGGGGAGGCGCACGGCAAGGAGGTGAGGTGGCAATTTACATTGCCATGTGTCCTCTTGCATGGACACCTAGACTTAGGCCACTTGATTACTCATTTGAAGAGAGGAAAACCGTGTGTTGCCGTCCCTAAGCCCCTTTGCTCGACTGAAGAGAGAGAGAGAGAGAGAGAGTGAGAGAGAGAAGGAAGAAGCTTGGGCAAGAAGAAGAGGGAAGAGCCGAGAGTTCTTGAAGCCGTCGGACCGCCGTTTCTTCATCAATCTTGATCAAAACAAAGGCAAGATAAATTTCTAGTCCTCTCATGCTTCTTGTAATGATGTTTAGTTGTAGAAATCACGAATCTCTTGGCTGGAATGTTGAGTTTTTAAGAGGAAATCAAAACCGGAGTAAATCGGGCTCCAAGAACGGTTTTGCACAGTTTGCTTGCATGCGTTGGTAGAGGGTCTTAGAGGGGGAATTGGATTTTGATGTCTTCATGGAAGTTGTTGTACACCTCATGATCTGTGACATGGTCGAAAATGAGAGCATTTGAAGGGGGTTTGAGGGGTGAAAACCAATTCCTTAGGAACCGGAGCATTCTCGGAGTCGCTAGTAGACCTCTCAGTCTTGATGCTAGTGGTTTGTATAGTTCTGTGGGGAATTCTGATTCGACCTCTCTTATGATTTGTTGAGGACATTCTGGGCTATAACATACTAAAAATTGAGCTCATTTCGTTGAGTGTAGCTTGGTGAAATGCTTGAGTTTTCTGGTCGTTGTATTCTGGGAATTGCTGGATTGAACACAGAAACTTGCGTGACTATTTTGGTGATGTTTTCATGATTTTCTTAACTCGATTTCTTCATGAAAGTTGTGCATTACTTAATGGTCTATAACATATCCAAAAAATCAGAACAAAATAAGGTGGATAGATAGCTCAATTGAGGTCGCTTTGCTGTGATGTTCTGTTGGGCGTTGATGAACAGTATACCGAGGATAAGTGTGTATTGTGGAAACTTATGGAGCATGAATTTGGTGATGTTTTCTTCATGGATTGTGTTCATTAGACTCTTGGCTGCAACATAGTTAAAAATGGTAATTTTTGAGTCACATTAAGGCATTAAATTTCTAGACATATGAATACCGTGTATGCTGGAAATTGAGAATGTCAAAACTGATTTTGTACAATTCATATCTTCCTATGTGTGAATTATTTGGGGATGATTCCTTGATGAAAGATGTGTTACTAAGTGTGTATAATGCTATGGTTAAATGGTAGTAGATGATATGGCCAATTAAATGGTGAAAATATGGATTCTTTGAAGGCTGTGTATGCTGTTTTGTAAGGATATGGCGGTGATGACATGGCCGTGTGTCATTTTCTTTAGTATTTACCATTGGAGTGTACATATTGCATGAGGAATATTCCATCATGAATTCCATACTTTATCAAGGATATATGTGGTTTAAATGAGTTGTCTTTTCCATGAATGCATGCTGAATTATGGAGTATGGATATGATAAAAGAGCATGTGGAGTACAAATTCAAGTCATGTGAGTGAACATACATGGCATCACTTCCTATTTTAGCTCATGAATAGCATGGAACATGTGATTAGTCATGTGCATGGAAAAGATAGTTGCATGACATGTAGTGATCATTCCTCGGGAGTTTCGGGGTGCCCGGCCAGGGAGTGAAAATGCCGGATGCCCAAGAGCCTATGTGCGTAAATCTGATGGCCTCGGAGTAGAGATGCCCGGAGCGGTGGGGGTGCCGGAAGCACGGAGTGTGTGTGCCGTGGTTGCCTCATGATGCCAGTTGGGGTGCGAGATGCCCGGCCAGGGAGTGTAAATGCCGGAAGCACGGAGTTTGTGTGTGCCGTGATGCCTCACGATGCCAGTTTGGGTGTGAGATGCCCGGAATGTGGGGGGCCGGAAGCCGGTTGGTTCTTACCGGGATTTGCATGTGAATTTGCAAGAATTTGATATGAATGCATGAGCATTGTGAATTGGTGATATTGTGAAAACTGGACATGACATTACTAATATGCATGAGCATGAGCTGAGCTGGTCATGTGAGTCTTGTACATGAGTTGTGACATTGACATGTTCATACCTACAAATTATGCTAATGTGCGATGTGCATGGGTAATGAACTAGGTGAACATCATAAATGTTTTACATTCTGAGTACACAAGTTTGATAAGTATATGCTTTGCTTGAGTGCTGGATTTTGAAAGCATGATGTGTCTATGACTTGGTAATTTAAATGCTTGCCTATGTTGTTTATGTGTTGTTGTGATTATGCTTGATTGTGAGGTATGGGTAGTCTAGAGATTATATCTTTGCTGAGTGGTTGTACTCACCCCTTTGGGGACTAACATTTTCAGCTTAGATGATGTCGATTCCTCCACTTGCACCGGGTAGATTCTATGGGATTCCGTCTGACCTCGAGGTGCGGGTGGTACAGTTTCCTAGTCCGGCGATCCCCGGACGCACATACTTCCGAGTCTCTGTCCTGGTGCGGTTCGAGGTGGGCCTGAGTAACGGCCCGGTCTTCCAGGAGTACGTCTCCATCTTTCCCTGTGAGGACGGGGAGATGGGCAGCATGCTACCTCCGCCACCTAGCCCTCCTGGCTGGCGGTAGACACGATATATAGCTGGGGAGGTTGGTGGGATTTTTGAGCCAGGCCGGCCGACGAATGGATGGTTTTTGGGTTAGCTGTGTGTATAGGCTATTTTTCTTTATCTTGATAAAGGGTAGTGGTTAGAGCTCCTTTTGATGTTATTATCTTGATGTACTCTACCCCTAAAAGATAAAAGAACCGTCCATTCAGTTGTAAATAATATCATAGCCAGTTTCTTGGTATATTATTGTGTTTAGTATGTGTGCATTGCCCCTCATATGTTGTGTGAGAGAGTTTTAAATTTTGCTTCCGCTATATGTGATGCGCAGGGACCGTTGAATACTTAAGTTAAAAAAAAATAAAAAATAAAAATTTTGAGAGCTTAAAAGACACGGCTCTCTTAGTAGGTAAAGTGATGGTTAGCATAACTGTAATCACCTCAAGGGTGTCTGGGGTGTTACAGCCCTTGTGTTGGTATCAGAGCAGTGATTTATTGGAGTGATAAGGAGCCTCACTTGGAAAGATGAGGAACATGAGGACAATGCACACTGTAAGATATTAGACTACCCCAGTTAGTTGTCTAGCCTTGAGAAATGAGTGATAGATCTTTGTTAGAATTACATTAGGCTGTCAGTAACACTTTGAGGTTACTTATATCTGTGGTAAATTGATTGTGGGGACAGTGAGACTCATATTATTCCTGAGGCAATGCTTGAAAATGCAGGAAAAGCATGATGCGACCAGGAAGTTCCCATCATGCAAGGGCTGGACCTTCCATCCCAAGAGCTGCACCTCAAATGGAAGATATCCTGCAAGCATTAGCCAATATTGGAAATTTGATGGAAAGACAAAGCACAAAGAACAGCACCTGGGCAGAATGCCGTACTCAAGGGTTGGTGGAGCAATTCTTGAGGTTAAAGCCACCTAAGTTCAGTGGGATGGG
Source organism: Eucalyptus erythrocorys (assembly GCA_014182555.1). Classification (NCBI taxonomy): domain Eukaryota; kingdom Viridiplantae; phylum Streptophyta; class Magnoliopsida; order Myrtales; family Myrtaceae; genus Eucalyptus; species Eucalyptus erythrocorys. The sequence continues at coordinate 51,513,427 of CM024602.1, forward strand.
AAGCCCTGAGGAGGCGGAACATTGGATAGATGGAATGGAACAAATCTTCAGGTTGTTGGGCTGTACTGATGATGAGAGAATGGTTTTGGCAGAATACCACTGGAAGGGAATGCCAAATTTTGGTGGAGAGCTTCAAAGGATACAATTTTTCCACCAGTACTCCTATGAACTGGGACGAATTTGTTAGAGCTTTTAATAGAAAACATTTTTCTGACTGTGCCAAGGATCGAAAGATCACTGAGTTTGTTCAATTAGAGCAAAAGGAGATGACAGTGGATCAATATGAGGCGAAGTTTTCTGAGCTGTCTAGGTATGCTCCTAGATTGGTTGAGGATCCGTAAGAGAAAGCAAAAAGATTTCGAAAGGGTTGAGGACCAATATTAGGAGACAAGTTGGTACCTTTGAATATAAGGAATTACACTTGAAGTTTATGAGAGGGCGCAACTGGTAGAGCAAGAAATTGAAAGGGAACAACTGGAAAGTAGGAAACAGTGGTTGTCTAGAGATATAAAGCGAGGTAAGAGACCTTATGTGAGTCAAGGACAGAACTGGACACCTAAGAAAAAGGGTAATTTTGGGAGATTTAGCAAAGGAAAGGAAAGTATGAGTATGGGAAGGATACCTAACAGGAACGGTGAATGTTCTAGATGTGATGGGAAACATGGTCCTAGCCCCTGCACTGGACAGTTAAAGTGTTATGGGTGTGGACAAGTGGGTTATTTGAGGAGGAGTTGCCCGAAAGAAAGACCTCAAATGAGTTCCGGTTCAGTACGCCAAACGCAACAAAGTGTTGCCAAACCTAGTGCACAAAGGAGTTCACAAAGACCACCAGTTCAAGGAAGGGCGTATGCAAATACTCGGGGAGGAAGCGGAAGCTTCCAAGGATGTCATCTCAGGTACAATTTTGATAAATGATAAGAAGGTGTATGCATTGTTTGATACGGGTGCTACACATTCATTTGTATCTGAAAGGTATAGGCAAATGAATAAGATAGAGACTATGCCTCTTGAGACGCCTCTTTGTGTTTCTACTCCTTTAAAGGATGTGATTTTGTCTACCTTGGGATGTAGGAATTGTAAGATAACTGTGGGAGGAAAGGATATGGAGATAGACTTGATTGTTATGGCTATGTATGATTTTGATGTGATTATAGGAATGGATTGGCTTCATAAATATCGTGGCTAAGGTAGATTGTTATAAGAAGATGATTTACTTTGCCTTGCCAGACCAGTCTAGTTGTGAATTTTTGGGAAGTCGGGCTCATCTATCTATACCTCTTATTTCGACCCTGGAAGCTTGTAAACTACTAGATGATGGATGCCAAGGATATTTGGCCCTGGTTAAGGATTATAAACAGGAGGAACCTAAGATTGAGAAGATTAAGATAGTAAATGAGTTTCAAGATATATTTCCTGAGGAATTACCTGGATTGCCACCCAATAGAGACATTGAATTTGAAATTGAGTTGATGCCTGGAGCAACCCCGATATCCAGAGCCCCGTATAGAATGGCATTGGTGGAGTTGAAAGAATTGAAAGTGCAACTACAGGAACTGCTGGATAAGGGATTCATTAGACCAAGTGCTTCCCCATGGGCTGCACCAGTGTTATTTGTGAAAAAGAAGGATGGATCGATGCGTTTGTGTATTGATTATAGGCGATTGAATCAGGTGACTATTAAGAATAAGTATCCTCTGCCTAGAATTGATGATCTGTTTGATCAACTTCAAGGAGGTTCAGTCTTTCTAAGATCGACTTAAGATCGGGATACCATCGCTTAAGGATTAAAGAAGAGGATATACCCAAGACTGCATTTAGGACTCGTTATGGACATTATGAATTCCTTGTTATGCCATTTGGGTTAACAAATGCACCGGCTGCCTTTATGGATTTGATGAACCGGGTATTTAAGCCTTATTTGGATCAGTTTGTAATTGTTTTCATTGATGATATCTTAATATATTCTAAAGGACCTAAAGAGCATGAGCAACACTTGAGGACAGTTTTACAGACTCTGAGAGATCATAAGTTGTATGCCAAGTTTAGTAAATGTGAATTTTGGTTGGATCGAGTGATGTTTTTAGGACATGTGATATCAGGAGACTGAATATCAGTGGATCCAGATAAAGTTGAGATGGTGATAAATTGGCCCAGACCGACTACACCTACTAAGATACGGAGTTTCTTGGGGTTGGCTGGCTACTATAGGAGGTTCATTGAAGGATTCTCCTTGTTAGCAAGTCCTTTGATCCTTGTTAGCAAGTCCTTTGGCAAGACTAACCCGAAAGAATGTGAAATTTGAATGGGATGGAGAATGTGAAAGGAGTTTTCAGGAACTCAAAAGGAAATTGACTACATTTCCAGTTTTAGCCTTACCTTCTGGATCCGATGGTTTTACGATCTACAGTGATGCTTCTCATAAGGGACTAGGATGTGTTTTGATGCAGCATGGCAAGGTTATAGCCTATGCATCCAGACAGTTGAAACCTCATGAGCTGAATTACCCAACCCATGATCTGGAATTAGCGGCTATAGTGTTTGCTCTAAAGATATGGAGACACTATTTGTATGGGGAAAGGTTTGAGATTTACATAGATCATAAAAGTTTGAAGTATTTGTTTTCACAGAAGGAATTAAACATGAGGCAAAGGAGATGGATGGAGTTGTTGAAGGATTATGATTGTGAAATAAAGTACCATCCAGGAAAGGCAAACAAAGTAGCGGATGCTCTCAGTCGCAAATCAGCTATGGAAATAGCTAGCCTAAGGGTAGTTGAATGGAGTTTGTTAAAATCAGACAAACTCGAATTTAAATTCGAGGTAAATTGCTTGACTGGTATGTTGAGTGCATTGAGGATTGAACCCGAGATTATCGAAGGGTTAAAATTTTACAAAAAGATGATCCGTAAATGTTGGAGATAAAGAATGCTGTGTCTTTAGGAAAAGACCTGAATTCCAAATTTCGAAGATGGTGTAGTAAGATGCCAAGGGCGACTCTATGTACCCAATAATGAAGAATTAAAGAGGGAAATTTTATCAGAGGCACATAAAAGCAGCTATAGTATTCACCACGGGAGTACAAAGATGTATAGAAACTTACATCCACAAGCTTTGGTGGAATGGTATGAAAGCAGATGTGGCCAAGTATGTGTCCCAAAGTGTTTAACTTGTCGCAAGTGAAGGCGGAACATCGTAAACCCGGACTTCTACGACCTCCTGGATATACCGAATGGAAATGGGAACATATAACCATGGATTTTGTACAAGGGCTACCGAGAACATCAAGTGGTTATGATTCCATATGGGTAATAGTAGATCGTCTGACGAAGTCTGCTCATTTCTTAGCAGTTCGTGCTTATTATTCGATGGATAAGTATGCAGAGGTATATGTAAGACAAGTTATACGTTTACATGGAATCCCGGTGACCATTACATCCGATAGAGATCCGAGGTTTACTTCAAATTTTGGAAGAGTCTTCGTGGATGCCTTGGGGACTAAGCTTCAATTTAGTACGCATTTCACCCTCGACGGATGGACGGACGAAAGAATAATTCAGATATTGGAAGATATGTTGAGGGCTTGTGTAATGGATTTCAAAGGAAATTGGGATGAAAGACTACATCTGGTGGAATTTGCCTATAACAACAGTTACCAGAAAAGTATAGGTATGGCTCCATATGAAGCATTGTATGGTAGGAGATGTAGGACTCCTGTTTGTTGGGATGAAACAGGGGAAAGGAAATTAACCGGACCTGAGTTAGTACAGATCACAACTGAAGTGGTGAGTATCATTAAGAAAAGGCTCAAGACAGCTCAAGATAGGCAAAAGGACTATGCAGATAAGCGAAGGAGACCCCTAAAATTTGAGATAGGAGACCATGTATTTCTTAAGGTATCCCCTGTAAGAGGAGTATCTAGATTTGGTATAAAGGGTAAGTTAAGCCCTAGGTATGTGGGACCTTTTGAGATACTTGAAAGAATAGGAGATGTGGCTTACCGGTTAGCATTGCCACCAAAATTGGGAAATTTACATGATGTATTCCATGTATCCATGTTGAAGAAGTATCAACCAGATCCCAGCCATATTTTGGATTATGAGACTATTGAGGTAAATGAGAAGGTGAGATATGTCGAAAAGCTTGTGCGAATACTGGATCAAAAGGAACGAATCCTTAGGACTAAAAGGATTCCATTAATCAAAGTGTTGTGGCAACATCATGGTATGGAAGAGGCTACTTGGGAAAGCAAAGATGAGATGAGACAAAAGTATCCTCAGTTGTCTGAGAAGATGTAAATTATATTTAAATTTCGGGGACGAAATTCCTTAAGGTGGGGAGAGTTGTGGCATCCTTAATTTTATTCTGGCAACTTATCAAGATGGGAAGTAGTGATTAATTTAATTATGGAATTCTAGCTATTTGTCTTTTTAGTTGTAATTAAATTATTTTGGTGGACATAGTGGCTATGAGGTTTAAATTGATTAGAGTGTGGAATTGAGTGAATTCATGTGCATCTATATGACTTACGGCCAAAGAATTCCTTAGTGGACCAAAGTTTAATTTAATTAGGCATGTTGGGCTTGGTAATTAAATGGAATTGGACCCAATTAGGCCTAAGAAATTGCAACCTTCGGCCATGGAGGGGGAGGCGCACGGCAAGGAGGTGAGGTGGCAATTTACATTGCCATGTGTCCTCTTGCATGGACACCTAGACTTAGGCCACATGATTACTCATTTGAAGAGAGGAAAACCATGTGTTGCCGTCCCTAAGCCCCTTTGCTCGACTGAAGAGAGAGAGAGAGAGAGAGAGAGAGAGAGAAGGAAGGAAGCTTGGGCAAGAAGAAGAGGGAAGAGCCGAGAGTTCTTGAAGCCGTCGGACCGCCGTTTCTTCATCAATCTTGATCAAAACAAAGGCAAGATAAATTTCTAGTCCTCTCATGCTTCTTGTAATGATGTTTAGTTGTAGAAATCACGAATCTCTTGGCTGGAATGTTGAGTTTTTAAGAGGAAATCAAAATCGGAGTAAATCGGGCTCCAAGAACGGTTTTGCACAGTTTGCTTGCATGCGTTGGTAGAGGGTCATAGAGGGGGAATTGAATTTTGATGTCTTCATGGAAGTTGTTTTACACCTCATGATCTGTGACATAGTCGAAAATGAGAGCATTTGAAGGGGGTTTGAGGGGTGAAAACCAATTCCTTAGGAACCGGAGCATTCTCGGAGTCGCTAGTAGACCTCTCAGTCTTGATGCTAGTGGTTTGTATAGTTCTGTGGGGAATTCTGATTCGAACTCTCTTATGATTTGTTGAGGACATTCTGGGCTATAACATACTAAAAATTGAGCTCATTTCGTTGAGTGTAGCTTGGTGAAATGCTTGAGTTTTCTGGTCGTTGTATTCTGGGAATTGCTGGATTGAACACAGAAACTTGCGTGACTATTTTGGTGATGTTTTCATGATTTTCTTAACTCTATTTCTTCATGAAAGTTGTGCATTACTTAATGGTCTATAACATATCCAAAAAAATCAGAACAAAATAAGGTGGATAGATAGCTCAATTGAGGTCGCTTTGCTGTGATGTTCTGCTGGGCGTTGATGAACAGTATACCGAGGATAAGTGTGTATTGTGGAAACTTATGGAGCATGAATTTGGTGATGTTTTCTTCATGGATTGTGTTCATTAGACTCTTGGCTGCAACATAGTTAAAAATGGTAATTTTTGAGTCACATTAAGGCATTAAATTTCTAGACATATGAATACTGTGTATGCTGGAAATTGAGAATGTCAAAACTGATTTTGTACAATTCATATCTTCCTATGTGTGAATTATTTGGGGATGATTCCTTGATGAAAGATGTGTTACTAAGTGTGTATAATGCTATGGTTAAATGGTAGTAGATGATATGGCCAATTAAATGGTGAAAATATGGATTCTTTGAAGGCTGTGTATGCTGTTTTGTAAGGATATGGCGGTGATGACATGGCCGTGTGTCATTTTCTTTAGTATTTACCATTGGAGTGTACATATTGCATGAGGAATATTCCATGGGGCCAAAATTGTTATGCATACATGAATTCCATACTTTATCAAGGATATATGTGGTTTAAATGAGTTGTCTTTTCCATGAATGCATGCTGAATTATGGAGTATGGATATGATAAAAGAGCATGTGGAGTACAAATTCAAGTCATGTGAGTGAACATACATGGCATCACTTGCTATTTTAGCTCATGAATAGCATGGAACATGTGATTAGTCATGTGCATGGAAAAGATAGTTGCATGACATGTAGTGATCATTCCTCGGGAGTTTCGGGGTGCCCGGCTAGGGAGTGAAAATGCCGGATGCCCAAAAGTAGCCTATGTGCGTAAATCTGATGGCCTCGGAGTAGAGATGCTCGGAGCGGTGGGGGTGCCGGAAGCACGGAGTGTGTGTGCCGTGGTTGCCTCGTGATGCCGCTTGGGGTGCGAGATGCCCGGCCGGGAGTGTAAATGCCGGAAGCACGGAGTTTGTGTGTGCCGTGATGCCTCACGATGCCGCTTGGGTGTGAGATGCCCGGAATGTGGGGGCCGGAAGCCGGTTGGTTCTTACCGGGATTTGTATGTGAATTTGCAAGAATTTGATATGAATGCATGAGCATTGTGAATTGGTGATATTGTGAAAACTGGACATGACATTACTAATATGCATGAGCATGAGCCGAGCTGGTCATGTGAGTCTTGTACATGAGTTGTGACATTGACATGTTCATACCTACAAATTATGCTAATGTGCGATGTGCATGGGTAATGAACTAGGTGAACATCATAAATGTTTTACATTCTGAGTACACAAGTTTGATAAGTATATGCTTTGCTTGAGTGCTGGATTTTGAAAGCATGATGTGTCTATGACTTGGTAATTTAAATGCTTGCCTATGTTGTTTATGTGTTGTTGTGATTATGCTTGATTGTGAGGTATGGATAGTCTAGAGATTATATCTTTGCTGAGTGGTTGTACTCACCCCTTTGGGGACTAACATTTTCAGCTTGGACGATGTCGGTTCCTCCACTTGCACCGGGTAGATTCTATGGGATTCCGTCTGACCTCGAGGTGCGGGTGGTACAGTTTCCCAATCCGGCGATCCCCGGACGCACATACTTCCGAGTCTCTGTCCTGGTGCGGTTCGAGGTGGGCCTGAGTAGCGGCCCGGTCTTCCAAGAGTACGTCTCCATCTTTCCCTATGAGGACGGGGAGATAGGCAGCATGCTACCTCCGCCACCTAGCCCTCCTGGTTGGCGGTAGACACGATATATAGCTAGGGAGGTTGGTGGGATTTTTGAGCCAGGCCGGAGCTGACAGAATGGATGGTTTTTGGGTTAGCCGCGTGTATAGGCTATTTTTGTTTATCTTGATAAAGGGTAGTGGTTAGAGCTCCTTTTGATGTTATTATCTTGATGTACTCTACCCCTAAAAGATAAAAGAATCGTCCATTCAGTAGTAAATAATATCAGAGCCGGTTTCTTGGTATATTATTGTGTTTAGTATGTGTGCATTGCCCCTCATATGTTGTGTGAGAGAGTTTTAAATTTTGCTTCCGCTATATGTGATGCGCAGGGACCGTTGAATACTTAAGTTAAAAAAAAAATAAAAAAAAATTTTGAGAGCTTAAAAGACACGGCTCTCTTAGTAGGTAAAGTGATGGTTAGCATAACTGTAATCACCTCAAGGGTGTCTGGGGTGTTACAGCTCACTAGGGATTAGTGTATGAAATAGGCTTGCCTTTCGTCATTCCAAAGTATCTCATTTGACACATTCAATTAATTCACATAATTCATCAAGGAAAACATGCAAGATTTATAACACATTTCAACCATTGAATTCGCAGCTTAATGAGGCAATTTATTCATCATAAAATGCTTACAATTCAAAACATGACATAGCAAATTCAATCATGGGTAATACTTTTTGACTGCATCAAAATTCACTGGAACGGAAAATTCCCGACCATCCATTTCTGCCAAGATCAAAGCACCACCAGGGAGCACCTTCTTTACCACATACGGGCCACTATAATTTGGGGCAAACTTGTCACCAGGATCCGGAAAATTGGCAACAGCTTCCTCGGACAAGATCATTTACCTCAAAATGCCTCGGCCGTACCTTGCGATTAAAGGATTTAGCCACTCTCTGATATGTCGACCATGGCAAAGAGCCTTCAACCTTTTCTCATCGATCAAGTTCAGCTGCTCAAGTCTTTGTTGCACCCATTCAGCCTCAGATAACTCTACTTGGGATAAAACTCGCAGAGAAGGAATCACAACTTCCACAGGTAAAACTGCCTCCATGCCATATACCAGAGCAAAAGGGGTTGCCCCAGTAGAAGTACGGATTGATGTCCGGTACGCCATTAGCGCAAAAGGTAACCTATCATGCCAATCTCTATAATTCTCAGCTATCTTAGCCAAGATCCTCTTAATGTTCTTATTAGCTGCCTCCACTGCCCCGTTCATCTGAGGGCGGTAAGGGGATGAATTTAGATGCTTGATCTTGAGCTCTCTAAACAAATCATCGATCAACTTGTTGTTCAAATTTGTCCCGTTGTCAGTGATGATTGTTTCAAGGACACCATAACGAGCGATTATGTCACATTTGATGAACTTCAGAACATTGCGAGCGGTGACACTTACAAATGACATAGCTTCAATCCATTTGGTGAAATAGTCTATCGCCACCAAAATGAATCGATGCCCATTTGAAGCCTTAGGATTTATTGGGACGATCACATCAATACCCCACAATGAGAAAGGCCATGGCTCAGAAAACTGGTGCAGCTCTGTTGGGGGAACATTTATCTTATCACCGTGAATCTGACAACGGTGACAACTTCGAACATACTGAATACAATCTATTTCTAGTGTGAGCCAAAAGTAACCTAATCTCATGATCTTCTTAGCTAATATGTGCCCGTTCATATGAGGGCCACATACTCCTTCGTGCACTTCTTGCATGATTTGAGTGGCCTCACCGCATCAACACACCGCAAAGAGGGACAGAATCATAAGACCTCTTGTACAAATTTTCGCCACTAACGAAGAATTTTGAAGCCATCTTAGTGATGTATTTCCTTTCAGCCGGAGTGCTTCCCTCGGGAAATTCCTGTTTTTTAATGTAATTCATGATATCGTAATACCATGGCTTTCCATCTGGTTCCTCAGTCACAATTATACAATAGGCCGGCCTTGGTAAAACCTCTATTTTCAATGGCTCAACTTCTAATCCATCAGTGACTTGCAACATAGATGACAAAGTCGCGAGTGCATCTGCAAATTGATTATGGCATCTTGGTAAGTATTCAAACGAAACTTCCTTGAATTCCTTTACTAGACCTTCTAGATACTTGTGGTATGGGAGCAACTTGGCGTTTTTGGTTTTCCATTCTCCTACGGTTTGCAGTATGATCAGTGTAGAATCTCCGAACACTTTTAATTTGGCCACATCCATCTCGATTGCAGCTTGAAGCCCGAGAATGCAAGCTTCATACTCAGCCACGTTGTTAGTGCACGGGAATACCAATTTTACAGTTACTGGATGGTGTTGCCCATCTGGGGATATCAAGACTGCCCCGGTACCAGAACCAGACAAATTCACAGCTCCATCAAAGAACATTGTCCACGAGTCTTCGTCTACACTTAGAATCCGATCATCTGGGAAACCGTCCTCAATATTTGAGACTACTAGGTTCTCAGCCAATATATCAGCGATCACTCAACCTTTAACTGACTTCTGTGGCATGAATTGTACATCAAATTCCGAAATCAAAATTTGCCATTTAGCCAATTTACCTACCAAAGCTGGCTGCTCAAGTAAGTATTTGATAGGATTGCTTTCGGTCACAAGGAACGTTTGGTGATGAAGTGTGTACTTGTCGCAGTAGCCCAGGCAATACCCACACCAATGCAGCGCAAGTCTTTTCCACTTCAGAATATTTCAATTCCGACACAATGAACTTTTTACTCAGATAATAAATGGCGCGTTCTTTTTTATCGGCAGGACCTTCCTGAGCCAACATTGCACCCAATGACTCACTATGAATGGTGAGGTAGAGAATCAAGGGATGCCCCGATGATGGCGGGACAAGAACTGGAGGATTGATCAGGTATTGCTTCAACCTGTCGAATGCTTCTCGACACTCATTATCCCAGTTAACCCGCGCATTCTTCTTCAAGAGCTTGAAGAATGGCTTGGCAGTTTTAGAAAGTTGGGAAATGAATCGAGCAATATAATTCAACCTTCCCAAAAGGCTCCAGACTTCTTTCACCATTGACGGAGGTCGCAGCTCACATATGGCCTTAGCTTTAGCTGGGTCGATCTCGATCCCTTTGCTGCTCACAATAAATCCAAGTAATTTACCGGATGTTGCTCCAAACACACACTTAGCGGGATTTAGTCGAAGCTTGAACTCACGGAGTCGTTCAAACAGCTTCTTCAAGGTTTCGACGTGGCTTTTCCCAGGTCGAGTCTTTGCAATCATATCATCAACATAAACCTCGATCTCTTGATGTATCATATCATGAAACAATGCTACCATGGCTCGCTTGTAAATTGCCCCTGCATTCTTGAGTCCGAAAGGCATGACCTTATAATGAAAGGTCCCCCACGGGGTAATAAATGCAGTCTTCTCCTTATCTTCCTCCTTCATCCTTATTTGACTATACCCGGAAAACCCATCCATAAATGAGAATAGTTCAAATCCGGTAGTACTATCCACAAGGACATCTATATGAGGCAACGGGAAATCATCTTTGGGGCTAGTCTTGTTCAAATCTCGATAATCGACACAAACTCGAACTCGACCATCCTTCTTCATCACTGGCACGATGTTAGCTACCCAATCAGGGTATTGTGAGACTTCAATGAATCCCACTTTCAGAAGTTTCATCACCTCTTCCTCTATCTTCTTGGAAAGTTCGGGTTTAGTTCTTCGTAACCTCTCGCTTCTTAGGTGGGACGTCGGGATTAGTAGGCAAACAGTGCTCCACAATTGACGGGTCTAAACCCAGCATATCAGCATAGGTCCATGCAAAGATGTCTTGATATTCTTTTAGCAACTGAATTAGGCGTTCGGCCTCATCTCTTGGGAGGTTTGCTCCAATTCTCACCTCCTTAGCTTCTTCAGCATCACCTAAATTAATAGTGACGGTATGTTCGGTTGTAAGAGACTTGGCCTTTTCATGCTGCTCCCAGCTACGTTGTACCTCGATGAAATCCTCGATCGAGCCTTCGAGATCCTCATTATCAACACTTCTTGAACCAGATTGGACCATTCCTTCATCTTTGCATGTTATATGATTACCCCCGAAACAGAAGTAGGTGAATCAAAAAGACAAACAGGGTAAAGCATATTGTCTATCTTTTCGAAAGATTTTGAAAAGCATTTGAAAAAAGATTTTTGAATCATTTTGACACAAGAAAGCATGATGAAGCCCAGGCCTTAGAATTCTCCTTGGATTTGTCATTTGTTTTATCGGTTGGATATCATCACCGGGCTAGTTTGGTATACCCCATCATGTCCTCAAAACAAAACTTGTAATTTTCTTGATATCCATCAATCGAATTACATTTATTGGAATATGATGTTCAAGCATTGAAGAATAAATTGAAACCAATATCTAAAAGCAATAGAAATTCCCACACAGGGGAAGGTGCAACTAAACATGCCCCTCATTAAATAAGGAAAGCAAACTGCTTAGGACCATGAATTGTGTTCTTGAATTCTTCACCCTCCTTAGTCTTATGATGTGAACCCTCCGGGTCAGATATTTCTCCCTTTGGACTAGTCCTTTCATGGTGCCATCGAATTCAGCTGTCTTAGGAAAATGAGACGGTTCAAAAAGTCTTCTTGGCTCTCTTTTCTTGGAGTCGCAATTTCTCATTGAAGATAAATCGCAGCACTTTTGCTCGGCAAGATAAGCTCTTTTTGATCGGGCATTTTAGATCTCAATCGTGAATGGATGGGTGAGCAGGATCACTCCATAATCACCTAATGGAAAAGAACGGGAACATATAAGTATGAGGTGTAAATAGAAAGTCAGTCCATGACAATGATCTATCAACTTTTTTTCATCATTTTTTTTCATGAAAAGTTCTTACAGGAAGGGAATTTCTAAAGAGAGCTAGAAAAATAAACACCCTAACAAGATCAAATTTCCTATGCACGAATTGAAAACAAATTTTCCAAAGTTTTTTTTTTTTTTATTTTCCAAAATGATTCATTGTATGGCAATTTCCTCATTTCATTTTTGATTGACAAAGGAATTAGATCAAATGAGTATCCTAAATTGTCATGGACCGACCAAAAGCACAAAAAAAATAAATTGTAAGGTATAGGGATAGAAGACTTACTTCACCAAGAAAAACCAATGGCAATCACATAGACATGTGCATGATAAGTGGTTCGATTTCTACTCTAGAAGGCTTAACAAAGTGGAGCCACAAGGATGATCGGACTAGCCACGGGCGTGTGGACTAAGTCGGGTCCTCATGACTCCGGCTTGGTCAAAAAGCCGACCCGGGTCGCGGGCATGCAGACCGAGGTGGGTACTCTTGACACCATGAATGAAATTTCGGGATTGAGATGGGCGACTCGTACCACGAGCTTGCGGTCGGAGTAGTATCCATCTTAATACCATCCTAGATGATCCTATGCGGCCCAGGTCCGGCGGCAGGTTGTGTGTGTGCAATAGTGTAGTGCTAAATGCAAAGTATGCACAACAATTTATAACAAACAACACTTCATACATAAAAATAAACCATTCATTCCTACACCTCCCTGTAAAACAAAGGTCAGCAAACACTTCCCCTTATACCTCCCAATCTGCAAAAACATTTAACACCTTAAATGTTAGAGACGTACCTGGGATCCTCGCTGCCAAACAAAAACATTTTTCTAAAGAAAAGAAAAATTGGCCTAAGTCCACTAAGAGTTTTAACTCAAGTCCCCAGCGGAGTCGCCAAGCTATCACGACCTAATTTTTCAGTGCACCACCTAAAACTAGGTTAATGGATTACTAAGTCTCTAACTTAGCTCGGGCTCTCCCAGGCCCATACCAATTCGTGGCTTATGTTCAAATATTTAACATGCATATGATTTTTATTTAGGAGTCGCCACTAATCATTTTTTGGTAGGTTGATTAGACACCTAAGTAAAATAACGGGAGAATTATTTTACCCCTACGAACCAGAGACTAAGGGTACGGGGACTTCATTACATTAGACTACCCTAATGCCATTTCGGTACCATTTTAAAAAAATGTTTTGCAGGCAGCTTGAATTGATTTTAATTCACTTTCCTAACATGTGAGGTGATCATGCGGGTGCACAGACCACCAATTTAACACCCAAGAAAAACAGTAAATAAATTGCAAAACTTACCTCAAAGCAGCAAAAGCATCTGCAATGTTAAATTAAAATCCACATCGTCAATCCTAGACATGGTTTCTAATTAATACACAATTTTCTGATTTTTGTTTTCACTTTATTTAATGGAATTTAATCTAAATGCAATGCATGCTAACAACCTAATATGACATGGCAAAATGATCTAATTAAATGACATGAACAAAGTAGGTCCTAAAGAAATGCAGTAATTTAAATAGCAACCTAAATGTCTTAATATGCAAATTTTAATTAAATGGCCCTAAAATGCAAATTACTTAACATGCACCTATTTTTGAATTTTTTTATTTGGAATTTTGAACTAATAAAAAGTCCTAATTGAACTACCCTAAATGAATAATTTCCTAATTCATGTTTGGGATTAATTTGAATTAACCCTATTATGACTTAGAAAACCATTTCTTTATTTAGTAAGAAAAAGGTGCCAAGTTTCCTAAGAATGAAATTATCTAAATCTAATCCTAACCTATTTAAAAAAAGATTTCTAAAAATATGATCCTAAAGATGTGATTATAAAAAAAAAAAAAAAAAAAAAAAAAACTAATTTACTAGCCTAAATGTTTTCTTTACTAAATCTATATTCCTAATTCTATATGCTCATGCAAGATTTTTGATTTTTGATTTTTGATTTTTGATTTTTATGATTTTTATTTTTCTAAAAATTGCAATTTATCCTAAAAAGGTGAAGGTAATCTATCCTAAGATATTCGAATGAAATTCCTAACTAAATTAAAATTCTATCCTATTTAAACTAGGAATTAGGTCATCCTAATTTAAATTAAGACATTATTTTAATTTAGTAATTTCTAGCCTAAGATGCAATCTATCTAAAACAATGATCTAAGCTTAAAATCAAACATGCAATTCTATCTAAAATTCATGATGATTTTTGTTTGCTTTTCTTTTTTTTTAATTAAAATTTAACATGCAATTGAACTAGCATCCTAAATGAATCTTGTTTTTTTTTTTTCTTTTTTTTTTTTATGATCTAAATAAAATCCCTAATCTAAATATGGAAGACAAACCTAATCACAATTCAACATTTTTTGAGTTTTTTCACTTTTTTGTGTTTTGAAATTAACAATTCCTAAACATGCAACCTAAACCAGTTAATTTGATTTTTTGATTTTTTTATTTAAAAAATGAAATTTCTATCCTAATCATGCAAGCCCTAAAAAGCTACATTTTTTATTTTTGATTTTTTTAAAAGAAAATTAGTTAAACAACCCTAGCAAATCAAGCAAAATTGATTCCCCACATTGACGAACCGTATCTCGCGCATGAGATCGGGTTGGCCAATTTCGCGAAAAATCACAAATCGGATCTCGGGCTGGAGATCGGATTGGCAATTTTTTTAAGTAATTGCGAGTCGGATTTCGGGCTCGAAAATCAAACTGACAATTACGAATTTCAATGCAATTTCATATAAGGCAATCTCAATTTTACATTAAGGGATAATTAAACTACAAAAGAACAAATAAAGTAAAAACAATAAAATAACAAAATAATAGGATAAGGCAAATAAATAAATAACTACCTAAAAAGATTTTTCTTCCTTTTTTTTTTTTTTTTTTTTTTTTTTTGCTTCTTCACCCATGACTTCGGTGGGGCTGTCGTCCGTGAGGGGGAAAGAGATCCCCGCGAGGGTTCCGCGACGAGGCAAGGCGCGTCGACGGCCGGCAACCCAACAACAGGGGACGCGGTAGCAAGGGCGTGGCGAAGCAGTTCTATGGGGCGTCGGGCCTCAAGGATCGGTCCTGGGTCACGGGCGGAGGAGCAAGCCGGGGCATTGGAGCTCTGGTGCTGCAAATCGGCTCCCGGACGAGGCGGCTACTTGGGGGAATTAGGTCGGCGCAAGCTTCGAGTTGTGGCTCGGATCTGCAGGAAGAGAGGCTCCACGGGCGTCTGGGTCGCGGATCTGCAGGCCGAGCGGCTTCGTGGCTTGGGGGGCACAAATTGCAATCGGATTAGGGCAGAACAGGAGCGGTCGTCGCGGACAAACTAGGCCGACAGCTGCTCGTGTCGCTGGGGCTCGAACTGCTGTGGCGTCGCGGGTAGATCTCGGGCGCGGGCGTCGAGGAGTAGACGGAGCGGCGAGGTCGGCAGCACAGCGGTAGCGGAGGCGCGGTGGAGGCCGCAACTGGTACGACAAGGGACGAGCAGGGGGGTTCGGTGACCGGCTCGGGTTGCTTCTTTGCGGCGGCCGGCGCGAGGACGGGAGGTGGAAGCGCGGCGGAGGTCCGGCTGCGAGCGCCGGCAAGGGAGAGGCGAAGACCCCTCGAGCGAGGAAGATGAACCGGCCTTCTCTCTCTCTCTCTCTCTCTCTCTCTCTCTCTCTCTCTCTCACGTCACTTTCACTTTTTACTCTGTCTTTGACTTTTTGACGCCCTTTTTTTCAACCGAGAGACCCCCCCATTTATAGGACGAAACCGAGTTGTTACTAGTGAAGATTTGCGTATTTCAACCCCATCCCTAAGGATCATTCTTCAAAAATGAAATATACGCTCCGGAGTCGACCCAATTGCTAAGGATTATCCTTCGAAAAGGATAAATACGCTCAAACAGAACATAGCCCCAAATTCTCTACGATCAATTTTGATATGGCTTCATTATCCAAAATCTTTCGAAATCTCATCTACAAAAATATTCTATCCTATCCCTTATCCCTTTTATTTTCATTTCTCATTTTCATCTTTTCAAAATCTTAAGGATAAATTGAAAAAATGAAATGCCTTATAAAAATAATCAAAATTTTAGGTGTCAACACCGACGATAAGGGGAGACAACGACAGATGGGTGATTGGCTAGTAATGATAATGAACAATGAAAATATTTTTATTTATCATTTTTATTCCATAAATAAAAAGTAAAAAAATATTTTTAATTTTTGTTTCAAACTTATTTCTAAATTAAAAAATTATTTGAAAAATAAAAAATAAAATAATTTTTCAAAAGAATTTCTGTTTTAAAAATAAACTTGAAATAGAAAAATTATTTTGAAGTAAAAATAAAATGATTATCATATGTATTCTTTAAAAATCGAATATTTCATGCATATTTTACAAGGAATAGAATAAAAACCATACTTAACTCTAATGAATGATGTAAAATTTGAAGTGACAGCTTTTTCTTAATTTTTTCTTTTTGGCTGGCGTTTTGAGTAGGCGGGGGCATAAAAATTTGAAATGGCAGCTTTTTCTCAAAACCTAAAAGATACCGCGTCTGCGTCCCATCATTTGATTGACGAATACGATGGTTTTGTTTTTGGGAGCAGTCTCCTCGCAGCTTCCCTATGCCCATGTGAGTCTGGTCCCGTTGCTTGTTCGATTACGAACTAAGGCCCCGTTTGGTTCAGCATTCCCAAGGGGCTTTCAGCCCCGAAAGCCCCTTGGGAAAAATTTGAAGGCGTTTGGTTCAGCATTTGGAGGATACTTGGCCAAATGCTAGCATTCCAAATGCTTGTGGAATACTGAATGCCCAAAGCAGGTCCCCACCTGCTTTGAGCATTCAGCATTTTCGGAATGCTGAGGGGGGATTTAATGAAATTTTTTCTTCCAATATTACCCTCACTGATAAATGCGTTTTCCTGTTTTGCCCTAAAAATTCACTGTTCATCGTCTTCCTCGGTCTTGAAGCTTCAAGAGT
Source organism: Eucalyptus erythrocorys (assembly GCA_014182555.1). Taxonomy (NCBI): domain Eukaryota; kingdom Viridiplantae; phylum Streptophyta; class Magnoliopsida; order Myrtales; family Myrtaceae; genus Eucalyptus; species Eucalyptus erythrocorys. The sequence continues at coordinate 51,530,507 of CM024602.1, forward strand.
GAAGCTCAGCCGGCGGAGCTCAACCGGCCAGATCCGCCGTCGCCACCCACCGCCGTCGCCACGCACCGCCGTCACGTGGGTCGCGGCCTCAGGCGGCGTCGCCTGGTCGCGCGACACGCGACGGATCGAGCGGTGCTCGCCCGGCGATCCGGCCGCCCACGCACCGCCCGTCGCCACAAACCTGGCTGCCGTCGCGTGGGTCGCGGCCTCGGGCGGCGTCGCTTGGGTTGCGCGACGACCGCGCGCGACCCGTGCGACGCCGCCCGAGGCCGCGACCCATGCGATCGTCGTCCCGTGGGTCGCCCGAGGGCGCGCGACCCACAGACGGTGGTCGCGTGGGTCGCGCGACCCGGCGGCGTCGGGCCGCGACCCACCGCCTCCCCCACCACAGCCACCAGCCGCCTCCCCCACCAGCTCCGGCTACCGTTCCCCTCTGCTTCACCCACCGCCTCCCCCACTACCGTCGCGTGGGTCGCGGCCTCGGGAGACACCGCCCGGGTCACGCGACCCACCACCTCCCCCACCACAGACACCAGCCGCTCCGGCCACCTCCCAGCCACTCCCCCCCTGCTTCGACTCCTCCTCCTTCCTCATTTTTTACTTTTCTTTTCTTTTTTTCCTTTCTCTTTTTCACCTCAAAGCTACTTTGCAAAATGCAAATACCAAAATAAAAGTACCCAAACACCTCAGCATTCACCAAATGCCCATTCTTCTAAAGATACTTGGGGAAATGGCTTTGCATTTCCCCAAAGTTGAACCAAACGGGGCCTAAGACGGCAAGTTTGTTACTAGAAATAGAATAAAAGGCATACCTAACATTGATGGGATGAAGTAAAATTTGAAGTGACAGCTTTTTCTCAATATTTTTTTTTTTTGGGCTGGTGTTTTGACTAGGTGGGGGCATAAAATTTGAAGTAACAGCTTTTTCTCAAAACCTAAAAGGATAATGCTTCCGAGTAATATCGTTTGATCGACGAGTACGATGGTTTTGTTTTTGGGAGCAGTTTCCTCGCAGCTTCCCTATCCCCAAGTGAGTCTGGTCAAAGGTCATGCAGCGCATCAACTGGACAAGGCCTAAAGACCTTGTGCTTTCCCGTTGCTTGTTGAATTACGTACTAAGACGGCAAGTTTGTTGTTAGCTAGATGGAACACAAATTAATATCGTCAAGATCATACGGCTAATTAAGTTCTCTCCCCCATAAAAGGCCGGGCTTAAGCAGGGCAAGATCAGCCAATACAGGCGGGCTCCTTCCCAAGAAGCGAATTACTGTTCACGCCCATCTTGATATGTGCTTCAAGCCTTCATCGGATTAGATCTAATTCGAATGAGCAATTAAATCGAGCGTTAAAGAGAACTCCATGATCACTCAATCTGACTAATTGTCGAACTTGATAAGTCTCATATCAAATCCGATTGACAAATGCACGTAGCTACATGTATTGGGTGCATGTAATGGTTTCCCACAAAACTATAGGGATGGGCCCTATTTCGCATGATTGAAAGGGTCCCACTATGAACAAAAACAAGTATCACGGACAAACGCGAGGTCGGCATGTTAACTTTCCGCTTTCTGGTTCCATAATATTTTCCGCTTTCTTTATGAAGATGTATGACCCGTTACCTTTTTAAATATTCATACGAGAATTGACATCCTTCGGACTTGACTCAATAGGTTAAAGTGTTGGGTCAATCCACGCATTGATTAAAGCGTATCCCAGAAGTTCATTCGCGTCACGTGCCCTCAGATTCAATTTCCTCGGATTGGCGTCGAACCTAAATTCTTCAACACAAGGCCATTAACGAACCGAAGGACCAACAACTTCACCCCCCCCCCCCGGGCCCCCCAAAAAAATCTTGTGATTTAGCACAACTTTTACAAATTTATATCGCGTTCCATGAAGATTTGGCTGTAAGAACGGGTCTTTATAAGGCTTAGAGATGTAATTGAACCTCACATTTAATTAATTTCGTTATTTGGCCTCTAGCCTTATCATCTTAATACTCGGCCTGACCCTTACTTCAATTTTGGCCGGCAAAAATGAGCAACTTATATTCAAATAGATCATTAAATCAGACACTATAGTTATTTATGGCTTGTCCAAAACTATAGTGTGGAAGTTTGATTATGACCGGGGAATGAAAATTTTTAGTTTGCCTATTCTATTGTCCATCTCCCGCCACCCGCAACCCTCAATCTAGGCTCTTTGTTTATTGTAATTGCTATGTCCTTAGGCATATTTTTTTTTTTCCTCGGTTATCTGCCTCTCCTATGATGCTATCAAACTAGGACGACGAATAAAAAAAAATCAAGATCTTCCATCGTTGACGGGCGTTGTCCAAAATGCCTTTCGCATGTCCATCGATTCCTTTGGATTCCCACCGCCTTGTTGACCGTCTCCCCACAGTTCACCGTGGTAGAAAATTATGGTTGCAGGGTTAGGTTTTGGCTCGGTGTAGAAGAAGACAATTTCCCATCTTTCTTCAATTGCGTTCACTTTAACCAATTAAAGGGAATAGATTAAGGGTTAGTCACTTGATGTCGCGAAGGATCCGTTCGCCAGTTAGACAGTGAGAAAGAAATCCCAAGTTCATCACACATCTTTCTTATATAGTTAATGATTTAAGTTGTAGCGGGTCGAAATCATCTTTCCAAATAATGACTTGTACCCATGATAATAAGTAATCATGAAAACATCTTTTCATATCGAGTGGACCGACGTTTGTAGGAGAATGCATCATTGTTATGTGAGGAAGTGCTCTATATATTTAGTTGTGAAAGAAGTTGCTATATTTACAAAAAAAAAAAAAAAAAAAAAAATTGCTATGGTTACTGATTTTGTTTATTTTTATTTATCTTTAAATAATTCAGCATGATGGCTAAAATTATTCGTTGTAATTTTGACCAGTAATTCTTTTTTGTCTTTCTGCCAAAGTAATTGTATTGTACTAAGATCTAACGCAAATTTTCCCTTTATCCTAATTTAAAAAGTGCATCTAAAATAAAATATTTTTCTTTCTAAGATGAGCTTGGCAATTTTTTAATCAATTCTAATAGTCATTTTATTTATTCTTGAACTCTCGAGGACACCATCTAAATCTAGCAGCCTGTCATCCACAAGCTTCTATTACTTCTTTGATTTGCACGATTGTCGTCACAACCTTCGAAATCTCCACCCCACACATTAAAAATCCTGAAACACGTTAAATCTCACCCCAATTACTAACACCACGAGTCGATTCTGGGCCACTTTCTAAGAGTTTAATATTCATACAGCCTTTGCTAAATCCGACGTCGTGGGCGATTCCGTATGCTCCTGAGCGTGACGATGATGTAACTGCAGTTCGTCTTGTCCTCATGAACTTGGAGATGTATGCAAACGTTGTCCTCCTCAAAATTAAAAGGCAACGTCGATCACTTAAAATACTGTGTAAGTTGTGGGGCACTAAATTCAGAGTATGGTACTCTCTTTTTCTGAGCAATTTAAGACAGCAGCTTTTGACTGTTTGCTAATAAACCAAACGCTTCCCCATAAACTATCTTACTACATACTCGGACACTCAGTTCGACGCCATCAACCATCCTACGAACAGCCAAAAGACAGGCAAAGCATTGGTGACGTTGCAACGAGAAGACTAGTGATGTTGAGGTGAATCAGTATCCAGTCTCGAAAGGCTTGTAGGACTTGAGATGAACCACCACCCCAGCGATCGAGCCCACAGCAGCGGCAATATTGATGCTGAGGCAAGCTACATTGAGGATCTGGAGGCATAGCCACCTGGGGCTCCACTTCCAGATCTTCATTTGGGTGATGTACATCTCGATCGGGAAATAAACAGTCAAAGGCCAGAATCCCAGAGCACCGAGCAGTCCGATCACTTCGTTGAAGAACGGGAGCAGCATTGAGATCATGGTGGTTACAATCACAAAAATGGTTCGCCAAATCAATCGAGACACGTGTAGATTGTAGGTTCGGAAACCAGGGACCTGGATCTGGATCTCCCTGGCGATGACTTGGCTGTCTGCAAACCCTCCCATGGCGTGTTTCTCAATGAAGGCGAAGATATGTTGGCAGCAGACTTGGTAAGCAACCACGAGGTGGATCACGATGGTGGCATTTGCTATGTCGATCAGCCAATGAGGTTCGAAGAACCCGAAACCATTAAGGAGGTTCCTCGGCGCCTTGTCCCCAAAGGCGGCATAGCCCATACCGCCGTAGAGCATGTAGAATAGAGTCGTAACGGCCATGCAGACCAACATGGCCTTCTTCATGGTCTTGGACTCCGATGGCGGGCATTTAATCGTGTCCTGTTTTTTCAACGCATCATACTAATCAGTATCCAGTTGCCGTCCCCTGGGCCGAGGGGAGTGCTTGGTGGAATCATGTAAATTTACCTGAATTTTGATGAGGATGATGGAGTGTGAATAGGCAAAAGCTATCTCACCAATAGCCTGGAAGCTCCTCCATATCTTCTGGGTCGAAGTGACAGTGCCAATGCTTATTCCAGTGGGACTTCCTCCAAATTCGCCATTTTCTGGTAGAAGATATTCGAGAAAGACAAGATGTGGGGGCCAATGTCAGGCCTTCTTCTACTCAATCTATCTAATTTAATTTAATCACCACATAACATGTTCATACACAGAATGGATAGCATAAAAACATGCTGCCTACCTGCAACTTTTGCGATGCTGAGGGCAAGTCCGATCGTTGAGTAAGTGAATGACATGACGGCGGCCACGATAGGGAGCCACCACTGCTGGTCGAAGTCATGGATTTGGGACAGAATGATCTCTATGATCCCAAAGGCAATCATGTATGGATTACTACTCATGCGGCAGGGGCTTTTGTCACCCTTCTCGTGGAAGCAGTTTGATCTGCCGATTGCCCTGTTCGATCAAACAAACCAAAATTAACATGAGTAATTGCCCACCCAATTAACAACTTTTGCAATCCCATTATTCCTTTCATTTTCTTTTGTATTTTACTTGACTTCCAAGTATAATCAAATTCACCACTCACATCATGCTTAAAGAGGCTTCAATGGTGAATGCAATGGCAACCACAAAAAAATTCAGGTGCAGAACCAGTCCACATAACATCTCTTTTAGCCCACCTGCCAACATTCGAAAGAAGAGAAGAAAGTTAGAATTTAATTTATACAACAACTGAGAAGGAGCATCTTTAGCCGAAAAGATCTGCTAGGTGGACCGAGATATTATTATTTTTTTATGATCTACTACCAAGATGGGAATAGACGGCTGCCATGTAACTGTAGTTTCGCCTGCCTCCGACGGGGTCGCCAGTGCGGTAGCATTCGGCCAAGAGGGTAGAGGTATAGTAAGCGACAAAGGCGAACGTGAAAATCACTGCCGGTGTGGCGATCCACCCGAGTTGCGCCATGGCCCATGGCAAAGACAGAATTCCCGACCCGATAACAGCTGTGATTATGTGAGCACTGGCCGTCCACAAGGTCCCTGATTTGAACCCAAAACAGGAGAACCAACTGGCAAAGGGAACCCCTCTCTCGCGTATGCGAGTTTTCTCTCTACCCTGTGGTAGCCCCCCTCCTTCCCAAAAACCCTAAATCACTGCAGATCTACAGTGTTTTCGCTGTTTCATCCGTGTTTTTCCTTTTTCCTTGTCTTCTACGATGAAAATCTTACAAAAAATACACGTTCTACGAGTCCATGTAGTTCCTAGGGTTTCGCTGTCTGAAGGTTTTGCTCAGCTCTGCCACTGACCCAAACTTGATCGGCTCGCCCCAGAAGCTTGTTGGCCTCCCTCGATCGTTTGGAGTTGGGATCTACTCGCTGATCAGCTGGATCTAGAGGTGGGTCTTTAGTCTCCTCTCATTGGCTCTCTTTCTCGGGCTTTTGCTTGGATCATCTGGTCTTGTTTGAATCTCTGCGCTTTGCATCGGAATCCATCATTGACAAGTAGTTGTCCATGGCTTTCACACTGTCCTTTGTCTTTGGGTAGTCGGTTTTCTGGATGGTTCAGATTTTGCTGTCATTCTGCACTGGACACCCTCATTGTCTAACCTGGATAACTGAGATTTAGAAATCGGGGGAAGTATGGAGGACAATGATTTGAGAGTCGCTGCACTCTGTAAAAGACTGGGTTACCTGTGGTTCGAGGATGACATTGTCGAAGCTTCTGCTGAAATTACCCCATAGAAACGGGCGGAGTGTCGAAGAATCCTCTACGGCAAATTATTTTCCAGACCAAATGTGAACTTTCCAGCCTTTGTGACCACAATGAAAAAAGCCTGGAGGACTGAGAACGTCACTTGCATTCAAAGAGAACCTGGCTACTTTACTTTCATCTTTCAGTCAGAGGAGGACAAACAACGTATCCAGAAGAACTCACCTTGGTCTTATTCCACTAATTTGATCGTATTGCGACCGTGTGAATCGGAAATCCCGGAACATTGCTACAAGTTTACTAAAGCAGAATTCTAGGTGCACATTGGAGGAATTCCATCGGGATGGAGAACTGGGAAAGTACTTTGTGATCTGGGGCACAAGCTGGGCAAAGTTATAGAAGCTCAATTAGACCCTCTCGGTACAAATCTGTATAAAGGAGGTCAGGTGAGAGTTGAAATTGATCTGACCTTGCCTTTAAAGTCGGGGGCAATCCTAGATATTGGTAGTAAATGGCTCTGGGTCGAGTTTAAGTATGAGAAACTCCCCCACTTTTGCCACTCCTGTGGCCGAATTGGACATCTTGCTGCTGAGTGTCCTGAAATCCCCTATGCCACTTCCCCTTGGGCTACGAATAATATAGGTCCTTAAGGACCTTGGCTGAAAGCTGAGACAAGTGATCACAGTCCTTATTGGGAGACGTTCTATGGTAACATTGAAGCGGAGTTGGTGGTTGAAGAAATGGTACCTGTGCCATCCAACCAACCTAGTGGAATGGAGCTCATTGTCAGGGAACCTCAACCTGAAATGCAGATAGTGGCATGTAGTAAGAAGCGCGCTGAATGCAGTTCAAACCAGGAGGAAAGGCCAGCTGAGGACCCCCTACAGTCGCCATTCGAGACCGCGGCAAACAGGTGGCAAGCCCTGAAGTGCAAAAACCAGTGTTATCCCAAATAGGCAAGTGCAGCAAGAAACCTATGAAAGTGCAGAAACCGAAGAAGCAAAAATGCTCTTTTGACACATCTGAACTACTTCTAGATGAGGCAGACTTCCTGGACACACCAGTGCAACTGATCAAAGATGGCGAAGACTGGGTTTTGGTGGCTAGCCCTAATAAGCCACCAAAAACGCCATGAAAATAGTGAGCTGGAATTGTCAGGGCCTGGGCAACCCCCTGACAATCCAGGAATTACGAGCCATTGTGGCTCTTGAAAGGCCCTGTTTACTTTTTCTAATGGAAACCAAAAATAAAGAAGCTTTGGTGGAGAATGTCTGCAGAAAACTACAATTCCAGCATCTCTTTTTAGTAAATCCAACAGGAATCGCTGGGGGTCTGACCATTATGTGGCAAGAGGAAATCAAATTGAGAGTGCAAGCTAGCTCCAAACAATTTATCGATGTGTCTTGTACTGATCCTGATAGTAGAGTTGATATGCAAATTACCTTAATTCACGCCTCAAGAGACTTTGGAGAAAGGATGGATCTTTGGCAACAGCTGGGGGCTTTAAAACCTCATTCGTCAATTCCCTGGATGTGTATTGGTGACTTTAATGAGATCCTGTATGTCTGGGAGAAACAAGGGAAAAAAGAAGCAGATGTTAGAAGAATGTTAGCCTTCAGAGATATGCTCAACAACCTCACCCTAATGGATGTGGACAGTCATGGCTGCACCTATACATGGTCCAATAATAAGGAAGGGGAGGAATTGGTTAAAAAGAGACTTGATCGACTGCTCTGTACCTTAGAATGGAGAGTCACCTTCCCTGAAGTTGAAGTTTAGGCACTACCAGCTATCGGCTCGGACCACAGCCCCCTCATCCTTAGCCTTTATCCTGGCATGCGACAGAGAAAGAAAAGGTTTAAGTTAGAAGCCTACTGGATAGAACACGCAGAATATCAGGCAGTGCTTCAGCAATTTTGGTCTACAAACTCAAACCAGAGAACTTCCTTCTCCGGAAATTATGGGAAACCTCCCAAATGCTGGCCAAATGGAGCAAGGAAACTTTTGCCAATGCATCTGTGCAAATAAAGTAGCTCAGTAAATCACTTATTGAAATAACCAATCAAAATCCTCAGACTACCAGCAAGGATCAAGTAAAGAAAATTAAACAAAGCATCGAAGTTTTGCGGCGGCAGGAAGAACAGTATTGGGGCATGCGTTCACGCATCAAGTGGCTACAATGGGGTGATAAGAATACCGGATTTTTTCACGCTACAACTATACAGCGAAGATAGAAAAACCGCATTACAATGTTGCAACTTGAAGATCAAAGTTGGTGTCGGGACCCAGTGACTCTGAAGGCTCACATCCAAGATTTCTATAAACAATTATACACAACTGAGGGTCCAAGAAATTACGAACCAATCCTCAACCAATGTCCCTCACCCATAACTGACAACATAAATGGGGAGCTGGTGGCCATACCTTTGATAGAGGAGGTCCAAACTGCTGTTTTTCAACTGGGTGCCTTAAAAGCACCAGGACCTGATGGTTTCAGTGGGATCTTCTATCAGCAATCTTGGGAAATTCTCAAACCAGATTTGCTGCTGCTTGTCCAAAAGTTCTTCCACACAAACACCCTTGACCCTCGTCTGAACCAAAACCATATATCATTGATCCCTAAGGTAAAAAACCCTGAAAATATCAGCCAATACAGACCCATCAGCCTTTGTAATTTCAGCTATAAAATCATTTCCAAAATTCTTGCAAATAGACTGAAAAAATGGCTACCTTCCATTATCGAACCTGAACAGAGCGCTTTTGTCCAAGGAAGACAAATTCAGGACAACATCCTCATTGTCCAGGAGGTTCTACACCAGCTGCGCACCACAAAGACCAAAACAAAGCATCAGGCAATATTAAAACTTGATATGCAGAAGGCCTATGATCGTATTGAATGGGACTTTGTGAGAGACAGCATGCTACATATGGGTTTTTGTACCAAATGGGTGTCCATGATTATGCAGTGCATCTCTACAGTTTCCTACAGTGTGAATTTCAATGGAGAACCCACCTCTTTCTTTCAACCTTCACGCGGCCTCAGACAAGGTGACCCATTATCACCCTATATCTTCATCTTGATGTCCAATGTTTTAACCTGGCTGATACACAAAGCATTAGTTGATGGTAGTATAAAAGGCATTCAATTAAATCAGCATTGCCCTCAACTATCACACCTTCTCTTCGCTGATGATGCAATTTTTTTTATGGATGGAACATTAGTGGAATGTCAGAACTTGTCACTCATTCTTAGCCAATACTGCTATGCTACGGGCCAAGCTGTTAATTTAAACAAGTCAGACATTTATTTCAGTGCTCACTGTCCGAATCTATTGAAGGAAAACATGGCCACTGAGATGAGAGTACATGTGCTGGAAAAAACAGGTAAATAGTTGGGTCTACCTACAGAATGGGGACACTCTAAACGAGAATTATTTGGCTGGATATTAGCCAGAGTGAATTCCAAACTAGAAGGCTGGAAGGAGAAACTACTTACCAAGGCAGGCAAGGAGATCTTAATCAAAAGTGTTGTACAATCCATACCTACCTATGCCATGTCCATCTTCAAGCTCCCAGTTTCCATCTGCACAGCCATAGAAAGAAGAATAGCGTCGTTTTGGTGGCAAAAAGGAGATGAAAAAAAAGGGATGCACTGGAAACGATGGGAAACTTTAAAAACCAGAAATGATAATGGAGGGATGGGTTTCAAAGACTTGCTTACCTTTAACAGGGCTATGCTTGGAAAACAACTCTGGCGACTAGCTAATTCTCCCACAGCACTCTGGAGTCGTGTCCTCAAAGGTATATACTTTCCTCATGGTGATGTATGGACAGCATCTAAGGGGCGCAGATCATCTTGGGGGTGGCAGGGTCTCATGATTGGCAGAGAAACGATAGCAAACAGCATCAAATGGTTAGTGGGGAATGGTGAATCAATACGCATTCGAGAAGATAGGTGGTTAAAACAGGGGATCATAGGTGGGCAAGCATCTCCAACATAACCTATTTGGGTCTCTGAACTAATTAACACAGAAACATGGGAATGGAAGCAGCAGATAATACAGCAGCTTTATGAGGCACACATTGCAAATGAAATCTTAGCTATTCCACTGAGCCAACAACCACAACCAGACTATCTTACATGGACAGGTAACAAAACGGGGCAATATTCCGTCAAAAGTGGCTACAATAGAGCTATCCAACATGCACAAAACACAAACACACAGCAGCCCTCCAGTTCGTACACACCACCACGCACCTTGTGGCATAAGATCTGGAGCCTCGACGCTCTACCCAAAATCCATACCTTCCTGTGGAGTCTATGCCAAAATGCTCTCCCCACCCGTGAAAACCTGCATAAAAGGAAAATTATTCAAGACCCATCCTGCCCTTTTTGCCATAATCGTGTCGAAACCACCGAACATTTATTTTTCCTTTGTAGATGGACAAGCACAGTATGGCAAGACATGAAATTTGTAGAAATTCGGCCCACCAAGTACCTCAAACGTGCTGATCAGTGGGTCGCTGATGCTTTCACAGGTTCTAACCGGCTTCCTCCTCGAGAATACACGGCTTTGGTCTTATGGAACATCTGGAAGGCGCGAAACCACTGGATCTTCCGTGGAAAACACCCAAATCCAGCAGATCTGCTCATTTCCGCATAGGATCAGCACGATTTCTTCAGTCGTAGAGGGGGGAAAAACCGTGCAAAACAGAAAGAAAAGAACACACCTGTCCTCTGGAACCCCCCGAAGAAGCAGAACTTGAAGATTAACGTCGACGCGGCTTGGAGTTCTGGCGATCTTCTGGGTTCGGTGGTCGGGCTTGTCCGCGATTCTTCAGGTAAAGTGATCAAGGGTTTTGTTTCCTCAGTTAGGGCTTCTACCCCCCACGAAGCTGAAGCTGAAGCTATTTATACCGGAGTGCTTTACACTCGAGATCTGGAAGCCTCTCACGTGCATCACTTGAGAAGCAAGGACTTCGGCTGGACAATCGAAAGTGATTGCTTACCGGTTGTGGAGATGATCCCGGGCCGGGCCGACGCCTCTTGGAATTTAACCATCCAGTGCGAAATGCAAGAACCTGTTGGCCCAATATCCCAACATAACACTCCGATCGCCCACGAGACACCAACGCTGCCGCCGACCGGGTTGCAAGACACCATCGGAAAAATCAGTTGCCTCTCAATTGGTGGATTCATCCCCCGCTTCCTTTATGGTATATTTTGTGTTCTGATCTATCGGGGAACTCTACTTGTAAATACCCCCTTTAATATATAATATCAAGTATTTTTTTCGACCAAAAAACTCTCGCATCAGCTGCAGAAAAACTAACCTCTCTTCTCGAGTCGGATATCATGACCCGACGGGACCAGAACCACCAGAAACCCATACTGAAACGGCTGTTCGGGTTTTTTTTTTTGGTAAAAAAAAGAAAAAAAAAACGCTGTTCGTGGTTTGCCCCCGTTTTTCCACCAAAACAACATATGACTCAATTATTAAACAGAAGAAGGCAAAACGCAGAATTCAATGCAGCATGGCGAAAAAAATATGCCTAAAGCTTTAAGCCCATTAAAAAGAAAAAAAAGGGTAACGCGGAAGGAGATTTGGTAAAACTCCGCATTTTTTCCTTTGCGGAGATGAAGCCGAAAAACTCACTTGAAACTCCCGAAGCCAAACCGGGACCAAGCCAGGTCGAATAAACCAGAAACCAGCAAACAGTAGTAGAAGAAGAAGAATGCTAGGGCTCACTCGTGCTCGCTTCCGTACTCCATTTCTACGAACTCCACAGCCTCCTCCTCTTGCAATCATCCCCCATGATCTCACATTTCCATCTTCCTCTTTCAAGACCCCAATCTCAATCCACGAACAACCCTCGCAGGTTCGTGGTTTTCGCCGACGAGGACAACAGCGACCGCGACGTTCGGAGTCGAGAATTGGAGAGCGCCCAACGGCGAGGGAACGGTTCCCATGGAGGAGGAGAGGTGTGTGGGCGGTAGCAGCACCGACGAGGACATGCTAATAACAACTGACTGTGTTTTTTTTCTTTTAACTATTACCAGACAGAGAGGCCTGATCCAAAAGGGGCCCGCAATTTTCTTTCTGCGAGACTTTTTTTTTTTTTTTTTTTGGTAAAGGTAAGTAATTCGTTCTGCGAGACTTTTGGATTTTATCCGCGGAGAGAAACGCAAAAGATGAATGTAATGCGTGTAATAACTTCACAACAAAGTAAGGCGGGTGTTCAAAACCCAAAAGTGGCCTTCCGCATCCGTATTTCGTGCCGCCACACAATCGCGAGAACGCCAATTCATATAGAACAAAGTTCGGTCATAAAAGATGATAACGGTAAAAAAACAAAACAGTTTTCAAGTGCTCGTGTCTTGCTCACCAGTTCGCGGGTGACGGCCATCGTCGTCTCGAGGCAGATCAGTCGAAACCTCAAAAGAAACTCTGTTCTCTCGCATTTTCCTGTCACCGAAGATTAAATGAACCCAAATTTAGTGAGTAGATCGGAAATATCGTTATGATGGTTGGGTGTGGGAAGCTGTGAAACAACATTGATTATAAAAGCCAGAGGCACAAATACGCAGAGTACCGAGAGATATGATATCGCAATGATGGTTTAGTTTGGAAGACAAGAAGGCGGAGATCGATGCTGTTTATATAGCCGAAAGAGACTAGACCGGTTGTTTGGGCTGGTGGTTGATGGTTGGTGGGGGGCAGCTCTTCCTTCTCTCTTGTAATTTAATTTGCTTTGCTTTTTGCAAGTAATTTTTTTGTCTTTTGGTATCAAATAAACTCGTGACCGCTAGATGCTTTCGTGTACAATCTCCTTTCGAATTCTTGGAGACATGTATAGCTAACTACCCATGTGAGTGCGAATTGGTAATTAATGTGGATATACTTTGCAGCGACTATACTAACCCCCAAACATACTAAGTTGTTGTTTCACTGTGGATTATACATACGACTTACTTTCCAGTATCAAGATAGGACATCAAACAGTAAAAAGAAAAAGAAGAAAAGTAACAATAACAAATTACAATGTGATGTAGGGGTAGAAGTAGAATGAATATGAATCAAAGTTTAGTTCTCGACATGGAACGGGATGAAAATGCTATTCAAATGTGATATAAATTTACCGAGGGAAGCCCGAATCGGACCTTGAACTAAACATGATTCGACGTGATATATCATGAAATTACCTATGTTTTGGTATTTAATTTACTCTAGCATTATTTGTCTCCCCATGTGGTTTCTTTCTTTTCTTCGTACTTAAGGAGGCCTCATCTTATTGGGATTTGGGGGAACTACTGGACAACTCTCGGACGCACTCTCAGCAAAAACATTTGAAACTGTCCAACTATGAAAACCACAAGCTACAAGAATTTTCTCCTGCCAATAAAATATAACGAACGGCCAAAACTTGGTGTCTTAACTTGCTTAGAAAATGAGAGTACCAGACCTTCTGAGTTTAGCGCTTTTCTAAAGGTTATTTTCCCTTGAATAACCACAGGGTAGCCGACATAATAAGTTGGGCAATCCAACTTCAAAACTGGAAATATATATCATGCTAATAGCTCAAAACAGAAATTCAAAAGTCCTAAAACTTATCATAAAAATACAATTGAGTCTTGAAATTTTAAAACTGTATAATTAAGTTATAAAACTTGTCAAATTTGTCCAAATAAATCATTCCGTTGATTGTACTTTTTAAAAATTTTAAACTCCATTACAATTTCATGAAAATTTTTAGGACTTTCAATATATTTATCCTTATATATAATAACGGAGGGGGAGTTAAATAGAATACTTCGCACATTTGTGCTTCCCTTTGGAAAAATTAGGGTTTCAGACCGCGGACCCAAGTCATGGGTCTGGAGAGACATCCATCTTATTTCAACAGCCAGCAGAAAAGCAAAAAGCAGGGAAAAAAATAAAGCTCTCCGTTGGAATTTAATTATCTATATATTATCATTCTCGAATATCTTCAAAGAGAACCCACACAGCTAAAGTGTGTGAAAGCTTGACCCCTTTGCTTCTTCTGATCTATTTATTTATTGGTTTTCTCGCAGAATTTCTGCAAGTGAAATGCGAACGGAATCAACGGCTAGCCGATAGAGCTGATCTTTTTCGAAAGCTTCTCCTACGACAAGGGATCTGACGTGATGCGTCGCCTAGGATTCCATCCCGATCGCAGATGGTAGTGTTGCTGAAGAGAGGGTAGGCATCTACTTTACGCAGCCCCACCATCACGTTCCAAGCGAACGCGTCCAGGAAGGGAGCATGTGATCCCGTTCGGGGCAGTGATGTTAAAGAGAGAATAACATGTACGTTGAGGATGGTGCCGCTAGAAAATTACCATCTGCCACAGTCAAAGCATTTATTGACAATCGGGGAGATCCATCAGCATTTCCCGTTGTACGCTTGCTTGGTTATGAACATGATCTTATCCCCGGATATACAATGCAGGGCTCCCACGAAATGACATGGTTATGCGTCGGCCCTTGATGTTGGCAAAAATGATCGACCCCATTATAGTGGAGCCTTCGCAATATGGGGGCAAAAGATAAGCAGAAAATAGTCAATCACCTCCATCTAAACATAGGGAGCAAGTCTTAAAATTTTATTTGAAATAGAACCACTTCAAAAGGGAGTGTATGGTTTCGTTGTCATGAAATCATATCCTTATTTATTTCTCTAGTAATCACAATGATTTAATTGCAAGATTCAATATTTTCCACATTAATTTTATAATATGTTTGATTACAAGATGCATTGAAATTTAGTTCATATCCTTATTTATTTCTCTAGTAATTTTGTAATGATCTAATTGCAAGATTCGATATTTTCCGCATTAATTTTACAATATGTTTGATTATAAGATGCATTGAAATTCAGTAATCTCTTAATAAAATCCGTCTAAATTCGGTTCTAGTGTTATTTCAAGATATAATGCTTCCTGCGTAAGGAACTTATAATTTTATTTTAGCATGAGAGAGAATCAAACCAGTCTAATCTCAACCACCCGCATAGTCCATGAGCACAGCCAAAACACCCAAGTTCCTTTTTTAAGTTCTTTGAAATTGACTAGACCTCTTGTTATCTCCACTTTTTCACTCAAAAAGCACACGACAAGTGGATTATGCACTTCTCCACATTTTCACTCAAAAAGTCCCTGAGCACAGCCGAAACACATAAGTTCCTTTACTAAATGATTGTCAAAATCACCTTCAAATGAACATGGAATTCTTTCCATCCTAAGAGCCTACGAGGGACGACGAAGACCCTTTACTTTGCTCCGTATCTCCTGCAGTATCTCAATAAATATCAACCACTGATACATTAGTTATAAATTTCACAACTACTTTTACTAGTGTGGATGAATAGTTTGGATGAACGAGACATTGATGTAGATAAGCCAACATATATATAAATCATTCTATCCCCAACATGGTTCAGGTACATTCCACGCCAATAATTTATTGGTCTTCGTATAGCTTGACCCTTCCATGCCTGTGAATAGCATGTGAATACCCGCAAGGTTTTATTTTTCCCCATGGGCACCCTCCCCAACCAAAAAAAAGGAAAAAAGAAAGGAAGAAGAAAAAGTTGTCACGAGAACGTACAGAGTGAAGGAGATGGAGCCATACCTAATTCACCAGACATGCAAGGACTTCTTGAGGAGAGTGGATTTTAATGGGTCGGCTTTCCAAAAATTGAACGGAATCTGAATGAAATCCAATTCGAATCAAAACCAAACCAAATTGAAATCCCAATTTGGTTCGATTTAGTTCAATTTCCTTTTTCAATTTTTACTTTTTTTTTGCTGTTATATATTTATAAAATTAATTTTCAAATCAATTTTTAATTTTTAATTTTTTTTTTTTTTTTTTTATTTATTTATTTATTTATTTTTTTTGCAATCGAATAACCAAAGGATAAGTAAAGGTTCGACAAGTGCGACTTGTCGGGCGGCCGTATAGATTTGAGGTGTGACACATTCCCTCTGCTCCTCCTTGCTCCTCGTTGTCTTCAACGTTCGAAGTGTCTTCATCTGAAGAAGCATTGGAGTCCACCGGATCCAGAGCTAGGGTGAAGATGATAGTTGTCGCTGTCGTACCTCTGTTCCGTGTTTGGAAAGCAGAAGAAGACGAGGAGAGAATTAGGGTTGGGTTCGTGGAGAGAGATTATTTAGATTTTATAAGTTTGGTTTGGTTAACCGAACCGATTTGAAATGTTTCAATTTTTAATATTATCTTAACTGAATCGAAAGGTTTTTTTGGATTCGGTTTTCGGTTTGATTCAATTTTTGACACCCCTAGATACTAGCTCGCTCTCCTGTTAGAGGGGTCAATCGCCATCGTTCGCCATGACCGAGGTTATAAATTGCAGGGTTTGCGAAGTCAGTCGCAGCTGCAGGCAGAAACCCTTGCCATAAGAGAAGCTTAACTTGATCGTGGAGAAGGAACAAAAGAAGACTTGGAATTCTTCAAGTGACCTGCTAGAGTTTGTAGGTGATTAGCAGATGTGGATAACTGGATATAATCTTATTCTCCGGTATATAGAAAGCTTTCCCTCTTTCTAGTAAAATCTAATCCAGCTAGTAAAGCTAAATTAGGAAATGACCAACTTACCTTAATTGGGAAATCAAAATTGGTAGTTGTGTGTTGGGCCTCCGCAATTTGGGGAAAAAAGAAAGCTCACAATAGTCAATACCGCCTCCATCTGGGAACAAGGAGTAAGCATATGAAATAAAAAGCCAAGCTTGTTGGACCCTTTGATAACGCAAGAGGTGGAGAAGAAGGCTCAGGTTGAGCAAGCTGGGTCGTCATGAGAGAACCCAGGAACGAGTGGTCAGTATTTCTCTTTATCATTGTGGCAATTTTGTCTGGTTAAGCTTAGGATAGTGACTACAGAGTACCGAGTTATATCCTGCTTTGTTGTGCCCTTGAATAAGTAAATCCCAGTTATAAGGTAAAGGTAGAAATGATAGAAAAGTACCGAGGAATGAAAGATGAGCAAACGTCTTACATTCCCTTTTGGTTTTCAAACTGTGTTGCTTCTGGATTATTGGTGTACCTTGGGAATTCTTAACTTATGATACGTTTAAATTACAATGAGATTATAGAATTCCATTGTAGCTGAAAAACTGGTACTAATGTACCTTTTTTTTTTTTTTTTTTTTTCAAATAAACTCAGGCAAAAGCAGTTGCTGAGATGAACCAACGGAGTTCAAATTGATGTTAGAGTTGTTTGAGGATTTTTCTGATGGTAATTTTCCTCTTAATATCACTGACGCAGCTTCTTTGTTTTGATTGTGTCTATCGTTCTTGCCTCCCTGATGCTGCCCCGGTACAAGAACATGAGTCACGCCTATTGCCCGGAGAAGATTTGGCCTGTACCATGTTGTGAAAATCGAGTTGTTTTGTACAGCTTGCGAAATGTAGCCGAAAAAGGCTTTTAGAAAGGTTTTCAGTCTGATTTTTCAATTTAGTCAATGTGGTCGATGAGCTGGAAAGAGGGAGAGGAGTGCTTTGAATTTTTCTTCTCATTCCAAAAAAGATGGATTTGGCGTGAGAAAGTTTAAAAAGGTAAAGGAGAGTAGGAGAAGAAAAAAGGCATCTTCTCTTTTCTGCCTTTATGTTTTGGGTCGAAACCCTAAATTTCCGAGTTCAGACAAAAATAAGTGGCTTCCTTCGTTATCAAGAATATAACGTTGCTAATACGTTACCTGGCCTTTATCTCTGAATAAATTATTTGTGTCTGATCGGATAAGCACTTTTCAAAACTTTATGAAGTAGTTCATAACAAATATCATTGCTTTACAATAATTGTTTTCCTTGTTGATAGATCCAAATGTAAAAAATTGAGATTATCTAATGAGAAAAGTTTTCCCTATTGCTTCTTCAATTATGTAAAAAGGACACAATAAGATTGTTATAGTCAGCTGGGGAGAGCTTACTAGCAAAAGATGTGGCATGTCTCAATTCTCAATGACATGGGTTCTTCTTAAGGCAATTTTCCTTCTAACGTCACCGACGTAGCTTCTCTGTTTTAATCATGTATGTTGTTCTTGGCTCCTTGATGTTGCCACCGAAATAAGGACATGAATCACACGTGCATTAGCTAAGGGAATAAGATCATGGAGCTTTTCAATCTATCGAGGACAAAACAATAAATGCAGAATCAATTTGGAACCTCTTCAGCATATCTATAGACTAAGCTTATATACTTAATGACATTAATCAATTAAGGAAATTATCAGCGAACTTGAGGCGGTCTAATTGTCAAAGAATTTCCTTTTTGGACCACTAAATATTTATAAGAGAAAAGAGTGCACTTAAAAATTGCTAGAATAACCACTCAAAAAACTTTGTCCGAGTATGCCAACTGAGAAGAAACTAAATACTGCTCACACTTACCCTAGAGTAAAATGAGGACAAGATGATGAACGGAAGTAGTGATGGTAAGACAGGGCTTTGGAATTCTTCTCAGTAATTTGGTAGTATGGTTGACGTGTCGTTCCTTTATTCATCAATACAAAAATTTTCATTATTACTACAAATCCACCCTATAGATATTGCCAAAAGTGGGCCAAAATTTTTAATTATAAAATAAACAAAAAGAAACCGAAGATTTAGGGCCTGTTTGTTTGTGTTTATTTTTTCTGTTTATAAACACAATTCCTTTTTTTTTTTATATTCCGGAGAATAAAAAAAAAGAATAGAAACACGTTTGTTTGTTTTTGTTTCAAATCTATTTTTTTTTCCTAGGAACATATTTGGAATAGAAACAAAAACAAGAAAAACGTGTTTTTATTTCGGAACAATTTTTAAGAACAAATTTTCTCTATCTTCTCTTTTTCTTCTCTTTTTTTTTTTTTTTTCTTCTTTTCTTTTCTTTTATCTTTGGCCGGTCGGTCTTTGGCCATGACTCACGATGGCCGTCGATGGCCGACGACCTCGCCGGAGCGTCGCCGGCCCCCGACGACCTCGCCGGAGTGTTGCCAACCCCTAGCGAGGTTGAGCCTTGCCTTCCCACGGCGAGGCTCGGCCTCGCCCCAGCCACGGTGAGGCTCGAGCCTCGCCCCCAGCTGGCCGGGCGACACCGAGCCTGGCGATGGCTTGGCGAGGCCGAGCCTCGCTAGTGGCCGGCGAGCTTAGCCTCACCGGGGCCGAAGCCTCGCCGTAGTTGGGCAAGGCCACCCCTCGTCGGCCGGTCGCCGGCCATGGCCGAGGCCGGCGACCGGCCAAAAGGAAGGAAAAAGAAAAAGAAAAAAGAAAATAAAATACGAAAAATGAGAAAGAAAATAGGAAAAATAAAATAAAATATTAAAAAATTAAAAGAAACAAAAAATATATATATACAAGTTTACCAAACATATTGCTATTTTTTTTTTTTATATTTCTGAAACATATTTACCAAATGCGCTTTTTTGTTCAAAAATTGTTCCCTTTTGAATGGCAGCAAGAGGTGGCCGATGAGTTAGCAACAAGTGACCTACGAAGGGGCGGTGATGAGTGGGCAATCGACTAATAGCAATAATAAGTGATAAGCAAAATTTTTATTTCTCACTTTTATTTCAAAAATGGAACAATAAAATAAAATTACTTATGATTTACGTACCAAATCTATGTCTTGAGTAAAAGTTTGTTTTATAAATAGAAACATGAAATTGTATTATCGAATGAATTTCTATTTCAAACATGTTCTAAAAATAGTAAAACAGATAAATAGAATGATTCACGCCCACTTTTATATTATAATTTGTATAATTAGAAAGAGGAATCGCTCGTATATTCGATGACCAAGCCAGCACACAATGGGGGGATGCTAACGTTTTCCCTATTAATCGATGAATGCGTCAAAAGAAAGCAATAATTTCTTACCAAGAACCGTTCTAAGGGAGAATCATCCTCAATGTTGTTCTCTCTGTTCATTTTTGTCGGAAGATATGTATATACATATATAACCTAACGATTAGTTGTTCCACGTCTCATCATTAATCACTTGTTAGTGAAACGTGCAACTAGTTACAAAAAGACTTTATCAAAACAATCCGATGAGTTAAGACCTGAGGGTACATAATAATCTTGGAGACCTAATGCGCGTGTAAGAAATGGAATAAAGGCCTGCCTAATTTGTAACAAGAAAGGACAATGCAATTGGAAATTTGGTACGTCTTGGAAGAATGTTTTGTCAGACCCTTGACTTCGAGGCACACCCACACCTTGGTCTGACCTGATTAATCGAAAGGGAGTATCATTTCTCTGCCTTAATTAATCCCCCCTTCACTTCATTTTTTTGGTGTAGGTAATCTATATCCTCAAAATTATTTCGAGTAGGATTGAGCGACTTGAGATTACTCAACTCAGGTTCCTCATGAAATTTAGAACTTATATTATCGAGATTGTTTTCTTAGTTTTCGAAACCTGAATTCTACTCTATATATAGTTTTGTGGTTGGTTTCAGAATCTACTAAAAAACTAGCTAATTTTTTTTTTTTCATTTTTAGGTAAGCAAAATAAAAGTGAATGCAACAACAAAAATACCCATTTGTCAATGACTCAATAGCAACTACCCATAAAAAATGAATTGAGTAAGCACATGCTTACAACGATCTTGATCAAACATGTGCGCCCATAAAATATTACTACTACTAATGTCTTCTCCTGCCTTGCCAGTTACTACTACTAATGTCTTCTCCTGCCTTGCTAGTTACTCCTATATTATGCTCTTTTCTACACTTTTTTTGTTTTGTTTTTGTCTACATAACGAGAGGACATTTCTTACACGCTTTTTAAATGCTTTCCTTACAAAAAAATATACCACGGTCACTGGGACCCCCATACGCGCCTGACGTGGGTCCCGCCTGACGTGCTGCTTCAGCTGGGAACCCTTTCGCGGCACTGATAAAGACGACGGGCTGACTGGCAACGTAGCACGGACACGCGACACGACACGAGTGTCCGACACGACACGATACGTCCACACGTCATTTCTAAAAAATAGAGAATTCCGACACGTTGCGACACGTCGTATAATAAATGAATATTTTTATTTTTAATTAATTTGATTCAAATTTATAAATAAAAATTAATTAAAAAAACCTTCAATGAATTTACATTAATAATATGTATCCATGTTTGAAAATATATTTTTAACTTTAACAAAAATTATTGATAAAACTGATGACTAATAAAAATTTAGTATTTTTATTTTTAAAATTGTTTTTTAATCCCATTTATTCATTTTTCGATTAAAAATAAAAACGTCTCCTCAAGAGGTCCATCGCAAACCCTCACTCCCTTCTTTCCCTCGTTTATTTCCTCCCACCCCCAAATTTATTTCAATTTTTTCCCTCTCTCTCCCACGTCAGACTTCCTCCACCCCCAAATTTATTTCAATTTTTTCCCTTCCCCACGTCAGACACTTTTCCCCACCCCACATTTATTTCACTCTTTTCCCCTCCCACGTGACAGGCTGTCACTTCACCCCAGAATCCCTCTTTTTTTTTTTAATCTTTTTGAGTTTCCAAAAACCCTAGCAGGCGCCCCTTCTCCTCCTCGCCGCTGCACGACCCCTTCCTCTCCTCTCCTCCGCCTCGCCTTCAACCCTTTCTCACTTGCAGTTGCAACCTCGTTGCCGATCAACATCACAGTGGCCACGGTCTCTACTCTTTCTCCGGCGGTTTCTCACCGTCGCGAGCTCGCCGTCGCGGGCTTACCATCGCCTCAGTCTCTACTCCTTCTCTGGCGGTTTTCTCACCGTCGTTCGTGGCCTTTCTCTCCTCCCTCGCCCTCGCTTCCATCCGACACGCGAGTCGAAACGTGTCGAAAAAAATTGACCGCGTGTCGGAAAATCCGACACGCGTTGACCATGTGTCCGAGCGTGTCGACGTGTCGGACACGCTCCGACACGTGTTGGACACGACACGGAGGCATGGTGCACGTGTCCGTGCTTCATTGCTGGCTGGACACTAACGTGGGAGTTGTGCCATTTGCACGGACTAGAGTTATCCCAGCCTCTCCGTAGCATCACTTCTAGGTAGCGCATGACAAAATTTCTGTTGAATTTCTTGATTTCTCGCCATAAATCAAGAAATCAATTTCTATTCCCCAAACAAATTTCTGAACAAAGAAACCCGTTTGATAACAACTCAAAATTTCTATTCCCGAAACAAATCCGTTTCATAACGAAAAAAAAGATTTCTATTTCTATGAATCATAAAAAATGCTAATATGCTATTCTTACCTGTTACAAAAAAAAAAAAAAAAAATTAAGACAAAGAAGAAAAATTAGCAAATAGAAACGACCAGAACAGAGGCAGCCGGAAAAATCGCACTTGAGCCCAGAAATCGGGACCATTTCCACTACCCACCCCACGAATCAAATCGACACGAGAGGACGAACTCACCAGTTCCGATCTAGGATCTCGTCGGCCCTGTACCCGGTGAAGCTCTCGAAGACGATGTTCACGTAAATGATGGGGAAATCGGGCTCGAGGGCGTCGGACACGACAACGGACGTGGGCGTCAGAGACAGAGCCGAGAGAAGACTGATCAAGCCAGAGATGAGCGGACGGAGGAGGCGGGTCCGACGGCGACGGCGAGATGAGTGGCGAGATGAGCGGCGACGGCCTCGGAGTCGACGACGAAGATGAACAGCTTCGGAGTCGCTTTAGGGTTCTTGATTGGAGATGGGTGAGGGGACGCGGATGGAGGAGCCGGGTCCGACGGCGACAAAGTGAGATGAGCGGCGAGATGAGCGGCGACGGCCTCGGAGTCGACGACGAAGATGAACAGCTTTGGAGTCGATTTAGGGTTCTTGATTGGAGATGGGCAACGGCTACGGGGACGCGGATGGAGGAGCCGGGTCCGACGGCGACAACAGATGAGCGGCGACGAAGATGAGCGGCGACGAAGATGAGCGACGGCCTCGGAGTCGACGACAAAGATGAACAGTTTTGGAGTCGATTTAGGGTTCTTGATTGGAGATGGGCGACGGCTACAGGGGACGCGGATGAAGGAGCCGGGTCCGACGGCGACAGCGAGATGAGCGGCGACGGCGACGATGAGATGAGCGGCGACGGTGAGATGAGCGGCGACGGCAACGGCGAGATGAGCGGCGACGGTGTCGGATTTTAGGTCGAGGAAGAGCTTCGGAGTTTGAGGAGGGGAGAAATGAGAAAGATGAGGAGAGAGGTCGACTAGGGTTTGTGAAGGAGTGGGTGTAAAGGGAAAAACGATTTCTATTTCTGTTTGAGAAATCGAAGCTAGAATTTCTAACTTCTCATTTCTCCCCAAAATGATTTCGAAGGAGAAATTCGTTTCAGAAATAGAAAAGTCATTTTGCGTTACCAAACGGGTTTCTGTTCCAAACCTCTTGCCGGAACCGAGAAATCAAGAAATTGGGAAATAGAAATTTTGTCATGCGGGGCCCTAGGGTTTTGGGACGATGTTTCTTTAACTCTCTTTCTCTCCCTCGCTCTCGCTCTCTCTCTCTCTCTCTCTCTCTCTCTCTCTCTCTCTCCCTCTCCCTCTCCCTCTCCCTCTCTCTGTCTGTGAGTGGTCCCAGACTCTCGATAATAGCGAGTCTTGGGGCTATATCGTGCATCTTCAATCGCCAGGCTCATCACATGCTCTCTTGCTTGGACGCATTCGCTCGTACTAATGGTTGGGTTGCGTAACCCCATGATTACCGCGTCTTCGGCAACACCACCATCTGCGATCGGCGAGAGAAACCTCTTTTTCTTATTAATGCCTGCGACTCAAATACGCAGAAACCTCTTCGGAGAAACGAAGGAATGTTTGTTGCTATCGATGACGGAGCTCTCCTTCGCAGGGCGGAATTGAAAGATGATCTCACGCATTATTATGCACAAACCTTTCTTTTCCTTTCCATACAATTACTAAAGTGTTGGCAAGTATACTAATAATTTTCGGAAGAATAAATGCATCAAAAGTTTTTAAATTTATTGTAAAGATATTATTAAATTTTAAAAGTTTCAAAAAATGCAATCAACAAATTCAAGTGATTGATTCCTTAGTTGTTGAAATCCGAAACCTACCAGTCCTTTGCCTATTCTATCCAAACTATATGGTGATTTGATATTTTCCAATAAAGCTCAGCTCCGTTGGCCAGCCGTACATTCCGTTTGTCTCGACAAAACCAATAAATGGAATAGATTAGACAACGCCAAAGGGTCGGGGCCTTTTCCCACCGGCGCCCTTTTCCGGTGCGGATCCAAGGGAGTCAAGTTCGAAGTTTTTTTTTTTTTTGGTTGAAAGCAGTGCTTGATATTGACTATTATATAGAGTCTTTACAAGAAAAGCTCTCAAGGAGGTTGGAACGTAAAATATGCCATAAAGTGGGCGGGGGGTAAAGCCTCCAATTAAGAGGTAGCTTGTGTTGTCTATGGTGCCTCACCAGCCAATTTGCAGCATCATTTGTCTCCCGTGGACAGTGTTGGATCAACATATTAGGATGTTGGGCCAATAGCTCTTTACATTGTTGCACAGGGATTGTTAGATTCCATGAAACTTCAGCTCGGCCCAGAACCATTTCGACCATCGGTAAACAGTCGCTGTCAATAAGCAAATTAAGTCCACGGCTTTGGAAGTCTCTCACGTGCGAGAGTTGGAGTTCTCGAGCAAACTGGAGACCGTGAAGAATCGCTGCCGCTTCTACTTCTTGTGGGGAGGAAACCCTAGCCGAGGCAGCAAATCCTTCAAGCACCCGTCCCGGATGAGTCGCGTATAATCCCTACCACCGAGCCCAAAAATTCACCAGGGTTCCAAGCCGCATCAACATTTAGTTTCAAGAAACTCTTTGTCGGGGGAGTCCATCGAGCAGGTAAATCCCGGTGAGGTTGCTTTGAAGCTTTTTTCCCTTTGCTACAACTCACTGAATCGGGTGGTATCTATGCCATTGTGCTCAGATCTGTCAGGATCGTCCATCGAGCAAGTGGATCTCCGTGATATGGCTATGAAGTTCTTTCCCCCTTGCTGCGATGAACCGAAGCATGTTGTTTATGTTCCCTGGTGGTCTGATCTGCTGGCTCCGTCGAAGGAAACCCTTGAGTAGTTGAGTCTCGGTAATTTTGCTCTAAAATTATTTTCCTTTTGCTGCAACTAACCGAAGCAAGTTGTTCCTCTGCTGTTTTGATCAAATCTACGGGTTATGGGTTGATTCCTCTGAAGATCCAGTGGTTTCTCGCCCTCCATATGTTCCAAAGAAGCAGGGCCGTCAGTTCTCGAGCAAGTAAAGAGGGTTTACCTCGAAACGCTTCCGTGAGCCACAGATCTGAGCGTTGAATGTATTTAGTTGGCCGAATCTCTATAAATTCCGAAGCTTGCCATATTTTCCTTGTCCAGTTACACAAGAAGAACAAATGCTCTGTTGTTTCAATGTTGTTGTGACAAAAGGGGCAGAAAGGGTCTTGAACGATCTTTCTTTGGTGTAGATTTTCTCTGGTTGGGAGAGCATTCTAACATAGGCTCCAGAGAAATGTTCGGATTTTAGGAAGAACATCAAGGCTCCAGATTTTATTCCACAAGGTACGTGGCTGTTGGTAGGAAATGGAAGGTTCTGGAGCTCTGCTTTGGTAGCTTGTTGAGATGCAATATTGTAGCCACTTTTAACAGAGTACTGTCCTATTTTGGTGCCTGTCCAGAGTAACGTGTCTGGCTAGGGTTGTGGGCTCAGAGGAATCGCTAAGATTTCATTTGCTATGCTGGGTTCATAAAACTGTTGAATTGTCTGCTGCTTCCATTCACGTGTTGCTGTGTGAATTAGTTCTGATACCCAAACTGGTTCTGTTTGGGACGCTTGTCCACCAATAACTCCTTGTGTTAACCATCTGTCTTCTCTAATGCGTATGGTTTCTCCATTCCCCACTGACCATTTTATGTTGTTTGCTATGGTTTCTCTGCCAATCATGAGGCCCTGCCATCCCCAAGATGATCTGCGACCCTTAGCTGCTGTCCATACATTGCCATGAGGAAAATAAATTCCTTTAAGGAGGCGACTCCAGAGTGCTGTTGGGGAAGTGGCCAATCTCCAGAGTTGCTTTCCCAGCATAGCCCTGTTAAAAGTAAGTAAATCCTTAAAACCCAGCCCACCATTATCTTTTCTGGTTTTTAATATTTCCCATCGTTTCCAATGCACTCCCCTTTTGGTATCTCCTTTTTGCCACCAAAATGACGCTATTCTTTTCTCTATGGCTTTGCATATAGAAACAGGGATCTTGAATATAGACATCGCATAGGTAGGAATGGACTGCACTACGCTCTTTATCAAAACCTCATTTCCTGCCTTGGTAAGCAATTTCTCTTTCCAGCCTTCTAATTTAGAGTTTACTCTGGCTAATATCCAGCTGAAAACTTCTCACTTAGATTGTCCCCACTCTGTAGGAATACCCAGATATCTGCCTGTTTTTTCCAATACATTTACTCTCATCTCTGTGGCCATATTAATTTTTAAACGATCTGGACATTGTGCGCTGAAATAGATCCCTGATTTATTTAAGTTAATGGCTTGCCCTGTAGCATAGTAGTATTGGTTGAGTATAAGTGATAAATTCTGACATTCCACAAGAGTCCCATTCATAAAAAGATTGCATCATCAGCAAAAGAAGGTGTGACAGCTGGGGCAATGCCGATTGAGCTGAATGCCTTGTATACCGCCATCTACTAATGCTTTTTTCATTAACCAGGTCAAGACATTGGATGTCAGAATAAAGAGATATGGCGAAAGGGGATCACCTTGTCGTAGGCCTCATGTAGGATTGAAGAAAGAGGTAGGTTCGCCATTGAATTTCACACTATAGGTGACTGTAGAAATGCATTTCATAATCATTGCGACCCATTTAGGACGGAAACCCATGTGTAACATATTGGCCCTCACAAAGTCCCATTCGATCTTATCATATGCTTTCTGCATATCCAACTTTAAAATCGCCTGATACTTTGTTTTGTTCTTTTTTATGCGCAACTGGTGTAGAACCTCCTATACAATAAGGATGTTGTCCTGGATCTGCCTTCCCTAGACAAACGCACTCTGTTCAGGTTCAATGATAGAAGGCGGTCACTTTTTAAGTCTGTTGGCCAGAATTTTGGATATGATTTTGTAACTATAATTGCAGAGGCTAATGGGTCGAAATTGGCTTATGTTTTCAGGATTTTTTACTTTCGAGATAAAGGTTAAGTGGGTTTGGTTAAGGCGAGGGCCAAGATTGCAGTTTTGAAAGAAATCCTGAACTAGTTGCAGCAGATCATCTTTAATGGATTCTCAGGATTGCTGATAAAAGATTCCACTAAAGCCATCGGGCCCAGGTGCTTTTGAGGCCCCCATCTGAAAGACAGCTGCATGTATCTCTTCTAATAAAGGTAGAGCCACCAATTCAGCATTTATAGTATCAATTATAGGAGAGGGACATTGGTTGAGAATTGGTTGGTAGTTTCTTGGACCCTCGCCGTATATAAATCTGCTCATAGAAAGATAGGATATGGTTTTTAAAGTCCCGGGATCTCGACTCCAGCTTTGATCTTCTAATTGCAGCATTGTGATGCGATTTCTCTATCTTCTCTGTATGGTAGTAGCATGAAAAAAGCTTGTGTTCTTATCACCCCATTGCAACCATTTAATGCGTGATCGTATGCCCCAGTATTGTTCTTCCTGCTGTCTCAAAACTTCTATTTTATGCTTAAGTTTCTGCACTTGTTCCTTACTGGTAGTCTGAGGTGTTTGATTAGTAATAGCTGTTAATGCTTTGCTGTGATCCTTAATCTACGCAGCTGCATTAGTGAAAGTTTCTTTGCTCCATTTGGCCAACACTTGGGGAGTTTCCCATAGTTTTCCAGAGAATGAGGCTGGTTGGGTATGCTTTTTCGACCAAATTTGCTGGATTACTTCTTGATACTCTGCATGTTTTGTCCAGTAAGCTTCAAGTTTAAACTGTTTCTTTCTCGGCCTGGTTGTAGGGTAAAGGCACAGAATGAGGGGGCTGTGATCTGACCCAATGGCCGGTAGAGCTTGGAGTATTGCTTCAGGGAAGGTGGTCCTCCACTCTAAGGTACAAAGCATACGATCGAGTCGCTTCTTGACCAATTCCTCTCCTTCCCTATTGTTTGACCAAGTGTAGGTACAGCCATGACTATCCACATCCATTAGTGAGAGTTCATTGATCATTTCTCTAAAAGTTGTTATTCTGTTAACATCTGCTTCTCTTTTCCCCTGTTTCTCCCAGACATACAGAATCTCGTTGAAGTCTCCCATGCACATCCAGGGAGTAGAAGGAGGAGGTTTAAGGGTTCCCATGCTTCCATAAGTCCAACCTTTCTCCAAAATCTGTTCAGGCGTGGACAAAGGTAATCTGCATAACTGTTCTGCTTTCAGGATCAGTACATGTCACATCGATAAATTGCTTTGAACTGGCTTGCACCCTTAAGTCAATTTCCTCTTGCCACATAATAGCCAAACCCCCTGTAATCCCTATAGGGTTTTCTAAAAAGAGATGCTGAAACTGTAAATTTCTGCAAACCTTTTCCACCATGGCAGCTTTATTTTTGTTTCCATAAGAAAAAGAAGATCGGGCCTTTCAAGAGCAACAAGCGCTCTCGGTTCCCGGATTGTCCGGGGTTGCCCAACCCCTGACAATTCCAACTTACTATTTTCATGGCGTCTTTGGTAGCTTATTAGGGCTAGCCACCAAAGCCCAGTCGTGTCCATCTTTGATCAATTTCACCGGAGTTTCCGTAAAATTCTGTCTCATCTAGGAGTAGGGGGTGTCTCGGGAATGCATTTCGTTTCTTCGATTTCTGGACTTTCATAGTTTTCTTGCTACACTTACCAACTTGGGATAAAACTGGTTTGTGAGTTTCAGAGATGATGCCCTGTTTGCCGTGTTCTCGGGTGACTGTGGTGCAAGGTACCTGAGTTGGCCTAACTTCCTGCTCTTGTCCACCGTCTGGTTGCTTTTTACTACAGGCCACTATCTCCATCCCTCTGGGCTTGTTTAAGGGCATATGTACCGTTTCTTCGATATGAGTTTTTGGATATTGAACCTGTTTGCCTTTGTCTTGGATAGTTGTGGTGTTCTCCTGAACGTATTCCAGTATCTCCTTATTATAAACCACCTCCAAACTTCTTTTGTGACAGGTTTCCGATGTCATGGGATTTGCTTCCTCATGAACTATAATCCCCATGCCGCTGGGTTGGGACGGAGTGACAGGTACTGTTGAGTCCACTTTAAGCTCTTCTACTGGATTCCCATAAAACGTATTCCAATAAGGGCTATGTTTGCTTGCTTCAGATTTTAACCATGGCCCATATGGTCCAATTTCATTGACAGCCCAGGGAGAATGCACATATGGAATTACTGGGCAATCTGCAGCATAGTGGCCAATCCTCCCGCAAGAATAGCAGTAATGCGGGAGGCGTTCATACTTAAATTCAACCCATAGCCAGTTTGAGCCAATATCCAGAATGGCCCCCGATTTTAGAGGATTTCTCGGGTCAATATTAACACGCACTCTACCTCCTTTTTGTGGATAATTACATGTTGATTCTATTTGCACTTCCATGACATCTCCTATTCTGCTTCCCAGATCTTGAAGAACTGATTCTACTCTCCATCCAGGGGGTATACCATCGATCCGAACCCAAAAAGCAGCATGATTAAATACATAACAGTGTTCTGGAAGTTCAGGCTTACATTGTTGTAGGACCAGAAAGTTGTTTGAGTAATTCCAAGGTGAGGCTTTCAATATCCTCTCTTTTTCAGCTGCTGATGGGAATATAAAGGTAAAGTGCCCTAGGTTTTTTTGGGTGTAGATGAGGTTGTCTATTTTTCAGGCTTTTTTTTCATAGCTGTTACAAATGCTTGATAATTGACATTCGGCCTTGAGTAGAGCTTGCCGAAGAGAATACGGCTACATTCTTCCCTTTTTTGTGGAGAAATTTCAGGAGTTACTACTACCACATCCTCTTCTGACCACAGGTGCCCGAGTTTCTTACATAAAGCAACCACTCTGAGTTCATTTTCTTCTTTACTTTCCATATATGCTAATTACAGTGATGCTGTTCTATTATAGGTATTTCTGAGGACATATAAATAACATTCTACTACAGACCCTCGATTTCCATGATTTACCAGCCACAGAGCAAAAAGACGGCAAGATATTCAGCTAAATACAAAGGATCCACTCCAGCAGCAGAGAGCAAGATAGGGAACACAGGAACTAGGAACCCACCTAATGCATCCGCGTCTTCTGGAAAAACGTCACCCCTTAGAGAATTGATGATCAAGCCATTCTGTCCGTGAAGATTGGTGCCTCAATACATGATTCAATTGTTCCCTTTAACTTGGTGTACTCGACACATCCAGGGGAATGATGATTCGAGAAAACCCTACTGTGCCATTGGATCCGGATAGGAGGATAAAGATGCGAGGATTGTGGGTTTTTTTTTTTTTTTTTTTTTTTTTTTTTTTTGTGGTTGTTGTCTGATCTATTGAAAGAGGAAAAGAAAGAAGGATTTAAGGAAAAAATAGGAAGAGGAAGGGATTGTGAAGATGAGAGGCTTAGGGTTTGGGGAAGGGCACTACCATTCGGCAGAGGGGCGCTCTCCAAGATGAGAGAGAACTTTCGTGACGACACTTTTTGTCAAGTTCGAAGTTGAGTTTAGGCTTTTCTGCTGGTGGGGCGGAAAAGAGGGAGAACTTGCCTAGACCACTTTTGGAAGAAAGATGTCTATCCAGATCCTTGACCAGGAGACCACGCACAATGTGGCCTCCAACCTTAATTTCTCCGAAGGAAGGTAAAATGTGCCTGTATTCATTTAACTCTCCCTCCATTATTATATTTTAGAATAAGTATATTGAAAGATGTAATATTTGGTATAAAAGTGTAACCGAGTCTAAAAATTTGACAAGTTTTAGGACTTAATTACATTTTTTGAAAATTTCAAACATAAATTATATTTTTACGATGAGTTTTAAGATTTTCAATATACTTATCCATTATGTTCTCAAGATTATCTAGTGTTTCTCTTTTCAAAGCTGTGGGATTTTCAAGCCAAGTTTCTCTTTCAGCAAAGCAGTTTGGGGTTTCTTTAGGGGAGAGAATTACTTTTTTGAGCTATTTGCATGATATCTATTTCAAGTTTTGAAGTAGTATTGCCCAACTTATTATGTCGGCCACCCTGTGGTTGTTAAGGGGAAAACAACCTTTGGAAAAGCACTAAACTCAGAAAGTTTGATATTCTCATTTTCTAAGCAAGTTATGACACCAAGTCTTGGCTGTTCGCTATATTTCATTGGCAATAACAAATTCTTCTAGCTAGGTTGGGGGTTTCATAGTTGGACAGTTTCAAATGTTTTTGCTGAGAATGCGTCCGAGAGTTGTCCAGAAAAAAATGAGGCCACGTCGTCGAAGAGTTTCCTCAAATCCCAATAAAATGAGGCTCCCTTAAATACGAAGAAAGAAAGAAACAACATGAGGAGACAAATAATGCAATTGCAAATTAAATAGCAACACAGATAATTTCGTGTTGTACTATGTCGAATTGTGTTTAGTTCAAGGTTGGGATTCAGGCTTCTCTCAATAAGTTCATATCGTATTTGAATAGCGTTCTCTTGCAGTTCCATGTCTAGAACTATTTTTCGATTCATATCCATTCTACCCCTACATCACATTGTAATGTTTTTTGTTTCTTTTTTTTTCTTTTCTTTCTGATGTCCTATCTTGGTACGGGAAAGCAAGCCTTATGAATACTTTACAGTGAAACAACGACATAGTATGTTTGGGGTTAGTACAGTCGCGCAAGGTATATCCACATTAGTTACCGATTCGCACTCGCTTAAGCTAGTTATACGTGTCTCCATAAAGTCGAAAGGAGAACATCCACAAAGCCAGCTGGTTGGGAGCACCGGAACGACCAGTCCTCCCAACAACCCTTCTCTCCTCTTGGCCTGCTCGGCTATATATACGACCTTACTCGCTGCATTATCGTCTTCCAAATCATCATAGCGACATCTCCTGGGATTCTGTGTATGCGTCTCTCGTTTTTATAGTCAGTGTTATTTCACAGCTTCGGACCATCATATCAATAATTCTGAGCTGTGGGTTCATTTGATCTTGGTGACAGGAAAATGCGTCACAACGGATTCGGTTTCGAGGTTTCACGTGACCTGCCTCGGCAAGGTGCTGGCAGCTTCAACGGCGTGGACGACAATGGCCGTCACAGGCGAACTAGTGAGCAAGACACGAGCACTTGAAAACACTTTGTTTCTTTTATCTATTATGACCAAACTTTGTTCTGTATGAATTCGCAGTTTTTGCGAAACAAAGCCACGTTAAAAAATGCTTTACCCAATCCCTTTCATTTTGCCTTCAATTTTTTGACGAATTAACGTATTTCTTGTCTCGTGTGGCGATACAAGCTGCGAATGCAGAAGGTACTTTTGAGTTTTGAACACCCGCATTACTTGTAGTGAAGTTATTTTGGATCAGACCTCATTTTGGGGATAGTTAAAAACACAATAAGGAAACCCAACCCAAAGAGGTAGGTGAATCTCTAAATGTCCATCGTCTCATCTCCAGAAACAGCCTCGTCCTTAACGATTCTTCCAACTCCATAGTACTAGCATCCTCTGCTCAAATCTTTGACGGATTAACGTATTTCTTGTCTTGTGTGGCGGTACAAGCTACAGTTGCGGAAGGCACTTTTGAGTTTTGAACGCCTGCCTCACTTCTTTTGAAGTTGGTGATAGTTAAAAACACAATAAAGAAACCCTAGCCAAAGAGTTAGGTGAATCTCCAAATGCCCATCGTCTCATCTCCAGAAACAGCCCCGTCCTTGACGATTCTTCCAACTCCGTAGCATTCTCTCGTCGATATTGCCACCGTCCACACACCTCTCCTCCTCCTTTGGACCCATTCCCTCGCTGTTCGACGTTCTCCAGATTGGGGTCTTGCAAGAGGAAGATGTTTTCAAGAGGAGGAGGCGATGGAGTTCGTAGACTAGGAGAATGGAAGTCAGACGCAGAAGTGAGCGCTAGCATTCTTCTTCTACTACTGTTTGCTGTTTCTGGTCAACTGGACCTGTCTTCGCCCAGTTTGGCTTCGGGAGTTTCGGCTTCGTTTCCGCAAAGCAAAAACGTCGGAGTCTTACCAAGTCTCCTTCCGTGTGACCCCCCTTGTTTTATGGGCCAAAGTGTTAGGCCTATGCTTTTCGCCATGCTGCATTGAATTCTGCATTTTGCCTTCTTCTGTTATACAAGCTGAAGCAAATGAAACTAGCTCTTCACTCGCTTAAAAGAAAAGTTGATTAATTTCCTGCGTACTTGAGAAGGGAGGTAACTTTTTCTGCAACTTTTCACTGATTCCAGAGCTGGGTTTCCTGTTTTGGGTTCAAAGCAGGGACCATGTGGACGGCCGGCGCTCACATAATCGCAGCTGTTATCGGGTCCGGAATCCTGTCTCTGCCATGGGCCATGGCGCAGCTTGGGTGGATTGCCGCACCGGCAGTGATTTTCATGTTTGCCTTTGTCACTTATTACACCTCCAGAAAATATTGGGTGGTCCGGGACCTCCACGTCAGAACGTGCCATGTGGAGGGATGGGCCCCACTCGGTGTCTTCTGCCTTGGGTGGTCCGGGACCTCCACGTCAGCGTGGTCCCGGACCTCTGCCCTCTTGGCCGATTGCCACCCCGACCAAGGCGAGTGAAACGGCAATTACATGGCGGCCGTCTCTTCCCATCTTGGTAAGAGATTATAAAAAAAATAATAATATCTTGGTCACCCACCAAATCTTTTCAGTTAAACATGCTCCTTTTCATTTCATTGTATAAATTATATTCTCTAATTTTCTTCTCTTCTTTCGAATATTGGCAGGTAGGCTAAACGGGACGTTATGTGGACTGGTTCTGCTCCTGAATCTTATTGGGGTTCCCATGGAAGCCTCCGGAAGCATGACGTGAGTGGTGAATTTGATTATAATCGGAAGTCAAGTAAATACCAAAGAAAATGAAAAGAATAATGGGATTGCTAAAGTTGTTAATTGAGTGTGCAATTACTCATGTTAATTTTGGTTTTGCTGATCGTTTGATCGAACAGGGCAATTAGCAGATCGAATTGCTTCCACAAGAAGGGTGAGGAAAGTCCTTGCCGCACGAGTAGTAATCCATACATTATTGCCTTTGTGTTCATTGAAATCATTCTATCCCAAATCCCTGACTTTGACCAGCTGTGGTGGCACCCCATTATGGCTGCCGTCATGTCGTTCACTTACTCAACTATCGAACTTGCCCTCAGCATTGCAAAAGTTGCAGGTAGGTAGCATAGGTAGCATGTTTTTATGCTGTACATTTTTTGTGTATGGACATGTTATGTGTTGATTAAATTAAACTAGATAGACTTGAGTAGAAGAAGGCTTGACACTAGCCCTCACATCTTGTCTTTCTCGAATATCTACCAGAAAATGGCAAATTTGGAGGAAGCCTCATTGGAATAAGCATTGGCACTGTCACTCCGACTCAGAAGATATGGTGGAGCTTCCAGGCTCATGGTGAGATAGCTTTTGCCTATTCATACTCCAGCATCCTCTTCGAAATTCAGGTAAAGTTACGCGATCCCCCAGCAGCTAGATGTATAACAGAATTCACACCTAGA
This sequence comes from Eucalyptus erythrocorys, assembly GCA_014182555.1. NCBI lineage: Eukaryota > Viridiplantae > Streptophyta > Magnoliopsida > Myrtales > Myrtaceae > Eucalyptus > Eucalyptus erythrocorys. The sequence continues at coordinate 51,565,327 of CM024602.1, forward strand.
CTTTCAAAAAACTACCCTTGGTTGTAGTAATTAAATTATAGTATGATGCGTTGAAAAACAGGCCACTATTAGATCCCCGGCATCAGATTCCAAGACCACGAAGAAGGCCACGTTGATTAGTGTGGCGGTCACGACTTTATTCTACATGCTCTGCGGCCACATGGGCTATGCCGCCTTCGGGGACATGGCGCCGAAGAACTTCCTTATGGGTTTCGGGTTCTTCAAGCCTTATTGGCTGATCGACATAGCGAATGCCGCCATCGTGATCCACCTCATCGGTGCCTACCAAGTCTACTCCCGACCCATCTTCGCCTTCATTGAGGAACACGCCATGAGAAGGTTTGCAACCAGCCAGATCATCACCAGGGAGATCCAGATCCCGCTCCCGTGTTTCCCAACCTAGAAGTTAAGTGTCTTTCGGCTGATCTGGCGAACCATTTTCGTGATTCTAACTACAGTGATCTCGATGCTGCTTTCATCCTTCAACGAAGTGATCGGACTGCTCGGTGCTCTGGGATTCTGGTCTTTGACGGTTTATTTCCCGATCGAGTTGTATATAGCCCAGATGAGGGTCCCCAAGTGGAGCCCCAAATGGCTATGCCTCCAAATCCTCAGTGTGGCTTGTCTTATCGTCAGTATCGCCGCTGCGGTGGGCTCCATCGCCGGGTTCGTGCTCCATCTCAAGAACTACAAGACTTTCAACACTAGCTACTAATACCCGCCCCAAATTTGTCTCTCTTTTATGCTCATCGGATGCTTAAGAGAAATTACTCCGTTTGTTTGGATGTTGAATTTTGGTAACTGTAACGCAAGGTTGAACTTTTTGCTTTGCTTCTATATAGAGCATACACAAGTAAGAGTTGCCTGCCTCCATGAATGAAAAACAAATGATGAAATCACCTATTTATCGTGTATATTTTGCATGACTTTAGTTCGAGATAATTAGTGGAGCAAATGAAATATTTCAACCCTATTATATGATGAACGGCAAGCCAAATTCTTGGATGGAAAGAACAATTCAATTGCCATCCATAATTTTTATATGGAGCTCTCCAATTTATTGACTTGTCTGTAGAGGAAAAGAAGGGAAAAATTTTACAAAATTCCTAAATCTCTTACGCTTTTACTAATTCAATCATAAACCTTTTAATTTTGCCAATTCAATTTTAATCATTTTCACATCTTATCAATTGAGACCATCAAGCCAATTTTGATTGGAATTTATTGACATGGATGCTAATGATACCACGTGGCATGGCTAGCATCGACGTGGATAAAATTTAATAGTATTTTATTTATTTATTTATTCTTTTTTTCTTTCTTTTCTTTTGGGTCTTCTTCTATCTTTTGCTAATGGTTGGCCTCTGGCCACAGGCGATGGTCGACCACTAGTCATGGCAAAGGGGGGTGGCCTCACTTGCCACGGGCGAGACTCGGTCGAGCGAGGGCAAGCCCCGGTGAGGGGTGCCCTCGCACAATTGAGGGTTGGCCAGACGAGAATTAGCGAGGGTTGGCCAAGCTAGATCTAGTAAGGCCAACTCTCGTCTAGGCCAAGGCAGCTTCACCTGACGTCATTTGGGCAAAGGCGATGCCCAACAGGATCCTTGGCCTAGGCAAGGGTTGGCCTTACCCAAATCGAGCAAGGTTGACCCTTGCTGAGCCTCACCTAGGCAAGGCCACCCTTCACTAAGGCTGGCCCTAACCTATGGCGAGCTAGCTCACTCAACCATGGCTAGTGGCCGGCCATCGCCTGTGGCTGAAGGGCGCAAAAAGTAGAAGAAGACCAAAAAGAAAAGAAAGAAAGAAAAAAAAAAAGAGGAAAAATTCAAAAGAAATAATTAAAAAATTCAAACAAATATTAAAATATTATTAAAATTGTCCATGTCAGTGCTGAGGGCGTTGCGGTAGAGTCACATGGCACCCTTGGCATCCATATAGCGAATTCTAATCAAAATTGATTGAATAGACTTAGTTGACAAGAAATGAAAATGTTTAAAATTTCATTGGTAAAAAGTGAAAAAAATTATGAATGAATTAAAAAAATTAAAAAGTTTAAGACCGAATTGATAAAAGTGCAAGAAATTTAGGATTGTTTAGACAATCTTCCTAGGAAAAGAAAGGAATGCGGAATCAATTTGGAAACTCTTTAGCTAGGTAGCGCTGTAAAGAGGGACAAAATTCAATAGACATGCTAATGTATTACAACTCACGCATACCTGGCTTCAAACTATGACGTTTTTTTTTTTTTGGTAAAGTTCAAACTATGATGTTGGTTCTTTCTAATCCGAAGAAAATGGGATAATTACCCAAAAAGTCCTAAACCTATTGTCCATGTGCCAATTCAGTCCTAAACCTTTTTTTTTTTTTTTTTTTTTGCCAATTTAGTCCTAAACCTTTTATAATTGTGCCAATTCAGTCCATCCGGCCAAAATTGACCGGCCGGCGCGTGGGCGCCCGGCTGGAGACAACCGGCCGGCAAGGTAATTTTTAATATTTTTTTTTCGAATTTTTAAATTTTTTTTTTTTTTTATTTTTGGTCTTCTTCTCCTTCCTCCGGCCGGCCGACGTCGGCCAGGTGAGGGCCGGCGAGCTCACCCCGCCGGCTGCGCGAGCGAGCCTCACCCGGCGGCCGGCCGCCTCGCCGTCGGGGCGAGGCCGAGCCGCCGTGGCCGGCGAGGCGGCCGGCGTCAGGTGAGGCCGAGCTTTGCCGTGGCGCGAGGCGGCCGTCGCCGCCGTGGTCGGTGGGCGAGCCTCGCCGGTGGCGGCGAGGTCGGCCTCGCCGGCCCTCACCTCCCAGCCGGCATTGGCCGGCGAGGAAGGAGAAGAAGAAAAAAAAAAAAATTAATAATTTAAAAAAATTTAAAAATTCGAAAAAAATTGTAAAAAAAAATTAAAAAATTACCTCGCCGGCCGGTTGTCTCGGTCGGCGTCCACATCAATCGGCGTCGGCCGGCCAATTTTGGCCGGATGGACTGAATTGGCACAATTATAAAAGGTTTATGACTAAATTGGCCAAAAAAAAAAAAGGTTTAGGACTGAATTGGCACATGGGCAATAGGTTTAGGATTTTTTGGGTAATTATCCCATGTCGAAGCTTCATCGAATTAATATCATCAATCATCAATTAGCTCCTCACGATGGAAAACATCCTAATGTACCAGAAAACCTGGCGTGTTGAGGTTTAAGAGTACTTAAGTGGAAAAAGCTCATCTTTTGTTTGTTTCATTTACTTCATCTTCTCCAATCGAGCGTGCGACCCTGTGAACTTGCATCCCATCCACGAGTTTCAGCACATATCCATTTGTACGTTTCCAAAGGAATCGATCCTAATTGACATCGAAGACGATTGCTTAATTTGTGGAGAGCCTTCCATTGCAAGTTTCTTCATTAGGCATCGTTTTTCAATGAAAGGATATTTATGAGTTTAAACTTTGAAGTTGGCCCCACGTTGACGAGTTCAAATTGGTCTGCAAGGCTGGGAAAAATCACGTGAATGGCCTTCCAAATTGATCCCACTTCTAGCGACGAAATTTCAAACCCTTTGTCCTCGCAAACAAACCAACAAGCCACGAGATGCTAGATGTACTGATTTTCCAGATAACAACTCGAGACACTCGTCCAAACGACTTGTACTTAGCTGGCTTAAAAACTCTGATCGTCACAGATATATATATATATATATATATATATATATATATATATATATATATATATATTTTGGTCAAAGGAAAGACATTGGATTGATTTAAACAGTCTTTCTTACAGGGAAAACGACCCCATGAAGGTCGGTACATAAGATAGAGTTTAAAGCAGCCGGAGGCGCAATCCACCATGATAGAGGAAGTCGATTGGTGCGGTGTTGCTTTGCGACCCAGTCAGCTGCGCCATTTTCTTCACGCGGACAAAAGTGTAATGAGAGGGCGAGATTTGGTTTAAAAGGGCTTGACATGAAGAGACCGCAATTTCGGTATCCCAAGAGGCCGGGCCCGGCCCAATCTTGCTTCCACCGCCTTTAAACGCCATTGTTCATCTCCCACGAAGTGCAAGGGTTTCCCGTTCCTCCACGTGGCAAGATCTCAAGTCGCCTATAAAAAGAAAACCAACCCGGATGGCTTCGAGTTCCGCCTGCGTCGCGGATGAAGCCCTAGGCTGTTCTGCGTATCCCTCCCGAAGTCTTCCACTTGAGTCACGGATTACCCCGGCTACCGAGCAAGGTGCTCACCTGGATTCCAACTTGCATCAATGTTTATCTTGAGAGTGTTTGGAGGAGGAGGACGCCATCGGTGGTGGGTGTTAGCCGGCCCAACGGTAAGGGTGAGATTCGGGTTCAAAGTTTCGCTTTTACGCTTCATCTTGCCCTTTTTGTTCGGATCTGGCTTGAAGAGATCTTTGTAGGGTTGAGAGATTCATACCTGAGATGTGGAAGAGGCGCTTTCGTAGTTCTCCTGCTCACCGGTGGAATTTTTTTTGTGGAACAGGGGCTCGGATGAGGTCGGGGATTGAGCAGATCTCTGTTTTTGACCGAGGAAGCCAGTCGCTGTGGAGAATCCGAGCCCTCTGAGGTTGATGAGAGCCAGATCCATGGTAGATCTGACTCCTTTGAGGTCAAAGGGAATTAGATCTGCGCGTCTGGGGTTGAGACGCCTTCAAGGCCCCGCGGACGAACACCCCCTGCTCCACCGCCAGCCCCGTCTTTGATCTTGAGTCCTCCCGGTCTACGAGACCCTCGGCCCGGCCTTCTTCGGGATTTTCACCATCTTTTTCTTCGATTTCGAGCACGGGCGTTCCTCTTGCTGGTTCGACCACACTTGACATCCAGTCCGGCGCGTAGACCTCAGGCAAGTGGATCACCCACGTTGACTTCGCCAACGCCAGCTTCGTCACAAGTCTCAAGGCCTCCCGTTCCGCAAACCCCAGGCCCTTCTTCAACATCTCCGCCAAGCCTCCCTCTTCGAGCCGTCTTTGCATCTTTCGGCCAGCCATCGTCCCGGAGACGACCAGCGAGTAAGTCATCCACAGCGACTGTCACATTTTCAGTCTCTCCCCCTTCATCATGCACGTTTTGATCAGCCCAGGTTTGACCTTCTATTTCTTCGCCCGAGCCTCCGTGCTGGTTACAGCGTCAGAGAGAGTGGTCGTTACGGAATGGTACCTCGGGGGTAGGCCTCGGCAGAGACGGCCTATCTATTAGGGGGTGTGAAGCGCTCTTCGTGGGCACTTGGCTGTGAGGTGGTGGGTGCAGGTCTTGAGCGGTATCTTTTTTGATTTACCGTGTGCTTGACATTGCAATTTCCCCATTTTAATCCACAGGTGGCTTTCATGTGCAAGGTTGATAATGAGTGAAGATCTTGGAACCTTATTATTGAACAGCCAATCGTTCCTCGCTTTCCAAATTCGCCACGAAGGTTCCCAATGACTTACCGGTAATGATTTAAATTTTGGAAAGTTTCATGTAGCCATTTGTCGACTCTTTGAATATTTTTCCTGGGTTGATATCCTTGAGTCGCCTATCCCGCCAAAGTTGATGTGTCCACTTGCATAGAAAGAAAATGTGCTCCGTTGACTCAACTTGAGTTTTGCGAAAGAACATAATGGAGTGCAGGACCATATTTCTCTTGTGCAGGTTTTCTCGTGTAGGTAATGCGTTTTGACAAGACCGCCACGGGAAAGAACGAACCTTCGGTAAGACATTCAAACTCCATATTTGTGTCCATAGGTTACGAGGAACACGTAGGAGGATGAGGGCTTCCCCAATCCTTTTGAGGAATTGCTTTGTTATACCCACTTTTAACGTATATTGTCTTTCTGCATTGCTGTCCATATAATTTTGTAGGTCGAGTCGGTGGGCTGATAGGAGTAGCAAGAATTGCATCTGCTGTCTGTTGATCAAAAAACTGATAAATTTGTTGCTGCTTCCATTCTCTTGTATCTGAATTTATCAATTGGGCAACCATTAGTGGTTCAGATGGGTGAGGTGTGCCGCCAATGATCCCCTGCTTAAGCCATCTGTCTTGTCTGATTTTAATTGATTTCCCATCGCCGACTGACCACTGAATGTGTTTTTTAATTGTATCCACCTATGAGAATACTACGCCACCCCCGGGATGGCCGACAGCCGGCTTTGGAGGCATTCCGAGGTCCCCTTTAGGGAAGTATACTCCTTTAATCGGGCGGCTCCATAATGTATTTGGAGATGTGCCCGGGCGCCATGCTGTTTACCCAGCAGTGCTTGGTTAAAAGTATGCAATTCTTTGAAACCTAGACCCCGTCATCCTTTCTTTGACGTAGAATTTCCCACCTTTTCCAATGTGTAGCTTTTTTTGTTTTCACTGATTGCCACCAAAACGTCGCTATACGTTTCTCTATTGCCCCGCAGATGGAAATTGGTATCTTGAAGATGGACATCGCATAGGTTGGGATAGCTGTACTACACTTTTGATCAAGATTTCTTTTCCAGCCTTGGTAAGTAGTTTTTCTTTCCACCACCTTGTCTGGAATTTACTCTTTCCATAATCCACTGACACATATCTCTTTTTGATCTCCCCCATTCAGTAGGTATGCCGAGATATTTGCCCTTTTTATCAGACTCTCTTACCCGTAATTCCTTGGCCAGGTTTTGCCGAAGGAGAGGCGGGCAATTAGAACTGAAGGAAATACCAGAATTGTTGAGGTTGATAGGATCGTCACAGATATTGCGGTGACTTCCAATCTGAAGAAAATTATGTGAAAGCTTTATCGAATTATAATGACGTGTAGACATCGATCACCATCATTGAAGTTATATGATTTTACCATAGGATTTGTTCACTTTTGTGGCTTTTATGGATACTCTGCTACCAACATTGGAATACTGAATCCTATCTATTTGGATGACGGGGAGCTGGGCATATTCTCATTTGACCAAACAAAGACATCTTGATATTCAGTGAGGAATCCGATCATATTCTTTTTAGATGAAGAGCAATTCAAGAGGATTCTTCCCCCAACTAATGAAGAGATCTTAGTAGAGTCGCTCACCAATCAAGCCAATCACTCTCTTATTCTTGTTCTGCGTTTCTAATTTGCTGACATTTGGGAAACTAGAACCAATTACATGATTTCACTTTGAAACAAAAACTTCTCATAAGAAGATTCGCCCATGCACATACACACACATATATAAATAAGATTGCAAATCGCGATGAAATGAAATTGCTCTCTTGCATCTTCAGATCACAATCGGAGGCTAATGAATCAGATACCCCCATTGATGAGATAGCCCTAAACTATCTATAAGATTTCTCCTTCTCCTCTTGGGACATCGAGTCACTTGCAAGAGAATGTAAAGGTCTTTTGACCCTTTTTACGAATCTTGAGTTGGCCCACTATCCTCAAGAATCAAATAGACTAAAGGATTGGATTATGGAGGCCTCCAAATATGAGGCCCTTTCACAAAATGGAATTCTAATCCCCTCCTCTTTGGGAGCTCCTGTGTCATGATGCCCCTTACTCTTGTATTTGGGCTCCGTTCTAATAAAACTAAAGTCTCTTTCCTGACCCAAAAAAAAGAGTAAAGACTACTCATATTCAAATTGAAAAGCACCATATTAACACCAATTCCCAGCAACTAGTCACTGAACAATTTCTGAATCCTGCACGGGCTTCCAAACACAACCGTGGGCTTAAAGGTGGAGGTGGACTAATGAAGCAGAAAAAGCTATGCTCGGAAAGAATTCCAAAAGATGGTGTTTATTTTGAATAAAGAAGTGCGGATACAATATCTTGGCGTCTATTTATAAGGAGATCGCAATCTAGAAAATAATCAAATAACTAAAATCTAATAACAAAATTAAGGAAAATATATTGATAAACTAGAAAAACTAAAATCTATTAACAAATTAAGGGAAACACGTGAATCAAATATTATAATTCATTTGTAATCTTGAAGATCACGCAATTTGACTTGTGGGACCGCCTACTCTTACGACACTCCAATGTTTTCATAAATGCATTTGCATGTTGTTTTACATCAACTAATGAGGAAGGACAGCGGATGCCTGGGTGGTTTCAGCCATTTCATTGGCGTATGCTCTTCAGTCAAACCGGAACTTTGGGCCGTTCGGGCTTGGTTTCAGCCATTTCATTGGTAGTTTCTTTTTTCTTTTCTTATGTCTTTTTTTAACTTTTTTTCTTAAGATGTCTTTTTTAATGGCTTTTGGACTTTTTTTAGACTAACTTTATTTAGTATACAAAATTAAAATTTGGACCACAATGCCCTTTTAGTGCTTTAGTTAATCTTAACCTCACGTTAGAGAGAGAGAATTAAAAAAAAAAATATTACCAACATTTTTTGTTAACCAAATTGAACGAAGTTAACGAAAATAATTGATTGCATTAATTTAATAAGTTGAACTTAATTATACTTTTTAAAAATTTTATTACTCCCATCTTCACAAGTTTAAAAACTTTTGGTGGACCTATCCCAAAATATAATAAATAAAGAAACCGTTTTGAGCTGTCTTCTCGCAAACAAGGGCTAGTGCCCCTTGCCAAAACAAAGGTAGGTCCATAGTATATAAATAGAATTACCATCCCCTCAGCATCTTAATTCAAGCCATCATCTGCAAATGGAAGATTTAAAATGATATAAAACTGTTTGGTCACTGTTTAGGTGATCTGGATGTACGATGCAAGGCCCAGTTATTGTTCCTGAAGGTGTTGTCATTCGTAAATCAGATTGAAACGAAAACTAGAAAGCAAGATCACATCTTCGTCATCCATTCAAAAGCTGCAGTCACAGCCGAAACGGCTAAGGCAATAGTGCTTCTTGTATAAATCATTTTTAATCAAATGAACCAAAAGAAGGTAAAGCCAAAAAAACAAGGTGTTGGCACCAAATCAGCGAGTCACACATGCCAAAGAGAAAATACAAAACACTATTCTGTAAGCACATGTTTTGACATGACATGCCATAAGCAAAAGAGCTATGACTGATGTACCAAAATAAACATATCACGGAGAAGGAATGTAGAAGGCTAATTATTTACGAGAACGGTATGAGGTCGAGTACATTTGAGAGGAAAGTATGACGGAACCTTGCAAGACCCATGTCAACAAACGAACAAATTTACACCATCGTCTACTGTACCTTCCATACAGAACCTGCGGCATGAAGACCTTCAGTTCAAGCAGTACATATGTGGCAGGTCCATAGTTGGACCCTTTTGATCCTGCAAAATTGAGATCATCCCCATATTTTTATGAGTAACCATTACATGCACAAAACACACGCAGCTACAGACATTTGTCAATCGAATTTGATATGAGACTCATCAAGTTCGACAATTAGTCGGGTTAAATAAGTAACCATGGACTTTTGTTAATGCTTGATCTCATTGCTTGTTTGAACTAAATTTCAACCAAAGAAGGCTCGAAGCACATATCAAGATGGTTGTAAACGAGTAATTTCCTTTTCGGGAAGGAGTCCACCCCCTCGAGCCTAGCCTTTTCTGGGGGAGAGAACTTAATTTGCCCTATGATCTTGATGATTTAATTTGTGTTTCATCTAGCTAGTAGCAAACTTGCCGTCTTAGTGCCTAATCCAACAAGCAACGGGAAAGCACGAAGTCTCTAGGTCTTGTCCGGTTGATCCGCTGCCATACCTTGACTAGCCTCACTTGGGGATAGGGAAGCTGCGAGGATGCTGCTCCCAAAGACAAAACCATCGGATTTGTAGATCAAATCGAATCTCTTGGCCTACCCTTATCCTTAACCGTGGGTCCCCCAAAAAGTTTATGCCCCCACCTTGTCAAAACGCCAGCCAAAAGGAAATAATTGAGAAAAAGCTGTCACTTCAAATTTTAGTTCATCCAATTAGAGTTTGGTATGCTTTGTATTCTATTTATTGTAAAATATGCATGTAGTGCTCGGTAGTTTTTAGTGATAAAGATTGATGTATTTGAGTTTTCCTTATGCTAATTATCATATTCACTAACATGGCATGAACGACGCAACGTGGAAGCATTAGTTTTTAGGTTTTGTAGTTTACTTCCATCAAACATGAATAAAGAGCATACCAAGAAGTTTATTGTGTATAATAATAATTAGTATAAGAATTTTATTGTGTTTACAGCAGTAGATGTGGGATGTTATTTATTTCCTTTTACTAATAATTTTTCTCGCCCGAAATAAAAAAAGTATTGTGCAAAAACTTAGGCCATGTGCCAAACAGTGGCCGATGCTAATTTTTTATTCCCGAATCGGTTTGAGACGAGAATCGTGTTTGGTAAAATTTTTGTTCCCGGAACAAATTTGTTCCGGAATCGGTTTGGGACAAGATTTGAGAATAAAAAAAAAAAAGTTGATTCTGCGTCCGAGAATCAAAAAAAAAAAGAATCAACACAATAAAATTGTTATACTAATTAGGGAAAAAACCACCAAAAACCCTAAACTATGCACAAAGTGACAAAAATACCCCAAACTTTTTTTTTTGCACCACCAAAAACCCCCAAGTTTGCCATATCTGTGACACATTTACCCCATCGAGGTATTTTCGTCTTTTTATTTGTGTTTTTCTTTTTTTTTTTTTTTTTTTCTTTTCTCTTCTCTCCGCCGGAGCCGGCGGAGGGAAGCCGGCGTCCGGCGAGGGCTGCCCTCGCCGGGCGTCGGCCCGAGGGCCACCACCCTTATCCGGCGTCGGCCCGGGCGAGGGCGCCCCTCGCCGGCGCCGGGCGACCCGGGCGAGGGCCTCCCTCGCCGGATCGCGAGGGCACCCTCGCCGATCTTTGCGAGGCGCCCTCGCCCGGGCAGCGAGGGCCGCCCTCGCCAAACGCGAGGCGAGGGCGCCGACGCCGCGAGGACCCTCGCCGGATCCGGCGGCGGCCCTCGCCCGACGCCGAGCGCCGGCTTCCCTCCGCCGGAGCCGGCGGAGGGAAGAGAAAATTAAAAAAAAAAAAAAAAAAAAAAAAAAAAGAGAAAAATGTTTTTAAAAGCAAAATGACCAAAATGCCCCTAAGATTTAGGGTAAATGTGTCACGAAAATGAAAGTTCGGGGTTTTTGTGTCACAAAAAATAGTTTGGGGTAAATGTGTCACAGATGGCAAAGTTTGGGGTTTTTGGTGGTGCAAAAAAAAGTTTGGGGTATTTTTGTCACTTTGTGTATAGTTTAGGGTTTTTGGTGGTTTTTTCCCTACTAATTATTATTATACTATAATAATAATATAATAGTAATTATATTAGTATACTAATTATTAGTATATATAATATTACTAATTATTACTATAATATAATTATTATATATTAATATAATAATTATAATTATATACTAATATATAATATAATTATATATTAGTATATTAGTATAATTATTAATATAAGTATACTATTATATAATTATAATTATATAAGTATACATATTATAATATTATAATAATTATAATTATATAGTATAATATTATAATAATTATTAATTATAATTAATAATTTACTAATAATAATTAATAATTAGTAATATTATATAATTATATTAATATACTATTAAGTATACTAATATTATTAATATTATAATAATAGTTAATAATTAATATACTAATTATTATAGTATACTAATAATAATATAATATATTAGTATACCAATTATTAGTATAGTAATAGATATAGTAATATAGTGTGCTATTACTAATAAGTATATTACTAATAAGTAATAATATTAATAGTATAATTAATAGGAGAAAAAGGAAAATAAAAGAAAGGAAAAAAAGGAAAGGAAAAAAAAAAAAAGAAAAGTAAAAAAAGTAAAAAGTAAAAAAAAAAAATTATTAGGAAAAAAAGGAAAAAGGAAAAAAAAAAAAAAAAAGAAAGAAGAAGAAGAAGAAGAAGAAGAAGAAGAAGAATAGGAGAAAAAGGAAAAAAAGAAAGGAAAAAAAAGGAAAAAAAAGAAAGGAAAAAAAAAAAAAAAAAAGTAAAAAAGAAAAGAAAAAAAGTAAAAAAGTAAAAAAAATTATTTAAAAATTAAAAGAAATTAATTTGAAACAGAATCAATGAGCACGTTATCAAACGCAATTCTATTTCAGAATCAAAAATTTTGGACGATTACCAAACGCGTTCTTTTATTCGAGAATCGGTTTAGGAACGAAATAAAAAATAATCATTTCTTGTCGAATCGGTTTTCGGGAATAGAACCGTTACCAAACGCGCTCTTAATGGTTAAGAATGGGTTAGGTTAGTCAAAAGGTTAGAAAACGTCCGTTGTGCGGGCAAGGAGAAAGCAAATAGATGACGTCATGGGACGGCAGGGTGGTGATGTGTGCGTGGTGACGTGTGACGCGATTGCTCTTTTTGAGACTAGGCAGTGTAGGCACGTATGAAAATGTTGGGAATATTCCATATTTGATGCTTCTTTTTCTGGGGGCTGGGTTTGTGTACAAGTACTGTAGAGTTCGTAAACTTTTTTTAAAACAATTAACATAATTTTAGGATCTGACTAAACTTTACAAAAGAATTTTTAAAGAAAAAAATTTATAAGAGAAAATATGAACTTACCTCTATAATGTGCATTAGTTTTGGTACCACTAATTATAAAAGAGATGCTTAATGTACTCTGATGGTCCTAGTATGCCAATTGATAAGAAATAAACTAGTGCTCAATGTACCATAGTTTTAGTAAAATGAGGATAAGACGATGAACAGAAGTAGCAGTGATGGTAAGACAGGGCTTTGAGATTCTTCTTAATAAATCGGTAAAAAATATTGAGATGAAGCGTTCCTTTATCCATCAATACAATTTTTATTTTATTTTATTATTATTACGAACCCACCCAATACGTGTTACCAAAAGTGGGCCAAAATTTAACTGTAAAACAGAGAAAAAGAAATCGTCTATCTCGGGGTGTTGAATTGAAACTTTTCTTTCATAATAAACCACCTAAGTTAGGATGCTTATCATTTCTTTTCTTTTTTGGGTGATGCTTTTTAAATCTTGTGTATTAGAAGAACATCATTGCGGATTTAAACATTCATTTTTACGTTTATTTTGGATGCAGTTAAAGTAATTTGGGATCGACTTAAGACTTAAGACTCCACATGGTCATCAAATGAGTTAATGAAGATAAGCACTGAAGGTCATTGGGGTGTATCGTGAGGAGCGAAGTATGGTGAAATGCCGGTAATCTGTATGGAAACAACCGAAGGAGCATGTAATTTAAATAAAAGAAGCAGGACACCAAGACAGCACTTGAAAGTCATTAACCTTACTTGAAAAAAAAAAAAAAAAAAACAAAACAAAATGAGGAAGCAATATCGATCCACCCCAGCAATGCACACTTATAATGCAAACTGCGCACCCAGCAATATATAGGGGCGGCACGACTTTATTCTCGCAAATATTAGCGAAGTTGAGTGGAGTCGAAGGTGATGCAACTCCAATACTCGAGCTCGGCTCGATTCGATTCAAAATATTCAAGGCCCGATACTTCAAGTGGAGTTAATTTTTCATGTTCGAGCTTGACTTAAATTAGTTTTTCTTGAAATCGAACTTAAGTCGATGTATTATTTTTACATAGAGGGTCACTCTTTTCACACTCGCGCAAAGTGTTAGGGGTAATGATCAATCCTTTAGCAAATCCAGCTTGATATTATATGGACCAGTAATGCAGGCTCGAAGAGAAGCCCATTTAGGTTTAAGTCATATTTCAGACCCACCAAAATTTCACCAACTCAATAACAACCTTAGCTTCGTTCCAAAAAATAAAAAAATAAAAAATAACAACCTTAGCACTTCTACATCTCATCCTTTATACTACGTCAATGAAAAGGATGATTAGCAAATAAAATAGCTTGATTGCATCAATCATATCAGTTAAACAATTTAAGGGTACCAAAAAGATAAAACACCAAAGGCTCGATCGTATTTTACAAGAGATGGAATGTACTTAAGTCAATGGAATAGGTATATCAAACCTTATAAAAATCTCCAATGAGTTTTTCGGATTGAAGTGTTGCTGCTAACTTCGACGGGACGAAGTGACATTCCAAGCGACAGCTTATTTCATTCTTTTTCTTTTTGGCCGGGCACAAATCGTATCAGAAAGACAATGTCCAAAGCGCTATGCACCTTCTATTCATAGAACTCTTCTTGGGTCTTTTGAAAAGTCCCCTTTCTCGGCTTGTTCCACTTTTCGTAGGGTTTCTTGTAATAATAATAGGGTGATGTGGATGCCTTATTTTTAGTTTTTGGGAAGGGGGGGCGGGCGCGTAGTGTCCACGCAGCTTCCGAGTCCCAGGTGAATGGGGGTGAATGGGTTTCCACCTCACGGATCATCCAGCCTCCACCTACCATACCCTCCGATAGAAACGTGAAGCAAACTTTTAATTCAAAGTCTTTGAGGACCAAGGGGAACGTCACTTGTCGTCTTAATCAATTGCCCTCCATTTTTTAGTTCTTCCGTACATTTCTTTTTTATATAGGGAAAATGTCACAAATGGTCCCTATATTTTTGGTCAATGTGCAATTTCGTCCCTGAACTTTCAATTCGCTCAATTTAGTCCCTGAACTATTAATGAATGTCCGATTTAGTCTTTGAACTATTGATAAATGTCCGATTTAGTCCCTGAACTTTCGATCGGCTCAATTTGGTCCCTGAACTACTGATAAAATGTCCGATCTAGTTCTTCGTTTTATTAAAGAGGAAAAAAGAGGAAAAAAAGAAAAATAATAACAAAGGACTACATTGAACATTTTATCAATAGTTCAGGGACCAAATTGAGCCGATCGCAAGTTCAGGAACTAAATCGGACATTTATCAATAGTTCAAGGACCAAATTGAGCGAATTGAAAGTTCAGGGATGAAATTGCACATTGACTAAAAATATAGGGACTATTTGTGACATTTTCCCTTTTATATACAGAACATTGTCTTGGTCCTCTCTTTTCAAAACTGCGGCGATGCATGGCCTACGAGTTCGACAGCCCCCATACGCTGTTACTTTTATAAACTACATAATATATTTTACGAAACTACGGAATAGTGACGTCAATATATATCCATTTTGTATGTTTTTCTAAAGGAATCAATCATAATTTTTTCCCCAATTATCAATTGTCATGACCTCTTTTTTTTTTGGGCGCCCGCGGATCGGTCGTGCGCTTAAGGAGGCTAATGGCTCGGCTGAATTTAGTTATGCCCGAATTCTCCCAAGTCCACCAATTCACGACTTTAATAGTCTAAGTTTTTAACCCGCAAGTTAATTTTAATATGGAGTCGCCACTAATCAATTTGGGGTGGGTTGATTAGAAACTCATGTGAAGTATTTAGAGAAATACTCGCTTCTGCGCAACCAGAGAAATTAGGATCGGGGACTTGATTACACTAGTTAATCACTAATGCCCTTTCGGTACCTAATCTTATTTGAACCCTAAGGTTTTTGGATGTTTGAGGGATTTCCCATGCATTTTCGGGAGGAAAACATTTTTTTGGTCTTTTTCTCATTTTTGGACATAAAAGGGATTTTTTTTTTATTTTTTGGGTATTTTTGGAAAAGTACAAGTCTTTTTGGCATTTTATGAAAATTTTGGGCCTTTTATGAATTTTGGCATTTTTGAGATTTTTGGCAATTTTTGGATTTCTTGGAAAATATAAAATATTTTTGATTTTTTTGAAAATATAAAATATTTTTTCATTTTTTAATATTTTTTGGAAAATAAATTATTTTTAAATATTTTGAGTATTTTTCGAAAATAAATTATTTTTATTTTTACTTTTGAATTTTTGGAAAATAAAACATTTTTTTTTTACATTTTTAAACATTTTTTTGATTTTTAGGAAATTAAAAGGATTTTTTAATATTTTTTTGAAAATAAATTATTTTTTATTAAATTATTTATTTATTTATTATTTATTTAAAATAATATTTTATTAAAGAAAACGACTCGGGTCGGATCCACGGGTCGAATCCGACCGGGCCGACCCCAAACGCTCGATTTTTTTTTTTTTATAGACAAAATGGAAACGGCGTCGTGGAGAAGCCGGCCCGCACGTGACCGTGGGCGCCGGGTCACGTGTCCGACCCGCTCCACAACTCGTTCTCCCTTCCTCGAAATGACGCCGTTTCACTTCTTGCAAAACGACGCCGTGGAGGAGGCGACTCATGCGCAACCCGCGGGTTACGTGTCCGACTCGCTCCATGACCCCCCTCGCCATCTACGAAACGACGCCGTTTCCTCGGCAACTCTACCCGGATCCGACCCGGCTCGCGACCCGACTCCCAGCCACCCCTTAAACAAGCAAAACCCTACCCGGTTCCCAATCCGGGTCCGACCCGATGACCCGGGATCGCGATCTGGAAAATCGGGAACCCTAGGGTTTCGATTTGGGGGCGCCGAGGAAGCGACGACGATGGCAGCGGCGAAAACAACAGTGGTGGTGGCAACAACTGGGCCGGGGAAGGAGATGACGGCGGCGGCGTCACCGTGGGATTACCTGTTTACGGCGATGGTGCGACGGAGGCGACAGCGGGGACGGCGGGGCTCCTCTCTGTGCTTCTCTCTCTCTCTCTCTCTCTCTCTCTCTCTCTCTTTGGCGAAGCTTAGATCGGAGATCGCAGATCCTCGGCCCCCCTCTGAAGTCTCTCGGCGGGGTTCCAAGGACTGCATTCTCGATCCCTTTGCTTCTCTCTCCTTCCTCTCATGCCGTTCATCGTCGTCGGGGCCCCCTATTTATAGGCGGGGGGGACGGCCGGTCGGTGAGGGTTCGGCCGACAGTTGGACCGCTGTCCCGTCGGCCTCTACTCCCCCTCCGGTCACGTCCCGTCGGCCACTGCTCGCCGTACGTTGTTGTTCATTGTGCCTGCTTCGGTGTCCCGCCTTCGGCGCATGCTACACACGCGATCAGGCGAAGGAGATGGGGGAAACGGGTCGAGCGCGGGTCGGGCCGAGCGCGAGCTGACCCGCGGAAGCCCAAAGGGCTGTTTTCAACCTCTTTTTCGTTTCTTTCTTTTTTTCAGTTTTTTCTTGTTTCTTTTCCCTTTTTTAGTTAGTTTTGGTTTTTTCGGTTTTTTGACACAAATAAAACAAAACCTATATATATTTTAGAAATTAAATTAACTTAATTACAAATAAAAAAATAAAAATTTGGGCGTCAACATCAATAAATGCTTTGAGCGTAAAAAGGGAGGTAATTTTTTCTACACAAAAGCCAATGAAAGGAGCATCATCCTCAACGTATGTGTTCATGTTATTATCTCCATTCATTTTTGCCGAAAGTAAAAGAAAATAAAAAAACCTAAATATTAGCGCTTCCATGACCCATCTACAAAAATACTTGATCACATCAATCAGATTAGTTAAATGATTTAAGGATACAAAAAAAGAAAAATCTTTGAAGGAAAGAAATAGAATAAAAGGCCCACCTAAACTGTAAATAAAAAAAGTCAATTTTTTTTTTCTAATTTGGAGCAAAAAAGGACTACGCAATTGGGAATTTGGTACGTCTATCCTTAGAAATAACTATATAAAAATGCATAAAATATCCAATTACTGTTTTTCGCGATGAAGTGGTGAAGTTTCAAGGGACAGCTTTTCGACTTTTCGTGCTTTCTGGCATATCATAAATAAAGTTTGATGTGGATTTTTTTTTTTTTTTTTTTTTTTTTTTGTATATCTAGGAAACCCCGTCAGCCGTTCGTAGCCATTGATGTGGATTTATTGATTATTAATTATTCCATAAAAGCAAACAAATTCAATCGACACGGATCCAATGGGTCTATTCTCCTGTTTTGGGGCACCGCATAGAATGCGGCTTACCAACCTAGGGGCGTGCGAGCCCACGTCCATAATTGTTAACCGGATTCGCCTCATTTATAGGGCCCAGCCGTTGGGCCCAGCCAATAACTTAAATAAATAAAACAAAACAAAACAGAACAAAACAAAAAAAAAAAGAAAGAAGGTGCTGCTTCGGGAATGCGCCTGAAAGACTGAAAAAGTTAAGGAGAGAGAGAGAGAGAAAAAGCAAGCGTTGTTGCTCTGGAGATTGATCTGACGAACTCCTATACGTCAAGCCATGTGCGTCCTCCCAAAGTTCGTCTATAATTTGGCATGTGGTGTAAGAGTTTTCCTCTAATGTGAACTAAATTAATTGATTTTGTTATTTGCCGTTTAACGTTTACCGTTTTACAAGGTTTGGTCTAAGGTGGGATAGAAGGTTTCTTAATTAGTCTAATATGGGACTGGTTAGTGTGGGCCGAGTTGAGCCTGGCCCGTAATGAGGGGGACTAGAAACTCTATAAATAGTGTTCAAGTCTCTCCTCTAACCCTAATCTCACATATCCTCACCTAAGGGGCGTTATTCTAACGCTAATCGTGAGGGGCCGCCTCATTGAGCCAGTGATGCGGAGAGCAATAAAGAAGAAAGATTTGCGTAAGGAACATTATGTTTCCGCTTCCGCTTCAAGAATAATGGACCCTAGGTGTGTTAATCTTTCTACCGAATTATGCAAGTTCTTGTTTTGGTTATGGAGATCTTAGGATTGCGCAATTTGCGTTCAACATGTGGTATCAGAGCCTCCATAACCCTAGAACTTGAACCCTAATTGATTTTACCATAAATTGTATGGATTTACCCTAATTAATACGGATCTTGCCCTAATTTATGATTTTCGAGACTTTTCGTTCAATAAAAATTAAATTAAATCACAAATTCGGACTGGAAAAGTAGCGGTAGAGTTTGAATTTTTGCGAAGTGATTGCGACTTGGCTCAAACGTCAAGCCAAGGTGGAGATTGTTAAAATATGTCTCAAGTTTGAGTCCAATGTGAAATTCCGAATATTTCGAATTTGATATGTTGCGGACGTTTAAAATCGAGCAAAGAAGATCCGAAGATCAAATCCTCAAAATTTGAATCTACGTTGGAGAGTCTGACCGCTAAAATAGGAAAGTCCAACTTTCACTAGGACTTGGATTTTGTTTAAAATATATAGAGATGTGTTTTGGATAAAATCGTTTAAGATAGGAAACGGAATCCTATGAGAAGCTAGCTTAATGATATAGTAATTGAACTATATCTTAAGATAATGAGAAACAGAAAAAGTCATGAAACTTTTATTGCTCATGCATATTCTTTTACATGCTAGTAACCTTTAAATGATGGACGTATTGCTGATTGGATTGATTTACACATCTGCTAAGTGTAGGTAATGCATGTTAGTAAAGTTATTGCATATTGTACCTAAACTCATATGGTCACCGGTTAACATCTATCATGTTAAATATTTTTTATGGTTAAGGAGTATGGCAATATTTATGCAGAGCAATAATATCTACTATTATAGTTTAGATATTTGGTTCTGAGGTTTGACTCAATTTATAGACCACTAGTTGAAGTAATGATATGTTTTACTTAAAATTGACTAATAAATTAGTTGTTGGCTTTGGAGTTAATTTTGCCTTATGAAATTCATGAGCAATAATGGACCAGCTATCTGACTTCTCGATCCGGTGTACCATATATTGCTATTGATGTTAATTTGTGATAAATCCTCTAGATCAACATTCATTTTATGTTGTTCTGGTAATTAGTAATTTGGGTGCACAAGAGAAGTTTTTTTTGTGTTGCTGTGATCGGTGATCTCATTGGAATCTGTCTTTCAGGTTTTATATATATATATATATATATATATATATGCATGTTTAATTTTATTAATGAATAAGGTAATGTAATTAGTATGATATGTGATTTCAATGATGTATGCCTCTATCACTAAAGTTGAAATCACATGTATATGGTGTATGTGAGATGTAGGTTTTATATCCTTGGTATGAGAGAATTTCAAAGATTCAATTGAGTAGTGACCGCCAAAGTGGCACACTTGATTGAATTTGAGAAATTTCAGTCTCGTATGTTAATTGGGATGTCTCCTGATCTAATGCATGGTCATACTCCCAAATGAGGTGATTGTGTATTAGTTCATGGAGGAATACATGATGGTGCGATGGAGGAGTGACTGGTCCTAGTGGTTCATCTGCCCAAAGGTGATAAATTCACAAAGATTGGAATATATTCTCATGACCGCTATCATGTGGGGAGTGTACAATTGCATGTCATGTATTCTGCCCAAAGATGATTATATGATTATGTGTGTAACTCTCTATATGTGTATTTGTACGTCAAGTTACATGATGCTCATATGATGCTAATTATATACATTGCTTGTTTTTCAGTCACCTTTTCTGTAATTAATAACTCCACTATTATTGAGGTTTTTACTGCTTCAAATTTTAAGTTGTGGACATATGATTTGTTGCTTTAAAAAAAGAGCAATAGTATTTGTTGACACCTAAATTTTTGGGGCTGATTTTTGCTAAAAAATAAAAATAATAAAAATGCATGGCATATAGTTTAGGCATATATTATTTTTTGATTTTGTCTTATTTTGTTGAGACTTTTATGGGTTTAGGAAATATACACTGGAATATGTATCTTTGCGCAAGGGAAAATTTTTTGATCAAATATGCAAAAGATATCGCGCAGGGTGAAAAAATATATTTGATGGGATTTTATGCGAGCAAAATTGGTAATAAAATATGCTGTAAAGATACAATTTTTTGGTATATAAAAGGAGGCCGGCAGTTCATCATCCGAGGAGGCCACACAACTCCATACACGGCGACGTTGAGAACACGTTGAGAGATATACCCGTGAGAGAGAAAAGAGAATGAATTTTCTCTGCCGATTCGAGGAGCCCCCACGTTGTGCGAGGCCCTTTGCCGCAGCGTCACACTCGGCCACACAAAGAGGAGAGCAATATATGTGAGGGAGGCCATGGAGAGAGATACACATTGAGAAGAGAGTAGAAAGGATTTTTCTGGAGGTCTTTCACGGCCACAAGTCGGTGGAAGCATGGAAAAGAAGAGAAAAAAAAAAGAAAAAAAAAGGAAAGAAAGGGACAGGAACGGTCTTCTTCTTCAGCGAGCCTGCTTCTGCCTGTGGCTGGAGCCACCCCCTGCTGCCTGAACCGCCGATCCCTGCTGCCGAGTTTTCCTTTGCCACACCGCGCCTCGATTCACCAACAATGACTCTACTTCACCCACGAAGTTGCCGTGTTTGCCGCGCCGCACCATCGCGCCCAGATCTCCGCGCCACATCATCGCCATGTCGTTGCCACACCAGCACCACAACTCGACGGCCCATCGCCCCCTGCTGCTTCATCTTGATGATCTTGTCGCTTCTTGGCCGAGTCAACGGGACCTTGCTCGAGCTGCTGATTCGGTACACCCAGGACCAGCCATGAGCCCCGCTGTCTCAAGCTCGGGACCGCCTCGACATCGTTTGCTGTTCCGACGATTGCCGCCCTCCAGCAACGCGTTGACACCCCCGCCCAGTGGATTCCAGTTTGCTGCAGCGCTTCTTGCAGCAAGTCCCCACAACATTAGGTGGTCTAGCGACTTCGACGTAGCCGTCTTCGAGCGCCGCAAGCACCACGCTTGAGTTCTTTCCTTATTGCAGCTAGAGGTCCTCAGCCATGAATTCATCATACGAGTGCATCTTCAAAGACTGCGGGTTGTTTTGATTTTTGGCCAAAGCGGTGGAATTTGTCTCTTATTGCATGGTGAAATCTGGAGGCTTAACCGTGAGTTCTTGAGAAAGAAGCATACGTGAGAGAGAGGAGTGTTCGGCCAAGCATCACGTGGCTGAGCCTCTCGGATGATCTCGATCCACTGTCCATCGTGCACTCTGGTCTTGCTTAGACACGTCTGATTGCACCCGAAGGCTTCACTTTCTTGCAGGTTTTTCTAGCCATCGTGCTCCCTACGGCACCAGTGATTATCCAATATTTCTTGATCCAACATCGAGCCTCGAGTTGCGCCTCCAACAATCTCACGGACATACGATACAACGACGATCCATAAAGAGCAAAAGAGGAAAAATCGTGAGCGTGGCAGCCATAAAAGGAGACAATCAGGCAAATCTCCCGCACGTGCTCATATTAACAAATTGAAGTATTGTTGGGAGAAGGCCTGTCTTGGAATTTGAAGTCTTCTTTCCACGGCTTGAAGTGTGGAATTTCCGTGAGTGGGCTTCTCTGGGTCCAAGAGAATTGTGAATTGGGGGAAGAGTAGCAGCCACCTGCCACTTCGCACCTTGCCAGATTGAAGGAAACATTATACTAGTCATCCAATATCACCGCGAGCAAGCCGTATGCTATCATCCGAGAACTCAAGTCCTGTGACGATTTGCTCGTGAATCGTGAGCTCCTCACGCGGTCCGTGACTTGCGACGACCAGTTGCGAGTTACTCACCGTCTGCATCGAATCGCCACCACGAGCCACCGGGCTTAGCACCATCACGCCAAGTCGCGAGGATTCAAGTTTGGAAGCCAATATTCGGATTAGGTAAAAGTTTTATTTCCAAATATTTTGTTTCCTTATTTAAAATATTTCGATACACATGGTCAAAGTTCATGATATATAGTCCTATTGGTGATCTTAAGTAGCATTTTAAATTGGGAAACCTTCCTAATTTCGCGATGTACATATGATTGATGGTCCGATTTCACGCTCGAAATACAATTTGCAATCGCACAGAAAAATCATTAATCCGATCTTACGCTCGAGATACGATTTGTAATTTTATTTAAAAATTGGCCAATCCGATCTCATGCGCGAGATACGATCGTCAATTTATTTCCCAAAATTAAATGGACATGAATGAAATCTTGCTTGATTTGGTGCCATGCTGTTTTTGATACCTTTATTTGATTGCTCCCATTAAAAAAAAAAAAAAAAAAACATTTGAGTTAGATTAGATGTACATTAGGATATTACTTATTTTAGGGTTATTTTGCATGTCTAGAATAGGAAATTTATTTATTTCAAATTTCTTAAATAAAAAATATCAAAAACATAAATTTAGGATGTTAGACTTTTGTTTATTAATTTAAATTGCATGTCAATTATTTGCCAATTTTAAATTTCGAATTGTATATTTAAAAAAAAACACACAAAAAAAAAAATCATCATGCATTTTAGAATAAAATTGCAAGTCTCATTTTAAGTTTAGATCAATTTTTGATAGATGTGTCTTAGATTACAGATTGCTAGGTTAAGATAATGTCATAGTTCAAATTAGGATTTAGTCTAACCTAATCCTTAATTTGAGTTGGATAGAGTCTTAATCTAGTTAGGTCATTTTTGCATTTCCCTTAATTTCAAATTTCATGCAAAATAGAAAAATAAAAATTGTCTTAGAGTAGATTCATTTCATTCTCTAGGATAGATTACATTTTTTAGGAATTGAAATATCAATTGCATGTCATATAGAATTAGATTAATTTAAATTAGAAATTACCCATCATTAAAATTAGATTATTTAGATTGCATTTAATCATTGCATTTCTTCATGAATCACTTTAGTCATGACATATAGTTAGGTCATGTTGCCATGTTGCATGCATCACATGATTTTCATTAAATAAAGTGAAAACAAAAAAAAATTGCGTGTTAATTAGAAATGATATCTAGGATTGTTGATCTGAATTTTGATCTAACAACGCAGATGCTTTCGTCGCTACAAGATAAGCCTCGTAATTTTATTCATTGCTTTATTGAGTGTTAAATTGGTGGTTTGCGCACCCGCATGATCACCTCACATGTTAGAGAGATAAATTAAAATCAATTCAAGCTGCCTGCTAAACATTTTTTCAAAATAAAAGAATTCTACCGAAAGGGCGTTAGAGGAATCTAGTGTAACCAATTCCCCGTATCTAGAATCTCTGGTTCGCAAGAGTAAAGTAAATCTCCCATTACTTTACTTGGGTTTTTAATCGACCCACCAAAAATAGATTAGTGGTGACTCCTAATTGAAAATCAATTGCATGCCAAGAACTTGAACCTAAGTCGCGAATTGGTATGGGCTTGGGAGAGCCCGAGTTAAGTCCAAGCTTAACAATCCATTAGCCAAACCCTAGGTGGTTCACCCGAAAATTTGGTCACGATAGTATTAGCTTATTGTCCATGAAGCGTTCCATTTTGGAACACTTGAAATTTGGTTTGCCTGCTAACTGCACTGCTAAGAGATGATGAAAACCTTAGTGGCGTGTAATTATGTCTTGTCTAATACCGCAATTAGGACAAATATGCAAATATTGTGTTTAAGTCCTAATGACATATACATCCGGTATATGGTTAAAAGGTTGTTTCCAAAAGTTTTCTATTTAGGGATAATGACCGAGATAAAGAATAAATGATTACAATTAGTCTTAAAAGTTTGTCAGGCTTAATAGTGGCCGTGAGTATTTTGATAAGTATGACGATGGGAAATAACTTAAAGGGTCATTTGTCAAATACTTGGTAGATTCTGGGGTGGTAACTTAATTACTATACCTGTAAATCCTGACAAAAGATTTGGCCGAAAGGCATAATTGCACCATAGTATACATGGTGATAAGTATGATTAGTAAGACTAATTTATTCAGTCTTTTATGGGATGGTATTTTGAAAAACAACTATTTCACACATAAATGTTGTTTCTTATCCTCAATTAAGTATGTGTTTAGATGTCATAAAAGGCGATATGCAATCTATGAAACATGTTTGGAAACTTATGGACTTGTCTAAAGATCACAAGTTCTTTAGTTGCAAATTGGCGTACAAAACTAAAAGGATTTCAAAGAAATATTGTGGAGTTTAAAGCTAAACTTGTAGTTAAAGTTTTCACTTTGAAAGAGGGGTGGATATTTAATAGTGAAGAAATAATTATTTTTTTAAAAGATTCTTTCAGAGTGAATGTGGTATTAATAGTTTATTTATTTATTTTTATATGGAGTTACGCCAAATAGATACAAAATCTATATAGTGCAACTAGAGAATTTTGCAACAGATTTAAGTAAACTTGTGTGTAGATTGAAAAGTCTTATTAATAGTTTTATGTAAGTTTCCAGACAATATTAATAAAGTTTCATAGTGCTGTTATTATTTTGTTCAATTGGGAACAAAGTAATTCAATATACTGCAAGACCAGTGGGAGGAAATTTATTTTTCTCATATTCTATGTAAATGATATTTTGTTTACAAGTAGTGATCTTGAAGCATTTATGTCCTTTGCACTAAGATTCGTAAGGATTGTTCTTGTCACATATATTGGATTTTATATTAGATTTTCTTGGAGGACATTTGCTGATCATATTTTGGAAATATTCAATATATGTCATTGCAAGTCAGGAATTACTCCTGTTGTTAAGGGTGATGGAGTTAATCCATTACATTGTCCTTATTTAGATATTGATAAAATCTATGATGTACCTTGTGTTAGTGCACTTAAAAGTATAATATATGCTTGATTTTGCACTAGATTAAATATCGTCTTTGTGACGGGACTTCTAGGCAGATATAAATTGAATCTAGGACGTGATCACTGAGTTGTTGCCAAGAAGGTTTTAAGGTAATTTAAAAGGACAAGAGATTATATGTTAATGTACAGACAAGTTTAATTATTGCAATTAGTAGGGTATTCAGATATTAACTTTGCTGATTGTTAGGATGTTATGATATCAATAACAGGATACATATTTATGTTAGCAAGAAGTGCAGTAAATAAAGTTCTATATCTACTATATAAGTAGTGTTTGTAACATCCTTTTAGGCTGTTAATTGAGCTATTATGCTTCGGAACCTTATGAAGGAATTGACCGTTTTGATTTTTTGGATAGACCCATACGGTTGTATTGAGATAATAAATTTGTTGTTTATTAATAACAAATGTCTCAATGGGTCTAAATATATGGCAATCAAATATTTTTTAACCATAAAGAAACGGTACAGAAAGGTGACGTTAACATATTTTCACAGATGATGTGATTGCAGATCCACTAACTAAAGGCTTATGCCCATGTGTATTTGAGTGACATGTCATTAGCATGGGCTTATGAGTATCTTCGGATACTGTTGTTTAGTGGGAGCTACTCTGGCTTTACTCCGATAAAGTTCACATGTGTGGTTCGTTACATTTAGTAACGGTTTGATATGTTTCAACTTTTGCATTCAATAAGATATTTTTGAATGTGTTGTTATGTTGAATACATATTGATAAAGTTTCAAGGTATTACTTAAACCTTGAGTGAAGGCTAGGGGCATGCGGTTATTAGCCTTGTTCATATGTATTGTGATACATAAAAAAAAGGTTAACCATAAGGACAAGACATATGTAGGTTCATTTGAACAATAATTTTATTCTCTTGTGACACAAACTTTTGTGTTGCCTAAGTAAGAGAATGGTGATTGACAAATGGATCTCTCTATGAGAGATGTTAGCCATTTGCCACACTACCATATTAAATCCATATCAATAAAGTTGAAAGCACTTGTGACCATGGAAGGCTCTGTGTGTATACATGCAGTTACCGCCATGATTCGGTGTTGGAGGCTTTATGGGATAGGATTGACTATTAAGAATTATCTCTGGACCAATGTGCGCACATATAATACAATTTCAATTAATATAGTCCAAGTGGGAGATTGTAAGAGTTTTCCTCTAATGTGGACTAAATTAATTGACTTTGTTATTTACCATTTAACGTTTACCGTTTTACGGGGTTTGATCTAAGGTAAGATAAAAGATTTCTTAATTAGTTTAATATGGGGCTGGCTAGTGTGAGCCGAATTGAGCCTGACCCGTAATGAGGGGGACTGGCTGGAAACTCTATAAATAGTGCTCAAATCTCTCCTCTAACCCTAATCTCACATATCCTCACCTAACGGGCGTTATTCTAACGCTAATCGTGAGGGGCCGCCTCATTGAGCTAGTGATACGAAGGGCAATAGAGGAGAAGAATTTGCGCAATGAACATTGTGTTTCCGCTTCCGCTTCAAGAACAATGGACCCCAGGTGCGTTAATCTTTCTACTGAATTATGCAAGTTCTTGTTCTAGTTATGGAGATCTTGGAATTACGCAATTTGCGTCCAACATGTGGCACTCAGATGCCACTCTCTCTCTCTCTCTCTCTCTCTCTCTCTCTCTCTCTCTCTCTCTCCGCCCCAGAGCTCAGCTATATAAACGACCTCTCTTCCCCATACGCTCCTCACACCATCTCATCTCCTCCTCCTCCTCCTCCTCCGCTCTTGCATTTCATCAAGCAAGAAAGGACCAAACCCAGTAGTCTGTCTCTTATAGTCGGTGTTTCTCGTGTCGCAATAAACTACGTACGGACGAAACCCGTCCCAAGGAACACCGTCCAATTGTCTCTCTTCCTCGCGGCTTCCGATATCCTTCCTATTTCTTGAGCTGACACTTTTTCTGGGTTCATTTGATCTTCGGCGATACGAAGATGAGTCAGGACAGAGCTGGTTTCGAGGTCGCCCCCGATCTGCCTCAGAAAGGCGGGGCTCCAGAAAGACGCTGTTAGGTGAAACCTCACTCTCTACTTTCTTTATGCCGTCAACAAACGAAGGGGGGAAAAGGAAAAAAAAGAGACAAAGAAAGGAAGCGGGCAAAGCTGTCTGAACGAGAGGACTTGGCCTCATGAAATCACCAAGCGAAATAGAAACACAGTTCGAACATAAAGATAGAGATTGAGAGTGCTTGTTTCCTTTGCTTACTAGTTCGTTTGATACGGCCGTCGTCGTCGAAGCACCTGGAGCCACCGCCTTTCTGAGGCAGATCGGGGGCGACCTCGAAACCAGCTCTGTCCTGACTCATCTTCGTATTGCCGAAGATCAAATGAACCCAGAAAAAATGTCAGCTCAAGAAATAGGAAGGATATCGGAAGCCGCGAGGAAGAGAGACAATTGGACGGTGTTCCTTGGGACGGGTTTCGTCCGTGCGTAGTTTATTGCGACATGAGAAACACCGACTATAAGAGACAGACTACTGGGTTTGGTCCTTTCTTGCTTGATGAAATGCAAGAGTGGAGGAGGAGGAGGAGGAGGAGGAGATGAGATGGTGTGAGGAGCGTACGGGGAAGAGAGGTCGTTTATATAGCTGAGCTCTGGGGCGGAGAGGGGGGGGGAGAGAGAGAGAGAGAGAGAGAGAGAGAGAGAGAGAGCGTGGCATCCGAGTGCCACGTGCCAAATTATAGACGAACTCTGGGAGGACGCGCATGGCTTGACGTATAGGAGTTCGTCAGATCGATCTCCAGAGCAACGACACTTGCTTTTGTCTCTCCCTCCTTAACTTTTTCAGTCTTTCAGGCGCATTCCCGAAGCAACACCTTCTTTCTTTTTTTTTTTTTGTTCTGTTTTGTTTTGTTTTGTTTTATTTAAGTTATTGGCTGGGCCCGACGGCTGGGCCCTATAAATGAGGCGAATCCGATCAACAATTATGGACGTGGGCTCGCATGCCCCTGGGTTGGTAAGCTGCGTTTTATGCGGTGCCCCAAAACAGGAGAATAGACCCATTGGATCCGTGTCGATTGAATCTGTTTGCTTTTATGGAATAATTAATAATCAATAAATCCACATCAATGGTTACGAACGGTTGACGGGATTCCCTAGGTATTAAAAAAAAAAAAATCCACATCAAACTTTATTTATGATATGCCAAAAAGCACGAAAAGTCGAAAAGCTGTCCCTTGAAACTTCACCACTTCATCGCGAAAAATAGTAATTGGATATTTTATGCATTTTTATATAGTTATTTCTAAGAATAGACGTACCAAATTCCCAATTGTGTAGTCCTTTTTTGCTCCAAATTAAAAAAAAAAAAAAAAATTGACTTTTTTTATTTACAATTTAGGTGGGTCTTTTATTCTATTTCTTTCCTTCAGAGATTTTTCTTTTTTTGTATCCTTAAATCATTTAACTGATCTGATTGATGTGATCAAGTATTTTTGTAGATGGGTCATGGAAGCGCTAATATTTAGATTTTTTTATTTTCTTTTACTTTCGGCAAAAATGAATGGAGATAATAACATGAACACATACATTGAGGATGATGCTCCTTTCATTGGCTTTTGTGCAAAAAAAATTACCTCCTTTTTTACGCTCAAAGCATTTATTGATAATTGGGGAAAAAATTACAATTGATTCCTTTAGAAAAACATACAAAATGGATATATATTGACGTCACTATTCCGTAGTTTCGTAAAATATATTATGTAGTTTATAAAAGTAACAGCGTATGGGGGCCGTCGAACTCGTAGGCCATGCATCGCCGCAGTTTTGGAAAGAAAGGACCAGGACAATTTTCTGTATATAAAAAAGAACTGTACGGAAGAACTAAAAAATGGAGGGCAATTGATTAAGACGACAAGTGACGTTCCCCTTGGTCCTCAAAGACTTTGAATTAAAAGTTTGCTTCACGTTTCTATCGGAGGGTATGGTAGGTGGAGGCTGGATGATCCGTGAGGTGGAAACCCATTCACCTGGGACTCGGAAGCTGCGTGGACACTGCGCCCGCCCCCCGCCCCCCTTCCAAAAAACTAAAAATAAGGCATCCACATCACCCTATTATTATTGCGAGAAACCCTTAGGAAAAGTGGAACAAGCCGAGAAAGGGGACTTTCAAAAGACCCTGTAAGATTTTGTGGGACCACATTTAAATATTCTAACAGACCCAAGAAGAGTTCTATGAATAGAAGGTGCGTAGCACTTTGGACATTGTCTTTCTGATAATTTTTCATACGACCTGCGCCCAGCCAAAAAGAAAAAGAATGAAATAAGCTATCGCTTGGAATGTCACTTCGTCCCGTCGAAGTTAGCAGCAACACTTCAACCCCAAAAACTCATTGGAGATTTTTATAAGGTTTGATATACCTATTCCATTGGCTTAGGTACATTCCATCTCTTGTAAAATACGGATCGAGCCTTTGGTGTTTTATCTTTTTGGTACCCTTAAATTGTTTAACTGATATAATTGATGCAATCAAGCTATTTTATTTGCTAATCATCCTTTTCATTGACGTAGTATAAAGGATGAGATGTAGAAGTCCTAAGGTTGTTATTGAGTTGGTGAAATTTTGGTGGGTCTGAATTATGACTTAAACCTATATGGGCTTCTCTTCGAGCCTGCATTACTGGCCCAAATAATATCAAGCCGGATTTGCTAAAGGATTGATCATTACCACTAACAAATATACATATTTATCAATCACTTTGCGCGAGTGTGAAAAGAGTGACCCTCTATGTAAAAATAATACATCGAGTTAAGTTCGATTTCAAGGAAAACTAATTTAAGTCAAGCTCGAACATGAAAAATTAACTCCACTTGAAGTATTGGGCCTTGAATATTTTGAATCGAATCGAGTCGAGCTCGAGTATTGGAGTTGCATCACCTTCGACTCCACTCAACTTCGCTAATATTTGCGAGAATAAAGTCGTGCCGCCCCTATATATTGCTGGGTGCGCAGGTTGCATTATAAGTGTGCATTGCTGGGGTGGATCGATATTGCTTCCTCATTTTGTTTTGTTTTTTTTTTTTTTTTTTTTTTTTCAAGTAAGGTTAATGACTTTCAAGTGCTGTCTTGGTGTCCTGCTTCTCTTATTTAAATTACATGCTCCTTCGGTTGTTTCCATACAGATTACCGGCATTTCACCAAACTTCGCTCCTCACGATACACCCCAATGACCTTCAGTGCTTATCTTCATTAACTCATTTGATGACCATGTGGAGTCTTAAGTCTTAAGTCGATCCCAAATTACTTTAACTGCATCCAAAATAAACAGAAAAATCAATGTTTAAATCCGCAATGATGTTCTTCTAATACACAAGATTTAAAAAGCATCACCCAAAAAAGAAAAGAAATGATAAGCATCCTAACTTAGGTGGTTTATTATGAAAGAAAAGTTTCAATTCAACACCCCGAGATAGACCATTTCTTTTTCTCTGTTTTACAGTTAAATTTTGGCCCACTTTTGGTAACACGTATTGGGTGGGTTCGTAATAAATAAAAAAAAAAAAAAATTGTATTGATGGATAAAGGAACGCTTTTCTCAATATTTTTTACCAAATTATTAAGAAGAATCTCAAAGCCCTGTCCTACCATCACTGCTACTTCTGTTCATCATCTTATCCTCATTTTACTAAATCTATGGTACATTGAGCAATAGTTTATTTCTTATCGATTGGCATACTAGGACCATCAGAGTACATTGAACATCTCTTTTATAATTAGTGGTACTAAAACTAATGTACATTATAGGGGTAAGTTCATATTTTCTCTTATAAATTTTTTCTTTAAAAAATTCTTTTGTAAAGTTTAATCGGATCCTAAAATTATGTTAATTATTTTAAAAAAAGTTCGCCAACTCTACAGTACTTGTACACAAATGCATCAGTGCATTTCACCCACCCCCAAGAGAAAGAAGCATCAAATATGGAATATTCCCAACATTTTTGTACGTGTCTGGTCTCAGAAGGAGCAATCGCGTCACACGTCACCACGCACACGTCACCATCCGGCCGTCCCATGACGTCATCGATTTGCTGTGTCCTTGCCCGCACAACGGACGTTTTCAAACCGTTTGACTAACTTGCCCATTCTTAGCCATTAAATTTTTGGACAATACTTTTTTATTTTGGGCGAGGAAAAATTATTAGTAAAAGGAAATAAATAACATCCTACTTCTTCTGCTGTAAACACTACAAGTTCGGAAAGGTGAGGATTTTTCACCATTTCTTAAGTTCTATTTATTATTGATTTGGACATTTTTCTATTCAATTTGTCATTTATTTTTTTACTAGGGTTAAGAAGGCATATTAATTTGTTCCAAAATGAGGCAAACATTCCATTATTTGCACGCTCTTCATCTAAAAAGAATCCAATTGGATTCCTCACTGATCACTAAGTTTTCTTCACTCTAGCACATAAGGACATGTCCAGCGCCCTATCATCCATATGGATTAGGACTTGGTATTCTATTAGGTAGCCGAGTATCCACAAGAGCCCCAAAAGTGAATAAAATCATATGGTAAAAGTATATAGCTTCAATAATGGTGATTGATGTCTATGTGCCATTGTCATTCAATAAAGCTTTCACTTAATCCTTTTTTTCGGGTTAAGAGTCTAGCTCGATATCTTTTACGATCATAGTTTGAAGGTAGCTAAGTTTGAATTGTATCCAGTCTTTCGTCGCTTAGCCTGTGTCGGACAAGGCTCCTGACTAGTTCTTCTAGAAACTATTAATGCTTTTGGTGAGCATCTCTTTAATAATCTTAAACTAATGCACGTTATTGAGGTAAGTTCATAATTTTCTCTTTTCTATTCATGAATGCCAATCTTCTAATGACCCGATTGGAAGATTTGGTAGAAGTCTCTCGGTGGCTTGGCGGTTTGCTTGTGGGGACAAAAGGGTCTAAAAATTCATCCCTTGAAGTGAATCAATTTGGAAGACAAAGATGGATCGCTTTCATCATGGATAAGCATCTCAACCTTTTACACTAAGGGTCCGTTCGTTTCGCGGAAAATGGACTATCTCCGGAAAATATTTTCTCAAAAGTCATTTTTCCAGGAAAATGACAATATTTTCTGGTGTTCGGCTAAAACCTGAAAGTGTTTTAGAAAATGTTTTCCGATGTTAGGTAAGGAAAATATTTTCCGCTCACCAAATTGACAAGCGTAAGTGCCAAGCTCGAGGCTCGCGAGATCGACGAGCGCGAGTTTAAGATCGATGAGTTTGAGATTCACCCTGGTTCGACGACTAACCAAGAAAGAAGAAAATAGGAAACAAATAAAATAAAGAGTAAAAGAACAAGAAAAAAAAGGAAAAGTAAAAAAAGAAAAGAAAAGAAAAAGGAAATTAAAAATAAATTCAAATTAAAAAAGACAAAGAAAACTATAAAATAATTCGAATAAAAAAAAAAAAAGAAATGAGAGGAAAAAGTAAAGATTTGTATAGGTGTGGGGTAAGAGAGATCAAGTGAAGAAAATGTTTTCCACTTTTCAAAAATGAAAAACATTTTTCCTTACTTTAGAAGACTTTTTTTCTTAGATGGAAAACATTTTTACCAAGGAATTCATTTTCCATGAAACGAACACCGAAAAATCCGGAAAACGTTTTCCCGAAAATTATTTTCCGCGAAACGAACGGAGCCTAAGATTTAAAAAACACCACAAAAGAAAACAACGTGGCTCGCAATTCTCCATGTGAGTCAACAAAATCGGCCATCTCGCTCCATCTGTTTCTCGACGTCGAAGCTTTGAAACTCGTCAATGCGACCAACTTTGATTTCCGTTGCGTGCTTGCTTGGTTATGAATATATAATCTCATTCCTCGAATATACAAGCTTCCCCTCTTTCCAGTCAAGCCTAATCCAGCTAGTAGAGCTAAATTAGGAAATGACCAAGTTGCCTTACTTGGGAAATAGAGGAAGCACGAAATAAAAAACCAAGGCTTGTTGGCCACCGGCAAACAAAAGAAGAAAAGAAGAAGGCATTCTTCTATCTCCATGATGCCATGGCCATGGGACCCACGTCATGAGGCATGACCTTCTAGAATTAGAGAAAATAGATCCACGACAAATGGGAATATGAGCTAAAGTAAGTCACGTAAAATGGAAGTTTGAACTAAATTCAATGGCCTGTGATTGATATAAGTGTTCACGAAAGAAAGCTTTGGATAAATCTCAGGTCATTTAATCCAAGTGAGGAAGGAATGGCTTCATTATTGCCTTATCCTGATAGAGCGAGACCATAGAATCAATTAGGCATAAGATGGAACTCACTGTATCTAGTCGCATTGTGCCAAAACTTCAACAATCTAGATGGACTAGGAAAGCTTACATTGGATTCGTGCGGTGATACTTCTTTTTAATCGTAGTTTGATTATGCAAAACATCAAAATGTGGACCATCCCATTACTTTCATGAGAAATTATTACATGCCCCAAGTGTACACAGCTAGGAAATTTGTCCATTGGATTTAATACGAGACTCTATCGAGTTTAACTATTGATCGTATTACATGAGTGGCTCGGGGGTTCTCTTAATGCTTGATCTCATTGCTTCGTTCAAATTGGACCTGATCATATGCTGGACAGCTTACCTCGGCCAAGAGGGTGGGCGTGGACGCAAAATTTTCCTTTTTGGGCAGAAGCCTTCTTATATGGCCTTATCTGGGCCTGCTCAAGCCCGGCCTATTTTGTGAAATAAAATTTGATATTTGTCAAGACATGGGTTGGCTCCGGCAAGGATTTGTAGGTCGAGTACCTGGTTTGGATCGATCGGGTTTTGGTCGCAACCCCTTTTAAACTCGTTGACGCCTTGTTTTGGGGTTAAGGTTGTAATTGAGGTCGAGAAATTTTGGTGGGCCTAGAGGCATGACTAAAGCCTACATGGGCTTTTTCTTATTAACCCAGATAGGATGAACTGATTTACATGTAATCAAAACCAAGCTGCATTACTGCCCCAAAAGGTATGTATCTAGCTGGATTTGCTAAAGAATCAATTGCGCCATGACAAAACATGGAAACAATATTGATCTGCCAGAAATGGACACTTATAAAGCAATTTGCGTGCCCAGCATTCAATCTATAGGGGCGGCACAACTTACTCTCGCAAATGTTAGTGAAGTCAAGTAGGCTGGAGTTTGACATAGGTTCGATACTCAAGCAAGGCTCAATTCGAAATATTCAAGGCTCGTACTTAGATTGGAGATAATTTTTCAAGTTTGAGCTCGACTTAAATTGGTTTTCAATGAACTCGAATTATTATACTTTAATTTGATTTGAATACTCTATGTGGATGAAATGATCCATGTGTAATGTTTTTTTTTTTTTTTTTTGTCTATCGTTCAAGAGCATTGTATTGGAAGCTAAATCAACAAATTCCATTAAACATCTTTATATAATATGGGGTTTCTATTGAACATGTGCTAATAGTTTACGGATCATGTTAAACAAATTAAAAGTTCAACAATGATGTTGTATACTGGGTAAAAGTTCAATGATCACATTAAATAAATCAAAATTTTAAGAATAATATTGTGCATTAAATCAAACTTCAAGGATTCATTTTTCCTTATATTTATATACACTCGTAATAATTTTACATTGTACAAGATGAATTCCTGAATAGAGAGAGCCCTCCTATGCTTAAATGGACGGTTGTATATCGAGTAAAGGGCCAAGTTAGCCGATGAGCATACCTTCGTATACTAATCACAAGAGATTATGGCAATATTTGAATATAGTGAGACAATAAATTCAATTAGGCATCGGATGGTATTCACCATATTTGATCGTGTCGCACCAAAGTTTCAACAGTCTAGATGGACTAAGAAAAATGATGCTTCTTCATGTTCATGGTTAGACCCTTTGATTATACATAATGGGGATGGTCCCCATAATGTTATGAGAAATTATGATGTGCATTAAGGCTTCATTTGTTTCATAGAAAATGTAGCATTTTTGGAAAATATTTTTCACGAAATCATTTTCTAAGAAAATATAATTATTTTCTGGTGTTCATATGAAATATAAAAATGAAGAGGAAAATATTTTTCACTGTTCGGTAAATAAAATATTTTCCTTCATATACTCTTTTTAATTTTTTTATTTTTTAAATGGTTTTTCATTTTTTAAAAATTGATTTTTAATTATTTTTAATTTTTAAAATCTATTATTAAATTATTTTTTTCTTTGTTTTCCATCTCCTTATTTCTTGGTCGATCAACGCTACTGGCGACCCTCGAGCTTGTCGATGAGCACGAGACTTGCCGCTCACCAAATTGGCAAGTATGAGCATCAAGCTCAAGGCTTGCTTTGAATCGACAAACGCGAGCTTGAGATCAATGAGTTCGAGGTTCGCTTGGCAATGGCCGACAACTAATCAAGAAAGAAGAAGATGGAAAACAAAGAAAAGAAAAAGAAAAAAGAAAAAGAAAAAGAAAAAGGAAATTAAAAATAATTCAAATAAAAAAAGAAAAAGAAAATTAAAAAATTATTTTAATAAAAAAAAAAAGAAAAGAAGAAGAAGAAAGGGAGGAGGAAGCGGGGATTTGTAGATGTATGAGATAAGATAAATCAAGTGATGAAAATGTTTTCCACTTTTTAAAAGCGGAATTTTTTTCCCTAATTTAGAAGATTTTTTTCCTTCCATAGAAAACATTTTCCCCAAAAAATTCATTTTTTGTGAAATGAACGCCGGAAAATCCGAAAAAAGTTTTCTCAAAAATTATTTTCTGCAAGCCTAAGGGATGCATATGCGCGACTTGTCAAGTTTGAGTCACAAGAGTGACCACATGATTTTTTTGAGGCTTGAGGTAATTTCTTATTCAAACTAGACATGATCATGAACTCAACAGCTTACTTGATAGAATAAGGCTCGAAGCACATATCAGATGTATGACTGAAGCCGGTATGGGATTTTCTCATTTGCATAACACAAGATAGTTTGTCAACTACATATGATTTAAGAAAGTACCACAAAAAAGGAAAAAAAAAATGAAGGTGAATACCTTGGAGATATACTTGTATTTACAGTTGAAGGCTCCCATGAAACGACAAATGCCTTGGAGATTTTGCATAAACTTCCGTGTCGGTTTGCTTTTCATTAAGCAAATGCCAAAAAGTTTAATTTTATATTTTCTCTAAATATTTTATCTAGGCTCTAGACTTTCGTCGGATTCAGTTGGACCTAGAGATTGGTAGGCCCATTGGAAAAAATTTTGGCCACACCAGTCGCAAAGGCCCACAAAAGCTCCAGTTCCTCGCTTACTCGAGGGGAATTTCAATTTCGAACGATTTTAATAAAAAAATACGATTAAAAGTGCCACCCGAAAAAAACCTCAATAAAATAGGGTTTTTCAGCATTTCCATCACCGGCATTTTCACCTCCACTGTTCACGTCTCCCACACCACGAACGATTCTCTCTCTCTCTCTCTCTCTCTCTCTCTCTCTCTCTCTCTCTCTCTCTCTTTTTCCCTCTCGCGAGCAATCATGGAGTCGCAGAAAGAGGAGATCAAGGCCATGGAGGTGCAGCTCGAGAAGGACCCCAGCCGGAAGCACGCGTTCGACATCATCATCAGCAACAAGTTCTTCCTCTCCGTCGCCGGCAGCTCGGAGGGCGACCCCATCGTTAGGAGAGCCAAAGGCTCTCGATTGTCAATCGGGAAGTTTTTCAAAAAGACTAGGTGTTTTCTTTTTTGGTAATACAACTATTATCAGTAAGTGTCACGAAATTTTACTTGAATTTCAAGGAGCATGATGGCAAATAAATAGGCAAAAGCTATGTTAGCAAGAACCTGAAACTCCTTCATATCTTTTGGATATGAGGGACGCTGCCAACACTTATCCTAGTTAGATTTTCTCCTGCCATTTTCTGGTTGAGATTTGAGAAGACAAAATATAAGGACTAGTGGCAGGCTTTCTTTTACTCAATCTTTCAATTTTAATTTGATCTACACATAATATGTTCATAGACGAAGAATTGATAGCATGAAAACGTGCTAGCAACATGCGGCTTTTGAATCATTGGGATTCGCCCTAGTGGCCACTCTTCCAACATAAGAAAGAGGTAAGGGGTTCAAATCCCCACCTTCTCAGAGAGATGGGGTGGGGACGCGTAAGTTTCAGAAGTGGATTTCGACTCCCACGCCCTACAAGAGGTAGGACAAAAGTTTGAGAGTGAGTGTAGAATAAGAATAGATTAGGACTGACAAAAAAAAAAAAAAAAAAAAACATGCGGCTTTTGCAATGCCAAGGGCAAGTTTGATGGTTGAGTAAGTAAACAATGTGACAGCAACTACAGAGAGCCACCGCACCTTGTCGAAGTCTTGGATCTGGGACAGAATGGTCTCAATGACCCCAAACATTTTTTTGTGTACAGGTAGCTATCCGAATGGCATGGACTTTTGTCACCTTCTTGTGGGAATAGTTTGATCCGTTGATTGTCCAGTTCAATTAATACATTCGAAAAACCAAAATTTCTGTTTATTTTTATGGATATTTAACTTGACTTCAAGGGTAATCAAATTTGCCATCGACATCATGCTTACAGAGGATGCAATGGTGTATCGAATGGCAACCCTAAAAAGTTTCAGGTACTGAACTAGTGCACATAACTTCACTTTTACCCTAGCTACCAATATTCAAAGAAATAGAAGAAATATGTGAAAATTCAATTAATCGATGCGCACATCCCACTATAATTGATTAGCTATGCGACGTTCCCAGGCACTCGTCGCCGACCCATTCATTTTAAATGCACATGCGGACGTGAATTACTAATCTCCTGACCTCAACAAACTTGGGATAGAAAAAGCAGGACAACAATTTCCAAGCAAATACACTTTTAAAAACACTTCAAGCTTATATAAAAGGTCTATCTCATAAAAAACTACTAAGCCATCTATGCTCTTGACCCTTCTACTTCAAGCTCCTAACTCTTCACACTAGGAATCTGAAAATAGTTATTTAATAACCAATGAGATATAAATCTCAACGAGTTCCACCCCTAAGCTCCCGGTTAGAACACCAACTCAACTCAGGGTATCTCTTTAGAATCACCCCACAAGTAAGCAAACCACCAAAAATCGATTCACATACAACCTTACCTAGCATGCCATACCCTGCACGTGGAATCTTAATACAAAACACGCAATGCACCTGGCCATTAGATGATGCAATTCATCATTCACATACGAGTCACATCACAAGCGATCTCACCTGGCCATTGCCACACCCTGCACGTTATCGATTCATGCATACATGCCATAAACAATATGACCAACTCATGCATAACCGGAACAAACGACGCTATGGTTCCCATATGCTCTTGCACAAAAGTGCGCCACCTAACACGCATCAATCCATCACACGTGTCCATCAATTCAATCAATTAATCACTCAATCAATTCAATCATGACATCGGATCAAAGCATTGATCAATCGTTGTCCTAGTTGATTACATGTCACCATGACCTTTCCCTGGTTGGTACATTCAATACCATCTATAAAGTTCTATCAAATCAGGACTATTTACCCAAAGCTGATAAATAGATAGTATAACTCGCCCAAAGCTGATATTTTATTATATTGTATATATGCTCACCCAAAGCTAAATGATTAGAGCCCCCAGGCCATCCCAGTATACTATATATATTTGCTCACCCAAAGCTAATATTATATGTTCGTCCAAAGTTGATAATAAGGTATATTGCTCACCCAAAGCTGACATATTGTCCATAGGCTAATATAGTATATTGGTATACTGCTCGCCCAAAGCTGACATATTGCCCGTAGATCGATATAGTATACCACTCCACCCATACAGTCAACTCATCAATTTTTTTTTTTTATCATATCTGATAAAAATAGCCATGTGTGGGTACACGATCGGCCTTAGCCAAAATATCATAATTTCACTTTTACAATTCCCACCATTTTATATAGTCCACCAAAATATTTTTGGTGTTGTAAATCGACGCTCGGTTAATTTCCAATCAATTACCAAAATTGATTAATTTAGGAATAAAATCCTAAAATCACTCAATTCATGCGAATGCCCATGCATTTACACATCCATTCACTTCATAAAATCAACACACGTGAAATTAAACCACATTTCACAATCTGGATGAACAATACCGCGTGAACAGTACCTCGTGAACAGTAAATCGTGAATAGTGTCGCGTAAACAGTTAATTTCCAGAATTCAATATTTAATAAATTAAACTCAGAAATTAAGCAAAACACTAATTAAATCAACCATAAGCAAGTTTAGGCTCTAATCAAATGATTAGGAGCTAAACTCACTCGTTAAGCGGGGCCGGAGACACCGACGTGGCGGCGACGAGGAAGGCGACACTCCGAGACCTCTACCACGATGATCCAAGGCGGTCCCAAGCTCAACACAGCAACCACAGCCCAAACTCTCACTGAAACCTCTGAAAAACAGCCTTGCCGGAGGAGAAAACAAGTTGAATGGCTTGGCCAGAGCTCCGACGAAGGGGTTGGCCGGCAACCGGCGGCTCCCGAGGGTCTTGGGGGTCTTGTGGGAGGTTAGGGGGGCAAAGGAAGGTCTGGAATGGGAGAAAAATGGCCAAAAATGCAAAACAGTGCAAGCTGCAGGCGGATCGACGGACCGGAGACCGGTTTCTTCCGAACTGGTGTACAGGATGGCCGGAGGCTCTGTTCAGCATGAAACTAGGCTCATTTGGACGGTTTGGATGTGATGAAGAGAATGATGGGTGTTTTGTGAGCTTATTCGACCGGAAAGACCACTTTTGACTCGAGTTTCCATCGAAAGGTCAGCTAGAGAAAAACTTTTCCAGACGGTCCGGTGACCGGTGGCTTGCGATGGCCCTACAAGGCGTCCAGAGGCTCCTTCCGGCGAACTACGGGGTCCAGGAGGACGGTCTGGATGTCCTGAAGACAACGGTGGGTGGGTCACTTGCTGATTCATCCGGTAAGCCAATAATCAACTCAGATATTTAGAGGAAGGTTTGCTGGAACAGAAACTAGAGGAAGGAAATGAAGGAGAGAGAGAGCTCCGTCAAGATGGGTACCAAATGAGGGAGAGAGAGAGTGATGGGAGAGATGTCGAGGCCTCATCAATGCTTGCCCAACTCCCCATGCAAGTCCCTTCACCTTCTCTCTCTTCCTTTGCCCTTATCCACTTGCTTTTAGGGGCAATTTGGTCATTTCCACCTTGCACAACTCATCAATCTAACCTTGGGCTGAAAATTGGTGGATCGGCCTAAGAATTGGGCTTGACCATGAATAGTAATGGGCTTGGGAATTGATTGGGCTTAAATGGGCTTAAGTTTGGATCATGAGCTTGAAAGATGAATAGTTGGTTTAGGTCCAATGGGCTCAATTGCTTTCCTTAGGCCCACCTTGGTGGCTGTCCCACCTTGAGCCTAAGGCCCACATTGGCTTAGCTCGGCCCACTTTCTCACGGGCTCGCTTTCTCGATCCGAAAATCCCTTTTTCAAATACTCGGCTTAACTGGCACTTTCGACTTTCGCTGTAGCTTCATCCAAAGTCTGTCCTGGACATTCTTGATAATTCAAAGCCCAATCTTTAGTTCTCAAGCCATGTCAATTTCACCCTAATGCCATTTTGGGTACAACTCAGACTGATGGGTGGCTATGAGGATTCATGTGTGATCGACTCGTGCCAAACCACATTCAAGACATCTCGACGCATGGACGTCCTTGGACGCATGAAAATACGGATGATAGATTCTTATTTCAAAGTACACGATTACTAAGGATCGACATAGGGTCGTTCGCGGATTCGATAACAACAGTAAACGGAATCACCCGTCTTTCCATTATGTTCTGTCCGCAAATCGACTTCTAGTCGTCCTTGAAATTGGCTTGCCTATCTACATGATCATTCTCATGCAAGTCTTTTTCCCAGGTCAAGTTCTTTAGTCGTACGATTTTTGTCCTCATTAGCCTTTCCCCTCAAGGTCAGTATCTCAAGAGTGATAAATTCTGAGTGAGATCAACTAACAATGCATTGACAAAATTCACATTCATTC
Organism: Eucalyptus erythrocorys; assembly: GCA_014182555.1. Taxonomy (NCBI): domain Eukaryota; kingdom Viridiplantae; phylum Streptophyta; class Magnoliopsida; order Myrtales; family Myrtaceae; genus Eucalyptus; species Eucalyptus erythrocorys. The sequence goes on from CM024602.1 coordinate 51,606,714, forward strand.
ATCCCTTAGAGGACTCGAATTTCAGGATGTCACAACTATTGCCCTCTTATAAAAATTTCGTCCTTGAAATTTAAACCATTCAAATTCTTCTTCAAAATGGTGGGGGTATTGTCATCTCAACGATTCTTCGCTTTCCCAAGTCTTTTGTTCCACCTCATACTACTATCCAACACTTTCAGTACTACTATATCACTTCCAATCCGGTTCAAATCATTTCTGTTCCAAAAGGCTAAGCACTTGTCCACTTTTGCAAAAATGAAAGTTTCAAAATTTTGGTTTTTCTTCTTTTCTTTTTATTTTTCCACTAGGCGGCTAACTGCCGCGTCGAGGATTCAATCCTCCAACTTTGGACCATTTGCTTCCTCCCCGGATACCACTTGGCTAAAGGCACCGGCGGTGTCTCGAATTGCCTTCTTTATCCATTTAAAGCCAAAATCCTTCTTTGAACCCAATTTTCCAAAGGTTTTGATGTAAGTACCGTTTCAACTTCCCTTTCTTAACAAAACACGATGTCTCTATCATAGGCGACATCCAAGGAAAATATGTTTCCCTAGTTGAAATTCCAAAGGTCTTCGACACATTTCTGCACTAATCACTGAACTAACTCTAGATCTGTAACTGTCTGCACTCTGATTTTATTCCAACAAACTAGAGTTGTGCACTCTCTACCATACCATACTTCAAACTGTGCCCTTTGGGCGGTTTGTTGATAACTGTTACAACGAGCTCTAAACAAGATCTCTTCTTTAAGATCCACATCATCGGGTACACACAATCATCCACAAGGTTTTAGTGTTCCCTCCTCAATGGCTTGCAAATCAGCCTTTCTCTTTTCTGTATCTTTTTGCAGGATCTTCTAGATCTCAGGATCTGTCAACTGTAACATCTTGATTCTTAGCTGTACTTCTGGTTCAATACTAAGGATGGCCATTAAACAAAGGCAGCCTTCCTCAAATTTGAAACTGAATCTCCAGCTTCTTCAATTAAAATCCACTCCTAAATCACCATATGCACAATCGATGTCTTTCGATTCAACACATCTATAACTTTACTAGCTTATCCGGGATGATATAGGAGGTCTCAATTACAGTCCTTGAAAAGTCCCATATGACAACACTGTATCTTGTTCAATTATTTCTTAACCTTCCACTGATGATAATCTATACTCAAGTCGACCTACGAGAACATCAAAGCTCTCTGTAACTAACCAAACAGATCGTCAATTCTTGGCAACCGATACTTGTTCTTGATTATCACCAAGTTGAGTTGTCGACAGTCGATGCAAAGGCGCAACGACTCATCTTTCCTCTTCACACATCGAATCGATGCTCTACAAGGTGATGCACTAGGACATATAAATCCTTTATCCAACAATTCCTACATCTGCACCATCAGTCCTTTCAAAGTTCCACGCACAAGTCGAGTCAGGTTCATACTTTCTCAGATGACTTTGATGGCGTTGACTGACTTCTTGGTAATTCCATCACAAGACCATCATGATGTGTTCCACTTCCACTCGGGAAACTCCAAAGGTTGCAAAGGTCTTCCAAGGCCAAATACAATCATCAGCACTGATGCGGTAGTCAGCTTTTGCTTAAGCTCTTAGGAACCACGCTCGCACCTGTCTATCCCTACGAACTTCTTTGCCGCCTTCAGCAATCTAATCAGAGGCATAGCCATTACTGAGAATCTTCCTCACAAACCTGTCTGTAAACTTGTCAACCCCAAGAAACTTTTGATTTCTGTCACTGTTATTGATCTTGGCCAATTGATCACGGGTTCAATCTTAGTCGGGTTCACAAAAATCCCATCCATGTTCTTGCAAGGTCTGAAGCACTGCCCTTAAACCTTTTTCATATTCCTCTGGGCTTCTAGAGCACACCCAGATTTCATCGATAAACACTATCATGACTCAATTTTCCTTTCTAGGAGCAAACTGAATGATTCCTTAGGAAACGTGTCAGAAAACTCTCGTACCACGTGCATGCTCTCCACTTTCGGTTCCTCAATTGTCATACCCATTACAATGGCCAAATAACCTCGGCAACCCACATCTAGTCATCGAGTTGTCTTAAATGACAACATTAAAATAAATGAGGATTCTTCTCGATTTTCGACAAGCTCGAAACTTTCTCAAGCAAATAGGTCCAACTGGATTACTGCATACCCACAATTCCTTATAACAAGATGCTATCTAAGCCAATCTTTTGCCATTTACAGCCTCAAAGTTATACTTTGGGCAAGATAGTCGAGCACAATCCTAACCAATGATTCTTCCTTCCACAACCTTATTCACAAACCGAAGTTCTACCAACTTGACTATATTTATTGTTGCGTCACTCTAATCAAATCATCTCAGAAACACTATCCTTCCTTTCGATGCATAGCTCGGTAAAGTTTGTCCCATTTGCCATCCTAGTGGCGTTCTGTCTGCGGTGCATTCTCTTTGTTCTGTCCCATTGGTCTGCGCGGACAGTCCTTCACCCATTGCCCGTGCTGGTTATATCCATGGCAGGCTCCTGTCATTGAAGGACAGGGGAGATTCCCATGTCTCCTTCCACACACTTGACAGACTTCCATGGCATTGGGTGTCGAATTCCCTACGTAATTCTTTTCTATTGGATGGGATGGGATTCATTCTTCCCATCATCGGTCCCTTTCCAAATTGGCAATTATCTCGGTTAGACGCGAATTGCAAGCTATATGCGGTCACCCTCTCAATCATGTTCTTTTCTATCATTTGTGCCCTCTCATACATCTCATCAAAGCTTTTTAATTTTCAAGAGCGCCAGCTGGTCTTTCAACTCCAGCTTCAAGCTATTCCTAAACTATCTCACCTTATCCATAGGGTCCTCTATCAACCTCGGCGCATACTCGGCCAACTCGGCGAACTTCACCTCATACTGATACATAGACATCTGATTCTGGCGAAACCGTTGGAACTCTGCCATCTTGGATTCTCTCACATTGTCTGAGAAGTACTTTCCATTGAAAGCCTCACAAAAGACACCCCACGTCTGCTGTGCCTTTAGGAAACACTCTTCCTTGAGTGGTTTCCCGCCATGTACCGGTGTTACCTTGAAGCTAATAAGCCGCCAAAAGTACTCGATCTTCCTTTGAACACCTCAACACTGTGAAGATCTTCTCAATATCTCTTATCCAAAGGGTCGCAGCCTCAGGGTCACCCACACCAAACAACTACCAAACAGCTATCACTCACATGCATCAGCATATTAAAAGTCTTTCCTACTAACTATCCCATGACTCATTGCACCTTATCACTCCAAACACAGACCCGCTCTAATACCACTAAATGGGGATGTCACGCCCCGAACCCCAAGCGCATGCACATCTCACTGTGGTCGATCAGCTATGCGACATTCCTAGGCACTCGTCTTCAACCCATTCATTTTAAATGCAAATGCGGACGCAAATTACTAATCCTCTAACCTCAACAAACTTGGGATAGAAAAGCATGACAACAATTTCCAAGCAAATACACTTTTAAAAACACTTCAAGCTTATACAGAAGGTCTATCTCATAAAAAACTACTGAGCCACCTATGCTCCTGACCCTTTTCGCTTCAAGCTCCTGGCTCTTCACACTAGGGACCTGAAAATGGTTATTCAATAACTAGTGAGATATAAATCTTAGCGAATTCCACCCCTAAGCCCCCGGTTAGAACACTAACTCAACTCAGGGTATTTCTTCAGAACCACCCCCACAAGCAAGCAAACAACCAACAATCGATTCGCATACAACCTTACCTGGCATGCCATACCCTGCACGTGGAATCTTTGTACAAAACACGCAATGTACTCGGCCATTAGATGATGTAGTTCATCATTCACATACGAGTCGCATCACAAGCGATCTCACCTAGCCATTACCATACCCTGCACGTTATCGATTTATGCGTGCGTGTCATAAACAATATGACCAACTCATGCATAACCGGAACCAACGACGCTATGGTTCCCGTACGCTCTTGCACAAAAGTGCGCCACCTAACACCCATCAATCCATCACACGCGTCCATCAATTCAATCAATCTATCAGTCGATCAATTCAATCATGACATCGGATCAATGAAGGTCACGTAATATTTTTTACCTCCTCGAGTCATAGTTTGTTTTAAATCTCCTAGATCAGTATGAATTAAACTCAACAAATTAGATTCTCTATTTACATAATTACAAGGCTTTTTTGTTAATTTTGTTTCGGCACATATTATACATTTACTAAAACATGGCTTTTTAATTCCAGATTTTAAACCTTGTTTTTGCATTTTCTTAATATAAGAAATACTAACATGACCTAATCTACCATGCCATAAATCAACAGATTCAGCCAAGTAAGCGAAAGTGAGTAAAGAACAGCGGGAGTGCCATAACTTGGTACGGGGGGACACTTAAGTGCCATAACTTCAAAATGGTACACTTAAGTGCCAATATCGAAGTTAAATGGAACACTTAAGTGCCACTCCGGCGAAAATCCGACCAAACGGCTAACGTGGCAATTTTCCGGCGATGGAGGTCCAAAACGGCGTCGTTTTGCACGCTGACGTGGCGAAAAAATGCAAAAATGACGCCGTTTCGCGTTTGACGTGTAAAAATAATAAAAATTAATTAAATTAAATTAAAACTTAATTTTAATTAAAATATTCTAAAAATTTAACAAAATTTAAAAATTTAAAAAATTAAAAAAAAAAAGGCATCGGGGCACGCGGTTGAGGGCTGAGCCCTCGCCGCTGTCGCCTCCCTGCCGTCCCCGGGAAGGGTCGGCGACGGAGGGGGAGGGTCGGCGGGGTCACCGGCCCCCGCGGCCCTCGCCGGATCGCGGCGAGGGCCCACGAGCCCTCGCCCGGATCTAGGGCGATCACGGCCCTCGCCCGCCGGCAAGGGCTGCGGGCCCTCGTCGCCTCCCGCCGTCGCCGGGAAGGGCCGGCGACGAGGGGAGGGTCGGTCGGGGTCGCCGGCCCCCGGCCGACCCGCGGCGAGGGCTCGCGGTCGCCGCCGATCGGCCGAGGGCCGGCGACCTCGGCCGACCCTCCCCCCTCCGTCGCCGGCCCTTCTCGGCGACGGCGGGGAGGCGGCGGCGGCGGCAAGGGCTCGCCCCTCAACCGCCCGCCCCCGATGCCTCCTCCTTTTTTTTAAAAATTTTTTTTTATTATGTAGACGATGTCGTTTTGGTGAGCTGGAGCCAACTCAGCTCTCCGGCGAGCTATGCAAGCAATAAAAAATAATAAAATAGTGCCACGTAGGATTTCCGACAATGGTCGCCGGAGGTGGAACTTAAGTGTGCCACTTGAAAAAAAAAAAAAAGTGACACTTAAGTGTACCGTTTTAAAGTTATGGCACTTAAGTGTCCCCCCGTGCCAAGTTATGGCACTCCCGCTGCTCTTTGCTCAACCGAAAGTAGTAGCATTTTCATTGAGAACATTAGAAACGTTAAGAACAAAAAGTCCTTGATTACAATAACCCTTCCCACAAAGACGTTTATCATATTCGAATGACACCTTCACCTCAACCTTTCCTAAAAGCGCTATTGAGACCGGGTTTGCCCTTATATTAGGGACATGTAATACATCATTCAGGGCCAAAGTCTTGCCAAATGTGAGCTTGAGAAGAACTTTTCCTTTTCCAAGAACTTGAGCTGTTCTTGAATCACCAAGATAAATAATTTCCTCTCTTTCCCCTACTGGCGTGTAGGAGGAAAATGCATTTTTGTTTGCACAAATATGCCTAGTAGCACCTGAGTCTACCACCCACTCTTTCACATTGGCTATAATGTTAGCCTGGGAAATAACCGCAACACTTATATTATTAGAGTCATCTGCTTTAACCAAATTGATTTTTGGTTTAACAGGATTGTCATTTCCCATTATTCTCTTTCTGCAATGCGCTTCATGATGACCTGGTTTTCCACAAACAAGCCAAGGGCCTTTCTTTTTGAAGGTGGGGTGAGCAACCTTGGGTTTGTAATAAGGTTTTTTGTTATAATACTTGTTTTGGCGATGTTGAAATTTGCCTTGCACCAAATTTGCCCTGGTAGTAATTTCCTTAGCATTGGCAACTTTGATCTCCTTGCGAGTTGTATCCTCAATGATATTACGCACGATCAGATCGGCTAGTGACAATTGCTTGTCCTTGTGCTTGAGTTGTTGCTTGTAGTTATTCCAAGACTCAGGCAACTTTTCAATCAACAAGCCCACAAGAAATTCTTCTTGTAAATTGATGTTTTCTGCCTTCAAGTCCTCCACTAACTTGTGATATTCATTGATTTGTGTCTTGATCTCCTTATCATCGGACATTTCCCATCGATAATAATTTCCGATTACAAATTTTTGTTTGCCCACATCTTCAGCAATGTACTTTGTAGTCATGGAGTCACATATTTGTTTCGCTTCCTTGTACGGACAGTAGACATCAAACAATTCATTAGAAAGAGTACTAATAATTGTGTGCCTACATACCCTATTAGCATGTATCAATTGATCTCAAAGCTTGTTATCAGTTGGTTTGGCCTCCGTAAGTGTGAAAGCCACGCCGTGCACATCTAGGATAGAGAAAACCCTTTCTTGCCACCTTCTGAAATTATTGCCATTAAAAACTTCGCTCTTCGATATATCGGGGAATGGTTTAGCATAGGACATATGTGGTAGTGATGGTAGCGCAATTGGACTAGTGGAGATTGAGGCATCAGCAGCAGTATCAACTTGATGCTCCATGGGAATTATCCTTAAGATTGTAGGAAAAAAAACTGATGAGAATAAATAAATTTGTCTGAGGCGTGCAAGCGTAAGCACTATCCTTAAGGATAATTCCGCCCCTCAGAGTGCAAAACTCGGTGCGATAGGCTTCGACAGCTATCCTTCCAAGATACAACAGACATTCTTCTATATTCCGCACTGAATATTAGAAGGAATAGAAACAACGTTTGTGTATAACTTAGCAAAGAAAAGGAAATGAAAGATCTTTTTAAAGAAAGAATATTCTCTATTTCATTTAGTGTATATCTTTTTTAAGATTCTCTTATGAGATTTTATATTCAGACAAAATAGAGCCATTAAAAGAGCCGTTATAAAATAATGAAGGATTTATTTGAGAAATAAATTAAACGTTACAAAATGATTGAAAAGCCATTATATGACCATTAAGAAACCGTCATGTGACTGTTAAAAATAATGATGATTTTCAATGCGGTTATAACTTTTATCGAAGTAAATATTTCAAAATATTATTGAAATATCCAACATTATATAATAGTGGAAACTTCATGGACATAATCCATGTTGTGTGAAAAAAAAAAAAAAAAAGCACTCCCCTAAAAAACAGAAAGAAAGATGTAGCACTTATCCAACGTACAAATCCAAGTTTCGCTTATTTTTTTTATAGGAACACGAGACTCGACTAACTTAAAAGTTATTCTTCACCAAAAGGTAAATAAAGAAACACCCATTATCCTAAAGGGGCCTTGTAACTCCTCATCAGAAACGAGAAGAGTGGTGATGTTGGGTCGATTAGCAGTTAGCCCCCAAAGGTTTTGTAGAACTTGAGATGTCGCACCACCCCAGCGATCAAGCCCGCTGCAGCAGCGATACTGATGATGAGGCAAGCTACACTGAGGATCTGGAGGCATATCCATTTGGTGCTCCACTTGTGGATCTCCATTTGGACAATGTACATCTCGACAGGGAAATAAACCATCAAAGGCCAGAAACCCAGGGCACCGACCAGTCTGATCATGTCGACGAAGAATGGAAACAGCATTAAGATCAAAGTGATTACAATCACGAAATGGGTTTGAAATTTCGTCGCTAGAAGTGGGACCAATTTGGAAGGCCATTCACGTGATTTTTCCCATCCTTGCGTACCAATTTGAACTCGTCAACGTGATCGTAAAGAAAAAAAAAAAAAAAAAAAAAAAAAAAAAAACTCGTCAACGTGGGGCCAACTTCAAAGTTCAAACTCTCCATTATCCTTTGATTGAAAAATAATTCCCAATGAAGAAACTTGCAAAAGGAAGGCTCTCCACAATATTAAGCAATCATCATGGATGTCAATTACGATCGATTCTTTTGGAAACATACAAATGTATATGTGCTGAAACTTGCGGATGGGATGCAAGTTCACAGGGTAGCATGCTCGCTCGGAGAAGATAAAGTAAATGAAACAAAGAAAAGAAGAGCATTTTCCACTAAAGTAATCTTAAACCTTAACACCTGAGGTTTCTCCTATATTAGGATCTTTTCCATCACGAGGAGCTAACTGATGATTGACGATATTTTTTTTTGGGACGATAAAGAAGGAAATATAAATTAGCTAGCAAACGGATTACAACAGTTCAAAGCATCAGTACATAAAAGAGAGAAGAGGAAGGGAGGGGGGAAGCAGGCCAATTCGGAGGGAGGATATGAAGCCCATGTTCTCGGGCGGCCCAGTCAGCGACGGCGTTCTCCTCTCTTCGACAGTGGCGCACCTCTAGAAAGAACCAATGTCATAGTTCTAAGCAGGTACGTGTGAGTTGTATTGCATTAGCATGCCTATCGAATTGTTCCTCTTTGCAGCACTCTCCCTGGCTAAAGAGTTTCCTAATGGATTTCGCATTCACTTTCATTTCCTCCACAGACGAGTCAATAAATTGGAGAGCTCCATATAAAAATAATTGATGGCAATTGAATTATTTTTCTCCATCTAAGAATTTGGCTTACCGTTCATCATATAATAGGGTTGAAATATTTCATTTGCTTCCCATCGAACTAAAGTCATGCAAAATATACATGAAATAGGTGATCATTATTTTGTTTTTCATTCATGAATGGGAATGGAGCTTGGCCTCATCATCAAACGTTGACAATGCAGATGTTTGTTTAGGGTACTCTTGTTTTACTTTAAAAAAGGCGACGGCTTGTAAATAAGAATTTTGCCGTCATACTTGCCTCTCAAATATACTTGATCTCGTACCATTCTTGTGGATAATTAGCCATCTGCATTCCTTCTGTGTGATATATTTATTTTGGTATTACAGCCATAGCTCTTTTGCTCCTGGTATGTTATGTCAAAACATGTGCTTACAGAATAGTGTTTTGTATATTGTCTTTGGCATGTGTGACTCACTGATTTGGCATCAACACCTTATTTCTTGGCTTGACCTTCTTTTGGTTCATTTTATCAATGATTTACACAAGAAGCGCTGTGGCCACAGCCGAAATGCTATTGCCTCAGCCATTTCGGCTGTGGCCACAGCTTTTGAATAGTCGATGAAGATGTGATCTTGCTTTCTAGTTTTTGTTTTGATCTGATTTACGAATGAGAACACCTTTTTGGAACAATAATCAGGCCTGTATTTCAAGAGACACATACATGACCTTGTATTGTACATCCAGATTAACAGAACAGTGATCAAACAGTTGAATCCATTTTAGTTCTTCCATTTGCAGATGGAGGTTGGAATTAAGATGCCGAGAGGATAGTCATTCTATACTTTGAATGACCTACCTTTGTTTTGGCAAGGGGCACTGAACCCTTGTCTGCGAGTGGACCGCTCATAGCTGCTTTTTTTTTTTTTTTTTTTTAATTATTATTTTGGGATAAGTGAACTAAAAGTCTTAAAACATGCTGTTAAAATGATTGAATCATAAAAATTTTAAAAAGTACAATAAAATTTTAAAACAAGTTAAATTGGTATAATCAAATCTTTTCGTGAATATTGTCTAATCGTTAATGTTTATTTTTTCGCTCTTCTTATGGTGTTAACGTCAACTAAAGAACCTAAGAACATTGGTGTTGTTTAGATCTAATTTTTCCGGGAAAATCTTAATTAAATTATTTCTAAAATAGTCCAAAAGTTTTATAAAAAAGACAAGTTCAAAAAAAAAAAAGCGAAAAGTTCAAAAAAAAAAAAAAAAAAAAAAAAAAAAAACCTACCACCACTGTCACCAAAAAGGATCCACGGGGTGTTCGCAATGTTTGGAATGGTAATTAGGGTCCTGGGGAGGGTTTGCTATCCTTGCCAACCACAGGTGAGGGCCTACTAGCTCAGTCAAGATTTGGAGGAGAGCTATAACCCCTTTTCAAGTTGGTTCATTTGAAAAGTTTAAAATCAAATTAATATCAATGTAATTGATTTATAACATTTTTAGTACTTTTTCTGATCATAACTAACTTGACTCACTTAGACTCCCCTTTTTGTTTATTACATCATTTGTTTTTCTCATATATCTTTTCCTTTTCCTTGGATGGGTAATATGACTGCACGCCAATTTCCCAAGCCTCCGTGACTTTTTAGGCAACACCTAATATAAACTTAAACGACTGAATTAATCTATTTCTAGAAGATTTAGAACTCGACTTTCTTATTAATATTTAGGACTAAAGTGTGGGTGTCATCCATAAATGCTAAGACAATCTGGTGGACTTATCCCGTTCTTCTCATGCATGACAATAGAAGAAATTATTACATTTGAGCGTCACTCCTTTTCCACTCGAGCAAAGTGAATGGCAAATTTGTACATTTGTAATGAATAGTGATCGAACCTTTAGCAAATCGAGCTTGACAATCTTTGGGCCAGTAATGCAGATTGGTATGGATTACTTGTAAACCAGCTCATCCTGGCTGAAAAGAGGAGCGTATATAGGGCTCAGTCATACCTCAGGCCCACCAAAATTTCTCGACCTCCATTACCACCTTATCCACCAAGCTACGCGTAGACAGGCAAAAGAAGGGTTCCAACCACACTTGATCGATGGGTGGACCAGCCCAGACAATCAATCTACAAATCCTTGCCCGAGCCGGCCCTTGACTTGGACTTCACGAAAGAGACCGGGCTTGAGGGAGCCCAAACGAGCCTATACAAGCAGGCTCCTTCCAAGAGGAAATTATGTGTCCATGCCTACCTTGACATGTGCTTCGAGCCTTTCTGGCTGGGGCAAAGTTGTTAAACTTATGATTAGATCTAGTTCGAACAAACGATAACATCGAGCTTTAAGAGAACTTCATAGTCACTAATTTTAAACAAACTAATTGTTGAACTTGACAAGGCTTATATGAAACCCGACCAACAAATATCAACAGCTCCATACACTTGGTGCATATAATAATTTCTCACAAAATTTCCAGGGTGGCCCCTATTTTGCACAATCCGAGGGTCCATCATAAATATATGGAGGTATCATTGCATTCATATGATGTAAACTTTCCTAGTCCTTCTAGATAGTTGAAATTTTGGGCACAATACAATTAAATATCTCGAGTTCCATGTGATGCATAATTGAATCTATGGTCTCGTTATATTTGAGCAAATGCAATAATCTCGCGCTACAAGTTTAGGATGGTCAGCATTAGAAGGGTCCACTAATTGGCTAACTCGCCATGCTCGTTTTTGTTCCTTTGCTTGAAATTCAACCGTCCATTTAAGCATACAAGGGTGTTCTCGATCTGGGGGTTAGGCCTTCTTAGTAGAAGACATGACCGGATGAAAAAGAAAAAAGAAAATATTGTATCTTACAGTGTGAAATTACTACAAAGTTTTGGTAAACATTGTGGAAAAATCACACATCGCTTATAATGAAGTGACTTTCCCGAGTTATTCCTTGTGGTTTCACTTATAATGAAGTAATTCCTTTCTCGCCTAGATCAGATGACCATAAGATGCGTCCAAAACTTTCTTTCATGGCCACTTAACTTAATCACAAACCATTGAATTTTAGTCTAACTTGCATCTAATGTTGACTTTACCTCGGTTCATCTTTTGGCCAAATTAGATTTAGGATGGATTGCCCGTGAAAACAGATGAAATCGTCATGATTGACAGCGGAATTAAATTTAAGCAAGCTAAACAGAATAACTGAAAGTTCAGCGACCCGATTGAAGATAAAAATCCTTGCCCGAGCCGGCCCTTGACTTGGACTTCACGAAAGAGACCGGGCTTGAGGGAGCCCAAACGAGCCTATACAAGCAGGCTCCTTCCAAGAGGAAATTATGTGTCCATGCCTGCCTTAACACGTGATTCGAGCCTTGTTGGCTGGGGCAAGCTGTGAAACTTATGATTACATCTAGTTCGAACAAACGATAACATCGAGCTTTAAGAGAACTCCATAGTCACTAATTTTAAACAAACTAATTGTTGAACTTGACGAGGCTCATATGAAACCCGACCAACAAAATATCAATAGCTCCATATACTTAGTGCATATAAAGATTTCTTACAAAATTTCTGGGGATGGTCCCTATTTCGCACAATGGAAGGGTCCAACATAGATATATGGAGGTATCATTGCATGCATATGATGTGAACTGTTGAAAATTTTGGCACAACATGATTAAATATGTCGAGTTCCATGATGCCTACTTAAATATATGGTCTCGTTATATTTGAGTAAATGTACTAATCTCGCACTACAAGTTTAGGATGGTTAGCATTAGAAGGGTCCACTAATTGGCTAACTCGCCGTGCTCCTTTTTATTCGTTTGCTTGATACTCAACCGTCCATTTAAGCATAGAAGGGTGCTCTCGATCCGGGGATTGGGCATTCTTGGTAGAAGATACGACCAGACAAAAAAGAAAAAAGAAAACATAGTATCGTAGTAAAGGGGCATGTAATGAAACAATTTAGATGAAACATTGTACTACAGTGTAAAATTACTACAAAGTTTTGGTAAACATTGTGCAAAAATCACACTTCACTCATAATGAAGTCATTCCCCAGAGTATTTCCTTGTGGTTTCACTTATAATGAAGTTACTCCTTTGTCACTTGGATTAGATGACCATAAGATGCGTCCAAATCTTTCTTTGGTGGCCACTTAAATTAATCACAAACCATTGAATTTTAGTCTAACTTGCATCTAATGTTGACTTTACCTCAGTTCATCTTTTGGCCAAATTAGATTTAGGATGGATTGCCCGTGAAAACAGATGGAATCGTCATGATTGACAGCGGAATTAAATTAAAGCAAGCTAAACAGAATAAATGAAAGTTCAGCAACCTGATTGAAGATAAGGATATTTATTTCATGACCACAAAACTAATGAATTTATCTCTAATTCGTAGAACGTCATGCCTCATGACGTGAGTTTCTTTTCTATCGAGATGGCATGAAGATTACATAAATAGAAAGTTTTCTTTTTCATTTTTTTTTTGGGGGGTTGATGATATCAATCCATAAGTTCCATTTTGAAGCTCCGTTTATTTTACGAAAAATGATTGATTTGAAAATTAATTTCCTAAAAATAATTGCTTGTAACAATTAATTAATAGAAAATATTTTCATTATTGATAGCAATTTTTTTGTAAATATTTTCATGGACGATAAAAATAATTTTTATTTATTTATTTTTATAAGCAATACAAATGATCTTTTATGAAAATACCTTCTAAATTATATATTTTTGGGAAAGAAACGCATCCTTAATTTTTACTCAAATTCTATGAAGACTATTGGGCCTGTGGCCGACAAGCACGCCATGCTCACCCTTCTAAGCTTTTCCTCAAATTGTGGAGGCCCGATTCTTATGGGTTGTTCAGTTTTGCCCATTTCAAGGGCCGACTTAGAACCGCCGACTTTGATTTCGCATTTGATGCAATCAGGTCATTTCCTAATTTAGCATTTACTAGCTGCACTGCATTTTATGAAATTGAGAAGGAGAAGAAAGAAAAAGAAAAATAGAGTGTCCTTTACCTTCCGATTTGCATAATTAGAAAGAGGGAGTGCTTATACAACCGGTGAATAAGATTACATTCGTAACCAAGAAAGTACACAAGGGGGAATGCTTATGTATCTCGCCAATTATCAATAAATGCTTTGACTGCAAAAGAAAGTAATAAAATTCGGCCAAAAACTTATCAAAATGAGCATCATTCATGATACACAACTTCTTCGTATGCTCTTTGTTCATATTTGATGGAAGTAAACTACAAAACCTAAAAACTAATGCTTCCGTGTCCCATCATTCATGCCACGTTAGTGAATATGATAATTAGCAGAAGGAAGACCAAACACATCAATCTTCGTTACCAAAAAAAAAAAAAAAAAAAAAAAACACATCAATCTTTATCACTAAAAACTACCGAACGCTCCATGTGTATTTTACAAGAAATAGAATACAAAGCATACCTAACTCTAAAGGGATGAACTAAAATTTGAAGTGACGGCTTTTTCTCAATTATTTCCTTTTGGCTAGCATTTTGACAAGGTGGGGGCAAAAACTTTTTGGGGGTCCCATGGTTAAGGATAAGGGTGGGCCAAGAGATTCGATTTGATCGACAAATCCAATAGTTTTATTTTTGGGAGCAGCATCCTCTCAGCTTCCCTATCCCCAAGTGAGGCTAGTCAAGGTCTTGCAGCAGATCTGAAAGAAACTAGGAAGATGGTGACCGAAGGAAGATTATCTTGTATTCTCTTCGATTAATTGATGTAAATGTACAAATCTCTGTAGATATAATACAAGGAGTATACAATGAATGGAAGTAAATGATCCTATGTATCAAATTAAATCTAAATCTAATATTGATTGATATGTACACAATCACAATGGGCTCTAATTAAATCAAATCTTGCATCAAATATTTTGGGTAATCTCTGCATATCTTCCAATACTCCCCCTCAAGCTGGTGGCTTGTAGATGTCCAAGACACCTACCTTGTTCAAAAGATATGCATGTTGTCTTTGACATAAGAGTTTGGTAAAGATGTTTGCTGGTTGTTTTGTCGTCCCAATTCTCTTTGTCTCAATTACTCCTTCCTGGATCTTCTCTCGTGTGAAGTGACAGTCCACCTCTATGTTCTTGGTTCTCTCATGCACTATAGGATTTGCTACAAGTTTGAGAGCAGCATCATTGTCAAAGTACTACTTCGTTGGTCCTTGCACTTGTACTCCAAGATCTTCAAGAAGGCCTTGTATCCATATTATTTGGCAAGTGGTTTTTGCCATAGCTCAAAATTCTGCTTCAGCTGAGGATAAAGACACAGTAGGTTGCTTCTTGGTCTTCCATGAAAGGAGTGATTCTCCTAATGCAATATCCAGTGACTGATCTTTGACTTGTGGGACATGTTGCATAGTCTGCATCATGGTATGTTGTCATTTGCAGGTCACATTTCTTGGATAGAAGTATCCCGAGTCCTGGACATTTCTTTAAATATTTCACAATCTTCAAGGAGGCATCCAAATGAGATTGCTTTGGATTGTAAATGAACTGACTAAGTGTCTGTATTGCATAGGAGATATCGAGCCTAATCATAGTCAAATATATGAGCTTCCCGACAAGCCTTTGATAACCTAATGGATCTCTGAGTATTAGATCATCATTTTTAGATATGCCCTTATCATAATCTGCAGTAGTCAACTTAGTGTTATACTCGATGGGAATTACAACTAGCTTACATCTTGATAGACCTACTTCTGATATAATCTCAAATATAAATTTCCGCTGACTTTGTTTACCCAAAAAAAAGAAAAATCCATTGACTAAGGGAAATCCCCAAGTCATATCGAGCAATTTTGATTTCAATGAAATATTAAGATGCTCCTAAGTCCTTAATGTGGAAAGTGGTATGCAAATATTCCTTGAATCTTTCTATGGCAACTTTATCATTTCCCATAAGAAGAATATCATCGACATATATCATCAAATAAATGGATGACATACCTTTGCTTCGTGTGAATAAAGCATAGTCATGTTTGGACTGCTTGAAGCCTGCTGTTGTAAGAGCATTTACAAACTTGACATACAATTGTCTAGATGCTTGTTTCAACCCATAAAGGGATTTGCAAAGACGACATACTCTATTCTCCCATTGTCTTCGTAAGCCCTAGGGAATATCCATGTAGATTTCTTCATCTAAATCATCGTGGAAGAAGGCATTATGCACGTCCATTTGATGTAGAGGCCAGTCATTAATGGCAGCAAAATGTGACATCCCGAATTTTTTTTGAATTTATTTTCAGTCAATTGAGTCGGGCAATTCATCTGTGCATGTAGTCGTCTTTCTGAGTTGGCCACTCACGAGAGGACTGGTCTATTGGGTGAAGCAATTAAGGGATTTTGACGCATCAGGCTTGGGGACTGATCACCCTCGGGTCCAATGCAAGAAAATTTCCCCTAAAAGCTATTCAGTGGATCAGGCGCGCTGAAATCGCACCAGATTGAATTTAACCGTGAAAATTGAAATTGAATTTAAAATTGGAGGCCCGGTTATGTCACAAGTCCTAATAGGATCTTGGATTAATTTTATGGACTTTAATTGGACTCAATTAGAAGAGAATTGAATGAGAAATTGAGAAATTTGGAATGTACAAGAATTGGACCCCGACGGAAAATGAAATGCAACCATTGGAATTAAGTTGTGGATGAATGAGTTAGTGGAAGATGATGTCATGAGGATGATGTCATGCTGATGAAAGCAAGGTGGCTAGGATGGTGACAAGTGGAGGGTGAGGGATTGCCCTTGGAAAGGTGGGGTGTCACCTTCATCTTTAACCTTTGAACAAAATAAGGAGAGAGAGAAGAGGAGGGAATCGGCCAAGAAGAAAAACCAGGAGAGCTGCCATCGACTGCCCCCTCGCCCGCCTCCGTCGCCGTGCCGCCGCATCGCCGTTTGCCACGCCCAGCCACCGTCGCGTCGCGAGCCATCTCCGCCCCGCGCCTCAGCCGCTTTGCCTCGCCGTCTCGCTAGCTGCCTCGGCCACGCCCGCAGCTCCCCCGCCCTTCTCAACCAGCCCGCGTCGCCGTGCTGCCCCGTCGCCGTTCGCCAGAGCCACAGTCGACCAAGCCACCTCCTCCCCCGCCGTTTCGCCTCCGTAGCTTCCCTCCATCAGCCTCCATTCGGCCTCCGTTCAGCAACTTTTCTAATGGGTATCCAGCCACTTCCGAGCCCGTTTCGACCCCCTTCCCGACCCCGGACACAAGACCGCCTTTGGGGAAAGTCGGTCCCGGCGTCACCCTCGTCGTTTTGAGCTAAGCGGCATCTAAATCTAGTGAGTTTACCTCACTAATCCTTGATTAGAGTGTTAATGATACCCTAAGTATGTTTAGTTTGAATTAAGCATGTTTAGGTAGATTGATTAGAATATTTTATTATAAGTTGGATTAGTAGATTAGATTAAGTTAATTTGGGTTTAATTAAAGTTAAAAGTGGTTTATTTAATGTTAAGTGTGATGAGACTTAATTAGGATTTTAATTTAGATTTATTTAAATGCTTCGAAATTCGATAGATTAAAATAATATAAAATATTCCGAAATTAATTAAATATTATTAAAAAAACGGAAAAATTTATTTTTAGCCGTGGTTGCTCAGAATTTCGTGCTGATCGCTGCCGTGCCATTAGAATTTAAATTTGATGCTTGATTGTGGCAAATTGAGTGTGATTGCGATTAATAGGGATTATGTGTAAAAATTCCAAGTGTAGGAATTGTTGGAAATTTGGCCGTGATTGACCGCCTATTAGAGGCCGTGCCTAGCGAGACCGTGATGAACCACCTATGAGAGGTCATGCCCAATGGGGCCGTGATGAATCACCTATTAGAGGTTGTGCCTAATGGGGCCGTGATAAACCACCTTATTGAAAGTCGTGCCGAGTGGAGCCGTGATTACCACCGATGGTTAAGTCTATCCTTAGGGTCGTGGTTGGGAGCATTGATTGATTTGATAGAATGACATGTAATCGGTCGAGCCAATTGATCGCTGAGACAATCCAAGTAGTTGAATGGTTGATGATATGATTGTGCCTTGATTATTTAATTGTCACATTTACGCGTGATTGAATGATATGAACTGTACTAACTTGCAGGCGCGGACTATTGCGAGGTAAGTCTTCTTGATGTTGTGGCTAGGTTATTCTGGGGTGTATTTACTTTCTAATAGGGGTTTAGGAGGGGTGAACTTGCTGAGACAATGTCTCACCCCATTGTGGGAAAAATATTTTAGGGCCGTAGATGGCAGCATCGGCGGTGATTAGTGGTTTGCCAGAGCAAACTCTTAGGGCGACGCAGAGTGCCCTCGACCCCGTGAGTCCTTGAGTTTACCATCTGGTTAGGACGCTGATCTAGGTCCAGGTGTCCGTGGATGCCAGAGTTCAGTATAATTTTAGGGCTTGGTTTCATTCTAGGGCCGATGGTCTCAAAGTTGGTCCTTTGGATAGCATGGACATCCCGCTCGCCGTGATGGATGCTCTTTTGGGAGAAGGCGTGGCGGACCTTCCAGACGGTACGGTGATCAACGCTTCGCCTCCGATGTCATGGGTGGCGAAGCCTGAAGATGAGGGATCGACGAACGAGTTCGGCTAGTAGTCTTAGGACCGTTCTTTCTTTTGGTGGATCGACCCCTAGTGTGCAGTCTAACCCCTTTTTGATGCACATAGACTCTGACCCATTTTGATTGTATGTAAACTCTGGCTGACGTTATGAAAGTATGATGGTTTGTATTTGATTTGGTTTCCTTCCTGCTATCCTATTCCATATTTTATTTTGTCAGGGGTTTCTTAACACGTTCCGCTTGCACATAATAAATTAATTTGGGTCAGTGACACTACCTGGGAATGTCGCGATTGCACGACCATGGCGGGTTGTTCACATGTCTCGGAGTTTGGGGCGTGACAACCCCGTTTAAGTGGTATCAGAGCATGGTCAGTGTATGGAGTGATAAGGGCGATGAGTCATGGGATAGTTAGTAGGAAGGACTTTACTTATCCTAATGCATGTGATTGTTAGTTGATTGTTAACTTGGTTGTGAGGTTACTCAAATTCTAATGTGGCATTGGAATTCGCCAATAGGTGTTTGTATTGAGCCTCTAGCATGAGTGACCGAGTGCCGAGAGCTGCTCGGAAGAGAACAGTAGGACCCGTGTTTCAGGGCAGGTCTTCGTTGAGAGCTGGTGCCTGTGGTGCCTTGGGAGGAGCGCAGGCCGGGACCAATGCAGGTGGTGCAGCTTTACCTCCAGACAGTGCAGCAACCCTAGAGGATCAGAGGTTTGTTGGGATGATGCATATGCTTGAGGCGATGAGAGACATGATGGATCAGCAGGCCGCCGCTATCGCCACCGTAGTGAACACCGCCAATGTCGCCAATGCCACTACCACTGCTACTGCCACTGCAGCCACCGCCGCACCAGTTGCCGAGCTAGAGGAGGATCTTGATGATATTCCACCTAAGAATGTGGCCGCTGGGAGGATTAGACAAAAGTTGGTGCAGCATTTCCTGAGGATGAATCCGCTAACGTTCACGGGAGCTGGAGATCCCAAAGCAGCAGCATTATGGATCTTGGAGCTAGAGAATGCTTTTAAATTGATGCTGTGCACTGAAGCAGAAAAGGTCATCCTGGCCGCCTATCAGTTGAGGGGGACCGCAACTACTTGGTGGTGGACCAACAAGAGGATTGTATTCCCTGAGGGCGTGGTTCCAGAGTGGAAAGCCTTTCTCGAAGTCTTCAACGAGAAGTACTTCTCTGAGTGTGCCAGGGAGGTGAAGATGGGCCGAGTTCCAGCGCCTTCGTCAAGGTACGATGTCAGTGGATCAGTATGAGGCGAAGTTCGCCGATCTGTCGAAGTATGCCCCTGAGTTGGTCCAACTGATATTGGCTAGTGAGTTCACCTAGAGGGGGGGTGAATAGGTTTTTGCTGAATTCTTTTGTAATCTTTGCTTGAAAAGTACTTTAATATAACAAATACATCAACAATATATAGATCATGCATTCACAAGATAAATAGAGTAGGGTAAAAGAGAATTGACACAAGGATTATAGTGGTTCGGCTTGTTCCAAGCCTACGTCCACTCTCCACGCTGGCAGCCAACTGGCTGTAATCATTATGTAGCAAATGAGAGCTGTTTACAATTTTCAAACTAGACTTCTTCAAAAGATAGTCTCTCCTACAGCTTCTCACTATTTTCGCACTGTAAGTGACTCTCTCTGATACACAAATTGAACACGAGAGATTTCAGAGAACAAGTGATTTCAGAGATTCTAATATCGAAATTTTTCTATCAAGTCTCTCCTTATTTCCGAGCAACACCGATCCACCTTAAATAATCACCGTGCCTTCATACCCGTTGGTACTTTCCAAGAATTCATCCAATCAACCCGTTGGACTGAATCAATTTAAGTGATCTTCACGTTGTCGAAAATGTAAGTAGACAATAGCTCGTCAATCCTGCTCGCCCATACAATCAGGATCTTGAGTTCCCAAAATTAGATCCTTCCAAAAATTTGCTTGATCTTCAACGGATAAAATCCAAAGAATAAATATTCCGAGCTTATGATCACAACCAAAGATATTCCATGGATAAGTTAGGGAATATAATATTCAAATCTTACTTTCCTTAACCATAAGAATAACCTGTTGCCAGCCTGTCAAAATCGCAAACTGTCTTTAGACTTAGATTTGGGTCTTGAAGGTCCTTAGACTGAAACTGGATCTTGACTGACTTCAGACGGAAAAGCTTTAGACTGAACTTTGGGTCTAATTGTCTTCAGACGGAAAACCATTAGACTTGAACTCTTTAGACTTAACGACTAAGTCTTGGATTCTTCAGACTTTGCTAACGAGGCTGTTTTGTCAACTTCAAAACTCCAAATGATTTTTCTTCAACAATCTCCCCCTTTTTGATGGTGACAAAACCCTCGGTAGATTTGCGAATTTAAAACCTGCAAAGAAAACTCATATATACTTTGAGGATTATTTCTGCAAAACAGAGTGTTAGTCCAATAACAATTATCCTCACAAATATAATGATCCTGCAAAGCAAATTCACAAGTCTAGAATTCCAAACATCAACTCATCAGGATAAAGTCATAGAGATTCAAACAGTCCAATCCAAATTCAAATCAAAATGAAAACAGTCTAAGCAAATGAAATAAAAGTTCAAAGTAAAAGCAAGCTAAGTTCAAATCAAAAGCAAGCTTCAAATCTGCAAACTCTCCCCCTTTTTGTCCCATCAAAGGAGGTAGAGAGAATAAACAAAGGTTTTGAAAATGGTTTTAGGGCTCTCCAGGAATGCGAACAAGCTGAAATTTGCTAAGCTCCTGTACTGTCTTCTCGAGTTTGGCAAGAGCTTCCTTAACTGAAATCAACTCTGCACCGTTTTGATTTGATTCCACTTGAGTTCTCAGTGAGTTGATTTGGTCTTGCATGTTGACAGAAGTACCCAGTATTGCCTTCTTTAAGTCCCTCAACTCGAAGTCCATTCCAAACACTTGCTTTTTCAGGTCCAACATAACATCCAACAGCTGTGTAAAGGCTGTCGAGTTTGCATTACTTCCACTAGGACCAGCAGATTCAGTTCTGGGAGTTTGGAAACTGGGAGCATCCTTCTCAGCCCTTTCCTTCTTGATTGGTGAGGATTCTTCATGCTCTGGGAAATGAGATGCATAGACCTCCTCAGAATCAGCACCTGACCTACTCACATCACTAAAATGTAAAGGAGAAATTGTTCCTTACTCTGCAACAACTCCCCCTGTGTTGATGCCAGTGGGTGAAGTAGAATATTCCTCGCCTACATCTATATCAGCACTGAGATGTTTCTCGGTCTCTTCCCCTAGATTGAGCAATTGATGGCTCAAATCCTACAGCTATATCCTCCTGCATTCTACTTTCCTCTTCATCCTTCTTCCTTCTTTCTTCTTCTTCTCTTCTCATTTCTTCCTTTTCTTCTTTCCTTCTTCTTTCTTCTTCTTCTTTTGCTTTCCTCTGTCTTTCCTCTTCTTCTCTCTATTCTTCTTCTCTTCTTCTTTGTTCTTCTTCTTTCCTTTTCTTTTCTTCTTCTCTCTTCCTCTGCTTTTCTTCTTCTAACCTCTGTTTTTCAGTTGCCTTCTCCTCTGCTTCTTTTCTTGCCCTCTCTTCAGCCTCTGTTCTCAAACTAACAGGGCTTCTCAATTTGGAGAGAGTAGAGAAAGTCATGGCATCTTCCTCATCCTCTTCGCCTTGCAAGATGATTTTTCGACGCTTTTTCTCAGCCATGGGCTCTTTGCCCTTTCTCTTTGAAGAAGCAGTGGGGATCTCCTTTGAAGGTGTCTCTTTCCTCAACCTTTTCAGTGCAACATTCAGCTCTAGAAACTTCATCTTCATCACCATCTTTTGACCAACAAGCATCAGACTTAATTTGTTCAGGCATAGAGGTGCAGGAATCTGGATATCGAAATGCCTGAACAACTTGGTGATGATTGATGAATAAGGCAATTGACCCATATCCTTAACCACAGTTCTGTACATATGGAAAAGAATAACATGTGGGAGAGAAAAGGGTCGGCCTTGGTTGATGGCAAACATCAGTTTGGCTTCGGTATTGGAGACATCGGTCTTCGAGGTTGTCTTGGGCCGGATACAGTTGATGACGATTTTGTACAGCAATACATTTGTGGCATTCACCCTAGTATAGGATATTTTTCCCTCTACAGTTCTGTCACGCACAATATCCAGAGTTGCATAGGCTGTAGACACCTTTATTGGTTGAAAACTCCTTCTCTTCACCCCAATAATATCAGCCAGCAAATCAACATAACTATATAATCCTTGTCCATAGAAGAAAAGCACAACCGATTCGCATCCAAAAATGACAAATTTGAGTAAAAATAAGCCGTAAGTTCATAAATGGCATTTGTCGTATCCGTGCAGAATCTTTCCAATTGTAGCCTAGCAAATTTCCCTCCAAGATTTATCTTCAACGAATCAAGGAAGTCGAAGTCCACACTTCTTGGATTAACTACACCCCTCTTCAATAACTTCATGTATACTCGCTCATGCTCTTTAGACCGAAACAAACTTCCTGAAGGACAAACAGAGTTAGCAGCCACACCAAATCGCGGCTGGAAGTGAGAAAAATCTCTCGTCATCATCTAGGGTCTCGGTTGGAGTATTGTCAAGTGGATTACTCGAAATATTTTCAAGCGCCCTTTGTGCAGTTCCTTCCTTAACAATTTTCAACTTCTCCATTTCCCTCAAGAAGATATACTCACTTTTAAATCCTCTTTCTTTCAAATAATTCTCAATCGTCTTTAGGCTTACTCCTCCATCTTTAAGCCTTTTGTAAAGATCAAAAGTAGCATTCGGTTTAAGAGTTCTTACCAATTCTGCTTCAGTGATTCCTTCCTCAAAACACTGACTTTCGGCTTCCCTTTGAGGAGACTCTTCTCCTGTGAGGTCCACCCTTATAGGACCCTCTGGATGTCTCTGTGGTCCCCTGCTTGCAATTCTGAAAGACTTCCGAATGACATTCTTGGAAAGCAAGCGAAAGTTCAACTTGTTCGCTAAAAAGATGGGATTTTTTGAGTCGAGAAATGTAATGGAACAAGAACGGTAAATGAAGCTTTTAGGGTTTCGAAAGTGAAAGAGAATGGAGATGAATTTCTAGAGAGTAAGGAAAGAAAGTGACGATTCGAGTGTATAAATAGTAAGAGAAAATAAAACCGGGGATACTAAATCGTCGCAAAAAAGTAAAGATAAAAACTACTAAAAATAAACCGTAATTTTGAAAAGAAGAAAACTGTCTTTTTGAAAATGTAAACTGCCATAATTGCATGTCAGAAATTGAGTAATAAGAGATTTTGAAAATTCAAAAATCAATTAACAAAAATATAATGCCAAGAATACGAAAAAAATAAAATACGTAAAAGAGTTTTAAGATAGAGTCTGATAGTTGTTCAGACTTTACCTCAGAGTCTGAACTCTTTTCAGACTTTACCTTTGAGTCTGAGCGCCATTAGACTTTACGTTGAGTCTGAACACCTTCAGACCTTGCGTTGAGTTTGAACTTTTCAAGACTCTAGTTTTGAGTCTGAACATCTTCAAATTTTGCGATACTCAGTCTTGAGCAAATTGATTCAAAGTGAGCCTTTTCTAGGGGCTTTGTGAATATATCTGCTAATTGATTCTTTGAATCAACATGCTGAATCACCACTTCACCACTTTGAACATGATCTCGAATGAAATGATGCTTGATTTCAATATGCTTCGCTCTTGAATGAAGTATTGGATTCTTTGTGAGGTTGATTGCGCTTGTGTTGTCACATTTGATTTCTGTACTTATTTCCTCAACTCCAAAGTCTCTCAATTGTTGTTGCATCCATAGAATTTGAGAGCAGCAACTTCCAAGAGCTATGTACTCTACTTCAGCAGTTAAAAGAGCTATGGTACCCTATTTTCTTGAGAACCAAGATACCAACCTGTTTTCCAATAGTTGACAAGTACCTGTAGTGCTTTTTCTATCCACTCTACAACCAGCAAGGTCAACATCATAATATCCAAGGAGAGTAAAGTCTTCTAGTTTGGAATACCACAAACCAAGCTTGGATGTAGTTGCAACATATTTAATAATGCGCTTCACAGCAGTCATATGAGATTCTTTAAGATCAGATTGAAATCTAGCACATATGCAAATACTAAATAGAATATCAGGTCTAGATGCTGTAAGGTAAAGAAGTGACCCGATTATACTCCTGTATAGCTTTTGGTCTACACTCTTTCCTTCTTCATCTTTATCCAGCTTTAATGAGCTTGACATAGGAGTTTTTGTTTTCTTGCAATTCTCCATTCCAAACTTCTTGATAAGGTCTTTTGCATACTTCTCTTAGTGGATAAAAGTTCCTTCACTTGATTGTTTGACTTGAAGTCCCAAAAAGAAGTTCAATTCACCCATCATGCTCATCTCAAATTCATTCTGCATACACTTTGAAAAATTTTTGCAAAGCTTTTCATTAGAAGAACCAAATATTATATCATCAACATAAATTTGAACAAGTATGAAATCATTGTTTTCTCTTTTAATAAATAAAGTAGTGTCTACTTTACCTTTAGAGAAACCATTTTGAATTAGGAAATTACTTAACCTTTCATACCATGCTCAAGGTACTTGTTTTAAGCCATATAAAGCTTTCTTCAATTTGAAAACGAGGTTTGGTCTTCTAGGATCTTCAAATCCTGGTGGTTGTTCCACATAGACTTCTTCTTGGATAATTCCATTTAGGAATGCACTTTTCACGTCCATTTGGAATAACCTGAAATTTTTAAAACAGGCAAAAGCAAGAAGTAATCTTATAGCTTCTAACCTTGGCACCGAAAAATAGGTAACATCATAGTCGATGCTTTCTTCTTGTGTGTAACCTTTTGCCACAAGTCTTGCTTTGTTCCTTACCACTTTTCCTTGTTGATCAAGCTTGTTCCTAAAAACCCATTTGGTACCAATAATTGATTTACCTTTTGGTTTAGGAACTAGCTCCCAAACATTATTAATTTTGAATTGATTCAATTCCTCTTGCATTGCTTCAATCCAGTTTTCATCTTTCAATGCATCTTCTATATTTTTAGGTTCGATTTCAGAAATGAGTGCAAGAGCACTAGATTCTTTACGCCTTTTAGATCTTGTACGAACTCCTTCATCAATATTGCCTATGATGAGATCTGCAGGGTGACTTGATTTGTGCTTCCAATTTGTAGTTGGTTTGTCACTTTGATGAAGCTCTACTTTAGTTGGAGCAATAGAATTGGTTTGTAGTTGAGTGTCTGAGTTTTGATTTTCTTCAAGAGAATTCATAGACATTTGGCTAGACTCATAATCTTTAAGTTGAGTTTGATTTTGAACTGAGTCTTCAAACTTCACATTCATGGATTCTTCCACAGTCTGAGTGCATTTGTTGAATATTCTGAAGGCTTTGCTTGTCATAGAGTAGTCAAGGAAAATTTCTTCATCTGATTTTTCTTTAAACTTACCAATTCGATCATTAGAATTCTTTAGGATAAAACATTTCAAAATGCATGAAAATAAGAAACAATCGGTTTCTTACCTTTAAGCAGTTCATAGGGTGTTTTCTCTAAAATAGGTCTTAGAAAAATTCTGTTTATAATATAGCAAGCAGTTGAAGTAGCTTCAGCCCAAAAATGAGGAGAAATATTACTTTCAATCAAAAGAGTTCTTGTCATTTCTTACAAAGAACAATTTTTCCTCTCTACAACTCCATTTTGTTGTGGAGTGTATGGGGATGAAAAATTATGTTGAATACCATAGTTATCACAATATTTAGCAAAATCATGATTTTCAAATTCTCCACCATGGTCAGTTCTAATACTTGAAATTGCATATCCTTTCTCAATTTGGATTTTCTTTACAAACTTAGTAAAATAAGTTAATGCTTCAGATTTATTTGCAAGAAAGAATACCCAAGTAAAACGAGAATAATCATCAACGATAACCAGGCAATATCTTTTACCTCCAATGCTTTGAGTTCTTGTTGATCCGAACAAATCCATTGTAATAGCTACAAAACACGATTAGTGGATATTTGATTTATAGATTTATAGGAATTTCTAACCTGTTTTCCAAGTACACAAGGAGTGCATAATTCATGCTTTTGATACTTGAGGTTAGGGAGTCCCCGAACAAGCTTTTTGGAAGAAACTTTTGCAATTTGCTTCAAATTAACATGTCCAAGCTTAATATTGTGGACTATGCCAAAGAATGGCTTAATCTTGAATTGATATCAACCATTGAGGACTGTCTGACTTTATATCCAGCAAATAGATATTTCCATGTCTTCGTCCAGTAAAGGATTGTGAAAGATCTTTGCTTGTTCCAGAACATATATCTTCTTGAAAGTTGATCTTGTATCCAGTGTCGCACAGTTGACTAATACTCAATAGATTGTAGTTCAATCTTTCAACAAGAGAAACATTGTTGATTGTGAGGTTTCCAATCTTCACGGTTCCTTCACCAACAATTTTTCCTTTATTGTTGCCACCGAAAGAAACATTTCCTCCTTTCACATGAGAGAGTTTTGTGAAACAATTTGAGTCTCCCGTCATTTGTCTTGAACAGCCACTATCCAAATACCACTTGATTTTCTTCTTGATAGTGACTTGCATTTAAATGAAAGACTCAAGTCTTCTTTGGTACCCAAACTTTTTTGGGTCCATCATTGTTAGTAGCATAAACAATCTTCGCCCAGCTCTTCTTAACAGGTCTCCAAACTTTGGGACACTCCTTCTCAAAATGTTCTACACTTTTGCATTTTGAACATGTAAGAGCATTTCTACCAACAGGCTTTACAAAAACCTTTTGGAAATGATTCTTATAAAATGATTTTGTTGGCCTATTCTTGATTATTTCCTTTACCTTTGGAAAATCAATTAAAGGTACGGTTTCTTGTGTCATTCCTAGACCAGATTTATTAAAATAAGGTCTTTGAACAGAAAGAACTTTATCCAACTTTTCAGAACCAATTGAAAATTTCTTTGTAACTTTCAACAAATCTTCTTTCATGCAAGCATTTTCTTTTGAAAGTTCATTCTCATTTTCTTTTGAAACAGCAAGAGACTTGTCTAGACTTTCAACTTTTTCAATTAAAATCTTTTCTTGTTGTTTCAATTTGAAATTCTCCCTTTTCGCCCGAAATCCTTTTAAGAGAGCCATTAAGACTGAGACAAAGTTCATCAATGTATTTTGATACTTTGGTAGGAATTTTTAAATTTCTAACCTTGATATCGCTGTTTGAGTTTGAGTCTGAGTCTGAGTCTGAGTCTGAGTCTGAATCTGAGTTTGAATCTGAGTCTGAGTCTAAGTTCGTCATAAGACAGATATTTGCATACTCTTCATCACTCTCCTCACATTCAGTGTCACTCCATGTTTCAGCTTTGAGTGCTTTCTTAAACCTTTCAGGTTTTCCTTTCTTTTTCTTCAATAAGGGACAGTTGGGTCGATGTGTCCCTTTTCTTGCATTCAAAGCAAACAACCTCCTTGTTGGTATCTTCTTCTTCATTTGATTTCTTTTGAAATCTCTGATTGTTTTGTCTCTTTCCAATGAACCTTATGCCTTTTCTATTTAGCCTTCTGAACTTTCTAATCAGAAGTGCCAACTCCTCATCATCCAAGTCTTCTTCTGAATCTGTAGCATCAAAATCATCATTAGATTTCAAAGCAATTGACTTCTTACCTTTGGTGTCAAATTCCTCATTGAATTGCTCGACTTCATATGATTGAAGTGTGCCGACCAACTCATCTACCGAAAGAAGCATGATCCTTTGTGTTTCTCTTATAGATGTCTTCACGTGATTCCAATCCTTGGATAGTTCTCTCAACAATTTATTGACCTTCATAGGTCCTGAGATTGGCTGTCCTTGGTATGCTAAGCCATTTACAATTTCTGTAAATCGACTAAACATGTCCGTGATGGATTCTCCTGGCTTCATTTTGAAGGCTTCGTATTGTCCAAGAAGAATATTGATCTTGGTTTCTTTGACTCGATCTATTCCTTCATAGGTGACGTGCAATCTATCCCAAACTTCTTTGGCTATTTCACAAGATGAAATTCTATTATATTCAGTAGGAGATAATGCACAATATAGAGAGTAGATAGCCCATCAAGAGCTTGTCTCTTTGAAATATTAGTGTGCGGCGCTCCCACTCCATCAAGTAATTCTTTCCCTGTGATTGATGTAGCTTTAGGAGCAATTCCATTCTCCACTACATCCCATTCCATAGGATCTTTGGATCTTAGGAATGCCTTCATCTTGTTTTTCCATACATTGTACTCCTTTCCATCGAAGTAGGGAGGTCAGGTATTGCTTTGCCCTTCAATTAAACCTGGAGCCAAAATACTAACCATAGATCTTTTGCTTTAGAAATAATAAACACTTCCAAAAAATAAGCAACCTGGCTCTGATACCAATTGATATTGGCTAGTGAGTTCACCTAGAGAGGGGTGAATAGGTTATTGCGGAATTCTTTTGTAATCTTTGCTTGAAAAGAACTTTAATATAACGAATACATCAACAATATATAGATCATGCATTCACAAGATAAATAGAGTAGGGTAAAAGAGAATTGACACAAGGATTATAGTGGGTCGGCTTGTTCCAAGCCTACATCCACTCTCCACGCTGGCAGCCAACTGGTTGTAATCACTACGTAGCAAATAAGAGCTGTTTACAATTTTCAAACTAGACTTCTTCAAAAGATAGTCTCTCCTACAGCTTCTCGATGTTTTCGCACTGTAAGTGACTCTCTCCGATACACAAATTGAACACGAGAGATTTCACAGAACAAGTGATTTCAGAGGTTCTAATATCGAAATTTTTCTATCAAGTCTCTCCTTATTTTCGAGCAACACCGATCCACCTTAAATAATCACCGTGCCTTCATACCCGTTGGCACTTTCCAAGAATTCATCCAATCAACCCGTTGGACTGAATCAATTTAAGTGATCTTCACGTTGTCGAAAATGTAAGTAGACAATAGCTCGTCAATCCTGCTCGCTCATACAATCAGGATCTTGAGTTCCCAAAATTAGATCCTTCTAAAAATTTGCATGATCTTCAACGGATAAAATCCGAAGAATAAATCTTCCGAGCTCTTGATCACAGCCAAAGATATTCCATGGATATGTTAGGGAATATAATATCCAAATCTTACTTTCCTTAACCATAAGAATAACCTATTGCCAGCCTGTCAAAATCGCAAACCGTCTTTAGACTTAGATTTGGGTCTTGATGTGACATCCGGATTTTTGGGCTTTAATTTCGACTAGGTAAAAAGAGCTGTTTTCGTTCAATTGAAGTCGGGAATTGTGAAATTGAGGTATGAGGTGGGTTATCGGATGGGGAAAAATAGCAATTGAGGCATTGAAGCATCGAGGGATTTTATGAGATTCGATTGAGATTAAATTAAGGGAGACTGGATGTGCAATTGAAGACCGGAAGAAATTAGAAAGAGAAAAGAAATTGGATTAATTTTTATTTCCTTTCTCTCCCTTTCTTTTTCTCTCTCTTTTCTCTCTCTCCTCCTCTCCCCTCCCTTCTCGTGCGCAGCCCCTCCCCACCGACGCCTACCCCTTTGCCAATTTCAAATTGGCTTCTCCTCTTCTCTCTCTCTTCTTTTTGACTAGTCAAAGCCTTCTTCTTATCCCTTCTTTCTCTCTTCTTCTCTCTCCTCTCTCTTCTCTCCCACTTTCCCCACGTGACCGAACTAGATCTTTTCTTCTTTCCCCCCTTGCTCGTGAAAACCAGAAGTTGAAGAAGAGCAGAAGCCGCAGCTCGCCGAGATTGGACCAGCCGCCCATCACCATCGCACCGGAGCCAGACCGCCCGCGCGGCCGCACCCGCACGCGTCGCGCGCTCCGCCCCCTCACGCTTGCGCTTGCCATCCCTGCCGTGCGACTCCAACCCCTACTCCGTTTGACATCCAAAATTTCTAGTGCTGTTTTCTATTAAATTGAGTGGGCATTTCATTGACGCGTCTATAGGGTTGTTCTCAGAGCTGATCACTCTTGAGATAACTAGACTGGCTGGGTAAGCCATTAAAGACTTTTAAGGCAATAGACTTGAGAATTTGACCAGGAATCGGCTTCTCGACCGTGTTCATCTTTAGAGGTCATTGCGGCACAGTTAAAAATCGAATTGAAATCAAAGATAGGTTGGTTCGATTGAGATGTGTGGCCGATCGTGGGTGACTCCACTAAATTGGAAAATTCTCATCGACCGGCACTAATTTGATTTTTCTATCGTTTTGGTACCCTGTGTCTGTAATTGAGCCCTCGAGATTTTCACGACAATCGAGAGTCGCCAATGTGTCGAGTGGGTTCATTGTGGCTCGAAGAAAATCGACCACAAGTCAATTGCTTTGAAAAGTTCAGAAAACTACCCAGTAGTCTAGGTCACGCTAAAAGCGCGCCGGAATGAAATTAACCGCCAATTTGAGTCAGATTTTAGAAATTGAAAGTCCTGTAATGTCACGAGCTATTTATGGAACATCGGCTCAGTCTTAGAAGATTTTTCAAAGGTTCAGAGATTTTGACGGAAAACCGAGTTGGACAATTCGAAAAATGAACGGAAACTCAGATTGGCCATTTTGAAGAGACAATTGACATCTGTGATATGTGATTCCGCGAGTGAAAGTTGTTTGAGCTTTTTCTGACTTCATTTATCCCCAACGGAATTGATTTGTTCGGAAAATCGGATACCGGAGAAAAATAAATGAAATTCGGAATTGACTCTTGGGCAGCACAAAATTGCTTGGAAACTTGGTTAATTGAGAAATTTTAATCAAGAAAATAAATGGGGGGACAAAGCATTAAATTCAAGAGATAAGAATGGCTGGTTTGAGGCCCTCCATGGACTGATTTTCACATGCATTTTTCCCCCTCCCGTTCCTATCCATCTCGGCAGCTTCTCCTTGGCTTCTCACGCACGCTGACCATTGAGAATTTCTCTCTCTCCGTTCAAGGGAATTCTGGGAGGCACGAACGAAGGAGCAGAAAATCAAAAATAAAACAAAAGAAAAGCTGCCCACGCCCCCCACCGAAATTTCTCTTCCTCCCTCCCCGTATATTCCCTCTTGGTCCACCCCCAAATCCACTAGAGTTGGTCGGCCTTTAAAAGACATGAATGAAGTCCCCCTTAGCCGCATCTCTCTCTGGTCAATCTCAGCAAATCTCTTTGGTTTTGGTTGACCGTTGAAGCCCCAAATCCACCTGACTTGGTCGGCCATTTGCAAGTCCACGAAGCTGCCCCAACTCCACTCCATTTTGTTGACTGAAGACCGTTGAACGAAGCTCTCCAGGTGCAACCGCGCCACAGGTCCCATTGAATTTCATGGAACACCTGCCAGCTCCATCTTCAGCTGGTTTTGTTGTCCACACGTCCACGAGTCCACCGAAGACGCGCGCCCCTGCTCCACCATTTTTCTGTTGCCACAGCCAAGTCTTCACAAGCTGCAATTCCCCGTGGAAATTCCAGGCCGCTACTTGCGCAGCCCATTTGGGGCCGCATGTTGGGCCAGTGGATTGGCGAGTCCAACGGTCCAAATCTCTAGCCCTTTAAGCCCATAGAATTGACTCAATTGAAGCCCAATTTCTAGCACTTGAAGTCCAGTCCTCATTTCAGTGTTTTCAAGCCCAAGAGGTCAGCCCAAGTTCAAGATCAGCTCAAGTTTTTAAGCCGGCCCAAGCCCAGTGTTTCTTCGGGCTTTCGAAGCTCTCGGCCCAGCCCGGTTTCGGCCGTCGTTGCATCGTCGTCGTGGTGTCCCGGTCGTCGGGTTGTGCAAGTGAGTTTTACTCACTAAAGCTTTCTTAGTGATCTAATTATGCCTAAGGGTTGATTAGATTTATTTAATTGCAATTAGGTGGTTAGATTAAATTACAATAATTAAATTAGAGATTTGTTAGTGCTTGTTAATTAAATTGAAGGTGCATTTAGCAAATAGACTTGTCCCATTAATTATTGAATGCTTCTTGGGATTTTTCCGTCCCTTATCGGGTTTCAATTTAATAATTCGGGCCTAAAATGAATTTTTAGGAATTAATTATTAATTTTCAAAATTAACTTAATTAATTAATTATTTCCCGAAATTTCAATAAGGATGGCCAGGGACTGGAATTTTATGCTGATGATTGTGGTGCAGACCATTTATTTTATTGAGCTTTATATTTTGCTAAATTGAATTTATTGCGTTTATTTATTTAATTTCTGAAATTAATTATTTATTTATTTATTTCTCGGAAATTCAATTGGGATGGCCAGTGACCGAGATTTTATGCTGATGCTCGCGATATAGTCCGTTTATTTAATTGAGCTTTATATTGTGCCAAATTGAATTTATCGTATTTATTTATTTATTTTTCGAGATTATTTAATTATTTAATTATTTTTCCGGAAATTCAACCGGGATGGCCGGTGATCGGAATTCCGTGCTGATTGTCGTGGTGCAGTCCGTTTATTTATTTGAGCTCTACATTGTGTGGAATTGATTTAATTGTGCAATTTTGGGAATTTATCCCAAATTGATTGAAATTGAATGAATGATTGGTTGATGGCCGAGTGTTATTATTTAACATCGATGATGCTGTGATGAATCGTAAAGCAGAGAGAACTGTGAAAGGGAATTAGGGAAATTCTCGGCCGAAACCAATCAGAAACGATGTAATGAGACATACGTGGTTCGGTGATTAAAGGATATCACTGGTGAAAACGGCGCCTTAAAGAACGCACGAGTGCTGTCTATTACATACAGCAGTATGGACATACGTGGTTCGGTGATGAAGGATATCACTGGTGAAAACGGCGCCTTAAAGAACGCACGAGTGCTGTCCATTATACACGTCACCTTGGCTGAAACAGTGCCTGAGAGCATTAATGAGACTCTGTGACTAAGTGTACTGCTGGAGTTATCATGATTGATAATTGGTACGTCACCTTGGCGAAAAAGACGCCCTAGAGCAATTCATCTGGTTTGTGACTGAGTACTCGAATGGAGGTTATAAAGTGTGGTGTTGATGTCACCGAGAGGTGGTCCGAATGACATGTAATCGACTAGGTCGATTGATCATTGTTTTGATCAAATTGTTGTGAATTGATTGATTAAATGGGAATGACCGTGAGTGGTCTTGTTGGCGTGTGATCGATTAAGCCGATTTGATCGATGCTTCGATCAGTGATGTGATTGCTTGGGTGCCTATTTGATCTGTACTAATATGCAGGTGGAATCTGAGGCCAAGGTAAGTCCTCTGACTCATGTGTTTAGGCAGCCCTAAGGTGTTTTAGCTTACTAATCGGGTCTTAGGGGGTAGAACTTGCTGAGACATAGTCTCATCCCGGTTGTGGGATTATATTTCAGGCCCCTAGATTTCCCGAAGGTTGGCTGGCATTTGAAGTTAAGGATGAACAAGAAGAAGGAGATGAAGAGTCTGAAGAAAATGAGTTTAGTGGTGAAAGATCTGAGGAGGACTAGGATGATGATCCCGAGCATAGTCCTATCCTCTTTGTGAATTCTGTATTTGTGAAGTTGTGAATTTCAATGAATAAAATTGTGGCCTGCTTTTCTATCCCATTGTTTTATTGTCTGGGGATTTTTAAATACTTCCGCATGTGCATATATAAATGAAAGGGTCAGCGATATATAGTCCTGGGATATCGCATTTTAAAATCAACCAAAGGTAAGGGATGTGCGCGTGTCTGAGGATCGGGGCGTGACACTCCGCCTCCACCCAGCTCGTCCAGCCACCTCCGGCCGCCTCACAGCTCCGTTCGACCACCGTTCGGACCCGCCGAGCTTCCTTTGCCTTCCCTCAGCCTTGCTTCGCTGCCTTAGCCACTGAACCAACCTCGGCCAGCCCAGATCCGCAACCCAGCGAGTGGGTTTCCAGCAGCTTCGAGCCCACTTTTGGGCCGTTTCCGGGCCCCAAACCCTAGCCGTGCTTTGGAGTTTATCGTTTCTCGCGTTGTCCCCGTCGGATTAATGCGTTTTGCGCGCGATTCCGGTGAGTAACCTCACTAATCCCTGCTTAGTTTGCTAATTATGCTTAGGGGTTGTTTAGTTTTAATTAATTAGGTTTAGGTGGTTAGATTAGTATGGATTTGTGTTTATTAATCAATTGTGATGCAAATTAAGTAATTTGATGGTGCAATTAGCATGTAGATGTGGTTTACTATTTATTGAAAGCATCTCGGAATTTTTCCCGACCCTTAGCGGGCTTCAATTAGGCTTTTCGGGCCTAAATTGGATTTTTAGTAATTAATTATTAATTTTCGAAATTAATTAATTATTTATTTATTTATTTATTCATTTATTCATTTATTTATTTCTCGAAAATTCAACTTGGATGGCCAGCGACCGGGATTTTATGTTGATGATCGTGGTGCAAACTGTTTATTTAATTGAGTTTTATATTGTGCTAAATTGAATTTATTGCATTTATTTATTTAAATTTCGAAATTAATTATTTAATTATTTATTTTTCGAAAATTCAACCGGGATGGCCGATGACCGGAATTTCATGCTGATTGTCGTGGTGCAGTCCATTTATTTAATTGAGCTTCAGTTTGTATGGAATTGATTTAATTATGAATTTGTAGGATTTATTCATATTGAGTTGATTGTTAATTATTTGATTGAGAAATTATTGGATATTGGTTGTCGGTATCAAAAGTAAGTTGGTAATCACCTGAAGGAAGATACGTGGCTCGGTGAATTGGGATATCACCCGGAGAATCCACGTGAGTTCGGTGGTTGGATATGTCACCTTGGCGAAGAGGTAGCCTTAGAGAATGCACGTGGCTCGGAGACTCGGTATGTCCTCCTGGAGAATGCACGTGGCTCGGTGATAGAGTATGGCATCGTAAAATGGACACGTGGGCTCGGTGAATTGATGCATCACTTTGGGGAGTTAGCACCTAAGAGAAGGCACGTGGGCCGGGCATCGTAAAAGGACATGTGGCTCGGTGATTTGATGCGTCACCTTGGCGAACTAGTGCCTGAGAGAATGCACGTGAATCTAGTATTAAGAATGACATCTAAAAGGGCACGTGGCTCGGTGACTTGATGTACCACCTTGGCGAAGAGGTTGCCTTAGAGAATGCACGTGGGCCCAAGGTTAAGGCACGTGGCTCGGAGACTTGGGATGTCATCCTAGAGAATGCACATGGCCTGATTTCCAAATATTCCATCGTGGAGAATTGATTTGGATGACATATAATCGACTAGTTCGATTGATCAATGATTTGATCTGATTGTCGTGATTTGATTGATTGATTGGGAATGACCATGAGTGGTCTTGCTGGCATGTAATCAATTAAGTCAATTGATTATTGTTTTGATATGATATTTACAAATTGATTGATTGATTGGGAATGGCCGAGAGTGGTCTTGTTGGCGTGTGATCGACTAAGTCGATTTGATCGATGCTTTGATCAGTGATGTGATTGCTCGGGTGCCTATTTGATATGTGCTAATATGCAGGTGGAATCTGAGGCCAAGGTAAGTCCTCTGGCTCATGTTGTTCTTAGGCAACCCTAAGGTGTATTAGTTTACTAATCGGGTCTTAGGGAGGTAGAACTTGCTGAGACATAGTCTCATCCCGGTTGTGGGATTATATTTCAAGTTCCTAGATGGCGGTCATGAAGGACCGGGAGCCCTGGAGTTTGAAAAGGTGGAAATTGAAGATTCAGCAACATGTCTGATTAGTGGGTCATAAAACCATTACCTTTTGTGGAGTCGATAGATTTTGTAATCAGTCTGCTATTGTAAATAAATAAGTTTGTTTATAAAAAGGCTTGAATTAGTTTGAAAGTTTGTGGCCTGCTTTTCTATCCCATTATTTTATTGTCTGGGGATTTTTAACTACTTCCGCATGTGCATATAATAAATGAAAGGATCGGCGATACTTAGTCCTGGGATATCGCATTTTAAAATCGACCAAAGGTACGGGATGTGCACGTGCCTGAGGATCGGGGCGTGACACTTGAAGGTCTTTAGACTGAAACTGGGTCTTGACTAACTTCAGACGGAAAAGCTTCAGACCGAACTTTGGGTCTGACTGTCTTCAGACGGAAAACCATTAGACTTGAACTCTTCAGACTTAACGACTAAGTCTTGGATTCTTCAGACTTTGCTAACGAGGCTGTGTTGTCAACTTCAAAACTCCAAGGGATTTTTCTTCAACACCAGTGACCGGCAGAACAAGCTCGAAGGTTTAGGGATGGGTTCCGACCTGAGGTGAGGAGCTTGTTGGTACCTCTGGATCTGAGAGAGTATAATGACCTCTACAAGCGAGCCCAGATGATTGAGAAGGATCCGAATGAGAGAGCTGCCACGTCTAGATCGAGGTTTAATTCAAACAAGGATGATAATCGATTTGGGAGGAGGCCGATGCCTGGAGGAAGGTACCCTGTTCCACCTAACAGTAAGGGTGGAGTGGGAAAGTCATTATCGAGCTTCAACGGAGCATGTCGTGCGTGTGGAAGGCGACATGGCTCAGCCCCGTGCCCTCTTAGGACGAGTGCTTGCTTTGAGTGTAGCCAGCAGGGCCACATGGCTAAGGCTTGCCTGAGGAGACAGATGAGACAGCCGCAGTTGCCGCCGTTGCCACTGCTGGGTCATAACAAAGGATTTGCGCCACAGATCATGGCGTCGAGTGGACCGAACCGACCTCTGG
Source organism: Eucalyptus erythrocorys (assembly GCA_014182555.1). Lineage (NCBI taxonomy): Eukaryota > Viridiplantae > Streptophyta > Magnoliopsida > Myrtales > Myrtaceae > Eucalyptus > Eucalyptus erythrocorys. The sequence goes on from CM024602.1 coordinate 51,643,618, forward strand.
CTCAGGGGAGGACTTATGCGCTTACTAGAGGACAGGCAGAAGATGCGCCTAATGTGGTCACAGGTATGGTCTTACTGAACGACCAACCTGCTTATGCTTTGTTTGATCCTGGAGCTTCGCATTCGTTTATAGCTGAAAGATTTGTTAAGTTGGTAAAATTAATTCCTGAGTTGTTGGAGTCTGTGATTAGTATATTTACGCCGTTGAAAGATAATGTGTTAGCTACAGTGGGTTGCCTTGGTTGCAAGTTAGTGATTGGTGAGAGAGAGGGGAGAATAGACTTGATAGTCCTAGCCATGTATGATTTTGATGTGATAATTGGCATGGACTGGCTCACCATGCAACGAGCTAAGATGGACTGTTATCGCAAGGCGATTCAGTTTAACCCATTAAGGGTGAGAGTTTCGAGTTCGTTGGGAGTCGCGGAGGACCCTCGATTTCCTTAATCTCTTCACTTGAGGCAACTCGCTTTCTAGACAAGGGTTGCCAAGGTTACCTAGCGACTGTCATAGACACGACGATAGAGGAGTCAAAGTTAGAGGACATTCCAGTGGTGCAAGAGTTTCCAGATGTGTTCCCCAAGGAGTTACCGGGTTTGCCGCCAGAAAGGGAGATAGAGTTTGTAATTGAGCTAGCCCCCGGGACCGAGCCTATCTCCAAGGCACCATACCGGATGGCCTTGTTAGAGCTTAAGGAGCTAAAGGTGCAAATGCAAGAGTTGCTGGATAAGGGATTTATACGTCCGAGTGCATCACCTTGGGGAGCACCGGTGTTGTTTGTGAAGAAGAAGGATGGTTCATTGCGTCTATGCATCGACTATCGACAGCTCAATCAGGTAACAATTAAGAATAAATATCCGTTGCCAAGGATTGATGATTTGTTTGATCGGCTTCAAGGAGCGTCGATATTCTCTAAGATCGACTTGAGGACGGGGTATCATCAGCTAAGAATCAAGAAGGAAGATATACCGAAGTCGGCGTTTCGCACTCGATACGACCATTATGAGTTTACTGTGATGCCGTTTGGGTTGACGAACGCCCCAGCTACTTTCATGGATCTGATGAACCGAGTGTTCAGAGAGTATTTAGATCGGTTTGTAATTGTCTTCATTGACGACATCCTGGTGTATTCGAGGAGTATCGAGGATCACGAAAGGCACTTGAGGATTGTGCTCCAGACTTTGAGGGATCATGAGTTGTATGCTACGTTCAGTAAGTGCGAGTTTTGGCTAACTCGTGTGGCTTTCCTAGGTCATGTTATCTCTGGAGAAGGAATCTCAGTGGACCCAACCAAGATTAAAGCAGTGATCAATTGGCCGAGACTGACTACAGTGACAGAGATAAGAAGTTTTCTGGGTTTAGCAGGGTATTACAGACAGTTTGTGGAAGGGTTTTCAAGGTTGGCATCGCCGATGGCGAGACTACTGAAGAAGGAAGAGAAGTTTGTGTGGACAAATAAGTGCGAGAGTAGTTTCCAGGAGCTCAAGCAAAAGCTAACTACCGCACCGGTACTCACTATTCCATCAGGTTCAAGAGGATTTGAGATCTACAGTGATGCGCCGTTTAAAGGATTGGGTTGCGTGTTGATGCAGCATGGCCGGGTTGTTGCGTATGCTTCCCGACAGTTGACCCCATGAGTTGAATGACCTGACGCATGACTTGGAGCTTGCAGCGATCATCTTTGCCCTTAAGATTTGGAGACATTACCTGTGCGGAGAAAGATTTGAGATCTTCACTGATCATCAGAGTTTTAAGTACTTGTTCTCTTAGAGGGAGTTGAATATGAGACAGCGTCGATGGATGGAGCTCCTAAAGGACTATAGTTGTGAGATTCTGTATCATCCTGGAAAAGTGAACAAGGTCGCCGATGCCTTGAGTAGAAAGTCTTCAGTTGCACATATGGTACTCAAGGAGTGGAGTCTACTCGAGGGAGCACGGGATTCGAGTTTCAAGTTCGAGGTAGGCCACCTTTCGAGCCTTATGGCCACCCTCAGAATTGAGCCAGAAATACAGGTCCGAATCAGGGCGCTTCAGCAGACAGATCCAGATGTGCAAAAGATCATACAAGAGGATTCAGAGAAGAGGAAAGTTGGCTTCCAGATTTCTGATGATGGAAAGTTGAGATTCCAAGGACGATTGGTTGTACCTGACGATGTGGAGCTTAGGGATGAGATTTTATTAGAAGCACATCGTAGCAATTACAGCATTCATCCTGGTAGCATCAAGATGTATCAGAATCTGCGTCAACACTACTGGTGGTGTGGCATGAAGGCGGACATCGCCAAGCATGTCGCCAACTGTTTGACGTGTCAACAGGTGAAAGCGCAGCATTGCAAGCCAGGAGGACTTCTGCAATCCTTGAGATCCCAGAGTGGAAATGGGAGCATATTACGATGGATTTCGTGATGGGACTACCGAGGAGCTAGAGAGGAAATGATTCGATATGGGTAGTGGTCGATAGATTGACGAAGTCGGCACATTTTATCGCGGTTCAAAGGGACCTCAACTTGGATAGGCACGTAGATTTGTACGTGCGTCACATAGTCCGTATGCATGGGGTGCCGATCACGATTACTTCAGACAGGGACCCGAGATTCACCACCGTCTTTTGGAAGAGCCTACAATCAGCATTAGGAACGAAGCTGCAATATAGTACGGCTTATCACCCGCAGACAGATAACCAGTCTGAAAGGACAATTCAGATCCTCGAGGATATGCTAAGGGCTTGCGTCTTGGACTTCAAGGGAAGTTGGGAGGAACAGCTTCATCTAGTCGAGTTCGCCTACAACAACAGTTACCAGCAGAGCATCCAGATGGCTCCTTTTGAAGCGTTGTATGTTAGAGTGTGCAGGACGCCGGTGTGTTAGGATGAGGTCGGGGAAAGAAAGATCACCGGTCCAAAGTTGGTTCAACAATCAGTGGAGGCAGTTGCAGTTATCAGAGACAGATTAAAGACCGCTCAGAGCCGCCAAAAAAGTTATGCAGATAAGCGCTGGAGGCCATTGGAATTCCAAGTTGGTGAGCACGTCTTCTTGACGGTGTCACCGGTGATAGGTACTTTCCGCTTTGGTAAAAAGGGAAAACTGAGTCCGAGGTACGTAGGTCCCTTTGAGATTTTGGAAAGAATAGGGACTCTAGCATATCATCTTGCACTACCGCCGAAGTTGTCACAGGTGCATGACTTCTTTCACGTGTCGATGTTGAGGAAGTATGAACCTGACTCGACTCACGTTCTAAATTTCGAGGAATTAGACGTGGACGATAGGATGTCATACGTTGAAAGCCCAGTTCAGATTATGGATCGCAAGGAACAAGTCCTGCGCACCAGGACCATCCCAATGGTCAAAGCGGTCTAGCAACACCACAGTACTAAAGAAGTAACCTGGGAGACCGAAGAATTGATAAGACAATTATACCCCTATCTTCTTGCTTAAGGATTTGTAATGGTTTAAATTTCGAGGACGAAATTTCTATAAGAGGGGAAGAGTTGTGACATCCCGAATTTTTCTTGAATTTATTTTCAGTCAATTGAGTTGGGCAATTCATCTGTGCATGTAGTCATCTTTCTAAGTTGGCCACTCACGAGAGGACTGGTCTATTGGGTGAAGCAATTAAGGGATTTTGACACATCAGGCTTGGGGACTGATCACCCTCGGGTCGGATGCAAGAAAATTTTCCCTAAAAGCTACTCAGTGGATCAGGCGCGCTGAAATCGCACTAGATTGAATTTAACCGTGAAAATTGAAATTGAATTTAAAATTGGAGGCCCAGTTATGTCAGAAGTCCTAATAGGATCTTGGATTAATTTTATGGACATTAATTGGACTCCATTAGAAGAGAATTGAATGAGAAATTGAGGAATTTGGAATGTACAAGAATTGGACCCCGGCAAAAAATGAAATGCAACCATTGGAATTAAGTTGTGGATGAATGAGTTAGTGGAAGATGATGTCATGAGGATGATGTCATGCTGATAGAAGCAAGGTGGCTAGGATGGTGACAAGTGGAGGGTGAGGGATTGCCCTTGGAAAGGTGGGGTGTCACCTCCATCTTCAACCTTTGAACAAAAGAAGGAGAGAGAGAAGAGGAGGGAACCGGCCAAGAAGAAAAACCAGGAGAGTTGCCGTCGACCGCCCCCTCGCCGCCTCCGTCGCCGTGCCGCCGCGTCGCCGTTCGCCGCACCCAATCACTGTTGCATCGCGAGCCGTCTCCGCCCCGCACCTCAGCCGCTTCACCTCGCCGTCTCGCCAGCTACCTCGGCCACGCCCGCAGCTCCCCCGCCCTTCTCAGCTAGCCCGCATCGCCATGCCGCCCCGTCGCCGTTCGCCGAAGCCACAGCCGACCGAGCCACCTCCTCCCTTGCCGTTTCGCCGCCATAGCTTCCCTCCGTCAGCCTCCGTTCGGCCTCCGTTCAGCAACTTTTCTAGTGGGTATCCAGCCACTTCCGAGCCCGTTTCAACCCCCTTCCCGGCCCCGGACGCAAGACCACCTTTGGGGAAAGTCGGTCCCGGCGTCACCCTCGTCGTTTTGAGCTATGCGGCGTCTAAATCTAGTGAGCTTACCTCAATAATTCTTGATTAGAGTGTTAATGATACCCTAAGTATGTTTAGTTTGAATTAAGCATGTTTAGGTGGATTGATTAGAATATTTTATTATAAGTTGGATTAGTAGATTGGATTAAGTTAATTTGGGTTTAATTAAGGTTAAAAGTGGTTTATTTAATGTTAAGTGTGATGGGACTTAATTATGATTTTAATTTATATTTATTTAAATGCTTCGAAATTCGATAGATTAAAATAATATAAAATATTCCGAAATTAATTAAATATTATTAAAAAATGGAAAATTTTATTTTTAGCCCAGTTGCTCGAAATTTTGTGTTGATCGCTGCCGTGCTGTTAGAATTTAAATTTGATGCTTGATTGTGGTGAATTGAGTGTGATTGCGATTAATAGGGGTTATGCGTAAAAATTCAAAGTGTAGGAATTGTTGGAAATTTGGCCGTGATTGACCGTCTATTAGAGGCCGTGCCTAGCGAGGCCGTGATGAACCACCTATGAGAGGTCGTGCCCAATGGGGCCGTGATGAACCACCTATTAGAAGTCGTGCATATTGAGGCCGTGATGAACCACCTTATTGAAGGTCGTGCCGAGTGGGGCCGTGATTACCACCGATGGTTAAGTCTACCCTTAGGGTCGTGGTTGGGAGCATTGATTGATTTGATAGAATGACATGTAATTGGTCGAGCCGATTGATCGCTGAGACGATCCAAGTAGTTGAATGGTTGATGATGTGATTGTGCCTTGATTATTTAATTGTCACATTTGCACGTGATTGAATGATATGAACTGTACTAACCTGCAGGCGCGGACTATTGCGAGGTAAGTCTTCTTGATGTTGTGGCTAGGTCATTCTAGGGTGTATTTACTTTCTAATAGGGGTTTAGGAGGGGTGAACTTGCTGAGACAATGTCTCACATCGTTGTGGAAAAAATATTTCAGGGCCGTAGATGGCAACACCGGCGGTGATTAGTGGTCTGCCAGAGCAGACTCTTAGGGCGACGCAGAGTGCCCCCACCCCGAGAGTCCTTGGGTTTACCATCTAGTTAGGACGCTGATCTGAGGTCCAGGTGTCCTGGACGCCAGAGTTCAGTATAATTTTAGGGCTTGGTTTCGTTCTAGGGCCGATGGTGTCAGAGTTGATCCTTTGGATAGCATGGACATCCCGCTCGCCGTGATGGATGCTCTTTTGGGAGAAGGCGTGGCGGACCTTCCAGACGGTACGGTGATCAACGCTTCGCCTCCAGTGTCATGGGTGGCGAAGCCTGAAGATGAGGGATCAAAGAACGAGTCCGGCTAGTAGTCTTAGGACCGTTCTTTCTTTTGGTGGATCGACCCCTAGTGTGCAGTCTAACCCCTTTTTGATGCACATAGACTCGACCCATTTTGATTGTATGTAAACTCTGGCTGACGTTATGAAAGTATGATGGTTTGTATTTGATTTGGTTTCCTTCCTGCTATCCTATTCCGTATTTTATTTTGTCAGGGGTTTCTTAACACGTTCCGCTTGCGCATAATAAATTAATTTGGGTTGGCGACACTACCTGGGAATGTCGCGCAAATGTCGCGATTGCACAACCATGGCGGGTTGTTCACGTGTCTCGGAGTTCGGGCGTGACACAACATTTAAGAAAGAACTGACTGTGAGATCTTTGGCGACCGAAGAGAATGTCTTGTGGTAGTCAAAACCTTATTGTCGTGTGGATTCCCTTGGCTACCAATCGTGCCTTCTAGCATTCAATGGAGCCATCGGCACGATATTTAGTCTGTAGCCCCATTTGCACCCAATTGGCTTACGATTAGGTGGCGGTGAGACAAGATTCCATGTTTGATTGTCAATTAGTGCCTTTAATTCTGCCTTCATGGCCGGTTGCCATCTCGGATCAATAGATGCCTCATCATAACTAGATGGTTCTTTATCTTCTGATAGGCGACTAATGCAACATTTATGTTCCTATGACAATCTATAAAAGAAAACATAGGATGAGATTAGATACTTAATACCTGGAGAATTGTGAGTGGCACAGATATAATCTTCGGCCCAGGTTGGAGGTCGTGTAGCCCGACCAGAATGTCTTGGTTGATCGACTTCCATAGGAGGAGGGATTCTCTCATTGGAAGGCAATGGCAAGATATCTTGGATTTCCTCATTAGCTATGGAGTCTTCTAGTGTGTTCTCCAAGAGATTTTCTGAGGAGTTCAATTTCTCAGTTAGATTTTGTGTTGTTGCTGGAATAAGAGTAAGAATAGGAATATTCCTCGGTTGTCCTAGTGATATGTAACTAGAATCTCGAGGTAATGCTTCCTCAGATAAGAGGCCACGAGAATTTGAAATTATCCCTGAATCTTCATATGAAGATGTCTTCTTAGAGAAAGGAAAAATGTTCTCATGAAAGATTATATCATGACTTACAAACAATTCCTTTGTGAAAATCTCCATAACTCGATACCCCTTCTGCAGATTCGAATATCCATGAAAATGCATTGCCGAGCACGTGGACTGAACTTGTCTCGAGGACCCACTGTTGCAATATAGCATAGACATCCGAAAACCTTGAGGTGTTTCAGCTCAGATTTTTTCCCGAATAATAGTTCAAATGGTGTTCGCCCATTGAGGACCCGAGTAGGCATGCGGTTGATTTAATAAGCTGCCGTGATGACACAATCTCCCCAATAATCTTCTGGAATTGAAGCTTGAAACTTTAAGGCACGCGCGACTTCTAGTAGATGGCGATGCTTGCATTCAACCACTCCATTTTGTTGTGGTGTATAAACGCACGAACTCTCATGTTGGATCCCATGAGATGAAAGGAGCAAGGAGCAATTGTGACTGAAGAATTCTGCTCCGTTATCAATACGGATCTGCTGAATGGATTTTCCAAACTGACTCTTGGATAATGCGATGGATGTTTTTAAATGAGAGTAAGTCCGATCCTTAGATTGCATAAAAAAAATCCATGTCGCACAAGAATAATCCTCTACTATGGTAGGAAGTAACGAGATCCATCATGATTAACTGTATGATAAGGCCCCCAAATATCCACATGAATTAAGGAAAGAATTTCACTAGTACGAGAGCTACTGGATGGAAAGGGTGTACAAGATTGTTTTGCAAGAAGACATATAGGACACTAATGACAAGGAAAGGAGGCACTATGACCCAATCTCAAGTGCATAAGGAAATTTTTGTCATTCATGCTCAAATTATATAAGGAAGGTTTATTCAATGAAGTGCAAGATAAATCAAAGTTACTCGGAAAACTTGACCAAAAAAATAGTCCTTCGGAAAGGTTACCCCAGCCAATCAATCTCCTAGTCAAAAGGGCCTGAAAGAAATAAGTATCAGCATTGAATAATACCCAACATGAATTTTCTCTACAGACTTTTGACACATAAATAAGGTTAAATTGGAATTCCGGGACATACAAGACATTTTGAAGAATAATTTGAGAATTGAGATTGATTGTTCCTGTCACATTAACATGAGTGATATTTCCATTGGGTAATTGTACGGAAACAGGAAAATTCAGTCCTTCATTTATACTCGAGAAAAATCCTTTGTCACATCTAATATGATCGCTTGCCCTTGAATCAATAATCCATGCTTTCCTTGATATAGAATTAATCAAGCAATGTGTGATACCTGAAAAACTCCCTCCTTTGTCAAAATTATCCAATTTTTACAGTGCTTGCATCAGCTGTTAGTATTGTCCATAAGTAATAGGAGGATCAGCATTTGGACTGGTGGGTCCACGGACTTGATAAGCAACTGAATTTTTTTTTTCCTTTTTCTCCTAGTTTTCCATGCAATTTCCAATAGCTGTCAATCATATGGTTAGAACGTTTGTAATATTCACAAAATAATTTACCATTTCCTTCGAAATTTTGCCCGAAATTCCTTGATGACGTGGCGAAAATCTAGCCCTCCATCTCTTTTTTCGCGGAATCATCTCCACTGTTCGATCCGCCTAAAGCGTCGGGCCCCTGTGAGCCGTCGGATCCTTGCACTCAATCTGAGCTGTTGAAACCTTCCCTTTTAAGGGAATGTATCTCTCCTCCGCCGAACCCTAGCGTCCCTCTCTTCTCCTTTTTTCACGCTAAGATTTTGCTAGTCCCGTCTCGCCGATCTCCGCAAACTACAAGGGCTATGCTCTCGCTGTTCCTTGCATGTTCCAGCGACGCAAGGTGTTGGCTCTCCTCATGTACGGCCAATTGAAAGATTCGTCCGATCGGTGGCATGGGTTCCATAGTGAAGATCTGCGAGTGAAAGGTAAGAAACGTATCATTCAAAATAAGGAGAAAGTGTGTGGCTTTCTCCTTGTCTTTGATGGATTTGTATTGCTTGATTGCGGATTACGAGCCCTCGAGCTTTTCTTCAGCCGATTTGAGGTTGTTCCACAGCAACAATAACTTGTTGAAACAAGCCGTGACCATCATGTTCCCTTGCTTGATATTTTTGCTTGATCCAATTTACAGTACATCTCTTTGATGTTTTCCCACATGTTTTTGGCGTCTTCTATTGGTGGAAGTCCGGCCGAGACTTCTGGGGAGATGCAATTGCCAATCTAGGTATGAATGAGTCAGTTGCACTTCCTCCAGAGTCGAGCCAAACGTTCATCGAGAGGTATTGGAATGGTTCCGTTAAGGAAACCATCCTTATCCTTTGTTGCTAAGGCGCACCGAAACTCCTGCGACCACCTGGGATAGTTTTCTGGTCTGGTCAGTTGCTGGCTAATTAGTCGCAGTTCTGGTTTGTCAGTAGTAGAAACGAACAAGGGGGTCGCCGGGTTCTGGTCGTCTAGTGAGGGCCGCCACTGGAAATGGCAGGAAACCAAGCGTGAGATTCGGGTAGGGACTTGTCCCTAAACTCGATTTGCTCCACCCAATCGAATAACCTACATTGAAATATCCTACATTGTTCCCATACCCGGTTCACCTGACCTACTTGTCTGCTCCAATCCGTAGGTTGGGCTTGCCCCACTTGTGGTTGGTGGGCCTCCATCGGTTTGGACGTGACTCTGGTGCCCACATATCCAGGTGATGATGAGTTTTGGCTTGGCCCAAGGTAAAGCAAATAAGGTATCCACTGGCAAGGTTGGCCCACCATGGGTTGGCCCATATTGAACTGAGCCTATGTGGGCCGCCACTGTATGGCTTGGGTCTAGAATGGTTGTTGTTCCATTGTTGGTAAAATTGCAGGTGGATTCTGAACCTACGAGATCTGAGGGACAACTCCTTTAGCGGGCTGGTTGCCGATAGCAAAAGCTTCATCTTGCAGGGTAGCCATGGTAAGTGGAAAAAATCTTCCCTAAGAGTGACTCTTATGCCGGATGCTATTCTGTTTTTTAGGTCAAAATTTTTTGGGCAGAAGGTCGAGATGGAAGATTGAAGCGAAAGCTAAAGTCAAAAGCCTAGAGGCTCTGATACCATGAAAGAAACTGAGACGATGGTGACAGAAGGAAGATTATCTTGTATTCTCTTCGATTAATTGATGTAAATGTAGAAATCTCTGTAGATATAATACAAGGAGTATACAATGAATGGAAGTAAATGATCCTATGTATCAATCTAAATCTAAATCTAATCTTGATTGATATGCACACAATCACAATCAGCTCTAATTAAATCAAATCTCCCATCAAATATTTCGGGTAATAGGATCAACCGGACAAGACCTAGAGACTTCGTGCTTTCCCGTTGCTTGTTGGATTAGGCACTAAGACAGCAAGTTTGTTACTAGCTAGATGAAACAAATTAAATCATCAAGATCATAGGGCAAATTAAGTTCTCTCCCCTAGAAAAGGCCAGGCTTGAGAGGGTGGACTCCTTCCCGAAAAGGAAATTACTTGTTTACACCCATCTTGATATGTGCTTCGAGCATTGGCTGAAATCTAGTTCAAACAAGCAATGAGATCAAGCATTAACAAAAGTCCGTGATTACTTATTTAACCCAACTAATTATTGAACTTGATGAGTCTCATATCAAATTCGATTAACAAATGCCTTTTTTTTTTTTTTTTTTTTTTTCGGTCGAAGACAAATGCCTGTTGTTGCATGTGTTTTGTGCATGTAATGGTTACTCACAAAATATGGGGATGGTCCCAATTTTGCAGTATCAAAAGGGTCCAACTATGGACCTGCCACATCTGTACTGCTTGAACTGAAGGTCTTCATGCTGCAGGTTCTGTATGGAAGGTACAGTAGACGATGGTGTAAATTTGTTCGTTTGTTGACATGGGTCTTGCAAGGTTCCGTCATACTTTCCTCTCAAATGTACTCGACTTCATACCACTCGTAAATAATTAGCCTTCTACATTCCTCCGTGATATATTTATGTTGGTACATCAGCCATAGCTCTTTTGCTTATGGCATGTCATGTCAAAACATGTGCTTACAGAATAATGTTTTGTATTTTATCTTTGGCATGGGTGACTCGCTGATTTGGCGCCAACACCTTGTTTTTTGGCTTTACCTTCTTTTGGTTCATTTTATTAGAAATGATTTATACAAGAAGCACTATTGCCTTAGCCGTTTCGGCTGTGGCCGCAGCTTTTGAATGGATGGCGAAGATGTGGTCTTGCTTTATAGTTTTCGTTTCGATCTGATTTACGAATGACAACACCTTTAGGAACAATAACTGGGCCTTGCATCGTACATCCAGATCACCCAAACAGTTTTATATCATTTTAAATCTTCCATTTGCAGATGATGGCTTGAATTAAGATGCTGAGGGGATGGTAATTCTATTTATATACTATTGACCTACCTTTGTTTTGGCGAGGGGCACTGAACCCTTGTTTGCGAGAGGACTGCTCATAGCAGTTTCTTTATTTTTTATATTTTGGGATAGGTCCACCAAAAATTTTTCAACTTGTGAAGATGGAAGTAATAAAATTTCTAAAAATACAATTAAATTCTAAAACTTGTTAAATTAATGCAATCAAATATTTTTGTTAATTTCGTTCAATTTGGTTAATGAAAAACATTGACATTATTTTTCTCTCTCTCTCTAACGTGAGGTTAAGATTAACTAAAGCGCTAAAAGGGCATTGTGGTCCAAATTTTAATTTTGTACATTAAATGAAGTTAGTTTAAAAAAAGTCCAAAAGCCTTTTAAAAAAAGACAACTTAAGGAAAAAAAATTAAAAAATGAAATAAGAAAAGAAAAAAGAAACTACCAGCGAAAGGAAGCGAGGCCCTCCGTCTGTGGGCCGCCACCCCATCACCAGAAAGGCCTGGCGGGTCACCGATGATGGCTGAACTGATCACCAGGGTCTGAGGGAGGCTCGGCGACCACTGGCACCAGATTTAGAAGAGGGCGACGACCCCCTCCCCTCACCCAGATCTGACTGAGATTCGTCGATGCCCCACTGGCCCTTTCCGGTGATGGGGTGACGGCCACGGCCGGAGGTTTTGAGTGGAGAAAGTGAAAGCTAGTTTGGGACGTAACAGCATAGTTTGCAAGTCAATCAAGGTCCGAGATGACTTTTTCTGCATTTCAAACCAAGCCCGAACGGCCCAAAGTTCCAGTTTGACTGAAGAGCATACGCCAATGAAATGGGTGAAACCACCCAGGCATCTGCCGTCCTTCCTCATTAGTCCACCTCCACCTCTAAACCCACGGTTGCCTTTGGAAGCCCCGTGCAGGATTCACAAATTGTTCAGTGACTTTTTGCTCGGAATTGGTGTTAATATGGTGCTTTTCAATTTGAAATTTGAGTAGTCTTTGCCTTCTTTTTTGGTCAGGAAAGAGACTTTTGTTTTATTAGTACCGAGCCCAAATACAAGAGTAAGGGGCATCAAGACACAGGAGCTCCCAAAGAGGAGGGGATTAGATTCCCTTTTTTGGAAGGGCCTCATATTTGGAGGCCTTCATGACACATCCGCTGGTCAATTTGATTCTTGAGGACAGTGGGCCAACTTAAGATTCGTTCTCTTGTAATTGGCTCGATGTCCCAAGAGGAGAAGGAGAAATCTTATAGATAGTTCAGGGCTATCTCATCAATGGGGGTATCTGATTCATTAGCCTCCGACTGTGATCTGGAGATGCAAAAAAGCAATTTCATTTCATCGCCATTTGCAATCTTATTTATATATGTGTGTGTATGTGCATGGGTGAATCTTCTTATGATAAAATTTTGTTTCAAAGTGAAATCATGTAGTTGGTTCTAGTTTCCCAAATGTCAGCAAATTAGAACCGCAAAACGAGAATAAGAGAGAGATTGGCTTGACTGGTGAGTGACTTTGCTAAGATCTCTTCATTAGTTGGGGGAAGAATCCTCTTGAATCGCTCTTCATCTAAAAAGAATATGATCGGATTCCTCACTGATTATCAAGATGTCTTTGTTTGATCAAATGAGAATATGCCCGGCTCCCCGTCATCCAAATAGATAGGATTCAGTATTCTGATGTTGGTAGCAGAGAATCCAAAAGAGCCACAAAAGTGAACAAATCCTATGGTAAAATCATATAGCTTTAATGATGGTGATCGATGTCTACACGTCATTATAATTCGATAAAGCTTTCACATAATTTTCTTCAGATTGGAAGTCACCGCAATATCTGTGACGATCAGAGTTTGAAGCCAGCCAAGTACGAGTCGTTTAGACGAGTGTCTCGAGTTGTTATCTGGAAAATCAGTACATCTAGCATCTCGTGGCTTGGTGGTTTGTTTGCGGGGACAAAGGGTTTGAAATTTCGTCGCTAGAAGTGGGACCAATTGGGAAGGCCATTCACGTGATTTTTCCCAGCCTAGCAGACCAATTTGAACACGTCAACGTGGGGCCAACCTCAAAGTTTAAACTCATTAATATCCTTTCATTGAAAAATGATGCCTAATGAAGAAACTTGCAATGGAAGGCTCTCCACAAAATTAAGCAATCGTCTTCGATGTCAATTAGGATCGATTCCTTTGGAAACGTACAAATGGATATGTGCTGAAACTCGCGGATGGGATTCAAGTTCACAGGGTCGCATGCTCGATTGGAGAAGATAAAGTAAATGAAACAAACAAAAGATGAGTTTTTCCACTTAAGTACTCTTAAACCTCAACACGTGAAGTTTTCTACTTTACCAAAAAAAAAAAAAAAAAAAAACTCAACACGTGAGGTTTTCTGGTACATTAGGATGTTTTCCATCGCGAGGAGCTAATTGATGATTGATGATATTAATATGATGAAGCTTCGACACAATTTTCTTCAGAGATTAGAAAGAACCAACGTCATAGTTTGAAGCCAGGTATGCGTGAGTTGTGATACATTAGCATGTCTATTGAATTTCGTCGCTCTTTGCAGTGCTACCTAGCTAAAGAGTTTCCAAATTGATTCTACATTCCTTTCTTTTCCCAGGAAAATGGTCTACAAAGTCCTAAATTTGTTGCACTTTTATTAATTCAGGTCTTAAACTTTTAATTTTGTTAATTCAGTTATAATTTCTTCACTTTTTACCAATTAAATTTTAAATATTTTAACTTCTTGTCAATTAAATTTATCCGATCAATTTTGGCTAGAATTCACTACATGGACGCTTGGGGGTGCCACGTGGCACTACTGCATCTTCTCTAGCACTTGACATGGATAATTTTAGTAATATTTTAATATTTGTTTGAATTTTTTAATTGTTTTTTTGAATTTTTTCCTTTTTTTTTTTCCCTCTTTTCTTTTTGGTCTTCTTCTACCTTTTGCTAATGGTTGGCCTCCAGCCACAGGCGATGGCCGGCCACCAGCCATGATAGGGTGGGCTAGCCTTACTCGCCACAGGCGAGGGCTAACCTCGGCGAAGGGTGGCCTTGCTGGGTTTAGGTAAGGTTGACCCTTACCTAGGCCAAGGGTCCTGTCGAGCATCACCTTTGCCCAAATGACGTCGGTGAGACCACCTTGGCCCTAGTGAGCGTCAATCTTGCCAAATCTAGCCTAGCCAGCCCTCACCAAGTCTCACCTAGCCAACCCTCAACTGTGTGAGGGCACCCGTCACCAAGGCTCGCCCTCGCTCGGCCAAGCCTCACCTGTGGCAAGTAAGGCCAACCTGCCCCGCCATGACCAATGGTCGACCATGGCCTATGGCGAGAGGCTAGCCATTGGCAAAAGGTAGAAGAAGACCAAAAAAAAAAAAAAAAAAAGAAAAAAAAATACTATTAAATTTTATACACATCGGTGCTAGCCATGCCACGTGGCACCGCCAGAGTCCACATAAGTAAATTCCAATTAAAATTGGCTTGATGGACTCAATTGATAAGAAATAAAAATGTTTAGAACTGAATTTACAAAATTGAAAGGTTTATGACTGAATTGGTAAAAGTGTAAGAGGTTTAGGACTTTTGTAAAAATTTTCCCTTCTTTTCCTCAACAAACGAGTCAATAAGTTGGAGAGCTCCATCTAAAAATAGTTGATGGCAATTGAATTGTTCTTCCCATCCAAGAATTGGGCTTGCCGTTCATCATATAATAGGGTTGAAATATTTCATTTGCTTTACTAATTATATCGAACTAAAGTCATGCAAAGTATACATGATAAATAGGTGATTTCATTATTTGTTTTTCATTCATGGATGCAGGCCACTCTTACTTGTATATATGCTCTATATAGAAGCAAAGTAAGAAGTTCAACCTTGCGTTACAGTTACCAAAATTCCACATCCAAACAAACGGAGTAATTTCTCTTAAGCATCCGATGAACATAAAAGAGAGAAATTTGGGGCGGGTATTAGTAGCTAGTCTCGAAAGTCTTGTAGTTCTTGAGATGGAGCACGAACCCGGCGATGGAGCCCACCACAGCGGCGATACTGACGATAAGACAAGCCACACTGAGGATTTGGAGGCATAGCCATTTGGGGCTCCACTTGGGGATCCTCATCTGGGCGATGTACAACTCGATCGGGAAATAAACCGTCAAAGACCAGAATCCCAGAGCACCGAGCAGTCCGATCACTTCGTTGAAGGATGAAAGCAGCATCGAGATCACTGTAGTTATAATCACGAAAATGGTTCGCCAGATCAGCCGGAAGACACGTAACTTGTAGGTTGGGAAACACGGGAGCGGGATCTGGATCTCCCTGGTGATGAATTGGCTGGTTGCAAACCTTGCCACGGCGTGTTCCTCGATGAAGGCGAAGATGGGTCGGGAGTAGACTTGGTAGGCACCGATGAGGTGGATCACGATGGCGGCATTCGCTACGTCGATCAGCCAATAAGACTTGAAGAACCCGAAACCCATAAGGAAGTTCTTCGGCGCCATGTCCCCGAAGGCGGCATAGCCCATGCAGCCGCAGAGCATGTAGGATAAAGTCGTGACCGCCACACTAACCAACGTGGCCTTCTTCACGGTCTTGGACTCCGATGGCGGGGATCTAATCGTGGCCTGTTTTTCAACGCATCATACTAATCATTTAATTACTACAACCAAGGGTAGTTTTCTGAAAGTCTAGGGGTGAATTCTGCTATACATCTAGCTGCTGGGGTGTCGCGTAACTTTACCTGAATTTCGAAGAGGATGATGGAGTATGAATAGGCAAAAGCTATCTCACCAAGAGCCTGGAAGCTCCACCATATCTTAGTTGGAGTGACAGTGTCAATGCTTATTCCGGTGAGGCTTCCTCCAAATTTGCCATTTTCTGGTAGATATTCGAGATAGACAAGATGCAAGGGCTAGTGTCAGGCCTTCTTCTACTCAAATCTATCTAGTTTAATTTAATCAACACATAACATGTTCATACACAAAAAATGGACGGCATAAAAACATGCTACCTACCTGCTATTTTTGCAATGCTGAGGGCAAGTTCGATAGTTGAGTAAGTGAACGACATGACGGCGGCCATAATGGGATGCCACCACAGCTGGTCGAAGTCAGGGATTTGGGATAGAATGATCTCAATGATCACAAAGGCAATAATGTATGGATTACTACTCGTGCGGCAAGGACTTTCCTCACCCTTCGTGCGGAAGCAATTCGATCTGCTAATTGCCCTGTTCGATCAGACGATCAGCAAAACCAAAATTAACATGAGTAATTGCACACCCTATTAACAACTTTAGCAATCCTGTTATTCTTTTCATTTTCTTTGTTATTTTACTTGACTTCCGAGTATAATCAAATTCACCACTCACGTCATACTTCCGGAGGTTTCAATGGGAACCCCAAAAAGATTCAGGAGCAGAACCAGTCCACATAACATCCCGTTTAGCCTACCTGCCAATATTCGAAGGAAGAGAAGAAAATTAGAGAATATAATTTATACAATGAAATGAAAAGGGGCATGTTTAGCCGAAAAGATTTGGTGACCGAGATATTATTATTTTTTCTATAATCTATTACCAAGATGGGAAGAGACGGCCGCTATGTAACTGCCGTTTCGCTCGCCTTGGTCAGGGTGGCAATCGGCCAAGAGGGCAGAGGTGTAATAAGTGACAAAGGCAAATATGAAAATCACTGCCGGTGCGGCAATCCACCCAAGCTGAGCCATGGCCCATGGCAGAGACAGGATTCCGGACCCGATAACAGCTGCGATCATGTGAGCGCTGGCCATCCACATGGTCCCTGATTTGAACCCAAAACAGGAAATCCAACTCTGGAATCAGTGAAAAGTTGCAGAAAAAGTTCTCAAGTATGCAGGAAATTAACCAACTTTCTTTTAAGCGAGTGAAGAGCTAGTTTCATTTGCTTCTGTTTGTTAAACAGAAGAAGGCAAAATGCAGAATTCAATGCAGCATGGCGAAAAACATATGCCTAACGCTTTAGCCCAAAAGGCCGGGGGGGTCACAGGGAAGGAGATTTGGTAAGACTCCGGAGTTTTTGCTTTGCGGAAATGAAGCCGAAAAGCTCACTTGCAAGGTTCGAGGGTCGAAACTCCCGAAGCCAAACTGGGCAAAGCCAGGTCCAGTTGACCAGAAAAAGCAAACAGTAGTAGAAGAAGAATGCTAGCGCTCACTTCTGCGTCTGGCTTCCATTCTCCAATTCTACGAACTCCATCGCCTGCTCCTCTTGAAAACATCCACCACGATCTCGCATCCCCATCTTCCTCTTGCAAGACCCCAATCTGGAGAACGTCGAACGGCGAGGGAATGGGTCCAAAGGAGGAGGAGAGGTGTGTGGACGGTGGCAATATCGATGAGAGAATGATACGGAGTTGGAAGGATCGTCAAGAAAGGGGCTGTTTCTGGAGATGAGACGATGGACATTTGGAGATTCACCTACCTCTTTGGCTAGGGTTTCCATGTTGTATTTCTAACCATCACCAAAATGAGATCTGATCCAAAATAACTTCACAAAAAGTAAGGCGGGTGTTCAAAACTCAAAAGTGCCTTCCGTATTGGTAGCTTGTACCGCCATACAAGACAAGAAATACGTTAATTCGTCAAAAAATTGAGGAGAGGATGCTAGCACTACGGAGTAGGAAGAATCGTCAAGGACAGGGCTGTTTCTGGAGATGAGACGATGGACATTTGGAGATTCACCTACCTCTTTGGCTAGGGTTTCCATGTTGTATTTTTAACCATCACCAAAATGAGATTTGATCCAAAATAACTTCACAACAAGTAAGGCGGGTGTTCAAAACTCAAAAGTGCCTTCTGCATTCGTAGCTTGTACCGCCACACAAGACAAGAAATATGTTAATTCGTCAAAAAATTGAGGAGAGGATGCTAGCACTACGGAGTTGGAAGAATCGTCAAGGACGGGGCTGTTTCTGGAGATGGGACGATGGACATTTGGAGATTCACCTACCTCTTTGGCTAGGGTTTCCATGTTGTATTTTTAACCATCACCAAAATGAGATCTGATTCAAAATAACTTCACAACAAGTAAGGCGGGTGTTCAAAACCCAAAAGTGCCTTCCGCATTCGTACCTTGTACCGCCACACAAAAAAAAGAAATACGTTAATTCGTCAAAAAATTGAGGAGAGGATGCTAGCAATACGGAGTTGGAAGAATTGTCAAGGACGGGGCTGTTTCTGGAGATGAGACGATGGGCATTTGGAGATTCACCTACCTCTTTGGGTAGGGTTTCCTTATTGTATTTTTAACTATTACCAAAATGAGGTCTGATCCAAAATAACTTCACAAGAAGTAAGGCAGGTGTTCAAAACTCAAAAGTGCCTTCCGCATTCGTAGCTTGTACTGCTACACAAGACTAGAAATACCTTAATCCGTCAAAGGAATTGAGAGGATGCCAGTACTGTGGAGTTGGAAGAATCGTCGAGGACGAGGCTGTTTCTGGAGATGAGACGATGGACATTTGGAGATTCACCTACCTCTTTGGGTAGGGCTTCCTTATTGTGTTTTTAACTATCACCAAAATGAGTTCTAATCCAAAATAACTTCACTACAAGTAATGCGGGTGTTCAAAACTCAAAAGTGCCTTCTGCATTCGTAGCTTGTACCGCCACACAAGACAAGAAATACTTTTATTCGTCAAAAAATTGAACGGAAAATGAGAGGGATTGGGTAAAGCATCTTTTAACGTGGCTTTGTTGCGCAAAAACTGCGAATTCATACAGAACAAAGTTTGGTCATAAAAGATAAAAGAAACAAAGTGTTTTCAAGTGCTCGTGTTTTGCTCACTAGTTCGCCTGTGATGGCCATTGTCGTCGACGCCGTTGAAGCTGCCAGCACCTTGCCGAGGCAGGTCACGCATTTTCCTGTCAAGATCAAATGAACCCACAGCTCGAAACCGAATCTGTTCTGACGCATTTTCATTAGTTGGACAACATAGTTTGATGGATATAGAGTGGAAGTCTAAGACCTCAAACATGGTGGAGGACCTTTCACCTACAGAACCCACAGCTCACACACGGTGGAATTCTCAAATGATCAAATTACAAGCCTATTTATAGGCGTGAGTCACCGCCATAATCTACCGACTAAGTACAATAAAATAATATAAAATTTCAGCTTCGTTCCTTAGCTTCTGTCCGTTGCGGCTTCTTCAGATCTTCGGGTGGCTTCTCCCATTTTTTCCATTTTTCTATTCTTGCTGCCCACGTACTCTTGATCCTTCTTTCTTCATGGTTAAGTAGTCAACAATTGTGGGCTGCACTTTTTCTTCACGTTCAAGCATGCAAGTTGAAGCTTGCTTCCTCTCTTGAAGACTCCAGCAACTATTATAATATTTTTATAATGTGTGCCCCTCTTTCCTTGATAGTTTGTGGCTTCTTCACGTGTTTCCCATGCACGTTTGACTTGCCGACTTGTTCCTTCTCCATTAAGCTAGTAGTTTCTTGATTATTGTAGAGAAAATGGATCACCAATTTCCAACAGTTATGATGGTCGGAAGCTGTGAAATAACACTGACTATAAAACGTGAGACACGCATACGCAGAGTCCCAGGAGATGTTGCTATGATGATTTGGAAGACGATAATGCGGAGAGCAAGGTCGTACATATAGCCGAGCTGGCCAAGAGGAGAGAACGGTAGGTTGGAGGACTGGTCGTTGCGGTGCTCCCAACCAGCTGGTTTTGTGTATGATGTCCTTTCGACTTTACAGAGACATGTATAGCTAACTAGCTTAAGTGAGTGCGAATCGGTAACTAATATACTTCGCGCGACCGTACTAACCCCAAACACACTATGTTGTTGTTTCACTGTAAAGTATTCATAAGTCTTGTTTTCCCGTACCAAGATAGGACATCAAACAGAAAATAAACAAAAAAAATTATAATGTGATGTAGGGGGTAGAATGGATATGAATCGAAATTTAAGTTTAGACATGGAACTGCGAGGATACTATTCAAATATGATATGAACTTATTGAGAGAAGCCTGAATCCGATCTTGAACTAAACACAATTCGACATGGTACAACACGAAATTATCTATGTGTTGGTATTTAATTTGCTCTTGCATTATTTGTCTCCTCATGTTGTTTCTTTCTTTCTTCGTATTTAAGGAAGCCTCATTTTATAGGGATTTGAGGAAACTCTTCGACGACGTGGCGTCATTTTTTTTCTGGACAACTCTC
Organism: Eucalyptus erythrocorys; assembly: GCA_014182555.1. NCBI lineage: Eukaryota > Viridiplantae > Streptophyta > Magnoliopsida > Myrtales > Myrtaceae > Eucalyptus > Eucalyptus erythrocorys. Next base: position 51,664,125 of record CM024602.1, read on the forward strand.
GGACGGATTCTCAGCAAAAATATTTGAAAGTGTCCAACTATGAAACCCCCAACCTAGCCAGAAGAATTTGTTCTTGCCAATAAAATATAGCGAACGGCCAAAACTTGGTGTCATAACTTGCTTAGAAAATGAGAGTATCAAACTTTCTGAGTTAAGTGCTTTTCCAAAGGTTGTTTTCCCTTTAATAACCACAGGGTAGCCGACATAATAAGTTGGGCAATACTACTTCAAAACCAGAAATAGATGTCATGCCAATAGCTCAAAAAGTAATCCTCTCCCCTAAAGAAACCCCAAACTGCTTTGCTGAAAGAGAAACTTGGCTTGAAAATCCAATAGGTTTGAAAAGAGAAATCCTAGATAATCTTGAGAACTTAAGGGATAAGTATACTGAAAATCCTAAAACTTATTATAAAATTATAATTTGAACATAATGGATAAGTAATTCAAGAAGTGTGATATAGTCCTAAAATTTGTATAATTTTAGGATTCGATTATACTTTTAAACCAAATAATACAACTTTCAATATACTTATTCTAAAATATAATAATGGAGGTAGAATTAAATGAATACAGGCACATTTTTTACCTTCGGAAAAATGAGGGTTTGAGTCCACATTGTGCGTGGTCTCCTGGACAAGGGACTGGAAAGACATCTTTCTTCCAAAAGTCGTCCACGGAAACTCTCCCTCTTTTCCCATCCAAAAGCAGAAAATCCAAAACTCGACTTCAAGCTTTTTTTTTTTTTTTCTCTTTTGGTCTAAGATTCCGAGATCGACTTCCCTAGGAATTTATCATTCTCGATATCCTCAAATTGAATTTCGCACCGCTAAAGTGCGCCGGGGTGGAGAAGCCCCATTTTGCTTTTTCCGATCTATTTATTTATTGGTTTTGTCGAAACGAACGGAATGTACCGCTGCCGACAGAGCTGATCTTTTTCGAGAATTCCAAATCACCAGATATTGTGGACAGAACAGGGAAAGGACTGGTGGGATTCGGATTTCAACAGCTAAGGAGTCAATCAACTGATCTTGTTTTGTGGGGGTTATTTTTTTGAAAATTTTAAAATTTAATAATATCTTTACAACAAATATTAAGATTTTTGATGCACTTATTTTTCCGAAAATTATTAGTATACTGGGCAACACTTTAGTAATTGCATGGGAAGGAAAAGAAAGGTTTGTGCAAAATAATGCGCGAGATCATCTTTCAGTTCCACCCTGCGAAGGAGAGCTCCATCATCGATAGCAACAATCATTCTTTTGTTTCTCCGAAGAGGTTTCTGCGCATTTGAGTCGCAGGCATTAGTAAGAAAAAGAGGTTTCTCTCGCCGATTGCAGATGGTGGTGTTGCCGAAGACACGGTAGTCATGGGGTTACGCAACTTAACCATCAGCGCGAGCGAATGCGTCCAAGCAAGAGAGCATGTGATGAGCCTGGCGATGGAAGACGCACGATACAGCCCCAAGACTCGCTATTATCGAGAGTTTGGGGCCACTTAGAGAGAGAGAGAGAGTTAAAGAAACATCGTCCCAAAACCTTAGAAGTGATGCCTACGGATAGGTTGGGATAACTCTGATGTCTTCACGAATGGTACAACTAGGGGTGAGCATCGGTCTAGGGTTAACCCTAAACCAATCTTGGACCGGCCCAATCCTACCGATCTTGGTTCGGTTCGATCCTCGATTCTAAGAGTTCTAAGAGTTATATATATATATATCAACAAAATAAACTATTAAATTAAATAGCTTTTTAGTGAGGAGTTCAAGTAATTTTATATTGTTCTTTAATAACTTAGGTTTTTAATTTTTATTACCACGTCGATAGTCATAATTTATGAAAGAGGAAAATATTTTTGTAAGAAATATTCACGATGTCCAGAAAGGCACCTTATGTCATTCTTCTCTAGTATTCATTCTCTTATGTCTTATTTGTCCTCTTAGTATTTAATTTGCTAAAATCGAAAAAACAACTTCTCCGCTAGCCGCTTGCCACTCGACACTCACCTCGCTCGCTTTAGGTCACTCGTGCCACTCGCTGCTCAATGCTTGCTTGGCTTGTTGCTCCCCACTTGACATTCGATGCTCATCCTGTTTGACACTCACCCCACTTGACCCTCACCACTTGCCTTTCTTAGCTGACCTTACTCATCATCGAACCCATTGGGTTGGTACAGTTCTCGATTGCCCTTTTAAGGAGTACAAAAAATAAAATAAAAAATTATTTGTTAGTCTTGGATCGACTTAAAAGCGAATCATACCCATTGAGTCAATCTAGTCCTCAATCACTTTTTTAAGGAGTACAAAAAATGAAATAAAAAATTATTAGTTGGTTCCGGGTAACCTAGAATCGAATTGAATCCATTGGGTTGGTTCTATCCTCGGTCCCAAATTCAATAGGATCGGTCCTCGATCTCAAAAATTGAGAAACAGCACTGTGCGAGTTAATCCTAGGATTAGGGGATAGACTGGCCCAACTCGGACCATGCTCAGCCCTAGGTACAACTCCCACGTTAGCGTCCAGCCAGCTCGTCGTTTTTATGAGTGCAGCGAAAGGGACCAAAAATGATGTGAGGTAAGCGCGTAAGTCAGGCGGGACCCACGTCAAGCGCGGGTGTAAGGAAAGCATTTAGAAAACGTGTAAGAAATGTCCTCTCGTTATGTGGACAAAAACAAAACAAAACAATGTAGAAAAGAACATAATATAGAAGTAACTGGCAAGCCAGGAGAAGACATTAGTAATAGTAAGTAACTGGCAAGGCAGGAGAAGACGTTGGTATTAGTAATATTTTATGGGCGTAAACATTTGATCAAGATCATTGAAAGCACGTGCTTACTCAATTCATTTTTTATGGGTAGTTACTATTGATAGGGGTGTGCAAAAATACCCGGAACCGCCCGGACCGCCGAAACCGGCGGTTCTTGGGGAACCGCCCGGTTCCGGTTCGGTTCTTGGGGGAACCGGTCCGGTTCCCGGTTCCAAGGGCGGATCCACCCGCCCGCCCACCCGGACCGGACCGGTTCCCTTTTAATATAAAAAAAAAATACTAAAAATAAACCTAGCAAAAAATCTCAACCCTCTCTCTTCACTCTCTAACCCTCAAACCTCTCTCGACTCTCTCGACTCTCTCGACTCTCGACCCTCACCTCTGCGATCTCCCTCTCCGCTTCCTCCTCCCCCGCAGCCGCCAGATCTCCGCTGCCGGCGTCGTCACCCGGCTGCGACCCAACTCTCAACCCTAATTCTCAACCCTCTCTCTCGAACCGACCAATTTTGGGGTTTAGGGTTCTCTCTCTCTCTCTGCACGACTTCAATCGCGAAGAGCGCGAACTGCTGAACTTCAACTTCCGTGCTCTGAGCACATCGCCGGTCGAGGCGTTTCGGCGCAACCCAGAACGGATCTTGATCGCCTCGCGAGTCCTCGAGTGAAGCGAAGGTGAGGTGTAGGTGCCGTATGGTCTTCTTTTTAACTTCTCAATGCTTGATCTTTCGATAGTTGTACTCTAGTGTGGGATTTGAACCCAGGTGTGGTTTATGCGTGTAGGTTCCTTCAGGCTTCAACGGCTATCGCGACCGAGAAGCAATCGCTCGGCCTTCCCTCTCATCTAATCTTCTGTTGACAATTTTCGCTCTGCTCGAAGTGGTCTCTTGAGAAGCCCTAAATTTGAGACCGCAGGACAGGTTCGATTTTATTTCCCGAGCCCTAAATCTAGCTTTATCAACTGACATAATGCAAGTTTAATCACGAAATTTTGGGGGAAGTTGATTCTAAATACTTGCTGTCCCAACTAAAGTTGTGGCTTGATTGCAAAATTCATGGCAATTTGTTTAGCTTGAGGCATATGCTGAATCGTTGATGGTACACTATTCAGTTTTTTCTCATTTTGGATATGTGATGTGGTCTAATAGTGATTAATAACTATTGTAGGTTCTCTAGACCTTCCAACCAACATACTATTAATATCCCTTTGTTTCACCTCAAGGAGATGCTCGAGGATTAAACAAATAGGAAATAATTCAGAATGCCTAAAACTGAAGAACAGTGTGCAAATTACTTATCCTTCTTGAACCAAACCTCCAACTGATCATTAGCTGAAGCAGGAAGAGGAACAAAGAAGGATAAAGGCTGCAAGTGCTATCTGAACAGGCCTAAAACTGAAGAACAGTGTGCAAAACTAAAGTAATTCATGAAAGAATGGCGATTCTTGATGTTCAAAATCTTGAAATTAAATACTTTGACAGCTTCTGTGATTGTTTCCTTGAATCAAACTAAGCAAGATTTCATTGGGTTTTGTTGATGCAAAGTGTCAAAGCAACCATCGAGAGGTACAAGAAGGCTTGCTCGATTCCTCCGATAACGGATCCGTTTCGAAGCTAAAGTTTAGGTATATATTATGAAATATGTTCTGCTTTTTGTTTGCTTTTCCATGTTCTACTTCGTTGAATTAAAGATCTATGAAACTCAAACTAATAAAATCTCCGAGATAAAAAGAAGAAACGAATTCAGAAAAATAAAGAAAAAAACTATAAATTGCGTTGATAGGTCATTTAAACCTAAAGGGACTTATAGTCACATAAGATACTTAATCATGCTCTCTCTCTCTCTCTCTCGTGAGTTTTTACACTCTTGCTAAGCCCAAGATTACCCAGCGTCTTTGGTCTTCACCGATCTATTCTATCATTTCATGTTGAGAAATCTGCACAGATTTTAGCAAAAGTCTTTTAATGTATCTCCATGCAATATCCTCTATTTGTTGGTTTAGAGTGTAGTATATTTATCTGGATTGGGTTTGAGTACCTTGCAATTTGTTCTCTCTCCTTTCTTAAAGTACTGGGAGACTCTTGTTTTTTCCTTTCTGGATGTTTAGTTCTTGATCAAATTTTCTGTGAAAGAGTCACTAGATATCTAGTGTTTCTCTAAAGTGATTCAAAATGTTGCAAATGATGTCAATTTCCTTCCTTACTTTGTTAAATATTTTTGCTGTTGATATTCATGAAATTGCATATCGTAAGTTCTCTCTCGATCATGTGTTCATGTTTAATTTCATGTTTACAATGGACATAATTTACATGGGCCGCATTTCATAAAATTCATTGCGGCCATGCTATAGACACACTTTACATTCTAGATTTATTTGCTAGCTGGCATGTTTAATAAAATCACATGTAGATTAATTAGGTGTTCCAAATTAGGGAATTGCATATCAAACATTTAGGGAAAGTCATAATTTGCTAGCTGAATTCTCAAGATGCTGCAGTTCAATTTTATCTTGATCTAATTTGGAGACATTAGTTCTTGCTCATTTCTAAACTTTGTTAGATGTCTTTAGGTCATTGCAAGGGATATGTGTGCTAGTATGGGTTGTCAACATTGGTCACTTTCGTGACCCAGCCCATGGTGGATTTTTACAGGGCGCAATTCATTACTTTAAGGTAATGTTTTTGCGGATAAGTTACATTTCTTGCTCTCTTAAGAATGTTTGGATTCTGAACATCCTTGTTTGGAGGATTAATCAGAAATGGACTGATTTATAAATCTAGTGATAGCTTGAACCATGTACGAAGCTTCTCTGGAATTCATTTGAGTTGTTTCGAAGTTGCATTGCATTTTTATGTTTAGTTCTATTATAGTTTTACAAATAAGAATTGAAGTTGTTTTCTTGTGCCTGTTCGGATAGCGCTTGCAGCAATTCCGAAGGCTGTTCGGATAGGCCTTCCGGAAGGCCTTCCCGCTGTTGTGACGATTCATCGGCGATGCTGGTCGTGCATGACTCGTACAAGTCAAGTTCCTTTAGGGCAGGCGAGGAGACATTGCTGATTGAAGCCAAGATGTCTAGCATGTGCTTTTTCTTTGCATTCTTATTTTTTTCTTTGCTCCAGAGCTTGAAGGAGAATCTGGCCGACACTCGTCACTTTGGTAGAGAACATGAAAACCCAGCTTAAAGATTGCAAGGAATCGAAGCACGAGGCCCTTAATTGTACTGCGGGAAGTTGGATGCCAAAAAGAGTGCAAATATCGAACTTTCTCTCTCTCTCTCTCTCTCTCTCTCTCTCATTGTGTACATTGAGACCGGTTCCATGGATCCACCCGGGAACCGGACCGGACCGGACCGCGGTCCGGTTCTTGGGTGGATCCATGCAACGAACGGGTGGATCCAATTTTTCGAACCGGTCCTTAGCGGGCGGTTCTCGGTTCTAGGTCGGGAACCGCCCACCCGGACCATGCACACCCCTAACTATTGAGTCATTGACAAATGGGGATTTTTGTTATTGCATTCACTTTTATTTTGCTTAACTAAAAATGAAATAAATAAAAAAATTGGCTAGCTTTTCGGTAAATCCTGAAACCAGTCATAAATCTATATATAAAGTAGATTTTAGGTTTCGAAAGCTGAGAAATTAGTCCCGATAAGATAAGTGCTAAATTCATGAGGAACTTGAGTCGAGTAAAGATCGAGGGAGATTTTTTTTTTTTTTTGGGTCGAAAATAGGACTTTCATTTCATTCGGGAAAACGAGAATTACATGGAAATGACAAGTTGAAATCGGAGCATAAAATATTCCAAAGAGATTGCAAGAGTTCACGCTTCCAAGTTAAGGGGAGGGTTTTTGGGCGGAAAGCTTTTGCTATCCAGTTTGCAGCGTAATTTGCATTTCTCGAACAATAAACTACCCTTACGTGTGAGCCATTTGGGTCAGTATCTGTCGGCATTCTTGGATCGAGGGGGATTAGTTAAGGCTGAGAAATGGTACTCCCTTTGGATTATTCAGGTCTGACAAAGGTGTGGGTGTGCCTCAAAGTCAAGGGTCTGACAAAACATTCTTCCAAGACGTACCAAATTTCCAATTGCATGGTCCTTTCTTGTTACAGATTAGGCACGCCTTTATTTTATTCCTTACACACGCATCAGGTCTTCAAAATTATTTTGTACCCTCAGGTCTTAACTCATCCTATTGATGCGATCAAGTCTTTTTGTAACTAGTTGCACTTTTCACCTAACAAATCATTAATGACGAGATGTGGAAAAACTAATCGTTAGGTTTTGTTTGCTTATTTTTATTTTTTACTTCCTACAAACATACATAGAGAGAATAACATTTACATTGAGGATGATGCCACTTTAGATTGCTTTTTGTTCAGAAGAAAATTACTTTCTTTCACGGTCAAAGCATTAATTGATAACTGGGGAGATCCGTTAGCATTTCCCGTTGTGCGCTTGCTTGGTTATGAACATAAGCTTGTCCCCGGATATACAATGCAAGGCTCCCAGGAAATGACATAGTATGCGTCGGCCCTTGATGTAGGCGAAAATGATCGACCCCTTTGTAGTGGGGCCTTCGCAATTTGGGGGAAAAAGATAAGCTGAAAATAATGAACATTGCCTGCATCTAAACATAGGGAGCAAGACTCAAAATTTTATTTGAAATAGAACCACTTCAAAAGAGAGTATATAGTTTTGTGGTCACGAAATGATATCCTTATTTTCGAACGGTTCACTAAACTTAATTATTATGTTGGACTAGTTTAAAATTGATTTCACTTTCAATCCAGATCATTCCATATGTTTCCATAAGCAATCCGTCCCAAATCTAATTTGACTGAAAGATGAACTAAAGTCAAGTCACATGAGATTAAAGTAGAACTAAAATTCAATGGTTTGTGATTAAGTTAGGTGGCCACGAAAACGAAGTTTTGGACTCATCTTATGGTCACGTGTGAAAGGAATAACTTCATTATAAGCGAAACCGCAATGGAAGTTGTGATATTGTGTTTTCTTTTCTCTTTTTCATCTGGTTTCCTAATCTAATTGTTTGTGTCTCCTTGCAAGTAGGCCGAATCCCTGGATGGAGAGAGCCCTGTATGCCTTAAATGGACGGTTGAGCATCAAGCCAATGCCGGCCATCCTAAACACGTAACGAGAGATTATTGCATGTACCCTAATATTTGAGACCACAAATTCAATTAGGCATCACACGGAACTCATCATATTTAATCACGTTTGCCAAAACTCAACAATCTATATGGACTAAGAAAGCTTACATCCGATGCATGCGGTGATACTTCTTTATATTCATAGTTGGACCCTTTGATTATGCAAAATCGGGACCATCCCCATCATGCCCCAAGTGTACACAGCTAGGTCATTTGTCAATGCGATTTGATATGAGGACGTTGTGCAACGTATTGTGTACGTTTATTTATGTGAAATTATATAACAAGATAGATAATCAAAATGGATTTTTATGTAAAGAAGGAATATATTATATAACAAGATAGATCATATATATATATATAATATATATATATATAAATGTACGGAATAATTAAATGTAGGGAAATCGATAAAGTTATAAATTTGATAGTCGCTTCCGGATAATTAGTTCTGACCAGGTTGCGCCTCGTAGTCAAGGTCTGGAAAAGCATGTTTCCAAAAAGCGATCCCTACCATGCAGACTCTGACTAAAAAAGCCCCCAGAATTAATGCTCTTATTTAATGGTTGCCACCCATGACATTTAAAAAATATATATATAAGGACTTTGATCACGTAAATCTTTCATGTGTCTTTTATTGTTACTTATTTATTTTTATGCTGATTTCGCACTGATTTAATTGTAAGATTCAATATTTTCCACATTAATTTTACAACATATTTGATTGCAAGATGCATCGAAATTCAATAATCACTTAATAAAATCCGTCTAAATTTGGTTCTAGTATTGTTTCAAGAAATAATGCTGCCCCAGTAAGGAACTTAGGATTTGATTTTAGCAAGAGAGATAGAGAGTCAAACCAGCCTAATCTCAGCCGCCCAAATAGTCCGTGAGCACAGCTGAAACATTTGAACACGAGTTCCTTTTCTAAGCTCTCTGAGATTGACTAGGCCTCCTACTACCTCAACCACTTTTTCACTCAAAGCACACGACAAGTTGATTATGCACGAAATGTAGAGATTCTCTCTACCGACATGGTAGTTTCTCTCCACATCCCTAACCCTAACAGTTAGTTCTTCTGCCTTTGAGTTCTCCGTCTACAGTATTGCTTTTTACGCAAGTTTGCTCTTTTGCTCTCCCTTGAGGGTTCCATCTCCTCGCATCTCGTTGCTTCATCGCCCTCTATAGCTTCTTCGTCTTTCTGCAATTCCCCTTCGTATTTGCTGTTCCTTTTGACTACGCTTCAAGATGGCTTCTTCTCTATTGCCGATTTCCTTCCGCATGCCTTTCTCCAACCCTCAATCACGCAACTAGCAGCTTCTGCATGCGTCATCTGTACTTTCCTACTTTGTGTGGATTTCCTTGCTAAGCTTCTACCCTGATGGACCATCCGGATGTGGCTGAGAAGGCTCAATTAGCTGCTCTTTGCAGTTGTTTAGGTCATCTGTGGTCCACCCAGGAGATTGCTGTATGGGACGACGTACCGCCTGCAGAGAAGGTAGAAGAATGTCAATTAATCCTTATTGGTAGACTTCTCGCCAACACTACTGTTAATTTCCTGGCATTCCAGCACACGATGAAACGAGCTTGGCATTTAGACCAAGTGGATATCTCTTGGAGAGAGGCAGGATTGTATGTGTTCATGTTTAATTCAGAAGGGGAAAAACAGCCAGTGTTAGATATTGGCCCATGGTTATTCTTTGGCAATTTACTTATACTAAAATCTGGGACGCTGAACACTCCCCTGCACTATTATAACTTCGAAACTTGTGCCTTTTGGATTCAAATCATTGGGCTCCCATTAGAGCAGTGCACAGAGCAGCTTTTGAGTAAGACAGTTTGTGATCTTGGTCCAATTTTGGATGTCAGAGTTGAGGTGAAGGAAGGATCGACATTGAGAGTAGGGCGAGTCAAAGTGGATTTGAATCTTCAGGAACCCCTTAAACCAAATAAACTAACTTGGGTGGCAGGGAAAAATATCTAGCTGGACTTCCGTTATGAAAAGTTACCACATTTCTGCTATTCTTGTGGTGTTTTAGGCCACTATGCTTCCTATTGCAAAGACATTCCGTACGATGAGGCTAAATTTGAGGGGAGGGACAATGTCACGCCTCGAACCTCGAGCGTGTCAACATCCCACCACGGTCAAACAAATGCGACGTTCCCAGGTTAAGTCGCCGACCCATTCAGTTCTTTAATGCACATGCCGAAGTATATTATAAAACCTCTGACAATAAAATACGGGATAGAAAAGCAGGAAGCAAATTCACCACAATATACTTTCACAAGCCAACAGAGTTTACATACAGAGGTCTACAGCCAAAAGTCTATGAAAGACCGGCTCTTAAAAGAAACTGTTCTACGACCTATAAGTCGGACACGAATTCCAATCCAACAAACTTCACCCCTGCAACTCCACCAAAACAACCAAAACGAACTGGCTGCTCCATCCATACGGGACCTAAAATGTAAGCCCACAACCGGGTTGAGACATTGTCTCAGCAAATTCAACCCCCTAAACCCCTATTAGAAAGAGAATACACCTAAATGTGGCTTAGCCACAACATCAAGAGGACTTACCTCGTCTTAGTCATTACCTACAGGTTAGTACAATTTATATAATCAATCACGTGCAATATAAGAACCAACAATTGTAGCGTAATCACATCATCAGAGCAATTCAGTTACTCGGATCGTCTCAGCGATCAATCGACTCAGTCGATTACATGTCATTGAGATCATTATACGGCCATTCTGACTAACCATTCTCGACTCTCATTCACGACCCTACAGGCAAGTCTAAACTTTAGTGGTAATCACGGCCCCACTCGGCAAATTAGAATTTGTGGCATCACGGCCCCACTCGGCACAATCTTCAAAAGGTGGTAGATCCCGACCCGATGGGCACAACCTCAAATAGGTGGTAAATCACGGCCCAATTAGGCACGACCTTTAATAGGTGGTAAATCCCGGCCCGATGGGCACGACCTCAAACAGGTGGTCAATCATGGCCCCATTAGACATGACCTCTAATAGGTGGTAAATCATGTCCTGATTGGGCACAATAAAATCTAATTTGGTGGCAACTCTCGGCCCAAATGGCACAATCATACCTCGACGACTTTCTAAGTCCACTCATAATTACTTCACGGTTGTTTTTCCATCAAATTCTGACACTTGGGATTTTATAAAAAGAATCTCTATTTATCGCAATCACACTCAATTTGTCACAACCAATCATCAAATTTAAATTATAAATACACAGCGGCGATCGACATGAAATTCTAAACAATTTGGGTCAAAAATAATTTTTTTCATTTTTTTGATAATATTTAATTAATTTCGGAATATAATATAATATTAAAATCCCCAAAATTTCGAAGCAATTAAATAATTCAAAATTAAAAATCCATTAAGTCCCATCAAGGCTTAACATTAATTAACCCCTTTTTAGCATTAATTAATCACAATTTAAATTAAACAAATCCCTTAATCCAACACATAATTAAATATGCTAATCTATCCACCTAAGCTCACTTAATTTAAACTAAACACACTTAGGGCATCATTAACACTCTAATCATGGTTTAGTGAGTTAAACTCACCCAAACGACGAGCCGAACGAACCAAAACAACGAGGACGACAAGGGGATCGACTTTCTCCAAAGCAGGCCAAGCATCCGAGGTCGGGAAGCCGGCCAAAACGGGTCAAGAAGGGGCTAAGAAACCCATTTCTGCAGCTGTTGTCCGCCGCTTGTTGGAGGAGGAAATGGGCTCGGTTTGAGGCGTAACAAGAAGGCAAGACCAATGGGGACTTGGATGGGCTAAAGGGGAGGTCGACGGTGGCTCACGGCAGTGAAGACGAGCTCCAGTAGCTCCTGCGCGACCTAAACAACTTGCTGGAATGGTGGGCGGGGCGAGAGGGAGGCTGAGGCGCGTGGCCTCGCGTGGGGACAACGGCGACGGGTGGGGGCTTCTCCGGCGGTGGCTGCGACGGCGGACGAAGACAGGCAAAGCTAGTCGATCTCCATTGCTGCTGGTTGCATCCCAAGAAGAAGAAGAAGAAGAAGAAGAAGATGGGGGAAAGCATTGACGGGAGAGGAGGGGAGGAAGAAGAAGACCCATTTCCCTCACATTCTCTCTCTTTTTCTCTCTCTCTTTGGCCCCACAACCATGGCCCACCATGACCTAGGATGACATCACAATCCCCTCATCCAATCCTCCACAACTTCTTCCAATGGGTTCATTTTATTTTTCCGCCGGGGCATGAAACTTTGTACATGAATTTCTTTAATTCAATTCAATTCTCTTCCAATTGAGTCCAATTGAAGTCCATAAAATTAATCCAATGTCACCACACTTTAATTCACACTCTCACCTGTCCTTAGAACCTTCTTAAGTCTCAAAAGCGCGATCGAATGCAAGTCTACTAATTTCTCGAGCCAAATTAGCCATTCTCTGATTTAATTCACTGAAAAATTCATACTGCATGAAAAATCTTCGAAGGATGAGTCAATGATCCTAAAATGATTTGTGACACACCATGACTTCCAATTTTTGACTTCAATCTCAATTTTCACGGTTAATTTCAATCTGGTGCGATTCCAGCGCGTCCTAACTTACTGGGTAGCTTTTAGGGAAATTTTCTTGCATCCAACCTGAGGGTGATCAGTCCCCAAGTTTGACGAGTTAAAATCCCTAAATTGCTTTGCCCAATAGGCTAGTTCCTCATGAGTGGCCAACTCAGAGAGTCGAACTTTATGCACAGATGAAATGCCCGACTCAATTGACTGAAAATAGAATTAGAAAAATTGGGATATCATAGACAAAATGTACCATGGACAATGGTTAAGGGCTGAAGTCAGGGAGCATAGCCCTTTCTGGCAGGCTTTCTATGAATTTAAACCTACTCAGGAGGATTTTGAAGAAACGGTACCTGAAATGCCTCAACAGGGATTGTTGCTTCTCCCTACAGCTCCTTGCGAGCCAAGCCCACAGCAAGCCCCCATGGAAACTCAGCCAGATCCTCATCCAATTATCTCCACTATCTGTTTAGAGCCTAACTCCCATCATGGTACCTCTTCTCAGGGAGTACCTCAGAACAAGATGAAATCAGTTAAAGCCTTTCCAGAAGCAGGGACATCAACCAAAAAATCCAAAAACTCTAGTTTGTAGACTAAGTCAACTCCTTTAAAGAAAGCAAAGAGATTTTCTCCTTATGGACCAAGTCCTATTTTGCCAGGCAATCTAGATGAAAGTGATCTTCTTGAAACTCCAGTATTTCTAGCTGAAGGGGTCAATGTGAAACCATCAATCATTCTTCCGGTGTGATCTCGAGCTATATTGGCTATTGCTCCCATATTAGTTGCAATAGGAAAAGTGTAGTCCATGTTTACCTTGATAACCCCTTGTTTCGGTGGTTGCCAAATTCGATTAGGGTTTAGCCGGCTTCTTCCCTTTGTTGTTTTCTTCTGTTGAGATCTGAGGGAAAATTGGGCCAAAGAGAGAGCGGTATCAACAAGTAGATCCGGACGTGTAGTTTGACGGCGGAAGACAAATTGATTCCTAGCTTTCCAAATCTGCCATAAAAGGGCTGCGATAACCTCAAAATCCGATAAGTTCCCTTTCTGTTCGATATTACGCACAAGCCATTCATCTATTCGATGTGTTGTAGATCTTTGAATTTTAATTCGCACTATGGGATCTTTCCATATATAACTAGTCTAGGGACAGGACAGATGGCAATGCCCTAGCTAATTGGGCCGCGAAGGCCCACGGTCGAGGCCTCCTTTCACAAAACTGGCTTCTTTCTCCACCTCAAGTAATGTTGGATTTGTTAAGCACTGATGCCCTTGTAAAGAGTTGTTCTTTTTTCCCCACTTGAATAGAATTATATCCTTTTCCGACCAAAAAAAAAAGTGGATTATGCACTTCTCCAACTTACTGAATTGATTGTCAAAATCACCTTTAAATGAACATGGAATTCTTTCCATCCTAAAAGTCTCTGAGGGGCGACGATGACCTTTTACCGTGCTCCATGTCTCCTCTAGTATCTCAATAAATATCAATCATTAATAAATTAGTTATAATATCAATCATTAATACATTAGTTATAAATTTCACAACTACTTTTACTCGCAGGGATCAATTGTTTGGATGAACGAGACACTGGTGTAGATAAGCCAACTGTAACGACTCGGGCCCCATTGTATAATATTGTCCGCTCTGGACACTGAGTCCTCACGACTTTAAGACGCATTACACAGATTTAGAGGAACCCAAGCCTTTATAAACTAGCCCAAGACTCCCCCACTAAGCGATGTGGGACGGGAGACATGTCCTTAGCCTCACCCGCGTACTGCCAAGGCGATCTCAATCCATCCCTCCGTACTGCCCTAAAGGCATGTCTCCCATCCCACATCGCTTAGGGAGGGAGTCCTAGGCTAGTTTATAAGGTTTTTTTTTTTTTTTAGGGTCAGAAGTTTATAAGGCTTAGGTCCCTCTAATCTGTGTAACGTGTTTTACGTATGCTTCCACTGCGCTGAAAACAAACCCGTGAGGGGGGAGGTTGCTACGTGCATGCCTCCAAAGCAGACAATATTATGGCTTGAAAGAGGTTGGGCCAATGACCCGCACCTTTACCCCTGCATAACATGTTTTAAAGCCGTGAGGACTCAATGTCAAAAACGGATAATATTACACAGAGGGACCCGGGTTGTTACAAATGGTATTAGAGCCGACTCCCAACCATGTGTGGGGCCACAGCGAGGGTGCTGTGCCTTAAGGGGGGAGAATGTGATGACCCAGACCCGGAGCCGTACGGAGGGATGGACTGAAATCATCTTGGCAATACGCGGGTGAGGCTAAAAGTATGTCTCCTGTCCCACATCGCTTAGGAGGAGTCCTGGGGCTAGTTTTTAAGGCTTAGGTCCCTCTAATCTGTGCAACGCGTTTCACGTATACTTCCACTGCGCTAAAAACAAATCCGTGAGGGAGGAGGTTGCTGTGTGCATGCCTCCAAAGCGGACAATATTATGGCTTGGGAGAGGGCGGGCCAGTGGGCCGTGCCTCTGCCCCTGCATAACGCATTTTAAAGCCGTGAGGACTCAGTGTGCAAAGCAAACAATATTACACAGTGGAACCCGGGTCATTACAAATGATATCAGAGCCGACTCCCGACCGTGTGTGGGGCCACAGTGAGGGTGCTGTGCCTTAAGGGGGAGAATGTGATGACCCAAACCCGGGGCA
Source organism: Eucalyptus erythrocorys (assembly GCA_014182555.1). Lineage (NCBI taxonomy): Eukaryota > Viridiplantae > Streptophyta > Magnoliopsida > Myrtales > Myrtaceae > Eucalyptus > Eucalyptus erythrocorys. The sequence goes on from CM024602.1 coordinate 51,679,301, forward strand.
GTACGGAGAAATGGACTGAAATCGCCTTGGCAGTACGCGGGTGAGGCTAAAGGCATGTCTCTTGTCCCACATCGCTTAGAGAGGAGCCCTGGGGCTAGTTTATAAGGCTTATGTCCCTCTAATCTATGTAACGCGTTTCACGTATGCTTCCGCTATGCTGAAAACAAACTTGGAGGTTGCTATGTGTATAACTCCAAAGCGGACAATATTATAACTTGGGAGAGGGCGGGCCAATGGACCTTGCCTCTGCCCCTGCATAACGTGTTTTAAAGCCGTGAGCATAAATCATCCTATTCCCCGTAAGAGTGTGAAGTCCCATCCAAAAAGGTAGTTCTAGGATTGGGCCGGTCTAATCTTGGAACTTATTTGCCCAAGTCAATTATCAAATTTTGGAACTTGGAACTAACCCTACTAGTCTGGTCTGATTCTAGGTCGGTCCAAGGAACTAGCCAACTAATTTTTATTTTTATTTTTTTTAATACTTGAAAGGACAAACTTACTCTTTCAAAGTACAGATTCATCAACACAAACTATTCAGAACCATGATAGTTAGCAATTGGAGAAAGCGTTTGGCCAAAAGTCTTATGTGGCATTTGTGATTAAATGTTTATCCCAACATTACTCCTTTTAATTAATTCTATATTATTACGTGGATTTATGATGAAAAAGAAAAGTAAACTTGGAAATTCTGGCTCCTCTCTCTCTTCGTTTTTACCGGAGGATGTCGTTCCTCTTACCTGGTCTTCGTCTCTCTCGAGCTCCTCCGTTTCTTGGCGACGATGTTCTCCATTGAACTGGTTTTTCGAACTTCACTCATGTCGTCCATGTCTCTACATTAGAGCTTTGGATATGATATGCCATCTGCTCAACAAGGTGTATCAAGGTGGTAGCTCGTCTTGGGCCAATGCCGATGCTTCTGGTTGGGTAAGCTTCTCGGGCGAAAGTTTTGAAAAGCTTGAGTATTGGTGGAAGATCAGATCACCTATAGACTCTGATTTGGATCATCCTCATCGCTGTTCGTTACCGTTGGTATCATTTTTGAAAGAATACCAGGTGTGCTCTCTCTTACTTTATTGCCCCTTGTTCTACATTCGAGAGCATCGACATGCCAACTTCGCTCAAAGGTTCCTCCACCATTGTCGATGTTAATGATATTATAATTAGAGATTCTTAAAATTTTTTATAGGATATTTCCTATGTTGGAAACAGATATGATATTATTATTGATTAATATATCTCTCAAGATCGCATGTATTTCTCTCTTAATTACATATATATATATATATATATAATATATCTTGATCTTGATTGATATATGTTACTATTCACTGGTTAATGAACTAAAATTATTTTTTTCTTCATTTACAAATCTCAACTTGATATCAAAGCCATTGTTCCTAAGGAAATCGTAAGTGTATCAGGTGCACATCATGCCCAGAGTGTCTCCCTACATCCTCACCTCTCAATAGTGTTCACTTCACGTGCAAAAGTCTCATACGAGGAAGTACTTAATTGAGTCCATTTGGTAATAGTCATGCTTTGATGCTAATCACACCAACCACGTCGCCTAGTCGAGCCTTTTTCATAGAGGAGGCCTTCTTTCAATACCAACCACATAAGCTGCATCACTGAGTGACTATCTTCCCAAGCAGCTGTATAGGTCACTTGATTCTACAAAGCTATATAGGCTGCTTGATTCTACAATGCTGGCCGCATGGACCGCGTTGCTCAATTGCTATTTCGCAAGTCAACCGCATCAACACTTGCAATTTCCCCTCTAATTCTCGACATTTCGCGCGTAGTTTCAAGAAGTCAATACCCCATCAGACTCGTTGGTTCGACTCTGATATGGAAGACACAACACTTGAGCCAAGCCAAGCACGACCTGCACATCAAGTATCAAGAATTCATACAGATACTGACAATCTACCGACCAAAAGTTTGCAAACACCCTGCCCTACTGCCCCCACCCACCTTAAGCAGGGAATACACTCTCGCCGGTTGATTTCACATCTATATCGAAAGTGGCTTAATTCACACGAAACTGTCGGAATTGGACAATTAGTGTACAAGGAAAATGATACCTGCTTTATGTTGATCGACGGATGGTAGCCATTGCCGACAACAACCGAATAATCGGTCAACGCCGTGGAAGCGAAATCTTCAAGCAGTGCTTTCTTAGATCCGAAACCATAAAACAACATCCCGAATCCACACCTTGTACATGAAAAATCCACAAACCGTAAGCAATCAAGCAAATTGAGACATATACACGCCGAGAAATGAAAAAAAAAAAAAAAAAAGAACCCAAGCCCTTTCCGGATCCCTTACGATGACAGGACACCGAATTAGTACCAGAGAACCTATTAAACTAAAATAAACAGGAGAAAAATCAAACGAGCACGCCGAATTCGGGAGCGAGAAAAGCTTGCCTCACACACCACCCAATTGTAGATCCACCAAGCGCGATGCCACGCGGCAGTGTTAGAGAAACAAGTTTTCATGGCATCGTTTGATATTGATTCAAACTCTGATCGACTTCTTTGAACTTACCTTGAATTTGAGGGGATAGTAGCAATATTATATTGAAGATTCATAACATTTTCTATAGGATATTTTCCTATGTTAGAGACAATTTTGATATTATTGTTGATTATTTATATATCTCAAGATTGCACATGTATCTCCATTAATTGTACATATCTTGATTAATGTATATTAGAGGTGATCGGGTTTAGGGCAGATAGGTTTCATACTTAGATCCTATACCCAACTTTGTTAAAACCGATTTCCCTTTTTGGATCATGTACTCAACCCCGTTTGCACTGGACCCATTTTGGAATCATCCTATTTTTTCGGTCCGATTCTAGAGTCAATCATGTTTCCATTAGAACCTATTTTATAATCGCCCAATATCCTATACGACTTCGAATTTTATATCAATATGTAAGAAAACAACAACATTCTCCTAATTTGTATTAAAATATTAAGCACTAAATAATGTGGTTATGCAACCGTATAATCAGCAACATGGAAATCAATGTCCGGTTAGTTTATATGTCCTCTAGGGCATGCAGTTGTAATAACGTCGAAATGCTCTATTTGTGCTGACCAATGGAGCAGGACAATCCCCAGAGTCCAACATAATTATGGAAGATCAGACCAAGTTTTTAATTCTTCAAGGGTGCAAGCTGCCAGTGACCTTGAATCAAACCCACCAACTTTGGCAAACCAGCCCCACCAGCCCCACCAGCCCCAGATAAGAGCAATTGAGACCGAGGAAATCATAAGAATCTTCACATCAACTTTGAAGAAATTGATGATGGACATGAACTGTAAGGAATCAATTGAAGGTCATCAAAGTTGCTTTCCCAAGATATTCCTAATAGCCTACTCGAAATGCTGTATATGAAGATACATATGATGATTAGATAATGTCTGAGATTTATTTATCATCATCAACCTGAGCTTGCGTGATGGAGGAGATAGGTTTTCTTTGTGGTCGAATGGAGGAGATGGGTTAAGCATGAAGAGTTTCCATTGCTTTGCATGTGAAACTTGCATGGCTTCAATATGCACACATAGCTAAAATACGAAGTGCAGTTTCCTTGAAACTACAAGGATGACTCTCTCTCAGTGAGCTACACAAGCATCGTTTAATCAGCAGTTCAATAATAAACTAGTCCGAGGGACCTAGTGAAGCAGAAGTTCCCCAGGTACTTCCCCAAAACACAGACCCACCAAAAGTCCAAAAGAAGCATATCTCCCAGATTTTACAAGAGTCATATAAAAATTAGAGCACCCACAAGATCCTCGTCGTCATATATATTTCTTTAAGTTATTCCACAGGATAGAGATACAACCACAACCGTATCCCTAAATTCTCATCCTCTTTGTATTGTCTCTGAGTTGGAACAATTCTGGTTTCTGAGGCCTTGTAAGGTATTGCTCATTGGGTCTCTCACTAGTCAAGTCTCTCGCCAGTCTTTCTCTCTCTCTCCCTCTCTCTCTCAACAAAACAATCTTATATTTTAGCTTAGTAACATACAACGCAAAGCCCAGATCAGCCAATTCTTCAGAACCAAACGTCCAACCCTCCCAAAAAAGCAAAGGGAAAAAGGGTTTACCAAAAAAATTGAATTTCGGACTCACCTCACTCTGGATAGCTGTGTCGGAGTTGGTAAGCTGCAAAAGAGAGGTGATGGTGGCGAGTTTGGGTCAAGCGACAAGGAGACAAGAGGCGATAACGAGCTGGGTTGCGTTCCCACGACGCGCCAACAAGAGGCGAACTGACTAATGATAGTGGTGGCGACTGGTGAGGGTGTGGCAGATCTAGGGTTGCTGGGCGCGGGCTTGCTGCGCATAAAGGGTTCTTATGAATCACAGGTTGCGATTGAGAGAGAGAGAGGCAGGATCGCACTAGCTCAAAAAGAGAGAGTAAGAGAGAGAATCGCAGGCTGCAATTGAGAGAGAGAGAGAGAGAGAGAGAGAGAGAGAGAGAGATGGGTCAATACATTTAGGGCTTTCGTTTTTTAACTACATCTAAAACCAATTTCAATCCAGTCTGATTTCCGAGTGAGTCTTCACTCGGAATCAAGAACCGATTCTCGGGCCTGTTGTTCGGGTAATTCGGTCTGGGTTTTGGGTAAACGCAGTCCGGTTGCACACCCCTAGAATATTATTTTAAATAGTTGTTCCATAAAATTTATAAACAGGTTTGTGCACTATTGACTAGTTAAGGAATAAAGTATTATTTTTCTCTTCATTCATAGATCTTCAACTGTCGAGTCTACTCATCATCACTTTTTGAAGACTCTAATCAACAAATTGAGGCTTTTGATCAGATTCACTAACAAGGTGATACTTCTGCTTGCTTGTTTTTGGTTCGAATGATGAAGATATCGAAGTGCTTTTGTCTCTGCCTAGGAGTAGAATCGATTTGTTTAGGCTGATTTCTTTGATTTTTTTTTTTTAATGTCTTCTATTGCTTTTCTTTTATGAAAAAAAAAAAAAAAAGTCAACTGAGAATCGATGTTTGAAATTGAAATAATGCACTTAAAATGATTGATCACTACCTATTCGATAAAATGCACAAACGAAGTCAGAATGTATGTTTTTCTTGTAAATTAGGGTTTAAATTGATTGGGGATTTGGTCGATTTTGCCATATTAGGGTTCCAAATTGAGGAAAAGTATGCTAAACGATGGTGCCTGGGGTATAGATGCTAAGTCAAGTTGCCAACATGTCAACCAATTCGAAAAAATAATAAAATATTGTCACATCAGATTGTTCAAAATCAAAATCAGTATATTTAAGTGATTCAGAAAAAAGTTTTGCACTAAGATCAATGTTGTATGGAGGTTATGATACTTATATTCTCATTACATGCATATGCAATGCATGATACAAAGTAAGTGTTGAAAGGGACATAAGGCAACCACAAGCAATAAAATAGTCATTTTTGAAGATGGAAATAGAATATAAATACACATGCAATGAGATGAAGAAGAAAAGAGGGAGATAGTAGGGGTGAGCATGGTTCAAGAGTAGAACTTGAAACCTGAGAGCCAAATTGGTGAGACATTATATGTTCAAGGTTCTAAGGTATGCAGGGCAAGCTCTAGGTTCCAAAAAATAAGTTCAAGATTTTAAGGTTCCAAAAAATAAGTTCAAGATTTTAAGGTACGTAGGGTAGATTCTAGGTTCCAAAAAATGAGGAATCTGTTTCGATAAGTAAGTTCTATGTTCTTAATTAGAAGAACGTGGAATCTAAAATCTATAACCTAGAATTTATGTTTTTCTTGGTCCATGTCTTCATGTGATCTTACGATATTCCATGCTATTAATAATGAGTGTATAATTTGAAAGTATTAATCTAAGCTTCCACTTTATGACGGAAACTTTTATTTTATTAATGTTCATTATTTTCATGCATATAAATATAAGTTATAGTTAGTAAATTGTAAAATAAATGGTGATCATTAAAAATTTTAATTCACTGCAATCGTTCAATTAATAATATAGACGAAACCTGATTAGATGCTGGAACCTATGACAGAGTAGGTTTTAGGTCCTATAGTATACATGGTAGTTAGCTTGAAAAAAAATGAGAAATCTATTCCAATGGGTAGGTTATAGGTTTCAAACGAAACCTATATAGAATTTGGAACCACTCACCCCAGAAGATAGAAACGTAAAATTTATATTGTTCCTTTTCTTGAAAAAATGTCAAAAAAATCCTAAACATACTATATTTTTACCAATTCGATCCTAAATTTTTTAATTTTACTAATTAAATTCTAAACATTTTCAAGATCCTAAACATTTTGTCACCTTATTCTACTACATGTGCTAGCAGTGGTGGTCTAAGTGGCACCGACATGCGACATGCGACATGCAATGTGACGCGACACAATACTACATACCGACATGTCATTTCTAAAAAAAATAGAAAATTCTGACACGTTGGGATACGTTGTATATTAAATGTATATTTTTATTCATTTTTAATTAATTTGACACAAATTCACAAATAAATAAATAATAAAAAAAGAGCCTAAAATGAATTTATACTAAAAACATTAATCCACAATTTGCCAATATTATCCATTGTTTCAATTTGACAATTTCAGTTATATTCCATCCCAGTAATCCATGAAACTTGGAGGAAAAAAAAAACAAGTAATTCATATTCCACTATTAAAAAAATATTTAACAATAAGTAGAAAAGAAAACAATCCACACTTCACCATCAAATATAACAAGAAGTCTTTCCCCCTTTATTATTTTTATTATTTTTTATTTTTTATATATTTATATTTTGATTCCTTATTTGTTGAAAATTTTTAAAATTAACATCGTGCATGTCGGAATCATGTCGAAATTCCAAACTTGTGTGTTGGGCGAGTTGATCATGTGTTGAAATGTATCAAAAGTGTCGGAGTGTTGGACACGATGGAAAAGTTTTCATGGGATATTGGTGCTTCATAAATTGTGGTAGTCTAGTATTTACATGTCGTAGTTGGAAAACGGGGTTAAGAGCATAAGGCAAATTGTGGACGTGAGATGGAGCCACACCTAATTCGTCGACCTGCAAGGTCTTCTTTAGAGTGAATTTTAATGGGTCCTGGCTCGCCGTCTTGTCGGAGGGGTCGATCGCAAGTGTCCTTCGCCACGACCGGTGTTTATTAATTGCAGGGTTTGCAAAGCAGTCGCAGCTGCAGACAGAAACCGTTGCCATAGAAGAAGCCTTGCTGTACTTGATCGTGCAGAAGGAACAAAAGAAGACTCGGAATTCTTCAAGTTATCTGCGGGAGTCTGTAAGTGATTTGCAGATGTGGATATAATCTTATTCGCCGGGGTATACAAAGCTTTACCTCTTTCTAGTAAAATCTAATCCAGCTAGTAAAGCTAAATTAGGAAAAGACCAAGTTACCTTAATGGGGAAATCAAAATTGGTAGTTTTGTGTCGTCCCCTGATATAGGCAAAATTGATGGACCCACCATAGTTGGGCCCTCGCAATTTGGGCAAAAAAGAAAGCTCACAATAGTCAATACCGCCTCCATTTGGGAATACGGAGTAAGCATGAAATAAAAAGCCAACCCAGTTGGAACCTTTGATAACGCAAGATAGGGACCATAGCCAAAATTTCATGGGAAATTATTACATGCCCAAGCATATTTAACTACGACATTTGGACCCTTTGATGACGCAAGATGGGGACCATACCCAAAATTTCGTGGGAAATTATTACATGCCCCAGGCGTGCACAGCCACGACATTTACTAGGGTTTATTTCAGTAGCCATCCTTCCAACTTGGAAGGAGGGGTGGGGAATTTGAATCCCCACCTTCTCAGGAGGGTTGGGGTGGGGACGCTGTAGTTTCAGGAGTGAGTTTCAATTCTCACGCCTTGTAAGGAGGTGTGGCAAAAGTCTGAAAGTGAGTGTTAAAATAGGAATAGAGTAGGATTGACCAAAAAAAAAAAAATTGGATTTGATACAACACTCATCAAGTTTAACTATTGATTGCATTAAATGCGCAGTTACGGAGTTCTCTTGAAGCTTGATTTTATTGCTCTATTTAAACTAGAACTGATCATATGCTGGACAGTTTGCCCCAGCCAATAAGGCTTGAAGCATGCATCAGGGTGGACATGGATAAGTAATTCCCTTTTTGGGCAGGAGCCTTCTTTTATGGGCTCACTTGGGCCCACTCAAGCCCGGTTATTTTTGTGAAATAAAATTTGATATACGTCAGGTCATGGGCCGGCTCGGGCAAGGATTTGTCGGTCGAGTTTCTGGTTTAATTCGATCAAATTTGGTTTTACCCCTTCTTAAACTTGTTGACGCGCAGTTTGGGGTTTAAGTTTATAATGGAGGTCGAGAAATTTTGGCAGACCTTACGTTGGTTGATGCGAGTCACGTTTGGCATGGCCTTAATTAGCCTTGCCCCTATAACAGAAAAAAGAAATTAACCTTGTCCCGGACGTGGACGCGCATTCCCTTGGGGTTTCGGCAATCATATTTATACTTCATTTATGTTAAGTCGAGCCTTAACCAAACTTTGTTGACCAGTCAAGTAGACCGCGAGTTCATTGACAACTATTTCAAGTTGAGCTCGCCTTTGAATATGTCGGGTCGAGCTGAATTCCAGTATGGAATCTATGTTTACTCTGTTCCACTCAATTCCATTAACCTTTGTGAGAATCAGTTGTGTCGTGCCTATATCAGTCAGAATGCCCAAAATAATTTCATTTTCTAGTGGAAGCAAGGGAAATTTCAAATTTATTTGTTTCTGACAAATGAGAATTATAAATTCAGGGTCGAAAAAAAGAATTGTCCAAAAATGCTTAGGCATATTGTGCTTTTACCAATTTAGGCATCAATTTTTTCACTTTTTACTAGCTAAATCCATCCGATTAGAAATCATTGACGTGGACGCCGGCCGTTCTACATGCACAATTGGTACTAAAGTGGTCAAAATATAATAATATATTAATATTTTCGAATTTTTAATTAACTTGTTATTTTTCCTTTTTTTTCTTTTCTTCTCTTTTTTTTCTTTTCCTTCTCTTTTTTTCTTCTTTCTTTTTCCCTCCACTAGCCACTGCTGGGCCTCATTGATGGCTGATGGAGGGAAAAAGGGAAAAAGAAAGAAGAAAAAAAGAAAAGATGAGAAAAGAAAAAGGAAAATAGATAAATAAATCGAAAAATATTAAAATATTATTAAAATTTATTCATGTCAATACTAGCTAACGAGTATGCATGGTTTGGGTGGGTAGTTCCCAATCTAGAACCGTAAACCACCCGCTAAGAATTGGTTCTGAAAAATTGGAATCGGAAACTGCCTACTAGTTGCATGGATTCACCCGGAAATCGGACCGCATGAATCCACCCGAGAACCAGACCGCCAGTCCGGTCCAGTTCCCAGGTGGATCCATAGAATTGGTCCATCCTCCGTGCCTTCCCCTTTTCACCCTCCCCACATCTACTTATTCTGGCGACCATGGTAGCTTTATTTTCCTCAGATATTAAAGCCGCCGCAGCGGTGGTTACAACCCCCACGCCACTTCCGTCGCAACCACCACCACCATCTTTGCCATTGCCTCCGCCATCTCCCGCTCCTCCCTCGAGACTAACAATAAGGAGGACAATAGGGATAATGAGCCATTCTTAGACTTGGAGTTCGCCCTTGTCCCTGAAAATGAGGACAATGGGGGGAGGCCTGAGAAGGGGGAGGAGGAAGAGGGGAGGTGGAAGCGAGACGAGCCCAACAACAGCGAGGACGATAGTGACAGTAAATGCATAGGTGGTGACGATGATGGCGACGACATGCAGAAAGAGTTCAAGTTCGAGGGGGAAAAAGAGAATCAACTCACTGTTTCGCCAAGTTCGGACTAGGACTCGAAGGGAGATGAGTAGATCCGAAGGTGAATTGAAGAGAAAGAGAGAGCTCGGGGAGATTTTGAACTAAGAGAGACGAGGTGGAGTAGGAGAGTAGTAAATTGAGACAAGATGGTGATTGGAGGCCTAAATTTTAGACTTGCTAATTTCAATTTTTTATAATATTAAAAATTAATGTATTGTTATAATATAACCGGTCCAGTCCGGATGGGTAGGTGGGCAAATCCGCCCATGAAGCAAGGAACCGGACCAGTACACACTGGTTCCCATAAATTGGAACTGGGAACTAGACCGGTTCCCTTAAGAACTACTAATTCCGAGTAGTTCGGGCGGTTCCAGTTCTTTTGCACACCCCTAATATAGCAGCACAATGTAAGATGGCTAGTATCTACATTAACGATCAGCCAAACTTGACCATATGAACTTAATTAACAAAAAGTGAAAAGATTTAGGATTTAGTTAGCAAAATTGAAAAGTTTAGAACTTAATTAGTAAAAGTGCAATAGATGTAGGATTATTTGGATTATTTTCTTTATAAAAAAAAAAAATCCCCGAGCAAAGAAGGTTGGAGAGTCGAGAAAACTCAAAAGCTAGTTTAAAAGTGAATATGCAGGAATATAGAAGAGCAAGCTCCAAAGTTTTGGTTTAGCTGGAGCATGTATACCAATGAAATGGGTGAAGCCACCCAACCATCTATCACCTTCTCCGGCGCCACCTTCAAGCCCACGGTTGCCTTTGCACAGTGTCATCATATGACGATGAAGCCTTCACCTTATTTTCTTCGGATTGTATTCTGCCGCGACATCTAACAGTGGAAGTTCAAAGTTAGCTAAGTGCAAGCTGCACTTGCCCTACTGTGAACAAGTTCATTTTTATGTACATATTATGGAATCTATCATTGCATTTACCCTGGCTGACAATATTCAAAAGAATAGGAGAAATATGTGAAAATTCAATCAATCAAATGAAATGATACGGAACATCTTTGTGCAAAAGAATGAGCGAAAATTGCCCTTAATGTTGCCGTCTTGCCAACAGAATAAGCATGTGAGTCGTGCCTTCAACCTAACCAGTGAAGATTTGATTGATTGGTGAGCTCCGACCCTTATTTGAAACTACGTTTGTCACTTTAGATTTTTGTTTTATATAAGGTTTACCCTAGTTATCTTTTGTGAAAACAATCCCATTAAGTTGGCCATTTCTAGAAAATTATTTGAGATAATGTCCACTTTGGGCTTTCTTTTTAGGAAACGATCCCAATTCAAGCAGTTAATTAAAAGATGTATAGTATAAAAAATTTCGGTAGGGTTGGTCACTTTAAATTTCGGAGGGCTGGTTTGGAATCTTAATCTATCGGTAGTGGATCATGGTTGGGCGGCCCGTGATCAGCAATAGCTTGTTTTGGGTCTGCATTATTGGGCCCTGCCTTCCCGTACATACCCAATGGACCCGAAAGCATATTGGATGGGCTGGATATGTGAAATTTACTAATAATCGGCCCAATCATCAATACTGCAAATTCAATGTATACCTACCTCCACGTCCCTAACACAAGCAGTAGGGGCGAGCAATTGACTCATCCTCATTCCAACACCCCCCATCCCATCTTCTTTTATCATTTTCAGCTGAACCGAAAGCCTTGGTGATCATTCATATGGGACTTCCCTTGTTGAATGAATGATGCAGATGGTCTTATTTGACCGCTTCTCAAGCGCAAGTCGATTGATCTCCGGTCTTTGAAACGGGGTTAATTCATGGCTCGTGTCGGACCATTTGCCGTGTTGACAGTCACAATCGAGTGCACCAATGATGAAAGGCTAGTGTATAGCCAGCCTGACATTAGTGGGTCGACTATGTTCATATAAACTTGTAGTAATTTTGCGGTCCACTAGATGAAGTTCCACGCAATATTTTTTTTCCTTTTCATCCCTCCTAGTATGATTGTGTGTGTGTGTTTTGCTTTTTCACCTCGTTTCCTAATCTACTTGATCTTGTCTTCTACTAAGAATGCTAAATTCCGGGACGGTCGTGCGTCAAGCAAAGGAACAAAAAGGAAGTCGCCAAGTTGGCCAATTAGTGTACCTTCTAGCTATTGTTTTTTTTTCCCTGAAATACCTTCTAGGTCTGATCCTCTTAAGTAGTCGGGAGAGATTATTGCATTATCCGACTATAGTGAAACCATAAAATCAATATAGGTATAGAATGGAACACACTGTTTTTTGCCGTGTTGCGCCAAAGATTCAACAATCTAGATGGACTGAGAAAGGTTACATTGGATGCATGCCACGATACTTCTTTCGTAGTCGGATCCTTTGATTACACGAAATATAGACCATCCCCAGAATTTTTTTGAGAAATTATTACGCGCAATAAGGGGATGTAGCTATGGACATTTGTCAACTCTATTTAAATTGAGACTCATCAAGTTCAACTATGAGATGGATGAAATGAGTGAGCATGGGTTATCTTAACGGTTGATCTCATTTCGTCTTCAAAAGGCTTGGCAGCTTGCCCATGTCGATAAGGCTCGAAGCCTCGAAACACATATCACAGCAGCATAAATAGGGAATTTCGTTCTTGGGTAGGATTTTACCTTTATAGGCTCATTTGGGCCCACTTGGGCCCGGTCTTTTATGCAAAATAAAATTTAATATTTTTCAAGACATGAGTTGGTTCGGGTAAGGATTGATAAGTCTCCCCACCGATCAAGTTTAATTGGAACCCTTCTTACTAGTTTTGGGATTAAGGTTGTAAGTCAAGAGAAAATTAGTCCATAAAGCATTAGTCCATCATTTATTAATAGCATTCATTATTTCAATTTAACAAATTCAATCACATTCTAATAATCAATAGAACTTGAAGGAAAAAAAAAAAATCCATATTCTGAACTCGTGCATTAAAGCGTGACGGAAGAGAAGAGGAAAAAACAAATTTGAGAAGTCAACTGTGTGTTACGTAGAGTGAGACTCAAAAGAGAAAAGAAGACTATTTTTCTTCTTTCTCCATTTATTATTATTATTATTATTATTATTATTATTATTATTATTATTATTATTATTATTATTATTATTATTATTATTATTATTATTATTATTATTATTATTATTATTATTGTTATTGTTATTGTTATTGTTATTGTTATTGTTATTGTTATTGTTATTATTGTTGTTGTTGTTGTTGTTGTTATTATTATTATTATTATTATTATTTACACATTTACATTTGGACAAATAATTTATTGAAAATTTGTAAAATTGACCACGTGAGTATAGAAACAGGTATCAAAATTCCGAACTCGCACGTTGAAGAGTGTAATAGACAGAAATTGCAAACCACAATCTAGGAATATGCCAAAATAAATTGGACGCTAGAAGTGCTACAATGGATCGCAATAACATTTTTTTTTTTTTGTTAAAATTAAGAACCAAACCTTAAAAAAAGTCATACCCAAATTTAGATTGTTTTGCATAATTTTTCCTTGCAACATTCAATCAACGCGATTTTTGCATCTACGAAAAACTTATCATTCTAACTTTTAAAAATATGATCCAAACGGAAAAATTTTAATTTCTCACACTGCAAGAATTTCCCGAGTTCTCTTCTACTTTGAATTTACAGGCTAGCCAATCTGAAGTTTTAAAAGTGATGCTCGAGAGTGAGATGCAAGAAAGCCAAAAAGGTGTGGTCTCCTTCAAGTATTTGTGATAGATGTGTCCTTGGATGAGCAGAATGCTTGGGAGCTTTGGTTGACAAATACCAGGTGATGCCACAAAAAAGCCATTGTAAAAATTTCGTGATGTCAAAATTAAATTGGGAGAAGTTGATTAGGAGCTATGCCTTTGCACATCAACACAATGCAAAGGTTCTCCTTCAGGCGGCCTTGTCAATAATTGTGAAGAACATGAATGACTATCGAAGACATCCTAAACATTTAGAAATCATTGAAGGCAAACCGAAACTTGCGGTGGAGATATATAAAGCTTGCTTTGATAAGCAGTTGTTTATTTTGCCATTGTAGTTCCCTGAATTTTTTCTTCCGCTCTCTATTTAAAATCAGAGTAGCCGGTCCCCAGTTTTGAGAGCAATGTTGGAGCATCCAATGGAAGAGAACCGGAGTGACGAAATTCATATAAGGGACTAAGGGACTCCTCACCTAAGGCCGTCAAAGCCTTTGTCGGCTATCTTAACTTAGCTAAAGTATCACTTGATTACCAACTGGCTTCGGAGATGTTGAAGTTGGCTAAGTATGGGATCATGCGGTTGAAGAATGATTGTGAGAAGTCCATGGTCTCCGACCTAAATTGGGAGAACTCGATATTTAGTTATGCGATTGCGCACATGCACAAGGCAAAACTTCTCCTTGAGGCCACTGAGTTGTTAATCAAAAACAACCTGGCTAAATTGAGAAACCATCCAGACTATCAAAGACTTGGTAAGGATAATCCAGCCATTGCATTCAAGATGCTTGAAGTATGTTTTCTTAGCGGTTAGTACTTCTGCATGATATAGGTTGACCAAAGCTTCTCATTTTGTTGTTGTTGACTGAAACTTCTCACAGTGTCCTAATTAAATTGGGCAACTCTCTCTCGAACTATGCCTTCGCATATCAACAAAATGTGAAGGTTTTAAATGACATTACTTAGAGGTTGAAAACACTGTTAAAGTTGAAAACACTTCAAACGAGAGAACATAATAATGTATCGAAGGAGGGGATTGTATCCGCTAATCAATGTAAAAGAAATAGGGGTTGTATCGCCTAGATTAACAAAAGGGCAATCAAATCTGTCAATAGTTATCCGGCCCATCATCCTTCAAACTCAAAAATCTCATGAACGAAAATCTATAAAGCTTTTTGTTAAAATTAAGAACCAAATCTTAAAAAAAGTCGTATCCAAATTTAGATTGTTTTGCATAAATTTTCCTTGCAACATTCAATCAACGCGATTTTTGCATCTACGAAAAGCTTATCATTCTAACTTTTAAAAATATGATCCAAACGGAGAAATTTTAATTTCTCACACTGCAAGAATTTATGAGTTCTCTTTACTTTGAATTTACAGGCTAGCCGATCTGAAGTTTTTAAAATGATGCTTGAGAGTGAGATGCAAGAAAGCCAAAAAGGTGTGGTCAACATCAGCGACACGTCGCTTGATGTCCTTCAAGTATTTGTGAAATATCTATACACCGTAGATGTGTGCTTGGATGAGTAGAATGCTTGGGAGCTTTGGCTGACAAATACCAGGTGATGCCACAAAAAGGCCATTGTGAAAATTTCGTGATGTCAAAATTAAATTGGGAGAAATCGATTAGGAGCTATGCCTTTGCACATCAACACAATGCAAAGGTTCTCCTTCAGGCGGCTTTGTCAATAATTGTGAAGAACATGAATGACTATCGAAGACATCCTAAACATTTAGAAATCATTGAAGGCAAACCAAAACTTGCGATAGAAATATATAAAGCTTGCTTTGATAAGCAGTTGTTTATTTTGCCATTGTAGTTCCTTAATATTTTCTTCTGCTCTCTATTTAAAATCAAGGTAGTCGGTCCCCAATTTTGAGAGCAATGTTGGAGCATCCAATGGAAGAGAACCGAAGTGACGAGATTCATATAAGGGACTAAGGGACTCCTTACCTAAGGCCGTCAAAGCCTTTGTCGGCTATCTTAACTTAGCTAAAGTATCCCTTGATTACCAACTGGCTTCGAAGACGTTGAAGTTAGCTGAGAAGTATGGGATCATGCGGTTGAAGAATCATTGTGAGAAGTTCATGGTCTCCGACCTAAATTGGGAGAACTCGATATTTAGTTATGCGATTGCACACATGCACAAGGCAAAACTTCTCCTTGAGGCTGCTGAGTCGTTAATCAAAAACAACTTGGCTAAATTGAGAAACCATCCATACTATCAAAGACTTGGTAAAGATAATCCAGACATTGCATTCAAGATGCTTGAAGTATGTTTTCTTAGTAGTCAGTACTTCTGCATGATATAGGTTGACCAAAGCTTCTCATTTTGTTGTTGTTGTTGACTGAAACTTCTCACAGTGTCCTAATTAAATTGGGCAACCCTCTCTCGAACTATGCCTTCACATATCAACAAAATGTGAAGGTTTTAAATGACATTACTTAGAGGCTGAAAACACTGTTAAAGTTGAAAACACTTCAAACGAGAGAACATAACAATGTGCCGAAGTAGGGGATTGTATCCCCTAATCAATGTAAAAGAAATAGGGGTTGTATCGCCTAGATTAACAAAAGGGCAATCAAATCTATCAATAGTTATCCGGCCCATCATCCTTCAAACTCAAAAATCTCATGAACGAAAATCTATAAAGCTTTTTGTTAAAATTAAGAACCAAATATTAAAAAAAGTCGTATCCAAATTTAGATTGTTTTGCATAAATTTTCCTTGCAACATTCAATCAACGCGATTTTTGCATCTACGAAAAGCTTATCATTCTAACTTTTAAAAATATGATCCAAACGGAGAAATTTTAATTTCTCACACTGCAAGAATTTCTGAGTTCTCTTTTACTTTGAATTTACAGGCTAGCCGATCTGAAGTTTTTAAAGTGATGCTCGAGAGTGAGATGCAAGAAAGCCAAAAAGGTGTGGTCAACATCAGCAACACGTCGCTTGATGTCCTTCAAGTATTTGTGAAATATCTATACACCGTAGATGTGTGCTTGGATGAGCAGAATGCTTGGGAGCTTTGGCTGACAAATACCAGGTGATGCCACAAAAAAAGCCATTGTAAAAATTTCATGATGTCAAAATTAAATTGGGAGAAATCGATTAGGAGCTATGCCTTTGCACATCAACACAATGCAAAGGTTCTCCTTCAGGCGGCCTTGTCAATAATTGTGAAGAACATGAATGACTATCGAAGACATCCTAAACATTTAGAAATCATTGAAGGCAAACCGAAACTTGCGATGGAAATATATAAAGCTTGCTTTGATAAGCGGTTGTTTATTTTGCCATTGTAGTTCCCTGAATATTTTCTTCCGCTCTCTATTTAAAATCAGGGTAGTCGGTCCCCAGTTTTGAAGCAATGTTGGAGCATCCAATGGAAGAGAACCGGAGTGATGAGATTCATATAAGGGACTAAGGGACTCCTTACCTAAGGCCATCAAAGCCTTTGTCGGCTATCTTAACTTAGCTAAAGTATCCCTTGATTACCAACTGGCTTCAGAGACGTTGAAGTTAGCTGAGAAGTATGGGATCATGCGGTTGAAGAATCATTGTGAGAAGTTCATGGTCTCCGACCTAAATTGGGAGAACTCGATATTTAGTTATGCGATTGCGCACATGCACAAGGCAAAACTTCTCCTTGAGGCCGCTGAGTCATTAATCAAAAACAACTTGGCTAAATTGAGAAACCATCCATACTATCAAAGACTTGGTAAGGATAATCCAGCCATTGCATTCAAGATGCTTGAAGTATGTTTTCTTAGCAGTCAGTACTTCTGCATGATATAGGTTGACCAAAGCTTCTCATTTTGTTGTTGTTGTTGACTGAAACTTCTCACAGTGTCCTAATTAAATTGGGCAACTCTCTCTCGAACTATGCCTTCGCATATCAACAAAATGTGAAGGTTTTAAATGACATTACTTAGAGGCTGAAAACACTGTTAAAGTTGAAAACACTTCAAAAGAGAGAACATAACAATGTGCCGAAGTAGGGGATTGTATCTCCTAATCAATGTAAAAGAAATAGGGGTTGTATCGCCTAGATTAACAAAAGGGCAATCAAATCTATCAATAGTTATCCGGCCCATCATCCTTCAAACTCAAAAATCTTATGAATGAAAATCTATAAAGCTTTTTGTTAAAATTAAGAACCAAATCTTAAAAAAAGTCCTATCCAAATTTAGATTATTTTGCATAATTTTTCCTTGCAACATTCAATCAACGCGATTTTTGCATCTACGAAAAGCTTATCATTCTAAGTTTTAAAAATATGATCCAAACGGAGAAATTTTAATTTCTCACACTGCAAGAATTTCTGAGTTCTCTTCTACTTTGAATTTACAGGCTAGCCGATTTGAAGTTTTTAAAGTGATGCTCGAGAGTGAGATGCTAGAAAGCCAAAAAGGTATGGTCAACCTCAGCGACACATCGCTTGATGTCCTGCATGTATTTGTGAAATATCTATACACCGTAGATGTGTGCTTGGATGAGCAGAATGCTTGGGAGCTTTGGATGACAAATACTGGGTGATGCCACTAAAAGACTATTGTGATAATTTCATGAAGTCAAAATTAAATTGGGAGAACTCGATTAGGAGCTATGCCTTTGCACATCAACAAAATGCAAACGTTCTCTTTCAGGCGGCCTTGTCAATAATTGTGGAGAACATGAATGACTATCGAAGACATCCTAAATATTTAGAAATCATTGAAGGCAAACCGAAACTTGTGGTGGAGATATTTGAAGCTTGCTTTGATAAGCGGTTGTTTATTTTGCCACTGTAGTTCCCTGAATTTTTTCTTCCCCTCTCTATTTAAAATCAGGGTAGCCGGTTCCCAGTTTTGAGAGCAATGTTGGAGCATCCAATGGAAGAGAACCGGAGTGATGAGATTCATATAAGGGACTAAGGGACTCCTCACCTAAAGCCATCAAAGCGTTTGTTGGCTATCTTAACTTAGCTAAAGTATCCATTGATTACCAACTGGCTTCGGAGATGTTGAAGTTAGCTGAGAAGTATGGGATCATGCGGTTGAAGAATCATTGTGAGAAGTTCATGGTCTCCGACCTAAATTGGGAGAACTCGATATTTAGTTATGCGATTGCGCACATGCACAACGCAAAGCTTCTCCTTGAGGCCGTTGAGTCGTTAATCAGAAACAACTTGGCTAAATTGAGAAACCATCCAGACTATCAAAGACTTGGTGAGGATAATCCAGCCATTGCATTCAAGATGCTTGCAGTATGTTTTCTTAGCAGTTAGTACTTCTGCATGATATAGGTTGGCCAAAGCTTCTCATTTTGTTGTTGTTGTTGACTGAAGCTTCTCACAGTGTCAAAATTAAATTGGGCAACTCTCTCTCGAACTATGCCTTTGCATATCAACAAAATGCGAAGGATGCTCAAGAGTGAGATGCAAAAAAGCCAAAAAGGTGTGGTCAACATCAGCGACACGTCGCTTGATGTCCTTCAAGTATTTGTGAAATATCTATACACCATAGATGTGTGCTTGGATGAGCAGAATGCTTAGGAGCTTTGGCTGACAAATACCAGGTGATGCCACTAGAAGGCCATTGTGAAAATTTCGTAATGTCAAAATTAAATTGGGAGAAGTCGATTAGGAGCTATGCCTTTGCACATCAATACAATGCAAAGGTTCTCCTTCAGGCAGCCTTGTCAATAATTGTGGAGAGCATGAATGACTATCGAACTGTCGATCGTATTAAATTAGTGGCCCCAGGGTTCCCTTAATGCTTGATCTCATGGCTCTCTTCGAACTAGACATTATCATACTCATGACAGCTTGTCCCAACCGATAAGGCTTGAAGCACGTATTAGGGCGGGCATGGACAAGTAATTTCCTTTTTGGGCGGGACCCTTCTTGTATGGGCTCATTTGGACCGGCTCAAGCTCGGTCTTTTCTGTGAAATAAAATTTGATATTTGTCAAGCCATGGGCCTGAGGCGTGACTGAAGCCTATATGGGCTTTTTCTTATTAACCCGGATTAGGACGAACTGATTTACATGTAATCAGTACCAAGCTGCATTACTGGCCCAGAAGATATCAAGCTAGATTTGCTAAAAGATTTAGTAAAAGCTTACAAATTCAGCATTCACTTTGCTCGAGCGTAAAAGGAGTGACCCTCGATGTATAGATAATACATTAGGAGACATAATTTCTTTTATTGTCATGCCCAAGAAGAACAGGATAAGTCCACTGGTCATCTTAACATTTATGAATGACACAGACACTTCAGTACTAAATGTTAATAAGAAAATCAAGTTCTGAAGATGAAACGGTAATTTCATTGTTTTGGCTTCTATTAGGGGTTCGCTTAGAAGGTCACATAGGCCTGAGAATAAGGGAAGGGAAAATTAATAAAATGAAGAGACGCGATAAATCAGGGGGCTAAGTGAGTCAATTTACTTATGACTTATTTGAACTAGAAATGATTCCTTTTATTAAAAGTTTAGCCACGCACATACTTAATCTGAGTAGAGTCCGAGCTTAAAAAAAAAAAAAAAATCCACTCGAATAGCTCACAAGCTTAATTGAGTAACTATTACTTCACATATGATTATATATGTTTATAAAATATAAATATGCGGACAAAAAAAATTTTGAAATGACAATTTTAGTGTGATTTCAAAATTTGATTTTGAGAGGGAGTTTAATTCAAGATTTGACTAAACTTTTTCGGGCAATCAATTAGAGTTCGAGGTCATTGAAAACTAATTCAAGTCAAGCTCGAACTTTAAAAATTAGCTTTGATCAAAGTATCAAGCCCTAAATATTTGGAATTGAGCTGAGCTTGAGTATCAAAGCTGTGACAACTCCACTCTGCGCCGCTAACATTTGTGAGATTAAGTCGTGCTGCCCCTATAGAATGAATCCTAAAGTACTCAAAAGTAAAGTATTCATTAAGGGTCTGTTTTTAGAACAAATTTTTAGTCCAAAAATATATTTAGGACAAAAATGAGGAGTGACTTTTTTGTACTTTTTATTTCCAAAACGAAAATAAGAAATAAAAATAATTCTTGTCACCCACCCTCACTTTTAGTCGACCGCATGCTATTTGAGGGGGAGAAATTGGAACATAATGGTTATCATTCACACAAAGTGATCATTTTAGCCTTTTACTTAACGAGAATAAATAACATTTGCATGAAACATTGAGCTTCAAATATTCCTTAAGCGCATGTTTGTTTAGGGGATAACCAGAAAGTGTTTTCGATTGACTACTCATATTCGATGATTGAAACAAGTGAAAATCCGAAAAACTAACTTTTGGAAAACAGTTGCACTCAAACAAACACAATCTGGTTTATTATGATATTCAATGGAAGTAACGTCAGAGATGGGATGTGGATTCGTGGAAATAACTTTCTGACTTAGGGTGTGTTTATTTCATAGAAAACGTAACGTTTTTGGATAATATTTTCCAAGAAACCCTTTTCCAGGAAAACGGTTAGTTTTTCTTTATTTTGTGATACTTGACTAAAAATATTTCATGGTGTTTGGATTGCATTTAAAAAATGATTGAAGGTGTAGAAGATGCTGACGAAAAGGAAGAGGAGAGAGTGAAGCCAACGGGAGCGCAGGAAGGGCTAGGGTCGGAGGAGGTAGCGGTGACGAAAGGGAGGGGGTGAAGGAGAAGGAAAGAGGGGAGGAATTAGGGTTTACATTCAAAGGCGAAAAAAGAAAAGAGAAAACAAGAAAAGAAAAGATATAATAATAACAAATTCAAAATTTTTAATTAGAAATTATTTTTAATAATAAATTTTTCATTAAGCAAGGATTTCAAAATATTTTGGAAATGTTTTCCGATTCTTTCAAAGGGAAAATTGTTTTCTTGAATTTGAACTTTGAAAGGAAAATATTTTCCGTTAACTTATTTTCCTAAATGAGCCAAACATTGAAAAATGAGGAAAACGTTTTCTCGAAAATTGTTTTTCGCAAAACAAACACACCCTTAATTTTTGTGTGTTAACAGTACTGGACTAGTCTTGTATTAAAAAAAAAAAAAAAAAAAACGACGACCAAATTGTAAAATTCAGCCAACGGTACATGGTCATATTAGCACAGTTTGCCAACCTATAATTAAGACAAAAAAAAAAATTCAACGATAACTATGACGTCACCTTGCCCACCGTAGGAAAAAGGAAAAGCTCAAATCCAAAAATATAAACCGGATCTTTGACGGTGCTTAAGGTGATCTTTGACATGTCATTGAGTGACCAGTCTTGTTCTCTCCAGAAGCATAACTTGGGCGGACCCTGGCTCTACTTATCAAATTAGAATTTCCATTCTCCAATTAGCCAATAGAATCTCCGAGAAGAAACTAAGTGAGGTGATCCCTCAAGCACGATTATATGATGATAACCTGCCATGTTCGTTGTTCAGAGCGTGCGATAATCTATTAAGCAACTCCATCTTAGAATTAGTGCTTTATATAACATGGATCATGCTCATGAAGCAATATTGATCCGCTAGAAATGTACATTTATAATGCAACCTGCATACCCAGCATTCAATTTGTTGGGGGCGGCACAACTTTTTCTCGCAATTGGTAGCGAAGTCAAGTAGAGTGGAGTTGACACCGCTTTGATACTCAAGCTCAGCTCAATTTGAAATACTCAAGGGTTCAATCGGAGTTAACCTTTCAAGTTCGAGCTCGATATGAATAAGTTTTCAACGAACTCAGATTATCATATTCTAATTTGAATTGAATATTTTACGTGGATAATACGTATGCAACATTTTTTTTTTTTGCCCATTGTTTAAGCATACTAGTTTGGAAGCTAAATTAGCAATTTCCATTAATTTAAATTGATAGAAAGACAACATTAAATATTTTCATATAATTTAGGGTTCAGGAGGTCTCATTAAATAAATTAAAAGTTTAGGAATGATATTTCACATTGGGCCTATATTTTTACTTAATGCGCAATCTTGTCCCTAAACTTTCGATTTACTCAATTTGATCCATGAACTATCGATAAATATTCGATCTAGTCCTTTTGTTACCATTTTTCTTTTTTTTTCTTCTTCTCTCTTCCCTCCGCTAGCCATGGCGAAGGGAAACCAGCACCCAACGAGGGTTGCCCTTGCCTGGGCAAGCTAAGGCAGCCCTTGCCGGCGTTAGGCGAGGACGACCCTTACCTGTGTCGAGCGAGGACGGCCCTCACCAGATCTCGAGAGGGTACTGCCCTCACTTGTGTCCAACGAAGATTGCCCTTGCTTGCATCAGGCGAGGGTCGCCCCTGTAGGCGTCGAGCAAGGGATGCCCTCACCAAATCTAGCTGCCCTCGCTAACGTCTGGTGTGGATGGCCCTCGCTTGACGTCAGCGAGGGCCGCCCTAGCCAGCACAGAGAGGGTGACCCTCGCCAGACACCGGCTTCCCTCCGCCATAGCCGACGGAGAAAAGAGAGAAGAAGAAGAAAAACAAGAAAAAAAAAAAGACCAAAATGCCCAATTCCGTTAACTTTAACTAACGGAAGGACGAAATTGATCAATTTTCAAATAGTCAGGGACTAAATCGGACATTTATCAATAATTTAGAGATCAAATTGAGCAAATTGAAAGATCAAGAACGAGATTGCACATTAAGTAGAAATCTAGGGATCATTTGTGACATTTTCCTTTTTCTCTTATATTTATATACACTTGTAGTAATTTTATGTTGCATAGAATGAATTCCTAGACAAAGCAAGCCCTTGTATGCTTAAAGGGACGGTTTTTTATCAAGCAAAGGAACAAAATGGAAAACGCCAAGTTAGCCAATGAGTACCTTCCTAAACTAGTCACCAAAGATTATTGCATCATTCAAATATAGCGAGACAATACAATCAACAAGGCATAGGTTGGTACTCGCCGTATTTGATCGCGTCGCGCCAAAGTTTCAGCAGTCTAGATGGGCTAAGAAAGCTGGCATACGATGCATGCCATGATGCTTCTTTATGTTCATGGTTGGACCCTTTAGTTATACAAAATAGGGATGATTGCTTTAATTTTCGTGAGAAATTATGATGTGCACTATGGGGATGTAAATATGTGACTCGTCAAGTTTAGGTTACATGAGTGACCCCGAGATTCTCTTGAGGCTTTATATCATTTCTCATTCAAACTAAATCTAACCATGGCCTTGACAGCTTGTCTGAGACAATAAGGCTTGAAACACATATTAGGTGCACGACCGAAGCCCGTTTGAGATTTTCTCATTTACACAACACAATGCAATTTATCAAATACACAAGTTTTAAGAAAGCACCACCAAAAAAAAAAAAACAAAACAAAACAAACAAACAAACAAACAAACAAACGACAAGTACCTTGGAGATGTCCATGTGCTTACATTAGAAGGCTCCCATGAAATAACGAATTACCTTAGAGATTTTGCCTGATGCATAATCTAGTCCTAGAAGCATCCCCACCGAATATCAAAATTAGTTGGTGGGCCCAGATATTGATGGGCCCATTGGAAAATTCGTTGGGCCACCCCAGTGGCAAAGGCCCACAAAGATCCAGTTCCTCGCGGACTCGAGGGGAATTTCAATTTCGAACAATTTTTATAAATAAATCCAATTAAAATTGCCGCCCTAAAAAAACCTCAATAAAATAGGGTTTTTCAGCATTTCCGCCACCGGCATTTTCACCTCTTCACTCTTCACGTCTCCCACGCCGCGAACGATTCTCTCTCTCTCTCTCTCTCTCTCTCTCTCTCGCGAGAGCGATCATGGAGTCGCAGAAGGAGGAGATCAAGGCCATGGAGGTGCAGCTCGAGAAGGACCCCAGCCGGAAGCACGCGTTCGACGTCATCATCGGCGACAAGTTCTTCCTCTCCGTCGCCGTCGCCGGCGGCCCGGAGGGCGACCCCATCGTCAAGGACTGGGTCCAGCAGGTCCACAAGTCGCACCGCAAGGGGAAGAAGGGGGAGGCCGTCGTCGTCGGCATCTCCGCCGAGCGGAGCCGGAACTACGCCAACGCCCTGTACACGCGCTACATGCGACGCGTAGGTCGCTCCTTCCCGCTCGATTCAGCAGTTTTCCCGTCCCCGATTGCGAAACCCTAGGCCCTAAGATCGTCATTGTTCCTCTCATCGGTTTTATTTTTTTTCTTTTTTTGTGTTTTCTTTTGCTGTTCCTTCTCAGCTGGTTCGAAGGACAATCCCTACGACTTGCTGCAGCTCTGCGCGGGGAACCAGTGCCTCCTCTACGAGCTCGAACCTCCGCACCCCATCCCCAAGGTCCTCAAGGACTTCGTCCACGATTCGAGGATCTTCGGCGTCGGGGTGGAGGCGATGGCCAAGGAGCTCGAGAGGGAGTTCGGGCTGACGATGCGGAAGCCCGTGGAGCTCCGCAAGGTGGCGGAGAAGTCCAAGGAGGTCTCGCTCGGGTACGTCGACTTCTGGAGGAAGAACCTGGAGCAGCTGGCGCGGATCGTGCTGGAGGCGGAGGTGGCGAGGCCGAGGAAGATTAAGTGGCAGATGCACGACAAGTACGGCCCGGGCGCGTGGGATTATGATATCAGGCTGTCCGACGAGCTGATCGAGCACGCGAGCATCGACGCCTTCCTGGCTTGCAAGATGGGGACGAAGCTGTTGAAGGATGTTGACTGATGGTGGTCAGTCCTGCGCTTTTTCGGGTACAAACTTACTGGTACGGTGGTGGTCATCGAGTTTGTTGATGATGGAATTGATGATCGCCGATTAGGCACTATTATTGGCACAAAAACTTCGTCGTGTTTCTACAGTAGTCAGTCCGTTTAGTGGTAGTAGCATCGAGGAAGTCTGAGAGGATCCGTGTCGGCGACGAGATCTGAAATCGGTCTCTTTTTCTTCTGCCACACGCTGGTTACGTCGGGTTAGGGTTTTCCTTTTCGATTTCCCTGGCGACCCTTTTCGCCATCGATATGGTTCATTACTTAGTGACTTTTTTACTGCCATCCTTGATTTGATATCGTGCTTTTAAAAATTTGAACTTGGATATTTGCTTGACTTGATGGCTATCATCAATTGTGGATTCTGCCTGGTTCAGCGGCTTTTGATCGTGGCGTCGAAACGGTTATTGAATCCCTTACTGTTTTGTACGCATGCAGATTTTCTGACGAGAAGATCTCCTGCAATTGAAATCACGTTGACCCATATAAATATGGAGGTATTATCGACTCTGGTATGACTCGCTTTGAGAAAATTGAATAAAAGAAATAAAAAGATTAGGTTTTTTTAACCTCAGTGATCAAAAATTCAATACCCATGTTTTCTGCTTTAAAAGATATATTATGACGTTTTCTGCTAATTGATGATCGACAACACTAATGCCTCAAGCAACCCAATTGGTAGCATCTCTCCACATGTCTGCTGTCATCCTTGTGAATTACATGCCAGAAAGGCCTGTTTACTTTCCGGGTCCCATGTAAAGTTCCACTGTTTGTGTGGATAAAGTTTATGGTATCGTGAATATAGCTTTGATCATAGGGATCGATTTCTATTCGTACATTGTTATTATGATTTGATGCATCTTTGACACAATTTTCTTTAGGTTTGAACCTACATTACAATTCCAAAGCTGGGTAAGGGTGAGTAGTATTTAATTGCTAGTCGCTTGGCCTAGTCGGATATAGTTTTTTCGAGTGGTTATTCTAGTAACTTTGTAGTACAAGTTACCATTTCTCTCATGAATAGTTAGTGGCCCTAAAAAGGAATTCTTCAACAATTATATGGCACCAAGTTGAATTCTTTCCCATCCAAAATTTTGCTTGCTGTTCATCATGTGATGTATGTTTTAAGTATTTTGTTTGCTTCACTAATTATGTGGAACTAAAGTCGTGCAAAATACGCATGGCAGATTTAAATTTCAATATTTTACTCTTCATTCATGGAAAGCATAATTGCAGGGAGATTTACTACTGACCCCCCAAGTTTTTGGGAAATTTTTGTATGGCGCCTCAGGTTTTATAATTTAGACAATGCTCCTCCTTAATCTTTGATAATCCACTCAATGGCACCCTCGACCTTTCATAATCAACTAGGTCCCCCCTCGGACGAAGATCCTGATTAACTTTCACCGGGAAGTCGGAGCCCGTGACTTCACGTGACATGCCGAATTCAACTTTTGAGACAAAGCTCATCCACCACTCATTTTCTTTGTCCTCTTTAAAAAAAGCCTATTAATTGAAATTGAACAAAATTGTCAAACCACGCTCCCCCAACCGGCGGGGGGCTTCTTCCCCCGGTTAGGTTTTACGACAAAGATCCCAAACTTTCAATTGCGATCAAGTAATTGAGAGTGGGATAATGAACAATGTCTGTAATTGTGGAAGAAAGGTTGTAAAGAAGACTTCATCGACCGACCGATGCAAACCTACCTTGACGGGGATGCTATCACCTTCAGTTGGTGCTCTTGGAGGAAAATAGTTCAACAAGTTTCACGGTGACAATGAATACCATTCACATGCAATCTGTTGAGTAGTCAAGAGTTTGGGACTCTAGCCCTCTTTTGTTGGACGCTTTATCGTCAATTTGTTGAGTTCAGCGTCATGAGCTCACCTGCTCCAACTTCTGAGAAAAATTGATCAGAATGTGGGTCAGAGGAGGGGGCACATTTCGTTGATCATAAAAGGTTGGGGGAAACATTGTTGAAATTGATAACCTGGAGGGTCACATGAAAACCCCAAGAAACTTGGGGGCATTTAGTTAATTTTCCGCATATGGGAATGCATAATCCTACTTTGTACCTGCGCTTAAGGTGAAGATGTTAGAGAATTCGTGGTTGATCCTCCTCTTTTTCCCTCTGTGAAACTTATGAAAAGTTGATTGTCACTATTGATTATACCGAAGCAAAAATTTGTAAGGAAAATTCTTCACTCAACTTATTGACACTCTTATTTGGACGAAACGCATGTGCAATATCACCACCGAGAGCAGTTGTCCAGTTGTAAAGTGGTCACAATGCCTTCCATGAGATTACAAATTTGAGTTATGTGGTGAGCAAACCTCTAGTTAGCTCGTGTCTTGAGCATTTGCTTCATGTGGTGAGAATTCTCCACAATAGCCACTTTTCATATCAATCTTCAAGAATATGGTAGAGCAAGCATGACATAAAGTCTAGATATTGGGTACTTTTGCGATATGATTATATTATGTAAGGTTGGAACCAAATAAGGACTCATGTTTTCCCTTACATATCATCTAGTAATCAGCTCATCCATTTGCCTTGAAGTAACTCAAGGTAGGATTACGGTGATGGACTCATATGTGTATGGTTGAACTTAATAATTATACTTCAAGATCGAGCATCACATATCGGGTGTAGGAACCTCATAGTAATGTCAAAGATAATAGATGTGCCGATTGTCCCTCCCCATTAGAACACACAAAATTTCATTAAATCAAAGTGAGACTTAATTCTAATTGAGACAAACACGTAGTTCTGCTTGACATTGATAACGAAAACAAGTGACTAACATATGATTTGAAATTTCAGCGCTTAAATAACTCTTAACTATCGTGCTTGAAATAGACTAATGTAGCTTAAGTGCCTGTTCAGGCCCTTCGTGCACATCGCAATGGGTTTTGCCTTTTATAGTTTCTAAACTCAAGACGCTAACCTTATATTGAGCCGTTTCAAACTGACAAGAGCTTTCCCAATCCAAGTTTACTCGAGTGGGTTATACATTGGGCCAGGACTATTCCAGTCTGGTTGAGTTTGCTCCGCTAGCAAACTGGGTAGGTTGACTCGGCTCGATTAAACTTTAGGCTAAAAAATCCATGATTTTAGTTCAATCTCAATTCCAACTTGAATTTTTTTTGGACCCCTATTTTGGTTAAAACACTCTTTTTTTCCTAGTTAACTTACCAAAATATCCTCACTTCTCTCTTCAATTTATCGTTTCTTAATTTATCAAGCAAATCCACAAAACTGCCTTTATTTCTATCATCTCTCACATCAATTTTACAATATAAATACTCCATTATACTCATTAAAATATCATTTTACCATGAATCTTGTTATCAATTTGCCTAGATAATGCTGTCAATTTTGATATATGTTCTCATATCTTCAATCACAAGAGATTTCTATTTATGATAGCTTATGAACACACAAAATTGTCTATTTTTTATTGTCAAATAGTATGAACGAAACTATATTCCAAAGTAGAAAAAAATTATGTAATTATTTATCAAAAAGGAATAAGAAAAAATTGATCAAAATATGAAAAAGGATAATTTGTTAGAAGCATGATCAAATGTCAAACATATCAATATTTAGATCATATATAAATATTAACAAATTATAAGCACATAGGAAAAAAAAAGGAAACTTCTTGTATATCAATTGTGAATTCAATCTCATATCAAGCGGATTAGAACTTTAAAATATGCTTAAAACTTTCTTTTGAAAAAATTTGATGTGACTTTGAAAGTGAAGAAGGTGTAAATAAATTGACAACCCTCATCTTGCAATTCTTATTAAAACTTGAAAAACTCAAAAGAAAGCACAAACCAATGATATTTAACTTTAAAAACCTACGAACTTATTCCTAAAAAACACCCATAATGTCAAAATCAGCAAGATAATTATATTGACTTTAACTTTTTAACTTTGAGGTAAAGTTTCCCTCAAACTATTTGATAAAAAGCAGGCAATTAATTGTGTATTTAAAAGCCATTAAACTAGAAATTTCTAGTATTCTATGAAAATTTTGTGATTAAAAGAATGATATCATAAATTAAAATTAACGACATTCTCTAAGCAAAGTGATAATAGGATTAAGATAATATCTTGTTAGGTGAAATTTGACATTTATATTGTGAAACTGATAAGATAAAAGGGATGAGAAATTAAAGGCAATTTTATGGGTTAGCTTGTTAAGAAAAGAAATGGGTTAGCCCAGATAAAAGAAGAAACAATAAATTGAAGAGAGAAGGAAAGAGGAGGGCATTTGGGTAAGTTCAATGGAAAAGAGGGTATTTTAGTCAAAATGGGGGGAAAATATCGCCATCCTTTTTGTTTTTTTGTTTAAAAATATCTCAGCTTTAGACCAGCCTCGATTCTACTCCAGTTTCAAATTTGTCCCTCATCAACATGCCATCCAAGTAGTTAATAATTATCTGACATAGCATCTACCCAAATTTACAGGCATGAAACTTAGGTACCACATCAAACAACGTAAAAGGAAAAAATTGAGAAAGATGCAACCATGGTTGCTCAAGCTTCTAAGTTCGCAACCATAGCAACTTAAGCTTCTAATCGATATTGGATTCAGTCTTCAAACCAACTGAGCAGAGCACACGAGTAGCCCCATTGCAAGCCTGAAGCGTGAAGCTCAAGCTGCCATGGCTGCACCTCACTCAATTATTCTTTTTCTTCTTCTTTACATTGTTTGACGTGGCAACTGAATTTCACGTTAACTAGTTTGTGTGGATGCCATGTCAGAGAACTATATGTTACTTGGATGGCATATTAACGGGGACATATTTGAGACTCGAGTGAAAGTTGGGGGTTTTCTTTTAACCAAAAAAAAAGGTTCATAGTAGAATACCAAAAGTTAAAAAATTTTAGGGTATTAGACTTATGACCAAAGCCTTCTAAGGGCGTGTTTTGTTTAGTTTTTCCAAGGGATATGGACCTTTAAAGCCAAAAAAATCCCATTGGCGAATATTAGGGGTGTTTGGTAAATGTTTACGAGGCTCTCTTTACAGCTTTAGCAAAGTTGAAAGCATGTCTTGGGCCTTTAGCATCTTTGGAAGAAAGGTTAATAAATTTTTTCTTTCAAAATTGGCCCCACTTATATTTCACTATTCCAGTCTTACCCTTGCATTGTTCATCTTCAACTTGGGAGATGGCTGATCATTGGCATGGCTCGGAGGAGCCGGATGGATGTTAGTGAGGGGTCGTGCAGCCTCAGCGACCCATCACCTAGCTCACTTGAGATTGCATGACCTTGGCAGCCCTCACCTAAGGTTGTGTTGGCGTCGAAGGGCCAAATGTAGGAAGCCTAATTGTAAAAATCCCAAATTTGCAAAGCTCGAAGTTTGGCAACCTTAGCGTTGCTTTGCCTTAGGCTGCATGACCCTGGTCGAGCTTCACCAAGGCATGTTGAGCTCTATTGTGATGATTGACGCTCGCCTCGCTAAGCTTTGTCGCCAATCACTGAGCTTTGATTGCCCGAGCTTTTTGCATGAAGCTCACTAGGCCTAGCTGATGGTCAAGGTTGCCGGTCGATGCTTGCCTAGCCAACAGTCAATGGTTACTGGGCAACACTCACTTACCCTCTCTCCCTCTGATTGTCGAGTTGCCTCCCTCCCTTTTTCTTTTTCTTTATATTGTAACTTCAATGTTACTATATAAATTATCCACCAAAATCAATGATTTAAATGCTATTTGCTTTCCGCAAGCACATCTTTATTTAAAGATCCTTGGGAAATGGGTTTACATGCCCCTTAAGTTGAACTAAAGGCAGCATGTATTTTCTTTGTATTATGCTGCTTTTATTTGACTACCGTGCTCCTTTTGTCGTTTCCATATGTATTGACTACCTTACCCTATGTTTTTCCCTCTAATCCATCATACAAGTCAAGAGTGTTTGGTGCAGGAGGATCATCCACTCCTGGCAAACCAATCCTATTTCCCATTTCTCATCATTACTTCGACTTGAAATCTGCAAAGTTGTGATTTTGATGCTTGAGAGTGTATACTATTTGGGCTGTGGAGTCTCGACTGTCTTGATTACAATCACAGGAAAATTTGGACGGTTAAATACCAAAAAAAGAAGAAAGAAAGAAAGTGTTTAGTGAGCAGAAAAAAGAAGAAAAAAAAGGTCGAGTTGGTGTCGTTGGACGGCCCTCCGTTCCAAAAGTCGGCCAAAGTTTTGTTCTACTTTGAGACTTTCAGAGAGTTCAAATTGTCAAAAGATTAAACATCCCGTGATGAATAGTGATGTATTAAAAAGAAAGGAATTGACAAAGTGAAATTACCTTATTGAAAGCTGAATGAGATACATTATATTAAAGTGACAGCTCCATGTGTCACACCCCGAATCTTACAGGAATAGGGGTGTAACATCTTGTGATATCAGAACTTATGTTTTAATTTTTGAGTATACATTTAATGGGACAGTATTTTTTTAGATTTTTTTGGTAAGGTTTTTTTTTTTTTTTTTTTTTTTGGCTACAGTATTTTTTGAGATGTTGAGCTATAAGATTTCTTGAAAATGGTGGTTTATGGCATTTGGCCCTTCAAGGTAAATATTGCAATCTACCTTCTTGAAAGAAATTTTGTCCTCAAAATTCGCACTAACTTTTAAGGAGTTAGGTTGCAATATTTGACTAGGGGGCTTATTGTAAAAGAAGTATAGATAGTTATGCTAACGGTATCAGAGCTTGGTGAGGTCCTATCGGCGTGCACAGGTGAACTCCCTTTCCTCTTCTTTTCCTTTCCTTTATCTCCTTTTCTTTCTTTCCCTCGCTCTTCTTTTTTACTCTTTCCCCAAAAGCTCTCGGTCCCCTAAAATGAGCTGAGCATCCACTTTACTTCTTTGTTAAATTGTCAACCTTTCCTTTTGTTTCTTTATATATATTTTTCTTATGGGCCCACCCAAGGCAAATATTACACCATGGGTATAGTCCATGTTGTGCGATGCTCATTCTAAAGATGGAGTTGCTTGTTGGACAAGCGCACATTGTGAACAACGAAACACGGAAGGTTTCATCAGGACCTGCGTGCCTGAGAGATCAATTCACTTATTAGTTTCTTCTCAGAGATCCTATTATCCATTCTTTTTCAAATTTTCCTTCGGCTGATTGGCGATTCTAATTATTGATAAGTAGAGCTAGAGTCCACCCAAGTTATGCATGCGGACAAAATGAGACTAGCCACTCGATGACACGCCAAAAGATCGCCTCAGAGCCATCAAAGTTTCTGACAATTCAAACTCCCGACGCTCGAGCGTGACAAGAAACAAAGCACTTTCGATAGTGTTCCGGAAGTTAGGCGATGTTCCACTTTCGCTTCAACGGGATTTTGGGTGGCGGAAAAATGCACGCACACCCTGGCTGCTCTCCTGCATAACACACGGTGCACGAACGTTCCTAGATCCCTAAGATAAGCCTTTTTGCTGTTCGAATGGTTTGGACTCCCGGATTCGATTTAGTCCTCAATTTTTAAAAGAATGCATGTTAGATCTTATGGGAATTCACCACATTTGATAAGTTAGATGCATTCAATAAGGCCTTCTCATTATCTTCTCATAATCTCCTTTATGATACAAAGTCTCCGTTTTTCTATTATTGGGTCCATTGGGGAACGAGGCAGCGGAGCCGACCACAAGCAATAATAGGTTCCAAACTCGTCAAGAATTTAAATCAAACCTTGAAAAGGCGGACGTCTCTTTTGGACTTTCCGTCAACTTGTGCTTTTCGTTTTTTCTCCGGCAAATTAGAACAGAGTAGGCAGAGGTGACCTCACAGTTGTCGGTCCCTCCTTTCATATCTCGCGAAAAGAAGCAAGACTACAAACTTCGACCTTGCGTTACATCCACCGAAAAACAATGCGGAGCTGTCGATTAACGTGTGGATCGATTTCTCTTCCTTAGGCATCCTATGGACACAAAAAAGAAGCAGATTCCTAAAATTAGACTCCTCCCCAGCCTCGCGACTCCTTATCAGCGACGAGAAGATTGGTGACGTCGGGGCGAATTAATAGCTAGTTTTGAAAGGCTTGTAGGACTTAAGATCGAGCACGACCCCAGCGATCGAGCCTGCAGCAGCAGCTATAGTGATGATGAGGCAAGCTGCGCTGAGGATTTGAAGGCTTAGCCATTTGGTGCTCCACTTGGGGATCTTCATTTGGGCGATGTACATCTCGACCGGGAAATAAACCGTCAGAGGCCAGAATCCCAGAGCGCCGAGCAGTCCGACCACATCGTTGAAGAACGGGAGCAGCATCGAGATCACGGTGGTTAGAATCACGAAAATGGTTCGCCAAATCAACCGGAAGACGTTTAGCTTGAAAGGTTAGAAACCCGGGACCGGGATCTCCATCTCCTTGGCGATGAACTCGCTGTCCGGGAACCTCTTTGCCGCATGTTTCTCGATGAAGGCGAAGAGGGGTTGGCAGTAGACTTGGTAAGCACCGATGAGGTGGATCACGATGGCGGCATTTGCTATGTCGATCAGCCAATAAGGTTCGAAGAACCCGAAACCTGTGAGGAGATTACCTGGCGCCATGTCCCCGTAGGCGGCATAGCCCATGCAGCCGCAGAGCATGTAAAAGAGAGTAGTGACTGCCACGCTGACCAGGGTGGCCTTCTTCATCGTCTTGGACTCTGACGGAGGGGATTTAAGCGTGTCCTGTTTTCAACGCATCGTACTAATCAGTTAATTACAACAATCAAGGGTACATTGTCGAGATTGTAGTTATGTTCTTTTGTAATACATCAAGTTAAAGGGGGCTTCGTGTAATTTTACCTGAATTTCGATGAGGATCATGGAGTATGAATAGGCGAAAGCTATGTCACCAAGAGCCTGGAAGCTCCTCCATATCTTCTGAGTTTGACTGACAGTGCCAAGAGTAGTGCCAATGCTTATCCCAGTGAGACTTCCTTTGACTTTGCCATTTTCTGGTAGGAAAGACAAGATACAAGGGATTCTGTCAGGCTTTCTTCTGCTCAATCTTTCTAGTTCACACTTTAATGATCACATAACAAGTTCATACAAAAAAGAATTGATAGCATGAAAATGCGCTAGTGACCTGCGACTTTTGCGATGCCGAGGGCGAGGCTGATGGTTGAGTAAGTGAACGACATGACGGCGGCCACGATGGAGAGCCACCACAGCTGATCGAAGTCTGGGATTTGGGAAAGAAAGATCTCTATGACCCCAAAAGCGATCATGTACGGATTGCTGCTCGTGTGGCAAGGACTATCATCGCCATTTTGGTGAAAGCAATTTGACCTGGCGATTGCCCTATTCAATTAAACATTCAGGAAAACAAAAATTAAAACGGGTAATAGCAGACCCAATCAACAGCTGTAGCAATCTGATTTTTCCTTCCATTTTCTTTGGTATATAACTCGACTTCTGAGTATAATCAAATTCACCACTCACATCATGCTTATGGAGGATGCAATGGTGTAGCCAATGGCAACCCCAAAAAGGTTCAGGTACTGAACCAGTCCACATAACTTCACTTTTGCCCCACCTGCAAATATTCCAAAGAACAGAAGAAAAAGAGAAAATTCCATTAATCAAATGAAACGAAAGCGAGCATCTTTAGATTTGGTCGGTGAACCAAGATCTGTAATTTTTTTGTTAAATTTTATTATTAATGGATTATTACCGAGATTGGAGTGGACAGCATCCATGTAAGTGTAGTTACGCTTGCCGGTGATGGGATCGCCGGAGCAGTAGCAAGCAGCCAAGAGGGCAGAGGTGTAGTAAGTGACGAAGGAGAACAGGAACATCACCGCCGGCCCGTCGATCCACCCAAGCTGCGCCGTGGGCCATGCCAGTGACAGCACTCCTGACCCGATCACAGCTGTGATTATGTGAGAACTGGCCGTCCATACGGTCCCTGGATTGAACCCAAAACAGAAAACCCATCTCTGGTATCAGCAGAAGTTGCAGAACGAGTCACCTCTCTTCTCAAGCACACAGGAAATCAACTCATGTTTCTTTTGAGCTAGTGAGCAGTCAAATTATGTTTTTGGGGGACCTTTCTAGAGGGATCGAACCCAAGTCGACCTATGACCACTGGGCTGACTGTCAGACTGGTTTTGGTCGATTACACATCACACCAATAATGCTTATTCCTTCTTATTCTTTTCTTCTTTTTTTTTCGGTCGGCACACCACCAACTGCATGCAAATAACTGAGTCTTGTCCAGCTAGACATCTTTGGTTTCTAGTTGCTTCCCGCGAGACCTTTTGGATTTATTTGAGGAGAGAAACACAGGATGAACACAATGTGTAATGGCTTCCCTAGCAAAACCTGTCCAAGAGTGCCTTTCGCCGTCATAGAAGGTGCAACCGTGCAAGAAAGACGCTGTTAGGTGAAACCTCACTCTCTATTTTCCCATGCCGCTAACAAACGAAGTGGGGGATGTTAGAAATTGGTGATCCATTTTCAACAAAATCTAGAAATTACTAGCTTAATGGAGAAGGAAAATGTCGGCAGCAACAATTTGTACAAGCTAAAGAAGACTCTCAAAGGCTGGAGAAGTTTCTGGTGTACGTGGGCAGCAAGTGTACATGAGCTGAGCAGCAAGTATACCAGCTGGAAGTTGGTTGAAAAGTCAACAAAAGTGGCTGGGAGTTGCAAAGAATAGAAAAATGGAGAATAATAGAGAAGCAACCACATGAATCGAGAGAAGCCGCAACAAGCAGAGACAAAGAAGCAAGCTGCAATTTTTTATTATTTTCTGTACACTTAAGCCGGTAGTGTAATGCGGTGATCCACGCCTATTTTATAGGCGTGTAGTCCATCATATGAGAGTTGTGAGAGGTCCTCCACCATGTGTGTGAGAGGGGAAACCCTCTACTGTGCCCTTTACTCTATGTCCATCAAATTATTTTGTCCAATTAATGAAATTATATTTCCCCCATATCCATGTTCTTTATTTTTGAACTATTCTACCTTGTCCCTTGTCTATCTTCTACAAAATATACCATATACTTGCACACATCACTAACCAAAAATTATAACCAAAACTAAAACCACACTTCCGCACTGCAAAAACACACACAACCAAAAATATTTTTAACAGGTGAAAAGGGAAAAAAAAGAGACAAAAAAAGGAAGCGGGCAAAGCTGTCTGAACGAGAGGACTTGGCCGCATGAAATCACCAAGCGAAATAGAAACACAGTTCAAACATAAAGATAGAGATTGCGAGTGCTTGTTTCCTTTGCTTACCAGTTCGTTTGAGACGGCCATCGTCGTCGAAGCACTAGGAGCCACCGCCTTGCTGAGGCAGATCGAGGGCGACGTCAAAACCAGCTTTGTCCTGACCCATCTTCGTATCCCCGAAGATCAAATGAACCCAGAAAAAGTGTCAGCTCAAGAAACAGGAAGGATATCGGAAGCCGCGAGGAAGAGAGACAATTGGGAGGCGTTCCTTGGGATGGGTTTCGTCCGTGCGGAGTTTATTGCGACACGAGAAACACCGACTATAAGAGATAGACACGAGCGCACGCACGCTAACCAAGAGACGCCGAGTCCCAAAATATTGTTTCTATTACGATGATTCAGAAGAGTTATTGGAGACTCCTGGGTTTGGCCGCTTTCTTGCTTGATGAAATGCAAGAGCGGAGGAGTTGGAGGAGGAGATGAGATGGTGTGAGGAGCGTACGGGGAGGAGAGGTAGTTTATATAGCTGAGCTCTGGGGCGGAGAGGGGGAGAGAGAGAGAGCGTGGCATGCGAGTGCCACGTGCCAAATGCGAGACGAACTCTGGGAGGACGCGCATGGTCGAAGATGGATCCGATGGGGACACGCAGAGAGAAGGAAGGAAGGAAGAAGGAAAGTGGGGGAAGGGGGCGCTCGTCTTCCTACCCTAAGGGTCCGTTCGTTTCACGGAAAATAACTTCCTGAAAATGTTTTCCGGATTTTCCGGTGTTCGTTTCACGGAAAATGAACTAGTCGAGGAAAATGTTTTCCATCATTGGAAAAAACAACCTTTAAAGTGTGGAAAACGTTTTCCATGGCTTCTTCCTTCTTATTCTTTTTTATCAATACATTTTCATTTTATTTTCTTGCTTTTTTTCTTTTTTTTTTTAAATTGAGTTTTTAATTTTTTTTTCTCTCGCTGCACTACTCTCTCTCTCTCTCTCTCTCTCTCTCTCTCTCCATCCTCTTTCTCTCTCTTCCATGAGACTGCAGAGCCTCGCCGTCCCCAACCGAAAACCTCCATTGCGGCCCGCCGAACCCTAGAACGATCACCACCCCCCACTCCCCCTCCCTCGATCTTCCATCGCCCGTCGGCCCGCGCCGCGGCATTTCGAGGGGCTTCCGGCGGCATGGCTTCCTCCTCCAGGGACCACGCGCTCTCCCTCCTCGCCGCCGCCAACAACCACGGCGACACGGCCGTGAAGCTCTCCTCCTTCCGGCGGAGCCGGGGACATCCCTCGCGATCGACCCCGCCCTCGCCTCCGAGCTCCTCCCCTTACACTCCAAGGCTGCAGTCGTCGCCCGAGGCCCTCATCCGTAAATCCCTCGCCTAGTCAATCCCGGCCTAGGCGGAGCTCGCGGCTCGCCGGATCCGACGAGCCGGCGAGGCTCGGGCCTCGCCCGAGCTCGCCGCGAGCTTCACTTGGGGGCTTTGGCGAGTCGCGAGCTCGCCGGATCTGGCGGCGGAGCTTGCGGCTCGCCGGATCCGGCGAGATGGGCGGGGCTCGGGCCTCGCTCGAGCTCGCCGCGAGCTTCGCCGGGCTCGCGAGCCGTGAGCTCACCGGATCGGCGGCGGAGCTCGTGGCTCGCCGGATCCGGCGAGCTGGGCGGCCCGCCATCGTCGAGGGCGAAAAGGAGGCGGCGGCGGCGGAAGGAAGAGGAAGAAGGAGGAGGAATGAGATGGCGGTGGAGGAAGGAAGAGGAGGAAGGAGGAGGGAGGAAGGAAGAGAAAAAGAAAAATTAAGAAAAATAATAAAAATTTCGATTTTTTAAAAATATAAATAATTAAAATTTTATTTTTTAAAAAAATATAAAAAATAAAATTAATTTTTTGGTCAATTAAAAATATTAAAATTCAACTTTTGATAATTTTTCCCAAACAATTAGATGAGCTAACGAACGGTGGAAAATATTTTCCACTCAAATATTAAGTTTTGGCCGAACACCGGAAAATAAAGTCATTTTCCTAGAAAATGACTTCCAGGAAAATGTTTTCCAGAAATATGATATTTTCCGTGAAACGAACAGTCCCTAAGAAATTGATTATTTTTCATAAGAAATGAATGATTTGGAAATTAACATATATCCCATTTTACGTACGTATCTTTATGAATTAACCAAGTCATAGATGGCACCAAGCTTTGTTTGGTATGTGTAAGTGTTCCAATTGATCTCTAATTTTTCATTTTTATCATCTATGAATTCATCCAAGCTTTGTAAAGCTCTCCACACCACTAGAGTTTTAGCCAAACTCAATTTTAACCCTACAATCTATCCTATGTCAATTTGGAATATTTTAAGATGATTTATGCAAGCAAAGATGAAACTTAATGTGATTCGTGAATTGATTAGGGCATCCTTCCACTAGGGTTAGAACTTAGAAACCTACTTGACTACAGAAAGTTAGGTGCTTTCACATAATTTGACAATTAATTAGAGATGAAATAATCCAGTATTGAATACCCTCTAAACACGATTAAGGTAGATGGTTTGACTGAGAACTGAGATAAATTAATCGCACGAGTTTGATCCATTCATACGGTTGCCACAGAGTTGGCGAATCTAGAGGAAGAAAGACCTAGGATCATCCAGGGCAGTGAACCAACACAACATAAAATGTATTGTTTTGGTCAGACAACATAAAATATATAATAATTACAAAAGACAAACAACCAACACAGCATAAAATATATAATAGGTCTAAACATGTGCATCACCATCATTGCTATTTAAAATCATAATCCTGACCGGAAAAATTATAGTAGTAAGAGAAACCCCACTTGCTCTCTTCAACAATAGGACACCACAATCTCACAAAGACTCATCATGCGGCTTAAAAAGAAAAAAACATGGAACAAACACACACACAGACGCGACAACTTCATGATTGATCATATGCTTGGGGTTTTGATATGAAATATGCGAGAACAGCTATAGACCGAGCAAAAGGCTTGCAATGTCATGAGCAGCAAGAGTGCAATCGCAGCCAGCAATGTCAGGAATTGCCATGAGCCAAATACGTACAGCTTCATGAACTTGCCGAGCTTGACCTTCCACCTCCCGTTGTAGTACTTGTTCACGTCCTCGATCGCCTTGTCCAAGAAGGGCACTTTTGTCAACCGGATTGACTTGCTCATGCTGTTCCACAGCTTTGCGACCTCCTCGTCGCTCTTCAGTCGGTTGAAAATGACCCCTTTATCTCTCAACAGCTTCACGTCCTCATCCGAGTCTATAATGCCATTCATGAGTTCAGTGTAGCGTGTGAAAACCAACGGGCCTGATGCGTTTGATGCCTCGTAAGCGACTAGGTTTCTCATGAACACCTCCGAGTTCACGTCCAGGCTTATGAAAGGCAAGTGAAGTGTTGCCATCTTGGTGTCAAAATGGATATTAGAGAGTTTACCATGGGTGGCTACGAAACGGACTCCTACATTGGATAGGTCAGAGACCGAGGGGATTGCGATCTCCTCAACTGAAGGTGGCTTATGAGGGTTACTACTTTCATTTTCTGACTTGCCGTCTCCTTTTTCTTGAGATGAGAATAAAGACTCAAGAGTCTGTGCCAAGACCAAGAAAAATGGGAGTTTAGAGAGAATAGTCCATGGCAATTTCAACAGTACCTTCACTGGGTTTGAAAAAAGCAGCCTCTTGAGCATTTTAATTGGGCCATTGTTCAACTTGGAGAGCAAATTCCAAATTGCATCGCAAAGTTGCTTGATGTAACTTATGCCACTGCTAGACGAGGCCAAAGGTGATAGTCCCTTGTCTTTCTTGTCCTCGCCGTTACCTTCCTCCTCCATGATCTCGGGTGGTCCCTCCACTTTGGGTACTATGATTTCATATAAGAAGTCTAGCAAGTGGGCACAGATGGATACTTGTATATTGGGCAATGCCTCCATCAGTTTGAAAGGTGAGACTTCCTTGTGAAACCCCATTAGCATCGTGAGCAAAATGTCATCGGCTTCATCGACGGACGCACATTGGGATTCTAACATATTCCTCACTATGAAAAGTGGGATTTGATTCTCTAGCATGACTAAGTCCCTAAGGATGGCATTGTGTGCGGACTTCGTCCCTGCAAAATCGACCAAATGCGACATCCTCGATGAGACCCTCGTGAGCATCTTATCTTCATTGATTGTGAAGATTTGGAGGAACTCAAGCAAGAACGACACGTCAATGGCTATCATCCATGCCAGCGTCTCATCGTTGAAATCCAGGTACTTGTGGTAGCAGGCTCGGACTCTCGGCACGAGCTTTACCAGTTGCTCCACCAAACTCTGGAACTTGATCCTCTCGAGTTGCTTCTCATATCTTTTCACTGCCGCAAGCTTGTACCTCTCCATCTCGTACATCTCTGGGCGCCAATGGTGGTATGGACCAATGGCCACTTGTTGCGGGGTGTACAAATCTGCGTCGCTGGACATTAGTGCAGTTGGGACGCTGAAAATGGAGACTGGCACCTCAGTTTCGTCTTTGAGCTCTTCCTCGAGCATCCGGCGGATTTGGATCACCCACTGGATCTCATCAAAGATCTCACGCACTTTCGGGATCGACGTTTGGGTTTGGAAAGAGGAAGCCATGTTGCCTCAACTGCCTAATCTGTTCAAAGAAACTTCTCTGGGGTGAGAGTACTGCAGTGAATGAGCTCTCTTAATAGATGCTTTTATGTAAAGAAATGCGTTTCTCAAGGCTGCGATTTATTTCTCCTTATAGTCACAAACCATGTTTTCTCGATCCAGTCCAATTCAACCATGTGGACAAGCTCCATTGAAACGGCTCCTTCAACTAAAAGGTAGGTTTCAATTTTTGGCATGATTAACTTTGCAAAAAGAAAAAAGATAGATAGATCACTTTCATAGATGACATGACAAACGAAATCATTCACTCTTCAAAATCAATATGTGATAACTTGTGTTTTTTATTGGATGCAGTGATCATAGTGTTTCTTGACGTGTAATTGACTTGATCCGATAGATTGAATCCGTTGTGCATTGAATTTTTCCATAAAATTTGGTTTAACTGGATCGTTCTTTTTTTATGGCGCATGTGAAATGTGTTCCTTTACAGTTTAGCTCACAAGGGACAATCATGTCACTAACCTGCAGGATCCACCCCTTGCTTGCATTTATTACTCATTCGTTGCGTAGCCTTTTGGCATTGGTTTTCTCTTGCTGTTAGGTCTACAAATGTTCAACGTGCTCAATGAGGCGTCTAAAAAAGGTCACAGCTGCTTTGTCTCCGTCACGCACACCTCGCAAGAAACAAAGGTGACGGGGAAGATATGTGCTCTGGGAAAATAAAAAGTAACATAAAATGATGGACATAGTCGATCTTTGCTATAGAAAATTAATAAACGTGAGATGAATTAAGATAGGAGATAGGTGATTGATCTAGTTTTGAAAGATGAGTCGGGCCATTGCTGTCTCTTCTTTTTATATTATGGAGATTCAAAGCTGTACAAACAAGTTAGGCCATTTGCATGATTGCAAGGTGAACTTGCAGGGAAATATGATCCTCAGTTGACCACCGCCAATGTAAAGTTCAGATTTTGAGGACAACTCGTGTCTAAGAGCACATGAGCAGTTCCATTTGATCTGCACTATTTTATCGTATCACAGCTTGTTGTTTGCCAATGTTCCCTGGTGCAATATTATACTCTCAGTAAAGACCCTTCAGGAAAGTGCAATATTTTCTTTTTCCTTTCTGGCCGTAGGATTTTGTCTGCTTGATATCGCTATAGTTGGTAGGAGAATTTTCTTTATTAGTTTGTTTCGTGCTACCTTTTGCTGTTATCTTTCGTGTTAAATGCACGTATAACAGCTAGCTGCTATGGGGTGTATAATCTACTTTCGAGTTGAGGTATACGTGTATAGAACTGTCTTGATCCAGTAAAAGGGCCGCAACAGTTCTTCTATCGATCATAAAGGTCATTAGTGACGATTCTATTTATAACCACGACTTCAGAGTCTTGATCGATACTAAATTTTAACAAAATATCAAGATTTTTTAAGCTTAGATATTATGATGGTATGATCATGGCAAGATTAGAGTAAGTACTATGAAGAATTTGTACTAGAATTGACACAAGAAGTATGAATTCGCATGTGACTATGATTAGCTCATTTCATCGTGTTTCTAGAATGAATTCATTATGAAACTTGGTTTGTCTTATATTCTACATAGTCTTGACCTTATATGGGGCATATTAATTAGGCATTGAGTGGCATGAAACTTTGTATCATGATATGATGTGCCACAAAGAGGTCATATATTGATTGGAATGTACTAACACACGAGCATACCATGTTTTTTCACTGTGGAAAGTGTTCGTGCGACATGTTTTCGTCGTGCCAAGATTATACATAGATACAAAGCTTATCCGTTTTTTTTAGTAAGTTATTTGATTTTTCTACAAACAAATTGATGAAATAAAAAATTCTGAGGGCGGATTTGTAATTTCGGGGCACGCGGATTCTCACATCCAATCGCACCCTCAAGGCTGGTCGACTTACCTCATCGTGTGTGTGTGTGTGTGTGATTATAACGTCATATAGCAAAAGACTGACGAATAACTGCCATATGAAACCACTAGAACTCCAGCTTTTCCCCTAACAATCCATCGGCTATGTATAGATTATTAAAACTTGCTTAAACTTGTGTCGGGAATTAATTGTACAGAAAAAATCTCGGGATGGTCCGACCGAAAAAGAATTATACATATGCAAGTGACATCAAGCACTTGGTTCACCTGATGATTGCCTCTATCTGTTGTAGGAGTTTGGTATAGATTTGGAGGGATGGTCTATGAAAGCTGCCTTTTGCTTTACATAGATATTTGATTGATGAACCCCTCTGGTAAAATATCAGACTTCAGTGCCATTTTACGCTTTCGAGCAGTTTTAAAGATCCTTTCAAACATTTATTAGTGAGAGCTTGCTATTGTATGTCATCCTGTCTATAAAAATGATGATTAAACGCACTGAGTTTCTTTTCTCATAGTCGAAGATGATGAATGATGTGATCGACTGTCCAAATCTGATGCACTAATAAATCAAGATACACTTAAGAATCGTCTTGATTTAGAGCAAAACTTGGTGATTAACAAGATGTTAAACTCAAATGATATCATATGCAAATTACATAAATAAAAAACAATGCGCTTACCGTCGACTTGCCTAGGCCCCCAACTTCCTCCCCTCTCTGACAAAGGAAGTACTCTCCACAAGAAGAGGCCTATTGAAAAGAAATGAATTGTTAGAAAGTAATAAGCATGGCTTATTCGGAAAAACTTATGGGCTCTTTATAGCTGTAAGAAGCAGCACCAGAGATCATATTCTACATCATCTCTCTTTAAAGGACCACCTTGAGTTCGTCGAACTCCTTCTCACGTGCGTCGATTCTTATCCATCGTTTTGTTAGAAGAATAAGGTTCCTTCATTATTCATTCCTAGTGTTGAGATAGGGCGATCGATCGAACAAAATATAGACAGAGAAGAAAATAAATCGGACACGGATTTACGTGGTTCAGTTGTAAAGACCTATGTCCACGGGGAGAGCAGCAGCGAATTTTACTATAGATCAAATGATACAAGGAGATTACACACTCAAGTCACTCAAACACTCACTTGGTGTTTCCCAATCCCCAATTACACCCAATACACCAATCTTACTTGGATGTAAATCACGAAAAAACTTCACAACACGAACAATACGAAGACCCAAAGCCAAACACCCAGCACCTATGAATGTCTCTCACGAACAGAACACCCACAGCACTCAGAGTAAAAACGGCGTGGCTTTTCTCCCTCTTGGCGGCGTGCGACTTCTACGTAAATCCTTCGGCGGCTTCGTTCACGCACACGTAAAAAGGAACAATTCTGTTCTTATATATGGTGTGCCCATGAGGTCAAATATTTGACTTGGGGGCCCACCTTGCCACAAGCTTTTTTTCACGTGTACAGTTGCAAGATGCTGCTTCTTTCCTTTTCTTGATCAATGCGTGGGCTTTAGCGAACTCAAATAAAGAAAGAAAATTCCTAATTTATCATTCTTTCTTTATTTCCTGTTTTGTAAATCCTTCGCGTGTTTAGCGAATCGCGTAATTGTAAATACTCAAACTCGAGTCATATTTAATAATCTCCACCTTGGCTCGACGTTTGAGCCAAATTACAATCGCTTCATAAAAAATTCAAATTCTGCTGCTACTTTCTAATTGCCCTCGATGGGCTCAACCGCCACAGATTTTATTCAAGTCCAAGCCTTGCTTGAACTTCGCCATAACGAGGACCTCATCGAATACCAACTCCACATGCACTTTTAACTGCTCCGCAAGGATTTTCTGACGCAACATCCCTAACCACAGATAAAGCAAAACCATTGTTGCATCCATATCTGT
Source organism: Eucalyptus erythrocorys (assembly GCA_014182555.1). Classification (NCBI taxonomy): domain Eukaryota; kingdom Viridiplantae; phylum Streptophyta; class Magnoliopsida; order Myrtales; family Myrtaceae; genus Eucalyptus; species Eucalyptus erythrocorys. The sequence goes on from CM024602.1 coordinate 51,724,178, forward strand.
CAGGAAATCGAATACGTACCTTGTTAATTTCAGCAGTTACGACAACCATTGGCTTTATAGGCTCCACCTCGCTATGAGCACCATCTGTGTCAATTACTTTACTAGTACTTGTACTCGCTACCTCAGAAGTTTCTGGTCGCAACTCCACCTCAAGCTGAACACCGTCTAGATCTGTATTAACACTGCCACATACACTCCTAGCCAAAAGTATCGGAGACTCATCAAGGGTAACTTCTCTGCTATTAACAAGTGAATTTATATCCGGGCACCACAACTGATCACCCCGCTCACCTTGTGCATAGCCATGGAATATGCATCTTGCCCTCCCATCGAGCTTACCATCACTTACTCGAAAATAACACGGGCAACCAAACATTCTAAAAGTATAATAATCAACAACTTTACCTTACCATACTTTTTCAGGAGTCCGCCTCTCAATAGCAGTTGATGGAGATCTATTCATCAGGCAGCTCATCGTACTTAGCACATCAACTAGGAATCTCCTAGCCATACCAGCACTAGAGATAATTTTTCGGGCAATCTCTAGTAATGTTCTGCTCGTCAATTCTGCAAATTGTTGTGATTTACTAGCACTAGTGCGGTGTTTCACTATGCTCTCTTTCATGTAGAATTTATTTGTCAGCTCCGAGCAGAACTCCATGCTATTGTCAGTCTGCACATGCTTGATCAACTTACCAGTCTCCATCTCGATCAAAGCTCTTGACTGCAAGATCCTGACACCAGCATCAAACTTGTGCCTTGGCACAAACACCCAAGTCTTCTTCGAGCAGTCCATAGACCCTCGAACAGATGCATCTAACGTCTTCGGAGCGAAACCTGTCATTGTCTCACCTTGAAGTTTATACAGGCCTCCGTGCTTGATTCCTTTCATTATCACCAGGGCACCTTGAACAACCTTCAAAACTCCACCTTTTGAAGAATACCTGCAACCAGCTGAATCTAGGGCACCCAAGGAAATTAAGTTCTTCTTTAACTCTGGAACATGCCTCACTCTAGTCAATGTCCTCACGATACCATCATGCATTCTGATTTTAACATCACCAACACCCACAACATCGCACTCGGCGTTGTTTCCTAACCGAACTTTACCACTACCCATGCATTGATAAGTGATAAACCAGTTTTTATTTGGTGTGACATGAAAAGAACAACCAGAATCCATAATACATCCATCAAGTGATGAATCATTAGTGACAGACAAGATATAATCGGCATTATCTGCTACAGCCGCAACATTATTTGCAGAATCAACCATAATTCCCTTACCCTTCTCATTCTTCAGCTTAAGGCAATCCCTTCTAAGATGCCCCCTCTTGCCACAGCTCCGGCAGACAACATTAGCAGTCCTAGACTTGATTACGCCTGTTCATATTAGTACTACTATTACCCACACGTGTTCTAGATCTTCCTCTATTTTCACCTACTAAAGCGGTAGATACATGTTCGCCGATTCTCTTCTACGAATGTCCTTGCTCGAATCAAATCTCGAACTCCATCAAACGTCAAACTTGTTGACCCGGAGGAATTACTAACAGCAGTAACATAGTATTCCAACTATCGTGCAATGAGGATAACAGAATCAAAGCACGTACCTCATCTTCAAAGTCAATCTCAACTGAACTCAATTGACTAACAATCACATTGAATTCATTGATATGATCAACAACTGACGCACCTTCGCTCATCTTCAAATTAAACAGACGTCGCATCAAATAGACCTTGTTGATCGCAGAGGGCTTCTCATACATATCCAACAAGGCTTGCATCAAATCAGCAGTGGTCTTCTCCTTCAGGATGTTAAACGCGACGTTACGAGCCAACGTCAGCCAAATAACACCCATAGCTCGTCTATCCAGCAAATCCCAATCAGCTTTCTTCATCGTCTCTGGTTTCTCCCCAAACAAAGACAAGTGCAGTTTCATCTAGTAAAGATAATCTTCAATCTGCATCTTCCAGAAACTAAAATCCTTCCCATCAAATTTTTCGATTCTCACTTTTATTTCTTCTGTCGCCGTCGATTCGCTTCAACTTAGCCAAGCCTGGCTCTGATACCACTTGTTGAGATAGGGCGAGCGATCGAACAAAATATAGACAGAGAAGAAAATAAATCGGGCATGGATTTACGTGGTTCAGTCATAAAGACCTATGTCCACGGGGAGAGCAGCAGCGAATTTCACTATAGATCAAGCGATATAAGGAGATTACACACTCAAGTCACTCAAACACTCACTCGGTGTTTCCCAAGCCCTAATTACACCCAATACACCAATCTTACTTGGATGTAAATCACGAAAAAAACTTCGCAACACGAACAATACGAAGGCCCAAAGCTAAACACCCAGCACCTATGAATGTCTCTCACGAACAGAACACCCACAGCACTCAGAGTAAAAACGGCGTGGCTTTTCTCCCTCTTGGCGGCGTGCGACTTCTACGTAAATCCTTCGGCGGCTTCGTTCACGCACACGTGAAAAGGAACAATTCTGTTCTTATATATGGTGTGCCCATGAGGTCAAATATTTGACCTGGGGGCCACCTTGCCACAAGCTTTTTTTTCACGCATACAGTTGCAAGATGCTACTTCTTTCATTTTCTTGATCAATGCGTGGGCTTTAGCGAACTCAAATAAAGAAAGAAAATTCCTAATTTATCATTCTTTCTTTATTTCCTATTTTGTAAATCCTTCGCGTGTTTAGCGAATCGCATAATTGTAAATACTCAAACTCGAGTCATATTTAACACCTAGTTTTATCATTTGCTTTAGTCATAGTGTAGAAATAAAGAAAGCCAGTCAAATGCTTCTTCTTTTCTTTCCATGGATGCACGATTGTAAGCAAGACCGTAAGTGGTGTCGTTCTAACGATTTGCCGTGCATGGTTCTTTGAAAAACGATTGCCATTGATGGGTGAACAAGTGGTACTTTAGAATAATCTTTTGCTCCCCCAATAAGCTGTGGAAAAGAAAGGTCCTTAGTAGATCTTTTGGGGATAGGGTCTTTCTCAATTAAATAATGATTAAGTCTTTGTCCATTCGAACCTTACTGTAATCCAATGATAATCTTTTTGAACGTGGTAAAATAATAATTTTAGGTCAACGATGTTACTTATATATTGACTAACACGTACTTACAAAACCACTATATCAAGTAATATGGCAAACTGTTGCCGAATGTAAAACGAGATTCATTTATAGAGATGTCTACTTATAAGTAGACTTGATGAACGAACAAGATATGTTTAGAACCGAACCTAAATATCTCTGCCAAAGCTATCCATAATTAAAAAAAAAAAAATTCTTTCTGTAGAGAAAATTGATTGAATCAAGATTGTTCGAGCCCGAGAAGGGAACTCATGCCCAATTCCAAAAAATCACATTATGAGAAAAGAAAGAACTTGGCCAGGTTCGGACAACCTCAAAAAGTTCAATAAGAAAGACCTTCTTTGGATGTCCACATATTTCACTTACATGCCCAACCTCATTTCTAGAAATAACTTGTTCCACTCATACTCTTCCTTATAAAAAGAGATAAAGTTGAATCTAATATACTAATTGCAGGTTTAAAACTTTACCTAATCAGTTTCTCTTTGCCTAAATAACACATGGCGCAACCATAATCGCACACGGTGCAGCTTTCCTTTCTGGCATCCCCCTAGTTTGGCTTTCATGATTGAAGATGCCATTAAACGTTTTTAATGCAAAAAAAAAAAAAAAAAAAAAAAAACATCTTTATCATCCAAAAATAAATAAATAAAACATTAAGAGAAAAAGTTGAGCATACTTTGTCTTAGGTTTTCATATCCCAAAAAGATCAGCTTTGTTGTCCAGCTGTTGATATTGACAAATTAGGTACATGAAGAGCCATGAGAGGGCACTTTTGATTCCGGTGCATTCACTGTAGAAATTCTCCAAGAAAACTAATAGTTAAATCAGAAGAAGGCTCAACCTTTTTAACCAGCCACTTATGGGTCGGAACGCTATTTGAAAAATATTTGAGAACTATAATATATGAACAATTAAATAATTTGCGAGCTCAGGATAGTGAGGTGTTTGTACAGGATCACCAGTAAGCGAACCTATTCTCTCATCGGGCATCTTGGGTACATATTGATCTAAACCAACTTGAAGGAGTGAAGCATATTGTCTTCCTAACTTTTGTCCGAAAACGATTTAATCAAGATATTCTCTAATCTTAGAATTTTTTTTTTTTTTTGGTCGGGAATCTTAGAATATGAAGTCATGTAATATGCAAGTAGCAAACCGCGTGAATGTATCTGCGTGATTAGGGCGCTAGAGAGCATCAAAGTTGTACACGTATAAAGCAGATGATGCCTGCATTATGAATGATTAGACTAAAGAACAAAGGAATTAACCGGGTCCGTTGTTATATTTATATATATGCTCACCAAATTCCAAGAATTATTTGATTCACGAAGTGGATTGATTGCACCCGAAGATCCACTTGGTCAGTTCATTTTTTGGGCCATTTTTATGCGTGTGCGTAACAAGCAACTGCTTGATCAAGTTTAGCTCGTTTTAGCTCATTCAATTGATGAAGAGAACAATTAATTAAGTACACCAAAAGTCCTTGGCGGGACAGGGCTGAGTAAATATATTTTTGTCAACTACTAGGGTTAATGTGGAAGCGTGAACAAGTGATATGATTTGAGTAAGAAATAAATTACAAAATGAAAAGTGACTAGATTGGATTTAGATGGTTTGGTGGTGTGTCTACTCCACAAGGAGAGATGGACGAGATCTTTTCACTATAATTGGTAAAGATGAGACTGCAATTGCTTAATTTTACTCAATCATACTTATTTCTCAATTCTAAATTAAACTTGAACTCACAGGAATCAGTTAAAAGAAAAGAATTTTCTCGCACTCTCAACTCTTTAGGACGACAGCTCTAGGTGCTCTGCGTGTCTCTCACAAAAGTTCACACATATTAAGATCACCCAATATGCACAACAGACCAAACTCAACAACAAAATATTTATATAGAATTATTTTTTCAGCACTTCTCCTGCGTCAACATGGTTTTCGCCTTCAACAAGAAAAAAGGGTTATCGTGGAAAATTAATTTCTCCATTTTTAATCACCCGTGGTCCGTTAGCAAGAGTCCAATTTGTCCTTTCTTAATATGGTCCTAGTTACTTAAATTCAATTATGGGTTGGATTTCAAATCAATTGGGATCAACTTCGATCCATAATCAATATATCTCCATGTCGGCGAGAAGTCCAAGTTCATCTCTATTGATCATCGTCTCTCCCAAGCCCATCTAGGCTCCTTAGCTAGGGATGATCGTCCGGTCCGATCAAATGAAACCATTCACTTTTTTTTTTTCCCATTAAAGAATGATAAATGTTAAGATATTGACGGAAAGGAAAATGAGTGAAGAGTCATTGTGCCATAACTTATGATACCACTGGACGAGATAGTGTTTAGGTCACTTTTTTTAACACATTTTACTATTTTTTTTAAAAATTGTATATGTAATCAATTTGGTCTAGTCTAATATGGTCATGCTCCCCCTTAGAATCGAAAGTGGGAATTGGACTGCTCATACACCAGTTCCACTTTTAAGAGCTGGGAAATGGACAACACTCCCAAGAATTAGACCAGACCAACTAGCTGGGTTTAGGCCATCTGTTTTGCATACCCCCATCCTAAGCAACTGCATATGCTGACTAACGTTTGAATAGGGTTGGAACTTATTCAACAAGATAGGCTTCGTTGAGATATCTATCATATTATTTGCCGTGTGCACTTTCTCATTCAACATGAACATGTTTCACCCGCTTGTAATTGATCTGATTTTTAGTCAAATGTATTGCACTATGATTGTCACGGTAAATAACAATCTTCTCTTGTTACAATTCGATATCACTATGCAAACCTTTGAGCCAAACAACTTCCTTGATTGCCTCAATTACGCCATATACTTCTCTTCATTTGTTGACAAAGCAACTATAGACTATAATTGTGCTTTTCAACTTATGGCGCAACTCACAGGACTGAATACGTAATTAATCAATAACCTCCATCCATCCATCCAAGTCACTGGTAAAATCCTTATCTACATTATCTGTTATATCTCTGGGAGCCTCTCTTCTCAACAGTAAAATAGACTTCTATTACACCTCTCGAAAACTTTAGAGTCCATTTCATATCTTCCCAATGTTTCTATCGAAGATTACTCATATACCTGCTAAAATCATGCAAAATATCTAACTTAGAGCAAACCATAACATACATACTATCGACAACACTAATGTAGGGAAAATGGGACATGTATTCCCCTCATCTTCTAACTATGGTTAAAGATCAATTGAAAGCTTGAAGTGCGTAATTAGTAGAGTACTCTTTGATTTGACGTTTTCCATGCTAAATTGCCTCAACACTTTACATATGTAGTCACCCTATGATAGCCAATGTGTCCTTACAGATCTATCCCTTTGGATCTCCATACTAAGTATATTTTTCATTGCACCTAAGTTTTTCATCACAAACTCATTACTCCACTACCATTTTAGCTCATTGATATAAGTCATGTTCCTAACTACAATAAATATATATTCAATATATAACAACTAATGAATGTAGCTACTATCCTTGAACCTCCAATAATATAGGCATTATCATAAGTGCTTTTACTATACAACTAACTAGTCATAAAAGAGTCAAATCTTTTGTACCATGAGATTGCTTGAGGCCATAGAGGAATTGTTTGAGCAAGCATACCTTGTCTTCACGGCCTGAAATGACAAAAGCATTTTGGTTGTTGCACATATATGTGCTACTATAACTCTCCATGCAAAATAATTGTCTTAGCATCCAACTAGTCCGACTCCTAGTTGTCCACCATAATCGATACCAATAGTGTTAGGAAAACCCCTTATGATATTTTGAAGTTGACCACGACATCTATTTCTCATTGTTGTTACATAAGTGTAGATGTCGTCTTATTTAGGGAAATGTAATATAGAGGACGCTCTATCACCTTTATAAAATCCAAAGTGCAAAGTGAGAAGACTTATTGAACTAAGTGAACTTTCGTAAAGGGTGAATAAGTTGGGAAGAACGAGAAATTTGTGAAAATTGGAGATACCTTGACGAGGTGAACAGGTGAGTGAAGTTTTGATCACTAATGTACTAAGGAAGACCAAATGGACAGTAGCTCATAAGTCAACTACTGACCAAAAGCTTGGATAGACTCACGAGAAGCTAATAGAAGCAGCTCACTATATTAGATGTGGGAAAGATATTCTTCACATGACTTATGCAATCTGGATAAGAAGAATCGGGTATTATTCTGACTTATACCGCAGGTCATAAGGAAACTCGTAGCTAGCTTCAAGCTTGAAAATCCAAAAGAAATTTTTAAAGCAAAATCAAATTAATTGTTATGGATTTGGTAGAATGGAATATTATTATGTATAGCTAACTCAATTTGTGAAAACCTCACCATTAATAGGAAGATATGATTGTATAGGCAACTAGATCTCCAGTGATTATATTCATCATCTTCAATGGCAAATTGATCATTTTGAAGATAGTCCAATGGCTAATTTGAAGACCAAAGACTGTATAAGAGCATCAACACATATTGAAGGAGTCACGACAACGGACAATTGAGAAAGCTGCAAATACTGATATAGCCACATTCTTACTACTAGTAATCTGTGTTACTTGTCCTTTACTCTGTAGAGAGTTATTTTTATTTGAAATCCAATATCCATAAGTGTACAAGTGAGTAAATAGTGCTAAATTATTGATAATGTGATCTATCAACTTCGGATAGAGGCAACCAATGCTAAGTTGTAACTTCTGAATGCTTACTAGTGAATTTTCGCTTGTTGGTGGTTGTTGGTTTGGGGGATGGACATGGGCTTGGTCATCAGGCGAACCCTTGTAAGCTCTACATATATCATCTTCTATCTTTTTACTTATCTAATATTATGTTTGCTAGAAACATATTGCATTTGATATTTCTGAATATTTCAAACTTAACTTGTCTTATTTATAAAAACTGTTAAGATTTTATTAATCAACCTACTCACCACCTTCTTATTTACATTATTAGCTACAACAAACAACACTCTAATCAAGTTACGTTTCACCATAAGTAAGAATATCTCATTATAATTAATACCCTCATATTGTATAAACCCCTTCGCCATTGGGCATGCTTTATATTTGGTCACTTTTGACCAACATCGCCATGCAAAATATCACTTAAGAATTCCCAGTGGGAATGAAAATATATCACAATGGAACATTATGATGAGCTTACCAAGGATTCAGGGAATTACTGATACCACTTGAGGATAGTTGTCGATCGATAGATGGAGTTGGTCCACTTTGGTACGATTAATAGATCTTGTTTTGAGTGTGTGACATCTAGATTTTTGGATTCAAACTTGATTGGAGAAATTGGGCATTTCATCGGCATGACTTTAGTGCTTTTCTCTGAGTTGGCCACTCACGAGATAACTAGACTAGCTAGGTGAGTTATTAAGGACTTTGAGGCAAATAGACTTGAGAATTCGACCAGAAATTGATTTCTCGTCCGTATTCATCTTTAGAGATCATTACGGCACAGTTAAAAAGCGAATTAAGATCAGAGATAGGTCCGTTCGACTGAGATGAATGACCAATCGTGGGTGACCCCACTAAATTTGAAAACTCTCATCGACGGGCACTAATTTGATTTTATTGTCGTTTTGGCGCCCTGTGTCCGTATTTGAATCCTTGAGATTTTCACGACAATCGAGAATCGACAATGTGTCGAGTGGGTTCATTGTGGCTCAAAGAAAATCGACCACGAGTCATTTGTCCTAAAAAGCTCTGAAAACTACCCAGTAGCCTAGGTTACACTAAAAGCGTGTCGGAATGAAATTAACCGCCAATCTAAGTTCGATTTCAAGAATTGAAAATTCCGTCATGTCACAGAGTGGATATACCAAAGTGTGTGTGCAACAGATAATTCACCGGCACATACCGAGGATGAATTATATTTCGAATTTAAATAAGAGATTATAAGTTTGGCAGAGTTTTCAGAGGGTTCTTTCTTAGCGGACATAGCGAGGGTACAGAATTCAGTGGTAAAAAGAAAGTGAAGAAAGATCACGGACCGCAGTCGCCTCGAAATCGTGTTTGCGGTTGTCGAGATCGGTGTCGAGTAAAGATTGGACAGAACTGTCAGAAATTTCAATCATTGAGCTTCGAAGGTTCATTAGGGAGTCAAGAAAAGGAGATCAGATGTGAATGACAGAGTGTTATATATGAGAAGCTCAATTCAGTTGTTGGTTCAGAAAGAACAGATTTTGTATACCAAGATGGTCTCCTTGGTCAAAAGTAGTCGGACAACACCACAAGACCGAAGAATTCGCATGGAATAGTGAGACCCGATAAAATGATAATACCCCCACCTTTTGTATAAGGTTTAGTAAAGGTTTAAATTTCGAGGACGAAATTTTTATAAGAGGGGAAGAGTTGTGACATCTGGATTTTTGGGTTTTGATTTCAATTAGAAAATTTGGGCATTTCAAGCCGAGCCTTTACATGTCAGGGATTTATAGAAAATCATTCGAGATTTTTCTACATCGAAATTAGACCTCAATTTGGGGAGATTGGAATTGAAATTGAGTTTGAACTTAATTAAATTCGGATCTTAAAGTGGGGGTGTGCAACATTGGTGTCAATTTGGAATTTTGGTGGATTCTTGAGTGAAAAAAAATGCAAAGACGATCAATGAGTGATCAATTGGATTTGTGAGAATCAATTGAGGTGAAATCAAGAAGGATTTGGAACCAATTGAGGCCATCTCTCTCAATTTCGTAACCCCCTATAGCCTAACAAAATTGGACCATTTGGAGAGTTGCGTGGTGTGTCCATGTGGCCAAATTGCAACCAAGTGATGAAACTTCTTGAGCAAGGCTTAGAAGATATTTGTTGTGGAAAAAGTGGACTTGGTGGAGCCCAACTCATCTCTATCAACTCCTCTTTCCCTCACCCTCACCGGACGTTTATCTCTCTTCCTCCCCATCTTCGTGTGACACTCCATTTTCGCACGCCACAGCAACCCAAGAGCCAGCGAAAGACAAAGACCAGCTCCTGCCCATCCACCGAAGTCCATGATTCCACAAAGCAGTCCAGCGTCTTCACCCACGTCTTCTCTCTCTCGACCAGCATGTCAGTCAGCTTCAGCACATGTTGAAGACCCCACACGAAGCCAGCTCGTGGATCAACTAGCAAAGCCAGAAGTCCACGCGTCCCTAGCTGGAGTCCAGTCGGTCAACAGCAGCATGCGTCCACCCATGTTGAAGCCCGAAGAAGCCGTCATAGCTTCGTCCAAATCAATTGACCCGTGAAGCTGCTCCTCTAGTCAATTGCTTCTCCACCAAAATTCCACAGCACCCACGCGTCCACAGACCAACACCCCTTGGTTAACAACACCACAAAGTGAAGACCGCCGAAACAGCTGACTCGTCCGCAAGCCTCCACCAACTCGTGTCTTCACCTACAGCCAGCTCGCCAATGACTGCTTTTCCAATTTTGCCGCCCCACCAACGAACAAGACTCTCTTCCTGCAAGCTGCCACTCCAATGAAAACCTAGTCCAAGTCTTCTCGTTCGGCAAAGCAACTCGGCCAGCCCACCTACTCCTTCGTTTGGCCCAACCTTCGGTAGCTCTTCACCCAATGAAGTCCACGAGCGCCTGTAAAGAATGCCCGTGAAATTCAACTTATTTCAGCCCAAATTTGACCCAAAGATTTAATAAGTCAGCCCCGCTTTTTGGAAGCCCTTTGGAAGCCCAGTTGAAGTCTTCAGCCCGGCAAGTTATTATTTGCTCGGTTCAGCCCATCTTGAAGCCCAAGAAGTTTCTGTAACTCAGCCCGCGAAGCTAGTCGGCCCGAGTTTGGCCGCCGTCGCGGTTTTCAATCTTCGCGTTTATCAAGTGAGTTCTACTCACTGATGCCTTCTTAGTTTACTAATGATGCCTAAGGGTTGATTAGATTTATTTAATTGCAATTAGGTGGATAGATTAGATTAAGATAATTAAATTAGAGACTTATTAATACATGTTAGTCAAATTGGATGTGCATTTAGCAAGTAGACTTGTCCTATTAATTATTGGATGCTTCTAGGGATTTTTCCCGTCCCTTATCGGGTGTCAATTTAATAATTCGTTCTAAAATGAATTTTTAGGAATTTATTATTAATTTTCGAAATTAATTTAATTAATTAATTATTTCCCGGAAATTCAACTTGGATGGCCAGCGGCCGGGATTTTATGCTGATAATTGCGGCGCAAACAGTTTATTTAATCGACCTTTATATCGTGCTAAATTGAATTTATTGTGTTTATTTATTTAATTTCCGAAATTAATTATTTAATTATTTATTACCTGAAACTTTAACTGGGATGGATAGTGACTGGAATATTATGCTGATGACTGTGGTGAAGTCCGTTTATTTAATCGGGCTTTATTTGAAGTTAAATTGAATTTTAAAATTAATTATTTAATTTTCGAAATTATTTATTTATTTATTTATTTTTCGGAAATTAAGGTTGAGATGGCCAACAACTGAAATTTCGTGCTGATTGTCGTGGCGCAGTTCATTTATTTAATTGAGCTTCAGTTTGTGTGGAATTGATTTAATTATGAAATTTTAGGATTTATTCCTATTGAGTTGATGGTTAATTATTTGATTGAGAAATCATCGAATATCGATTGTCGATATCGAAAGTGAGTTGGTAAATCACCTAGAGGATGCATGTGGCCCGGTGAATTGGAGTGTTACCTGGGAAGGACACGTGGCTTGGTGACAGAGTTTTGAGTATTGAAAGGGTCGGGTGGGACCGAAAAGCCACTAAGTGTTGAAATTGGTTGGGTGGGACCATAAAGCCATTAAATCCGAGAAAGGTCGGGTGGGACCTTAAAGCCATTAAATCTCGGAAAGGTCGGGTGGGACCTTAAAGCTATTGAATTTGAAAAGGTCGGGTGGGACCTTAAAGCCATTAAATCTCGGAAAGGTCGGGTGGGACCTTAAAGCCATTGAATTTGAAAAGGTCGGGTGGGACCTTAAAGCCATTAAATCTCGGAAAGGTCGGGTGGGACCTTAAAGCCAATGAATTTGAGAAAGGTCGGGTGGGACCATAAAGCCATTAAATCTCGGAAAGGTCGGGTGGAACCATAAAGCCATTAAATCTCGGAAAGGTCGGGTGGGACCTTAAAGCCATTGAATCTCGGAAAGGTCGGGTGGGACCATAAAGCCATTGAATCTCAGTGACAGAGTATGGCATCATAAAAAGGGCACGTGGGCTCGGTGACTTGATGCATCACTTTGGAGAAGGCACATGGGCCTAGAGACTTAAGTATGGCATCATAAAAGAGACACGTGAGCTCGGTGATTTGATGCATCACTTTGGTGAACTGGTGCCTAAGAGAATGCATGTGTGCTCGACATCTTGATATGCATTGTGGGAATTGCTTAGTCCGTTGGTTATGAAATCGACTAGGTCGATTGATCATTGCTTTGATCGATTGTCGTGATTTGATTGATTGATTGGGAATGACCGTGAGTGGTCTTGTTGGTGTGTGATCGACTAAGTCGATTTAATCGATGCTTCGATCAGTGATGTGATTACTTGAGTGCCTATTCGATATGTGCTAACATGCAGGTGGAATCGGAGACCAAGGTAAGTCCTCTGACTCATGTTGTGCATAGGCAGCCCTAAGGTGTATTAGTTTACTAATCGGGTCTTAGGGGGTAGAACTTGCCGAGACATAGTCTCATCCCGGTTGTGGGATTATATTTCAGGCCCTTAGACTTCCCGAAGGTTGGCCGGCATTTGAAGATGAGGATGAGCAAGAAGAAGGAGGTGAAGAGTTTGAAGAAAATGAACTTAGTGGTGAAAGATCTGAGTTCGACTGGGATGATGATCCCGAGTATAGTCCTATCCTCTTTGTAAACCCTGTATTTGTGAAGTTGTGAATTTCAATAAATAAATTTGTGACCTGCTTTTCTATCCCATTGTTTTATTGTCTGGGATTTTTAAATACTTCCGCATGTGCATGTATATAAATGAAAGGGTCGGCGATACACAGTCCTGGGATATCGCATTTTAAAATCGACCAAAGGTAAGGGATGTGTGCGTGCCTGAGGATCGGGGCGTGACATCCCCCTTTTGTGGTATCAGAGCAATGGTTAGATATTGGAGTGATAAAGTGCGATGACCTATGGGATAGTAGTAGGAAAGGCCTTTAAATTCATGACTGGCGCATGTCTTTGATAGCTGATTGGTAGAATTGTTTGTTGTGTGTGAATCGTTTGCTCTTAATCTTGTGGTTTCGGAAGGCAGAGTGTTGACTCTGGCCAGCTCGAGCGTAAGAGTACCATCGCAGGTTGGTACTAGTGTGGCAGCGTTGATTGATTCTCAGTTTGATAAGATCGATTTGATGCAAGTGTTCATTGGAATCTGGATGAGTCAGTGAGATCAGAACTGGTTATTGTTGTTGCTACCTTTATTGAGGTCCAACCTGGAAGGTTGATCAGGGAACAAATTTCGATATTTGAGTCAGAATTCAGCGCAGACAGACTTGGAATTTGGTTAGGGAAAAGACTGATGTTGAGGGAAAAGCATTTTATTCCACCCAATAGGAGGGGTGGCATAGTCAGGTCAGCATTCAGAGAAATAGAACATGTTGTTCTATGGAAGATGATATGAATCAGTCTCGTTGATTTTGGGGACAGGAAACTGTGGTAAGTGTCGCCAGCATGGACAGTGATTTATGGGTTATCCGCATAAGTAGATGGAATCTCGACAATAGTTACTGCTGTCACCGCCGATAGGACAATTCAGAAGAAGTGTGCCATAGAATGCACTGTGGAATTTTTGAGATGGGTCTCCGATACAAGAAATAGTGCTTGCTGGCACTTGACAGGAAATAGGAGACTCATTAGGTAAGTGCTGAAAGTATGAAAGGACTGCATGTGTTGATCCTGTGTTTGAGAATGGCTAAAACGTGCTATGATGGTAGTCAACCCGATTGTCAGGTGACACCCTATCAGTGTGAGTCCAAGGGAGCATTGATACTGATGTCGCAGATAAGATGTCATTGGGATGGCAGGAGGAACGTGAATGGCATTGACTATACTTTATTCAATAGAAGAATGTTTTGAGGTGATTTTATCATAATGGTGCCAAAGAGTGTTGGGAACACAATTGTGGAATTTCAGATGTTTGTTAAGGCCATAGGAAATTAACCACTAGCTAAAGTTGTACTTGATTGGCTATTGGTGTACGACTTATTCGTCAAGTGTGGAAAGAATTGCTCATGGAGCATCTTGTGGTAATGAATCATGGTCATGGAGTAATTCAACTTAGTCCAGGAGCACATGAAGGTGTCGAGTTTATTGGAGGTCGAAATGAATCTTCAATTTCTTTAATCTCGTCACCTGAGGCAATACATTTGTCAGACGGAGGTTGCTCAGGTTACTTGACGATTGTCAAAAATAAGACATATTGAAGAATTGAAAATTGAGGACTTCTCAGTAGTCCAAGAATTCCTGGAAGTGTTACTAAGAAGGATAGTCAGACCGTCGTCAAAGAAAGCGATAGAAATATGATCGAGCTAACATCTGTAACAGAACCGCTCTTTAAAGTTTCTTATCGGCTGTTGTTGTCTGAATCGATAGAATCAATGGTGCAGACATGAGGACTGATGAGTGAGGAATTCATGCATATGAGTGTATCACTCTAAGGAACATCAGTGTTGTGGAGAGAGAAAGAGAGATGGTCCATTGTAATTATGTATCCACTATAGTCGACTCAATTAGGTGATGATCAATGATAAGTGTTCATTACCGAATATCAACAAACTGGGGACTTGTTATAAAGAGCACTGATGTCTTCAAAGATTGACATGAGGACAGGTTATCGTCAGTTGAGAACCAGGAAGGAAGTTATACTGAAGACAGCATTTCACACTTAGTTTAGCCCTTGAGAGAATAATGTAAAGCCATTTGATCTGACGAACGCTACAGCCGCTATCATAGATTTGACAAACCGAGCGTTCAAAGAATATCTAGATCAATGGTGATTGTGTGGTGTAGTGACATTCTAGGGTATTCATTAAGTGCTAAGGATCACGAGAGCCCCTAAGAATGGTCATGTGAGTACAAGTGAATGAATCTTCATGGACCCAGCTAAGATCGGATCAGTTGTCAATGGACTGAGATCGACAACAATCTCAGAGATCAAAAGCTGCGAGGATTGGATAGATTACTACAGAAGGTTCATAAAAGAAATTTCAGCATCAATGTCATCGTAGACTTAACCTCTTAAGAAAGAAGAGAAATTTATCGGCATAAATAAATACAAAGATAGTTTCCAGAGCTTAAAGGACTGGGTACGTATTGATGCAACATGAGAAGATTGTTGCATAACCATCCCGCCGCTGAGATCTCAGGAGTTAATTTATCAATGCATGACTTGGGAATCGTAGCATCAAAATTTTGCTTCAAAGATTTGAAGTCATCAATGAGATGAAGAAAGATTTCAGATCCTCATCGAATATTAAAGTCTCAAGTGCTATTCTCTCAGAAGAAGCTGAGTATGAGATGGTGTCATGAATCAGAATATTGGCAGAATTACAATGGTGTTAGCTGGTATTACCTTGAGAGAACAGAAGAAGCCACTAATGCTTTGAGTCGAGAGTTTACAATAGTGTCCAGACTGACTAAAGTATAGACTCTACTTAAAAAGGGTTCGAAATTTGATTTTCAAATTAAGGTAGGCTACCCTTTTGAATTTTATAGCCACCCTCAAAATTGAATCAAATGCTCAAGTTTGAATTGGCGCCTAGTTGACAGACAGAGATGTTCAGAAGATCTTATGAGAGAATACTGGTAAGAAAGAATCTGACTTTAATATTTTTAAGGATGGAATGTCCAGGTTCCATGAGTAATTGAGTGCATTTGACGGTGTAGCACTCAAGAAAAAGATCTTGTTAGAAGTTCACTATAGCATTATAGTTTTGACCAGATGATGCAAGTAAGCCAGAATCGGTGTCAGCTTGATTGGTAGGCTGATATGAAGATAGATACCGCCATGCAATTTGCAAGTGCCAGAGTTGTCAGTAAGTGGAAGTTCAATAATGCAAATCAGGATTTCTATCATCACTTAAGAATTCCCAGTGGGAATGAAAATATATCACAACGGAACATTGTGATGAGCTTACCAAGGATTCAGGGAATTACTGATACCACTTGAGGATAGTGGTCGATCGATAGATGGAGTTGGTCCACTTTGGTACAGTACGAATAGATCTTGTTTTGAGTGTGTGACATCTAGATTTTTGGATTCAGACTTGATTGGAGAAATTGGGCATTTCATCGGCACGACTTTAGTGCTTTTCTCTGAGTTGGCCACTCACGAGATAACTAGACTAGCTAGGTGAGTTATTAAGGACTTTGAGGCAAATAGACTTGAGAATTCGACCAGAAATTGATTTCTCGACCGTATTCATCTTTAGAGATCATTACGGCACAGTTAAAAAGCGAATTAAGATCAGAGATAGGTCCGTTCGACTGAGATGAATGACCAATCGTGGGTGACCCCACTAAATTTGAAAACTCTCGTCGACGGGCACTAATTTGATTTTATTGTCGTTTTGGCGCCCTGTGTCCGTATTTGAATCCTTGAGATTTTCACGACAATCGAGAATCGACAATGTGTCGAGTGGGTTCATTGTGGCTCGAAGAAAATCGACCACGGGTCATTTGTCCTAAAAAGCTCTGAAAACTACCCAGTAGCCTAGGTTATACTAAAAGCGTGTCGGAATGAAATTAACCGCCAATCTAAGTTCGATTTCAAGAATTGAAAATTCCGTCATGTCACAGAGTGGATATACCAAAGTGTGTGTGCAATAGATAATTCATCGGTACATACCGAGGATGAATTATATTTCGAATTTAAATAAGAGATTATAAGTTTGGCAGAGTTTTCAGAGGGTTCTTTCTTAAGCAGGACATAGCAGAGGGTACAGAATTCAGTGGTAAAAAGAAAGTGAAGAAAGATCACGGACCGCAGTCGGCTCGAAATCAGTGTTTGCGGTTGTCGATCAATGTCGAGTAAAGACTCGGACGAACCGTCGAAATTTCAGTCATTGAGCTTCGAAGGTTCATTAGGGAGTCGAGAAAAGGAGATCAGATGTGAATGACAGAGTGTTATATATGAGAAGCTCAATTCAGTTGTTGGTTCAGAAAGAATAGATTTTGTATACCAAGATGGTCTCCTTGGTCAAAAGTAGTCGGACAACACCACGAGACCGAAGAATTCGCATGGAATAGTGAGACCCAATAAAACGATAATACCCCCACCTTTTGTATAAGGTTTGGTAAAGGTTTAAATTTCGAAGATGAAATTTTTATAAGAGG
Organism: Eucalyptus erythrocorys; assembly: GCA_014182555.1. Lineage (NCBI taxonomy): Eukaryota > Viridiplantae > Streptophyta > Magnoliopsida > Myrtales > Myrtaceae > Eucalyptus > Eucalyptus erythrocorys. Next base: position 51,741,647 of record CM024602.1, read on the forward strand.
AGAAAAGTTGTGACATCCGGATTTTTGGGTTTTGATTTCAATTAGATAAATTGGGCATTTCAAGCCGAGCCTTTACGTGTCAGGGATTTATAGAAAATCATTCGAGATTTTTCTACATCGAAATTAGACCTCAATTTGGGGAGATTGGAATTGAAATTGAGTTCGAACTTAATTAAATTCGGATCTTAAAGTGGGGGTGTGCAACATTGGTGTCAATTTGGAATTTTGGTGGATTCTTGAGTGAAAAAAAAATGCAAAGACCTTTACCAAAAAAAAAAAAAAAAATGCAAAGACGATCAATGAGTGATCAATTGGATTTGTGAGAATCAATTGAGGTGAAATCAAGAAGGATTTGGAACCAATTGAGGCCATCTCTCTCAATTTCGTAACCCCATATAGCCTAACAAAATTGTAACCCCCTATAGCCTAACAAAATTGGACCATTTGGAGAGTTGTGTGGTGTGTCCATGTGGCCAAATTGCAACCAAGTGATGAAACTTCTTGAGCAAGGCTTAGAAGATATTTGTTGTGGAAAAAGTGGACTTGGTGGAGCCCAACTCATCTCTATCAACTCCTCTTTCCCTCACCCTGACCGGACGTTTATCTCTCTTCCTCCCCATCTTCGTGCGACACTCCATTTTCGCACACCACAGCAACCCAGGAGACAGCGGAAGACAAAGACCAGCTCTTGCCCATCCACCGAAGTCCACGATTCCACAAAGCAGTCCAGCGTCTTCACCCACGTCTTCTCTCTCTCGGCCAGCATGTCAGTCAGCTTCAGCACATGTTGAAGACCCCACACGAAGCCAGCTCGTGGATCAACCAGCAAAGCCAGAAGTCCACGCGTCCCCAGCTGGAGTCCAGTCGGTCAACAGCAGCATGCGTCCACCCACGTTGAAGCCCGAAGAAGCCGTCACAGCTTCGTCCAAATCAATTGACCCGTGAAGCTGCTACTCTAGTCAATTGCTTCTCCACCAAAATTCCACAGCACCCACGCGTCCACAGACCAACACCCCTTGGTCAACAACACCACAAAGTGAAGACCGCCGAAACAGCTGACTCATCCGCAAGCCTCCACCAACTCGTGTCTTCACCTACAGCCAGCTCGCCAACGACTGCTTTTCCAATTTTGCCGCCCCACCAGCGAACAAGACTCTCTTCCTGCAAGCTGCCGCTCCAATGAAAACCTAGTCCAAGTCTTCTCCATTCAGCAGCAACTCGACCAGCCCACCTACTCCTTCGTTTGGCCCAACCTTCGGTAGCTCTTCAGCCCAATGAAGTCCACGAGCAGCCTGCAGTAACAGCCCGTGAAATTCAACTTATTTCAGCCCAAATTTGACCCAAAGATTTAATAACTCAGCCCAGCTTTTTGGAAGCCCAGTTGAAGTCTTCAGCCCAGCAAGTTATTATTTGCTTAGTTCAGCCCATCTTGAAGCCCAATAAGTTTATGTAACTCAGCCCGCGAAGCTAGTCGGCCCGAGTTCGGCCGCCGTCGCGGTTTTCGATCTTCGCGTTTATCAAGTGAGTTCTACTCACTGATGCCTTCTTAGTTTGCTAATGATGCCTAAGGGTTGATTAGATTTATTTAATTGCAATTGGGTGGATATATTAGATTAAAATAATTAAATTAGAGACTTATTAATACATGTTAGTCAAATTGGATGTGCATTTAGCAAGTAGACTTGTCCTATTAATTATTGGATACTTCTAGGGATTTTTCCGTCCCTTATCGGGTGTCAATTTAATAATTCGGTCTAAAATGAATTTTTAGGAATTTATTATTAATTTTCGAAATTAATTTAATTAATTAATTATTTCCCGGAAATTCAACTTGGATGGCCAGCGGCCGGGATTTTATGCTGATAATTGCGGTGCAAACCATTTATTTAATCAAGCTTTGTATCGTGCTAAATTGAATTTATTGTGTTTATATATTTAATTTCCGAAATTAATTATTTAATTATTTATTGCTTGAAAATTTAACTGGGATGGCCAGTGACTGGAATATTATGCGATGACCGTGGTGAAGTCCGTTTATTTAATCGGGCTTTATTTGAAGTTAAATTGAATTTTAAAATTAATTATTTAATTTTCGAAATTAATTAATTATTTATTTATTTTTTGGAAATTAAGGTTGAGATGGCCAACTACTGAAATTTCGTGCTAATTGTCGTGGCGCAGTTCATTTATTTAATTGAGCTTCAGTTTGTGTGGAATTGATTTAATTATGAAATTTTAGGATTTATTCCTATTGAGTTGATGGTTAATTATTTGATTGAGAAATCATCGAATATCGGTTGTCAGTATCGAAAGTGAGTTGGTAAATCACCTAGAGGATGCATGTGGCCCGGTGAATTGGAGTGTCACCTGGAAAGGACCCGTGGCTTGGTGACAGAGTTTTGAGTATTGAAAGGGTCGGGTGGGACCGGAAAGCCACTAAGTGTTGAAATTGGTCGGGTGGGACCATAAAGCTATTAAATCCGACAAAGGTCAGGTGGGACCTTAAAGCCATTAAATCTCGGAAAGGTCGGGTGGGACCTTAAAGCTATTGAATTTGAAAAGGTCGGGTGGGACCTTAAAGCCATTAAATCTCGGAAAGGTCGGGTGGGACCTTAAAGCCATTGAATTTGAAAAGGTCGGGTGGGACCTTAAAGCCATTAAATCTCGGAAAGGTCGGGTGGGACCTTAAAGCCATTGAATTTGAGAAAGGTCGAGTGGGACCATAAAGCCATTAAATCTCGGAAAGGTCGGGTGGGACCATAAAGCCATTAAATCTTGGGAAGGTCGGGTGGAACCTTAAAGCCATTGAATCTCGGAAAGGTCGGGTGGGACCATAAAGCCATTGAATCTCGGTGACAGAGTATGGCATCGTAAAAAGGGCACGTGGGCTCGGTGACTTGATGCATCACTTTGGAGAAGACACGTGGGCCTAGAGACTTAAGTATGGCATCATAAAAGAGACACGTGGGCTCGGTGATTTGATGCATCAATTTGGTGAACTGGTGCCTAAGAGAATGCATGTGTGCTCGACATCTTGATATGCATCGTGGGAATTGCTTAGTCCGTTGGTTATGAAATCGACTAGGTCGATTGATCATTGCTTTGATCAGATTGTCGTGATTTGATTGATTGATTGGGAATGATCGTGAGTGGTCTTGTTGGCGTGTGATCGACTAAGTCGATTTGATCGATGCTTCGATCAGTGATGTGATTACTTGAGTGCCTATTCGATATGTGCTAACATGCAGGTGGAATCTGAGGCCAAGGTAAGTCCTTTGACTCATGTTGTGCATAGGCAGCCTTAAGATGTATTAGTTTACTAATCGAGTCTTAGGGGGTAGAACTTGCTGAGACATAGTCTCATCCCGGTTGTGGGATTATATTTCAGGCCCTTAGATTTCCCGAAGGTTGGCCGGCATTTGAAGATGAGGATGAGCGAGAAGAAGGAGGTGAAGAGTTTGAAGAAAATGAACTTAGTGGTGAAAGATCTGAGGAGGACTGGGATGATGATCCCGAGTATAGTCCTATCCTCTTTGTAAACCCTGTATTTGTGAAGTTGTGAATTTCAATAAATAAATTTGTGACCTGCTTTTCTATCCCATTGTTTTATTGTCTGGGGATTTTTAAATACTTCCGCATGTGCATGTATATAAATGAAAGGGTCGGCGATACACAGTCCTGGGATATCGCATTTTAAAATCGACCAAAGGTAAGGGATGTGTGCTTGTGAGGATCGAGGCGTGACACCAGAGGTGAGCACAAGAGAACAAATAGTCATTTTTCAAGATGGGAAGAGAATAAAAGACGAACACATAATGATAAACGGAGAAGAACAAAGGAAGAGATAGTAAAGTCTTTTTTCATGGATCTTTTCCTACTTTGGAGGACCCCAGTTCAGATAAAAAGTAGAGAGGGGGACGAAAGATTTGAAACGCGACAGATTCTTTTTATGAGAGCAATCAGAACCATAAACATTATGACAGTGGCTGTGCTCTCTAGCTAATAAGCGCAACGTTTTTGGTCCATATTCTATGCACAAATGTAGGGGAAAATAGGCAAAAATTTGGCCATCTCATATGTAAATATACATATATTAGAATATTCAAATAAAAATAATCTTAGCACCCTTTGTGGGTACCAAAGAGACGTTCTCACGATTCTCCACACGCACCTAAAAGATGTCCGTGCTTTGCACGTAGTTAAGATTATATGCTGCCTCTATGCAAAGTTACAATAGATGTTCTACAAAATCAAGTTCCTTTCACAGCACCACATCTCTCTTTCCAAATTACGAGTATTTAGCCCTCAATAAGGGTTTATAGCCAGAAAACACTCAATTTTGCTCAAAGAAAAACTAGTGATGCGACCGAGAAAAGGAGAGTATTTGTATTCCGGCGATATTTGTATTCTGGCAATCTTCATAGCTCACTTCGATATGTTTGAACAGACTTCCGATTTTCAGAGGTATATGTTGGAATCTATCTCAGCCAAAGCTGCCGATCTGTTCTCGTAGATCGATAAATCTGCTTATTATGAGAACAAAACTATGGTCCAAGGACAGAGCACGCCAGTCCTAGAAATCGAGCTCTTACTTGACATCTTGTGAGTGGATTCTAGTCCATGAAAACAGCTATGAGACAACAACTGGAATTCAAATCAAACCAATATAGAGTCTAGGCCTTCTTTTCAGAATTGTAGAACCTCGTAAATCAACCATATACATAATTTGTAGCAGGAGCCACTTCTACAAAGCGGTCTTTCCAGACTTCTCACGAGTTCTCGCTGAGTGGTCTGTTCGATTTCTTCAAAGTAGCCCTTTCTACGATATTGACGTTCATATGTTCTACAAGTTGTTCATCTTCTACTGGCCCATCCAAGGTTTAACGAACCGTCATTCGACAGCTTGTTCGCTTTTTACGAAGGTCCTTTCACATTTAGACACATTTCCCATCCCATAAGTTGTATCCATTCTATAGAAGAGGCGCCCTTTCATGCTTTTAGACTTCTTGATTATGATACCATATGCATAAAAATTCATCATTTTACGTCGTGGATATAATTGAGGTACAATCACTTAAATATAAGTATAAAGTCACATCAATCTACTAATACATCGGTGGTAAGACTCATAACTCTGAGGAGTTCTATAATTGTTGACGACTTTGGTAGGCACAGGTCGACAACATCACTAAACTCTTATCGTGGAAGTCTCGGACATATTCTCAGCTAAAACATTTGAAACTGTCCAACTACGAAAACAGCATCTAACTGCAATAATTTGCTCTTGCGAATAAAAGACAGCGAACAGCCACGGCTGTCGTCTTCACCTGCTTAGAAAATGAGAGCACCAAATCTTCTAATTTCGCGCTTGGGTCGGCTGTAGTTATCCGTTGACCAACGACAATAATCCAAAGTAATTTTAAGTCATCAACGCCGTCGTTTTTCCTCGACCAGGACAACGTTCACATGCACCTCCTTGAAACATACCAAATCGCCCACAAATACTGAATTACGTAAAAGCTAAATGAATACTTAACTCCTGGAATTTGCCCCAGAATCGACCCGTAGTCTTTGTAGTGGGGTGAGATCGAACATGGGGTTGGGGATTTTTTATGGGTTGGGTGGAGAATTCGAGGGGTTGTGACGCGAATCGTGCAATCAAAGAAGTACAAGAAGCCTTTGGATTCTAGGCTGCTAGGTTTTGATGGTGTAAGAGTTTGACAATGGGGACATGTTTGCTAGAGTTGATTATAAAAGATCGTCGGGCTCATCTTACAAAGAAGATCATCTATTATTTCCTGGTGCGAGACATACGTCAGTGCAAGTGGATATGTGTGCATTGACAAATCTGCATCTAGGACTCTTCAATAGAGATTTACTTAGCGGCATAAAAAAATTAGTCCAAAGTTACATGCCAACCAAAATTCAATCTATACATCCACATCACCAACGCTAGCAGCGTGGTGAGCAAGATTTTCTGGAATTCAAATCAATTGTAGGTCTTTATCGCGGTTCTCTTGGGGCTTCTATCGGAACATCCACCGTGGCAGCGTAGATGGTGCTAGTAATGCAGTGCTGATGTATAGCTAGCCCAACGTGAATGAGTCCATATGATTTATACAAGCTTCGTAGTAATTTTACAATGTATTGTATAATGTTTCATCTAATCTTTCTGTTTCATCCCTGTTGATGCCTAAATTTTCGTTTTTAATTAATTTTATTTTTGGTTTTTATTTCATTTTATTTTATTTTGATTAAAAACCGAAAAAAAACCGAAAAACCAAAAAAAAAAAAAAAAAAAACCTAACAACCGGCCCACGAGGCCCGTACCCGCCCTAAGCCCGGCCCAACCGGGTCATCTTCTTCCTCGCGCGCTTGCAGCACACGCGCGTGGGGGGCGCGACGCTGGAGAGGGAGGAGCAGATGCCGGAATACGAAGCGCAGAAGAACAGTGGCTTCGATGGGATGAGACCAAGGGAGGAGCAGACCGTGGATGCGATGGCGGTCCAACTGGCGGCCAAACCCTCGCCGATCGGCCGCCCCCTCGCCTATAAATAGAGGGGGCCCCATCGGCATCGAGGGCATGGTGAAAAGCAAAAGGGGAAGAGAGAGAGGCGGCGACGGGCAAGGAAGGAAAGGGAAGGAGATGGATCAAAGTCGCGATCCTTGGCTTCCCCTCGGAGAGACTTCAAAGGGGGCCGAGGACTCGCGACTCAGATCCGAGCTTCATCGAGGAGAGAGAGAGAGAGAGAGAGAGAGAGAGAGAGAGAGAGAGAGAGAGAGGGGGAGGCCGAAGGAGGAAGGAAGGCGCCGTGTGGGTCTCGCCATTGCCGCCGCCCTTATCGTCGCCGCAAGGCAGGTATTATGCCGTCGTCGCCTTCATCGTCGCCTTCATCGTCGTCATCACCGTCATCGTCATCTTCTTCGTCCGGAGCACCCCCATTGCCGCCATTGTCGCTCTAATTTCGGAAACCCTAGGGTTCCCGATTTTCCGGTCGCGATCCCGAGTCGCGGGTTGGACCCGAATCGGGAATCGGGTAGGGATTCTGTAAATTACGAAGGCGGTGGCGAGTCAGGTCAGGGTTCGAAGCCAGGTCGAGTAGGGTTGCCGAGGAGCCAAGTCGCAGTCGGGTCGTGAAGCTGGTCGGATGCGTGACCCGGCGCCCGTGGGTTGCGCACAGGCTGCCCTCCACGTCTGCGTTTTGGGGGGCCGGCCCGGTCGAATCCAACCCGTGGATCTAACCCGGGTCGTTTTTATAATATTTTAATAATATTTTAAATAATTAATTAATTTTCAAATAAAATCAAAAATAATTAATTTTCAAAAAATATTTAAAAACCATTTCTAATTTCCTAAAAATCGAAAAATGTTTAAAAAATGTTTAAAATGTTTTATTTTTCTGAAAAAAAAATCAAAAATATAAAAATAATAATTTATTTTCAAAAATACTTAAAATATTAAAAAAAATATTTTATTTTCCAAAAAATAAAAAAAAAATCAAAAATATTTTATATTTTCCAAAAATGCAAAAATTGCCAAAAATCCAAAAAAATGCTAAAATTCATAAAAAGCCCAAAATTTTCATAAAATACCTAAAAGACTTGTATTTTTCCAAAACACCCAAAAATCCAAAAATCCCTTTTATGTCCAAAAAATGAGAAAAAAACCCAAAAATGTTTTTTCCCAAAATGCGTGGAAAATCCCCCAAACATCCAAAAACCTTAGAGTTTAAACAAGATTAGGTTCCAAAAGAGCATTAATGATTAACTAGTGTAATGAAATCCCCGATCCTAATTTCTCTCGTTGCACAAAAGCGAGTATTTCTCCCGATACTTCACTTGGATTTCTAATCAACTTTTGCCCCAAATTGATTAGTGACGACTCCATTTTAAAAATTGATTTACAAGCTAAAAAATTTTAAAGTCGTTAATTGGCGGACTTGGGAGAGTTCAGGCATTAACTTGTCAAAGTTGAGAAAATAGGCCAAGAATGAGAGAGAACTTGTTGTTTTGTACATCTTTATGTATGTTTCTTTACATTGAATGAATTCCTATTTGTAGTACATTACATGTCTAACTAAGGAAAACAAAAGAGAATATACATCAAATCGAATCCAATCGTAGATTGACATAATTAATGGATTATAATCTTCTGCAATCTTGGACTGATTGATCATATCTTACAACTCGATCTTCGCACATCTCCAACACTCCCCCTCAAGCTGGCGGTTGATATATGTCCAGAACGCCTAGCTTGCTCAGCAGATATGCGTGTTGCGTTTGACACAATGGTTTAGTAAAAACATCAGCAGGCTGTTCCATGGTTCTAATTCCATTTGTCTTGATCATTCCCTCTTGAATCTTGTCTCGAGTGTAGTGGCAGTCGACTTCAATGTGTTTCATTCTTTCATGAAAAATAGGATTCGCTGCAAGCTTGAGTGCTGCGTCATTGTCGCAATAGAGGTTTGTTGGCCCTTTTACTCGTATCCCAAGATCTGAAAGTAAACCTCGTATCCAAACTATTTCACAAACAGTTTTAGCCATAGCTCGATATTCAGCTTCAGCAGATGAAAGGGATACAATGGATTGCTTTTTCGTCTTCCATGAAAGCAATGACTCTCCCAACTTAATGCAAAAACCAAAGGATCGATCTCGACTCATAGGGCACGTGGCATAATACGTGTCACAATAAGCTGTCATTTCGAGATTGCAATCCCGTGAAAGGAGTATTCCAAGACCTGGACATTTCTTCAAGTATTTAACAACCTTCAAAGCTGCATTCATGTGAGATTCCTTCGGGTTACGCATGAATTGACTAAGTGTCTGTACGGCAAAACAAATGTCCGGTCTAGTCATGGTGAGGTATATAAGTTTCCCTACGAGTCTTTGATAACTGGATGGATCTCCAAGCAAAGGATCGTCAATCTTAGACGGTGATTCCGCATCGTAGTCAATGGTAGTCAACTTGATGTTCTGATCGATAGGAATAATCGCTGGTTTACATCCCGATAAGCCTGCTTCCAATATAATTTCTAACACAAATTTCCTTTGACTAAGGGAAATTCCTAGCTCGAACGAGCGATTTCGATGCCAAGGAAATACTTGGGAGGTCCCAAATCCTTGATACGAAAGCTAGTATGCAAATATTTCTTAAGTCTCTTGATGCCCAAATCATCATTTCCCATAATAAGTATGTCATCAACATATATCATCAGATAGATTGAAGACGTACCTTTTGTCCAAGAGAATAGGGCATAATCATGTTTAAATTGTTTGAAACCAATGGACGTAAGAGCTGAAGTAAATTTTGCATACCATTGACGAGAAGCTTGCTTGAGACCGTAAATGGATTTCCGGAGACGACACACTCCGCCTCCCCTGTCGCCGTAATCCCGGTGGAAGATCCATATATATTTCTTCGTCAAGATCTCCATGAAAAAAAGCATTGTTGACATCCATTTGATGGAGTTCCCAGTCGCGGAAGGCAGCAACCAAAAGAAAGGAATGAACAATGACATCCTTCGCAACTAGTGAAAATGTTTCGTGGTAGTCGAAACCTTCTCGTTGTGTAAAACCTTTAGCCACTAAACGAGCCTTATAGCGTTCCACAGAACCATCAGCCGTGTACTTGATCTTATAGACCCATTTGCAGCCAATTGATTTACGATTGGCAAGTAATGGTACCACATCCCATGTGTGATTATCCATCAATGCAAGTAATTCAGCTTCCATAGCCTTTTGCCATCGTGGATCACGAGCAGCCATATCATAAGATGATGGTTCTATTTCTTTGGAGATGCGACTAATGCAGCACATGTGTTCCTCAGATAGATTGTCAAACGAGACATAAGAGAAAATAGGGTATGGAGTACCTGATGTGTTGAGAGATGCACAAATATAATCTTTTGTCCAAGCTGGGGGACGAGTGATTCGTTCTGATCTTCGTGCAGGAATATGATCAGGTGTAGGTGATGATACCTCAGAAGGGGAAGATAGTTGTTCTGAAGTAGATGTCTCTTCATTTGGCACTGGTAATTCTGGTGCTGAATACTCTAGTGTAGATGAAGGTGCTGCAGTAGTTTCGGTCATAGGAGAAGAAGTCGGAACATATATATAATGAGTATTAAGTGATAAATCTTCATCAGATAGAAAATTTTTGTTACGGTGACTTCGTTTGAATCTTCGATGGGGGATACTTCATCCTGAAATGGGAAGATATCTTCATGGAAAACCACATCTCTGCTGACAAAGAAGTTACCTGTCGATGGCTCAAAGACACGGTATCCTTTCTGGAAAGCTGGATAGCCCATAAAAATGCACCTTTTGGCTCGGGGGCCCATTTTATCACGCGGACCTAGGGCAGTAGTATAGCATAGGCAGCCAAAAACTCTCAAATGGCTCACTCAGGCCTTTTTTCCAAATAAAATTTCAAAAGGTGTGCATCCATTCAGAACCCTAGTTTGCATTCTATTGATTAGGTATGCTGTTGTGACCACACAATCTCCCCAGAAAGTCTCAGGAATGAAAGCTTGAAATTTAAGTGCACGTGCAACTTCTAAAAGATGGCGGTGTTTCCGCTCAACAACCCCATTTTGTTGAGGTGTACAAGTGCACGTACTCTCATGTATAATTCCATATGAGGAAAAAAGAGATTGACAATCATGACTAGAGAATTCTTTCCCATTATCTGTTCGAATACGTTGAACAGATTTTTTAAATTGATTCTTGGTCAAGGTGAAGAAATCTTTTAAGCGAGAAAGAGTTTGACTCTTTGACTGCATAAGATAAACCCATGTAGCACGAGAATGATCGTCTACAATGGTGAGAAAGAAACAAGACCCATCACGATGCGGAATATGATAGGGCCCCCAAATATCTTCATGAATTAAGGAGAAATTTTCTGTAGTTTGGGATTTGCTCATGGAAAATGGAGCACGAGATTGCTTTGCAAGGGGACAGACATCACATTGAGGATGTGGAAAGAAAGCACTGTGACCAAAACGTTGATGAGAAAGAATAACTTTATCATTGGTAGCAGCATTACACAATGACTGTTTATTCACTGAAATACATGATAGATCAAAGTTTTTGGGAAAATCTGTCCAAAAATATAATCCATGGGAAAGACTACCCAAGCCCATCAGTTTGCCAGTCAAAATGGCCTGAAAAAGACAGGTGTCAGAATTAAAGAGGACTCAACATGAATTATCCTCGCAGACCTTTGAAACTGAGATAAGATTGAACTCAAATTGAGGGATATAAAGGACATTTTTAAGGGTAATGGAAGAACTAAGATGTACTGTCCCTATCTTTGTGACATTTGTGGTGTTTCCATTTGGTAACTTCACAGTGATAGGGAAAATGTGTTTATGAGTATGGGAAAAGAAACTTTCATCACAAATAATGTGGTCACTAGCACCTAAATCAATTATCCATGCATCATGAGAAATAGAGCCGAGGCAAAAAGAAGTACCCGAGAAGCTCCGAGCTTTTATCGACATTTCCAGCTATTTTAGAGCCCTCATGATTTGCTGGTACCGATTTTGAGTAATTGTCCGATTGATATAATGCCCAGTGACTTGATTAGTGGAAGATTCCTTTTTCCCTTTCTCCCTGTGTTTTCCGTGTAATTTCCAACGCTTATCTACGTGTGGTGGGGCCGTTTGCAATAACGCAATATAATTTACCCTTACCTTTAATATTTTCCTTCGGGTTTGGTGTGAAATTACGAGAGCCGTAGGATCCTTTAAGGGGGCCATAGGAGCCGTTGGATTCAGCCAAGGCATTGGCTGAATAGTGGCCGTCGGATCTGAAGAGGGAGCGATCCAAGCCATCCAGCTGAAGATGATTTGAGCCGTCCATCCGCAGACGATCTGGGCCATCCATCCAAAACCAATTAGGGTTCCCTTCCTCTCCCCTTTTCCTTTCTGTCACGGCTGCTCGAGATGGTGGTTCTCCAGGCATCCCGAAGACCTGTTCTGCTACGAGGGAGGTGTGTGAGGTGCCGCCGATCGACGGAAAACTAGATCCGGCGACGGCGAATGCCGGTGAAGAGGTCTCGATCGCTGAGAAGCCCAATCCGAAAGCCACGAAGGCCGACACGTCGCTGGTTCGAGCGTGTCCAGCCGCGGCTGCTCTTTGGCTTTCTTCTTGAACCGCCAACTGGTAGATCCGCCCAAGCGGTGGTGGCGGTTCCATCGCAAGAATTTGCGACCTGAAATGTAAGAAATTTTCGTTTAAGATTAGCAAAAAATGAGTCGATTTTTCCCTCTCTCGTATGGCCCTATATTGCCGAAGGGTTTCCTCCGGTCCCTCCATCTTCTCCTCAGCAACCTCAAGTTCGTTCCAAAGGGCTGAAAGCCGGTTGAAACAGGTTGTGACAGGTTGATTTCCTTGTCGCAGGTCGGATATGGCTTGGGTGAGCGAGAAAAGCTTGGCCCGATCAAGCTTGCCGTACATCTCACGGATGTTATCCCATATTATCTTCGAGTCTTCGGTTGGTGGGAGTCCGGCGGCCACCTCAGGAGCCAAACAATTGCCGATCCATGTGCGCACGAGTTGATTACATCTACGCCAGTGACGCTGCGATCGGTTGTCCGTCGGAAAAGGGACCGTTCCATCGATGAACCCATCCTTCGCCTTGGTGACTAAAGCCCGCCGGAGATCTCGTGCCCAGGTACTGTAATTTTCTGTTCCTGTAAGCTGCAAAGAGATGAGCCAGAGCTCGGGGCCGTCGCCCGGCGACGTGTAGAACGGGTCGCCGGGTTCCGGTCGACCGCCATTGGCTGGAAACAGAAACGGTATATAACCAGATCCTGGATTTGGGTAGGGATTTCCTCCCTGACCTATCGAGGATGATTCGGGTTCCGAGCCTGTGCCTGGTCCTGTGCCTGAATTTGTAAAGCCTTCTCCAGATGTGCCATATGGACCCCATGATTGAAACGGCGGAATTCCCCACAGACCCTGAAAGGGAAACCATGGAGTCGGTGGCCATCGAACTGGGCCGGAAACATTTCCAGGAGCAAGAGCTTGAGCTGTCGAACGCACTTCTTTAGATGGATCGACTGAGCCTGGATTTCTGCTCTGAGGTGAGCTTGGGTTTTCTTCTGTTGGTATCTCTCCTACAGAATTCTTGGCCATGAATTCCTCTTGTTCTTTTGCAGAAATTGGTTTGCAAAAAAAAGAAAACAGAGGTAATTCAAAAGATTTGCGGAAGCTAGGTCGAAGGGTGTCGCTCTGATACCATGTCAGAGTTGAGAAAATAGGCCAAGAATGAGAGAGAACTCATTGTTTTGTATATCACTATGCATGTTTCTTTACATTGAATGAATTCCTATTTGTAGTACATTATATGTCTAACAAAGGAAAATAAAAGAGAATATACATCAAATCAAATCCAATCGTAGATTGACATAATTAATGGATTATAATCTTTTGCAATCTTGGACTGATTGATCATATCTTACAGCTCGATCTTCGCATATCTCCAACATAACTAAATTCAGCCGAGCCATTAGCCTCCTTAGACGCTTGTACCCGATCTGGCGGGCGCCCGAAAAAAAAAAAAAAAAAAAAAAAAAAAAAGAGGTCGCGACAATCCCCCTTTGTGACGATCCTGTGTTTCTTTTCCTTTTTCCATCTCATTTCCTAATCTAACTGTTCGTATCTTCTACCGAGAAGGTTGATTCCCTATATAGACAGAGTACTCAATATGCGCATATGGACGGTTTTGCATCAAGCAAAGGTACAAAATGGAACTTGCCAAGTTAGCCAATTAGTGTACCTTCTATTGCTGACCATCCTAAAATTGTCATGACACAGTATTGCAAAAATCTAACTAGGCTACGAAAGCTTACATCGCATGCATGCTTGCAACACTTGCTCATGTAAGGTTTGATTACATCTTTAAAACTTGGGAAAACATACTGACATGGCAAAGTCCTCGTGAAGCGTGATATAACTTTGTAAAAGTTGTGTCAAATCATAAGATATTTGGAGAATTATTGATCTTTGACCATCAGCTCATTTAGTTAATGGTATTGTGTTCAGGTATTTATATTCAATGCCTATTCGAGGAAATTTAACTCAAACGGCACATGACACTAGGACAAATTGAGATCGGGTTTATGTGTGACCCATCGGATTCATATTGATCTAGAAGACATTAATTCCTCTCGACTTCTTTCATTGAAGAAGTCAAGTTGACTTGTGGGACACTGTTAACGTCATTAGTCATTGACTATTTGGCTGACTTGCCGTCCCCCGTGGATGCACACAAATTCACATTGGGATTGGGAAAGGGGCTATTCATTAACCAGGGGTTCAAATCCCCACCTTCTCAGGGGGGACGGGGTGAGGACGAGTAAGTTTCGGGAGTAGATTTTGACTGCCACGTCTTGCAAGAGGCAGGGTAAAAGTCTGAGAGTGAGTGTTAGAGTAGAAATAGAGTAAGACTGACCAAAAAAAAAAAATTAATCAGAGGAGACCCACGACAACTCAACAAAAATAAAAAACAAACACAGGCAAAGAAGCCGCCCTTTGAAATTTCTCTTCATCCTTTGGTAGGTTAGAGCACAATCACATTGTCTCTGAAAAAGACACATCGGATATTTTATGAACTTTTATATATCTATTTCGATATACAGGCGTACCAAATTTCCAATTGCATCCTTTCTTGCTCTAAATTGTCAAAAAAAAGTTATTTACAAGTAAGTACGTATTTTGTTCTTTTTCTTTCTTGCACACTCCTCATCGAGCCCTCAAATCATTTAAGCTTATTCGATTGATGGAATTTAATTGATCTACAATTGACTAATTGCCCTTTTCACGAACGTGGCGTGAATAATTGGACATAGAAGAGCTAATCTTTGGGTTTTGTTTTTCCTTTTTTTTTTCTTCGCTTCTAACGAAAATGAATAGAGAGAATAACATGAACTTGTACATTGGGGATGATGCTCCTTTAGACCGGTTTTTGGTAAGAAAATATTACTTTCTTCCACGGTCAAAGCATTTGTTGATAATTGGCGAGATACATTAGCATTCCCTCCTGTGTACTTGCTTGGTTAGGAATATAATCTTACTCGCCGGATACCCAAGCACTCCTTTTTTTTGCTAGTTTGTAGTTCTTCTAATACACAAGATCTTATAATCACCACCAAAGAATCCCAAACATTGATATATTATTATACATTTCAGAACTACTCTTACTCGCCCGAATGAACAGTTTGGTTGAAGGAGACACATACGGAGATAAAGCCATTTCGGGACGTAAGAGCATAGTTTGCAAATGGATCGAGCTCCAGGATGACTTTTTTCGGCATTTCAAACCCCAAGCTAGCTTCCTACACACTAGAATCCCATTTTACAATCTATACAGCCCAATTTGCAAGGCAGTTCACGTGCTTTTTCTATCTTCACTAAAAAGTTATTGCTTTCATTATGTACTAACATCTCAATTTTGAGCTAGGAATTCCAAAAAAAGTCATAAACCCATTGCAATTATGTTAATTTAGTTCAAAATCTTTTACAATTGTACCAATTTAGTCCATCCAACCAATTTTGGTCGCCTAGCGCTAACGAGGACATTAGCCAGCACTAGTTGTTCGGATAACACTGATGTAGCAATTTAAAATTTTTTTTCCTTTTCCTTTTCCTTTTCCTTTTATTTTGTTCTCTTCTTCCTTCTTTTGCTTCTTTGCCCACGTAGCTAGCAAGACTCGTCAGCCTTGCCTAGATCTAGGTGTGACATCCCAATTTTCCTAACGAGGACACTAGCCAGCACCGGCTGTTCGGATAACATTGATGTAGCAATTTTAAATTTTTTTTCCTTTTCCTTTTCCTTTTCTTTTGTTCTCTTCTTCCTTCTTTTGCTTCTTTGCCCACAGTGGCCAGCAAGACTCATCGGCCTTGCCTAGATCTAGGTGTGACATCCCAATTTTCCTAATTATATTTTTCAGTCAATTAAGCCGGGCAATTCATCGGTGTATGCGCCTCGTCTCTTTAAGTTGGCCACTCATGAGGGAACTAGTCTATTGGGCGAAGTAGTCAAGGGATTTTAACGCGTCAGACTTAGGGACTAATCACCCTTAGGTAGGATACAAGAAAATTTCCCTAAAAACTACTCGGTGGATTAGGCGCGCTAAAATCGCACCGGATTGAACTTAACCGTGAAAATTGAGATTGAATTCAGAAATTGGAAGTCTTGTTGTGTCACAAATCTTGTTAGGATCATTGGATATATTTATGGACTTTAATTGGACTCAATTGGAAGAGAATTGAATGGAAATTGAAGACTTTGATGTACAAGGAATTAGACCCCGGCGGAAATTGAATTGGACCTATTGAAATTGTTGTGTAGGAAATGAGATAGTGGAGTATGACATCACTTGGTGATGTCATGGTATGGGGCAAGATTGGCTAGGGTGGTGACACTTGGAAGGTGGAGATTCAATACCAAAAAGGTGGGATGTCACTTCCCCATCTCCATCATCTTCTTCTTCTCCAAGTTTGAAACTGTGCAAGGGAAGGGAGATTTCGTGAAGCTCGACCGAAAGGGAGAACCAGCCACTCGACGCCGCTCCTTCGCTGTTCGTCGCCACCGTTCAGCACTGCTGTTGCTGTCCCGCTCAATCGCGCGTCACCCAGCGCTCGCGCGCACCAGCGTGCCGCTCGACGCCACCTCAGCCGCGCCTCCACTTCATCGGCCAAGCCATCCCAGTTGCTGCTCATCTTCGCCAAAGTCGCCACCAGTCGCCACCCGTGCCGTCGCCCCTCTCCTCCGCTTCTACCACCTCTCACCATCGCCATTTTTGTTCTTCTCAACCCCAAAATCATGGCTGGAAATTTGGATATTCCAGCCTAGTTTTGGCCCTTTTTGGCCGTCTTCTCGGTCCCGAAAGCTCGGCCAGCCTTGAGGAAAGTCAACCCCCTGTTGCATCCCCATGTCACGTTGAACCGCTCGACTCGTCATTTGAGTGAGTTTAGCTCACTAAATCTTGATTAAAGGGTTAATTATGCTTTGTGAGGTTTAGTTTATGTTAAGTGTGATTAGGTGGTTATTTTAATTTATTTAAGTGTAGATTATATTAAGGTGCTTAATTAACTTAATGCGTGTTTAATTTAAGGCTAAGTGAATGTTTATATTAAGATAAGCCTTGATGTGACATAAATGAATTTATTTTTGATTTATTAAATATTTCGAAACTATTAAATAATATAATAAAACATGATTATTCGAAATTATTAAAATATTATTATTTAATTAATTTCGAAATAAAATTAATTATTTATTAAATTCCGAAAATTTTGTCGGGACCTTATTTTCTCAGAATTTCGCGCTGATCGTTGCTGTGTATTCAGATTTCGAATATGGTGTTTGGTTATTACAAAGTGAATGTTGATTGTGAAAAATAGGAATTTCTTTCATAAAATCCCAAGTGTCGAAATTTGACGGAAAAATGACCGTGATTCGCCACCTAATAAAGGTCACGCCCAATCGGGCCGTGATTTACCACTTGATAGAGGTCGTGCCCATCAGGCCGTGATCTACCACCTTTTAAAGGTTGTGCCGAGTAGGGCCGTGATGCCACTAAATCTAATTTACCAAGTGGGGCCGTAATTACCACTAAATTTTAGACTTGCCTGTAGGGTTATGATTGAGAGTAGAGAATGAATAGTCATAATGACTGTATGATGATCTCAATGACATGTAATTGACTGAGTTGATTGATCGCTAAGACGATTCGAGTAATTGAATTATTTGGATGTTGTGATTGTGCTACAATTGTTTGGTTCTTATAACTGCACGTGATTGAATTATATAAACTCTGCTAACCTGCAGGTAAGGACTAAAACGAGGTAAGTCTTCTTGATGTTGTGGCTAGGCCACTCTGAAGCGTATTTTCTTTCCAATAAAGGTTTAGGAGGGGTGAACTTGCTGAGACAATGTCTCATCCCGTTGTGGGAAAATATTGTAGGGCCGTAGATGACAAGACCCCTGAAGAAAAATGGCATCTCGGTACAAATCCTCGAGCAGGTCCAGAGTTTTCCTGACCCTGGAAGTCCTTGGGTCTACGAGCTGATCAAGTCCACCATCTGGATTCAAGAGACCGTGGATGTCAGAGTACCACATAGTTTTAGGTTATGGCTCCATTTTGGGGCCAATGGCATTAAGATTGGTCCACTTGATAGTTTTGATATTCCACTGGCCGTGATGGATGCCATTTTTGGTGAAGGTGTAGCTGACCTTCCTGATGGCAGCGTGGTCAACGCATCGCCTCCGACCTCAGTGCAGTCAGATGTGGAAGATGTGGGATCGACGAACAAGTCCAAGTAGTAGTCATAGGACTATTCCTCTTTTTTTGGGTGGACCGATCCCTGTTGTGCAAACTGACCCTTTTTGATGCACATAATCTCTGACCCATTTTGAATGTACGTAAACTCTGGAATGATTATATGAAAGTATGTTAGTTTGTTTTTGAATTGATTTTTCCTGCTATCCTATCCCGTAAGTTTTGTCAGGGGTTTCTTAGTACGTTCCGCATGCGCATAATAAATTAATGCGGTCGGTGACACTACTTGGGAATGTCGCATTTACATGACCATGGTGGGTTGTCCACGTGTCTCGGGGCTCAGGGCGTGACAACCCCGTTTAAGTGGTATCAAAGCATGGTTCATATATGGAGTGATAAGGTACGTGGGAGTCATGGGATAGTTGGTAGGAAAGGTTTTTATTATACCGATGCAAGTGATTGTTAGTTGTTTGTCAACTTGTTTGTGAGATCACTCAGATTCTAATGTGGTATTGGAATTTGCAAATAGGCATCTATATTGAGCCTGTAGCATGAGTGACTGAGTGCCTAGAGCTGCTAGGAAGAGAGCAACAGGCCCCGTGTTTCGGGGTGGGTCGCCGATGAGGGCTGGTGCCCGTGGTGCCTTGGGAAGAGCACAGGCCGAGGCCAGTGCGAGTGGTGCAACATTGCCCCCAGACGATGCAGTAGCCCCTGAGGATCCGAGGTTTGTTGGAATCATGCAGATGCTTGAGATGATGGGTGACAGACTAGACCAGCAGGTCGTCGCTTCAACCGCCGCTATCGCCCCTGCCGCCGCTACCGCCAATGCTGTTGCCACCGTACCTGTTGTCGCCGTACCAGTCATCGAACCTAATATGGAACCTATTGTAATTCCACCTGAGAATGTGGCCGTTGGGAGGCCTAGACATAAGTTGGTATATAGCATTTTCTGAGGTTGAATCCGCCAACGTTCACGGGAGCAGGAGATCCCAAAGCAGCAGCACTATGGATTCAGGAGTTAGAGAATGTCTTTGAGTTACTGTTGTGCACTGAAGCGGAGAAAGTCATCCTAGCAGCCTATCAGTTGAGGGGGATTGCAGCTACATGGTGGAAGACTAACAAATGGATAGTGTTCCCTAAAGATGTAGTTCTAGAGTGGGATGTTTTTCTTGAGATCGTTAATGAGAAGTACTTTTTTGATTGTGCTATAGAGGTGAAGATGGCGGAGTTTCAGCGCCTTCATCAAGGTACAATGACAATCGATCAATATGAAGCGAAGTTCGTTGAACTGTCGCAGTATGCCCCTAAGCTAGTTCAGCAACCGTCAGACCGAGCTCGAAGGTTTAAAGATGGGTTCCGACCGGATGTGAGGAGCTTGTTGGTACCATTAGATCTGAAGGAGTACAATGACCTCTATAAGCGAGCCCAGCTAATTGAGAAAGACCAGAATGAGAGAGCTGTCGCATCTGGGTCGCGGTTTAATTCGAACAGAGATGATAATCGGTTTGGGACGAGGCCGATGTCTGGAGGAAGGTACCCTATTTCACCCAACAGGAAGGGTGGAGTAAGGAAGTCGTCATCGAGCTACAATGGAGCATGTCGTTCGTGTGGAAGGCGACATGGCTCAACCCGTTGCCCCCTAGGACAGGTACCTGCTATGAGTGTGGCCAGCAGGCCACATTGCTAGGTATTGTCCTAGGAGACAGATGAGATAGCCTCAGTTGCCGCCGCCACCACCGTTGGGTCAGAACAGAGGAATTGCGCCGCAAATCATGCCACAGGGTGGATTGAACTGACCTCCAACTCATGGAAGGACTTATGTGATCACCAGAGGACAAGCGGAGAATGCGCCTAATGTGGTCACAAGTATGGTCTTACTGAACGACCAACCTGCTTATGCTTTATTTGATCCTGAAGCTTCGCATTCACTTATAGCTGAGAGATATGTTAAGTTGGTAGAGTTAATTTCTGAGTTGTTGGAGTCCGTGATTAGCATATCTACGCCGTTGAAAGATAAGGTGTTAGCTACAGTAAATTGTCTTGGTTGCAAGTTAGTGATTGGTGAGCGAGAGGGAGGACACACTTGATAGTCCTAGCCATGTATGATTTTGATGTGATAATTGGCATGGACTGGCTCACCAAGCAACGAGCTAAAATAGACTATCATCGCAAGGCGATTCAATTTAACCGGTTAGAGGGTGAGAGTTTTGAATTTATTGAGAGTCGAGGAGGACCCTCGGTTTCCTAAATCTCATCGCTCGAGGCAACTCGCTTGCTAGGCAAGGGTTGCCAAGGTTACCTGGCGACTGTCGTGGACACGATAGTGGAGGAGTTGAAGATAGAAGACATTCCAGTGGTGCAAGAGTTCCCATATGTGTTCCCAAAAGAATTACCAAATTTGCCGCCAAAAAGAGAGAGAGACTTTGTAATTGAGTTAGCTCCCGGGACCGAGCCAATCTCCAAAGCTCCTTACTGGATGGCTTTGTCAGAACTTAAGGAACTAAAGGTGCAAATGCAAGAGTTGTTGGATAAAGGATTTATACGTCCTAGTGCATCGCGTTGGGGAGCACCGGTGTTGTTTGTGAAGAAGAAGGATGGTTCATTACGCTTGTGCATCAACTACCGACAGCTCAACCAGGTGACAATTAAGAATAAGTATCCGTTGCCAAGGATTGATGATTTGTTTGACCAGCTTCAAGGAGCGTCGATATTTTCTATGATCGAATTGAGGATAGGGTATCACCGAGATAAGGATCGGAAGGAAGATATACCAAAATCGGCGTTTCGCACTCGATATGGCCATTATGAGTTTACCGTTATGCCGTTTGGGTTAACGAACGCCCCAACTGCTTTCATGGATCTGATGAACCATGTGTTCAGAGAGTACTTAGATCAATTCGTAATTGTTTTCATCGACGACATCCTGGTGTATTCGAGGAGTACTGAGAATCATGAAAGGCACTTAAGGATAGCACTTCAGACTTTGAGAGATCACGAGCTGTACGCCAAGTTCAGTAAGTGCGAGTTTTGGCTAACTCGTGTGGCTTTTCTAGGTCATGTTATCTTTGGAGAAGAATCTCAGTTGACCCAACCAAAATTGAAGTAGTGATCAACTAGCTGAGACCGACTACAATGACAGAGATCAGAAGTTTTCTGGGTTTAGCAGGGTATTACAGACAGTTTGTATGAGGGTTTTCAGTATTAGCATCGCCAATGACGAGACTGCTGAAGAAAGAAGAAAAGTTTGTGTGGTCAGATAAATGCGAGAGAAGTTTCCAAGAGTTTAAGCAAAAGCTAACTACAGCACCTGTGCTTACTATTCCATCTAGTCCAGGAGGATTTGAGATCTACAGTGATGCGTCGTTTAAAGGATTGGGTTACGTATTGATGCAGCACGATAGGGTTGTTGCATATGTGTCCCGTCCATTGAGACCTCACGAGTTGAATTATCCGATGCATGACTTAGAATTTACAACGATCATCTTTACCCTAAAGATTTGAAGGCACTACCTATGCGGAGAAGGATTCCAAATCTTCACTGACCATCAGAGTCTTAAGTACTTATTCTTTCGAATGAGTTAAATATGAGACAGCGTCGATGGATGGAGCTCCTAAAGGACTATGACTGTGAGATTTTGTATCGTCCCGGAAAGGCGAATAAGGTCGTCGATGCACTGAGTAGGAAGTCTTCATTTGCACAGATGGTACTCAAGGAATGAAGTCTACTCAAGGGAGCACAAGATTCAGGTTTCAAATTTGAGGTAGGCCACCTTTCGAATCTTATGGCCACCCTCAGAATTGAGCCGGAAGTGCAAGTCAGAATCAGGACGCTTCAGTAGACAGATCTAGATATTCAGAAAATCCTACAAGAGGATACAGAGAAAAGGAAAGCTGACTTTCAAATTTCTGAAGATGGAACATTGAGATTTCAAGGACGATTGATTGTACCTGACGATGTGGAGCTTAGAGAGAAGATTTTATCATAAGCGTATCGTAGCAGTTACAACATTCATCCTGACAGTTCAAGATCTATCAGAATCTGCGTCAACATTATTGGTGGTGTGGCATGAAGGCGGACATCACCAAGCATGTTGTTAAGTGTTTGACGTGTCAGCAGGTGAAAGCTCAGCATTGCAAACCAGGAGAACTTCTGCAACCCCTTGAGATCCCAGAACGGAAATGGGAGCATATCACGATGGACTTTGTGATGGGACTACCGAGGAGCCAAAGAGGAAATGATTCAATATGGGTAGTGGTCGACAGATTGATGAAGGGATCTCAGCTTGGATAGGCACACAGATTTGTACGTGCGCCGTATAGTTCGTATGCATGGGGTGCCGGTCACAATTACTTCAGATAGAGACCAGAGGTTCACCGCCGCTTTTTTGAAGAGCTTGCAATCAGCTTTAGGAACGAAGCTGCAATATAGTACGGCTTACCACCCACAGACAATTGGCCATTCCCAGAGGACAATTCAAATCCTCGAGGATATGTTGCAAGCTTGTATCTTGGACTTCAAGGGAAGTTGGGAGGAACAGCTTCATCTGGTCGAGTTTGCCTACAACAACAGTTACCGGAAGAGCATTTGGATGGCTCCTTTTGAAGCGTTGTATGGCAGAGTGTGCAAAACACCAATATGTTGGGATGAGGTCGGGGAAAGAAAGATCACCGGTCCAGAGTTGGTTCAGCAGTCAGTGGAGGCAGTTGCAATTATCAGAAACAGATTAAAGACCGATTAGAGCCGCCAGAAAAGTTATGTTGATAAGCACCGGAGGCCATTGGAATTCCAAATTGGTGAGCAAGTCTTTTTGAAGGTGTCACCGATGAGGGGTACTTCCCGCTTTGGCAAAAACGGGAAACCGAGTCCGAGGTACGTAGGTCCCTTTGAGATTTTGGAAAGAATAGAGACTCTAGCATATAGTATTGCACTTTGCCGCCGAAGTTGTCATAGGTGCATGACGTCTTTCACGTGTCGATGTTGAGGAAATATGAACCTGACCCGACTCACGTTCTAAATTTCAAGGAATTAGACGTGGACGACAGGGTGTCGTACGTTAAAAGCCCGATTCAGATTGTGGATTGCAAGGAAAAAGTTCTACGCACCAGGACCATCCTAATAGTTAAAGTGGTATGGTAACACCACGGCACTAAATGAGCAACCTGGGACACCGAAGAATCGATGAGACAATTGTACCCCTACCTTTTTGCTTAAAGAATTGTAATGGTTTAAATTTCGAGGACAAAATTTTTATAAGAGGGGAAGAGTAGTGACATCCTGATTTTCCTAATTATATTTTTCAGTCAATTAAGCCGGGTAATTCATCTGTGCATGTAGTTCGTCTCTCTGAGTTGGCCACTCATGAGAGAACTAGTCTATTGGGCGAAACAATTAAAGGATTTCAACGCATCTGACTTGGGAACTAATCACCCTCAGGTCGGATGCAAGAAAATTTCCTTAAAAGCTACCCGGTGGATTAGGCACGCTAAAATCGCACCAAATTAAACTTAACCGTGAAAATTGAGATTAAATTCAGAAATTGGAAGTCCTATTGTGTCACAAATCTTGCTAGGATCATTGGATAAATTTATGAACTTTGATTGGACTCAATTGGAAGAGAATTGAATGGAAATTGAAGACTTCGATGTATAAGGAATTGGACCCCGGCAGAAATTGAATTGGACCCATTGAAATTGTTGTGGAGGAAATGAGATAGTAAAGTATGACATCACCAAGTGATGTCATGGTGTGGGGCAAGATTGGCTAGGATGGTGACACTTGGAAGATGGAGATTCAATCCCAAAAAGGTGGGATGTCACTTCCCCATCTCCATCATCTTCTTCTTCTCTAAGTTTGAAACCGTGCAAGGGAGGGGGGATTTCATGGAGCTCGACCGGAGGGGAGAACCAACTGCTCGACGCCGCTCCTTCGCCGTTCGTTGCCGCCATTCAGCACTGCCGTCGCCATCCCGCTTGATCGCACGTCGCCCAGCGCTCACGCACACCCGCGCGCCGCTCGACGCCGCCTCAACCGTGCCTCCATCCTGTCGGCCAAGCCACCCCAGTCACTGCTCGTCTTCGCCGAAGCTGCCACCAGTCGCCACTCGTACCGTCGCCCCTCTCCTCCACCTCTATCACCTCTCATCGTCACCATTTTCGCCCTTCTCAGCCCCAAAACCGTGGCTGGAAGTTTGGGTATTCCAGCCCGGTTTTGGCCCGTTTTGGCCGTCTTCTCGGTCCCGAAAGCCCGACCTGCCTTGAGTAAAGTCGACCCTCGTTGTGTCCCCGTCACGTGGAACCGCTCGGCTCGTCATTTGAGTGAGTTTAGCTCACTAAATCTTGATTAGAGGGTTAATTATACTTAGGGGGTTTGGTTTATGTTAAGTGTTATTAGGTGGTTAGTTTAATTTATTTAAGTGTAAATTATATTAAGGTGCTTAATTAACTTAAAGTGTGTTTAATTTAAGGCTAAGTGAATGTTTATATTAAGATAAGCCTTGATGTGACATAAAGAAATTTATTTTTTATTTATTAAATATTTCGTAATTATTAAATAATATAATAAAATATCATTATTCGAAATTATTAAATATTATTATTTAATTAATTTCGGAATAAAATTTATTATTTATTAAATTTCAAAAATTTGTCGAGACCTTATTTTCTCGTAATTTCGCGCGATCGCCGCTGTGTATTCGAATCTAGTGTTTGGTTATTGCAAATTGAATGTTGATTGTGAAAAATAAGAATTTCTTTCATAAAATCCCAAGTGTCGGAATTTTATGGAAAAATGACCGCGATTCACCACGATAAAGGTCGTGCCCAATCGGGCCGTGATCTACCACCTTTTAAAGGTTGTGCCGAGTGAAGCCGTAATGCCACTAAATCTAATTTGCTGAGTAGGGCCGTGATTACCACTAAATTTTAGACTTGCCTGTAGGGTCATGATTGAGAGTAGAAAATGAATAGTCGGAATGACCGTATGATGATCTCAATGACATGTAATCGACTGAGTCGATTGATCACTGAGACGATCCGAATAATTGAATTGTTTGGATGTTGTGATTATGCTACAATTGTTTGGTTCTTACAACTACACGTGATTGAATTATATAAACTGTACTAACCTACAGGTAAGGACTAAGACAAGGTAAGTCTTCTTGATGTTGTGGCTAGGCCACTCTAGGGCGTATTTTCTTTCTAATAGGGGTTTAGGAGGGGTTAACTTACTAAGACAATGTCTCACCCCGTTGTAGGAAAATATTACAAGGTCGTAAATGGCAAGACCCCCGGAGAAAAATGGCATCCCGGTACAAATCCTCGAGCAGGTGCAGAGTTTCCCTGACCTTGGAAGTCATTGGGTTTACGAGCTAATCAGGTCCACCATCTGGATTCAGGAGACCGTGGATGTCAAAGTACCACATAGTTTTAGGGCATGGTTTCGTTTTGGGGCCGATGGCGTTAAGATTGGTCCACTTGATAGTTTTGATATTCCACTAGCTGTAATGGATGCCATTTTGGGTGAAGGTGTAGCTGACCTTCCTGATGGCAGAGTGGTCAACGCATCGCCTCCGGCCTCAATGCAGTCAGATGTGGAAGATGTGGGATCGACGAACGAGTCCAACTAATAGTCATAGGACTGTTCCTCTTTTTTTTTGGTGGACCGATCCCTATTGTGCAGACTGACCCTTTTTTATGCACATAGTCTCTAACCCATTTTGAATGTATGTAAACTCTGGAATGATTATATGAAAGTATGTTGGTTTGTTTTTGAATTGATTTTTCCTGCTATCCTATCCCGTAAGTTTTGTCAGGGGTTTCTTAGTACGTTCAGCATGCGCATAATAAATTAATGAGATCGGCAACACTACCTGGGAATGTCGCATTTACATGATCATGGTGGGTTGTCCACGTGTCTTGGGGCTTAGGGCGTGACTCTAGGCGAGGCCTAGCGACTATGAGTGAGGCAACTTTGCCCAGATTAGGGTGAGGCCAGCCTTGCCAAAGCCTTGTCGGCTACCGGTGAAGGCAACCTTACGCGTGGCTAGTGAGGCCATGGCCGCCTATGCCAAGGCCTAGGCAAAGGCCGCCATGGCTTTGGTAGTCACTAGCAAGGCCACCTTCACTCAAGACAAAGCTATGGTGAGGCCCAGATTTCGACGAAGCCACCTTGCCCACCACCCCCAGGTCTTGCCTAGGTTTGGGCGAGGCTGGGCAAGAGCCTTGACCCTCACTAGCGGCACGCCAGCCACTGTGGGCAAAGAAACAAAGGAAGAGGAGAAAAAATAATAATTATTAAAAAAATTGCCATGTTAGTGTTGACAAGATGGCCAGTGCCGATGTGCTGGTTGATGTCCATGTTCGCGCCGCCTAGCTAAAGTTGGGCAAATAGATTGAATTGCAATAAGTTTAGGATTTTTTTTTTTTTTTTTTTTTTTGGTAATTTTCTCTAAAATCGCCACCAAATAAAAACAATAAGCATCTTAAGTGTGGTGGTTAAATCGCAAAGAAAAGTCTCAATTCAATATCCTTGCACAAGCATCAGCGTGTCAACGAAATCAATCCGCCTCTCACTCATCACTATCTCAGAGATTTGAACTCATTAGTGTCGCGATGCTTAAATAGCCATTATGCCTTCATAATACCCTCAAATACCCAGCAAACAAAAAATAAAGAGAACAAAGAAAGGCAAATAGTCAAACAAGTCTATTAGCTTTCTTAAGTTAACAATTCTATAATTAGCATCAAGTATCTCATGTTATTAAAATATGTGTACTAATTTATAACTTTTCGTGATATTAATTCAATTAAACGGGAGATAAAAAAGGATAATTGTTTTATAAATACATTAGTTTAAGATTTTTTTATATTTGTCATAAGTGTATCAGTTTTAAGTTTTTGGTTATAAAAAGATTATATTAATTTAGGATTTTTTAAAATATTAACTCGAACATCAAAGATTTTTTTTCCTTAAATTGAACAGATGTGAGTATTTATCGATGACAGCTTTAATCATGAGAATTACAGAAACCCACTAATTGTAAATTGAGATGGTTCTCAATCTCACACGTGGGATCCAGCCCAGACAACGTCACTAATTATTAAATGATTCCACTAATTAAAAGTCCCTTCATGACAATTACGAGGTAGTGTAATTTTTTTCTTTTTTTCGCTCCTCTCCTTTATACTCATGTGTTTGCGGTACTTACGGAATCAAATTTCAAATCCAGCCCCACCCCCGGCCCCACGCCCAATTTCTTTATTAGCAGGGCCACATGCCTGTTGGTTTATTGGGTAGTTTTAGCAAGCTCACCTCTTGGCTCCTTTTTGTTGCTTCGATATGTATGGACCGTCTTATCTTACAATACTTTACAAGTAACGTGTTCATTAAGAATGATCATCTTAACCTTTTTCTTTCCCCTCAAATTCATCATGCAAGTTCAGAAATTTAGTTGATTTGCCGCTTTTGTTCATCTCAAGCACCTTAATGTGGCCTTCGCCAGGATTGATTTTTCCCATATCTGGTTATCCCCCCGGGCGCAATGGGCCTTTGTCATGAAATAAACCAACACAAAAAGAAGGAGAAGAAGCAGAAAAGGCAGAGTAGGTGTCGGTGAAATTTCCAAGAGTTAAATTGTCAAAACGTAGTTTAGCTCTCTCTCTCTCTCTCTCTCTCTCTCTCTCTCTCTCTCTCTCTCTCTCTCTCTCTCTCTCTCTAATAGGAACACGAGACTCGGGCGCGAATGATAACCGTTTCGACCATAAATTGATTTTTAGAAGAGAAATAGATTTTTCTATTTATATTTCTAGATGAGTTTCTAAGTAAAATAACCGTTTAATAACAATATAAAATTTCTACTTCAAAAATAGAAATTTGTTTTGATAACGACAAAAATTTCTTTCTTTCGGACGACGCGAACCGATGATCAACGGTGGCCGACGACCGGTGGCCAATGGTCGGCGGTTGACGGCGACAACGGCGAACGGTGGTCGCGTCAACAAATGAAGGACATAATAAGATGAATTTTTATTTTTCATTTCTATTTCAGAAATAAAGAATTTTTACTTCTGATTTCTATTCCAAATCTAATTTTGGAACATAAATTTCTTTCGAAATAGAAAAGTGAAATAAGTTTATCAAACGAATTTTTATTTATCAAACGAATTTCTATTCCAAAACAAGTCTGAAATAGAAAAATTGTTTCGAATAAAAACAGGTGGTTGTTATGCACCCTCAGCTAACGCAAAAGTAGTTCTTCACAAAGGAGTAGATAAGGGAGCACGCATTATCGTAACGTGCCCCACAAGACTTTGTGCGACTTGATATGTAGCACCACCCCAGCGATCGAGCCCACTGCAGCAGCAATACTGATGATGAGGCTCCACTGAGGATCTGGAGGCATATCCATTTGGTGCTCCATCTGGGGATCCTCATTCGAACGATGCACATCTCGACCGGGAAATAAACCATCAAAGGCCAGAACCCCAAAGCACCGACCAGTCCAATCACATCGTCGAAGAACGGAAGCAGCATCGAGATCAAAGTGGTTACAATCACGAAAATTGTTCGGCAAATCAGCCGGAAGACAAATAGCGTGTACTTTCCGAAACCCCGCGGGAAATTGCTTTCCGGGGTGACTGATCGGCTGCCTCCAAACTTTCTGTCGACGTATTTCTCCATGGAGGCGAAGAGAGGTTGGGCGAACATTTGGTAAGCCAGGGCGAGGTGGATCACAATGGCGAGATTCGCTATCTCAACGAGCCAATAAGCATTGAAGAACCTGAAGCCCGTGAGCAGGTTCTCCAGTGCTGAGTCCCCAAATGCAGCATAGCCCATGCAGCCGCAGAGCATGTACGATAAAGTTATGACCGCCGCACTGATCAACACGGCCTTCTTCATCGTCTTGGCCTCTTGGGGTGGGGATCCAATGTAATCCTGTTTTCAACGCACATCATGATGATCAATTAATTACCACAGCCAATGATTAGAGCAATTAGGAATATTTTTCAAAAGTATATATGGGATCCCATGATTTTACCTGAATTTTGAAGAAGTTGGTGAAGTATGAGTAGGCAAAAGCAATGGCACCCAAAGCCTCGAAGCACCTCTATGTCTTCTGGGTCTCGGTGATAGTTTCAATGCTCAACCCAGTAAGACTTCCTTCAAATTTGTCATTTTCTGAGAGATATTTGAGAAATACATGATATGAGGGGTAGTGTCAGGCTTGTCTCTACTCAATCTTTCTAGTTTACTTCAATCATCACATAACATGTTCATATACAAAAGAATTGATAGCATGAAAACTCGCTAGCTACCTTTGACTCTTTTAATACCGAGGGCAATTCCAATGGTCAACTAAGTGAACGACGTGATAATGTTCACAATGGTGAGCCCCCACAATATGTCAACATTTGGGACTTGGGATAGAACAATCTCGAAGGCCCCGAATATTATCATGCGCTGATTGCTACTCATGTTGCAAGCACTTTTGTCACTTTTTGTGTGGGAGCAAACTAATACGTTAAATGCTTTGTTCGCTCAAACATTCAGCAAAACCAAAATTTACATGAAATTCATGTGCCCAAATTAACAACTTTAGCAGTAAATTTTCTTTTCAATCTATTTGGTATATGTAATTCACTCCTCACATTATGTTCATGGAAGCTGCAATAGTGTACACTATGGGAACCCCTAAATAGTGTAGGTACTGAGCCAGTCCACATAATTTTGCTTCTTTCCGACCTGCCAATATTAAAAAAACAGAAGACAAATGAGAGAATTCAATCAACCAAATCAAATGAAAGGGAGCATCTTAATGCAAAAAGATATGGAGGGTAGAACAATATTTTTTATCTTTTCTTTTTGTGTGTATCATTACCAAGAATGTCCCAGACAGCATGTTTGTAAGTGATGTTTCGTTCTCCACGGATGGGGTTGCCGGAGCGGTAACAATCAACCAAGAGGGCAGAGGTGTAAAGAGTGATGAAGGAGAACATGAACAGCACTGCCGGCCCCGCAATCCACCCGAGCTACGCCGTGGCCCATGCCAGCGACAGCACTCCCGACCCGATCACAGCTGTGATTGTGTGAGCACTGGTCGTCCACGTGGTCCCTGGTTTGAACCCAAAACAAAAAACGCATCTCTAGAAACAGTAAAAGTTGCAGCACAAGTTTACCTGTCTCCTCAAGAACACAGGAAATCAACTCATGCTTCTTCTGAGCTAGTGAGCAGTCAAATTATGTTTTTGGGGGGCCTTTCTAGAGGAATCGAACCCAAGTTTACCCATGACCACTAGGCTGACTGTCAGACTGGTTTTGGTCGATTACACGTCACAACAATAATGTTTATTCATTCTTATTCTTTTCTCTTCTTGGGTCGGGACACCACCAAGTGCATGCAAGTAATTGAGTCCCGTCTGTTGGAAATTTCCTATAATATGAGCTTACATTAATTAATTAATTTCCTATTTTAAATAATCGGATTAATGGATATTCCAATATTTATTGAACCCTATAGTGATCTGATTAAATTGGGTATCGGCATCTATTGATAACAGGCCTAGTTAAGCAACAAAGTGTAGGCAATTGTGTTTAACTGAAACCCGTAATAGGAAGGGCCCAGTTGACACATTGTTGAATAGGATTTACTAGGTCCCCTCTCTAGCCTATAAAAAGGATAGGTTACACTTATCAGTTGCTTTAATCCCATTGAAAGCTGCCATACTGAAATAGGTCATAGAGAGGAAGATCTGGCATTCCAATAGATCCCTGATTATCAGAGTGATCTACTTTTCATCAAGTGAAATAATGGCTCAAACAGGTACGCTTTAATTCCGCTGTGTTTATTGATATTGGTATTTTACAGTCATATATAGATCCATTTGTACTTAATTGATTAGTTATTTATGTGAATATTATTCTACATGTGATATCAGAGCTAATCATATATGATTGTATAACCCAAATTTTTATTTTTTATGGACAAATTCGAAACTTACTATTTTGAGTCGAATATTGTCATTATTCTTTCATGTGGATTTTTTGCTCGATTGATCCCAAAACTATAGGGCTTTTGTTCTACATGTCGAGATCTTTCCAACCATAAATAATTTGCATAATTTCGTTGAGAATTGAGAGAGAATTTCAAATTCGAAATTCTAGGGTTTATGCGTAATAAAGTTCAAATTACTTATTGATTGATGTTTGATGCAAATCTTTGTATGGGTATTGTTATATATTAGTTTTAGTATCTTTTTGTTGCATCAAGGTAAGTTTTTAGGGTTAAAATTCAAGAAACCGAATTTTCGGCCATGGGAGCTTTAGGTCCGAAACTTTGAAGCTTGGATGTGGTAGATTTAGTTGGTTTTTCTTCGTTTAATTAATTATAGTTAATTATATTGATGTTCTAAGCAAAACTCATGAGAAATTTCATCAAAAATCATGTTAATATGTGGTTTTGGAGCTTCAGGGTGAAACCGGGTCGTGCGACCCGATTTTCTGCAATTTCGTGACCCAGCTAGAGGTTGAAGAAGACCTCCAGCTGGGCCGGGCTTGTAACATGGGCATAAGCCCATTGTTCTCTTTTTTTTTTTTTTTTTTAATTTTGTCGCTAGGCGTAAGCCCATTGTTTCAGGTTCTCGGCTACGCCCGGAACTTTGTTCTTTTTAAGGATGGTATGGGCTCACACCCAGAAACATTCTTTCTTGGTTCATGGGCATGAGCCCACAACCAAATTAAGAAAATATAAAATATACAAACCTTTTAATGGGCTGGGCGCACGTTAGGCCTCGCAAGTAGGGCTGCTCGCGGGTCAGGCCCTACGGTCCGGTTCAGAGCTGCTCGCGGGTCAAGGCCCGCGAGTGAGTCCATATTATTTAAATAATATAATAATAAAATTAAAAAAAATTAAAAAAAATTTTGTGGCAAAAATTGTTTTTTGAAAAGTGCAATATGATCATCGGAAACACGTGTTATGAAGTGTTTCATATTGTTAGATGAATTCCAGGCATAAATTTTTTTGGAGTTCCTTATTGATAAAAATTAGTATATACAATCACCTGTCCAAACGGGGTTATTGTGTATATTAATTTGAAAATTGCATGAAGATAAATTCCAAAATTAAAAGACGGGGATGTATGACTCGAAAGATTTATCTGTCCAAAGGCGATAAATTTTTTAAAGTTATGTGTAATTTCCCTCTACATTGATATATTAGAGATGAATGATGGAGATGTGTGACTCAAAAGGTTTATCTGACTCAAAAGGCTAAAGCAGGCGCGTGCAATGGGAAAGCGCGCGTGCAGGATTTCTCGATTCTGCCTTCCGCATTTTGGAAAATTGCGATTCTGCCCTTGCCCGCACAAAATTCCGATTTTGCCCCCCTGGGGCGTGGAAACTTACAATTTTGCCCTTTTTGGATGTAAAATTCCTGTTTTACCCTTATATGTAATTTCATGAATATTTTCTCATAAAATTAAATGTCTAGTGATCCGTATATATTTAATTAATTAAAGATTAGCCACAGCATCTTTGATTATATTAAATTATATACATTAAGAGTCTTTGGATCACATATAGTAAAAGACAATAATTGTGATTAGTCACATTAATATTATGAATTTTATCCTACAGGAATTTTCAATATATTAATGTGATTGATTAGGATGAAATATTATTTTATCTTTCTTAATTTACCCACAGGGATTAAGGAAGGGAATATAATTTGATAGTTTCATCATGAAGTAATTATGAATCAATTTAAATTAGAAACTTAGCCCACGTGCGCTTTTGATGTTATGCGATTCATATTTTATGACATGTTTTACATTGGTAAAATATGATTTAAGTTTATTTGCCTCAAATATATTGATACATAAGTTTTATTTGATTATGATGCGTCTTACCACCTACGATTACTTCACAATTGTTCCCGAGCCTAATGGAAATAACTTTAAAGAATGGAGGGAATTAGCCATTCTTCAATTGGGGTGCATGGATCTTGATTATGCTCTAAGGTCGACGAACCACCTGAACCTACTGAGAATAGTACTCATGCTGAACATACTCGTTATGTTCAATGGGAGCGGTCCAACCGTCTCAATGTGATGTACATAAAAACAAAACTATCTGCTAGCATTCGTGGTTCAGTCATTCAGCATAACAATGCCAGGGAATTGATGGAGGCTATCGATGCACAATTTGAGTCTTCAGAGAAGGCGCATGCCATGACCCTAATTATGAAGTTCTCCTCATTGAAGTTTACCAGTGTAAAGGTGTGCGTGAGCACATCATGAAAATGAGGGACATTACAGCTCAGCTAAAGAATCTTGAGGTTGGGATATCATAATCCTTTCTTGTATACTATATCCTAAATACTCTCTCACAAGAGTATGCCCCTTTCAAGATCTCTTACAACACACATAACACTAAATGGTCAATTAATGAACTCATGACCATGTGTGTTCAAGAGGAAGAGAGGCTACTAATGGAGAAAGGAGAAAGTGTTCATTTGGCAACACAGGACAGGTATAAAAGGCAAGGCAAGCAGAAGGGAAAAGGTAAGATGCCTCTACCTCCCCAAGCTGGCATTAAGAAGGAATCCAAGTGCTTCTTCTGTAAAATAAAGGGCCACATGAAGAAGGATTGCGCCAAATTTAAGGCCTGGCTCAAAAGGAAAGGTAACCAACTCGCATGTGTTTGTTATGAAACTAATATGGTTGATGTGACTCACAACACTTAGTGGATTGATTCTGGTTCTTCAATCCACATTTCAAATTCCTTACAAGGTTTTCCGAACCAGCGGAAACCAACGGGAAGTGAACAAGGCATCTATTCGGGAAATAAGATGCGCTCGCGTGTGGAAGTTATTGGGACATGCAGATTATTTCTCAGTAGTGGTTTTGTTTTAATTTTAGAAAGGACTTTTTATATTCCTAGTTTTCCTAGGAATTTAATTTCAGTTTCAAGACTTGTACCTTTGGGATACTCCTTTTTTCAAATTTAACATTCAATTTATCGTATAAATCTGAAATTGTTGGGAGTGGTATTTTGTCTAATGGTCTCTTTCGAATTAATTTACAAGACAATGCTATTAATAATGCGATGCATGTTCATGATAATGCTGGTATAAAACGAAGTGTTGTGAATGAGGATTCCTCTATGTTGTGGCACCGGAGATTGGGACATATCTCTAAATGATGGAGTACTTAATACTCTAAATTTTACTAATTATGACACTTGCGTGGACTGTATAAAGGGAAAACAGACCAACAAGTCAAAGAAAGGTGCTAAGAGGAGTACAGAAATATTAGAAATCATACATACAGATATTTGTAGTCCTGATATGGACTCAAATGGTCAAAGATACTTCATTTCTTTCATAGACGATTATTCACGATTCATGTATCTCTACTTGCTTCGTAATAAGCACGAAGCACTAGATGCCTTTAAGGTATTTAAAACTGAAGTAGAGAAACAATGCGACAAACAAATTAAAATCGTGAGATCAAACAAAGGTATAGAATACTATGATAGATACATTGATGATGGACAAACAGCTGGTCCATTTGCGAAGTTTCTTGAAGAGCATGGGATTATTGCCCAATACACTATGCTTGGTTCACCGGACCAAAATGGTGTCGCAGAAAGAAGAAACCGAACATTATTAGACATGGTGCGAAGTATGCTCAGCAACTCCAAACTTCCTAAGTTTTTGTGGACTGAGGCTCTTAAAAAACGGCTGTGTACATATTAAACCGAGTTCCAACCAAGGCTGTTCCAAAGATGCCTTTTGAGTTATTCAAAGGTTGGAAACCGAGTTTGTGGATGCCCATCTGAAGTAAGAGTTTACAATCCACAAGAAAAGAAGTTAGATCCAAGGACTATAAGTAGATATTTCGTTGGATATGCCGAAAAGTCCAAAGGATACAGATTTTATTGTCCATCTCACATCACTAGGTTTGTGGAATCAAGAAATGCTAAATTTCTTGAGAATGACCTGATTAGTGGGAGCGATCAATTCAAGGACTTTTATCCCAAAGAAGATCATTCAGATACTCAACCTTCCACCTCAGGTACTGAATTGGTTATTGCTTACAACCCCCTTTCAGTTCAGCCGGTCGTTGAGCAACCAATCATTAAAAAATACACAAACTGCTGATATTGATCTAGTAGACCCAACTATTTAGCAATTACCAAATACTATTGTTTCCAGTTGAACAACAAAGTCCTCAGGAGAATGTTGATGCAACATTAAGAAGGTCTACTAGAATAAAGAAATCAGCAATTCCTAATGACTATATTGTGTATCTACAGGAATTTGATTATAATGTTGAAGCTGAAAGTGATCCCGAGACGTTTTCACAAGCCATGAGCTGTAATAAATCCAATTTATGGTACAATGCCATGAAGGAAGAGATGAATTCTATGGCATCAAACGAAGTCTGGGATTTAGTAGAATTACCTAATGGAGCGAAGGCCATTGGTTGTAAATGGGTCTTCAAAACTAAGAAGGATTTATTAGGCAATATAGAGAGATACAAAGCCATACTCGTTGCCAAGGGATTTACTCAAAAGGAGGGAATCGATTACACGGAGATGTTTTCTCCTATATCCAAGAAAGATTCTCTTCGTACTATTTCTGCATTGGTTGCTCATTTTGATATGGAGTTACATCAAATGGATGTGAAAACAACGTTCCTCAATTGAAAATTGGAAGAAGTGGTTTATATGAAACAACCAAAAGGATTCTTCTCTAGTGCTGGTGAGCATTTGGTATGCAAGCTTAAAAAGTCTCTATATGGCTTGAAATAAGCATCCTGCCAATGGTACTTAAGATTCCACGAGGTCATCTCTTCATTTGGTTTTATAGAAAATGTCATGGATCAATGTATATACCAGAAGGTTAGTGGGAGCAAAATTTGTTTCCTTGTACTATATGTAGATGACATTTTACTTGCAACCAATGATAAGGGGTTGTTATATGAAGTGAAACAATTTCTCTCTAAGAGTTTTGATATGAAGGAAATGGATGAAGCCTCTTATGTCATTGGGATTAAGATCCATAGAGATAGATCTCGAGGTATATTAGGACTATTTCAAGAAACTTATATCAATAAGGTCTTAGAGAGGTTTCGGATGAAAGATTGTTCACCAAGTATAGCACCGATTGTGAAGGATGATAGGTTTAATTTAAACCAATGCCCAAAGAACGATTTTGAAAGGGAACAAATGAAGAACATCACATATGCTTCTGCTGTCGGAAGCTTGATGTATGCTCAGGTTTGTACTCGACCTGACATAGCATTTGCTGTGGGAATGTTGGGAAGATACCAAAGTAATCGAGGTATGGACCACTGGAGAGCTGCAAAGAAGGTGATGAGGTACCTTCAAGGAACTAAGGGACATATGCTTATGTATAGACGAACGAACAGCTTGGAGGTAGTTGGTTACTCGGACTCAGACTTTGCTGGCTATGTTGATTCCCGTAAATCAACATCTGGATATATTTTTATGTTTGCTGACGGAGCTGTATCTTGGAGAAGTGCAAAACAAACCTTGGTTGCCACTTCCACTATGGAGGTAGAGTTCGTTTCCTGTTTTGAGGCCACCTCACATGGTGTGTGGTTGAAAAGTTTCATATCGGGGCTTAGAGTTATGGATTCCATTGCTAAGCCATTAAGAATATTTTGCGACAATTCAGTTGTAGTTTTTATGGCTAAGAACCACAAAAGTGGTAGTCAAAGCAAGCATATCGACATCAAGTATTTAGCCATCAGAGAACGTGTTAAAGAGAAGAAAGTGGTCATAGAACACGTGAGGACTAGATTGATGATAGCTGATTCTTTAACTAAAGGCATGCCACCAATGAGTTATAAGAATCATGTATTTAGAATGGGCATTGGTCCAATCATGTAAATTTTTCCTCATATGGAAGAATTTATGAGACTTTTATTTATTTATAATGTTTTTCTCAATACAATTGTATACATTCAGTTATTCTGAAAAAAAAAAAAAAAAAAATTATGTTTGACTTGGAGTAAACATGAGGTTTATTCATTAAGTTATTTGATCACATATGGGCTAATGAAATACATTGTGATACATGAAAGATAATACTCGCTCTAAGAGGACTTATCGCCGTGATTCATGTGTTTTATTTCAGTATGAAGTTTATGTGGGTTAGGGTTAATAATTCATTTGATGGATTATTGGGATCAAGTGGGAGAATATTATAATATTATAATATGTAATATATTTTTATTATTCTAAATATAATCCCACTTATTGGTATTCCCAATAAATTCCGATGTTATTGCCAAATTTATCACCCACGTGTATTTCGTGATATTTGCCTGTTAATATGTTACCATAACGGTTTTGATGGAAGATATCGGTAACGTAATAAACGGAATATAAACGTCAGGTTATCTAGTTCAAATCCTATCACTACAGAAAAACACACCATCAGGTTTGAGGGGTATTGGCTAGTAGAACAGGACGTACAATTCTTCATATTGTAGATCAATCGAGCTGTGTAGATCCATCAAAGGTTTTGAGGTTTTTCGCTTTTGCAGATTTCATCAATGCTGGAGGTATGTTGATCTTTACGTTTCCACAAATTGATCCCGAATTCTGTATGAATTTATCTGGATTGATAAATCGTCAGTTTATATTTATTCCAACACTTACCTCAATAACGTGCATCAGTTTAAGTATCACTGGTTATTAAAGAGATGCTCACCAAAAGCATTAATAGTTTCTAGAAGAACTAGTCAGGAGCCTTGTCCAACACAGGCCAACACAGGCTAAGCAACGAAAGACTAGATACAATTCAAACTTAGCTACCTTCAAACTATGATCGTAATAGATATCGAGGTAGACTAACCCGAAAAAAGGATTAGGTGAAAGCTTTATTGAATTACAATGGCACGTAGACATCAATCACCATTATTGAAGCTATATACTTTTACCATACGATTTATTCACTTTTGGGGCTCTTGTGGATACTCGGCTACCTGATAGAATACCAAGTCCTAATCCATATGGATGACGGGGCGCCAGACATGTTCTTATGTGCTCGAGTGAAGAAATCTTAATGATCAGTGAGGAATTCAATTGGATTCTTTTTAGATGAAGAGCGCGCAAATAATGGAATGTTTGCCTCGCCTTTGAATAAATTAATATGACCCATTCACGCATGGCTGCGCTGGTTGACGTGTACTCTCTGATTTGACTACCAAGTCAGGGGTTCGACTCCTTGAGTCGTTCATGACTCTCTGAGTAGTTCTGTGATTTAAGCGGGGGCCCCGGTGGTGAGTTGCCGAGCCAGTTGGTGCTATACTCCAATAAGGTGAGTTAGGCTGGATGCTCAACATAAAAAAAATAAAAATAAATAATATGCCTTCTTAACCCTAGTAAAAAATAAATGACAAATCGAATAGAAAAACGTCCAAATCAATAATAAAGAGAACTTAAGAAATGGTGAAAAATCCTCACCTTTCCGAACTTGTAGTGTTTACAGCAGTAGAAGTGGGATGTTATTTATTTCCTTTTACTAATAATTTTTTCTCGCCCAAAATAAAAAAGTACTGTGCAAAAACTTAATGGCTAAGAATGGGTCACGTTAGTCAAAAGGTTAGAAAACGTCCGTTGTGCGGGCAAGGACAAAGCAAATAGATGACGTCATGGGACGGCAGGGTGGCGACGTGTGCGTGGTGACGCGTGCGTGGTGACACGTGACGCGATTGCTCTTTGAGACCAGGCACGTACGAAAATGTTGGAATATTCCATATTTAATGCTTCTTTTTCCGGGGCTGGGTTTGTGTACAAGTACTGTAGAGTTCGTAAACTTTTTTTAAAACAATTAACATAATTTTAGGATCTGACTAAACTTTACAAAAGAATTTTTAAAGAAAAAAATTTATAAGAGAAAATATGAACTTACCTCTATAATGTGTATTAGTTTTGGTACCACTAATTATAAAAGAGATGCTCAATGTACTCGATGGTCCTAGTATGCCAATCGATAAGAAATAAACTACTGCTCAATGTACCATAATTTTAGTAAAATGAGGATAAGACGATGAACAGAAGTAGCAGTGATGGTAAGACAAGGCTTTGAGATTCTTCTTAATAATTTGGTAAAAATTATTGAGATGAAGCATTCCTTTATCCATCAATACAAATTTTTTTTTTTATTACGAACCCACCCAATATGTGTTACCAAAAGTGGGCCAAAATTTAACTGTAAAACAAAGAAAAAGAAATCATCTATCTCGGGGTGTTGAATTGAAACTTTTCTTTCATAATAAACCACCTAAGTTAGGATGCTTATCATTTCTTTTCTTTTTTGGGTGATGCTTTTTAAATCTTGTATATTAGAAGAACATCATTGCGGATTTAAACATTGATTTTTCTGTTTATTTTGGATGCAGTTAAAGTAATTTGGGATCGACTTAAGACTTAAGACTCCACATGGTCATCAAATGAGTTAAGGCAAAATTGTCCAAAAAGTCCTAAACCTATTGCACTTTTGCCAATTCAGTCCTAAACCTTTCAATCATGCCGACTGAGTCCTAAACCTTTTGTCAGTTTGCCAATTGAGTCCGTCCAGCTAATTTATGCCGGAAAATGCTTACGTGGATATACAGTCAGCGTCGACCGTCCTACATGGCCGGACCGGCACTGACGTGGACGCCGGACTTTAAAAATGATGACCCTTTTTTTTTTTTTTTTGCTTTTTGGCTTTTTTGCTTTTCTGCTTACGGGGGAAAACTCCCCCAAAGCAGAACCCTCCCCCAAATCAGTCAAAACACTCGACAACCTCTAACCCTAATTTGTTCGCCCCTTCAAAAATCAAAACCCCAAAGCACTTGACTCCCAAAGTTTTCTCGCCACGGTGGACAACTCTCGATGACGGCCATCAACGGCGCTCAACAACGCTTGGGAGGAACAGGGGATTTTCGGGAGCAGATTCTGAGAGGACCCAACTCAACGCGAACCTGATTCGACGCGATGACCCGATTCGACGCAAAGACCCGATTCATTCTCAAGATTCCATAGCAAACTCGATTTTTTGTGGTCCCTACTTTCTCGCACTGTCGACACTTAGCGAGCACGACAAAAAGGTATGTTTTGTGGTCCCCAATTAAGTGTGTAGTATAATGTGTTCAATTGATGATGTCGGAGAGAAATATTTTTCAATGCTTTCTTATACTGGAAAGAAAAAACGCTGGTGGGCATTTGGGATTGATGGATTTTTTTAGGTGCGAGGCGGCTGTTCCTTTAGGGTTGTGTTCCTAGTTCAAACAGGGATAACCTTCTTGCCTTGGAGAAGGTGTCCGCTTTACAAGTGATATGGCCGATGTCGTCTGAAGACAATTTCCAGTAGGTCGTAAGCGTGCATGTCCACTGCCTAATAATACTTTTAGAATTATCGATGAAAATCTCAAGTTCTCTCTAGACTGGATTTTCTAGAAAGTCTCCTTCCTTCCTTTGCGTTCTAATGTCAAACCTGATAGGAAGGGGATAACCCTGTGTTTATTGAAAGTCGGCAGGACGGATCTAGAGTTTGATTTTTAGGGTCCAACACACTACGTCCAAAAAGGTCAATTATCGTGGTCGCCCATAAGTCCAAAAAGTTCGTAGATCTAATGGCACGCAGGAGTTAGGTTGTTTCATTTGCTTTGTGCATGTATGTCAATAAACCCATTCAGCTAATAATATAATTTTCTATGTTGACGCCACATATCTTATATTGATCAACAAATTTGATTATAAAGTTCAATCTTTTGTGGGGTTAATGTGAAAGGCTCCACATGACCAGTGCCTGTAGGAACGAGAAAAGTACATGCAAATGGGAATTTTGCAAGAACTTCCATTAGCTACTTCGCAAAAGGAGATGACTTTATCGAATCCGTGTGGATGTGAACAAAAAAAGTGCATGTGAAATTTAAGTGGATGTGAATGATGCCTTGACCAACAAATTCAAGAATTATTTTAGAGTGATAAAAGCTTGGTTGGTCGGATTGTGGTGGATCACAAACTTTGTTAATCATTGAAACATGCCTTTTTTCATCAAGACATTCACAAGGTTCGATTTCATGAAATTTAGGAACGAATATACGGTTTTTATTTTGTTCTAATGTTGTAGTAGAAATTCAGAAATTGTTGAATTACGAGTGTACTTTAGTTTCAAAATCCTTCCATCATTCACACTAAAACGTATGCTAAATTAAGTTTGAACCATCCAATTAAAACCATTGTTATTAATGTCCTAAATTCATTAGCAAACTGATTTAGTATATACGCTTTTATATTTTCATAAGGAGTGTCAAGATATTTCCTAAATCATCAATTAAGCACAACGACAACTATATAGATTTAATTTGAGCACACAAATATTATCTTCATGGATCGCTTGCTCGGAATCATGGTCGTGTCAAATTTATTTATGTCGCTGCTTGTTATTTTCATGTGTTTTACTATGTTATCCCTCTATTACGTGTTTACTTATAATATATGCCTTTTTTGTAGGATTGAGATGAGCAACAAGACAGCATTGGTTTGCCTTTTCCATGGTGGAAAACTTGTTCGTTGCCCAATGTTGGAATATGTCGGGGGAAATATGGACTTCATACATGTTGAGATCGAATCCATTAGCTATGAGAGGTTCATTAGAGATCTTGAGGATGGGGTAAATCGTAAATTCAAAAAACTTTATTTGAAAATTCCTGGGAGGTCTCTAGAAAATGGGTTGAGATACATATGGAATGATAGCACTATTATCGATCTAGTTTTCAATTATTTGCATAATGGCGTAGTTGAGATATATGGAGAATATGTTGATAGGTAGGTGAGAAAACTTGTCAATGTGATGGTCAGGATATTGGTGAAGGTGTTAGTCAGGGTGTTGGCATTAGTGAGGGTGCTAGTGAGGGCATTGGTGAGGGTGAGGGCATTGATTTAGGTAATGAGGTAGTGACTGATGATGATAACAATGATGATGTAGAAATATATTTAGAAGATAAGGAGATGGATGTCCTCATCGATGTACGAATCTTGACTGATGATGATGATGATGATGATGTGGATCTTATGAAAGGAATGAAAAATATTAGAGAATTTGACAGGAGGGTCACAAAGGCTCAAATTATGGGGCAATCATTCGTGGGATTTGTACCATCTCAAGAATCTATAGCTGAATCATCTAATCCCCAACAATCAGATATGGCTATTGTTGAAGTCGGTTATCGAACAGAATACTATGACACTGATGCTGATGAGAGCTTGGGGTCTGATGTAGGTGAAGAAGTTGAAGTCATTAGAAGAAGGAGAAGCCGGTTCCCAAGGTATGAACCTAATTCTGTAGTGCCTGTATTTACTACATGTATGAGGTTTGATGATGGTAGGCAATTCAAAGATGCTCTCATAAAGTATTCAGTGGCTGAGCATAGAGAGATAAAATTTATCAAGAATGAAAAGAAGTATATCAAGGCAAAATGTGTTGATCAAAATTGTCCTTGGAAGATCTCTGCATCCTTTGATATTAGAACTGGATCGTTCCACGTGAAGACGTATCATGAAGAACATACATGTACCATTAGCTTCAAAAATAAGAGGATGACAAGTTCTTGGTTGGCAAATCATTATCTTGCTACAATTAGAGCAATGCCAACTATTAAAACCCTTGCTTTCAAAGATCTTATCAAGGAACAGTTAGGCTTAAATGTAAGCATAAATCAATGTACGAAGGCTAAGTTGCTTGCCTTTAGAGTTTTGATAGGAAATTATAGGGAAGAATATGCAAAGTTGTGGGATTATGCAGAGGAACTTAGGGCGACAAATCCTGGAAGTGTTATTACAGTTAAGGTTTGAAAAGCTTGATGTGCAATCTAAACCGTTATTTGAAAGAATGTATGTATGTTTTGCAGCATGTAAGAAAGGCTTTCTTGATGGATGTAGAAAAGTTGTGGGACTAGATGGTTGTTTCTTAAAGGGAATTTGTAAAGGGGAGATCTTGTGTGCTATTGGAAGGGATGCTAATGATCAAATGTACCCAATTATTTGGGCAGTTGTTAGAGTTGAGAGTACAGAAACTTGGACTTGGTTCTTGACGAATTTGATGTGGGATCTCAAAATTACACACACATATGGACAAGGATGGGTCATAATTAGTGACAAGCAAAAGGTGAGTTTCTTATTTCTTTTTTATTACTATTACTCTTAGATGATTATAAATGTAGTGTATGCTTTACATTTTAAATCATATTTTGTAGGGCCTTATACAAGCTGTTGCTAAATTGTTGCCGGCAGCTGAGCATAGAATGTGTGCTAAACACATTTATGCTAATTGGGGCAAGAAGTATAAAGGGAGACAAATGCAAAGATTGTTTTGGAAGTGTGCTAAAAGTACTACTATGGCTAATTATGATGAACATTCTCAAGCATTGAAGAAAATTAGTCCTGCAGCATATCATGACTTGGTTCAAACAGAGCCAAAACACTAGTGTAGAGCTTTCTTCACTACTGATGTCAAATGTGACATAGTTGACAACAACCTATGTGAGGCATTCAATGGAAGAATAGTAGATGCTAGGTGTAAGTCCATTTACAGTATGTTGGAAGAAATGGGGATAATGATGATGACAAGGATGCATACACAAAGAAATGCATGTGCTAGGTGGAGAAGGGACTATGGTCCAAGAATTGTAAGAAAGTTGGAAGAAAATAGACTTAATGCAACTTATTGTCGGGTGATATGGAATGGTGATGATGGATATGAGGTGATGGATAAGGATGTGAAGTATGTGGTAGATGTGTTCAAGAGAGAATGTCCTTGTAGGAGATGGCAACTAACTGGCGTTCATTGTTCTCATGCCATTTCTTCTATATGCAATAGGCAAGAGGATGCATATGACTATGTGGATGAGTGTTATAAAAAGACAAAG
The DNA here is from genome assembly GCA_014182555.1 of Eucalyptus erythrocorys. NCBI lineage: Eukaryota > Viridiplantae > Streptophyta > Magnoliopsida > Myrtales > Myrtaceae > Eucalyptus > Eucalyptus erythrocorys. The sequence goes on from CM024602.1 coordinate 51,785,884, forward strand.
TTCTTAGCTGCATATCAGAACATGCTGCAACCTATTCGAGGAGAGAAATTTTGGAAAAAGACTAATAAGCAAGCACCCGAACCACTTCCAACGAGGGTGAAGCCTGGCAGACACAAACAAAATAGAAGAAGAGAGGAAGGGGAGGTTGCAAGTGGTATTAGAATGTCGAGAAGAGGAATGAAGATGACATGTCGAAGTTGCAAGAAGACGAGACATAATAGTTTGACATGCCTCACTAAGAAGGTTGGGTCAGCGACATCACAAACGCTTCCAGTAAGTACTTCCATTTTATTAGATTTGCATTTTTATGAACAAATTTATGAACTAATGAATTTAATACTACTAGGTTAAGAGTAAAAGTGCCAAACAGGACAAGAGACAAAGAAGAGATTTACAAGCACAAGTTGCATCAACGTCACAAGAAGCTCCAATTGAAGTGCCACTTAAAGTACTAAGGCCATCAAGAAAGAAGAAAAATATTGAGAGGAAGCAAGTCTAACCCATAAGAATGATAGCCATTTGTGGGGTTGGGTTCAAGCAAGTGATGTGGCTGTTTTTATTTTTTGTTCGTGATGATGAGTCGAGGGAAGTGATGGGGCTATCTCTTTTGTTATTGTTAATGATAGATTTAGTGAAGTGGTGTTGTGGCTCTTTTCTTTTTGTCGTCATTGATAAGATTATTGACATAGCATTGGTGGATTTTTTTTTTTTTTGACGATGGGTTGGTTTAGTAAAGTTGTGTTATGGCTCTTTTCAAATGTCCAGTTCCTGGTGTGGATGAAACCACCATGTCTCTTGTTGTTCGCTTCCTTTTATGAAGTGATTCGATAGGCCATAATTGTTCAGGCAATCTTATTTACTCCATTTGAAATTGTAGTCACTTGTTGCTGATTTGCTGTGTTATTCAAATAATCAGTTTTTTTTTTTTTTTATTCTACTTAGTAGAATTCGATGTGATGTTAATGTTTAAGTTTATAGATATATCTACAGCAAGTATTGCTTTATCTCTTGTACATGCGTCTACGGTAGGCATCTTGGGCCATTTGTAGGCCGTCTTTGCTCGGAACCAGATTGATCCATTATGATTTTACGAAGACCACTATTTTTTTTCTTTTATAGGAATAAATGGGGAAAGGTCCGATTCCTAAGAAAGATGTGGATATCGCCAAAATGGAAATCATAGTGACTTTTGGGGAGGTGCGTTTATGAAAATTCAATCGATGTGTAACACGGCTCAAATGGGTTGATGCCACCTACCTCTCAATCTAACCCTTTAACTAATGCCTAGTGGAGCTGATTCTTCATAACAAATCAAATTAGGTCACAAATATCTATTGCCCGAGAGCAATGGCTTGAAGAAACCTACTTCCTCACACTTCCAACCTCTACTTTCCCACAATTTATGTAAGACACTTTGGAGTATTCAAGCCAGAGGATATAAGAGCCTAATTCATCAATTACAAATATAAGGAGAGATGAAGACAAAAAAAAAAAATCCATATATGGAACATTGAAATCAAGATTGCAGATATATACAAATTGAAGAAACTAATACTGAGACCTCAAAAGTGGAATTCATTTACTGAACTCAAAATTCCCACTTTATTTTCACAAAGAAAGTGCACATTCTCATATAAAACATGTCGACAAATACAAAAATATGTTCACGATAACATATTATGGCAAACTCATCACATCCTTGACTTTCAAATTTCCAAATAACATGTGAGCTAATATTACTGTAGACATTGACAACACAATCAACATTTTCTTTAATCTGGAATTTTCTTTCTTCAGCATTGTCGTATCTTGTTTCTCACGTTTCAGCTGTGCCTTGAGAGTTTTGACTTCAACATCCATTGAATTGCCATCATCCTCATTATGGGTTGACACTAGTTCTTCTTTGACACTGCTTTGATAAAAATTTGTAGACCTACTCATTGTCGATTGACTGGTTTCCGCATCAACCCAAATAAAAAATCCATAATTTTCCGCTTTATTTTTGTAGTTGTATTTCAGGCAACCATGATATCTTCTTCCCCAATTGTCCTTTGTCCTTGCTCTTCGTAGAGGAGATTTTAGGCCACAATAGCAAAACACAGATATATCATTACTAATTGGAGGGACCGACGCCATCGTCTATGCTAAATGGTTCTCAAAATGATCTACGGCACCTGGACAGAGGAAATAAGATGACAAAAGTCAATGCCATTATAGTAGTTCCAAAGTTCATAGACCATGAAAAACATGAGCTTTCTAATTCATATATCTGCTGTGTTTAAAAAAAAAAAAATGGACTATACGCATTTGAGTTCACTAAAATAGCAGCCCCACAAGTCCTCTAAAACTAAAGCCAATATATAAATGAAATCAACATGCTCTGAGAGAGAAGTAACATGCTTAAAGCAAACTAAAGTTAAAGACATGTTACCTTCAAGAACCAAAGTTGCAGGGTGTTTTACTCTTCCAAAGTCTAGAGACCATGGAAAGCATGAGCTGTCTAATTCATATATCTACTGTGTATCAAATAAAAAATGGATTATACGCCTATGAGTTCACTAAAACAGCAGCCCCACAAGTCCTCTAAAACTAAAGACAATATATAAACAAACACACGATAGGCCTTTAGATTAATCTATGTTAATGTATAACAAGTTCAAGTTGTCGATCGACCCCTAAAGATTTAGGATCCCAAATAATTCCCGTTGAAATAGCTAAAGATTGGATAGAATCAGCCTGGCCTGACTTTGCTTCCAAATCTACAAGTGACCTGACTCTTTCCAAACTTTGAATTGGCCGTAATTCTACAAGCCTAATTCCAAATTTGATTATCCAACTAACGTAGTATCATTTCAACATCATTGACCCCCCAAAAGATTGAACTTTATAATCAAATTTGTTGATCAATATAAAATATGTGGCGTCAGCATAGAAAATTATTTTATTAGCTGAATAAGTTTGTTGACATACATGCACAAAGCAAATGAAACAACCTAACTCCCACGTGCCATTAGATCTACAAACTTTTTGGACTTATGGGCGATACTGATAATTGACCTTTTTAGACTTAGTTTTCATATTCACGATACTCGTGATTTCCATGATCTCTATTCCGTAGTGTGTTGAGCCCTAAAAATCAAACTCTAGATCCGTCTTGCCGACTTTCGATTAACACAGAATTATCCCCTTCCTGTCAGGTTCGACATTAGAACGCAAAGAAAGGAATGAGACTTTCTAGAAAACCCAGTTTGGAGAGAACTTGAGATTGTCTTCAAACGACATCAGCCATATCACTTGTAAAGTAAACACCTTCTCCAAGGCAGAAAGGTGTCCCTGTTCGAAATAGGAACACAACCCTGAAGGAACAATTGCCTCACACCTAATTGCTCATCTTCCTCACCAAAGATAATCCGTCGACCCCAAACGCCCACCAGTGTTTTCTCTTTCCAATATAAAAAAGAAATGAAAAATATTTCTCTCCGACATCATGAGTCGAACAGATTATACTACGCACACTTAATTGGGGACACAAAACATACCTTTTTGTCGTGCTCGCTAAAGTGTCGACAGCATGAGAAAATCGGGACCACAAAATATCGAGTTTGCTAAGGAATCTTGAGAACGAATCGAGTCTCGATCGGGTTTTCGCGTCGAATCGGGTCCCCCTTAGAATCTGCTCGTGGAAATCCCATGTTCCTCTCGAGCGTCATCGAGCGCCGTTGATGGCCGTCGTCGAGAGTTGTCCACCGTGGCAAGAAAACTTTCGGAGTCAAGTGCTTTGGGGTTTTGATTTTTGGAAGGGGCGAACAAATTAGGGTTAGAGGTTGTTGAGGGTTGTCAAGCGTTCTGACTGATTTGGGGGAGGGTTCTGCTTTGGGGAGTTTTCCCTCTTAAGCAGAAAAGCAGAAAAGCCAAAAAAAAAAAAAAAAAAAAAGGTCATCATTTTTAAAGTCCGGCGTCCACGTCAGCGCCAGTCCGGCCATGTAGGATGTCCGACGCCGACCGTATATCCACGTAAGCATTTTCCGGCATAAATTAGCCGGACGAACTCAATTGGCAAACTGACAAAAGGTTTAGGACTCAATCAGCAAGATTAAAAGGTTTAGGACTGAATTGGCAAAAATGCAATAGGTTTAAGACTTTTTGGACAATTTTGCCAATGAGTTAATGAAGATAAGCACTGAAGGTCATTGGGGTGTATCGTGAGGAGCGAAGTATGGTGAAATGCCGGTAATCTGTATGGAAACAACTGAAGGAGCATGTAATTTAAATAAAAGAAGCAGGACACCAAGACAGCACTTGAAAGTCATTAACCTTACTTGAAAAAAAAAAAACAAAAACAAAATGAGGAAGCAATATCGATCCACCCCAGCAATGCACACTTATAATGCAAACTGCGCACCCAGCAATATATAGGGGCGGCACGACTTTATTCTCGCAAATATTAGCGAAGTTGAGTGGGGTCGAAGGTGATGCAACTCCAATACTCGAGCTCGGCTCGATTCGATTCAAAATATTCAAGGCCCGATACTTCAAGTGGAGTTAATTTTTCATGTTCGAACTTGACTTAAATTAGTTGTCCTTGAAATCGAACTTAACTCGATGTATTATTTTTACATAGAGGGTCACTCTTTTCACACTCGCGCAAAGTGATTGATAAATATGTATATTTGTTAGGGGTAATGATCAATCCTTTAGCAAATCCAGCTTGATATTATATGGGCCAGTAATGCAGGCTCGAAGAGAAGCCCATTTAGGTTTAAGTCATATTTCAGACCCACCAAAATTTCACCAACTCAATAACAACCTTAGCTTCGTTCAAAAAATAAAAAATAACAACCTTAGCACTTCTACATCTCATCCTTCATACTACGTCAATGAAAAGGATGATTAGCAAATAAAATAGCTTGATTGCATCAATCATATCAGTTAAACAATTTAAGGGTACAAAAAAGATAAAACACCAAAGGCTCGATCGTATTTTACAATAGATGAAATGTACCTAAGCCAATGGAATAGGTATATCAAACCTTATAAAAATCTCCAATGAGTTTTTTGGGTTGAAGTGTTGCTGCTAACTTCGACAGCACGAAGTGACATTCCAAGCGACAGCTTATTTCATTCTTTTTCTTTTTGGCCGGGCGCAGGTCGTATCAGAAAGACAATGTCTAAAGCGCTACGCACCTTCTATTCATAGAACTCTTCTTGGGTCTTTTGAAAAGCCTCCTTTCTCGGCTTGTTCCACTTTTCCTAGGGTTTCTCGCAATAATAATAGTGTGATGGCTTGTTCCACTTTTCCTAGGGTTTCTCGCAATAATAATAGTGTGATGTGGATGCCTTATTTTTATTTTTATTTTTTGGGAGAGGAGGGGGGGTGGGGGAGCGCAGTGTCCACGCAGCTTCCGAATCCCGGGTGAATGGGTTTCCACCTCACGGATCATCCAGCCTCCACCTACCATACCCTCCGATAGAAACGTGAAGCAAACTTTTAATTCAAAGTCTTTGAGGACCAAGGGGAACGTCACTTGTCGTCTTAATCAATTGCCCTCCATTTTTTAGTTCTTCCGTATAGTTCTTTTTTATATACAGAACATTGTCCTGGTCCTCTCTTTCCAAAACTGCGGTGATGCATGGCCTACGAGCTCGACGGCCCCCATACGCTGTTACTTTTATAAACTACATAATATATTTTACGAAACTACGGAATAGTGACGTCAATATGTATCCATTTTGTATGTTTTTCTAAAGGAATCAATCGTAATTTTTTCCCCAACTATCAATAAATGCTTTGAGCGTAAAAAAGGAGGTAATTTTTTCTGCACAAAAGCCAATGAAAGGAGCATCATCCTCAATGTATGTGTTCATGTTATTATCTCCATTCATTTTTGCCGAAAGTAAAAGAAAATAAAAAAAATAAAAAAACCTAAATATTACCGCTTCCATGACCCATCTACAAAAATACTTGATCACATCAATCAGATCAGTTAAATGATTTAAGGATACAAAAAAAAAAAAATCTCTGAAGGAAAGAAATAGAATAAAAGGCCCACCTAAACTGTAAATAAAAAGTCAAAATTTTTTTTTTTTTTTCTAATTTGGAGCAAAAAGGACTACGCAAGTGGGAATTTGGTACATCTATCCTTAGAAATAACTATATAAAAATGCATAAAATATCCAATTATTGTTTTTCGCGATGAAGTGGTGAAGTTTCAAGGGACAGCTTTTCGACTTTTCGTGCTTTCGGCATATCATAAATAAAGTTTGACGTGGATTTATTTTTATTTTTTGATACCTAGGAAACCCCGTCGGCCGTTCGTAGCCATTGATGTGGATTTATTGATTATTAATTATTCCATTAAAGCAAACAGATTCAATCGACACGGATCCAATGGGTCTATTCTCCTGTTTTGGGGCACCGCATAGAACACAGCTTACCAACCCAGGGGCGTGCGAGCCTACGTCCATATTTGTTGACCGGATTCACCTCACTTATAGGGCCCAGTCGTCGGGCCCAGCCAATAACTTAAATAAATAAAACAAAACAGAACAAAACAAAAAGAAAAAAAGAAAGAAGGTGCTGCTTCGGGAATGCACCTGAAAGACTGAAAAAGTTAAGGAGAGAGAGAGAAAAGCAAGCGTCGTTGCTCTGGAGATCGATCTGACGAACTCCTATACGTCAAGCCATGCGCGTCCTCCCAGAGTTCGTCTATAATTTGGCACGTGGTGTAAGAGTTTTCCTCTAATGTGGACTAAATTAATTGACTTTGTTATTTACCGTTTAACGTTTATCGTTTTACGGGGTTTGGTCTAAGGTGAGATAGAAGGTTTCTTAATTAGTCTAATATAAGGCTGGCTAGTGTGGGCCGAGTTGAGCCTGGCCCGTAACGAGGGGGACTGGCTGGAAACTCTATAAATAGTACTCAAGTCTCTCCTCTAACCCTAATCTCACATATCCTCACCTAAGGGGCATTATTCTAACGCTAATCGTGAGGGGCCGCCTCATTGAGCCAGTGATATGGAGGGCAATAGAGGAGAAGGATTTGCACAAGGAACATTGTGTTTCCGCTTCCGCTTCAAGAACACTGGACCCCAGGTGCGTTAATCTTTCTACCGAATTATACAAGTTCTTGTTCTGGTTAGGGAGATCTTAGGATTGCGCAATTTGCGTCCAACATGTGGTATCAGAGCCTCCATAACCCTAGAACTTGAACCCTAATTGATTTTGCCATAAATTGTACGGATTTACCCTAATTAGTACGGATCTTGCCCTAATTTGTGATTTTTGAGACTTTGCGTTCAATAAAAATTAAATTAAATCACAAATTCGGACTAGAAAAATAGCGGTAGAGTTTGAATATTTGCGAAATGATTGCGACTTGGCTCAAACGTCAAGCCAAGGTGGAGATTGTTAAAATATATCTCGAGTTTAAGTCCAATGTGAAATTCCAAATATTCCGAATTGGATATGTTGCGGACGTTTGAAATCGAGCAAAGAAGATCTGAAGATCAAATCCTCAAAATTTGAATCTGCGTTAGAGAGTCTGACCGCTAAAATAGAAAAGTCCAACTTTCACTAGGACTTGGATTTTGTTTAAAATATATAAAGATATGTTTTGAATAAAATCGTTTAAGATAGAATCCTATGAGAAACTGGCTTAATGATATAGTAATTGAACTATATCTTGAAATAATGAGAAACTGAAAAAGTCATGAAACTTTTATTGCTCATGCATATTCTTTTACGTGCTGGTAACCTTTAAATGATGGACGTCTTGCTGATTGGATTGATTTACACATCTACTAAGAGTAGGTAATGCATATTAGTAAAGTTATTGCTATTGATGTTAATTTGTGATAAATCCTCTAGATCAACATTTATTTTATGTTGTTCTTGTAATCAGTAATTTGGGTGCACAAGAGAAGTTTTTTTTATGTTGCTGTGATCGGTGATCTCATTGGAATCTGTCTTTTCAGGTTATATTTATATATATATATATATATATATTTATTTATTTATTTATTTATGCATATTTAATTTTATTAATGAATAAGGCAATGTAATTAGCATGATATGTGATTTCAGTGATATATGCCCCTATCACTAAAGTTGAAATCACATGTATATGATGTGTGTGAGATGTAGATTTTATATCCCTGGTATGAGATAATTTCAAGAATTCAATTGAGTAGTGACCGCCAAAGTGGCACGCTTGATTGGGTTTGAGAAATTTCAGTTTTGTATGTTAATTGGGATGTCTCCTGATCTAATGCATGGTCATACTCCCAAAGGAGGTGATTGTGTATTAGTTCATGGAGGGATACATGATGGTGCAGTGGAAGAGTGACTGGTCCTAGTGGTTCATCTGCCCAAAGGTGATGAATTCACAAAGATTGGAATATATTCTCATGACCGCTATTATGTGGGGAGTATACAATTGCATGTCATGTATTCTGCCCAAAGGTGATTATATCATTATGTGTGTAACTCTTTAGATGTGTACTTGTACGTCAAGTTACACGGTACTCACATGATGCTAATTATATACATTGCTTGTTTTTCAGTCACCTTTTCTGTAATTAATAACTCCACTATTATTGAGGTTTTTACTGCTTCAAATTTTAAGTTGTGGACATATGATTTGTTGCTTGAGAAAAGAGCAATAGTATTAGCTTACTGTCCATGAAACGTTCCATTTTGGAACACTTGAAATTTGGTTTGCCTGCTAACTGCACTGCTAAGAGATGATGGAAACCTTAGTGGCTTGTAATTATGTCTTGTCTAATACCGCAATTAGGACAAATCTGCAAAGATTGTGTTTAAGTCCTAATGACATATATATCTGGTATATGATTAAAAGGTTATTTCCAAAAGTTTTCTATTTAGGGATAATGACCAAGATAAAGAATAAATGATTACAATCAGTCTTAAAAGGTTGTTAGGCTTAATAGTGGCCGTGAGTATTTTGACAAGTATGATAATGCGAGATAGCTTAAAGGGTCATTTGTCAAATACTTGGTAGATTCTGAGGTGGTAACTTAATTACTATACCTATAAATCCTGACAAAAGATTTGGCCGAAAGGCATAATTGCACCATAATATACATGGTGGTGAGTATGATTAGTAAGATTAATTTATTCGGTCTTTTATGGGATGGTATTTTGAAAAACAACTATTTCACACATAAATGTTGTTTCTTATCCTCAATTAAGTATGTTTTTAGATGCCATAAAAGGCGATATGCAATCTATGAAACATGTTTGGAAACTTATGGACTTGTCTAAAGATCACAAGTTCTTTAATTGCAAATTGGCATACAAAACTAAAAGGATTTCAAAGAAAGATTGTGGAGTTTAAAGCTAAACTTGTAGTTAAAGTTTTCACTTTGAAAGAGAGGTGGATAATTAATAGTGAATAAATAATTATTTCTTTAAAAGATTCTTTCGAGTGAATGTGGCATTAATAGTTTATTTATTTATTTTTATATGGAGTTACGCTAAATAGATACAAAATATATATAATGCAATTGGAGGATTTTGCAACAGATTTAAGTAAATTTGTGTGTAAACTGAAAAGTCTTATTAATAGTTTTATGTAAGTTTCCAGACAATATTAATAAAGTTTCATAGTGTCGTTATTGTTTTGTTCAATTAGGAATAAAGTAATTCAACTTTACCAAAAAAAAAAAATAAATAAAGTAATTCAATATACCGCAAGGTAAGTGGGAGGAAATTTATTTTTCTCATATTCTATGTAAATGATATTTTGTTTACAAGTAGTGACCTTGAAGCATTTTTGTCCTTTGCACTAAGATCCGTAAGGATTGTTCTTATCATATATATTGGATTTTATATTAGATTTTCTTGGAGGACATTTGCTGATCGTATTTTGGAAATATTCAATATACGTCACTGCAAGTCAGGAATTACTCCTGTTGTTAAAGGTGATGGAGTTAATCCATTACATTATCCTTATTTAGATATTGAGAAAATCTAATTAAATGGTGTACCTTGTGTTGGTGCACTTAAAAGTATAATATATGCTTGATTTTGCACTAAATTAAATATCGTCTTTGCGACCGGACTTCTAGGCAGATATAAATTGAATCCAGGACGTGATCACTAGGTTGTTGCCAAGAAAGTTTTAAGGTACTTTAAAAGAACAAGAGATTATATGTTAATTTACAGACAAGTTTAATTCTTGTAGTTAGTAGGGTATTCAGATATTAACTTTGCTGATTGTTAGGATGTTATGATATCAATAACATGATACATATTTATGTTAGCAGGAAGTGCAGTAAATAAAGTTCTATGTCTACTATATAAATAGAGTTTGTAACATCATTTTAGGCTGTTAATGAGCTATTATGTTTCAGAACCTTATGAAGGAGTTGACCGTTTTGATTTTTTGGATAGACCCATACGGTTGTATTGAGATAATAAATTTGTTGTTTATTAATAACAAATGTCTCAATTGGTCTAAATATATGGCGGTCAAATATTTTTTGACCATAAAGAAACGGTACAGAAATGTGACTTTAACATATTCTCACAGATGATGTGGCTGCAGATCCACTAACTAAAGGCTTACGCCCATGTGTATTTCAGTGACATGTCATTAGCATGGGCCTAGGAGTATCTTCGAATACTGTTGTTTAGTATAAGCTACTTTGGCTTTACTCTGATAAAGTTCACATCTGTGGTTCGTTACATTTAGTAACGGTTTGATATGTTTCAACTTTTGCATTCAATAAGATATTTTTGAATATGTTGTTATGTTAAATACATATTGATAAAGTCTTGAGGTATTACTTAAACCTTGAGTGAAGGCTAGGGGCATCCGGTTATTAGCCTTATGCATATGTCTTGTGATACATAAAGAAAAGTTAACCATAAGGACAAGACATATGTGAGTTCATTTGAACCATAATTTCATTCTCTTGTGGCACAAACTTTTGTGTCGCCTAAGTAAGAGAATGGTGAATGACAAATGGATCTCTCTATAAGAGATGTTAGCCATTTGCCACACTACCATATTACATCCATATCAATAAAGTTGAAAGCACTTGTGACCATGGAAAACTCTGTGTGTATACATGCAGTTACCGCCATGATTCGGTGTTGGAGGCTTTATGGGATAGGATTGGCTATTAAGAATTATCTCTGGACCAATGTGCACACATATAATACAATTTCAATTAATATAGTCCAAATGGGAGAATGTAAGAGTTTTCCTCTAATGTGGACTAAATTAATTGACTTTGTTATTTACCATTTAACGTTTACCGTTTTACGGGATTTGGTCTAAAGTGAGATAAAAGGTTTCTTAATTAGTCTAATATGGGGTTGGCTAGTGTGGGCCGAGTTGAGCCTGGCCGGTAATGAGGGGGACTGGCTGGAAACTCTATAAATAGTACTCAAGTCTCTCCTCTAACCCTAATCTCACATATCCTCACCTAAGGGGCGTTATTCTAACGCTAATCGTGAGGGGCCGCCTCATTGAGCCAGTGATACAAAGGGCAATAGAGGAGAAGGATTTGCGCAAGGAACATTGTGTTTCCGCTTCCGCTTCAAGAACAATGAACCCCAGGTGCGTTAATTTTTCTATCGAATTATGCAAGTTCTTATTCTGGTTATGGAGATTTTAGGATTGCGCAATTTGCGTCCAACACGTGACACTCGGATGCCACGCTCTCTCTCTCTCTCTCTCTCTCTCTCTCTCTCTCTCTCTCCCTCTCTCCCCCTCTCTGCCCCAGAGCTCAGCTATATACACGACCTTTCTTCTCTCGTACGCTTCTCACACCATCTCATCTCCTCCTCCTCCTCCTCCGCTTTTGCATTTCATCAAGCAAGAAAGGACCAAACCCAGTAGTCTGTCTCTTATAGTCGGTGTTTCTCGTGTCGCAATAAACTACGCTCGGACGAAACCCGTCCCAAGGAAGACCATCCAATTGTCTCTCTTCCTCGCGGCTTCTGATATCCTTCCTGTTTCTTGAGCTGACACTTTTTCTGGGTTCATTAGATCTTCGGCGATACGAAGATGAGTCAAGACAGAGCTAGTTTCGAGGTCGCCCGATCTGCCTCGAAAGGCGGTGGCTCCAGTGCTTCGACGACGATGGCCGTATCAAACGAACTGGTAAGCAAAGGAAACAAGCACTCGCAATCTCTATCTTTATGTTCGAACTGTGTTTCTATTTCGCTTGGTGATTTCATGAGGCCAAGTCCTCTCGTTCGACAGCTTAGCCCGCTTCCTTTTTTGTCTCTTTTTTTTTCCTTTTCCCCCATTCGTTTGTTAACGGCATAAAGAAAGTAGAGAGTGAGGTTTCACCAGGCAAAGCTGTCTGAACGAGAGGACTTGGCCTCATGAAATCACCAAGCGAAATAGAAACACCTTTCGAACATAAAGATAGAGATTACGAGTGCTTGTTTCCTTTGCTTACTAGTTCGTTTGATACGGCCGTCGTCGTCGAAGCACCTGGAGCCACCGCCTTTCTAAGGCAAATCGGGGGCGACCTCGAAACCAGCTTTGTCCTGACTCATCTTCGTATCGCCGAAGATCAAATGAACCCAGAAAAAGTGTCAGCTCAAGAAATAGGAAGGATATCGGAAGCCACGAGGAAGAGAGACAATTGGACGGTGTTCCTTGGGACGGGTTTCATCCGTGCGTAGTTTATTGCGACATGAGAAACACCGACTATAAGAGACAAACTATTGGGTTTGGTCCTTTCTTGCTTGATGAAATGCAAGAGCCGAGCAGAAGGAGGAGGAGGAGATGAGATGGTGTGAGGAGCGTACGGGGAAGAGAGGTTGTTTATATAGCTGAGCTCTGGGGCGGAGAGGGGGAGAGAGAGAGAGAGAGAGCGTGGCATCCGAGTGCCACGTGCCAAATTATAGACAAACTCTGGGAGGACGCGCATGGCTTGACGTATAGGAGTTCGTCAGATCGATCTCCAAAGCAACGACGCTTGCTTTTCTCTCTCTCTCCTTAACTTTTTTCAGTCTTTCAGGCGTATTCCCGAAGCAGCACCTTCTTTCTTTTTTTCTTTTTGTTCTGTTTTGTTTTGTTTTATTTATTTAAGTTATTGGCTGGGCGCGACGGCTGGGCCCTATAAATGAGGCGAATCCGGTCAACAATTATGGACATGGGCTCGCACGCCCTTGGGTTGGTAAGCTGCGTTCTATGCGGTGCCCCAAAACAGGAGAATAGACCCATTGGATCCGTGTCGATTGAATCTGTTTGCTTTTATGGAATAATTAATAATCAATAAAATCCACATCAATGGCTACGAACGACTGACGGGATTCCCTAGATATCAAAAAAGATAAAATAAATGCACGTCAAACTTTATTTATGATATGCCGAAAGCACGAAAAGTCGAAAAGCTGTCCCTTGAAACTTCATCACTTCATTGCGAAAAACAGTAATTGGAACCACCCACCCGAGTGGCGCCGGTTGGCTTTGGGCCTCCTCCCCCACACGAAGGGGAGGGGTTCAAACCCCGCGTCGCGGGGTGACTTACCCTGGCACGTGTGTGGTAGCTAAGACGTGTCGCCCTGGTTTACTCCCGGCATCCGGCCGTGCGGGGTTCCCTAGGTCACCAAAAAAAAAAACAGTAATTGGATATTTTATGCATTTTTATATATTTATTTCTAAGGATAGACGTACCAAATTCCCAATTGCGTAGTCCTTTTTTGCTCCAAATTAGGAAAAAAAAAAATTGACTTTTTTTATTTACAGTTTAGGTGAGCCTTTTATTCTATTTCTTTCCTTCAGAGATTTTTCTTTTTTTTTGTATCCTTAAATCATTTAACTGATCTGATTGATGTGATCAAGTATTTTTGTAGATGGGTCATGGAAGCGCTAATATTTAGGTTTTTTTATTTTCTTTTACTTTCGGCAAAAATGAATGGAGATAATAACATGAACACATACATTGAGGATGATGCTCCTTTCATTGGCTTTTGTGCAGAAAAAATTACCTCCTTTTTTACGCTCAAAGCATTTATTGATAATTGGGGATAAAATTACGATTGACTCCTTTAGAAAAACATACAAAATGGATATATATTGACGTCACTATTCCGTAGTTTCGTAAAATATATTATGTAATTTATAAAAGTAACAGCGTATGGGGGCCGTCGAGCTCGTAGGCCTTGCATCACCACAGTTTTGGAAAGAGAGGACCATGACAATGTTCTGTACATAAAAAAGAACTGTACGGAAGAACTAAAAAATGGAGGGCAATTGATTAAGACGACAAGTGACGTACTCCTTGGTCCTCAAAGACTTTGAATTAAAAGTTTGCTTCACGTTTCTATCGGAGGGTATGGTAGGTGGAGGCTGGATGATCCGTGAGGTGGAAACCCATTCACCTGGGATTCAGAAGCTGCATGGACACTGCGCGCCGCACCCCCCTTCCTCCCCTCCCAAAAAATAAAAATAAAAATAAAAATAAGGCATCCACATCACACTATTATTATTGCGAGAAACCCTAGGAAAAGTGGAACAAGCCGAGAAAGGGGACTTTTCAAAAGACCCAAGAAGAGTTCTATAAATAGAAGGTGCGTAGCGCTTTGGACATTATCTTTCTAATACGACCTGCGCCCGGCCAAAATGAAAAAGAATGAAATAAGCTGTCGCTTGGAATGTCACTTCGTCTCGTCGAAGTTAGCAGCAACACTTCAACCCGAAAAACTCATTGGAGATTTTTATAAGGTTTGATATACCTATTCCATTGGCTTAGGTACATTCCATCTCTTGTAAAATACGATCGAGCCTTTGGTGTTTTATCTTTTTGGTACCCTTAAATTGTTTAATTGATATGATTGACGCAATCAAGCTATTTTATTTGCTAATCATCCTTTTCATTGACGTCGTATAAAGGATGAGATGTAGAAGTGCTAAGGTTGTTTTTTTTTTTTTTTTTTTTTTTTTTTGAACGAAGCTATGGTTGTTATTGAGTTGGTGAAATTTTGGTGGGTCTGAAATATGAATTAAACCTAAATGGGCTTCTCTTCGAACCTGCATTACTGGCCCATATAATATCAAGCTGGATTTGCTAAAGGATTGATCATTACCCCTAACAAATATACATATTTATCAATCACTTTGCGTGAGTGTAAAAAGAGTGACCCTCTATGTAATAATAATACATCGAGTTAAGTTCGATTTCAAGGAAAACTAATTTAAGTCAAGCTCGAACATGAAAAATTAACTCCACTTGAAGTATCGGGCCTTGAATATTTTGAATTGAATCGAGCCGAGCTCGAGTATTGGAGTTGCATCACCTTTGACTCCACTCAACTTCGCTAATATTTGCGAGAACAAAGTCATGCTGCCCCTATATATTGCTGGGTGCGCAGGTTGCATTATAAGTGTGCATCGCTGGTGTTAAATATGTCTCAAGTTTTCGTGGGACTACACGATGGATTTACAAAAGAATAAAATAAAGAAGAAGGAACCCATGCAGTTTCGAATTCCTTTGAAAAAGAAATCTGGGCACATGTATTATAATAAAATAGGTTTCCCTTTTGGCGTGAAGTCCCTCCATGAAGATTGCAATTGGTGGGGCCCAAGGTCGCGCACACACACTCCACGTCGATGGCTAAATTCCACTTCACCTTGGCGTGAAGTCTTTTGCTTGTGTAAGAATCCAAAGGTGGTGGTGGGCCCAGGTCAAACTTTGACCTGGGCACACATATAAAAATTGATATAATTTCCTTCTTTGGGTTTTTGGCGTAAACGGCAGAAAGAAACCCTACGTAGAAGAAGTGAGCGTGAAGCCGCACGTCCGCCGAGCCAGATTCCACGTGAAGCTTTGAAGAAACATAGAGTGTATTGTTTTGAGCTTGAACGCGCGGTAATTTTGTGCCGTGAGTTTATCTCCAAGTGAGTTGTTTATTTATAAACACTTGGGTTTGGGGTTAAATTGGGATTTGGGAAACACCGAGAGAGTGTTTGAGTGACTCAAGTGTGTAATCTCCTTATATCGCTTGATCTATAGTAAAATTCGCTGCTGCTCTCCCCGTGGACGTAGGTCTTTACAACTGAACCACGTAAATTCGGTGTCCGATTTATTTTTTTCTTTGTCTATATTATTGTTCGATCGCTCGTCCTATCGCAACAAGTGGTATCAGAGCCAGGCTTGGCTAAGTTGAAGCGAATCGATGGCGACAGAAAAAGTAAAAATGAGAATCGAAAAATTTGATGTGAAGGATTTTAGTTTCTGAAAGATGTAGATTGAAGATTATCTTTACCAGATGAAACTGCACTTGCCTTTGTTTGGGGAGAAACCAGAGACGTTGAAGAAAGCTTAATGGGATTTGCTGGATAGACGAGCTATGGGTGTTATTCGGCTGACGTTAGCTCGTAACATCGCGTTTAACATCTTAAAGGAGAAGACCACTGCTAATTTGATGCAAGCCCTGTCGGATATGTATGAGAAGCCCTCTGCGATCAACAAGGTCTATTTGATGCGACGTCTATTTAATTTGAAAATGAGCGAAGGTGCGTCAGTTCCAGATCATATCAATGAATTCAATGTGATTGTTAGTCAATTGAGTTCAATTGAGATTGACTTTAAAGATGAGGTACGTGCTTTGATTCTGTTATCCTCATTACTTGATAGTTGGAATACTACTGTTACTGCTGTTAGTAATTCCTCTGGGTCAACAAGTTTAACGTTTGATGGGGTTCGAGATTTGATTCTGAGCGAGGACATTCGTAGAAGAGAATCTGGCAAATCTGTATCTATTGCTTTAGTAGGTGAAAATAGAGGAAGATCTAGAACACGTGTAGGTAACAGTAGTACTAATATGAATAGGCGTAGTCAGTCTAGGACTCGCTAATATTGTCTGTTGAGCTGGGCAAGAGGGGGCATCTTAGAAGGGATTTCCTTAAGCTGAAGAATGAGAAGGGTAAGGAAATTATAGTTGATTCTGCAGATAATGTTGCAGCTGTAGCAGATAATGCCGATTATGTCTTGTCTGTCACTAATGATTCATCACTTGATGAATGGATTATGGATTCTGGTTGTTTTTTTCATGTCACACCAAATAGAAACTGGTTTATCACTTATCAGTGCACGGGTAGTGATAAAGTTCAGTCAGGGAACAACGCTGAGTGCGATGTTGTGGGTGTTAGTGATGTTAAAATCAAAATGCATGATGGTACCGTGAGGACATCGACTAGAGTGAGGCATGTTCTAGAGTTAAAGAAGAACTTAATTTCCTTGGGTGTCCTAGATTCAACTGGTTGCAGGTATTCTTCAAAAGGTGGAGTTTTGAAGGTTGTTCGAGGTGCCCTAGTGATAATGAAAGGAATCAAGCATGGAGACCTATATAAACTTCAAGGTGAGACAATGACAGGTTGCGCTCCGGAGACGTTGGATGCATCTGTTCGAGGGTCTATGAACTGCTCGAGGAAGACCTGGATGTTTGTGCCAAGGCAAAAGTTTGATGCTGGTGTCAGGATCTTGCAATCAAGAGCTTTGATCGAGACGGAGATTGGTAAGTCGATCAAGCATGTGCGGACTGACAATAGCATGGAGTTCTGCTCAGAGCTGGTAAATAAATTCTGCATGAAAGAGAGCATAGTGAAACACTGCACTAGTGCCAGTAAATCACAACAATTTGCAGAATATTACTAGAGATGGCCCGAAAAATGATCTCTAGTGCTGGTATTGCTAGGAGAACCCTAGCTGATGTGTTTAGTACGGTAAGCTACTTGATGAATAGATCCCCATCAACTGCTATTGAATGGCGGACTCCTGAACAAGTGTGGTCAGGTAACGTTGCTGATTATTCTATTTTTAAAATGTTTGGTTGCCCGTGTTATTTTTGAGTGAGTGAGGGTAAGCTCGATGGGAGAGCAAGGTGCATATTCCATGGCTATGCACAAGGTGAGCGAGAAGATCAGTTGTGGTGCTCAGATAAAAATTCGCCTGTTGACAGCAGAGAAGTTACCCTTGACAAGTCTCCGATATTTCTGGCTAGGAGTGTATGTGGCAGTGTTAATACGGATCTGGACGGTGTTTAGCTTGAGGTGGAGTTGCGACCAGAAACTCCTGAGGTAGCGAGTACGAGTACTAACAAAGTAATCGACACAGATGGTGCTCGTAGCGAGGTGGAGCCTATAGAGCCAACGGTTGCTGTAACTGCTGAAATTAACAAGATACGAATTCGATCTCCTGATAGATATGGATGCAATAATGGTTTTGCTTTATCTGCGGTTAGGGAAGTTACGTCAGAAAATCCTTGCGAAGCAATTAAAGGTGCATGTGGAGTTGGTATTTTGATGAGGTCCTCAATTATGGCGAAGTTCAAGCGAGGCTTGGACTTGAATAATATCTGTGGCAGTTGAGCCCATCGGGGGCTATAGGAAAGTAACAGCAGAATTTGAATTTTTGCGAAGCGATTGCGACTCAGCTCAAACATCGAGCCAAGGTGGAGATTGTTAAATATGTCTCGAGTTTTCGTGAAACTACACGATGGATTTATAAAAGAATAAAATAAAGAAGAAGGAACCCATGCAGTTTCGAATTCCTTTGAAAAAGGAAATCTGGGCACACGTATTATAATAAAATAGGTTTCCCTTTTGGCGTGAAGTCCCTCCATGAAGATTGCAATTAGTGGGGCCCAAGGTCGCGCACACACACTCCACGTCGATGGCTGAATTACACTACACCTTGGCATGAAGTCTTTTGCTTGTGTAAGAATCCAAAGGTGGTGGTGGGCCCTGGTCAAACTTTGACCTGTGTGACATCCCGATTTTTTTCCAATTCTATTTTCAGTTGATTGAGTCGGGCATTTCATTTGTGCATTTAGTTCGACTCTTTGAGTTGGCCACTCATGAGCGAACTAGCCTATTGGGCGAAGCAATTAAGGGATTTTAACGCGTCGGACTTGGGTACTGATCACCCTCAGGTTGGATGCAAAAAAATTTCCCTTAAAGCTACCCGGTGGGTTAAGACGTGCTGGAATCGCACCAGATCGAAATTAACCGTGAAAATTGAGATCGAATTCAGAAATTGGAACTCTTGTGGTGTCACAAATTTTATTAGGATCGTGATATAAATTTATGGGTTTCAAGTGGACTCAATTGGAAGAGAATTGAAAGGAATTGAAGAATTAGATGTGCAAGACTTTCATGCCACGGTGGAAAAAGAAATTGGACCCATTGGAGGATTTTTTTTTTTTTTTTTTTTGCAAAATTGGGTTGCACGTGGACTATAATGGTGAGGAAAAATATTAATTTAACCGAGGATTCGACAATTGAATTTTCAGAGGTCGGATTGATTTGTTTCAAGAAGGGTTGAAGTCCAAATTGTGCCTTTTCCTTGCAAAATTCGTATGCCCCATAGACTCAATATTTTAAACTACCTAAAAGCTTCTAGAAGGGGTATATCGGCCAAGAAAATATGAGTGGAGGATAGTTGGGTAGTGAGCCATGTTTGTGTGGCCAAAGGGAGAGAGAAAGAGGGAGAGAGTGTGTGAGAATCGGCCCCCCTTCTTCTCTTTCCTTCCTCCCGTCGCTGGCTGCTTCTCTTTCATCTCGATGCCGTGTGAAGACCAGAAAAATTCAGAGAAGAAGCCAGAACAGCCCCTCAAGCCGTCGCACTCCCTCGCCGTCACACCGGACCGCGGTTTGCCGCCCCTTCTCGCGCGCGCTCGCCACCGTTGCTGGCTGCCCGTCTTCGTCTCCCTCTCGTATGCGTTGCAGCAAGCTGTCCAGCTCGTGCAAGAGCCACCGAAGCCCGTCTTCGCCGCCGTGAGTTGCCGTCGACCTCCCCTTCAACCCGTCTAAGTCCCCGCTGGTCTTCCTTTCTTGTTACACCTCAAACCAAGCATGTTTTCCCCTCTAACCAGTAGCAAACAAAGGAGAAGAAAATGGGTATGGTAGCCCCTTCGTGGGCCGTTTTGGCCGGCTTCCCGACCCCGGATGCTTGGCCCACTTTGGAGAAAGTCGATCCCCTCGTCATCCTCGTCATTTTGGTCCATTCGGCTCATCGTTTGGGTGAGTTTAACTCACTAAACCTTGATTAGAGTGTTAATGATGTCCTAAGTGTGTTTAGTTTGAACTAAGCATGTTTAGGTGGATATATTAGTATATTTTATTATAAATTTGATTAAGGGATTTGTTTAAGTTAAATTATGATTAATTAAGGTTAAAAAGAGGAGTTATTTAATGTTAAACCTTGACGGGACTTAATGGGTTTTAATTTTGAATTATTTAATTATTTCGAAATTCTGAGGATTAAAATATTATATTATATTCCGGAATTAATTTTAAAAAATTAAAAAAAAAAAATTGGAAAATTTTATTTTTGACCCCGGTTGCTCGAATTTCGTGTCGATCGCTGCTATGCATTTAGAATTTAAATTTGATGTTTGGTTGTGGTAAATTGAGTGTGATTGCGATTAATATAGATTCTTTATAAAATCTCAAGTGTCGAAATTGATGGGGAATTGGCCGTAAATGAACCACCTATTAGAGGTCGTGCCCAGTGGGACCGTGATGAACCACCTATTAGAGGTCGTACCCAGTGAGGCCATGATGAACCACCTATTAGAGGTCGTGCTCGTGGGGCCATGATTTACCACCTCGTTGAGGTCGTACCCGTGGGGCCGTGATTTACCACCTCGTTGAGGTCGTGCCCATGGGGCCGTGATTTACCACCTATTAAAGGTCGTGCCGAGTGGGGCCGTGATTGCCACCGATTGTTAAGCCTACCTATAGAGTCGCAATTGGGATGCAGAGATTGATTTGATAGAATGACATGTAATCGGCCGAGCTGATTGATCACTGACACGATCCAAGTGATTGAATTGCTCTGATGATGTGATCGTGCCTCAATTGTATGGTTATCATAATTGTACGTGGCTAAATTATATAAATTATGCTAACCTACAGATGAAGGATAATGTGAGGTAAGTCTTCTTGATGTTGTGGCTAGGTCACTCCGATGTGTATTTACTTTCTAATAGGGGTTTAGCGGGTTGAACTTGCTAAGACAATGTCTCACCCCGTTGTGGGCCAACATTTTCGGGTCCCCTGTGGACGGAGCGACCAGATCGCTTGGGTCGGCCTTGAGGAGTTGCAGAGGTGAAGTCAGGAGGATTGGAGAATGTGTCCGACTTGTAGCACGTAGGATGGTTCCCGTTTAAGGACCGGTCTTTTGTAAATTTTTTACTGTAGGCCTTTATTTGTAAACCCCGTTGGTCTATGAAAGTATATTGTGGTAAATTTGCTTTTTGCTTTTCTATCCCGTATTTTATTGTCAGGGGTTTTATATTATGCTTCCGCATGTGCATTAAAGAACTGATTGGGTCGGCGACTTAACCTGGGAATGTCACATTAGAATGACCATGGTGGGATGTTGGCGGGGAGAATTACCAAAAAAGTTGTCATGCCCCGAACCCCGAGACACATGAACAACCCGCCATGGTCGTGATAATGCGACATTCCCAGTAGTGTCGCCGACCCAATTTAATTTTTATTGTGCGCATGCAGAACGTAATAAGAATCCCCTGACAAATTAAACACGGGATAGGATAACAGGGACAAAAATCAATTTAATACAAACCACATACAATCATAAAATCAAACAAGGTTTACATGCAGCCGAAATAGGTTGGAGTCTATACACTAGGGATCGGCCCACCAAAAGAAAGAAAGTCCTATGACTACTAATCGATTCAATCCTCCATCTTCTTGGCTCGCACTCCTTGCCCAACTTCACCGGCAGTCCACCCGACTCCGCTGGAATCTTCATCTGCGCGGCCCCGAAATGTGTTTCCCACAACGGGGTGAGACATTGTCTCAGCAAGTTCACCCCTCCTAAGCCCCTATTAGAAAGAAAATATGCCCCAGCATGACCTAACCACACATCAAGAAGACTCACCTCGCGACAGTCCGCTCCTGCAAGTTAGTACAATTTATATCATTCAATCACGTGCAAATATGACAATTAAATAAAGCACGACACAATCACATCATCAATCAATCAACCACTTGGATCGTCTTAGCGATCAATCGGCTCGGCCGATTACATGTCATTCAACAAACCAATCAATGCTCCCAACCACGACCCTAAGGATCGACTCAACAATCGGTGGTATCACGGCCCCACGTGGCACGACCTTCGAAAAGGTGGTTCAACACTAGTGGCATCCCAGCCCCACTCGGCACGACCTTCAAAAAGGTGGTTATCACAGTCCCAAAGGAACGACCTCTAATAGGTGGTTCGGCCTCATAAGGCACGGCCTCTCATAGGCGGTTAACAACTAGTGGCATCACGGCCCCACTCGGCACGGCCTCTCATAGACGGTCAACAACTAGTGGCATCGCGGCCCCACTCGGCACGGCCTTTCCTAGGCGGTTCATCACAGCCTCAATAGGCACGGCCTCTATTAGGCGGGCAATCACGGCTAAAACCCCATCAATTTCTACAATTGGAATTTCTACATATAACCCCTAATTTACACAATCACGCTCAATTCGCCACCAATCAAGCATCAAATTTAAATTCGACATCACAAAGCGCGATCAAAGACGAAATTCGAGCAACCTAGGGCTAAAAATAAATTTTTCCGTTTTTTAATAATTAATTAATTTCTGAATATTTTAATATTATTTTAATTAACCGAATTTCAAACCAATTAAATAAATCTAAATTAAATTCTAATATGTCACATCACACTTAACATTAAACAAATCACTTTTAACCTTAATTAAACTCAAATTAACTTAATCTAATTTCCTTAATCCAATTTATATTAAAATAATCTAATCTAACCACCTAAACACACTTAATTCAAATTAAACACACTTAGGGCATAATTAACCGGCTAATCAAGGATTAGTGAGGTAACTCACCCGATTAACGCGCCGTTTAGCTCAAAACGACGAGCGCGACGCCGGGGATCGATAAACTCCAAAGCGGGCCTAGCATCCGGGGCCGGGAAGGCGGCCAAAACGGGCCCGAGAGGGGCTGCCATACCCATTTTTCTGGGCTGCTGTGTTCGGCCGAGGAGGGAGGAGCTAGACGGCAGCTCGGGCGCGGAGGGGCGAGGAAGGCTGGCGACGGTTGGTGGCTCGGCGGGTGGAGGGCGACGGCGGCCGGAGGGACGACGATGGCGACGGGCTGGCGCGGCTGAGGCGTGTGGAGGGCAGCGTCGACGAGGGGGCAAAACGGCGCGGAGGCGCGCGCGGGGGCGTCGCTCGGACGGCGGCTCCGGCGGCGTGCGGCGGCGAGGCGGTGCGGGCCGGGCCGGGCGACACGGGCGGCGGGCGTCGACGAACGGGGGGGGGTCGACGGCCGACCCTCTCTCTCCCCCTCTTCTTCTTCTCTTCCTTTTTCTTCTTCTTTCCCAAGGTTGAAGAAGAAGTGGTGGGCCCCACCACTTCTCTCTCTCTCCCCACCATTTCTTTTCCTTTTTCTTTTTCTTTTAATCCCCAAGGTGGCCCACCACATGACCTCATCGATGAGGTCATACTCCACTAACTCAAACTCTCACAACCTCAATCCAATGGGTCCACTTGGTTTTCCGCCGGGGTCCAAAACTTGTACATCTTAATTCCTTCAATTTTCCTTCCAATTGAATCCAATTGAAGTCCACAAAAATTAATCCAATGTCCCCACACTTTAATTCACATCTTGGCTCGTCCATAGAACCAATTTAAATCCTAAAAGTACGACCATAGGCGAACCTTATAATTTCCCTTAATTCCATTCAAATTGACTTCCATAAAATCAATTGATGTTCCACTTATCAAATTGATTATTTTCTTCATCCAAAAATCCCTCATATTCCTCAATTTCACAACCCCCGGCTTCAATTGAATGAACCCGGCCCTATTTATCCAGTCGAAATTAGGGCCCAAAATTCGGGATGTCACAAAAGTCCTAACCCTGTTGCAATTGTGCCAATTCAGTCCTAAACCTTTTTTTTTATCCAATTTAGTCCTAAACCTTTTATAATTGTGCCAATTCAGTCCATCCAGCCAAAATTGGCCGGCCGGCACCGACGTGGACGCCGGCGGGGACAATCGGCCGGCGAGGTAATTTTTTAATATTTTTTTATTTATATATTTATTTCGAATTTTTAAATATTTTAAAAAAAATTTTTTTTTTTTTTTTTTTTTGGTCTTCTTCTCCTTCCTCCGCCGGCCGACGCCGGCCGGGAGGTGAGGGCCGGCGAGGCTGACCTCACCGGCCAACCTCGCCGACCACCGGCAAGGCTCGCCCGCCGCCACCGGCAAAGGTGAGCCTCGCCCGGGCGACAAGTGAGGCGGCCATCGCCAGATCTAGCGAGGCTCAACCTCACCATGGCTAGGTGAGGCCGAGCCTCGCCGGATCTCGGCGACGGCCGCCTCGCCGACCACCGGCAAGGGCGAGGGTCGACCTCGCCCCTGTGGCCAACAAGGTTGCCGTCGCCATCGCCGCCCCCGCCGCCTCCCCGTCCCCCGAATCGTTGGCACGATCTCCCCCTCCGAGCTCAAGCGGCCCTCCCCGGCCATGACCTTCGCCAAAACCCCGTTCAAACCAACGAGGACGAGATCGAGCTCCTCCGCGGGTTCCTCGACTCCCCACGCAGCGCGGTGGGGCCTCACCCTCGCCGGTGGCCGGCGAGGGCCGAGCTCGCCGGATCCGGCGGCTCGGCCTCGCCCGTGATGTCGAGGCCGCCGTCGCCCAGATCTGGGGAGGCTCGGCCTCGCCCACCATGCCGAGGTCGAGCCTCGAGAGATCCGCGACGGCCGCCTCGCCGTCGCCGGGCGAGGCTCGCCTCCGCCTGGTCGGCGGGCGAGCCTCGCCGGCCCTCACCTCGGCCGACGCCGCCACGGGAAGGAGAAGAAGACAAAAAAAAATTAAATTAAAATTTTTTAAAAATATTTAAAATTCGAAAAAAATAAAAAATATATTAAAAAATTACCTCGCCGGCCGGTTGTCCCACACCGGCATCCACGCGCGCGCTAGCCGGTCAATTTTGGCCGGATGGACTGAATTGGCACAATTATAACAGTTTAGGACTAAATTGGACAAAAAAAGGGTTTAGGACTGAATTGGCACAATTGCAATAGGTTTAGGACTTTTTTGGTAACTCTCCCGATGTTGGCGTGCTCGAGGTTCGGGCGTGACAACCTGGGCACATATATAAAAACTGATATAATTTCCTTCTTTGGGTTTTTGGCGTAAACGGCAGAAAGAAACCCCTACGTAGAAGAAGAGAGCATGAAGCCACACGTCCGCCGAGCTAGATTCCGCGCGAAGCTTTGAAGAAATATAGAGTGTATTGTTTTGAGCTTGAACGCGCGGTAATTTTGTGCCGTGAGTTTATCTCCAAGTGAGTTGTTTATTTATAAACACTTAGGTTTGGGGTTAAATTGGGGTTTGGGAAACACCGAGAGAGTGTTTGAGTGACTCGAATGTGTAATCTCCTTGTATCGCTTAATCTATAGTGAAATTCGCTGCTACTCTCCCCGTGGATGTAGGTCTTTACGACTGAACCACGTAAATCCGGTGTCCGATTTTTTTTTTTTTTTGTCTATATTATTGTTCGATCGCTCGTCCTATCGCAACAGCTAGGGTGGATCGATATTGCTTCCTCATTTTTTTTTTTTCAAGTAAGGTTAATGACTTTCAAGTGCTGTCTTGGTGTCCTGCTTCTTTTATTTAAATTACATGCTCCTTCGGTTGTTTCCATACAGATTACCGGCATTTCACCATACTTCGCTCCTCACGATACACCCCAATGACCTTCAGTGCTTATCTTTATTAACTCATTTGATGACCATGTGGAGTCTTAAGTCTTAAGTCGATCCCAAATTACTTTAACTGCATCCAAAATAAACAGAAAAATCAATGTTTAAATCCGCAATGATGTTCTTCTAATACACAAGATTTAAAAAGCATCACCCAAAAAAGAAAAGAAATGATAAGCATCCTAACTTAGGTGGTTTATTATGAAAGAAAAGTTTCAATTCAACACCCCGAGATACACGATTTCTTTTTCTCTGTTTTACAGTTAAATTTTGGCCCACTTTTGGTAACACATATTGGGTGGGTTCGTAATAATAATAAAAAAAAAATTGTATTGATGGATAAAGGAACGCTCATCTCAATATTTTCTACCATCACTGCTACTTCTGTTCATCGTCTTATCCTCATTTTACTAAAACTATGGTACATTGAGCA
Organism: Eucalyptus erythrocorys; assembly: GCA_014182555.1. Lineage (NCBI taxonomy): Eukaryota > Viridiplantae > Streptophyta > Magnoliopsida > Myrtales > Myrtaceae > Eucalyptus > Eucalyptus erythrocorys. The sequence goes on from CM024602.1 coordinate 51,812,077, forward strand.
GTAGTTTATTTCTTATCAATTGGCATACTAGGACCATCAGAGTACATTGAGCATCTCTTTTATAATTAGTGGTACCAAAACTAATGCACATTATAGAGGTAAGTTCATATTTTCTCTTATAAATTTTTTTCTTTAAAAAATTCTTTTGTAAAGTTTAGTCAGATCCTAAAATTATGTTAATTGTTTTAAAAAAAGTTTACTAACTCTACAGTACTTGTACACAAACCCAGCCCCCAGGAAAAGAAGCATCAAATATGGAATATTCCCAACATTTTCATACGTGCCTGGTCTCAAAAAGAGCAATCGTGTCACACGTCACCACGCACACGTCACCACCCTGCCGTCCCATGACGTCATCTATTTGCTTTGTCCTTGCCCGCACAACGGACGTTTTCTAACCTTTTGACTAACGTAACCCATTCTTAGCCATTAAGTTTTTGCACAATACTTTTTTATTTTGGGCGAGAAAAATTATTAGTAAAAGGAAATAAATAACATCCCACTTCTACTGCTATAAACACTACAAGTTCGGAAAGGTGAGGATTTTTCACCATTTCTTAAGTTCTCTTTATTATTGATTTGGACGTTTTTCTATTCGATTTGTCATTTATTTTTTACTAGGGTTAAGAAGGCATATTATTTTTTTTTATTTTTTTTATGTTGAGTATCCAGCCTAACTCACCTTATTGGAGTATAGCACCAACTGGCTCGGCAACTCACCACCGGGGCCCCCGCTTAAATCACAGAACTACTTAGAGAGTCGTGAACGACTCAAGGAGTCGAACCCCTGACTTGGTAGTCAAATTAGAGAGTACACCTCAATCAACACAGCCATGCGTGAATGGGTAGAAGGCATATTAATTTATTCAAAGGCGAGGCAAACATTCCATTATTTGCGCGCTCTTCATCTAAAAAGAATCCAATTGAATTCCTCACTGATCATTAAGATTTCTTCACTCGAGCACATAAGAACATGTCTCGGCGCCCGTCATCCATATGGATTAGGACTTGGTATTCTATCGTAGCCGAGTATCCACAAGAGCCCCAAAAGTGAATAAATCGTATGGTAAAAGTATATAGCTTCAATAATGGTGATTGATGTCTACGTGCCATTGTCATTCAATAAAGCTTTCACCTAATCCTTTTTTCGGGTTAGTCTACCTCGACATCTATTACGATCGTAGTTTGAAGGTAGCTAAGTTTGAATTGTATCTAGTCTTTTGTCGCTTAGCATGTGTTGGACAAGGCTCCTGACTAGTTCTTCTAGAAACTATTAATGCTTTTGGTGAGCATCTCTTTAATAATCAGTGGTACTTTAAACTAATGCACGTTATTGAGGTAAGTTCATAATTTTCTCTTTTATTCATGAATGCCAATCTTCTAGTGACCCGATTAGAAGACTTGGTAGAAGTCTCTCGGTGGCTTGCTGGTTTGCTTGTGGGGACAAAAAGATGTGAAAATTCGTCGCTTGAAGTGAACCAATTTGGAAGACAAAGATGGACCACTTTCATTATGGATAAGCATCTCAACTTTTTACACTAAGATTTAAAAAGCACCACAAAAGAAAACAACGTGGCTCGCAATTCTCCATGTGAGTCAACAAAATCGGCCATCTCGCTCCATATGTTTCTCGACGTCGGAGCTTTGAAACTCGTCAATACGGCCAACTTTGATTCCCGTTGTGTGCTTGCTTGGTTATGAATATATAATCTCATTCCTCGGATATACAAGCTTCCCCTCTTTCTAGTCAAGCCTAATCCAGCTAGTAGAGCTAAATTAGGAAATGACCAAGTTGCCTTACTTGGGAAATAAAGGAGGAAGCACGAAATGAAAAACCAAGGCTTGTTGGCCACCGGCAAACAAAAGAAGAAAAGAAAAGGGCCTTCTTCTATCTACATGATGCCATGGCCATGGGACCCACGTCATTAGGCATGACCTTCTAGAATTAGAGAAAATAGATCCACGACAAATGGGAATATGAGCTAAAGTAAGTCACGTAAAATGAAAGTTTGAACTAAATTCAATGGCCTGTGATTGATACAAGTGTTCACGAAAGAAAGGTTTGGATAAATCTCAGGTCATTTAATCCAAGTGAGGAAGGAATGGCTTCATTATTGCCTTATCCCGATAGAGCGAGACCATAGAATCAATGAGGCATAAGATGGAACTAATTGTATCTAGTCGCATTGTGCCAAAAATTCAACAATCTAGATGGACTAGGAAAGCTTACATTGGATTCATGCGGTGATACATCTTTTTAATCGTAGTTTGATTATATAAAACATCAAAATACGGACCATCCCATTACTTTCATGAGAAATTATTACATGCCCAAAATGTACACAGCTAGGACATTTGTCCATTGGATTTGATACGAGACTCTATCGAGTTTAACTATTGATCGTATTACATGAGTGGCTCGGGGGTTCTCTTAATGCTTGATCTCATTGCTTCGTTCAAATTGGACCCGATCATATGTTGGACAGCTTACCTCGGCCAAGAGGGTGGGCGTGGACGCAAAATTTTCCTTTTTGGGCAGAAGCCTTCTTATATGGGCTTATTTGGGCCTGCTCAAGCCCGGCCTATTTTGTGAAATAAAATTTGATATTTGTCAAGACATGGGCCGGCTCCGGCAAGGATTTGTAGGTTGAGTACCTGGTTTGGATCGATCGGGTTTTGGTCGCGACCCCTCTCACACTTGTCGACGCCTTGTTTTGGGGTTAAGGTTGTAATTGAGGTCGAGAAATTTTGGTGGGCCTTGAGGCATGACTGAAGCCTACATGGGCTTTTTCTTATTAACCCAGATAGGATGAACTGATTTACAAGTAATCAAAACCAAGTTGCATTACTGGCCCAAAAGGTATCTATCTAGCTGGATTTGCTAAAGAGTCGATTGCGCCATAACAAAACGTGGAAACAATATTGATCTACCAGAAATGGACACTTATGAAGCAATTTGCGTGCCCAGCATTCAATCTATAGGGTGGCACAACTTACTCTCGCAAATGTTAGTGAAGTCAAGTAGGCTGGAGTTTGACATAGGTTCGATACTCATGTAAGAGTTTTCCTCTAATGTGGACTAAATTAATTGACATTGTTATTTACCGTTTAACGTTTACCGTTTTACGAAGTTTGGTCTAAGGTGAGATAGAAGATTTCTTAATTAGTCTAATATGGGGTCAGCTAGTGTGGGCCAAGTTGAGCTGGCCCGTAATGAGGGGACTGGCTAGAAGCTCTATAAATAGTGCTCAAGTCTCTCCTCTGACCCAAATCTCACATATCCTCACCTAAGGAACATTATTCTAACGTCAATCGTGAGGGGCCGCCTCATTGATCTAGTGACTCGGAGGGCAATAGAGGAAAAGGATTTGATGCGTGGATAAACCCCTTGAGTGTGGGCAATTCCTTTTCTACTTCCGCTTTCAAGAACGAGATCCTAAAACAGGTGCGTTAATTTTCTACTCTCGAGTGTGTGTTTATGTTCTGGTTATGGGGATCTTGGGGTTTCGCAATTTGCGTCCTACATGTGGTATTAGAGCCTCCATAACCCTAGAACTTGAACGCAATTGATTCTGCCCTAAATAGTACGGATCTTGCCCTAGTTTGTGATTTTTGAGACTTTTCGTTCAATAAAAAATTAAATCACAAATTCAGAGTTTGAATTTTTGCGAAGTGATTGCAACTTGGCTCAAACGTCAAGCCAAGGTGGAGATTGTTAAAATATGTCTCAAGTTTGAGTCCAATGTGAAATTCCAAATATTCCGAATTGGATATGTTGCGAACGTTTGAAATCGAGCAAAGAAGATCCGAAGATCAAATCCTCAAAATTTAAATCTGCGTTGGAGAGTCTGATCGCTAAAATAGGAAAGTCCAACTTTCACTAGGACTTGAATTTTGTTTAAAATATATAGAGATATGTTTTGGATAAAATCGTTTAAAATAGGAAACGGAATCCTATGAGAAGCTAGCTTAATGAGATAATAAAAAAAAAAAAAAAAAAAAAAAAAAAGAAAACTTTTGTTGTTCATGTATACTCCTTTATATGCTGGTAACTTTTGAATGTTGGACGTCTAAAGAATCTGTGATCAAACTGATTGTACTAATTAATATATCTACTGAGTGTAGCTAATGCATGTTAGTTAAGTTATTGCATATTATACCTAAACTCATATGGTCACTGGTTAACGTCTATCAAATTGAATATTTTTATGGTTAAGGAGTATGGCAATATTTATGCAGAGCAATAGTATCTAATGTTATAGTTTAGATATTTGGTTTTGTGGTGTGACTCAATTTAAAGGCCACTAGTTGAAGTAATGATTTTTGTTACTTAAAATTGGCTAATTAATCAGTTGTTGGCCTTGGAGTCATGTTTTGCCTTATGAAACTCATGAGCTATATGGATCAGCTGTCAGGCTTCTCGATCTGGTGTACCATGTATTGCTATTGATGTTGATTGGTGATAGATTCTCTAGATCAACATTAAAAGAATCATTAGAATCTGTAATTTTAGTGCACAAGAAAAGTTTTCTGTGTTGCTGTGATTGGTGATCTCATTGGAATCTATCTTTCAAATTCTCTATATATATTTATATATATGTATGATTAATGAATAAGGCAATGTAATTAGCATGATATGTGATTTCAGTGATATATGCCCCTATCACTAAAGTTGAAATCACATGTATATGGTGTATGTGAGATGTAAATATATCCCTGGTATGAGAGAGTTTCAAGGATTCAATTGAGTAGTGACCGCCAAAGTGACACGCTTGATTGGGTTTAAGAAATTTCGGTCTTGTATGCTGATTGGGATGTCTCCTAGTCTAATGCATAGTCATACTCCCAAAGGAGGTGATTGTGTATTAGTTCATGGAGGGATATATGATGGTGTGGTAGAGGAGTGATCAGTCCTAGTGGTTCATCTGCCCAAAGGTGATGAATTCACGAAGATTGAAATATATTCTCATAATCGCTATCATGTGGGGAGTTTATAATTGCAAGTCATGTATTCTGCCCAAATGTGATTATATGATTATGCATGTAACTCTCTGGATGTGTACTTGTACCTCAAGTTACACAGTGCTCACATGATGCTAATTATATACATTGCTTGTTTTTCAGTCACATTTCTGTAATTAATAACTCCACTATTATTGAGGTTTTTACTGCTTCAAATTTTAAGTTGTGGACATATGATTTATTGCTTGAGAAAAAAGCAATAGAATGTGCTTACTGTCCATTAAGCATTCCATTCTAGAACACTTGAAAAGTGGTTTACCTACTAACTGCACTGCTAAGAGATGATAGAAGCCTTAGTGGCTTGTAATTATGTCTTGTCTAATACCGAAATTAGGACACATCTGCAAAAATTGCATTTAAGTCCTAATGACATATACATCTGGTATATGGTTAAAAGGTTGTCAGGCTTAATAGTGGCCGTGAGTATTTTGGCAAGTTTGACAATGCGAAATAACTTAAAGGGTCATTTGTCGAATACTTGGTTGATTTTGAGGTGGTAACTTAATTACTATACCTGTAAATCCTGACAAAAGATTTGGCCGAAAGGCATAATTGTACTGTAATTGACGAGGATAGCTGCTCTCAGACTATTAAGAATAATAGTACAATGGAAAATCACTGTGTCTTTATCTTTGTCTAAATAGACAATTGTGGAATCTCTTGTACCATAGACTAAACTTGATGAGGTTCAAAGTATTATTCTTGATAAAGTTTATGATGAAATTTTCCTCTCAAGTATAGAATGAAGTGGTTGCAGATTTACTTGGGAGATTTGTTAGGGAAAGACGATCAGTTATTCCATTAGCCTATATAGTCTATTTGTGAGAGCATGACCACAATATCCACCACATGGTTGATTTAGCGACATAAATAAATTGTGTTTCTTATCCTCAATCGAGTGTGTGATTAGATGCCATAAAAGGCAATATACAATCTATGAAATATATTTGGAAACTTACTGACTTGTCTAAAAATCACAAGTTCTTTAGTTGCAAATTGGCGTACAAAACTAAAAGAATTTCAAAGAAAGATTGTGAAGTTTAAAACTAAACTTGTAGTTAAAGTTTTCACTTTGAAAGAGGGGTGGATAATTAATAGTGAAGAAATAATTATTTCTTTAAAAGATTCTTTCAAAGTGAATGTGACATTTATTTTGGCTGGAGTTAGCCAAATATATACAAAATCTATATAGTACAACTGAAGGATTTTTGCAACAAATTTAAGTAAACTTGTGTGTAGACTAAAAGTCTTATTAATAATTTTATGCAAGTTTCCAGACAATATTAATAAAGTTTCATAGTATTGTTATTTTGTTCAATTAGGAATAAAATTATTCAATATACTTGCAAGGTCAGTGGGAGGAAATTTATTTTTCCTCATACTCTATGTACATGATACTTTGTTTACAAGTAGTGACCTTGACGCATCTTTTATCCCTTACATTAAGGTCTATAAGGATTGTTCTTGTCACATATATTGGATTTTATTATATTTTCTCAGAGGACATTTGCTGATCGTATTTTGGAAATATTCAATATACGTTATTGCAAGTCAGGAATTACTCCTGTTGTTAAGGGTGATGGAGGTAATCCATTACATTGTCCTTATTCAGATATTGAGAAAATCTAGTTAAATGGTGTACATTGTGTTAGTGCACTTAAAAGTATAATATATGCCTTGATTTTGCACTAGATTAAATATCGTCTTTGCGACAGGACTTCTAGGCAGATATAAATTGAATCCAGGACGCGATCACTGGGTTGCTGCCAAGAAAGTTTTAAGGTACTTAAAAGGACAAGAGATTATATGTTAATTTATAGACAAGTTTAATTAAGATGTTAACTTTGCTGACTGTTAGGTTGATATAATATCAATAACAGAATACATATTTATGTTAACAGGAAGTGCGGTGCAGTAAATAAAGTTCTATGTCTACTATGTAAGTAGAGTTCGTAACTTTCTTGTAGGCTGTTATTTGGACTATTATGCTTCGGAACCTTATGAAGGAGTTAATCGTTTTGACTTTATGGATAGATCCATACGGTTAAGTTGAGACAATAAATTTGTTGTATTTTTATTAATAACAAATGTCTCAAGGGATCTAAATATATGGCGGTCAAATATTTTTGACCATAAATAAACAGTACAGAAAGGGTGACTTATTATATAATATATTTTCATAGATGATGTGGTTGCAGATCCACTAACTAAAGACCTACGCCCATGAGTATTTGAGTGACATGTCATCAATATGGGCCTAGAAGTATCTTCGGATACTGTCGTTTAGTAGAAGCTATTTTGGCTTTATTCTGATAAAGTTCACATCTGTGTTCATTACTTTTAGTAACGGTTTAATATGTATCAAGGTATTACCTTGAGTGAAGGCTAGGGGCATCCGGTTATTAGCCTTGTGCATATGTTCTTGTAAAAGGTTAACCATAAGGACAAGACATATGTGGGTTCATTAGAACCATGATTTCATTCTCTTGTGGCACAAACTTTTGTGTCGCCTAAGTAAGATAATGGTGACTGATAAATGGATCTCTCTATGAGAGATGTTAGCCATTTGCCACACTACCATATTGAATTCATATCAATAAAGTTGAAAGCACTTGTGACCATGGAAGGCTCTGTGTGTATACATGCAGTTACCGCCATGATTCGATGTTGGAGACTTTATGGGATAGGATTAACTATTAAGAATTATCTTTGGACCAATGTGCGCACATACAATACAATTTCAATTAATATAGTCCAAGTGGGAGAATGTAAGAGTTTTCCTCTAATGTGGACTAAATTAATTGACATTGTTATTTATCGTTTAACGTTTACCGTTTTACGGGGTTTGGTATAAGGTGAGATAGAAGGTTTCTTAATTAGTCTAATATGGGGCTGGCTAGTATGGGCCGAGTTGAGCCTGGCCCGTAATGAGGGGGACTGGCTGGAAACTCTATAAATAGTGCTCAAGTCTCTCTTCTAACCCAAATCTCACATATCCTCACCTAAGGAACATTATTCTAACGTCAATCGTGAGGGGCCGCCTCATTAAGCCAATGACTCGGAAGGCAATTGAGGAGAAGGATTTGATGCGTGGATAAACCCCTTGAGTGTGGGCAATCCCTTTTTTGCTTCCGCTTTCAAGAACGAGATCCTAAAACAGGTGCGTTAATCTTCTACTCTTTGGTGTGTGTTTATGTTCTGGTTATGGAGATCTTGGGTTATGCATAATCTGCACGCAACAACTCAGGCTCGGCTCAATTCGAAATATTCAAGGCTCGGTACTTAGATTGGAGTTAATTTTTCAAGTTTGAGCTCCACTTAAATTGGTTTTCAATGAACTCAAATTATTATACTTTAATTTGAGTTGAATACTTTATGTGGATGAAATGATCCATGTGTAACTTTCTTTTTTTTTCTCTTTTTGTCTATCATTCAAGAGTATTGGATTGGAAGCTAAAATTACAAATTCCATCAAACATCTTCATATAATTTAGGGTTTCTATTGAACATGTACTAATAGTTTATGGATCACGTTAAACAAATTAAAAATTCAACAATGACATTGTATACGAGTATGAGTAAAAGTTTCAACGATCATATTGAATAAATCAAAATTCTAAGAATAACATTGCGCATTAAATGAAACTTCAAGGATTTTTTATGCCATTTTCCATTATATTTATACACACTTGTAGTAATTTTACACTGTAAAGGATGAATTCCTAGATAGAGAGAGCCGTCATATGCTTAAATGGACGGTTGTGCATCGAGCAAAGGGCCAAGTTAGCCAAACTTTCAACAGTCTAGATGAACTAAGAAAGATGATGCTTCTTCATGTTCATGGTTAGACCATTTGATTATACATAATAGGGATGGTCCCCATAATGTTATGAGAAATTATGACGTGCATTAAGAGATGCAGATACACGACTTGTCAAGTTTGAGTTACATGAGTGACCACATGATTCTTTTAAGGCTTGAGGTCATTTCTTATTCAAATTAGACCTAATCATGAATTCAATAGCTTACTCGACGCAATAAGGCTTGAAGCACATATCAGATGTATGACTGAAGCCAGTATGGGATATTCTCAGTTGCGTAACACAACACGGTTTGTCAATTACATACGAGTTAAAAAAGCATTACAAAAAAGGAAGAAAAAAAAACAAAGATAAATACCTTGGAGATATACTTGTATTTACAGCAGAAGGCTCCCATGAAACGACAAATGCATTAGAAATTTTGCATAAACTCCCATGTCGGTCTGCTTTTCATTAAGCAAATGTCAAAAAGTTTTACTTTTATATTTTCTCTAAATATTTTATCTAGGCTCTAGACTTTCGTCGGATTCAGTTGGGCCTAGAGATTGGTAGGCCGATTGGAAAAAAATTTGGGCCACACCAGTCGCAAAGGCCCACAAAAGCTCCAGTTCCTCGCTTACTCGAGGGGGATTTCAATTTCGAACGCTTTTAATAAAAAAAAAAAAATCGGATTAAAATGCCGCCCGAAAAAGCCTCAATAAAATAGGGTTTTTCAGCTTTTCTGTCACCGGCATTTTTACCTCACTTCACTCTTCACGTCTCCCACGCCGCGAACCATCGTGTTTCTCTCTCTTTCTCTCTCGCGAGCGATCATGGAATCGCAGGAGGAGGAGATCAAGGCCATGGAAGTGCAGCTCGAGAAGGACCCCAGCCGGAAGCACGCGTTCGACGTCATCATCGGCGACAAGTTCTTCCTCTCCGTCGCCGTCGCCGGCGGCCCGGAGGGCGACCCCATCGTCAAGGACTGGGTCCAGCAGGTCCACAAGTCGCACCGCAAGGGAAGAAGGGGAGGCCGTCGTCGTCGGCATCTCCGCCGAGCGGAGCCGGAACTACGCCAACGCCCTGTACACGCGCTACATGCGGACGCGTAGGTCGCTCCTCCCCGCTCGATTCAGCAGTTTTCCCGTCCCCGATCGCGAAACCCTAGGCCCTAAGATCGTCATTGTTCCTCTCATCGGTTTTCTTGTAATTTTTTTTTTTATTTTCCTTCTCAGCTGGTTCGAAGGACAATCCCTACGACTTGCTGCAGCTCTGCGCGGGGAACCAGTGCCTCCTCTACGAGCTCGAACCTCCGCACCCCATCCCCAAGGTCCTCAAGGACTTCGTCCACGATTCGAGGATCTTCGGCGTCGGGGTGGAGGCGATGGCCAAGGAGCTCGAGAGGGAGTTCGGGCTGACGATGCGGAAGCCCGTGGAGCTCCGCAAGGTGGCGGAGAAGTCCAAGGAGGTCTCTCTCGGGTACGTCGACTTCCGGAGGAAGAACCTGGAGCAGCTGGCGCGGATCGTGCTGGGAGCGGAGGCCGAGGTGGCGAGGCCGAGGAAGATTAAGTGGCAGATGCACGACAAGTACGGCCCGGGCGCGTGGGATTATGATATCAGGCTGTCCGACGAGCTGATCGAGCACGCGAGCATCGACGCTGTTGGGATTTGTCGGATCCAAAAACGAATTCAACCCAAAATCAAACCCCTAAAACTACGCGGAAGACGAGCCCGAGATTTCTATATGCATCACCGATCAAAAGGGATACCACAGATTGGGACATACCTTATTTTCCATGGATTAAACACCAAGGACGCCAAGAGGAAGAGAAATAACGGTCTGTTTGATTCAACGACAAGAAAATCGCCTTGGAGGAAGAGGGGTGTCGCCTTTTTGATGCCTACTGTTCTTGTTCCTTTTTTTTGAGAGTTTTGGAGGGAGAGAGAGAAGAAAAAGACGTACGTTGTTTTTTGCCAAAAGGTACTTTTTCTCTCCCTTCCCCCTCCTTATATACCTCTCCCAAAAATAATAAATCACACCCCTTCAATTCAACTCCTCATCCATGGGCCGTAATTTGTGGGCCGGGCTTTTCGGCCCATCATGGGCGGACGGGCCAACTTAGGCCTATCCAATAATTAAATAAATAAAATTATCAGACGCCTTCCTGGCTTGCAAGATGGGGACGAAGCTGTTGAAGGATGTTGACTGATGGTGGTCAGTCCTGCGCTTTTTCGGGTACAAACTTTACTGGTACGGTGGTGGTCATCGAGTTTGTTGATGATGGAATTGATGATCGCCGATTAGGCACTATTATTGGCACAAAAACTTTCGTGTTTCTACAGTAGTCAGTCCGTTTAGTGGTAGCAGCATCGAGGAAGTCTGAGAGAATCCGTGTCGGCGACGAGAGCTGAAATTGGTCTCTTTTTCTTCTGTCACACGCTGGTTACGTCAGGTTAGGGTTTTCCCTTTCGATTTCCCTGGCGACCCTTTTCGCCATCGATATGGTTCATTACTTAGTGACTTTTTTACTGCCATCCTTGATGTTGATATCGTGCTTTTAAAAATTTGAACTTGGATATTTGCTTGACTTGATGGCTATCATCAATTGTGGATTCTGCCTGGTTCAGCGGCTTTTGATCGTGGCGTCGAAACGGTTATTGCATCCCTTACTGTTTTGTTTTTTCTGACGTACGCATGCAGATTTTCTGACGAGAAGATCTCCTGCAATTGAAATCACATTGACCCGTATATATATGGAGGTATCATCGACTCTGGTATGACTCGCTTTGAGAAAATTGAATAAAAGAAATAAAAAGATTAGGTTTTTTAACCTCAGTGATCAAAAAATTCAATACCCATGTTTTCTGCTTTAAAAGATATATTATGACGTTTTCTGCTAATTGATGATCGACAACATTAATGCTTCACCAACCCAATTGGTAGCATCTCTCCACGTCTGCTGTCATCCTTGTGAATTACATGCCAGAAAGGCCTGTTTACTTTCCGGGTCCCATGTAAAGTTCCACTGTTTGTGTGGATAAAGTTTATGGTATCGTGAATATAGCTTCGATCATAGGGATCGATTTCTATTCGTAAATTGTTATTATGATTTGATGCATCTTTGACACAATTTTCTTTAGATTTGAACCTACATTACAATTCCAAAGCTTGGTAAGGGTGAGTAATATTTAATTGCTAGTCGCTTGGCCTAGTCGGATATAGTTTTTTCGAGTGGTTATTCTAGTAACTTTGTAGTACAAGTTACCATTTCTCTCATGAATAGTTAGTGGCCCTAAAAAGGAATTCTTCAATAATTATATGGCACCAAGTTGAATTCTTTCCCATCCAAAATTTTGCTTGCTGTTCATCATGTGATGTATGTTTGAAGTATTTTGTTTGCTTCACTAATTATGTGGAACTAAAGTCGTGCAAAATACGCATGGCAGATTTAAATTTCATTATTTTACTCTTCATTCATGGAAAGCATAATTGCGGGGAGATTTACTACTGGCCCCCCAAGTTTTTGGGAAATTTTTGTATGGCGCCTCAGGTTTTATAATTTAGACAATGCTCCTCCTTAATCTTTGATAATCCACTCAATGGCACCCTCGACCTCTCATAATCAACTAGGTCCCCCCTCCGATGAAGATCCTGATTAACTTTCACCGGGAAGTCGGAGCCCGTGACTTCACGTGACATGCCGAATTCAACTTTTGAGGCAAAGCTCATCCACCACTCATTTTCTTTATTCTCTTTAAAAAAAGCCTATTAATTGAAATTAAACAAAATTGTCAAACCACGCTCCCCCACCGGCGGGGGGCTTCTCCCCCTGGCTAGGTTTTCCGACAAAGATCCCAAACTTTCAATTGCGATCAAGTAATTGAGAGTGGGATAATGAACAATGTCTGTACTTGTGGAAGAAAGGTTGTAAAGAAGACTTCATCGACCGACCGATGCAAACCTACCTTGACGGGGATGCTATCACCTTCAGTTGGTGCTCTTGGAGGAAATTAGTTCAACAAGTTTCACGGTGACAATGAATACCATTCACATGCAATCTGTTGAGTAGTCAAGAGTTTGGGACTCTAGCCCTCTTTTGTTGGACGCTTTACCGTCAATTTGTTGAGTTCAGCGTCATGAGCTCACCTGCTCCAACTTCTGAGAAAAATTGATCAGAATGTGGTCAGAGGAGGTGGCACATTTCGTTGATCATAAAAGGTTGGGGGAAACATTGTTGAAATTGATAACCTGGAGGGTCACATGAAAACCCCAAGAAACTTGGGGGCATTTAGTTAATTTTCCGCATATGGGAATGCATAATCCTACTTTGTACCTGCGCTTAAGGTGAAGATGTTAGAGAATTCGTGGTTGATCCTCCTCTTTTTCCCCTCTGTGAAACTTATGAAAAGTTGATTGTCACTATTGATTATACCGAAGCAAAAATTTGTAAGGAAAATTCTTCACTCAACTTATTGACACTCTTATTTGGACGAAACGCATGTGCAATATCACCACCGAGAGCAGTTGTCCAGTTGTAAAGTGGTCACAATGCCTTCCATGAGATTACAAATTTGAGTTATGTGGTGAGCAAACCTCTAGTTAGCTCGTGTCTTGAGCATTTGCTTCATGTGGTGAGAATTCTCCACAATAGCCACTTTTCATATCAATCTTCAAGAATATGGTAGAGCAAGCATGACATAAAGTCTAGATATTGGGTACTTTTGCGATATGATTATATTATGTAAGGTTGGAACCAAATAAAGACTCATGTTTTCCCTTACATATCATCTAGCAATCAGCTCATCCATTTGCCTTGAAGTAACTCAAGGTAGGATTACGGTGATGGACTCATATGTGTATGGTTGAACTTAATAATTATACTTCAAGATCGAGCATCACATATCGGGTGTGGGAACCTCATAGTAATGTCAAAGAGAATAGATGTGCCGATTGTCCCTCCCCATTAGAACACACAAAATTTCATTAAATCAAAGTGAGACTTAATTCTAATTGAGACAAACACGTAGTTCTGCTTGACATTGATAACAAAAACAAGTGACTAACATATGATTTGAAATTTCAGCGCTTAAATAACTCTTAACTATCGTGCTTGAAATAGACTAATGTAGCTTAAGTGCCTGTTCAGGCCCTTCGTGCACATCGCAATGGGTTTTGCCTTTTATAGTTTCTAAACTCAAGACGCTAACCTTATATTGAGCCGTTTCAAACTGACAAGAGCTTTCCCAGTCCAAGTTTACTCGAGTGGGTTATACATTGGGCCAGGACTATTCCAGTCTAGTTGAATTTGCTCCCCTAGCAAACTGGGTAGGTTGACTCAACTCGATTAAACTTTAGGCTAAAAAATCCATGATTTTAGTTCAATCTCAATTCTAACTTGAATTTTTTTTGGGCCCCTAACTTGGCTAAAACGCTCTTTTTTTCCTATTTAACTTACCAAAATATCCTCCCTTCTCTCTTCAATTTATCATTTCTTAATTTATCAAGCAAATCCACAAAATTGTCTTTATTTCTATCATCTCTCACATCAATTTCACAATATAAATACTCCATTATACTCATTAAAATATCATTTTACCATGAATCTTGTTATCAATTTGCCTAGATAATGCTGTCAATTTTGATATATGGTCTCATATCTTCAATCACAAGAGATTTCTATTTATGATAGCTTATGAACACACAAAGTTGTCTATTTTTTATTGTCAAATAGTATGAACGAAACTATATTCCAAAGTAGAAAAAAATTATGTAATTATTTATCAAAAAGGAATAAGAAAAAATTGATCAAAATATGAAAAAGGATAATTTGTTAGAAGCATGATCAAATGTCAAACATATCAATATTTAGATCATATATAAATATTAACAAATTATAAGCACATAGGAAAAAAAGGAAACTTCTTCTTGTATATCAATTGTGAATTCAATCTCATATCAAGCGGATTAGAACTTTAAAATATGCTTAAAACTTTCTTCCGAAAAATTTGATGTGACTTTGAAAGTGAAGAAGTATAAAAAAATTGTCAACCCTCATCTTGCAATTCTTATTAAAACTTGAAAAACTCAAAAGAAAGCACAAACCAGTGATATTTAACTTTAAAAACCTACGAACTTATTCCTAAAAAACACCCATAATGTCAACATCAGCAAGATAATTATATTGAATTTAACTTTTTAACTTTGAGGTAAAGTTTCCCTCAAACTATTTGATAAAAAGCAGGCAACTAATTGTGTATTTAAAAGCCATCAAACTAGAAATTTCTAGTATTCTATGAAAATTTTGTGATTAAAAGAATGATATCATAAATTAAAATTAACGACATTCTCTAAGCAAATTGATAATAGGATTAAGATAATATCTTGTTAGGTGAAATTTGACATTTATATTGTGAAACTGATAAGATAAAAGGGATGAGAAATTAAAGGCAATTTTATGGGTTAGCTTGTTAAGAAAAGAAATGGGTTAGCCCAGATAAAAGAAGAAACAATAAATTGAAGAGAGAAGGAAAAAGGAGGGCATTTGGGTAAGTTCAATGGAAAAGAGGGTATTTTAGTCAAATGGAGCGAAAATAGCGCCATCCTTTTTGGTTTTTTTGTTTAAAAATATGTCAAACTTTAGACCAGCCTCGATTCTACTCCAGTTTCAAATTTGTCCCTCATCAACATGCAATACAAGTAGTTAATAATTATCTGACATAGCATCTACCCAAATTTACAAACATGAAACTTAGGTGCCACATCAAACAACGTAAAAGGAAAAAATTGAGAAAGATGCAACCATGGTTGCTCAAGCTCCTAAGTTCGCAACCATAGCAACTTGAGCTTCTAATCGATATTGGGTTCAGTCTTCAAACCAACTGAGCAGAGCACACGAGCAGCCCCATTGCAAGCCTGAAGCGTGAAGCTCAAGCTACCATGGCTGCACCTCACTCAACTATTCTTTTTCTTCTTCTTTACATTGTTTGACGTGGCAACTGAATTTCATGTTAACTAGTTTGTGTGGATGCCATGTCAAAGAACTATCTGTTACTTGGATGGCATATTAACGAGGACATATTTGAGACTCGAGTGAAAGTTGGGGGTTTTCTTTTAACCAAAAAAAAAGGTTCATAGTAGAATACCAAAAGTTAAAAATTTTTAGGGTATTAGACTTATGACCAAAGCCTTCTAAGGCCATGTTTTGTTTAGTTTTTCCAAGGGATATGGACCTTTAAAGCCAAAAAATCCCATTGGCGAATATTAGGGGTGTTTGGTAAATGTTTATGAGGCTCCCTTTACAGCTTTAGCAAAGTTGAAAGCATGTCTTGGGCCTTTAGCATCTTTGGAAGAAAGGTTAATAAATTTTTTCTTTCAAAATTGGCCCCACTTATATTTCACTATTCCAGTCTTACCCTTGCATTGTTCATCTTCAACTTGGGAGATGGCTGAACATTGGCATGGCTCGGAGGAGCCAGATGGATGTTAGTGAGGGGTCATGCAGCCTCAGCGACCCATCACCTGGCTCACTTGAGATTGCACGACCTTGGCAGCCCTCACCTAAGGTTGTGTTGGCATCGAAGGGCCAAATGTAGGAAGCCTAATTGTAAAATTCCCAAATTTGCAAAGCTCAAAGTTTGGCAACCTTAGCGTTGCTTTGCCTTAGGCTGCATGACCCTGGTCGAGCTTCACCAAGGCATGTTGAGCTCTATTGTGATGATTGACGCTCGCCTCACTAAGCTTTGTCGCCAATCACTGAGCTTTGATTGCCCGAGCTTTTTGCATGAAGCTCACCAGGCCTAGCTGATGGTCAAGGTTGCCGGTTGATGCTTGCCTAGCCAACAGTCAATGGTTGCTGGGCAACACTCACTTACCCTCTCTCCCTCTGATTGTCGAGTTGCCTCCCTCCCTTTTTCTTTTTCTTAAAATTGTAACTTCAATGTTACTATATAAAGTATCCACCAAAATCAATGATTTAAATGCTATTTGCTTTCCGCAAGCACATCTTTATTTAAAGATCTTTGGGAAATGTCTTTACGTGCCCCTTAAGTTGAACTAAAGGCAGCATGTATTTTCTTTGTATTATGCTGCTTTTATTTGACTAGCGTGCTCCTTTTGTCGTTTCCATATGTATTGACTACCTTACCCCATGTTTTTCCCTCTAATCCATCATACAAGTCAAGAGTGTTTGGTGCAGGAAGATCATCCACTCCCGGCAAACCAATCCTATTTCCCATTTCTCATCATTACTTCGACTTGAAATCTTCAAAGTTGTGATTTTGATGCTTGAGAGTGTATACTATTTGGGCTGTGGAGTCTCGACTGTCTTGATTACAATCACAGGAAAATTTGGACGGCTAAATACCAAAAAAAGAAGAAAGAAAGAAAGTGTTTAGTGAGCAGAAAAAAGAGGAAGAAAAAGGTCAAGTTAGTGTCATTGGACGGCCCTCCATTCCAAAAGTCGGCCAAAGTTTTGTTCTACTTTGAGACTTTCAGAGAGTTCAAATTGTCAAAAGATTAAACATCCCGTGTTGAACAGTGATGTGTTAAAAGGGAAGTAACTGACAAAGTGAAATTGCCTTATTGAAAGTTGAATGGGACACATTATATTAAAGTGACAGCTCCATGCGTCACACCCCAAATCCTACAAGGATAGGGGTATAATATCTTGTGATATCAGGACTTATGTTTTAATTTTTTAGTATAGATTTAACGGGACAGTATTTTTTAGATTTTTTTGGTAAGGTTTTTTTTTTTTTTTTTTTTTTTTATTTTTATTTTGGTAAGGGTTTTTTTGAGATGTTGAGCTATAAGATTTCTTGAAAATGGTGGTTTATGGCATTTGGCCCTTCAAGGTAAATATTGCAATCTACCTTCTTGAAAGAAATTTTGTCCTCAAAATTCGCACTAACTTTTAAGGAGTTAGGTTGCAATATTTGACTAGGGGCTTATTGTAAAAGAAGTATAGATAGTTATGCTAACGGTATCAGAGCTTGGTGAGGTCCTTTCGGCGTGCACAGGTGAAATCCCTTTCCTCTTCTTTTCCTTTCCTTTATTTCCTTTTCTTTCTTTCCCTCGCTCTTCTTTTTTACTCTTTCCCCGAAAGCTCTCGGTCCCCTAAAATAAGCTGAGCATCCACTTTACTTCTTTGTTAAATTGTCAACCTTTCCTTTGTTTCTTTATATATATTTTTCTTATGGGCCCACCGAAGGCAAATATTACACCATGGGTATAGTCCATGTTGTGCGATGCTCATTCTAAAGATGGAGTTGCTTGTTGGACAAGCGCACATTTTGAACAACGAAACACGGAAGGTTTCATCAGGACGTGCGTGCCTGAGAGATCAATTCACTTATTAGTTTCTTCTCAGAGATCCTATTATCCATTCTTTTTCAAATTTTCCTTCGGCTGATTGGCGATTCTAATTATTGATAAGTAGAGCTACAGTCCACCCAAGTTATGCATGCGGACAAAGTGAGACTAGCCACTCGATGATACGCCAAAAGATCGCCTCAGAGCCATCAAAGTTTCTGACAATTCAAACTCCAACACTCGAGCGTGACAAGAAACAAAGCACTTTCGATGGCGTTCCGGAAGTTAGGCGATGTCCCACTTTCGCTTCAACGTGATTTTGGGTGGCGGAAAAATGCACGCACACCCTGGCTGCTCTCCTGCATAACACACGGTGCACGAACGTTCCTAGATCCCTAAGATAAGCCTTTTTGCTGTTCGAATGGTTTGGACTCCCGGATTCGATTTAGTCCTCAATTTTTAAAGAATGCATGTTAGATCTTATGGGAATTCACCACATTTGATAAGTTAGATGCATTCAATAAGGCCTTCTCATTATCTTCTCATAATCTCATTTATGATACAAAGTCTCCATTTTTCTATTATTGGTTCCATTGGGGAACGATGCAGCGGAGCCGACCACAAGCAATAATAGGTTCCAAACTCGTCAAGAATTTAAATCAAAACTTGAAAAGGCGGACGTCTCTTTTGGACTTTCCGTCAACTTGTGCTTTTCGTTTTTTCTCCGGCAAATTACAACAGAGTAGGCAGAGGTGACCTCACAGTAGTTGTCGGTCCCTCCTTTCAAATCTCGCGAAAAGAAGCAAGACTACAAACTTCAACCTTGCGTTACATCCACCGAAAAACAATGCGGAGCTGTCGATTAACGTGTGGATCGATTTCTCTTCCTTAGGCATCCTATGGACACAAAAAAGAAGCAGATTCCTAAAATTAGACTCCTACCCAGCCTCGCAACTCCTTATCAGCAACGAGAAGATTGGTGATGTCGGGGCGAATTAATAGCTAGTTTTGAAAGGCTTGTAGGACTTGAGATCGAGCACGACCCCAGCGATCGAGCCTGCAGCAGCAGCTATAGTGATGATGAGGCAAGCGGCGCTGAGGATTTGGAGACTTAGCCATTTTGTGCTCCACTTGGGGATCTTCATTTGGGCGATGTACATCTCGACCGGGAAATAAACCGTCAGGGGCCAGAATCCCAGAGCGCCGAGCAGTCCGACCACATCGTTGAAGAACGGGAGCAGCATCGAGATCACGGTGGTTAGAATCACGAAAATGGTTCGCCAAATCAACCGGAAGACATTTAGCTTGAAAGGTCGGAAACCCGGGACCGGGATCTCGATCTCCTTGGCGATGAACTGGCTGTCCGGGAACCTCTTTGCCGCATGTTTCTCGATGAAGGCGAAGAGGGGTTGGCAGTAGACTTGGTAAGCACCGATGAGGTGGATCACGATGGCGGCATTCGCTATGTCGATCAGCCAATAAGGGTTGAAGAACCCGAAACCTGTGAGGAGATTACCTGGCGCCATGTCCCCGTAGGCGGCATAGCCCATGCAGCCGCAGAGCATGTAAAATAGAGTAGTGACTCCCACGCTGACCAGGGTGGCCTTCTTCATCGTCTTGGACTCTGACGGAGGGGATTTAAGCGTGTCCTGTTTTCAACGCATCGTACTAATCAGTTAATTACAGCAATCAAGGGTACTTTTTCGAAAGTGTAGGTGTGTTCTTTTGTAATACATCAAGTTAAAGGGGGCGTCGTGTAATTTTACCTGAATTTCGATGAGGATCATGGAGTATGAATAGGCGAAAGCTATGTCACCAAGAGCCTGGAAGCTCCTCCATATCTTCTGAGTTTGACTGACAGTGCCAAGAGTAGTGCCAATGCTTATCCCAGTGAGACTTCCTTTGACTTTGCCATTTTCTGGTAGGAAAGACAAGATACAAGGGATTCTGTCAGGCTTTCTTCTGCTCAATCTTTCTAGTTCACACTTTAATGATCACATAACAAGTTCATACAAAAAAGAATTGATAGCATGAAAATGCGCTAGTGACCTGCGACTTTTGCGATGCCGAGGGCGAGGCCGATGGTTGAGTAAGTGAACGACATGACGGCGGCCACAATGGAGAGCCACCACAGCTGGTCGAAGTCCGGGATTTGGGAAAGAAAGATCTCTATGACCCCAAAAGCGATCATGTACGGATTGCTACTCATGTGGCAAGGACTATCATCGCCATTTTTGTGAAAGCAATTTGACCTGGCGATTGCCCTATTCAATTAAACATTCAGGAAAACAAAAATTAGCACGGGTAATAGCAGACCCAATCAACAGCTCTAGCAATCCGATTTTTCCTTCCATTTTCTTTGGTATATAACTTGACTTCTGAGTATAATCAAATTCACCACTCACATCATGCTTATGGAGGATGCAATGGTGTAGCCAATGGCAACTCCAAAAAGGTTCACGTACTGAACCAGTCCACATAACTTCACTTTTGCCCCACCTGCAAATATTCCAAAGAACAGAAGAAAAAGAGAAAATTCCATTAATCAAATGAAACGAAAGCGAGCATCTTTAGATTTGGTCGGTGGACCAAGATCTGTAATTTTTTTGTTAAATTTTATTATTAATGGATTATTACCGAGATTGGAGTGGACAGCATCCATGTAAGTGTAGTTACGCTTGCCGGTGATGGGGTCGCCGGAGCGGTAGCAAGCAGCCAAGAGGGAAGAGGTGTAGTAAGTAACGAAGGAGAACAGGAACATCACCGCCGGCCCGGCAATCCACCCGAGCTGCGCCGTGGCCCATGCCAGTGACAGCACTCCCGACCCGATCACAGCTGTGATTATGTGAGAACTGGCCGTCCATACGGTCCCTGGATTGAACCCAAAACAGAAAACCCATCTCTGGTATCAGCAGAAGTTGCAGAACGAGTCACCTCTCTTCTCAAGCACACAGGAAATCAACTCATGTTTCTTTTGAGCTAGTGAGCAGTCAAATTATGTTTTCGGGGGGCCTTTCTAGAGGGATCGAACCCAAGTCGACCTATGACCACTGGGCTGACTGTCAGACTGGTTTTGGTCGATTACACATCACACCAATAATGCTTATTTCTTCTTATTCTTTTCTTTTTTTTTTCGGTCGGCACACCACCAAGTGCATGCAAATAATTGACTCATGTCCAGCTAAACATCTTTGGAATCTAGTTGCTTCCCACGAGACCTTTTGGATTTATTTGAGGAGAGAAACACAGGATGAACACAATGTGTAATAGCTTCCCTAGCAAAACCTGTCCAAGAGTGCCTTTCGCCTTCATAGAAGGTGCAACCGTGCAAGAAAGACGCTGTTAGGTGAAACCTCACTCTCTATTTTCTCATGCCGCTAACAAACGGATGGGGGGAAAGGGAAAAAAAAAAGAGACGAAAAAAGGAAGCGGGCAAAGCTGTCTGAACGAGAGGACTTGGCCGCACGAAATCACCAAGCGAAATAAACACAGTTCGAACGTAAAAGATAGAGATTGCGAGTGCTTGTTTGGATTGCTTACCAGTTCGTTTGAGACGGCCGTCGTCGTCGAAGCACTTGGAGCCACCGCCTTGCTGAGGCAGATCGAGGGCGACCTCGAAACCAGCTTTGTCCTGACCCATCTTCGTATCGCCGAAGACCAAATGAACCCAGAAAAAGTGTCAGCTCAAGAAACAAGAAGGATGTCGGAAGCCGCGAGGAAGAGAGACGATTGGGCGGTGTTCCTCGGGACGGTTTTCGTCCGTGCGGAGTTTATTGGGACACGAGAAACACCGACTATAAGAGACAGACACGAGCGCACGCACGCTAACCAAGAGACGCCGAGTCCCAAATTATTGTTTTTATTACGATGATTCAGAAGAGAGTTATTGGAGACTACTGGGTTTGGTCGCTTTCTTGCTTGATGAAATGCAAGGGCGGAGGAGGAGGAGGAGGAGATGAGATGGTGTGAGGAGCGTACGGGAAGGAGAGGTCGTTTATATAGCTGAGCTCTGGGGCGGAGAGGGGGAGAGAGAGAGAGAGAGTGGCATGCGAGTGCCACGTGCCCCAAAATGGAGACGACCACTGGGAGGACGCGCATGGTCGAAGATGGGTCCGAGGGGGACACGCAGAGAGAAGGAAGGAAGGAAGAAGGAAAGAGGGGGAAGGGCGGCGCTCGTCTTCTTACCCTAAGCACCCTTTTTCTTTATTAATTTGTTTCCTGCTACCTTTCGCTGTCATCTTTCGTGTTAAATGCACGTATAACAGTAAGCTGCTACTGGGTGTATAATCTACTTTCGAGTTGATGTATATGTCTATAAAAACGTCTTGATCCAGTAAAAGGGCCACAACAGATCTTCTATCGATCATAAAGGTCATTAATGACAATTCCATTTATAACCACGAAGTCTTGATTTATATCATATTTTAACAAAATATCGAGATTTTTAAGCTCAGATATTATGATGGTATAATCATGGCAAGATTCAAGTAAGTACTATGAAGAATTTGTACTAGAATTGACACAAGAAGTATGAATTCACATGTGACTATGATTAGCTCACTTCATCGTGTTTCTAGAACGAATTCATTATGAAACTTGATTTGTCTTAAATTCTACATAGTCTTGACCTTATATGGGGCATAATAATTAGGCATTGAGTGCCATGAAACTCCTTATCATGATATGATGTGCCACAAAGAGGTCATATAACTATTGATTGGAATGTACTAACACACGAGCATACCATGTTTTTTCACTGTGGAAAGTGTTCGTGCGACATGTTTTCGTCGTGCCAAGATTAGACATAGATACAAAGCTTATCCTTTTTTTGAGTAAGTTATTTGATTTTTCTACAAAACAAATTGATGAAATAAAAAATTCTGAGGGCGGATTTGTAATTTCGGGGCACGCGGATTCTCACATCCAATCGCACCCTCAAGGCTGGCCTACTTACCTCATCTCCCTCGGTCGTCAGTCCACTCGTTTTCAGTGGCAATAACCTAAAATAATATATATGTATATACATATATATGTATATATGTGTGTGTGTAATTATAACGTCATATAGCAAAAGGAAAAAGGACAAGATTGGTGGCTATCTGCTTTTTCATTGAAACTGACGAATAACTACCATATGAAACCCACTAGAACTCCAACTTTTCCCCTAACAATCCATCGACTATATATAGATTATTAAAACTTGCTTAAACTTGTGTCGGGAATTAATTGTACAGAAAAAATCTCGGGATGGTCCGACCGAAAAAGAATTATAAATATGCAAGTGACATCAAGCACTTGGTTAAACTGATGATTGTCTCTATCTGTACTAGAAGTTTGGTATAGATTTGGAGGGATGGTCTCTGAAAGCTGCCTTTTGCTTTACATAGAAATTTGATTGATGAACCCTTCTGGTAAAATATCAGACTTCAGTGCCATTTTACGCTTTCGACCAGTTTTAAAGACCCTTTCAGACATTTATTAGTAAGAGCTTGCTATTGTATGTCATCCTGTCTATAAAAATGATGATTAAATGCACTGAGTTTCTTTTCTCATAGTCGAAGATGAAGAATGATGTGATCGACTGTCCAAATCTGATGCACTAATGAATCAAGATACACTTAAGAATCGTCTTGATTTCGAGCAAGACTTGGTAATTAACAAGATGTTAAACTCAAATGATATGATATGCAA
Organism: Eucalyptus erythrocorys; assembly: GCA_014182555.1. Lineage (NCBI taxonomy): Eukaryota > Viridiplantae > Streptophyta > Magnoliopsida > Myrtales > Myrtaceae > Eucalyptus > Eucalyptus erythrocorys. The sequence goes on from CM024602.1 coordinate 51,835,900, forward strand.
ACTACATAAATAAAAACCAATGCGATTACCGTCGTCTTGCCTAGGCCCCCAACTTCCTCCCCTCTCTGACAAAGGAAGTACTCTCCACAAGAAGAGGCCTGCTGAAAAGAAATAGATTGTTAGAAAGTAATAAGCATGGCTTATTCGGAAGAACTTATGGGCTCTTTATAGCTGTAAGAAGCAGCACCAGAGATCATATTCTACATCATCTCTTTTTAAAGGACCACCTTGAGTTCGTCGAAATTCTTCTCACGTGCGTCGATTCTCATCCATCGTTTTGTTAGAAGAATAAGGTTCCTTCATTATTGATTCCTAGTTTTATCATTTGCTTTAGTCATTGTATAGAAATAAAGAAAACCAGTCAAATGCTGCTTCTTTTCTTTCCATGGATGCACGATTGTAAGCAAGACCGTAAGTGGTGTCGTTCTAACGATTTGCCGTGCATGATTCTTTGAAAAACGATTGCCATTGATGGGTGAACAAGTGGTACTTTAGAATCATCTTTTGCTCCCCAATAAGCTGTGGAAAGAAAGGTCCTTAGTAGATCTTTGGGGATAGGGTATTTCTCAATTAAATAGTGATTAAGTCTTCGTCCATTCGAACCTTACTGTAATCCAATAATAATCTTCTTGAATGTGGTATAATAATAGTTTTAGGTCAATAATGTTACTTATATATTCCATTCGAACCTTACTGTAATCCAATGATAATCTTCTTGAATGTGGTAAAATAATAGTTTTAGGTCAATGATGTTACTTATATATCGACTAACACGTACTTACAAAACCACTATATCAAGTAATATAGCAAATTGTTGCTGAATGTAAAACGAGATTCGTTTATAGAGATGTCTACTTGTAAGTAGACTTGATGAACGAGCAAGATATGTTTCGGACTGAACCTAAATATCTCTACCAAAGCCACTGATAAATAAAATATATATATATATATATATATATATATATTATTTCTATAGAGAAAATTGGGAAAATTCCAAAAATAGACCCGAAGTGCTTTCTTTTTCTCAAATAAAGATTTGAAGTAGACCTTATTCTAAATAAGGATCAGAAGTGTCATTACTATCTTAAATAAGGGCCTAAAGTAGATGTTGTTTGAAATAAGGATCGAAAGTAATTATGTTTGTTTCAAATAAGGACCTAAGTGGCTATGTCCATTACAAATAAGGAATTAACTTTCTAACGGTCAAGGGTATTTTCGTCATTTGTTTTTTTCTTTTTTTCTTTTTCTGGTTCTTCTTCTTCCTCTTCGCCAGTGGCCCGCCCCATAGAGGGTTGGGCGAAGATTGCCCACACTAGCCATAGGCAGGAGGGTTGGGCGAGGATCACCCACACCGGCCACAGGCGAGGGATGGCCTCACCTGAGCGAGGTGACCCTAGCCCAGGGGCCATCCGTGAGGTCAACCCGTGCCAACCTTAGGCGAGACTGACCCTTGCTCGCGGTCGATGAGGGCTGGGTGACCTCGCCGGCCACGGGCGAGGTCACCCCTTGCCAAATCTGACGAGAGTGACCTCGCAGACCCTTACTAAGGGCCAACGAGGGTCGATCTCATAGATGGCCCTCAAGCGAGGCTCGCCACACCCAAGTGAGACCATCCCTCGCCCAGCCCTCTGTGGGCATCGTCGGTGGTTGGCCGGCCACTAGCAAAGAGAAAGAATAAGAACCAGGGGAAAAAAAAAGGTAAGAAAAGAAGGAAGAAAAAAGGGGAGGAAGTGCCAAATGACGAAAATACCTATAACCGGTCGGAAAATTTAGCCTACCGATAATCGGCGAGGTCAAATTCTTATTTGAAATAACCAAAACTACTTTAGGCTTTTATTTGAAACAACTAAAGTTATTTCAAGTCCTTATTTAAAACAAAGTTCATTTCGGGACCTTATTTGAAAAAAAGATGGCACTTTGGAGTCCCTTTTTGAAATTTTCCCGAGAAAATTGATTGAATCAACATTGTTTGAGCCCAAGAAGGGAACTCATGCCCAATTCCAAAAGATTACATTATGAGAAAAGAAAGAACTTGGCCAGGTTCGGACAACCTCAAAAAGTTCAATAAGAAAGACCTTCTTTGGATGTCCAGATATTTCACTTACATGCCCAACCTCATTTCTAGAAATAACTTGTTCCACTCATACTCTTCTTTACAAAAAGAGATAAAGTTGAATCTAATATATTAATTGCAGGTTAAAACTTTACCCTAATCAGTTTCTCTTTGCCTAAATAACACATGGCGCAACCATGATCGCACACGTTGCAGCTTTCCATTCTGGCATCCCCCTAGTTTGGCTTTCATGATTGAAGATGCCATTAAACGTTTTTAATGCAAAAAAAACCATCTTTATCATTCGAAAAAAAAAAAAACATTTAGAGAGAAAAGTTGAGCATACTTTGTCTTAGGTTTTCATATTCCAAAAAGATCAGCTCTGTTGTCTAGCTGTTGATATTGACAAATTAGGTACATGAAGAACCAGAGGGCACCTTTGATTCCGGTGCACACTGTAGAAATTCTCCAAGAAAACTAATAGTTAAATCAGAAGAAGGCTCAACCTTTTTGACCAGCCACTTAAGGGTCGGAACGCTATTTGAAAAATATTTGAGAACTATAATATATAAACAATTAAATAATTTGTGAGCTCAGGATAGTGAGGTGTCTGTATAGGACCACCAGTAAGCGAACCTATTCTCTCATCAGGCATCTTGGGTACATATTGATCTAATCTAAACCAACTTGGAGTGAAGCATATTGTCTTCCTAACTTTTGTCCGAAAACGATTTACTCAAGATATTCTCTAATCTTAGAATATGAAGTCATGTAATATGCAAGTAGCAAACCGCGTGAATGTATCTGCATCATTAGGGGGGCTAGAGAGCATCAAAGTTGTACACGTATAAAGCAGATGATGCCTGCATTATGAATGAGTAGACTAAAGAACAAAGGAACTAACCGGGTCCGTTGTTATATTTATATATATGCTCACCAAATTCCAAGAATTATTTGATTCACGAAGTGGATTGATTGCACCCGAATACCCACTTGATCACTTCATTTTTCGGGCCATTGTGATGCGTGTGCCTAACAAGCAACTGCTTGATCAAGTGTCTTAGCTCGTTTTAGCTTGTTCAATTGATGAAGAGAACAATTAATTAAGGAGAGAATTACCAAAAAAGTCCTAAACCTATTGTAATTGTGCCAATTCAGTCATAAACTTTTTTTTTGTCAATTTAGTCATAAACCTTTTATAATTATGTCAATTTAGTCCATTAGGCCAAAATTGGCCTACCGACGCTAACGTGAACGCTGGTCGGGGAATGTTGATGTGGCAAATTTTTACTATTTTTTCATTTTTTTTTTTTGAATTTTTTTTCCCACCTTCTTCTTCCGCGGCCGGCCAGAGGCAAGGCCCATCGAGGTCAACCTCGCCAACCACTAGCGAGGCTCACTCCCGCCAGCCACTAGCGAAGTTGAGCCTCGCCCAGCAACGGCAGCCTTGTCAACCACTGGCGAGGCTTGCTTTCACTTGTGGTTGATGGGGACGAGCCTCGCCTAGCGACGACAAGCTTGACCCTTGCCTGACCTCGTCAGTGACTAGCGAGACTGCCGTCGCAAATCTAGCGACGACGGCCTCATTGTCACTAGGCGAGACTCACCTTCGCCAGGGGCTGGTGAGGCTAACCTCAATGGCCCTTACCTCTAGCCAGCCAGCACCGACCAGAGGAAGAAGAAGGTGAGAAAAAAATTCAAAAAAAAAAATTATAAATTTCAAAAAAAATTTAAAAAAAATTACCACATTAGCATTCGCCGGCCAGCTGTCCCTAGCCATCGACGACGTCAGCGCCTGGTTGGCTAATTTTTGACCCGATGGCCTAAATTGGTATAATTATAAAAGATTTAGAACTAAATTGGACCAAAAAAAAAGTTTAGGAATGAATTGGCACAATTGCAATAGGTTTAGGACTTTTTTGATAATTCTCCCATTAATTAAGTACACCAAAAGTCCTTGGCTGGACAAGGCTGAGTAAAATATATTTTTGTCAACTACGAGGGTTAATGTGGAAGCGTGAACAATTGATATGATTTGAGTAAGAAATAAATTGCAAAATGAAAAGTGACTAGATTGGATTGAGATGGTTTGGCGGTGTGTCTATTCCACGAGGAGAGATCGAGGAGATCTTTTCACTATAATTGGTTAAGATGAGACTGCAATTGCTTAATTCCACTCAATCATACTTATTTCTCAATTCTAAATTAAACTTGAACTCACAAGAATCAGTTAAAAGAAAAGAGTTTTCTCGCACTCTCAACTCTTTAGGACGACAGCTCTAGCTGCTCTGCGTCTCTCACAAAAGTTCACACATATTAAGATCACCCAATACGCACAACAGACCAAACTCAACAACAAAATATTTATATAGAATTATTTTTTCAGCACTTCTCCTGCGTCAACATGGTTTTCGCCTTCAACAAGAAAAAAGGGTTCTCGTGGAAAATTAATTTCTCCTTTTTTAATCACCCGTGATCCGCTAGCAAGAGTCCAATTTGTCCTTTCTTAATATGGTCCTGGTTACTTAAATTCAATTATGGGTTGGATTTCAAATCGATTGGGATCAACTTCAATCCATAATCAATATATCTCCATGTCGGCGAGAAGTCCAACTTCATCTCTATCGATCATCATCTCTCCTAAGCCCATCTAGGCTCCTTAGCTAGGGATGATCGTCCGATCCGATCTAATGAAACCATTCACTTTTTTTTTTTTTTTTTTACATTAAAGAATGATAAATCTTAAGGTATTGATGGAAATGAAAATGAGTGAAGAGTCATTGTGCCATAACTTATGGTGCCACTAGACGAGATAGTATTTAGTTCACTTTTTTAACACATTTTACTAAATTTTAAAAAAATTGTATATCTAGTCAATTTGATCTAGTCTAGTTTGGTCATGCTCCCCCTTAGAATCGAAAGTGGGAACGGGACTGCTCATACACCAGTTCCACTTTTAAGAGCTGGGAAATGGAGGACACTCCCAAGAATCAGACCAAACCAACTGGCTAGGTTTAGGCCATTTGTTTTGCACACCCCTATCTTCACTACTACATATGCTTACTGACATTTGAGTAGGTTTTGAACTTATTTAACAAGATAGGCTTCGTTGAGATATCTATCATATTATTTGCTGTGTGCACTTTCTCATTCAACATAAACATGTTTCACCCACTCATAATTGATCAAATTTTTAGTCAAATGTATTACACTATGATTGTCATGGTAAACAACAATCTTCTCTTGTTATGATTCTATATCACTATGCAAACCTTTGAGCCAAACAACTTCCTTGATTGCCTTGATTACGCCATATACTTCTCTTCATTTGTTGACAAAGCAACTATAGACTATAATTGTGCTTTTCAACTCATGGCGCAACTCACAGTTTTGAACACGTAATTGATCAATAACCTCCATCCATCCAAGTCACTGGTAAAATCCAGATCTACATGATTAGTTATCTCTATTGGAGCCTCTCTTCTCAACTATCAAATAGACTTCTATTATACCTCTCGAAAGCTTTAGAGTCCATTTCATAGCTCCCCAATGTTTCTTTCCAAGATTACTCATATACCTACTAAAATCATGCAAAATATCTAGCTTAGAGCAAACCATAACATACATAATACTATCGACAACACTACCATAGGGAAAATAGGACATGTGTTCCCCTCACCTTCTAACCGTGGTTAAAGATCAATTGAAAGCTTGAAGTGCGTAATTAGTAGAGTACTCTCTGATTTAATGTTTTGCATGCTAAATTGCCTCAACACTTTACATATGTAGTCACCCTATGATAGCCAATGTGTCCTTACAAATCTATCCCTTTGGATCTCTATATTGAGTATATTTTTCGTTGCACCTAAATTTTTCATCTCGAACTCATTACTCCATTGCCATTTCAGCTCATCAATATAAGTCATGTTCCTAACTACAATAAATATATCATCAATATGTAACAACTAATAAATGTAGCTACTATCCTCGAACCTCCAATAATATAGGCATTATCAAAAGTGCTTTTACTATACTGCTAACTAGTCATAAAGGAGTCAAATCTTTTGTACCACGAGATTGCTTGAGGCCATGGAGGAATTGTTTGAGCAAGCATACCTTGTCTTCACGGCCTGAAATGATAAAAGCATTTTGGTTGCTGCACATATATGTGCTGCTATAACTCTCCATGCAGAAAAATTGTCTTAACATCCAACCAGTCCAACTCCTAGTTGTCCATCATAATCGATACCAATAGTGTTAGGAAAACTCCTTATAATATTTTGAAGTTGACTAAGACATCTATTTCTCATTATTGTTCCATAAGTGTAGATGTTGTCTTATTTGGGGCAATGTAATATAGAGGACACTCTATCACCTTTGATAAAATCCAAAGTGCAAAGTGAGAAGACTTATTGAAGCTAAATGAACTTTCGTAAAGGGTGAATAAGTTGGGAAGTTTGTGAAGGTTGGAGATACCTTAACGAGGTGATAAGGTGAGTGAAGTTTTGATCACTAATGTACTAAGGAAGACCAAATGGGCAGTAGCTCGTAAGTCAATTACTGGCCAAAAGCTTGGATAGACTCACAAGAAGCTAATAGAAGCAGCTCACTATATTAGATGTGGGAAGATATTCTTCACATGACTTATGCAATCTGATAAGAAGACTCAGATATTCCTCTGACTTATACCACTGGTCATAAGGAAACTAGTAGCTAGCTTCAAGCTTGAAAATCCAAAAGAAATTTTTAAAACAAAATCAAATTGCTTGTTGTGGATTTGGTAGAATGGAATATTATTATGTATAGCTAACTCTATTTGTGGAAACCTCACCATTAATAAGAAGATATGATTATATAGGCAACTAGATCTCCGGTGATTATGTTCATCATCTTCAATGGCAAATTGATCATTTTGAAGATAGTCCAATGGCTAATTTGAAGATCAAAGACCGTATAAGAGCATCAACACATATTGAAGGAGTCATGACAACAGACAATTGAGAAAGCTACAAACATTGATATAGCCACATTCTTACTACTAGCAATCTGTGTTACTTGTCCTTTATGCTATGGAGAATTATTGTTAGTTGAAATCCAATATCCATAAGTGTACAAGTGAGTGAATAGTGCTAAATTATTGTTAATGTGATCTATCAACTTCGGGTAGAGGCAACCAATGCTAAGTTGTAACTTCTCAATACTTACTAGTGAATTTTAGCTTGTTGGTGGTTGTTGGTTCAGGGAAATGGATGTGGGCTTGGTCATGAGGTGAACCCTTATAAGCTCCGTGTATATCATCTTCTATCTTTTTACTTATCTAATATTATGTTTGATAGAAACATATTGCATTTGATATTTCTGAATATATCAAACTTAACTTGTCTTATTCTGTAAAAATTGTTAAGATTTTATGAATCAACCTATTCAGCACCTTCTTATTTACATTATTAGCTACAATAAACAACACTCTAATCGAGTTATGCTTCATCATAAGTGAGAATATCTCATCGTAATTAATACCCTCACATTATCTAAACCCTTCGCTATTGGGCGTGCCTTATACTTGGTCGCTTCTGACCAACATCGCCATGATTCTCCTTTAAACCCACATGCATCCCACTATCTTTTCCCCCTTTGAAGGTACTATCAATTATCATATTTGATTCCGTAGTTGGATGTCTATCTCCTCTTCAATAGCACCAATCAGCTACACCTGAGATCGTCTCTTGATATGAGAGCAGGTCCTTTGTCTCCTGTGCAGTGGACAAGGGCATAAGTAAGGTAACCGCAGAATAAGCTTTCTCCTTCCCTTTAATATATTTATAATATATGTGTGCGTGCGCGCGCTTTTCTTACTCTTTATTTTTTTTAAATAATTGAAACTACTGTTGAAGTATATCTATTAACATGCTTTCCTTTTATATATATATATATATATATATATATATATATATATATATAATTGAAATCACTGTTGAAGGGGAGCCTACGTGACATCAAATACAAAGATGAGCACCCGGCGTTGTTCAATCCAAGAATTATTCAAAACATACTTTGTCAATTCGATTCAAAGCTAGTTTTAGGAAGGAATAGTATGATTCTCCATTTAACCAGCCTGAGATCTTTTTAATTCTAAGCTTCAATGTTGGACAAACCAATTTTCAACTAAGTTGAGATGATTCCGAACAAATTCTAATTAGGAAAAATACCAAAAATGTCATAAACATATTATATTTGTGCAAGTCCCAAAAATTTCAATTACGTCAATTGAGTTTGAAACATTTTGACGATTTATCAATATAATTCACCTGGTCAATTTTGGCTAATTGTCGTAATCATCCTCCGTGGCATATTTAGCGTTGACGTTGACAAATTTTTTTATTTTTTAAAAAAATTCTGAATTTATTGTTTCTTTTTTCTTTTCATACCCATGGGCCAACAAGGTCATTGGCCTTGCTGGCCAAAGGCAAAGGCATTGAGCTCTTGCCCAAATCTAGGAGAGGGTCGCACCTGTTGTTTGGCGAGGGTTACCACACCCTCGCCTAGACTAGGCAAGGAAGGTGCGGGCACTCTAACCCGTGGCTAGCGAGGGTGGTTGGCGACCTCACTAGTTTAGAGTTATAAAAAGAAAAAGAAAAAAGGAATGAAAATTTCATTTAAAAAATTTTAAAAATTATAAAATTTATCTGCATTATCGCCGGTCAAATCACATAGGACGGCCAGTACCCATGTCAGTGGTTTCCTACCAAAATTGGTTGAATGGACTATACTAGCAAATAATCAAAAGATTTATGATTGAAATGACATAAGAGACATTATTGAAGTAAAAGATGCAACTTCCATATCATCAACATAAACTTGTTTTTCTTTACCAAAAAAAAAAAAAAAAAAAAAAAAACATAAACTTGTTTTAGTTCGACAAGAAAAAAACACATGGACTCGCTCTAGTTTTGCTACCCCCAGAAAAAGATTTCAGTTGGTTTCTTGATAAAACCAATAAATCGGTTGGTTTATTAGCCGATAACGTGGTTTTTGTTTCTTGATTGAGAATCAATAAACCTAGATAGAAACCATTCACTCTAGTCATATTTATATGCGCCGAAAATGGCCTATCATGGCAATTTGTCTGGAATCCAAGAAGGTTTCAGTTAAAGCGCGTCAACTGCAAAGAAATCAAAGTTCGGTTCATTCAATGACTGGAACAATAATTCACTAACCTGATTGCAAGAGTGCATCAAAATTCAGTGATCACCAGTAGAATCTGCCTAAATCTAGTTCTACCACTGTTTCACGAAATAGTTCTTCCCACGGAAGCACAAACGAAGAAATCCTAGGATATTTTAACAAGAAAAAGCGAGAATCAAACCAGCGTGATCTCAACCATCCGAATAGTCTCTAATCACAGCTGAAATGTTTGAACATGAGTTCTTTTTGGGAGGGTTTCGACAATGACCACACTTCTTATCTTCACCACTTTTTCACTCAAAAGCGCACAACAAGTGGATTATGCACTTTCCAACCACCTAAAATCAATTGTCAAAATCGCCTACAGAGGAAGATGGAATTTCTTCCATCTCGGGGGCCTTCTCGAGAGGAACGAGGATCTCCTTGCTTGGTGTCTTCATTGTCTCTATGAATACCAATCATTGATATATTATCGTACATTTTAGAACTACTCTTACTCACCCAGACGAACAACTTGGTTGAATGAGACATAGAGAGATAGAGCAACGAAAATAGAGGATCTTATTCCCCAAAAGAGTGTGTAACCCTAGTAGAAAAGGTGATATAGGCCCACTAGATATAGAATCTTGGAAAAGTTCCTTCTCAATATTGCTTAAATAAATTCCCAAATGAAAGTTGAATATGATAGTTTGGAATACAATATTCATAGTTTGTTGTTAACTTTCTAGAACAAACATTAGGGCATTATAGCGTAATGAATAGACATCTTTCGAGTTTGGTATCCCATGCATCATATGCATTCACCTAGTTATAGACTTCCCTCTTCAATTTGTATGTTAGGGGTTTCTCCAAATCGTAACATTATAAATTTCCTTGAGCTTGTAATAAGTTGGAAGTGGCTTTTACAATCTTTTTATTATGTAATTGAACAAAGATTTCTTGCCTATTTAGCTAAAGGACTTCCACAAATTCTTTCATTCTTACATATACCGTATTTCGCAACTAGTGTCATTGCTTTGCGCCCGCTTTGCCCTATCATCCCATAGGCCATCGATCCGATTGTGGAGGACTATAACCACCATCATTAGTCATCCGTTTCATATATTTTATGGAAGAAAAGCATTATATTTATCAGGAGGGAGACATGGGTAATGCAGTTATATGGATTTCCTTGTCAGATCCACCATGACATAAAAAAAATATATTTTGCCATTCAATTTAGCACTTTTTTACCTTTAGCAGCCATAGATCGTGGCCATGCTGTTGTCCTTTGGCATCTACCACATTAACTTAATTATAATTAAAAGTATGTACAACTTGCCCCGGATTGCCTGGATTGGATAAACGTGGCCGTGCTGTTATCTCCAGAGAAGTAATTAAAAATTTGCATAAATCATTTCACTTCATGGGATTACGCACTAGTTATAAATTATAATGATACAATCTCGGAGGAAATCCCCTCTTCCTTCAACTTTCCGGGGTCGAATGACGAGCTTGCACTAGAGCATAAGCTAATGATGAGTGGATACGAGAATCCCCCCCTTTTCAATTTATCACGTGGATAATCATCCTCACGAAGGCAGACGCATTAAAGATCCTTTCACGTCGCATATTACACGAATTGATTCGAGGGTTGGTGAAAAGATATCATCATAAGGCAAATGTGCTTCATTTAATTGCATTCAAGTCCGTCCAAATACTTCTGTCTAAGGAGAAAAATTTTCAAAAAATCTCAAGTCTATTGTATAATGGCCAATTCAATTCTAAACCTTTTAATTTTGTAAATTTAACCTAAAAATTTTGATAATTTTTCATTATAATTATTTTAATCAATTTTGATCGATCATCGCTATGTCAATATGATAGATTTATGACTTCTTGGACAAATATCCAACACATACTTATCTCAAATTTGGGTTCGATTATTAGATTAATAACAAGAAATCGTTGCTTATTGTCAACAGAAAATGATTGAAAAGAACTATGCAATTACTATGCAGAGGAAGTGTAGAAAAGGACACCAGAGGTGAGCACAAGAGAACAAATAGTCATTTTTCAAGATGGGAAAAGAATAAAAGACGAACACATAATGATAAACGGAGAAGAACAAAGGAAGAGATTGTAACGTCTTTTTCATGGATCCTTTTCCTACTTTGGAGGACCCCAGTTCAGATAAAAAGTAGAGAGGGGGACGAAAGATATGAAACGTGACAGATTCTTTTTATGAGTGCAATCAGAACCATAAACATTATGACAGTGGCTGTGCTCTCTAGCTAATAAGCGCGACGTTTTTGGTCCATATTCTATGCACAAATGTAGGGGAAAATAGGCAAAAAGTTGGCCATCCCATATTTAAATATACATATATTAGAATATTATAATACAAAAAATCTTAGCACCCTTTGTGGGTACCAAAGAGACGTTCTCACAATTCTCCACACGCACCTAAAAGATGTCCGTGCTTTGCACGTAGTTAAGATTATATGCTGCTTCTATGCAAAGTTACAATAGATGTTCTACAAAATCAAGTTCCTTTCACAACACCATATCTCTCTTTCCAAATTACAAGTATTTAGCCCTCAATAAGGGTTTATAGCCAGAAAACACTCAATTTTGCTCAAAGAAAAACAAGTGATGCGACCGAGAAAAGGAGAGTATTTGTATTCTGGCGATCTTCATAGCTCACTTTGATATGTTTGAACAGACTTCCGATTTTCAGAGGTATACGTTGGAAGCTATCTCAGCCAAAGCTGCCGATTTGTTCTTGTAGATCGATAAATCTGCTTATTATGAGAACAAAACTATGGTCCAAGGACAGAGCACGCCAATCCTAGAAATAGAGCTCTTACTTGACATCTTGTAAGTGGATTCTACTCCATGAAAACAGCTATGAGACAACAATTGGAATTCAAATCAAACCAATAAAGAGTCTAGGCCTTCTTTCCAGGATTGTAGAACCTCGTAAATCAACCATATACATCATTTGTAGCAGGAGCCACTTCTACAAAGCGGTCTTTCCAGACTTCTCACGAGTTCTCGCTGAGTGGTCCGCTCGATTTCTTCAAAATAGCCCTTCTAGTATACTGACGTTCATATGTTCTACAAGTTGTTCATCTTCTACTGGCCCATCCAAGGTTTAACGAACCGTCATTCGACAGCTTGTTCACTTTTTATGAAGGTCCTTTCACACTTAAACACATTTCCCATCCCATAAGTTATATCCATCCTGTAGAAGAAGCGCTCTTTCATGCTTTTAGACTTCTTGATTATGATATCATATGCATAAAAATTCATCATTTTATGTCGCGGATATAATTGAGGTACAATCACTTAAATATAAGTATAAAGTCACATCAATCTACTAATACATTGGTGGTAAGACTCGTAACTCTGAGGAGTTCTATAATTGCTAAACTCTTATCGTGGAAGTCTCGGGCATATTCTCAGCTAAAACATTTGAAACTGTCCAACTACGAAAACAGCATCTAACTGCAATAATTTGCTCTTGCGAATAAAAGACAGCGAACAGTCACGGCTGTCGTCTTCACCTGCTTAGAAAATGAGAGCGCCAAATTTTCTGATTTCGCGCTTGGGTCGGCTGTAGTTATCCGTTGACCAACGACAATAATCCAAAGTATTTTTAAGTCATCAACGCCGTCGTTTTTCCTCGATCAGGACAACGTTCACATGCACCTCCTTGGAACATACCAAATCGCCCACAAATACTGAATTAAGTAAAAGCCAAATGAATACTTAACTTCTGGAATTTGTGACCCATAGTCTTTGTAGTGGGGTGAGATGAAATATGGGTTTGGGGATTTTTTATGGGTTGGGTGGAGAATTCGAGGGGGTTGTAACGCGAATCGTGCAATCAAAGAAGTATAAGAAGCCTTTGGATTATAGGCTGCTAGGTTTTCATGGTGTAAGAGCTTGACAATGGGGACATGTTTGCTAGAGTTGATTATAAAAGATCGTGGGGCTCATCTTATAAAGAAGACCATCTATTATTTCCTGGCGCGAGACATACATCAGTGGCAGTGGATATGTGTGCACTGACAAATCTGTATCTAGGACTCTACAATAGAGATACACTTAGCGGCTTGCAGAAACTAGATTCCGATTATTTTATTGAAAAGGCTATATATAGATAAATTTATATGTAACTAGGTTCCGATTATGTCAGTGAAAAGGCTATATATAGATTTATATTATATAAACATAAAAACAACAATTGAACCACCGCCTGTGGTGGCCGCGATGATTTGAGCTCTCTCCCCCTAACGTAAAGGGAGGAGTTCAAATCCCCTCACGGTCGCTAGGGATTCTTAAGTGTGGCGTCGGGATGGTGGGTCCTCCGCTAGCGTCACTTCAGGGTTTACTCTCCGACTGTCAGCCGTGCGGGGTTCCCTGGGTCACCAAAAAAAAACATAAAAACAACAATTGAAATATCTCTTACTCGTCATGTTTCGAGTTTTCCCGCATGAGTGATAAGGTAGCATGTGATGCTAACTACAGTGTCAATGCCTATATTTAGACTTATATGTGTCTAAGGACATCTTGCTCTAGACAAAACGGAGAGGAGGCAATTACCATGACACACTGCGACCTAGGAAAATCTTTCAAGTGTCGGTTTTGCATGGCTGCTATGGTTAAGCAACCAATCAAATTTTTCCATTATATACATCTCATCACACATGGCCCTTAAATTTTAAAATCATCCATTCTTTACTAATGTATTACACATCTCTCGCCACATAGTTTTTATTATGCGAAAAGAAATTTTACGTGAGAGGATCTATTTGAGTGACTTGTCATGCTATCTAAGCTATGCAACGCACACAATATGTGGCTTAAGAACTTGAATTATAGCTTGTACTTTATTTTGAGGATACTCGTAAAATAAAGACGCAGGTATTATTAAAGACTTTGGAGACGATTATACTGTAAATGCAATGAACAATTTTACCTGTAATCCCCAATTATTAAAGATGAAGAAAAATAAACAAAATGTATAACGACAGTGACTTCTTCCACTACTAAGCATACAACACATTTCTTCGTATAATAACAGCGGCCTTCTTCCCCAATCATTCGCCCAACTTGACCCGAAAATATGCGTTCTCACGGCGACGATCTGAATCGTCACTGTGGCGTGCAAATCATGGTTCCGAAAGATCACATAAAACTCGTTGACAGATTAAGCCATTAACCGTACAAGAAGATGCTTGATGAACGAACTTGGCAACTCGCAGGCTTATCCTTCCTGACCAACAGGCGACTATCTTCGGGGATGTGATTGTTATCTCCTTCCGCACCAAAGCCGAAACCCTATCTCTGAAGCCAGATTTTTCCACCACTACGGACGGTGGGGAGACGGTCAACGGGATAAAGGAGGTGGGGACCGACCCCTAGACAGGACCGATGGACAAAGCAAACGTCATTTCGCACCATGCCGGTCAACTATGGCAAGCTCGATTATTGCGCCTTTTTGCCGCGTCCAGTCTCTTCGTTCTTTGATTCTTCGTCCTGCATCCGATAGCAACCCCCCCCGCCTCTTCTGCCCGCCCAACTTGCCCGTCAATAGAGAAAATGAAAGCCTACAATGCCCTCCGTACTTTGGCAAGAGAATATTAAAATCGATTTGCGAAGTCTCAATCTCGGATAAATCATACGCGGCAACAATCCACCGTATCATTAAACATTTTTTGATAAATGATTGGGTAGCGCTCCGATTAAATTATCAGTGTATTCTCTCTTCCTTATCAAAAAAAGGGGACGTGTTTGACCAGTAAGATCAGTAAGCCCCATTAGGTAAGGTTGTTTGCGCATGTTTTCAATCTAAGTATAGTAGAATATGGTCGAAGGGCAAATGTCGTGAGAGGTGACGTTAGGTTGGTCTCTCCAAGCTGGGCGAAAGGTCCTTCAATTTCGTCAAAGTACATGGAGGATGTCGGACCCATCTCCTACCCCGAAGAGAGGAAAAACTCCACAGGCTGCAACTTGCTTCGCGTATCGGCACGAATTATTCAACCGAACCGATTGACAGATCGGACAGCGCAGTTGACTTCGAGTTTTATGTGGCTAACCTCCACCGCCCCCACCACTGTCCACCGGGGGCGTTGCATCATCAGGTGGTGGAGGAGGAGAACCGGTGTTGACCCGCCTGCTCTCGCGAGGCGACTCGGTTCGAGCGAGCCGAGTGGAGGAAGCAAATTGCCGATTGGGTCAAGCTCGGAAAGTCTTTTGGATCGACCCGTGACTCGTTTCTTGGATTCTGCACCGACCGTAGCAGACGAAAAAAACGAAAACCTCGCCGCCGCGTGTGTGAAAGGACAACGGCAAATGAAAGGTCCGGTCAACATTCGACCCTCAAAGTCAAACACTTGGAAAAGCAGCGCCCCCCAACAAAAATCTAATTCAATGAATTCTAAAAGGCAATGCCCACCGTGTGGGCGGAAAGGATACACGCATTCAAAAAAGGTTGGCACGTGATGTTGATTTTTCGTGGCCGAGGAATCTACAGAGAAGAAGTCCCAAAGCTTGCTCGTTGGTAGAAGATAAAACAGTGAACTTGAACTGCTGAAAAAAAAAAAAAAAAAAAAAAACCAAGGCTTGTTTGTTGGTAGAAGACAAAAGGTGAATATAAATTGCATTGAAAAGCTATATTTGAATTATTGCAAAGTTGATTTGGAGAGCCCTTTTCACTTGTGTTTTGTCAGTTGGGTATGCCCAAATTTCAACAGATGATGATGGATTTATTCTTGCCTACAAAAGCATGACTGAGCCAAGCATAAGTTATTGGGCCAACTGACTTTTCCCCAATCCCATTATTTATAGTAATTAGTAATGATATACAGTTTAACAAACTAAAGATATTTAAGATCCGTCACTATCTCTGATGTCAGGCTATTAACTAATGTTACATAAACCGATTACTTTTGAACATACAAAGCGAGAAAATCAGCTTTCATAGCTGAAACCTGAAAATATTGGAATTCGAGGTATAATGTAGCCATTATATTTTGTTCTAGAAATGTTGGAAAAAGTAACAGGTGTTTTTCTTTTTCAGTCATGAGGTCTTAGGTATGGAGAGCTGACTATTTGGAACTTGAGTGGTACGCATGGTTTCACTTTTCTTCCGTGTATCGAAGGACCGCACTTTATTTTATGGGACCATGTCTTCGCTATTTCTATTATTCTGACCATGAAACTACATGATAGCCTTTGCTGTTGTTTTTTTTTTTTTTTTTAATATTACTAAGAGTGGTCCCCTGAAAGAGAATGGGGTGTCAAAAAAATCTGTGCTGGCCCAAGCCGAGCCAACCTAACCCAACCCGAAAATTAGATTATTTTGGGGTCGAGGACTTAGTCTTATTTGGGTAGGGATTTTTAGATGTTGGTATTGTTAGGGCTGGGGTCGGGTTGAGTCAAGCCGATGTGGGTTTTTTTATACTCCCACAGCCCATCTCCCTCTCTCTCTTTGTGTGCACAACAAGGATGAAATCATAGATTTGAGCCTAGCTAATCGGCGTCAGCTAGACCCAACCAGACCCATTCTCTTAGGTTGTATGATTTTCGGGTATCAGGTTGTGTCAAGCGCACTTGTAGGATTTCGATTGGGTTGGGTATTATGAAAGTCCAAACGGACCCATTGACACCCCTATGAAATAGGGCAATGTTATGGGGACCTGAAAGCAGCCGTGGAGGAGAGAAATAAGCAAAGATTTGTTGCAAAACGGTGTGTAATGTAGAGAGGGTAAACGAGTAAGGAAAGAGCAACTGAATTTGCTTATACCGTGGGAATTATTTAAGCTATATTTGCATGACACTATTCTCATTTATGGCATTTCGGCATATCCAAGCTGCTTAAAGTCGATCGGTCTTGTTCGTCACGGCAATCCTCTCGTCCCACCAGACTCAATAATTGATAGTCTTGGAGACCCAAAAATAAAGCTCCATTGAGACTTGAATCCACGACGATGCTTTCTTCGGGATAATTTGGTGTTGAGACTTAGTGAAGACCCACTTTGATATTTGGGATTATAAAAAAAAAAAAAAAACCGGATGAGATAGAAGTTATCCTCGTTGGCGTTGGTAATCAGTTGTAATGGCATAAATCCATCAAATCAAGAAGAAGTTTACTTCCAACCAAAAGGAAGAAATTTACTTGTCTAAGTCTAAAGAGTGACGCCAGATTGAGTACAAAAATTAAAAAAAGAAATTCGCTCTTCTTTGATTTCAGCGTTGCCGCCATGAAAGTGCTGGTGGCGTCGCTAGCAACCATTGTACCGCGGCTCTCCTAGTCCTAGACCACCGTACCACGGGGTGATCACAGCTCAAGTGACCACCGTGGAGTGGTTTCTCTCTCTCTCTCTCTCTCTCTCTCTCTCTCTCTCTCTCTCTTCGTGGCAAAGCTACCACCAAAGTAGTTTTAGCCATGGATGACGGTGACCATCACCACATCACAGAGATGGTTGCTATAGAAGCTATGTCTCGTTTAGTTTTTATGCGATTTATTTAAGTTTCTACATTTTGTCCAATTTTACCCCCAGGTTTACTAAAGACTTTTATGAGACTGGATATGACAATATGTAACTTTGCATCTATGTATTTTGTAAAAGAAAGATAAGATACGACCATAATTAGAAGATTTCCTACCCCATCTTATTTTATCCTTAGCAACCTAACTTGACTAACCCTTGAAATCCGGGGTGCGTTTTGTTTTGCAAGAAGCAGAAGATTTGAAAAATATCTTCAGGGAAATAATGCTTCTATTGCTTACAAAGACGACGAATGAAAAATATTTTTCTCACCCACAAACATATCGAGGGATAAATTATTGTTGATTATGAAAATATTTTCTATTGACTAGTTTTTCTAAATAATGTAACCAATCATTTTTCAAAAATATTTTACAAATTTTGAGTTTTTTTATTAAACAAATGCACTCTTTAATAGAAATACTCTTTAATGTGCATGCTCAGGACCCTTCACAAGTTACAGTGATGTTGATGCAAATGATTCCGATGGGAAAATTGTCCAAAAAGTCCTAAACTTATTGCAGTTTTGTCAATTCAATCCTAAACCTTTCAATCTTGCCGATTAAGTCCTAAACCTTATGTCAATTTGCCAATTAAGTCCATCCGGCCAATTTTGACCGGAAAATGCTAACGTGGACGCAGACGGTGCCATGTAGGACTCGCCGTGCTGACATGAACAATTTTTAATAATTTTTTAATTTTTTTAATTTTTTATTTTTTAATGTTTTCCGTTTTTTTCCTCTTTTTTTTTTTTTTTTTTTTTTTTTTTTGCCTTTTTGGCTTTTCCCTTGGACTTTTCCGATGGCCGGCCACCAGCCATCGGCCACGGCCCCGCCGGTTGGCCTCGTCCGCCAAAGGCGAGGCCCGGCCGGCAACGACGACATCGAGCGAGGCCGCCCCCAGTCCTAGCGAGAACCGGCCTCGCCGGATCGGCAAGGGGAGCCCTCGCCCTCGCCCAAGCAAGCGTCCGCCTCGCCCCTAGCCGGGCGGGCGACGGCTAGCCACCGGCTACAGCCGACGCCCGACAAGCCAAGAGCAGGGCCGCCTCGCCGGATCTGGTCTAGGCGAGGCCTACACTCGCCCGGGCGAGGGCGAGCCTCGGCAAGGACTCCCCCACCGGATCTAGCAAGGCCAGCCCTCGTCGAGGCAAGGGTGGCCTCGCCCGCGTCGCCGTCGCTTGGCCAAGCCTCGCTGCGGTGGGCGAAGCGCCCGGCCCCGGCGAGGGCCGGCCTCGCCAGATCCGGCGAGGGGAGCCCTTGCCAAGGCTCGCCCTCGCCCGGCGAGCGTCGGCCTCGCCCGGACCAGATTTGGCTAGGCCGACCCTCACCCCGGCCGACCCGGTGTCGGCTCGTGATCGGTGGCCAGCCGTCGCCCGCCCGGCCGGGGCGAGGCCGACGCTCGCCTAGGCGAGGGCAAGCCCCAACGAGGGCTTCCCTCGCCAGATATGGGAAGACCGACCCTCGCCGGGGCCAGGGCTGGCCTCACTCGCCGTCGCCGTCGCCCGACTGGGCCTCGCCTATGGCAGGCGAGGCCAGCCGGCAAGCTATGGTCAATGGCCGACCGTCACCTGTGGCCGGTGGCCAGCCATCGGAAAAAGGCCAAAAAGGAAAAAAATTTAAAAAAAAATCAAAAAAATTTTAAAATATTAAAATATTATTAAAAATTATCCACATCGGCGCCGGCGATCCTACATGGCACCACCGGCATCCACGTCGCATTTTTCAATTAAAATTGGCCGAATAGACTCAATTGGCAAACTGACAAAAGGTTTAAGACTCAATCGGCAAAATAAAAAGGTTTATGACTAAATTGGCAAAACTGCAATAGATTTAGGACTGTTTGGACAATTCTCCCGATTTTGATGTGTCTTTGTGACTATAGTTGAGAATTATGAATGAAGAGAAAAATAATATTCTGTTCATTAACTAGTAAATAGTATATCTATGTGTGTGCGCGCGCGGCGTGCGCTTTACATAGCGAGTATCTAAAGAAACAAATCAGGACCACTACATAGCGAGTATCTAAAGTAACAAATCAGGACCAGTCTAGAAAAATATACCGAATCAAATAGTAAATTACAAAATCACAAATTATCTTAAATATATCTTTCACGGCTATACATCACTATTGAACAATGTGCTCCACATAAGCAATAGAATGCGACATATAATCTTCACACAATCAGTGAGAGCGGAAGTGCTTAGTAATCAAGTATTCTTTGGCCAAAAGTAGAATTAAAATAAGCTCAGAATCATAGGAAAGGGAAATAAACGAGAAAGTATGATAAAGATCTAGGAAACAGAACAATGAATCGAGCCTGATTTGAAACCTCACATGATTGTTGTTTTGACCTATAGTAGTGGACAAGCTATATGTATCCATGTTGTTCGCTTTAACAATTTGTTGGAACATATGTTGCTAATTTTTGTTGGTGAAAATCGAGATAGGAGTTGGTCCGAGTGGTAAGATGATAAGGCTAGATTATTACATCACAAGAACATATGCTTATGGTGAAAATTTAATGAAACACCATGACACAGATCATGTCATGTGCGACCTATTGAATTCATATCGATTCTTGACGAAATTTAAATCTTCGCAGCTCTTTTCATGTATAGGCATGTGTGCTTGTTCACTGAAGACGTTGAGTGGAGTTTTTGACCAACTGTACATCGTAAGTCGTTGACTATTTGCCTGACTTGCTGCACTAGTCTTCTGCATGTGGTGGTGGTGGCGGTGGTGGTGGTGGTGGTGGTGGTGGAGGAGGAGGAGGAGGAAGACTCGGTCATTGACTCAACATTTCATGCGGCGGATTGGTCGAATTGGGGCCGCCGGGAATGGCCTCCTGGTCAAGTCTAACGTATGGGTATCCTTTTTCGGCCAATATGTAAGTGCCTTCAACAATGATGCTGCATCTCGTGATTTTCGGCCTTGACCCTACTAATTGATTTACTCCATGGAAAGAGCGGTACATGATTCTACTACAAATTATCTAATAAAATAAATATTATAATCACATTTGAGTCATTCCCACACTCTTAGGATTTTTCAATCCTCAATTACCTCTAATCACTCATAGGGTGTTTGATCCTCACGATCTTTGACCAAACAATCTATTAGCAAAATCTCAACAAAAGATTTTCACAAGCTCAAACATTCACGATGATGCATGCTGCACAATTGATCATCATTATTGAAAGCTCCTTTTAGATGCTCTTCACTAGCAAGACACACTTTTTATATAGAAAATAATTGGATCAAAACTAAGATCCTCCTCAAACTAGGAATCAAGTTCCAACTAGGATAGTTAGCAAGCTTAGGATTTCCCAGTATGGGTTTAAATTTAAAACATATTTTTAGTACAGCCAGCAAGCAAAACCCTCGCCAGCATTCCTCAGCCCTGTCGCTACCGTGCCTGTTCAAATACACAACAAAACCCACCTTTCAAAACCCATCACACGAGGCGAGTAATTTATCAAAAAGTACATCGTGCAACGTATCACTTTTGTTCTTTTTTTCGTGAATTTATATGACAAGATAGGTAATCAAAATGCACTTTTATGTAAAGAGGGTTGCGGCTATTTATTGTATATTGCAACAGCTTTGAAAAAGAGAAACCCAATATAATCATGGGGATATATATATACATATATATAATCTGTACGGAATAATTAAATGTAGGGAAATCGATGGAGATATTAATTTTGATAGTCTCTTTTGACATAATTAGATCTGACCAATGTGCATGTGCGCGCCTCGAAGTCAAGGTCTGGAAAAACATGTTTCCAAAAAGCGACCCTATCAGCAGACTAAGAGCAAAGAGTCCCACTATAATTAAACGTCTTATTTAATGGCTGCCGATCATGACATTTCCGGAAGAAAAAAAAAGGGGGGAATAAAATAAGATGAGTCCTTCGAATTTCAGTATTATAATTGTATGTATCGATTTCTTTCAAGCTTTTATCAATGAGCAGGTAGAGCATAGCTTATATATATATATGAATCAACCCGAGATTTGAATAGGTCCAAATGGTGTCAATTTCTACATCACGCAATTAAACAAGTCTTAGCTCGAATCTTCTGTTGGGAGTACATGATTTTCAACTGAATTGTTAAGTTCACGTCATAAAATATATATATCTTATGGTCGGCAATTGGTTTTAGCCACGAGGAAAGTCGTCCAACCCCATGCCCAATTTCAAAGAGCTACCCAAAAGAGCACGATTTGTTCCGTGGATCCGAGGCAATGGCCAGTGATTCGGTGATCTTCACGTAGACCATGAATTCCTCCACCTTAGCAGTTAGTCTTCGAAAACATGGGTTCTCTCCGGCTCATACTGCTAGAAATATGATTGGGAGGAATCATTATTAGTCACGCTAAGTATACGCAGCTATCGACGTTTGTCAATCGGGTTTCATGTGGGACTCACCGAGTTCAACTATGAATTGGATCAAATTTGCGACCACTGAATTCTCTTAACGCCTGATCTCATTGCCCACACGAAACTTGTCCTGGCCAATAAGGCTCGAAGCACATGCTAGGGCGAGCACGGACAAGTTCTTAGCTGGGGGCCCACCCATATAAGTTCATTTGGGCCTGCTCAAGCCCTTTTTTGGGAAACAAGATTTGATGTTTTCGAGTCATGGGCCGGCCTGGTCCGAGTGCCTGGCTTGATCCACCCATTTGATCAAGTTTGGTTTCTACAGTTCTTAAGCTTGTCGATGCGTAGTTCAAGTCGAGACATTTTGGTGGGCCTGAGGTATGACTGAAGCCCATATTGCAATTTTTCTTAAACTTGTCGATAGTAAGCAGTGAGCATGGTCTCCATCTAGACATGAGGAGTAAGCATGAAGTGAAAGCCGGGCCTTCTGGTCACAGGCCCAGTAGACTCCGTGGTGATGAGTGAAGAATCAAATGGGGCCATTCGAGTGTCATTCACCCGTAGACAAAAAAAAAAAGGAAATTATTGTATTTATATAACCTTTATTGCCATGTCGATAGAAAAGAAAACCTACGTCATGGGGCATGACATTCTACGAATTAGAGAAAATAGATCCCCGTCAAACTGGAATACAGGCTTTGTGACCCTCAAGAAGGGCAAGATCCTTTACTTGCATTCCAAAAAAAGCACCTCAAAAAAGTAAATTTATCTTAAATCCTAACTCCATAAAGATTGTGGAGACTATGTCAATCTCCACGCAAAGAGGCACTTTGTTAAGCCCGAACAAAGGTGCTGGACTAAGGTGTCGAAGTGATTTGTGTGTGGAAGTTCTTATCGATAGTGTATTGATTGTAGGGTTCTTATTAGACAAATCCCAAAGCCCATGGGCTCTCAAGAACCTCATTAAGGAATGTAATAGCTAGCCCAGTTGAAAGGAGTTATGATAATTCATTGCCCATGAGAAGCAAACGGACTAGCGGACCTTTCCTCCTAATTGGCTATCTAAGCCTTCCCAAAACCTTTTGAGATATGTTATGTTTAGAGACTTGTCATTTATGTTCTGCTAATTGTGTTGCTTGAATGAAAAGAAAAAAAAAAAAAAAAAAAAAAAAAAGAGCACTAGTTTGTGGTCATGAAATTATGCCCTCGTCTTTAGTTGGGTTACTCAACTTTCAATCTAATTAACATACTTAAGTCTGATCCAACTCTAATTGAGCAGAAAGACAGAATAAAGTAAAAGAGTCAACGTCAAGATGAAGAGTCAAGCTAACTCAACGATTCCTAAAGTCGAAAATCAAAGGAAGTTTTGGACTCATTTATGATGATTAAATTTAGGTGATGAAAGAATGACGTCATTATTATAAGTGAAAAAAGAAGAACTAAAGTCGAAAGATAGCGACGGTGGATGATTAAATAGGAACGGTCCTAGCAAAATTATGCGACACCCAACAAAAAACAAATGCTTCCAAACATCCGGATAAAAATTGACTGCCCATCACAGAAATAGGAACAAATCAACCTCCACACCGAGTGGGCCCCCACCAAGGAGATTATCCTCAGAATCTATGGATCAGGATCGTACACGTGGCCAAGGACGATGGAGACTGGCCCCACCACTCACCCATCCTTACGTCATCCCTTACGCCACCACCCGGTTATTTGATGGATTTTGTCAAGTGCCCAAACAATTACGTGAAAAAACACATTGCGGTTTATAACAATATATTAATTATTTCCGTGTTGTATGCAAGAAATGCATTGAAAGTGGTATTGCCGTAAATAAATGGAAAAAAACCCAAAAAAAAAACTCTAAACTTTGCCCAAATTGACGCATTCATCTTAAACTATTTTTTCGTTACACTAAAAATTCAAACTCTACCCATTTGACATATTTATTTTAAACTTTTTTTAGTGACATTATGTGACATATTTATTTTAATTTTTTTTTTGTAAACTCTTTTCTATAGCTTCAATTACAAGTTTGGGGTTTAATTTGTATCATCCAAAAAGATTGGGATTTTGTTGGGAAAAAGAAAAGAACGTTTGTGTTGAAAAAGAACGATATTTGTGGAGAAGGTCTAGATAATTTTTCCCATTACAATTTCTGTGAAAACTAAATAGGATAAAATATTGAATGAAAGTAGTAAAGATGAATAGTAAATAACACAAGAATTTTAATGTGAAAAACCTTCCAAGATGAAGGAAAAATCACGGACCGTAGTCCACTCCAAATATCTACTATGATAAATAATGGGATATAACTTCACCCAAAGGTGAATCTCTCACTGTCTTCAATTTGTGAATTTAAACCTCTCAAAAACCAGATAACTTACTCAAAGATAAGAAAAAAATTTCTTTCTTGAAAGAAGAAAACTGTTTCTTCCGCTACGCTACTCTTATATTTTTGCTTTTTGTACATACTTTTCGGTTGAGGAGGACTCCTATTTATATGAACAAATGCAATCCCAATTGAAATTGTACGATATGAAAATCACGTAAATTTATCTCCTAATCTCTCGTAATTTTGTAGATTAAGAACATCACTTTGATTTGTTTTCCAATCTTCCTTGATTTATCTCCCGATCTCTTTTCATTTTTTGTTCTTTGTTTTTTTTCTTTTTACTTTTACACACTCATTATTATACATATTCTACTACAGATATACTTAATTGCGTTGACTTTTAGGAGTGACCTACTCAACACATTTTTCGTGTCATAAAAATAAATTCAAAGTAAATAGGTTACATTGTACAAATTTACGATAAATATATTAAATGGGTATAAGTTTACGATTTTTTGCATCACAATTTTTTTTGAGATAAATGTATCATAGTAGGCAGAATTTGAATTTTTTGCGACACGATCCTCATAAATACGTAATAAATGTTCAAAACTACTGATAATAGGATGTTTATCATATTAATGAAAAACAAGATAAAGGAAAAACTAAATAAACACACTCCATCCTCCCATATTTTGAGCCTCGTTTTGATGTCCATAGATTTTACGACGTAAACAAATGGACTTGTCAAAAAGCGATCGTCGTCTCACTCGTTTTCTTTCTTTTGAAAATATTCCCAGGGGAATGAGAAATTCGAGGCGATGAATTAATACCACAAAAAAATGCTATAGACAAAGACAATTTTTACACAAAATTTCCAAAAATACGGGGGCCACTCTCCGCATTTTGTCTGTTTTCCTCACCTCTAAAATATAAAAAACATAATGAGTAATGAACTACGGAGTATGCCCAAAAGCATCGTCACTCCTTCCTCCCCGCAAGATGAAAATTACAACTCTGCCACTGCTCGCGCTCTGCTTCCTCCTCTCCGTCCATGTGCTCTCTGCCCGATTCCATCCCTCGGCGGAGCACGACGGTCCGAACGGCGGGGGCGGCGGCGGCGGCAGCAGCAGCATAATCTTCGCCACGCTTGGCCGCTCCGATTACGCCTTCGACATATTCGCCCTCCCGACTCGGCCGGACCGATCCCCGAAGCTCGCCGACGAGGTCAAGCTCACCGACGGCAATTCCGTGAATTTCAACGGCCACTTCCCTTCGCTGTCGCCCGCCGCTTCCTCCTCTCTCCTCGCCCTCTCCCCCGACCAGACCCCGCCTTCTCTGCACGTCATCTATGTCACCGAGCGGAACGGGTCGTCGAGCATCTACTACGACGCCGTCTACGACAGCGGCGCCGAAGGGAGCCTCCGCAGGAGATCGGCGCTCGAGGCTGCTCCGCCGAGGGTTCAGGTGCCTCTGGTGGGGAGTGGCACGAGCGTGATTTCGATGAAGGACAGGCCCAGTCTGAGCGGGGAGAATCTGATCTACGTGTCCACTCACGAGGACACGGGCGTGCCGCGCACGAGCTGGGCCGCGGTCTACTCGACCGACATGCGGACCGGGTCGACCCGGAGGCTGACCCCGTACGGGGCCGCCGACTACAGCCCCGCGGTGTCGCCGTCGGGGGCCTGGACCGCCGTCGCGTCGTACGGGGAGGGGGCCGCGTGGGGCGGCGAGGTGGAGGAGCTCGCCACGGACTTGTACTTGTTCTTGACCCGGGACGGGAGCCGGCGGACCAAGGTGGTGGAGCACGGCGGATGGCCGTGCTGGGTCGACGACACGACGCTGTTCTTCCACCGGAGGGGCGACGACGGGTGGTGGAGCGTGTACAAGGCCACGTTGCCGAGCCGGGGACCGATTTTGACCGAGTCGGTGGTGACTGAGCGAGTGACGCCGCCGGGCGTTCACGCGTTCACTCCGGCCACTTCTCCAGGTGACAATTGTGTTGACAATACTATTTGTTGTACTTAAACTTGTCGTTTAAATAGCGGTGTACTATAAATGAACGAGCTTTGTCCATATGATAAAGGGAATTGAAAGGTGAAGTCTCATTGACCACACGAATCCGGACTAGAAATGCGAGTGCTAAAACCGAGCTAGTGCAATTGAGGTTTGGCTTGTTTTGTTGGTGTTGTGGGTGTCCTTATCTCCTTTAGGGGAAATATTCAAGTTGATTCGGGAGCAGTTTCAGTCACTTGATGTGGTTTATCCATGTTGATTATCTGATATCAAGTGATATGGAATTCTTTTTGAGACGAAAGTAAAGCCATTGATGACACTTGACGCAAGACGATTGGTTAGATGGACTATGTAAAGCGATACGTTATGCTTCGGAAGTATCTAATGTTTGTCCCAATTTCTTAAGAGTTCCTTTTTGAGTGTTGGGGCTTCAAAATTTCCAGTGTTTAGACTTCGGTAGGGTATAGATAGATTATGTACCAAATTACAGTGCAAAAGATTTGGTTTGATACAGTAAGAATATTGATGATGTACATAGATTTTGACGAGGATGGATATGAAACTTGTATAAATTGTATTTCTTAGTGTTACTTGAACAAAATTAGTTTCAATAAGTTCAAAAATATTTAAGCAAGCACCATTTACTGTATGACTGGAGAGTTGATTATGCAATGAAATTTTCTCATTGACTCATTCAACAGTATCTTTGCAAGATTATTTTCTCTGTTCTTTATAATGTGACAGAGGACTACTAAAGTTCTGCCATGATATCTCTCCTTTTTGTCAAGTCTCCAGTATGACGTCCTTCGTTTTTTCCCTTTCAGGTAACAAGGAGTTCATTGCTGTTGCTACAAGACGACCTGGTTCAAGTTATCGTCACATAGAGCTCTTTGATCTTGTCAAAAATGAATTCGGGGAGTTAACTCAGCATGTGTCACCCAATGCTCACCACTTCAACCCGTTTATCTCCCCTGACTCGGGCCGAGTTGGGTACCACAGGTGCAGAGGTGATGACAATGGGAGAGAGACTCAAAGTCCCCATTTGTTACTTGAAAATCTTCAAAGCCCAGTGGCAGGCCTCTCTCTCTTCCGAATCGATGGTTCTTTCCCATCTTTCTCACCTGCAGGTGATCGTATTGCCTATGTCAATATGCCGGGTGTCTACGTAGTCAACCGAGATGGTTCAAATCAACGTGAGGTATACTCTGGTATGGCCTTCTCCTCCTCATGGGACCCGGTTCGAAGAGGGGTGATCTACACTAGCACAGGTCCTACTTTCGCTACAGAGAGCACTGAAGTTGATATCATATCCATCAACGTCGATGATGTCGACAAGTTGGGGGTGAAGAGGCTGACCACCAGTGGCAAGAACAATGCTTTCCCTGCCCCTTCGCCTGATGGGAAGTGGATCTTGTTCCGTTCGGGCCGATCAGGCCATAAAAACTTATACATAATGGATGCTGTCAAGGGAGAGGAAGGCGGGCTCTACAGACTGACAGACGGGCCATGGTCGGATACCATGTGTAATTGGTCCCCTGATGGTGAGTGGATTGCGTTCGCATCTGACCGGGAAAACCCTGGCAGTGGGAGCTTCAGTTTGTACCTGATCCACCCGAATGGTACTGGGCTGAGGAAATTGATTCAGAGCGGCTCCCTTGGGCGGGCTAACCATCCGTACTTCAGCCCGGATGGGAAGAGCATAGTGTTTACATCAGACTATGCAGCAGTATCAGCTGAGCCAATCTCAAACTCTCATCACTATCAACCTTATGGTGAGATCTTCACGATAAAATTGGATGGCTCTGATTTGAAGCGGTTGACCCACAACTCCTATGAAGATGGGACACCCGCGTGGGGACCCACTTTCATCAAGCCAGCCGATGTGGAGTGGCCAAGCTATGGGTCCAGGTGCTCATTTGAAGACTGCCACTGGCTTAGCCGTATGCCAAATAATAGCTTTGGAGGTGCACCAAATTACTCGGTCAATGCTCAATGTGGCGCTTGAACTCTCTCTCTCTCTCTCTCTCTCTCTCTCTCTCTCTCTCTCTCTCTCTCTCTCTGTAAAAATGCGTATCAGGACTCATATCCAGATAAATAATGCTTGTGACTTGCTGTGCATTAGTCTGGTTGCACTAGTATAACTTGTTGATATACATGATTATTAAATATAAGAGTTCTGCTTACTGCTATTTATATGTCTATTTTGGATTATGGAGACTTGAGATATTTAGAAGATGCGAGAAATTAGTGCAATCATGTACTGGTATCTTGCCTGGCCTTTGCATGCGTTTATTTTAATTCATATATGGATAGAATTATATCCGAGCTAAGTATAGAATGGTCTTTAGCCTTACACTGGGACTTTAGAACATCCTCAATATCTTGCTACTTCTTTTTATCAGTTTTTGCTCTTTTTTCGCTGTGCCATTGCCCTTAGCTGCAGTCGTCTCTTTGCCACTTCCCCAACAATTGTGGGAGGAGAATAATGATGGTTCTTGCAGTGGCGAAGCTGGGTGACAAAGGGCAATGGCACTGCTAAAATCAGTAAATTTGACTAGATTATGGCATTGCCAAGATGAAGTTGGATTTGAAATTTGTGAAGGACCGCATTTGAGTGAAGTCCCTGAAATCTCACACAGGGTCATTATGTGGTTCATTAAGGTCGAAAAAAATTCTGTTCCCTCTCTGATTTGATTGAAGATGAATTTCCCAGCAGCTCATGTATGGTGGTCTTCACTTTGAGGGCCCCAGCTTCTTATTTGTGGTTATTCTATTGCAGATTTTTAAGGAGAATGATGTCTCTGAGTTAAAAATGATCTTTTTAAGAACACAGTTTTGTGCTTTAAATTAGCTTAAAAAGAATCATAAGTGAATATTTAGTTCATGGTCATTATCGATTTGTTTGATACTTGTAGTAAGAATCTCTGAATTAGAATCCGTTATGTTGGGTTAGATTTGAGAGATTTTCTGGAGTTTTTTTCTGGGGGTTTTCTTGTTTAGCTTCACCGTAGAAAAGCATGGGCATTCTTTGTTCCGTCATAACTTCAAAGATTAAACCTGAGCTGATGGCTCTCCAGGTGTTTGAGCTTCAGCTTAGTTGTTAAACGTGATTGGTCGAGTTTAGATCGACTTTAAGTCGATCGTGAGTATGGCATTGAGCTGAGTTCGAGCACAAGTGCGAGAGTCAATCAAGCTCAAGTTGGTCTGGATCAAGTTTATGGACGGAGTCAAGTTTGAGTTTTCTATTGTATCCGGCCAAAATGCTGACCCCCATGAAACTGAGTATCCTACCTTAACGGAAAGTGGCCGTTCATGGATGTTTTCTTTTCTAGTCCAAAGCGACCGATCACAGCATACCTCAATGAGGCGAGAATGGAGTGGGCAACATCTAACCCAGACGCTCTTGCAGCCTCATTTTTGGAAGTCTTTCTTCTGTTGCTTCTCTCGATTGACATAGGTAATATCTGTGTGAACTGTGAGAATCTGCTAGATGCTTAACTTTTCTAGTTATCGAGCATCAATACTTCGGCTTTCGACTAGAATGATTCAGCACCTGTATAGGAGGGTCCGATATCGTGCATTCGCTGATGCTGACTAGAATACGGTGACGACAAATCGGAGTGAATTTTTGGGGCAAGTTTCATGGGCTGCTCTGAGGCATGTTCTTCTGTCTTCCTATGTTAGTGACTGCTGAGTTTCAACTTGAACGGTCACTCCTTTCGCTTTGGTTTTTGAAGTCTGCTCATTTGGTTCCCTTCCTTTGGTTTTTCCCATAACAAAAGCAAAAACGCCGTCGCATTGATGATGAGCCTTGAGTAGTACAGTTATGTGCCTAACTGATGCATCAGATACAACTGAAGTTATATTTTTCTTAATGTGTAAGATAGATTATAATTTCAGATTATAAATATTAATATTGCTCGACAATTATTCCAATCAATCCACATAGAGATTATCATCACTTGGGGATTTTAAATTAAGAGTCACCGATGAAAGATGATTTGGCTGCCTTTCACCTTATCTACAGCTATAAACAAAGAACATAAACAATCTATATGGGCAATTTACCAGAAAAACCAAGATTAAATATAGATTAGGTTCGTAAGCGGGCATGACTCAATAAGTTAGAACAAAATACATCAGTCAATTATGGATAACATGGTTAATATGTTTTGACACTAATATGATGAGAAAATTACTAAAAAGTCCTTAACCTATTATAATTTTTTCAATTCAATTCTAATTTTTTTTTTATCAATTCAATCATGAACTTTTTATAATAATGCCAATTTAGCCCAAAGTTGGCCGGTTAGCGTTGACATGGACGTTGATTGGTGCCGGTGAACAATTTTTTAATAATATTTTTTTTTTTTGAATGTTTTCTTTTTTTCTTTATATTTTTTTCTCCTCTCTCCTCTTTCCTCTTACTCTAGCAACCAGCTAAAGGGAGAGTTGGTCATTGGCCAATGGGGAGCTTGCCTCATCATCGTTGGGTGAGAAGGCGAAGCGAGCTCTTGCTAGATAGGGCTTGCCTTATTAGTAGTTGGGCGAGGCCTACCTCACCAAATTTGGGTGAGGCGAGCTAACCCTTGCCTAGTGACAATGAGGCAAGCTCACCACTGGTCAGCGATTGGCCCTCTGCTCTGGCTAGTCGCCAAAGAAAGGGAAGAAGGAGAGAGGAGAAAAAAAAAAAAAAAAAAAAAAAAAAAGTAAAAATTTAAAAATTAAAAAAAAAATTGTTTGATGATGTCGAGACATCCACTTAGTGCTGGTTGGGCGGCCAAATTTGGCCGATAGAGTGAATCAAAACAATTGCAAAATATATATGATTAAATTGGTAAAAAAAATTTGAGTTAAAAAAAAATTATAATTTTAAGACTTTTTTAATAATTTTCCCCTAATATGATTAGCTTCCACCTGAGCTTATTGACAACCTTCCTGAAGAAGAATTATAACCACAAGTTAAATTTAAATAGAAATTTTTTCTAATTCCTGAATAATTTTTTTTTTTTTTATTCTTTTCTTGCGCATGGCCCATTGAATATGATTAGCTTACACCTGGAAAAAATAAAAACAAATAAATATAAAAAATAAACGGTTTTTTACCAAACACATTTCTATTCTTTTTCTATTTCTAGAGTAGAAATTTTGTGTAGTTACCAAATAGGTTTTTTTACAAAAATTGTCATTTCAAAAAAAAAATAAAAGTGGCGAAATTAAAAAACATCATAAAAGTGGCGAAATTAAACTAGTTAGCATAGTTGAGTTTTTCCTTCGCCCTTTAGATTCATACGTGTCAATAATGAAAAAGCCCAGGTTGAGTACAAATTCTATCCACCTTAATCGATTATGTTAAGTGATTAGAGCCCGTCCGAATTAATTTTTATTTTTTGATTCTTACTTAACCTAAATCTGGCGATTGACGCATATTGGCCATTTTAAAATGCAAAACTCCCAAAACTTTTTCACAGAATATGAATATTATATGGAGATATAGAAAAAGTACCTTTTCCTTTAAACCCTTAATTTAACTCTCCAACTTTTTTATTTTGCTCCTTGCATGCCAACACCTGTCTCTCCTCCTATTTGCTTTATATTTAAGATATGCGAGTTAACAACTAAAAAAAAAAAAAAAAAAAGATCATGAAAAGGATAATAAAATCACGTGAAAGCCAAACTTTCCAAAATACGTCTTCCGATAGCTATCTTGTTTATGAGTTCACGAAAATAACTATCGTGGGAAAAATTCTTTCGAGTATAAGAGAAAAAATTCAAGCAAACAGAGTTTTGGAAAAGGAAACGGAAAATATAAATAAAAGGGAAGACTATCAGAAATGAGAGAAAAAAGAAGTTTATATAATGAACATAAACTGCAAGAAACACGAGGCACGCGTGTTTACTAATTACGAGCTGTGTTGTGTCTATATGGGCGTTGGGCATTAGATTAGTAGGGGTGTCGTAAAGAGAACTCATTCAACTCAGTTCAAACGGAGCAATGGAAAATCCAAAGTTTGATCAGATCAGATCAAATCTTTTAATAAAGATAGGCGGATAAATAAGTTAAAGTTATTTCCTGAATTGATCCTATCACACGGTTAGAGAAACAAATCGAGAAAGGAGTTG
Organism: Eucalyptus erythrocorys; assembly: GCA_014182555.1. Lineage (NCBI taxonomy): Eukaryota > Viridiplantae > Streptophyta > Magnoliopsida > Myrtales > Myrtaceae > Eucalyptus > Eucalyptus erythrocorys. The sequence goes on from CM024602.1 coordinate 51,868,540, forward strand.
CAAAATCAACTTAAAATTATATTTGATATAATTGGTTCTATCCACTTTATCGAAAACAAATAATTAGAACATATTTTCCTTAAAAATAATCGTCCATTCCACTTAAAATATTTTCAATTTTGTCGAGCTTGAATGGAGGCAACTAACCAAGAAAGAAGCAAAATTAAAAATTAAAAAAGGGAAAAAATTAAAGATAGTAATAACTCGAATTTTTTAAGAAAAAGAAAAATATATTTGGTGCAAGAAAGTGCTTGGTTTAAAGGTGAAAGGAAGTGAAAAATATTCTCCATTTTTAAATATATTTTTTCATTAACGAAAAAATATTTGCATTAATCAATTTATTTTCTGTGAATCGAATACCAAAAAATCCCAAAAACAGTTTTTTGGAAGTTTCTGTCTGTAAATCGAGCGAGGCCCTAATAATAAAGATTTTCATTATCAATAACAATTAATGTCTAAATATTTTTGTAAATAATTTTTTACTGATTAATTTTTTAGGAACGAGCACTTCAAGAAAAAAATTATTTTTATTATTTCGGACGGAGTCTCGGATATGCAAAGATATCATGGAAACACCGAGTCCTTTCCTTCTCTCTGTCGAGGGTGGGAGATTGCACTCGGAGCGCGGACGTTGACTTCGTGTGTGCTACTCGGAATCCGAGGAAGAGGCGGAGCCTCCTCGCGGATAACGAACACCTGTTTGTTTTAAAAACCGATAAGCCTCCTTTCCTCTTCCACACACACCCAACGCACTCTCTCTACATCATCATCATCATCTTGCAAAACTTTATCTCTCTCCTCTCTCTCTCTCTCTCTCTCTCTCTCGCTCCCTTCCTCTCCATATAAATAATCTCCTCCTCCCCTCCGGTCAACACTCTCTCGCAAACCCTAGAAAATCCCCACGATCCGCGTCGCGTCCCCAATCACGCCCCCCGCCGCCCGACCGAAGATCTTGCAAAATCGGGAGTTCTGGCCGTCGACGATGAATCTCTGTGACGTCCGCTGCCGCCGGCACCGATTCCCATCGGCCCTCAACTCGTTCACCATCGCCTGCGAAGCCTTCTCCGAGCAGCCCCCCCGCTCGATTCCCCCGCCCGTCCCCGCAGATCCGGGCTCGAGGTTTCTTGATCTCGCGCTCTCTCTCTCTCTCTCGCCCTCGATCGCGATCTTCTCTCTTCTTTGCCCCCTTTTCTCTCTCTCTCTCTCTCTCTCTCTTTCTCTTTCTCTCTCTTTCTCTCTCGCTTTCTCTTCCCTTTTGGGGTTCTTGACGGATGGAGGCCGAGGCCGAGGACGGCGGCGATTTCGTGGAGAAAGACCCGTCCGGGAGGTACGGCAGGTACGACGACGTCCTGGGCGAGGGCGCCTTCAAGACTGTCTACAAGGCGTTCGATGAAATTCAGGGGATCGAGGTCGCGTGGAACCGGGTCGACGTCGACCACTTCTCCGAGTCGCCGGCCCTGCTGCGGCGGCTCTACGAGGAGGTCAACGTGCTCAGGTCCGTCAAGCACGGGAACATCATCAGGTTCTACCATTCCTGGGTCGACGAGGAGACGAGGACCATCAACATCATCACCGAGCTCTTCACGTCCGGGAATCTGCGGCAGTACCGGAAGAAGCACAAGCATGTCGACATGAAGGCGATCAAGAACTGGGAGAGGCAGATCCTCCAGGGGATACAGTACCTGCACGGCCACGACCCGCCCATCATCCACAGGGATCTGAAGTGCGAGAATATTTTCGTGAATGGGTATGATGGGCATGTCAAGATCGGTGATCTGGGGTTGGCCATCGTGATGCAGCAGCCGACCGCGCACAGCGTGATCGGGACTCCGGAGTTCATGGCTCCCGAGCTTTACGAGGAGGACTACAACGAGCTCGTCGACATCTACTCTTTCGGGATGTGTATGCTGGAGATGATCACTCTGGAATGCCCTTATGGAGAATGCAAGAATTCCGCGCAGATTTACAAGAAGGTCCTTTCCGGCGTCAAACCCATGTCCCTTGGGAAGGTGAAGGACCCTGATGCTAAGCAGTTCATTGAGAAGTGTCTTTTGCCCGCGGCTTCGCGGCCATCTGCGGCAGAGCTTTTGAGAGATCCCTTCCTTGCAATTGTGGACTCGAAAGCTTCGAAGAAGCCAGAAACTGTGCCAAAAAGCTTATGTCCATCCAACGAGGGTGGAAGAGGAACCGCTCCAAGTTCGGGTTTTGAGTTGAGGATTTCCTCTGGGTGTAATGAATTCCGACTAGCAGGGGAAAGGAGCGATGAGGCATCGATTTCGCTGACTTTGCACATCGTGGGTCCAGAGGGCAAGGCCAACAAGATACAGTTTGCATTCTATCTGGATTCCGATACGGTGGTCTCAGTTGCTCAGGAGATGATGGAGCAGCTTGATCTGCCAAAAGAAGATGCTGATGTTGTGGCCGAGTTGATGGACCGGTTGATTGTGAAGATGGTGCCCGGTTGGAAAGCTTGTGCCTCGGACCAGCGACAAGAGCAAGTGCCTCAGCCGCTGGCCTCCGTGAACTCACAGATCTTGAAGTGTTCCTTCGATCTGTTGTCCCCTAGGGAAGAGATGGTAGAAAATAATAGGAAGAAGTGGATGGGAAAGAAGGGGATACCAGTTATCTGATGCACCTTTTCATTCCTTTCGTGTATTTTTGAATGCTGTAGTTTCGTCATCTGTCGCACGTTAGTTCATTCAATGAAATACAAGGTTTCTTCAGATCACCTGTGTGGCAATTCTCATTTATCTCTGCAATGACGAGTTTGTCAATCGAGATTCAATGCCAACTCGAGCAAACATTGGAGAAACAAATTGCAGATTAAGAGAGATTGATTTCAGAGTCGTTAGTTTGGCCAGTCCAGAAAGCAGTTACATTTTGATGCACGCACTATCTTCTGCATTCATCTGAAGCCTTACAGAAGCTAGTTAGGCAAGAAACCCTACACTAGAGCGGTGTCTGATGACTGCTCTCTTCCGGCGCATCAAGTAGAATGTGTTTCCTACTCAACATATCTTAGAGTAGTAAACTTCTCACTTCTTACCTGACCAGAAGTTGACTGCGTTATCACTTATGGCGAAGAAAGCAAAAGAAGTAGCTTCTGAAGTGAAAAAGGGGGGAGAGTAAAAAAGACAGACAACATGCCCTAGCTAAGGTCATGCTTAGCTTCGACATCGCAGCATTACAGTATTTAATAGGGCGTCAGTAGGTCTTGAACCCAAAATCAAAACTCGAAAAACAGATGAGCAAAATAATCTCCAATTCAGAGGATAAGAAAACTCTCACTTAAACAGCTTATGACGACTCTCAATAAGCTCCCATCTACATTATACTTGCTGGCTGAAATCCACTCTCGGCATCAGAGCTCCCAATGTATACATTAGCTTGCTAGATTCGTTCCTGCTAAGCCGCCTAAAGTTTCTACGGGAATGAGAAGCAAGCTGTCAACGTCATGCTTCATATCACCTGGGGGAAGCAACTTAAGGGACTGGCAACTCTTTATATTGAAGACAGAAGATAGCACATTCTGAGACAAATTCCAAACGAACACCTTCTGACTTGGATGGTACATTGACTCAAGAGTGTCCTGTTCGCAATGAAATCCAGAAGAGAGAGTATTTGACTCAAGTCTCACTTCCGATGCCCTGCTGCTCATCAAGCAAGTGTTCCGTCTCTTTCATGCTGAATTCTTGCTCCCCCCATGATTGCCTCTGCAACATCTTCGTTGCTTCTTCTAATTATCTTTGCCAGCGTTACAAGTATGCAACTCCCTGCCTAACCTGTTCAACAGAAAGGGCTCCTTGAGAAAGGGATAAAATACCTTTGATCTGCGTTTTCTAAAGAAAATGTCAACAGAAAGGGAAAAAAAGGCTTCCAATTTTCTTTCCTTTTCCTTCTGAAATTAATGAAAGAAAAAACCAGTTTAAAAGCGAATTACTTTGAAATTCACATTGTTTGAAGTATCATTTTTATAGTATAGTACAAGATTCCATTATGTGGAAGAGACGATGGTATACATATAAAATAATAACACAAAACTAAAAATGAAATTAAGAAGGAAGTGAGACTTATAGAAGTTATAGATAGGGGTGAGTGGTATTAAGGTGTGTAGATTTCAAACTTGGAACTTGAGACCCAATACTATTGGGATCGGTTCTCATTTTTTGAGACCTGTAACCATTACATCCTGGAACTGAACCTGTTAGTTTGGTCTAGTTCTAAGGCTTACTCAAAAAACTCACTAAATCCTCTTTCTTGTTTTATTTATTAATTTATCCCTTGAGAAAACAAATTTTAGTGAAACATCCCTTGGATTACAACTAATAAATGGTCATACACCAAATAGGGGTTGCAGATTTAAAACCCGGAACTTGTTCGTTAGGATTGATCCATAGTTTGAAGAACCTAAAACTGAATCAAATTTGACTGGGTAGGGTTTGTTCGATCCGATTTTAAGGTCTACCTTGGACTAGTGGTCACCCCCAATTGTAGTGAAGAGCAAAATGATCAATTTTGTGATTGATCATTCCTCTAATCTCTTTCATTATAGGTAATCTAAATGGATCTAGATATGGATAGTATAACATGGCTTAGATGGCAAAGGAGTTCTGTTTCTCTCAATATGGTATCGGTTTTCGTATGGTTGAGAGTACTCCAACTCTGAGAATAAAAATCCTAATACTGTGTCGCTATAAGATAGTGTGCTTATAAAATCGTCCAAGGAGGTGAAGCAATGGGGTGTGTGAAAACTAGTGCCGATACCGTCGGATATTCAACACGAATATATAGTTCTCATGATGCACCATATCACATAATCTTTTACTGTTGTAGTGAATGCAATATATTCTCCATGTTTGACGAATCTCAGCCCGGATGGTTGTGAATTTTTGCTTTTCAATCCAATGATGAAAGATTATAAGGGCACAGTGTCACGAGGATCATATCTTCACCTTCTTTAATCAACTTAAAACTGTTTGATAATATAAAAAGAAAAAGAGGAAAAAACCGGTTCTACCGTGAACCGAACCGGGTAGACCCGCCACCGGTCGACTGCCCCTGTCCTTCCCCAACCCTCGCCTCTCCGCTGTCACTTAGAGCGGGAAAATTTCTCACAGAAGAGAGAGAGAGAGAGAGAAAGAGGAGGAGGAGGAGGAGGAGGAGGAGGAGCGAGAGGGTTTCTTCTTCAGGAGCTCGAGAATGGCGCCAATTCTGCAGAGCTCACAGCCTTGGGTCGAGAAATAGTAGGAATTCCCTTCCTTTTCCTCCTCTCCTTTCATGGATTTCATCTTCCCCTTCGTTTCAGTTCCGTCGCTGCTTAGTCAAAATTTCATCTTCGTTTTTTGGTCTCTTGCAATCGCCAGTCGACCGAAGCAAGTGAAGGACGTGGCGTACCAGGACGAGGTGGTTCGGGTCCTCACCAACACTCTCGAGACCGCCAACGTGAGTCAGTTTCTCGTGACGACGATGTTCGTCGCCTTCTCTCGTTCTTCCGTTTGAGCCCTATGAATGTACGTGCGTAATTAAGTAGTGGCAATTTTTTTTTTTTTTTTGGGTCTAGTGCCCGCACATGCTCTTTTACGGCCCGCCGGGTACTGGGAAGACGACGACCGCGCTCGCCATTGCTCACCAGCTTTTTGGGTAAGACACTGGACTAAAGCAGGGATTTTTGGTTTTTATGCAAGTGATGATGCTGGTTGGTTGATGTAGAGATTAGAGGCTATAGATTATGCCTTCTATTTCAATGTCTTTCATGTGCTTGCATTATTGTCTGGCTTAAATTGCGAGCTATTAGGATTAGAAAGCACAAACAAAAGTTGAGATTTTGCAATACAGGAGTTTCTACAGTGTTATAGGAAGCGTGATCTTCATTGCTTTGAAAATTCTTGTTTTTGTCTTTTCACTAGTATCTTTTGACAGGCCTGAGCTCTACAAATCTAGAGTGCTCGAGCTCAATGCGAGTGATGATCGTGGGATTAATGTGGTTAGAACTAAAATAAAGGATTTTGCAGCTGTGGCTGTGGGATCTGGTCAACGTCAAGGGTATACACTCTACTTCCACATATTTACCCTCTTCTGTATGTGAATTTTATTCCTTCATAATTGGTCTCTTCCTTTGATTCTATGTAGGGGCTATCCGTGTCCACCATACAAAATTATCATCCTGGACGAGGCAGATTCAATGACAGAGGACGCTCAGGCATGCCTTTGTCCACTCTTCTTTTCTGCCAATAGGTTTATTATTAGTTTCATTATGCTTATGTCAGACAGCTTGTACAGAATGCTCTGAGGCGTACAATGGAGACATACTCTAAAGTCACAAGATTCTTTTTTATATGTAACTATATCAGCAGGTGCAACTTCTTTCTTAGCTTTTCTTTTGAATCCTAGTTAACACATGTTTAGGTTCTTCTGTTCATTGTAGCATCACATTTTCAATAAAAAACAGGAGTGCATTCCAGTTTGCTTTATAACTATTGCTTACTATGAGGAGAAGGCTTTCTAAAATAGCTAGGTAAATTGGAGTGACAAAATGACTTTTTGCTTTTGCTTGGTTAGAAAATATTGTACATGGAAGGTAAGCCACAATCTTTTATGGCCTTAATTGACATGTGTATATGCAATTTTGTAGAATCATAGAGCCGCTTGCTTCAAGATGTGCGAAGTTTAGGTTCAAGCCTCTTTCAGAAGAAATAATGACTAGCCGTATATTGCACATATGCAAGGAAGAAGGTCTTAATCTGGATGCAGAGGTTTGGCTCTGATTGTTTTTATCTGGCTTCAAAGATGGTTTGTCGCACCGTTTTGTAACTTTTCTTTTGACATTGTTGAATGTTTCTGTCATGGCAGGCTTTGTCAACCTTAAGTACAATCTCCCAAGGTGATTTGCGTCGGGCTATCACATACTTACAGGTATAGGAGGGTCACATGGTGCATGAGCTCCATTCTTTGAGGATGTGGTTTTCATGTCAGGATAAGATACCTTTGCAGCTGTTATAAATTGTGTTTTTTGCAAAATAGAGATCCTGAATACTTTAAACCTTTAGAACGTTGCTGTTTTACATGCTGAGAGATCCAAATTTGATTTCTTTTTTTTTTTTTTTTTTTTTTGGGGGGGTGGGTTAGCTGATTTTGTCCTCAAGAGGTGTCTCCAATAGGCAGCAGAAGATTTTCTCTTAGTATTTGGGCTAAGGTTCATGCCTGATACTTTCCAACGCTACCTCCTGCTCTTGGTGCATCTAATCTGCTAAATCTTTAGTCAGTCAGTACTACGTAAATAACACCTGAGGACTTTAAGACATCAGCCAAGTTTGACGTTTTCTACCATTGGGAGTCCTTGCTTTCAAATTTGCTAATAATTACCTGGCCAGATGCTGATTACAACTTGAATTGATCACTGAAAGGGACACCGACGTATCTGACTAGTGTGCACCTTCTCTTGCAAGGCATAAAAGCTTCTATCTTGTTAAGAGCTGTGGCATGTAAAGAAGCTTTCTGCAGATGTCATCTTGTGAGAACATTCTCTTTTGAACACGAGAGGATAGATTTTTGAAATGTGTTTTCATATAAAAGGGAAAAAACACGAGAAGGGATAATTATTTGGACTTCTTTTTCAAGTATATCTCAGGCTGGCAAGAAACGGTTTATGGATCATTTAATCTGCTTTTTATCAATTTGATCATTTCAGTTGATGGTTGATATGTTTTGTGGTGGTTCAGTTTATACACGAAAACTTTGAATTTGTCCTTGGTTTTGTTGAATTAATGGCATCTCAATGTTGCCAACAACCAGAAATAGATATGGCAACAGGAGGGCATCTCGAATTGCTTGGATACTGAACATGGATGCTGTAAGACTTTTTCCATGGAAGAAATTATTATGAAGATAGCCAGCCAGTAACTTGATAGGATAAAAGAAACAGGATCAAGCATTTTATGTGGTGCTATCCATACAATTTATCTTGTTTTTAGTTGTGTTTTTATGGTGTTACTTGAAATGTTTAATCTAGTCTTACTGTTAAAATAGTAATATTTTGTGTGGTGTGTGAAAATTCTCTCCCCTCCCCTTGAGTATTTTCAACCTCAGTAAATTAAGCTGATATTTTTGAGCTTTGCAGGGGGCTGCTCGATTATTTGGATCATCAATTACGTCAAAGGATCTAATAAGTGTCTCTGGGGTAGTTATTTCATACTTAACTTTCTGAATTCCTGGTCATTCATTATCCTTTGATATATGTATCCCAATAGGGTGCTACTATCAAAAACCAAGGTTATATCAAACTGAATAATTGGATGACATTCATGTGCTGTCTTTAAACATGAAAAGGGAAGTGTTTTTTCTTCAGTAAATTAATTTTGATTATCTTTTTCCAAAGTGATCCTGGACTCCTTTGCCTTTATTCTGGTGTAACAATCATAATTTGCTTGTGATTTTAATATGAAAACTAAGATATTTGTTCTTTAAATGAGTAAGCTATGTAGTTTTGTTTGTCTGAGTCTTTTATAAACCATGCGCCCAAATAGTTTTGTCCCCACAAAGCATCCGTGTTAGCTGCACTTTCTTCATCCTAATTGGTTAAATGGACTTTAAGGATTGCTTGAAGAATACAAAGGATCTTGGTTTATGAGTATTGGGTCCGATTCTATGACATGGTTGGAAGAGGCCTGAGTTTAAGGCATAGGATCTTCAGCTTGTATAATGGAATCCTGCATGATAGTGTAGTCCTACTTTTGGTCCCTCTTCAATCCAATTTGGGACCAATTCTGTAGCATTCAGGATATTTCTATGCTAGCTGCATCTTAGAATAGTATCGTTTTATAAACTGGATATCTAAGCAAAAGATTTCCTTTTCAAATTGGAACTTAAAATCTGGGACAATAGAGCAGTGATCCTTTGCCAGGAAGTTGTTTTCCTTTTCATTTTCCTTTTTGAGGTGATTATAGGTCACGTATTCGAGTATTAGAATTTATAACTGCTGGATGCTAGACAGATTGGTTTTAGCTGAAGGAGAGCACTTTCTAACTGTTGCCTTCTTGTTTTTATTCTTTCGGGACTTATTATCTCTGTTTCCTTTCTTTCTCATTTTTCCATCTCAGAATCACTTGTATATGATTCCTACATCTTAATTTATCAGGTAATCCCACAGGAGGTTGTTGGGGCACTTCTTGCAGCTTGCAAGAGTGGCAACTTTGACTTGGCAAACAAGGAGGTCAATAACGTCATTGCAGAGGGATATCCAGTCTCCCAGATGCTTTCTCAGGTATAATTTGTTATATCTAGGCATGCGTCCTTTCTAATGTCAACTTATGGACTTACATTAAGCTGAAATGTTGTCCTATTCAAGTTATTTGAGGTGGTTGTAGAAGCAGACGATATTTCGGATGAACAGAAGGCTAGGATTTGCAAGAGATTGGGTGAAGCTGATAAGGTTAGCTGCCTATGATGAAATTATGTGAACTGTTTTATATTTTCAAATTAAATTTGGTGTAACTAGTAACTGAATATATGATCAACCTGAGTAATGGTTGATCATCATATGACCATGACACAAAAACAATAATCACCTGGTCTTTCCAACCGGTGTTTCCAGCAGGTAAGGATATTAAGTTCTTTTAGCTTCCCTTTTTCCATCTCCACTTGGCTAATTGTGCGATGTTCCACTTGTTGCTTCTGACCTCATTCTGATGCTTTGAATTAGTACAAAATTCTGTCAGATCATGCTGCAACAGTAAATAGTTATTTCAGGCCTTCTTGTAGTTATAGCAACCTTCAAGATATTATGGGATAACATTCAAGGCGAGTGAGCTGTGTTCTCATGTTATATCAATCATTTCATTGAATGCTTTGCACTATAGTGAGCTATTGAACCTGGAAACAACGCATTTATCAATCAAAATTTTTTGTTGCAATCCGAACACGGACTTGTTTATATGATGAGTCACACCATATAAGATGTATGGCTCTTTTAAGGAACAGTTTCTTCAAATACAGGCCCTTCATAATGTGTCTATCCAAATGTACATAAACACATGCATGTTTCATAAAAAGCATAATGACTGCGCATATGTTGAGCCGTAACAAAAATTTTATAGTTTGATGCTGCGTGCCGAAGTACATGGAGAGTTGATCATGTTTAGAGAAATTATGCCATTAGACAATTTAGTTTTTATAAGTAAGTGTTGGCTCTTTTCTTGTTCAGTGTCTTGTTGACGGTGCGGATGAGTACTTGCAGCTTTTGGACGTGGCTAGCAACACCATGCGAGCTCTGTGTAACATGCCCCAAGAATTCTCTTATGAGACTTGAGGGACCTGAAACCTTGGCTTGCCGGATCCGGCAGGGCCTCGCCCAGATCCAGAGAAAGTTTGTGATAATAGTCTAGGGAGAAATTGGAAACTAAGTCTGTAAAGAGATTATAATTTTTTATATTGGATGCTGATGCAAAAGGTCTGATCCATTGCTGTGACGAGGGACTTTTGGGTTGCCCTCTTTTTCATTATATTTTGCAACACTTCCTCCTTTATCATGATTAGCCTGCCGGAACTGTGCCTCCTTAGCTGATACAAAGGTCTAATTATTGATGCGCTTGTGGTTTAAGTATCTGTTTCTTTTTTTTTTCTTTTTTTTTTTAATCTTTGTTTTTGGGATAAATGAGTGCTTATTCTTCCTAATTTCTACGTTGGAGGCACGAGATAGAGACATCAAGATCAATGTTATTTAGGATGAGCGATCTTGTTTGCTCGCACTTATCATGTGCTGCTCTAATAATAGTCAATTGATTTATGTATGAGATCTCGACTAGCTTTGATTAGTGTACAGGAAGACGAAAGAGGAAATGCGTATCTATACAAGGCTATGCTGTGGGCCTGCTAGAGCTATGATCAGATCTGTCCACTCCTGAGTAATGAAATGGAGCAAGCAAAGTACTTTCTTCTGTTCACCACGCCCCCCAAAATGATCTATTGCATTTCATCATAGTGTTGCGGTTATGTCATTTTAATCATCATCATATGTCCATGCTAGTGTGCTACCCACCACCACTCAGCTTCATCATGTTAACGTTTGAATTTGAAAGAACGGCATGATTGCTACTGATTTCGATGAAGAGCGTTTAGGGTGGCTTAGAGAAATAACGGGCACGCTTAACCCAGTGGTTTGGATGGATTTTACTTTCGAATCTCATAACCGGTTAACTTTGCTCAAAAGGGAAAGGAACTATGAAATCGATTCAAAGTCGTATCCTCTGTTCCTGTATATTCACGGCTGTGCGACATAATCTTATGTATGATCCTCATGTAGATTGATAAAATACAATAGGATTCCATACCGTTGCTGGTATATCTCATACTTTTATGTGGAAAACCTCTATGAGCTCGGGAAGCATAGTCTGATTTCTGCCCCAACCCATATTTCCTTATTTTGAAGAAAAGTATATCAATAAAGCGGATTGCATGGACATTTCAAACTCCGAAGAGACCTGTAGATTTGCACGTTGTGGGGACAAGTAGGGGGCTGCTTGCGGCATCGGTGTCGGCGGATTGGAAGCGTTCCGTGATCAATCAGGAGAGCAAATGTAGATTGGTCGACAGCGACCCGGACCCATCCTTTTGAATTCAGAACATTCAGAAGTTACAACAGTGATGGGAGGGAAAGTTTGCAGTGGTGTACTACCGGAATTCTTGAATTTTTGCCAAAAATCACGTCTCCATGCGAACAAAAATCCAAGCCTCACATGGCGAAAATATTGGTAGTCGAGATGTCCCTCGCTAAGTCAAGGAGAACAAAAAAATGGCCCACCAATCCCCCACTCAATGCCTCCAATCTCGCCTCACTCAACTCCTCCATTTTACGCAGCCTCACCTCCATATATACATACACCAATCAACACTTCATTCCGAGACAGCCAGTGTCAGTTCACGGTACAGTTAGTAGCGGTTGAAATTGCCGTTGAGGAAGATGGCCGTCGATGAGTCCTTCAAGAAGCCAGGAGCCATCCCGTTCAAGTGGGAGATCCGGCCCGGTGTCCCCAAGATCCAGCACCACCGCCACCGGCAGCTGCCCCCACCCCCGCGGCCTCTGCTGGAGGACCCTCCTCCCCGACATGGCCATCCGTCCCTGCCGAAGCTCAAGCCGCCCCCCGCTGCGCCCGGACCCCAGTTCCTCTCGCCGCTGGAGCTGCGGACCGGGTCCTTCCGGTCGGCTCCTCGCACCCGCTCCGAGCGGTGGCGGCTCGGCCCGCCCATGCTGGGCCAGCCCGAATGCGTCTCCCCCGGGCCGGGATGCTTCCCCACTGCGCCGCTGCTGAAGCGGAAGGAGAGCAAGAGGAGGTCCCGCTCCCGCAGGACCAGGCCCGAACCGGAGCCCGAGCTCGACAGCTGCTCCGATCTCGAGACACCATCCCGGTTTTCATTTTCGACCCAGAGATCGCTCTCGCCGTACCGCGAATCGCCGTGCGCGTCATCCTATCTGTCCGTCATGTCATCGCCGAGGCTGTCGTTTTCTTCATACATGAGGTCTCACCAGTCGTCACCTCGATGCATGGGTGATCCCGAGTGGGCTGGGTTCGGGCTCTTTTGAAGTAGAGATCGATCCTCAATGCTCACCAAATTGACACAAAACGCACACAAGTTTACACACCCACCGCGGCGAAGTGAATTGCTGAGGCTTTGTTTTGTGATCAGAAATTGAGTGATTTAGCAGAGTAGACAACCTGCACAAGATTGGTCTTGTGATCTTTGTATGTGTTGTATTAGAATAGATGTAATGCCAACTTTTACGTTTAAGTTTAATCGAAACAACATTGTAAATCGCAATAAAAGTTGTTCGATCAAACTCCGATCAGATTTTTTAAAGTTGACATTAATAAAACTCGGTGAACTATCTTTCTTCAATCGATGCGCATTCGGTCTTAGCTTTCTTACAAATCCCACGCATCCAGCTGCGTCGAAGTGACCTCCCCCTCCTTCCCATAGTCATATAAATATCAAACTCAGCTACCGCATTCTTATGCAGACAAGTCAATGTTTTAAGCAACTCTTTTGACTTTCTAAAGCAAATGATATTTCTTTGTCCGCGTGATCACTAATCATCACTTTCTTTGAATGGCTGAGATTCGTTGCATTTCAATTTGACAATGAAGAATTGTGAGGGAATTGCAATTTGGGATCGACATGCTTATTCAAATTACTGCTCTTTTATCGTTAAAGTCCACATTTTTATGTCATCAGGAAACTCTCAATCCGATATAACAAGTCTCTGATCAGATTCATGGGACACATGTTGTCTCCCATGTTCTCATGCCCAGTCGCATCTCGCTCGTCCCCACCAGTACTGCAGCGTTCCCAAAATCCCGTCATCAAGGCGCTGTTTGTTTGTATTCTTTTTTTGTGTGTTCATGAACATAATTTTTATTTTTTTGTGCCGGGAACAAAAAAAGAACAAAAACGAGTTTATTTACGTTTTCGTTCCAAATCTTTTTTTTTTTTTTGGTACTTGAGAACAAATGTGGAACGGAAACAAGAAACATCTTATTTCTAGGAAACTTTCGAGAAATAATTTTTTTCTCTTTTATTTTTTCCTTCCTTTTCTTTTCTTCTTCTTTTTTTTTTTTTTTTTTTGGCCAGTCACTAATCTCGGCCATGGTCGACGACCGGCGTCGAGGGAACCTCATGCCGGCCGGCAAGGCTCGGCCTCACCTTAGTTGGGCAAGCTTGAGCTCGCCCAAATCCAATGAGCCTCATCGTGGCTGGGCGAGGTGGCCAAGGCCGTGACCGTCGAAAAGGAAGAAAAAAAAAAAAAAATATTAAAAAATTAAAATAAACAAAAAAATTATATAAGTTTATTGATTTTTTTTTTTTTTAACTCGGGGAACCGTAAGTCGGCAGCCCAACAAGTAAATCTTGGGGTGACACGTGAAATCCGTAATTCGGTAGTTTATCAAACATGTTTATATTTTTTTTTTCTATTTCAGGAACAAATTTACAAAATATCTTATTTTACTAAAAAATTATTTCTCGATTCTGTCTATTGGAACAATTTTTAAACGGAGACATTATCGTATACATCCAAATCTTTGACTTGCAAATGTTACGCGAGAGCTGAACGAAGCACGAAAATCTGTTGTCTTCCGGAGCATCATGATCTCCTCCAGACCTCTGAACCGTAACTACGTCTCCATCGTGAACCAAGTCCTCGCCGTCATCATCCAAAACCGCGAGTTCGACGCAAAGATGGCGGCTTCCGCCGCGCCCACCTCGCCTCCTTGGGACACCGAATCGGTCTCCGAGGTGCTGCGCTCGATACCCAGATGCTTCTTCCAATCCCCTCGCTCCATCGGTCGCCAGAAGACCTTCCGCCACCGGGCGCCCCTGAGACAGCGCCACCCGAGGCGCGAGTCCGAGAAGCTCCGGGAGGGTGCGCTCCTTCTAGGTCCCGCGGCTCACAGGGACCCGCAGAGGGTCGAGCTTGGGCTGGACAAAGCGCTCGAGTTCTACTTCTGGGTCGAGTCCCATTTCGGCTTCGTGCACAATGAGATGACTTGCAGAGAGATGGCTGTTGTTCTGGCCAGAGGAAACAGGTTGAAGGATCTGTGGGAGTTTCTGAAGACGATGGATAAGAGAGGTAATGAGCTCGTCACGACTCCCACCATCACCTGTTTGATGAAAGTCCTGGGAGAAGAGGGCTTCGTTAAGGAGGCGACGGCCGCGTTTTATAGGATGAAGCAGTTTCATTGCAAGCCGGATGTCCATGCGTATAATACCATTCTCCTGGCGCTTTGTAGGGTGGGGAATTTCAAGAAGGCGAGGTTCCTGTTGGAGCAGATGGAATTGCCGGGGTTCAGGTGCCCCCCGGATACTTATACATATACGATAATGATTGGCTCATACTGTAAGTATAGTATGCAAACTGGATGCAGGAAGGCCATTCGGAGGAGGATGTGGGAGGCAAACCATTTGTTTCGTCATATGCTTTTCAAAGGTTTTGTCCCGGATGTGGTCACGTATAACTGTTTGATTGACGGGTGCTGCAAAACGAATCGAATAGGGAGGGCGTTAGAACTTCTTGATGACATGAATAAAAGAGCTTGTGTCCCAAACCGAGTCACATATAATTCTTTTATTAGATACTATAGTGCTGTTAATGAGATCGATAGAGCTATTGAGATGTTGAGGAAGATGCAAAGCATGAATCATGGCATACCCACCTCGAGCTCGTATACTCCTATTATTCATGCTTTATGTGAAGCAGGAAGAGTGATTGATGCCTACCGTTTCCTCATTGAGTTGGTTGATGGAGGTTCGGTTCCCAGAGAGTATACATATAAATTAGTTTGTGATGCGATAAACTCTTCTGGAGCAAGTGGTCTGATAGATGATAAACTGCATCAAAAGATTCAAGATGATATAGAGAAAAGGCTTAGGCAGGTGATGAAGGCGAAACCATTGGTCACTCGCTAATTGTCCTGACTGCTTAGCAAGATTCAACATGTATGTGGAATTGGATGTTCCAAACACATGGATCAGTCCTCAAGGTTAAATCTTTTGTCTGAACAAGCTATATCACACAGCAAGGAGAATAGATAAAAACAAGGAATGAAGTTGAACATGACTATACCTTGCTAAGAGGCGCTGCATTGCGAAACAGTAATGTTTCTATGGTATATTCCAGAATCAAATCTACTCAAGCATAGAAGCTTTGTCACCAGTCACCCCTCATTTGACCGGTTCTCTCTCTGTTCAGGTAACATGGATTTTTTCTTCCTTATGACTCCTCATTAGTCATTATGATGAGCAATGTCAGTCTATAGCCTATATTGCTAGCATAAATTGCTTGGAAGCATATTTTGCTATTGCAAAGTTCTTTCTGTAGTTTTCTTGTATGCGTAGATATTTTGATCCATGCTTTCACTGGCTTGTCCTCTGCACGAGACAGGAAGATCTGGTATGTTTCTCCAGTCAAGGAATTCCACATCTTCAATCATCTTTCCTTCAGAGACTAAAAATAAACTATATGAGATGAATGATTTCCTCTGAATATTTTCGGCGTCTTACCCATATACTGGGAATTTTTCAAGCTCCCGAAACTGATCAGGAGGGAGGGGGGGAGGAGGAATTGGAGTGTCTCTCGCAATCCTGTAATTTATTGTGACATGAGTGATCTAAATATAGATGCTTTATGATCTTTTAACTTAGTTGAGGTGTCAGAACTGGTTTATTAAAATACAGAACTGCGGTCTGTTTCTGTAAGGCGAATGAAAACACTTTTGTCAGTTACCTTTGCGTTCACCTTCTTGATCTAGCAGGCACAGTTGAGTTCTTCGACAAGTCAAAGGTTTATACCTTAAGCTCGTTCATGCCACTCTGGAGTTTTGATTGTAGCCAGAATGGTGGTTGGCTCCTCTCTAGTTAGATGCAAGCCTAAGGTCGTCAGCATATCTAAGTTGTTTGATTGATTTCGTGTACTTTGGCATGAATTGGTAATAGTTCGTAAAGTAGTGGAATAGGAATTGGTTCTTCATTTCCTTTCATAAAGATGCTTGGTTACATGCAATGACAGGAATAGAAACTAGTCACCATTCACATGCAGTAAAACTGTCTCCATGATCCTGCTTTTGTTGCTGGGCAGACATCTATTGATAAAAATCAGAATTCCAGCAGAGCGAACAAAAGCAATCATTGTATTGTCATTCAAGGATGTTCATCTCATCATATGTTTTCCCCTCTTCCTCTTATTTCTTCTATGAAGTTTTCTGGGAATGACATCTTATAATTGCTCTTTCATTAATATATCTGTGAGTTACGTGGATAGCATTGATTCCAACTCGGAAAAAAGAAGATGAATTTGGCAGGTGCTCAAAGTGTCTCCACTTTGAATAGTTGATGTATATTCATCAATCTTCAAGTGTTCTCATATTATGATGTTGAAGCAAATAGCTACTACTAGTGTGTTTTTTTGGTCCAAAAATAGCTACTCACTTAGTGGCAAATCATACAAAGATTCTGGTCCATGTCCATGTCTGTATTAAATTTGGTAATGACATGACATTTGTGATTCTGATTCCTTTTACTTTGCTCATTCCATCTACCTCATTCATATGAGTAGTGGGGTTTTCTGATTTGCTTTTCAGGTTCTAGGGAGCTATCAGCCAAAAGTTTTATCCGAAATGAAGGAGCATAAGGAGGGAAAATTTTTTGTTTCGTAAAGAGTGAATTGCTTTTATTTTGATTTACCTGTAGGTAGCCAATGCAAGGTGAATGGTGGCAGGAGTGTCAAAATCAAGGACGAACTCCTCTATCTATATTTTTGCACCCGTGGCTTAGAGAAAAGCCAAAGTTTCTGCTCATTCCTCTGTTGCTATGAGTTTTCACTAACTTATGGAGAGAAAAAAGGAAAGAGCTGTTTTCCCAACGTCTGATTTCCCTATTCATGCCTTAACCTTTCAGCTTGCAGGCACTCGATTGTGGTCCGCATTGGAATGGCGATGACTTCACATTCTCTGAATAGTAGCATATTAATGTTAAATCTTGGGAATACTGGGCTATGACTGTACTATGATACAAGGAAAAATGATCTAGTTGGGCTTTTGAGTTTCCTAATTTTGTACTGTTTTTTATACTACTGGAATCCAAAAGGATGTGTAGGAGGCTATTCAATTGTCTCACTCTGCTTGATAATATATCCACGTTTTGGGATCTTTGTATGAAAATGACTGCCTTTTTCCGCTGTAGTCAGGTCTGCTCTTAGATCTTTCTTACCATGATATTGCTGGCTGTATTAGTAGAACAATATCCTTTTCGCTCCATAAATCCAGCCAGATTTTCTGTTCAAATGTACAACAAATCAACCAGCCTCACCAAGTGCTTATACTATGAAGTGGAGTTGGCTACATGAACCCTGGCACATCATTGTGCTCTATCTCAAAAGATCCAAATACTGAAATCTTTTCTTATATCCTTATTCCATGCATGTTAAGATCTTCCCTACTCCTTTTGATCTGCACGACCATTGTAAAGTTGCATTTTCTCACCCGAACATTCTAAGGTCGCCATGGCATGTGTATGAATGAGCTTCTCTCATCACAATTTTTCCTCGAGTATCCACACAATTTAGCATTCTCATCTTTGTTATACTCATTTAGTACACTAGGTTGATGCATGCCCGATAATCGCATCTCTGTAATAATTCTTGTAATAGTTAAAACTGACATAGTTAAGCTTCTGTTCACTAGGTCTGTCGTGGGAGGGAAAAAGGCAAATGGCTGATTGCATTAATTGAATACTGTTTTAAACATGTCCTAAAGAAAGACGGGAAGTACCAACCTTAAACCAATTCTTGGCAGGAGATCTAGGGTACCTCAAGTACATTATGTCCCCTTGAATCTCTGGTTCGGTCTGACGAAGCACATAAGGAGAAGGGAATAGGAGCACGACTAGTCCTGGTTTTACCAAAGGGTGAGACGATACCAATATGCATTTCACTTTGGCTTTTGAATGTTCTCAAAACCAGGCAGACTTAGGAGGCTTTCATTATGCTTTGAGAACTGCATTGTAAACTCGCTTGGTTGACCCCGATAAGATTACAATTCTTCTTCGAGTATCTATTGTGCTTGGATTTCCATTGGGATTTTAATTCGTTCAGTGGTCTCGCATTTCTGTAGGTGCAAGGAGCGGGAGTTTAAAAGAGGATGTATATATGGTATAGTTAGACTTGTCAAATGGGTGGTTAGGTCGGGGTTGGGTTATAGATGGTCTAACCCAAATCGACCCATTTAATTCATTTATGACTCATTTATCAAAGTGCAAAATTTTTGACCCATACCTAATCCATTTCATACCAAACTCATACCGACCTTATTTAACTAAACGTAAAAAGCTTATTTCTTATGATTTTTATTTTAAAAATGGTATAGCTAAAATACTTTCATGCCAATACAAATTTAATGGACATTTTAACACCTCTAGGTGTAATTCTTCCTTCAACTATGTTGGGAAGTTCATCAAGTTTTACGAGAAATGGGGGAAAGAAGAAGTCAATGCAGCTACAATGTCAAATTACATTGGTATGTGGTATTACGGATATTCGTTTTTTTTTTTTTTTTTTTGATGACCCGGGGAACCCCACACGGCCGGCAGTGAGATAAACCACCGGGGGCGACACGTGCTAGCCACCACACACATGCCACCGGATAAGTCATCAATGTCTCACACCAGCCTCTCTGCAACTTGCGTCGCATGGGTTTCGAACTCCAGACCTCTTAGCGAAAAAGTCTGAAGCCTATCTAGCGGAGCCACCACGGCGGGTGGTTAAAAGCATGAAGAAATGGATCTATAGTTCCATTGAATTCCCCAACCACAGCTTCACCATCGAAATGAGGGGTAACTGATTTTAGGATGGGCTAATTCCCAATCCATAATTCAGAACTGGCCTTGTGACTCTCGGCTCTAGACCGTGAACTGAACTGGTGATTTCTCTTTGATCGATGCTTCTCAGATGTCTATGATCTTTTCTGAGCTTCTGAGGATGTTCAGATGCTTGGCTCGGACTTCTCTCCTACGCCTTGTTTTCTCTATATCAGACTAGTTTATGCCGATGATTATCCCCATTTAAAGCTTGGGATCTAGCCTGAGAATTAGTTCTGTTTAGTGCTGTATCACATAATCGATTGGCTAAATATCGTGGAATGACCCTCGGACACTCAATTGTATTTTTATGAACGATGGATGTGATGATGTATGGTTGACTTCAACTATATTTGCTTAATGTTCGACTATATTAGAACCTAATCTCGATTTATCGCCGCTTTCATTGTCATTCTAATTTCTATGGACATCATCCGTGACATTCAATTCATGGTGGCGGGACATTGGCTTTTTGGCAAAAAAAAAATGAAACTAAAAATCTCACGAAGGGACAATTTAATAAAGAAATTTGGAGATAATTATTTAAAAAGTCATAAACTTATTATAGGGCGACCAATTCGGTTTTAAACCATTCAATTGTACCAATTTAATTCTTATCATTTTGATAGTTGTGCCAATTTAGTTCTGGACCTTTTAACATTTTGTCAATTTAATCGTTAATTACTAATGTGGTGGTCTAACCATCTTACGTGGTACAGCTAGCATTGATATAAGTAAGTTTTGCAATTTTTATTTTTTTATAATTTTTTATAATTTTTTATAATTTTTTATAATTTTTTGAATTTTAAAATGAAGAAAATAACAATAAAAGAGAAAAACAAAATTAAAATTGCAAAAGTTGTCTACATTAATATTAGTTGTGTCATGTAGAACGGCCAATGCTAACTAAATTGCCACGTTAGCCATTTCCAGCGAAAATGTTTAAAAGTAAATTGACACAATTAAAATGTCTATAATTTGATTAGCAATTTGTCAAAATGCTAATGATTAAATTAGCATAAGTAAAACGTTTAAAATTGATATGACCATCGTGTATGTGTAGAAATTTTTGGATAATTTTCCAAGAAATTTGTTAAATGGATTGACAGTCGCTGCTAGATGCAATCAATTGAATCACATAAAAATACATTTGCCTCCAGCGTTATGTGATGATGTGATGTTGGTTGGAGGAATGTCCACGATAACGCGATGATCTAATAGCAGTTCGAAACAATAGATTATGTGCTGAATTCGAGGAAAGTCGACATGATGACGTGAAACATAAATGGTCCAGTAGGAGGGGATGCCGTGGATATACCAGCATTCGAAGTTGCATGCTCGATTCAATATAAATAATGTGCCAGAAATCTGTCATAAAATTCGAGTTGCTGAGTCAACTTAAGAAGGCCTTGAAAGGGACTGTATTTGCAATTTGCAAAATCATGGGCGGCATGAAAAAAGCGTGCTATCGTGCTAGCAATTCTTTTATATACCTCGAATCATATAAAATTTACACTTCTAATGATGATATCTGGGGACAAGTAAATGTCACATCAAAGATAGTTGTGCTCAAATTCAGAATTGACTAATGATGCTAAATGGATGTTATATTATGCGAATAATAACGTGTGACCCATAATTACTTTTCTGTTAAGTCAATTTATAACACATTTTTATCCGTCGGAAGTTTAACAAAACCTATTTTGGAATACCAGAAATATAAATATAGGCACTAACAAAGTATCACTCTAAATGAATGCTCCATCTTTTTAAGACAAGATATTTTAACTGAATCGTTTTCAATTATTAACTAGAGTGAATGTAAAATTTCCATAAAATCGACCGGTGAACCTAAGGTTGTTACTCATAGGGACGGAACATACTAACCACAATGGATAAAGCTCATGTATGTTACCCGGTTTCGCATCCATTTAGATTAGGCCATATATTTTACTCGAGTTCGGATAGAATAAGATGCCGCCATGATTTTCAATGACTTCTAAAGGTAGATGATTTGAGATTACACATTTCAATCTCAGATTACTTCTCTCTGGTCAGAAGGTTAAACCCTTTGGCCAACTTGTGACAGCATGTCCTCCAATCACGTTTACCCAAAACCGTGCAAGAAAACGAACTTCTATTGAAGTTAGCCTGTCTCAGTTATAATCTTTAACACAGAGTTTACGCATGGGACTACCTCATCCTGAAATAGACATGGAAAGTCTTGAGCCCTTCAGGAATACGTATAAGCCTTGCCATAACGAGATGGGGTTGTTGAAGTCTCGTGGGTGCATAGGTCGGCGGGTGTTCTCAAAAGTCAAAATGCAATCCTAGATGCTCTATGAGGACCTGTCAAATGGAAATACGTGGAGAGATTGTGTGATGCGAGTCCTCTGGCAACGTGAAGACATTCTTTTTTCTACGCCACTGATGCCGTGCTCGTCTTTTGCTGTCATTTTATAATCAGATGAAACTGGCCAGACCACTACTCTTTGGTTGTCTCTTACTTTAGGGTTTTGAAGCAGCGTAGGGCAAAATTGGTGCCCTAATGCTGGCCTTCCCATGTACCTACATTACAACCTAGTTACAATTTGGGAGTATCTATGCTTTCACTTTATCTACTGTCTCAATTAGGCCCGATAACTATCATTGATTCGATCTCGGTGAAAATATGTGGTGTTTTGTCACAAGAGAATGAGCGTCAGTAGAGCTAAAATGAATGAACAGTTACGCCTTAGAGTCAAGACTCTGTAGGTAAAATTTAAATAATGCTGGTGTTTCACCGTCAGTTATATCCGTAGTCGATGTCGGATCACATCTTTTGATCAACACGTTTGTGAATCGAGGTGTTATTGAGGCGCCGAACAAATGCCGTCCCATCATCGACCGTTATTGTCCGTTGTAAAAGGTTACTATTACCTCCAACTAACCACCCCTGTGCCATTGTTGAGAAACCATTATTGTGACTTCCCTACCCAACCACTGCCCTCTCTAGCTCAAGGATGTTTACCTCTATTAATTTATGCTTACCTAGTTACTGGAGAATAATGGCGATCATCCTAAGAGGTCTTACTATGAAGTCGTGAGACGAAAGATCAAGCAGAAAGTGAGTTTGGGACACCTGGAGTGCCATAACTTGACACGGGGGACACTTAAGTGCCATAACTTTTTTTCGCATAACTTTTTTCAAATGGGACACTTAAGTGCCACCTCCGGCGACCTTGCCGGAAATCCTACGTGGCACGTGTTTATTATTTTTTAATGCTTGCGTGGCTCACCGGAGAGCCGAGTCGGCCGAGTCAAGAAAACGACACTTGTTTGCATAATAAAAAAATAATTAAATTAAATTAAAAATTAATTTTAAATAAAAATACTCTAAAATTTTTTTTTTTTAAAAAAAAAAAAAAAAGAAAAAAGGGACGAAGGGGCGGGCGGTTGAGAGCCGAGCCCTCGCCGCCACCGCCTCCCGCCGTCGCCGGGAAGGGCCGGCGACGGAGGGGGGGTAGGGTCGGCCGGGGTCGCCGGGCCCCGGCCGACCCTCCCCCTCCGTCGCCGGCCCTTCCCGGCGACGGCGGGGAGGTGGCGAGGGCCCGCAGCCCTTGCCGGATCGCGGCGAGGGCTCGCGGCCCTCGCCACCGATCGGCCGGGGCCGGCGACCCCGGCCGACCCTACCCCCTCCGTCGCCGGCCCTTCTCGGCGACGGCGGGGGCGGCGGCGGCGAGGGCTCAGCCCTCAGCCGCGCGCCCTTCGTCCCCCCCCCTTTTTTTTTTTTTTTTTTTTTTTTTTTTTTTTTTTTTAATTTAAGAGTATTTTTTATTAAAATTAATTTTTAATTTAATTTAATTATTTTTTTATTATTTTTACACGTCAGACGCGAAACGGCGTTGTTTTTGCATTTTTTTGCCATGTCGGCATGCAAAAACGACGCCGTTTTGGACCTCCATCGCCGGAAAATTGCCACGTCGGCCGTTTGGCCGGATTTTCGCCGGAGTGGCACTTAAGTGTTCCATTTTACTCCGATATTGGCACTTAAGTGTTCCATTTTAAAAAAGTGGCACTTAAGTGTACCGAAAAAAGTTATGGCACTTAAGTGTCCATCCGTGCCAAGTTATGGCACTTGGGGTGTTCTTTACTCAGCAGAAAGTACTTGTCTCTTTGTTCCACCATTCCCTCTCGCCCTTTATGTGCTTTTCCACCTCATTCTGTCCAACACGAAGGGAGGATATGTGAAATATGTCTCGAGTTTGGGCCTGTGAATAAAATCCGACTCAAGATATATTGTTATTTATAGACGCCCAAATATTTTCAGATGAGCTTCGTTGGATAAAGATTACAAGCAAAATAAGAAAAGGGCAGACTTTGACAAAGTGGGTGCAAGAAAGAATTGATGATAAGATGCAATCTCTTGATTCTGTTGAAGTCGCGCCCAAAGAGAGATCAAAATAGGAAAGTCCAAAATCTTGGACCTTGTTGACCGAAGTTGACTTGGATTTGTTTCTTCCTTCAGTACGTGCGGCCTGCTTTGCATGCATGCATGCATACATATATATATATATATATATATATATATATATATATATATATATATATATATATATATATATATATATATATACTTCTTTATACATCAAGAGGTTTTGCTCAATTGTTGATCAATACGTGGAAAAAATTCAAGCACCATTCTCGAGTGCCTGAAAGTGGACTCGTTGGTCTTGTTCGTAAAATTACATCCAAGGAAGACTAGTGTTTGTAGCGATGAAAACTTACGGTAAGATTTGTGAAATTCTTTGTGAGATTGAGAGATTATTTCGTGAGAAGTTGTTGGGCTAAACACTAAGTACATTGTTGGGTATAATTATGATTTGGGAAACACTGAAAGTATTTGAGTGACTCAAGTATGTAATCTCTTTTGCATCGCTTAATCTATAGTGAAATTCGTCATTGCTCTCCTCATGAACATAAACCTCTACGACCAAACCACGTAAATTTGGTGTTTGTTTTTTTTTTTTCTTGTTATATCTATTTTATTGTTTGACTGCTTGCTTTTCACAATAGAACGTTTATTCAATAACTAAACTCCATTTCATCATCTTGCATCTAGTTTTTACCTGCAAGATGTTATTCACGAGGACTGCTAATAGAAATGCCGACACCATTTCACGATGCAATTTAATCCAACACGTTCGTCCGTCATATTAAAATTGAAGAACAAATGATTGACAGTTTAGTTAAGCCCATTTGATGTTGGATCATCAATTTCACATTTTTCATTGATGTATTGGGGTTTAACAATGATGAATAACGCATTTTAAAGCCTTGGATTATTTATTTTTGATATTCTAATGGGGTCCGGCTAATTGGGACATGGGGCATCTCTTGTCCGGAAGGCTGGACATACAAGTTAAAAACCCTTGAACCCGGCGGTGAAATCTTTCTCGACCGTCTGTGCGTAAAATTATAATCTACCGTTTGTTTTCCTTTCGTTTCGGTTTTCTGTTTTCCATACAGAGCCCGCCGCCTATTACGATCTGTTAAAAAAAAAGTGATCCATTTTTTGAAGGCTCTAGATTATTCTTGATTAATGGATAAAGAAAAAAGGTTGGCATGCACGCACAAGAAAAAGCAAGAAAAAGCAAGAAGACTCTAAAAAATTAAAGAAATTTCTGGTACATGGAGGCAGCAAGTCCACGTGGAAAGCAACAAAATCAAAAGCAAAAAGTAGTAGAAAAGTAAAGAAAAGTGGCTGTGAAGGTGAAAAAACCAGAGAAGTCTCGTACATGGGCAGCCGAGAGAGTAGAAAAATGAAGAAAAATTGAGAAGTAGCTGGAAGTTGTCAAGTCGGTGGAGAGAGGCGGTGCCCACGCCTATAAATAGGGGTTAGGGTGTGTGTTTCATGTAGCCAAATAGCCAAAAAAACACTACACATCCTCCTTTCTTTGTAATATCAAATTTTCATAATAAAAATCCTTTTTTTTACTCATTGTCCCTTGCCTTGTTGTTCCCCTTTTATTCACTCATACTCACTAGCACACACACACGTTTTCACTAAAACACCAACAGTGGTATCAGAGCCACGTCGGGTTGGTATTGGGCGTTTGTCCTACCTACCCATTCCTAAAACTACTCTTTCCAAATACCCACAAACTAAACCATGACCAACTCTACTTCATCCTCATTCCCCATTCTCATTTTTGATGGGAACAACTATGATTTTTGGAGCATAAAAATGACTACATTTTTTATGGCCCAAGATTTATGGGACATCGTGGAGAAAGGTTGCGAGGCTCCGCAAGAAGGTGCAAGTGCTTCGAAGGATCAACTCCAAAAGGATGCAAGGGCGCTATATTTTATCCAGAAAGCACTCTTGGAAACCATATTTCCGAGAATAATTGGAGCGAGGATTGCAAAAGGGGCTTGGGATATACTACGAGAAGAATTTCAAGGATCGGAAAAGGTACGCACCATCCGCCTTCAAACTTTGAGAAGAGATTTTGAGAATTCTAAAATGAAAAATTATGAGACCGTACAAGAATATTGTGGAAAATTAAAGGAACTAGTTAATCAAATGAGAGCCTATGGAGATGGAATAACTGATCAAAGGGTTGTCGAGAAAATTCTGGTGTCACTTACAAAAAAATACAACCCCATAGTCACAACTATAGAAGGCACTAAGGACTTGACAACTCTATCGGTGAGTGAATTAATTGGCTCTCTAGAAGCACATGAGAAAAGACTAATGGCACAAGATGAAGATTCAGTTGAAAGTGCCTTTAAGTCTAAAGTAAATATACGGTCTCATCAATCTAAAAATGGTGGAAGGAGCTCATGGAAAAATAAAAGAGGAGGAGAAACTATACAAAAGGAAATCTATCCACCGTGTGGTATTTGCAAGAAAACAAATCATTTGGAAAAGGATTGTTGGTTTAAAAATAAAAAACAATGCCGCTTTTGTAAAAGATATGGCCACGTAGAAAAAGATTGTCGCTCGAAAACAAATAATCGAGCAAACTATGTAGCAAAAAAAGAAAGTGAAGAGAATACATTCTACGCAGGCCAAGCGGCAAATGAAAATAAAAGTGAAACATGGTACATCGATAGTGGATGTAGCAATCACATGACGGGGACGAATCCATATTCACTGATATTGATAAGTCGGTGAAATCCCAAGTAAAGTTGGGGAATGGTGCATTAGTAGATGTCAAAGGAAAAGGCACCATCGTCGTGGAAACAAAGAAAGGCCCAAAATATATACATAATGTATATCTAGTCCCTCGTCTTGCACAAAATCTCTTAAGTGTGGGCCAAATGATACAAAGTGGATATTCTCTATATTTTAAAAGAGATACCTGCATTATTTATGATAAATATAAAAATATCATTGCCTCTGTCAAGATGAAAAATAACAATTTTCCTATTCAATGGAAATATGTTAAAGATATAGCCATGGAAGCTCAACTTGATGATTCATGGCTATGGCATCGAAGATTTGGCCACTTCAATTTTGCTGGGCTAAAAATTCTCCATCAGAAAAATATGATGAGAGATTTTCCAGCCATCACAGAAATTTCAGATGTTTGTGAAGGCTATCTTCTTGGAAAACAACAGAGACAGTCCTTCCCATCTGGAGTTGCATGGAAAGCTAAGGTGCCATTGGAACTTGTCCACACGGACATGTGCGGTCCGATGAGGACACCTACGCCCAGTCAAAATAAATATTTCATCCTATTCATTGATGATTACACAAGAATGACGTGGGTATACTTTCTTCGAGAAAGATCTGAGGTGTTTTCTATCTTTAGAAAATTCAAAAACCACGTCGAGAATCAAAGTGGCCAAAGAATTAAAGTCCTAAGGAGTGACAGAGGCACGGAATACAATTCAAAGGAGTTTAATAAATTCTGTGAAGATGAAGGAGTACATCATCAACTAACTGTTGGCTACGCCCCAGAGCAAAATGGAGTAGCAGAAAGGAAGAACAGAACCGTCATGGAGATGGCGAGGTCCATGCTAAAGGAGAAAGGCCTTCCCAATACTTTTTGAGCAGAAGCAGTTTATACTGCAGTATATCTGTTAAACAGGTGTCCGACTAAAGCTGTTCAAAATAAAACACCAGTTGAAGCATGGAGTGGACGGAAACCTTCAGCAAAGCATCTCAAAGTGTTTGGATGCATTTGCTACGTCCACATCCCTGCTCAAAAAAGGAGTAAGCTAGATAAAAAGACGGAAAAAGGAATATTCCTTGGCTATAGTGACCAATCAAAAGGCTACCGAGTTTACAACCTAAGAACTAAAAAGCTTATGATTAGTCGAGACGTCGAGTTCGACAAAAATGCTGCCTGGAATTGGGAGGATGAGAAGATCGAGAAAAAGTACATCACCTTGCCAGACATACCACCTGCTCAAGAGGAGTCAACGTCACAAGAAGAAGGAGGAGTACCGGATTCCACCACTCATGACATAACTCCACCAAGCTCTCCAAGAGTGACACAAGAAGAATCTACTCCAGAGTCTCCAGTACTAAGGGTAAAAGCCCTTAGAAGAATTTACAACACATGCAACTTTGCCATTTTGGAACCAGAAAACTACGAACAAGCATCCAAAGATGAAGTCTGGATAAAAGCCATGGAGAAAGAGATCAAGATGATCGAGAAAAATGAAACTTGGGAGCTTGTCAATCGACCCGAAGACAAAGAGATCATTGGCGTCAAGTGGGTCTACAAGACGAAGCTCAACGCGGATGGATCAATCCAGAAGCATAAAGCAAGGCTTGTGGCGAAAGGATACTTGCAACAACCAGGTATTGACTATATTGAAACTTATGCTCCCGTCGCTCGCCTTGATACAATTCGAGCACTTATAGCCTTAGCAGCACAAAAAGAATGGAAGATTCATCAACTAGATGTGAAGTCGGCATTCTTAAATGGATATCTACAAGAAGAAATATATGTTGAACAACCGCAAGGCTTTATCCTCAAAGGCCAAGAAGGAAAAGTTCTCAAACTCAAGAAAGCCTTGTACGGGTTAAAACAAGCACCACGTGCGTGGTATAACAGAATTGATGAGTACTTCATCAAGCAAGGATTCAGGAGGAGTATGAGTGAGCCAACACTCTACATCAAGACCCAAGGTAAGTCCGACACTCTCATTGTCTCTCTATATGTAGATGATCTCATATATACAGGAAACAATGAGACAATGATCCAAGAATTCAAAAAAGAAATGATGAAGACATTTGAGATGACGGACTTGGGCTTGATGCATTACTTCCTTGGCATTGAGATTGACCAAAACAAAGGAGTATTTATCTCGCAGAAGAAATATTCCGAAAACCTCTTGAAGAAATTCAAGATGAACTATTGCAAAGCAGTTTCAACTCCTCTCATAACAAATGAAAAATTATTAAAGGAAGATGGAGCAGAAAAAGCTGATGCCTCCCACTACAGAAGTCTAATTGGCAGTCTGCTATATCTCACTGCTACAAGACCGGATATCATGTATGCGACAAGTCTACTATCACGGTTCATGCAAAGTCCAAGTCAAATTCACTTTGGAGCTGCCAAGAGAATTCTCAGATATCTACGGGGAACTATAGATTACGGCATTTGGTATCGTCCAAGTGCAAATGCCAAGCTCATTGGCTACACTGATAGCGACTGGACAGGTTCAGCTGACGATAGGAGAAGTACTACTGGCTACACCTTCACACTGGGTTCTAGCATATTCTCATGGGCATCCAAAAAACAAGACTCAGTGGCACAATCTACTGCAGAAGCTGAATACATCGCAGCTGCTACGACTGCCAGTCAAGCAATATGGCTACGAAGAATTCTTGAAGACATTGGAGAAACATAGATGGAATCAACTCCAATATTTTGCGACAATAAGTCCGCAATAGCTATATCAAAGAATCCAGTATTCCATGGAAGAACCAAACATATCGACATCAAATATCATTTCATACGAGAGGCGCAAAATAAAGGAGAAATCGAGCTGAAGTATTGCAAGACTGAAGATCAAATTGCGGACATATTCACTAAATCATTACCAACGGCAAAATTCGAGACTATGCTCGGAGTATCTCAAAAATGGATCAAGGAGGAGTGTTAAAAAAAAAAGTGATCCATTTTTTGAAGGCTCTAGATTATTCTTGATTAATGGAGAAAGAAAAAGGTTGGCATGCACATACAAAAAAAAAAAGCAAGAAAAAGCAAGAAGACTCTCAAAAGTTAAAGAAATTTCTGGTACATGGAGGCAGCAAGTCCACGTGGAAAGCAACAAAACCAAAAGCAAAAAGTAGTAGAAAAGTCAAGAAAAGTGGCTGTGAAGGTGAAAAAACCAGAGAAGTCTCGTACATGGGCAGCCGAGAGAGTAGAAAAATGAAGAAAAATTGAGAAGTAGCTGGAAGTTGTCAAGTCGGTGGAGAGAGGTGGTGCCCATGCCTATAAATAGGGGTTAGGGTGTGTGTTTCATGTAGCCAAATAGCCAAAAAAAACACTACACATCCTCCTTTCTTTGTAATATCAAATTTTCATAATAAAAATCCTTTTTTTTACTCATTGTCCCTTGCCTTGTTGTTCCCCTTTTATTCACTCATACTCACTAGTACACACACACGTTTTCGCTAAAACACCAACACGATCAAAGGGTACTTGTCATCGTCTATATTTTTCCTGGGGAAGTAGGAATAGATTGAGAGATAAACACCAGCGAACAAATAAATTATTTAATAAGGGCTCAAATTTCCATGGTCATACCTATAATATTTGGGGCATAATCACTGGTTAGGTATAGACTTAGTCATCCTAAAGAAAATGAATAAAATTGAGGACATATGGAGATATGGAGATTGGTTCACAAAACTCGCATACCAAATGACGTGGCCGACTGTAATTAATCGGGGTTAAATATGGCTCTTCGAAAGGCACCGTTAATAAAAAAAAGGCACCGTTAATAATCCATCACAGTAATTAGAACATCAAATTTGGAGACCCGTCTTAGTGTATCTAACACCACTCGAAAGAATACAAAGAGGAAATATGTAAGGTGCATCTCATAGAACTTTAGTCCAAATATCAAATTACTAAACGAAATGACATTTTTCAGGGGGAAGTCTCCTTTGGATGCTCTTAGTTAAATCCTTCCCCATAGTAATTTGGCTTTTTTCTTTGTCTAATGAGTGACCAAAGAGGGTGACTTTTGCCTATAAAAGCATGAAGGACATTGTCAACTGCCTGCAAGATAATTTAAGTGGTTGTCCCTATAAGTCATGAGCTTCGTTTGAAACGCGACACGCAACTTGAAATGAAGCAGGCATAAATCAAGCTCATCAGTTGCTTCCAAGGAAGAAAAGTGTATTGAGAGAGAGAGAGAGAGAGAGAGAGAGAGAGAGAGAGAGAGAGTATGCAGGAGGAGCATCAGGTGGCAAGTGTAGGAGGCCCAGCAGCTTTGGGAAGGTAGCAACAGGATAGTGGCCATTAAAGTGAAGGGCACGATGCCACCTTTTGATCCCCCTGATAACACGCATCAAGAGGACTCACAGGTTCTCTCTCTCTCTCGTCTTTCTCAGAAATTCACGGAACATAACCTCCAATGAGTCCCCCGATTTCCAACCTTAGATGGGCCAAACCAATCACAATTCCACGGGACTATCTTGTTTGCTAGACTCTAATGTTGTCCATTACGAAAAAGAAAAAAGAGAGAGTATGGAAGCAAGAAACACTATAGTTCAGTCACTTACTATGAGACTTCATGTCAGGTCATCTTTCACCATGTCCCATGTCCCAAGTGCCTAATATATCACTATTCTTGAGGGGAGTGCATGTTAAAAAAATAGAATACATGCACGACCACGGACCTTGCAGTATAGGTTTCTGATCTAATTCCATTTGTCCTTGTGGTTATTCAGAAACCTGGACTGAGACATTTCTTATCATTTGTTGGCCCCGGTTTTCTGGTTTCCATGGCATATATTGACCCCGGAAACTGTAAACTCTCTCTCTCTCTCTCTCTCTCTCTCTCTCTCTCTCTCTCTCTCTCTCTCTCTCTCTCTCTCGCTCTCTGTTTGGCTGCGTGCTTTAGTGTGGTGTCTGGATTAGTTCGTGTTGAATTCATAGTTCTACAATCGATGTTGCAGTGGAAACTGATATGCAAGCTGGAGCAAATCATGTATACGAGGTAACCCAAAAGAACACCGATACACAAAGTATATAAGTTCGTATATACAAGTATATAATGTATCCATATATCTTTGTGCCAATATTTATAATTTATTGGATCATATGGTCAGCTTCTGTGGGTTATACTCATTGGGTTGATATTTGCTCTCATCATCCAATCGCTGGCTGCTAATCTCGGAGTGACCACTGGTAATCATTCCGTTAAAGAAATTTAAGGAGGAGTTTATGACTATTTTTCCTGCTGGTGAACACTCTTGCAATTTCTTGAATGTGATTATTGACTTGTCTTTCTGAATATTTCGGAATTCCAGGCAAACACCTGGCTGAGCTATGCAAGGTCGAGTATCCACCGTTGGTGAAGTATTGTCTATGGCTTCTGGCTGAAGTAGCCGTCATAGCCGCCGATATACCCGAAGGCATCTCTCTCTCTCTCTCTCTCTCTCTCTCTCTCTTTCATTATCATGCCCTTCATCGTATCAGGTCGTAAAACTCATGTTCGGAATCTCATATTTCCTTTTACGAACTATTCTTCAGTTGTCACAGATCTTTATCGACTTTTTCATCTACCCATATTGGACTTGCACTCTTTATTGCTTTTCTCTTTCTACTGACCTTAGGATAGGGTGTTTTTCTTTACAACGTCTGAAGATAGGGCTAAGATATGAACCTATGGCTGGAAGTGTACCAAAAAGTCCTGAAATGGAGGGGAATGAACATATTTCTGAGATGGGTGGGGTTTAGATGTGTTTATCAGGGCCTTTCTTCTCTGGGGATGGTTTTCACAGTAAGGATGTGTCTGTAAAGAGATCCAAGTCTTGTCTACTTTGGGTCAAAGCTTGTACGGTTCTATTCTTTTGGGCTTCAACTAGAAAAGGTCTCGTTACAAGTTAAGACAATTACCATCACATATATGACACTTTATGATGATGTGAGATTCGGTCCTTTCCTCCTCCATTGCTATCCTAGAGTTGGCCCATACTTTGTCTAGGCTCTCCAGCCTTGGCAATCACTCCCGCCCTTGTCAATTCGAGTTGTTTATAATATCAATGGAGTTTTATGACATTGATATGCTGAAAAACAATGGATAGTGCTTGCAAACCCTCACCTTGATCCGTGTGAGGGTGGGTGGCCCTCATCGGCAAAGTAGAATAACTGACAATATTATATTCTTCCTCTTTTTTTTTTTCAATTTTTTTTTACCTTTTTATGTCTTTAATTCTAATCCTTTTTTATCCTCTTTTTAATTTTTTTTTTCTGATTTTGTTCCTTTTTTTTTTCTCTTTTCATATTTTCAAGTTTTTTTTTCCTAATGTACTGCTTGGTGAGCCTTATATGGGTGGCACATTTCTTAAGAAAGTAATAAAAAAGAGGCATATCAATACTTTTCATTAACCGAATTGAACAAAAGTAGGCACTTGATTGCATAAATTTGATAAGTTTTAAAGCATGATTGCTGTATTTGAAAATTTTAGAAATTGATTATACTTTCATAACAAATCATAGAACTTTAAATATATGTATCCCTAAAATAAACGGCATAACTTTATTAGTGAAAAGATAAAGCATTTGGCGTCATTTAATTAGGTTAAATGTTTTGTCTTTGGTTTGCTTCGATATACATGACTACCCTTATTTAGATAGATTACATTCACGAAACACCAGATAGACTCTACACAAAACATGTAATTGCAAGAACGTATCAAACCTCTTCATCTCTAAATTAATCAACTTGCTCAAAGACGCCGCATCAGAAACCTGACGTAGTAGCGTTCTGATTCATCCACATCACGAATATATCCTGAAACACTTGACCAGAAATCGGGTCGCAGTTGCATAATTCTAAAACGCTATGTTCGAAGATTCATCGAATGCGTCGTATCATAGTTGTATGTAGTAACGTTCCATTGCATTTGTCCTGCGAGTTTATATTAACTAGATTTACTGATCTGTTAATGTTTGCAGTGATTGGGACAGCCTTCGCACTTAACATACTGTTTCACATCCCATTGTGGGCTGGAGTTTTGATCACTGGTTGCAGCACGCTCGTGCTTATTGGCCTGCAGAGATATGGGGTATACTTGGAATTCCATTTAAGTAATTAAGAACATGGGTATTAATTTTCTTTGGATTACCTATGCCAATTATAATATAGTCACACTAACTTGACGATGACCGAATTTGTTTCGTTGTGATTTAATTTGATGTTGTTCTCTATTTTCGGTACCGTGATTGTTTCGATCCACTAAGAAACTCATTCTGAATGTTCGGTTGGTAGATTCGGAAGCTGGAACTGCTGATAGCTGCATTGGTATTAGCACTGGCGGCGTGTTTCTTCGCCGAAATGGGCTATGTGAAGCCTCCCGCTTCGAAGGTCCTGAAGGGAATGTTCATCCCCAAGCTCTCTGGGAACAGCGCCACCGGCGACGCCATCGCCTTGCTTGGCGCACTCGTGATGCCGTATGATATCACTTTATAATAAATCTCAGTCTATTTTATGCATGAAATTGCTCGTGCCTATGTTAGATTTGAGACTTTCATTGCTTGTCAACAGGCACAACCTGTTCCTCCATTCTGCTTTGGTCTTGTCCAGGAAAGTTCCGAGATCGGTCCAAGGCATCAACGTACAAAATCCCTAATTTCATCTTCGATTTTCTATTCCTGTCTGAAGTTTTCTTTGGTGAAAATCTTATTCCTTGTTAAAAAAAGCAAGGTCATTCTTTAGACGGCGTGATGTGCGTTCTCACTTGTGTTTTCGCTAATTATGTTCATATGACATACAAATTATCCATTTCGTAAGCTCAATTTCTGCAGACAGGTTTTTATTAATACAGCAACATGAAAATTCGCCATTCTTTCGTTATACATTCATGTTTTTAGGGACAATTTCTTGTTGACGCTTCCAAACATGAATTCTTTTTTAGGAATTATCTAAAGAATACGTGCACTTTTGATTTTGTCTCGTCAATCTTTGCAGGATGCCTGCCGGTATTTCCTTATAGAAAGTGGGTTCGCATTATTCGTGGCATTCTTGATCAATGTAGCCATTGTTTCCGTGTCTGGCACCGTCTGCTCGAGCGACAATCTTTCCAGCGATAACGCAAGTCGATGCGGCAATCTAACTCTCAATTCTGCTGCATTCCTCCTCAAGGTTCCAATTCCTAACAGAAGACTATAAACCACTTGGACCACAACATAACATTATAACTGAGAATAAGACTATTACTATTGTCTTTAATGCATGTTTATACAGAATGCCTTGGGAAGATCAAGCTCGACGGTTTATGCCATTGCATTGCTAGCTTCAGGGCAAAGCTCCACAATCACTGGAACCTATGCAGGCCAATTCATCATGCAGGTCGTTAATTAAGAAATTTCTTGTAATTAGCTATTTAAAGTGAACACTCGAACAACTCTATTTTTTTTTCCTGTGTGTGTTGTGTAATTGCTTAGGGATTCTTGGAACTCAAAATGAAGAATTGGAAACGGAACCTATTGACTCGATGCATTGCCATTACACCGAGTCTCATCGTCGCTATCATTGGCGGATCTTCAGGAGCCGGTAGGCTCATCATCATCGCGTCGGTATGCAAATTCTTCCAAAGTCTCCTGCCACTTCTACATTTGAATTCTTTCCATCATCATCTGGTGACATGTGTGTGCGTTTTATTCTGATTCCCTTTGTTATATGATGTAATCGATGTTGTTTTTTAGATGATTCTATCATTTGAGCTTCCGTTTGCTCTTATCCCACTCCTTAAATTCAGTAGCAGTGCAACAAAGATGGGACCGCACAAAAACTCAATCTTCGTAAGTTGTTCTTCTGATCTTTACAGCGTTGAACTTTAAACTTGGTTCTTTATTTCAGAAGTCCTAAGAAGATACCAATTGTTAAAAAAGATGAAAGAACTGAGAGTAATGCAGGAGAACATGTGAATTATGAGCTAATGACAATCCTTCATTTCCACGTCTTTTGTGACTGTTGATGCAGATTATTGTGATCTCGTGGTTACTAGGAGCAGGACTCATTGGTATCAACATCTACTACCTCAGCACAGGCTTTGTCGGCTGGCTAATCCACAACAGTCTTCCCAAAGTCGCCAACATTTTCATCGGGATCCTAGTGTTCCCACTCATGGCCATCTACATCATTGCAGTGATCTACTTAACTTTCAGAAGAGACTCCGTCACGACGTTTGCTGATGATGCTGTTAAGCACGCAATGTCAATGACCTTCGAACATGGATGTGGTGATTCTGGCAAGTCACAGGACCAACTCCCTTAT
This sequence comes from Eucalyptus erythrocorys, assembly GCA_014182555.1. NCBI lineage: Eukaryota > Viridiplantae > Streptophyta > Magnoliopsida > Myrtales > Myrtaceae > Eucalyptus > Eucalyptus erythrocorys. The sequence goes on from CM024602.1 coordinate 51,904,393, forward strand.
CGGGAGGACCTAGTAGACATTCCTCTTCCGGAATAGTTTGCATCACACTGCTTAACCCTCAAGAAGGTACCCCCCAATGTACACAGAGAGCTATGCTAAAGTTGAACTATCTAGTAGAGTTGTGGTAAAAGAACTATCAATATAATCATAGCTAGAGTCGAGATCAGTCAAAGGTTATCTCTTGCTGCCGCTCTTTTTATCAGAGCTACTGGACAGAATATTGAGTAAAATGCCTTTGTAACTTAAAATTGTTAATCGACTCCTATAAATTTTATCTTCATTAAATATAAGCCTACTCAGGTTCGTTGCCTTATCTACACCGTCACTTCATAACAGTACAAGTAACCTATGAAATACGACATGAACTTGAATATGACGCAGAGGCAACATACAGAGAAAGATGTGAAGTGACAAGCCTCAAGCCAATTCTCGACAGAAGATCCAGGGGTTCTCAAGTATAAAATGTCCTCTTGAAGCTCTGGCTCGGTTCAGGAAGAGATAAAGAGAAAGGGATTGAAGCATGAATAGTCCTGGTTTCACCAAAAGGCGAGACAACCTAATATGCATTTCACTTTGGCTACGAATGTTCTCAAAACCAGCCAGAGATAGGAGGCTTCAGTCATATGCTTTGAGAGCTGGATCGTAAACTCGCTTGGTTGACCCAGATGAGATTACGATTCTTCTTGGAATATCCGTTGTGCTTGGATTTCCATCGGAGTTTCAATTAATTTAACATCTTGTGTCTCCATAGCTACGTAAAGCAGGAGTTTAAAAGAGTGTACGTCTATGATTGCAGTTCTCCTTTAACTATGTTGTGAAGTTTATTAAGTTTTATGACAAATGGGAGAAAGAAAAGAGTCAATGCAGCTACATGATTAGATGTCACTGACATGCGATATTGTAGATATTCGTTTGTCTGCAATGTTAAGCCCACGTCTTGCTTATAACGATATTGTTCGTTTTGGGCTGGAGGCTGCATGGTTTTTTTCTTCTGAGTTTCGCCAGAAAATGTCTCGTTACAAGTTAGGATAAGTGTCATCATATATATGGCACTTCGCCTCACCACATCTATACGATAAGCAATTCGGTTCATTCCTACATCCATCTGTTAGAATAAATATAAACTAAAACTTGATGATCCCGATTTATCAATCAAGATAAATTCAGATAGAACTCGAGATCAATTTGCGAAAACGTAAAGATCAACATACCTCCAGCCATTGATGAAATCTGCAAAAACGAAAAGCTTCAAAACCTTTGATGGATCAACACAGCACGATTAATCTACAATATGGAGAACTGTACCTCCTGTTCTACTAGCCAATACCCCTCAAACCTGATGGTGTGTTTTTATGTAGTGATAGGGTTTGAGCTAGACGACTTGACGTTTATATAAACCGTTTATTACGTTACCGATATCTTCCATCGAGACCGTTATGGTAACATATTAACGGGCAAATATCACGAAATACACGTGGGTGATAAATTAGGCAATAATATCGGAATTTATTGGGAACACTAATAAGTGGGATCATATTTAGAATAATATAAATATATAATATTATAACATTCTCCCACTTGATCCCAATAGTCCATCAAATGAATTATTAACCTTAACCCACATAAATTTCATACTGAAATAAAATACATGAATCACGGCGATAAGTCCTCTTAGAGCGAGTATTATCTTCCGTGTATCACAATGTATTTCATCAGCTCATATGTGATCAAATAACTTAATGAATAAACCTCATGTTTACTCCAGGTCAAACATAATTGTTTTTCTCAGAATAACTGAATGTATACAACTGTATTGAGAAAAACATTATAAATAAATAAAAGTCTCATAAATTCTTCCATATAAGAAAAAAATTTACATGATTGGACCAATGCCCATTCTAAATACATGATCCTTATAACTCATTGGTAGCATACCTTTAGTTAAAGAATCAGCTATCATCAATCCAGTGCTCATGTGTTCTATGACCACTTTCTTCTCTTTAACACGTTCTCTGATGGCTAAATACTTGATGTCGATATGCTTGCTTTGACTACCACTTTTGTGGTTCTTAGCCATAAAAACTGCAGCTGAATTGTCGCAAAATATTCTTAATAGCCTAGCAATGGAATCCATAACTCTAAGCCCTGATATGAAACTTTTCAACCACACACCATGTGAGGTGGTCTCAAAACAAGAAACGAACTTTGCCTCCATAGTGGAAGTGGCAACCAAGGTTTGTTTTGCACTCCTCCAGGATACAGCTTCGCCAGCAAACATAAAAATATATCCCGATGTTGATTTACGGGAATCAACACAGCCAGCAAAGTCTGAGTCCGAGTAACCAACTACCTCCAAGCTGTCCGTCCGTCTATACATAAGCATATGTCCCTTAGTTCCTTGAAGGTACCTCATCACCTTCTTTGCAGCTCTCCAGTGGTCCATACCTGGATTACTTTGGTATCTTCCTAACATTCTCATAGCAAATGCTATGTCAGGTCGAGTGCAAACCTGAGCATACATCAAGCTTCCAACAGCAGAAGCATACGGAATGTTTTTCATTTGTTCCCTTTCAAAATCGTTCTTTGGGCATTGGTTTAAATTAAACCTATCACCCTTCACAATCGGTGCTATACTTGGTGAACAATCTTTCATCCGAAACCTCTCTAAAACCTTATTGATATAAGTTTCTTGAGATAGTCCTAATATACCTCGAGATCTATCTCTATGGATCTTAATGCCAATGACATAAGAGGCTTCATCCATATCCTTCATATCAAAACTCTTAGAAAGAAATTGTTTCACTTCATATAACAACCCTTTGTCATTGGTTGCAAGTAAAATGTCATCTACATATGGTACAAGGAAACAAATTTTGCTCCCACTAACCTTCTGGTATATACATTGATTCATGACATTCTCTATAAAACCGAATGAAGAGATGACCTCATGGAATCTTAAGTACCATTGGTGGGATGCTTGTTTCAAGCCATATAGAGACCTTTTAAGCTTGCATACCAAATGCTCACCAGCACTAGAGAAGAATCCTTCTGGTTGTTTCATATAAACCACTTCTTCCAATTTTCCATTTAGGAACGCCGTTTTCACATCCATTTGATGTAACTCCATATCAAAATGAGCAACCAATGCCAAAATAGTACGAAGAGAATCTTTCTTAGATACATGAGAAAATGTCTCCGTGTAATCGATTCCCTCCTTTTGAGTAAATCCCTCGGCAACAAGTCTGGCTTTATATTTTTCTATATTGCCTAATGAATCCTTCTTAGTTTTGAAGACCCATTTACAACGAATGGCCTTCGCTCCATTAGGCAATTCTACTAAATCCCAGACTTCATTTGATGCCATAGAATTCATCTCTTCTTTCATGGCATTATACCATAAATTGGATTTATCACAACTCATGGCCTGTGAAAACGTCTCGGGATCATTTTCAGCTCCAATATTATAGTCAGATTCCTGTAGATACACAATATAGTCATTAGGAATTGCTGATTTCTTTATTCTAGTAGACCTTCTTAAAGTTGCATCAACATCCTCCTGAGGAGTTTGTTGTTCAATTGGAAGCTCAACAGTATCTGGTAATTGCTGAACAATTTGGTCTACTTGATCAATATCAGCAGGTTGTGGACCTTCAATGATCGGTTGCTCAACGACCGGTTGAACTGAAAGGGCGTTGTAAGCAATAACCAATTCAGTACCTGAGGTGGAAGGTTGAGTATCTAAATGATCTTCTTCGGGATAAAAGTCCTTGAATTGATCGCTCCCACTAATCAGGTCATTCTCAAGAAATTTAGCATTTCTTGATTCCACAAACCTAGTGGTGTGAGATGGATAATAAAATCTGTATCCTTTGGACTTTTCGGCATATCCAACGAAATACCCACTTATAGTCCTTGGATCTAACTTCTTTTCCTGTGGATTGTAGACTTTTACTTCGGATGGGCATCCCCAAACACGTAGATGTCGCAAACTCAGTTTCCAACCTTTGAATAACTCAAAAGGCGTCTTTGGAACAGCCTTGGTTGGAACTCGGTTTAATATGTACACAGCTGTTTTAAGAGCCTCAGTCCACAAAAACTTAGGAAGTTTGGAGTTGCTGAGCATACTCCACACCATATCCAACAATGTTCGGTTTCTTCTTTCTGCGACACCATTTTGGTCCGATGAATCAGGCAGAGTGTATTGGGCAATAATCCCATGCTCTTCAAGAAACTTCGCAAATGGACCAGGTGCTTGTCCATCTTCGGTGTATCTACCATAGTATTCTCCACCTCTGTCTGATCTCACGATTTTAATTTGTTTGTTGCATTGTTTCTCTACTTCAGTTTTAAATACCTTAAAGGCATCTAGTGCTTCGTGCTTATTATGAAGCAAGTAGAGATACATGAATCGTGAATAATCGTCTATGAAAGAAATGAAGTATCTCGACCATTTGAGTCCATATCGGGACTACAAATATCTGTATGTATGATTTCTAATATTTACGTACTCCTCTTAGCACCTTTCTTTGACTTGTTGGTCTGTTTTCCCTTTATACAGTCCACACAAGTGTCATAATCAGTAAAATCTAGAGTATTAAGTACTCCATCATTTACTAGTCTCTTAATTCTATCCATGGAGATATGTCCCAATCTCCGGTGCCACAACATAGAGGAATCCTCATTTACAACACTTCGTTTTATACCAGCATTATCATGAACGTGCATCGCATTATAAATGGCATTGTCTTGTAAATTAATTCAAAAGAGACCATCAGACAAAATACCACTCCCAACAATTTCAGATTTATACGATAAATTGAATGTTGAATCTGAAAATTCAAAGGAGTATCCCAAAGGTACAAGTCTTGAAACTGAAATTAAATTCCTAGAAAAACTAGGAATATAAAAGGTCCTTTCTAAAATTAAAACAAAACCACTACGAGAACTAATCTGCATGTTCCAATAGCTTCCACACGCGAGCGCATCTTATTTCCCGAATAGATGCCTTGTTCACTTCCCACTGGTTTCCGCTGGTTCTGAAAACCCTGTAAAGAATTTGAAATGTGGATTGTTGAACCAGAATCAATCCACCAAGTGTTGTAACTCACATCAACCATATTAGTTTCATAACAAACATATGCGAGTTGGTTACCTTTCTTTTGAGCCAGGCCTTAAATTTAGCGCAATCCTTCTTCATGTGCCCCTTCTTTTTACAGAAGAAGCACTTGGATTCCTTCTTAATGTCAGCTTGGGGAGGTAGAGGCATCTTACCTTTTCCCTTATGCTTGCCTTGCCCTTTATACTTATCCCGTGTTGCCATATGAGCACTTTCTCCTTTCTCCATGAGTAGCCTCTCTTCCTCTTGAACACACATGGTCATGAGTTCATTAATTGACCATTTAGTGTTATGTGTGTTGTAAGAGATCTTGAAAGGGGCATACTCTTGTGGGAGAGTATTTAGGATATAGTATACAAGAAAGGATTCGATATCCCAACCTCAAGATTCTTTAGCCGAGCTGCAATGTCCCTCATTTTCATGATGTGCTCACGCACACCTTTTACACGGTAAGCTTTAATGAGGAGAACTTCATAATTAGGGTCATGGCATGCGCCTTCTCTGAAGACTCAAATTGTGCATCGATAGCCTCCAGCAATTCCCTGGCATTGTTATGCTGAATGACTGAACCACGAATGCTAGCTGAGAGTTTTGTCTTTATGTACATCACACTGAGACGGTTGGACCGCTCCCATTGAACATAACGAGTATGTTCAGCATGAGTACTGTTCTCAGTAGGTTCAGGTGGTTCGTCGACCTTAGAGCATAATCAAGATCCATGCACCCCAATTGAAGAATGACTAATTCCCTCCATTCTTTAAAGTTATTTCCATTAAGCTCGGGAACAATTATACTAGAATTAATCGTAGGTGGTAAGACTGCATTATAATCAAATAAAACTTATGTATCAATATATTTGAGGCAAATAAACTTAAATTATATTTTACCAATGTAAAACATGTTATAAAATATGAATCGCATAACATCAAAAAGCGCCCGTGGGCTAAGTTTCTAATTTAAATTGATTCATAATTACTTCATGATGAAACTATCAAATTATATTCCCTTCCTTAATCCCTGTGGGTAAATTAAGAAAGATAAAATAATATTTCATCCTAATTAATCACATTAATATATTGAAAATTCTGTGGGATAAAATTCATAATATTAATGTGACTAATCACAATTATTGTCTATTACTATATGTGATCCAAAACCTCTTAATGTATATAATTTAATATAATCAAAGATGCTGTGGTTAATCTTTAATTAACTAAATATATACGGATCACTAGACATTTAATTTTATGAGTAAATATTCATAAAATTGCACATAAGGGCAGAACAGAAATTTCACACCCAAAAGGGGCAAAATCGTAGATTTCCATGCCCAAAAGGGGGCAAAACCGGAATTTTAGGCGTCCAAGGCAGAACCGCAATTTCGCTAAATGCGGAAGGGCAGAACAGGAATTTCACAGCACGCGCGCCCCTTTTGCAAGGCGCGTGCCGCTTGCCTCTCGGGCGCGTGCGTCGCACGCGCCCGCTGCAGCCCGAAGCCCTCCTTTCGGGCCTTTTTTGTTTTTTTTTGCTTCTTCTGCCTCGACCAGAATTAAATCAAAAACAATATGTTCTATAAAACCCTAATCAGCAAAATTTCATCACTTGATTAACCTCCGACGATGAGTAATATACCAAAAATTAAGGGTTTTTCTTCCTAATGGCAAAGTGTGATCATGCAAATCCATCATCGCGTGGTCAAATTCTAAATTCCGATCAAGCCATATATAACACGGAATTTACCCACATATAATTCAATGAAAATAAATTCCAAAATTTCACCAAGACAGAGATTATAAACATGCTCTGATACCAACTGTTAGAATAAATATAAACTAAAACTTGATGATCCCGATTTATCAATCAAGATAAATTCATACAGAACTCGGGATCAATTTGCGGAAACGTAAAGATCAACATACCTCCAGCCATTGATGAAATCTGCAAAAACGAAAAGCTTCAAAACCTTTGATGGATCAACACAAAGCACGATTAATCTGCAATATGGAGAACTGTACGTCTGTTCTACTAGCCAATACCCCTCAAACATGATGGTGTGTTTTTCTGTAGTGATAGGGTTTGAGCTAGACGACTTGACGTTTATATACCGTTTATTACGTTACCGATATCTTCCATCGAGACCGTTATGGTAACATATTAACGGGCAAATATCACGAAATACACGTGGGTGATAAATTAGGCAATAATATCGGAATTTATTGGGAACACTAATAAGTGGGATCATATTTAGAATAATATAAATATATAATATTATAACACCATCACCATCCTAGAATTGGAGCCACACCTTGTTTGGGCCCTCTTTGCCCCTAGCGATCACTCCTGCTCTTGTTGAACCGGGTCGTTATAGCAAAAGCAATGTAGATCTAGAAATGGATTTTTAGTTCCATTGACTTCCCCAATTACAGCCACACAACCCAAATGAAAGTATGAGATGGAAAGGATGAGAATTTTTATACAGACATTGCAGAATGCAGAGCTTCTCTTTGATAATCATCAAAATAAAGATGTGATGATCTTCTCTGAGTTTCTGAGAGGATGTTCAGATACTTGGTTTTTATTTCTCTCCCATGCCTTATTGTCTCTATATCAGACTTGTATGTGCCAATGATTGTCTGATTCCTACATCCATCACCATCCTACAATTGGAGCCACACCTTGTCTAGGCCCTCTTTGCCCCTAGCGATCACTCCTGCTCTCGTCGAACCGGGTCGTTACAGCAAAAGCAATGTAGATCTAGAAATGGATTTTTAGTTCCATTGACTTCCCCAATTACAGCCACACAGCCCAAATGTAATTAGAGTGAATGTAATTAGAATCGATAGGTGAACCTAATGTTGTTACTCGTAAGGATTGAATATCCTAAACACAATGGATGAATCTCATATATGATTACTCCGTTTTGCGTCGATTTGGGTTATATCGTATATTCTGCTCAAGTGCAGGTAGAATAAGTTGCTTGCGTGATATGAATGACTTCTTAAGACAGATAAGTGGAGCAATTATGGTCAGAGCAGAAGGGATAAGAGTCACTTTGCTTACGTTTGAAATGGATTTTACCCATTGACTTTGGTGTATTACTTTGCTAATTACCTACTTCAGAAAAAGGTATTACACATTTGTATCTCAAATTACCTTCTTCTCTGGTCGGAGGTTGAATCCTTTTGCCAACTCGTGGCAGCATGACCTCCAATCACATTAACCCAAAAACCTGCACAAAAAAAGAAGAGACTTTTACTCAAATATGACCGCACACAGATTTACGCATCTGATTATCTCATCCTGATTTAGACTTGGAAAGTCTGTCCTTGTACTGAAAGCCCTTTAGGAATACGAATGAGTCTTTACGTTAATGCGATAGGATTCCGGAAGGCATCTTAGATGCTCCTAGATTTTATTATTGGAGTCGCAATTGCTTCTGGTTAATGAGTATGACATAAGCTACGAGGCACTAGCCGGGGGAGTTCCATATGGAGGAAAAAACTCTAGAGAACGGAGCACAAGACTTTTACAAAACCTCTTTCCTAATGGACTAAATCAGGCAAGAGGCGATGGAAGTTCCCTAAAAATCATAATCTTTATACGTGGAATGCAATTTGTTCATGAGCCTTCTGTTATGTGCAATCAAATCCTAATATGATTGATATTGGAAATTGCTTACTAGGCCATCTCAAAAAACTTGCGTGATAATCTTATGTTTACTTTATCAATAAAGGCTTAGGATTTGATAGCAATCTTTTAGTTTACGCGATATCAGGCCTAGTATATACTTATTTATAAAGTTTAGCGCACCTTAAGAAAACTAGAAAGTATATACTTAAGAACGACATGATCCAAAATACGCTGCTTAAGCCTCTAAAATGCAATACTCAAGGGCAAACTCTAGGGTAGACCTCTTCTTATGTCTCTGCATCACTGAAAATCGCTCCTTCCGAAGAGTCAACTCGAGAATGGAAATAATTGGGATTCAACTAAGCGACGATGCTGACCAAACATGAACGTACTTGTCTATTCGTCTTGTAGCTAAGAACAAAGTGTGTTGTGAGGAGAAAGATTAAATAAAAAAATACTCCTCTTTACCCATTCCCTCTAGCCCTTCATGTGCTTTTCCACCGCATTCTTTCCAGCACGAAGACAAAAAGTTTCCTCGAAAAGTAATACCAGTTTCATCATCTTGCGTCTGGTTTTTACCTACAAGATGTTATTCCAAGAGGACCACTAATAGCAATGCCGACCCCATTGAATCATGCAATCTAATCACACACGTTCGTCCGTCATACCATACTTAAAAAACAACTAATGATGGCCTAATTAAGCGCATCTACTTCACTATCTTTGGTTGATGACGATCCATGTGGATTGGTGAAGATAAGATGTAGACTATAGTCCACGGACAAAGTTTAGTCGGTCACCAAAATAATTAGTCAGGCTTATATTAGCAAAATTATGGAGTGGAATCGTCGCTTGCATGTAGCTAGGGTTGTTAGCATAGACTGCTATATATTCTGATAAGAGACAGGAACGGGTCGTTACGTGATTGACCAAATATAGAGAACGAAATGGCTTTGAAAATATCTCTGGAGATAAGTTCGGGGATTAGGTTGATTCCATTAATAGCATGCAAAGTTATTTCAAAGGTAAAAGCAGATGGATGACATATATCTGCAAGACCCACCTCTTAGGGTTTTATTATTAGAGCCGGAATAGTATATGAGTATGGCATTACCTATGAAATCATGTAATATGGGTTGCATATGTATCATTAGTTTATCTCTGAGGATCTATAGTTAATTCTTACATCTTTTAGCATCCATACGCTCATTTCAATCGAAGTCAACTGGCAGTTAGATTGTTTGGCCAATAAACTAGCAATTAGAATTGGGAACGTTGCAATTTGATTAGGGGAAAATAAATAGAGATAAGATGGACGAAGAGTCTTACGATTAACCGACTAGAAATAATTCTTTTAAGTTATGATCGGAGTCCGATAGTTTAATCCCAAATGCACATAAAGCGAGCAAATCAATCGAATTAGAGCTAATTACAGCTTATCATGCTCAAACCTCCCCAATTATAGCCAATTTAGGTTGCTTATTTTCACAAAACCTTATGGTGCGTTTGTTTCGCGGAACATGAGTGAATTGGAAAATATTTTTTTGAAAAATAATCACGTTTTTGCTCAAAAATATAATGAATGAAATTTTTTTTCATTACCCATAAAATAGTTAGGCATTGATTGTTATATTTCTTGATGACTAATTTTTTTTTAAACAATATGAGTAATTATTTTTCGGAATTTTTTTTTCAAATCACTCATTTTCCGCGATGAATGCACCCTTAATTTTGATTCCGAGTGTTTGGACTCTCAATGCATAGATTTACTCCGAGTAAACTTTCACACAAAGTGAATTGAATTCTCATCAAAGCACAGATGTCACTATCTATGTTTTTTGAAGGAAAGCAAGAATAGAGTAAGGGTACATTAGTTTCGTAAAAAATGAATGATTTGAAAATATTTTTCTAAATATGATTGCATGTATCACTTACAAAATAAATTAACGAAAAAAATATTTCCATCGTCACAAAAATGTTTAGACATAAATTATTATTGATAATGAAATTCTTTTCGTTAATAAATTATTTCAATTGATATAAGTAATTATATTGTAGGAAATTATTTTACAAATCATTCATATTTAAAAAAACAAACGAAGAGAGACAAACACTAAGAAAGAAATAAACCAAGTCATAATCATAGCTGGTCGACTCTAGTAAGGGCAGATATAATCTCGATCAATGAGGCGTCGCGCCCCGATCGGTTGACTATGCACTAAGTCATCCTCCAAGAAAGAAATAAAATGAGGCACATATTACAAAGCTTGGCATATTGAAAATTTGAAAGTTACGACGTCATCAATTTTGGTGTTAAACATGGCTCCTCACTCACCTACAAGCCACGTTACGGTGCTTGTCACGAGACTTACAGCATCAAATTTAGAGACCCGTCTTTAATATGTACATTTTTCAGACAGGAATAGTATCTGCATGGTCTTGGTTGTATCCTTCCCTACAGTCATTTGGCTCTCTTTTTCCTTTCTTGCGTTTATTAAGTGACCAAATATGGTGACTTGGACCCACCCGTGGGCAGCCACATTGGTGTTCGTTCTCCCCTACAACACCGCGGTCGAGAGTTCAAATCCCCGCGTTGCTATCACGACTTAAGTGGGGGTCTCAGGGGTGGATTACTGAGTCAAACCTCTGAGGTACTGATGTCTAAATAGTGCTTGGCACAAGACCCAACGATGCCACTAGGCGTCGGCGGGTCGTGTGACTCTGAATAGCATAAGCAAAAGGAGGTTTCGGTGGATCCTCAGTTACAAAACAAAAAAAAAAAAATGGTGACTTGGGTATACGAAGCATGCTCTACAAGTCATAAGCTGTGTTTGGAGCGCAACAAGAAGCGAGGCAGGTGAGAGAGAGGGGGAGGGAGGGAGAATATGTAGGAGAATAAGATGACAAGTGTAGGAGCACCAACAGTAATGGGAGAGAGCAACGGTATAGTGGCCATTCAGGCCGAGGGCATGACCCCGCCCTTTGATCTCCCTAATTCTACGCATGGTCGATCTGATCAAGAGGACTCGCATGATTAGGTTTTCTCTCTCTTTCTTTTCTTTTTCTTTTCTTAGAAATTCGTGGAATATAAACCTTCCATGAGTCCAGCAATCTCCAACCTTTTTTTTTTTTTTTTTTTTTTTGTCAAAGCCATGACACGACCTATTGTATTGCTCTCCGGCGAACGATCTAAGCAACAATTCAACAAGGGAAGATCAAGTTCGCCGATGGGAAAGATAAACGCAAAATGGAGGTCGATAATGATCCTTTCCCTCAGATGGTCGGTATGGTGTCGACGAACTTTAGGGGAAGACCATCTCCGCATAACCTTTGCCAACGGTGCCGCCAAGAGATAAGGCAGCAATATTTCCTTGATAGTAACAAAGGGAAAGCAAAGGCTTGGAGGCAGCCCACACACGAGGTACGTACCACCACCAGTAGTAAACGCTCCTCAACCGCCCATGATGCAAGTTCCTCGGCTAGTGATATATGAGTAACCAAGGAGTTCCCAAGATCGTTAGGGTTGGAGATATGAGTGGGAAATCGACTTCTGCGTAAGGTATTCGAAGGCAGCTAGCTGGAAAAATAAATCTCGGGGACGTTGTACCCGCAAGATGGGGCAAGAAGAAATGAACTGCAAAGAAATAAAGTCCATTGACACAAGTATATTTAATTCTTCGGATGTTTGTGCCATCCTTTCCTCTTCAGATGCGCTCCTTTTTATAGTTCATGGGTGGCCGGCCTCGCCAAGTAACCATTCCCGCTCATCAAAATCAAGTTTTGGCTCCATATTGGACGGTCTAATTGTTCTTGCCTCAAGAGCTCAATTGCAACAACTGATTGACTCGACTGCAGCAACTATTGATAACTATTTGACTGCAACGATCAATCGACACCTTTTGTAAATGTCTTGCGTAAGAGTTTGACTGCAATAACTGGCCCCGATATCTTTCGTTCCTGAAGTCGATTTGATTTCATTCAATCTTTGTGAGTCAACGCTAACGCTTCTCAACTCGACTGACATCGACTTGGTTATGTCCATGGGCGAAAGCCTTTTCCGACCTTTTCGACTTAATTCTATTGGTTTCTCACCTCAATACTAATGTTTGACGTACTCACAGTCAATATCAGATCATATGTATTGTTCAATATACTCTTGACTCCTTCCTCGCTGGCCCCCGACATGTTTTGTCAATTTGTCAATAATCATAGTCACCCTTGACTTTGTTTGCCAGATCTATTTTGTCACTACAACTCAAGAGATTCCTCTCTGTTTGAATAGTCTTAGCACCTTCTCATTATTATCGGCCTAAGTTAATGTGATATCTCTAAGTTAACTCACTGAGGTATTATTTGCTTTGACCTATTTCATATTGAGTTTTACAGTTTTATCCCTTGGCGTTTAGAAAGCTAAGCATTGCTATTATATCAAAATATGCGTCCAAGAGTTAATTCTAGTTTTCATTTATATATATATATATATATATATATATATATATATATATATATATGTCTTAAATTCGCTCTCCCCTTTATTTGATACGTAGTTTGGTTCATTCTTGTTCCTTCACCATCTTGGAGGCCTCCCAATAGCTGCTTCTTGTCTAGGCCCTCTAACCTTGATGATCACTGCCCACCCTTGTCGAACCGAGTCGTTACAAGCCACTAGCAGCTTCCACGTGATTCATCCCCAAACCACACACCTACTGGAGAGGGTCTTGCTTCGATATCATATTCCAATATCTTTAGATCAACCCACTGAAGAATTGTCCACTTTAGCTCATCCTATACTGAGTCTCGCAACGTTGTCCTTTGACGTGCAAGTTAGCACATTCCCAATAGGTCACCCATCTCGGGAGTGCTCCCATCTGAGCACACTCAACTTTGAAGTTTCAAAAATAAGCATTGGTATTATGTCAAAAGGCACTTCCGGACATAGTTTGATTCATTCCCTCCCCATTCGCCATCCTAAATATCTACCAAAAACCTCTTTTAGTCTAAACCTTCTAACCTCCACGACCATTCCTTATCCTCATGAAATCGGGTCATTACAGTTATTATCATATTCAAAGCCATAGTCGATGTATGGCCAATGACATCAATTCATACTGACTCTTTGACACCATAGTTGGCTTTTTCAGGTGCGTACAGTCTCACATTGTTCCATCTTTGCCATTAAGACTTTACAATGCCTAAAATGTGCTGAATATTTTCAGAGTGTAACATTTTTTTCTTCCGGGAAAAACATTTTTGCACCTTGAGTCACATCGCGAAAGTCAAGGTGTTATTTGAGGTGCTGACCAAACTCCCGTATCGCCATCGACCATTGTCGTCTGTCCGGAGGATGGTTATAATTACCCTTGTACCATTGCGAGGAACTATTGTAGCAACAATAATATGTGTATGACTCAATTTCGCTCTTCTGCTCAACTTACAAATGACTTCCCTAACCAATCACCACCAACTTTGATTCAAGGATGTTGACCGAATAATGGTCAAGATCTCAACTCTCGAGTTATCGTGATAAATTCTCGTAACTGAGAAAGAGTGTTTTGACAAGAAAGACTGAACAAAAATCCCCCAATGTACTTTGTCTCTTTGCTCCATTCCCTCTCGCCCTTCACGTGCTTTCCCATCGCGTTCTTTCCAACATGAGGACAAAAAATTTTAATCAAGAATGAAACCCAGTTTCATCTTCTTGCATGTAGTTTTTATCTAAGGAAAAAGTACCAAAAAAGTCCTAAACCTTTTATATTAGTACAAATTCAGACTTAAACTTTTTTATCGGACCAATTTAGTCATAAATCTTTTCACATTAGTATCAATTCAGTCTATTCGGCTAATTTAAGTCAAAAATTGCTAAAATGGCAGCCGGCGACGCTATGTGGATAAATTTTATAATTTTTAGATTTTTTAAATTATTTTTTATTTTTTCCTTATTTTTTGCCTTTTTCCTATTTCCTTACCCCTTGGCCGGCGAGGTCGCCGGCCAACCACCGCCGGCCCAAGGCTAGTCAGGGCGAGGGGCCTTGCGCCCTCGCCGGCCACAAGCGAGGGCATCGGCCCCCACCCAGATCCAAGTGAGGGTGCGGCGACCCTCACCCAGATCTAGGTGAGGGCACGACGCCCTCACCCGTCACGAGCAAGGGCATCGGGCCCTTGCCTAGATTGAGGCGAGGGCCACGGTGGCCTTGCTTGTGGCGTCACAGCTCTCGCCCGCCACGAGCGTGGGCCTTCATGCCCTCACTTGTGGCTGATGAGGACACGGCGACCCTCGCCGAGGATGCAAAGGCCCTCGCCCTTGGCCGACGAGGGCCGCCGCACCCTCTCCTATGGCCAACGAGGGCACGGAGGCCCTCGCCGATCAACGGGCGAGGGTTTTGGCCCTTGCCTAGATTTGGGCGCGACATCCCTCGCCCCGGCCGGCGATGGTCAGCCGGCGACCTCACCGATAAAGGGATCGGGAGACGGGAAAAAAAAAAAAATAATTTTAAAAATCTGAAAAATATAATATATATATATATATATATATATATATATTTATATATATAATTTGTCCACATTGCGCCATATAAGATCACCGGTTGCCACGTTAGCAATTCCCGGCTTAAATTAGCTTAATAGACTGAATTGATACCAATAAAAAAAGGTTTATGACTAAATTAGTCTAATAAAAAAGTTTAGGACTGAATTAGTACTAATACAAAAGCTTTATAACTTTTTTGGTACTTTTCCCTTTTTACCTACAAGACATCATTCAAGGTCACTATCAATAGCGATGCTCGGACCATCTAATTAGGCAATTCAATCCAGCACGTTCGCCATTGTTCCAAAATTAAAGAACTACTAATCATGGCCGAATCAAGAGCATCTACTTTATTAGTTTGGTCGATGACGATCCAAGTGGATTGGTTAAGATAAAAGGCAGATTATAATAGGCAGAGAAAGTTTTAGTTAGTTGCCTAATTAAAACAAAAATGATTGGCAAAATCGTTTTATCTTGTTGTGACATTATCTAAATCTTTGATATGTTGGGGTAGTTGAGTTGATACGTGGAATGGAATCGTCACTTGCATGTAGCTAAGTGTGAAGTCAAAGATGCTATATTTTCTGAAAAAGCTCTTATCTGAAAAGAGACGTGAGAGATTCTTGTACTAGTCTGGGGTTGGTTTTGGTTGCAAGTACGTCAATTTTGAACGATCCAATTCGCTGCCGACCAGGAACAGAGAACTAAATGGCTCTGGGATTAGGATGATTCCATTAATATCACAAAAAATCACCTTCAAGGTAAAACCAGATAGATAAAACATAGAAATTCAAGACCCGCCTCTTAAATTTCATGATAAGAGTCACAATTGCATATAGTGTAATCACCCGGTCTGACAAAGGTGGGGCGTGGCCGCCTGGGTTAGAAAGCTCAAACAAGAAGCGGCCCTTGACAAACTTTTAGGATAGCAAATGAGGCATGAATGAACTAAATTATACACCGAACAAGAGAAGACCCCGCCTAGAATGTGTGTGTATGTGTGTGCACGCACGTGTGTGAAAGCTAGACCATCTTTATATGTGTCACAATAGATCATGAAACCACCAGCTCCTGAAGGTAAGGTCAACATAATAGCCAAGACTAACCCCCCTAACTCTTGGAAACTACACTCACACTGATTTTACCATAGAAATTTAACCTTCTTCTACGTTATGTGAGTAAGTGAACTAGCAATTTTGGAGAATTCTTCCACATATCATCTGTAATAACCCACTAACCAAAGGAAACTTCTCCATCCTATGACATTGGCAAGGCGATTCCACTAAACAACTGCTTCGACTTTCTTCGAATCAACTGATATGTCATCATTTGAGATCACATGATCCAATAATTCTATATGATCAAACTAAAAATGGCAATAGAGTACTACCCGAATGGATGACCTCCTAGGAAAGTGTCTGCTTGCACGCTAAAGGACAAAACTATAAGGAGCGGGCAATAACTCAAGTGAGTTAATACAAGAATGTCACAGTATGGTATCAGAGCGAGAGCCTCTCCAGTAAGTGTGTGGTTCAGGGACAAACCAAGCGGAAGTTAGTGGACTTGTAACAACCCTACCCAATGAGAATTGGGAGTGGTTGCTAGAGCTAGAGAGTTTGGACAAAGAGTGGCTCTTGGCAGGCTTTTAGAATAGCGAAAAAGGTAAGAATGAACTGAATTGCTCAATGAACAAGGGAAAGTGTGTATGTGATATATAAATAAGCTAAAATTTTACTCACAGATACACCTTTTAACACAATGACAAACTTTGCTTTGGAACTCCAAAATTAAGTATGCTTAGGTTTGAGCACAGCTAGAATTGATGACCTCTTAGGAAAGTATCTAGATGTACGCCAAAGGACAAAACCATTAAATTCAGTAGGGGATGAGTCAAAACGGATAATACAGAGAGTGAGTTAGTCCAGAAATGCCATATCTTATTTATCTCATCTTTGATTAGGTCTCTCACAAGTGTATGAGTTTCATCATATTGCATGTTTAGTATTAGTTTATTTCAGAGCATTTGTAATAAATTCTTTTCGGCATTTGTAATTAAGTGAAGCTGGCATTAAAATGCTAGTGCCTATAAACTAGCAATTAAAATTTGGCAAGTTGTCTGGGAAAACTAGAAGACATAAGACGGGCAAAGAGTCTTAGGATTGACTGTTTATCGACCTAGCTAGGAATAGGAAAAAAGAGTTCTGAATTGACCGAAATACAATTTTATTTACTACTAAATTTAAAACTCTGACGTTCAATCGACTTAAAAGATTTATAAATCTCATATCCAAAGAAATAAAATTTGAGCACCTCGGCTATGACGTGGCATAATTTCTAATCCTGGTCAAATTTCTAAGGCCCATGAGTACAATCTATAAAGTCAGGAAAAGTACCAAAAAATTATAAACTTATTGTACTCGTACCAATTGAATTCTAAACATTTCAATTATACAAATTGAGTCCTAAATCTTTTAATGATTATCAATATAGTCAATCTAGCCAAATTTTGGTCAGAAATCACCAACATGGACTTATTTATCTATATGACACTACCAGTAATGACGATGATGAAATTTACATTTTTTAATTTTTTTCTGAATTTTTAATTTTTTTATCCTTTTCTTCTCTCATGTCCTTTCTTTCTTTTTTTTTTTTTTCTTTTTCCTTTTTTTTACCAACTCTAGGTTGACAAGGTCTCTGACCCACTATCATTAGGCAGAGGCGAGGGTCAACGATCCTCCCTTGGTTTGGGTAAGGGTGCTACAACCGTGGCCAATGAGAGCATAAAGGCCCTTGCTCGTGGCTGACAATGACTGACAGCCTCACCCACCCATAGTTGGGGAAAATAAAATAAAGGAAAGAAAAAAACAAATAGAAAAAGTAAAAAAACAAATTAGAAAATTTTAATAAAATCATCCATATTAGCACTAACCATACCATGTAAGACCGCCGGCATCTGCGTCAATGATTTCCGGTTAAAATTGGTGGAAGGACTACATTTTTTTTTTTTGTACTTTTCCCCTATAAAGCTCGATCCCATGGTGCCAACTTCCAGAGGTGGTCGAGATCATTTTCAGCCTTGAATCTCCTTTTTTAGCACGTTCTTTTTTGGGATTTATCAATGATAAAGACTTAAATTTATAAGTTTAAATTTCTTATCTATCATATTCTGTCGGGATCGGGCGAATTCGGGCATGGGTATCCTCTTGAACCCGTTAGTGAAATCTTTCTCCACCGTGTATGCATTCACCTAGAATGATTGTTTTTTTTCGCTTCGCTTGGTTGCAATTGTCTGGACTCAATACTGCATCCCAGAAAACTATCAGACAGAGCCAGCTGCATATTCTGATCAAAGCACATATGTCATGGTCTATACTTCGTGTAGCAAATCAGGAATAGATAAAAAGACGACCACCAGTAAACAAATAAATGGAGTCATGATTCCATCCATTCGACCCAGAAAAGGGAAAAGTAATTGTATCAATGAGGCGGCAAGCCCTGAGTGCGGCTCAATTTTTCTTGTTCATATCTAGATGATTTCAGCATAATGAGTGGTTAGGTTTAGACCAAATCATTCTGAAGAAAAATCAAATTGGGTATACGTCGACATTGGTTTGCAAAGTTAGCATGCTCAATGACATGGCCGACTGTTGTTAATTGGGTAATTTAAAAGTGCCTGCTCGCTTATCTAAAAAGCATTGCTGCAGCCAATTCGAAGATTATCTTATTTGGAATCTGGTCCTATATATCTTATGTCACTCGAAAGAGCATCAAGAGGGTTAAATGTCAGGCGCACCTCGCAAAGTTTCGGACCAAAAATCAAGATGGAAAGCAAAAGGACATTTTATAAGACAAATCTCGTCTGCATGCTCGTAGTTGTATCCTTCTGTATGGTGGTTGGACTTCTTTATGCTTTGCTTTTGTTTATTGAGTTACCGAAGATGGTGACGTGTTTATATAGCACGAAGGACGATGCCAATTGTCCTAAGCCGTTGTTTGGAGTACAACATGGAGTGAGGCAGGTATAAATCAAGCTCATCAGTTGCTTCACCAAAAGCAAGAGTGTATTGAGAGAGAGAGAGAGAGAGAGAGAGAGAGAGAGAGAGAGAGAGAAAGTATGGAGGAGGAGGAAGGGCATCGGATGGCAAGCGTAGGCGCCCCAACAATATGGGGAGGGAGCAACAGGATAGTGGCCGTCAATGTGGAGGGCACGACCCCCCCAATCGATCTCCCTAATTCCACGGATGGTCAATCTGATCAAAAGGACTCACCCGAGCAGGTTCTCTCTCTCTTCTTTCTGTCCGAAGAACTGCAGGGAATAGAACCTTCGATAAAGACTCTTACGTTGTTCATTACGACAAAGAAAGAGAGAAAGGAAGGAGGGAAGGAAGACAAACATTGGGTGTAATGTAACTCGCCATGGGACTTCCCGTCGGGTCACCTTTCACCATGTCCTGGGTCTCATGGGACTAATAAATCACTATTCTTGCAGGGAGTGTGGGTGAAAAGTTAAAATACATGCAGGGTCAGTAAACTTGCGACCTAAGTCTCTCATCTAATTGCATTTGTCCTTGTGATTTTTCAGAAACCTGGATGGAGAAAGTTCTTATCATTTGTTGGCCCTGGTTTCCTCGTTTCCCTCGCATATCTTGACCCTGGAAACTGTAATCTCTCTCTCATACCTAACCCCAGCCCCCCCTTTCTCTCTGTGATTGTTTGTTCGCGTGCGTGCCTACATGTAGCTTTTGAATGAGTTCATGTTGAATTCACAGTTCTACAATTAATGTTGCAGTAGAAACTGATCTCCAGGCCGGTGCGAATCATGGATATGAGGTAACACAAAAGAACAGACAATACCCCACATATATTCGTTCATACTTATGCAAATATATAGCGTATATTTAAATCTTATACTGATTTTTTATAATATATTGGATCATATGGTCAGCTTCTGTGGATCATACTCATAGGGTTAATATTTGCTCTCATCATCCAATCACTGGCTGCTAATCTCGGAGTGAGCACTGGTAATCATTTCGTCAGAGAAATTAAGGAGGAATATGACTCTACTTTTCCTGCTCGTGAACACTATCTCTTTATTGTTGTGATGATTTACTTGTCTATTGTAAATTTATCGAAATTTCAGGGAAACACCTATCTGAGCTATGTAGAGCTGAATACCCACCGTTGGTGAAGTATTGTCTATGGCTTGTGGCTGAAGTGGCCGTCATAGCCGCCGATATACCCGAAGGCATCTCTCTCTCTCTCTCTCTCTCTCGCTCTCTCTCTCTCTCTCTCTCTCTCTCTCTCACATCAGCTCATAGAACTCGAGCTCGATATCTTATATATCATTTCTCAATCATTCTTTAGTTGTCATGGATCTCAGTCAACTTTTGCATCTATACATATTGAGTTGGCTCTCTTTATGCTTTTCTCTTTCCACTAATCTTAAGGATAGGGTTAAGATATGAAATGATAGTTGAATATCTTAAAATACATGGTTTAACTTTACTAAGTAGAAGAGTAAAGCATTTGGTGTCATGAAATTCTTCGCCTTGTATGTGCTTCAATAAGAAAAAATTAGAGGAAAAAAAAAACTTAGGCATCATAATACACAAATATGTTAAGTACAATTACTTGTCAAATCAATAGAGATCGACATTCACAAGGTAAAATACATAACCATATTCTAAGGACCAACAATCTTCTACTTGCACAAATGTCTCGTTTGATGTCCTAACAAATCTCAATTCTTCATCATTCAGTCATGAATTTCACAACTACCCTTATGGCTTTATATATATATATATGGATTAAACGAATGAAACACTAATTAGAGATAAAGATGAAGAACGAGGATGTCATCTCAAATAGATACAACACAAAACATGTGATTGCAAGAGCATATCGAACTTTTCTTTCACAACTTCCGGCCTGCCCATATGCATGCCTCATATTAGTTCTTATGAAATCACACACAAAACCCTACTCTCCAAATTTTTGTCTCCTCTTTCTTTTGTTTTTACAGTCGCTCGCCTTTTTACAGAGCCTAGGCAGGGTGTAGTCACGGCACCAAGTGTTACTAGATTGGAGGTCGTCTATAGTTTGAGACCTCCAATTTGAGGCTGTAACATCATATCGTGATTACGACAGACATCCAACAACGAAAATGGCCGTGGTCTGTTTGGAGACTGCCGGTGAGGACAATCCCAGTGGACAGCAGTGACGGTATACGATGAGCTTAAGAGGAATTATGACAAGGAAGACGTTAAGAGTATAAGAACAAGAGAAGGAATATAAATTCAAAGAAATGGGAGAAAAACTAGTTCCTTCGGAACTCTCAAATATGGAGGATCCCAGTTCTGAAATATGCATTGATTCTCCATATTATTAATACTCAGTAATATGTTACCTCTTTGTTTAGGGATAAACTGAAACCTTCAACTGACCCCAAGCCGCAGCATCAGCAAGCTAATACAGTAGAGCTTTGATTAATCCACATCACGAATGTAGTCCTGAAACACCCAATCGAGAATCGCATCGAAGTCACATAGTTCTAAACCTCTGTTCAGTAACTCATCGAATGTGCCATATAATAGTCATACGCAGATTGTCCGGTGAGATCATATTTTAATTAAATTTACTAACCAACCATATTCATGTTTGCAGTGATCGGGACGGCCTTCGCACTTAACATACTGTTTCACATCCCAGTGTGGGCTGGAGTTTTGCTCACTGGTTTCAGCACAATCGCGCTTCTTGGCCTGCAGAGATATGGGGTATGCGTACTTGGAATTCCATTGATTCAATGAGAACGTGTGTATTAGATTCCTTTGAATTGCCTATGACAATTATATAATAGTCACACTGACTTGATGAAGACCAGATTTGTTTCACCGTCATTTAATTCAATGCTGTTCACTATTTTCCAAACCTCGGTTGTTTCTATCCACTGAAAAAAATGTCGTCTTCAAATTTACTAGATTCGGAAGCTGGAAATGCTGATAGCTACGTTGGTATTCATAATGGCGGC
Source organism: Eucalyptus erythrocorys (assembly GCA_014182555.1). Classification (NCBI taxonomy): domain Eukaryota; kingdom Viridiplantae; phylum Streptophyta; class Magnoliopsida; order Myrtales; family Myrtaceae; genus Eucalyptus; species Eucalyptus erythrocorys. The sequence goes on from CM024602.1 coordinate 51,926,698, forward strand.
ATGCTTCTTTGGCGAAATGAGACACGTGAAGCCTCCTGCTACGAAGGTCCTGAAGGGGATGTTCATCCCCAAGCTCTCTGGGAACAGTGCCACTGGCGATGCCATCGCCTTGCTCGGTGCCCTCGTGATGCCGTATGATATCACTTTATACTTCATCACACACTATCTTTGTCGTTAGATATACATGAAACTGATTTTCCAGATTTGAGAGTTCTATTGCTTGTCAACAGGCACAACCTATTCCTCCATTCTGCTTTGGTCTTGTCCAGAAAAGTTCCGAGATCGGTCCGAGGCGTCAATGTACTAAATTCCTAACTTCGCCTTCATTTTCTTTTGTTGTCAAAATTTTATTGGTGAAGATCTTATTCCTCGTTTGAAAAACTAGGCTATTATTTAGATGGCATAATGTGCATTCAATAATCGTCACTTCTGTTTTCGCTAATTATATTTGGTAAAACGTGCAATATATAGGAGAAATTTATTGTCAATGTTATGAAACATGTATTTTTGTTTAGCCATTTATCCAATAGAAAAAAACGTGCACTTCTCATCTCATCTCATCAATCTCTGCAGGACGCCTGCCGTTTTTTCCTCATAGAAAGTGGGTTTGCATTATTCGTGGCATTCTTGATCAACGTCGCTGTTGTTTCCGTGTCTGGCACCATCTGCTCGGCCGACAATCTTTCCAGTGAGAATGCAAGTCAATGCAACGATCTAACTCTCAATTCTGCTGCATTCCTCCTCAAGGTTCCAATTCCTAACAGAGAGTATAAACCAGTTGGACTACAAGATAAAATTTTAACTAAGAATAATATTCTTATTATCGTCTCAAATACCTGCATTTACAGAATATGTTGGGAAGATCTAGCTCAACGGTTTATGCCATTGCATTGCTAGCTTCAGGACAAAGCTCCACAATTACAGGAACCTACGCAGGCCAATATATCATGCAGGTTGTTAATTAAGAAATTTCACGTAACTAGCTGTTTAAAGTGAACACTTGAAAGGATCTGATTTTTTTTTGTTGTGTGCGAGTTGGTTAATTTCTTAGGGATTCTTGGATCTCAAAATGAAGAAGTGGATAAGGAACCTAGTGACTCGATGTGTTGCCATTACGCCAAGTCTCATCGTCTCCATAATCAGCGGAACTTCTGGAGCCAGTAGGCTCATCATCATTGCGTCGGTATGCAGATTCCTCTGATGTCTCCTGCCACTTCTACATTTAAATTCTTTGTATCATAATCTGGGGAAGATATGTGAGCATTCTATGCTCATCCTATAATGAGTTTGATGTTGTTTTTCAGATGATTCTATCATTTGAGCTTCCGTTTGCTCTTATCCCACTCCTTAAGTTCACTAGCAGTGCAACAAAGATGGGACCCCACAAAAACTCAATCTACGTAAGCTTGTCTTTTGATTAGAAGTCCTATTTAAACTTGGTAGGTTAGTTCAGAAGTCCTAAAGAGATGCAAATTTGAGGGAAAAAAGGAAGAACTGAAAAAATGCAGAAGAACATGTGGATATTCAAGTAAAATGACAATCCTGTCTTTTCAAATCTTTTATGGCTCTGGACACAGATTATCGTGATCTCATGGATTCTAGGAGTGGGACTCATTGGTATCAACATCTACTACCTCAGCACGGGCTTTGTTGGCTGGCTAATCAACAATAGTGTTCCCAAAGTTGCCAACGTTTTCATTGGAATCCTAGTGTTCCCACTCATGGCAGTCTACATCATTGCAGTGATCTACTTAACTTTCCGAAAAGACACCATCGTCACATTTTCTGAAGACCCTGTTAAGCATGCGACGTCAATGGCCATCGAACTTGGCTATGGCAATTCTGGCAAGTCACCAGACCGACTTCCTTATCGAGAGGATCTAGCAGACATTCCTTTTCCGGAATAGTTACCATCACATCGCTTAACAACTGAAGAAGCTATCCCCCAATGTATGCAGAGACAGATCCTGGAGTGAAACTATTTAGTAGAAATGTGGTAAAAAATAGTGCCGTTAGAATCGTAGCTAGAGTCAAGATCTTTAAGGTACTCTCTTGCTGCAAGCCTTTTTTAGCAGGGCTACTGGGCAAAACATCGAGCAAAAATGCCTTTGTAACTTTAAGTTATTAGTAGACTCCTTTAAATTTCATCTTCAGTAAATATAAAACCCTGCAGGATCATTGCGTTTTTTCAATGTCACTGCAAAACCATACAAGTAATCTCTGAGAGAGGACATAAACTTCAACATGAGGCAGAGGCATGATACTATAAAGTGAACGATGATAATGCCCATCTGTTGATGCATTTTGATGCCAAAATGGCAAAATCGAAACACCAGAACCCGATGCTACTTTCCTTGCACTACAGCCTCAAGAGGATTCAGAATGTTGAATTGCTGAACCGACTCCTACCAAGTGGATTTAACAATTATTCCTTTTCCCCTGTACCGCATCTCCCATCCCTTTAATACTTGGAATCTATCATGTAAATATAAAAGAGTTGCTAGAGTTGAGCTGAGTAAAATCATATGTAGTGTCAAAATTATTCGCTGTCAGGAGTATGAACTCTAAACGTTTATGCAGAATCAATTTGGTAAAACACTGAGCAGAAAGGGACAGTGTAATTAAGCATTATTAATCCCCTCTCTTGTCGGATCCTTTCTTTTAGGCAAAGTGATTCAAGATCCTCTTGGGCTAACCCAATCATTACGCATAACAGACAATGGGGCACGTTGTAATTAGGACTAATTAACAAGGCTCGAAAGCTCATATTAAAAGGTTCAGCAAAGAACGACAGCTTGCACGAGAAGTAGACAATGTAGAGGGAGACTAACAATCCCAGCTACCATAAGAAGATTCCACAGTTTACATCTGAAGAAGCATTATGCCAGTTACCTCATCCAACCTAGTTATTGATGAAATAGAACACAAGGCCTTGTGCTCAGTGACCTGAACACCTTCTTTTCTTGAGTCCCTCGTGTATTTATGTAAGAGATGGTAAACTCAAATAATAGAAACCCCATTCCCGCTGTGTCTCTTGTGCTGCACATTCTCAATGGTTTTGAGAAACTCACGGCCAAAACGGAAAAAGGTATGGCACCCTCACCTGAAAATCCAACATTTTAACAGCAAAACAATAATGAACTTCGAGGAAGTCGTCGACGGAAGTCGTGTGGACAAAAAGCTCTCCTAAGTTATCTCTACTATTGTGGTGCATTGCCTTCGGAACAAACTCATCGATTTGATTGATAAAAGAAAAGGCAAAAGGAGAATGAAAATTTCTGAGACAACGGCACTAGTCTAGGGAATTCAATTCTCTGAATTGAGGAAAACACACTAGAGAACAATGCACATGACTTTTCCCAAAACCCCTTTCTTAATAGACTTAATCAGGAAAATTTCCAAGGCAATGTAAGAACTCTAAAAACCACAGACCTAATATGAGGAAAGCGATTTGTTCATGAACCTTTGCTATGTGCTTATCAAATCTAAATCAATTTTGGAGAAGCGCAATCGAGTCTTCTTATCGTCGCTATTGGAAATTGCTTACTAGGCCATCGCAAGACACTTGCATGATAACTTTATGTTTACATTTTCAATAAAGGCTTAGGATTTAATAGCAACTTTTCAGTCTACCAGGCGACATGACTAGGGAGGAAAAAATGTTTTTCTTATTTCTATTGTTTAGTGCACCTTGAGAAAACTAAGAAATATGCACTTAATAACAATACAATCCAAAATACTGCTTAAGCCCCTAAAAAGCAATACTGGACGGCAATCTTTAGGGTAGATCCCTTCTTATGTCTCTGATTCACTCAAAAATCTCTCTTTTCAAATTGTCAACTCCACAATGAAAATCAATTGAATTCAACTAATTATTGATGAAAAAATTACCAAAAAATTCCTAAACCTATAATACGTATGTTAACTCAATCCTAAATCATTCAATTTTACCAATTTAAATATAAAACCTTTTGACAATTTGTCAATACAGTCATTCTCGTCAATTTTAGCCAAAATTCACTGACATGGATAAGGTTGTCTTATTTGACATAGTCGATGCTAATATGGAAATTTTTTTCTTTTATTCATTCTCTTTTTCTTTTTTCTTTTATACTTTTTTTTTTTTTTACTGTGGGCCAACAACCCTCATCTGCATTGGGAGAGGGCATCAAGGCCTTCACCGACTCTAGGCAATGGCCACAATACTATCTTTGGCTAAAATTGGTCGAAATGAATATATTAGCAAATCATCAAAAACTTTAAAATTAATTAGAAGAATTAAAATGTTCAAAATTGAATTGACATCCATATAATAAGTTTAGGGCTCTTTGGTAATTTTCTCAACAATGATCCTGATCCTGACCAAATGTCGATGTACTTGTCTCTTTATTCCTGTAACTAAGAACAAAGTGAGTTGTGAGAAGAGAGCTTAAATAAATAAAAAAAACTCTCAATCTACTTTTCACTTTGTTCCATTTCCTCTGGCCCTTCATGTGCTTTCCCGCCATATTCCTCCCAACATGAAGACAGGAAGTTCACTCAAAAAGTGACCCAAATTTCATCATCTTGCATATAGTTTTTACCTACTGGATGTTATATAGCAATTCTGAGACCATCTAATCACACAATTTAATCTCACACGTTCGTCCGTCATTTCAAACTCAAAGGCCAACTAATGATGGCCTAATCAAGTGCATCTACTTTACTATCTTTGGTTGAAGACGATCCCAGCGGATTGGTGAAGATAAAACTAGTTTACAGTAGGCAGACAAAGTTTTGTCGGTCGCCAAAATAGTTAGCCAGTCTTCGATTAGCAAAATCATTTTTTCTTATGGCGTGCACGATTCATCTCTTTGATATGTTGGAGTAGTTGAGTTGATACATGGAGTGGAATTGTCGCTTGCCCGTAGCTAAGCTTGTTAGCATGGACTGCTACATGTTCTGCAAAGCAGTTATCTGATGTGAGACATGAACGGTCCATTTCGTTATCGACCGAAAGGTAGAGAAGAAAATGGCTTCGGAAATATCTCTGGACATGAGTTCTGGGATAAGATTGATTCTATTGACATCATGCAAAGTTGCTTTACAGGTAAAAACAGAAAGATAAGACATAAATGTGCAAGACCCACCTCTTATTAGAGTCGCATAAGTGTATGAGTATGACAAGCTATGAAATTATATAATATGGATTGGGTAGTTATCAATAGTTTATCTCCAAGGATTATAATTAATTCTTACTTATTTCCGCAGCCGCGCAAGCTCACTTTAATTGAAGTCAACTGGCAATTAAAAGAGGACTCCATCTGTAGCCGAAAAGTCGTTCAATCTCCCTCTCTTTTCTCTTTCCGTCGTCTTCTTCAGCCTTCAACCATGAAACGATCAGTCTTCTTTGCTTTGCTTTGGTTTTGCTTTGTTTTAAGGCATGTTTCGCAACATAAATCTCATCTGATTCAGAAATTTGTTTTTCCCTCAGGTTAATTTGATTGTATCAGATGTTGACCCTGCTGAGAAGCATGTACATCATGCGGCTCTTAATGGGAATAGTAGCCTGCCTAGCGCTTTGCATCAGAAAGAAGACTGATTGTTTCATGGCTATGCTCCCATTGATTTCTTGTTCCAGTTGAGTTTAACATACGGTGATATTTGCTCTGGCTCTTGCAGCCAAAGCAAAGATTATCATTATATCCCACTCATGGAAATGGAAATCGTTAACCTGATCCCATAACTTACAGTAAATTTTGCCAATGGAAAGTTGAAATGACTTCCGAAATGCCACTGGAGGTAGTGATGCTAAATGCATCTTTTTCATGGGTTTTGTTGACCTATATTATGGATTATGTGAAGCCCCTAAAGAAAACCTTGTAGGCAGCAATATGCATCTCTAATGCTGAAGCTTCTCTCTCTCTCTGTGTCCTGCAGGTTTGATTTGCCAACGCTAGTCTGGACATGCTGTCTGTATGTTATTGCCTGATCCCATTAATAAATCAAACAACCTAGAAGTCACTGTGAAGATCCCGTGCAGAACCAGAATGCATACACTGAAATCGATCAAAAATGTATCTTTTAAATCAAGGCATAAGAGTATCATTCACTGTATTTCATGCATATTTATGTCTAAAACAGATTATTCGTGAGAGGACTGAAGCCAGTTCTCAGATGATGCAAGTTGTCCATCTTGAAGACGACCAAAGCACACTTCTAGGGCAAGGAAACCATGGAAATATCCAAACCTCTTCCTTGTCAAAGACTGCTTTAAAAGTAATTACTTCCAATGGAAGGGTAAGTGCAGAATTTCTTCTTTTAAGAGTCAAGACAATTGAACCTCTTAAGGCAAAGAGAGTAAGCACATTACAAGATGGCCGTGCAGAATCCTTTCTTATTGCATTGGCACAGAGCATGTTAGCACATGCTTTTCAATAGCTTGGTACAGAAAACCTAGGAAACAAGCACCCCGCTTATTCATAGAATCACTAATTGTATACAGATTACTCTCTCTGCATTCACGCAATTGCCTTCTGCAGAGAATTAGGGATTTCATAGAAATGTCCTACAATTTGGCAACAAGCTTCTTTTCTAACCAGAGCAGCATAATGTGAGAAGCCACAGTGCTCAAGCTTATACACAAAATCAGATACTGAACATCCTGGAGCTCCGTCATTACTCGAGCTGCAGTTTCAGTCCTGGCATTCTCTCACCTTTCCTTCAAGGAGACATTGTTAGACCTTTTGAGTTCCCAAGGCAGTAAACAGCCTCCCTAGGAAGAATGGAATGATAATGAGGATGGGGAACCCGCTTTTGCCTCATCAATACTGAAGATGGGCAACTGAAGTTGTTTCTTAACCTCCACTTCTCATTTTCGCATGGTTGGCAGATAGCATCATGACATACTGCAGTGACATTAAGGGCATCAGGAAGTAAGTTGCAAGCAGAACCTATGATGGACAGATACAGATGAAATCCTCCAAAACTTACGAAAGTTACCAACAGCAAGAACTGAAGAATTTTATTGGAATAAAAGGAGTACTATTTCTTTTCTCTATATTTGGGGATCTGTCATAAATGATATAATAGTGAACTAACCATTCTTTTTTCTTCCTCTGATCCTTCTTGTGGAAGAACGAAGACCCTGTCATCCAGAGCACCATTATTAAACCATGTACTCATCTCTGAACTAAACAAATGTTTCATTTAAGTTACACGCGCAAGTGCACAACGAAAGGCTCGCAATCTATTTTGCACTGAATACCAGAAAACATTCTGCTACATTCCTTTACTGATAAAACCAAATTGTTACAGACATTTCGTTAGAAGAGCCTTTTAGGCACTCATCATGTAATCAAATAAGGAAAATTTGCAGTTATGCCCTATTTCTTGTTTTGATAAGTGCAATTAATATTTAAGAATCTTTCCTAATCAAGAATACTCAACAAATGCTCTTAATGCAATCATTAACTCGAAGCAAGATAAACAAAGAAAAACAGTGAGAAGTCCAGATGGTACAAGTGAATGCAGCAATTTTAAGAAGTGGTACCTCGAAAGTAAACTGGAAAGCCAATAAGTACTCAATCCTTCAGAGTGGAGAAGAGAAATTAAAATAAAGCAGCAACATTACAAAAGAGGGGCATTATTTTATTCGACAAAAAAGCTGCAACTTAAGTAGCTCAAAAGTACTGACCAAAAAAAAAAAAAAAGTAGCTCAAAAGTGATTTTAAAGGAAAAGATAGGCCGTGATGACCAATTTCCAGAACAGTGAGGTTTCAGGGGAAAGATTACAAAGGAAATGAAGGCCATGTGTATTTTTTATCCGTCGTCTGTTGTTGACTTGTAGAGTATAAGAAGGCATAAGCAGCAAAAGAAAAGGAAAAAGGAAAAAATCTAGCATAAACTCAATTACCCCGGAAGCATACTTTTGGGTTTTATTATATTTCAGAAAAAACTCAGGTAGAGAAGTGAGATACGAACCGGATACCTATTTTTGGAAGCCAATTGGCCCATTTTGGAATCATTTTTCCCGCCAGCTTGTAACAACCATCATTGCAGAAGTGGTTGTAATTCTTAAAGTCAAGTGATATCACCTGAGTAGGGTCCAAGGAGATGTCCCAATGAATATTGATTTTCTAAACTTGTAGCTGGGGATTGCTGAGGTTCAACCTCTAATACGCCACTGCTTGGATAGTCATGGTCTCAAAATGCATATTCCTCACCATGAACTGCCGAGAAGTTGCAATTGTCAAAATGTTGAACTTAGTTTGGAAATATTAAGTGCAGGATATCTGAATTTACATTCCAATGCACAGTGATTGCTCATCCACAGAAAAAAGACAATTAATTCCGTATGTCTTTCTCCGATATAAATAGCTTCCCCAAGGACACACAGGCAGCAATGTTAGTGTAGGCATACATCCAACTGTCAACTTCACTCTCTGAGGTTTCTGGACATGTTTATACTCATCCAAACAATACCCCGTCCGATCCTTGCCACTAGGAGTTACGAGATCTAGAGGAAGTTTGTTCAAAATATTTCTATAGAAAAGACCATATAAAAGGAATGACTTCCTGACTGATTGCTTGTCAGAGGGTACAATAAAGATATATCCAGCCGTCATCCTTACAAGCATTTAGAGAAAGAAGAATTGTGTCAAGACCCACATATACAACATATTACACCAACAATAGCCTGAACTTTTAGTCTTTTCGTGCATTTTAGATGGAAAACACCCAGCATCAAGCGCAGTTCTATGTTCCATTAGAACTGCACTTCGTTCTCCTGTGAAAATAAAATATCCCCAACTATGTAACCTTCATTTCTAGTATTTAATCTATAAGCTCCCATCTTGAGTCCATTTGGACAATCAGACATAATATGTCCATACATACAAACTGAATAAGGTTGGCTTACCCTCTACACCAGAGTCAAAGATGCCAAGTCTAAGCCAGGAAACATATTGATTTGATTTTGTCTGATCATACACGCTGAGGTAAACTGGTGCCCAGCCTGGACCACGGTCAAGTGGCTTTTGCCTTGGGAACGAAGCGAAACTGGGTTTTGCTGATTTGCCTCTTAAATGACAGGGAGCCACTGATTTCCATGCTCTCAGTCAAGGAGTTCTACACACCTGTATGAAAGGCCAAAAAAGAATTAGAAGTTTAGTCAAGGAGTGCAAACAACCTGAATAATAGGCCAAAAGCAGAACCACAAGCAACCTGTACGAAGTTCATGCTGCCTTTTATTTATTAACTAATTCGTTTACTTTATCAGGGTGGAGAAGGGGGGAAGTCTGAGGATGTCACAACGAATTGGTTGAGTACTAGAAAATACAGTTGCATTCTCAAGAAGAGAAACTTCACCATAAAATCATACTGATGCCAGCATTATCAATTTTAGAGAATGGCATGTGGATTATCAAAGTGTCAAGATAATCAAAGAAACATTAGAAAATCATCAAATTTCCAAAGAATTACTGAGATCTTTGAGTTCATTGCAAAGAAAATGGGTCACCAACATAAAAATCCCTTTATGACACAAGGCCATGTTATTATTGGTTACCAGCATAATATTGTTGTGGGGATTCTTATGAATTGGCATGAACTATATCTACATCATTTATTGAAGTACCATGCTCTTGAACAGCCAACAAATGAAAAACGAAAGAGTGAGGACCATTAGCAGAAAAAAGGTAATTTGTATATGAGTTAAAATCACTAGATTGCCACACCTTGTCTCTTAATGTGCCAAGCTAGATAAAAGCTAACATTAAACCAAGGAAGAACAGATAAGTAGTAGAGCCAGGCTCTGTTTTTCTTGAGGACATTAATTAAGAAAAAGGTTCGAACAGCAAAAAAGGAGAGCTGTAAGCACAGGGTACCAACGATAACCTCAACAAGGTACTTTCCTAATCCTCAAACATTCTTTTCCTGACAGGTGATCCTAAAACATTATAGGACAATGACAAGACTTAACCCAAAGCACAGCGAAACCACAGAGAGAAAAAAAAAATGCACTGAATAAGAAAAGACCAAAGAAAATCCATCCCTGCATGCATGTGCGTGAACATAGAGAGAGACAGACAGAGACAGAGGAACTTACATGAGCTTCAAGGCCAGCGACGCTTATACAAAATTGTCCATCTTTCTAGAACAATCTTTCACAGTGAACAAGAATGCTACCAATCCTCTCATGGTATTATCAATTAGTCTACTTCAGCATTACCTCAAATCAGCGTTTGGTGTGATAGGCTCCAGCGCTTTAGGTCTGGTGAAAGGAAAAGTCTGAAGCTTTACCCTGCATTCTGCATAGATTGCTTCACTATATAGTCCAGAAACATGAAGTTCACATATGCTTTATATCTTAAATTCTGGATCAAATCTTCCACAATGTATGAGATGATGTTCGACCAAATTAAGCCACACCAACCAAACGTTTCTATAATACATTTTATGGCTGTCCACATGTCAATTTTGGAGTCTCCCATGAATTTCATAAACCAATAGTTTGGATGAGTCCACAACGCGTTTGCTTTCACAGACAATACGACTGCATAATTCATGCCTCGGTGCTGGCCGAAACGATCTTAGTTGATATAGGGGATCAGTTATCTCATATTTACTACACAGTTCCTTTGCTGGCTGCACATGCTTCCACCAGAAATCAGAAAGAGCAAGCTTCAAAAGATCCCAGTATTCCTTATCGCGGTATATTCTGAAAAGACTGCTGCCTCTGGGAGTCCATACATAGAAATCCATCCAATCCTTGTCCAAAATTTCCATCAAACCTTGCACTTGAGGAATGTAATTTAGATGAATCCGAGACCACGGGGAAGCTCTATTCATATCTCCATTGAAGAATGGGCACTTGATCTCCAGAACTCCATTGCAGGGCAAGCCATAAACAAATTGCTCAACTACTCCATCCGGTGAAGCAGCAAGCCAACTGTCTTCAGAATTATTGTTTCCATAAACTTGAAACTCAGATAACTCGACGTCATTTCCCGTGATAAGCCTGTACCTTTCAAGCGCCTCCTTTTCCTTTATATTATTCCAACAGGTAGCCAGGTTACCAGAAAATGGCTCGATCAAGCCAAGTTTTTCTAACCAGAGCTGGACCCTTCGCTTACGCCAAAAACCAATAGCTGAACTAAAGGTGCTTGCTGTGAGCTTATTTCTCCTTAGTTCTTGCCAATCTTTGTACCAGTGCTGTAAACAATCTGCTTTGAGAACAGAGTCCGGTCCATCACGCGCAGCCTTCAGAGAACAGCCCAGATTGCTCAACTCCCTTCTAGATGGAAGATTTACGACTTGACTGTGGTTAGAAAGCCTCCCACTATGCGATTCTGACCAAGCCCGGGTGTTAAACTCTCTGTGATAGCAAATAGCAGTATTGACAGAACCCGTACAGCAGCTACTTTTAAGCACAAGATGTAAAGGTCGTGCTATGTAGAGTAAGCAAGAACAGACTTCTTCACTGCCAGAAGTGAATACGATCAGCGGATATACCCATGCAACAGACACCACATATATAAAAGAAAAATATAGAGGAAAACAAATGGGCAGACTAATCAATGTGAATGACAAAGTAAAGTGAGGAACTTGAGGAGAGCCGCCATTAAAAAACACTCACTTCGACATTGCCACGACAGGCAACATAATCAAAACTCTTAATGCACACGCAACTAGACTAGTCTCAGCTCCATTCCTAAAAATAAAGCTTTCTATAAAGCAGCAAAATCGCCACCGCCTCTACCGATCGAAATCTCTAGCTGGAGCTACACACCCGAATGAAAAACATTCGCCTAATTCATGGGAGACGCCATAAAAATCAGCACGAGTTGCCAAACACAAAGCACGCGACCAAACTTTGCATTAAAATGGGTTCTATATGGCCGTCGATTCGGAGACGAAAGACAGAGAAAGAATGAGCTTGCCGCCCCCCCCCCACGAATTCTCAGGCGAAGCGAAAAGCGAAAAGAGCAAGTCTCTCGGGAGGGCTGACCGAGCAATCTCGTGGCGACGCCAGCGCATAAGGATACGACGATGCCCGACGGCGCGCCTTGCTGCTTCAACCCATCGCCCAGCCCTGGAGTTGCAGAGCGCGAGGAAGAAGACGAAGATGAAGAAGCAAGAGGAGGAGAGGGGTTTTACAGCAGAGGCTTACGAAATTTATGGAGGACGGAAGGGTTTTAGCGGAGACGGCGACCGGCACCGGTTAGGACATGGAACCGGTTTAGAGCCTCCGGTTCGGTTCGACCGGTTGGAGTGACCCCCCAAGCCCAGGCCCAAGACCAGGCCCAAGAACGACAAGCCCGGCCCAGAAACAATTCCTGGAGTGACCCCAAGCCAATGCATCCTGCGCTTTCTTTAACCTTTCCCCTCTTCGCTTCTGCCCAAAACACTACCACTCGAGCTCCATTGTTTAGCTGGAAAATCTCCCATTCCTGCGAAGCTCGACGCCGCTCGCCGGATCGATACGCCCGCCGGACCGCCGATGTCGGTAAGTACTGATCGCGCCGGCTTTTCTCCGGGATCGCGACGTTGAATGTTGATTGATCGATCGATTGATTGATGGATTGGTTTGTCGGGACGGTGCGCGACGCCGGTGCTGCAGATCTTCGAGTACAACGGGAGTGCCCTAATCGCCATGGTGGGCAAGAACTGCTTCGCCATCGCCAGCGACCGCAGGCTCGGCGTGCAGCTCCAGACGATCGCCACCGACTTCCAGAAGATTTACAAGGTCCACGACAAGCTCTTCCTCGGCCTCTCCGGGCTCGCCACCGATGCCCAGACTCTGTAAGAGCTTTCGATTTCGTTAAGCTCGGTTTCGGGGCTCAGTCGCTAACTGACTGTAGTATTTTTCTTTTTGGTGTTTGAGGGTTTAGCTGCTTGTGTGATTGACTGAGTCTTGGTGGCGTGTGATTTTGAAGGTACCAGAGGCTGGTGTTTAGGCACAAGCTGTATCAGCTTCGGGAAGAGAGGACATGAAACCCGAGACGTTTGCCAACCTTGTTTCGTCTATTCTCTACGAGAAAAGGTTAGCTTCAACTCTTACTTCGCAGGGTTTCTTTTTCCCCCTTCTTGGTTCGGAAAATTTGACTTGCGGATAGTTACAAGCGCATTCACTAGGAACCAATGCGTCAGAATAGAAATTGGCTTGTCGGGGATGTTCCTTTACTTTGAGTTCCCTAAGCCATAAGATATGGAGATTGTGTAGGAAAATATTCAAAATTGTGTGCTTGGTGGTGTTCACATTCGACTTATAATGGGCAGACAAGCAATAGAGAATAGTCCCTGCAATTTTAGACTCGCTTTGGCTTGTCTTGCACTGGTCCAGCCACATATTGGTCAGCCCTTCCCCCCATTAGAAAAAAATTGAGATGCACATTGAGATGTGAAATGCCATTGTGATCTTTAAGTTATATGCGTTGGGTCGTTGCAGAGTATTGATGCTTTTGCAGAATTCTTCCTTCATAGTGTAGAGATTGATGGTCTTGTATTTGTGATTATTAATTCACTGGGTTTTAAAAGCTAATTCTGTAGAATGTGGTTTCTTCAGTATGTTCTTTAACCATCATACTCATTTTACTGCATGTTCCTCTTTTCTATTATGAGTATGATTAGAAAAACCTATAAAAAAGTTCCAAGTATTGGCATCTTTTATTTATTTCTCAGGTTGTGCAGGCAGCTCTTAGTTAAAATTAAATTTGCTTCTGTCTGCTGTTCAGATTCGGCCCATACTTTTGCCAACCTGTAATTGCTGGACTGGGAGACGAAGACAAGCCCTTCATTTGCACAATGGATTCTATTGGAGCCAAGTATGTTACAGTTTACTCTTCTTTTGCTGACGCATTGGTTACTGCTAATTGTGAAATCCTTGCAGCTTAAATTATTAAAATCGTCTTTAGACTATATTGCTTCCTAATTTTTCCCCCTTAAATCTTTGTGGTAGCTGTAACTTTGCCATGTATCTCTACTTTTTTAGAGTTTTTTCAGTTTAGAACCATTGGATTGTGAAATTTGAATTGAAATCCTAAATTTTCAATTGAAATGAGTAGCACAAATGGATTGCTTGTACCATCAACTGCTTGTATGTTTGTTGAATTCTGTCTTATCGTATGTTGAAGAAAAAAATACAATGACATCTAGTAAGTTATCCTAGGTGAGTTAAATTGCACATGAGTGAGGAAATCCCTTAATAAGTTCCAAATCGACCCATTGACTCTGAGTAATGGCTAAGATGACCTTTGATACCTAATTCTTATTTGTGATGGTGATCAAGTCCTCTCTCCCCCTTTCTCAATCATAATATTTTTGGCAGGATCTAAATTCTCTTTTTGGATGAAGAAGCTGCTTGATCATTAGATTGAAAGGCAAAAACAAGTGTAGTAATTAACAAATAGATTTTCGGGTTAAGAACAATTTCCTGCTATGCTTTTTGCCCCGTTGTTTGTATTGTCATTTTTTTCCACGCATTCCTGTGCTTTCCACAGAATATCATTTCTTGTACTTATCTTGATTATTCTGTTCAATATTCTACATTGTAATCACTGAAAAGGATGTATGATTTGTGTTTCTTTGCTTTGTCAACTCAATGCCATCTCTTGGGTTTTGTCTATGTGACTTTACTGTAGTCACCTCTCTTTTTTTCTGCAATGAGTCATAACTTTGCTGATAAATGTTGTCATAGCCTTACTAGAGATGTATTTGTGAATTCTTGGTTGGAATCATGTTTATTTGCCATGAGTTTGTTTCATTGTTTTGTTGGTCAGCATATTTATGTAGCTTATAGGTATCCCACTTCTTCGTCTCTACTTTTAGAATTCCTATCTCAGTATTTTTTGCGTCTTCTCTCAAATTTTGCTGTCATATTCCTTTTTCAACACCTATCCTTCTTGCTCTTTTTCCATTGTCCCATGACATTTTGCAGTCCGAGTTGTATTTAATTCAACTTAAACAAATTATCAGGAGGTTTTTCTTTTTTGGTCGGAAAATTATTAGGAGGTTATGGTGTTGTTTTGCATGACTCTAAACATCCATATTTCCATGTCTTACTTTTGCACCATCTGACTAGCTGTATCGACATCTTCAATTTTTCACAGCATGTGATAGCCACTCATTGAATGTCTTGTTTATGATATAAGTCTGATCTTTGAGGTTTGTATCATATCCTTATACATGCTTTCTCTTTTCTTTAGTTCTCTCAATGTTTGTCATCATATTTGTATAGGTTGTGAATCCTACTTCTTTTGGTCTCTAGCAGAACTTGCTGTAAAAACTCATTACCATTTAGTGTTATCTCTCTCCTATTATGAAGATGGAGTGAAAATTTTTCATTTGGGAACTTTTCCACTGCTGATACTTGTCAAAAAGAGGTGAAAAATAATTGGCCTAGTTAAATGAGTCCTTGGAATTTCTCTGTCAAGGCATATCTAGCTTGGTACACATTCGACAAAGTTTTTCTAGGTTGTTACATCAAGTGCGAGACCAATTATTTCTTACCTGAAAATAGGCATGTGGTTTACCTAAGAGATTAGAAAATAAATAACCTGGTTAAATGAGTACTTCTAACTTTTCTGTCAAGGCATATCTAGCTTGATTTCGCATTTGACAAAGCTTTTCAAGGTTGTTAGGTCAAGTGTGAGACCAATCGTTACTTTATAAAAAGGAGTGTGAACAGTACCTCCATGATCAATTGAAAGAGAAATAGCCATGTGTATATGTAAGTGAGAATGTGCTGATATTCTAATTTGCCAAATTTCAGTCCTTGTGCTGATATTCTCATTTGCCAAGTTTCAGTCCTTGGTTCTATCTTCTTTTAATCGACTAATCTGTGTTTTCTTTTTTTCAAATTTCCTTGCATCTGACACCAAATGACAGTACCTTCTTTAACTTTTGGTGATTCCATACCATTTTGCTTCTCTTTGAGCTAGGAAATGACTTTTTTTTAGGTTATATGCTGCTGTCTTCATTCAATATCCAAATATAACCAAGTATTACCTACGAGCAAAAATTGTCAATAGACTATGTGGAGCTCTTTTTGGACCCATCTTGTTTTGTGGTTGATTGTATCGGTGTTATTCAGTGGATTCACTTTACTAAAAGATGATTACAATACCATAAGCTTCTTGTTGCTATATGTTATAGCTTCTCTATAGTCCAGTGATTTCTTTTTTGCTTCTGTTTTGCAGGGAGCTAGCTAAAGATTTTGTTGTTGCTGGCACTGCCTCAGAATCTCTTTATGGTGCCTGCGAGTCAATGTTCAAGCCTGACATGGTTGGTTTGTACTTTCATAAGGATTAATGTTTGGCGCACAATCTGTGTAGAGAAAGGCTTACACAGGCTATGTTGGATGCATGACTTGTGTCATGTTTGGTTCAAAAAGTTGTTCAAGATGCCATGTCATGGATCCAACACGGCTCATGTAAAGTTCTTTACACAAGCTGTGTGCTCATAATAGTCCAGAAATGTTACATATTGCATGTGCAACTACTCATCTTTGTCAATTTGCCTTGGCCTTTTTATCAGGAACCTGAGGAATTGTTTGAAACTATCTCTCAAGCTTTATTATCATCAGTAGACAGGGACTGCCTAAGTGGTTGGGGAGGACATGTCTATGTTGTGTAAGCCTTCTTCTTGTCTTTTTTATGACTAGATTATATCTTCATGACTATCTGTATGAATGTGGCTCTCTGGACAATTGTTGATATCGTAGCCTCCTGTGTGAGCAGTGTATCTACATGCATGAGGTTAAATTGTTTCCTCATGGATCTGGTAAAATCTAAAATTCCATGGCCCTCTTCAGTTTCTAGACGTTCTTTTTCTCACTCATGGGGAGGTTTTGGGAGTTAAATGGATAGCTGAAGTAAGCTAGCCTTGTAAGGATTTGACAAAATAGTGGTTTCCACCCACTTCCCTGCCCCCCAACCCCCACCCACCCCAAAAAAGAAAAAACAAAGAAAGATGAAGAAAACAAAACCCCACCCCGGGAAGAGAATATCAAGAAAGGCCTATAATTATAGTGTCTCTGTTGTCCACCCTAACAACCACTAATAAGTTTAGTCGGTACTTCCCTAGTGCTTTGATTTTCCTTTTTGGTGGAATTTGCTTATTCAACTGTCTTAAGATGGATGAAAAGAATAAAAAACTGGCATTCTGAATGTGACAGCATTGTGGAAGTGCGATGAAAACTATGGCTGATGCCATCGTTGTGTTTTTTGATTTTTCCTCCTGCAGAACACCGACTGAAATCAGAGAACGAATTCTGAAGGGAGAATGGACTGATCTTTCTCTGGAGCTGGAAGCTGATCATTCATAGAGTTCCTCAACCACCTGTAGCTTTTCCATCATCCTTTTTTTCGCTTTGTTCCAAAAAAGTGAATCAATTAGGGACTGCTTGCTCCTTTTTCTTGTTTTGCATTAATTATGTCGGAACTCTTTTTAATGTCTGCAAGTTGATTGAAATCTCGATGCTGGGATCACAATCCCTCATCCCTTTGGATATCCGTTAATGGGAATTAAAACTGCAGTTTGAGCTAATTAGTTCAACAACACTTAGTTTGAATGGCAATTCCTTTTTCCTGTAGTGGCCATATAACCTGTTGCCGGGTGGCAACTAGCAAGTTATGTTGCGCTGAACCTTTTTCTCTTTCGTGTCATTTTAGAATGAAGGTCTAGCATGAGCTCTGGTTTCTGTAGTACTTTCAGCAGAGAAGCGCCAACTTGCTTGGTAGTGTCTGCGCACGACATCATTGAGCAATATTGCCTTCAAAACCGAATCCTGTGAAAGTGACTTGATATTTGTTGCTTAGGTCGTTTCTGTCTTTTGCTGGGATTACGTATGGGCTGATGCAATAGGACAGCGGCTATTGGATGCGTAGAAAGTGTGTGCTGAATGCCGAGGCATATCATTTTACAGGCAATGCTGGTAGGCTCTTGTTTTTCTTTGCCACTCCACACGAGACAATGGAACCCCTTTTTCCTCTCTTTTTCTCGCTCAGCGTTATGCTTTTAGCACGCCAATTAGGTTTGACAATCAGGGTCACCAAAGCAAACTGACCACTTGTGCTCGCGTATTATGCATATTCGGGTGACACGGATAAAGGGCAACCATATCTGCAGTATCCCGTACCGGCCTTCAATTACCTCCACGTTTCGAATAACTTCAGCTAGTAAATTATGAACTCTCCTTTGTGTTCCTCATTAACGTTTATCTAGTCTTTTTATCAAGTTATCATGTTAACGTTTATCTAGTTTTTTTTATTTATTTATTTCTCAAGTTATGAACTTTTATTTCTCTTGCATACCAACTCAATCTGCTTCCACAACTATAAAAATTGCAGAGCTAGTAAAAACTCAGACGCTTCTTGCACTGTAGTCTTAAAATTTTCATTTCATGCATTTAAATTCTACAAGTTATTAACATATGTATTCGCGTCCTTATGTCAACTCCATCACTTTTTGAGTAAACGGAAGATGTGATGTCTTGTGGCTCCTTTTATGATTTTTTTTTTTTTTATATCACATGCGGCTCTCTTAATCACTTTTTCATTTCTTGGTATCAAAACAACATAATTTCAACACGATAACGGAGAATCAAAACTAAAGGAAATGAAGAAAATTGAAAAAAATAAAAACACAAAAAAAAATAAATAAATAAACAAAACAAAACAAAAGCAGAATATCTAAGTGGTAGTTGCAAGGGACGCTAGCTTTAGCAATCCTCGCTAGGGTCATAGTGAGGGTTGCTAATCCTGGCCCATCCGCCAACTAACCTTGTTGCCCTTACCAGATCTGGGAGGACAAGCATCCTTGTGGAGCTCGATCGTGGCGCGCGGCCCCACCATCGAGAGAGGGTGGGGCTGCCCCTGCCACCACCAGGTTGAGGGCTAGCCCCCCTCTCTGGACATCGGCAGCGACGGCGCCACCATCTAGCTACGCAAAAGGGCAACAAAGGCCCCCGCCTGCTTGTAAAGAGGGTCAAGGCCAATCGCAATCGCAAGTGGTCAGGCAAGGGACGTTGGCCGTGGCCGGCAAAGGAGGCGCCGGCACTTGCCCCTTGCCTTCTTCTTGTTTTTTTCCACAAAAACATCATGGTTTCCGTTCGAGTGCTCCGTCGCATAACCAACAGTCACGTAAGACTTTAAAAAAAAAAAAAAAAAAAACAAAAGCCACGTGATGCCGCAAGGATTCTAACTTAAGAAAAATCAAAGCACAAAGCTAAAGTAGATAAAAGCTACCATAAGTTCGAGGTTTCAAGCTCAGATTACGCATCAAAGAAGATTGAAGAAGGCGGCAGGAGCGCCACCGCAAGAACAGAAAACGATGCCTGTCGCTCTCGTCGACAATCGACATTAATACCAAAATTCGCGGTCTGCTTCACCCCAAATTGCGGCGCCGGAGTGCTCCGAATCAGTGCCATGATCTCTCGGTTCGGTTTTCCTTTCGGCATGTCCTCAAACGTTACCATCTCGCACCATTCATCGCCTCGTCTTAGTTCAATGTTTCCTAATTTCGCTTTCACGCTCGTCGAATCTTCTCGTGCGTTTTTTTTTTTTTTTTTTATGTGAATTGTGCAGGTCGGGGTCCATTCAGGAAAGTGATTTGTTCAAAGCAATCCAATATTCCGTGGCAGAGAATCGTCTTCTTGTCCACATTGATAATAATAAAAAGAAAGGCGAATGTCGTAATTTCGCAATTATTTTCTCCCAATCTTGATAGACGACGGATCTATGTCCGGGATTCGATCCCAGCACGTTAAAAATGCACGTCGAAAGAAGCTTTTATTTGCGCACGCTCGTCGATTATTTCGAAGTGGGCAGCGAAGAACTGGGAGATTTCCCATCGTCCGGCGCCTCCGCATTTGCAATCTGCTTTTTGGTCATCCTGTTCTGGGAACGGATCTTGATTTCGCATATGCTTTGATTTTTGGACTTCGTGAATCTTTTCCTTTAAGACAGAACTCCAAACAAAGGTAATGGGAACGCAGGAAGGAAAGATTAGAAAAAAGACTGTAAAGTCTAAGCCTGCTCTTCACGTGACGTTGGGGGACCATTATTCTAGGTAAAAGACAATCGACATCATGATATACTTTACCAGCCGTCTAACGTAACATATTTCAATATCAGTTATTTCCGATGAAAATTAATCAAAAAAAATATATATCTTTGAATTTCACATGAAAATTTAAGGTCAAATAGAAAATTTTGAAAAGTTGAGATTGAATCGGTGCTCGTGCGATGGAAATCGTTGAATGTCAACTTTGGGGTCAATTTCGCACTCATGCGAATTCTTACCATAGGATCGAGAAAGGACCGCCGTCTGGGGAAGTGGGTTGGTGTGGTTCAACCATCTATACGACCAAAGTTGTCGAAATTGATGGATGCTGGTCGACGCTATTATTGCGTCTTTCTTTTAATTCTTCATGGCTCGTTTCACGTTTCGATACCAGCGACAACGACGGTCGATTTGGGGACGACCTTTACGCGGCTGTCTTGAGGATAGGAACGAGGGAAGTAGCCGGGAAGCTTCTCAGCGTTGCCCTAATCCTTTTTACCACGTGTGCCCGCCGCCTTCGGTGGGGATTCTGTCCTTCCCTTGACTAAAAAGAATAAAGGAATCATTCTTTGGAATATTTTTGAAAAAAAGAAAAGAAATAATGACATAAATAACCTCTAAATTTTAGCTCAATGTATAATACAATCTTCGAACTTTTAATTTGTTCTTCCTTTAACTTTTATCTCAACGAGTAATGCAGTCTTTGAACCTTTTGATCTGTTCAATACGATTCCAAAAACTTTTGATTCATGTTTAATTTAATCATGAACTATAGAAAAATATCCAATGTTATCTTCTATTGATTTAAGTTTATGGACAATATTAGTTTATGGACTAAATTAAATATATACTAAAAGTCTATTGATCACATTAAATAAATCAAAAGATTGGGGATAATTTGTGTTATTTTCTTATTAAAAAAAAAAGCAAAAGGAGAGGGGGGAAAAGGCCCAACAAAAATACGTTTATATGCAAAAATTATGTGGTTGATGACGGCTGGTTCGAATATTTTGAAAGGGAGCTATTAAGATTTTTTTAACAGTTTGATAAGACAAGACAGAAGTCCACATCCTTCCAGAATAAGATGCTTTAGGTTAAGCTAAGAACAAGGTCCGAAAGCTTATTCGCGAAGAAATCGGGATCCCGCCATTCATGGGAGACTTTCCAAAAGGGATGTTTGAATTTCCTGAAGGAGATAGGATTAGTTGACAAATACATATATATATATTAGAACGCCAAGGCCGATTTTAGTGGAGGAAAAGCGTTATCTTTATCCACTGTATCTGGGTCATAAACTTACGCGGAAAGTCATCGTTCATCAAATTTACTTAATTAATATTATTCACTTGTTTTTATTAAGAAGAAGGAGACAACATTTTGGGAAATAATTACAGCTGTGGACGACTAATTCATTTCGCTTTCGCTGACGTGCTGTCTATCTTTTTCTTAAATTTTTCGCATGTGCCCAATTGTCAAGTCTGAATCGAAATTTCTGGGATATACCTTATTCAAAATACAAATATAAAAATGAAAACGAAGGGAAATGCTAGAGGGGACATTGAATTGAATTAAGATGGGCTCTTAATTTAAGGAATTCTCAAATTATCCGGACAGGAAAAGCGGCATTAGAATCTAATGGGAACCCATTATTTACAATTTTTTTCATGGAAAAATAAAATTGCCCGATCCCTCTTCTTTTCTTTTTAGTTTATACAATTGTTTTCCAAGTAAAAAGTTACATCGTCTCTTCTTTTTTGCATAATAAAGTAAATTGTCCCGATGGATGTGACAGAATTCTCACATAATCAAATTGTCCAAAATAATTTAATGAGCCATGTCAGGACAGACCTTCCTTTAATTACGCTTGACATTCACCTTTATTATCCAGGTTCAATGAATCCATCCATGTACCAACTGACGGTGTCAAAAGGATAAATTCAATAGTAGATATGTAATCTACAAGATAGAGAATTAATAATTTGGCATCAATATATTTCTAATTTCTTGAAGTCAAAAGTAAGGACATTGAAAGTAATAAATAGATCTTATTGGAAAATAATGGGTTGCCTCAATTTATTTGAATTAGTTCAATTGAATTGATAGGTTTTTTTCAACACGGGAACATAAATATAAATTTAAAGTGTGAGGGTATGCGTACACGTTAGTACAAGATTTGTTACGTCTCTGCTAAGCTATATCGAGCTTTTGATTATACATTATTTTCTTTTAAATTGAGAAGTGATGTAAGTTGATCAACCGAAAAGTGTGCAATAGATTTGAGAGTTATGCTATTAGAGCAACACTTAGCTTTATGCATCGTATAAATGTAAATAAATAGATAGGCGGGTAATTTCCATTTGGTAGCGATGTTTGATGAAAATTATTACTAGATTAGCATAATATAAATATGACGTGGACTATCGGTTCAAAATGAGTATAATATGCTCATAAGATTTTAAAATGGAGAGATCTAAAAGGAAGTTTGCCAACTTTGGATGCCATAAAGATCTAAGCTTTTAAGTAGAAGCTATTTAAGAAACAATTTTCTTTTTTTTTCTTTTTGCAAAGTAACCTGATTTTTGGCTTTTGTTATCGACTAATCATCTTTTAACAAAAGATTAAATGATTATTCAAGTAACTTCTACCATCATCAAAGAAGTCAACACCCACCTATAAAAGGAAAAGCTCAAAAGACAAATAAACATATTGAACAAAAATTTCAGCAAAATCACGACACCCGTCCATCCAACTAATCGTGGAGTATAAAAATGTTGAGTCGATCATTCTCTTAGATGGAATAATGAGATGCATTACATTTGCATTATATGATTGCTCGGGCGACATGATCTCTCTAGATAACTTAAAAAACTTTTTTAAAGTATCAGATTTAGACCTCCACTATTCAAGTCGTCGGGTTTGTTATTAAATATATTATCTTATATGTACTTCTTTCATCCGGTTAAATTAAATCTATGAGTACTTGGAAAATAGGCCAGATACCAACTTCCTCCTCATAAAATAGGCCAATCCTTCTCACCACCTTAAATCTCCATTTCAAAAATCCTCATTTTGTTAAGATGGATAAGGAAGACCCATAAAAGATTTTTCTCCCTTACAATCTCAGTTCTCTGGAATATGAAAATTCGATTAGCAACTACATGCTTAAAATTTAACCCAATAATTATGTATATGTGTGTGTATATATATATACACACACATATATATAAATCATAATCATTCGAATTGAATATTCGTATTCTGTGAAACGATTTTCCTTCTGCGATTTCTGCAATTATTACGGAACAATATTTAATTTTATTTTTACACACGCGTGGCAGCGGATGGTTCGCCGTGACGAAATGGTTGTTAAACGTCAAGTACCAGGACCACACTTTTTGTCAGTTTAGGTTGTGGGATGCTGACAAATCAACACGACCACGCGGAAAGCGTACTTGCTGACTTGTACCCCCCGCTCCTCCGTTAATTTGTCTACGTCCAAAGCTCCCCCAGTTTCATATGCAGTATACATGATTTTACCCCACCAAAAAAAAAAAAAAGAGCTTTTTTTTTTAACGGGCAAATACCGCAAAAAAATCCTCAAATTATGTCACCTACTACACAAATGTATAATCATAATTTCAGGTATTTATGTCATAGTAGTCATAATCTAAATTTTTTTAATGATTTTAATTCTTTTTCTAATCAAATAGGAAAAAAGGGTCTTGATCAACTTAGACAATAACTTTGGTAATTTAACGTGGATTCTTCCAATGATGTCTTTGGACATATCTATTTTGTTC
Source organism: Eucalyptus erythrocorys (assembly GCA_014182555.1). Lineage (NCBI taxonomy): Eukaryota > Viridiplantae > Streptophyta > Magnoliopsida > Myrtales > Myrtaceae > Eucalyptus > Eucalyptus erythrocorys. The sequence goes on from CM024602.1 coordinate 51,950,541, forward strand.
TGTCGTGAGACAATTAGAGTAAATAAAATGCCGTGAAAAAAAAAAAGGAAGCACAAAATAATACGCGTGATTTTTGGTTTTTGTCTTTTTGGGTATTTAGGCAAGTGTAGGCACCAACTAGGCGCACACACCACACTAAAAAATGATTAAAAAAAGGCACAAGAGTCCAAAATAAGTATCGTAAGCAGTGACAAAATCGAGTCCACCATGTGGGCGACGGACACGCACGCACCATACTTTCCCGCCCTCCACGTGTACCGTCCACGTGTTCTCCAGAGCCCTCTCCCCCTCCTCGCGCCACGTGTCCCGCGGCCCCCACCGCCCCGACCCTCCTCCCCTCCTATATCCTCTCCCTTCCCTTCCGTCCTAAGTTTCAACGCTCCGACGGAGATTAGAGAAGAGCAAACAACTCCAGACACGAGAGAGAGAAGGAGAGAGAGAGAGGCGGCGAAGATGACGGTGGACATGGAGCTGCCGCCGGGATTCCGGTTCCACCCGACGGACGAGGAGCTGGTCATGCACTACCTCGTCCGGCGCTGCACCTCGCAGCCGATCGCCGTCCCCATCATCGCCGAGCTCGACCTCTACAAACACGACCCCTGGGACCTCCCCGGTACGTACGATCGACCGGAACTCCCGGGATTTTCTTCTTTTTTATTTTCTTCCATTTTTTTTTTTTTGGCGCCGGCGCCAGATGTCTAACGGGGGTCTCTCGGGTTTCGGATGAGCGTGTGCAGGGCTAGCGCTGTACGGGGAGAAGGAGTGGTTCTTCTTCTCGCCGCGGGACCGGAAGTACCCGAACGGGTCGAGGCCGAACCGGGCGGCGGGGACCGGGTACTGGAAGGCGACGGGGGCCGACAAGCCGATCGGGAGCCCGAAGCCGGTAGGGATCAAGAAGGCGCTGGTCTTCTACGCCGGGAAGGCCCCCCGTGGGGACAAGACCAACTGGATCATGCACGAGTACCGCCTCGCCGACGTCGACAGATCCATCCGCAAGAAGAACAGCTTGAGGGTATGAACAACGTCCCGCCCGCTCTTCTTCTCCCCTCTCTTTCTCCTCCTCCCTTTTTTTTTTTTTTTTGGGTGGGTTAATATTATTGGGTCGTGTCCGGGGAGGGGTAGAAACGTACATTCGCTGCGGATCCCAATCGGATCCTCGCAGATCACGGGTCCCCGCCGCCGGCCCGCCCGCTGATCTTCGGGAATAAAATATGCTTCCGGGGGTGGGGGAATTTGCGTTGGCGTCATGCATGACGTCATCACGATCGGGCTCCAGCTCGATCTGGGCCCCCCGCGCCCTCCCCAGGATTAGCCGCCCTCGCGTCCCCCGTGAATCGTACGGGTTGGACGCCGACCGACGTTGAAAAGCGCACGTGCGGAGACGGGCGTGACGGGTGAATTCTCACGGGGTGAATGTTTTCTTTTCTTTTCTTTTCTTTTTTTTTTTATGGCACGAGGTTTTCGTGTGCCGACGGCGATTCCTTTTCGATTAAGGCAAGCGAAGTGGTGGGAAAAATTGTTCCCTTCTTATCTCTCTCTCTCTCTCTCTCTCTCTCGCGCGCGTCAAGTCACGGGTGACGACGACGATGTCCGGAAAATGAAAGATGACTTTTTTTAATTTTCGCTGACCGTTCGCGCGGACAATGTTGACTTGGGGGCCGTCTCGTAATTTCAATCAGCGGTCTAACTCTTTGGGTTAATTTTCTTTCGGCAGCTCGACGACTGGGTGCTGTGCCGCATTTACAACAAGAAGGGCGCGATCGAGAAGAAGCAACCCCACGTGCAGCCGCAGCCCCCGCCGGCGCCGGTGGCGACCAGTCCCTGGGCCCCGCGGCGGCGGCGGCGGCGGCGGCGGCGGCCAGCAGCTTCACCGAGTACGAGGACGAGAAGCCCCGGTGCTGACGATGCCGGCGCTGCCTCCCGCCGCCCCCCCGTGCTGAACGATCTGATGCACTTCGACCCGTCGGACTCGGTGCCGAGGCTGCACACGGACTCGAGCTGCTCCGAGCACGTGGTGACGCCGGAGCTCGCGTGCGAGGTCCAGAGCGAGCCCCGGTGGAAGAACGACTGGGACAGCATGCTCGACTTCGGGGAGCGGGGGCGGAAGCAACTACGGGTACTTCACTGGCGGCGGCGCCGGTCAGATGTCGCCGCTGCAGGACATGTTCATGTACCTGCAGAAGCCGTTTGAATTTTCTCGTTCGACGACCACGAGCGTACCGAGCCAGATTTGGCGGAGCACGCGACGGTAGCACGAGACCTCAAGAGTCCATGAGTGCGCTGGTGCGGGCGCGGCATCCGGGAGATGATTAGAGTTCGACCGGGCAGCGATGTTTGGACGTTTCGTTGTAGCAGCAGATTTAGTCGCTTAGCTTGTGTACATCATCTTGTGTATATGCATGTTTCGTATATGTATACGAAAACCATTAGTCTATAAATCAAGTTACGGTCGTTTCTTCTGTGAGCGCAATATCCGAGGCTGTAAGAGTGGATTCGAGAAGATGGAATTGTATCTAACGACCGATAATGAAATTATCTTATTTGAAATGCGTTTGATCTATCTAGCACGACATGAACGGACTCCAGGATTTATGCCGGAGATGATGGGCACCGACAGCATCATGCACTGCTTGTGACCTTTGGTAATATCAAATTTGCAATGACCCTTGTGCATTACTGTAGAGAGCTACTACTCCACTGAACAAAAGTACCCAAAGATATAGATCCAATTTCATTGCACGATACAGAAGATATAACTCAGATAAATGTATCAAGCCAGGGGTAGAAACAAGGTGTAGCTACGGCGTATCTACTTAACGGCAGCAACCAGCGCAGCACGAGCATGCGTGAAAGAGGCAATGAGCGATCCAAGCTGCAATTTGTCATTGCATCCGAAGCTCAGCCTGTACCTGCAGCGAAACCATGGTTGCGTTTGAAGATGTAAAGATGAACCATGAATGTCAAATCACATTTACCAGCTATTTGAAGTAACATCAAAGCATAAAGCTTTCATCTACCCATAAGAACCGTCAACATTATTCTTTCCCAGAGTTTCCATGCTTTTAATTTATAATTTTCAGTACCACAAGCGTCTGGCTAATGGAAAGTAAGGAAATCTGGAAACCCTAAACACAATCGTGATTCCTTTTGGCGATTCCCTTCTGTGGATGCCAGGTTAACTCCAGTCCATTGCATAGCAGATCAAACCAACCAAAGTGCACCATAACGAAGATAAGATGCCATCAACAGGAAAGGTCACTATCGGTGACAGCTGCTACCGATACTGCCCATCAGGATTGGGCCAAAAGCAAAACAACAAACTCTTCTACCAACTAAAGCATGACACTCTTAGGCTAAGACATGGTAGAATGGACCACAACTTCTGTAATAACAATTAAATTAGCGACAGAAGTGCTTGCCAAAATGTAGATCAGTTTAGATCAGGCTGAGAAGATTTTAGACTAATTGGTTGGATAAAGAAAAGGCAGTACCCCATTCAACTAATAAAGCACCCTTCGTCCTTCAAATTCAGAAACCTATTATATCACTTGTTTATGGTATCATTCTTAACTTCTCGTTCCCAGATTTGTCAAATAGGCAGAGGTGCTTATCTACGTGGATTTATGATTGATATGCACTGTGTAAGATATGGTCCTTTAAGAATCTTAATGGTTTTACACACTGGTCATTGCAACTGATCCTGCTAGTCCAACTCTACTTTTTACTCCTGCAGCAACCAATAAATAGATCATAAAATGCACAAGATGAACTAAGAGGGGGACCATACTCAATGTCTGCTAAGTCATTGATCAACTGGACACGAACATCTGATGGCATCTTGATTTTAAATACAAACCTACAAGAAAGAACCACTGGATGTCATGATTCATTCACTGGCAGAGAAAATATCCTCAAAAGCCACACAGCACTTACATCGTCACTTCCCTAACAATGTCCAACAAGGCCAAACCTTTCCTCGTCTTAATATCAGATATTCCTATAAAGAGATACCAAAAGCAAAATAAGTTAACATAAATTCAAACAAATATTCCCACTACAAGAGTTTCATGATAAACAGAGGTGGCAATAACCTACGTTTCAAACTTGTAGCAAAAGATTCATTTAGAAGCCAATAAGATATTTGCTCGATGTCTTTGGGCAGTGGATTTCGGTACAAAGGTAGACAGCTTCGCCAGTTATTTGTTGAGAAGCCATATGCGTGGACTGCACAGAAGATAAGGGTCCAAGAATTTATTTTTACATCCAGTGACACAGAAGCACGGGAGATGCATCAATTGAGAAACCAGAATGAAACTTCAGCAGTTAACATCTTTCCCATGTAGCATCATTAAGATGCTACATTTAAAGGATGACAACAATAATAGGTCAGCTAAAGAAACAACGGCAATTATCGCTCATCACCTCAAAGGAATTAGCTCTCTACATTGCTAGAGCATTGTAAAAGCAGGTCACAAGTGGAACGGCAGAACCATAAACTGGCATAACATAAAGCATACAGTTGACACCAGGGGCAAATTGTTCATGAGTTGCATACAGTTTTTAAGTTCAGCAAAAGATGTTAAAGAAATTGAACAGAAACGCAGTTTGTGTTCTTGCTTTCACCCATGTCAACATGAGTAATATATCATGCGCACTCATACTTGGAACTTGCAGTTCCGCTATAACAGCAGAACAAGTCCCACCACATAAACATGGATCCAAAGCAGGGTTCCGCACAAACAGTGTCCACTGTAAAACCATCCCCGATAATGTAGCTGATGCTAAATTTAAATAATTCGGACAGAAGAATACAAATAACATAACATGCACACTGAGAGGTAAGCAGAAGCAACTGACAAAGTGCTTCTGTGTGCACGCATCTGAACAGACAATGGGTTTGAGAAAAAAATTATACGCATTGAAACATGGATGCAACAAGCAAAGGTAAAAACAAGCAATCATGAGCCTCTAGCATCAGATGCATGGTTTCACTGAGTACTTTATAGACAGTAAGTTACTAAATTTTCAAAAATGTGTCTGAACATGCAAATCCACTAGTCATGGACATGTCTAGAGAGTAACCTGTAGAATGTTCAAAGCCTTTTCATGTCACCATTGCTGAGCCGTACAAGTGCCTCCAAGCCACTCTCAGTTACATCAAGCCTACCAAAAGAACAATAATCAGATAACTCTCAACTTTTATTACACTCAGGAACATAACTATTGCCAGACTGACAAGTAGATCATTATAGGTCAAAAACCCCGGCTTTGGAAGTAATCAACCTAAACCCCAACACATTGATCAGATGTTTTGTTATTACATAAACATTGTCACGAATCCCTTAAATGCATCATGAATTCTTTAGTGAAAGTAAAGATCAGTCTGCCACTTTTCCTGCAGACTGTCTCCATGAGTGAACAAGGAGAATAATTTGATCATTTAATAAAAATCTAATGAGTTCACCCACCAAAAACACTCATATCAGGAAATCTTTCCAGGGTACACATAAGATATAAGAAAAGGGTGAAGGACAAGCTAAGCCATGGCATTAATAATCTGCTTTCAAAAGTCAATTGAAAAATTTTGGTTGAAAATGGTATGTTTACTACACAGTCTCATAGAACATACAAAAGATGAGAAAAATGTAAATCGAGCACAGCCAAAGTTACCCCTCAGCTGCTATGACGTGTTTAAGTCGATCTGCAATGTAGATGCGATCAAGAGGAGCAAATCTGAATCTGGTACATCTAGATTGCAAAGCTGGAATAATCTTGTTGACATGATTACAGATAAGAGCAAACCTAGTGTGCTTCGTGTATTTCGATCACTACACAGATGGGAATAAAATGAGTCAAGTTTACAATAAAAATAGTAAATTCACTTGTGTTGGAAGCAGTATTGGGCTCATAATGTTCAGACCTCTACGCAGTGCAAATTGGGCATCTTTTGTCATGGCATCAGCCTCATCCAGTAGTACTAACTTCACGGACAACTTAGCACTGCAAGATTAACCAACATTGGCATAAAGTTTCAGATGACCATCATATAGGTAGAAATTCTCAAGAACAAAATGCTTGAAGCAATGCCAGGATAAATGCTCAAGCAAAGCATCTGTACTCAGTACATTTCATCTAAGATGTCTTCGCCTAGATTCTAGATGAGGACTTTACATAGACAGTCAGGAGCTTCAAAGCAATCAGGTCATCCGGTGGTGCAAAGAGTTCAGAAGAAAAAGATATTCTCATGCTCCACAAACTAAAATGAAGAGTGCAGTTGCAATTCATGCGGTTTCTAAGCCATCTCTGGCAATGAAGAACATTTGGAAGTGCTCTATAAAAAATTGAATAAAAAATAAGCCAAAACAACAAAGAGACTCTTATAGAAGGTATTCACAGTGACAGTCTAGGGCTTTAATGTTAATAACATACACTCCAAAATCCCAGCAGCAAGTAATAAAAACTAATTTCTAAGATCAGCTCACCCACAGCCTTACCGATCTCAATCGAACAGAGCTTTCCTGCAATTTTGGTAAAGTCAGATGCGGATTCAATAACCCTGAACTGTGACATACACTATATCCACACCAACAGTCTCCAAAACCTTGAACTGTGGTAGGTAATTCTACATTCCGGCAGAAATTTCTAACTTTTTTTTTTTTTTAGGGGCCTCACGTCAACTCCAGGTTATCTTTTTTTCCCAATGGCACTCATCTATCTATGGAACGGGGAAACATCTCAAGCAATTTCTTTCCATCTTCCATTCATGCAAGTTTTTCTTTGTGCTACTTTAACTGTTTCCTGGCTCACTCAATGGAACCATGCCATTCCATTTGCAATGCACACTTGCATACCTGCAGAACTTTGGGCTTGTTTGAGGGTTGAATTTTGCCTATTTAAGTTTATACTAGAAAGCTGATAAAATAGTGCAGCACTCCCGACCATTTGATTGCCAGTACTAATTCAACAAAAGCAGTGCAATATAGCTGCTTAAGATCTACTTATTTTAAGCATGATTAGAGAGAAATTAAGCGATGCACACCATAGTTTACAGAAGCAACACTTCCTTAACAAAAACAACTGGTTCACAATCATGCAAAGTCCCAAAACTTAAACTGAGATGCTACACAGACAGCGTCAACCCATACATACAAGTCCTCAAGATCCAAATTTCACTCTTGAGCAGTTTGGGAATATTGAGTTCATGTGCCACTGTTTCTTTCTAGTAATGGTAATTCAAAGATGCCATCTCGAACTTATGATAGCATGGTAAAATAGAGTGTAGGAACATGTACGAGTATATAACATCTCTAAGTGCAGTGAAATATCAAACGTACTGCAAGCAAAAGATCATTTCATGACTCCAGGAATAGAAAAACTGAGGCACATTCAAAATCCCAAGCGAGTAAATTTCTACGCATGGGGAAGAGCGCCAACCATAGTTCCAAAGAGCCAAAAGCCAGTAATCACACTAGTTACTCAAAGAGTACAGGTTGTAGCAGCGAAAGCGAATTCATAGTTACCCAAATGAGAAGCTCTGAGTGCTAGCAAAGTCTTGAATCTGCTGCCGCACAACTTCAATGCCTCTATCGTCAGATGCATTCAACTCCAAGATCATATTGTGATACTGCGCCCCCATAAAGCTTGCGAGCCACCGCCAGGATGGTCGACGTTTTCCCGTGCCGGAGGGCCATACAGTAGCAAATGCGGCAACCTGTTCTCGTTCGTCAGCCTATCAACTGCCCAAAACACCCAATACCCACATAAGAACAAGTCAAAGCTCAAAACTAGAGAATGAAGAGACTTCAAATCACATAGGACGCATCACATTAGAGAGCTCGAATCGAAATCCCAATTTGGACACCAACTTTACCCTAACGCCGACCGGAATACAACTGAACCAATTCAGTGAACCACCGAATCGACGAAACCCCTTCACTAGGACTGAAACAAGAACCCTACGCAGGCCTAAAGCTCACTTTTTCCCCTTTTCTCCGGCGTTAGTTCCAGAAACAAAGCGAAAAATCAGAGCGAAACCGGAAATAAACCTCAGTAGAAAAAAAGGAGGAATGCCAGAGAGAGAGAGGGGAGACGCACTGGTGTCCACAATGTCGCGATGAGAGGCGACATCGGCGAGCGACTGGGGCCGGTACTTCTCGACCCACGGCGCGGCCTTCCCGTCCGGAGAGGCGCCGGGGACGGCGGCGACCTTGCCCTTGTCCGACTTCGGAGGGCCGCCGCCGTGGTTGTTGTCGGCGTGCCCTCGTCGCCGCCGTCGATGTCCATGAGAGAGGGCACCTCCGTCGTCATCCTCCGGGTTCGGATCGTCGGTCGGGTCGAGCAGGGGGCGTCCGCTGGTTCTTGCGATGGGGGCTAGGAAGGAAGGGAGGAAGGTTTTTCTTGTCCGGAGTCGAAATGGCGCCAATGGAATTTCTTGGGGTTTCTCTGTTTTTGTTTTTTTTGTCGGGGTTTATTTCCAGTCCTTCCCTTTTTTATTTTCTTTGCGGCTAAAACACATCCTATTTTTTATTAATTGATTAAATTACCTTTAAACGCCAATTAAGTCAAGAATCAAGCGGGATTATTATTTATACTCGTCTTCTTTAGTGCAAATACATTAATCGTCGCTTTTTGTCGTTAGCCTAATTTAGAGATAAGTGAACCGATAATCTTATATCTTGTTGAACTTTAAAAGGGACAATCAAGTGACCAAAAAAGAGGGACAATTAAATTTCAAAATTTTTTATTAGCTTTGTTAATTTTGCTAACGATAAATACTAATGTGGTATTTTCTAAATTATTTTATTTCTTATACGTGACATTTTTATTAGTTTCTTCCCTAAATCTTAGAGATAATCAATTCTCGATTCGATCAGGTCCCGCACATGAACCAAGAATCACACTAAGAAGAATGGTTCCCGATTTCTCGAATGGGGATTGAACCAAATAACTTAGAACCAAAGATCGGCCCAATCTCGTCTCGTCCAATAAAACCAATCACTTCACAATTTGATCATCTACTTCAACCATTAATTCTCACTTCAAGTTCACCTTCAGCTGAATTTCCCAAAATCATGACTTTGATCCAAGAGACGCCTCCGCCGACGGCCAACTTCCGATACAGCGAGTGCTTGGAGAACCACGCAAGAAGCATCAAAGATGTTGCAATGAACCAAATTGAACTACGAGTTCGCTCATCGCAATTAACCGCACAAATTTGCATAATAACAAGCACAGATGCAAGACATGGACGCAACCAAAATCTAGAGCCAATTAAAAAAGGCAGAGCTTCAAAACAAACTTGAACCGAGCAAGAGAGGAGGTGAGAGTTGAGACGTGAGAGCGAAAGGGCACTGAGAGTTGGGCGAGAGGCGAGAGGAGCACGACTCACTGGCTTAGTCAAGAGAGGGAAAGACCGAGAGATCGAAGAGCGAGGCAAGAGGGAAAGAGCCGCGTGAGGGGAGTGGAGAAGAAGGAGATTAGGGGTTTTGCTTGATGTTTTAAGAGACTAAAAGAAGATTAAAAATATATATAGTTGGTTCGATCTGATTAGTCTAATTCCCACTTTGAAATCGAGAACCAAACTGAAAATTACCTATTCCGATTTTACGCAATTGGGAATTGGCAGCACTCCTTGAAACGTGCAGAACCAGTCATTTTGGTCCAATCTGATGATTCCTAGTTTGATTGGGTTGTCTTGCTCATGCTCACTCCCACTAAATCTTACTTAAATTAGGTTAAAAAAATTAAAAATTATAAAATTTTGTCAAGAAATAACTCGAGTTAAAAGCTATAAAAAAAAAAAAAACGCTAGACCCTTATCTCATGCAAAACTTAAAGTTGATGGGTTTTTATGGGATAAAAAATTAAGGTAGAACTAGGAATAGACCTAAAGTTAGGTTTTAGGGATTAGGCCCTAATTCAATCAGTTGCATGACATGATTATAGCAGCAAATTACAGTTTCTGTCTTGCAAAATGACTTTTGCCCCTTTGCTACTCGGCAATAAAAAATTAAAAATAAAAACTTCATGGGTCATATATAATAAATTACAAAGGGACTCTGGTCCTGTTTGATTTGACTTTCCTAATGGGCTTTGGGCCCCAAAAGCCCTTAAAGAAATTTTTTTGTATTTGGCAAAGTTTTTGAAAGTTCATTTGCCCAAATATGAGTATTCCGAATGCGAATGTTGAAAGCTTGGGAGGGGTTGCTTTGGGCACGGGCATTTGGGAAATGTCACCGCGACGTTCATCTTCTCTTTCCCCCTTCGTCTTCTTCTTCCCTGCATCTTCTTTGCCCCACCCATCGGGCTTCTTTGACAGCCTAGGGTGAGCAAAGGGACTAGGGTCGACCCTAGACCGACCCTAGACCGGCCCTAGACCGGCCCAACCCTCCGATCCTGGGTCCGGGCTCCCAAGGAGACTGGCCGGTCCTTGGTCTTGAAATTCCAAGACCAACACTCGCATGGCTCTGGCCCTCGGTCCTAAGAGCTTTTGGAGTTGGTCCAACCCGAACCAACCTTGTATTTTATATTATATTATATTATTTATAATTCTTTTATATATATTTTTTGGTAAGGAATTATTTTTCTATATTTTCAAACCTAATGTTAAAGCTATTATTGACTCTTCTAGCTCTCACAAAAACATGGCATCCAAAAGGGAAGGCGTGAACTTCACGCCGTCCTCCTCCTCCACAATCCGTAGAATTCTCTCGTTCTTCACTCTGAGGAGTCTCGAGGACAAAAGAAGTCCTCACGGTCATGGACTCATGCCATTTTGTTATGCCGTAAACCTCCTTATTACTTCCTTCCCGAGGTACGTTCTCTTCCATTCTGTCTTCTTTGTTCTTCAATTTGCCAAAATCAAAAGTAGCATCATCCTCGCTGTCTCTCGGTTGCCCGCGCCGTCACCTCCGATCGTGCGCGCCAATCGCGCCGCCGCTTCCGTCGCCGCCGCCTTTGCTGCCATCGCCGGCCTCGCCTCGCCACTCGCCACTCACCGCTAGCCTCGCTTAACCCTCGCCGCCGCCACCGGCCTCGCTCAACACTTGCCGCTGCGCTGACGCCGCCCCACTCGATGCTCGACGCCGCCACTCGCCACTCGGCTGGTCGCCGCTTATCGCCGAGTAAATCGAAGGTTAAAAAAAAGCCCTAATTAGAAACCCTAACGCTTGACTCGCCCTTGCCGTCCGAACACAACTTGGCTAGTGAGTTCTACTTTGTGAGTTCTACTTTGTGCTTCATTTGAGATCTTTAACCTCATGTATGCTCTTTGATTTGTGTTAAATTTAATTTTTTTTTTTCATGTTTGCTCACCTCTCGATGGGGGGCGATTGCACGCTATTCGCCGCTCGGCCTTTGTCCGTGGCGTCGTTGGCCTCGCTGCTAATGCTCGCCGCTATGCCACCGGCTCGCTCAACGCTCGCCTCTGGACCCTCGCCCCACTCGATGCTCGACGCTTGCTGCTCGCCACTCGCGCCGCCTGCCTCGCTTATCACTCAAGTAAATTAGAAGGAAGAAAAAAAGAAGCCCTAATTAGAAACCCTAACACTGCCGCCCTTGCTTTCCGAACACAACTTGGCTAGTGAGTTCTACTTTGTGCTTCATTTGAGATCTTCAACCTCATGTATGCTCTGATTTGTGTTAATTTTTTTTTTTCCACGTTTGCTCACCTCGTGGAGTAGTTAGTGGATGGGAGGAGGAGATATTATAAGGAGAGTGTCTTTGCAAAGGTGGGGGGTAGAACAGGGAGATGATGAAGGACCCAAACAAAAGAGAAGGAAAAGGATGCACGAGAGAGAGAGAGAGAGAGAGAGAGAGAGAGGGGTGGGGGACCGAGGGAGGGAGGGAGGGCGAGAGAAAGGTGGAGGGGGCAATTGCATCTGATGTGTTCTTTCCGGGCTTTTCTTTTCTTTTTTTGAGATGGGTTTTAGCTTTGATTGAGAATCGAATCGTGCTCATCATCCATCGTGATTTTAACTAAAGTAGCAATTGAACCGTATTGATGTTAAGTTTTTAAAAATCAAGATCGTTGCATGTTGGAACAACAAGTTCGATAAAGACAAGCTTGTAATTTATGAGCTGAAATTAGGTAAAAATTGTTTTACTGGGAAAAGAAAGGAAATTTTGGTGATGTCTCCTATTTAGTTGGGTCAAGCGTTTGAATATGTTGTCTTTTGATTTTAAGACTAGCTATTAGCAAATTATGGTGGAAGTGTTGAGGTGTTGTTTGTATGAATTTTATTTCTAAATGGTTTTTTTTTTTAAAAGGGTTGTTAAGGTTAGTTTTCAAAAGAGGATGGTTGGAAAAGAAATTATAAATGAAATAGGGTGTCGGGTTTGGACGCCAAGTTTTATGGGCTCAATAAAACTGTGAGGTTTTTTTTTTTTTTTTTTGGTAAGAGTAAGTAATATATTAGAGGGGTCAAACTGTACAACCAACATGGCTCCAAAAACTTACACTCAAAATGAACATGCTCATTGAGAGTGGAAGGAAGCCGCGGAAAGCAACAAAACAACCAATAGAAAGCCAACGGCAAACAAGCCTGGCAAAAACACCTAAGCAACCACCGAAAAGCCTAAGTCAGACTATGATAAGATGAAGCGAAGATAATGGGGTCGACACCCCACGAGCGTTGCATCCGCCTGTTCCTAGTAGAGTCCTCAACATTCTTAAAGGTAAGGGCCTTATACTTGATGACCTTGAGGAGATGCTCCTTCATGGCTGAAATAGATAACGGCTCCCCCCTGAAAAGAATGTTGTTCCTGTTCCTCCAGATGATGTGACACAGTGCCCCAAAGGAGAACCGGGCAACACACTTATAAAAATCCTTGCCGACGAGCAAGGTATTGGCCCAACTGAGAGTCTCCTCCCAAGTCCTGCTAGTCCAGGGGAGATTGCATCTAGTAGCTCAGAAGAAGGCAATACTCGAGGTAATGCGACAATCAAAAAAGAGATGATTGATAGAATCAGGCACCTCGTTGCAAAAAGGGCAGGAAGCAGCATCAATCCTACCATAGGACATGAGAAGAGATTGTGTAGGCAACCTCCTCTTGGTGATAAGCCACAAGTTCAGTTGGTATCGAGGCAGGATGGCATTACTCCAAATGAAACAATGCCAATTGACTCTAGCCTTCTTCCGCCTTATGGCCTCCCAAGCCGAGGCCACCGAGAACAAGCCTGTCAAGTCCTTCCTCCAACAAAAACGATCTTGGGTTCCAAACAAGGAAGGAAGCAGCGAACCACAAGACTCAATCTCAGACCTGATAGCTTGTCCATCCTCAAAGAAGAGGTCAGCAACCAAAGCCTACCTAGAGAGATCGGAGTAATAGATTTTGGGATCCGTGAAATATAAATTCAAAGGACCCCTGGGATGCCAATTATCGAACCAGAGCGACGTTGATAAGCCATCGCCTAATTTCCAGTGGAAGTGAAGCCGGCAATCTGTCCTGAGTTGTAGAATTTTTTTTCCACACCCAAGAGCAGTAGGTTGGCTTCTTAACTACCCAGAAGTTCTTGGTTTTTAAGAAGGTCGAGTGGACCCACTTACACCATAACGACTCCTTATCTGAAAATAAATTTCAGATATGTTTGAGCATAGCTGCCTTATTGCACTCACGCAATCTCCGGATACCAAGGCCTCCCTCCACTTTAGGAAGGCAAACATCTTCCCATGAGACTTTGGCACCCCCCTGCCCAACTCAGGTTCCTTCCAAAGCAATTGTCTGAGAATATGCTCTATCTGGTCCAGCACAACTGCAGGAAGAATAAAGACACTTGCCCAGAAAGCTTGAATGGCATGTAGGACTGACTTGATTAGCTAAAGTCAGCCAGCAAAAGAAAGAAACCGATGAGTCCAAGACTGTATCCTGGAGGTGATGCGCCTCACAAGCTCAACGCAATCTGTCTTCCGGAGCCTCGATGTGATGATTGGGACCCCAAGATACTGAACTGGAAGGTTACCCTCAACAAAGACAAGCTCTAGGAGGATTTGATTTCTTAAGGCCGGTTGGCCTCCCAAGAGAAACACCTCGCTTTTCCTCAGGTTTGGGAGAAGTCCGCTCCAAGAAGAAAACAAATGGAGACCATCCCTGAAAAGCTTCACGGATGGCAGGTGGCCCTCACAAAATAGGAAAACATCATCCGCGAAGAACAAGTGCGATAAGCAAGTAGACCTACATCTCCAGTAAAACCTAAAATCCGACTGTAACAAGCACCTCCCAAGAATCCCAGAGAGCACCTCCATAACCAACATGAATAAGTAGGGAAGAAACCATGTAAAAGTTGACTTGATCGATTAATTTCAAATACGGAACCCTGTACGAATTTATTTCGGAAAGTTTGAAAAAAAAAAAAAAAAAAAAGAGTTACCAAGTTTTTTTTAAAAGGGTATTTTAGTGTTTTGGCTATATGATGGAAGGTAAAAGTTGACTTGATCGATGATGTGCTTGCATGGTCAAGTTAGTTGGGTGGTTCAATTTAATTAAATGCAATTTTATTTATTTAATTGCAATTTATTTAATTATAACTAGCGCAAATTGTACCGGGATAGTCAATTATTGAAATTGTGGATGTGTTGATTTGTGGAATTGAGTGCTTGGTGGTGATTATGTGATGACTATTGAAAAATGATGTGTTGTGTTGAGAAAATCAAAAGTGTTGTGAGCGAGTAAAGGACTAAGTGCTACACGACAATGAAATCTCGTGTGAGTTATCTCTAGAGCCTTGTAGTCAAGGGGTAAATGCTACATGGTGACTTGAGTCATATGGGAGTCACTGCTAGAGACTTGCATTATTGTTATGCATAGCAAAGGACTAAGTGTTACACGATAAAGTAATTTCATGAGAATCATCTCTAAGGCTTGGAAATATTGCTATATGTAATTAAGGGCTAAATGCTACACAATAACGTAACTTCATGGAAGCCACCTCTAGATCCTTGAGTTTAATTATTGAGCGTAAAATGAACCATCAATATGAGACAGTTGCGCCTGACTATGGGACAAAATTATGTGGTATGAAATGGGACGTGTCATAATGGTTTGGCCTTATAATCAGGACCCCTGTAATTATTTGAGAATGAATTGATGTGTTCCAGAAATTGATTATGTTTGATGTGCACATATGATATATGAGATGTACAATTGTGTAGGGAGGTGCTAAGGCGAGTTAAGTCGTGAGTGGTGCATGTTTAGGCTACTCTTAGGTGAATTCTCTTCCTAATTGGAGTTTAGGGTGCGGACTCATTGAGATTTATTCTCACCTCGTCGCGGTTTAAAAATTTTCAAGTCCCTAGTGTGAAGAACTCGGAACCCGAGGCTAAAGGGTCCGGAGCGTAGGTGGGTTAGTAGTTTCTTTGGAGACAGACTGGTGTGTATGCCCCTATAGGTTGAACCTCTGTATATAAAGTGTGTTTTGTGAAAATTGATTGTCCTGCTTTTCTATCCCATGTTTGATTGTTGGGGAAAAGTGCCAAAAAAGTCCTAAACCTTTTGCCTTTGTGCCGATTTAGTCCTAAACCTTTTTATGTTGTGCCGATTCAGTCCTTTCCGGCCAATTTTGGCCGGATTTTGCTGACTGGACACCGGTCGGCCGACGTGGCCTTATCGGTCTTGACGTGGACAACTTTTAACAATATTTTAATATTTTAATATTTTTATTTTATTATTATTTTTTATCTTTTATTTATTTTTTATTTTTTTTTTTTTTTTCCCTCCGCCGTTCGCCGGTCCGGCGACCGGCCGAGGCAACGGGCCGGATCCGGCGAGGCTCGCCGTCGCCGATCCGGCGAGGAATGGCCATGGCCTCGCCGGATCTGGGAGGTCGAGCCTCGTCGGCCATGGGCGAGGCTCGCCCTCGCCGGATCGGGCGAGGACGAGCCTCGCCCATGGCCGGCGAGGCTCGACCTCGCCGGATCCGGCGATGGCCTCGCCGGATCTGGCGAGGTGGCTGGCGAGGTCGGCCTCGCCCTCGCCGGCCATCACCTCGGCCGGTCGCCGGACCGGCGACCGGTTGGAGGAAAAATAAAAAAAACAAAAACAAAAATAAAAATAAAAATAAAAATAAAAATAAAAAATATTTAAAAAATATTTAAAAATATTTAAAATTATTAAAATATTATTAAAAGTTGTCCACGTCGGCGCCGACAAGGCTATATCAGCCGGCCGGCGTCCAGTCAGCAAAATCCGGCCAAATTGGCCGGAAAGGACTGAATTGGCACAACGTAAAAAGGTTTAGGACTAAATCAGCACCAAAAAAAGGTTTAGGACTAAATCGGCACAAAGGCAAAAGGTTTAGGACTTTTTTGGCACTTTTCCCATTTGTTTGTTACCCCAGTTTTCGAGGAATCCAATTTCGTGACTAAAATTGTCTTTGATTTTGTTAAATTAACTTATCCATTTTGAAAGGAAAAAGTTAAGGAAACATGTCTTTTCTTTTGTTCTTTTTTTCCTAATCTACGGTAATCCATTGTTTTTACTACTACAAATGTTTATCGGTGGGAAAAGAATGGCTAATGTAGAGGAGCTTCAGTTATGATACAAATGTTAGTAATTATCTTATTGGAGACATATATATGCCGATTGAATAAAGAAAACCCGCCGGAGTAATTAAACTACTAATAGTAATAATAGCAATAACACAAATAACTACAATATGTATATGGCACTGTGGACTTTTTGTAACAGGAATAATTTTTGCTCGATTTGTAAACAGTAAATTCTTCCCTCACTTAATGTTTGAGTCGATACAATTTCATTAGCCTTATGAACAAAAGAAAGAAAAGAATTATAGAAACAAGATAATTTGGCTCTTCCTCTTAGATATGTGACGGATCCAAATTTCCAAAAATAAGAGATAGCATAAAGGAGGGAAAAGTGCCAAAAAGTCCTAAACCTTTTTTTGGTGCCGATTTAGTCCTAAACCTTTTTACGTTATGCCAATTCAGTCCTTTCCGGCCAATTTGGCCGGATTTTGCTGACTGGACGCCGGCCGGCTGACGTGGCATTGTCGGCGCCGACGTGGACAACTTTTAATAATATTTTAATAATATTTTAATAATTTTTTATTTTTATATTTATTTTTATATTTATTTTTATATTTATATTTATATTTATTTTTGTTTTTTTCTTTTTCCTCAAAACGATCGCCGGTCCGGCGATCGGCCGAGGCGACGGCCGGCGAGGGCGAGGCCGACCTCGCCGGCCACCTCGCCCGATCCGGCGAGGCGAGCCTCGCCCATGGCCGGCGAGGCTCGACCTCGCCGATCCGGCGAGGCCATGGTCGTCCCTTGCCGGATCCGGGCGAGGTCGCCCCGCCGGCCATGGGCGAGGCCATGGCCGTCCCTCGCCGGATCCGGCGAGGTGGCCGGCAAGGGTGGCCTCGCCCTCGCCGGCCGTCGCCTCCCTGGCCGGTCGCCGGACCGACGACCGGTTGGAGGGAAAAAAATAAAAATAAAATAAATAATAAATAATAAATAATAAAAAAAATAAAAATTATTAAAATATTATTAAAAGTTGTCCACGTCAGCGCCGATAAGGCCACGTCAGCCGACCGGCGTCCAGTCAGCAAAATCCGGCCAAAATTGGCCGGAAAGGACTGAATTGGCACAACATAAAAAGGTTTAGGACTAAATCGGTACCAAAAAAAGGTTTAGGACTAAATCGGCACAAAGGCAAAAGGTTTAGGACTTTTTTGGCACTTTTCCCTTGATTGTTGCCTAGGGTTTATTAGTTCGCTTCCGCATGTGCATAAAATGAAAAAGTTGGCGACGCATCCTAGGACGTCGCAAAATTTTAGTCGACCGCTGAAGAATGTGCACGTGCTCGGGGTTCGAGGCGTGACAATCTTACTTTTGTTTTATCCAATACTTGGCAACTTATATTAGGGCCTATTCGCAATTCTTCTGTTCACTTCTCCAAATAAAAATCAAAGCACCTTTACACATAAAGAAAATTGTTTTCAATTGAAAACTGCCTACTTTTTCTACCTACAAACTAAACGTATCTTCAATTTTTATTCATCTTGAAAATCAATTTTCAAAATTGGAAATCGGAAAAATTATCCCCAACCAAATGGGTCTAGCTTGCTCTATGTTTCAATCAGAACTTGTTTGATATTATACACCAAGAAACAAAGTTTATAATGTTTTGATTTAGATGCATATCATTCATTTGCATCGAGAGTCAAATGCTGAAGGTTGTCAAGAATCTGAAAGTATTCTGGTTATTTGTTTTCCTTTCAAAACCTTGCTTGGATAATAAGTAGGAGTTTAATATATATATGACAAGGGGAAGAGTCTATTGTTTTGTACCGAGGTAGACGTTTTTTCCATAATAGTAGATTTCTGGAAGAATTCATAAAATTCAAAAAGCTATGGTTAGAGGAAAATCACCTTTTACCCGAGTTCAGTGGGTACTATATTTTGACAAAATTTAATAAGTCATTGCAATTTAGGTTGGTAATTTCATGTAAGAGTTAGTACATTCAAAGTATTATATTAGATTCAAAGTATTAGTAAGTTTTACAATTAAATATTGAAAATATAAAAAAATTGTAAATTTGCAAATTATGTTTTTTTCTAATAAAATTGTAGATGATCATCAATAAGTTACCTAAAAAAATTCGTTGATCGTTGTTTATCATTAAGAGTTTTTATACGCTTCTCAATACTTGTTGAAATTTATTAGTATAGAAAAACATTCGTATTTTTTGACTCATGACAATATAATTCTGCATGGAAAAGTCAAATGGAGGTTATTTCTAACTCCATTTATTATATTATGCATTTTGAATTTTTTGAACTTTCAACTTCACTCAATTAACTCATTGAAACAAAAGGTTGTGGCCATTTATGTATGGATCTATTAAATTTATTTACTCATCGGTTCACGCAAAACTCATTGCTATATTATTGAACACGAGAAATTAATTAAATCTAGAATTTCGACAAGGATTTTGCATACAACTTAATGTAGAAAAACAATGCTATTAAATCTTCAGCAAATCGTTTTTAATCTATTATTTTACTTTTTTTTTTTTTGGTCGGTAATCTACTAATTTGCTTGATCAGTGCAGATCGATCCTCCATTTTCTTTTCCATTTTTGGGTCCATCCCAAGGCAGTGCAATCGTGCCTTTTATCTCACTGAGCCTTCGTTGCACTCGAGAAGCAAAAGGTGCAGAGGAATTAAAAATTAAGCACCTGCATATCTTTCTGCTGTTCCGAAGAATTAATTGATGGAACCAGTCAAGTTCTGGCAGACAACTTTGACATTCCGTACAATATTATCGAGCAGTAAGAACACAAAATAGTAATATACAATTCCCCAGTCCTCTTTTGCTCCGAATACTGTTGGCATTATTATATATCGTGTTTACACTCAAGACCCGATCATAATATCTCAATGCCGATTCCTGTTCACACTTGGGGATTCATTTGATTCATGTGGCTTGTGGATCGTGGATGAACCCTAGCCTCACAAAAAAATCACTAAATCTTTGCTGGGTTAGAATTCTGCAATGATCTTCCACTAGCTTGATATTGAGATAATATGCAAAATAAAAGCATCTCATTGTAGATGTAATTGTGTCTCTCATTTTTTCTAGTGAGTTCGAAGATAAACTCATCATATTAAAAGTTGGACATATATCGTTTTCCATTGTTGCCTATTTCAGCACGGTAATCATGTTGTGTATTTAAACCATTGAATGATTTTTAAGTTCATGAATGCCATATAATCCTTTTAACTCTCTACTCTGTTAGTTCCATCAGTGTGCAAATATCTATAGCTGCCCGCTTTTTTGGTTCCTTAAAAAACTCGAACAAAAATAATAATGTAAACACCACAATGGACATCTCTTTTTAAAATGTGGCAACTCTCAATCTCATCAAGTTTTTGGCCATTGGAACTTGTGCTTTCAAAAAATAGTTACACATATTTACCTAAAGAAAAATCTTGTCGCAGATTTTTTTCCCCTTCACCGAAATCCAAATGTCCGTCCCTGTCATGATGAGCGGGTGGGTCACGCTTTGCAACAAAAAGAAACTCGGTGACGACAATATATTAATCTCTAAGATATAATGGAGTGGCATCTAATGCTCATCATATTTGCATCTAGATTAGAACATAAATCATGATGAATCGAATGCAATGAGAAGTACTATAGTTTGACAAAAAACTGTTCGCACCAAGCTTTGTTTGATAATGATCAACATATTGGATTGGATCAACTTCACTTAATTGAAAAGAATGAGTAAGGTGTGTAAGAAAAAGTTTCTAAGGAGCTTCTACAAAGAGCCCACAACGTCAGTGCAGAGAATTTCCGATGACGTGGTCTTCCTCGACATGCATGTATTGAGCCTGGTTACTTATTAATGCATTCAAAAACTGTCGAGAGACATGAAATGTAAATGGCTCGTTTCACCAAAAGTTGGTTTGAGAAGTGTTAGGAGAAGTGTGAACGAATTGTAATACTGATCATACCTTAGCTCCATCTCAACCCGTGCTGCTCTATTTGCTTTAGAGCGTGAATGACTTGAATGCAGGCGAAAGGGTACGTAACTTCCCTACTCATAACTTCACTAGAATCGCTTGCATTCGATGCCTATGATGCGAATCCTAATTTGATGTTGTTGCCTTTTCTTGGAGATGTAAACAGATGGGGCAGTTAGCAAGAAGGGAAGAGAGAACCTTTTTTTAATGAGCTCTTCTATTTCTTCTTATAAAACCTGATAATGTGATGGGGGCGAAAATCAGAATTTTAGGGCAGAGTTGTATTTTTTTTTTGGGAAAAAACCACCAAAAACCCTAAACTATACACAAAGTGACAAAAATACCCCAAACTTTTTTTTTTGCACCACCAAAAACCCCCAAGTTTGCCATCTGTGACACATTTACCCCATCGAGGGTATTTTCGTCTTTTTATTTATTTTTTCTTTTTCTTCTTTTTTTTTTCTTTTCTCTTCCCTCCGCCGGCTCCGGCGGAGGGAAGCCGGCGTCCGGCGAGGGCCGCCCTCGCCGGCGTCGGCCCGAGCAAGGGCCGCCCTCGCTGCGTCGGACGAGGGCCGCCCTCGCCGGATCTAGCGAGGGCGGCCCTCGCCGACGCCGGCGAGGGAGGCCCTCGCCCCTGAAGCGAGGGCCGCCCTCGCCGACGCCGGCGAGGGCGGCCCTCGCCTGGGCCGACGCCGGCGAGGGCAGCCCTCGCCGGACGCCGGCTTCCCTCCGCCGGAGCCGGCGGAGGGAAGAGAAAATTAAAAAAAAAAAAAAAAAGCAAAAAAAAAAAAAAGAAAAATATTTTTAAAAGCAAAATGACCAAAATGCCCCTAAGATTTAGGGTAAATGTGTCACAGAAATGAAAGTTCGGGGTTTTTTGTGTCACAAAAAATAGTTTGGGGTAAATGTGTCACAGATGGCAAACTTGGGGGTTTTTGGTGGTGCAAAAAAAAGTTTGGGGTATTTTTGTCACTTTGTGCATAGTTTAAGGTTTTTGGTGGTTTTTTCCCTTTTTTTTTTTCCTTTTTTTTTTTTTGGGGGGGATGTTAGTGCAGACTTGCTACATAGGAAAAGAAAGTATTAATTTTGTGACGTGCTTAACTAATGTACACTTTCTAATTACCATATTTACCAAAAAGATTCAAATGTAAGTAAATACATATACCAAGACACATTTCCTCAATATCAAACTTTCTTTTTCTCTTTTTTAGTTTCTACGAATTCTAAAATATAACTTGGGAGAATTTTTTAAGGATTTTTCATGGAATCAAACCATGAAGAAGGTGCAGAGAGAGATGAGGGCAGGTGTCTGTTCATATATGACGAAGATCCACCAACCCTAGTGTAAGCATATCTTTTGGATACGCAAAAAACTGCAAGTGGATAGCGGTAAGGATTCTGCTTTGCCAAATAAATGCCCCAACGTATTCCAGGTTACTCTCTATTCCATTATGATCCACCAATATTATTGACTGCAAGCTACAAGATCGATTCATTGTTCGTTGCTTTTGATGGCAGATTGTCACGAACGTCAAGGAATGTTGGATATGCTTCTCGACAGATGAATTCCTACAATGGTGTACTTACAAATAAAAGTGGATCCGTGTGGCGTAGAATTACATTTTCTCATATGACGTATACCTTTTGCATACATTTAACCTTAAAATCAGCTTTAGTCTTACACCCATGTCAATTGAAATGAACTATTGTGTTGAATTTGTTTTTTTTTTTTTTTTTTTTTTTTTTTTTTTTGGTGACCCAGGGAACCCCCGCACAGCCGACAGCCGGAGAGTAAACCCTGGAGTAACGCTAGCGGAGGACCCACCACCCCGACGCCACACTTAAGAATCCCTAGCGACCGTGAGGGGATTTGAACTCCTCCCCTTGCGTTAGGGGGAGAGAGCTCAAACCATCGCGGCCACCGCAGGTGATGGTATTGTGTTGAATTTGTTAATATATACTTGCTCAATAAATGTGACAACTATACATTATATGCTAGGTGTTGTTTATACTATATGTTGATTGAAACTCAAGACGGGGCATCATAGTAAACCAACTGCATTTGCAACCTGTGCACCTGTTCCCTTTCTTAGATGAGGGTATTAATTAAATGTCAATATATCGACTTTTGAGGTTGGGCGATTCAAAGGAATACAACCTTAGTGTGGATTTATGAGGTCCTATGAAGGCCAGACGTCAAGTGAGCTTATTAGTAAAGTTACATATTATCAAGTAAAAATCTTGGGTGTATCATGAGCAAATCTATAACTACTATCATTTTTATTGTAATTATTAGGAGAAATACAAAAATGATTTTACAGTGCAAAAATAGAATATCAAAAAGTCCAACCGGTTGCTTCTTTCAAATGAAACTAGGGTTTATAGTCCATTCAATAACATGTTGATCCAAAGGTCAAGGCAAGCTCAAAAGCTCGCCAAATAAAAAAGAGAAGTTTGTGGGTAATCAATTCATAAAAATTATTATCGCGTCCAATGGATTCATCATCATACATAAGACCTTTGGAATGCAAACGAGTGTGTCGATTTTTTGATAGGACAACATCAGTAGAATGATCGAAATTTAGGGAAGATAATGATGTCCATATAAATTGCTCATGAACATAAACGTCATGCGTGCTTGAGAGACCTTAAATCATCACTACTTGGCCTCAAATTATTTAACTGGAAATTAGGTGTGAACACAAAAATTTCGGGATAAAACTTCTTGGGACCGAAGATCTAGGATTTGCAAACACAATCATTCCTGCAGTTGGTTTAGAGTGTGAATGCACAATTGTTTACTTCGCCCGAAGGAGAACGTCCAATGTTCATGTGCAAAAATCTCTTTTTGCCTCCTCTTTCTTCCTTTTTCATGTGCTGATTATGAACCAGACAGAATCTTTTGATCATGGGACAATGCAGTCCGCAATTAATTATTCTCCTCCCCTGCCATGATTTTCAGACTAGAGTTTTTATTTCCCATGTTTCAATTACATATGATCAATTTAAATAAGGGACACCATCTGCCACTTCTGCACAATCTTATGCGGTCGTCGTTGGCGATCACTTGCTCGGATAACTCATCATGGTGTGGAGATCTCAACTTCTAAAAGATTTTGGAATCAATGAACAGCTATTACAATTGGTATCTTTACTGTATATCAGATCTCGAGGCCAGGAAAGAAGAGCTTGTTATATATGGATGGATACTTATTTCTGAGTGTCTTTTTTCAGTTTCAATAAATTGTATACATGGATACTTACTGCAATTCATTTTCCCACTAATTAAATAAAATTCACGATTGTAAGTTATATAATAGTGCCAAAATGCAGTCCTAGTCTTTTCATGACCAACCACAACCATTATTCTCCCCGACCACTGTAATTTGCAATACCATCAAAACTCTTTGTAACATAACTTCATATGCTTAGGCATAAGGTAGTTATATATTCTTAGTGCATCAAAAATTCGTGTGATGCAACTGCACAAAGTCCAAGCTATATAAATTGCATTTGACTTAGATGTACTTAATTCAATGTGCTATTAGTAACATAGTTTTTGTTTCCCCTGACTAGTCAAGAACAAAGGATCCACAATTCATCGTACTTTGTTATTTAACCTACCTGAGAAAGCACTATGTGAGATGCTAAACATACTAATTTATTAGGTCTATTTTCAATGTATGTTTGGACTTTTTATAAGCAAGATGTATTTTCATGGTTTCCCACCAAAGTTCTCTCTATTGTTCAAATTTCAAAAGATTTTAAAAAATTTATATGTCAACCTACATGTACAGTTTGAAAGCTTTCGAGTGTTTCGGATTTAAAAAGCACCATGTGTAACCTTACCAAAAAAAAAAGCACCATGTGTAAGCGCAATATTAAAAAAATAAAATAAGAGTCATTCTACAAACACGCTATTCTTTTATGACCAGCGTAATATATGAATTTAAGTTGCAAAAGATGTATGTATATGAGTTTCACACTTGCCATAATTTGGCTCAATATGTACGCTTTTCTGTTTCTCATGCTACAATTGCCTACCCATCTATCCTAGACTATCTAGAGAACACTTCCATGGCAAGATAAACTATCGGATTCTAGCAGACAAGAGGCAAAACCATACACAAAATTTAAAAACGTCCAATTTTTAGCTAAAAATTAAAAAAAAAAATTGAAAAGTTCAAGAGAGGATAGCTTGTCACTCTTATCATAAAGTGATAATGACATCAAAAGCACTTGAAACATTTAACCATTTAATAAATTCTTTTTTTTTTTGGTAAAAGGTAAGAAATATATTGAGGAATGGCTAAATGTATAAAAGATCTCGTCACCAAAAACTTGCACTCCAAATGCAGGGACAAAAGGAGTGGAAGGGTGATGAGATGTAAAAGCCGCAAATCGTGGCACACACACTACAACACCAACACCAAAAAGAAGCACGGCATGGTCAACCGGCTACCAAACACGCCACAGGCGAGAGCCACCGTCAGATCGAACTACCTACTGGTCCCCAGTGAAAATAACTAGGTCTAGGCCCCAACTTCTCTGCAACCTTCTGTTTATGAAATTATCTTCAACGTTCCTGAAGGT
The DNA here is from genome assembly GCA_014182555.1 of Eucalyptus erythrocorys. Taxonomy (NCBI): domain Eukaryota; kingdom Viridiplantae; phylum Streptophyta; class Magnoliopsida; order Myrtales; family Myrtaceae; genus Eucalyptus; species Eucalyptus erythrocorys. The sequence goes on from CM024602.1 coordinate 51,975,623, forward strand.
GATAGCCTTATCTTGGACCACTTTGAAGAGGTGGTTCTTCATGGCCGGGACTGTATGGGGCTGGTCTCTAAAGATGATGTTATTCCTGTTTTTTCAAATGATATGACAAAGTGCGCTAAAGGAAAAAATGGGCAATGCACTTATAGAAATCTTTATCCATCAAATAGGTAGCGACCCAACAGAGGTTCTCCCTCCAAGTTCTGTTGCACCAAGGTAAATTGCATCTAGAAGCCCAAAAGAAAGCAACACCAGCTGTAACACATCAATCAAAAAATAGGTGATCAACAGAGTCGGGCATACTCTTGCAAAACGCACAGGCAACACTTCCAATTATACCATAGGACAAAAGGAGAGCTTGGGTTGGAAGTCTGCACTTGGCAATGAGCCAAAGATTAAGTTGATAGCGAGGCACTATGGCATTGTCCCACATGAAGGAGTGCTAATGGACCGGCGTTCTCTTCTTCCTGATGGAGTTCCACGCCGTTGCTACCGTGAACTGGCCTAGAGAGCTTTCTTGCCAGCAGCAACGTTCTGGTACACCTAAGAGGATCGAGAGAGGATGACCCCACGATTCAAGCACTGTCCTGATAGCTTGGCCAACATCTGAGAAGAGGTCAACAACATAGGCTTGCCTAAAGAGCCCTGAGCTGTAGATAAGTGAATCAGAGAAGAACAGGTTCAGGGGCCCCCTAGGGTGCTAATTATCAAAGCAAAGAGAGGTTGTTTGGCCATCGCCAATTTTCCAGTATAAGGCCATTCGGAAATCCCTCCTCAGGTTCAACAAGCTCTTCTAGGCCCAAGAACCAAAGGTTGGTTTCCTAGCAACCTGAAAATTCTTGTTCTTTAAGAAAGTGGAATGAACCCACCTACACCACAGTGCTTCCTTGTCAGAGAACAAGAGCTAGATATGCTTCGGCTTGGTGGCTTTATTCCAATCTCGAAGCCTCTTGTTACCTAGTCCTCCTTCATACTTTGGAAGGCATACTTCATTCCAAGCTACCTTAGCACCACCCCTGCCCAGGTCTAGACCTTTCCACAAGAATTGTCCAAGGATTTTCTCTATCTAGTCCACCACAGCTATAGGTAAAACAAATACACGAGCCCAGTAGGCTTGTATAGCATGAATAACTGACCTGATAAGCTGAAGCGGATCGGCAAGAGAGAGGAATTGGTGAGTCTAAGACTGAACCCTTATGGTGATACAGTTGACAAGGTACAACAGTTTGTTTCGCTGATCCTCGAAGTGATTAAGGGAACCCTCAAGTACCAAACTGGCAAGCTCCCTTCTCGAAAGCCCAACTCCAACGGAATACCATTCCTTAAGGAGGGTGTGCCACCTACCAAAAAAATTTCACTTTTGCGCGGGTTAGGACAAAGGCCACTCCAAGAGGAAAATATATGAAGACCTTCCTTGAGGAGAGCCACTGTAGGAAGGTGAGCCTCACAGAAAAGGAAGACATCATCCGCAAAAAAGAGATATGAAAGACCTACTGCCTTACACCTCCAGAAGAACTTGAAATCAGGCCTCGAAGAGTACCTAAGAATGATCCCTAAAAGCACCTCCATAACCATAGTTAAAAGGTAAGGTGAGATGGGATCACATTGGTGAAGACCTCGGCCGCTCGCAAAGAACCCATGGAGCTCTCCATTCAAAGCAATTGAAAATTTAGCTGTGCGAACACAAGTCATAATAAGTCGTGTCATAGACTGAGGGAAGTCAAAGGCCATCAACACACCTTCGAGAAAGTCTCAATCCACAGTATCATAGGCTTTCCTAAAGTCCACCTTTATCGCACATTTAGGGAGATAAGGCTTGAGGTGGATAGCTAGAGAACAGCTCCTGGGCCAGCAAGATGTTATATATGATTCGTCTGCCTTTTACAAAAATAGTCTGAAAAAGGCCTATCGTGCTCTTCAAAGCTAGGGCCATCCGATTAGCTAGCACTTTTGTAATACACTTGTAAATAGTGTTGTAGTAGGCAATAGGCCTATGATTCTCCACGGAAGTAGCGTTGAGCACTTTAGGAACCATCACCAAGATGGTATTGTTAATCTCCCTTAAGAGTTTTCTAGAGGTGAAGAAATCCATCACTACAACCGTGACTAAAGGACCAACAGTGTCCCGGTTTTCTTTGAAGAACTCCACTGTGAAACCATCTAATCCAGGTGCCTTTCCCCTAGGCAAGGAGAAGATAGTGTCCCGAATCTCCAACTCTGTAACCGGCCGAGCAAGGAGCACAACTTGATCAATCGAGAGTGGATGGTGGATAACCTCCCTCAGGTCTTCCAACAAAAGTCTAACTAGCTCCCCTTGCGGCGCCAAGAGGTCCTCAAAGAACTCTACAAATCGACGTTGCACCAGCCGGTGCTTGATCACTAGGTTCCCTGAAGAGTCGAGGACGGAAATGACTCTGTTTCTCAAATGTCTTTCGTTGACATACTAGTGGAAGAACTTGGTATTGTGGTCTCCCTCCCTGAGCCATATGATTGTGGACTTCTGCCTGAAGAAGGACTCCTCCAAGGCACACAACTCTACAAAGATACGCCTTTGGTTCTTTTCCACCTCAGCAAGGTCAACAAAAAAAGGGATTTTGCTGCAAGCTTGCCTGAGTGATCTCCAACGTCTTCCGCACATCTTTTAATAATTTTTTGTTACCACAAATTTTCAAATCAACTTAATGTGAGGCATCCATTAAAAAGAATTACCATGGGATGTGACTTTATTGTGTGACTTGGCTACTCAATACCAAATAAGTACGATGGCCAATGTGGCTTGCTTACTCAATGAAACTTATGTCACCTCCATTTAGATGTTGAGTGATGAAGAGAGAGGATGAGGTTACAAGTCGGCATTTACCGTTTGCAACTTTAGTGAAGGCCTCGCATTCAACCCGATTTGCAAAGTTGAAATACTCGATTGAATGCAAAGAAAAAGAAGTTTAGGTACTCAATTGTGAAATGGGTAAGAGTTTAAGTATTTGTGATGTCATTATTTCTACTGTAAATGTGCTCTAGAAACATCAATGCATATATGAAATATGGAATCTAGGAGAATAGCAAATCTCTCCCTCTTCCCTCTCCATCCCATCTTTCGAATTCCTGACCTAGGGTTTAAGAGAAAGACACTCAAGCCACGAGGTTGAAGGAAGAACATTTCATGAGTGATTTAATTCTTAAAAGTAAGAACACGCTTACAAATTATGTAGCATCTCTCTAATGACGAATTTAATGTTCTTAGATTAGTCTTATCAACAACCAAAGAACTTGGGCCGGATTGATGTCTTTTTGTATGATAGCTACAAATGGATATCCTTAAATTTGCATTAAGACATATTAGAGATAGTTGTCACGACCTAATTTTTTCGGATGCACCACGTAGAGTTTAGGTTAATGGACTCCTAAGCCTAGCCTTAGCTCGGGCTCTCCCCGGCCCATACCAATTTGTGACTTTAGGTTCAAGTTTTTTAAAACATGCGAATGGATTTTAATTAGGAGTCGCCACTAATCATTTTTTGGTAGGTTGATTAGACACCTAAGTAAAATAATGGGAGAATTATTTTACTCCTATGAACTAGAGACTAGGAATACGGGGACTTTGTTACATTAGATTTCCCTAATACCCCTTCGGTACCCTTTTTTTTTTTTTTTGAAAATATTTTATGCAGGTAGCTTGGATTTATTTTAGCCTAATTACTATAATGCAGAATATGGTGACCACACGGGTGCTCATCCACTATTAAACATTCAATAAATGAATAAATAAATTGCATCACACGAAACAAGCAAATATTTTTGGGTTTTTCTTAAAATTAGGATTTTATCATATAACATGCATTTTAACTAAATGACTTAATTTTCTAATATGCAAATTCTAATTAAGTGGACCTATTATGCAAACTAGCTAACATGCATTTTATGACCTAATTTTATTAGTAAATACATTCTAATTAAATGGTTATATTATGCAAACTAGTTAATATGCACCTAGTATTTTTGTATTTTTATTTGAAATTCAGCATTAAAAAAAACCCTAATTAAGCTATTTTAAAAAATAATAATAATAATTTTCTAATTCATTTTTAGGATTAATTTGACTTAAACCCTATTCTATTTTAGAAAATTATTTTTTTATTTTTTTATTTTTTAAAATATGCCAACTTTTCTAAGACTATTTTTTTTTTTTTTTAAGTTATCTAAGTCCAACCCTAACCTATTTCAAAAAAAGATTTCTAAAAATGTAATCTTAAAAAAAAAAAAAAAGCAATTCTAAGAAATTTCTAATTTATTAACCTACATGACTAATTTATTACATTTATATGTTCATGCAAGATTTTGATTTTTTTAAAAAATTTTATGATTGTTTTAGTTTTTAGTTTTTTTAATTAATTTTGAAATAAAAATATCAAATAATTAAATATGTACTTAAGCCAATGAAACAAAAATCTAACATCCTAAATTTATTTATTTTTATTCTTTTTTTATTTCGAAAGTTCATGATAATAGAATATTCAATCTAAATAAATAATCCTAAAGCATGCAATATTCGAACTCAAACACAATTTAAAAATAAATCAATCAATCAAAACAAGATAAATCAATCACAAAAATATCACGCCTCATTCAAATCAAATGATAACATTTCGCTAGTAAAATCGATAAATTGATCTTAAATTTTAAAGATCAAAATACCAATTTTATTCCCACTTAATTAATTATTTCATCTAAAACCTTATAGATGAAATAAAAAATAGACGAGGTTGCGAATTAGGTAAAACGTGAAAATTTCTAATTAAACATAGGAAAATATTTCAAACAAATAAACAATAAATAGTAAATAAAAAATACCTAATAAAAATAAAAATATACCTAATTTGATTTGATTTTTTTCTTTTTGCCTTTTTTTTTTTTTTTTTTTTTTTTTTGTTCGGGCAAAGTGGAGGAGTGGTGGCCGGTCCGGTGAGGAGGGCTGCCGGTTAGGGTTCCGGCGAGGGCACCTGGAGCGGCGCGATGGCGACGCAGCAGCAGGGGACGGCCAGCGGCTAATGTCGGGCTCCGGCGAGAGCTGGGCGGCGACGAGGTTATTGGAGTTCGGCGCGGTGACCAGCGTTGGGTAGCAGGAGAAACAATGGCAACAACACTCGGAGCTCAGGCAGAGGTTGGTGGGCGATGACGAGGCTACTGGTGGCTGCAGTGAGGCGGCGGAGATGCTGCTGGTGGCTGGGGCGAGCTGTAGGACAGCGGGCTGCTGTGGGCGACGGAGCTGTGCAGGCCACCGGATCTGATGGCGTCGGGAAGGGTAGCGGCGTCGGGCGAGCACAGGTAGGGGTCACGGACAGCGAGCGATTCGACGGAGAGGCAGGCGCGGGTGAGTGGGGTCTTCGGCGCGGTGGCGAGCTGCTGATGGGGGGTGCTGCAATCGTCAATTGTGCTGCCGGCTACTGATTTGTGGGGATGCGATAAAGGGCTGCAGGGGGCAAACTCTGGGATTGGGCTTCGGCGGAGGGAGATGCGATTCGGTGCTCGTGGGTGCTGTTGTGCAGATGTCGATGCAGATCAGGCGCGGAGGGGCGGCAACCGGTACGGCAAGGGACAAGCGGGGGTTTCGGTGACCGGCTCGGGTTCTTCTTGCAGTGGCGGCCGGCGCGAGGACGGGAGGCGGAAGCGTGGCGGAGGTCCGGCTGCGGCGCCGGCAAGGGAGGGGCGAAGACCCTCGCGCGAGGAAGATGAACCAGCTTTTTCTTTTTTTTTTTTTTTTTTTTTTTTTTCTCTCTTTCTCTCTGCCCTCATGTCACTTCTCTCACTATTCCTTTTCTTTTCTTTTTTTCTTTTCCTCTCTTTTCCCTTAAACCGAAGGAACACCCTTTGCTTCCAAATTCCCCTAGTATTTTAGCTCTCAAAAAATTTCAAAAAAATTCCTTTGTGCTCACAAAAATTGTCGCCCTTTTATAGTGATTTTTAGATGGTCATTTTTCTAGCAACTTTTGGATTTCCATTTTCTATTGCATTAAATTAAACATACAAATCGAAGCGTAATTTCGCAATCAGCTCGATTTTACTTGATTTCTTCCATTTTATTGAAATCATTGCTATTTATTCATCTAATTTTTAATTGTTTATGCATTTAACAAAAATCCGAATACTCATAAGAATTTCAAACTTTCATGCATGAACAGTCAAATCAACTTTCCTATTTTTTTCTTTTATTTCATTTTATTTGTTCTAATGCACTTTTTTTTTTAAATTTCTAAAATTAGGTGTCAACAATAATTAATTACTGATTACAGCACATCATATTTAGACACATCTCCCTTTACTAGGAATGGGTTTTACCTCTTCAGTGAACAATCTTTCACCAGAAATGAACATTGGATTGGCTTATAGCGGGACTAGTTTCCCATCACATGTTTTATTCTCAATGGACATAAACTTATCCAAAAAAATAAATTTTGCAATAGATAATATGGCCGTGGGAAAAAAGGTATATATCAAATTGGATACAGTGATTTTAAATGTTGCGTGGCTTTTAGCCTTCTACTAGTCCCGGAAAGAGAGAGCCGAATGATCAGTTGATTTACCTGGGGGAGGTGTGAACTTGGTCCTGCAATAAGACATTTCTTGCTCTGCACCATATGTTCACAATCTCGTACTATTTATGGCAAAAGCATTATTTGGTGATCATGTACTTGTCAAATCATGGTTTTTAAAATATTTCTTCAATTAGAGATACTCAATCCCTGACAATACGTTCTAGCAAAAGAGAAAATCGCTAACAAAATTTTTAATACATGAAAATTGAAAGAATATGAACTTATTTGGATCTTTCTTGTGCCCATACTTCAGCTTTATAGATACCTACTCTAAATAATCATGAAAAGCATATAAAAATTGAGACAGCCAAATTCCCGAGAAGTTATAAAAATACGTCAATATTTTCAATTCTTGATTCAATGCATCTACGGTTAGGATGCGTGAGCCTTTCCTTTTGGGGTTACGGGTTCACATAAAAACACTTTGCTTCCGGCGTCTCTGAACTTCTAGCATGCGTTATTTTCTCTTTCTTATGTGGGGTTTTGCTTCTATTTGGCGGTTTTAGGCAAGTAGGGTTTCCGAGTTATTTGTCTCACCGCTCAAAACGGACACTAACATCAACAAAAGAGTCCTAATACAGTTTGACCTCGGAATTTGCCTTCGCCTATTCTCCACCAGATGACTTCTTTCCACCTTCATTATACAAACACTCCACATGGATGTACTCAGTCGCTCTAGCTTGTTGTCTAAGGAAACAAAGAATCTACTCTTATAAGCTATATGTTAGGTGTTATAATAATTATTGTGTCAATATCGTGAATGGTGACAAAATATGACAGTCAATTACAGTTGTACATATACATTTGTATATAGTGGGATCGATGTTTAAAATTATGAAAACTTATTGAAAGGAGAATCAATAATCGCATACCACTTCAACGGACATGATGTTGTAATCTGCCTTTCCTGGATATAGGCTTTTCCATGGTTGGTTTGACGCAATGTAAGCGAAGTAGGAGAGTTGGGTGCTAGCTTGGTCTCCTGAGTGGCAAGACACTTTTGGCGTGAACGTGAAAGTAAGATTCCAGAGTGTGATTAGTGGCAGCTATAGTACGAGAGGAGCAAGATCATCCTCACCTAGATAAAACCTGCGACTAATATTTTAGGATTGATTTCTGCTCTATCTTCTCAGACGGACCTCGTTATTATTACATGGATGATGAGTTTGTGACCCATTTTTCACAAGAGGGTGCTTCCCATTGGTTCCTTTTTTGTCTCCACTGATTTCTCGTTCATAACATTAGTCATTAGTGCACTCACTTTGTGCCATCATTAGCCCTTTTTCTGTCATCTTACTTTGGGTGGGCGGCCCTGTTTGGCATAAAAATGAACTGACATCTTCAGATAAAGAACTAAAACACCTCTTAAGACAACTTTAGTCACACATGGAAAATTGTTTTCATGTGAAAACTGTTTCCCACCTTTCCTTTACCTACCATACCACAAAAAAGCAAGACAAAATGTGCTTCTTATCTTTAAAACAAGTTTTTATTTTGAGAACCAAGTGTTTTCAAATAGAGTGATATATATATATATAGTCTTTCCTCATCTTTAATAAATGAAAATTAAAAATATTATCACCAACTAAATGGATCTATATGTTTCACTCACAACTTATTCGTTAGTTTATCTATTACACATTGAAAGGTAGTGGGATTCATGGAAGATTTCTTTTGCATCTTTTTCTCTGTTGAGGTCTGTCTTATGGAAAATGAAAGCACTTAACAAAAAAAGGCATATACTTTGCCCAATTCTAGATGTGAAAAAACATTGTCTTTAGCTTGTCCAAATAGACAAGAATCTAGCACCCAACCATGGGCAGCTACGTTGGTTGAGAGTCCCTCCTTCATCGTCGAGGTTGAGAGTTTGAAACCCGTGTTTGCTAATGCATTGTAAGTGAGGGTAATTGTGTTGGAGTTCTGTGCTAGTCTCCCCCGAGATACTGATGGGCCCGAATACACCATCCGGTGCTACTAGGGCTGGGGACCCCCGTAAGGGGGCTTGATGGATCCTTGGTTTACCAAAAGAAAAAAAAAAAAATAGATTAGATAAGATAAGAATCTAGCACCCACAGAATTTCCAGTCAAGACTTTCATTTAAAGGCAACTTATGGGGCTGAGTTCCTATGAACTCTCTGTATCAATGGTCAGATGAGTTTATTCTTTTGAAGGTAAGAACAAACTAAGTTTAGAAATGTTTTAATCGATATCGACTAGGATAAGTGTGTCTATTTATATCCTTCATTTCGACAGTCAAAAAGTTTTGAAGAACCTTGAAGTACTCCCGCTCTTCGTTTTTCTTCCAAAACCTCACTCCGGTAATAAGTAACACCTTAATATATATGAAGCGACGATTCTTCTCTTCCATGACAAAACACTGATGTTTTTTTTATGCTAATAGATCTCTAAAAGAGTTGATAAGTGTAAAGAAAGCTGTTGGTAAAAGAAAATTACACATTACTCGATTTCTTGAAAACTTAACTTATCAACATGTTTATGAAATTACGAACTCCATTTGATAGTTTACGAATAACCAACTTCTATTTGCATTTATTAGAGATAGCTGAACCTTACCAACTCTTATACAAATCTACCAATCTTTATTTGAATAACTTACCAACATTTTTCTGAATCAGTCACCACTAGTTTTGACTTGCCAACTCTGTTTTAGTTACTTAACAACATTTATTTTCTTTTTATAATTAATCAATTTTTATTATGATTACCAACCTTTATTTGGCTTGTGTATTTTTTTTTTTTAATTTGTTATCTTTGAGTTATTGACTTTTATTTCTGACAGAAAACACTGTCTTTTTATCTTTTAGCAACTTTTATTTACCTTTCGCAGAATGCTTTAAATTACTAGCTTTCATATATGAAATTACCAACTTCTATTAGAGAAAATCACCATTTCTTCATAGTAAAGTCTATAAAACAAGAAAACAAAATAACGTTGGTAGCTAATTCAAATTAGAGTTGGTGACCTAAATTCAGTCGATAACTTAATTAAACAAAAATTGATAGATCATACTAATTTAAGCAATAATTTAGAAAGCTAAAGAAAGTTTAGTAACTAAAGAGAAAATAATATGGTAAGTCACTCAAACAAGAGTTGATAATTCATATATATAATTGTACCTTAATTGGTGAAAAAAGTTGGTAAGTCACTCTAATTAACATCAATAGTTTTTAAAAAGAGTTTGTAAGGCTTTGCTAAGAAATGAAAGTAACAGGTAGTAAATATAAATAAAAATTAAAAGTTGGCAAATTACAATGAAAAAATAATCTTTGGTATGTTTTTTAGTGATACTAGATGGTAATTTAACTAGGAAAATTTGGTGAATTCACAAATTTAGGTTGGTGATTTCTATGTAGACTTAATAAATGTAAAGGGTTGCTTACCGAAACAAACAAAAGTTGGTAATTCAACAGAAAATTTTTAAATTAGGGAGAAAGACAATAAAATGCCAGTAACTAACTCTTATTAGATTTAATAACTCAAACTAGTTGATAATTTAACAATTTTTGATAAGCTGCTCAAATTTAAGTTGGTAATTTCATATAAGGGTTAGTACATTCAAAGCATTAGTAAGTTTTCGAGATAAAAGTTGGGAGTTCACACAAAAAATGATAATGTGCAAACTATATATATATATATATATATATATATATATATAACTTTGTAATTACATAAAATCATTGATAAGTTACCAACACATAACTTGAAAAGGAAATTCAAGGGTCTTTGTTTTTCTACCGATGGTTTTTATACGCTTATCAATATTTATTGAAATTAACAAGCACAGAAAAAAAATCCATATTTTTTGGTAAATAACATTAGATTTCTCCATGAAAAAATTGGGTGAAGGCTCAAAACCTCTCTATTCTATTATGTAATGGGAATTTTGCCAAAACTTCAACTTGACTAAATGAAACTCGTCAAAGTAAACGGTTGGGCAGGGGTAGAGGTCATAACTCATACGGATTGATCTGAAGGACTTACTTACTCGTCAGATCATGTGATACCCACCGAGATTGGGCATAACAAAACAATGCTGTCACTTCATTAGAAAATTACATGATCAATGCAGACCGATTCTTATTTCGTTTTCCCATTTTGGGTCCATACCTTTGTATTGTAATCCCACCTTTTCATCTCACTGAACTTTCTATTCACTCGACAAGAAACAAGTGCTGAGGAAATTATATTTTTCCTGCCGAAGGAGTAGTTGATGAAACCAAATTGTAAAAACATATTCAAGTCAAATTCGGGCAGGCACTTTTGAGTCGGGAACCAAAACGGGCATAAACAGTTCCCCGGTCAGCCTGCACTCCTGATACTGTCGGGAGTATAATATACCGTGTTCACACTCAGAATTCGATTTTAATATCTCATGGCTGATTCGTGTTCACACTTGGGATATCACTTTGTCTTTATCTTTGGAAGATCTTCCATATGATTCAGATCTGTCAAGTAAATGCTCATCTTGTTCTGCATCACGGATGAACCCTAGCTTTACAAGAAATTCACCAGATTTCTGCTGGAAGACAGTTCTGTGTAATCATATGTTTCCACTAAGTTGATGTTGAGATGATATGATAAATAAAAACATGTCATCTTAGATATAATCAAATGTCTCACCTTTTTCTGGGTTTGAAGATGAATTTATCATGTTAAAGTGATACATCTGTTGTTGTCCATCATTGCCTATTTCCTCAGGGTAATCAAGTTGTGTATTTAAACCGTCGAATGATTTTCAATTTTAGGGATGTCAATTTATCCTTTTAGCTCTCTGATTTGTTAGTTCCATTAAAGATGTAGAAAGGACGTTCATTACTTCTTTGCCGTAGACGAGCATAGACATGTGCAAGTATTTATAGCTATCCGCTCTTTCGGTTCAACTCCAATCAAATTAATATGTAGACAGACATCTCTTCTTAAATGGTGGCGACTCACAATAAGTTTTACGGTGCTCGCCTCTCACAGAGAAATGACATATCCACTTGATGTTGGTGAGCACAAATCACTAGGCCATTGGAACTTCGGCTATAACAACAAATAAGCCCGGAGAGTACAATCGCAAGAATGAAATTCAAAAGAGGCGGCACAAGCGGTTGAGCATGTAGTTTATAACCTTACATTCAAGGTTACCAAATAGCCATGTAGAGGCAAATTACAGTACTTGTATGCGTCGAACTTCTATTAAAAAAGGCTAAGGGCTGTTAGCGCCTAATCTGGAGATGTAAATCATCTAAGACACATTAGCATTGCCTACTCCTCTTGTTCTAATCAGGTGTTACACCAAACTTGTTCGGATGGATGGGACGATTCAAGCAGGATCCAATGTAGATTGACTTTCTATTTACTCAGAAGATTTGAGTGATTCGAGAGAGGGGGCGGGGACCACTATGGCTCCTCTCTTCTCCAAAATCACTATAACCCTTATAGTGTATAAACAGCTATCTGTCTCTAAGATAATCCTTAGATCATTGCATCATTTGTGTGGTTCAAAACTTACCCAACAAGAAATTGTGCTATCATAGGACCATTATAGTAACGGCTGCCATTCACCAAGACCTTAGTTGTTGACTCTTCTATCATTAGCTCACTAATTTTCTTGACCTCGTGACACTAGGCAAGTGTCAGCTCCCAACTTGACTTACAATTTTCTGTAGACTTATGTTATTGGTAAGCAATCGCCTAACCTTGGTCACCGCAACCTCATTTGTGAGGAGCACCCCTTTTCTCGAAGTTATGAGGTTATTTTGTTAGGTTACTTATAGAGAGTCATCTCCCATCTCTAGGTAGTATCTACCTACCCTCCTGTGTCAATTTTAGGTACAAGTGCCCTATTGTTGAAGGTTGTTCAAGCTTTTCCTAGAAGTATGGCTTTGGCTGCTTCAATGCCATAGCACTTGATACTTGAGCATTGGCTTGAGATGTTTTCTCTAACCCTTCTTACTCTAAAAAAAGCAAGGGCACCTTCCATCCTGGAATAGATAATCACCATTTGCGTAACCTAGACTACTCCGTCCTTCGAGCCCAAGGTAGCATGGAAATATTCACTTGTTGACAATCAAATACACAGTTTGGCCTAAAGCGATTCCATCACAAATTTCTTATCTTCACCACCTCAATCTACCTAGTCCCTTCGCCTAAATCCGATGTCCGTCATAAAGAGCGGGTGGGATCACACCTTGCTAAAAAACCTTGGTGATGACAATAAATTAATCTGAGTTATAATGGAGAGACATCTTAAGCTTACTGTATAAGCATCTACATTGGATCGTTAATCATGCCGAATTCCATGTATTTAAGAACTACTATAATTTGACAAAATACCCTTCACATAAAGCTTTGCATCAAGATCTATTTGATAATTTATCAGCGTATTGCACTAGATACACTTATGCACTGTTGATAAGAATGAGTAAAGTTAGTATCGAAAAGTTACTCAGGAGCTTCTACAAGCAGCGCGCAACTTCAATGCAGAGGAATATCGACAATGTGGTCTAGAGTGTGCACAGTACTTCCTCGACATGCATTTATCGAGCCGGTTTATTCCTTAACGCAGCCCCAACCTGCCGAGACACATGACGTGTAAATAGCCATTTTCACTAGAATTTGATTTGAGCTGCGTGTGAGAATTTGTAATGTATTGTTATACGGATCGTACCTTAGCTCCATCGAAGTGTGTGCTGCTTCATTTACTTCAGAGCGTGAACGACTTGAATGCAAATGATGCTGCAAGTGTAAGTCACGTCGTTCGGCTAAAGTGTGCGGAACTTCCCTAATCGTAACTTCTCCGTAATCATTTGCATTCGATGCCTATGATGGGAATCATAAACTGATATTGTTGTCTTATGTTGGAGACATAAACGGGATGCTAGGGAAGAGTTAAGACATAACGAGAGAGAGAGAGAGAGAGAGAGAGAGAGAGACAGACAGACAGACAGACAGACAGATGGAGTTCCTTTTTATTGAGATCTCCTATTTCTTCATTCAAAACCTGACGCTGTGGTGGGGGCAAAATTCAGAGCTGTTATAATAAAAGAAAATTTTTACATATAGTAAGACAATAGTATATAACGCAAAATTCAAACTAAAACATTAGCATCATAAATCAACGACATCTTACTAACAAAATTATAAGCTTTTAAATTATAAGCAAACAATGCTAAGATATTGTTCTTTGGCACTGAATGAGTCTTAACTCAATGGAAAGACGATATTCATGTTAAATCATAAATTTTACGTGACCGAGCTAGTCAATACAGAAAAAAAATATGGACAATGCAATGTGAAATTTTTTTTTTTTTTGGGCGATGGGCAAAAAGGTGGAACAAAAATTTATGAAGTGTTTGGCAAGTATTTTTTAGACTCCATTGGCCAAATGCTAAAATTGTGAAAGCTGAAAGCTCAAGGCAAGTTCCAACTTACTTTGAGTTTTCAGTATTTTGGGAATACAACTCTTCACATTCACTCTTCATATTCACACTCATTGTTCATCTTCCCTAATTTGCACAACTGAGGTTGATGAACACTACCTAAGGTCAAGCGACCTCAAGCGTTGCCTGGGTTGCGCGATCGAGGGTGTCGCCTAAGGTCGCCTACCTCAGGCGATGAGGCTTGGATTGCTAGGGCACTCTACCTTAGACAAGATTGTTCAACGGCCAAATTTAGCTGACAATCGAGCTCCACTGGATTTAATTTTGAAGCTTTCTTTTTTAAAATAATAATTTTACAAAAGCCCTTTACAAATGCAGGTTTAACCTAACGACATTTAAGCTAAAATTATTTCTCAATGCACTTTAAAGTTACAATTTACTAAACACTATAGCATTTTGGAAAACTTTTTTTATCCAAAGGTATTTGCATTTTCTCATAGTCATTTCCCTAAAATCGAACCAAACGGGGCCTTAATCTAATGTGGAAGAGGAAGAATTCAGAAACATTTGGTGTACGAAAAATATCTGGCAAGTAGAAGGAACAATTCAAGTCGGTGAGGAAAGGAATACGAGGTTTAACTGTGGGGGAAGCACCTTCAATACTTCTTTATAAGTTATTGTTGGCAAGCAGCCTATACCGCCATCCGGCATAAATGAACTTCTTGCACATTAATTAGGAATAAGTAGTGAGTGAACAAATGCTTCTTTCGTGCAAAAAATCGAATGAATGATCAAGGCAAGATTACAATAATAGCTTCTTGTAATGAACACGCAAGCTCATGATGAAATTTCAACATATGGATACATACCTTCCTCATTCGGACAGCCTTCAAGCTCATCTCCAATTGCTTCTCCAGAATCTGCAAGTTTTCAACGCTTAGGGGGGGACAGGCCTTCGCCCATCAGATGCCTGCATGTGCCGATATACTTCTCACGTCCTGTAAATTTGATTTTGGGACTCTATAGCAATATCTTTGCAGTTATATTATTAACCGAAGTCACAGAAAGCGCAGGAAATTCAGGCAATCCATCTAAGAGCCAAAAGGGCGGTTTGCTTATATGTGTTGCTGCTAAATAACTTATCGATTTTCTGGTTAGGTATTACTTGTGTGGTGTTAAAATGTGAGGAATGTTCACAAATTATCAGACCTTCAAACCACAACCGAGTCCATTCCATCTAATGAAGACTGAGTTCTAGGTTGAAAATTAGAATCACCTGCGATTATCCTGCACGTCAAGGAGTTTCTGCTTTAAATCTGCGGCCTCCCTTTGCCGAAGCTAGCATGATGATCAGAAACTATCAAGTTAAGCCTCCATATTGAAGCATCAAATCAAGCAATCATCCTTCTTATAAAATCTGTGTCACTGTACATTTACAACATATGTGAATATATATGATTCTAGGGATTATTGGTTAATTGAGTTTGATAACCCGTTCGATCTGGTTCCTCGCGACATGTGTTTCTTGGGCAAGGGAGAGAGCATGAGGACGTTTTCCATCGCTAGATCGCACAGAATTCACAGGTTCACCTAAATAACTTTTCAAAGAGAACCTTAAGAGAACAAGGACGAGCCATGGCTCTGGTAGACAAAGAAGGAAGTAATCATGATACACATATTTACCTGGAGTTCTTTGACGAGATTCTTCTCTCCATGATGATCTTCTTTGGATCTAGTGTAGCGGTCGATCGTGGACCTCATGCTGATTCGGTTGGATATAATTTGAAAGACATATTAGCAGATATGAAATGATTTGCAATACTCACAACATCACAACAGAATAGGGCTCCACAAATAATTGAAGAACTGTTAAAAGAAATGACGCTGTGTGATTAGAGAGAGAGAGAGAGAGAGAGAGAAAGAGAGACCTAGAGCTGGCAAATTCATGGAGCTTGCTGGTGCAAGAGCGACACCAATGTCACGCCCCGAACCCCGAGACACGTGAACAACCCGCCATGGTCGTGCAATTGCGACATTCCCAGGTAGTGTCGCCGACCCAATAAATTTTATTATGCGCATGCGGAACGTATTAAGAATCCCCTGACAATTTAAAAGCGGGATAGAACAGTGGGAACAAAAATCAATTTAATACAAACCAACATGCTGTCACAAAATCAAACAAGATTTACATGCAGTCAAAACGGGTCGGAGTCTACACACTAAGGATCGGCCAAACCGAAAAGAGGGAACAGTCCTAAAACTACCAGTCGGACTCGATCGTCGATTCTCCATCTTCTTAGCTCTGCGACTCCTTGCCCAACTGCATCGGCAGTCCACCTTACTCCGCTGGAATCGTCATCTACAGCCCTGAAATGTGTTTCCCACAACGGGGTGAGACATTGTCTCAGCAAGTTAACCCCTCCTAAGCCCCTATTAGAAAGAAAATACACTCCAGCATGACCTAGCCACACATCAAGAAGACTTACCTCGCAACAGTCCGCGCCTGCAGGTTAGTACAGTTCACATTATTCAATCATGTGCAAACATGACAATTCAAAGAACCAAGGCACAATCACGCCATCAATCAATCAACCACTTGGATCGTCTCAGCGATCAATCGGCTCGGCCGATTATATGTCATTCTATCAAATCAATCAATCACTACTCCCAACCACGACCCTAAGGGTAGACTCAACAAATCGCTGGTAATCACGGCCCCACGTGGCACGACCTTCGAAAAGGTAGTTCAACACTAGTGGCATCACGGCCCTACTCGGCACAACCTTCAAAAAGGTGGTAACGCCGCCTCAATAGGCACGACCTCTAATAGGTGGTTATCACGGCCCCAAAGGCACGACCTCTAATAGGTGGTACGGCCTCACTAGGCACGGCCTCTCATAGGCGGTTCAACAACTAGTGGCATCACGGCCCCACTCGGCACGGCCTCTCCTAGGCGGTTCATCACGGCCTCAATAGGCACGGCCTCTAATAGGCGGTCAATCACGGCCAAATCCCCATCAATTTCTACAATTGAAATTTCTACGCATAACCCCTAATTTACGCAATCACACTCAATTCGCCACCAATCAAGCATTAAATTTAAATTCTAACATCACAAGGCGGATCGACGATCGAGCAACCGGGGCTAAAAATAAAATTTTCCGTTTTTTTAATAAATAATAATATTTAATTAATTTCGGAATATTTTAATATTATTTTAATAATCCGAATTTCGAAACATTTAAATAAATCTAAATTAAAATCCAATTATGTCACATCACCAATTAACTCGTAATTAACCTCTTTTAAACTTAATTAAACTCAATTAAGCTTAATCCAATTTCCTTAATCCAACTTATAATAAAATAATCTAATCTATCCACCTCAACACACTTAATTTAAATTAAACATACTTAAGGCATAATTAACCGGTTAATCAAGGATTAGTGAGGTAAACTCACCCGATTAACACACCGGACAGACCAAAACAATGAGCGCGACGCCAGGAACGATAAACTCCAAAGCGGGCCTAGCATCCGGGGCCGGGAAGGCGGCCAAAACGGCCCCAAAGCGGGCTGAAAAACCCATTTTTGGGTCTGCTGGTTGGGGCCGAACGGAGGGGTGCGACGGCGGCTACGGCGACGGCTGATCCAGGCGGAGGGACGGCGGTTCGTGGCGGTGACTCACGGCGGCAAGGCGACGGCTGGAGGGGCTGAACGCGGCTTGGGGCGAGACGGCGGACAGCGAGGGAGGGGCGACGACTGGCTGGACGGAGGGGGTGCGACGGGCGGACGGCGCGACGACGGCACGGCGGTGGCGAGCTGCGCGACGTGGCGATGGAGGCGGCCGACGGAGCTGCGCTTCCCCCGGTCGTGCTCCCCTCCCCCTTTTTTTCTCTCTCATCTCAAGGTTGAATAAGAAGAGTGGGGCCCACTCCCTCTCTCTCTCCCCCTTTTCTTTTCCTTTTCCTTTTTCTTTCTCTTTCTTTCTTTCTTTCTTTCTTTCTTTCTTTCCTCTAGTGGCCCACCATGACATCATAGTGATGTCATGGTCCACTATCCCCCCCTTCCATGACTTAATTCAATGGGTGTGATTAACTTTCCGCCGGGGTCCAATTCTTGCACGTTCCAAATTTCTTCAATTTTCCTTTCAATTGAATCCAATTGAAGTCCACAAAAATTAATCCAATGTCACCATACTTTAATTCACACCTTGGCTCGTCCATAGAACCAATTTAAATCCTAAAAGTACGACCATAGGCGAACCTTATAATTTCCCTTAATTCAATTCAAATTGACTCCCATAAAATCAATTGATGTCTCACTTATCAAATTGATTATTTTCTTTATCCAAAAATCCCTCATATTCCTCAATTTCACAATCCCCGGCTTCAACTGAGCGAAAACGACCCTATTTATCCAGTCGAAATTGGGGCCCAAAAATCAGGATGTCACAACTCTTCCCCTCTTATAAAAATTTCGTCCTCGAAATTTAAACCTTTACCAATCCTATGCAAAAAGGCGGGGTATTTCCGTTTCCATGGGTCTCACTATTCCAAACTAATCCTTCGGTCTCATCGTGATGTCTAACCATTTCGATCCAGGATACCATCTTGGTATACCAAATCTGCCCTTTATGAGCCGATAACTGAACTGAACTTCTCATATACGACACTCTGTCGTTCACATCTGATCTCTTCTTCTCAACTTCCCAATGAACCTTTGAAGTTCAATAACTGAAAATTTTTGACAGTTCTGTCTAGTCTTCACTCTGACACTGATTTGACCACTGAAACACTGATTTCTGAGCTGACTCTAGTCTGTGATCTTTCTCCACTTCCTTTTTACCACTAAATTCTATACCCTCTGTTAAGCACTGCTTAAGAAAGAACCCCTCTGAAAACTCTGCCAAAACCTGTAATCTCTGATCTGGATTCGAAATATAAATCACCCCCGGCACCCTATGCCGGTGAATTATCTGATGCCCACACACTTCGATATACTCACTCCGAGATATGACCAAATCTCCAATCACTGAAATCGAACTTAGATTAGCGGTTAATTTCACTCTGACGCGCTTTTGGTGTAACCTAGGCTACTAGGTAGTTCTCAGAACTTTTTAGGACAAATGACCCGTGGTCGATTTCCTTCGAGCCACAATGAACCCACTCAACATAGTGTCGATTCTCGATTGTCATGAAAATCCCGAGGATTCAAACACGGACACAGGGTACCAAAACGACAGTAAGATCAAATTAGTGCCAATTGATGAGAGTTTTCCAATTCAATGGGGTCACCCACGATTGGTCATCCATCTCAATCGAACTGACCTATCTTTGATCTTAATTCGATTTTATACTGTGCCGCATTGATCTCTAAAGATGAACATGGTCGAGAAGTTGATTCCTGGTCGAATCGTCAAGTCAATTTGCCTTAAAGTCCTTGATGACTCACCTAGCTAGTCTAGTTATCTCGTGAGTGGCCAACTTAGAGAAAAGCACTAAAGTCACACCGATGAAATGCCCAACTTATCAAATCAAAGTCAGAATCCATAAACTTGGATGTTGCACACCCAAAACAAGATCCATTCGTATCGTACCAAAGCGGACCAACTTCATCTATCAATTGACCACTATCCTCAAATGGTATCAGTAAACTTCTGAATCCTTAGTAAGCTCATCACAATGTACCCTTGTGATATATTTTCATTCCCACTCTGGACTCTCGAGTGATGTTAAAATCCTCTGAGTCTGCATTACTGGACTTTCACTTACTGACAACTCTGGCACTTGCAACCTGCTTGGCGATATCTATCTTCATATCAGTCTACCAATTCATCTGACGCCGATTCTGACTTACTTGCACCATCTGGTCAAAACCGCAATACCATAGTGAACTTCTGACAAGATTTTCTCCTTGAGTGCTACACTGTCAGGTGTATTCAATTGCTCATGGAACCTGAACTTTCCATCCTCAGAAATCTCAAAGTCAATCTCTTTCTTACTAGCATCCTCTTATCAGACTTTCTGGACATCTCTGTCTGTCAATTAGGCGCCGATTAAGGTTTGAACATCTGATTCAATTTCAAAGGGGTAGCCTACCTCAATTTTGAAGACCAGATTTTGAACCCTTTTCAAAGTAAAATCCATACTTTAGCCAGTCTATGCACAATTGAAGACTCTCAACTCAAAGCATCAGTGACTTCTTTCATCTTTCCAGGTGATACCAGATACCACTATCCAAGTCCTTCAAAAGATCTGGTTCACAACGCTATCTCATTCAATTCCTCCTAAGAGAATAAATACTTTAAGGCTTTGACAGTCAATAAAGATTTGGAGTCTTTCTTCACACCACTGATATCTCTAGATCTTCGGAGCGGAAACTGTTGCTGTGAATTCCAAGTTGTCTGTCAGGTAATTCGGTTCATAAGGTCTCAACTCACGGGACACACATGCAACAACCCCATCATGCTGCCTCATTAAGCAACCCAATCCTTTAAATGATGCATCACTGAAAATCTCACATCTTCCAGGACCAAACAGAATGGCCCACATAGGTGCAGTAGTCAGCCTCTTCTTAGGCTCTTGAAAACTACACCCTCACTCATTTATCCACACGAACTTTTCTCCCTTCCTCGATAGTCTTGTCAACGGTGGTGCTAACATTGAAAGAAAACCCATATACGTACTGTCTGTAACGCTCTACTAAACTCAGAAACTCTGGATCTCTCGTTACAGTAGTCAATCTCAGCCAACCATTCCTTTGCTTTAATCTTGACAGGGTCCACGAAGATTTCTTCGCCTGAAATCACATGACTTACATGCGATACACACGTCATCCAAAACTTGCACTAACTAAACTTAGCACAAAATTCAAGAGCCCTCAAGGTCTGGAGTATCATCCTTAAATGTCTCTCGTGCCCCTCGGCATTCTCTGAACACACCCGGATAACTTCACTGAACCTAATCACAACTGATTTAAGTACCCTTACACATTCTGCTCATAAGACCCAAACAAACAGCTAAGGTATCTGTCAAACCACACAGCATTACAGTGAACTCATAACTGCCGTATTGAATGCACGATGCCAACTTCGGTATGCCTCTCTTCTTGATCCTCAATTGATGACATCCTGACTTCCAGTCGGTCTTGAGAAATATCAATGTACAAGCACAACAAACCAACTTTCTTCTTCACGAATAGAACAGGTGCTCCCCAAGGTGATGCACTGGAACATGTGAACCCCCTATCCAAATTCCTGCATCTGCACATTCAGTCCTTTTTAACTCAGATAACACCATCCGGTAAGAAGCCTTAGGGACCGACTCTGTTCCGAGTACTTATCCAATCACCACTCTATTTCCCTTCCTGACAACAACCCTGACAACCAACCTGACAATTCTCCATAACATACTTTTATAAAACCTTCTGTACCACAATCGTGTCCTCCATATTCGATCCCTCAACTGACGCATCCCTTACAGTTGCCACGTAGATTCGATAACTAACGAATTGAACCAGGTCATCTTCCATGACGATTTACAAGGATTTAAGTCCCTCTTTGACTTTCAATGATTCCAAACTTCCGTATGTTAATTGAACAAATTGAATTATAATACTGTCACGATTCAAACTAACAGAGAGCTTCTTGAGCCATGTGTTCCTGTCAACATCAATTGGCAAAGGAGCTTGCAATGCTTCATAGTTGTTTTTGTCATCCTTTTGAGGAGATTGATGACAGGACACTTCATCCAACTTCCCATGAGAGAGTTCCATCCATTTCTCCTCTAGCTTCAAAAAGAGGTCTCTCTCTCCTTTCGGAGATTCATTGAGATTTTTACTCAATTTATTCTCAGATGCACTTCCACTTTGTAGTGGAGCCTGATGCTCGACAGCATCAATTAACTTGCCTTCATCATTCTTGAGCTCATCCCCCACGAATATCTCTGAAGCATCCAATTTTTGTTTCTTCAATGGCCTATTGTGATCGTCCAATGGTTTAACTATTGCCTCACTTAGCAACGCATTATTGTGAGGGTCTTCATCCACTTTGTCGTGACAGATAACCTTTTCAACACCTTTTCTATCAAAGATCTCCTTAACTTCAATCTTATCCATTATTTTGAGATGCGCGACATCAACTGTACGAGAAAAGAGGAAGTTAGCTTTTTGAAGATCTTCACGTGAAGGTTGCGGATTCCTTGTATCCTTTGAAGTGCAGATGACGTGGCATTTTCCATCAATTGCTTCCAGAGGATTATCATTTGCAAGACCTACACCTTTACCAGATCTCAGGAATAATTCATCCTCAATAACGGGGTAAACCTTGAACCTCAACTCAGATACGATGGCTTGATCCTCGATCAGATTTCCATATCAGGCCTCAACAGGCATGGTCACAACAACAGTCACAACCCTGACAGCGGTAGAAACAATAACAACAACGACGGTTACGGCCACGCGACACGACGGTGACGGCGGTAACAGCGACTGAAGCGGCGGCCTACTGGCCATTCTGTCTCCCAACCTCTCAAGCATCCTCAAAAACCGAGCAAACTTTAAACCTTCGAGGGCTACTACCCCAGCATTGACTAGAGACAATGCTTCACCACTCACACTGGCCCCAACTTGCTCACCACCCGGAGCACCATGGGCATCAACTTCCAACAGCGGCCTGCCCCGAAACACAGGGCCTACAACCCTCACTAAGCGGCCCACGACACTCGGTCACTCACGCAGCAGGCTCAACACAGACGCCCGCTTCCAAAAAAACACTAAGCAACCACACAAACAAGCTACCAAACTGCTACCAATCACATGCATCAGAATATTAAAAGCCTTTCCTACTAACTATCCCATGACTCATCGCCCTTATCACTCCAATCACTGACCATGCTCTGATACCACTTAAACGGGGGTTGTCACGCCTCGAACCCCGAGACACGTGAACAACCCGCCATGGTCGTGCAATTGCGACATTCCCAGGTAGTGTCGCCGACCCAATAAATTTTATTATGCGCATGCGGAACGTATTAAGAATCCCCTGACAATTTAAAAGCGGGATATAACAGTAGGAACAAAAATCAATTTAATACAAACCAACATGCTGTCACAAAATCAAACAAGATTTACATGCAGTCAAAACGGGTCAGAGTCTACACACTAAGGATCGGCCAAACCAAAAAGAGGGAACAGTCCTAAAACTACTAGTCGGACTCGATCGTCGATTCTCCATCTTCTTGGCTCTGCGACTCCTTGCCCAACTGCTTCGGCAGTCCACCTTACTCCGCTGGAATCGTCATCTACGGCCCTGAAATGTGTTTCCCACAACGGGGTGAGACATTGTCTCAGCAAGTTCACCCCTCCTAAGCCCCTATTAGAAAGAAAATACACCCCATCATGACTTAGCCACACATCAAGAAGACTTACCTCGCAATAGTCCGCGCCTGCAGGTTAGTACAGTTCACATTATTCAATCATGTGCAAATATGACAATTCAATGAACTGAGGCACAATCACGCCATCAATCAATCAACCACTTGGATCGTCTCAGCGATCAATCGGCTCGGCCGATTACATGTCATTCTATCAAATCAATCAATCACTACTCCCAACCACGACCCTAAGGGTAGACTCAACAAATCGGTGATAATCACGGCCCCACGTGGCACGACCTTCGAAAGGGTGGTTTAACACTAGTGGCTTCACGGCCCCACTCGGCACGACCTTCAAAAAGGTGGTAACGCCGCCTCGATAGGCACGACCTCTAATAGGTGGTTATCACGGCCCCAAAGGCACGACCTCTAATAGGTGGTACGGCCTCACTAGGCACGGCCTCTCATAGGCGGTTCAACAACTAGTGGCATCACGGCCCCACTCGGCACGGCCTCTCCTAGGCGGTTCATCACGGCCTCAATAGGCACGGCCTCTAATAGGCGGTCAATCACGGCCAAATCCCCATAAATTTCTACAATTGAAATTTCTACGCATAACCCCTAATTTACGTAATCACACTCAATTCGCCACCAATCAAGCATCAAATTTAAATTCTAACATCACAGAAGCGATCAGCACGAAATTCTGAGCAACCGGGGCTAAAAATAAAATTTTCCGTTTTTTTAATAAATAATAATATTTAATTAATTTCGGAATATTTTAATATTATTTTAATAATCCGAATTTCGAAACATTTAAATAAATCTAAATTAAAATCCAATTATGTCACATCACCAATTAACTTTAATTAACCTCTTTTAAACTTAATTAAACTCAATTAAGCTTAATCCAATTTCCTTAATCCAACTTATAATAAAATAATCTAATCTATCCACCTAAACACACTTAATTTAAACTAAACATACTTAAGACATAATTAACCGGCTAATCAAGGATTAGTGAGGTAAACTCACTCGATTAACACATCGAACGGACCAAAACGATGAGCGCGACGCCGGAACGATAAACTCCAAAGCGGGCCTAGCATCCGGGGCCGGGAAGGCGGCCAAAACGGCCCCAAAGCGGGCTGAAAACCCATTTTGGGTCTGCTGGTTGGGGCCAAACGGAGGGCTGCGATGGCGGCTACGGCGGCGGCTGATCCAGGCGGAGGGACGGTGGTTCGTGGCGGTGACTCACGGCGGCAAGGCGGCGGCTGGAGGGGCTGAACGCGGCTTGGGGCGTGACGGCGGACAGCGAGGGAGGGGCGACGACGGGCTGGACGGAGGGGGTGCGAAAGGCGGACGGCGCGGCAACGGCACGGCGGCGGCGAGCTGCGTGACGCGGCGACGGAGGCGGCGGCGGAGCTGCACTTCCCCGGTCGTGCTCCCCTCCCCCCCTTTTTCTCTCTCATCTCAAGGTTGAAGAAGAAGAGTGGGGCCCACTCCCTCTCTCTCCCCCTTTTCTTTTCCTTTTCCTTTTTCTTTCTCTTTCTTTCTTTCCTCTAGTGGCCCACCATGACATCATAGTGATGTCATGGTCCACTATCCCCCCCTTCCATGACTTAATTCAATGGATGCGATTAACTTTCCGCCGTGGTCCAATTCTTGCACGTTCCAAATTTCTTCAATTTTCCTTTCAATTGAATCCAATTGAAGTCCAGAAAAATTAATCCAATGTCACCATACTTTAATTCACACCTTGGCTCGTCCATAGAACCAATTTAAATCCTAAAAGTACGACCATAGGCGAACCTTATAATTTCCCTTAATTCAATTCAAATTGACTCCCATAAAATCAATTGATGTCTCACTTATCAAATTGATTATTTTCTTTATCCAAAAATCCCTCATATTCCTCAATTTCACAATCCCCGGCTTCAACTGAGCGAAAACGACCCTATTTATCCAGTCGAAATTAGGGCCCAAAAATCGGGATGTCACAACCAACCTTGGCATCGCAAAGAATGGAGAGCTCCTTGGCCTTCTTGAGCAGCCCATTTCTTCTCTTTGAGAAGGTCACTTGCCTGCTCGCCGAGCTGTCTATCTTTTGGATCACAATCTTTCCTCTCCCCATATTGATCTGCACACTAATCTCTAGCTTGTCTCTACTAAAAGTTCTCTCTCTTGTTCAGGTGATCATATATCAATGCAATAGAACACCAGAGGGAGCTTAGCAGTCAGCAGATACGCAGATCTACTCCAATATCTCTCAGAGATCTCAGGCAAATTGCCTTGGACGAAAGAGAAAGAATCACCTGCAGCTTGCTGATAAGCAACCAAGAAAGCAAGGTATCAAAGGGCTTCGCTCCAAATGCTTTTCGATCTGATAAACTAATTGACCATTAGAAATTAGAGAAAGGAAAACTCAGATTCCAGACAAGAAAGAAAAGCAAGTCTCTTGTACAGCTTTTTGATTTGTGTATCCCTTGGATAATGGTGCACATGACTTGGTAAAACCTCGTACGAAGGAATCAATAATATTATAGAGCAGCTCGTTGCAACCACTTTGGATTTATTTTGACTATCTTGATGTCCCGCTATCATGGCTTGACAAATCAAATCTAATTGAATCGCGGAAAAAGCCAATCACGAATTTTATTAAAAAAAATTATTATAGTATGAAAATGACTCGGTAGGTACAAATCACGACAAAAAACAATTATGAAGTTCATCTCTAACATCCAATAACATCATAGATTCATTGTACTGACAACAAACTAAATTTATATATCGAGTTATAATCGAGAGAAATGCATTGAAAAGATTACAAAGATTATTACTCCATTTTCATGAAAAGATTGATCCACTCAAGTCCTTGTTGTCTTCAGAAAGCAAAAAAAAAAAAAAAAAAAAAAAAAAAAAAAAAAAAGCATGTTTCATCTTTGTAATTGGGCATCTAAATCAAATTAATAGCCACTTTGTAAAGTGGCCTTATAAGACTATATTCTAGGAAAGAGACTCCAATAAAAATATGTGAATGCATATTGTATCACCACTTGCTTGTGAGCACCAAATTACAATTGGCTTGACAGGACCAATAACATTATTGGGGTTTGGCTTGTTCATATCGATATCGCAGATCACTTATTTGTCATCAATATTTTTTCTAATCTACATACATACAAAAAGTCTATTAATCATTCAAGGATTTTGTTCTGCAGTTGCATCCATTGTGATGTTTTATCCTTTGTTGTGGAGTAGCTAACATGATGTATCAGCCACCCCAATTAGATCAAAATCCCAACCTCATTCAGTGGGAGAGTGCTTGGTCATTGATGTTGTTACAGTCAGGTTGAACTGCTGGGAAGCTGTCTTGGTGGAGATGGAGTATGAAGGGACTACATTAGTGGGCCAAGCTGATGCCTGTGTGATAGAGCAGAGCCTTTTTGTCAGCTCTATTGAAATGTAAGTGTGATAGATATGTCAGTTCCTGTTGGGTGTATTGAAACTTCATTCATTCAACGATAGTTACAATACAAGACTAAAGTAAGAACAAGACCAGTTCATCCTAGAAATTTAGTGAAGGATGAAAAGATTACTGTCTTCTTCCATTCTTGACACTTATATTCAAATTCTTAATATTGCCAATTAGCAGCGTGCCCTTGGAACTTTCATCACTTCAACATGAATTCCATTCTTGGTTCCTGTTAGATCCTATATTGTGTCTTTTTGCCAGGTCTGATAATATCTAAAACCAACGGATGTGTTTTTCTGTTTCCTGTAGGGTCCGTGTTTTTGTTCACCATAGGAGGACTCACTAGAATAGTTCCGGCAAATTCTAGGCTAGACATTGCTCTACGTGATACTTATTATGCGGTCGCACATTACCATTACATAATTTCCATGGGAGCTGTTTTTGCTTTAATTGCAGGATTTCACTATTGGGTGGGTAAAATTTCTGGTCAGCCATACTCTGAAACTTTTGGCCAATTCCATTTTTGGATCATTTTTTTCAGTGGTGACAATCCTCTAGACGCAGCATTTACGTATTTCCTCATTCTTAATGCTGGATTGGGGGATGCATCAACATGAGTGATGACGTATGAAATTTCTTTAAATCCTCTATATTTGCTTTCACTGGTAAACATGTTTCTTGCAATTATTATTAATCTCAAATTGTCTGATGATGTGCTGATGGGTGCCTTATGCACCCTCACATGGAGTCTGCTGTCTGTTCCTGGAGACAATTTACCTGCTTTAGTAATGCTTTAGAAATCGTTGAACTCTTTACGCACTTATTTTTTTTTTTTACTATTGCTTCCTTTTGTATCTTTAATAGAATATTCTAACTGTAAATTGATTTGCAATTTATTGTGGCACAGTGGCTTATATTCCTTCTCTGAAAAGATCTCCTGAATTCGTAATGAATTTTCACTGCGGTTTCCTTTTATAGGCTTGTTTTACATATTTTGTCTAAAGTTGTGAACCAACTTTATGTGAATGTATGCACCTTCTTTGGTGACAGAGGAAGTTTCTTCTCCTTATAGAAAAAGGGCAGCTCAGCGGATGAAGTTCCCACTACACACAATGGCTGGGGAATGGTCGAACCACTATGGGTCTACTGTGCGTAGCCTTACCTTGCAATTTTTGCAAAAGATTGTTTTTGCGACTCAAACCCATGACCTCCAGGTCACACAGTGACAAGTTTAATGTTTGTGCCAAGGCTTTGCTTCATTTCTCCTAAATCAGTTTGTTCTTCTGTATACAAATGTATCAAAAAATAGCTAGAATAGGCAGCATAATCTACCAGTAACATCCATTCATAGATCCCGACAAGCTTGAGATGAGTAGGAAATTTAATGAAAAAGTTGCCTCTTTTATTTCGCAAATATAATCATACATAGCAGTGATATCCATTCAGAGCAATCTGAAATCATGGGACATCATAGAATCACACCATGCCTCAAGGTACATCCACCAGAATGTCATTCAGAGTCAAAGACAATATCTCACTCATGGAAGCTTGACAGTTTCTTCTCTGCCAACTGAGGGTGATGAATGTCTATCTAGCACCCTTAGCCACAAACTGCTGCTATTGCAGTTGCAATCTGAATTCAAAAGTAAATAGTAAGAGATATGGAATGCTATGGTTATGAGGATTAATGTTGCGCTTTCTGAAGTCTAGGTTACCCCAATTATGTCACTTTTGCTGATTTTCCACTATTTTCAGGCCTTGGTTGGCTTAACTGGAGATTCATGGGTGAATGTACGACATGCGCATCACTTGTATTGTATGCTTGAGTCACATCACTTGCCCTATAAACCTGAGACCAAAACATCCTTTCTATTTAGCCAAAATATAGTTTGAATAATGGGCCACAGCTCAGAGATCAAGAGATGCAAGCAGATGACTTAAGATCGCATAGTTTTTGGATGAAATTAGGTGTTCATAAGATACTTTTTTTTTATGGATAAGATTGTTGGAGTGAATTATGTTAGAATTTCCCTTCATGGTATTATTTTATTAGATAGAAAAGCTCTATGTTGTCTCATTAGTACTGTTGGAAATGGTGATCCATTTTCTAGAATTTCCTAGAGTTGCTAAACTTCTAGAATTCCCTAGATGAATTTTCTAGAAGAAAGAAGAAAACATTTTCTAGAAGAAAGAAGAAAAGTCCAGCATGTAAGAGAAGCCTAGAGAAGTCTAGCATTCAAGAGAACACTAGAATCTTCTAAGGCGGTGACTCACGCCTATAAATAGGTATGTAAGTTCATCATTTGAGGTGAGTGAGAGGTAAACCCTCCACCTTGTGTGTGAGGTGAACCCTCCACCATGAGAGGTCAAGATCTCTACTGTACCTCCATCAAACTATTTTGTTCAACTAATGAAACTATTTTTCCTCATATCCCGTGTCCCATATCTTCCAACTATCCCATCTCATCCCTTGTCCATTCTCTAGAAACTACACCATACACTTGCACACATCACTAACCAAAAACTATCATCAATACCAAAACCATGCTTCCGCAGCGCACACACAACACAAAAATATTTTTAACATGATACCAGAGCCAGGCATATCGGATGGTTATGGGCGTTTGTCCTCACCATCCTCAACTAAAAAGGCCAGAGCCCGAGCGAGAGCCAACAAAGCCAGAGCCGGAGCTAGAGCCAGAATCAAAGCCGGAGCCAGAGCCAGAGCCTACGAGAGCCAGAGCCAGAGCCCGAGCTAACAACTATAACTAAGAGCATTTTGATGCCCCGAGACATATGGGACATCGTTGAAGAAAAGTCATGCATGTTCAAAGGCAAGTGCAAGTGGTTCGACAAGAGAGTGCAAGGGATTGTGGCACGAAGACAACACAAAAAGGCATGGGACAAATTAGAAGAGAGATTTCAAGGTATGTCGGCAACTTTATGATACAATGTCCGAAGTATTCCGAAAATGGATCAAGGGGGAGTGTTGGAAATGGTGATCCATTTTCTAGAATTTCCTAGAGTTGCTAAACTTCTAGAATTCCCTAGATGAATTTTCTAGAAGAAAGAAGAAAAGTCCAGCATGTAAGAGAAGCCTAGAGAAGTCTAGCATTCAAGAGAAGACTAGAATCTTCTAAGGCGGTGACTCACGCCTATAAATAGGTATGTAAGTTCATCATTTGAGGTGAGTGAGAGGTAAACCCTCCACCTTGTGTGTGAGGTGAACCCTCCACCATGAGAGGTCAAGATCTCTACTATACCTCCATCAAACTATTTTGTTCAACTAATGAAACTATTTTTCCCCATATCCCGTGTCCTATATCTTCCAACTATCCCATCTCATCCCTTGTCCATTCTCTAGAAACTACACCATACACTTGCACACATCACTAACCAAAAACTATCATCAATACCAAAACTATGCTTCCGCAGCGCACACACAACACAAAAATATTTTTAACAAGTACCTTGTATTGTAGTTCTGTGTTTTCGTGGCTAGTGAGATTCACCTTCTTATGCAGTTCTCTATTTTCCTGATGGATGAGATCTCCCTGAAAGGAATTGAATTAGTGCTACTTGATGTGAAATCAGTGGAAAAGAGTTTGTGGCTAGGAGATTTCAAACTTTCATAAAAACCTTTCTGTTAAGCTCTCTTATTTCGTCGATCAGAATTTGATCCTGCATGGGAAAACAATACAACTATGTAAGTATGTATGCATGTGGTGCAGAATTCAATGGACTTAGAGCCAATGAGTGGCCAAGCAGGGATGCACAAAAAGGAAATTGGTCGCACCTTTTTCACACGAATACCCTTCAAGCTCATTTCCAATTGGTTTTCTAAATTCTGTAGTTCTTTTACACTGAGACCAGATAGTTCTTGTCCCATTAATTGCCTGCATGTATGGAATGAAGAAAAGAATCCACATTGTTGACTCTTGGCGTGATGTATTCTTATAGTCGGATTGAATGAAGTACCCTTGAACTTATCCAGTACCATAACTCTTAGTCTTTGAAACCTTGAGTTGAGCATCATCTACTGAGCAATCTGTTATATCTCACTGCACATTTTGCATATTGTGATATCGGTGCAAGTGACAACGTATGTGTGTCATATCCTCATTCATTTCAGTAAGAGATGAATTCTCAGAAACGAGCCATTATCCATCTATAGTTTGCACTCTTCCATTTTAATTGTCAACCTGTATCGAGTCTTCTTAGTACAGTCAAAAGTTGTTCACAAAAGTGTTTATGCCAGCCTCCTGTCATTCTAGCAAGACCACTACATAAAACATTTTCGTGGCTGCTCTTAATTTTGTTTTCTTAGGCATAAGAAACGTGCCACTTCAAAAGTTTTCCCAGGCATACGAGATGTTATACCTGTGACATTCATGCAGATGCTGCAGTTGTTGCCTCAGGCGTGCTGCCTCCATTTGCCAGAACTAGTGAATAGAAAAACGAGATCATTCTCCTTAGTGTGATACAAATGATAACTGGAGCATCCAGATTAGTCATGTAAAAATTTGTCCCTATCATATGGATTGAACATTTAAATCGGAGATCCTTTACTAATGCATTGAGGACAGATGACTTTGAATGTAACTAACACGATGATGTAGAGTAACTAATATATTTATTAAAAAAAAAAAAAAAAAAAAAAAAGGCATCGCATGACTTGGACGTGATGATGAGTTGCTAGAAGATCGAGACCTATCAGCTAGATGGAGAAATATTTCTTCTGATATTTTCACCTAGAAAGCTAACCAGAATAACTTAAGTGTTACCTTGACTTCTGAATCTGGATTGAGAAGTTGATATTGTTCCTCTTTTAGCTTTTTGTAACGTTCAACCAGAGTAGTCATGCTGTCGAGATCAAAAGAACAGTAAATCAACATAAGACTCGCTGAAAATTATGATATGCCGCTATATTATTGCTACGGCTGCATACAAACCATAAGAAGGCAACATTATAGAGCTGAAGTCTTCCTGGAGTGTTATGTGGCCTACCAAAAACTTCTGCCTAGAGTTGGTTATATATTGGAATTCCTAGTTTCTTGTCAAAATCCGTACTTTTCATTTGCTCATCTACTTAATCCATGTTTTTGCCCACAGCTATTTAGTAATGATATCTTCTGCAGCTTTATCTTTTCCTTAGGCTAGGTTCATGGGAGACTTTGAAAGCTGAATGCAATGTCAAGGAAAACGTTGGATCAAGCAGCAGAACATTTTTGATTGCCTAAGTGTCCTAATGAAGAACAAACATGCCCAAACTTTTGATTTCATATTCAATTCATAAAAATTTTTGCTTAACATGTTACAATAATCACTAATTACTGATTAACTCAGTTTGGTCAGGCTAGCAGAATGCAAATATGTCAGTCAATCGAGTCATGGTACCCACATTACACCCCATTTATGTAATATATTTACTATTTATGGATTGGTTGGATTCTGTTATGGAGCAATCACCTAAAAACGATTAGTGATTTTTCAAAAATCAACTTCTACAATAGAGGAATGCGGTGAACAATAACAGTTGAGGAACGTCCTAATGGAACAACTTAAGTTGCAAGAAATATCCACGAGCACTCCAAGATCAACCCTATAACTATTACATCTTTCACATGCTTTTTTAGTTTAAATTCATCGAACCCTTCGTTATAGCATCACTTCAGCGTCTTGAAAGCAGCAAACAACATGCTCTAAAGCACCACCAAGGAGGGACTTAGTTGGAGTCTGTCTTTGAACTGATTATTAGAGCTATGATGCATATGAAACTTACCCTATCTAACAATCTCTCAACAGAAAGACGTTGTGTGTGCCAAGCATGCATAATAAAGCAAGGCTCATCTCCTAACACGAGGTTATCGAATCTGCAAGCTTTTTCCAGATTTACTGACCATTCTATTCCATTTAGGAATCAAATGCTCTATGTTGTTTAATGCAAACTAGGGTTAGGTTATTAAGACGTTAAAGGTATATGTTCCTCACATGGATCTGTTATCCATCTTGCGGAATGATGAATAGCTCTAGGGTTCAATTCCTTACGATGAGTGGACAACATCACTTGATAAGACACAAATTTATAGAGTTGAAATATGATGCAGCCAAACGCAACTCTCTTGGAACCGGCACATTTTTTTTGCATGTTTTGACGCATTCCTAATGTTTGAAAAAAATCACATTCCTAATGTTTAAAAAAATAATAATTATATTAAAATACATAATTAAATGAAATGACACAAAGAATCAACATAATGGCAAAAACATGACACGAGTTGGTGGTATAGTGTTCTATGTTCTTACAACTTAAAGAAATTGTCCAACCAATTGCTAACCTATTGTATATATCTTGAGCAAATCCTAAAATTTTCTTCTTCTTTTTTTTCAAGTTAGTCATAAGCCTTTGCACGAAATTTTAATGTAGTTATACTAGTAAATTTTCACTGAAAATTACTGATGTCCAAAAAAAAAAAAAAAAAAAAATAGCCAGCAATGATAAGAATGTCAATTTAGCTATTTTCAGAGAAAATTAATCAGAATGACTATATTGAAATTTCACATAAAGATTGATTAGTAAATTGTCAAAAGAATCTTAACTCTGAATTGACATCGATACAATAGTTTTAGAGTTGATTAGGTAATTTTCTTCATAAAACTTCAATGAAAAATCCTAGGATATTTCTGTCGATTCTTATAGTTAGTAAGTAATGTTAAAAATCCAAAGTTAAACTAGTTATTTCACTTCCGTACATTCAAAAAGCATAAAACTAGTTCAATATGGATTCATTATTCTTATACTATGCAAAAGAGAACAAAAAACTGGATAAATTTGAGTCCTACACACCCAAAAACCCCTCTCCAATACCAGCACCTCGTTGGATGCTTGATGCTATATCTGATGAAAGTTATGCATCTTTGGCAGGTTTGACAAACGGTAAAGAGCGTAAAAGTTGAACTAGCATGAAGAAATTCATTGAGGATATAAGACAGATGCAAACGAAGAAGCAGTCAGATATGACCCAATGCCGAGAGAAAAGTAGAAGGTCTTGGCATTTCAAAGCAATAGGCCTATCTTCTTCCAACAGTCATTTGAATGAAATCTTAAAGATGAAGCAAATTTTATATGAGTGGATCAATTAAATAGCAAAAGGATAGTTAACAAGGCCATCAAAAAGATGAATGGATAAGCAGTCAAATTTATGACCCTATGTGAATAGAAGAGAAAAAGGTTTTGGCATTTGAAAGAGATAGGGATATTCCCATTGAAAAGTTTTATGAATAAATCAAGAGAGGTGAAGATGGGAAAATTTGCACAATCAGCGCCAAACCTATCAAATGGAAACCAATTGATTTTTATACATTTGATTGAATTACTGTAGACCTAAACCTATGAGAGACAATAAAATCAAATCCTCTTGGTTAAATCTCACTTGATTCATATTATATAGTAGTCCAGTTATCGCAGGGCTTCCGACATGTAACGGCAACAACCTAACTTGAACTGATTTTTAACGAAATCACGATACTAAAGAAAACTTTTTTTTACCAAAAGTGCTTACCATGTACATAATTGATGCAATCTAAGGCAAATCATGCAAAGGGAAATGACCCAGATTACTTTGGCTTTAGCCATGAATGACTGGGGATATCGAAGGAAGACAGTTTTTTTAGACCAATTTGTCCCTTCATTTCTTCTCGTGAAAAATAAATAGATAGATAAATATACATGAAAGCAGATGGTCATTGGCAGCATGTTTGCTGGCCAAGCCTTCTAAAAAAGATTCTCGAGCAAAGAAGCAATACAACAAAAGATAGGAAGATGTAAATATGCAAAAATAGAATGAAAGTTATCAGGCATATGCGGGTGAAAGCAGGAAACTCAACAACAACTGAATTTGCATAAATTACATCGCTGTTGTCACTAATCCGAAAGTTTCAACTATTAACACCATTTCATCAGCTGAACTATACTGGGGGAGAAGAAAGGCAGCTAAAGAGAAGCAAAGAAAACAAAGATCCGAGGGCCAAAACAAGAAAAGAAAGTATGTATAACAATGGTAGAGAGAGAGAGAGAGAGAGAGAGAGAGAGAGAGAGAGAGACAGAAGTGATGATATCTAACCTAGTGCTTGCATATTCATAGAGCTTGCCAGTGCTGGAGAAAATAATGAGCCCGACCTGGGCATCACACAGAATCGAGAGTTCTCTCGCTTTCTTGAGCAACCCACTTCTCCGCTTCGAGAACGTCACTTGACGACTTGTCGTGCTGTCAATCCTCCTTATCACAATCTTCCCTCTCCCCATCTTTGAATACCAACACCCACCTCTCTAATCCCCGCAACAATAGCTCTAGGGTTTCCCTTATCTCTCCAATTATCTGTCAAATCGATGAGTAGAGTAAAAAGAAAAAGGAACGAAGCTTCTCCGTCAACTATACGCTCAAGAGATCAAGAAAGCATACGGGGCGAGAAACCACCGCTACAAGTGTGAAGCGAACAACGAAAGTATATTCAAGATCGAAAGATCCAGTTGATTGTCAAGAAACGAGCGCCGCAACAAAGCAGGAGATGCAAGAGAATTCGAAGCAACAGCAAGAACAAGCTAAAGAAAGCTTACTCGTCTGGACAGTATCTGCGACGGCAGACTAAGCACCTTCAGCCTTCAGGAAATAGTTACGGGGGATTTATAAGCACCTTCAGACTAAAAGGTCTTGTAGTCAAGTTATGGAAGCAGCTTTCCCTGTTGTAACCCCAACGTCTAAAAAGATGTATATGTCATGGATTAACGGGTCGTGCTTTTTCCACTTAGGGTCCGTTCGTTTCGCAAAAAATAGGTCATTTTCAGAAAATATTTTCTCGGAAGTCATTTTCTAGGAAAATGACAATATATTCTAATATTATCCTAAAACCTAAAAATGTTTCGGAAAATATTTTTCAGTATTTGATAAGGAAAATATTTTCTGCTCACTAGATTGATGAGTGCGAGCGTCAAGCTCGAGACTTACTAGATTGACAAGCTTGAGGTTCACTTGATCGGACGATTAGCCAAGAAAGAAGAAGATGAGAAACAAAGAAAAGAAAAAGAAGAAAAAGGAAATTAAACATAATTTGAATTAAAAAAGAAAAAGAAAATTAAAAAAAAAAAAAACAATTCAAGTCAAAAAAGAAAAGAAGAATAAGAAATGGGAGGAGGAAGTGAGGATTTGTAGAAGTGTGACTTTTTCCCTTTAATGAAAAATACTTTCCCCAAAGAATTCATTTTCCGTGAAACGAACGGTGGAAAATCTAGAAAACATTAATCCAGAAATTATTTTCCGCGAAACGAACAGAGTCTTATAAATTCTCATGCTGAATTTAGGACATTTGAGTTCGAAATTTCAGAAGTTATAACAGCAAATGGGCGTTCGATGTCGTAAAGTATGACGATTATTTATGAGAATAAATTAAAAATCTTATTTTGAAGACCCATTCGCAAGCTGTAAAGGACCTTTCTTGAGTGATGTTTCCAATTATAAATTTTTCAACTCGTGAATCTCAGCAGCTTTCATCACGCCGAGCCGTACTGATTTCCTTATTTTTTTAACTGTGGCCGCCCTTCTCTCTCTCTCGGTGGCGCGCTCGCATGGTCAAGCTGGTACTTTCCACTCCCAAGTAAAAAAGGTTTTTCTTTTCTTTTTTTAACTTTCTGACCGCTCAAAACTCTCACCTTCTGCGAAAATTCCAAATGAAGCATGCATATATGATTACAAGTGAAACTCCCTTTTTTTGCCTCTCTCAAATCTCATTATTCATGCCTCTCACTTGGACAAGTCTATTATAAATTCGTGGGCACATCACACGGATTTCACGAGCTTAAATAACACGGAATATACACTTTATAAATAAAAATCAAACTTGTTGAATACTCAGGCCATTTAAAATAATAAATTATTTGTTAGTGGAGTTTCATCATTTTATAATACGATAGACATTAAAGAGAACTCAATAAATATAATTAAAAATTTCTCTTATGAAGGAGTGGTGCACCCAAAAAAATCTTTCGGGTGACTTTCATTCTCTTAAGTGGGCTTTAAGCATTAGGTTATTGATCCTCTTGTTCATTATTCTCTAAGGATAGGTAGATGTTAGTTGTTCCACCGTTACATCTCTTTATCCTCTTCTTTTTCCCCCAGTGACTTGTTATCATACCTTAACCTCAGCTTTGTGGCATCCTCTCGTGAGAGAACTCTGCAACATCTTTTCTTTGTTCCTAAAGGAAGGCCATAAAGTTCAGAGCAGGTGCCTGTCTAACTGCACCAAATTACGCCGTTCTGCTCTGATACACCTGTACTTGCCATTGACAATATATGAACAGCATGCTTTTTACGTCGTTCGAGAAGGGAAAAGCGGCTCGGTTTTATAATATTTTATCGTATCTTTATATTTCCAATTGGAGGCACTTTCGGCTAGCACGGTGCTTCTTTGGACAGATGTATTTTATGGGATCGCTTCTATTTCGAGGTAGATCTTCTCATATGACTTAACAGAGAGTCGTCTGAAGTATTAGTTTGATTTTCCTTAATGTCTCGCTCCTTTAGCGGGATCGCTATGCTCACGTGAGTCGTCGTCTGAAGATCAGAACTTCCTCAGTTTAGGTGGGCTTTCTAAGATCCAGCTCTTCTCCAGAGGATTAGCCTCTGCGAGACCTAAGATCGAGGCCGAATTTGAGAGCCATTCGGTCCAATCACGCCGGAGTTCCTAAGTCCAATTCAACTTATGAAATCTGTCTTAATAACTTACGAGAGTACCTTGAGTTACTACGTAATGTTGCCTACTGGATGAACCGTTCGTTCTATATAATACATATAGAAAGAATCTTCTCCATGGATTCGACTCTTCCTTATGCGTGGTGCAATTCTTCCCAGATAAAAACAAATTGCATGTGACCTTTTCTTCCTATGTTCCTCCCCCCCAACACGGTATTTTGCCAGCTTCTATATTAGATTCTCTCGCTTTCATCAAAAGCTTGCACATTGGATTGAATCTCATGTCTCTATCTGAAACTTCTCTTTAAGTGAACAAGTGAAGTTAACCTTACACAACTCCTTTTTGAGCCACTAAATATGGAGGTTATCATCTCTGATCCGAGATTGGCAAATGTATGTTTTATCTCACTCTCCATAGTCACATTCGTCCTCTTCACCGCTCTCACAGTACCCTTGGCCACTTCGTTAATGATCAACTTCACCGACTTCAAAATTGAGAGCACCTCAAACATGATGATATTAGAAGGAAAGGCCACTATAATTGATGGTTTCTTATACCTCACCAATGGCATTGGCGAATTCTATGCATATGATAGGGTAGGTGGCGCATCGTTAGTCAAGCCGATCCAACTCTATGACAGCCAAGGCAACCTCGCCAGCTTCACCACCCATGTCTCCTTCGTCATTGACTCACTCAACCGGACCAATTATGGCGACGGCCAGGTTTTTTTCCTCCCACCGAACAGCTCTTCCCCAGCGCCCAATGTCACCAATCCTCGTCTCCCCATCTTACCATGGGTAGCAATCTCGGGTTTATGAGCAGCAGAGAGCAATTAAGCCAAAGTACAAACATGTAGGTATCGATGCCAACTTTCTCAAATCAGTTGCTCAAGTGAAGTGGAAGAGTAGGATTTTTGAAGGGTGTTGTAATTATGGTGGGTTAATGGATCAACGAATGTGAGCAAAACAAGATACATTATTTCCATTCACGTGTCACGCCCCGAACCCCGAGGCACATGAACAACCCGTCATGGTCGTGGAATTGCGATATTCCCAGGTAGTGTCGCCGACCCAATTTAATTTATTAAGCGCATGCGGAACGTATTAAGAAACCCTTGACAATTTAAAAGCGGGATAGAACAGTAGGAATAAAAATCAATTTAACACAAACCAACAAGCTGACATCAAATCAACCAAGGATTACATGTAACCAAACTGGGTCGGAGTCTACACACTAGGGATCGGACCACTAAAAAGAAGGAACAGTCCTAAGGCCATTGTAAAGATTCGATCGCCGATCCTCCATCTTCTTGGCTCTGCGACTCCTTGCCCAACTGCACCGGCAATCCACCTGACTCCGCTGTAATCATCATCTACGACCCTGAAATGTGTTTCCCACAACGGTGTGAGACATTGTCTCAGCAAGTTCACCCCTCCTAAGCCCATATTAGAAAGAAAATACACCCCAGCATGACCTAGCCACACATCAAGAAGACTTAGCTCGCAACAATCCGCCCCTGCCGGTTAGTACAATTCATATCATTCAATCACGTGACAATTGACAATTAAATAATCCAAGCACAATCACATCATCAACAAATCAACCACTTGGATCGTCTCAGCGATCAATCGGCTCGGCCGATTACATGTCATTCTACAAACCAATCAATGCTCCCAACCACGACCCTAAGGGTAGACTCAACAATCGGTGGTAATCACGGCCTCACGTGGCACGACCTTCGAAAAGGTGGTTCAACACTAGTGGCATCACGGCCCCACTCGGCACAGCCTCTCATAGGCGGTTCAACAACTAGTGGCATCACGGCCCCACTCGCACGGCCTCTCACGGGCGGTTCAACAACTAATGGCATCACGGCCCCACACGGCCTCTCACAGCGGTTCACGGCCTCCCACTCACGGCCTCTCACGCGGTTCAACAACTAGTGGCATCACGGCTCCACTCGAGACGGCCTCTCACAGGCTGTTCAACAACTAGTGGCATCACGGCCCCACTCGGCAAGGCCTCTAATAGGCGGTCAACAACTAGTGGCATCACGGCCCCACTCGGCACGGCCTCTAATAGGCGGTTAATTACAGCCAAAATCCCCACAATTCCTGCACAGGGAATTTCTACACATAACCCCTATTTACGCAATCACACTTAATTCGCCACCAATCAAGCATCAAATTTAAATTCTAACATCACAGCAGCGATTAGCACGAAATTCTGAGCAAC
The DNA here is from genome assembly GCA_014182555.1 of Eucalyptus erythrocorys. Lineage (NCBI taxonomy): Eukaryota > Viridiplantae > Streptophyta > Magnoliopsida > Myrtales > Myrtaceae > Eucalyptus > Eucalyptus erythrocorys. Next base: position 52,015,428 of record CM024602.1, read on the forward strand.
TAGGACTAAAAATAAATTTTTCCGTTTTTTTTATATAAATAATATTTAACTAATTTCGGAATATTTTAATATTATTTTAATAATCCGAATTTCGAAACATTTAAATAAATCTAAATTAAAATCCAATTATGTCACATCACCAATTAACTTTAATTAATCTCTTTTAAACTTAATTAAACCCAATTAAGCTTAATCCAATTTCCTTAATCCAACTTATAATAAAATAATCTAATTTATCCACCTAAACACACTTAATTTAAACTAAACATACTTAGGGCATAATTAACCGGCTAATCAAGGATTAGTGAGATAAACCGACGGATTTGGACGCCGCTTAGCTCAAAATGACGAGGGCGACGCCGGGATCGACTTTCCCCAAAGGCGGGCTCGCGTCTGGGGCCGGGAAGGCGGCCAAAACGGCCCTTAAATGGGCTGGAAAACCCATTTTTTTCTCCACGGTTGGCTGTTGGATGGTGGTGCGGCGGGGGCTGGTCGGCGGCGGTTCGGGCGGAGGAGAGGGGTGGTTGGTGGCGGCAAGGCACGGCGGTGGCTGGCGGAGCTGGGCAGCCGCCGGTGGCGACGGCGGAGGGCTGAGGCGCGCACGCGCACGGGACGACGGCGAGGTGAGGCGGAGGCCGAGGCGGCACGGCTGGCAGGGGCGGACGGCACGGTGGCGACGGCGGCGCGGCCGCGGCTGGCTCCGGCGGCGACGGGCGGTGCAGACGGCGGAGCTGCGCACGCGGGCTGGCCTGCGGTCGACGGCTCCCTCCCCCTCCTCTCTTTCTTCTCCTCTTTTGTCTCAAGGAAGAAGAAGATGTGAGCCCCCCTCTCCTTCTCTCTCTCCTCCTTTTTCTTTTTCTTTTTCCTTTTTCTTTAATTCCTCTAGTGGCCCACCACATGACCTCATCGATGAGGTCATACTCCACTAATTCAATCCTCTACAACTCTCTTCAATAGGTCCAATTAATTTTCCGCCGGGGTCCAAAACTTTGCGTGCTTAATTTCTTCAATTTTCCTTTCAATTGGGTCCAATTGAAGTCCACAAAAATTAATCCAATGTCCCCATATTTTAATTCACACCTTGGCTCGTCCATAGAACCATTTTAAATCCTAAAAGCACAACCAAAAGCGGACCTACTAATTTCTCTTGATTCAATTCAAATTGACTCCCATAAAATCAATTGTATCACTTATCAAATTGATTATTTTCTTTATCCAAAAATCCCTCATATTCCTCAATTTCACAATTCCCGGCTTCAATTGAACGAACTCGGCCCTATTTATCCAGTCGAAATTAGGGCCCAAAAATCAGGATGTCACAACTCTTCCCCTCTTATAAAATTTCGTCCTCGAAATTTAAACCTTTACCAATCCTTATACAAAAGGGTGGGGGTATTTTTGTTTCAATGAGTCTCACTACTCTAAGTTAATCCTTCGGTCTCATGGTGTTGTCCGACCATTTTGATCAAGGATACTATCTTGATATCCAAATTCTGCTCTTTCTGAACTGACAATTGAACTGAACTTCTCTTATATGACACCCTGTCGTTCACATCTGACCTCTTCTTCTCAGCTCCCCAACGAATCTTTGAAGCTCAATAACTGAAAATTTCTGACAGCTTTGTCTGACCTTCACTCTGACACTGATCTGACCACTGCAAATACTGATTTCTGAGCCAACTCTAGTCTGTGATTTTTCTCCACTTTCTTTTTACCACTGAATCCTGTACCCTCTGTTATGCACTGCTAAAGAAAGAACCCCCTGAAAGAATCCCCCTGAAAACTCTGCCAAACCTGCAATCTCTTATCTGAATTCGAAATATAAATCACCCCCGGCACTCCATGCCGGTGAATTATCCGATGCCCACACACTTCGATATACCCACTCTGTGAGATGACAAAATCTTCAATTTCTGAAATCGAACTTAGATTAGCGGTTAATTTCACTCTAACGCGCTTTTGGTATGACCTAGGCTACTAGGTAGTTCTCAGAACTTTTTAGGACAAATGACCCGTGGTCGATTTCCTTCGAGCCACAATGAACCCACTCGACACGGTGTCGATTCTCGATTGTCGTGAAATTCTCGAGGATTCAAATACGGACACGGGGTACCAAAACGACGAAGATCAAATTAGTGCCGAGTCGATGAGAGTTTTCCAATTCAGTGGGGTCACCCACGATTGGTCATTCGTCTCAATCGAACTGACCTATCTCTGATCTTAATTCGATTTTATACTGTGCCGCAATGATCTCTAAAGATGAACATAGTCGAGAAGTCGATTCATGGTCGAATCGTCAAGTCTATTTGCCTTAAAGTCCTTAATAACTCACCCTAGCTAGTCTAGTCATCTCATAAGTGACCAACTCAGAGAAAAACACTAAAGTCGCGCCGATGAAATGCCCAACTTATCCAGTCAAAGTCAGAATCCATAAACCTGGATGTTGTACACCCAAAACAAGATCCATTCGTATCATACCAAAGCGGACCAACTCGATCCATCATTCGGCCACTGTCCTCAAATGGTATCAGTAATTTCCTAAATCCTTAGTAAGCTCATCACAATGTCCCATTGTGATATATTTTCATCCCCACTCTTGACTTTCGAGTGAGGTTAAAATCCTCTGAGTCTGCATTACTGAACTTCCACTTACTGACAACTCTGGCACTTGCAACCTGCCTGGCAATATCCATCTTCACAACCGCCTACCAATTTAATTGACGCTGATTCTGACTTACTTGCACTATCTGGTCAAAACCGCAATACCATAGTGAACTTCTAACAAAATCTTTTCCCTGAGTGCTACACCGTCAAGTGTATTCAATCACTCATGGAACTCGAACTTTCCATCCTCAGAAATCTCAAAATCAATCTCTTCCTTACTAGTATCCTCTTATCAGACTTTCTGAACATCTCCGTCTGTCAATTAGGCGCCGATTAAGACTTGAATATCTGATTCAATTTCAAAGGGGTAGCCTAGCTCAATTTTGAAAATCAGATTTTGAACCCTTTTTACAGTAAAATCTATACTTTAGCCAGTCTATGCACAATTGAAGACTCTCGACTCAAAGCATCGGTGACTTCTTTCATCCTTCCGGGTGATACTAGATACCACTATCCAAGTCCTTCAAAAGATCTGGTTCACACCACTCTCTCAATCAATTCCTCCTAAGAGAATAAATACTTTGAGGCTTCGACAGTCGACAAAGATCTGGAGTCTTTCTTCACACCACTGATATCTCTAGATCTTTGGAGCGGAAACTGTTGTCGTGAGTTCCCAGTCGTCTATCAGGTAATTCGGTTCATAAGGTCTCAACTCACGGGACACACATGCAACAACCCTATCACGTTGCCTCATTAAGCAACCCAACCCTTTTAAATGATGCGTCACTGAAAATCTCACATCTTCCAGGATCAAACAGAATGGCCCACATAGGTACAGTAGTCAGCCTCTTCTTAGGCTCTTGAAAATTACACCCGCACTCATCTGTCCACACGAACCTTTCTTCCTTCCTCAGTAGTCTTATCAATAGCGATGCTGTCATTGAAAGAGAACCCATATACAAACTGTCTGTAACACTCTGCCCAACCCAGAAACTTCTGATCTCTGCCACTGTAGTCAATCTCGGCCAACTGTTCACTGCTTTAATCTTGATGGGGTCCACGAAGATTTCTTTGCTTGAAATCTCGTGACTTACCAGCGATACATAAGTCATCCAAAACTTGCACTAACTAAACTTAACATGAAATTCAAGAGCCCTCAAGGTCTGAAGTATCATTTTTAACTGTCTCTCATGCCCCTTGGCATTCTCTGAACACACCCAGATAACTTCATTGAACACAATCACAACTGAATTAAGTACCCTTACACATTCTGATCATAAGACCCAAACAAATAGCTAAGGTATCTGTCAAACCACACAGCATTACAGTGAACTCATAACTGTCGTATTGATTGCGAGATGCCAACTCCGATATGCCTCTCTTCTTGATCCTCAATTGATGACGCCTTGACCTCCAGTCGGTCTTGAGAAATATCAATGTACAATCACAACAGACCAACTTTCTTCTTCACTAATAGAACAGGTGCTCCCCAAGGTGATGCACTGGAACATGTGAATCCCCTATCCAAATTCCTGCATTTGCACCTTCGGTCCTTCTATCTCAGATAACACCATCCGGTAAGGAGCCTTAGGGACCGGCTCTGTTCCGGGTATTAATTCAATCACGACTCTATTTCTCTTCCCGACGACGAACCTGACAACAAACCTGACAATTCTCCATAACATACTTTTAGAAAACTTTCTGTACCACAATCGTGTTCTCCATATTCGATCCCTCAACTGACGCATCCCTTACAGTTGCCACGTAGATTCGATAACTAACGAACTGAACCAGGTCATCTTCCATGACGAATCACAAGGATTTAAGTCCCTCTTTGACTTTCAATGATTCCAAACTTCCGTACGTTAACTGAACAAACTAAATTATAATACTGTCACGATTCAAACTAACAGAGAGCTTCTTGAGCCATGTGTTCTTGTAAACATCAATTGGCAAAGGAGCCTGCAATGCTTCATAGTTGTTTTTGTCATCCTTTTGAGGAGATTGATGACAGGACACTTCATCCAACTTCCCAATGAGAGAGTTCCATCCATTTCTCCTCTGGCTTCAAAAAGAGGTCTCTCTCTCCTTTCGGAGATTCATTGAGATTTTTACTCAATTTATTCTCAGATGCATTTCCACTTTGTAACGGAGCCTGATGCTCGACAACATCAATTGACTTGCCTTCATCATTCTTGAGCTCATCACCACCAATATCTCTGAAGCATCCAATTTTCGTTTCTTCAATGGCCTATTGTGATCGTCCAATGGTTTAACTATTGCCTCACTTAGCAATGCATTATTGTGAGGGTCTTCATCCACTTTGTCGTGACAGATAACCTTTTCAACACCTTTTCTATTAAAGATGTCCTTAACTTCAATGCCAGCATCTTATCCATTATTTTGAGATGCGCGACATCAAATGTACGAGAAAAGACGAAGTCAGCTTTTTGAAGATCTTCACGTGAAGGTTACGGATTCCTTGTGTCCTTTGAAGTGCAGATGATGTGGCATTTTCCAGTAATTGCTTCTAGAGGATTATCATTTGCAAGACCTACACCTTTACCGGATGCCGGAATAATTCATTCTCAATAACGGGGCAAACCTTGAACCTCAACTCGATACGATGGCTTGATCCTCGATCGGATTTCCATATCGAGCCCTCAACGGGCATGGTCACAACAACGATTACAACCCTAGCAGCGATAGAAGCAACGACAACAACGGCGGTCACGGCCACCGGCGGCACCGATGGTGACAGCAGCAACGATCGGCGAGCGGCGGCGGCCTGCGACCATTCTGTCTCCCAACCTCTCAAGCATCCTCAAAACCGAGCAAGCCTTGAACTTTCGGGGGCTACTACCCTAGCATTGACTAGAGACAATGCTTCACCACTCACACTGGCCCCACCTGCGCTCTACCTGGGGCACCACGGGCACCAACTTTCAACAGTGGCCTGCCCTGAAACACAGGGCCTACTACCCTCACTGGGCGGCCCTCGACACACGGTCACTCACGCAACAGGCTCAACACAGACGCCCGCTTCCAAACAAACACAGAGCGACCACACAAACAAGCTACCAAGCAACTATCAATCACATGCATTAGAATATTAAAAACCTTTCCTACTAACTATCCCATGACTCATCGCACCTTATCACTCCATACACTAACCATGCTCTGATACCACTTAAACGGGGTTGTCACGCCCCGAACCCCGAGGCACATGAACAACCCGCCATGGTCGTGGAATTGTGACATTCCCAGGTAGTGTCGCCGACCCAATTTAATTTATTAAGCGCATGCGGAACGTATTAAGAAACCCCTGACAATTTAAAAGCGGGATAGAACAGTAGGAATAAAAATCAATTTAATACAAACCAACAAGCTGACATCAAATCAACCAAGGATTACATGTAACCAAACTGGGTCGGAGTCTACACACTAAGGATCGGACCACTAAAAAGAAGGAACAGTACTAAGGCCACTGTAAAGATTCGATCGCCGATCCTCCATCTTCTTGGCTCTGCGACTCCTTGCCCAACTGCACCGGCAATCCACCTGACTCCGCTGGAATCATCATCTACGACCATGAAATGTGTTTCCCACAACGGGGTGAGACATTGTCTCAGCAAGTTCACCCCTCCTAAGCCCCTATTAGAAAGAAAATACACCCCAGCATGACCTAGCCACACATCAAGAAGACTTACCTCGCAACAGTCCGCGCTGCCCGAGTTAGTACAATTCATATCATTCAATCACGTGACAATTGACAATTAAATAATCCAAACACAATCACATCATCAACCAATCAACCACTTGGATCGTCTCAGCGATCAATCGGCTCGGCCGATTACATGTCATTCTACAAACCAATCAATACTCCCAACCACGACCCTAAGGGTAGACTCAACAATTGGTGGTAATCACGGCCCCACGTGGCACGACCTTTGAAAAGGTGGTTCAACATTAGTGGCATAACGGCCCCACTCGGCACGGCCTCTCATAGGCGGTTCAACAACTAGTGGCATCACGGCCCCACTCGGCACGGCCTCTAATAGGCGGTTAATTACAGCCAAAATCCCCACAATTCCTACACAGGGAATTTCTACACATAACCCCTATTTATGCAATCACACTCAATTCGCCACCAATCAAGCATCTAATTTAAATTCTAACATCACAACAAATGATCGGCACGAAATTCGAGCAACCAGGGGCTAAAAATAAATTTTCCGTTTTTTTATAAATAATATTTAATTAATTTCGGAATATTTTAATATTATTTTAATAATCCGAATTTCGAAACATTTAAATAAATCTAAATTAAAATCCAATTATGTCACATCACCAATTAACTTTAATTAACTTCTTTTAAACTTAATTAAACCCAATTAAGCTTAATCCAATTTCCTTAATCCAATTTATAATAAAATAATCTAATCTATCCACCTAAACACACTTAATTTAAACTAAACATACTTAGGGCATAATTAACCGGCTAATCAAGGATTAGTGAGATAAACTCACGGATTTGGACGCCGCTTAGCTCAAAATGACGAGGGCGACGTCGGGATCGACTTTCCCCAAAGGCGGGCTCGCGTCCGGGGTCGGGAAGGCGGCAAAAACGGCCCTTGAATGGGCTAGAAAACCCATTTTTTTCTCCACGGTTGGCTCCTGGACGGTGGTGCGGCGGGGGCTGGTCGACGGCGCTTCAAGAGGAGGAGAGGGGTGGTTGGCGGCGGCGAGGCACGGTGGTGGCTGGCGGAGCTGGGCAGCGGCCGGTGGCGACGGCGGAGAGTTGAGGCGGGCGCGCGCGCACGGGACAACGGCGAGGTGAGGCGGAGGGCGAGGCGGCACGGCTGGCGGGGGCGGACGGCGCGGTGGCGACGGCGGCACGGCGGCGGCTGGCTCCGGCGGCAACAGGCGGCGCGGACGGCGAAGCTGCGCACGCGGGCTGGCGTGCGGTCGACGGCTCCCTCCCCCTCCTCTCTTTCTTCTCCTCTTTTGTCTCAAGGAAGAAGAAGATGTGGGCCCCCCTTCTCCTTCTCTCTCTCCTCCTTTTTCTTTTTCTTTTTCCTTTTTCTTTAATTCCTCTAGTGGCCCACCACATGACCTCATCCATGAGGTCATACTCCACTAATTCAATCCTCTACAACTCTCTTCAATAGGTCCAATTAATTTTCTGCCGGGGTCCAAAACTTTGCGCGCTTAATTTCTTCAATTTTCCTTTCAATTGGGTCCAATTGAAGTCCACAAAAATTAATCCAATGTCTCCATATTTTAATTCACACCTTGGCTCGTCCATAGAACCATTTTAAATCCTAAAAGCACAACCAAAAGCAGACCTACTAATTTCTCTTGATTCAATTCAAATTGACTCCCATAAAATCAATTAATGTCTCACTTATCAAATTGATTATTTTCTTTATCCAAAAATCCCTCATATTCCTCAATTTCATAATCCCCGGCTTCAATTGAACGAACTCGGCCCTATTTATCTAGTCGAAATTAGGGCCCAAAAATCGGGATGTCACATCACGTATCTCAATAATTCATGTATTTCTCGAGTTCATGTATTTCTTGGTTTCGTGTATCTACTTAATTCTTGAATTGTCTATCCCCTGAATTTTTTTGTCGTTATTTTATGATTCATGTAACTGCTTTTGCACATGAATTCAAATCTTTATAAATGATTTCAAAATCTTCACTCTGAAAGGAAGCAAAAATCTCCAACATTTCCTCTCTTCGAAATTTCTCTAAGTGTGCTAGTTTCAAGAAATGCTCAATAGGGCCCTGTTCGTATCATGCTTATACTAATAGGTTCGAGGTTTTATATCTAAGGAGGCGAAGTTCACGAAGCTACTTAACATCATTGTAGGAACTAATCATTTTAAGAAGATTTGGCTAATCATATCTCACCTTCAATTCTTGTCTAGTTTGTTGTCACTTTCTCGATAAATTTTATGGTTACAACAAACAGTGTTATGTATCTTCCCCTAATATGTGTCTTCTTCTTCTCCTCATCCTCTTCTTTATTTTCCAACAAAGGTTACAAAGCAAAGGCTTCGATTGGGTACAACTCAAGTGCGAACAATTTAGAGGTCGACTCCACGAATTTTGAAGATAACGGCACGGTCAAAATTGGTACCCTTAATTATGCAGTGAATTTGAGCCAAACCCTATATGAGTGGGTCATTTTTGGCTTCTCAGCTAGCACCGGAGGCTACATGGGGTTCCATAAAATCCTTTCGTGGGGTCTCAATGCATATTTGCCACATAGAAGCCTAGAAGTCCCCTTGAGTAAACCAGACACTCTTGTGTCGAATTAGGAAAGGAGGAACGATGCTTCAATATTTTGGTTGTGTACTGGCGCAAGTGCTTTGGTTGCTAGTCTACTCATTGTTTGCCTCGTCCTAATTTGGAGAAAAAGAGTAAGAGAAGAAGGTGACGATGATGTTGTTGAGGTAGGGATCTCCATGGATCGTGACTTTGGAAAGACTTGATGACCTAGGAAATTCTCTTGTGATGAATTGGCTCTTGTAACAAACCATTTCGATCGAAAAAGGGAAGCTAGGAAAGGGAGGATTTGGGGGTGCTTACGAACGTCATTTGAAGGAATCAGTCTCTCGAAGGGAATAAGGAAGGGATTAAAAAGTACATGTCAGAAATGATGATCATCAGTACAATTGAGGCACCTCTAGTTTCCCGTTGCTCCTTGAACAAGAATTTCATCTTTCCTTCTTTGGATATTCGCTGACAATTCTTTCCATTCTTTCAAATTCGCATGTGTTAGCCAATTATATTCATCTTGACTAGCTTATTTAATCTTCGATTAGATGAAGATGGACGTGGCCGAGACCATCAAGGGGGACCAGGCTTGTGTGGGCTTGATCTTGAAATTTAAATGAGCTTCGGGGCTTTCTTGCTTAAAGCCATTGAATGCCGGTTCAAATTTAAATGCAATTTTTATGTGGGCCTATCGCTATTAAATTAAAATACTTCTAATATGCAAATGCAAATTGATAATTTTTTGTTTAGAATGTCGGGATCTATCTATAATTTTCTTATGCATTGAATGACTAAATGGGTCGTCAAATTGAGGTATCAACAAGCTATATTGTGAAGCTTGCCAAAAGATTTATATGGAAGTACATTATCACTTATCTTGTGCAAAAGTATTCGGTGGAGAGATTGAGATGAACAAGTTGCTGATAACGTCACAAAGAAACTTATCTAGATCTATGTTCATGGAATTTTGAAGCAGTTGGGCATGGCAAGCAGGAGAACAGTGATAGGTGTTGAGGGGGAGTATTGTCAACACCTTTCTACCGGCGGTTAAAAATTCCAAATTAGGTGCAATTTTTTCCCTGACTTCCTGTACAGCTGCAAATGGTGGCTTCTGTCTTTGTTGACTTTCCTTCAGCAGCAGGTTAGCCTTCAATCTTCTGCCACAAGCTGTCGGAAGACAAGTCAAAGACGGTCTTCAATTTTTGCAAAAGAAAAAAGAGACTCCACCAGCCTAGGAACATAATAAATAGGCTGCTCGTCCTTGCCAATTATGTGCAGAGAAAAGTCGAGAGAAGCAAGGAGTCTCCAATATGTGTTAGTATAAAAGGCTCTGTTTTGTGAATTGGCTTTCCCAACGGCGTTTAAACCTCAAAAGGCCCTTAGCAAATGCTAAGACGTTTGATGAATATTTTTGTTGAAGAGATTTGACAAAATGCATTGCATTTCCAAAACTCCTTAGCTCAAGATAAGTTCCAGGAACTTGGGCTTTAACATTTCCAAAATGTTATTACATTTGTTTCCTTTTAATTTTGACCTTGCTAGAGTTTTGAAATTCTAAAAATGCCCTCACTACCAACCACCTTACGCGACATTGCTGGCGACACCAAAACTGATCGCGCCAAATGAGCCATATCTAGCACCAGTGAGCCTTACTTGAGGTTGTGCGGCCTCAAGTCATAGTCATCCTGGCCAAATCTAGTTCGCTGGTGGCTTAAGCTTTTCGTTGGTGTCTAGTGGAGGGTTTGAATTAAAATTGTAAAAGTTCTTTATAAATGTGATTTTTCCAAACACCATCTCAAGATAAAGTTATGTGTTATTATGTGAGGCATGCAAAGAGTTTGGTTTTATAGAAGTTTGAGCGTGTTTAATTCAATTGAGCATCTACTTGCTTTTCAACATCCTGCCTATAGGCATCATTCAATGTGAATCCAAAGCATACCCATTCTTGGCTTGTTGCCAGTCGGCAGTTAGCAAAGGGTGGCAAACCAAAGTTTCGGTAGGAACGCTAGGATCCATGGCTCGCCAATCCCTAATTTTCGGCAAAGTGAAGAAGAAATTGGAAATATACGGCTTTGGGGTGATTGCTCTCAAAGTAGTACATGGAAGAAGGTTGATCGAATTTGAGTGGAAGAGAACCACGTGCTTGTTCATTGTTGTACATAGTTAAATTAAAAAAAAAAAAAAAAGACGCTAATATATTTAATCCAATACCCCACTTTGTCGCGACCTCTTTTTTTTTTTTTTTTTTTTCTGGCGCCCTCGATCGGGTACGGGCGCCTAAGGAGGCTAATGGCTCGGCTGAAATTAGTTATGCCCGGACTCTCCCAAGTCCACCAATTCACGACTTTAATAGACTAAGTTTTTAACCTGCAAGTTAATTTGTAAAACGGAGTCGCCACTAATCGATTTGGGGTGAGTTGATTAGAAACCCAAGCGAAATACCGGGAGAAATACTCGCTCCTGCGCAACTAGAGAAATTAGGATCCGGGACTTGATTACAATAATTAATCGGTAATGCCCTTTCGGTACCTCATCTTGTTTAAATCTGAGGTTTTTTGGATGTTTGAGGGATTTTCCATGTATTTTCGGGAGGAAAAGTATTTTTTAAGTTTCTTTCTCATTTTTGGACATAAAAGGGACTTTTTTTTTTTGAGTGTTTTGGGAAAATACAAGCTTTTTTTTTGAGTGTTTTGGGAAAATACAAGCTTTTGGCCTTTTTTTATGAATTTTGACTTTTTTTTTTTGGGATTTTTTTGGATTTTTTGGAAAATATAAAATATTTTTTATTTTTTGATTTTTTGGAAAATAAATTATTTTTTATTTATATTTCGATTTTTTCGGAAAATAAAACATTTTTAAAAATTTTTTAAATAATTTTTTATTTTCTAGAAATTAAAAGGTTTTTAATATTTTTGAAAATAAATTATTTTTTGATTTTTTTGAAAATAAATTATTTATTTATTATTTATTTAAAATATTATTTTATATTAAAATATTATAAAAATTGACATGGGTCGGATACGACCCGGGCCAGCCCCAAAACGTAGACGAGGCACGCTACGCGGGCCCGACTTTTTTTTTTTGTTGGTAAAAACGGCACCGTGGCTGAGCGTTTAGGGACGCCCGGCCCGGCTCGGTGACTAGCTCCGACAACCCGGCAACTTGGCTCCCAGGGCAAAACCCTACCCGGATCCGACCCGGGCCACAACCCGACTTTTAGCCACCCCCAAGCTCGCGAAACTCTACCCGGTTCCCGATCCAGGTCTGACCCAGTGACCCGGGATCGCGACCCGGAAAATCGGGAACCCTAGGGTTTTGAATTTGGGGCGCCGAAGGGGGAATGCGACGACGGCGACGGCGAAGACGACGGCGAACGGTGGCGATGGCTGGGCTAGGGAGAAGGGTATGGCGACGGCAACGGCGACGGCATCGGAGTGCTACCTGCTCGTGGTGCGGCGGCAATGAAGGCGGCAGCGATGGCGAGATCCGCTCGCAGTCTTCCCCTTCCGGCGTTTCCCTCCCTCCCTCTCTCTCTCTCTCTCTCTCTCTCTCTCTCTCTCTCTCTCTCTCTCTTTCTCCGGCGAGGCTTCAATCGAAGACCGCGAGCCCTCAACCCCCCTGAAGTCTCTCAGTGGGGTGTCCAAGGACCGCGCTCTCGATCCCTCAGCTTCTCCCTCCGTCCGTGTGCTCTTCGTCGACGTCGAGGGGGTATTTATAGGCCGAGGGGTAGCCGGCCGACGGGGCTCGACCGGTGGCTACCACGGCTCTCACCGGGCGAACCGGCGTCCCATCCGACGCTAGCCACCCCCTACTCCGCGTCCCATCACCGTCTGCTCCCCTTGCTCCACGTGCGCTCACTGTTCCTCTTGCTTGCTCCGGCGTTGCGTCTCCGGCGCGTGCTGCTCACCCAGCCGGGCGAGGAAGAAGACAGAGACGGGCCGGGTCGTGGGTTGGGCCTTGGAGGCCCAAGGGGGGCTGCCTTCTGTTTTTTTTTTTTTTTTTTTTTGATTTTTTCGTTTTTCTTTGTTTCTTTTCCTTTTTTTCCTTTTTTTCTGTTTTTCTAAAAAGATTAAAAAAAGAAAATAAAATGAAATAAAAGCCTAAAAATAAAATAAAATGAAACTAATTAAAAATAAAAATTTAGGCGTCAACAGCTGTCCCTCTTTGAATGTGAGCTCACAGAGGTTGCATTCAAAGACAAACCGATGCCTAAATTTTATCCATATATGTGTAGCAGATTATATTTTATTTGGGACATATTTTCCTATACAAAAAGAGGAATATAACATTATACTAAGACAGACAAGGAGATCCCTGAAGTTACTTACCGGGAGTGAGTGAGATAGAGTGTGAACCCCGAGTTTGGTAAGTATCAATGCATCATCTTACCTGGTGGTATGAGGAGGTTGCTTTTCCAGGACTCGAACCATTCTTCAGTTGCCTGTTTAAAAGAATTAATGATTTGTCTAGGTTCCGAACCTTTCTTCGATCGCCTTGACGGGAAATTACTCTTTCAGGACCCGAACCAATCTTCGGTCGCCTGTTGGAACAAACAGTGGTTTGTCTCGGACCCGAACCATTCTTCGGTCGCCGTGATAGGAGATGCGCCGACCTTTCTCAGGGCATCTCATTTGTGGGTGCCTGATTCGTATCGAGAACACCAGTTGGTACCCGAACTTTTTCGGGAGATGCGTCGACCTTTCTCGGGGCATCTGTTTCGTGGGGGTGTCTGACCTTTGTCAAGGACACCAATTGGTACCCGACCTTTCTCGGGAGATGCGCCGACCTTTCTCAGGGCATCTGTTTGGGGGGCGTCTGACTTCTGTCAAGGACACCAGTTGGAACCCGACCTTTCTCGGGAGATGCGCTGACCTTTCTCAGGGCATCTGTTTTGGGGTTGTCTGACTTCTGTCAAGGAAACCAGTTGGAAACCGACCTTTCTCGGGAGGATGTGCCAACCTTTCTCAGGGCATCCGTTTTGTGGGGGGTGTCTGACCTTTGTCAAAGACACCAGTTGGAACCCGACCTTTCCCGAGGCATCTGTTCTGGAAGATATCTGGACATTCACAGACATATCAAAGAGTACCTGGATATTCGCAAGTACTAACCTGAAGGATATTTGAGCCTTTGCAGGCGTCAAAAGAGGTATTTGGCTATTCATAGGCATTGAAGGGGTAATTGGATGATCACAAGTATGAATTTTTCGAGATACTTGGACATTCACAAGTATAGAAGGGATATTTGACAATTGAAAATATCAAGGACATATCTTGGGTATTCGTGAAGGCCTCCTGCCTTCTGGAAATTGGGAATATCGAGGACGTACTTGAGATATTCGTGAAGGTCTCTCACTTCTTGGCTATGGGGAATATCAAGGACGTACCTCGCATATTCGTGAAGGTCTCCCACCTTCTGGCAATGAGAATATCGAGGACGTACCTTGGATATTCGTGAAGGCATCCCAACTTCTGGAAATTGGGAATATCGAGGACTTACCTAAGATATTCGTGAAGGCCTCTCACCTCCTGGCAATTGGGAATATCGAGGACGTACCTGGGATATTCATGAAGGCCTCCTACCTTCTGGAAATGAGAATATCGATGACGTACCTTGGATATTCGTGAAGGCGTCTCACCTTCTGGAAATTGGGAATATCAAGGACGTACTTGAGATATTCGTGAAGGCCTCTCACCTCCTGGCAATTGAGAATATTGAGGACGTACCTAGGATATTCATGAAGGCCTCTTGCCTTCTGGAAATGAGAATATCGAGGATGTACCTTGGATATACGTGAAGGCGTCTCACCTTCTGGAAATTGGGAATATCGAAGACGTACCTGAGATATTCGTGAAGGCCTCTCACCTCCTGGCAATTGGGAATATCGAAGACGTACCTGGGATATTCATGAAGGCCTCCTGCCTTCTGGAAATTGGGAATATCAAGGACGTATCTTGCATATTCGTGAAGGTCTCTCACCTCTTGGCAATGGGGAATATCAAGGACGTACCTCACATATTCGTGAAGGTCTCCCACCTTTTGGCAATGAGAATATCAAGGACGTACCTTGGATATTCGTGAAGGCCTCATCCCTTCTGGAAATTGGGAATATCAAGGGCGTACCTGAGATATTCGTGAAGGCCTCTCACCTCCTAACAATTGGGAATATCGAGGACATACCTGGGATATTCATGAAGGCCTCCTACCTTCTGGAAATGAGAATATCGAGGACGTACCTTGGACATTCGTGAAGGCCTCCTGCCTTCTGGCAATGAAAATATCGAGGACGTATCTTGGATATTCGTGAAGGCGTCTCACATTCTGGAAATTGGGAATATCGAGGACGTACCTGAGATATTCGTGAAGGCCTCTCACCTCCTGGCAATTGGGAATATCGAGAACGTACTTGGGATATTCATGAAGGCCTCCTGCCTTCTGGCAATTTAAATGTAGCGCAAGGCTTACCTGGATGGCCGCGGGTACACAGGTGTACAAAGTAGAGGAATATTTGGATGAACACAAATATTTAACAATATGATCAGGGACCACTCAACTGGTCCAAGTGTAAGAAAGTATACTTGGGTAATCGCAAGCACATAATATGGTGGAATACTTGAATGGTTGCTAGCATTCAATGACATAATTTTGAGGACAGCTCCGACAGGTCGGGTGTCACAGAAATGGGGTATTCGAACGGTGGTCGATACTTAAAGACAAGAGGATACTTGGATAGTCACAAGCATCTAAACTTTAAAAACAACATGAATAGGTCGAGTGTTAACAGAGGGAGCACTTGAGTAACGGCAGAAACTCGAAAACAAGGGGATGCTTGGACAACCGCAGATATCAATACTTGGAGTCAACTTGAACGAGCTGAGTATCGATAAGAGGGAGTACCTAGACAGTGGTAAGTACTCAAAGATAAAGGGATAGTTAGTCAGTCACAAGTATCGATACTTTGGGGACAACTCGCACAAGTTGAGTGTCAATAAGAAGGAGTACTCGATGAGTGAGGGGTAATTAAAGATTATCGGATATAAAATTCTGGGAATAGGGATGGGAATATGCTTTTTAGTGACATCTTTAATCTCTATGAGTATGCTTGTTATTTGCACAATATGCACACATGTATACAATGATTGTATATGCTGTAAATTTGCAAATTCAAAATGTGATTTATGCATGATGATCTTGTCAGTTTTGCATCATTTGAATTCCACTAGGGAAGATTTTGAAAGACAACTTTCGTTTAGAATGTAGATGTCTTGAGCATGTCAGATAAGGGACTTTTAGTCTGAAAGGACTTTTTACTTACTCTCATGGGAAAGGTTGTTTTATCCTGACCATTGATGCAGGATTTTATAAGGACCACACTATCTCACTGTCATCATGTCAGCAGGGGTCCGAGTATTCTCACAAATGATATGACTTTACCAACGTGAGAGGTCTTTGTTGGAATTGTGATGGAAGCTTGGTTAATGGCTTCGTCAAATGGGACTAATAAGGTCATGGCTTTGTAGGAAAGATGTTGCACGATCATCTTTGGGTTTGCAAGTCGAGAATCTTGCGAAAAGAGATAGAATAATCTTGCTCGTACTTCTTCGAGCGATGCTTATAGACACATGAAATCCTACGTTAATTGAAGTGCCCCTAGTCTGAAGAGATTTTTTACAATAGGGTGCACTGTGGGCTTGACTTATGTGTAAAAGGGTGAGAGCTAATGATCGCCTTGGCATTTATCACCGGTCTTTCTTCTCACGGTCCGATGAAGGTTCCATGGATCATCACAGCAACTTATCTTGGGAATACAAATGGCTGTATTTTTTGTTTGGGGCATCGGCCTTGCTTTTACCAGGCACACTGCTTTTTTCATGCCCCTATTTCTCTTTTCGATTTTTCCATTCATGGGCATTGACCTTGCTTTTACCAGGTACACTTGCTTTTTATGCCCCTATTTCTCTTTTTATTTACTCAAGGAATCGATCTTAACGAATTCAAGCAAATGCCTTCGCTAGACTTATTGAGTCTTCATCTTTTGCTGGCACTTCTGATTATGCTGCTTGAATGGTGGCAGCTTCTGCTTTGCCTCCATGTGAGGGTGAATTTACAAACTCAATTGGTTTGAACAATGGATACAAGTGCATAAGGAAAGAATTGCTCTTCATGACTCTAGGGCACTTAAATTAACGCGAGTGTTCATATGCAATAAAGACACTCAAAGATTGCTGCAAGTGCAAGCAAGAGAATTTCTATCCCTTTTCTCACCTCGTGATGCTGACTTGCCTTCAACTTGCCCCAGTGGGGAGTGGTTCTTTGACGGGGGGTAAGACAGAAATTTGGCTAGTGTATGGGGCTCAAAGTGAGAGGTGGAATGCCTCCCCCTATTTTGGTCATCGTACCATTCGCGAGAGAACTCTTTACCCTGTAGCCATGGAATTTTCTGCACTCATCTAACAAGTGTATAGATGGGGGACTGTGTATGGGACATGGCTCGCCTGTCATCATTCTGATGCGTCTTATCCAGCATGCTCAATTAATCTTGTATTCTTTACTTGGCCGTCTATCCTAATAATCCTTAATAGAATCAAAGATTTAGACAGACAAAATCATCATGCAAAAATTCACCTAGAAAAGGCATGCAGTATATGATGTGAAAGAGTTTGTAAAAAAAAAAAAAAATGAATGGTTTTTACTCAAGAAAAACTTATTAACAGCTCTAAGGGTGTTTACTTGGTGAAGTGGTATTCACAAATGTGTTGAAATTTGAACATCAAAAGAGTTATTTACAAAGGGCTATTCACAAATGGGTGTCAATAAATTGCTTCTATTGGTTAGGGACATGACATATGAACGATCAGCCATGGATTGGGAATCGATCAAAAATTTCTACTTTTTCCTTTTGTAGAAGAGAGGCTGTGGAAATAGCTCAACCAGTAGAGCCAAGATCGTAAGTGACTTGAGTCCTGAAGGATTTCTGTCATTTGCTTGAGATGCCACTTTGTTTGGGAAAGCTTATTAGAGTCTGACACGACTTTCGTTGATTTGTTTTCCGCATCTTGGACGATCAGGTGATCCTGTAAAAGACAAGAGGAAGGGTGTTAGTCACGAACTCTTTCACAGGTCAAACAACTGGAAGCGATACAACATTACCCTTCACTGGTTTGCAAATGATTAAGTGGACCTGGAGTACGAGGAGGACATGAAGTCTCGTGTCTCCCATTTTGTCAGGTCCATTAGTTTCCTCAATTGGCTTATGGATGACATGTCCCTTTACATGAAGTCAAGTGAATTCGATGCAGGTCATTTCAGTATACTAGCACGGCCAGTATTGATTTATCAAACCTAACTTTTGAGTTTGGTTCTTGAGTTGTGATGTTCCCTGTCAAATAGGAAAATACGTCAAAAGCGAGTTCAAATAGAGGGAGTATTAGAAGCGATACCAAATTACCCTTCCCCAAAGTTTGTCTGTGCTAGCTCCTAAGGATATTTGAATGTTGATGATGGCTTCTTTATCTTGGCATAGTTCAATGTTTCCTTCAGTTGGCCTTCCTCATTTGTGACCATGTATGCATGATTGCTGGTCGTTGATTCATCTTCAACACATTCCTTCTGTGGAATTTCTCCTTTTGTCTTTGGCTATAGCATCATTGAGCAAAAGTCATGTACCTCAAGCTTCTATGGAATCTGAGATGGACAATCAAAATCTCAAGCTTTCTGATGGTAATTACTCCTTGGAAGATTATGCGTCTGGAGCGAAGCTTCTAGATTCCAAATTCATTGTCCAAGATGTAAGGCTATAGATCGTCTTGATTGTCTGGATTTTCTCCCTATTGACAGTAATCACTTTTAAAGGAAGAGAAGGAATTTCTTCCTTATACCTCTGGGTTTGTCAAAGTTGGAACTGTAACATCTAGCTGGTTGGGCGTATCGTGCGACAAGATAGTCCTTTGGCTTAGGGGGGAGCTGGGCAGGAGTGAGGCATGTCATGGATGCTTTGATTTCAACTCTATGCCTGTACCTATTACGTCTTATCTTTTGTATCCTGTAAATAGAAGAGATGGGTTGTCATTCTCCATATTATGTTAAGGGAATAAAGCTTACCCTTTTTGAAACGGGATGATCCTTTTTGTTTGCCCCCACTTTCTTGGAAAGGTGTCTTCGTGTTTGGTCTGTTCAAATGATGTGCCAATTTCAAATGCTTTCTGTCACACTAAATCAAAGGGGATGATATCCTGAGACATAAAGTGGGAGAATTAGAAAGACAAACATGCTTAAATTTATCATCTCATTTTGACAAAAGCTTTCGGTGATGAAATACTTTTCATTTTCAAAATATGCTTTTGGGGAGAAAAAGCATGAGGAAGCCCAGCCCTCGGTATTCTCCTTGGATGATACTTTCTTTTCATGGTTGGATAACATCACTGCAGGTTTGGAATACTACCTCATGCTCTCAAATCAAAATACTAGAACCATTTACTAAAGTACTTGGAATGGAAAATACAACAGTAGCACACTAGACAAAATAAGAAACATGAAATCATAAAAACAAGTAAAACCCATGAAAACTCCTGTGTAAAGGAGTGCTTTGATAGTGCTGGTCTCGAAGCTAAGGATCTTTGAAATCCTCGTCCTCAGTAGACTCAAAGTATTCACATGCGATGACTACTTCATTAAAGCTACAAAAGTGTAACCCATGCAGCCAACAGCGATACTCGCAGGACAAGGCTTCTATAAACTGTTTTATAAACTCTTCTTCGACCAGCTCAGGGTGGATTTGCATCATGAAAGCCCTCCACCTCCCTGCATATGCTCGGAAATTCTCCATTGGTCTTCTTCCAAAGTGGGCCAAATTCTCGCATGGTAGCTCAGTTCCAATCTGGCTTTGGTACTAGTGCAAGAATGTGGAAGTCAGCTTGCTCCAATCCTTTATGAGATAGATATTTGCTGTGAAGAACCATTATAATGCAGACCCCATAAGAGTTTCTTGGAACGCCTGAGTTGTAAATAACGTTAGACCATAATACCAACTCATTTCAGCATGGAGATACTACAAGTGAGCCATGGGGCAAGTCGTGCCATTATACTTGTGGAGGTTGGGTATCCACATTTCTATGCGAGTCAAGATCCTACGAGGGTGAGACGGGCCTGATAGGTCTTGGTTAGGCCACTGGTTTTCCCACTGCATCTTCATTGTAGTGGTGAATTCTTCTGTTTCAGGGAGGTTGGATTCTACCGAGATTACTCCATTGCTTTCTTCAGGGTCAAAATTACTGAAGGAGGATGAGGCATTTGAGCTATCCTTATGGTCAGGTGACGAGCTTAGTACTTCGTTAGAATCATAGCGGATAAAGACGTATGTTTCTTCTTCGACGGGTCTTCATCCCCGGGTGAGAGTAGGAAACAGTTATACGATGAATCGTCAATTTCATTGTCGAAATAGCGTTGGAAGTCCTTGGGATTGTATTCTAGGGGCGGGAAGTCTTCAGGGTTATACTCTAGGGGATGGTTGCCTTCAAAGCTGTATTCTTGGGAATGCTCGAAGCTTTGGTACTGTGGCTCGTCGGCGGATGCTGAATCAATCTGCTTAGGCTTTATTTTCTTGGCCCCTGGTCCAGACCTTTTGAGTAAGGTCCTGTGTTTTGCTAGCTCAATTCTGTCAAGGGAAGTGAGAGATATTAGAGTTTTACTGTCTGATTCATTTTCCAGGTTGATAGGGGTTGGTAATCTTTGGACCCTGGCTCTTGGAGTAAGCTTGGGGAGTTGTCTAGTTGTGCCCTGGTCTTGAACAAGCTCTGAGCCTACGATCTCATACAAAGGTTCCTTGCCTTTCCTAGTGGGAAACTTTTCAGTAACAGGATGCTGCTTAGCTATCCATTTATTACGCAAGGTTTCATTAACACGTTTCTTTCCTGTCTCAGCGACTAACGGCTCCTCGTGCTCCGCGATCATCGCCTCTTCGTAGGGCAAGGCCATGTCAGGGCTGATGTCAATATCATATTCTTGATGGAAAACATGAATTAGTTCCCTCCAGGTTTTAAGGGGACTAATCTTTCTAACAATGTACCATCGCAAGGCAGGGCTAGTCAAGTTCGACTGGTATGATTGAATCATCCTTTGGACCAGGTAGGCCTGTAAGTAGGCTTCTGGGTGGGAGGTACCAACATACCTTTCACATTCAGGTGCTTTGAACTTTTCAGGGATCTCAAAACCGGCGTAATCAGATAAGTCGATAGGATTCTGGCCCTACAATTGGCTTAACTTTTTCATGATCTTTTCAAATTGTTTATGGTGTTGGCTAGTTTCCAGCATATTCGCAGGTGTCATGACGGTGCTTAACGCAACTACAGAGTTGGGCTCAGCTTGAGTGGATTTCATTTGTCTCGAGAGTTGTTGAAGGACAATGGACATCTGTCCTACACCATCTTCAATGTGAGCAAGGCAATTTTGCACTTCATTCTGATCAGGACCTATCATGTGGGGCCATTCATGGGTGGCTAGCTGGTGATTCATGATTACCTGTTTTTATGAAAACAATGAATGAGCACAAGGTAGACAAGGATTGACCCATGGGAACGGTCTAGCTACTTTTATTTATTGAAAGATGATCTTACAGACTCCTAACATCTAGGAATTGAAATGATAGAACAAAGTACTACTAGATATTAAAGAAAAGTCCCTAGACAACGGGACAAAGCATTTACAGAATAAAAACTAACGGAGACACGACTGCTAGAATATACGCGACAGGGAGCCTTGTTTTTGTGAAAGCTGCTCGTTTTCTTGGACTTGGCTCTGAGATGAGTATTTGGCCTACTCCCATATCATTTGCATAAGGTCTGCTTGCTCGTGTGGGCTGCTCTCTCTGATGGAGCGAGGGACCGATGGCCTCCACCTTTTCAGGATGTGATGATTGTGGATGTAGGAGGCAGAGGCATGGTGGGCTTTTTCTTCTCCCTTAAGCCCTTCAGGTACCACGATCCTTTTGCGATGGCACCTATCCCAGGTTTCTTCAACAATAGAAATTTTGAATGCATAGTCTCGGCTTGTGTTGAAGAGGACCGGATGAATCTTCCTTCTGAAAGGCGGTGGAATCTCCTGAAGGGCTCCGAATTGCCGTGCCACCCGATATAGGTAATAGGGAACGGCACCGGTGCAACCAAGCAAGGGAATTGGGTTGCGGCGTCTGTAGGCAAAGCGAGCCCTCTTTTCATGGAACCAACCAGCACACCATTAGAATGCCTCCGACACTGGGTTTCTCAAGAAATCAACCCAATTTAAACATCTTTGATTGGGAATGTACGGTCCTAAAATCATGAATTTTTGTAATGGATTTTCTGAAGCATTTGTTTCAGACGATCGCATGAAGTCTCGAAATTCGCTTAAGTGAGAAAAGAACCAGACTTGTAAAATTTCGGGAGAGACCCGCATGATTTTCTCCATGTTGTCTTTAAAATGGTTAAAGGACAAGAATGTTTCAGTTAAAATCATGTTGACATAGTTTCCCCCTCTCAAGATCTGATCAACAATCCATGCCATCTTAGAACTTATGACATTTCTTTGGTGGGGGAAAATGATGAGTCCGAAAAAGCCCAAGAGGAAAATCTCACTTTTTTTGGTCATAGGCTGATTTTGAAAACATGCATTCACGAATTCTAGTGGGCAAGTATTATGGTTGTTTTCAAGAATTTGTCTCATAACATGGATTTTCAGCTCCTAAAAGTCGTGCTAACCCGCGCCATGGGAGGGTGCCTCTTGACGGCCTAACAAGCTTTTTCTTAAGAGGCATTCTAGTGATGATGTTGTATTCTTCCAGGGTTGGGGTTAGCTCAAACCTACCAAACATAAAAGTAAGTGTCCTTGGGCACCAGAAATGTGCCATGGCTTGTATGACTTCGGGACGAGCAGTGATTCGAATCAGCGATAAGAGATGATCGACTTTGGCCTTCACGCGCTCTTGGGCAAACTGATCCAATTGACCCCACCATCTGAAGAGTTCTGCCTTGGGAGCAGGAATGAACTGGATGTCGTCTTTCCCCATCGCATATAAACTGGGATTTTGAAAAGCTTATCCTAAATTGCCATGGGCCAATAAAAAGATTGAGTAAAAGTAAATAAATTACTTTGCTTTTAAGTAAAATGACAAGTACAAAGACATACACATGAGATGTGTGGCTCGATTTCTAACTCAGAAGGCTTGTTGAAATTAAAAGGGTATCCACTCGTCACAGTCTCGCATTAGCAGTATACCCCCTTAACCTAGGCTAAGAAATTCGGAGAAAAGAAAGGCAACCTCTATATCACAGTCTCGCGTTCAAGGTCGTATCTTTCTTAACACCATCCTACAAATCCTATGGCGGCCCAGGTCCGGCGGCCGAGTTGTGTGTGCCATGTGTAGTGTTTAAAACAGTAAAGCATGCACAACAGTTTATAATCACAAGACAATTTATTTTAAGCAAGATTAAAATAAATTTCTAAACTATTGACTTGCATAAAGAAAAAAAACCTAAGTCATTAAAGAATTTAAACAAGATAAAAATGGCCTAAGTCTTCAAAGTCCCCAGTGGAGTCGCCAAGCTGTCGCGACCTCTTTTTTTTTTTTTTCGGCACCCTCGATCGGGTACGCGCGCTTAAGGAGGTTAATGGTGCGGCTGAAATTAGTTATGCCCGGACTCTCCCAAGTCCATCAATTCACAACTTTAATAGTCTAAGTTTTTAACCTGCAAGTTAATTTGTAAAACGGAGTCGCCACTAATCGATTTGGGGTGGGTTAATTAGAAACCCAAGTGAAGTATCGGGAGAAATACTCGCTCCTGCGCAACTAGAAATTAGGATCGAGGACTTGGTTATACTAGTTAATCACTAATGCCCTTTCGGTACCTAATCTTATTTAAATCTAAGGTTTTTTGGATGTTTGAGGGATTTTCCATGCATTTTCGGGAGGAAAAGTATTTTTTTAAGTTTCTTTCTCATTTTTGGATATAAAAGGGATTTTTTTTTTTTTGGATTTTTGAGTTTTTGGGAAAATACAAGCTTTTGGCCTTTTTTTTATGAATTTTGACATTTTTTGGGATTTTTGGCATTTTTTTGGATTTTTTGGAAAGTATAAAATATTTTTGATTTTTTTGATTTTTTGGAAAATAAAATATTTTTTATATTTTTTAATATATTTGGAAAATATATTATTTTTATTTATATTTCGATTTTTCGGAAAATAAAACATTTTTAAACATTTTTTAAATAATTTTTTGATTTTCTGAAATTAAAAGGTTTTTTAAATATTTTTTGAAAATAAATTATTTTTTTGATTTTTTTGAAAATAAATTATTTATTTATTTAAAATATTATTTTATATTAAAATATAATAAAAACTGACCCAGGTCGGATCCGCAGGTCGGATTCGACCAGGGACAGCCCCAAAACGCAGACGGGCCCGCGTAGCGAGCCCGACTTTTTTTTTTTTTTTTTTTGGGAAAAACAATGCCGTGGCCGAACATTTAGGGATGCCGGCCCGGCTTGATGACCCGCTCCAACAACCCGGCGACCCGGCTCCCGGGGTGAAACACTACTCGGATTCGACCCAGGCCACAACCCGACTTTTAGCCACCCCCAAGCTCGCGAAACCCTACTCAGTTCTCGATCCGGGTCCGACCTGGCAATCCGGGATCGAGACCCGGAAAATCGGAAACCCTAGGGTTTCGAATTTGAGGTGCCGAAGGGGGAATGCGATGACAGCAACGGCGAAGACGACGGCAATGGCTAGGCTAGGGAGAAGGGTATGGCGACGGCGACGGCATCGGAATGGTACCTACTCACGGTGCGGCGGCGACGAAGGTGGCAGCGACGGCGAGATCCGCTCGCATTCTCCCCCCTCCAGCGTCTCCCTCCCTCTCTCTCTCTCTCTCTCTCTCTCTCCGGCGAGGCTTGGATCGAAGACCGCGAGCCCTCGGCCCCCCCTGAAGTCTTTCAGTGGGGTGTCCAAGGACCACACTCTCAATCCCTCAGCTTCTCCCTCCGTCCGTGTGCTCTTCGTCGACGTCGGGGGGGTATTTATAGGCCAAGGGGTGGCCGGCCGACGGGGCTCGACCAGTGGCTACCATGGCTCTCATTGGCCGAACCGGCGTCCCATCCGACACCAGCCACCCCCTGCTCCGCGTCCCATCGCCGTTTGCTCCCCCTGCTCCATGTGCACTCACTGTTCCTCTTGCTTGATCCGGCGTCGCGTCTCCAGCGTGTGCTGCTCACCCAGCCAGGTGAGGAAGAAGATGGAGACGGGCCGGGTCGCGGGTTGGGCCGTGGAGGCCCATGGGGGGCTGCCTTTTGTTTTTTCCCTTTTTTCTTTTTTTTTTTGGTTTTTTCATTTTTCTTTGTTTCTTTTCCCTTTTTTCTATTTTTCTAAAAAGATAAAAAAATAAAATAAAATGAAATAAAAGCCTAAAATAAAATAAAATGAAACTAATTAAAAACAAAAATTTAGGTATCAACATCATCAAACATTAGAGTCTTCAACGAGGAATGCCAATCCTAGAGCTCAACAATCCTAATCCTTAAAAGGTGCAAAATCTGCAGAAAGAGAGAATTAGACCGGGAAAAAGAATTAGATTTAGAATTGAGGTCTTGCTTATGAAAATAGGAGTGCCGACCGTGATTCATCCAAACTTTGTGCGACAAACGAGAAGAAGTATAATTGTCTGTAATTAGCTTACATGGACATGGGAACAAGAAATATTTTGCCAAGCCGTCCCTATTTTGATTCCTTTTCTTTTGGTTCAGAGCATGATAAAAGAGACGGGGAACTTAGTACAATGAAGGCAACTTCTTGTCATCTTGATGATTGGTATTGATGTATTATTATGATTACTACTAGGATTTATATCTCAATTTACACCGTAAACCCCCAAAACCGATTCTCTATCACTGCCTCTAACACTTGTGTGATCCATGGAGATTAACATCTTTAGAAAATCTCACCTTCAACAACTACTACTTTTCTTCGCCACCTTCGTTGTCTCCATGATCAGAAGTTCTTATCCCGACTCTTTCTCCTTCGATTTAGCTAAGTTCAATTAGGTACTCCAAACATACAACTACAAGGATCCGCCACTCTCATAGATGGATATATCAACCTCGCTCATGATTATTTCTGGCCAGTAATCAGTAGCCTGGCCGTGCCACGTATGGCAAACCATTGCATCTATATGACACCGCAACAGGTTATTTCGCAAATTTCAGCACCCACTTCTGCTTCATCATTGATACACGAAATCAAACACATTACGCTAACGGACTGACCTTCTTTCTTGCCCCCAATGATTCTCTCACTGTCGACGGGTTCCTTGCAACGTCAGCAAATCACCTTGAGTTCTCAGAAAATAACTCTTTTGTGGCCGTAGAGTTCATATGCATTTGGTTCCGTGTTCCCAATAGACTTTCGACCTCCAAAACTCCAAAACCCCTTAGTGAAATACTTGACCGTTTGGCAATTATTTTGAAGTAACTTTTAAATGAAAGTTAACATTGAAAAAGCTGAAAGCCCAATACTAGTAAGGACTAGTATTGAGCTTTCAGCATTTGGCCAAATGTTAAAAACTATTTTTATTCTTTTGAACTACTCTCAACCAAAACTTATTTGCCCAATGAAACATTGAGGTTTTAAACTAGGCGCGTGCAAAGTTTGAACGATTGATTTTGAGTATGTGAGCACCTATGAATTTATTTCTAAATGTTTTTTTTTAAATGGTCGCTAAGGTTAGTTTTCAAAAGAGGATGGTTGGAAAAGAAATTAGAAAAGAAATAGGGTGTCGGGTTTGGACGCCAACTTTTATGTGTAGGTTGCAACTTATGCAACTCCAAGATCTCCATAACCAGAACATAAGAAGAAGCAATTGAAAATAGAAGGATTGACGCACCTGATTTAGGATTCATTGTTCTTGAGCGGAAGCGGAGGAAACACAATGTTCCTTGCGCAAATCCTTCTCCTCTATTACCCTCCTGATCACTGGCTCAATGAGGCGGCCTCTCACGATTGACGTTAGAGCAACGTCCCTTAGGTGAGTATATGTGAGATTAGGGCTAGAGGAGAGACTTGAGCACTATTTATAGAGTTTCCAGCCAGTCCCCCTCATTACGGGCCAGGCTCAACTCGGCCCACACTAGCCAGTCCCATATAAGACTAATTAAGAAACCTTCTATCTCACCTAAGACCAAACCCCGTAAAAACGGTAAACGTTAAACGGTAAATTACAATAACAATGTCAAAATAATTTAGTCCATAAATCAGGAAAACTCTTACATTCTCCCACTTGGACTATATTAATTGAAATTGTATTGTATGTGCGTACATTGGTCCAGAGATAATTCTTAATAGTCAATCCTATCTCATAAAGCCTCCAACACCGAATCATAGCAGTAACTGCATGTATACACATAGAGCCTTCCATGGTCACAAGTGTTTTCAACTTTATTTGATATGGATTCAATATGGTAGTGTGGCAAATGGCTAACATCTCTCATAGAGAGATCCATTTGTCAGTCACCATTCTCTTACTTAGGCAACACAAAAGTTTGTGCCACAAGAGAATGAAATTATGGTTCTAATGAACCCACATATGTCTTGTCCTTATGGTTAACCTTTTACAAGAACATATGCACAAGGCTAATAATGAATTGCCCCTAGCCTTCACTCAAGGTAATACCTTGAGAATGATAACAATATATATATTCAACAAAATAACAAACCATTCAAAATATTGTATTGAATGCAAAAGTTGAAATATATATATATCAAAACGTTACTAAATTATAACAAATGCAGATATAAACTTTATTTAAGAAAAAATAAAATATAACTCCCACTAAATGACAGCATCCCAAGACGCTCCTAGGCCCATACTAAGGACATGTCGATCAAACACACATGGGCGTAGGCCTTTAGTTAGTGGATCTGCAATCATATCATCTGTAGAAACATAATCTACAGCAACGTCACCATTCTGCACTGATTCCTTTATAGTCAAAAACTTGACCTCCATGTGTTTAGACCCCTTGAGACTTCTGTTGTTGTTAATAAACAACACTGCAGAATTATTGTCACAATATAGTTGTATGGGTCGATCCACAAAATCAAAAACGATAACTCCCTAATGAGGTTCCTGGAGCCAAATAGCCCGAGTAGCTGCTGTAAAACATGCTATGAACTCCGCTTGCATGGTAGAAGAAGATATGGATTTCTGTTTCTCACTCATCCATGATACTGTACCTCCTGCCAACATAAATATGTATCCTGTGGTTGACTTTTTGTCATCTTGACAACCAGCAAAATCTGCATCGAATACCCTACTAGTTGCAAGTCGGGAACATGTCTACAAATCAGCATATAATCCTTTGTTCTCTTTAAGTACCTTAAAACCTTCTTGGCAGCAACCCAGTGATCGTATCCTAGATTTGTCTGATATCTGCCTAGAAGTCCAACTGCAAAAGCAATATCTGGCCTAGTGCAAACTTGAGCATACATGATACTTCCAAGCACACTAGCATAAGGTACATTCTTCATTTGAGCTTTCTCAAAATCTGAAACAGGACATTGTGAAAGACTCAATTTATCACCTTTAATAACGGGAGCAATTCTGATTTGCGGTCTTGCATACTGAATCTTTCCAAAATACGATCAATATATGCCCTTTGAGATAAGCCCAATGAACGGTATGAGCGATCCCTATGAATCTCAATGCCAAGAACAAAAGACGCCTCACCAAGGTCTTTCATATCAAAATTTTTCGATAACATCCGCTTTGTCTCATGCAGTAAACCAATGTCACTACTTGCAAGCAAGATATCATCCACATAAAGTATGAGAAAATATTTTTTCTCCCCCTGACCTTGGTGTATATGCACTGATCTACTTTGTTCTCAATAAATCCACATGAAGTGACAACACTATGAAATTTGAAATGCCACTGTCTAGAAGCTTGTTTAAGGCCATAAATAGACTTCTTCAATCTACAAACAAGCTTACCCGAGTCATCAACTCAAAGCCCTCGGGTTGCACCATATAAACCTCCTCATTGAGGTCTCCATTAAGAAATGCGGTCTTAACATCCATCTGGTGTAACTCCATATCAAAATGAGCTACCAATGCCAAGATCACTCAAGGAATCTTTAGAAGAAACTGGAGAAAATGTTGCTTCATAATCTATTCCTTCTCTTTGAGTGAAACCCTTAGCCACCGTCTAGCCTTAAACTTTTCAATCTTTCCTTTGGAATCCTTTTTAGTCTTGAATACCCATTTGCAGCCAATAGGTTTGCAACCTTCAGTAATTCAACAAGCTCCCAAACACCATTGTGTTTCATAGATTGCATCTCATCTTTCATCGCATCTAGCCACAAATCCGATTAAGGACATGAGATAGCATCCTTATAAGTGACTTGGATCAACAACACAGCCAATATCATAATCATGCTCTCCTAGGTAGACCACATAGTCTCGGTGGAATAGCGAACGTCTTTCCCTAGCGAGATCTTCCGAGTGGAGCTACTTCAACCTAATTCGAACTTGAGGAGCTTGAGGAATTGCATCATGAACTATCTCAACAATGGGATCTTGAGCCACAACAGGTTCATTTTGTGGCACAAGAGGATCCAAAATTGTCTGCACAGGATGAGATGAGGATCCAATAATCCCCACCATACTATCATCTTCAGAAGTTTGTGAACAGCTACCCTTTTCAGCTACATCAAATTCAAGAAACTTTGCAGTCTGAGATTCCACAATTCTTGTACCCCTATTGGGGTTGTAAAACCGATACCCCTTTGAATGATCTGGGTAAGACACAAAATAACATCGTGTAGTTTTGGAATCCAGCTTATTCAATGTAGGATTATATAACTTCACCTCTGCTGGACATCCCCAAACTCTAAGATGATTCAGACTAGGTTTACGTCCAGTCCACAACTCAAAAGGAGTCAATGGAACCGCTTTACTAGGAACACGATTAAGAATGTAGAGAGCTGTTTTCAAAGCTTCACCCCATAGAAAAGTAGGT
Organism: Eucalyptus erythrocorys; assembly: GCA_014182555.1. Lineage (NCBI taxonomy): Eukaryota > Viridiplantae > Streptophyta > Magnoliopsida > Myrtales > Myrtaceae > Eucalyptus > Eucalyptus erythrocorys. The sequence continues at coordinate 52,045,358 of CM024602.1, forward strand.
AAATTGGTCCTACTAATCATACTTCTCATCATGTCCATAAGAGTTCGATTGCGCCTTTCAGCTACGCCGTTTTGTTCGGACTTCCAGGCATAGTAAACCGACCTACTATCCCGGAATCCTCTAAGTATTTGGCAAACGGCCCTTTAAGTTGTCCATCATCACCGTGCCTACCATAATACTCACCACCACGATCAGATCTCGACAATCTTTATAACTTTTCCCAACCTGTTTTTCCACTTCATCCGAAAAATCTTGAATTTGTCAAGGGACTCGGACTTTTCTTTAATCAAATATAAGTATCCATATCGGGAATAGTCATCAATAAATGTGATGAAATAAAAGTTTCTGCATAAAGTAGCTGTGTATGGCCCACTAATATCGGTGTGAATAATTTCCAACAAGCCAGAACTTCGAACAGCTGATTTCTTCTTTATTTTCGTCATCTTACCTCTACAACAATCTACACAAGTCTCTTGATCACCTTTAAGAGTAGGTAGGATGTCAGCCTTAACAAGCCTTTCTACTCTTTCTTTGGATATGTGACCAAGTCGTTTATGCCACAATGTATAAGACTGTTCCTTAGATAGAGGCCTTTTGGAAACACCTTTTTCAGCTGAATATGCAACATACATGTCCTTGGGACATAAACTTAATTGATATAATCCATTGGATAAATTGCAATACCCAATCTTATTGGAATCATAAAAGATGGCAATAGCATTACTCTTTATCTCAAAAGAGTATCCACTCATGTCCAAACAAGACACAGAAATTAAATTCCGCCTAAATGAAGGTACGTAAAAAGTGTTCCTTAACATCGTCCTAAAACCAGAATCCAAAACCAAAACAACATCTCCCACGAACTCGACATTAACTCCAATGTTGTTTCCAATAGTGAGCTTTGATTCATCCTGATTTGGCGTCCTTCTGTTTATGAACCCCTTTAGGCTCACTCTTCTTGTTTCTGTTAGACAGCCAATCCTTAAACCTTTTGCGCCTTCTTTACATGTCCTCTCTCCCTACAAAAGTAGCAAAAAACACCCCTCTTTCTAGGGAATGTTTTCTTCGGACCCATACTTGTTAGAAGGACCAACACCGTTAGAAGGACCAGCACCTTCGAGAATTTCCTTTACCATTGGAAGGTCCAGCTGCATCGAATTTCTCTTCGAGTATAATTCTTCACACTCTTACCCTTATCGGTGGCGGAACCGGAAGTATAAAGAGCAATGTGCCCTTTGTCTTTCTTCAATTTCTCTTCCTCTCGCCACCACCCTAGAAATCAGTTCATTAACTCGACCAGGCTTCATCTTGGGAACTATAATTAGTCTTGATAATCCCAAAATCGGGAGGAAGAGTGTTTAAAGCTTGATGCACGATGCGGGTAGTGGGAATGGCAACATTGAGAGCCTGAAGCTTGATCTGCAAATCAACCATTCTCATAATATAATCTCTTACCCCACTAGAACCATCATATTTCATGGTAAATAGTGTATGAATGTGTGTCCCTATCTCAGCATTAGATGACACACGGTACCTAGCCACCAAAGCTTCCATCAGTTGCCTAACAGTGCAGTTCGCAGGCAAACCACTTTTCAAGTGTTGTTGAATTGAACGCTTCATAGACAGCAAGCAAATTCTATTGCTCTTTTCCCAGGCAGTAAAGTGTGCTTTCTGATCCTCTGTACTCTCAGCAGTAATGGCTGCCGGTCGATCAGCAGTAAGAGCCAAATGAACATCTGCCATCTCCATGGAAAACAGAAAATCTTCTTTCCACTTCTTAAAGTTGGAACCAGTGAGAACCTCAATAGTGACGGAGTTACCGTTTACAGAAAAGGTGACTGAAAAACAGCAGTATATAATAATTAGCATCATGTGAGTATTGTGTACACAAGTACACATCCAGAGAGTTACATGCAACATCACATAATCACCTTTGGGCAGAATACATGACATGCAATTGTACACTCCCATATGACAGCGGTCAGGAGAATGTATTCCAATATTCGTGAATTCATCACCTTTGGGCAGAAGAACCACTAACACTAGACAATCCTCCACCACATCATCATGTATCCCTCCATGAGCTAATACATTATCACCTCCTTTGGGAGTATGACTACGCATTAGACCAGAAGGCATCCCAGACAACATACGAGACAAAAATTTCTTAAACCCAATCAAGTGTGCCACTTTGGCGGTCACAACTCAATTGAATCCTTGAAACTCTCTCATATCAGGGATATATTTATCTCACACATACCATATACATGTGATTTAATTGTAGTGATAGAGGCATATATCACTCAAATCACATAACATACTAATTAATCTGCCTTATGAATGAACAAAATAGCATACCAGAACCCAAAGACTTGTATTTCCAAAATCACAGAAAAATACAAGAAAAATACGCAAAAAATTCACTTAAAATACATGTATTTAGGGCTTTATATGCAATTTCACATCCATAAAATCATCAAACATATAAAATAAATATGCCACAAGATAGGAAATCCTCATACGAATCCAACGCCGCCAACCACTCGCCGAAAGGAGGCCCCACGCGCCCGCACGCACCGCCTGAGTGCGCGGCGCGTGGGGCTCACACGCCTGACATCAAGCCGGCCATAAAACCGTTCCGACCGATGGCGGTCCGACCGTCCGGTCCGACCGCCCGGTCCGCCCGGTCCGACCGGACCGATCAACCGTTGACCGGGTCGGGTCGGACCCCCGGGTCGGGTCGGACCCCTGGTCGGGTCGGGTCGAATACTGGGTCGGGTCGGAGCCCGGGTCGGTCGCCGATTCGGGTCGGTCGGCCGGCCGGTTCGGGTCGGCCGGCTGCGACGTCATGGGCTGTGCGGCGACGTCATCGGGTCGAACCGGGCCGGGTCGACCCGAGTTGCTGACGTCACCGTGACGTCAGCGTCACGTGCGACACACGCGTCGGGTCTAACCCGGGTCGCTGACGTCACGCTGACGTCAGCGGCCGCGTGCGACGCACGCCCCGCGCGTGGGCACGTGCTCGACACCCCGAGCGGCGCGTGGGGGCGCGTGCGGCGTCCCACGGCGACGCGCCGCCGACGGTTTTCACCGTCTCGTCGAGCCGAATCCCAATTTGCAATTTATTTTGATTTTTATTAAACTTAAAATCTCGAAAATCACAAATTAGGGCAAAAATCATACTAATTAGGGCAAATCAGTATAATTTAGGGCAAATTCGTAGAGATTAGGGCAAAACCAATTGCGTTCATGTTCTAGAGTTATGGAGGCTCTGATACCACATGTAGGTTGCAACTTATGCAACCCCAAGATCTCCATAACCAGAACATAAGAAGAAGCAATTGAAAATAGAAGGATTGATGCACCTGATTTAGGATCCATTGTTCTTGAGAGGAAGCGGAGGAAACACAATGTTCCTTGCGCAAATCCTTCTCCTCTATTCCCCTCCTGATCACTGGCTCAATGAGGCGGCCTCTCACGATTGACGTTAGAGCAACATCCCTTAGGTGAGAATATGTGAGATTAGGGCTAGAGGAGAGACTTGAGCACTATTTATAGAGTTTCCAGCCGTCCCCCTCATTACGGGCCGAGGCTCAACTCGGCCCACACTAGCCCGATCCCATATAAGACTAATTAAGAAACCTTCTATCTCACCTAAGACCAAACCCCGTAAAACGGTAAACGTTAAACGGTAAATTACAATAACAATATCAAAATAATTTAGTCCATAAATCATGAAAACTCTTACATTATGGGCTCAATAAAACCGTGAGGTTTCCATCTAGATGTGTGCAAAGTTTGGTGGATTAATTTCAAATACGGAACCCCGTACGAATTTATTTCGGAAAGTTTGAAAAAGAAAAAAAAAAAGAGTTACTAAGTTTATTTTTAAAAGGGGATTTTAGTGTTTTGGCTATATGATGGAAGGTAAAAGTTGACTTGATCGATGATGTGCCTGCATGGTCAGGTTATTTGGGTGGTTCAATTTAATTAAACGCAATTTTATTTATTTAATTGTAATTAGCGCAAATTGTACCGGGATAGCCGATTATTAAAATTGTGGATGCGTTGATTTGTGGAATTGAGTGCTTGGTGGTGATTATGTGATGACTATTGAAAAATGATGTGTTGTGTTGAGGAAATCAAATGTGTTGTGAGCGGGTAAAGGACTAAATACTACACGACAACGAAATCTCGTGTGAGTCATCTCTAGAGCCTTGTAGTCAAGGGCTATGTGACGACCCAGACCCGGGGCAGTACGGAGGGACGGACTAAGATCGCCTCGACAGTACGCGGGCAAGGCTAAGGGCATTCTCCTATCCCACATCGCTTAGGGGGGAAGTCCTGGAAGCCTTTATAAGGCTTGAGTTCCTTAATATGTGTGACGCGTTTTAAAACCGTGAGGGAAAAGACCGTGGTTGCGATGGCGGTTCGTCCGCACCAGTGCGGATGACCCAAAGCGGACAATATCACACAATGAGGGCCCAGGTCCTTACAAATGGTATCAGAGCCGACTCCCGCGGCGTGTGGGGCCACAACGAGGGCGCTGTGCTTTAAGGGGGGGAGAATGTGACGACCCAGACCCAGGGCAGTACGGAGGGACGGACTAAGATCGCCTCGGCAGTATGCGGGCAAGGCTAAGGGCATTCTCCACTGCCGAGGCTAAGGGCATTCTCTTGTCCCACATCGCTTAGGGGGGAAGTCTTGGAAGCCTGTATAAGGCTTGAGTTCCTTAATATGTGTGACGCGTTTTAAAACCGTGAGGGAAAAGACCGTGGCTGCGATGGTGGTTCGTCCGCACTAGTGCGGATGACCCAAAGCGGACAATATCACACAGTGAGGGCCCAGGTCCTTACAGGCTAAGTGTTATATGGCAACTTGAGTTACATGGGAGCCATTGCTAGAGCCTTGCATTATTGTTATGCATAGCAAAGGACTAAGTGTTACATGATAGAGTAATTTCGTGGGAACCATCTCTAAGGCCTGGTACTATTGCTATATGTGGTCAAGGGCTAAATGCTACACGATAATGTAACTTCATGGAAGCCACCTCTAGAGCCTTGAGTTTAATTATTGAGCGTGAAATGAACCATCGATATGAGACAGTTGCGCCTGACTATGGGACAAAATTGTGTGGTACAAAATGGGACGTGTCATAATGGTTTGGCCTTATAATCAGGATCCCTATAATTGTTTGAGAATGAATTGATGTGTTCCAGAAATTGATTATGTTTGCTGTGTACATATGATATATGAGATGTACTAATGTGCAGGGAGGTGCTGAGGCGAGTCAAGTCGTGAGTGGTGCATGTTTAGGCTACTCTTAGGTGAATTCTCTTCCTAATTGGAGTTTAGGGTGTGGACTTATTGAGATTTATTCTCACCTCGTCATGGTTTAAAAATTTTCAGGTCCCTAGTGTGAAGAACTCGGAACCCGAGGCTGAAGGGTCCGGAGCGTAAGTGGGTTAGTAGTTTCTTTGGAGACAGACTGGTGTGTATGCCCCTATAGGTTGAACCTCTGTATATAAAGTGTGTTTTGTGAAAATTGGTTGTCTTGCTTTTCTATCCCATGTTTGATTATTGCTTGGGGTTTATTAGTTCGCTTCTGCATGTGCATAAAACGAAAGAGTTGGCGACGCGTCCTAGGACGTCGCAAAATTTTAGTCAACCGATGAAGATTATACACGTGCTCGGGGTTCGAGGCGTGACAATCTTACTTTTGTTTCAGCCAATACTTGGCAACTTATATTAGGGCCTGTTCGCAATTCTTCTGTTCACTTCTCCAAATAAAAATCAAAGCACCTTTACACATAAAGAAAATTGTTTTCAATTGAAAACTGCCTACTTTTTCTACCTTCAAACTAAACATATCTTCAATTTTTATTCATCTTGAAAATCAATTTTCAAAATTGGAGATCGGAAAAATTATCCCCAACTAAATGGGTCTAGCTTGCTCTATGTTTCAATCAGAACTTGTTTGATATTATACACCAAGAAACAAAGTTTATAAATGTTTTGATTTAGATGCATATCCTTCATTTGCATTGAGAGTCAAATGCTGAAGGTTGTCAAGAATCTGAAAGCATTCTGGTTATTTGTTTTCCTTTCAAAACCTTGCTTGGATAATAAGTAGCAGTTTAATATATATATATGACAAGGGGAAGAGTCTATTGTTTTTTACCGAGGTAGACGTTTTTTCCGTAATAGTAGATTTCTGGAAGAATTCATAAAATTCAAAAAGCTATGGTTAGAGGAAAATCACCTGTTACCCGAGTTCAGTGGGTACTATATTTTGACAAAATTTAATAAGTCATTGCAATTTAGGTTGGTAATTTCATATAAGAGTTAGTACATTCAAAGTATTATATTAGATTCAAAGTATTAGTAAGTTTTACAATTAAATATTGAAAATATAAAAAAATTGTAAATTTGCAAATTATGTTTTTTTCTAATAAAATTGTAGATGATCATCAATAAGTTACCTAAAAAAATTCGTTCATCATTGTTTATCATTAAGAGTTTTTATACACTACTCAATACTTGTTGAAATTCATTAGTATAGAAAAACATTTGTATTTTTTGACTCATGACAATATAAGTCAGATGGAGGTTATTTCTGACTCCATTTATTATATTATGCATTTTGAATTTTTGAACTTTCAACTTCACTAATTTTTTTTTTTTTTTGGTCAGTCCTACTCTATACCTACTTTACACTCACTCTCAGACTTTTGCCCTACCTCTTGCAAGGCGTGGGAGTCGAAATCTACTCCTTGAAATTTGCGCGTCCCTACCCCATCCTTCCCTAAAAAGATGGGGGTTTGAACCCCTCACCTCCCCCTTCCATGTTAAAAGGGTGGTTACAACTTCACTAAATTAACTCATTGAAACAAAAGGTTGTGGTCATTTATGTATGGATCTATTAAATTTATTTACTCATCGGTTCACGCAAAACTCATTGCTATATTATTGAACACGAGAAATTAATTAAATCTAGAATTTCGACAAGGATTTTGCATACAACTTAATGTAGAAAAACATGCTATTAAATCTTCAGCAAATCGTTTTTAATCTATTAATTTACTCTTTTTTTTTTTGGTCGGTAATCTACTAATTTACTCGATCAGTGCAGATCGATCCTCCATTTTCTTTTCCATTTTTGGGTCATCCCAAGGCAGTGCAATCGTGCCTTTTATCTCACTGAGCCTTCGTTGCACTCGAGAAGCAAAAGGTGCAGAGGAATTAAAAATTAAGCACCTGCATATCTTTCTGCTATTCCGAAGAATTAATTGATGGAACCAGTCAAGTTCTGGCAGACACCTTTGACATTCCGTACAATATTATCGAGCAGTAAGAACACAAAATAGTAATATACAACTCCCCAGTCCTCTTTTGCTCCGAATACTGTTGGCATTATTATATATCGTGTTTACACTCAAGACCCGATCATAATATCTCAATGCCGATTCCTGTTCACACTTGGGGATTCATTTGATTCATGTGGCTTGTGGATCGTGGATGAACCCTAGCCTCACAAAAAAAATCACTAAATCTTTGCTGGGTTAGAATTCTGCATTGATCTTCCACTAGCTTGATATTGAGATAATATGCAAAATAAAAGCATCTCATTGTAGATATAATTGTGTCTCTCATTTTTTGTAGTGAGTTCGAAGATAAACTCATCATATTAAAAGTTGGACATATATCGTTTTCCATTGTTGCCTATTTCAGCACGGTAATCATGTTGTGTATTTAAACCATTGAATGATTTTTAAGTTCATGAATGCCATATAATCCTTCTAACTCTCTACTCTGTTAGTTCCATCAGTGTGCAAATATCTACAGCTGCCCGCTTTTTTGGTTCCTTAAAAAACTCGAACGAAAATAACAATGTAAACACCACGGTGGACATCTCTTTTTAAAATGTGGCAACTCTCAATCTCATCAAGTTTTTGGCCATTGGAACTTGTGCTTTCGAAAAATAGTTACACATATTTACCTAAAGAAAAATTTTGTCGCAGATTTTTTTCCCCTTCACCGAAATCCAATGTCCGTCTCTGTCATGATGAGCGGGTGGGTCACGCTTTGCAACAAAAAGAAACTCGGTGACAACAATATATTAATCTCTAAGATATAATGGAGTGGCATCTAATGCTCATCGTATTTGCATCTAGATTAGAACATAAATCATGATGAATCGAATGCAATGAGAAGTACTATAGTTTGACACAAAACTGTTCGCACCAAGCTTTGTTTGATAATGATCAACATATTGGATTGGATCAACTTCACTTAATTGAAAAGAATGAGTAAGGTGTGTAAGAAAAAGTTTCTAAGGAGCTTGTACAAAGAGCCCACAACGTCAGTGCAGAGAATTTCCGATGATGTGGTCTTCCTCGACATGCATGTATTGAGCCTGGTTACTTCTTAATGCATTTAAAAACTGTCGAGAGACATGAAATGTAAATGGTTCGTTTCACCAGAAGTTGGTTTGAGAAGTGTTAGGAGAAGTGTGAACTAATTGTAATACTGATCATACCCTGGCTCCATCTCAACCCGTGCTGCTCTATTTGCTTTAGAGCGTGAATGACTTGAATGCAGGCGAAAGTGTACGTAACTTCCCTACTCATAACTTCGAGTTTGGGACACCTGGAGTGCCATAACTTGGCACGGGGGGACACTTAAGTGCCATAACTTTTTTTCGGTACACTTAAGTGCCACTTTTTTTTCAAATGGGACACTTAAGTGCCACCTCCGGCGACCTTGCCGGAAATCCTACGTGGCGCGTGTTTATTATTTTTTAATGCTTGCGTGGCTCGCCGGAGAGCTGAGTCGGCGCTGACTCAGCAGAAACGACGCCGTTTACATAATAAAAATTAATTAAATTAAATTAAAACTTAATTTAATTAAAAATACGCTAAAATTAAAAAAAAAAAAAAAAAAAAAAAAAAAAAGGGGGACGAAGGGGCGGGCGGGCGAGGGCTGAGCCCTCACCGCCGCCGCCTCCCCGCCGTCGCCGGGAAGGGCCGGCGACGGAGGGGGGAGGGTCGGCCGGGGTCGCCGGCCCCGGCCGACCGGCGGCGAGGGCCGGAGCCCTCGCCGGATCGCGACGAGGGCCCGCGAGCCCTCACCCCGGATCCGGCGAGGGCTGCGAGCCCTCGCCGCGATCCGGCGAGGGCTCGTGGCCATCGCCGCCGGTCGGCGGGGGTCGGCGACCCCGGCCGACCCTCCCCCTCCGTCGCCAGCCCTTCCCGGCGACGGTGGGGAGGCAGCGAGGGCCCGCAGCCCTCGCCGCCAGTCGACCGGGGGCCGTTGACCCCGGCCGACCCTCCCCCCTCCGTCGCCAGCCCTTCCCGGCGACGGCGGGGAGGCGGCGGCGGCGAGGGCTCAGCCCTCGCCCGCCCGCCCCTTCGTCCCCACCCTTTTTTTTTTATTTTTTAATTTTTAGAGTATTTTTATTTAAAATTAAGTTTTAATTTATTTTAATTAATTTTTTATTATTTTTACACGTCGACGCGAAACAGCGTCGTTTTTGCATTTTTTGTTTTTGCATTTTTTGCCACGTCAGCATGTAAAAACGACGCCGTTTTCGACCTCCATCGCCGGAAAATTGCGTTTGGCCGAATTTTCGCCGGAGTGGCACTTAAGTGTTCCATTTTACTCCGATATTGGCACTTAAGTATTCCATTTGAAAAAAAAAGTGGCACTTAAGTGTACCGAAAAAAAGTTATGGTACTTAAGTGTCCCCTCGTGCCAAGTTATGGCACTCCGTGTTCTTTACTCCATAACTTCACTAGAATCGCTTGCATTCGATGCCTATGATGCGAGTCCTAATTTGATGTGATGTTGTTGCCTTTTCTTGGAAATGTAAACAGATGGGGCAGTTAGCAAGAAGGGAAGAGAGAACCTTTTTTTAATGAGCTCTTCTATTTCTTCTTATAAAACCTGATAATGTGATGGGGGCGAAAATCAGAATTTTAGGGCAGAGTTGTTTTTTTTTTCGTCTTTTTTTTTGGGGGGGGATGTTAGTGCAGAGTTGCTACATAGGAAAAGAAAGTATTAATTTTGTGACGTGCTTAACTAATTAAATGCATGACACGTACACTTTCCATATTTACCAAAAAGATTCAAATGTAAGTAAATACATGTACCAAGACACATGTCCTCATATCAAACTTTCTTTTTCTCTTTTTTAGTTTCTACGAATTCTAAAATATAACTTGGGAGAATTTTTCAAGGATTTTTCATGGAATCAAACCATGAAGAAGGTGCAGAGAGAGATGAGGGCAGGTGTCTGTTCATATATGACGAAGATCCACCAACCCTAGTGTAAGCATATCTTTTGGATACGCAAAAAACTGCAAGTGGATAGCGGTAAGGATTCTGCTTTGCCAAATAAATGCCCCAATGTTACTCTCTATTCCATTATGATCCACCAATATTATTGACTGCAAGCTACAAGATCGATTCATTGTTCGTTGCTTTTGATGGCAGATTGTCACGGCCGTCGAGTAATGCTGGATATGCTTCTCGACAGATGAATTCCTACAATGGTGTACTTACAAATAAAAGTGGATCCGTGTGGCGTAGAATTACATTTTCTCATATGACATATACCTTTTGCATACATTTAACCTTAAAATCAGCTTTAGTCTTACACCCATGTCAATTGAAATGAACTATTGTGTTGAATTTGTTAATATGTACTTGCTCAATAAATGTGACAACTATACATTATATGCTAGGTGTTGTTTATACCTGTGCACTTGTTCTCTTTCTTAGATGAGGGTATTAATTAAATGTCAATGTATCGACTTTTGAGGTTGGGCGATTCAAAGAGAATACAACCTTAGTGTGGATTTATGAGGTCCTATGAAGGCCAGACGTCAAGTGAGCTTATTAGTAAAGTTACATATTATCAAGTAAAAATCTTGGGTGTATCATGAGCAAATCTATAGCTACTACTATCATTATTATTGTAATTATTAGGAGAAATACAAAAATGATTTTACAGTGCAAAAATAGAATATCAAAAAGTCCAACCGCTTGCTTCTTTCAAATGAAACTAGGGTTTATAGTCCATTCAATAACATGTTGATCCAAAGGTCAAGGTAAGCTCAAAAGCTCGCCAAATAAAAAAGAGAAGCTTGTGGGTAATCAATTCATAAAAATTATTATTGTGTCCAATAGATTCATCATCATACATAAGACCTTTGGAATGCAAATGAGTGTGTCGATTTTTTGATAGGACAACATCAGTAGAATGATCGAAATGCAGGGAAGATAATGATGTCCATATAAATTGCTCATGAACATAAACGTCATGCGTGCTTGAGAGACCTTAAATCATCACTACTTGGCCTCAAATTATTTAACTGGAAATTAGGTGTGAACACAAAAATTTCGGGATATAACTTTTTGGGACCGAAGATCTAGGATTTGCAAACACAATCATTCCTGCAGTTGGTTTAGAGTGTGAATGCACAATTGTTTACTTCGCGCGAAGGAGAACGACCAATGTTCATGTGCAAAAATCTCTTTTTGCCTCCTCTTTCTTCCTTTTTCATGTGCTGATTATGAACCAGACAGAATCTTTTGATCATGGGACAATGCAGTCCGCTATTAATTATTCTCCTACCCTGCCATGATTTTCAGACTAGAGTTTTTATTTCCCATGTTTCAATTACATATGATCAATTTAAATAAGGGACACCATCTGCCACTTCTGCACAAATTTATGCGGTCGTCGTTGGCGATCACTTGCTCGGATAACTCATCATGGTGTGGAGATCTCAACTTCAAAAAGATTTTGGAATCAATGAACAAGCTATTACAATTGGTATCTCTACTGTATATCAGATCTCGAGGCCAGGAAAGAAGAGCTTTTTATATATGGATGGATACTTATTTCTGAGTGTCTTTTTTCAGTTTCAATAAATTGTATACATGGATACTTACTGCAATTCATTTTCCCACTAATTAAATAAAATTCACGATTGTAAATTATATAATAGTGCCAAGATACAGTCCTAGTCCTTTCATGACCAACCACAACCATTATTCTCCCCGACCACTGTAATTTGCAATACCATCAAAACTCTTTGTAACATAACTTCATATGCTTAGGAATAAGGTAGTTATATATTCTTAGTGCATCAAAAATTCGTGTGATTTAACTGCACAAAGTCCAAGCTATATAAATTGCATTTGACTTAGATGTACTTAATTCAATGTGCTATCGGTAACATAGTTTTTGTTTCCCCTCACTAGTCAAGAACAAAGGATCCACAATTCATCGTACTTTGTTATTTAACCTACCTGAGAAAGCACTCAGTGAGATGCTAAACATACTAATTTATTAGGTCTATTTTCAATGTATGTTTGGACTTTTTATAAGCAAGATGTATTTTTCATGGTTTCCCACCAAAGTTCTCTCTATTGTTCAAATTTCAAAAGATTTTAAAAAATTTATATGTCAACCTACATGTACAGTTTGAAAGCTTTCGAGTGTTTCGGATTTAAAAAGCACCATGTGTAACCTTACCAAAAAAAAAGCACCATGCATAAGCGCAATATTAAAAAAATAAAGTAAGAGTCATTCTACAAACACGCTATTCTTTTATGACCAGCGTAATACATGAATTTAAGTTGCAAAAGATGTATGTCTATGAGTTTCACACTTGCCATAATTTGGCTCAATATGTACGCTTTTCTGTTTCTCATGCTACAATTGCCTACCCATCTATTCTAGACTATCTAGAGAACACTTCCATGGCAAGATAAACTATCGGATTCTAGCAGACAAGAGGCAAAACCATACACAAAATTTAAAAACGTCCAATTTTTAGCTAAAAATTAAAAAAAAAAAATTGAAAAGTTCAAGAGAGGATAGCTTGTCGCTCTTATCATAAAGTGATAATGACATTAGAAGCACTTGAAACATTTAACCATTTAATAAATTCTTTTTTTTTTTTTTGGTAAAAGGTAAGAAATATATTGAGGAATGGCTAAATGTATAAAAGATCTCGTCACCAAACACTTGCACTCCAAATGCAGGGACAAAAGGAGTGGAAAGGTGCTGAGATGTAAAAGCCGCAAATCGTGGCACACACACTACAACACCAACACCAAAAAGAAGCACGGCATGGTCAACCGGCTACCAAACACGCCATAGGCGAGAGCCACCATCGGATCGAACTACCTATTGGTCCCCAGTGAAAATAACTAGGTTTAGGCCCCAACTTCTTTGCAACCTTCTGTTTATAGGATTATCTTCAACGTTCCTGAAGGTGATAGCCTTGTCTCGGACCACTTTGAAGAGGTGGTTCTTCATGGCCGGGACTGTGTGGGGCTAGTCTCTAAAGATGATGTTATTCATGTTTTTTCAAATGATATGACAAAGCGCGCTAAAGGAAAAAAAGGGCAATGCACTTGTAGAAATCTTTATCCATCAAATAGGTAGCGGCCCAATAGAGGTTCTCCCTCCAAGTTCTGTTGCACCAAGGTAAATTGCATCTGGAAGCCCAAAAGAAAGCAACGCTAGCCGTAACACAGCAATCAAAAAATAGGTGATCAACAGAGTCGGGCATACTCTTGCAAAACGCATAGGCAGCACTTCCAATTATACCATAGGACAAAAGGAGAGCTTGGGTTGGAAGTCTGCGGTTGGCAATGAGCCAAAGATTAAGTTGATAGCGAGGCACTATGGCATTGTCCCACATGAAGGAGTGCTAATGGACCCGCGTTCTCTTCTTCTTGATGGAGTTCCACGCCGTTGCCACCGTGAACTGGCCTAGAGAGCTTTCTTGCCAGCAGCAACGATCTAGTACACCTAACAGGATCGAGAGAGGATGACCCCACGATTCAAGCACTGTCCTGAGAGCTTGGCCAACATCTGAGAAGAGGTCAACAACATAGGCTTGCCTAAAGAGCCCTGAGCTGTGTTGAAAAAAAATCCCTTGGAGTTTTGAAGTTGACAAAACAGCCTCGAGAGTAAGGTCTGAAGAATCCAAGACTCAGTCGGCAAAGTCTAAAGAATTCAAGTTCCAAAGGTTTTCCGTCTGAAAGACAGTCAGACCCAAAGTTCGGTTTGAAGTTTTTCCGTCTGAAGATAGTCAAGACTCAGTTTCAGTCTGAAGACCTTCAAGACCCAAATCTAAGTTTGAAGACAGTTTGCGATTTTGACAGGCTGGCAACAGGTTATTCTTATGGTTAAGGAAAGTAAGATTTGGATATTATATTTCCTAACTTATCCATGGAATATCTCTAGCTGTGATCATGAGCTCGGAAGATTTACTTTTTGGATTTTATCCGTTGAAGATCAAACGAATTTTTGGAATGATCTAATTTTGGGAACTCAAGATCCTGATTGTATGGGCGAGCAGGATTGACGAGCTATTGTCTACTTACATTTTCGGCAACGTGAAGATCACTAAAATTGATTCAGTCCAACGGGTTGATTGGATGAATTCTTGGAAAGTGCCAACTGGTATGGAGACACGGAGGCTATTTAAGGTGGATCGGTGTTGCTCGAAAAGAGAGAGAGACTTGATAGAAAAATCTCGATGTTAGAACCTCTGAAATCATTTGTTCTCTAAAATCTCTCGTGTTCAATCTGTGTATCAAAGAGAGTCACTTTTAGTGCGATAACAGCAAGAAGCTGTAGGAGAGACTGTCTACTGAAGAAGTCTAGTTCGTGAATTGTAACAGCTCTCATTTGCTACATAGTGACTACAGCTAGTTGGCTGCCAGTGTAAAGAGTGGATGTAGGCTTGGAACAAGCCGAACCACTATAATCATTGTGTCAATTCTCCTTTACCCTACTCTATTTACTTTGTGAATGCATGATCTATTTATTGTTGATGTTTTCGTTATATTAAAGTATTCTTCAATTAAAAGATTCCAAAAGAATTCCGCAATAACCTATTCACCCCCATCTAGGTGAATTCACTAGCCAATATCAATTGGTATCAAAGCTTGGTTGTTTATCTATTGGAAGTGTTTATTATTTCTAAAGCAAAAGATCTATGGCTAGTGTTTTGGCTCTAGGTTTAATTGAAGGGCAAAGCAACACCAGACCTCCCTACTTCGATGGAAAGGAGTACAACGTATGGAAAAACAAGACGAAGGCATTCCTAAGATCCAAAGATCCTATGGAATGGGATGTAATGGAGAATGGAATTACTCCTAAAGCTGCATCAATCACAGGGAAAGAATTACCTGATGGAATGGGAGCATCGCACACTGATATCTCAAAGAGACAAGCCCTTGATGCAAAGGCTATCTACTCTCTATATTGTGCATTATCTCCTACTAAATATAATAGAATTTCATCTTGTGAAACAGCCAAAGAAGTTTGGGATAGATTGCACGTCACCTATGAAGGAACAAATCGAGTCAAAGAAACCAAGATCAATATTCTTCTTGGTCAATATGAAGCCTTCAAAATGAAGCCAGGAGAATCCATCACGGATATGTTCAGTCGATTTACAGAAATTGTAAACGGCTTGGCATACCAAGGACAGCCAATCTCGGGACCTATGAAGGTCAATAAACTGTTGAGAGGACTCTCCAAAGATTGGAATCACGTCAAGACATCTATAAGAGAAACACAAAGGATCATGCCTCTTTCGGTAGATGAATTGGTCGGCACACTTCAATCTTATGAAGTCGAGCAATTCAATGAGGAATTTGACACAAAAGGTAAGAAGTCAATTGCTTTAAAATCTAATGATGATTCGATGCTACAGATTCGAAGAAGACTTGGATGATGAGGAGTTGGCACTTCTGATTAGAAAATTCAGAAGGCTATATAGAAAAGGCAGAAGGTTCAATGGAAAGAGACAAAACAATCAGAGATCTCAAAAGAAATCAAATGAAGAAAAAGATACCAGCAAAGAGGTTGTTTGCTTTAAATGCAAGAAGAAGGGACACATTAGACCCAACTGTCCCTTATTGAAGAAAAAGAAAGGAAAATCTGAAAGGTTCAAGAAAGCACTCAAAGCTGAAACTTGGAGTAACACTGAATGTGAGGAGAGTGATGAAGAGTATGCAAATATCTGTCTTATGGCGAATTCAGACTCAGACTCAGATTCAAGCTCAGACTCAAACAGCGGTACCAAGGTTAGAAATTTAAAAATTCCTACCAACGTATCAAAATACATTGATGAACTTTGTCTCAATCTTAAAGGCTCTCTTAAAAGGATTTCTGAACTGAAAAGGGAGAATTCCAAACTGAAACAACGAGAAAAGATCTTAATTGAAAAAGTTGAAAGTCTAGACAAGTCTCTTGCTGTTTCAAAAGAAAATGAGAATGAACTTTCAAAAGAAAATGCTTGCTTGAAAGAAGATTTGTTGAAAGTTACAAAGAAATTTTCAATGGGTTCTGAAAAGTTAGATAAAATTCTTTCTATTCAAAGACCTTATTTCAATAAATCTGGTCTAGGAATGACATATGAAACTGTTCCCTTGATTGATTTCCCAAAGGTAAAGGAAAGAATTAAAAATAGGCAAACAAAATCGTTTGATAAAAATCATTTCCAAAAGCTTTTTGTAAAGCCTGTTGGTAGAAATGCTCTTACATGTTCAAAATGCAAAAGTGTAGAACATTTTGAGGAGTGTCCCAAAGTTTGGAGACCTGTTAAGAAGAGTTGGGCAAAAACTGTTTATGCTACTAACAATGATGGACCCAAGAAAGTTTGGGTACCAAAGAAGACTTGAGTCTTTTATTTAAATGTAGGTCACTATCAAGAAGAAAAATCAAGTGGTATTTGGATAGTGGCTGTTCAAGACACATGACGGGAGACTCAAATTGTTTCACAAAACTCTCTCATGTAAAAGGAGGGAATGTTTCTTTCGGAGGCAACAACAAAGGAAAAATTGTTGGTCAAGGAACCGTGAAGATAGGAAACCTCACAATCAACAATGTTTCTCTTGTTGAAGGATTGAACTACAATCTATTGAGTATTAGTCAACTATGCGATACTGGATACAAAATTAACTTTCAAGAAGATACATGTTCTGGAACAAGCAAAAATCTCTCACAATCCTTTACTGGATGAAGACATGGAAACATTTATTTGCTGGATGTAAAGTCTGACGGTCCTCAATGCTTGATATCAATTCAAGATGAGGCCATTCTTTGGTATAGGAAGCTTGGACATGTCAATTTGAAGCAAATTGCAAAAGTTTCTTCCAAAAAGCTTGTTCGGGGACTTCCTAACCTCAAGTTTCAGAAACATGAATTATGCACTCCATGTGTACTTGGAAAACAGGTTAGAAATTCCTATAAATCTATAAATCAAGTATCCACTAATCGTGTTTTGCAGCTATTACACATGGACTTGTTTGGGCCAACAAGAATTCAAAGTATTGGAGGTAAAAGATTTTGTTTGGTTATAGTTGATGATTATTCTCGTTTTACTGGGGTATTCTTTCTTGCAAATAAATCTGATGCATTGACTTATTTTACTAAGTTTGCAAAGAAAATCCAAATTGAGAAAGGGTATGCAATTTCAAGTATTAGAACTGACCATGGTGGAGAATTTGAAAATCATGATTTTGCTAAATATTGTGATGACAATGGTATTCAACACACTCCATAACAAAATGGAGTTGTAGAAAGGAAAAATCATTCTTTACAAGAAATGGCAAGAACTCTTTTGATTGAAAGTAATATTTCTCCTCATTTTTGGGCTGAAGCTACTTCAACTGCTTGCTATATTATAAATAGAATATTTCTAAAACCTATTTTAGAGAAAACATCTTACGAACTGCTTAAAGGTAAGAAACCTATTGTTTCATATTTTCATATATTTGGTTGTAAATGCTTTATCCTAAAGAATTCTAGTGATTGAATTGGTAAGTTTGAAGAAAAATCAGATGAAGAAATCTTCCTTGGCTACTCTATGACAAGCAAAGCTTTCAGAGTTTTCAACAAACGAACTCAAACTGTGGAAGAATCCATGAATGTGAAGTTTGAAGACTCGATGCAAAATCATACTCAACCTGAAGATTATGAGTCGGCCAAGTGTCTACAAATTCTATTGAAGAAAATCAAATCTCAGACACTCAGCCACAAACCAAGTTGTTCCAACTGAAGAAGAGCTTCATCAAAATGACAAACCAACTACAAATTGGAAGCACAAATCAAGTCACCTTGCAGATCTCATCATAGGCAATATTGATAAAGGAGTTCATACAAGATTTAAAAGGCGTGAAGAATCTAGCGCTCTTGCACTCATTTCTGAGATCGAACCTAAAAACATAAAAGATGCATTGAAAGATGAAAGCTGGATTGAAGCAATGCAAGAAGAATTGAATCAATTCAAAATCTGTATGTTTGGGAGCTAGTTCCTAAACCAAAAGGTAAATCAATTATTGATACCAAATGGGTTTTCAGGAACAAGCTTGATCAATAAGGAAAAGTGGTAAGGAACAAAGCAAGACTTGTGGCAAAAGGTTACACACAAGAAGAAAGCATCGACTATAATGAAACCTATGCTCCAGTGGCAAGGTTAGAAGTTATAAGATTACTTCTTGTTTTTGCTTGTTTTAAAAATTTCAGGTTATTCCAAATGGACGTGAAAAGTGCATTCCTAAATGGAATTATCCAAGAAGAAATCTATGTGGAACAACCACTAGGATTTAAAGATCCTAGAAGACCAAACCTTGTTTTCAAATTGAAGAAAGCTTTATATGGCTTAAAACAGGCACCTCGAGCATGGTATGAAAGGTTAAGTAATTTCTTAATTCAAAATGGTTTATCTAAAGGTAAAGTTGATACTACTTTATTTATAAAAAGAGAAGGCAAGGATTTCATACTTGTTCAAATTTATGTTGATGATATAATATTTGGTTCTTCTAATGAAAAACTTTGCAAGAATTTTTCAAAGTGTATGCAGAATGAATTTGAGATGAGCATGATGGGTGAATTTAACTTCTTTTTGGGACTTCAAATTAAACAATCAAGTGAAGGGACTTTTATCTACCAAGAGAAGTATGCAAAAGACCTTATCAAGAAGTTTGGAATGGAGAATTGCAAGAAAACAAAAACTCCTATGTCAAGTTCATCAAAGCTGGATAAAGATGAAGAAGGAAAGAGTGTAGACCAAAAGCTATAAAGAAGTATAATCGGGTCACTTCTTTACTTTACAGCGTCTAGACCTGATATTTTGTTTAGTGTTTACATATGTGCTAGATTTCAATCTGATCCTAAGGAATCTCATATGACTGCTGCGAAGCGCATTATTAAATATGTTGCAACTACATCTAAGCTAGGTCTGTGGTATTCCAAACAAGGAGATTTTACTCTCCTTGGATATTCTGATACTGACCTTGCTGGTTGTAGAGTGGATAGAAAAAGCACTACATGTACATGTCAACTATTGGGAAACAGGATGGTGTTTTGGTTCTCAAGAAAACAGGGTACCGTGGCTCTTTCAACCGCTGAAGCAAAGTACATAGCTCTTGGAAGTTGCTGCTCTCAAATCCTATGGATGCAACAACAATTAAGAGACTTTGGAGTTGAGGAAACAAATACAGAAATCAAATGTGACAACACAAGCGCAATCAACCTCACAAAGAATCCAATACTTCATTCAAGAGCAAAGCACATTGAAATCAAGCATCATTTCATTCGAGATCATGTTCAAAGTGGAGAAGTGGTGATTCAGCATGTAGATTCAAAGAATCAATTAGCAGATATATTCACAAAGCCCCTAGAAAAGGCTCACTTTGAATCAATTCGCTCAAGACTAAGTATCGTAAGATTTGAAGATGTTCAGACTCAAAATTAAAGTCTTAAAAAATTCAGACTCAACGCAAGGTCTGAAGGCGTTTCAGACTCAACGTAAAGTCTGATGGCTCTCAGACTCAAAGGTAAAGTCTGAAAAGAGTTCAGACTCTGAGGTAAAGTCTGAAACAACTATCAGACTCTATTTTAAAGTTCTTTTACGTATTTCTTCGTATTCTCGGCATTATATTATTTTTGTTAATTACTTTTCGAATTTTCAAAATCTCTTTTTACTCAATTTCGACATGCAATTATGGCGGTTTATATTTTCAAAAGGCAGTTTTTCTTCTTTTCAAAATTACGGTTTATATTTAGCAGTTTTTATCTTTACTTTTTGGCGACGATTCAGTTTCCCGATTTTATTTTTACTATTTATACACACGAATCTTCACTTTCATCCGCTACTACTCTTTTGCAATTCATCTCCATACTCATTCGCTTTCGAAAGCCTAAAAGCTCCATTTGCCGTTCCTATTTCATCATCTTTTTCGATAAAAATCCTATCTTTTTGGCGAACAAGTTGAACTTTCGCCTGTGCTCCAAAAATGTCGTCTCGGAAGTCTTCCAGAATCACAAGCAGGGGACCACAGAGATAACCAAAGGGTCCCACAAGAGTGGACCTCACAGGCGAGGAATCTCCTCAAAGGGAAGCCGAAAGTCAGCATTTTGAGGAAGGGATCACTGAAGCAGAACCGGTAATAACTCTTAAACCGAATGTTACTTTTGATCTTTATAAAAGGCTTAAAGATGGAGGAGTAAGTCTAAAGACGATTGAGGATTATCTAAAAGAAAGAGGATTCAAGAGTGAGTATCTCTTCTTGCTTGAAATGGAGAAGTTGAAAATCGTTAAGGAAGGAACTGCACAAAGAACGCTCGAAAGCATTTCGAGTAATCCGCTTGAAAATACTCCAACCGAGACCCTAGATGATGATGAGAGACATTTCTCTCACTTTCAGCCGCGATTTGGTGTGGCTGCTAACTCTGTTTGTTCTTCGGGAAGTTTGTTTCGGTCTAAAGAGCATGAGCGAGTATACACGAAGTTGTTGAAGAGGGGTGTAGTAAATCCAAGAAGTGTGGACTTTGACTTCCTTGATTCGTTGAAGATAAATCTTAGAGGGAAGTTTGCTAGGCTACAATTGGAAAGATTCTGCACGGATACGACAAATGCCCATCCTGAACTTACTGCTTATTTTTACTCAAATTTGTCGTTTTTGGATGCAAATCGGTTGTCTTTTTCTGTTATGGACAAGGATTATATAGTTGATGTTGATATGCTAGCTGATATTATTGGGGTGGAGAGAAGGAGTTTCCAACCAATAAAGGTGTCCACAACCTATGCAACTCTGGAGATTGTGCGTGACAGAACTATAGAGGGTAAAATATCCTATACTAGGATGAATGCCACAAATGTATTGCTGCACAAAATCATCATCAACTGTATCAGGCCCAAGACAACCTCAAAGACTGATGTCTCCAAGACCGAAGCAAAGCTGATGTTTGCCATCAACCAAGGCAGACCATTTTCTCTCCCACATGTTATTTTTTTTCCACATGTACAGGACTGTGGTTAAGGATAAGGGTCAATTGCCTTATTCATCGATCATCACCAAGCTGTTCAGGCATTTCGATATTCAGATTCCTGCTCCTCTATGCCTGACCAAATTAAGTCTGATGCTTGTTGGTCAGAAGATGGTGATGAAGATGAAGCTTCTAGAGCTGAATGTTGCACTGGAAAGGTTGAGGGAAGAGACAGCTTCTAAGGAGATCTCCACTGCTTCATCAAAGAGAAAGGACAAAGAGCCCATCGCTGAGAAAAAGCGTCGAAAAATCATCCTGCAAGACGAAGAGGATGAGGATGATGCCATGACTTTGTCTGCTCTTTCAAAATTGAGGAGCCTTGTTAGTTTGAGAACAGAGGCTGGAGAGAGGGCAAGAAAAGAAGCAGAGGAGAAGGAAGCTGAGAAGCAGAAGAAAGAGGAAGAAAAACAAAGGAAGAAAGAAGAGGAAAAGAAGAAGAAC
Organism: Eucalyptus erythrocorys; assembly: GCA_014182555.1. NCBI lineage: Eukaryota > Viridiplantae > Streptophyta > Magnoliopsida > Myrtales > Myrtaceae > Eucalyptus > Eucalyptus erythrocorys. Next base: position 52,067,169 of record CM024602.1, read on the forward strand.
AGAGAGAAGAAGAGGAAAGACAGAGGAAAGCAGAAGGAGAAGAAAGAAGAAGGGAAGAAGAAGAAGAGATGAGAGGAGAAGAAGAAGAAAGAAGGAAGAAAGATGAAGAAGAAAGCGAATACAGGAGGATTTGGCTGCAGAATTTGAGCCATCATTCGCTCAATCTGGGGAAGAGACCGAGAAACATCACAGTGCTGATATAGATGTAGGCGAGGAATTTTCTACTCCACCCACAGGCATCAACACAGGGGGAGTTGCTATAGAGCAAGGAACAATTTCGCCTTTACATTTTAGTGATGTAAGTAGGTCAGGTGCTGATCCTGAGGAGATCTATGCATCTCATTTCCCAGAGCATGAAAAATCCTCACCAATAGAGAAAGAAATGGCTGAAAAGGATGCTCCGAGTTTCCAAACTCCTAGAACTGAATCTGTTGGTCCAAGTGGAGGTAATACTAACTCGACAGCTTTTACACAACTGTTGGATGTTATGTTGAACCTAAAGAAGCAGGTGTTTGGAATGGATTTCGAGCTGAGGGACTTAAAGAAGGCTATGTTGAGTACTTCTGTGAATATGCAAGATCAGATCAACTCACTGAGAGCTCAAGTGGAATCAAATCAGAACAGTGCAGAGTTGGTTTCAGTGAAGGAAGCTCTTGCAAATCTCGAGAAGCCAGTAAAGGAGTTCAGTAAATTTCAGCTTGTTCGTTTCCCTGGACAGCCCTAAATCATTTTCAAAACCATCTCAATGGGACAAAAAGGGGGAGAGTTTGCAGATTTGAAGCTTTTTGAAGCTTGAAGCTTGTTTTTATTTTTTGAACTTTTATTTTGTTTGCTGTTTTCATTTTGATTTAGATTTGGATTGGACTGTTTGAATCTTTATGACTTTATCTTGATGATTTGATATTTGGATTTCTAGACTTGTAAATTTGCATTGCAGGATCATTATATTTGTGAGGATAATTGTTATTGGACTAACACTCTATTTTGCATAAATAATCCTCAAAGTATATATGAGTATTCCTTGCAGGTTTTAAATTCGCAAACCTGCTGAGGGTTTTGTCACCATCAAAAAGGGGGGAGATTGTTGAAGAAAAATCCCTTGGAGTTTTGAAGTTGACAAAACAGCCTCGAGAGTAAGGTCTGAAGAATCCAAGACTCAGTCGGTAAAGTCTGAAGAATTCAAGTTCCAAAGGTTTTCCGTCTGAAAGACAGTCGGACCCAAAGTTCGGTCCGAAGTTTTCCGTCCGAAGATAGTCAAGACTCGGTTTCAGTCAAGACCTTCAAGACCCAAATCTAAGTCTCGAAGACGGTTTGCGATTTTGACAGTCAAGCAACGAGGTTATTCTTATGGTTAAGGAAAGTAAGATTTGGATATTATATTTCCTAACTTATCCATGGAATATCTCTGGCTGTGATCATGAGCTCGAAAGATTTACTTTTCAGATTTTATCCGTTGAAGATCAAATGAATTTTTGGAATGATCTAATTTTGGGAACTCAAGATCCTGATTGTATGGGCGAGCAGGATTGACGAGCTATTGTCTACTTACATTTTCGGCAACGTGAAGATCGCTTAAATTGATTCAGACCAATGGGTTGATTGGATGAATTCTTGGAAAGTGCCAATGGGTATGGAGGCATGGAGGCTATTTAAGGTGGATCAGTGTTGCTCGAAAAGAGAGAGAGACTTGATAGAAAAATCTTGATGTTAGAACCTCTGAAATCATTTGTTCTCTAAAATCTCTCGTGTTCAATCTGTGTATTAAAGAGAGTCACTTTTAGTGCGATAACAGCAAGAAGCTGTAGGAGAGACCGTCTCTCTTGAAGAAGTCTAGTTCGTGAATTGTAACAGCTCTCATTTGCTACATAGTGACTACAGCCAGTTGGCTGCCAGCGTGAAGAGTGGACTTAGGCTTGAAACAAGCCGAACCACTATAATCATTGTGTCAATTCTCCTTTACCCTACTCTATTTACTTTGTGAATGCATGATCTATTTATTCGTGATGTTTTCGTTATATTAAAGTATTCTTCAATTAAAAGATTCCAAAAGAATTCTGCAATAACCTATTCACCCCCCCTCTAGGTGAATTCACTAGCCAATATCAAGCTGTAGATAAGTGAATTAGAGAAGAGCAGGTTCAGGGGACCCCTAGGGTGCTAATTATCAAAGCAAAGAGAGGTTGTTTGGCCATCGCCAATTTTCCAGTATAAGGCCATCCGGAAATCCCTCCTCAGGTTCAACAAGCTCTTCCAGGCCCAGGAACCAAAGGTTGGTTTCCTAGCAACCTGAAAATTATTATTCTTTAAGAAAGTGGAATGAACCCACGTACACCACAGTGCTTCCTTGTCAGAGAACAAGAACCAGATATGCTTCGGCATGGTGGCTTTATTCCAATCTCGTAGCCTCTTGATACCTAGCCCTCCTTCATCCTTTGGAAGGCAAACTTCATTCCAAGCTACCTTAGCACCACCCCTGCCTAGGTCTGGACCTTTCCACAAGAATTGTCTAAGGATTTTCTCTATCTAGTCCACCATAGCTATAGGTAAAACAAATACACAAGCCCAGTAGGCTTGTATAGCATGAATAACTAACCTGATAAGCTGAAGCGAACTGGCAAGAGAGAGGAATTGGTGAGTCTAAGACTGAACCCTTATGGTGATACAGTTGACAAGGTACAACAATTTGTTTCGCTAATCCTCGAAGTGATTAAGGGAACCCTCAAGTACCGAATTGGCAAGCTCCCTTCTCGAAAGCCCAACTCCAAGGGAATACCATTCCTTAAGGAGGGTGCGCCACCTGCTAAAAAAATTTCACTTTTGCGCGGGTTAGGACAAAGGCCACTCCAAGAGGAAAATATATGAAGACCTTCCTTGAGGAGAGCCACTGTAGGAAGGTGAGCCTCATAGAAAAGGAAGACATCATCCACAAAAAGAGATGTGAAAGACCTACTGCCTTACACCTCCAAAAGAACTCGAAATCAGGCCTCAAAGAGTACCTAAAATGATCCCTAAAAGCACCTCCATAGCCATAGTTAAAAGGTAAGGAGAGATGGGATCACATTGGTGAAGACCTTGGCCGCTCGCAAAGAACCCGTGGAGCTCTCCATTCAAAGCAATTGAAAATTTAGCTGTGCGCACACAAGTCATAATAAGTCGTGTCATAGACTGAGGGAAGTCAAAGGCCATCAACACACCTTCGAGAAAGTCTCAATCCACAGTATCATAGGCTTTCCTAAAGTCCACCTTTATCGCACATTTAGGGAGATAAGGCTTGAGGTGGAAGCTAGAGAACAGCTCCTGGGCCAGCAAGATGTTATCCATGATCCGTCTGCCTTTTACAAAAATAGTCTGAAAAAGGCCTATCGTGCTCTTCAAAGCTAGGGCCACCCGAATAGCTAGCACTTTTGTGATACACTTGTAAATAGTATTGTAGTAGGCAATAGGCCCATGATCCTCCACGGAAGTAGCGTTGAGCACTTTGGGAACCATCACCAAGATGGTATTGTTAATCTCCCTTAAGAGTTTTCCAGAGGTGAAGAAATCCATCACTACAACCGTGACAAAAGGACCAACAGTGTCCCAGTTTTCTTTGAAGAACTCCACTGTGAAACCATCTAATCCACGTGCCTTTCCCCTAGGCAAGGAGAAGATAGTGTCTCGGATCTCTAACTCTGTAACCGGCCGAGCAAGGAGCACAACTTGATCAACCAAGAGTGGATGGTGGATAACCTCCCTCGGGTCTTCCAACAAAGGTCTAACTAGCTCCCCTTGTGGCGCCAAGAGGTCCTCAAAGAACTCTACAAATCGACGTTGCACCAGCCGTGGCTCAATCACCAGGTTCCCCGAAGAGTCGAAGACGGAAAAGACTCTGTTTCTCAAATGTCTTTCATTGACATACTAGTGGAAGAACTTGGTATTGTGGTCTCCCTCCCTGAGCCATATGACCGTGGACTTCTGCCTAAAGAAGGACTCCTCCAAGGCACGCAACTCTGCAAAGATACGCCTTTGGTTCTTTTCCACCTCAGCAAAGTCAATAGAAAAAGGGATTTTGCTGCAAGCTTGCCTGAGTGATCTCCAACGTCTTCCGCACATCTTTTAATAATTTTTTGTTACCACAACTTTTCAAATTCAACTTAATGTGAGGCATCCATTAAAAAGAATTACCACGGGATGTGACTTTACTGTGTGACTTGGCTACTCAATACCAAATAAGTACAATGGCCAATGTAGCTTGCTTACTCAATGAAACTTATGTCACCTCCATTTAGATGTTGAGTGATGAAGAGAGAGGATGAGGTTACAAGTCGGCATTTACCGTTTGCAACTTTAGTGAAGGCCTCGCATTCAACCCGATTTGAAAAGTTGAAATACTCGATTGAATGCAAAGAAAAAGAATTTTAGGTACTCAATTGTGAAATGGGTAAGAGTTCAAGTATTTGTGATGTCATTATTTCTACTGTAAATGTACTCTCGAAACATCAATGCATAGATGAAATATGGAATCTAGGGGAATAGCAAATCTCTCCCTCTTCCCTCTCCATCCCATCTTTCGAATTCCTGACCTAGGGTTTAAGAGAAAGACACTCAAGCCACGAGGCTGGAGGAAGAGCACTTCATGAGTGATTTAATTCTTAAAAGTAAGAACACGCTTACAAATTATGTAGCATCTCTCTAATGACAAATTTAATGTTCTTAGATTAGTCTTATCAACAACCAAAGAACTTGGGCCGGATTGATGTCTTTTTGTATGATAGCTACAAATGGATATCCTTAAATTTGCATTAAGACATATTAGATATAGTTGTCACGGCCTAATTTTTTCAGGTGCACCACCTAGAGTTTAGGTTAATGGACTCCTAAGCCTAGGCTTAACTCGGGCTCTCCCCAGTCCATACCAATTCGTGATTTTAGGTTCAAGTTTTTTAAAACATGCGAATGGACTTTAATTAGGAGTCGCCACTAATCATTCTTCGGTAGGTTGATTAGACACCTAAGTAAAACAACGGGAGAATTATTTTACTCCTATGAACCAGAGACTAGGGGTACGAGGACTTTGTTACATTAGACTTCCCTAATGCCCCTTCGGTACCCTTTCTTTTTATTTTTATTTTTTTGAAAATGTTTTATGTAGGCAGCTTGGATTTATTTTAGCCTAATTACTATAATGCAGAATATGGTGACCACACGGGTGCTCATCCACTATTAAACATTCAATAAATGAACAAATAAATTGCATCACACGAAACAAGCAAATATTATTGGGTTTTTCTTAAAATTAGGATTTTATTATATAACATGCATTTTAACTAAATGACTTAATTTTCTAATATGCAAATTCTAATTAAGTGGACTTATTATGCAGACTAGCTAACATGCATTTCATGACCTAATTTTATTAGTAAATACATTCTAATTAAATGGTTATATTATGCAAACTAGTTAATATGCACCTAGTTTTTTGTATTTTTATTTGAAAATCAGCATTAAAAAACCCTAATTAAGCTATTTTAAAAAATAATAATAATAATTTTCTAATTCATTTTTAGGATTAATTTGACTTAAACCCTATTCTATTTTAGAAAATTATTTTTTTTTTTTTTTTATTTTTTTAAATATGCCAACTTTTCTAAGACTATTTTTTTTTTTTTTAAAAAAAAGTTATCTAAGTCCAACCCTAACCTATTTCAAAAAAAGATTTCTAAAAATGTAATCTTAAAAAAATGCAATTCTAAGAAATTTCTAATTTATTAACCTACATGACTAATTTACTACATTTATATGTTCATGCAAGATTTTAATTTTTTTAAATTTTATGATTGCTTTATTTTTTTATTTTGTAATTAATTTTAAAATAAAAATATCAAATATTAAACATGTACTTAAGCCAATGAAACAAAAATCTAACATCCTAAATTTACTTATTTTTTATTCTTTTTATTTCGAAAGTTTTTTGGTCGGTCCTATTCTATACCTACTCTACACTCACACTCGGACTTTTGCCCCCGCCTCTTGCAAGGCATGGGCGTCGAAACCCACTCCCGAAACTTGCGCGTCCCCACCCCATCCCTCCCCGAGAAGGTGGGGGTTTGAACCCCATACCTCCCCTTCCATTTCGAAAGTTCATGATAATAGAATATTCGATTTAAATAAATAATCCTAAAGCATGCAATATTCTAACTCAAACATAATTTAAAAATAAATAAATCAATCAAAACAAGATAAACCAATCACAAAAATATCACGCATCATTCAAATCAAATGATAACATTTCGCTAGTAAAATCGATAAATTGATCTTAAGTTTTAAAGATCAAAATATCAATTTTATTCCCGCTTAATTAATTATTTCATCTAAAACCTTATAGATAAAATAAAAAAATAGACTTGGTTGCGAATTAGGTAAAACGTGAAAATTTCTAATTAAACATAGGAAAATATTTCAAACAAATAAATAATAAATAGTAAATAAAAAATGCCTAATAAAAATAAAAATATACCTAATTTGATTTGATTTTTTTCTTTTTGCCTTTTTTTTTTTTTTTTTTTTTTTTTTGGTTCGAGCAAAGTTGAGGAGTGGTGGCCGATCCGATGAGGAGGGCTGCCGGTTAGGGTTCCGGCGAGGGCACCAGGAGCGGCGCGACAGCGACGCAGCAGCAGGGGACGGTCGGCGGCTGATGTCGGGCTCCGGCGAGAGCTGGGCGGCGATGGGGTTATTGGAGTTCGGCGCGGTGACCAGCATTGGGTAGTAGGAGCAACAATGGCAACGACACTCGGAGCTCAGGCAGAGGTTGGCGGGCGATGACGGGGCTACTGGTGGTTGCAGTGAGGCGGCGGAGATGCTGCTGGTGGCTGGGGCGAGCTGCAGGACAGCGGGCTGCTGTGGGCAACAGAGCTGTGTAGGCCACCGGATCTGATGGCGTCGGGAAGGGTAGCGGCGTCGGGCGAGCACAGGCAGGGGTCGCGGACAACGAGCGATTCGACGGAGAGGCAGGCACGGGTGAGTGGGATCTTCGGCGCGGTGGCGAGCTGCTGATGGGGGGTGCTGCAATCGTCGATTGTGTTGCCGGCTACTGATTTGCAGGGATGCGATGAAGGGCTGCAGGGGGCAAACTCTAGGATTGGGCTTCGACGAAGGGAGACGCGATTCGGTGCTCGTGGGTGCTATTGCGCGGAAGTCGATGTAGATCAGGCGCGGAGGGGCGGCAACTGGTACTGCAAGGGACGAGCGGGGGGTTCGGTGACCGGCTAGGGTTGCTGCTGCAACGGCGGCCGACACGAGGACAGGAGGCGGAAGCGTGGCGGAGGTCCGGCTGCGAGCGCCGGCAAGGGAGGGGTGAAGACCCCTCGAGCGAGGAAGATGAACCGGCTTTTTCTCTCTGTTTTTTTTTTTCTCTTTCTCTCTGCCCTCACGTCACTTCACTCACTGTTCCTTTTCTTTTCGTTTTTTCTTTTCCTCTCTTTTCCCTTAAACCGAAGGAACACCCTTTGCTTCCAAATTCCCCTAGTATTTTAGCTCTAAAAAATTTCAAGAAATTTCCTTTGTGCTCACAAAAATTGTGGCCCTTTTATAGTGATTTTTAGACGGTCATTTTTCTAGCAACTTTTGAATTTCCATTTTGTGTTGCATTAAATTAAACATGCAAATCGAAGCGTAATTTCGCAATCAGCTCGATTTTGTTTGATTTCTTCCATTTTATTGAAATCATTGCCAATTATTCATCTGATTTTTAATTGTTTCTTCATTTAACAAAAATCCGAATACTCATAAGAATTTCAAACTTTCATGCATGAACAATCAAATCAATTTTCCTATTTTTTTCCTTTTATTTCATTTTATTTGTTCTAATGCACTTTTTAAAAAAAATCTAAAATTAGGTGTCAACAATAATTAATTACTGATTGCAGCACATCATATTTAGACACATCTCCCTTTACTAGGAATGGGTTTTACCTCTTCAGTGAACAATCTTTCACAAGAAGTGAACATTGGATTGGCTTATAGCGGGACTAGTTTCCCATCACATGTTTTATTCTCAATGGACATAAACTTATCAAAAAAATAAATTTTGCAATAGATAATATGGCCGTGGGAAAAAAGGTATATATCAAATTGGATACAGTGATTTTAAATGTTGCGTGGCTTTTAGCCTTCTACTAGTCCCGGAAAGAGAGAGCCGAATGATCAGTTGATTTACCTGGGGGAGGTGTGAACTTGGTCCTGCAATAAGACGTTTCTTGCTCTGCACCATATGTTCACAATCTCGTACTATTTATGGCAAAAGCATTATTTGGTGATCATGTACTTGTCAAATCATGGTTTTTAAAATATTTCTTCAATTAGAGATACTCAATCCCTGACAATATGTTCTAGCAAAGAGAAAATCGCTAACAAAATTTTTAATACATGAAAATTGAAAGAATATGAACTTATTTGGATCTTTCTTGTGCCCATACTTCAGCTTTATAGATACCTACTCTAAATAATCATGAAAAGCATATAAAAATTGAGACAGCCAAATTCCCGAGAAGTTATAAAAATACGTCAATATTTTCAATTCTTGATTCAATGCATCTACGGTTAGGATGCGTGAGCCTTTCCTTTTGGGGTTACGGGTTCACATAGAAACACTTTGCTTCCGGCGTCTCTGAACTTCTAGCATGCGTTATTTTCTCTTTCTTATGTGGGGTTTTGCTTCTATTTGGCGGTTTTAGGCAAGTAGGGTTTCCGAGTTATTTGTCTCACCGCTCAAAACGGACACTAACATCAACAAAAGAGTCCTAATACAGTTTGACCTCGGAATTTGCCTTCGCCTATTCTCCACCAGATGACTTCTTTCCACCTTCATTATACAAACACTCCACATGGATGTACTCAGTCGCTCTAGCTTGTTGTCTAAGGAAACAAAGAATCTACTCTTATAAGCTATATGTTAGGTGTTATAATAATTATTGTGTCAATATCTTGAATGGTGACAGGATATGACAGTCAATTACAGTTGTACATATACATTTGTATATAGTGGGATCGATGTTTAAAATTATGAAAACTTATTCAAAGGAGAATCAATAATCGCATACCACTTCAACGGACATGATGCACACGACGATTACGCACCACTTTCCCAATTGATGGTCGTCGCGCATGCATTGGGTGATTAATTCATTGGATACTGCCCAGTTAAATTTGATTCTCCATTACTCGAGAGAGAGGGAGGATATCAACGAATAATTATTATATAGATGTTGTAATCTGCCTTTCCTGGATATAGGCTTTTCCATGGTTGGTTTGACGCAATGTAAGCGAAGTAGGAGAGTTGGGTGCTAGCTTGGTCTCCTGAGTGGGAAGACACTTTTGGCGTGAACGTGAAAGTAAGATCCCAGAGTGTGGTTGGTGGCAGCTATAGTACGAGAGGAGGAAGATCATCCTCACCTAGATAAAACCTGCGACTAATATTTTAGGATTGATTTCTGCTCTATCTTCTCAGACGGACCTCGTTATTATTACATGGATGATGAGTTTGTGAACCATTTTTCAGAAGAGGGTGCTTCCCATTGGTTCCTTTTTTGTCTCCACTGATTTCTCGTTCATAACATTAGTCATTAGTGCACTCACTTTGTGCCATCATTAGCCCTTTTTCTGTCATCTTACTTTGGGTGGGCGGCCCTGTTTGGCATCAAAAGAACTGACATCTTCAGATAAAGAACTAGAACACCTCTTAAGACAACTTTAGTCACACATGGAAAATTGTTTTCATGTGAAAACTGTTTCCCACCTTTCCTTTACCTACCATACCACAAAAAAGCAAGATAAAATGTGCTTCTTATCTTTAAAACAATACAGTCACATATATTTTCTAACTTATATTCGTGTTAAAAGTTTTTATTTTGAGAACCAAGTGTTTTCAAATAAAGAGAGTGATATATATATATATATATATATATATATATATATATATATATACATACATATAAAATAGTTTTTCCTCATCTTTAATAAATGAAAATTGAAAATATTATCACCAACTAAATGGATCTATATGTTTCACTCACAACTTATTCGTTAGTTTATCTATTACACATCGAAAGGTAGTGGGATTCATGGAAGATTTCTTTTGCATCTTTTTCTCTGTTGAGGTCCGTCTTATGGAAAATAAAAGCACTTAACAAAAAAAGGCATATACTATGCCCAATTCTGGATGTGAAAAAACATTGTCTTTAGCTTGTCCAAACAGATAAGAATCTAGCACCCAACCATGGGCAGCTGCGTTGGTTGAGAGTTCATCCTTCATCATTGAGGTCGAAAGTTCAAAACTCGTGTTTGCTAATGCGTTTAAGTGGGGGCCATGGTGTTAGGGTCTTATGCTAGTCTCCCCCGAGGTACTGATGGGCCCAAATGCACCACTGGGCGCTACTAGGGCTGGGGGCCCCCGTAAGGGGGCTCGGCAGATCCTCGGTTTACCAAAAAAAAAAAAAAAACAGATAAGAATCTAGCACCTGCAGAATTTCCAGTCAAGACTTTCATTTAAAGGCAACTTATGTGGCTGAGTTCCTATGAACTCTATGTATCAATGGTCAGATGAGTTTATTCTTTTGAAGGTAAGAACAAACTAAGTTTAGAAATGTTTTAATCGATATCGACTAGGATAAGTATCTCTATTTATATCCTTCATTTCTATCGACAGTCAAAAAGTTTTGAAGAACCTTGAAGTATTCCCGCTCTTCGTTTTTCTTCCAAACCTCACTCCAATAATAAGTAACAACTTAATATATATGAAGGGACGATTCTACTCTTCCATGACAAAACACTGATTTTTTTTTTATGCTAATAGATCTCTAAAAGAGTTGATAAGTGTAAAGAAAGCTGTTGGTAAAAGAAAATTACACATTACTTGATTTCTTGAAAACTTGTGAACTTATCAACATGTTTATGAAATTACGAACTTCATTTGATAGTTTAGGAATAACCAACTTCTATTTGCATTTATTAGAGATAGCTGAACCTTACCAACTCTTATACAAATCTACCAGTCTTTATTTGATTAACTTACCAACATTTTTTTGAATCAGTCACCACTAGTTTTGACTTGCCAACTCTGTTTTAGTTACTTAACAACATTTATTTGCTTTTTTTTATATATAATTAATCAATTTTTATTATGATTACCAATCTTTATTTGGCTTGTGTATTTTTTTAATTTGTTATCTTTGAGTTATTGACTTTTATTTCTGACAGAAAACACTGTCTTTTTATCTTTTAGCAACTTTTATTTACCTTTTGCAGAATGCTTTAAATTACTAGCTTTCATATATGAAATTACCAACTTCTATTAGAGAAAATCACCATTTCTTCATAGTAAAGTCTATAAAACAAGAAAACAAAATAACGTTGGTAGCTAACTCAAATTAGAGTTGGTGACCTAAGTTCATTCGATAACTTAATTAAACAAAAATTGATAGATCATACTAATTTAAGCAATAATTTAGAAAGCTAAAGAAAGTTTGGTAACTAAAGAGAAAATAATATGGTAAGTCACTCAAACAAGAGTTGATAATTCATATATATAATTGTACCTTAATTGGTGAAAAAGTTGGTAAGTCACTCTAATTAACATCAGTAGTTTTTAAAAAGAGTTTGTAAGGCTTTGCTAAGAAATGAAAGTAACAGGTATTAAATGTAAATAAAAATTAAAAGTTGGCAAATTACAATGAAAAGATAATCTTTGGTATGTTTTTTAGCGATACTAGATGGTAATTTAACTAGGAAAATTTGGTGAATTCACAAATTTAGGTTGGTGAATTCTATGTAGACTTAATAAATGTAAAGGGTTGCTTACCGAAACAAACAAGAGTTGGTAATTCAACAGAAAATTTTTAAATTAGGGAGAAAGACAATAAAATGCCTGTAACTAACTCTTATTAGACTTAATAACTCAAACTAGTTGATAATTTAATAAATTTTGATAAGCTGCTCAAATTTAAGTTGGTAGTTTCATATAAGGGTTAGTACATTCGAAGCATTAGTGAGTTTTCGAGATAAAAGTTGGAAGTTCACACAAAAAATGATAATGCGCGAACTATATATATATATAACTTTGTAATAACATAAAGTCATTGATAAGTTACCAACACATAACTTGAAAAGAAAATTCATGGGTCTTTGTTTTTCTACCGATGGTTTTTATACGCTTATCAATATTTATTGAAATTAACAAGCACAGAAAAAAAAAATCCATATTTTTTGGCAAATAACATTAGATTTCTCCGTGAAAAAATTGGGTGAAAGCTCAAAACCTCTCTATTCTATTATGTAATGGGAATTTTGCCAAAACTTCAACTTGACTAAATGAAACTCGTCAAAGTAAACGGTTGGGCAGGGGTAGAGGTCATACGGATTGATCTGAAGGACTTACTTACTCGTCAAATCACGTGATACCCACCGAGATTGGGCATAACAAAACAATGCTGTCACTTCATTAGAAAATTACATGATCAATGCAGACCGATTCTTATTTCGTTTTCCCTTTTTGGGTCCATACCTTTGTATTGTAATCCCACCTTTTCATCTCACTGAACTTTCGATTCACTCGACAAGAAACAAGTGCTGAGGAAATTATATTTTTCCTGCCGAAGGAGTAGTTAATGAAACCAAATTGTTAAAACATATTCAAGTCAAATTCGGGCAGGCACTTTTGAGTCGGGAACCAAAACGGGCATAAACAGTTCCCCGGTCAGCCTGCACTCCTGATACTGTCGGGAGTATAATATACCGTGTTCACACTCAGAATTCGATTTTAATATCTCATGGCTGATTCGTGTTCACACTTGGGATATCACTTTGTCTTTATCTTTGGAAGATCTTCCATATGATTCAGATCTGTCAAGTAAATGCTCATCTTGTTCTGCATCACGGATGAACCCTAGCTTTACAAGAAACTCACCAGATTTCTGCTGGGAGACAGTTCTGTGTAATCATATGTTTCCACTAAGTTGATGTTGAGATGATATGATAAATAAAAACATGTCATCTTAGATATAATCAAATGTCTCACCTTTTTCTGGGTTTGAAGATGAATTTATCATGTTAAAGTGATACATCTATTGTTGTCCATCATTGCCTATTTCCTCAGGGTAATCAAGTTGTGTATTTAAACCGTCGAATGATTTTCAATTTTAGGGATGTCAATTTATCCTTTTAGCTCTCTGATTTGTTATTTCCATTAAAGACGTAGAAAGGACGTTCATTACTTCTTTGCCGTAGATGAACATAGACATGTGCAAGTATTTATAGCTGCCCGCTCTTTCGGTTCAACTCCAATCAAATTAATATGTAGACAGACATCTCTTCTTAAATTGTGGCGACTCACAATAAGTTTTGTCGTGCACGCCTCTCACAGAGCAACGACATATCCACGTGATGCTGGTGAGCACAGATCACTAGGCCATTGGAACTTTGGCTATAACAACAAATAAGCCCAGAGAGTACAATCGCAAGAATGAAATTCAAAAGAGGCGGCACAAGCGGTTGAGCATGTAGTTTATAACCTTACATTCAAGGTTACCAAATAGCCATGTAGAGGCAAATTACAGTACTTGTATGCGCCGAACTTCTATTAAAAATGGCTAAGGACTGTTAGCGCCTAATCTGGAGATGTAAATCATATAAGGCACATTAGAATTGCCTACTCCTCTTGTTCTGATCAGGTGTTACACCAAACTTGTTCGGATGGATGGGACGATTCAAGCAAGATTCAATGTAGATTGACTTTCTATTTACTCAAAAGATTTGAGTGATTCGAGAGAGTGGGCGGGGACCACTATGGCTCCTCTCTTCTCCAAAATCACTATAACCCTTATAGTGTATAAATAGCTATCTATCTGTCTCTGAGATAATCCTTAGATCATTGCATCATTTGTGTGGTTCAAAACTTACCCAACAAGAAATTGTGCTATCATAGGACCATTATAGTAACGGCTGCCATTCACCAAGACCTCAGTTGTTGACTCTTCTATCATTAGGTCACTAATTTTCTTGACCTCGTGACACTAGGCAAGTGTCTGCTCCCAACTTGACTTACAATTTTCTGTAGACTTATGTTATTGGTAAGCAATCGCCTAACCTTGGTCACTGCAACCTCATTTGTGAGGGGCACCCCTTTTCTCGAAGTTATGAGGTTATTTTGTTAGGTTACTTATAGAGAGTCGTCTCCCATCTCTAGGTAGTATCTACCTACCCTCCTGTGTCAATTTTAGGTACAGGTGCCCTATTGTTGAAGGTTGTTCAAGCTTTTCCTAGAAGTATGGCTTTGGTTGCTTCAATGCCATAGCACTTGATACTTGAGCGTTGGCTTGAGATGTTTTCTCTAACCCTTCTTACTCTTAAAAAAGCAAGGGCACCTTCCATCCTGGAATAGATAATCACCATTTGCACAACCTAGACTACTCTATCCTTCGAGCCTAAGGTAGCATGGAAATATTCACTTGTTGACAATCGAATACACAGTTTGGCCTAAAGAGATTCCGTCACAAATTTCTTATCTTCACCACCTTAATCTACCTAGTCCCTTCGCCTAAATCCGATGTCCGTCATAAAGAGCGGGTGGGATCACACCTTGCTAAAAAACCTTGGTGATGACAATAAATTAATCCGAGTTATAATGGAGAGACATCTTAAATTTATTGTATAAGCATCTACATTGGATTGTTAATCATGCCAAATTCCATGTACTTAAGAACTACTATAATTTGACACGATACCCTTCACATAAAGCTTTGCATCAAGATCTATTTGATAATTAATCAGCGTATTGCACTAGATACACTTATGCACTGTTGATAAGAATGAGTAAAGTTAGTATCGAAAAGTTACTCAGGAGCTCTACAAGCAGCGCACAACTTCAATGCAGAGGAATATCGACAATGTGGTCTCGAGTGTGCACAGTACTTCCTCGACATGCATTTATCGAGCCGGTTTACTCCTTAACGCAGCCCCAACCTGCCGAGACACATGACGTGTAAATAGCCATTTTCACTAGAATTTGATTTGAGCTGCGTGTGAGAAGTTGTAATGTATTGTTATACGGATCGTACCTTAGCTCCATCGAAGTGTGTGCTGCTTCATTTACTTCAGAGCGTGAACGACTTGAATGCAAATGATGCTGCAAGTGTAAGTCACGTCGTTCGGCTAAAGTGTGCGGAACTTCCCTAATCGTAACTTCTCCGGAATCATTTGCATTCGATGCCTATGATGGGAATCATAAACTGATATTGTTGTCTTATGTTGGAGACATAAACGGGATGCTAGGGAAGAGTTCAGACATAACGAGAGAGAGAGAGAGAGGGAGAGAGAGAGACAGACAGACAGACAGACAGACAGACGGAGTACCTTTTTATTGAGATCTCCTATTTCTTCATTCAAAACCTGACGCTGTGGTGGGGGCAAAATTCAGAGATATTAGGGCAGCGTTACCACATAATAAAAGAAAATTTTTACATATAGTAAGACAAGAGTATATAACACAAAATTCAAACTAAAACATTAGCATCATAAATCAACGACATCTTACTAACAAAATTATAAGCTTTTAAATTATAAGCAAACAATGCTAAGATATTGTTCTTTGGCACTGAACGAGTCTTAACTTAATGGAAAGACCATATTCATGTTAAATCAGAAATTTTACGTGACCGAGCTAGTCAATACAGAAAAAAAATATGGACAATGCAATGTGAATTTTTTTTTGCGATGGGCGAAAAGGTGGAACAAAAATTTATGAAGTGTTCAGCAAGTATTTTTGAGACTCCATTGGCCAAATGCTAACATTGTGAAAGTTGAAAGTCCAAGGCAAGTTCCAACTTACTTTGGGTTTTCAGTATTTTGGGAATACAACTCTTCACATTCACTCTTCATATTCATGCTCATTGTTCATCTTCCCTAATTTGCATAGCTAAGGTTGACGAACACTTCCTAAGATCAAGCGACCTCAAGCGTTGCCTTGGTTGCGTGATCAAGGGTGTCGCCTAATGTCGCCTACCTCAGGCGGTGAGGCTTGGGTTGCTAGGGCACCCTACCTTAGACGAGATTGTTCAACGGCCAAATTTAGCTGACAATCGAGCTCCACTGGATTTAATTTTGAAGCTTTCTTTTTTAAAATAATAATTTTACAAAAGCCCTTTACAAATGCAGGTTTAACCTAACAACATTTAAGCCAAATTTATTTCCCAATGCACTTTAAAGTTACAATTTACTAAACATTATAGCATTTTGGAAAACTTTTTTTATCCAAAGGTATTTGCATTTTCTCATAGTCATTTCCTTAAAATTGAACCAAACGGGGCCTTAATCTAATGTGGAAGAGGAAGAATTCAGAAACATTTGGTGTACGAAAAATATCTGGCAAGTAGAAGGAAATATTCAAGTCGGTGAGGAAAGGAATACGAGGTTTAACTGTGGGGGAAGCACCTTCAATACTTCTTTATAAGTTATTGTTGGCGAACAGACTATACCGCCATCCGGCATAAATGAACTTCTTGGACATTAATTAGGAATAACTAGTGAGTGAACAAATGTTTCTTTCGTGCAAAAAATCGAATGAATGATCAAGGCAAGATCACAATAATCGATTCTTGTAATGAACACGCAAGCTCATGATGAAATTTCAACATATGGATACATACCTTCCTCATTCGGACAGCCTTCAAGCTCATCTCCAATTGCTTCTCCAGAATCTGCAAGTTTTCAACGCTTAGGGGGGACAGGCCTTCGCCCATCAGATGCCTGCACATTTTTATAACAAGGATAAATCACTGTGCCGATATGCTTCTCACGTCCTGTAAATTTGATTTTGGGACTCTATAGGAATATCTTTGCAGTTATATTATTAACCGAAGTCGCAGAAAGCGCTGGAAATTCAGGCCATCCATCTAAGAGCCAAAGGGGCGGTTATCGATTTTCTGGTTAGGTATTACTTGTGTGGTGTTAAAATGTGATGAATGTTTACAAATTATCAGACCTAGTTTCAAACCACAACCGAGTCCATTCCATCTAATGAAGACTGAGTTCTAGGTTGAAAATTAGAATTACCTGCGATTATCCTGCACATCAAGGAGTTTCTGCTTTAAATCTGCGACCTCCCTTTGCCGAAGCTAGCATAATGATCGGAAACTATCAAGTTAAGCCTCCATATTGAAGCATCAAATCAAGCAATCATCCTTCTTATAAAATCTGTGTCACTGTACATTTACAACATATGTGAATATATATGATTCTAGGGATTATTGGTTAATTGAGTTTGATAACCAGTTCGATCTGGTTCCTCGCAACATGTGTTTCTTGGGCAAGGGAGAGAACATGAGGACGTTTTCCATCGCTAGATCGCACAGAATTCACAGGTTCACCTAAATAACTTTTTAAAGAGAACCTTAAGAGAACAAGGACGAGCCATGGCTCTGGTAGACAAAGAAGGAAGTAATCATGATACACATATTTACCTGGAGTTCTTTGACGGGATTCTTCTCTCCATGATGATCTTCTTTGGATCTAGTGTAGCGGTCGATCGTGGACCTCATGCTGATTCGGTTGGATATAATTTGAAAGACATATATTAGCAAGATATGAAATGATTTGCAATACTCACAACATCACAACAGAATAGGGCTCCACAAATAATTGAAGAACTGTTAAAAGAAATGACGCTGTGTGATTAGAGAGAGAGAGACAGAGAGAGAGAGAGAGAGAGAGAGAGACCTAGAGCTGGCAAATTCATGGAGCTTGCTGGTGCAAGAGAAGATGACGACACCAACCTCGGCATCGCAAAGAATGGAGAGCTCCTTGGCCTTCTTGAGCAGCCCATTTCTTCTCTTTGAGAAGGTCACTTGCCTGCTCGCCGAGCTGTCTATCCTTTGGATCACAATCTTTCCTCTCCCCATATTGATCTGCACACTGATCTCTAGCTTGTCTCTACTAAAAGTTCTCTCTCTTGTTCAGGTGATCATATATCAACGCAATAGAACACCAGAGGGAGCTTAGCAGTCAGCAGATACGTAGATCTCCTCCAATATCTCTCAGAGATCTCAGGCAAATCGCCTCGGACGAAAGAGAAAGAATCACCTGCAGCTTGCTGATAAGCAACCAAGAAAGCAAGGTATCAAAGGGCTTCGCTCCAAATGCTTTTTGATCTGATAAACTAATTGACCATTAGAGATTAGAGAAAGGAAAACTCAGATTCCAGACAAGAAAGAAAAGCAAGTCTCTTGTACAGCTTTTTTATTTATGTATCCCTTGGATAATGGTGCACATGACTTGGTAAAACCTCGTACGAAGGAATCAATAATATTATAGAGCAGCTAGTCGCAACCATTTTGGATTTATTTTGATTATCTTGATGTCCCGCTATCATGGCTTGACAAATCAAATCTAATTGAATCATGGAAAAAGCGGGGAAATTACCAAAAAAGTCCTAAACCTATTGCAGTTTTTCCAATTCAGTCCTAAACTTATTTTTTTGACCAATTAAGTCCTAAACCTTTTATAATTATTCCAGATCAATCCATCCGGCCAAAATTGGCCGGCCGGCCGGCGTGGCAGCCCGGCTTGCGCCGGCGAGCATTTTTTAATATTTTTATTTTTTAAACTTTTTATTATTTTTTTTCCTTTTTCCTTTTTTTTTTTTTTTTTCCCTCCTCCCTCTTCCTCCCTCCTCCCTCCTCCTTCCTTCAGCTCGGTCGCGGACTGAGCCGATTCGCGAGGCGAGCCCCGCCGGAGGGGAGGCCTCGCCCGACGCGACGGCGAGCCCCCCGCCGGATCGGCGAGGCGCCGTCGCGTTTGGCGAGGCCTCCCGCCCCGGATCCGGTGAGGCCTCCTCGCCGATCCGGCGAGCCCCGCGCCGGATCCGGCGAGGAGCCCTCGCCGGACGCAACGGCGAGACCCCCCGCCGGATCGGCAAGGAGGCCTCGCGGGATCGGCGGGAGGCCTCGCCAAACGCGATGGCGCCTCGCCGGATCCGGCGGGGGCTCGCCGTCGCGTCCGGCGAGGCCTCCCCTCCGGCGGGGCTCACCCCGCCGAATCGGCTCGGTCCGGCGACCGGCCAGCCCCGGGCCGCCGGAGCGGGGAAGGAAGGAGGAGGGAGGAGGGAGGAAGAGGGAGGAAAAAAAAAAAAAAAAAAAAAAGGAAAAAAAGAAAAAAAAAATTAATAAAAAATATTAAAAATATTAAAAAATGCTCGCCGGCGCCGGCCGGCCATGCCACGTCGGCGCCCCGGCCAATTTTGGCCGGATGGACTGATCTGAATAATTATAAAAGGTTTAGGACTTAATTGGTCAAAAATAAGTTTAGGACTGAATTGAAAAACCGCATGATGCTCGTGACTTTTTTAATTTTCCCTGGAAAAAGCCAATCACGAATTTTATTAAAAAAATATTATGGTATGAAAATGACTCGGTAGGTACAAATCACGACAAAAAACAATTATGAAGTTCATCTCTAACATCCAATAACATCATAGATTTATTGTATTGACAACAAACTAAATTTATATATTGAGTTATAATCGAGAGAAATGCATCGAAAAGATTACAAAGATTATTACTCCATTTTCATGAAAAGATTGATCCACTCAAGTCCTTGTTGGCTTCAGAAAGCAAAAAAAAAGCATGTTTCATCTATGTAATTGGGCATCTAAATCAAATTAATAGCCACTTTGTAAAGTGGCCTTATAAGACTATAGTCTAGGAAAGAGACTCCTCCAATAAAAATATGTGAATGCATATTGTATCACCACTTGCTTGTGAGCACCAAATTACAATTGGCTTGACAGGACCGATAACAATATTGTGGTTTGACTTGTTCATATCGATATCACAGATCACTTATTTGTCATCAATATTTTTTCTAATCTACATAAATACAAAAAGTCTATTAATCATTCAAGGAGGACATCACGGTTGCTACAATTTTCCATGAAATTCAAGTCACGCCACAACAGGGTCCTTGCAAGCACTAGAAATCAAGTGTGAAAGCATCGTAAATTATTTCATTAATCATACAATAATCGATGAAAAACAATGCTTTTGACAATGGATTTCCATCGCACCGCTATATCGATGTGAATGTGAATTATTTAACGAGAGGTTAACCCTCGTTTTCCCTTATATCCATTCATTTATTTATCGGGTCGCTATTTTTGCACGTGCTTAATTAGCATCGATTAGGGACATAATCGACTTGATCTTCGTGGACTTAATTTTCCCATACATCGATTAGGCGGCAGGCCCCACCGGCGGGGGCAGGGATTGGGCCAGACGCAACGGCCCGGCGCAGAGCGAGTGGGCCCATTAACGCACCACGCTAGCCTAACACGGGCCGATTGGCGGGCCGCACCGAGCTCACGTGGTCCCTGGAGCAGGCAATCGGAGCCCGTCCTAGGAATCTCTTTTCAAAACGTAGGATACGAAACGCCCGTGAGATATTTCCCTCTCTCTCTCCTCTCTCCTGGAAGCTTGCGCTCTCCACCCGACCCCCCATCGAAGCGTACGGCATTCCTCCGCTTTCCGAGGGGAAGCG
Source organism: Eucalyptus erythrocorys (assembly GCA_014182555.1). Classification (NCBI taxonomy): domain Eukaryota; kingdom Viridiplantae; phylum Streptophyta; class Magnoliopsida; order Myrtales; family Myrtaceae; genus Eucalyptus; species Eucalyptus erythrocorys. The sequence goes on from CM024602.1 coordinate 52,087,725, forward strand.
GAGCAGGCGGCGTGGGTTTCGGCGCCCGGAGAGATCCGCCGGAGTGGGGCACAGCCCCGCTCGCCGACAATGAGAGCTTGCATGGACGCGGGGCCATCTCCGTTTCCCGCGATCGCTCGTCGAGGTTTCGGGTTCGTCCGGGATTGGTTTCGTCATCTTCTTCTTCTCTGTTCCTTCCGGTGAGGTGGGTTACGGAGGAAACGGGTCGCGGATGAGTGTGTAGGAGATCGGAGATCGGTTGCCGTTTCGGGTCCGAAAATGGCGGCCGGGATGGAGCAAAAGGTGCTTCCTTGGAGCGGGGCGGGTGACGTAGCTTCTCAATGGACGGAAAAGCTCTGGACTTTTCGCCCCGCTGGCACTGAGGTAGCTTCTCCGTTTCCGCCGGCATCTCTCGTTTTTGGCTCCGCCATCGGACCGAGGTCAGTTGCGTGGTGACATTTGCTGGGGATTCTCGCGTCGGGCAAGTATGCTGTTCACAGTACGGAGCAGTTGAAGGGTGGAGTGTTTCTCATTTCTTGTTCGTGATTTTCTTCAATCTGCCTGTTTGATTCGCAACGCCCCGTTCTAATTCGAGCGCGTTTATCTGGTTATAGATAGGTTTGAGGCACCGAATGAGTCGATGAGTTGAGCACTAGTTCTTAGTCTTCTTGGTAGCTGAACTCATCCTTTTCTCTGTTCGACATTGTACTTTCTGAGGGTGCTTCGCTGATCGCCTCTCTCGTCGGCACTCTTCCTCTGTCTTTTCTTGCATTGGATCAGTTTTGAGCTTGCTCGAGGATTGATGGCCTTGCTTGAGAGCTTCGAGGACTGTCAAAAACGAGTCTTGATTCTGAACGGCCGCATCATATCCTCGGAACACGGACCGCAGATTGCAATTCTCAAGTTATAATATTTATCCAGGAATAATAATATATGCTTGTTTCAGTAATCTAATCCTGTTTCCGTAGTTTAATCCTGTTCTTTCTGGGGTCACTTTGCTTTAGATAATGAATGACCATTACTCCAAGTTTGTTCTGCAGTTGCGTCCATTGTGATGTTTTATCCTTTGTTGTGGAGTAGCTAACATGATGTATCAGCCACCCCAATTAGATCAAAATCCCAACCTCATTCAGTGGGAGAGTGCTTGGTCATTGATGTTGTTACAGTCAGGTTAAACTGCTGGGAAGCTGTCTTGGTGGAGATGGAGTATGGAGGGACTACATTAGTGGGCCAAACTGATGCCTGTGTGATAGAGCAGAGCCTTTTTGTCAGCTCTATTGAAATGTAAGTGTGATAGATATGTCAGTTCCTGTTGGGTGTCTTGAAACTTCATTCATTCAACGATAGTTACAATACTAGACTAAAGTAAGAACGAGACCAGTTCATCCTAGAAATTTAGTGAAGGATGAAAAGATTACTGTCTTCTTCCATTCTTGACTGGAATATTCAAATTCTTAATATTGCCAATAATCATCATGCCCTTGGAACTTTCATCACTTCAACATGAATTCCATTCTTGGTTCCTGTTAGATCCTATATTGTGTCTTTTTGCCAGGTCTGATAATATCTAAAACCAACGGATGTGTTTTTCTGTTTCCTGTAGGGTCCGTTTGTTTGTTCACCATAGGAGGACTCACTAGAATAGTTCCGGCAAATTCTAGGCTAGACATTGCTCTACGTGTACTTATTATGCGGTCACACATTGCCATTGTGTAATTTCCATGGGAGCTGTTTTTGCTTTAATTGAAGGATTTCACTATTGGGTGGGTAAAATCTCTGGTCAGCCATCCCTGAAACGTTTGGCCAATTCCACTTTTGGATCATTTTTTTCAGTGGTGACAATCCTCTAGATGGAGCATTTATGTATCTCCTCGTTCTTAATGCTGGATTGGGGGATGCATCAACATGAGTGATGACATATGAAATTTCTTTAAATCCTCTATATTTGCTTTCACTGATAAGCATGTTTCTTGCAATTATTATTAATCTCAAAGTGTCTGATGATGTGCTGATGGGTGCCTTTTGCACCCTCACATGGAGTCTGCTGTCTGTTCCTGGAGACAATGTACATGCTTTAGTAATGCTTTAGAAATAGTTGAACTCTTTATGCACTTGTTAATTTTTTTACTATTGTTTCCTTTAGTATCTTTAATAGAATATTCTAACTGTAAATTGATTTGCAATTTATTGTGGCATGGTGGTTTACATCCCTTCTCTGAAAAGGATCTCCTGCATTCGTAATGAATTTTCACTGCAGTTTCCTTTTACAGGCTTGTTTTATGTATTTTGTCTAAAGTTGTGAACCAACTTTATGTGAATGTATGCACCTTCTTTGGTGACAGAGGAAGTTTCTTCTCCTTATAGAAAAAGGGCAGCCCAGCAGATGAAGTTCCCACTACACACAATGTCTGGGGAATGGTCGAACCACTTTGGGTCTAATGTGCGTAGCCTTACCTTGCAATTTTTGCAAAAGGTTGTTTTTGCGACTCAAACCCATGACCTCCAGGTCACACAGTGACAAGTTTAATGTTTGTGCCAAGGCTTTGCTTCATTTCTCCAAAATCAGTTTGTTCTTCTGTATACAAATGTATCAAAAAATAGCTAGAACAGGCAGCATAATCTACCAGTAACATCCATTCATAGATCCCGACAAGCTTGAGATAAGTAGGAAATTTAATGAAAAAGTTGCCTCTTTTATTTCACAAATATAATCATACATATCAGTGATATCCATTCAGAGCAATCTGAAATCATGGGACATCATAGAATCACACCATGCCTCAAGGTACATCCACCAGAATGTCATTCAGAGTCAAATACAATATCTCACTCATGGAAGCTTGACAGTTTCTTCTCTGCTAACTGAGGGTGATGAATGTCTATCTAGCACCCTTAGCCACAAACTGCTGCTATTGCAGTTGCAATCTGAATTCAAAAGTAAATAGTAAGAGATATGGAATACTATGGTTATGAGGATTAATGTTGCGCTTTCTGAAGTCTAGGTTACCCCAATTTTGTCACTTTTGCTGATTTTCCACTATTTTCGGGCCTTGGTTGGCTTAACTGGAGATTCATGGGTGAATGTACGACATGCGCATCACTTGTATTGTATGATATGTAGCAACTGCTTGCTTGAGTCACATCACTTGCCCCATAAACCTGAGACCAAAACATCCTTTCTATTTAGCCAAAATATAGTTTGAATAATGGGCCACAGCTCAGAGATCAAGATATGCAAGCAGATGACTTGAGATCGGATAGTTTTTGGATGAAATTTGGTGTCCATAAGATATTTTTTTTATGGATAAGATTGTTGGAGTGAATTATGTTAGAATTTCCGTTCATGGTATTATTTTATTAGATAGAAAAGCTCTGTGTTGTCTCATTAGTACCTTGTGTTGTAGTTCTGTGTTTTCATGGCCAGTGAGATTCACCTTCTTATGCAGTTCTCTATTTTCCTGATGTATGAGATCTCCCTGAAAGGAATTGAATTAGTGTTACTTGATGTGAAATCAGTGGAAAAGAGTTTGTGGCTAGGAGATTTCAAACTTCCATAAAAACCTTTCTGTTAAGCTCTCTTATTTCGTCAATCAGAATTTGATCCTGCATGGGAAAACAATACAACTATGTAAGTATGTATGCATGTGGTGCAGAATTCAATCGACTTAGAGCCAATGAGTGGCCGAGCAGGGATGCACAAAAAGGAAATTGGTCGCACCTTTTTCACACGAATACCCTTCAAGCTCATTTCCAATCGGTTTTCCAAATTCTGTAGTTCTTTTACACCGAGACCAGATAGTTCTTGTCCCATTAATTGCCTGCATGTATGGAATGAAGAAAAGAATCCACATTGTTGACTCTTGGCCTGATGTATTCTTATAGTCGGATTGAATGAAGTACCCTTGAACTTATCCAGTACCATAAGTCTTAGTCTTTGAAACCTTGAGTTGAGCATCATCTACTTAGCAATCTGTTATATGTCACTGCACATTTTACATATTGTGATATTGGTGCAAGGGACAACGTATGTGTGTCATATCCTCATTCATTTCAGTAAGAGATGAATTTTCAGGAACAGGCCATTATCCGTCTATAGTTTGCACTCTTCCACTTTAATCATCAACCTGTGTCGAGTTTTCTTAGTACAGTCAAAAGTTGTTCACAAAATTGTTTATGCCAGCCTCCTGTTATTCTAGCAAGACCACTACATAAAACACTTTCGTGGCTGCGCTTAATTGTATTTTCTTAGGCATAAGAAACGTGCCACTTCAAAAGTTTCCCAGGCATACGAGATGTTATACCTTTGACATTCATGCAGATGCTGCAGTTGTTGCCTCAGGCGTGCTGCCTCCATTTGCCAGAACTAGTGAATAGAAAAACGAGATCATTCTCCTTAGTGTGATACAAATGATAACTGGAGCATCCAGATTTGATCATGTAAAAATTCGTCTCTATCATATGGATTGAACATTTAAATCAGAGATCCCTTACTAATGCATTTAGGACAGATGACTTTGAATGTAACTAGCACAATGATGCAGAGTAACTAATATATTGAAAAGAAAAAAAAAAAGGCATCGCATGAGTGGGACGTGATGATGAGTTGCAAGAAGATCAAGACCTATAAGGTTGATGAAGAAATATCTCTTCTGATATTTTCAGCAAGAAAGCTAACCAGAATAACTTGAGTGTTACCTTGACTTCTGAATCTGGATTGAGAAGTTGATATTGTTCCTCTTTTAGCTTTTTGTAACGTTCAACTAGATTAGTCATGCTGTCGAGATAAAAAGAACAGTAAACCAGCATAAGACTAGCTGAAAATTATGATATGCCGTTATATTATTGCTACGGCTGCATACAAACCATTAACATTATAGAGCTGAAGTCTTTCTGGAATGTTATGTGGCCTACCAAAAACTTCTGCCTAGAGTTGGTTATATATTGGAATTCCTAGTTTCTTGTCAAAATCCATACTTTTCATTTGCTCATCTACTTAATCCATGTTTTGCCCACAGCTTTTTAGTAATGATATCTTCTGCAGCTTTATCTTTTCCTTCGGCTAGGTTCATGGGAGACTTTGAAAGCTGAATGCAATGTCAAGGAAAACGTTGGATCAAGCAGCAGAACATTTTCGATTGCCCAAGTGTCCTAATGAAGGACAAACATGGCCAAACTTTTGATTTCATATTCAATTCATAAAAATTTTTGCTTAACATGTTACAATAATTACTAATTACCAATTAACTCAGTTTGGTCAGGCTAGCAGAATGTAAATATGTCAGTCACTTGAGTCATGGTACCCACATGACACCCCATTTATGTAATATATTTACTATTTATGGATCGGTTGGATTCTGTTATGAGCAATCATCTAAAAACGATCAATAATTTTTCAAAAATGAACCTCCACAATAGAGGAAGCGGTGAACAATAACAGTTGAGGAACATCCTAATGGAACAACTTAAGTTGCAAGAAATATCCACGAGCACTCCAAGATCAACCCTATAACTATTACATCTTTCACATGCTTTTTTAGTTTAAATTCATCGAACCCTTCGTTATAGCATCACTTCAGCGTTTTGAAAGCAGCAAACAACATGCTCTAAAGTACCACCAAGGAGGGACTTAGTTGGAGCCTGTCTTTGAACTGATTATCAGAGCTATGATGCATATGAAACTTACTCTATCTAACAATCTCTCAAGAGAAAGACCTTGTGTGTGCCCAGCATGCATAATAAAGCAAGACTCATCTCCTAATACAAGAGGTTATCGAATCTGCAAGCTTTTTCCATGTTTAATGCAAACTAGGGTTAGGTTATTAAGACGTTAAAGGTATATGTTCCTCACATGGATCTGTTATCCATCTCGCGGAATCATGAGTAGCTCTAGGGTTCAATTCCTTACGATGAGCGGACAACATCACTTGATAAGACACAAATTTATAGAGTTGAAATATGATGCAGCCAAACGCAACTCTCTTGGAACAGGCACGTTTTTTTTTGCATGTTTTGACACATTCCTGATGTTTAAAAGAAAGAAAAATCACATTCCTAATGTTTAAAAAAATAATAATTATATTAAAATATGTTTTGTAATTAAATGAAATGACACAAAGAATCAACATAATGGCAAAAACATGACACGAGTTGGTGGTATAGTGTTCTATGTTCTTACAACTTTAAGAAATTATCCAACCAATTGTTAACCTATTGTATAGATCTCGAGCAAATCTTAAAATTTTCTTCTTCTTTTTTTCAAGTTAGTCATAAGCTTTTGCACGAAATTTTAATGTAGTTATACTAGTAAATTTTCACTAAAAATTACTGATGTCAAAAAAAAAAAAAAAAAAAAAAAAAAAAAAAAGAAGCCAGCAATGATAAGAATGTCAATTTAGCTATTTTTAGTGAAAATTGATTAGAATGACTATATTGGAATTTCGCACAAAGGTTGATGAGTGAATTGTCAAAAGAATCTTAACTCTAAATTGACATCCATACAATAGTTTTAGAGTTGATTAGGTAATTTTCTTCATAAAACTTCAATGAAAAATCCTAAGATATTTCTATCGATTCTTATATTTAGTAAGTAATGTTAAAAATCCAAAGTTAAACTAGTTATTTCACTTCCGTACATTCAAAAAGCATAAAACTAGTTCAATATGGATTCATTATTCTTATACTATGCAAAAGAGAACAAAAAATTGAATAAATTTGAGTCCTCCACACCCAAAAACCCTTCTCTAATCTAATACCAGCACCTCTTTGGATGCTTGATGCTATATTTGATGAAAGTTATGCATCTTTGGAAGGTTTGACAAACGGTAAAGGGAGTAAAAGTTGGCCTAGCATGAAGAAATTCATTGAGGATATAAGACAGATGAAAACGAAGAAGCAGTTAGATATGACCCGACGCCGAGAGAAGACTAGAAGGTCTTGGCATTTCAAAGCAATAGGCCTATCTTCTTCCAACAGTCATTTGAATGAAATCTTAAAGATGAAGCAAATTTTATATGAGTGGATCAATCAAATAAATAGCAAAAGGATAGTTAACAAGGCTATCAAAAAGATGAATGGATAAGCAGTCAAATTTATGACCCTATGTGAATAGAAGAGTAAAAGGTTTTGGCATTTGAAAGAGATAGGGATATTCCCGTTGAAAAGTTTTATGAATAAATCAAGAGAGGTGAAGATAGGAAAATTTGCACAATCAGCGCCAAACCTATTCAATGGAAACCAATCGATTTGTATACATTTGATTGAATTATTGTAGTCCTAAACCTATGAGAGACAACACAATCAAATCCTCTTGGTTAAATCTCACTTGATCCATGTGATATAGTAGTCCAATTATCGCAGGGCTTCCGATATGTAATGGTAACAACCTGACGTGAACTGATTTTTAACGAAATCACGATACTAAAGAAAACTTTTTCTTACCAAAAGTGCTTACCATGTACACAATTGATGCAATCTAAGGCAAATCATGCAAAGGGAAATGACACAGATTACTTTGGCTTTAGCCATGAATGACTAGGGATATCGAAGGAAGACAGTCTTTTTAGACCAATTTGTCCCTTCATTTCTTCTCGTGAAAAATAAATAGATAGATGAATATACATGAAAGCAGATGGTCATTGGCAGCATGTTTGCTGGCCAAGCCTTCTAAAAAAAATTCTCGAGCAAAAAAGCAATACAACAAAAGATTGGAAGATGTAAATATGCAAAAATAGAATGAATGTTATCAGGCATATGCGGGTGAAAGCAGGAAACTCAAAAACAACTGAGGGTGAAAGCAGGAAACTCAAAAACAACTGAATTTGCATAAATTACATCACTGCTGTCACTAATCCGAAAGTTCCAACTATTAACACCAATTCATCAGCTGAACTATACTGGGGGAGAAGAGAAAGGCAGCTAAAGAGAAGCAAAGAAAACAAAGATCCGAGGGCCAAAACAAGAAAAGAAAGTATGTATAACAATGTTAGAGAGAGAGAGAGAGAGAGAGAGAGAGAGAGAGAGAGAAGTGATGATATCTAACCTAGTGCTTGCATATTCATAGAGCTTGCCAGTGCTGGAGAAAATAATGAGCCCGACCTGGGCATCACACAGAATCGAGAGTTCTCTCGCTTTCTTGAGCAACCCACTTCTCCGCTTCGAGAACGTCACTTGACGACTTGTCGTGCTGTCAATCCTCCTTATCTCAATCTTTCCTCTCCCCATCTTTGAATACCAACACCCACCTCTCTAATCCCCGCAACAATAGCTCTAGGGTTTCCCTTATCTCTCCAATTATCTGTCAAATCGATGAGTAGAGTAAAAAGAAAAAGGAACGAAGCTTCTCCGTCAACTATACGCTCAAGAGATCAAGAAAGCATACGGGGCGAGAAACCACCGCTACAAATGTGAAGCGAACAACGAGAATATATTCAAGATCGAAAGATCCAGTTGATTGTCAAGAAACGAGCGCCGCGACAAAGCAGGAGAGGCAAGAGAATTCGAAGCAACAGCAAGAACAAGCTAAAGAAAGCTTACTCGTCTGGACAGTATCTGCGACGGCAGACTAAGCACCTTCAGCCTTCAGGAAATAGTTACGGGGGATTTATAAGCAAATAAAGCGTGTAGAGAGCGAGAAAGAGAGAGAGAGGGAGAGGGAGAGGGAGATTGTGGGTCAAGAAAAACCGCTAGTTTTGCAGGAAACATGGAGTGGCTAATCTCCGCTCGTAAAACCGCCTAGTGGGTTTTAGTGTCGAGATGAGGGTTTTCGGCGGAAGACCCACCCGCGCGAGTGCCCGATTCATTGGCTACTCGCTCTACCGAGGCAGCACCAAGCCTGGCCTCCCGAGACAGGATCAGGGCATCGTCCGAGCTCTCACAAAGAGATCCTCTGTCAACAAACGTCAGCAGCAGGGGGCGAGTATCGCAGATCTGGTACTCGAGCGAGTGGGGAGAAAGGAGGACAAAATAGGAAGTCTCCGTTTGATGTTTCGATGGGGACCGACATCTTTTTTAGGCAGAACTAATAGATCGCTGACACGTCATGCCCGAGGAACGAATCGCTTCCCTGATAGAGTATCGACCAAAACATGACAAATGTCACCGAGATTTGGCGAGCGCATTTCACCAATCACCACATAGAGTGTCGACCAAAACATGTTATTTATAAACTACAGAACGAGGTGATTATCGATGATTTCTTCTCATGTGATTTGACTTTCGAAAGCGTTAAGAGAACTCTTTGTCTAAGAGAAACAAGCATAGTAATTGCATTCGTGGTCCGTCTCCTCCTCCTACTACCATAGAAGGGTCGTCGTCCTTCTTTCCATCAAGTAGTTAGGAGGAATCCGACCCATGGGTAAGAATAAGATAGGTATAGTCTTTGCTACGAGGATTTGACCCGTCATCGTACTAATCGGCTGAGCTTGTTGTAAAAAGGCTTTGTCTCGACTTTGAGTTCTTATAAAGGCAACACTTTCGATGGTCGTGTTAGTCTAGCATAGCAGTAACGTAGATACAAGGTGATAAGTAGATCATATTGACTAAAAGGGAATCAATTGGACACTTTGATAGGCTCAGGTAGCCAATTTTACTTTTAGTAAAAAAAAAAAAATGAGTGGCAATAGTTTGCCAGTAATTATTAAGAACGATAGGCTAACAGTGTGACTAATTGCAAGTTTCTCTTGTGGAGCTCGGCCTTTTGGAAATTATTCTATGTCTAGCTTAGTATTAAGAACATTGTCCTCGTAAAATGCATCCAAATTGAATTTGCGTTTGAAATCTTCAAAACCATCTCTAACATTGGCTTGTTCATGCGTCACTACAAAATGATGTATTTGAAGTACGAAGAAATTCTTAATCCTCAACTTCAAATGAAGATTTTCTAGATTATTATTGCAACTGCTTAAAAATCCATTGAAAAAAATGAACAAAAAACTAGACTAGTGAATTTTTCCCTCAACGAGGCAATTATATATGCTTTTCACAACAATGAATTCGGCATTGAGCAACTCAAAGTGGCATTCCACTTGATATTGGAGAGTAATCAACCCAACCGAAGTCAATGATTATCACAATTTAAAATGACTTTTGCTTTAGGGACCTTTATCTCGCCAAATACAAAGTTTTGACTAAATCAAGAAAATAGGCTAAGAAATCTGCATGCTTTGGATTTTCGCAATTATGTGGGGTGATAAAGAAGAAAGTATTGTGCAACTAAAAACCCTAGTTTTTGCACTAATCGTTGCTTTCCTATTGCTGACTAGTTTGGTTGGAGGTTGCAACTGTCAAACATGAAGTCCGCCCAAAGTGAAATCAAGAAAACGTGTCGCCAATTTTTATTACCACTTGATAGAGTGAATGTTGTCACTTGCTAAAAACTAGAATTAAAGATAGAATGGACTTTTCCCACTTGCTGTTGGAATGCATAAGCAAATCATACATATGATATCAACTCCCTAGATTGTTGGGAAACTCAAGTTGGGTCATATGATATACTTTGCCAATTGGGGAAAGTCCGAGATCTGAACATCGCTAGCAAAATTCCAACTTTACCATCCACCCTTATATGCGGATCAAAGTAAAGACCTTATATGCGGAATAATATAATAAAAAAATTATTTAAAAGTGTTCCAGCTCTAAAAATCACTAAATTCATGCTTGGCTGGGTTATGGATATATAGAGAGAGAATCTTAATTTTTTTTTATTCACATATTATATAGATTTTATGCAGTTTCATTAGGTAAGCAAGATTGTATCTGCTACAAATCAAGAGGTTAAACGTAAACAAAGTTGTGACATCAAATATCTTATGAAAGCTGCTATATAGGGTAGAGTTCTAATTCGAAATATACAAATTAGGGATGTTGTTTCGGGTTTGAGACAAACACACTGCTCTTGCTAAATTTTGTAGAAGTAATTAATGTTGTTAAATGAAGAACAATGCAGGAGATATTAGATCGAGGTCCTCATAGAATTCTTTCTAGGACACAGTTACGTGCTAATTGTGAATCTTATTTAGAATGTTGATTTGGAGGTTTTGAGGATAAACTTCCAATCTTGCCTAGATCTTGTAAGTACATAACCATATTGTGGTTAACCTATTCTTCTATCCTTTTGCCTGAAAAGTAAAACTACTAACCTATTCTCATGAGCGAGGAATGGAAATGTTTTGATGACACTAACTCTAGGACACCTGAAATTTCACAGCTCATAAGAGAATTCTCAGGGATCTTAGAATATTTATCTAATTTAAATAACAAAAACAAAAAGGGTGCAACAGATGATTTCGCGGCGCAAACCAACACTTATCATCAACCCCTATAGTCTCTCTGACAAGGTTTACGTAAAGAGCAAATTCAATTTTAAATCCCAAAATAGACTAAAAGTAGCATGCGAGAGAAATGCAAAAGTTATTACTAAATCTGCTATTTTGACGTAATGCCTTACGTATGTAAAAAGCAAATTCAATTCTAAATCCCAGAATAGACTAAAAGTAGGATGCGAGCGAAATACAAAAGTTATTACTAAATCTGCTATTTTGACGTAATGCCTTACGCAATCCTTCATGTAGCTTATCTCAACAAGGGAACATTTGTACAGTAAATCACGACAATGCAAGTGAGCTCAGCTATCTTGCATTAAACTATGTGTATCACTCTACTTTATTTAGTGCAATTGTACCGTCTCACACTCCACACATCTTTAGTCTATTTGTGAATTGGTGTTGAAAATAAGTTGTGATTGGTGGAAACCATGTGAATGAGATTCCGGATAGGTAGAGAGATATGATATTTATTCTACGACAATGGTGGACAATTTAATATGCAAAACCTACGATTTCGGGAACATACAAAAAGACCCCTCCTAGGATTGTAAATATTTATTAGCTTGCAAGAACCTTGGACCCAAGTGCTAATTGGCCATGTGTCAATCATCAAGAAATCATGCAACCTCATGGACCAAACAAGAGTTAAAAAGCGACTTGCTTTGATTTTATAGTTTATTGGAGGATCATTATCCCAACAGTAGCTTGACATATATTCAATTCTTTTTCAAGTCATGCCATCAATATCAAACCTTGGCAATTTAGATTACCAGAAGCAGTGGGACCTGACCCTTGAATAGATTACTTCGTGGATACGTGATTCTCGTAGGACTTTTATTCCATATATTGACGATGTAAGTCGACAAGTATAGTGAAAATATAGTAACATGTGTACAGTTTTTAATTTCGGTATCAATAATAGTGGTGCTTTTACTGAAAGTGCTTCTTTTTTGAAGTTCTATTCGAACCTCCAATTGAGGTAAAGAGGAAGCATCGTGGGTATTCTATACTTTGTTGACTTGCCTTTGCTGACCTTTACTAGATTGGTCAAATTTACAACCTTGAATGTATCAATTCTTGGCACCATACAAGATCTAGGCAAGATTGACCCGCCCAGGACCTATAATTAAGTCCTAGTTTGACTCATAGAGATCTGAAAAAGGGCAATACACATACTTTATTACAAGTCCATTCTTGTTGGATTGACCTAAGTCTTCCATTTTTTTTTCTAGTGCCAAATTAGTTATCAACCTTTGAGTCTAAGCCTAACGGTAAGGATGGTCTACTTTTTACTACACACGAGGAGTTATGAACTTGTTAAACTCAAGTTGACCTTCCTTTCTTTGTTACACTTGGCATTAGTGTGTAGAGAGACTACACGGTTTGTGCACATTACAAAGATTTATAAACTCTATGGAATATAAAGTACATCAAAGATCACATACTTGCCACTCTTTTTGAGTCTCTTTGCTTTCTCCATTTTCGAAAAGCAAGGAACTTCTAAACAAGTACCTAAAAGGTATCGTAGTCAAGTTATGGAAGCAGCTTTTCCTGTTGTAACCCCAACATCTAAAAAGATCAACAGGTCGTGTTTTTCTTACTTAGAGATTCTCGTCTTGAATTTAAGACATTTGAGTTCGAAATTTCAGAAGTTATAACAGCAAGTTGGGGTTCGATGTCGTAAAGTGCACGGATTACTCATGAGAATAGATTAAAAATCTTATTTTGAAGACCCATTCGCAAGCTGTAAAGGACCTTTCTTGAGTGATGTTTCCAATTATAAATTTTTCCCCTCGTGAATCTCAGCAGCTTTCATCACGCCGAGCCGTACTGATTTCCTCATTTTTTAAACTGTGGCTGCCCTTATCTCTTTCTCCCTCCCTCCCTCTCTCTCTCTCTCTCTCTCTCTCTCTCTCTCTCTCTCGCGGTGGCGTGCTCGCATGAGTCAAGCTGGTACTTTCTACTCCTAAGTAAAAAAGGTTTTTCTTTTTAGTAAAGAAAAAAGGTTTTTCTTTTCCTTTTTTAACTTTTTGACCGCTCAAAACTCTTTCACCTTCTGCGAAAAATTCTAAATGAAGCATGCATATATAGTTACAAGTGAAACTCCTTTTTTTTGCCCCTCTCAAATCTCATTATTCACGCCTCTCACTTGGACAAATCTCTATGAATTAGTCTCAATATTATAAATTCGTGGGCATATCGCGCGGATTTCACGGGCTTAAATAGCACGGAATATGTACTTTATATATATAAATCAAACTTGTTGAATACTCAGACCTTTTAAAATAATAGATTATTTGTTAGTGGAGTTTCATCATTTCATAATACGACAGACATTAAAGAGAACTCAATAAATATAATTAAAACTTTCTCATTATGAAGGAGTGGTGCACCCAAAAAAATCTTTTGGGTGACTTTCATTCTCTTAAGTGGGCTTTAAGCATTAGGTTATTGATCCTCTTGTTCATTATTCTCTAAGGATTGGTAGATGTTAGTTGTTCCACTGTTACATCTTTTTATCCTCTTCTTTTTCCCCCAGTGACTTGTTACCATACCTTAACCTCAGCTTTGTGGGATCCTCTCGTGAGAGAACTCTGCAACACCTTTCCTTTGTTCCTAAAGGAAGACCATAAAGTTCAGAGCAGGTGCCTGTCTACCTGCAACAAATTACGCCGTTCTGCTCTGATACACCTGTACTTGCCATTGACAATATATGAACAGCATGCTTTTTACGTCGTTCGAGAAGGGAAAAGCGGTTCGGTTTTATAATATTTTATCGTATCTTTATATTTCCAATTGGAGGCACTTTCGGCTAGCACGGTGCTTCGTTGGACAGATGTATTTTATGGGATCGCTTCTATTTCGAGGTAGATCTTCTCATATGACTTAACAGAGAGCCTGAAGTATTAGTTTTATTTTCCTTTATGTCTCGCTCCTTTAGCGGGATCGCTATGCTCACGTGAGTCGTCGTCTAAAGATCAGAACTTCCTCAGTTTAGGTGGGCTTTCTAAGATCCAGCTCTTCTCCAGCCCATAATTCACTGCAGAGGATTATCCTCTGCGAGACCTAAGATCGAGGCCGAATTTGAGAGCCATTCGGTCCAATCACGGGGGAGTTCCTAAGTCCAATTCAACTTATGAAACCTATCTTAATAACTTACCAGAGTACCTTGAGTTACTACGTGAAGTTGCCTACTGAATGAACAGTTCGTTTTATATAATACATATAGAAAGAATCTTCTCCATGAATTCGACTCTTCCTTATGCGTGGTGCAATTCTTCCCAGATAAAAACAAATGGCATGTGACCTTTTCTTCCTATGTTCCTCCCCCCCAACACGGTATTTTGCCAGCTTCTATATTAGATTCTCTCGCTTTCATCAAACGCTTGCACATTGGATTGAATCTCATGTCTCTATCTGAAACTTCTCTTTAAGTGAACAAGTGAAGTTAACCTTACACAACTCCTTTTTGAGCCACTAAATATGGAGGTTATCATCTCCGATCCGAGATTGGCAAATGTATGTTTTATCTCACTCTTCCTAGTCACATTCGTCCTCTTCACCGCTTTCACAGTACCCTTGGCCACTTCGTTAATGATCAACTTCACCGACTTCAAAATTGAGAGCACCTCAAACATGATGATATTAGAAGGAAAGGCCACTATAATTGATGGTTTCTTATACCTCACCAATGGCATTGGCGAATTCTATGCATATGATAGGGTAGGTGGCGCATCGTTAGTCAAGCCGATCCAACTCTATGACAGCCAAGGCAACCTCGCCAGCTTCACCACCCATTTCTCCTTCGTCATTGACTCACTCAACCGGACCAATTATGGCGACGGCCAGGTATTTTTCCTTGCACCGAACAGCTCTTCCCCAGCGCCCAATGTCACCAATCCTCGTCTCCCCATCTTACCATGGGCAGCAATCTCGGGTTTATGAGCAGCAAAGAGCAATTAAGCCAAAGTTCGGGTTCTTTCATCACAGCGGAATTCAATACCTTCTCGAACGATTGGGATCCAAAGTACAAACATGTAGGTATCGATGCCAACTTTCTCAAATCAGTTGCTCAAGTGAAGTGGAAGAGTAGGATTTTTGAACGGTGTTGTAATTATGATGGGTTAATGGATCAACGAATGTGAGCAAAACAAGATGCATTATTTCCATTCACGTATCTCAATAATTCGTGTATTTCTCGAGTTCATGTATTTCTTGGTTTCATGTATCTACTTAATTCTTGAATCATCTATCCCCTGAATTTTTTTATCTATTTAATTCATGTATCTACTAGATTCTTATATCTATTTATTTTATGATTCATGTAACAGCTTCTGTACATGAATTCAAATCTTTATAAATGATTTCAAAATCTTCACTCTGAAAGGAAGCAAAAATCTCCAACATTTCCTCTCTTCAAATTTTCTCTAAGTGTGCCGGTTTCAAGAAATGCTCAACAGAGCCCTGTTCGTATAATGTTGATACTAATAGGTTCGAAGTGTTATATCTAAGGAGGCGAAGTTCATGAAGCTACTTAACATCGTTGTAGGAACTAATCATTTTAAGAAAATTTGGCTAACCATGTCTCACCTCCAATTCTTGTCTATTTTGTTGTCACTTTCTCGATAAATTTTATGATTACAACAAACAGTATTATGTATCTTCCCCTAATATGTGTCTTCTTCTTCTCCTCATCCTCTTCTTTATTTTCCAACAAAGGTTACAAAGCAAAGGCTTCGATTGGGTACAACTCAAGTGCGAACAATTTAGAGGTCGACTCCACGAATTTTGAAGATAACGGCACGGTCAAAATTGGTACCCTTAATTATGCAGTGAATTTGAGCCAAACCCTATATGAGTGGGTCATTTTTGGCTTCTCAGCTGGCACCGGAGGCTACATGGGGTTCCATAAAATCCTTTCGTGGGGTTTCAATGCATATTTGCCACATAGAAGCCTAGAAGTTCCCTTGAGTAAACCAGACACTCTTGTGTCGAATTAGGAAAGGAGGAACAATGCTTCAATATTTTGGTTGTGTACTGGCGCAAGTGCTTTGGTTGCTAGTCTACTCATTGTTTGTCTCGTCCTAAGTTGGAGAAAAAGAGTAAGAGAAGAAGGTGACGATGATGTTGTTGAGGTAGGGATCTCCATGGATCGTGACTTTGGAAAGACTTGATGACCTAGGAAATTCTCTTGTGATGAATTGTCTCTTGTAACAAACCATTTCGATCGAAAAAGGGAAGCTAGGAAAGGGAGGATTTGGGGGTGTTTACAAACGTCATTTGAAGGAATCAATCTCTCGAAGGGAATAAGGAAGGGATTAAAAAGTACATGTCAGAAATGATGATCATCAGTGCAATTGAGGCACCTCTAGTTTCCCGTTGCTCCTTGAACGAGAATTTCATCTTTCCTTCTTTGGATATTCGCTGACAATTCTTTCCATTCTTCAAATTCGCATGTGTTAGCCAATTATATTCATCTTGACCAGCTTATTTAATCTTCGATTAGATGAAGATGGACGTGGCCGAGACCATCAAGGGGGACCAGGCTTGTGTGGGTTTGATCTTGAAATTTAAATGAGCTTCAGGGCTTTCTTGCTTAAAGCCATTGAATGTCGGTTCAAATTTAAATGCAATTTTTATGTGGGCCTATCGCTATTAAATTAAAATACTTCTAATATGCAAATGCAAATTAATAATATTTTTGTTTAGAATGTCGGGATCTATCCATAATTTTCTTATGCATTGAATGACTAAATGGGTCGTCAAATTGACGTATCGACAAGCTATATTGTGAAGCTTGCCAAAAGATTTATATGGAAGTACATTATCACTTATCTTGTGCAAAAGTATTTGGTGGAGAGATTGAGATGAACAAGTTGCTGATAACGTCACAAAGAAACTTATCTAGATCTATGTTCATGGAATTTTGAAGCAGTTGGGCATGGCAAGCAGGAGAACAGTGATAGGTGTTGAAGGGGAGTATTGTCAACACCTTTCTACTGGCGGTTAAAAATTCCAAATTAGGTGCTATTTTTTCCCTGACTTCCTGTACAGCTGCAAACGGTGGCTTCTGTCTTTGTTGACTTTCCTTCAGCAGCAGGTTAGCCTTCAATCTTCTGCCGCAAGCCGTTGGAAGACAAGTCAAAGACGGTCTTCAATTTTTGCAAAAGAAAAAGGAGACTCCGCCAACCTAGGAACAGAATAAATAGGCTGCTAGTCCTTGCCAATTATGTGCAGAGAAAAGTTGAGAGAAGCAAGGAGTCTCCAATATGTGTTGGTATAAAAGGCTCCGTTTTGTGAATTGGCTTTCCCAACGGTGTTTAAACCTCCAAAGGCCCTTAGCAAATGCTAAGACATTTGATGAATATTTTTGTTGAAGAGATTTGACAAAATGCATTGCATTTCCAAAACTCCTTAGCTCAAGATAAGTTCTAGGAACTCGGGCTTTCATATTTCCAAAATATTATTACATTTTTTTCCTTTTAATTTTGACCTTGCTAGAGTTTTGAAATTCTAAAAATGCCCTCACTACCAACCACCTTGCGCGATGTTGCTGACGACACCAAAACTGATTGCACTGAATGAGCCATATCTAGCACCAGCAAGCCTCACTTGAGGTTGTGCGACCTCAAGTCATAGTCATCCTGGGCAAATCTGGTTCGCTGGTGGCTTAAGCTTTTCGTTGGTGTCTAGTGGAGGTTTTGAATTAAAATTGTAAAAGTTCTTTATAAGTGTGATTTTTCCAAACACCATCTCAAGATAAAGTTATGTGTTATTACGTGAGGGATGTGGAGAGTTTGGTTTTATAGAAGTTTGAGCGTGTTTAATTCAATTGAGCATCTACTTGATTTTCAACATCCTGCCTATAGGCATCATTCAATGTGAATCCAAAGCATACCCATTCTTGGCTTGTTGCCAGTTGGCAGTTAGCAAAGGGTGGCAAACCAAAGTTTTGGTAGGAACGCTAGGATACATGGCTCGCCAATCCCTAATTTTCGACAAAGTGAAGAAGAAATTGGAAATATACGGCTTTGGGGTGATTGCTCTCAAAGTAGTACATGGAAGAAGGCTGATCGAATTTGAGTGGAAGAGAACCACGTGCTCGTTCATTGTCGTACATAGTTAAAGTAAAAAAAGAAAAAGAAAAAAGACGCTTATATATTTAATCCAATACCCCAGTCTACCTGTTCTAATGATTGCTAATTCTTAACATCATTATCATCAAACATTAGTCTTCGACGAGGAATGCCAATCCTAGAGCTCAACAATCCTAATCCTTGAAAGGTGCAAAATGTGCAAAATGTGCAGAAAGAGAGAATTAGACCGGGAAAAGGAATTAGATTTAGAATTGAGGTCTTGCTTATGAAAATAGGAGCGCCGACCATGATTCTTCCAAACTGTGTGCGACAAACGAGAAGTAGTATAATTGTCTGTAATTAGCCTACATGGACATGGGAACAAAAAATATTTCGCCAAGCCGTCCCTATTTTGATTCCTTTTCTTTTGGTTTAGAGCATGATAAAAGAGACCGGGAACTTAGTACAATGAAGGCAACTTCTTGCCATCTTGGTGATTGGTATTGATGTATTATTATGATTACTACTAGGATTTATATCTCAATTTACACCCTAAACCCCCAAAACCAATTCTCTGTCACTGCCTCTAGCAATTGTGTGATCCATGGAGATTAACATCTTTAGAAAATCTCACCTTCAACAACTACTCCTCTTCGCCACCTTCGTTGTCTCCATGATCAGAAGTTCTTATCCCGACTCGCTCTCCTTCGATTTAGCTGAGTTCAATCAGGTACTCCAAACATACAGCTACGAGGATCCGCCACTCTCGTAGATGGATATATCAACCTCGCTCATGATTATTTCTGGCTAGTAATCAGTAGCCTAGCCGTGCCACGTATAGCAAACCATTGCATCTATACGACACCGCAACGGGTTATTTCGCAAATTTCAGCACCCACTTCTACTTCATCATTGATACACGAAATCAGACACGTTACGCTGACGGACTGACCTTCTTTCTTGCCCCCAATGATTCTCTCACTGTCGACGGGTTCCTTGCAACGTCAGCAAATCACCTTGAGTTGTCAGAAAATAACTCTTTTGTGGCCGTAGAGTTCATATGCGTTTGGTTCCGTATTCCCAATAGACTTTCGACCTCCAAAACTCCAAAACCCCTTGGAGAAATGCTTGACCGTTTGGCAATTATTTTGAAGTAACTTTTGAATGAAAGTTAAACATTGAAAAAGCTGAAAGCCCAATACTAGTAAGGACTAGTATTGAGCTTTCGGCATTTGGCCAAATGTTAAAAACTATTTTTTTCTTCTGAACTTTTAACCAAAACTTATTTGCCCAATGAAACATTGAGGTTTTAAACTAGGTGCGTGCAAAGTTTGAAGGATTAATTTTGAGTATGTGAGCACCTATGAATTTATTTCTAAATATTTTTTTTTTTAAAGGGTTGCTAAGGTTAGTTTTCAAAAGAGGATGGTTGGAAAAGAAATTAGAAAAGAAATAGGGTGTCGGGTTTGGACGCCAACTTTTATGGGCTCAATAAAACCGTGAGGTTTCCATCTAGATGTGTGCAAAGTTTGGTGGATTAATTTCAAATATGGAACCCCGTACGAATTTATTTCGGAAAGTTTGAAAAAAAAAAAAAAAAAAAAAAAGAGTTACTAAGTTTATTTTTAAAAGGGGATTTTAGTGTTTTGGCTATATGATGGAAGGTAAAAGTTGACTTGATCGATGATGTGCTTGCATGGTCAGGTTATTTGGGTGGTTCAATTTCGTTAAACGCAATTTTATTTATTTAATTGCAATTTATTTAATTACAATTAGCGCAAATTGTACCGGAATAGCCGATTATTAAAATTGTGAATGCGTTGATTTGTGGAATTGAGTGCTCGGTAGTGATTATGTGATGACTGTTGAAAAATGATGTGTTGTGTTGAGGAAATCAAATGTGTTATGAGTAGGTAAAGGACTAAGTATTACACGACAATGAAACCTCGTGTGAGTCATCTCTAGAGCCTTGTAGTCAAAGGCTAAGTGTTATATGGCGACTTGAGTTATATGAGAGCCATTGCTAGAGCCTTGCATTATTGTTATGCATAGCAAAGGACTAAGTGTTACATGATAAAGTAATTTCGTGGGAACCATCTCTAAGGCCTGGTACTATTGCTATATGTGGTCAAGGGCTAAATGCTACTTCGTGGGAGCCACCTCTAGAGTCTTGAGTTTAATTATTGAGCGTGAAATGAACCATCGATATGAGATAGCTGTGCCTGATTATGAGACAAAATTGTGTGGCACGAAATGGAATGTGTCATAATAGTTTGGCCTTATAATCGGGACCCATGTAATTATTTGAGAATGAATTGATGTGTTCTAGTAATTGATTATGTTTGCTGTGTACATATGATATATGAGATGTACTAATGTACAGGAAGGTGCTGAGGTGAGGTAAGTCGGGAGTGGTGCATGTTTAGGCTACTTCTAGGTGAATTCTCTTCCTAATCGGAGTATAGGGTGTGGACTCATTGAGATTTATTCTCACCCGTCGTGGTTTAAACATTTTCAGGTCCCTAGTGCGAAAAACCTGGAGCCCAAGGCTGAAGGGTCCGGAGCGTAGGTGGTTTAGTAGTTTCTTTGGAGACAGACTGGTGTGTATGGACCTATAGGTTGAATCTCTGTATATAAAGTGTGTTTTGTGAAAATTGGTTGTCCTGCTTTTCCATCCCATGTTTGATTGTTGCCTAGGGTTTATTAATCCGCTTCCGCATGTGCATAAAATAAAAGAGTTGGCGACGCGTCCTAGGACGTCGCAAAATTTCAGTCAACCGTCGAAGAATGTGCGCGTGCTCAGGGTTCGAGACGTGACAATCTTACTTTTGTTTCAGCCAATACTTAGCAACTTATATTAGGGCCTGTTCGCAATTCTTCCGTTCACTTCTCCAAATAAAAATCAAAGCACCTTTACACATAAAGAAAATTGTTTTCAATTGAAAACTGCCTACTTTTTCTACCTACAAACTAAACGTATCTTCAATTTTCATTCATCTTGAAAATCAATTTTCAAAATTGGAAATCGGAAAAATTATCCCCAACTAAATGGGTCTAGCTTGCTCTATGTTTCAATCAGAACTTGTTTGATATTATACACCAAGAAACAAAGCATATCCTTCATTTGCATTGAGAGTCAAATACTGAAGGTTGTCAAGAATCTGAAAGCATTCTGGTTATTTGTTTTCCTTTCAAAACCTTGCTTGGATAATAAGTAGCAGTTTAATATATCTATGACAAGGGGAAGAGTCTATTGTTTTGTACCAAAAAGTAGACGTTTTTTCTGTAATAGTAGATTTCCGGAAGAATTCATAAAATTCAAAAAGCTATGGTTAGAGGAAAATCACCTGTTACCCGAGTTCAGTGTGTACTATATTTTGACAAAATTCAATAAGTCATTGCAATTTAGGTTGGTAATTTCATATAAGAGTTAGTACATTCAAAGTCTTATATTAGATTCAAAGTATTAGTAAGTTTTACAATTAAATATTGGAAATATAAAAAAAAATTGTAAATTTGCAAATTATGTTTTTTTCTAATAAAATTGTAGATGATCATCAATAAGTTACCTAAAAAATTCGTTGATCATTGTTTATCATTAAGAGTTTTTATACGCTTCTTAATACTTGTTGAAATTTATTAGTATAGAAAAACATTTGTATTTTTTGACTCATGACAATATAATTCTGCAGGGAAAAGTCAGATGGAGGTTATTTCTGACTCCATTTATTTTTTTTTGGTAAAGTTCTGACTCCATTTATTATATTATGCATTTTGAATTTTTTGAACTTTCAACTTCGCTAAATTAACTCATTGAAACAAAAGGTTGTGGTCATTTATGGATGGATATATTAAATTTATTTACTCATCGGTTCACGCGAAACTCATTGCTATATTATTGAACATGAGAAATTAATTAAATCTAGAATTTTGACAAGGATTTTGCATACAACTTAATGTAGAAAAACAATGCTATTAAATCTTCAGCAAATCGTTTTTAATCTAATAATTTACTTTTTTTTTTTGGTCGGTAATCTATTAATTTACTTGATCAGTGCAGATCGATCCTCCATTTTCTTTTCCATTTTTGGGTCCATACCAAGGCAGTGCAATCGTGCCTTTTATCTCACCGAGCCTTCGTTACACTCGAGAAGCAAAAGGTGCAGACGAATTAAAAATTAAGCACCTGCATATCTTTCTGCTATTCCGAAGAATTAATTGATGGAACCAGTCAAGTTCTGGCAGACACCTTTGACATTCCGTACAATATTATAGAGCAGTAAGAACACAAAATAGGAATACACAATTCCCCAGTCCTCTTTTGCTCCGAATACTGTTGGCATTATTATATATCGTGTTTACACTCAAGACCTGATCATAATATCTCAATGCCGATTCCTGTTCACACTTGGGGATTCATTTGATTCATGTGGCTTGTGGATCGTGGATGAGCCCTAGCCTCGCAAGAAAATCACTAAATCTTTGCTGGGTTAGAATTTTGCAACGATCTTCCACTAGCTTGATATTGAGATAATATGCAAAATAAAAACATCTCATCGTAGATATAATTGTATCTCTCATTTTTTCTAGTGAGTTCGAAGATAAACTCATCATATTAAAAGTTGAACATATATCATTTTCCATTGTTGCCTATTTCAGCACGGTAATCATATTGTGTATTTAAATCGTTGAATGATTTTTAAGTTCATGAATGCCATATGATCCTTTTAACTCTCTAATCTGTTAGTTCCATCAGTGTGCAAATATCTACAGCTGCCCGCTTTTTTGGTTCCTTAAAACACTCGAACGAAAATAACAATGTAAACACCACAGTGGACATCTCTTTTTAAAATGTGGCAACTCTCAATCTCATCAAGTTTTTGGCCATTGGAACTTGTGCCTTAAAAAAATAGTTACAGGTATTCACCTAAAGAAAAATCTCGTCGCAAATTTTTTTTCCCCTTCACCGAAATCCAATGTCCGTCTCTGTCATGATGAGCGGGTGGGTCACGCTTTGCAAAAAAAAGAAACTCGGTGACGACAATATATTAATCTCTAAGATATAATGGAGTGGCATCTAATGCTCATTGTAGTTGCATCTAGATTAGAACATCAATCATGATGAATCGAATGCAATGAGAAGTACTATTGTTTGACACGATTCTGTTCGCACCAAGCTTTGTTTGATAATGATCAACTTATTGGATTGGATCCACTTCACTTAATTGAAAAGAATGAGTAAGGTGTGCAAGAAAAAGTTTCTAAGGAGCTTCTACAAAGAGCCCAAAACGTCAGTACAGAGAATTTCCGACGATGTGGTCTTCCTCGACATGCATGAATTGAGCCTGGTTACTCCTTAATGCATTCAAAAACTGTCGAGAGAAATGAAATGTAAATGGTTCGTTTCAACAGAATTTGGTTTGAGAAGTGTTAGGAGAAGTGTGAATAATTGTAATACTGATCATACCTTAGCTCCATCTCAACCCGTGCTGCTCTATTTGCTTTAGAGCGTGAATGACTTGAATGCAGGCGAAAGGGTACATAACTTCCCTACTCATAACTTCACTAGAATCGCTTGCATTCTGTTGGGATATAATACGCGGAAACGATAGGATCTTGCAATTTATGTCAACAAGAAATCGCCAGAGAAAATAAACGAGAAAAATAAGGACACCAGGAATTTACGTGGTTCGGTCCGAGTATCAGTATCTACGTCCACGGGGAGAGCCAGCAGCAAATAATCCACTATAATCGGAATATCAGAGTTTACAATCGCTCAATCTCTGCTAAGTGTTTCCCACACCTAGATTTAACCCCAAACCCAAAGTGTCTATAAATAAACAACTCACTTGGGAATATAAACTCACGGCGCAAAATTACCGCGTGACAAAACTCTCTACGTACGGCTTCACGCAGCTTCAAGATCTTGCGGATCCTCTTCAAGCGGCGTGGACGTCTTCTCATGTACGTAGGCTTCAGTGGACGTGCGGCTTCACTTTCTTCTCGGCTTGAACGTGCTGCGGCTTCAAAAAAAAAGAAAACCCTTCTGGACATATTTAGTTTATATATATACGTGTATGTGGGTGTGTGCCCAAGGTCAAACTTTTGACCTTGGGCCCACCACTTATTTCCTATTTTGAATTCTACGAAACCAACTAGGACATTGCCTCTTCGTAGCTCTTTTTTTTTTTTTTTTTTTTTAATATTATTTCCTCTTTTGCAGTAGCGAAAACTCGAGCCATAAACAACAATTCTCCACATTGGCTCGATGTTTGAAGCCAAGTTATAGTGCTCATCATCCATGCTGCTCTCCCAACGCCCCGACAGGCGCTCACTCTCCATAGACGCCAATAGAGCTCAAGCAGAGCTTGAGCTTCGCCAAAGGAACAGACTTAGTCATCATGTCTGCCGGGTTATCTGCTGTAGTAATCTTTTTAATAGTAACAATACCCTTAGCTAAGACATCTCGGATGAAATGGTACCTGACGTTGATATGCTTTGTTCGCTCGTGATAAACTGGATTATACGCCAAATATGTCGCACCTTGGTTATCACAGTGTATATCCGCACTTTTCTGTTCTAACCCAAAGTCCGAGAGCAAACCTTTTAGCCATATCGCCTCCTTCGCTACAAGGGTTAGTGCCATGTACTCTGCCTCAGTCGAAGACAAGGCAATGTGGTCCTGTAAAGACGCTTTCCAACTAACTGCACCACCTGCTAGCGTAAACACGTACCCTGCTAAAGACCTGCGATCATCCAAGTCACCGGCGTGATCCGAATCCACAAAACCAGTGGTCTCACTACCATTGCTGTTCCTCCGGTATACTATACCCACGTCTGTTGTCCCCTTCAAATATCTGAGGATCCACTTCACAGCTTCCCAATGAGCTTTTCCAGGACGCTTCATATAGCGACTAACCACGCTCACGGCTTGTGAAATATCAGGCCTAGTGTACACCATAGCATACATAATACTACCTATGGCACTAGAATAAGGAACACGGGACATATGCTCCTCATCTTCTTCAGTCTGCGGTGATAATTTATCTGAAAGTTGAAAGTGCTTCGCTAAAGGTGTACTTACAGATTTTGCCGACTGCATATTAAAACGTGTCACGATCTTCTCAATATATTTCTTTTGAGATAGACGTAAAACTGCTGCAGCCCTGTCACGCAAAATCTCCATACCCAAAATTTTCTTTGCGGCACCTAAATCTTTCATCTCAAATTCAGCATTTAATTGCCTCTTCAACATATCAATATCAGACATATTCTTAGCTGCTATCAGCATATCATCAACATATAAGAGTAGATAAATCAAAGAACCATCCTCCAATCTCCTAAAGTAAACGCAGCTGTCCATCTTACTTTTTGTATAGTCTTGATTAGCCATGAATGCATCAAAACATTTATACCACTGCCTAGGAGATTGTTTCAGCCCATACAAAGATTTCTTTAACAAGCAAACATGATCTTCCTTACCCGGAATAGCAAATCCCTCTGGTTGCCTCATGTAAATCTGCTCCTCCAACTCACCGTGAAGAAACGCAGTTTTCACATCAAGTTGCTCTAACTCGAGATCCTACGAAGCAACTAAGACAAGTAAAACACGAATAGAAGTATGTCTTACCACAGGAAAGAACACCTCGTTGTAGTCAATGCCCTCACGCTGTGTATATCCCTTCGCCACAAGTCTTGCCTTATACCTCGCTGTCTCGACACCAGGAATGCCCTCTTTCCATTTGAAGACCCATTTACTTCCGACAATCTTTTGGCTCTTTAGTACTTTGACCAGCTCCCATGTCTGATTTCGATGGAGTGATTCCATCTCTTCACTCATAGCCCCTAGCCACTGCGACGACTCCGAACTAGCCATCGCCTCAGAGTAAGACGAAGGCTCATCTGTCTCCACCTCATCACCTACAGTTAATGCATAAGCAATATCTATATAACCATAACGTACCGATGATTTAATTTGCCTTCTCTGTCTATCTGCGACTATAGTCTGCTGTGGCTTTGCTGGTTGTTCACTATCACCGACTTCAGGAACTACGGCTTCATCTGCAGTCTCAACTTCTGTTACCTTCGAGGTCTCCGGAGTCTCCACCTGAAGCTTCACCTCACTTGTGACACCCTGATCTGTCTTCTCTGTTGGTTGTGTCTCAGAACTCCTCCGTTGAAGCATTGCAGTCTCGTCGAAGATCACATCTCTGCTGATTAGAAAACCGGGTGATCTGGGATCGGTGCACCACAGCCAGTAGCCTTTCACCCCTTGTGCATAACCCAGAAATATGCACTTATTCGCCCTAGGCTCAAGCTTACCATCACTCGCATGAGCATACGCAGGACATCCGAATATACGTAATCCGGAGTAATCAACAAGTTTCCCCGACCATACTTCCTTAGGAGTCTTCCACTCGATAGCAGACGATGGAGATCTATTAACCAGGTAACACGACATGTTAACTGCTTCGGCCCAAAATTCCTTGCCAAGTCCTGCATGCGAAAGCATGCATCGAGCTCGCTTAAGTAAAATTTTGTTCTTCCGTTCTACCACGCCATTCTGCTGTAGTGTCCCAGGTACCGTGCGGTGTCTTACAATACCTTCTTTCTCGCAGAACTCAGTAAAATCTTTACCACAGAATTCCATGCCATTATCGGTTCTCAAGCACTTGATCTATTTATCTGACTGCTTCTCAATCAATGCCTTAAATTTCTTGAACCGATCAAACACTTCATATTTGTGCTTTAGAAAGTAAACCCATACCTTCCTCGAATAGTCGTCGATAAATGTCAGCATATATCGGGCACCTCCTTTCGAAGGAACCGAAGACGGGCCCCAGACGTCTGAATGAATATATTCAACCGGTCGTTTGGTCGAATGGATAGCTGTTGTAAACTTAACTCGATGCTTTCCCATAGATGCAAAGGTGCTCACATAAGTCCAGCTTCCCCGTCTTCGACCATTCAACAACTCCCTTTCACTCAAAGATCGTCATACCCGCCTCACTCATGTGCCCCAAACGCATATGCCATAACCGAGTCAAGTTAGAGTCGACTCACCCGATGAAACCGCAATGTTCTAGTCACGGTCTCTCCCAGTAGATGATAGAGAGTATTCACTTTCTTCCCCTTCATCACTGTCATGGCACCTTGAGAGATCTTCAGTACTCCACCTTCAGCGGTGTACTTACACCCGATATCATCGAGTGTCCCCAGAGAAATAAGGTTCTTTTTGAGCTCCGGTACATGCCTCACATCTGTCAATGTGCGCACCACCCCATCGTGCATCCGGATCCGAATTATCCCTATCCCCACAGCTTTACAGACTGCATTAATCCCCAAAAGAACCCTACCACCATCTGCAGCTTGGTAAGTAGTAAACCAGTTCTTATGAGGTGTCATATGATAAGAACACCCCGAATCTAGCACCCATTCGTCTCCTGACGAAGTAGCAGTCGCACATAAGACAGCTTCTGCATCCCTATTGCTCCCTTCAGTAACGTTTGCCACACTGCTTGTGGCATTCTACCTATCAACCTTATTCTTCCGCTTTGGACAATCTCTTCTGATGTGCCCCTCCTCGTGACACTCAAAGCACTTCACGAGTCCCTTGGACTTTCTATGGCGTGATTTTGATCTGCTTTTACCTCTGCTGCTACTAGGCCCTCGATGTTGTTCTCTACCTCGAATCGTCAGTGCTTGCGCTACTCCTTGCACCAGACCATCATCTCGCAACTTTCTCTGCCACTCCTTAGAGAATAAGGCGGACTTTACCTCCTTTGAGGTAATCGTAGTACGCCCCTGCAACAGTGAATCAGTAAAGTGCTCCCATGACTCTGGTAAGGAGGCTAACAACATCATGCCCTGTTCTTCATCATCAAATATCTTACCGACGTTCTTCAGATCCATAATGAGTTTATTAAATTCATCTAGGTGGGTTCTGATAGACATACCTTCAGTATATCTAAATTGAAACATCTTCTTCAGCATATACAAGCGATTGTTCAAACCTTTCTTCACATAGAGTGGATGGAGTTTTGCCCATAATGCTGCGGCATCCTGCTCCTCAGCAACCTCTATCAAGACTTCATCTGACAAATTTAACAGGATCGTGCTTTTTGCTTTTTCCATTAGCTCTATCCTCTCAGAGGCTTCCATGATAATAGGCATCTCATCCTCACCATCCAGTGCCTTGGCCAAACCTTGTGTTGTCAACAAAGCTCGCATCTTGATGCTCCATAACACAAAGTTGTTGTTCCCGTTAAACTTCTCAATTTCAGATTTTCTCTTAGACATAATTGCAATAACAGAATTTCCAGATATAATCAGACAAGCAAAAGCTCCAAATCAATCAAGAAATCCAACCTCAAGCTCTGATACCAATTGTTGGGATATAATACGCGGAAACGACAGGATCTTGCAATTTATGTCAACAAGAAATCGCCAGAGAAAATAAACGAGAAAAATAAGGACACCAGGAATTTACGTGGTTCGGTCCAAGTATCAGTCCCTACGTCCACGGGGAGAGCCAGCAGCAAATAATCCACTATAATCGGAGTATCAGAGTTTACAATCGCTCAATCTCTGCTAAGTGTTTCCCACACCTAGATTTAACCCCAAACCCAAAGTGTCTATGTCGCGACCAAATTTTCGGGTGTAAACCACCTAGAGTTTGGCTAATGGATTGTTAAGCTTGGACTTAACTCGGGCTCTCCCAAGCCCATCCCAATTCGTGACTTAGGTTTGAATTCTTAACATACAAATGATTTTTATTAAGGAGTCGCCACTAATCAGTTTTTGGTGGGTTGATTAGAAACCCAAGTAAAGTAATGGGAGATTTACTTTACTCCTACGAGCTAGAGATTCTAGATACGGGGACTTGGTTACGCTAGATTCCTCTAACGCCCTTTCGGTACTATTCTTTTATTTTGAAAAAATGTTTGGCAAGCAGCTTGAATCAATTTTAATTTATCTCCCTAACATGTGAAGTGATCATGCGGGTGCGCAATCCACCAATTTAACACCCAATAAAACAATAAATAAGGTTAAGGGACTTACCTTGTAGCAACGAAAGCATCTGTATCGTTAGATTAAAATCCACATCAATAATCTTAGATATGGTCTCTAATTAACACGCAGATTTCTCTTTTTTTTTTTCACTTTATTTAATGGAATTTAATCTAAATGCAATGCATGCTAATAGCCTAATATGACATGGCAAAATGATCTAAATTATATGACATGAAATGCAAAATGATCTAAACTATACGACATGAATAGATTAAATCATAAAGAAATGCAATAATTAAATGCAATCTAAATGACCTAATTCTATTGACGGGCAATTTCTAATTAAATGGGCCTAAAAACTAAATGACATGCATTTGATATTTCTGTTCCTAAATGTCATGTTCATGACACTTTTTATTTTTTCTTTTTCCAAAAAATTGCAATTTATCCTAAAAATGGAAATAACTTATCCTAAAACATTTTTGGATTTTTTAGGAAATTCGAAATTAGGTAAATGCAAAAATTATCTAACTAGGTTAAGATCCTATTTAATTTATATTAGGAATTAGGTTGAGCCAAAATCCTAATTTAAATTAAAATATTATCTTAACCTAAATGATCCTAAA
Organism: Eucalyptus erythrocorys; assembly: GCA_014182555.1. Classification (NCBI taxonomy): domain Eukaryota; kingdom Viridiplantae; phylum Streptophyta; class Magnoliopsida; order Myrtales; family Myrtaceae; genus Eucalyptus; species Eucalyptus erythrocorys. Next base: position 52,117,740 of record CM024602.1, read on the forward strand.
ATGCCATCTATCTAATATTATCTAAACTTATAACGAATTAAAAAACTAGCTTCTAGGATTAAGCTACATCCAATTTTACCCTAAAATGCGATGACGTGCAAAAGATGCCCTAAGTTTACATGCATGATGATTTTTTGTTATTTTTATATGTATAATTCGAAATTTAAAATTGCTAAATAATTAAACGTGCCATTTAAATTAAAGAAAACTAACATCCTAAATGAACACATTTCTTTTGGATTTTCTTATTTAAAAATTCGAAATAAGATTGCAATTCTAAACGTGCAAGATAACCCTAAGACTAGGAACATCCTAAAACAAACTTAACCCTAATTCGAATTTTTTGATTTTTTTTATGAAAATAAAATTGATCCAAACACCACGACATCAAATCAAGCAAAGTTGATACCGAAATTGACGAACCATATCTCGCGCATGAGATCGGGTTGGCCAATTTCACATAAATCACGAATCGGATCTCGGGCGGGAGATCGGATTGGCAATTTTTAAGTAATTGCGAGTCGGATTTCGGGCGCGAAAATCGGACTGACAATCACATACACCTTGTGACTCGAGCTATGAATATAACGCTGGGGATTTCGATCATGTACATTAAGAAATATTTCAAACAAAATATTTAAGAATAAAAAAAATCTACCTAATTTGAAGCGCACAATCAAGATACGGACTGGTGCTTGGCGATGCGGCTTGACTTGGTGGACGTCGGGCTTGCCGAATGCACGCAATAACTATAGAAATCCCCAAGCTTTTTGATCAAATTTTGGTCACTCTGGTGACAATATTCTTTGAATATTCAATTTTAACTTTCATAGCTCCACAGTCAAATTTTTGACTTGTCTACCCTTACGGTCCGTGAACATCAAGTAGAATAGCTGCAACAAAACTCGAGTGAATCATTCAAAGAGAAGAAAATAAAAATATAACTTATTATAGCCCACGTGGGGGAAGATAGCTCTGCGGCAAAACTAGTCTGGTCACGCAAGAATGCCGAGATAGAGATCGATGAAATAGCAAACCGTCTCGATGCCAGGTCAAAGGACGGTGTCGCTCATCCGCAACACGACAGGGAGCAGCTCTCTTCGGCGTCGTGGAGGGGCTCCCGATAGTACTCGGCTTAGTCTATTCTTCCTCGGTCTTCTTCTTCAGCCACGTTCTCTTCCGACTTCTGTTTCTTCTCGTCGGCCGTGGTGCGCTCGTGACGGTTCATGGACTTGGCTGCTCGACGTGGTGTAATGACCGCACCCGAACTCGTGAAGGGACTCACTAGAATTGATGAGATCATTGCAATGTTGATGCTTGGGTCGAAAACACCTATTCCCAATATTGACTTCCAAATTTGGGACTTCGAACGGTGGCACCGGCGATGGCTTATGATGACGCTCGACAATGGCTCGCAGCGTTCAACGGTGGTAACTCAGGATTAATATGGCTCGAGGATGCTCGACAATGCACATGGTGACGTAACCAGTTCACGTCGTTGCTCGGCAAGGATAATCAGGATGATGCTGGGTCTTTTGAACTTGGTGGTAGCAAGTTGCCAGGCTTCATGCACCATGCAATAACATGGGAAAGTGGACAAGCACGCTGAAAGAAAAAACAAAAGCAGAACAGCACGTGGTGTTCCAAGATCGAAGGATTAACCAACTCTCTCGAGTGATGGAGCACCACGAGACACGCTGTCGTGACGCTGCCGAGACTTGTCAGATGTGCGACTATACTCGTCGTCATGAAAGAGGTTAGCCACGGCGGTCAATCGCGGAGCAGTAGAAACGATGGTTGATAAATAGCAACAGCGCCGTCGTCGGGGTTAGGTTCGGCAGCTTCATCGTCAACGAGGAGACGCGGCCATGGGTCACCGTCTCATGGCGGCATATGATGTGAAATTTAACCACAGGGACAGCAAGGCCGTGGCCACAAGGGGATCAACCATGTGATGCTGGTCGAACGCTTTTCTTCTCAAGTGTGTCTCTATTTTTCTCTGTATTCGTGCCTTGAATTGTGGATCAGGACCGATCCCTCACGATTTCTTCTCTCTATGCTCTCAATTTGGCCGTATGTTCAATGCGTGGCCTCTCAAAAAACCCTAAACGAATAAACCTATTTATAGGCCACCGATTAGGTTTTCAATTTTTCCAAATCGATATCCACGAAGATTTTTTTTTAAAACACAATATTCGTTTTGCCGAACGCAATATTTGCTTTTTCACTTGCCCTATCTGAATTAATCATATCCCGGAAAATTTCAAATTCCTATTTCCATGAGACGATATTTGATCATTAAAAAAAAGGGCTTGGGCCAATTTGCTTACTTTATTGGCTTAGTCTGGTCTATCAAGTTGAAAATCAGAACCTCTAATTCAAATCCATTTGCCACCGGTCCAATGCACAAAAATGTAAAATAAATGCGCCTAAATCTATATGCTATGCAATTGATATTTTTTAAGGGATAAAATTAACCCCTAATTTTTTAATGCAATAAATGACTAATCTGGTCGCCAAAATTTAGGTGTCAACAGCTGCCCCTCTTTGAAGGTGAGCTCGTAGAGGTTGCCTTCAAAGACAAATTGAGACTTAAATTTTGACCTTGCAGATGCGTTGAATTTTTTTTTTTAAATGCAATTTACATGATGCATGAAAATGCCAATGCAAATGCATGATGCAAAAGGAAAGAATGTACCTACAATTACTTACCAATCAGTGCGGTAAAGCATGTTGAGGTACATGATAAATCTTCCCTTACTAAGAAGAACACTCGCATCTAGAGTGAAATGCTCAATAAAAGAAATAAGACATCCAGATCCAGACTGAGATGTTAAGAGGAATCTACTTGGAATAACTTACCTTCAATGAGGGTGGAGTAACTCAAGATAGATTGGTGTTACAAGCCCAGGACCCATACCATTCTACGGTCGCCCAGAATAGTAACATGACTTTACAAGAGAATGCTTTCCCAGGACTCGTACCATTCTACGGTCGCCCAGTATAGCATTGTTTGGTTGTGTCTAGGACCCGTACCATTCTACGGTCGCCTAAACGGGGATTTACCTTCTAGGACCCGTACCATTCTACGGTCACCTAAATAGGGAAATAAATGTTGTCTAGGACCCATACCATTCTACGGTCGCCTAAACGGGGATTTACCTTCTAGGACCCGTACCATTCTACGGTCGCCTAAATAGGGAAATAAATGTTGTCTAGGACCCGTACCATTCTACGGTTGCCCAGCCTTGCAGAAAGGAATTGCTTTCCCAAGATCCGTTCTATGCTACGGTCACCTGCTAGAGCAATAAGTGTTGTTAAGGACTCGTACCATTCTACGGTCGCCTCGACGAAGAAATTTATTTTTCAGAATTCGTTCTATGCTACGGTCACCTGAATGGAGAAATTGCCTTTCCAGGATCCGTTCTATGCTACGGTCACCTGTTAAAGCAATAAATGCTGTCTAGGACCCGTTCTATGCTACGGTCACCTAGACTGAGGTTTTGCTTGGCTAGGACCCGAATCATTCTTCGGTCGTCCAGCCTTGCGACATAAATCGTCTGACCAGGACCCGAACCATTCTTCGGTCGCCTTAATCAAATTGATTCTGGAGAAAAATCTTTGGGGGACAACTCAATTGAGTGTCAATGTAAAAGACTCTGGGCTACGAAAGCACGCCATGTCGATGAAAGGGACTCTGGGCTACAAAAGCACGCCAAGTCAATGAAATGGGACACTGGACTACGAAAGCACGCCAGGTCAATATAAAGAACACCGGGCTACGGAAGCACGCCAGGTCAATGAAAATGGACAATCGGGCTACGGAAGCACGCCGAGTCAAGAACTGGACACCGGGCTACGAAAGCACGCCAGGTCAATATAAAGGACACCGAGCTACGGAAGCACGCCGGGTCAATGAAAAGGGACATCGGGTTACGGAAGCACGCCGAGTCAAGAACTGGACACCGGGCTACGAAAGCACGCCGGGTCGATGAGATGGGACACTGGGCTACAAAAGCACGCCGGGTCAATATAAAGGACACCGAGCTACGGAAGCACGCCGGGTCGATGAGAATGACAGCTTGACCGAGTCAAGTGTCGATGCACTTGAGAGAGAATACCTGCGCAATGACAAGTATTTTGAGCATGGGTAGAGATATACTTACCTGGTGATATCTCTGATTCTTGGGGATATGTCTTCTGGAATTTAGATATCCTGTGAAGGTCTTTCACCTCTTAATAGAAAATAAATTTTGGGAACATCAAGGATGCACCTTGAATATTCGTGATGGTTTCTCATGAAGCATTCTGAAAGGAACCTGAATGTCAGGAGCTCTTAGGCCTGTCAAACATGATTAGAGCAAAAACTAATATGCATTCATCAAGAAGGTAGACAATTTGAGCTACTCTAGAATGCACATTTCAAAGTTCAGTGGTTTTTTTTCAATTCAATCAAGGTTTCTGCATAATGACTTTACCATATTTGCATCATCCAAATTTTCATAGGAGAGAATTGTTGCTCAAGACAATGTTCATTGATTTTTTAAGAATGCTAAATGAGAGTTTTTCAATTAGAAAGGACTTTCACTCACTCTCATTTAGAAGGGCTATTTTATGAGAATCACTCCATCTCACCATCATCATATCAACAAGGGTCTGAGTATTCTCGCAAGCGACGATCTTACCAATCCGAGAGGTCTTTAATAGGGACCGTAATGTAGGCTTGGTCAACGGCTTAACAAAGGGACTCTTTGAGTCAAGGCTATTGAAAGAATAATTTTGTATTTATCTCCGGGTTTACAAGTCAAGAACCCTGCAAAATGAGAAAGAAATAATCTTGCTCGCACTTCTTCGAGCAATGCTTAAAAATACATGAACTCCTACGTTAATTCAAGTGCCATAATCTGAAGAGACTTTGTAAGGGACATAACGTATGCCAAGGTTCATGGGTCAAGAAATGAAAGGATCATTAGGCTCAAAATGTGTGTAAAGGGTGAGAGTTGATGATCATCTTGGCATTGCCACCAATTTTCTTTTTCACCATTGGGGATTGTCTTCATGAAATGCCTCATTGACTGTAAAAACTCATCATTTGAGTTCTTTGAAGATTTGCTCCATCGGGATTCAATTCCTGCAATTGATAGTCACCTATCTTGACTCTCTTGTTCATCTATGGGCATTGGCCTTGCTTTTACCAGGCACACCGCTTTTTCATGCCCCCTAGTTCTCATTCATTTTTTTCACTTTTTTTCATGGGCATTGGCCTTGCTTTTACCAGGCACACTGCTTTTTTATGCCCCTTAGTTCTTTTTTTGATTTCAATTCTTGCGCATAATGCATGCGTCAAGCAATCACATTTTGAATGACACTCGAACTTTGAAGGGTCTTAATCTGCCTTTTGCCTTGCCCCAGTGTGGGGGATGATCACCAACTGGGTTTACAGAAATGAAATTGCGGCTCAAGTGGGCTATGCAAAGGATATAAGTGTATATGATAGAGAAAGAAATGCTCTTCGTCATCCCAGGGCACTTAAATTACCACATGAATTCAATGTAATAGCATGACTAGAAGATTGATGCAAGTGAGAGCAAGTAAATTTCTTTTCATTTTCCTCACCTCATGATGTTGTCTTACCTCCAACTTGCCCCCAATGTGGGGTGGTTCTTGACAGGGATAATTTGAAAAGAATTTCACAAGTGTATGAGGCTCAAAGGGGTTAAGCAATGGATCATATGTAATGTTTAGGATAGAGAAATGAATTGCCCCTCGTCATTTCGGTTATCGTACCTTTCGCGAGAGAACTCTTTACCTTGCGGATATGGAACTTCCTACACTCATCTCACAAGTGTATAAGTAGGGGATTGTGTATGGGATAAGGCTTGCCTTTCATCATCCTGACACGTCTCATTCAGCATTCTTAAGCATTGATGTCTCTTAATTGAGTTGTCTATCTTGACAAAATCTCCTCATGAAATTGGTGAGTTCAATAGGTAAAATCACTATGGAAATTCTCTTTTCAAAAGAGTTCAACAACTTTAAGCATGAAAAGTGATTTCAAACAAACAGTTTACCATACTCAAAAATGCTCTCATAAGTATGAAAAACATGATTACAAGCATTCATTCAATGAATTGTCCCATGAAGGGACTGTCTCAGCAATGGGTGTCCTTGGATTGCCCCACACAAATTGATCTATCAAGGATGAAAAATCCGATCTTTGATTCAATGAAATCTGGTTTTTGCCCCTACACAGAACAACATGCATGAATAGGATATAATGCATTATCAAAGTAAATTCAAATTGCACACCATTTTGGCTCGAATTGAGATTTTGTTTCAGTCATGTCACTATTAGAATCTGTAGTGCCCCAACTTGTCATCTGCAAGGAAAAGAACAGAGTGTCAATTCCAAAATTAATTATATTCGTGAACACAATGTATCCATTTCATTAAAGACGGATGATTCTCTTTTGGCCTATTCCATCATTTTCTCATGGGAATGAGAAACTTCATTTTGCTTTCAAGAACGACATCTCACACAAATTGTAATGAGATGTGCCACACATCACACTTTGGGATCTAAATGATCTTCTTTTGACTTGCCCTCGCTTTCTTATTGATGTGCAAAGAAATGCTTGGGACAAGTAGTGTCTAATGTCTTTCTCTTGAGAGATGTCATCACAATCAGCTAGGAAATGATCCTTTGCTCCCACGTCTATTTTTCCTTCAGATGTATGTTCCCAAATTAACAGGTCCACTATCACTGGAAATTGACACGTTATTTTCAAATGCCTCTCTGTTTTGATCTGAGACATGAGGTAAATGAGTTAGAAAAACAAACAAGGGTAACCTAATGCATGCTTTTTTTGAAAGGGTTTCAAAAATGATTTTTTATGAGAAAGCATGAAGAAGCCCAGTCCTCAAAATTTCTCCATGGATGATGTTTTCTTTTCATTGTTGGATATCGTCACCGAGCTGGTTTGGTATACCCCATCAAGTCCTCAAAACAAAACTTGTAATTTTATTGACATCCATCAATCAAATTACATTTATTAGAATGAAAAATGTGATTTTCAAGCAAACTAAATTAAAACAAATCCCTAAAAATTCCCACACATGGGAAGGTGCAACTGAACATGCCCCTAATTAAAAAGGAAAGCAAACCGCTTAGGACCATGAATTGTGTGCTTGAATTCTTCACCCTCCTTAGTCTTATGATGTGAACCCTCCAGGTCAGATATTTTTCCCTCTGGACTAGTCCTTTCATGGTGCCATCAAATTCAACTGTCTTAGGAAAATGAGACGATTCAAAAAGTCTTCTTGGCTCTCTTCTTGGAGTCGCAATTTCTCATTGAAGATAAATCGCAGCACTTTTGCTTGACAAGATTAACTCTTTTTGATCCGTCATTTTAGCTCTCAATCATGAACGGATGGGTGAGTGGGATCGCTCCATAATCACCTATTTTAAATGAATGGGAACATGTAAGCATGAGGTGTACATATAATGAGCCAATCCATGACAATGATCTAATCAATTTTTCATTTTTTTGGCATTTATGAAAAGTTTGTACAAGAAGGGCACTTCCTAAAAATGGACTAGGAAAAATAAAGATAGACACTCTAACAAGACCAAATTTCCTAGACATGAATTGAAAACAAATTCTCCAAAGTTTTTTGTTATTTTCCAAACGATTCAATGCATGGCAATTTCCTCATTTCGTTCCTAATTGACAAATGAATTAGATCAAATGATTAACCTAGATTGTCATGGACCGACCAAAAGCATGAAATAAATTGTAAGGTATAGGGATAGAAGACTTACTTCACCAAGAAAAACCAATGGCAATCACATAGACATGCGCATGATAAGTGGTTCGATTTCTACTCTAGAAGGCTTAACAAAGTGGAGCCACAAGGATGATCAGACTAGCCACGGGCGCGTGGACTATGTCGGGTCCTCATGACTTCGGCTTGGTCAAAGAGCCGACTCAGGTCGCGTGCATGCAGACCGAGGTGGGTACTCTTGACACCATAAATGAAATTTCGGGATTGAAATGGGCGACTCGTACCACGAGCTTGCGGTCGAAGTAGTATCCATCTCAATACCATCCTAGATGATCCTATGCGGCCCAGGTCCAGTGGCAGGTTGTGTGTGCAAAAGTGTAGTGCTAAATGCAAGGCATGCACAACAGTTTATATCAAGCAACACTTCATACATAAAAATAACCCATTCATTCATACACCTCCCTGCAAAACAAAGGTCAGCAAACACTTCCCCATATACATCCCAATCTGCAAAAACATTTAACACCTTAAATGTTAGGGACGTACCTGGGATCCTTGCTACCAAACAAAAACATTTTTCAAAAGAAAAGAAAAATTGGCCTAACTCCACTAAGAGTTTTAACTCAAGTCCCCAGCGGAGTCGCCAAGCTGTCGCGATCAAATTTTCGGGTGTGAACCACCTAGGGTTTGGCTAATGGATTGTTAAGCCTGGACTTAACTCGGGCTCTCCCAAGCCCATCCCAATTCGCGACTTAGGTTTGAATTCTTAACATGCAAATGATTTTTATTAAGGAGTCGCCACTAATCAGTTTTTGGTGGGTCGATTAGAAACCCAAGTAAAGTAATGGGAGATTTACTTTACTCCTACGCGCCAGAGATTCTAGATACGGGGACTTGGTTACGCTAGATTCCTCTAACGCCCTTTCGGTACCATTCTTTTATTTTGAAAAAATGTTTGGCAAGTAGCTTGAATCAATTTTAATTTATCTCCCTAACATGTGAAGTGATCATGCGAGTGCGCAATCTACCAATTTAACACCCAATAAAACAATAAATAAGGTTAAGGGACTTACCTTGTAGCAACGAAAGCATCTGTATCGTTAGATTAAAATCCACATCAATAATCTTAGATATGGTCTCTAATTAACACGCAGATTTCTCTTTTTTTTTTCACTTTATTTAATGGAATTTAATCTAAATGCAATGCATGCTAATAGCCTAATATGACATGGCAAAATGATCTAAATTATATGACATGAAATGCAAAATGATCTAAACTATACGACATGAATAGATTAAATCATAAAGAAATGCAATAATTAAATGCAATCTAAATGACCTAATTCTATTGACGGGCAATTTCTAATTAAATGGGCCTAAAAACTAAATGACATGCATTTGATATTTCTGTTCCTAAATGTCATGTTCATGACACTTTTTATTTTTCTTTTTCCAAAAAATTGCAATTTATCCTAAAAATGGAAATAACTTATCCTAAAACATTTTTGGATTTTTAGGAAATTCGAAATTAGGTAAATGCAAAAATTATCTAACTAGGTTAAGATCCTATTTAATTTATATTAGGAATTAGGTTGAGCCAAAATCCTAATTTAAATTAAAATATTATCTTAACCTAAATGATCCTAAAATGCCATCTATCTAATATTATCTAAACTTATAACGAATTAAAAAAACTAGCTTCTAGGATTAAGCTACATCCAATTTTACCCTAAAATGCGATGACGTGCAAAAGATGCCCTAAGTTTACATGCATGATGATTTTTTGTTATTTTTATATGTATAATTCGAAATTTAAAATTGCTAAATAATTAAACGTGCCATTTAAATTAAAGAAAACTAACATCCTAAATGAACACATTTCTTTTGGATTTTCTTATTTAAAAATTCGAAATAAGATTGCAATTCTAAACGTGCAAGATAACCCTAAGACTAGGAACATCCTAAAACAAACTTAACCCTAATTCGAATTTTTTGATTTTTTTTATGAAAATAAAATTGATCCAAACACCACGACATCAAATCAAGCAAAGTTGATATCGAAATTGACGAACCATATCTCGCGCATGAGATCGAGTTGGCCAATTTCACATAAATCACGAATCGGATCTCGGGCGGGAGATCGGATTGGCAATTGTTAAGTAATTGCGAGTCGGATTTCGGGCGCGAAAATCGGACTGACAATCACATACACCTTGTGACTCGAGCTATGAATATAACGCTGGGGATTTCGATCATGTACATTAAGAAATATTTCAAACAAAATATTTAAGAATAAAAAAAATCTACCTAATTTGAAGCGCACAATCAAGATACGGACTGGTGCTTGGCGATGCGGCTTGACTTGGTGGACGTCGGGCTTGCCGAATGCACGCAATAACTATAGAAATCCCCAAGCTTTTTGATCAAATTTTGGTCACTCTGGTGACAATATTCTTTGAATATTCAATTTTAACTTTCATAGCTCCACAGTCAAATTTTTGACTTGTCTACCCTTACGGTCCGTGAACATCAAGTAGAATAGCTGCAACAAAACTCGAGTGAATCATTCAAAGAGAAGAAAATAAAAATATAACTTATTATAGCCCACGTGGGGGAAGATAGCTCTGCGGCAAAACTGGTCTGGTCACGCAAGAATGCCGAGATAGAGATCGATGAAATAGCAAACCGTCTCGATGCCGGGTCAAAGGACGGTGTCGCTCATCCGCACAACGACAGGGAGCAGCTCTCTTCGGCGTCGTGGAGGGGCTCCCGATAGTACTCGGCTTAGTCTATTCTTCCTCGGTCTTCTTCTTCAGCCACGTTCTCTTCCGACTTCTGTTTCTTCTCGTCGGCCGTGGTGCGCTCGTGACGGTTCATGGACTTGGCTGCTCGACGTGGTGTAATGACCGCACCCGAACTCGTGAAGGGACTCACTAGAATTGATGAGATCATTGCAATGTTGATGCTTGGGTCGAAAACACCTATTCCCAATATTGACTTCCAAATTTGGGACTTCGAACGGTGGCACCGGCGATGGCTTATGATGACGCTCGACAATGGCTCGCAGCGTTCAACGGTGGTAACTCAGGATTAATATGGCTCGAGGATGCTCGACAATGCACATGGTGACGTAACCAGTTCACGTCGTTGCTCGGCAAGGATAATCAGGATGATGCTGGGTCTTTTGAACTTGGTGGTAGCAAGTTGCCAGGCTTCATGCACCATGCAATAACATGGGAAAGTGGACAAGCACGCTGAAAGAAAAAACAAAAGCAGAACAGCACGTGGTGTTCCAAGATCGAAGGATTAACCAACTCTCTCGAGTGATGGAGCACCACGAGACACGCTGTCGTGACGCTGCCGAGACTTGTCAGATGTGCGACTATACTCGTCGTCATGAAAGAGGTTAGCCACGGCGGTCAATCGCGGAGCAGTAGAAACGATGGTTGATAAATAGCAACAGCGCCGTCGTCGGGGTTAGGTTCGGCAGCTTCATCGTCAACGAGGAGACGCGGCCATGGGTCACCGTCTCATGGCGGCATATGATGTGAAATTTAACCACAGGGACAGCAAGGCCGTGGCCACAAGGGGATCAACCATGTGATGCTGGTCGAACGCTTTTCTTCTCAAGTGTGTCTCTATTTTTCTTTGTATTCGTGCCTAGAATTGTGGATCAGGACCGATCCCTCACAATTTCTTCTCTCTATGCTCTCAATTTGGCCGTATGTTCAATGCGTGGCCTCTCAAAAAACCCTAAACGAATAAACCTATTTATAGGCCACCGATTAGGTTTTCAATTTTTCCAAATCGATATCCACGAAGATTTTTTTAAAACACAATATTCGTTTTGCCGAACGCAATATTTGCTTTTTCACTTGCACTATCTGAATTAATCATATCCCGGAAAATTTCAAATTCCTATTTCCACGAGACGATATTTGATCATTAAAAAAAAAGGCTTGGGCCAATTTGCTTACTTTATGGGCTTAGTCTGGTCTATCAAGTTGAAAATCAGAACCACTAATTCAAATCCATTTGCCACCGGTCCAATGCACAAAAATGTAAAATAAATGCGCCTAAATCTATATGCTATGCAACTGATATTTTTTCAGGGATAAAATTAACCCTTAATTTTTTAATGCAATAAATGACTAATCTGGTCGCCAAAATTTAGGTGTCAACAGTTTATAAATAAACAACTCAGTTGGGAATATAAACTCACGGCGCAAAATTACCGCGCGACAAAACTCTCTACGTACAGCTTCACACGGCGTCAAGATCTTGCGGATCCTCTTCAAGCGGCGTGGACGTCTTCTCATGTACGTAGGCTTCAACGGACGTGCGGCTCCACTTTCTTCTCGGCTTGAACGTGCTGCGGCTTCAAAAAAAAAAAAAACCCTTCTGGACATATTTAGTTTATATATATACGTGTATGTGGGTGTGTGCCCAAGGTCAAACTTTTGACCTTGGGCCCACCACTTATTTCCTATTTTGAATTCTACAAAACCAACTAGGACACTGCCTCTTCGTAGCTCCTTTTTTTTTAATATTATTTCCTCTTTTGCAGCAAGCGAAAACTCGAGCCATAAACAACACATTCGATGCCTATGATGCGAATCCTAATTTGATGTTGTTGCCTTTTCTTGGAGATGTAAACAGATGGGGCAGCTAGCAAGAAGGAAGAGAGAACCTTTTTTAAATGAGCTCTTCTATTTCTTCTTTTAAGACCTAACAATGTGATGGGACGAAAATCAGAATTTTGGGGATGTTAGTGCAGAGTTGCTACATAGGAAAAGAAAGTATTCACTTTGTGACGTGCTTATCTAATTAAATGTATGACACGTACACTTTCTAGTTACCATATTTACCAAAAAGATTCAAATGTAAGTAAATACATATACCATGACACATGTCCTCAATATCAAACTTTCTTTTTCTCCTTTTTAGTTTCTACGAATTCTAAAATATAACCTGGGAGAATTTTTTAAGGATGTTTCATGAAATCAAACCATGAAGAAGGTGCAGAGAGGGATGAGGGCAGGTGTCTGTTTATATATGACGAAGATCCACCAACCCTAGTGTAAGCATATCTTTTGGATGCGCAAAAAACTGCAAGTGGATAGCGGTAAAGATTCTGCTTTGCCAAATATATGCCTCAACGTATTCCAATTATGATCAACCAATATTATTGACTGCAAGCTACAAGATTGATTCATGTTGCTTTTGATGGCAGATTGTCACGGCCGTCGAGGAATGTTGGATATGCTTCTCGACAGATGAATTCCTACAATGGTGTACTTACAAATAAAAGTGGATCCGTGTGGTGTAGAATTACATTTTCTCATATGACGTATACCTTTTGCATACATTTAACCTTTAAATCAGCTTTAGTCTTACACCCATGTCAATTGAAATGAATTATTGTGTTGAATTTGTTATTATGTACTTGCTCAATAAATGTGACTGCTATACATTATATGCTATGTGTTGTTTATACTGTCCGTTGAGTGAAACTCAAGACGGGGCATCATAGTATCCACCAAGTGCATTTGCAACCTGTGCACCTGTTCTCTTTCTTAGATGAGGGTATTAATTAAATTTCAATGTATCGACTTGTGAGGTTGGGCGATTCAAAGGAATACAACCTTAGTGTGGATTTATGAGGTCCTATGAAGGCCAGATGTCAAGTGAGCTTATTAGTAAAGTTACATATTATCAAGTAAAAATCTTGGATGTATCATGAGCAGATCTATGACTGCTATCATTTTTATTGTGATTGTTAGGAGAGATACAAAAATGATTTTACAGTGCAAAAATACAATATAAAAAAGTCCAACCGCTTGCTTCTTTCAAATGAAACTAGGGTTGATAGTCCATTCAATGCCATGTTGATCCAAAGGTCATGGTAAGCTCAAAAGCTTGCAAAATAAAAAAGACAAGCTTGTAGGTAATCAATTCAGGAAAATTATTATTGCGTCCAATGGATTCATCATCATACATAAGACCTTTGGAATGCAAATGAGTGTGTCGAATGGTATTATTTTTCGATAGGACAACATCAGTAGAATGATCAAAATGCAGGGAAGATAATGATGTCCGTATAAATTGCTCATGAACATAAACGTCATGCGTGCTTTAGAGACCTTAAATCATCACTACTTGGCCTCAAATTATTTAACTGGAAATTAGTTGTGAACACAAAAATTTCGGAATATAACTTTTTGGGACCGAAGGTCTAGGATTTGCAAACACAATCATTCCTGCAGGTGGTTTAGAGTGTTAATGCACAATTGTTTACTTCGCCCGAAGGAGAACGTCCAATTTTCATGTGCAAAAATCTCTTTTTGCCTCCTCTTTCTTCCTTTTTCATTTGCTGATTATGAACCAGACAGAATCTTTTGATCATGGGACAATGCAGTCCACAATTAATTATTCTCCTACCCTGCCATGATTTTCAGACTAGAGTTTTTATTTCCCATGTTTCAATTACATATGATCAATTTAAATAAGGGACAGCATCTGCCACTTCTGCACAATCTTATGCGGTTGTCGTTGGCGATCACTTGCACGGATAACTCATCATGGTGTGGAGATCTCAACTTCTAAAAGATTTTGGGATCGATGAACAGTTGTTACAATTGGTATCTTTCCTGTATATCAGATCTTGAGGCTAGGAAAGAAGAGCTTTTTATATATGGATGGATACTTGTGACGGCCCAAGCGCGGGGGTGCATCTCCTGTCCCACATTGCTTAGGGAGGAGTCCTAAGGCTAGTTTATAAGGCTTAGATCCCTCTAATCTGTGTAATGCGTTTCACACATGCTTCCACTGTGCTTAGAACAAAGCCTTGAGGGGTGGCCTAACTAGGATGGCGGTGCGTCCGTGCTAGTACGAGATCTAGAGAGGACAATATTATGGCTTGGGAGAGGGATAGCGGTGCATCCGCGCCTCTGCCCCCAAGCGCGGGGGCACGTCTCTTGTCCCACATCGCTTAGGAGGGAGTCCTAGAGCTAGTTTATAAGGCTTAAGTCCCTCTAATCTATGTAACGCGTTTCACACATGCTTTCGCTGTGCTGAGAACAAAGCCTTGAGGAGTGGCCCAACTAGGATGGCGGTGCGTCCGCGCCAGTACGAGACCCAGAAAGAAAAATATTATGGCTTGAGAGAGGGATAGCGGTGCATCCGCGCCGAGCCTGGGTCGTTACAATACTTATTTTTGCGTATCTTTTTTCAGTTTCAATAAATTGTATACATGGATACTTACTGCAATTCATTTTCCCACTAATTAAATAAAATTCACGATTATAAATTATATCGTAGTGCCAAAATACAGTCCTAGTCTTTTGATGACCAACCGAGAGGGCTAGTACAAACACCTAGAGAGGAGTGAATAGGTGTAAATAAAAATTTTCGCAAGACTTAGTAGAAGCAAATTGCCTATAGAAAATAACAGACTATGAACGTATTCAGCTTTGAACAATTAAATAAAACTACGAATAATAGTAAGGAGTTCAGGAGTTCAGGGAAAGAGAATAGGAACACAAGGTTTATAGTGGTTCGGCTTAGATCAAACCTACGTCCACTCTCTCGCACTGACAGCCCATTGGCTGGATTCCACTATGAATTGAAAGAGATTTTACAGCTTGTGATCTTCGACTTTCTTAGTGAAGAATCTCTACTGGTCTCTCATAAAGTCTAACTAAGAGTTTCTCTCTTTTGTATACAACTTTGAGCTCGATGAATGAAAGAGCAAGGAACTAGAAAGTTTCAGACTTTGAAATTCTTCTTTCACGCACTCTATCGAACAACTGAAGAGTTCGCCTTAAATACTCCTTCATGCCTTCATGACCGTTGGCACTTTCCAAAGGAATTCTTCCAATCTGCCTATTGGATATAATCAATTAAGGTGATCTCGAGTTGTTAGATGATTTGTGATGAAAGCCCATCAATCCTGCTTGCCCATACAATCAAGATCTTTGGTTTCCATAAATAGAACCTTCCAAGTTTGCTCACCTTTCAAAAGATCTTCAAATCGGAATTGATTCCAATAAAGATAATCAATCACGTAGGTGCTGTATCCAGCCATAAGGTCATCCATAAGCCATATGAAATGAATCTTTGAAGATAATCCCGCATCTGGATAACCCTTCATTCTTCGGTCTGGAAACTGTCAGTGAGGGCAGACTTTGAAACTAAAGTCTGGCTGTCTTCAGACTTTGACGGTAGCTTCAGACTAGACTTTGGAAAGGTTTTGTCAACTTCAAAACAGTAAAGGAGTTTTCTCAAACAATCTGCCCCTTTGTTATGGTGACAAAACTTTCCTGTAGATTTGAAAAACTTTTGACCTGCAAAGCAACACTTAAGCAATACATGATATCTTAAGAATAAGATGATTAGGACCTGGATAGCGTCGATTCTACAACCATAGAAAACATGTTAATCCTGAAAGATAAGACAAATAACTATCCAGTCATAATCAATATCACAAACTTAGTTGCTGCAAGCATAAAAAAGATTCAAAGTCAAACAGTAATCAAAAGTCCAAGGTCAGTCCAAAACAAACCAAAAAAGTACCAAAATCCAAAGTACCAATCATCAAAATAAATCTGCACAAACTCTCCCCCTTTTTGTCAACAACAAAAAGTGGAGAATCACTTTAAAAAAAGTTTGATAAAATCAGGGCTGTTTGGGAATGCGCACGATCTGGAAATCCCTCATAGACTTGACAGTCTCCTTCAACTTTCTCAGGGTTTCCTTAAGCTGCTCAAAATCTTCACCCTTTGCAGTATCTTGCACTTGAAGCTTCAGGGCTTGTATCTGTTCTTGTAGAGAGTCTGAAGTGGACTAGAAAGCTTTCTTGAGGTTCTTCATCTCAAACTCTAATCCATATTGCTGAGCCTTCAAATCCAAAAGGATTTCCAATAGTCTTTGATAGTCTGCTGTTGGTTCTGATGAAGCACTAGGTCCAGCTAAATCAATGTTCGGAGTATTGAGATGTGAGGGAACATCAGTATTTCGATCATCAGGACTTGGAGGGGATGTTTCAACATCTGTTTCAAGATAATAAGAGGTATAGACATCCTCTGGATCTGCTTGAGATTTGCTAACATCACTGGTAAAAACAGATGAAGAAAAAGTACATAATTTTTCAGCAACTCCCTGATGCAGCCCGCATTGAAAACTAGCTCTCTCAACCAAGAAGATCAGCCCGCATTCAAGCTTGACGAAACCGTGAAGTCGTATCGACATCTTAAATCCATTCCAAAAGCTTGAAAGACATCTTGGGAGCTCACATGACGCTTTTACTAGTTTATAGTTTCCATGCTCTTTACTATTTCTCCTAGTTTCAATGCTCTGTCTTTATTTCTCCTAGTTTCAACGCTCTGTCTTTATTTTTTTGATGATATAAGCCATCCAATTCCTTGTACAAGATAAACGACTTTTGATGAATGAAAACTTTGTTTTGAAGCTAGTATTGTGAACCTTCTAAAGTTCATACCCTTGAAAACCTAGAAGAGTTTTCACTTCGTCCTTGAAGAGTTGGAGCTTTCGAAATCTGCATCCTTGAAGAGTTGCAGTAATCAATGTAGAAGAATCGGTGCCCCCTCAACTTCCTTGGAGGCCTAGAAGAGCAACCAACGGAGTCTCTATCTTTTCCCATTCTGTTTGTTATTTTAAACCCAAATTCGACTATCCTACAGTGCTTATTTCAAAAAACCCAAAACAGAGAAATTGTAAATTCAGGAGCCTTTGTTCATTTGGCTTTGGAATCAAGTCGATCCGATCTGTATCGACAAAGATACGACTATTCTCCTGAGCTCGTGTAGTGTTGAAATTCATGTTCGTCCAAAAGCCTTTGTTCATTAGGCTTTGGAATCAAGTGGATCCGATCTGTATCAACTAAGATACGACTGTTTTCCTGAGCTCGCGCAGTGCTGAAATTCCTATTCATCCTACTTCCCGTGTGCGAGTCACTCTCCCAATCCTACTATTTGAGAAAGCCTACCCTTGGCTTGCATCACTTCCCCTGTCTTCGTGGTCACAGGTGGAGAAGAAAGGTCTTCTTCTTGATCTTTTTCAGCTCCTGAGTGATGTTCTTTCTCCTGTTCTACTCTTACAGCTCTGCTCCGAGTCTTTTCAGAATCCTCTGACAAGGATATTGCAAAAGTCGGCTCAAAAGAGTCATCATGACCCTCTTCTTCTTCAGCTTCCCTACCTTCGTCTTCTTTTTCTTCTCTCCCTTCTCTTTCTCTTTCTACTTCTCTTCTTCCTTCACTTCCTTCTCTTCTTCTTCTCTTTCTTCACCTCTCTTCTTTGTCTCTTCTCTTTCTCTATCCTCTGGCTATTCAAAGCTAACAAAGCTCCGAAGATTTCGTAAGACAAAAGCAGAGATTATGAGATCATCCTCATCTTCTTCTTCATCCTACAAGATAAGGTTTCTCCTTTTCTTAATCGGTGCGCTCATGGGCTCCTTGCCTTTTCTTTTCTTGGCTGCAAAGTCTTCTTTTGCTTTGATTGGGGATTTTTCCTTCAGGCGTTCCAATGCCTTATTCAGCTCCTTTAGTCTCATCTTCGAAACCATCTTCCGTCCAATCACCATTAGAATAATGGCTCTAACACACAGAGTAGTTGGAAACTGAATATCGAAATGTTTGAAAAGTCGAGTGACAAACGTAGAGTAAGGTAGTTGCCTCTTGTCCTTCACAACTGTCCTATACATGTGCATTAGGATAGTGTAAGGCAGTGAGAACTTAAACTCAAAGTTGATTGCCTACATCAGCTTTGCTTCAGAGCGAGAGACATTAGTCTTTGAAGTGGATTTGGGTCTGATGTAGTTAATCACAATCTCGTTTAGCAAAATATTGGAGGCAATCATTCTGAAGTAAGAAATCCTGCCTTCAGCAATTCTGTCCCTAACAAGAGCCAATGTTGCGTGACTAACAGACACACTGATTAGTTGGAAACTCCCTCTTTCCACACCAATCACATCTGCCAATGTGTCTACATCAACCACAAATTCTTTGTCCCTAACCGTAAAACGAAATCTATTTGCATTTAAAAAAGACGGATTTGAATAAAAATAAGCAGTTAATTCAGGGTAGGTGTGACATCCTAGATTTTTCACTTCTGCTTTCAATTAAATTAATCGGGCATTTCATCGACGTGCCTATAGTGCTATTCTCAAAGCTGATTACTCGTGAGATAATTAGACTATTTATGGAAGCCATTAAGAATTTTAAGGCGAATAGACTTGAGGATTCGACCAGGAATCGGCTGCTCGATCGTGCTCATCTGTCGAGATCATTACGGCACAGATATAAATCGGTTCGAGATTAGAGATAGGTCGGCTCGACTGCGATGAACGATTAAACGTGGGTGATCCCACTAAATTGCAAAATTCTCATCGACCGACACTAGTTTGATTTTTCTGTCGTTTTAGTAGCCTGTATCCGTATTTGAAGTCTCGAGATTTTCACGACCAGCAAGAGTCGCCAATATATCAAAAAGGTTCATTGTTGCTCAAAGAAAATCAGCCATGGGTAATTTGCTCTAAAAAGTTCTGAAAGCTACGCGATAGCTTAGTTCACGCTAAAAACGTGCCAAAGTGAAATTAATCGCGAATTTAAATCCGATTTCAGAAATTGGAGATTCTTTCATGTCATAATAAATTCTAGGAACATCGACTCAGTCACAAAAGATTTTTCTACAACCCGAGACTTTTTGGGAAAAAGTCATCCTAGGGCCGCTTTTGCTCTGAAAAAGCCGAGGATCATTTTTTATCGTGAAATTGGAAAGCAAGTAGCCATCACCATTTCCTTTGTGGCCCCCTTGTCCCCCTCCCCTTGTTCCTCAAGCCAAGCAGCCATCACCATTCCCCCTCCCCTTTGTTTTTCGCCTACCAGCAAGCCAAGAGACCACTGAAGCAGCCCCTCACGCTGTTGTAGCCACCGCCCTTCATTGGACGCCGCCGTGAGGTTGTCACAGGTTGTCACGCCTCATCCACACGCCTCGCCGTCCGCGCCGCTGCCTTACCGCTCTAGCTGTGTCTTCGCCTCTGCCCATGCATCCAGATGGCTGTCCAGCCGCCATGAGTGGTTATGGAAGCATGCTGGACTCACCGTTCAACCACTGAGTGACCGTGCAGCTTTCCCCGAGCCTTGCCACCCCCAAACTGCTTTGTTTTTCCTATTTTGCAACTCAAAATAGAGGTTGATTTTGTGGGTTTCCAGCCACCTTCAAGGCCCGTTTTGAGGTGGTTTTGAGCCTCGAAACCTAGGCCCGCTTTAGAGAAAGTCGACCCCATTGCGTCCCTGTCAAATTGAATCGAGCGGTTTGTTAAACGGGTGAGTTTAACTCACTAAACCTTGTTTAGTAGGTTAATGACGCTTAGTGATTAATTAAATTAGGCTAAGATAAATTAGATGGTTAGTTAGATGTAGTTAGTAAATTTAAATTAGTTACCGATGCACATTAGGTGGTGTAGTTAGAGCCAAGATGAACTCTAGTATTTAACTAGAGTGGTTCGGAAATTTTCCGGGCTCGTTTCGGTTTCCAGTTAGGCTATAACGGACCTAAGTTGGATTTATTTCATTTAATTGCATTTATTTAATATTTTTTGTAATTATTTTATTAATTATTTATTTTTCGAAAATTCAATCGAGATGGCTGGAGATTGGAATTTCGTGTTGATTGCAGTGGTGCTCTCTGTTTATTTAATTGAATAACAGATTGTGCAAATTGAGTGCAAATAATGTTTTTTTTTTTTTTGGTAACGAGAGTGCAAATAATGTTTTTTTTTTTGGTAAAGGAGTGCAAATAATGTTTGTGGGCATTTATTCCAAAAATTGGATAATTTTGGTAATTAAGTGGAAAATTACTGAGCGTCAGTCTACAGCACCAAAAATATTTTGGTGGACTATATAAGGTAGTGAGAATTGTGAAAGTGAAATAATTTTGATTTTGGCTAAGGCCAACCGTGTACCCATCCATAGCTATTTTATTGAGTGTGATAAAAGGTGAGAAAGAATGATGTACTACGTCGACTCGATGACTAAGTGTGTCATCTCGGAGAAAGACGCTATGTTACGTTGGCTCGATGACTAAGTATGTCATATCGGAGAAAGATGTTATGATTTGTTAACTCAATGACTTGATACATTATCTCGGAGAATGCACGTGGCTCGGTGACTAAGTATGTCATCTTGGATAATGCACGTGGTTCGGTGATTAGATATGTCATATTGGAGAATGCACGTGACTCGGTGACCAAGTACATCACCTTGGAGAATGTATGTGGCTCGGTGACTAGATATATATCATCTTGGAGATTGCATAGTATTGATGAAAATGATCGGGAAATGGTCCGATTGACATATAATCGACTAGGTCGATTGATAAATGATTTGACCTGATTTGTTTGGGTGTTATTTCTGTCAGTATTTATGAATTAAAATGACTTGCAAGAAGGGACTGAGATCAAGGTAAGTCATCTAACTCGTGTTGTGCTTAAGTAGCCTTAATGCGTATTGGCTTCTTAATCGAGTCTTAGGGAGTATAACTTGCTGAGACATAGTCTCACCCATTGTGGGACAATATTTCAGGTCCGTAGATGGTAGCACCCCCAGCTCCTCCTGAGCATTTTGGTATACCTGAGGAAATAACAGAAGTAGGTTATCATATTCCGATACACCCTCACCCTAAAGGATTGGAATATATGATGGTGAAATCCACTGTTTGGGTCGACGTGGGTGAGCTTGACGAGGTACCTCATAAGTACTAGTCATGGTATCATCACTATCATGATGGCCGAAGGGAGGGACCTGTACTGGAGTCTGATGTACCTCGGTATGTCTTGGAGGTAGCATTCAAGAAGGATACAGCAGATCCTGAAAGTGGATCAATGGTAGACGCCAAGGACCCCAATCTCAAAGGCGATTCTGATTCTCTGGTGTACTCAGCCGAATGAACCAATTGGAGTGAGGAGGAAGGAGAGGTCGACGAGGAGATGGAGCTGGAGGAGATCGAAAGTGATGAGTAGCCGTGGTCATTAGAATACCACCCCTGTCTGCAAACTTCGTTTTCTAAGCTTGTTTAAGTTGAATTTGAAATAGTAGTTCGCCTTGTATATATGTGCACTGGTTTGCAATGTATATAAATGTGGTTTAAAATTTTATGGCTCTACTTTCCTATCCCATTGATTTATTGTCTGGGAATTTATTTATATGCTTCTGCATGCGCATATTAAAATGAATGGGTCGGTGATGCGTCCTGAATCATTGCTATTATATCGACCAAGCAAGGAGTATGTGCTCGCCGGGTCGAGATGTGACAGCAAGCGACAGAGGTCTCTGAGCAAAAATGTTCAAGTTGAATGAGTGCAAATTTCTCCCTCAGTTTCACCTTCAAAGAATCAAGGAAATCAAAGTCCACAGTTTGAGGGTTCATCATCCCTCTCTTCAGAAGTTTCGAATAAGTCTTCCCATGGTCTTTAGAATGAAATAAACTTGTCCCCTCTCCCCGAACATTTGCAGCAATGCCCATCCTAAGCTGAAAATTCACATACATTCTCTCATCATCATCCTTCCCTTCTAGCTGATTAAAACTACCAAACCATGGATCACTTGGAAAGTTGACAAAAGTCCTGTCTGCCAAACCTTCAAGCGCAATGCCTAGCCTTTTCATAGATTGTGAGAACAAAGTTTTGTTCTTGTAACCTCTCTCTTGCAAAAACTCATCAATGAAAGTTATCGCAGTACCACCTTCCTTTAATTTAGAGTAGAGTTTAAAGAGAAATTGGGGTTTTAGCATTCTTATTGGTTCAACATCCTCAATGATCTCTTCTTCTGCTTGTTATTGTGGAGGATCTTGAGTCCCTTGCTATGAAGAGTGACACTGTTGAGAATGTTGTTGTTGTTGCTGCTGCTGAGGAGAATCTTCTTCCTCGGTTAAGTCAAAGTGCGTAGGACCCTCTCGCATGTGCTGTGGTTCCCTGTTCACGATTCTAAAAGACTTCCTCTGGAAAGAAATTGTCATTGTCGAGGGGGATTTCTTGAACTCGCTTTTTGAAAAAAAGTGAAAGCTTTGTAGATCAAACTTAAGAGTAAAAGTGAGAGAGTAGGATCTATGTATTCTAGGGTTTGTGAAAATGTAAACGAAGAAGAAGGATTTCGACGGTATATAAAGTAACTGAAACGAGGTATACGAACTGTCACAAAGGAAAAAATAAAACTGCCTTTTTTGAAAATGAAAAACTGCCAAAAATTCAAAACTCGAAAAAGATAATTTCTAAAAATAAAATAGGCAAGTAGCGATTCAAAAATCAACGTGCCTTTTCAAAATTTCATCCAAAATAAAATGACTTGCATTGAGAAAGCATTAACTTACAGATTTAACTTTTGGACATTCTAAGTCTAAATACCTTCAGACTTTAACCGGTAGAGGATATGATGTTCAGTCTGGCACGAAGAAACTCAAATAGACTTTTTCTCCAATGGTTTTGTAAATATGTCTGTCAATCAAGTCAATGAGCCGAATCATAACTTCTCCATTCTGAACATGATCTCTAATGAAATTGTGTCGAATCTCTATACGCTTTGCCCTTGAATGAAGAATTGGATTCTTCGTGAGATTGATGGCACTAGTGTTGTCACATTTGATCTCAGTGCACGATTCTTCAATATCAAAATCTCTTAGCTGTTGCCTTATTCACAAGATTCAAGAACAACAACTTCCAAGAGCAACATATTCTGCTTCAACTATTGGAAGAGCTATAGTACTTTGCTTTCTTGAAAACCAAGATACCAGCTTGCTGCCCAGCAATTGACAAGTACTAGAAGTACTCTTTCTATCAACTTTACATCTTGCTAAATCTATGTCTAAATATCCAAGGAAAGTAAAGTGTCATTTTTTGGGATACCACAGACCTAGCTTTGGAGTAGTTGCAACGTATTTGATGATGCGTTTTGCGGCACTTAAGTAAGATTCTTTGGGATTTGATTACAACCTAGCACAAACACAAATACTAAACAAAATGTTAGGTCTAGATGCAGAAAGGTAAAGAAGCGAATTAATAACGCTCCTGAATAGCTTATAGTCTACATTCTTTCCTCCTTCATCTTTGTCCAACTTCGAAGAACTTGACAGGTCTCTCTATCTTTTTGCAATTCTTCAATCCAAACTTCTCGATGAGATCTTTTGCATACTTCTCTTAATGAATAAAAATACATTTCTTTGATTATTTAACTTGTAATCTCAGAAAAAAAAAATGTTAACTCACCCATCATACTCATCTCGAATTCATTCTACATAAATCTACAGAACTTCTTGAATAGATTTTCATTAGGTGTTCCAAAAATAATATCATCAACATAAATTTGAACAAATAGAAAATCTTTACCTTCTTTTTAATGAACAAAGTAATATCTACCTTTCCTTTAACAAAACCATTTTGAGTTAGGAATTTACTTAACATTTCATACCAAGCTCGAGGTGCTTGCTTCAGTCCATATATGGCTTTTTTCAGTTTGTAGACTGATTTTAGCCTTTCTTGGATCTTCAAATCCAGGTGGTTGTTCCACATAGATTTCTTCTTGGATGAATCCTATTAGAAATGCACTTTTTACATTCATTTGGAATAACTTGAAATTTTTATAGCAAGCAAAAGTAAGTAATAATCTAATTGCTTCTAACCTCACTATTGGTGCATAGATCTCATCATAGTCTATCCATTCTTCTTGCGTATATCCTTTGGTCACGAGTCTTGCTTTGTTCCTGACCACTTTTCATTTCTCATCCACCTTGTTCCTGAAAACCCATTTAGTTCCAATAATGGACTTACCTTTAGATTTAGGAATTAGCTCCCAAACATCATTGATGCTAAACTATCTGAGCTCTTCTTGTATAACTTCAATCCAGCTTTCATCAACCAAGGATTCTTCTATACTTTTGGGTTCTATCTCAGAAACAAGTGCTAAAGCACTAGACTCTTCTCGCCTTTTAGATCTAGTATGGATTCCTTCATCAATGTTGCTAATGATGAGTTCTTTGGAATGACTTGACTTATGTTTCCAGTTGTTGGTTGGTTTGTGAGTTTGCTAATCTCTGGTTCTTCTTGTTGTTGATCTTCAGAAGTCTGAACCACTTCGGGGGAAGTAGACTTTATAAAGTCTAGAGTAGGTTTAGATTCTTCAATTTGAGTCTGGTCCAATTGATTCTGCATAGAGTCTTGAAATTTGACGTTCATAGATTCTTCCACAGACTGAGTCTTCTTGTTGAATACTATGTAGGCTTTGCTTGAGGTTGAGTAGCCAAGAAAAATTCATTCCTCTGATTTTTCTTCAAACTTACCAATTCAATCATTTGCATTTTTCAAAACAAAACACTTACAACCAAATACATGAAAATAAGAAACATTTGGCTTCTTCCCTTCAAACACTTCATAAGGAGTTTTCTCTAGAATAGGCCTCAAGAATACTCTGTTAATGATGTAGCAAGTTGTAAAAACTGCTTCAGCCCAAAATCGAGAGGAAATATTAGGGCGCGTTTGGTAACGATTCTATTCCCAGGAAATAATTCTGACAAGAAATGATTATTTTTTATTCTGTTCTCGGAAACTGATTCTGAGTAAAAGAACGCATTTGGTAACTGTCCAAAATTTCTGATTCTGAAATAGAATTGTGTTTGATAACGTGTTCATTGATTATGTTCCAAATTAATTTCTTTTAATTTTTAAATAATTTCTTTTACTTTTTTTACTTTTTTTTCATTTTTTTCCTTTCATTTTTTCCTTTTTTCTTTTCTTTTTTTTTTTTCCCTTTTTCTCCTATTCTTCTTCTTCTTCTTCTTCTTGTGGCTGATCGCCGGACCGGCGACCGGCCGGACAAGAGCCGACGACCTCACCAGAGCGTCACCAGCCCTCGCCGAGGCTGGCCCTCGTCAGCCGAGCCTCACTGGTAGCTGGGCGAGGCTCGCCCATCCCCTGGCGAGGCTCGGCCTCGCCGATGGCCAGTCGGCCTCACCGAGGCTGGGAAAGGCCTGCCTGGCCACCGGCGGGGCTAGGCGAGCCTCGCCGAGGCTGGGCGAGGCCCGCCTGGCCACTGGCGGGGATGGGCGAGCCTTACTGGTCGAACCTCGCCGATGGCTAGGCTTGCCTCCGGCGAGCTTGCCGGTGGCTGGGCTCACCGAACCAGCGGCTGGCGATTGGCGGCAAGCGGCAGCGGACGACGGCAATGGGCGGCGGTCACGAGATGGCGGAAGGGAAGAAGAAGAGTTTTACTGTGTTGATTCTTTTTTTGATTCTCAGACGCAAAATCTTATTTTTTTTTTTATTCTCAAATCTTGTCCAAAACTGATTCTGGGAACAAAAATTTTACCAAACGCGATTCTCGTCCCAAACTGATTTTGGGAACAAAAAACCAGAATCAGGCACTGTTTGGCACGTTACCAAACAGGGCCTTACTCTCAATTAAAAGGGTTCTTGCCATCTCCTGCAAGGATCTATTCTTTCTTTCCACAACCTCATTTTGTTCTAGAGTGTATGGAGAAGAGAAAACATACTGGAAATCAAATTCATCACAGAATTTCACAAAGTTTTGATTTTCAAACTCACTTCCATAGTTTGTTCGTATGCTTGCCAGGAAGTATATCCAAGTAAAGCGAGAGTAATCATCCACGATTACTAAGCAGTATCTGTTTCCACCAATGCTTTGAGTTCTGGTTGGTCCAAAGAGGTCCATATGCAGAAGCTGCAAAGCTCGATTAGTAGAAACTTGATTTATAGGTTTAAAAGAACTTCTAACATGTTTTCCCAAAACACATGATGTGCATAATTCAAACTATTGACAAGTCAGGTTGGGGAGTCCACGAACAAGCTTCTTGGAGGAAATCTTGGCAATCTGCTTCATGTTAACATGGCCAAGCTTTCGATGCCAAAGGTTTGCTTCATCTTGAATAAACATTAGACAATGAGAACTTTCTAGTTTTATATTCAGAAGGTAATATTCCCATGTCTTCAACAAAAGAAAGATTGAGAAAAATCTTCACTAGTTCCCAAACAAATGCCTTCTTGAAAATTAATTTTGAATCTAGTATCGCACAGTTAACTTATGCTGAGTAGATTATAATTCAAACATTTCACCAAAGAATTATTGTTGATTGTGAGACTTCCAATCTTCATAGTTCCACATTCAACAATTCTTCCTTTGTTGTTTCCACCAAAAAAAAAACTTTTCCATCATTTATTTGAATAAGCTTTATAAAACAACTTGAATCTCCTGTCATGTATCTTGAACAACCACTATCCAAATACCATTTGATCTTCTTCTTGATAGTGACCTGCAATTATAAAAAAAAAAAAAAAAAAAAAAAAAAAAAAAAAAAACTCAAGCTTTCTATGGTACCCATATTTTCTTGGGTCCAGGGGAGTTAGTAATAAAAACAGTCTTTGCCCAATCCCTCTTAATAGGTCTCCAAACCTTGGGATATTCTTTCTTGAAATGTTATTAGCTTTTACATTTCGAACATTTGAGAGCACTTCGGCCAACAGATTTTACAAAAACTTTTTGAAAATGAGTGCTATAAAATGTTTTTGTAGGTCTTTGTTTGATTCTTTCCTTTATTTTAGGAAAATCAATTAAAAGAATAGTTTCTAGGGTCATACCCAAACCAGATTTGTTAAAATAAGGTCTTTGTACAGAAAGAATCTTTTCCAACTTCTCAGATTTTTTTTAAAAACCTTTTTGTGATATTTGAAATGTCCTCTTTCAAAAAGCATTTTCCTTCGAAAGAGAATTTGTATTTTCTTTCAAATCAACAAAACTTTTATCCAAATTTTCAAACTTTTCTTTCCAAGAAGTTTCCTGTTGCTTCAGTTTAGAATTTTCCCTCTTTAACCCGAAAATCCTTTTAAGAGAAGCTTTGAGACTAAGACAAAGTTCATCTATATATTTCGAGAGTTTAACAGGGATTTTTAAATTGCTAACCTCAACTTCTTTGTCTGAGTTTAAATCAGAGTCTGTTTCAGAGTCCGAGTCTGATTCTGAATTGGTCATTAGATATATATTGGTGTATTCTTCATCACTTTCCTTGCATTTAGTATCACTCAATGTCTCTGCTTTGAGAGCGTTTTTGAATTTCTCTATTTTCCCCTTTTCTTTTCTTCAACAGAGGGCAGTTGGGTCTGATATGCCCTTTTTTTTTTTTTTTTTTTTTTTGCATTCAAAGCAAATCACATCTTTGTTGGTTTCATTGTCCTCAGTTGATTTCTTCTGAAATTTTTGAGTGCTCTGCTTCTTCCAATTAAACCTTTTTCCCATCCTATTCAACCTTTTGAACTTCCTAATCATGAGTGCTAGCTCTTCGTCGTCCATGTCATCTTCTGAATCTGTAACATCATAATTATCGTTACATTTTAAAGCAATTGACTTCTTACCTTTAGGATCTTCTTCCTCATTAATTTGCTTTACTTCATATGATTGAAGTGTGCCAACTAGTTCGTCCACTGAAAGAGGCATGATCCTCTGGGTTTCTCTTATTGAAGTCTTCACGTGATTCCAGTCTTTGGAGAGTCCACGCAATAATTTATTGACCTTCATTAGTCCTAAGATTGGCTGTCCTTGATATGCTAGACGGTTTACAATCTCTATGAAACGACTGAACATGTTAGTGATGGATTCTCCTGACTTCATTTTGAAGGCTTCATACTGTCCAAGTAAGATATTGATTTTTGTTTCTTTGACTCGATAAGTTCCTTCATAGATAACATGCAACCTGTCCCAGACTTCTTTTAGTGTTTCACAAGATGAAATTTTGTTATACTTAGTAGGAGATAAAGCACAGTATAAGGAGTAGATAGCTTTAGCATCAAGAGCTTATATCTTGGTTATTCCCGCTTGTGTCAATTCGCCAACATTTGTAACTTCCTTTCCTCTTTTTGAAGTTGATGTAGCTTTGGGAATGATCCCTTTTTCTACCACATCCCACTCCACGGGATCTTTCAATATCAGGAATGAAGTCATCTTGTTTTTCCACACATTATACTCCTTCCCATTATACTCCTTCCCATCAAAGTAAGGAGATCTAGTGTTGCTTTGGCCTTCAACCAAACTTGGAGTCAAAAGAGTCAAAATACTAGCCATAGATCTTTAGCTTAAGAAATAAAAACACTTCAATAAATAAGCACATAGGCTCTTATACCAATTGGGAGGGTTAGTACAAACACTTAGAGGGGAGTGAATAGGTGTAAATAAAAATTTTTGCAAGACTCAGTAGAAGTAAATTGCCTATAGAAGATAACAGACTATGAATACTATGAACGCATTCAGCTTTGAACAATTAAATAAAGCTACAAATAAAAATAAGGAGTTCAGGAGTTCAGGGAAAGAGAATAGGAACACAAGATTTATAGTGGTTCGGCTTATATCAAGCCTATGTCCACTCTACCGTGTTGACAGTTCACTGGCTGGATTCCACTATGAATCAAAAGAGATTTTACAGCTTGTGATCTTCGACTTTCTCAGTGAAGAGTTTCTACGAGTCTCTCACAAAGTCTCACTAAGAGTTTCTTTCTTTTGTATACAACTTTGAGCTTGATGAATGAAAAAGCAATGAATCAGAAAGTTTCATACTTTGAAATTCTTCTTTCACGCACTCTATCGAACAACTGGAGAGTCCGCCTTAAATACCCTTTCATGCCTTCACAACCGTTGGCACTTTCCAAAGGAATTCTTCCAATCTACCCATTGGACAGAATTAATTAAGGTGATCTCGAGTTGTTAGATAGTTTTTTATGAAGACCCGTCAATCATATTTGCCCATACAATCAGGATTTTTGGTTTCCATAAGTAGAACCTTTCAAGTTTGCTCGCATTTCAAAAGATCTTCAGATTGGAATTGATTCCAATAAAGATAATCAATCAAGTAGGTGTTGTATCCAGCCATAAGGTCATCTATAAACCAACAAAATGAATCTTTGAAGATAATTTCGCATCTGGATAAGTCTTCATTCTTCGGTTTAGAAACTATCAATGAGGGCAGACTTTGAAACTAAAGTCTGGCAGTCTTCAGACTTTGACGGTAGAGTCTGGAAATCTTCAAACTAGACTTTGGAAAGGTTTTGTTAACTTCAAAACAATAAAGGAGTTTTTTTCAACACCAACCACAACTATTATTCTCCCCAACGACTATAATTTGCAATACCATCAAAACTCGTTGTAGCATAACTTCATATGCTTAGGAATAAGGTAGTTATATATTCTTAGTGCATCAAAAATTCATGTGATACAACCGCACAAAGTCCAAGCTATATAAATTGCATTTGACTTAGATGTACTTAATTCAATGTGATATCGATAACATAGCTTAGTTTTTGTTTCCCCTCACTAGTCAAGAACAAAGGATCCACAATTCATCGTACTTTGTTATTTAACCTACTTGAGAAAGCACTCTATGAGATGCTAAACATACTAATTTATTAGGTCTATTTTCAATGTATGTTTGGACATTTTATAAGCAAGATGTATTTTTCATGGTTTCCCACCAAAGTTCTCTCTATTGTTCAAATTTCAAAAGATTTTAAAAAATTTATGTGTCAACCTACATGTAAAGTTTGAAAGTATTCGAGTGTTTTGGATTTAAAAAGCACCATGCATAGGCACAATATTAAAAAAATAAAATAAGAGTCATTCTACAAACACGCTATTCTTTTATGACCAGTGTGATATATGAATATAAGTTGCAAAAGATGTATGTATATGAGTTTCACACTTGCCATAATTTGGTTCAATATGTACGCTTTTCTGTTTCTCATGCTACAATTGCCTGCCCATCTATTCTAGACTATCTAGTAAAAAATTCCATGGCAAGATAAACTATCGGATTCTAACAGACAAGAGGCGAAACCATACACAAAATTTAAAAACGTCCAATTTTTAGCTAAAATTTAAAAAAAAAAAATTGAAAAGTTCAGGAAAGGATAGCTTGTCACTCTTGTCATAAAGTGATAATGACATCAGAAGCACTTGAAACATTTAACCAATTAATAATTTTTTGTTACCACAACTTTTCAAATTCAACTTAATCTAAGGCATTCGTTAAAAAGAAATATCATGGGACGTGACTTTACTGTTCGATATCGCAGATCACTTATTTGTCATCAATATTTTTTCTGATCTACATACATACAAAAACTCTAGTAATCATGGGCTTTGTCATTTTCGCAATTCGCGGGTACTATTCACAGCAGTTCTCTCTTCTAGTTTCCCAAGTAACTGTTCACCCATCTGTTGTGATGCTAATTCTGGGAGATATACTCATCGGATTGGGCTGATTTTTGGAGGGAAGGTCCCTCTCATCCTCCTCTTCGATCCCACTGATTTGCGAAAGGTGGTTTACATTCAGAGTTCTCCTCTACCCTGGAGTTGCTGGGCGTTCTCTAGTTTCTGATTCAGTTTTTGCTAGTCTTTGCTCGCCCCCGGAGTTCCGTCGGTTAGAAAGGGTTGATTCTTGGTGGGTAGCTTCCTGCCACCCTTTTCAACTTCCCTTTCAAAGATCTTTACTTGGGCCAAGCTAGTTTCTGAGATCTGGGTAATCTCATGGGCGCGGCTCCAACGACTGGAGTTTTGGTCGCGTCTGGAGCAGGCATTTTCTGGTGGTGTGTTGGATTGGCTGGTTGTGGAGCTTGCTTTGGGTTGATTCATTCGCCCTTCCTTTCGCATCATTCTAGGTTTTTGAGCCCTCAGCCCTGCTCTTATGGTTCTGCTGGTGTGGTCTGTTGTGCTGCATTTTCTACTGCAAGTGCCTGGTTCGATTTTTGGCTTTCTTTGTTGCTTTTGGTGTCTTGGTATTTCTCTTGCCTTTCCCAAGCTGCTGCTGCAGATCTCTAGCTCATTTTGGTCCCTCTCAATGACTTTTCCTCGGGTGTAATTGAGCTGCACGCCGAGTGTTTGTGGAAATGTCTCCACCAACTGTGGAGGCTAGAAACAAATCTGCCCAAGCCGAGCTTGTGGCTGGAACCTCTAAGGGATCTCCGAATCACCCTGATGATACTGGCTATCCCACGAATCTGCTTGGGGTCAATGTTTCATCCTCAGTTGACCTTGGGGGGGAGAAACAAGCAACAGGTGCAATGCCGGACCTTTGATCGGTCTATTCAAGCCAGGGGAAGGTCTCATCGAAGAAGCCGGATGTGCTTTGCTTCCAGATGTCCTCAAGGCCCTCAGCCTCAGCCTGTGGATCAGCAAGCTGCTCCTGCCCAGTCATGGGTGAACGTGGCCTGTCTAGCTGCAAGAGGCTCGCAATTGTCCTATACACCTCCCACCTTTGTTGATAGCAAGGCAGTGATCAATTTGCCGAACGAAGTTCTTGAGACGATGGATCCGAAGTGGCACCAATGCCTAGTAGGCTATTTTGTTGGGAGGAAACTTCCTTTCCGGATGGTGGAGCAATCTCTAAAGCATATTTGGAGTACCAAGCTTGTAGAGATTATTACCAATAACCAAGGATTTTATTTCATCCATATTCTGGACCCGATCTTTCGGCGTAGAGTTCTTGAGGAGGGACAAACTACGGTAGCTAGGGTGCCACTTATTCTTTGTCAATGGGAGCCTCTTATGGATCTTAAAAGAGACAACCAATCCGCGGTTCCGGTGTGGATCCAGTTGTTGGATTTACCATTCGATTGTTGGACAAATCTAGCCATGGGCGCAATCGCTAGTACGGTGGATAAGCCATTGTTTATGGATCAACGAACCGACCAAGTGAAGACAGCCTCGTATGCAAGAGTTTGTGTAGAGATTACAGTGAATCAGCCCAGATGCAAAATCGCGGAAGTGGTTTTGAAAGGGTTACGCGATTTGTTGCTATTGAGTACGAATGGTTACCGTCTGAGTGCCTAGATTGTGGTTCGTTTGGGCACAACTGCCGTGCGCCTCCTCGTCCTCAAAATCCTACCAGACGGACCAATGCCCAGCTCCGTCCTCCAGCCACTCCAATTGAGGCCATTCCTTCGGTGGTTCCTAAACCACTGTTGGTTCATGAAGCACTGTTGGTTCGTGAAGCACCTAAACAACAGCAAGCCGAGACTGCTCCAGGCCCGTCTATGTCCCCTGTCTCAGCGGTTGCTGCAATCCCTAAACCGCATGCTCCAGCTTCCCAGCCTGCACCAGAACAACCTTGGAAGCAAATCAAAAGCAAAAAGAAGAAAAACTTGGCCTCCAAGGCTGGTGAATCTTCTCGCCCAAGCATTAGTGTAGATGCTGGTCCCGATCAGCCTAAAGCACCTGCTGCAACGAAGACCTCCAAGGTTGGTGAATCTTCACACCCGACCTCTGTTGTTGAAGCTGCTGGATTCAACCGGCTGAAGGCACCTGTTCTGGAGAAGGCCCCACCATCTAGGCCCAAGGTTGCAATTAGAAGTACTAGTACCCCTCCCCCCCCGAAGGTAGTCCACTCACTTGTGGCCGATTCCCAATCGGTTCTTAATCGTCCCGATAGCCCGGATCATGGGGAGGTGTCACAGGTAGCGGACACGTTTGATGACTCGGATGACGATGACCTTTTGTCCCCCGGGTCATCATGCGCATCCCCAAAAATTTTTACAAAGACCGACTTGAAAGTTGAGACCATCCAGAGAGACTATAGGTGCTAACACCGAATCCTGG
This sequence comes from Eucalyptus erythrocorys, assembly GCA_014182555.1. Taxonomy (NCBI): domain Eukaryota; kingdom Viridiplantae; phylum Streptophyta; class Magnoliopsida; order Myrtales; family Myrtaceae; genus Eucalyptus; species Eucalyptus erythrocorys. The sequence continues at coordinate 52,151,180 of CM024602.1, forward strand.
ACCAAAGGGGAAGACTAGAGCACCAGCAAATCTGCGCCGAAAGCCTCACAAGTAAAGGTAGGCCTTCGGAGCCTCCTTCCTTGGTTAGCTGTAGTGTTATATATATACATTTCGGGTTTTGGAATATTAGAGGGCTCATAAACCCTCTAAGGAGAGCTGAGGTTAGGAACCTCGCCCGTTCTAATGGCCTCTACATGGTCAATTTATTGGAGACCAAAGTGCTGGAGCATCTTTTTCAGTCCCTTTCTGATGGCCTCTTGTCAGGTTGGAAATGGATTGCCAATTATGACTATTCACCGAAAGGGAGGATTTGGGTTGGTTGGAACCCTTCTCTGGTTAATTTTGAGTTGATCTCATCCAACGATCAAGCAATCCATGGCAAAGTGACCCTCCTCGATTCTGGCTTGTCTTGCTACCCTTCGGTCATATATGTGGAACACTCATTTGTTTATCGCAAACCTCTTTGGGCGGACCTGATCAGGATGAGTTCGTGCATCCAGGACTTCGCTTGGATGGTGGCAAGGGACTTTAATGCCATCAGGGACCCGTCGGATAGATTTGGGAGCTTTGACACATGGCTTCCCTCTTTCGATGAATTTAATCAATGCCTGATTTGTGCAGAGCTTGAGGATTTGAGGTGTACCGATCTTCGGTTCACTTGGTCCATTTCTTCCGGAACAAATCGCAAGGCGAGGAAGATTGATCGGGTCTTGGTAAATGCCAATTAGAGTTCGCAGTTCTTTTATTCTCATGCGACTTTCCTCACCCCTGGTATATCGAATCACACTCCCATGGTGGTTAAAGTGACTCATCCAATCTGTCAAAGGAAGCCCTTCAAATTCTTTGAATTTTGGATGGAACACCCATCTTTCCATGATATTGTGGAGGAGGTTTGGGATGCCCAGGTTAATGGAGCTCCTATGTATAGGCTAGTTTGCAAATTGAAAGCTCTCAAGCACCGATTCAAAGAGCTCAATAGTGTTTCCTTCTCCAACATCTCCGAGAGGGTTGCCGTTTCCAGGGATGCCTTTAGGTTAGCTCAGCTTGACCTTCAACATGATCCTACCAATATTTTCTTGGCAGAATTAGAGAAAGAGCACCGCAAAATCTATGTCGAGTTGAGAAACCAGGAGGAGTCCTTCTTGAGACAAAAATCGAGAATTAAATGGCTTGAGTGTGGCGACAAGAATACCAGATATTTTCATCACTCAGTCAACTCGAGGCAGCTAAAGAATAGGATCCTCTCTGTTCTTGATAGAAACGGCAATTTGGTTTCAGATCCAGGCCTAGTGCAAGACACTTTTGTCTCTCATTTCCAGGAGCTGCTTGCTCCGCGGACCCAGCCCTCCGGACCCTCTTGTTGGACATTCAGCATGTTATTCGATGCCCCCTTGGAGAAGATCAAGTTAGCATCCTCTCTCAACCTTTTTCTGCTAGTGAGATTCAGGATACATTATTCTCCTTAGCCAAAGGAAAAGCTCCTGGGCCAAACGACTTTGGTGTAGAATTCTTCAAAAGCAATTGGGAGCTACTTGGTTCTTTGGTAATTGAAGCAATTGAGGACTTCTTTACCATTGGAAGACTTCTTAGGAAAATCAATAGCACCATATTGGTACTGATCCCGAAGGTGTCCAATGCGACCTCGGTCAATGACTATAGATCGATTGCCTGCTGCAACACATTATACAAATGCATTACCAAGGTCTTATCCAGCCGCATAGCTGCAGTGCGTCATAAGGTGATAAGCCCGCATCAGAATGCCTTCATCAAGGACCGGCGTATCCGTGATAATATTCACTAGCTCAAGAGCTTTTTGCTGGATACCATCTGCAACCTTATTTTCCAAAATGTGCTGTTAATGTGGACTTTCAAAAGGCCTATGATACGGTGGACTGGGTTTTTCTTGAGTTGGTGCTACGCGCCTTTCGCTTCTTGAACCATCTTATTCGGCTCATCATGGTATGTGTTCGCACTCTCATGTTTTCTATATCCTTGAATGGTAATCTTCATGGTTTCTTTCCTAGTGGACGTGGTCTCCAACAAGAGGATCCTATGTCCTCTTATCTCTTCACCTTAGTTATGGAAGTTTTTTTTGGGATCTTATATCTACGTGTGTCACAACCTAGGTTCAACTTCTTTTGGAGATGTAAAGCTACAAGTTTATCTCATCTCTTCTTTGCGGATGATGTCTTTCTCTTTTGTCGAGCGAATATGGATTCGGTCTCTCTTCTTAAGGAGGGGTTGGATACGTTCTCGGCATGGAGTGGATTCAAGCCAAACAACAACAAGAGTGAGGTCTTTCTTGCAGGTGGCTCAGATGAGATGAGGACTAGCATTAAGGATGCTTTTGGTTTCGTTGAAGGAACCTTGCCGATGCATTATTTGGGAGTCCTTATCATCTCCTCCAAGCTTGGTAAGGCGGATTGTGTATCCTTAGTTGATTGCATAATGGCCAGAGTCCAATCTTGGACGAACTACTTCCTTTCCTTTACTGTAGAGTCCAACTCATAAGGTCAATCCTTCATGCGATTCAAGCTTATTGGGCATCTATTGTCACTATCCCTCTTGCAATCTTGGATCGTATTGAACAGATTCTTAGACAATTCCTGTGAAAGGGACCTAGCCTCTAAAAGGGTGGCGCGAAAGTCTCCTGGGAAGACCTTTCCCTGCCTAAAGAGGAAGGTGGACTTGGCATTCGAAGATTACGAGATTGCAATAAGGCGTCAATGCTCAAACACATTTGGATCCTTTTTACTGATAAGAAATCCCTATGGTGCAAATGGATTCATTCAACCTTCTTAAAGAGGAAGAGTTTTTGGGTGGTACGGTTACTTGCTTCCTGCTCTTGGGCTTGGAAGAGGATCCTTCATTTGTGATCAGAATTTCGTCTTCACTTCCGCTGGCGGATTAGGGATAGTCGGTCTATATCCCTTTGGTTCAATCATTGGCACCAAAGAGGTCCCCTGGACCTTTGCTGCTCAGAGACAATCATCTTAAATTTTGGTTTATCATCTCATGCTACAGTGGTTGATCTTTTCTTACCGGCTGGTCAAGAGTTCAAGTCAGTGATCGAATCTTGGGATTCTCCACTCCCATCCCTCTTCATGTCTCCGGATAGTTTCACTTGGGGCGATAGCTCTGATGGTCTCTTCTCGATTGCTTCTGCTTGGGATATTATCAGAAGGAAGAAGGATAGGGTTTGTTGGGCTTCCTTTATTTGGAATGAAGTTATCACCCCGAGATATCAATTCAATCTCTAGCTTATTACAAAGAATCGTCTTCCCACCCAAACATTCCTCATGTCGCATGGCAGGATTGGCTTTGAGGTATGTCCCCTTTGTAAGCTAACACTTGACTCCATCGATCATCTTTTCTTTGAGTGCTCTATCACGGCCAGCATGGCCTTCTTATGGGCAGCAAGGTGCAATCTCCCTTGGCGGAACAAGAATTGGGCTGAGAACCTTCAGTGGGCTTTGAAATTTCTATCCGATAAAGATTTCTACCGCTCTATTGGCCATTTCTCGTTTGCTGCCCTATGCCACCTTATTTGGAAATATAGGAATGTTATACTCTTCAGAGACCAATCGGCGACAGCTACAACAGTCAAGAATCATCTTATAAGAGTGGTAAAGGACAAGGCTCTAACGTTCAGAAACGTTGAAGATACACCTAGAAATAGAAGGCTTCAGTGGAATTGGAGGATGGATCCGTCTATCTTTGCTAGCCCAATTACGAATCCGTAAGTGTCCACCTTCAGCTAGTTTGGGGCTCTCACTGCTTCTTTTGCGGGCGCGTCCTTCATGGTGGCTGACCGCTCTCCTTCGCAGCTTCTTCTGTCGGCCTTCTTCATGTGTTTTGGCTTTCCTACCTTGTTGTAGGTTGTTTTGGGAGGTTTCTTTGTGTTAGCCCTGCGTGGCCTCCTTTCTCCTCCTTGTCTTTGCCTGTTGTTAAGGCTGTTGTTTGCTTTGGCCGTTCTTGTGGTTTCTTTTACATCCGACGCCCTTCCACTCGCATAGACTTGTTGTCTTGTTGAGTGTAAATTTTGTGGCGCTGGATCCTATAAATGTTGGTTCAAAACTCTATATAAATTTATTACTTCTGACCAAAAAAAAAAAACTCTAGTAATCATTCAAGGAGGACATCATGGTCGCTATAATTTTCCATGAAATTCAAGTCACGCCACAACAGGGTCCTTGTAAGCACTAGAAATCAAGTGTGAAAGCATCATAAATTATTTCGTTAATCATACAATAATCAATGAAAAACAATGCGTTTGATGATGGATTTCCATCGCACCGCTGTATCGATGTGGATGCGAATTATTTAACGGGAGGTTAACCCTCGTTTTCCCTTATATCCATTCATTTATTTATCGGGTCACTATTTTTGCACGTGCTTAATTAGCCTCGATTAGGGACATAATAGACTTGATCTTCGTGGACTTAATTTTCGCATACATCGATTAGGCCCCACCGACGGCGACAGGGATTGGGCCAGACACAACGGCCCGGCCCAAAGCGAGTGGGCCCATTAACACACCAAGGTAGCCTAACCACTCCCCCTGGGGAAAATGGATCGCGAGCCGCATCGAGCTCACATGGTCCCTAGGGCAGGCAATCGGAGCCTGTCCTAGGAAGCTCTATTCAAAACATATAGTATACTACGAAGGTCCTGTTTAGCAACGTGTCAAATAGTACCAGATTTTGATTCTTTGTTCCCGTGATCAATTTGGGAATAGAATCGCGTTTGGTAAAATTTTTGTTTCCGGTAACAGATTGGGAGTGGAATCAAGAATTAAAAAAAAAAAAAAAGTTGATTCTTGTTCCGGGAACCAATTTGAGAATCAAAAACCAACTCTTCTTCTTCTTCCCCTCAACCATCTCACGATCGTCGTCTGCCATCGCTCGCTACCGTCTGCCGCCGCCGCCGTCGGTCGCCGTCCACCGTCCGCAAGTCCAGCGAGCTCGCCGGGAGGCTCGCCGAGCCCGGGCGAGCTCCGGCGAGCTCGCCGGAGGCAAGCCTAGCCACCAACGAGGCTTGGCCTCGCAACGCCCAGCCCCGTTGATGGCTAGGCGAGCCTCGCCCGCCCGCCGAGGCTCACCGGCCACCGACGAGGCTCACCCGGCCTTGTCGTTGGCCGCCGGCCTCGCCGGCCAACGAGGGCCGGCCTCGCCGAGGGCCGACAACGCTTCGATGAGGTCGCCGACTCTCATTTGGCCGATCGCCAATCTGACGACCGGCCAAAAGAAGAAGAAGAATAAGAGAAAAAAGAAAAAAATGAAAAGAAAAAAATGAAAAAGTAAAAGAATTATTTAAAAATTAAAAGAAATTGATTTGGAATGTAATCAATAAATACTGTACTCAAACGCATTTTATTTCAGAATTAAATATTTTGAATAGTTATCAAATGTGTTCTTTTATTTATAATTAATTTTTAAAAATATAATAAAAAATAATTATTTCTGATCATAATCTATTCCCAGGAGCCGACCAAACACGCCTGAATTGTCTGTATGATACTTCCTTCTCTCTCCTCTCTCCTGAAAGCTCGCGTTCTCCACACGACCCCCTATCGAAGCGTACGGCTTCCTTTGGTTTCCGAGGGGAGGAAGTGGAGCAGGCGACGATCCGGGCGCTCCTTCCACCTCGCATCGAGGTGGGCGGCGTGGGTTTCGGCGCCCGGAGAGATCCGCCGGAGTGGGGCACAGCCCCGCTCGCCGACGGTGAGAGCTTGCTTGGACCCGGGGCCATCTCCGTTTCCCGCGATCGCTCGTTGAGGTTTCGGGTTCGTCCGGGATTGGTTCCGTCATCGTCTTCTTCTCTGTTCCTTTCGGTGAGGTGGGTTACGGAGGGAACGGGTCGCGGATGAGTGTTCAGGAGACCGGAGATCGGTTGCCGTTTCGCGGCGTGACGATTGATGAGCTGATGGGAATGGTCTGAGCTTTCGGGTCCGAAAATGGCGGCCGGGATGGAGCAAAAGGTGCTTCCTTGGAGCGGGGCGGGTGACGTATCTTCTCAATGGACAGAAAAGCTCTGGACTTTTCGCCCTACTGGCACTGACGTAGCTTCTCCGTTTCCGCCGCCATCTCTCGTTTTTGGCTCCGCCGTCGGACCGAGGTCGGTTGCGTGGTGACTCTTGCTGGGGATTCTCGCGTCGGACAAGTATGCTGTTCACAGTACGGAGCAGTGTAAGGGAGGAGTGGTTCTCATTTCTTGTTTGTGATTTTCTTCAATCTGCCTGTTTGATTCGCAACGGCCGTTCTAATTCGAGCGCGTTTATCTAGTTGTAGATAGGTTTGAGGCACCGAATGAGTCGATAAGTTGAGCTCTAGTTCTTAGTCTTCTTGGTGGCTGAACTCATCCTTTTCTCCGTTCGACATTGTACTTTCTGAGGTTGCTTCTGCTGATCGCCTCTCTCGTCGGCACTCTCCCTCTGTCTTTTCTTGCATTGGATCAGTTTTGAGATTCCTCGAGAATTGATGGCCTTGCTTGAGAGCTTCGAGGACTGTCAAAAACGAGTCTTGATTCTGAACGGCCGTATCATATCCTCGGAACACGGACCGCAGATTGCAATTCTCAAGTTAAAATATTTATCCAGGAATAATAATATATGCTTGTTTCAGTAATCTAATTCTGTTTCTGTAGTTTAATCCTGTTCTTTCTTGCTTTAGATAATGAATGACCATTACTCCAAGTTTGTTCTGCATTTGCGTCCATTGTGATGTTTTATCCTTTGCTGTGGAGTAGCTAAAATGATGTATCAGCCACCCCAATTAGATCAAAATCCCAACCTCATTCAGTGGGAGAGTGCTTGGTCATTGATGTTGTTACAGTCAGGTTGAACTGCTGGGAAGCTGTCTTGGTGGAGATGGAGTATGGGGGAACTACATTAGTGGGCCAAGCTGATGCCTGTGTGATAGAGCAGAGCCTTTTTGTCAGCTCTATTGAAATGTAAGTGTGATAGATATGTCAGTTCCTGTTGGGTGTATTGAAACTTCATTCATTCAACGATAGTTACAATACTAGACTAAAGTAAGAACAAGACCAGTTCATCCTTGAAATTTAGTGAAGGATGAAAAGATTACTGTCCTCTTCCATTCTTGACTGCAATATTCAAATTCTTAATATTGCCAATTAGCAGCGCATCCTTGGAACTTTCATCACTTCAACATGAATTCCATTCTTGGTTCCTGTTAGATCCTATATTGTGTCTTTTTGCCAGGTCTGATAATATCTAAAACCAACGGATGTGTTTTTCTGTTTGCTGTAGGGTCCATCTTTTTGTTCACCATAGGAGGACTCACTAGAATAGTTCCGGCAAATTCTAGGCTAGACATTGCTCTACGTGATACTTATTATGCAGTCCCACATTGCCATTATGCAATTTCCATGGGAGCTGTTTTTGCTTTAATTGCAGGATTTCACTATTGGGTGGGTAAAATCTCTGGTCAGCCATACCCTGAAACTTTTGGCCAATTCCAATTTTGGATCATTTTTTTCAGTGGTGCCAATCCTCTAGATGTAGCATTTATGTATCTCCTCATTCTTAATGCTGGATTGGGGGATGCATCAACATGAGTGAAGACATGTGAAATTTCTTTAAATCCTCTAAATTTGCTAAAACTGATAAACATGTTTCTTGCAATTATTATTATTCTCAAAGTGTCTGATGATGTGCTGATGGGTGCCTTATGCACCCTCACATGGAGTCTGCTGTTTGTTCCTGGAGACAATGTACATGCTTTAGTAATGCTTTAGAAATAGTTGAACTCTTTATGCACTTGTTAATTTTTTTACTATTGTTTCCTTTAGTATCTTTAATAGAATATTCTAACTGTAAATTGATTTGCAATTTATTGTGGCATGGTGGTTTACATTCCTTCTCTGAAAAGATCTCCTGAATTGGTAATGGATTTTTCACTGCGGTTTCCATTTATTGGGTTGTTTTACATATTTTGTCTAAAGTTGTGAACCAACTTTATGTGAATGTATGCACCTTCTTTGGTGACAAAGGAAGTTTCTTCTCCTTATAGAAAAAGGGCAGCCCAGTGGATGAAGTTCCCACTATACACAATGTCTGGGGAATGGTCGAACCACGTTGGGTCTAATGTGCGTAGCCTTACCTTGCAATTTTTGCAAAAGGCTGTTTTTGTGACTCAAACCCATGACCTCCAGCTCACACGGTGACAACTTTAATGTTTGCACCAAGGCTTTGCGTCATTTCTCCTAGATCAGTTTGTTCTTCTGTATACAAATGTATCAAAAAATAGCTACAACAGGCAGCATAATCTACCAGTAACATCCATTCATAAATCCTGACAAGCTTGAGATGAGTAGGAAATTTAATGAAAAAGTTGCCTGTTTTATTTCACAAATATAACCATACATAGCAGTGATATCCATTCAGAGCAATCTGAAATCATGGGACATCATAGAATCACACCGTGCCTCAAGGTACATCCACCAGAATGTCTTTCAGAGTCAAATACGATATCTCACTCATGGAAGCTTGACAGTTTCTTCTCTGCTAACTGAGGTGATGAATGTCTCTCTAGCACCCTTAGCCACAAACTGCTGCTATTGCAGTTGCAATCTGAATTCAAAAGTAAATAGTAAGAGATATGGAATACTATGGTTGTGAGGATTAATGTTGCACTTTCTGAAGTCTAGGTTACCCCAATCTTGTCACTTTTGCTGATTTTCCACTAGATTCAGGCCTCGGTTGGCTTAACTGGAGATTCATGGGTGAATGTAAGTCATGTGCATCACTTGTATTGTATGATATGTGGCAACTGCTTGCTTGAGTCACATCGCTTGCCCCATAAACCTGACACCAAAGCATCCTTTCTATTTAGCCAAAATATAGTTTGAATAATGGGCCACAGCTCAGAGATCAACATATGCAAGCAGATGACTTGAGATCGAATAGTTTTTGGATGAAATTATGTGTTCATAAGATATTTTTTTTATGGATAAGATTGTTGGAGTGAATCGTGTTAGAATTTCCCTTCATGGTGTTATACTATTAGATAGAAAGGCTCTATGTTATCTCATTAGTACCTTGTATTGTAGTTCTGTGTTTTCATGGCCAGTAAGATTCAACTTCTCCTGCAGATCTCTATTTTCCTGATGCATGAGATCTCCCTGAAAGGAATTGAATTAGTGCTACTTAATCGGTGGAAAAGAGTTTGTGGGTAGGAGATTTCAAACTTTCATAAAAACCTTTCTGTTAAGCTCTCTTATTTCATCGATCAGAATTTGATCCTGCATGGGAAAACAATACGACTATGTAAGTATGTATGCATGCGGTGCAGAATTCAATGGACTTAGAGGCAATGAGGGGTCGAGCAGGGATGCACAAAAAGGAAATTGGTCGCACCTTTTTCGCACGAATACCCTTCAAGCTCATTTCCAATTGGTTTTCCAAATTCTGTAGTTCTTTTACACTGAGACCAGATAGTTCTTGTCCCATTAAATGTCTGCATGTATGGAATGAAGAAAAGAATTCACATTGTTGACTCTTGGCGTGATGTATTCTTATAGTCGGATTGAATGAAGTACCCTTGAACTTATCCAGTACCATAAGTCTTAATCTTTGAAACCTTGAGTTGAGCATCATCTACTTAGCAATCTGTTATATCTCACTGCACATTTTGCATATTGTGATATCGGTGCAAGTGACAACGTATGTGTGTCATATCCTCATTCATTTCAGTGAGAGATGAATTCTCAGAAACGAGCCATTATCCATCTATAGTTTGCACTCTTCCATTTTAATTGTCAACCTGTATCGAGTCTTCTTAGTACAGTCAAAAGTTGTTCACTTAAGTGTTTATGCCAGCCTCCTGTCATTCCAGCAAGACCACTACATAAAACATTTTCGTGGCTGCTCTTAATTTTGTTTTCTTAGGCATAAGAAACGTGCCACTTCGAAAGTTTTCCTAGGCATACGAGATGTTATACCTGTGACATTCATGCAGATGCTGCAGTTGTTGCCTCAGGCGTGCTGCCTCCATTTGCCAGAACTAGTGAATAGAAAAACGAGATCATTCTCCTTAGTGTGATACAAATGATAACTGGAGCATCCAGATTAGTCATGTAAAAGTTTGTCCCTATCATATGGATTGAACATTATTTAAATCGGAGATCCTTTACTAATGCATTGAGGACAGATGACTTTGAATGTAACTAGCACGATGATGTAGAGTAACTAATATATTTTAAAAAAAGGCATCGCATGACTGGGACGTGATGATGAGTTGCTAGAAGATCGAGACCTATCAGCTAGATGGAGAAATATTTCTTCTGATATTTTCACCTAGAAAGCTAACCAGAATAACTTGAGTGTTACCTTGACTTCTGAATCTGGATTGAGAAGTTGATATTGTTCCTCTTTTAGCTTTTTGTAACGTTCAACCAGAGTAGTCATGCTGTCGAGATCAAAAGAATAGTAAATCAACAAAAGACTCGCTGAAAATTATGATATGCCGCTATATTATTGCTACGGCTGCATACAAACCATAAGAAGGCAACATTATAGAGCTGAAGTCTTTCTGGAGTGTTATGTGGCCTACCAAAGACTTCTGCCTAGAGTTGGTTATAAATTGGAATTCGTAGTTTCTTGTCAAAATCCATACTTTTCATTTGCTCATCTACTTAATCCATGTTTTTGCCCACAGCTATTTAGTAATGATATCTTCTGCAGCTTTATCTTTTCCTTAGGCTAGGTTCATGGGAGACTTTGAAAGCTGAATGCAATGTCAAAGAAAACGTTGGATCAAGCAGCAGAACATTTTCGATTGCTTAAGTGTCCTAATGAAGAACAAACATGGCCAAACTTCTGATTTCATATTCAATTCATAAAAATTTTTGCTTAACATGTTACAGTAATCACTAATTACCGATTAACTTAGTTTGGTCAGGCTAGCAGAATGCAAATATGTCAGTCGCTCAAGTCATGGTACCCACATGACACCCCATTTATGTAATATATTTACTATTTATGGATCTGTTGGATTCTATTAAGGAGCAATCACCTTAAAACAATCACCTAAAAACAATGGATGATTTTTCAAAAATGAACTTCCACAATAGAGGTATGCGGTGAACAATAACAGTTGAGGAACATCTTGATGGAACAACTTAAGTTACAAGAAATATCCACGAGCACTCCAAATCAACATTATAACCATTTCATCTTCCACATGTTTTTTTTGTTTAAATTCATCGAACCCTTCGTTATAGCATCACTTCAGCGTTTTGAAAGCAGCAAACATGCTCTAAAGCACCACCAAGGAGGGACTTAGTTGGAGTCTGTCTTTGAACTGATTATCAGAGCTATGATGCATATGAAACTTACTCTATCTAACAATCTCTCAAGAGAAAGACCTTGTGTGTGCCCAGCATGCATAATAAAGCAAGACTCATCTCCTAACACAAGAGGTTATCGAATCTGCAAGCTTTTTCCATGTTTAATGCAAACTAGGATTAGGTTATTAAGACGTTAAAAGTATATGTTCCTCACATGGATCTGTTATCCATCTCGCGGAATCATGAGTAGCTCTAGGGTTCAATTCCTTACGATAAGTGGACAACATCACTTGATAAGACACAAATTTATATAGTTGAAATATGATGCAACCAAACGCGACTCTCTTCGAACCGGCACATTTTTTGCATTGTTTTGACCCATTCCTAATGTTAAAAAAAAATAATAATCATATTAAAATACGTTTTGTAATTAAATGAAATGACACGAAGAATCAACATAATGGCAAAAACATGACACGAGTTGGTGGTATAATGTTCTATGTTCTTACAACTAGAAGAAATTCTCCAACTAATCGTTAACCTATTATATAGATCTCGAGCAAATCTTAAACTTTTCCATTCTTATTTTCAAGTTAGTCATAAGCCTTTGCACGAAATTATAATGTAGTTATACTACTAAATTTTCGCAGAAAATTACTGATGTCAATAGCCAGCAATGATTAGAATGTCAATTTAGCTATTTTCAGTGAAAATTTATCAGAATGACTACCTTAGAATTTCACGCAAAGGTTGATGAGTAAATTCTCAAAAGAATTTTAACTCTGAATTGACATCCATACGATAGTTTTAGAGTTGACTAGGTAATTTTCTTCATAAAACTTTAGTGAAAAATCTTAAGATATTTCTGTCGATTCTTGTAGTTAGTAAGTAATGTTAAAAATCCAAAGTTAAACCAGTTATTTCACTTCCGTACATTCAAAAAGCATAAAACTAGTTCCATATGGATTCATTATTCTTAAACTATGCAAAGAGAACAAAAAACTGGATAAATGTGAGTCCTACGCACCCAAAAACCCCTCTCCAATACCAGCACCTCGTTGGATGATTGATGCTATAAGTTACTCTATCATAAGGTATTTAATGAAAGTTATGCATCTTTGGGAGGGTTGACAAACTGTAAAGAGAGTAGAAGTTGGCCTAGCATGAAGAAATTCACTGAGGATATAAGACAAATGAAAACGGAGAAGCAGTTGAATATGACCCAACGCCGAGAGAAGAGCGAAAGGTCTTGGCATTTCAAAGCAATAGGCCTATCTTCTTCCAAAAGTCATTTGAATGAAATCTTGAAGATGAAGAAAATTTTATATGAGTGGATCAATTAAATAGCAAAAGGATAGTTAACAAGGCCATCAAAAAGATGAATGGATAAGCAATCAAATTTATGACCCTATGTGAATAGAAGAGCAAAAGGTTTTGGCATTTGAAAGAGATAGGGATATTCCCATTGAAAAGTTTTATGAATAAATCAAGAGAGGTGAAGATGGGAAAATTTGTACAATAAGCGCCAAACCTATTAAACGGAAACCAATCGATTTTTATACATTTGATTGAATTAATGTAGTCCTAAACCTATGAGAGACAATACAATCAAATCCTCTTGGTTAAATCTCACTTGATTCATATGATATAGTAGTCCAGTTATCGCAGGGCTTCCGACATGTAACAGCAACAACCTGACGTGAACTGATTTTTAACAAAATCACGTTGTCTTTCTTAGATAAATAGCGTCATTTCTTGGAGCCCTCCGACTGGAGGAACCATTAAACCCAATGTTAATGCAGCCATTCGCTATGGTTCTTCTGGCCAAATTGTGTAGGTAGGTTGTTGCAATTATAACTCGAGATGCTAATGGGGAACTAGAAGATACCTGGGGCAAAGTGTTTCTCCGGGCTCGATCATTCAAGCTGAGGGCAAGAATGGAATAGGGGTTTCTTGAGGGAATTAGGTTTGACTATGAGGGATTTTTTTTTTTTTTTTTTTTTTTTTGAAGTCTTGACTATGATGGATTGATTAGGCAATTTAGAGGCTGATTTCGGGCTCTTATGCAAGACCAACAAATGACGCGGTTTATCTAAGCAAAAACGGCATCATTTGGTTGAAATGCAAACCACGTCATCCTAACGCCACTAAATGTGGGACAGTTGGTGATGACTAGACTATCGCAATTAGATTAATCAAGCAAAATTTAGCTAAGAGGACTTGATTGCACTTTCTCTCAAAGATTTAGAACTACATTAGTTCAATTAAAAAATTTAAGATGCAATTGGTTTCTATACAAGAAGTTCAGGACTGACTGTGCAATTTTTCCTAGAAAATATTGTAAGGGATGTTTAGAATTCCTTATCAATAAGGAGATTGGATCTTCATGTTACAAAATGAAGTTATGACCTTAAGGAGTCATGAAGCATATGTTCAAGCAAGAAGCATGAATGAATTTTATTTTCTATGGAGAAAGATCAATATGGTAAAAAGGGGGAGGATATTTTCGGGAAGCTAAGAGGATCTACATGAGGATTTCCACAGTTTTTCTTAGATATGGATTGAGCATATGTGTCACCCTAGATGTCATCAAAGGGTTTTTGAGAATGGATATATATGTTGTAGTGTGCATGCAAACAACTAACAACTATGATCTTGTATGACGGAAGACCTCATGCAGTGACTTGATTTCCTGACAGCAGTAAGGAAATATCGAGGTTGTGCTTTAATAAGCTAGATAGGTAACTATTGCTTCTATCAAAATCATTTCTTTGGAATTCGAACGTTTTTTCACTTATATGAAGGTCATGTGTTGATGTGTATGATAGATAATTCTTGCTTCTATGAAGTTTGTTCTCTGAATTTTTGTCATTTCTTGGCAATATGAAATAATTTGTGTTTCATGTTTCAATAAATAGTCATCTTTAAAGCGTACTTTAAATTCTAAGTACCTTTCCTTCTTAAACATTACAAATCAATCGATGAGTATTTAATGCAGGTGATTACATGTCAACATCCAAAAAATAGTCCAACATATTATCTGGAATTAGAGAACGCTCTCACTAGCAAAGTGCATCAAGTACTACCTTAGGAAACAATTTAAAAGTAAATGATAATAATAGTAATGTATATGGTGATCATTTTTGAAAGGAAAACAATTGACGTTAAATAGAAAAAAGTTAAATATTGTCTTCGTATACTATCTTACATGTACCAAAGATTTATGCTAACAACAGAGCAAAAATTTGAGAGTGAATTAAAAATCCCAAAATAAGGAATCGTGAATAGAAGTTATGCCTAAAAGTTTCATTCTCTATTATAAGTAAAGATCTAAGATAGTTGGAAATTATATCATAGGAAGAATAATAATATGATTTTAAATTATTATTTTCTCTTTTGTAATGTGATATATTGCTCAATTGGACCAATTTATATATGCTTCCGAACCAAATCTCTGTCTTTAATTGAAGGCATGCCATCATTCATACCCAAAGTAAGGAAGTCGATCAAGAAATGAACCTTTTATAAATATTCAAATCAGTCTTTTTTTTTTTTTTTTTTTTTGGTAAAGATATTCAAATCAGTCTTTTGTATATATATTCCAACAAGAAAGATCAAAGCATCATGGTGTCCTCTTACCTCCATAGAGCAGTAAAACAATCAGCGAACCAAGGGATTTATCGTGGGTGGCGATACTAAAGAAAACTTTCTCTTACCAAAAGTGCTTACCATGTACACAATTGATGCAATCTAAAGCAAATCATGCAAAGGGAAATGACGCAGATTACTTTGGCTTTAGCCATGAATGACTAGGGATATCGAAGGAAGACAGTCCTTTTAGACCAATTTGTCCCTTCATTTCTTCTCGTGAAAAATAAATAGATAGATAAATATACATGAAAGCAGATGGTTAATGGCAGCATTTTTTTTTTTTTTTTTTTTTGGGGTAAGGTAAGAGATCATTAGCAGCATGTTTTTTTTTTGGGTAAAGATCATTAGCAGCATGTTTGTTGGCCAAGCCTTCTAAAAAAAATTCTTGAGCAAAGAAACAATACAACAAAAGATAGGAAGATGTAAATATGCAAAAATAGAATGAATGTTATCAGGCATATGCGGGTGAAAGCAGGAAACTCAAAAACAACTGAATTTGCACAATGCAATTACATCGCTGCTGTCGCTAATTCGAAAGTTCCAACTATTAACACCAATTCGTCAGCTGAACTATACTGGGGGAGAAGAAAGGCAGCTAAAGAAAAGCAAAGAAAACAAAGATCCGAGGGCCAAAACAAGAAAAGAACGAACGTATGTATAACAATGGTACAGAGAGAGAGAGAGAGAGAGAGAGAGAGAGAGAGAGAAGTGATGATATCTAACCTAGTGCTTGCATACTCATAGAGCTTGCCAGTGCTGGAGAAAATAATGAGCCCGACCTGGGCATCGCACAGAATCGAGAGTTCTCTCGCTTTCTTGAGTAACCCATTTCTCCGCTTCGAGAACGTCACTTGACGACTTGTCGTGTTGTCAATCCTCCTTATCACAATCTTCCCTCTCCCCATCTTTGAATACCAACACCCACCTCTCTAATCCCCGCAACAATAGCTCTAGGGTTTGCCTTATCTCTCCGATTATCTGTCAAATCGATGAGGAGAGTGAAAAGAAAAAAGAAGAAGCTTCTCCGTCAACTATACGCTCAAGAGATAAAGAAAGCATTCGGGGCGAGAAACCACCACAAGAAGTGTGAAGCGAACAAGGAAAGTATAGTCAAGATCGAAAGATGCAGTTGATTGTCGAGATACGAGCACCGCGACAAAGCAGGAGAGGCAAGAGAATTCGAAGCAACAGCAAGAACAAGCTAAAGAAAGCTTACTCGTTTGGACAGTATCCGCGACGGCAGACTAAGCACTTTCAGGAAATAGTTACGGGGGATTTATAACGAATCGTGTAGAGAGAGAGAGAGAGAGAGAGAGGGAGAGGGAAATTCTGGGTCAAGGAAACCGCTAATTTGCAAGAAACATGGAGCGGCTATCTCTGCTCGTAAAACCGCCTAGTGGGTTTTAGTGTCGAGACCCACCCGCGGGAGTGCCCGATTCCTTGGCCACTCGCCTAGCCGAGGCAGCACCAAGCCTAGCCTGCCGAGACAGGATCAGGGCATTGTCCGAGCTCTCACAAAGAGATCCCCCGTCAACAAACGTCGGCCGCCCGGGGCGAGTAATGAAGACCAGTACTCGAGCGAGTGGGGAGAAAGGAGGACGAAATAGGAAGTCTACGGTTGATGTTTCGATGGGGACCGACATCTTTTTTAGGCAGAACTAATAGATCGCTGACACGTCATGTCCGAGGAACGAATCGCTTCCCTGATTTTCCTCCACCTTTCTTTTTTGCGTTGGTGCCTTGCCCTACCTTCTTGTCTTCTCATGACAAATGTCACCGAGATTTGGCGAGCGCATTTCACCAATCACCACATAGAATATCGACCAAAACATGTTATTTATAAACTACAGGACGAGGTGCTTATCCGTGATGTCTTCTCATGTGATTTGACTGTCGAAAGCGTTATTAAGAGAACTCTCTGTCTAAGAGAAACAAGCATAGTAATTGCATTCGTGGTCCGTCTCCTCTTCCTACTTCCATAGAAGGGTCGTCATCCTTCTTTTCATCAAGTAGCTAGGCGGAATTTGATCTAGGGTAAAAACAAGATAGGCACAGTTTTTGCTACAAGAATTTGGCGGCTCAAACCCATCGCCATACTAATCGCCAAGCTTGTCATAAAAAGACTTTGTATCGACTTTGAGTTCTCATAAAGGCAACACTTTACATGGTCATGTTAGTCTAACACAGCAATAACGTAGATACAAGGTGATAGGTAGACCATATTGACTAAAAGGGAATCAATCGGACACTTTGATAGGCTCAGGTAGCCAATTTTATTTTTAGGAAAAAAAGTAAGTGCCAATAGTTTGCTAGTAGTTATTAAGAATGATAGGCTAACAATATGACTAATCACAAGGTTCTCTTGTGGAGCTCGGCCTTTTGGAAATTATTCTATCTCTAGCTCAATATTAAGAACATTGTCCTAGTAAAATGCATCCAAATTGAATTTGCATTTGAAATCTTTAAAACCATCTTTAACACTGGCTTGTTCATGCGTCACTACAAAATGATGCATTCGAAGTATGAAGAAATTCTTAATCCTCAACTTCAAATGAAGATTTTCTAGATTATTATTGCAACTGCTTAAAAATCCATTGAAAAAAAAATGAAAGAAAAACTAGACTAGGAGCCGCAAGTAGGGTGTGCTTTAACTAGTGGATTTTTCCCTCAACGAGGCAATTATATATGCTTTTCACAACAATGAGTTCGGCATTGAGCAACTCAAAGTGGCGTTCCACTTGATATTGAAGAGTAATCAACCCAACCGAAGTCAATGATTATCACAATTTAAAACGACTTTTGCCTTAGGGACCTTTATCTCGCCACTACAAAGTTTTGACTAAATCAAGAAAATAGGCTAAGAAAGCTGCATGCTTTGGATTTTCGCAAGTATGTGGGGGTGATAAAGAAGAAAGTATTGTGCAACTAAAAACCCTAGTTTTTGCACTAATTGTTGCTTTCCTATTACTGACTAGTTTGGTTGGAGGTTGCAACTGTCAACCATCAAGTCCGCCCAAAGTGAAATCAAGAAAGCGTGTCGCCAATCTTTATTACCACTTGATAGAGTGAATGTTTTTTTTTTTTTTTTTTTTTTTTTTTGGTAAAGATTGATAGAGTGAATGTTGTGACTTGCTAAAACTTAGAATTAAAGATAGAATGGACTTTTCCCACTTGCTGTTGGAATGCATAAGCAAAACATACATATGATATCAACTCCCTAGATTGTTGGGAAAGTCCATAAGTTGGGCCATATGATTTACTTTGCCAATTGGGGAAAGTCCGAGATCTGAACATCGCGAGCAAGATTCCAACTTTACCGTCCACCCTTATATGCGGATCAAAGTAAAGATCTTTGCTATGTGAAAACAGAATTTACAAGCTATTGAAAGGAAAGGAAGAATATAATAAAAAAATTATTTAAAAGTGTTCCAGCTCTAAAAATCACTAAATTCATGCTTGGCTGGGTTATGGATATATAGAGAGAGAATCTTAATTTTTTTTATTCATATATTATGTAGATTTTATGCAGTTTCATTAGGTAAGAAAGATTGTATCTGCTACAAATCAAGAGGTTAAACGTAAACAAAGTTGTGATATCAAATATCTTATGAAAGCTACTATATAGGGTAGAGTTCTAATTCGAAATATACAAAATAGGGATGCTGTTTCGGGTTTGCGACAAACACGCTGCTCTTGCTAAATTTTGTAAAAGTAATTAATGTTGTTAAATGAAGAACAATGCAGGAGATATTAGATCGAGGTCCTCATAGAATTCTTTCTAGGACACAGTTATGTGCTAATCGTGAATCTTATTTAGAATGTTTATCTGGAGGTTTTGAGGATTAACTTCCAATCTTCCAATCTTGCTCAGATCTTGTGAGTACATAACCATATTGTGGTTAACCTATTCATCTATCCTTTTGCCTGAAAAGTAAAACTACTAACCTATTCTCATGAGCGAGGAATGGAAATGTTTTCATGACACTAACCCTAGGACAACTGAAATTTCATAGCTCAAGAGAGAATTCTCAGGGATCCTAAATTATTTATCTAATTTAAATAACAAAAACAAAAAGGGTGCATACAGATGATTTCGTGGCGCAAACATACACTTATCATCAACCCCTACAGTCTCTCTGACAAGGTTTACCAAAAAAGCAAATTCAATTCTAAATCCCAAAATAGAATAAAAGCAGGATGCGAGCGAAATGCAAAAGTTATTACTAAATCTGCTATTTTGACGTAATGCCTTACGCAATCGTTCACGCCGCTTATCTCAATAAGGGAACATTTGTACAGTAAATCACGACAATGCAAGTGATCTCTGCTTTCTTGCATTAAAATATGTGTATCACTCTACTTTATTTAGTGCAATTGTACCATCTCACACTCCACAAATCTTTTGTCTATTTGGGAATTGGTGTTGAAAATAAGTTGTGATTGGTGGAAACCCATGTGAACGAGATTCTGCAGATAGGTAGAGAGATATGATATTTATTCCACGACAATGGTGGACAATTTAATATGCAAAACCTAGGATTTTGGGAACATACAAAAAGACCCCTCCTAGGATTGTAAATATTTATTAGCTTGCAAGAACCTTGGACCCAAGTGCTAATTGGCCATGTGTCAATCATCAAGAAATTATGCAACCTCATGGACCAAGCAAGAGTAAGAAAGCGACTTGCTTTGATTGTAGTATAGTTTATTGGAGGATCATTATCCCAACAGTACTCGACATATATTCAATTCTTTTTCAAGTCATGCCATCAGTATCAAACCTTGGCAGTTTAGATTATCAGAAGCAGTGGGACCTGACCCTTGAATAGATTACTTCACGGGTAGGTGATTCTCGTGGGACTTTTATTCAGTATATTGAAGATGTAAGTCCTCAAGTATAGTGAAAATATAGTAAAGTGTGCAATTTTTAATTTTGGTATCAATATCGGTAGAGTACTTCCATTTTGAAGTTCTATTTGGACCTCCAATTGAGGTAAAGAGGAAGCATCGTGGGTGTTCTATACTTTGTTGACTTGCCTTCGTTGACCTTTACTAGATTGGTCAAATTTACAACCTTGAATGTATCAATTCTTGGCACCATACAAGATCTAGGCAAGAATGACCCGCTGCCTAGGGCCTATAATTAAATCCTAGTTTGACTCATAGTGATCTGAAAAAAGGCAATCCACACACTTTCTTGCAAGTCCATTCTTGTTGGATTGACCTAAGTCTTCCATTTTTCCTAGTGCCAAATTAGGTATCATCTTTAGAGTCTAAGCCTAACAGCAAGGATGGTCTACTTTTTACTACACACGAGGAGTTATGAACTTGTTAAACTCAAGTTGACCTCTCGTTCTTTGTTACACTTGGCATTAGTGTGTAGAGAGACTACACGGTTTGTGCACATTACAGAGAATCATAAACTCTATAGAATATAAGGTACACCAAAGATCACATATTCGCCACTCTTTTTGAGTCTCTTTGCTTTCTCCATTTTCGAAAACCAAGGAACTTCTAAACAAGAACCTAAAAGGTGTCGTAGTCAAGTTATGGAAGCAGCTTTCTCTATTGTGACCCCAACATCTAAAAAGATTTATATGACATGGATCAACAAGTCGTGCTTTTCCCACTTAGAGATTCTCGTCCTGAATTTACGACATTTGAGTTCGAAGTTTCAAAAGTTATAATAGCAAGTGGGGGTTCGATGTCGTAAAGTACGAGGAGTATTCATGAGGATAGATTAAAAGTCTTATTTTAAAGACCCATTCGCAAGCTGTAAAGGGCCTTTCTTGATTGATGTTTCCAATTATAAATTTTTCCCCTAGTGAATCTCAGCAGCTTTCATCACGCCGAGCCGTACTGATTTCCTCATTCTTAAACTGAGGCTGTCCATCTCTCTCTCTCGCGCGCGCGCTCGCGCATGAGTTGAGCTGGTACTTTCCATTCCTAAATAAGATTTTTTTTATTTTTTTTTTCCTTTTTGACCGCTCAAAACTCTTTCACCTTCCGTGAAAATTCCAAATGAAGCATGCATGTATAGTTACAAGTGAAACTCCCTTTTTGGCCCCTCTCAAATCTCATTATTTGTGCCTCTCGATTGGACAAATCTCTATGAATCGGTCTCGATATTATAAATTCGAGGGTACATTGTGCGGATCTCACGGGCTTAAATAGCACGGAATATGCACTTTACAGATAAAAATCAAACTTGCCGAATACTCAGGCCTTTTAAAATAATAGATTATCTGTTAGTGGAGTTCCATCATTTGTCGTATCGAAGAGAATCCAATAAAAATAATTATACATTTCTCATTAGGAAGGAGTGGTGCACCAGAAAAATTCTTCGGAGTGACTTTCATTCTCTCTAAGTGGGCTTTGAACGTTAGGTTATTTATACTCTTGTTCATTATTCTCTAAGGATAGGTAGATTTTAGTTGTTCCACTGTTACATCTCTTTATCTTTTTCTTTTTCCCCCAGTGAGCTGTTACAATACCTTAACCTCAGCTTTCTGGGATCCTCTCGTGAGAGAACTCTGCAACATCTTTTCTTTGTTCCTAAAGGAAGGCCATAAAGTTCAGAGCAGGTGCCTGTCTACCTGCACCAAATAAGGCCATTCTGCTCTGATATACCTGTACTTGCCATTGACAATATATATGAACAGCATGCTTTGTACGTCGTTTGAGAAGGGAAAAGCGGTTTGGTTTTATGATATTTTATCGTATCTTTATGTTTCCAATCGGAAGCACTTTTGGCCAGCACAGTGCTTCACTGGACAGATGTATTTTATGAAATCGCTTCTATTTCGAGGGAGATCTTCTCATATGACTTTACAGAGAGCATGAAGTATTAGTTTGATTTTCCTTTATGTCTCGTTCCTTTAACAGGATCGCTATGGTCACGTGAGTCGTCATCTAAAGATCGGACCTTCCTCAGTTTAGGTGGGCTTTCCAAGATCCTGCTCTTCTCCAGCCCATAATTCACTGCAGAGGATTAGCCTACGACAACAAATGGTTGCCCGACAAGATTGACTGCGAGACCTAAGATCAAGGCCGAATTTGAGCCCCATTCGGTCCAATCACGCCGGAGTCCCTAAGTTCAGTTCAACTTACGAAACTTGTCTTAATAACTTGAACTTACGGGAGTACCTTGAGTTACTACGTGATATTGCCTGCTAAATGAACAGTTCGTTCTATATAATACATATAGAAAGAATCTTCTCCATGAATTCGACTCTTCCTTATACGTCATGCAACGCTCCCCAGATAAAAACAAATGGCATGTGACCTTTTTTCCTATGTTTTAACCACCCCCCCCAACGGTATTTTGCCGGCTTCTATATTAGATTCTCTTGTTTTCATCAAACGCTTGCACATCGGATTGAATCTCACGTCTTTATCTGAAACTTCTCTTTAAGTAAACAAGTGAAGTTAACCTTATACAACTCCTTTTTGAGCCACTAAATATGAAGGTTATCATCTCCGATCCGAGATCGGCAAATGTATGTTTTATCTCACTCTCCCTAGTCACATTCGTCCTCTTCACCGCTCTCACAATACCCTTGGCCACTTCGTTAATGATCAACTTCACCAACTTCAAAATTGGAGCACAACAACCACGATGATGTTAGAAGGAAAGTCCAGTATAGTGTAGGTCGCGCATCGTTAGTTAAGCCGATCCAACTCTATGACGGCCAAGGCGACCTCGCCAGCTTCACCACCCATTTCTCCTTCGTCATTGACTCACTCAACCGGACCAAGCATGGCGACGGCCAGGGTTTTTTTCCTTGCACCCAACAACTTTTCCTTGCGCCCAATGTCACCTATCCTCGTCTCCCCGAGCTCATCATGGGCAGCAATCTCGGGTTTGTGAGCAGGAAAAAGCAATTAAGCCAAAGTTCGGGTTCTTTCGTCACAACGGAATTCAATACCTTCTCAAACAATTGGGATCCAGAGTACAAACATGTAGGTATCGATGCCAACTTTCTCAAATCAGTTGCTCAAGTGAAGTGGAAGAGTAGGATTTTAGAAGGATGTTATAATTATGGTGGGTTAATGGATCAACGAATGTAAACAAAATGAGATACATTATTTCCATTCACGTATCTCAATAATTCATGTATTTCTTGGTTTCATGTATCTACATAATTCTTAATTCATGTATCTCCTGAATTTTTGTATCTATTTAATTCATATATCTACTAGATTCTTGTATCGATTTATTTTATGATTCATGTACCTCTTCCGTAGATGAATTCAAATCTTTATAAATGATTTCAAAATCTACACTTCAAAAGGAAGCAAAAATCTCCAACATTTCCTCTCTTCAAATTTTTTCTAAGTGTGCCAATTTTAAGAAGTGCTCGACAAAGCCTTGTTCGTATAGTGTTGATACTAATAGGTTTGAGGTGTTGTGTCTAAAGAGACCAAGTTCATGAAGCTACTTAGCATCGTTGGTAGGAACTAATCCTCTTAAGAAGATTCGGCTAATCATAGCTCATCTCTAATTCTTGTTTATTTTGTTGTCACTTTCTCGATAAATTTTATGCTTACAACAACCGGTATTATGTATCTTTCCCCAATATGTGTCTTCTTCTTCTCCTCATCCTCTTCTTTGTTTTCCAACAAAAATTACAAAGCAAAGGCTTCGATTGGGTACAACTCAAGTGCGAACAACATAGAGGTCGACTCCACGAATTTTGAAGATAACGGCACGGTCAAAATTGGTAACCTTAATTATGCAGTGAATTTGAGCCAAACCCTATCTGAGTGGGTCATTTTTGGCTTTTCAGCTAGTACCGGAGGCTACATGGGGTTCCATAAAATCCTCTCGAGGGGTTTCAATGCATATTTGCCATATAGAAGCCTAGAGGTCCCCTTGAGTAAACCAGACACTCTTGTGTCGAATTAGGAAAGGAGGAACGATGCTTAAATATTTTGGTTGTGTACTGGTGCAAGTGCTTTGGTTGCTAGTCTACTCATTGTTTGCCTCGTCCTAAGTTGGAGAAAAAGAGTAAGAGAAGAAGGTGACGATGATGTTGTTGAGGTAGGGATCTCCATGGATCGTGACTTCGGAAAGACTTGATGACCTAGGAAATTCTCTTGTGATGAATTGGCTCTTGTAACAAACCATTTCGATGAGAAAAAGGGAAGCTAGGAAAGGGAGGATTTGGGGTTGTTTACAAACGTCATTTGAAGGAATCAATCTCTCGAAGGGATTAAGGAAGGGATTAAAAAGTACATGTCAGAAATGATGATCATCAGTGCAATTGAGGCACCTCTACTTTCCCGTTGCTCCTTGAACGAGAATTTCATCTTTCCTTCTTTGGATATTCGCTGACAATTCTTTCCATTCTTTCAAACTCGCATGTGTTAGCCAATTATATTCATCTTTTTTTTTTTTTTCCTTTTTTGAACTAAAATTATATTCATCTTGACTAGCGTATTTAATCTTCGATTAGATGAAGATTGACGTGGCCGAGACCATCAAGGGGGACCAGGCTTGTGTGGGCTTGATCTTGAAATTTAAATGAGCTTTAGGGCTTTCTTGCTTAAACCCATTAATGCCGGTTCAAATTAAAATGCAATTTTCATGTGGGCCTATCGCTATTAAATTAAAATACTTCTAATATGCAAATGCGAATTAATACTATTTTTGTTTAGAATGTCAGGATCAACACATAATTTTCTTAACCACCACCTGCGGTGGCCGCGATGGTTTGAGCTCTCCCCCCCTAACGCAAGGGGAGGAGTTCAAATCCCCTCACGGTCGCTAGGGATTCTTAAGTGTGGCGTCAGGGTAGTGGGTCCTCCGCTAGCGTCACTCCAGGGTTTACTTTCCGGCTGTCGGCCGTGCGGGGATTCCCTGGGTCAACAAAAAAAAAAAAAAAACACATAATTTTCTTATGCATTGAATGACTAAATGGGTCGTCAAATTGAGGTGTCAACAAGCTATATTGTGAAGCTTGGCAAAAGATTTATATGGAAGTACATTATCACTTATCTTGTGCAAAAGTATTCGGTGGAGAGATTGAGATGAACAAGTTGCTGATAACGTCACAAAGAAACTGATCCGATCTATGTTTATGGAATTTCGAAGCAGTTGGGCATGGAAAGCAGGAGAACAGTGATAGGTGTTGAGGGGGAGTATTGTCAACACCTTTCTACTGGCGGTTAAAAATTCCAAATTAGGTGCGATTTTTTCCCTGACTTCCTGTACGGCCTGCAAACGGTGGCTTCTGTCTTTGTTGACTTTCCTTGAGCAGCAGGTTAGCCTTCAATCTTCTGCCGCAAGCCGTTGGAAGACGAAGACGGTCTTCAATTTTTGTAAAAGAAACAGAAGACTCCACCAGCCAAGGAACAGAATAAATAGGCAGCTCCTCCTTGCCAATTATGTGCAGAGAAAAGTCGAGAGAAGCAAGGAGTCTCCAATGTGTAGGTATAAAAGACTCCTTTTTGTGAATTGGCTTTCCCAACGGTCTTTGGACCTCAAAAGGCCCTTAGCAAATACTAAGACGTTCAACCAATATTTTTGTTGAAGAGATTTGACAAAATGCATTGCATTTCCAAAACCCCTTACCTCAAGATAAGTTCTAGGAACTTGGGCTTTAACATTTCCAAAATGTTATTACATTTTCTCTTTTTAATTTTGACCTCGCTAGAGTTTTGAAATTCTAAAAATGCCCTCACTACCACCCACTTTGTGTGACGTTGCTGGCAACACCAAAATTGATCACGCTGAACTAGCCAAATCTAGCACCAGCAAGCCTCGCTTGAGTTGTGCGACCTCAAGTTACAGTCATCGTAGCCAAATCTAGTTTGTTGTTGGCGTTAGCGAAGGGTTTGATTTATTTTTTTATAAAAAAAAATTATAAAAGTTCTTTATAAGTGTGATTTTTCCAAACACCATCTCAAAATAAAGTTATGTGTTATTATGTGAGGGATGTGGAGAGTTTGGTTTTATAGTAGTTTGAGCGTGTTTAATTCAATTGAGCATCCACTTGATTTTCAGCATCCTGCCTATAGGCATCATTGAATGTGAATCCAAAGCATACCCATTCCTGGCTTGTTGCCAGTCGGCAATTAGCAAAGGGTGGCAAACCAAAGTTTCGGTAGGAACGCTAGGATACATGGCCCGCCAATCCCTAATTTTCGGCAAAGTGAAGAAGAAATTAGAAATATACGGCTTTGGGGTGATTGCTCCCAAAGTAGTACATGGAAGAAGGCTGATCAAATTTTAGTGGAAGAGAACCACGTGCTTGTTCATTGTTGTACATAGTTAAAAAGAAAAAGACGCTAATTATTTAATCTGATACCCCAGTCTGCCTATTCTAATGATTGCTAATTCTTAACATCATTATCATCAAACATTGGAGTCTTCGACGAGGAATGCCAATCCTAGAGCTCAACAATCCTAATCCTTAAAGGGTGCAAAATGTGCAGAAAGGGAGAATTAGACCGGAAAAAATAATTAGGTTTAGAATTTAGGTCTTGCTTATGAAAATAGGAGCGCCGACCGTGATTCTTCCAAATTGTATGCGACAAACGAGAAGAAGTATAATTGTCTGTAATTAGCCTACATGGACATGGGAACAAGAAATATTTCGCCAAGCCGTCCCTATTTTGATTCCTTTTCTTTTGGTTTTGTTGGAGATATGCGAAGATCGAGCTATAAATTATGATCAATCAATCCAAGATCGCAAAAGATTATAATCCATTAATTATGTCAATCTATGATTGGATTGGATTTGATTTGATGTATATTCTCTTTTATTTTCCTTAGTTAGACATTCAATGTACTATAAATAGGGATTCATTCGATGTAAATCAGACAACATAGAGATATACAAAACAACGAGCTCTCTCTCATTCTTGGCTTATTTTCTCAACTATGACATGGTATTAGAGCAACATCCTTCAACCTAGCTTCCGCAAATCTTTTGAATTGCCTCTGTTCCCTTTTTGCAAACCAGTTTCTGCAAAAGAACAAAAGGAATTCATGGCCAAGAATTCTGTAGGAGAGATGCCAACAGAAGAAAACCAAAGCTCACCTCAGAGCAGAAATCCAGGCTCAGTCGATCCATCTGAAGAAGTGCGTTCGATGGCTCAAGCTCTTGCTCCGGGAAATGTTTCCGGCCCAGTTCAATGGCCACCAATTCCATGGTCTCCCTTTCAGGGCCCATTGGGAATTGGGCCATTTCAGTCATGGGCTTCATACGACACATCTAGAGAAGGCTTTGCGAATTCTGGAGCAGGACCGACGGGCATAGGACCGGGCATAAGCCCAATGGGCACAGGCCCAAAACCTAAATCATCCTCGACAGGTCAAGAAGGAAATCCCTACCCGAATGTAGGATCCGGATACCTGTTGTTTCCGTTTCTAGCCAACGGCAGTCGGCCGGAATCCGGTAACCCGTTCTACACGTCGCCGGGCGACGGCCCCGAGCTTCGGCTCATCACTTTGCAGCTTACAGGAACAGAAAATTACAATACCTGGGCACGAGATCTCCGGCGGGTGTTGGTGACGAAGGCGAAGAATGGGTTCATCGATGGAACGGTGCCTTTTCCGACGGACGACCGCTCACAGCATCACTGGCGCAAATGTAATCAGCTCGTGCGGACATGGATCGGCAACTGTTTGGCTCCCAAGGTGGCCGCCGGACTTCCACCAACCGAAGACTCG
Source organism: Eucalyptus erythrocorys (assembly GCA_014182555.1). Classification (NCBI taxonomy): domain Eukaryota; kingdom Viridiplantae; phylum Streptophyta; class Magnoliopsida; order Myrtales; family Myrtaceae; genus Eucalyptus; species Eucalyptus erythrocorys. Next base: position 52,178,820 of record CM024602.1, read on the forward strand.
AAAACAATATGGGATAGCATCCGTGAGATGTACGGCAAGCTTGATCGAGCCAAGCTTTTCTCGCTCACCCAAGCCGTATCTGACCTGAGACAAGGAAATCAATCTGTCACAACATGTTTCAACCGGCTTTCAGCCCTTTGAAACAAACTTGAGGCGGCTGAGGAGAAACTGGAGGGACCGGAGGAAACCCTTCGGCAATATAGGGCTATATGAGAGAGGGAAAAATCGACCTGTTTTTTGCTAATCTTAAATGAAAGCTACTTATATTTCAAGTCACAAATTCTTGCGATGGAACCGCCACCACCGCTTGGGCGGATCTACCAGTTGGCGGTCCAAGAAGAATGCCAGAGGGTGGCAGCAGCTGGACACGCACGAACCGGCGATGCGTCGGCCTTTGCGGCTCTCGGATCAGGTTTCTCAGCAACCGAGAACTCCTCACCGGCGTTCGTCGTCCCCGGATCTAGCTTCCCATCAACCGGCGGCCCCTCATACATCTCCCCTCCAGTGGAACAGCTCTTCGAGACGCATGGAGAATACCCACCTTGAGCAGCTGCGACGGAAAGAAAAAGGGGAGAAGAAGGTAACCCTAATTGGTTTCGGATAGACGGCCTAGATCGTCTTCGGATGGACGGCTCAGATCGTCTTCGGGCGGACAACTCAGATCGTCCTTTCTTCAGATCAGACGGCCACTATTCAGCCAATGCTTTGGCTGAATCCGACAGCTCCTACGGCTCCCTTAAAGGATCCTACGGCTCTCGTAATTCCACACCAAACCTAAAGGAAAATATTAAAGGTAAGGGTAAATTGTATTGCAATTATTGCAAACGACCTCACCACACAATAAATAACTGTTGGAAATTACACGGTAAACCCGGGGAGAAGGGAAAGAAGGAATCTTCAGCTAATCAAGTCACTGGGCATTATATCAATCAGACGATTACTCAAAATCAGTACCAGCAAATCATGAGGGCTCTAAAATAGCTGGAAATGTCTGATAAAAGTTCAGGCTTCTCAGGTACTTCATTTTGCCTTAGCTCTATTTCTCATGATGCATGAATAATTGATTCAAGTGCTAGTGACCACATTATCTGTGACGAAAGTTTCTTTTCCCATACTCATAAATACATTTTCCCTATCACTGTGAAATTACCAAATGGAAATACCACAAATGTCACAAAGATAGGGACAGTACATCTTAGTTCTTCCATTACTCTTAAAAATGTCCTTTATATCCCTCAATTTGAGTTCAATCTTATCTTAGTCTCAAAGGTTTGCGAGGATAATTCATGTCGAATCCTCTTTAATTCCGACACCTGTCTTTTTCAGGCCCTTTTGACTGGCAAACTGATGAGCTTGGGTAGTCTTTCCCAAGGATTGTATTTTTGGACAGATTTCCCCAAAAACTTTGATCTATCGTGTATTTCAGTAAATAAAAAATCATTGTGTAATGCTGCTACCAATGATAAGGTTATCCTTTCTCATCAACGTTTTGGTCACAGTGCTTTCTTTCCACATCCTCAATGTGATGTCTGTCCTCTTGCAAAGCAATCATGTGCTCCGTTTTCCATGAGCAAATCCCAAACTACAGAAAATTTCTCCTTAATTCATGTAGATATTTGAGGGCCCTATCATACTCCACATCGTGATAAGTCTCATTTCTTTCTCACTATTGTAGACGATCATTCTCGTGCTACATGGGTTTTTCTTATGCAGTCAAAGAGTCAAGCTCTTTCTCGCTTAAAAGATTTCTTCACTCTAACAAAAAATCAATTTAGAAAATCTGTTCAACGTATTCAAACAGATAATGGAAAAGAATTCTCTAGTCATGACTGTCAATCCCTTTTTTCCTCATATGGAATTGTACATGACAGCACATGCACTTATACACCACAACAAAATGGGATTGTTGAGTGGAAACACCGCCATCTTTTAGAAGTTGCACGTGCACTTAAATTTCAAGCTTTCATTCCTGAGACTTTCTGGGGAGATTGTGTGGTCACGGCAGCATACTTAATCAATCGAATGCAAACTAGGGTTCTGAATGGACGCACACCTTTTGAAATTTTATTTGGAAAAGGCCTGAAGTGAGTCATTTGAGAGTTTTTGGCTGCCTATTGTGACATCCCGAATTTTGGGCCCTAATTTCGATTGGATAAATAGGGCCGGGTTCGTTCAATTGAAGCTGGGGGTTGTGAAATTGAGGAATATGAGGGATTTTTGGATGAAGAAAATAATCAATTTGATAAGTGAGACATCAATTGATTTTATGGGAGTCAATTTGAATGGAATTAAGGGAAATTATAAGGTTCCCCTATGGTCGTACTTTTAGGATTTAAATTGATTCTATGGACAAGCCATGATGTGAATTAAAATATGGGGACATTGGATTAATTTTTGTGGACTTCAATTGGATTCAATTGGAAGGAAAATTGAAGAAATTAAGAGGTACAAAGTTTGGACCCCGGCGGAAAACCAATTGCACCCATTGGAGAAGTTGTGGGAGGTAGTGGGGTGTGATGTCATGCATGAGGTCATGGTGGGCCACTAGAGGAAAGAAAGAAAGAAAGAAAGAAAAAGGAAAAGGAAAAGGAAAAGGAGGAGAGAGAGGGAAGGTGGGGCCCATGTGTCATCCTCAAGCTTGAGGAAGAGAGAGAAAGAGGAGGGGAGGAGGAGAACCGGACCGGGGGGGGCTGCCGTCGACGCCCCCAGCCCGCGCGCGAGCGCCGTCCGCCGGAAGCCGCGCCGCCTTGCCGCCGCATGCCGCTGGAGCCGGCTCGTCGCCGCCGCCCGTGCCGCCCGCGCGACACCCCGCGCGCGTGCGCGCGCCCCTCCCTGCTCGCCCAGCAGCCTCGTCCAGCCCGTCGCGCCTCCTCCGGCCGCCGTCGCCCTCCTCAACCGAGCCGCCAGCCACCGCCGTGCGTTGCCGCCGCCAACCGCCCTCTCCTCCGCCCGAAACAGCCACCGTCGCGCCCCCTTTTCAGCCTTGGACAGCAGACCCAAAAATGGGTATGGCAACCCGCTTTGGGGCCGTTTTGGCCGCCTTCCCGGCCCCGGATGCTAGGCCCGCTTTGGAGTTTGTCATTCCCCTCGTCGCGCTCGTCGTTTTGGTCCGTCCGGCGCGTTAATCGGGTGAGTTACCTCACTAATCCTTGATTAGCCGGTTAATTATACCCTAAGTGTGTTTAATTTGAATTAAGTGTGTTTAGGTGGTTAGATTAGATTATTTTAATGTAAGTTGGATTAAGGAAATTGGATTAAGCTTAATTGGATTTAATTAAGTTTAAAAGAGGTTAATTAAAGTTAATGGTGATGTGACTTATTTAGATTTTAATTTAGAATTATTTAATTGGTTGGAAATTCGGATTATTAAAATAATATTAAAATATTCCGAAATTAATTAAATATTATTATTTATTTAAAAAAATGGAAAAATTTATTTTTAGCCCCGGTTGCTCAGAATTTCGTGCTGATCGCTGCTATAATGTCAGAATTTAAATTTGATGCTTGATTGGTGGCGAATTGAGTGTGATTGCGTAAATTAGGGGTTATATGTAGAAATGCTAAGTGTGAAAATTGATGGGGATTTGGCCATGATTGACCGCCTATTAGAGGCCGTGCCTATTGAGGCCATGATGAACCGCCTAGGAAAGGCCGTGTCGAGTGGGGCCGTGATGCCACCAGTTGTGAACCGCCTAGGAAAGGCCGTGCCGAGTGGGGCCGTGATACCACTAGTTGTGAACCGCCTATGAGAGGCCGTGCCGAGTGGGGCCGTGATGCCACTAGTTATTTGACCGCCTATGAGAGGCCGTGCCGAGTGGGGCCGTGATGCCACTAGTTGTTAACCGCCTGTGAGAGGCCGTGCCAAGTGGGGCCGTGATGCCACTAGTGTTGAACCACCTACGTGGGGCCGTGATACCACCGATTGTTGAGTCGACATTTAGGGTCGTGGTTGGGATCATTGATTGATTTGATAGAATGACATGTAATCGGCCGAGCCGATTGATCGCTGAAACGGTCCAAGTGGTTGATTGATTGATGACATGATTGTGCCTTGGTTTATTTAATCGTCATAATTGCACGTGATTGAATGATATGAATTGTACTAACCTGCAGGCGTGGACTGTTGCGAGGTAAGTCTTCTTGATGTGTGGTTAGGTCATCTTTGGGGTGTATTTTCTTTCTAATAGGGGCTTAGGAGGGGTGAACTTGCTGAGACAATGTCTCACCCCGTTGTGGGAAACACATTTCAGGGCCGCAGATGAGGATTCCAGCGGAGTCAGGTGAACTGCCGGTGAAGTTGGGCAAAGAGTACAGAGCCAAGAAGATGGAGGATCGAACCTTTTTAGTGGCCTTAGGACTATTCTTTCTAGATGGTGAATCGATCCCTAGTGTATAGACCTCGACCCGCCTTTGGCTGCATGTAATCCGTGTTTGATTTTATGTCGGCTTGTTGATTTGTATTAAATTGATTTTTGTTTCGCTTCTATCCCGCTTTTAAATTGTCGGGGTTTATTAATACGTTCCGCATGCGCTTAATTAAATTAAATTGGGTCGGTGACACTACCTGGGAATGTCGCAATATCACGACCATGGCGGGTTGTTCACGTGTCTCGGGGTTCGGGGCGTGACACCTATGCTATACTACTGCCCTGGGTTCGCGTGACAAAATGGGTCCCCGAGCCAAAAGGTGCATTTTTATGGGCTATCCAGCTTTCCAGAAAGGATACCATGTCTTTGAGCCATCGACAGCTAACTTCTTCGTCAGTGTTGACACCTAAATTTTTGGGGTTAATTTTTGCTAAAAAATTAAAAAAAATTAAAAAAAATTCAAACAAATCACATGGCATATAGTTTAGGAACAATTTTGTTTTGGACCGCCGGCGAGGGAAAGATTTTTTCACATATTTCATTCAGAATTTTCACATAATCAGGTGATATACACCAGGGAGTGTATTTTGAATAGAAAGGAAATTTTTTGGGTGGAATATGCGAAAAAATGCAAAAAAAAAAAGAATATTGCGCGAATGGGTATATTTCAATGATATATTTAGGGTATTATGCGCAAGCGAAATTGGAAACAAAATATGCAATCAAGATTCAATTTTTCCTCCTATAAAATGTCTTGTTCGCGTACAAATTCGGAGGAGGCGACGCAATTGAGAGACACGGCCAGCAAAACACGAAGAGGGCTCTCGATTTTCTTCCGGAAAAAAAAAAAAAAAAAAGTAAAGAAAGGTGAACATGAGAGAGAGAGAGAGAGAGAGAGAGAGAGTCGTCTGTGGGGGTGAGGGGTCTCTTTTTCAAAAAGAAAAAAAAAAAAAAAGCCAGAAAAAGAGAGAAAGGTAAAAACTGAGCTGAGGGAGAGAGAAAAAAAAAAAGAAGAAAAAAGGAAAAAGCGGCGTCGAAGCCCCCCCGTGCGCGTCTGTTCGTCTTCCCCGAGGGGGGGGGAGTCCTCGCCGGCCGCCATCGCCGATTCGCCTGTCGCCATCCCCAATCCAGCTCTCGACGTGCCAGCATCACCCTCACCGGCGACCCACGAGCCTCCCCTGCTCCGTCACCGCTCTGTCGCATCTCTGTCCGCGAACCCCTGCGCCTGTTGACCTAGCAAATCGGTCCCGTCGCCTGCAACTCCCAAATCCGGCGACGATCTGACGTTTCTACTGCCTCGCCCGCGCCGGTGCCGTCTCCGCCGAGGCCACGACCCGCCCGCGCCTCCGCGTCCCAGCCGCGCCTCCGCGACACTAGCCACCACTGCGACACCCGCCGCCTCCGCCACCCAAGCGCCCCAGCTCCGCCTCTGCCATCGTCGATCTACTGCACCGGAGGCCACCGCGCCTTTTGTAACCGTCGCCGCCTCACTCGCCGCCACTGCGACGCTCATTCCATCTCACTCTCCCCGTCGGTCCGCGATCCTGAGCCGCTCCCGACGCCCCGCTCTCGCCCGCGCCCAGGGATCCTCGACCCACGACCCCTCTGCAGATCTAGCCGCACCGCCCAGACGTTGCAATCCCCTGCCGTCCCGACGTCTGCATCCCCGTCGCTCGGCCACTGCGCCGCCAATTCCCCGATCCGTCGCGCTGTCTCCGAAGTGCCCGCCGAAACCCTCGCCGGGACCCCCGCGAAGCCATCGCCGCCGGCCCCCTTTCTTTTCCTTTTTTTTTCTTTTGAAAAAAAAAGAAAAACAAAACAAAAAGCAAAAAAAAAACAAAATTAGGTAATTTTTTTATTATTTTATTATTATTTTCTTTTATGCTATTTATTTTTCTGTTTTATTTTTTACTAATATTGCATGTTATTTGTTAAATTAGGTGTAATTGTTCCCTTTAATGTTAAATTGAAATTCCGCGATATGAAATTGCTTGAAATTAGTAATTGCCAGTCCGATTTTCGCGCCCGAAATCCGACTCGTAGTTACTTAAAAAAATTGCCAATCCGATCTCCCACCCGAGATCCGATTTGTGATTTTTCGCAAAATTGGCCAACCCGATCTCATGCGCGAGATACGGTTCGTCAATTTAGGGAATCAATTTTGCTTGATTTGCTAGGGTTGTTTTATTAATTTTCTTTTTAAAAAATCAAAAATCAAAAAAAGTGTAGTTTTAGGGTTTGCATGATTAGGATAGAAATTTCATTTTTTTAAATAAAAAATCAAAAAAATCAAAAAATCAAATTAACTGGTTTAGTTTGCATGTTTAGGAATTGTTAATTTCAAGATTAAAAAAAGCTCAAAAAATCTTAGATTAGGATTAGTTTTTTTTTATTGTCTTGCATATTTAGAGTAGGGATTTTATTTAGATTATAAAAACAAAAACAAAAAATTCACTTAGGATGCTAGTTGAATTGCATGTTAAATTTTAATTAAAAAAGCGAAAAGCAAATAAAAATCATCATTAATTTTAGAATAGAATTGCATGTTTAATTTTAAGCTTAGATCAATTTTTTAGATAGATTGCATCTTAGGCTAGAAATTACTAAATTAACACAATGTCTTAATTTAAATTAGGATGACCTAATTCCTAGTTTAAATAGGATAGAATTTTAATTTAGTTAGGAATTTCATTCAAATATCTTAGGATAGATTACTTCCATCTTTTTAGGATAAATTGCAATTTTTTAAAAAAATAAAAACCATAAAATCAAAAATCAAAAATCTTGCATGAGCATGTAGAATTAGGAATATAGATTTAGTAAATAAAGCATTTAGGCTAGTAAATTAGGCTTTTTTAGGATCACATTTTTAGGGTAGTTCAATTAGAACTTTTGTTAATTCAAAATTTTAGGTAAAAAAAAAATCCAAAAACATTAGGTGCATGATTTGCATTCTAGGGTCATTTAATTAAAATTTGCATATTAGGTCATTTAAGTTGCAATTATTGCATTTCATGTCATATAATTTAGATCATTTTGCCATGTCATATTAGGCTATTAGCATGCATAGCATTTAGATTAAATTCCATTAAATAAAGTGAAAAAAAATGAGAAATCTGTGTGTTAATTAGAGACCATATCTAGGATTGTTGATGTGGATTTTAATTTAACGATGCAGATGCTTTCGTTGCTACAAGGTAAGTCCCTTAACCTTATTCATTGTTTTATTGGGTGTTAAATTGGTGGATTGCGCACCCGCATGATCACCTCACATGTTAGGGAGATAAATTAAAATCGATCCAAGTTGCCTGCTAAACATTTTTCAAAATAAAAGAATGGTACCGAAAGGGCGTTAGAGGAACCAAGTCCCCGTATCTAGAATCTCTGGTTCGTAGGAGTAAATTAAATCTCTCATTACTTTACTTGGGTTTCTAATCGACCCACCAAAAACTGATTAGTGGCGACTCCTTAATAAAAATCATTTGCATGTTAAGAATTCAAACCTAAGTCGCGAATTGATATGGGCTTGGGAGAGCCCGAGTTAAGTCTAGGCTTAACAATCCATTAGCCAAACCCTAGGTGGTTCTCACCCCGAAAATTTGGTCACGACAGTCAGCAGAGACGTGGTTTTCCATGAAGATATCTTTCCATTTCAGGATGAAGTATCATCCACTGAACCTTCAAACAGAAGTCAACAGAACAAAAATTTCCTATCTGATGAAGATTTATCACTCAATACTCATTATATATATATATATATATATATATATATATATATTCTAATTTCTTCTCCTGTGACCGAAACTACTGCAGCACCTTCATCTACACCAGAGTATTCAGCACCGGAATCTATAGTGCCAAATGAAGAGACATCTACTTCAAAACAACTATCTTCCCAATCCCCTTCTAAGATATCATCACCTACACCTGATCATATTCCTGCACAAAGATCAGAACAAATCACTCGTCCCCCAGCTTGGACAAAGGATTATATTTGTGCATCTCTCAACTCATCAGGTACTCCATATCCTATCTCCTCTTATGTCTCGTTTGACTATCTATCTGAGGAGCACATGTGCTGCATTAGTTACATCTCCGAAGAAATAGAACCATCATCTTATGATGTGGCTGCTCGTGATCCACAATGGCAAAAGGCTATGGAAGCTGAATTACTTGCATTGACGGATAATCACACATGGGATATAGTACCATTACCTGCCAATCGTAAATCAATTGGCTGCAAATGGGTCTATAAGATCAAGTACAAGGCTGATGGTTCTGTGGAACGCTATTGTTGAAGAAAAATCTCTTGGAGTTTTGAAGTTGACAAAACAGCCTCGACAGTAAGGTCTGAAGAATCCAAGACTCAGTCGGTTACGTCTGAAGAGTTCAAAGACCCAAATTTCGATCTGAAGTTTTTCCGTCTGAAGACGGTCAAGACCCAGTTTCAGTCTGAAGACCTTCAAGACCCAAATCTAAGTCTGATGATAGTTTGCGATTTTGACAGGCTGACAGCAGGTTATTTTTATGGTTAAGGAAAATAAGATTTGGATATTGTATTCCCTAACTTATCCATGGAATATCTCTAGCTATGATTGTGAGCTCGGAAGATTTATTTTTCGGATTTTATCCGTTGAAGATCAAGCAAAATTTTGGAAAAATCTAATTTTGGGAACTCAAGATCCTGATTGTATAGGCGAGCAGGATTGACGAGCTATTGTCTACTTATATTTTCGGCGACGTGAAGATCACTTAAATTGATTCAGTCCAACGGGTTGATTGGATGAATTCTTGGAAAGTGCCAACGGGTATGGAGGCATAGAGGCTATTTAAGGTGAATCGGTGTTGCTCGAAAATAATGAGAGACTTGATAGAAAAATCTCGATGTTAGAACCTCTGAAATCTCTTGTTCCCTAAAATCTCTCGTGTTCAAATTGTGTATTAAAGAGAGTCACTTATAGTGCGAAAATAGCAAGAAGCTGTAGGAGAAACTGTCTATTGAAGAAGTCTAGTTCGTGAACTGTAACAACTCTCATTTGCTACATAGTGATTACAGCCAATTGACTGCCAACGTGGAGAGTGGACGTAGGCTTGGAATAAGCCGAACCACTATAATCATTGTGTCAATTCTCTTTTACCCTACTCTATTTACTTTATGAATGCTTGATCTATTTGTTATTGATATATCTTTCATATTAAAGTATTCTACGGTAAAAGATTCCAAAAGAATTTCGTAATAACCTATTCACCCCCCTCTAGGTTGATTCACTAGCCTATTTCAATTGGTATCAGAGCAGGTTACTTGTTTATTGGAAGTGTTATTATTTCTAAAGCAAAAGATCTATGGCTAGTATTTTGGCTCCAGGTTTAATTGAAGAGCAAAGCAATACCAGACCTCCCTACTTCGATGGAAAGGAGTACAACGTATGGAAAAACAAGATGAAGGCATTCCTAAGATCTAAAGATCCTCAGGAATGGGATGTAATGGAGAATGGAATTGCTCCTAAAGCTGCATCAATCACAGGAAGAGAATTACCTGATGGAGTGGGAGTGTCACACACCGATATCTCAAAGAGACAAGCCCTTGATGCAAAGGCTATCTACTCTCTATATTGTGCATTATCTCCTACTGAATATAATAGAATTTCATCTTGTGAAACAGCCAAAGAAGTTTGGGATAGATTGCACGTCACCTATGAAGGAACAGATCGAGTCAAAGAAACCAAGATCAATATCCTTCTTGGACAATATGAAGCCTTCAAAATGAAGTCGGAGAATCCATCACGGATATGTTCAATCGATTTACGAAATTGTAAATGGCTTGGCATACCAAGGACAGCCAATCTCGGGACCTATGAAGGTCAATAAACTGTTGAGAGAACTCTCCAAAGATTGGAATCAAGTGAAGACATCTATAAGAGAAACACAAAGGATCATGCCTCTTTCAGTAGATGAGTTGGTCGGCACACTTCAATCATATGAAGTCGAGCAATTCAATGAGGAATTTGACACCAAAGGTAAGAAGTCAATTGCTTTAAAATCTAATGATGATTCTGATGCTACAGATTCAGAAGAAGACTTGGATGATGAAGAGTTGGCACTTCTAATTAGAAAGTTCATAAGGCTAAATAAAAAAGGCAGAAGGTTCAATGGAAAGAGACAAAACAATCAGAGATTTCAAAAGAAATCAAATGAAGAAGAAGATACCAGCAAGGAGGTGGTTTGCTTTGAATGTAAGAAAAAGGGACACATCAGACCCAATTGTCCCTTATTAAAAAAAAAAAAAAAAAAAAAAAGAAAGGAAAACCTGAAAGGTTCAAGAAAGCACTCAAAGCTGAAACGTGGAGTGACATTGAATGTGAAGAGAGTGAAGAAGAGTATGCCAATATCTGTCTTATGGCTGACTCAGACTCAGACTCAGACTCAGACAATGGTATCAAGGTTAGAAATTTTAAAATTCCTACCAAAGTATCAAAATACATTGATGAACTCTGTCTCGGTCTTAAAGGCTCTCTTAAAAGGATTTCGAACTAAAAGGGAGAATTCCAAATTGAAACAACAAGAAAAGATTTTAGTCGAAAAAGCTGAAAGTCTAGACAAGTGTCTTGTTGTTTCAAAAGAAAATGAGATTGTACTTTCAAAAGAAAATTCTTGCTTGAAAGAAGATTTTTTGAAAGTTACAAAGAAATTTTCAATGGGTTCTGAAAAGTTGGATAAAATTCTTTCTGTTCAAAGACCTTATTTTAATAAATCTGGTTTAGGAATGACACATGAAACTATTCCTTTAATTGATTTTCCAAAGGTAAAGGAAAGAATTAAGAGTAAGCCAACAAAATCTTTTTATAAGAATCATTTCCAAAAGGTTTTTGTAAAACCTGTTGGTAGAAATGCTCTTACATGTTCAAAATGCAAAAGTGTAGAACATTTTGAGAAGGATTGTCCCAAAGTTTGGAGACCTGTTAAGAAGAGTGGGCAAAGACTGTTTATGCTACTAACAATGATGGACCCAAGAAAGTTTGGGTACCAAAGAAGACTTGAGTTTTTCATTTAAATGCAGGTCACTATCAAGAAGAAAATCAAGTGGTATTTGGATAGTGGCTGCTCAAGACACATGACCGGAAACTCAAATTGTTTCACAAAGCTCTCTCATGTAAAAGGAGGAAATATTTCTTTCGGTGGCAACAACAAAGGAAAGATTGTTGGTCAAGGAATCGTGAAAATAGGAAACCTCACAATCAACAATGTTTCTCTGGTTGAAGGATTTAACTACAATCTATTGAGTATTAGTCAACTATGCGACACTGGATACAAGATCAACTTTCAAGAAGATACATGTTTTGGAACAAGCAAAGATCTCTCACAATCCTTTACTGGATGAAGACATGGAAACATTTATTTGCTAGATGTAAAGTCTGACAGTCCTCAATACTTAATATCAATTCAAGATGAAGCCATTCTTTGGCATAGGAAGCTTGGACATGTCAATCTAAAGCAAATTGCAAAAGTTTCATCCAAAAAGCTTGTTAGGGGACTTTCTGACCTCAAATATCAAAAGCATGATTTATGCACTCCTTGTGTACTTGGAAAACATGTTAGAAATTCTTATAAATCTATAAATCAAGTATCCACTAATCGTGTTTTGCAGCTATTACACATGGATTTGTTCGGTCCAACCAAAACTCAAAGTATTGGAGGTAAAAGATATTGTTTGGTAATAGTTGATGATTATTCTCGGTTTACTTGGGTATTCTTTCTTGCAAATAAATCTGAAGCATTAACTTATTTTACTAAGTTTGCAAAGAAAATCCAAATTGAGAAAGGATATGCAATTTCAAGTATTCGAACTGACCATGGTGGAGAATTTGAGAATCATGATTTTGCTAAATATTGTAATGACTATGGTATTCAACACAATTTTTCATCCCCATACACCCCACAACAAAATGGAGTTATAGAGAGGAAAAATCGTTCTTTGCAAGAAATGACAAGAACTCTTTTGATTGAAAGTAATATTTCACCTCATTTTTGGGCTAAAGCTACTTCAACTGCTTGCTATATTACAAACAGAATTTTTCTAAGACCTATTTTAGAGAAAACACCTTATGAATCTGCTTAAAGGTAAGAAACCTATTGTTTCTTATTTTCATGTATTTGGTTGTAAATGTTTTATCCTAAAGAATTCTAGTAATCGAATTGGTAAGTTTGAAGAAAAATCAGATGAAGGAATCTTCCTTGGCTACTCTATGACAAGCAAAGCCTTCAGAGTTTTCAACAAACGGACTCAGACTGTGCAAGAATCCATGAATGTGAAGTTTGAAGACTCAGTTCAAAATCAGACTCATCTTGAAGATTTTGAGTCTGGCCAAGTGTATACAAATTCTCTTGAAGAAAATCAAATTTCGGACACTCAGCCGCAAACCAATTCAGCAGTTCCAACTGAAGAAGAGCCTTATCAAAGTGACAAACCAACTACAAATTGGAAACACAAATCAAGTCACCCTGCGGATCTCATCATTAGCAATATTGATGAAGGAGTTCGTACAAGATCTAAAAGGCGTGAAGAATCTAGCGCTCTTGCACTTATTTCTGAGATCGAACCTAAAAACATAGAAGATGCATTGAAAGATGAAAGCTGGATTGAAGCAATACAAGAGGAATTGAATCAATTCAAAATCAACAATGTTTGGGAGCTAGTTCCTAAACCAAAAGGTAAATCAATTATCGGTACCAAATGGGTCTTTAGGAACAAGCTTGATCAACAAAGGAAAAGTTATGAGGAACAAAGCAAGACTTGTGGCAAAAGGTTACACACAAGAAGAAGGCATCGACTATGATGAAACCTATGTTCCGGTGGCAAGGTTAAAAGCTCTAAGATTACTTCTTGCTTTTGCCTGTTTTAAAAATTTTAGGTTATTTCAAAGGGACATGAAAAGTGCATTCCTAAATGTAATTATCCAAGAAGAAGTCTATGTGGAACAACCACCAGGATTTGAAGATCCTAGAAGACTAAACCTTGTTTTCAAGCTGAAGAAAGCCTTATATGGCTTAAAACAAGCACCTCGAGCTTGGTATTAAAGATTAAGTAATTTTTTAATTCAAAATGATTTCTCTAAAGGTAAAGTAGATACTACTTTATTTATCAAAAGAGAAGGCAAGGATTTCATACTTGTTCAAATTTATGTTGATGACATAATATTTGGTTCTTCTAATGAAAAACTTTGCAAGAATTTTTCAAGATGTATGCAGAATGAATTTGAGATGAGCATGATGGGTGAATTGAACTTCTTTTTGGGACTTCAAGTCAAACAATCAAGTGAAGGAACTTTTATCCATCAAGAAAAGTATACAAAAGACCTTATCAAGAAGTTTGGAATGGAGAATTACAAGAAAACAGAAACTCCTATGTCAAGCTCATCAAAGCTGGATAAAGATGAAGAAGGAAAGAGTGTAGACCAAAAGCTATACAGGAGTATAATTGGGTCACTTCTTTACCTTACAGCATCTAAACCTGATATTCTATTTAGTATTTGCATTTATGCTAGATTTCAATCTGATCCTAAAGAAGCTCATATGACTGCTGTGAAGCGCATTATTAAATATGTTGCAACTACATCTAAGCTAGGTCTGTGGTATTCCAAACAAGGAGATTTTACTCTCCTTGGATATTCTGATGATGACCTTGCTGGTTGTAGAGTGGATAGAAAAAACGCTACAGGTACTTGTCAACTATTGGGAAACAGGATGGTATCTTGGTTCTCAAGCAAACAGGGTATTGTGGCTCTTTCAACCGCTGAAGCAGAGTACATAGCTCTTGGAAGTTGCTGCTCTCAAATTCTATAGATGCAACAACAATTGAGAGACTTTGGAGTTGAGGAAACAAGTATAGAAATCAAATGTGACAACACAAGCACAATCAACCTCACAAAGAATCCAAAACTTCATTCAAAAGCGAAGCACATTGAAATCAAGCACCATTTTATTCGAGATCATGTTCAAAGTGGTGAAGTGGTGATTCAGCATGTTGATTCAAAGAATCAATTAGTGATATATTCACAAAGCCCTTAGAAAAGGCTCACTTTGAATCAATTTGCTCAAGACTGAGTATCGCAAGATTTGAAGATGTTCAGACTCAAAATTAAAGTCTTGAAAAAGTTCAGACTCGACGTAAGGTCTGAAGGCATTCAGACTCAATGAAAGGTCTGATGGCATTCAGACTCAACGCAAAGTCTGATGGCGTTCAGACTCAAAGGTAAAGTCTAAAAAGAGTTCAGACTCTGAGGTAAAGTCTGAACACTTTCAGACTCTGTCTTTTAGTCTTTTTAATGTATTTTAATTTTAATTTCGTATTCTCTGCATCATTTTATTTTTAATTGCCTTTCGAATTTACAAAATCCATTTTTACTCAATTTTTTACATGCAATTATGGCAGTTTATATTTTCAAAAAGGCAGTTTACTTTTTCCAAATTCAAATTTATTTTTGGCAGTTTTTATTTTTCTTTTACGCGACGGTTCAGTATCCCCATTTTTTTTATCCTACTTTTTATACTCTCGAATCGTCACTTTCATCCGCTACTACTCTTTTGAAGTTCATCTCCATTCTCTCTCGCTTTCGAAACCCTAAAAGCTCCATTTGCCGTTCCTGTTTCATCACCTTTTTCGACAAAAAATTCATCTTTTTGCAAACAAGTTGAACTTTCGCTTGTGCTCCAAGAATGTCGTCCCGAAAGTCTTCCAAAATTGCCAGCAGGGGATCGCAAAGACAACCAGAGGGTCCTACAAGGGTGGACCTCACAGGAGAAGATTCTCCTCGAAGGGAGACCGAAAGTCAACATTTTGAGGAAGGGGTCACTAAAGCAGAGTCGGTAAGAACCCTTAAACCACAGAATGCTTTTGATCTTTATAGTAGATTAAAGGCTGGAGGAACGAGTTTAAAAACGATTGAGGATTTTTTGAAAGAAAGAGGATATAAAAGTGAGTATATCTTCTTGATGGAGATGGAAAAGTTGAAACTTGTTGAGAAAGGAACTGCACAAAGGACGCTTGAAAATATTATGAGTAATCCGCTTGACAATACTCCAAGCCAGACCCTTGACGATGATGAGAGACTTTTCTCTCACTTCCAGCCGCGATTGGGTGTCGCTGTGAACTCTGTTTGTCCTTCGGGAAGTTTGTTTCGGTCTAAAGAGCATGAACGAGTATACACTAAGTTGTTGAAGAGGAGTGTAGTAAATCCGAGAAGTGTGGATTTCGACTTCCTTGATTCTTTGAAGATAAATCTTAGAGGGAAGTTTGCTAGGCTGCAATTGGAGAACTTCTGCACGGATACGACAAATGCCCATTCTGAACTTACGGCATATTTTTACTCAAATTTGTCGTTTTTGGATGCAAATCGGTTATCCTTTTCTTTTATGGACAAGGATTATATAGTTGATGTTGACACTTTGGCTGATGTTATTGGGGTGGAGAGAATGAGTTTCCAACCAATAAAAATCTCTACAGCCTATGCAACTTTGGAGATTGTGCGTGATAGAACGGTTGAGGGCAAAATATCCTATACAAGGATGAATGCCACAAATGTATTGCTGCACAAAATCA
The DNA here is from genome assembly GCA_014182555.1 of Eucalyptus erythrocorys. Classification (NCBI taxonomy): domain Eukaryota; kingdom Viridiplantae; phylum Streptophyta; class Magnoliopsida; order Myrtales; family Myrtaceae; genus Eucalyptus; species Eucalyptus erythrocorys. The sequence continues at coordinate 52,194,784 of CM024602.1, forward strand.
TCATCAACTGTATTAGGCCAAAGACAACCTCGAAGACCGATGTCTCCAAGACCGAAGCCAAGCTGATGTTTGCCATCAACCAAGGTAGACCCTGTTCTCTCCCACATGTTATTCTTTTCCACATGTACAGAACAGTGGTTAAGGATAAGGGTCAATTGCCTTATTCATCGATCATCACCAAATTGTTCAGGCATTTCAATATTCAGATTCATGCACCTCTATGCCTGACCAATTTAAGTCTGATGCTTGTTGGTTACAAGATGGTGATGAAAATGAAGTTTCCAGAGCTAAAGGCTGCACTGGAAAGGTTGAGGAAAGAGACACCTTCAAAGGAGATCCCCACTACTTCTTCAAAGAGAAAGGGCAAAGAGTCCATGGCTGAGAAAAAGCGTCGAAAAATCATCCTGCAGGACGAAGAGGATGAGGAAGATGTCATGACTTTGTCTGCTCTCTCAAAATTGAGGAGCCCTGTCAGTTTGAGAACAGAGGCTGAAGAGAGGGCAAGAAAAGAAGCAGAGGAAGAGAGAAGAGGAAAGGAAGAGAAGAGAGGAAGAAAGAAAAAGAAGAGAAGAGGAACGGAGAAGAAGAGAAGAAGAACAAAGAGAAGAAGAGGAAAGAGAGAAGAAAGAAGAAGAGGAAGAAATGAGAAGAGAATAAGAAGAAAGAAGGATGAAGGATGAAGAGGAAAGCAGAATGCAGGAGGATATGGCTGCAGGATTAGAGCCATCATTTGCTCAATCTAGGAAAGAGACCGAGAAACATCTAAGTGCTGATATGGATGTTAGCGAGGAATATTCGACTCCACCCACTGGCATCAACACAGGGGGAGTTTCTGCAGAACAAGGAATGATTTCGCCTTTACATTTTAGTGATGTGAGTAGGTCATGTGCTGACCCTGAAGAGGTCTACGCATCTCATTTCCCAGAGCATGAAGAATCCTCACCATTAGAGAAGGAAAGGGCTGAGAAGGATGCTCCAAGTTTCTAAACTCCCAGAACTAAATCTGCTGGTTCTAGTGGAGGTAATACTAATTCGACAGCTTTTACACAACTGTTGGATGTTATGTTGGACCTAAAGAAGTAGGTGTTTGGAATGGACTTCGAGCTAAGGGATTTAAAGAAGGCGATGCTGAGTACTTATGTGAATATGCAAAATCAGATCAACGCACTAAGAGCTCAAGTGGAATCAAATCAGAACAGTGCAGAGTTAATTTCAGTGAAGGAGGCTCTTGCTAATCTCGAGAAGACAGTATAGACGCTCAGCAAATTTCAGCTTGTTCACATCCCTGGAGAGCCCTAAATCATTTTTAAAACCATCCATCATTCACTCTACCTCTTTGATGGGACAAAAAGGGGGAGAGTTTACAGATTTGAAGCTTGTTTTATTGTTTTGAACTTTTATTTCGCTTGAACTTTTATTTCGCTATTTTTATTTCGTTTGCTTAGACTGTTTTTGATTTGGATTTTGTTTGGGCTGTTTATTTGAACTTCTGTGACCTTGTGCTGATTCGATGTTTGGATTTCTGGACTTGTGAATTTGCACTGCAGGATCATTATATTTGTGAGGATAATTGTTATTGGACTAACATTTTCTTTTTTGCAGAAATAATCATTAAAGTATATATAAGCTCTCTTTGCAGGTTATAAATTCGCAAATCTGCCGATGGTTTTGTCACCATCAAAAAGGGGGAGATTGTTGAAGAAAAATCCCTTGGAGTTTTGAAGTTGACAAAACAGCCTCGACAGTAAGGTCCGAAGAATCCAAGACTCGGTCGGTTACGTCGAAGAGTTCAAAGACCCAAAGTTCGATATGAAGTTTTTCCGTCGAAGACGATCAAGACCCGCCAGTCAAGACCTTCAAGACCCAAATCTAAGTCGATGACAGTTTGTGATTTTGACAGGCGACAAAGCGAGTTATTTTTATGGTTAAGGAAAGTAAGATTTGGATATTATATTCCCTAACTTATCCATGGAATATCTCTGGCTGTGATTGTGAGCTCGGAAGATTTATTTTTCGGATTTTATCCGTTGAAGATCAAGCGAAATTTTGGAAGAATCTAATTTTGGGAACTCAAGATCCTAATTATATAGGCGAGCAAGATTGACGAGCTATTGTCTACTTATATTTTCGGCGACGTGAAGATCACTTAAATTGATTCAGTCCAACGGGTTGATTGGATGAATTCTTGGAAAGTGCCAATGGGTATGGAGACACGGAGGTTATTTAAGGTGGATCGGTGTTGCTCGAAAATAATGAGAGACTTGATAGAAAAATCTCGATGTTAGAACCTCTAAAATCTCTTGTTTTCTAAAATCTCTCGTGTTCAAATTGTGTATCAAAGAAAGTCACTTATAATGCGAAAACAGCAAGAAGCTGTAGGAGAGACTATCTATTGAAGAAGTCTAGTTCATGAACTGTAACAGCTCTCATTTGCTACATAGTGATTATAGCCAGTTGACTGCCAGCGTGGAGAGTGGACGTAGGCTTGGAATAAGCCGAACCACTATAATCATTGTGTCAATTCTCTTTTTCCCTACTCTATTTACTTTATAAATGCTTGATCTATTTGTTATTGATATATCTTTCATATTAAAGTATTCTACGGTAAAAGATTCCAAAAGAATTTCGTAATAACCTATTCACCCCCCTCTATATTGATTCACTAGCCTATTTCAGCTATAAGGCTTGTTTAGTGGTTAAGGGTTTTACGCAACAAGAAGGTTTTGACTACCACGAAACATTTTCACTAGTTACGAAGGATGTCACTGTTCGTTCCTTCCTTTCTGTTGCTGCCTTCCGAGACTGGGAACTCCATCAAATGGATGTCAACAATGCTTTTCTTCATGGAGATCTTGATGAAGAAATATATATATGGATCTTCCACCGGGATTACGGCGACAGGGGGAGACTGGAGTATGTCGTCTCCGTAAATCCCTTTACGGTCTCAAGCAAGCTTCTCGTCAATGGTATGCAAAATTTACTTCAGCTCTTACATCCATTGGTTTCAAACAATCCAAACATGATTATGCCCTATTCTTTTGGACAAAAGGTACGTCTTCAATCTATCTAATGATATATGTTGATGACATACTTATTATGGGAAATGATGAATTGGGCATCAAGAGACTTAAGAAATATTTGCATACTAGCTTTCATATCAAGGATTTGGGGCCTCCCAAGTATTTCCTTGGCATCGAAATCGCTCGTTCAGAGCTAGGAATTTCCCTTAGTCAAAGGAAATTTGTGTTAGAAATTATATCGGAAGCAGGCTTATTGGGATGTAAACCGGCTGTTATTCCTATCGATCAGAACGTCAAGTTGACTACCATTGACTACAATGCGGAATCACCGTCTAAGATTGACGACCCTCTGCTTGAAGATCCATCTAGTTATCAAAGGGTCGTAGAGAAACTTATATACCTCACCATGACTAGACCGAACATTTGTTTTGCCATACAGACGCTCAATCAATTCATGCATAACCTGAAGGAATCTCACATGAATGCAGCTTTGAAGGTTGTTAAATATTTGAAAAAATGTCCAGGTCTTAGAATACTCCTTTCACGAGATTGCAATCTCGAAATGGCAGCTTATTGTGACACAGATTATGCCACGTACCCTATGAGTCGGAGATCAGTCACTGATTTTTGCATTAAGTTGGGAAAGTCGTTGCTTTCATGGAAGACGAAAAAGCAATCCATTGTATCCCTTTCATCTGCTGAAGCTGAGTATCGAGCTATGGCTAAAACTGTTTGTGAAATAGTTTGGGTACGAGGTTACTTTCAGATCTTGGGATACAAGTCAAAGGGCCAACAAACCTCTATTGCGACAATGACGCAGCACTCAAGCTTGCAGCAAATCCCGTTTTTCATGAAAGAACGAAACACATTGAAGTCGACTGCCATTATACTCAAGACAAGATTCAAGAGGGAGTGATCAAGACAAATGGAATTAGAACCATGGAACAGCCTGCTGATATTTTTACCAAACCATTGTGTCAAAGGCAACACGTATATCTCCTGAGCAAGCTAGGCGTTCTGGACATATATTAGCCACCAACTAAGGGGGAGTGTTGGAGATATGCGAAGATCGAGCTGTAAATTATGATCAATCAATCCAAGATTGCAAAAGATTATAATCCATTAATTATGTCAATCTATGATTGGATTTGATTTGATGTATATTCTCTTTTATTTTCCTTAGTTAGACATTCAATGTACTATAAATAAGGATTCATTCAATGTAAATCAGACAACATAGAGATATACAAAACAATGAGCTCTCTCTCATTCTTGGCTTATTTTCTCAACTCTGACAGGTTTAGAGCATGGTAAAAGAGACGGGGAACTCAGTATAATGAAGGCAACTTCTTGTCATCTTGATGATTGGTATTGATGTATTATTATGATTATTACTAGGATTATTATATCTCAATTTACACCTTAAACCTCCAAAACCAATTCTCTGTCACTGCCTCTAGTAATTGTATCATCCCTGGAGATTAACATCTCTAGAAAATCTCACCTTCAACAACTAGGCCTCTTCGCCACCTTCGTTGTCTCCATGATCAGAAGTTCTTATCCCGACTCGCTCTCCTTCGAATTAGCTGAGTTCAATTCAAGTACTCCAAACATACAGCTACGAGGATCCACCACGATGGTAGATGGATATATCAACCTCGCTCATGATTATTTATGGCCAGTAATCAGTAGCCTCTCCGTGCTACGTATACTAAACCATTGCATCTATACAACACTGCAACGGGTTATTTTGCAAATTTCAGCACCCACTTCTCCTTCGTCATTGATACACGAAATCAGACACATTATGCTGACGGACTGACCTTCTTTCTTCCCCCCAATGATTCTCTCACTGCTGATGGGTTCTTTGCAACGTCAGCAGGCCACCTTGGATTCTCAAAAAATAACTCTTTTTTGGCCATGGAGTTCGGGTGCATTTGATTCAGCATTCCCAATAGATTTTTGATCTCCAAAGCCCTTTGAAAAAATGCTAGACCATTTGGCAATTATTTTAAAGTAGCTTTTAGGTGAAAGTTAGCATTGAGAATGCTAAAAATCCAATATTAATAGGGACTAGCATTAAGCTTTCAGCATTTAGTCAAATGTTAAAACTTATTTTTTTTGTTCCAGAACCGCTCTCACCCATTCTTCAAAATTCTGATTTTACCCTCATTAATATTTTTTTAAATGCTAAAACAAATCAAATATATATTTATATATATTTAAAAAGGCCAAACCCTTGCCCTTCTTTCAGCATTATTGTCAAAAATTATATTTTAAAAGTTGTATACATTTTTTTTCAATTTTAAACAAATAAGAATTTAAAAAATCTTCCCAAGGGTTTGGTCTTTTTTCACAAAAAAAAAAAAATTATATATGTGCATTTGATTTTTTTAGCATTATTGTCAAAAATTATATTCTAAAAGTTACATGCTTTATTTTTTCAATTTAAAAAAATTAAAATACTAATATTACTTACCCAAAAGGCTTTTCAAATATGTTTTCTATCAAGCGGTATTTCTCTGAAAATTACTTCTCAAAATATAGATTACCAAACAATTTTTAAATTTATCCAAAGTCCTTTAAGCTAAACTAATTAGTATTTTTCCAATGAATTTTTAAAATACTATACCAAACGCACCCTTCGACGTTTTCACTGACAAGTGGGACCCACAGTTCGTGCATTTAGGCATCAACGTCCATTCCCTAAATTCTAGTGCTCTAAGTAGATGGGATCACCCAACAAGTGAAGGCCTTTAGTGAAGGCCTTATGGCTGAAGCTTGGATTTCTTACGATTCGGCTTGCTTATTAAGCGTCAATTTCATTAATTTCAAGGATGGAGATACGCATGAATCGGCATCACTAGCCTTCCTGTCAACTTGAACCAAGTTTTACTCAAGTGGGTCCTTGTTGTAGGGTATACAAACCTTTAATCTGATATCAATTGTAAGTTGCGTGGTTTTTACTCGGATATCCATGTAGTATAATACAGAAGCGTTGTGGTGGTTACATGAGAAAATTATAATAGACAACTAAAAGACACACTTGTTGTATTGAAACTCAAACGACTCAAAATAAACTAGCTAGTACAAGTACACAATGAGCTATTCTATCTTCCCTTCTCGTCAATGGAAGGATAACTTGCTCACATAGAGCTACTCTTTCTTTCAGGCTGCGTTTCCACTTTTCTCTCTTGAAGCTCACCCCTTTTCATCTGGTGACTTGCCTTTAAATGCTTCTCCTCTAAGCCTTATATATAGGCCAAGGTTCCACCGCCTATTGAAGTCCAATAGCCGACTTCAATACGAAAGGGAGAACCGCCATAGTTGCCGCCTTCATGGAGGATAAGCCAAGCTGGCTTTCTTATCTTTTTTTACCCCATGTGTCAACCTGTGCTCATCTCTTGACCAATAGCTTGCATGTTGAACGATTCCAACTGTCTTCAATGGTTGGAGGCGGTAACTTTATTTTGCCTTTACCAGACTCGGTTAAGATCAAAGTCCAAAATGGACTTTTCTTGCTTTCATATTAGGTGTTATCTCCAACAGTTGTCGGCTTCACGGCCACCACCGGGATTTACAACGAGATGCACAAGATCTCTCTACGGATAGTGACGACTTGCCAAACCCTAGAAGACATGGGAATCTTAGACTTTTAGTAATGTGGTTTGGGCATCTTTGCTGGTTCTTTGGGCGGCAGTCTAGGCATTGTCTGGTTTCGTTCGAGGAGGAAATGTGTTAGGAATGAAGAGGATGATGTGATAGAGCTTGATGAGATAGACCGTATTGATGATGACTTCAGAAAGAGAGCAGGGCGTTTGAAATTTTCTCATCATGAGTTAGCTCTTGCCACAAACGACTTCGATGAGAAAGGGAAGCTCGGAGAAGGCGGGTTTGGTAACGGTTACAAGGGTCGCTTGAGGAAACTGAACTCCGATTTGGCAGTCAGCGTGTCTCGAGGAACTCTAAGCAAGGGATCAAAGAAAATGCATCCGAGGTGAAGATAATTAGTCAATTGAGGCATCGGAACTTGGTGCAACTTGTCGGTTGGTGCCATGAGAAGGGGCAACTGCTGCGCGCATATGAATTCATGCCTAATGGGAGCATGGACTTGCATCTCTTCAAAGGTGTTAGCTTTCTCTCGTGGGAGATGAGGCATAGAATCGCTCGAGGCTTGGCCTCCACGTTGCTCTATCTTCACGAATTCAGCAACCAACGCATCTTGCATAGGGATATCAAGTCGAGCAACATGATGTTGGATACCGACTTCAATGCCAAACTTCGGGACTTTGGCCTAGCTAAGTTTGTCAATCATGATAAGGGGTCACGAACCACTAACTTAGCAGGAACATGTGGATACATAGCCCGTGAATGTCTCATAACGGGCAAAACCACTAAGGAATCTGATGTGTACAACTTCGAAGTAGTTGCTCTTGGGATAGCATGCGGAAGAAGGTCAATTGAACAAAGATCGGCCGAAGAGTATTCGGTACAATTAGTTAAGTGGGTTTGGGATCTGTATGGGTTAGGGACGCTTTTTGATGCAGCCGATCCAAGATTGTCCGAAGAGTTTGTGAGAGAACAAATGGAATGCTTGATGATGGTTGGACTCTGGTGTGCGCATCCGGAAGACACAAGTCTTCCTTCCATAAGACAAGCAATTAGCGTATTCAATTTCGAAGCTCCAATGCTCTCACTCCCATCAAAAATGCATGTTATGAGGGATGTTGCTCCTTCGCAAGATAAGTTTACATCGTCTCAAGCATCTTCTTGTATTGCTGCGAACAGTAGTGCAAGCAAGATTGAAGAAACCACGAGCCTTGCTTGCAAAACCAATTCCCCATTGTATGTATCATCCTGATCATTTTTCCCCTTTGGTCATCGTATCGATCTTGGTGGGCTAGAGGGATTGTTGAAAAACGTTTTCATGTTAACGACTTCGCCTCTTTCATGGATTGAAGTATTCCAAAGCAGCATCCATCGAATCGTTTGTTCCTAATACCGACACGCATACGATTGAGGTTTGTGTGGTTTTTGAGTTTATTGTTAAGTTCGTGTTCGCTTTGCGTTGTTGAATTGCTTGCAAGAAGTCATTAGAAGAATCCTTTCTCGTGCTTTTAAGCAACACTGAGTTCGTTGCTTTATCTTCTTTATTGAAAAATGAAGAGTTACGTAGCAATGGACGCTCCCCTTGGCGCAAGATAAAGTAGCAAATGATGGAAGGATAATGGTGATGGTACTTTGGGTTTTGCGAATGACCTCATCTTTCTCGTTGTTATCTAGGATCCGTTTGTTCAGAAAAATAAAATTAAATTAAATTAAATTAATAATAAATAAATAAATTATTTTCTAAAAATTGTTTTTCCGACTTTTCTGTATTTAGATGGCTCAAAACTAATCCATATATAGAAAAATATTTTCCATAGGCCGAAAATAAAAAGTTTAAAGTCGAGAAAAATGACTTTCCAAAAGTCGTTTTCTCTAAATTACCAAATAAATACAAATTTCATAGAAAATTATTTCTTTTATTATAAATTTTTCAGTGAAGCAAACATAATTTAAGTGATAAATATCCTCGTAAACTCGTCAGAGAACAATTCTTTATGAAATAATAACAGAAATATTAAGAACTCAAGATTTGATTATTTAATGAGCTAGTCATCCCATGCTTCGAACACTTTCTACATATACTCGATCATATCCTAGGAGTAGAACAAAAGGTGAATTCTTCAAAGATTTATCTACTTATTTATTTTGAAAACTATTAACATATTCAAGTCGAGTTCGGTGGCATTTACAAGGGTCTTTTGAAGGAATCGAACTCCTATTTGGCAGTCAAGCGTGGCTTGAGGAACTCTAGGCAAGGGATCAAAGAGTATGCGTCCATGGTAAAGATCATTAGCCAGAAGGGAAAACTGCTGCTTGCATACGAATTCATGCCCAATGGGAGCCTGGACTTGCATCTCTTCAAAGGCGTTAGCTTGCTCTCGTGGGAGATGAGACATAGAATCGCTCGAGACTTGGCGTCCGCATTGCAACATATGCACGGATTGGGCAATCAATGCGTCTTGCATGGGATTATCGAGTCGAGCAACATGATGTTGGATACTGACTTCAATGTCAAACTAGAGGACTTTGGCCTAACTAGGCTTGTCAATCATGATAAGGGATCACAAGTGACTGTCTTAGCAGGAATATGCGGATACATGGCTACCAAATGTCTCATAATAGGCAAAGCTACTAAGGAATCTAATTTGTACAGTTTTAGAGCGGTTGCTCTTGAGATAGCATTCGAAGAAGGTCAATTGAACGATGGTCGACTAAAGAGTACTCAATACAATTAGTCGAGTGGATTTGGGATCTATGTGGGTTACGAACGCTTCTCAATGTAGCCGATCTGTCACTCCCCGAACCTCGAGCACGCCAACATCCCACCATGGTCATTCATACGCGACGTTCCCAAGTTAAGTCGCCGACCCAATCCTTTTTCTTAATGCGCATGCGGGAGCGTACTATAAAATCCTTGACAATAAAATACGGGATAGCGCAGCAGGAAGTAAATTCACATCATTACATTTTCATAAAACAATGAAATTTACAACAAAGGTCTACGGCCAAAAGTCTACAAAAGACCGGCCCTTAAACAGGAACCATCCTACGACCTACAAATCGAACACAAATTCAAATCCTTCAACTTCACCTCTGCAACTCCACCAGGCCAACCAGGCGAACTGGCCGCTCCGTCCACACGGGACCTGAAAATGTTGGCCCACAATGGGGTGAGAAATTGTCTCAGCAAGTTCAACCCCCTAAACCCCCATTAGAAAGAAAATACGTCCCAGAGTGACTAGCCACAAAATCAAGGAGACTTACCTCGCATTAGCCTTCATCTGCAAGTTAGCACAATTTATATAATTCAACCACGTACGATTATTATAATCATGTAATTGAGGCACAAACAAATCATCAAAGCAATTCAATCACTTGGATTGTCTCAGCGATCAATCGGCTCGGCCGATTACATGTCATTCTAGCCAATCAATCTCTGCATCCCAACACAACCCTATAGGTAGGCTTAACAATCAGTGGTAATCCCAGCCCCACTCAACACGACCTTTAATAGGTGGTAAATCACAGCCCAATTGGGCACGACCTCTAATGGGTGGTTCATCACGGCCCCATTAGGCACGACCTTTAATAGGTGGTTCATCACGGCCCCATTAGGCACGACCTCTAATAGGTGGTTCATCACGGCCTCATTAGGCACGACCTCTAATAGGTGGTTCATCACGGCCTCATTAGGCACGACCTCTAATAGGTGATCAATCATGGCCAAATTCTCAACAATTCCTACACTTGGAATTTCTACAAAAGAACCTCCATTTATCGCAATCACACTCAATTCGCCACAACCAAGCATCAAATTCAAATTCTAACAGCACAGCAGCGATCGGCACGAAATTCTGAGCAACCGGGGCTAAAAATAAATATTTCCTTTTTTAATTTTTATTTTATTTAATTACGGAATATAATATAATATTTTAATCCTCAGAATTTCGAAATAATTAAATAATTCAAAATTAAAACCCATTAAGTCCCATCCAGGTTTAACATTAATTAACTCCCTTTTTTAATCTTAATTAATCACAATTTAACTTAAACAAATCCCTTAATCAAATTTATAATAAAATATATTAATCTATCCACCTAAACATGCTTAATTCAAACTAAACATACTTAAAGCATAATTAACCCTCTAATTAAAGTTTAGTGAGTTAAACTCACCCAATTAAAGAACCGAACGGACCAAAACGATGAGGACGATGAGGGGATCGACTTTCTCCAAAGCGGGCCTAGCATCCGGGGTCGAGAAGCCGGCCAAAACGGCCCACGAAGGGGCTGAGAAACCCATTTTTGCAGCTGCTGAACGGGCTGGGAGGAGGCGCGACAGAGGGTGCTACAGCGGCGGTTCGAGCGTGGAGACGGCGGGGAAGGGGCGGCTCAGCTTGGCGGCTATTCCGGCAACGTGGGCAACGGCGGACGGGGACGACTGCTGGGCGCGACAGGCTAGGGAGGCGCGTGCAAGCTGAGGGCGACAGCATGGCATGACGGCGGCGGCTGGCGCGACGAGGGCTGGCGGCTACAACGGCGGTGTGGCGTCAAGGGGGGGGCTTCGGCCAAAACTCCTTCTCTCCCTCCTCCCCTTCCTTCTCTCTCTTGATTTGTTCCAAGGTAGAAGATGAAGTGTGGGGCCCACTTCCCTCATTTTCCCTTTTTCTTTAATCCCCAAATATGGCCCACCATGACATCATTCGTTGATGTCACATTCCACTATCCCAAATCCTCCACAACTCTCTTCAATGCGTTCATTTTATTTTTCCGCCGAGATCCAAATCTTCGTACAACAAATTCTCCAATTCCACTCAATTCTCTCCCAATTGAATTAAATTGAAGCCCATAAAATTAATTCAATATCACCATACTTTAATTCACATATTCACTTATCTATAGAACCAACTTAAATCCCAAAAGCACGACCAAAGGCGGACCTACTAATTTCTCGAGCCAAATTAGCCATTCTCTGATTTAATTCGCTGAAAAACTCTGATTGCATGAAAAATCTTCCGAAAATGAGTTAATAATCCTAAAATGATTTGTGACATACCATGACTTCCAATTTTTGGATTCAATCTCAATTTTCACGGTTAATTTCGATCTGGTGCAATTCCAACACGTCCTAACCTACCGGGTAGCTTTCAGGGAAATTTTCTTGCATACGACCTAAGGTGACAGTCCCCAAGTCTGACGCGTTAAAATCCCTTAATTGCTTTGCCCAATAGGCTAGTTCCCTCATGAGTGGCCAACTCAGAGAGTCGAACTAAATGCACAGATGAAATGCCTGACACAAAAGTTGCAAATTTTTTTTTTTTTGTTTCTATTTTTCCACAAAGCGGCTAACTGCCGCGCCAGGGGTTTGAAACCCTGACCTCGGACCATTCACTTCCTTCCCGAGTACCACTCGGCTAAAGGTGCCGGCAGTGTCTCGACTTGCTTCCTTTACTCACTTAAAGCCAAATCCTCCTTTGAACCCAAATTCGATGGATTTTGATTTAAATGCCGATTCATCTTCCCTTCCTTAACATGTCAAGACGTCCTCACCAGGGCGACACCCAAGGAAAATGCGCTTCCCCACTAAAAATTCCAAAGGTCTTCGACACAATTCTGCACAACTTTTCTGTCGACTCTGAGCGGTCTTTAAACTGTTCCTGATAACTGCAACTGAATCACTGATTTCTGAACCAGCTTTGTACTTGCGAGTTTCTGGTCTCTGATCTCAGCTCAACCAACTGAAGTTCTGTACACTATGCTCTGCTCTGCTTTAAGAGGAACTATCTAACTGTTCTGCTGAAACTGGGAACCTCTGTCAAGATCTGATACAACTCTGACACTGATCTCGTCAACTGCAATCACTGACTACTGTACTGACCCAAGCCTATGATCTTTCTTTCCCTGACTTCATCTCGGCAATTGAAATTCTGCACTCTCTGCTATGCATTGCTTAAGAACAAACCATCTGAAAGCTCTACCAACTTGGAATATTTTATCTAAATTTGAAATACAATTCATCACCGGCATCCCCATGCAGATGATTTATATGATATACACATAATTCGGTATACCCATTTTAATCGAGATCTTTTCGTGCCGTATTAAGGTGAGCTGACTCTGTTCATCTGTCGACTACAACCCCATAGGGAATCAGTACTCTTCCCGACTCCTTAATAAGCCTGTCATAACATTCCATCATGCTAAACTTCCATTCCCACACAGGATTCTCTCAAGTGCTTGAAAAAGTTTTCCTGGCTTACCTTACCAAATTACACCCAACATTTACAACTTGTTCAATGATATCTATTTTCATACTGATCTACCAATCTTGATGATGTAGATTCTGACTCATCTTTGTATTGTCTGGACAACGCTGAAATTGCTATGATGAGCTTCCCATAAGATCTCTTCTTTAATCTCTGTATCGTCAATTACACATAATCGTTCTCAGAACCTTAGTGTTCTGTCTTCAGAAATCTTAAAATCAACCTCTCTCTCATCTGCATCTGCTTACACGATCTTCTGAATCTTTGGATCTGACGGTTAAAGTGTTCTGATTCTGATCTGCACTTCCGGCTCAACACTAAGGGTGACCACAAGATTTAAAAGGTGGCTTACCAAAATTTGAAAACTGAATCTCCACCTTCTCATGTAAAGTCCACTCTTTAACCGGCCTATGCACGAATGAAGACTCTCGACTGAAAGCATCAGTGACTTCTTTCATCCTTCCAGGTGATACCAGATATCACCATCCGAGTCCTTCAAAAGATCTAGTTCATAGTACTATCTCATTCAATTCCTCCTGAGAGAATAGATACTTTGTGACTTCAACAATCAGCGAAGATCTAGAGTCTTTCTTTACACCAATGACATCTCTAAATCTTTAGAGCGAAAATTGTTGCCGTGAGTTCCAAGTCATCTGTCAAGTAATTCAGTTCATAAGGTCTCAACTGACGGGACGCGTATGTAACGGCCTTACTATGTTGCATCAACATGTAACTTGGTCCTCTAAACGATGCATGACTCTAGATCTCATAACTTCCAGGATCAGACGTAGTAGTCAACACAAGTGCAGTGGTCAGCCTCTTCTTAAACTCTTGAAAACTACACTCATACTCATCCATCCACACAAACTTTTCTTCCTTCCTCAGTAGTCTTGTCAACGGCGATGCTAACACTGAAAGAAAACCCATATACAAATTGTCAGTAATACCTTCTTAAACCCAGAAACTTCTGATCTCTGTCACTGTAGTCAACCTCGACCAACTGTTCACTGCTTTAATCTTGGACGGGGTCTACAGAGATTTCTTCGCCTGAAATCACGTGACCTAAGAGCGACAGACAAGTCATCCAAAACTTGCACTAACTAAACTTAGCATGAAATTCAAGGGTCCTCAAGGTATGAAGTATCACCTTTAAATGTCTCTCATGCCCCTTAGCACTCTTCTAATACATTAGAATAACGTCCTTGAACACGATCATGAAACTAATCCAAGTACCCAATAACCACTTTATTCCTCAAACTCAGACAAACTACTGGGGTGTCCGTCAAACCACGCGGTATTACAGTAAACTCATAACTGCCGTATCGAGTGCGAGATGCTAACTTCGGTATGTCTTTCTTCCTGATCCTCAACTGATGATACCTTGACCTCCAGTTGATCTTGAGGAACATCAATGTACAAACACAACAAACCAACTTTCTTCTTCACGAATAGAACAGGTGCTCCCCAAGGTTATGCACTGGAACGTATGAATCCCCTATCCATTAATTCCTGTATCTGCACCTCCAGTCCTTTTAACTAAGGTGACACCATCCGGTAAGGAGCCTTAGGGACTGGCTCTGTTCCGGGTGCTAATTCATTTACGACTCTATTTCTCTTCCTGACAACAAACCTGACAATTCTCCATAACATACTTTAGAAAACTTCTGTACCACAATTGTGTTCTCAATATTCGACCCCTCAACTGACGCATCCATTACAATTGTCATGTAGATTTGATAACCAACAAACTAAACCAGGCCATCCTCAATGACGAATAATAAGGATTGAAGTCCCTCTTTGACTTTCAGTAATTCAAAACTTCCATACGCTAACTGAACAAACTGAATTATAGTACTGTCATGATTCAAAACAACAGAAAGCTTCTTGAGCCAAACTAATTGACTTCCAAGTCATACTTAAGCAAATCCTTCAAGTACAACTATAGTTAGAGATTCATCTTTCCATCACTTTATTACTACAACGAAAATCCTACCACTTTCACTGAAAATTCTGTTGCACTATTCTGATAAAAACATCTCAAAAACATTCTTCTTCTGATTGATCCATGGTCAATCCCTTCATGCTCCTCCAGCCATCCTAGTGGCGTCCTATTGCAGACAGTGCTTACGCTCTCCTGAACTTACATGGACAGTTCTTAACCTGATGGCCATGCCGGCCACATTCAAACCGTGTTCTCTTTTCACTCTGACCCTGGGCTAACTCATGCCTCCTTTCCACAAACTCGACACACAATCGGTGAGTCATCTACCTCCCATTAAGGAATACCACGCACCCTTCTTTGCACTGAGATCCGTTCCAAGTACCCTACTAAATGTCCCGGAGCATGCTTCCTCTGTTCTGTCTTATCAACGGCGGTGACAAAAACAAGTGTGGTTCCATCTGCCTATACTGACAATCTTTGATCAAACGGCCTTATTGGCAACATCTATAACAAGTCCTTTCCCTCTTATAGCACGGAATGGATCCATGTCTTTTCTTACAGACATGACACACAACGATCGAGTTGAGCACTGACTTTCCCATTCTACTCTTCCAGCTAGATGAAACATGACACCTTTCTTCTGACATCGGCTTTTCCCCTAATCGATTCCCATTTCTGTCTAAACTAAACCTTGACTCAGATACGATAGCTTGATCCATGATCACAACTCCAGATTGGGCCCAAACAGGCGTAGCAACAACGGCGGTTACAGCCTTGGCGGCGGCGGCATTAGCGACATTTGCGGCACTGACGGTGACGGCGGTAACAGCTACTGAAGCAGCAGCCTACTGACCCATTCTGTCTCCCAACATCTCAAGCATCCTAAATAACTCAACAAATCTTGGATCTTCAGGGGCTGCTACCCCAACATTGACTGGAGGCAATGCTTCACCACTCACACTAGCCCTAACTTGCGCTTTACCCGGGGCACCACGGGCATCGACTCTCAACGGCGGCCCACCCCGAAACACAGGGCTTACTACCCTCTACTTAGCGGCTCTCAACACTCGGTCACTCACGCTACAGGCTCAACATAGACACCTGCTTTTAATTCTAACACCACATTAGAATCTGAGTGACCACACAAGCAAGCTACCAAGCAACTATCAATCTCATGCATCAAAATATTAAAAGCCTTTCCTACTAACTATCCCGTGACTCATCGCACCTTATCACTCCATACACAGACCATGCTCTGATACCACTTAAA
Organism: Eucalyptus erythrocorys; assembly: GCA_014182555.1. Taxonomy (NCBI): domain Eukaryota; kingdom Viridiplantae; phylum Streptophyta; class Magnoliopsida; order Myrtales; family Myrtaceae; genus Eucalyptus; species Eucalyptus erythrocorys. The sequence goes on from CM024602.1 coordinate 52,210,891, forward strand.
CGGGGATGTCACGCCCCGAACCTCGAGCACGCCAACATCCCACCATGGTCATTCATACGCGACGTTCCCAGGTTAAGTCGCCGACCCAATCCTTTTTCTTAATGCGCATGCAGGAGCGTACTATAAAACCCCTGACAATAAAATACGGGATAGCGTAGCAGGAAGTAAATTCACATCAATACATTTTCATAAAACAATGAAATTTACAACAAAGGTCTAAAGCCAAAAGTCTACAAAAGACTGGTCCTTAAACAGGAACCATCCTACGACCTACAAGTTGAACACAAATTCAAATCCTTCAACTTCACCTCTGCAACTCCACCAGGCCAACCAGGCGAACTGGCCGCTCCATCCACACGGGACCTGAAAATGTTGGCCCACAACGGGGTGAAACACTATCTCAGCAAGTTCAACCGCCTAAACCCCTATTAGAAAGAAAATACGCCCCAGAGTGACCTAGCCACAAAATCAATGAGACTTACCTCGCATTAGCCTTCATCTGCAGGTTAGCACAATTTATATAATTCAACCACGTACGATTATGATAATCATATAATTGAGGCACAAACAAATCATCAAAGCAATTCAATCACTTGGATCGTCTCAGCAATCAATCGGCTTGGCCGATTACATGTCATTCTAGCCAATCAATCTCTGCATCCCAACACAACCCTATAGGTAGGCTTAACAATCGGTGGCAATTCCGGCTCCACTCAACATGACCGTTAATAGGTGGTAAATCACGGCCCCATTGGGCACGACCTCTAATAGGTGGTTCATCACGGCTCCATTAGGCACGACCTCTAATATGTGGTTCATCACGACCCTATTAGGCACGACCTCTAATAGGTGGTTTATCACGGCCTCATTAGGCACGACCTCTAATAGGTGATTAATCACGGCCTCAATAGGCACGACCTCTAATAGGTGGTTCATCACGGCCTCATTAGGCACGACCTCTAATAGGTGGTCAATTATGGGCAAATTCCCAACAATCCCTACACTTGGAATTTCTACAAAAGAACCCCCATTTATTGCAATCACACTCAATTCGCCACAACCAAGCATCAAATTCAAATTCTAACAAAGACAAAGAAGCAATCGGCACGAAATTCTGAGCAACCGGGGCTAAAAATAAATTTTTCCTTTTTTTAATTTTTATTTTATTTAATTCCGGAATATAATATAATATATATTTTTTTTGGTGACCCAGGGAACCCCTCAACTCCAACCGCGGACAGCCCGGCAAGCTCGGGTACGGAGGAATATAATATAATATTTTAGTCCTCAAAATTTCAAAATAATTAAATAATTCAAAATTAAAACCCATTAAGTCCCATCCAGGTTTAACATTAATTAACTCCATTTCTTAACCTTAATTAATCACAATTTAACTTAAACAAATCCCTTAATCAAATTTATAATAAAATATACTAATCTATTTCACCTAAACATGCTTAATTCAAACTAAACACACTTAAAGCATAATTAACCCTCTAATCAAAGTTTAGTGAGTTAAACTCATCCGATTAACGAACCGAACGGACCAAAACGACGAGGACGATGAGGGGATCGACTTTCTCCAAAATGGGCCTAGCATCAGGGGTCAGGAAGCCAGCCAAAACGGCCCACGAAGGGGCTAAGAAACCCATTTTTGCAGCTGCTGAACGGGCTGGGAGGAGGCGCGACGGAGGGTGCTACGACAGCGGTTCGGGCGCGGAGACGGCGGGGAAGGGGCGGCTCGGCTCAGCGGCTATTCCGGCGACGTGGGCAGCGGCGGACAAGGACGGCTGCTGGGCGCGACAGGCTGGGGAGGCGCGGGCAAGCTGAGGGCGACGGCGGGGCACGACAGCGGCGGCTGGCGTGACGGCGGACGGGCGGACGGGCGAACGGCGCGGCGACGGCGATGGCGGCTGGCACGACGAGGGCTGGTGGTTGCAACGGCAGTGTGGCGTCGACCAGGGGGGGCTTCGGCCGAAACTCCTTCTCTCCCTCCTCCCCTTCCTTCTCTCTCTTGATTTGTTCCAAGGTAGAAGATGAAGTGTGGGGCCCACTTCCCTCATTTTCCCTTTTTCTTTAATCCCTAAATATGGCCCACCATGACATCATTCGCTGATGTCACATTCCAATATCCCAAATCCTCCACAACTCTCTTCAATGGGTTCATTTTATTTTTCTGCCGGGGTCCAAATCTTCGTACAACAAATTCTCCAATTCCACTCAATTCTCTCTCAATTGAATTAAATTGAAGCCCATAAAATTAATCCAATGTCATCATACTTTAATTCACATATTCACTTGTCTATAGAACCAACTTAAATCCCAAAAGCACGACCAAAGGCGGACCTACTAATTTCTCGAGCCAAATTAGCCATTCTCTGATTTAATTCCCTGAAAAACTCCGATTGCATGAAAAATCTTCCGAAGATGAGTTAATGATCCTAAAATGATTTGTGACATACCATGACTTCCAATTTCTAAATTCAATCTCAATTTTCACGGTTAATTTCGATCTGGTGCAATTTCAGCACGTCTTAACCTACCGGGTAGCTTTCAGGGAAATTTTCTTGCATCTAACCTGAGAGTGATCAGTCCCCAAGTCTGACACGTTAAAATCCCTTAATTGCTTCGCCCAATAGACTAGTTCCCTCATGAGTGGCCAACTCAGAGAGTCGAACTAAATGCACAGATGAAATGCCCGACTCAATCAGCTGAAAATAGAATTGGAAAAATCGGGATGTCACACAATCCGAGATTGTCCGGAGGGGTTGTGAGAGAACAAATAAAATGCTTGATGATGGTTGGACTCGGTGTGCGCATCCAGACTATACGAGTCGTCCTTCAATAAGGCAAGCGATTAGCATACTCAATTTTAAATATCCAATTCTCTCGCTCCCATTAAAAATGCCAATCATGAGTTATGTTGTTCCTTTGCAAGAAACGTTTACATAATCTCAAGTATCTTCTTGTAACGCCAGCAAACATTAGTGCAAGGAAGATTGACGAAAACTCGAGCCTCGCTTACGAAAATAGTTCCTCGTTGTATGTATCACTCTTATTGTCTTCCCCTTCAGTCAACCTATCGATCTCGATGGGCTAGACGGACTGTCTAAAAATGACTTCATGTTAACGACTTCGCCTCTTTCGTGGATTAGCAACACACATACCATGGAAACTTATGTGGTTTTTTGTGTTTATTTTATTGTTGGGATAGTGTTCGATCCAAAATATGTGTGGATCGGGTGTCGTTGACTTGGTATAATAACCAGAACTTTTTGTATTTTTGAAGGCTGAGGATCTAGCCTAGAAAGAATCCTTGCTCGCGCTTTCAAGCAGCGCTGAATCCGTTGCATTATTAAAGAAAGGAACTAGTGGGCGAACTTATGAAACTTCATATGCGCTCGGGGAAATCATGCAAGTTCATGACAAACCCTAGAAATGGTTGCTGGTGATCTGACCATTAGAGAATTCGCCACCACCTTCTTCCCACCTCTTCTTTACTGAAAAGAGAGGATAACTGGACGTTCCACATGGCGAGAGATAGAATAGTAAATGATGATGATGGTACTTGTACTTGGGGTTCTGCATGGTTCTCGATGATGATCACGTGGTCCCCAAGGCACTTTGATCATTTTCCCGTGCATCTGCTCTTTCTCGATGCCAGGATTCCGCCCAGTTGCGAGCCTCATCATTCACATCTTTGCACGATGAAAAATGCCTATGTGGTTCTAAAGGTTATTTAATGGTCCGTTTATAGGGAAAAAAACTATATCCGAAACATTATTTTACAACTTTTTCAATGTTGGAATGGCCAAAAATTAGATGATCTATAGAAAATATATTTCACGCACCGAAAACAACAAATTTAGATTTGACAAGAATAACTTTCTCTTTTAAGAAGAAGATAATCACTTCCCCTAAACTACTTAACAATTGAAAGTTAACCGTTTTCTTAAAAAATGATTTTCGCATAAATATTCTCCTTTATTATGATTTTTTTCAATGAAACAGATGTAATCCAAAGGTCTATTTGTTTGAAAGAATACTCTTTTCTAGGAAATTGTTTTCCAATTTTCCAATGATTGGACGGCAGAAAATTAATTGATTTACAGAAAATGTTTTCATGGACCGAAAAGAACAAGTTCAATTGAGTTAAAACAACTTCTCCTTCTAGTAAGAAGGAATTCACTTTCCCTAAATCATGAAACAAATAAAAATTAACTATTTTCCTTGATGAAAAATAATTTCTTTTATCGTGAAATTTTCAATGAAACAAATGCACGGTAAGGATCTATTTGTTTTGCAAAAAATGTAATATTTTCAAAAAATACTTTCTAGGAAGTTGTATTTCAGAAAAAAAAAATAATATTTTTCGGTATTTAGCTGAAACCTAAAAGTGATTTAGAAAATACTTTTCATCGTTTAATAAGGAAAATCTAATTTAATTTCCATAAATAAATATCCATTATTCGAGCACTAGTAACTAGCTCTAAAGTTCTAAGTCCAGCCTCGATGGACCTAGATTCGAGCATCTAGGACTAGAGCATGGGCTATGGGGTCTCGATCCAAGCCTTGATAGACCCCACCCTGAGTACTTGGAGCCCAACCTCAACAAACATCGACGGACCTAGCCTTAGCCCTTGACAAGCATTGGGGTTGTCGTGTCCAATTGTAGAGTTTTTTTGTCTAAGCGTTGATATCTAGTCATATTTTGAAAAATGATTTTCGATTTTATAGAAATAAAATCATTTTTCTAAATTTAAGTATAAATTTTCAACTAATCAAAAATATTTTTCAGTTAACTCGTTTCCCCAAGTGATCCAAACGTTGAAAAATGCGGAGAGTATTATCCATGAAGCAAATTGAGCCTGAGTGGTAATTATTCTCGTAAATCGTCATTACAAGAGCAACCCTTTATGAAATACCCAGAGTATTAAGAACTCGAAATATTTATCATGTGAACGAGCTAGTTATCCCATGCTTTCAATACTTTCTACATGCAGTCGATCATAGGGAGAACACAAAAGGTGAATTCTACCAAGATAGAGCTAGTTAACGTACACTTCATTCTTAATACGTTCGATCATCTCCAAAACTGGCATGATTTCTTCCTTCCTTTTATTCACTTTGAAAACTATTAACATATGCAAGCTACGCATGGGCTCCCACTATAAGTTATAATTTTCTTATAGACAAGAGCTTACAGGACATTCATGAGCAAGAGTTAAAACGGGAACTTCATACACCTCTCGCGGCTTCTTTGTTTATATTATTTGACTTGATTTTCCTAAATTAAAAATTAAAAAATTTGCTTAGTTTTAATCTTCATTTAGGATCTGTCTAGTTTATGCATTTTGACTTCCTTTTTTAAAATTCGAAACTCTTGAAATACTTAACTATTAACCCGTATATTTGCACAGAACTTTTCATAAATGCATGAAATTTTAATGACATTTAAGTTTTTGACGGATCGCTTTTTCATAAATCCCGAAAGAAGAAGCACGTCGTTTGTGTTTAACTTTTATCTTATGATATGAACAAAAATAATTAACTTCCTTATTATGATCTGAAGAGATTTCCTCATCAATAAGTACATTTATGGTTGGTTTATATATAAATACATATGTACACACACAGATGTAAGGAAAGCAATTATTTTCACCGTGATAAAAAAAAAAAAAAAAAAATTGCAGTTTTTTGGTCGCTCAAAAAAAAAAAAAGTTGCATTTAAAAGGTATGGGCTGACGACCTTTCTTCGATTTATCCGCCGTCATCTTCGTCTCCCCAGATCTCCACGTGCTCTCTCTCTCTCTCTCTCTCTCTCTCTCTAAAACCAGGCGGATATCCCATCACAATCAATCCGTTCTCTGGGATTGACCACTGAGCAGCCCCATCCGGCCGCTTTGATCGTCGCCATGATTTCCGATAACGGCTCTCCCGCTCTCGCGCCGAGGACATGGTGGTGAGCGCCGGCGCTACGGAAGCCTGAGCCTCTCCGGAGGGACCACATGCACATCCTCGGCCACCTCTCTCTCTTGGTAACCGCGTGCTTCCTTCTCGACTTGCTCAACCGATTCTCCCACCTCCTCCTGATCAGCCTCTCCGCATCGCAGTGGGCGTCGCTGCTCAAGCTGCTGAGCGGCGGGAGCGGCGGCGGCGGCGGCGGCGGCGGCGAGGACGGCGTCTCGGCGATCCAGCAATGCTCCCGCCAGGTCCTCGCGGCCGTCGCCCTCGTGCTGATCGCGCGGTTAGGGCTCAAGGCCTTGCCGAAATTGGGAGATTCGGATAAGGTTTCTCGAAATCGCGTCGATTTGAAGGCTCTGAAGGCTCTCGATTCGCCGGAATCGCAGGGCTCGGTGACCGGTGAAGCGCTCGTGAGGGGAAGCGCGGGTAAAGCCAACAAACTCGTCGAAGAAGAAGATGAGGAGGGGGAGGAGGAGGAGGAGGAGGAGGAGGAGGAGGAAAATAGAGATTGCTCGTGTCTAGAGGATGAAGTGTTGGACGTTCTAGCGCTGAGGAAGATGGTGAAGATCGAGAGGCGGATCGCGGCCGCGGCGTTGAAGGAGCTCGAGAAGGAGCGGATCGCGGCCGCGTCGGCCGCGGAGGAGGCCATGTCCCTGATACTGCGGCTGCAGAGCGAGAAGAGCGCGATCGAGATGAGGGCCAACCAGGACCGCCGCCTGGCGGAGCAGAAGCAGCAGTACGACTGGGAGGTGATCGAGTCGCTCCGGCGGATGGTGGCGAGCCACGAGTCGCGGCGGAGGGCGTTGGAAGAACTGTTGAGGTCGTGCAGGCGGAAGTTGAGGAGGACGCGGGCCAGCAGCGAGGGCTCGAGCGGCGTTGAAGGCGAGGGTTGTTTCGGTGGCGGCGGCGGCTCCGGCTCGGAAGAGAGCGTCGGCGATGCGGTGACGAGCAGTGGAGAAGAAGAAGAAGAAGAAGAAGAAGAGGGGAAGAGCCTGGATGATGTGCTGATAAGCTCGCTGGAGTTTGATTCGCTGATTGAGGAATGATCGATCCTACTTTTACTCTGGATTTCACCACCCCCCATTTTTTTTATCCTTGTCTGCTTGGGGCTCTGCTATAATCATTCCATAAATTGAACAAAAGGTGATTAGCACCCACCCGTGGACGCTGTGATTCGCTCTTCGACCCCTCATCTAAGAGGGTAGAGATTCGAAATGGCTAAAGTGGGGTGTCGTGAGAGGTGGATTCCCGTGCTCATGTATCAAGTTTATCTCGCCGTAGGAGGTGGATCTTTACGCAAGTATCTTGGGTTTATGTTATTAATGGTCAACTGTACAGTGATTCCCGAATCATTGAAAAAAAATAATTAACAATTGCGAATATTAACTCATATATATCTATTCAAAATATAAAGATAACGATATATCTCCATAATTGTTATTTTCCTTTCTTTCTCGAACCGCTTTTTCAAACGTCGAATTTTCAAAGAATTAATAAATTTTGAGGGTTGGGTTATAATGAAAGCGGAAATGGAACAATTCCCATGCGGATGCGGATATTCTGTACAAGTCCTATGATTATTTCCACAATCAAAAAGCGTCTCTTTTTTACCTTGATAGTTATGTTAGGAATATAAATTTCAAAATTTTATAGTCCATTTTTCGGCTGAAAATATTGATTTAGAAGACATTTCATTAAAGATGACTATATATATCGCTCGTGAAAATGAGTATACCAAATATTTTTTTATTATCTATGATAATATATATAATTTTGTTAATAATAAAAGTATTTTTATTGACATTAATAGAAAAGTCGAAAATCATTTTCCTCCATTTCATTTGGCGACGGTATTTCGGGTTCGTTTGGCACCAGCTTTGGAAGGGACTTTGCCCATCAGAGGCTACCTTGGGCTTCTCAGCATTCTTGGCATGCCGAGAATACTATTCTTTTTTTTTTTCCAAAGTTGTCCTCACGAATTTTTTGTTTTTCCGGTGCGTGCCCTTGTACGAGCACTATTCATCTTCTCTGGAACACCGTAAGCCTCAGGGTCAGGGACCTCCAGCAAGGGTCCACCGGAGGTCGCCGAAGGTCACGCGACCTCTGCGCGACCTCCGCGCGACCAGACTTGCCTCCCGCGACCCAAATCCCGGGTCGCTGAAGGTCGCGACGGCGTCACGCAACCTTGCCGGCCCGATCCGGGTCGCCGGTCGGCCGGCCTTTTGCCGGTCAATTTATTATTAATTTTTCTTTTGATAATTTTTTTTTTACCATAAAGCTCCTTGTAAATGTAGTTTTCCAAACACCATTTTGTTCAAAGTATTTTACAAAGGGCTTTCAAAGTACAATTTGCCAAGCACAGTTTGCATTTTGGAAAATACCTTTAACTCAAATGTTTTTGCATTTTTCTAAAGACTTTCCCCAAAAGTACGTATAACCTAACCCTTTACAAGTCGTCTTGTTCTAAAAAAAATAAAAATTTAAAAAAAGAAGGGATAATATATTGAAATTAGATTTTTACTATAAACTTTTCGTCTCGGCCCAGATTCTAAAATCGGAGAATAGATGAGGAGAAAAGGCCCAAAAACCCAAAGAGAAAATAGAACACGGGGCTTCAAAACGACCTCGTTATTGCAGCGTATAAAACACCGTCCGCCACGCCGCTCGCAAACGACATCGTCTAGAGCACCGTCCCATCGCTCTCGCTCTCGCTCTCGCTCGCCGTGTCTGCAAGCGGGGGAGAGCGTGGAAAATACTTTGGTCAGACGAGCTGGAAACTGGGTGTCGTTTCCAGAGCGCCACCTCTTGCGGCGGAGGAGTAGAATAGAATCCGCCCCCGGCGACGAAGAAGAGGACCGATCGCGCGTCGCGCCCCGCGCTCCTCGGAAGCTCATGGTCATCCGTTGACCGGTAATCCTCCGAACCCCTCTCGTCGCTGCTTCCCTTGATGGCGTCTCCGATTATCGGTAGAGTTGCAGTCTCGATCCCCTGTCGTCTCAATTGATTTCTATTGCACAATGGGTAAGTCCGACCCATCGGTTTTCTTTTTTTTTTCTTTTTTAACTTTTTATCCGCTAGCCGCTACTCCTTCGACTCCCCGGGAAGATTTCCCGCGTCCCGATCGGACGTTGGTCATTTCTTGTTTCCTCGAGGTGGGGTAGTGCAAGCCTCGAGCTTTCTTGCTTTTCTTGATTCCTCGTGATTATCTGATGTCCCGCACTGATGTAGCTTCATTCTCCACTCTCTCTCTCTCTCTCTCTCTCTCTCTCTCTCCCCGAGTTTGTTGCTCGGCTAAGCGTGCTCAGAGTCGGTGTATCGTAAGACTAGAATGGATTTTCGAAATTTGCTTCTGCTTCGAGGTTTCTGGAGCTGAGAGAATTTGATGGGTGTCATTTTGTTTCTCCCCTCTTCTTGATGAATGGACCATGCCCTTGTGTTCCATTTTCGCACATACGTCCAGCAGGACCGTGCTCTTCGATTCCTCAACGAAAGGTGGAATTCGGATATAAAATAGTATAATTCTTCATTTGCTGTGTTGCGTTAGGTGCGCATTTTTTGTCGTATAAAAATGGTTGTGTCATGGGAGAGATTCCAGATTATGACCTTTTATGTGGCAATGCAAAGCAGGAGGAGTCGTTCGACTGTCGATGATGGATGGGGATAACTGCCTGGACGAACCTCCTCAAATGCTTCCCCCTCCTCCTGGAACCTTTGTGGATCGCGAAGAACTTATCCAGCACGTGGGTGATTTTGCTGTGACCCAGGGTTATGTAGTGACGATAAAGCAGTCCAAGAAAGACAAATTCGTGATCCTTGGCTGCGATAGAGGTGGCGTCTACCGTAACAGGCGAAAACCGGCTGATGATTCCTCTGGAGAACAACATAACCGTAAGAGGAAAACAGCTTCTCGGCTTACGAATTGTCCTTTTGAGGCCGTCGGCAAGAAGGATGATGGCCTGTGGATTCTCACCATCAAAAATGGAACTCACAATCATGAGCCACTTAAGGACATTTCTGAGCACCCGTCTGCCCGTCGCTTCAATGAAACTGAAGTTTTGCTCATCAAAGAGATGACAGAAGCTGGGTTGAAGCCTCGTCAAATTCTAAAAAGATTGAGACAGAGCAATCCTGAGTTGATGTCAACTCCAAAGCATGTTTACAATGTCAAAGCTAAAATTCGGCAAGGAAATGTAACAGGTGACAATTATCTGGTTTCTATTTATCCATTGAGATTCCAGCAAGAGAGTCATTGTATAATTGCATTTTCTGATTGTGTTAAAGTTAATTTAATTAGTGAACGGGTGTTTAAGGAATTTCATTTTGAAGTTTAAAAATAATTTTTTGGTGGTTCTCATGTTTAGCTTTGTAAGCTTTTCAATGTCATGAAGCATATGCTCGTGATTCAGATTTATTTGGGGAAACGCTGTTGCTTAGTGTATTCTTTTGCTATGCTGAAGAATTTAGCTATCAAAGAAGATGGATCCAACAAATAATGGGAGTGGAAGCTAGCATAGTTTGCATGTTTTTATTTGTTATTTAGTTAAATGGTGCATAGCGAGATAGGGTTCCCCTTTCTTGAGCTGTGATGAATTGGACATTTCAGTTTATCAATATAAAATAAGTTTTAGCTGTCTCAGCTCAACTCTGCAATAGTCACATTTTAAGTTGACTGTATTGGTTCTTTTTTTTTTTTCTCCTTACAGATCATTTTGACACATTTTGCAACTTGAAATGTCATTAGACAGGATAAACTTCCATCTTTTCAAAAGTAATATGGAAAAGTTTTTGCAAATCTGCCTTTAGTGTCCTAAGAGCTAGATGGTTTGATGTTGCAGTCAAAAACTTCAAGTCATTGAGAGCTCAGACGTCTGCCATGATAAACAACGATCACGCGGTGACTGAGCCATCTTGGAGACAACGGAACCCCCCAGTAAGAGTACATGTAACTTCACATGAGATAGCCTAACAAAGGCTTATCCCAGTAATCTAGTGGCTAAGAGAGTTTCAGCCTGAGGTGTTCTGTATCCTTGTCCTGTATATTTCTTGAATTGGAAACTGATTTGCATCACTGGGTGCTGTGACAGAGGGTGCCCAATCTTATTGGTGGAAGATTTGTTGATTCACAGTCGTTTTCATCTATAGATGTGATAAACCCAGTAAGTCTTGGGGCAGTTTCCTTTCAGTAGAATATCTAATTGCGATTGCGAGAGAGACTATTGACACGTCCGTGTGCCCTAAATATGCAGGCAACCCAGCTAGTTGTTTCTCAGGTTCCTTTTACTACAAATGAGGAGTTCAGAGCTGCCGTGTTTGCTGCCAAAAGGGCTTTTCCATTGTGGCGAAGCACATCGATTGCCTCTCGTCGACGGATCATGTTCAAGTTCCAAGAGTTGATTCGTAGAGATATTGTCAGTTTGTATTGATGTTCTTACTTTGTTGCGATTATTAACAGAGTGTTTCCAAGTCATGATGATTGTCTTTTTCAGGATAAGCTTGCTATGACCATCACTACTGAACATGGAAAGCCATTGAAGGATGCGTATGATGATGTTTGGCGTGGGTTAGGTTTGTGCACTCTGTTCATCTACATGTTTTAGACAAAGTGCCATTGTTGTTGTGCCATTATGGAGTTTCTCTTTCCACCGCAGAGGTTGTAGAGCACACTTGTGGATTAGCATCTACCCAAATTGGTGAATTTGCTCCAAATGTATCTAAAGGAATTGATTCTTACAACATAAGAGAGCCACTTGGTGTTTGTGCTGGTATCTGTTCTTCTGAGTTTCCAGCAATGATTCCTTTATGGGTATGCTTAATGAGTTCCAATATTCTCTTTTCTCGTGTATTGCTTCTTTTACAATTCTTGGTGGGTTAATTGCTCAGTTAGAAAATGCCACGATGTAGTTTTTGTGCTTCAGCATTGAGGTTCAGCTTTTCAAGAGGCTGACATATTATTAGGCTTGTAAGTACTTATACATGCTAGAGTTCATCTAAAGAGAAACTTTAATTAGTCTTTTCCAGGCTGGCTGCATGCTCTGGACCAAGCTGAGTGAAGAACAAAAACAGTGTTGCTAATGCCATTTTCCGTATGCAGATGTTTGCTTTTGCTGTCACATGTGGTAACACCTTTGTTCTGAAGCCATCGGAGAAAGATCCAGGTGACTCACTAGTAAATTCCTTTCTTTGGAAAATTATGGAAAGCATGTAAGGAAAAGATGCATGTGTATTTAATGACGTGCCTGTTCAAACACTACAGCTGCATGATTGGCACAGATGAAAATTCAGTTCACTGTATTCTTGATTTGGACTGTTCATGTATAACACTAGTTTTGGCTTGTGGTTAAGTCACTTGCGATCTGTCTTACTTAAGCATGCCTGGAGTCACAAAGCTTCTGAGTACATAACCTCTTGTATGGACACTTTTGCTTTTATTGGTATGTGTTAAGCTACTAGCCTCCCAGTAATGCACTCCGCATGATAGGGTTATATGGGGTCTATATATTTCTCTTAAGTTTGTTACTGCAAATTTTTTTTATATGACCTTTTAGTTACTGCATGACTAAATGGTCTGGTGCTTTAATTTTATTATGGATCAGTTGTCCAGGTTTTGCCTTTTTTGAGTTTATCCCTGTGAATTATATTCCAAGTGACTTTTAGTCACCAAAGGTCTGTAATGGACTGGTGCTCTATTTATGTAACAGATATGTTGTCCCGGTTATTCTTTAGGCATGAGTTAATGTATTCAGATCCAGACTTAAAGATTGTGACAAAATTCTGATGTTGCTTCAGGGGCTTCTGTGATTCTTGCGGAGTTGGCAATGGAGGCTGGATTGCCTAATGGTGTCTTAAACATTGTTCATGGTACCAATGTAAGTTTCAATTGAACAGACATTTATTTGCTTTCACATTTAAAAGGGTTCCTTTCTTCAGACAGTGAATGTATTGCCCTATTATCCCATAATTCAATTAGCCCATTGATTTGAATAAATTTATCAATGATTTTTCTGGTATATCGTCTGTCACCTTTGGTGCGCACTATGCAGTGTCGACTTTTATTCAGATTTGACTCTGATACGTCACATATGATTAGTTGCCGAATTGTTGCTTTTGGACAGGATATTCTAAATTCTATATGTGATCATGAGGATATTAAGGCCATCACCTTTTCTGGTCCTGAGGCAGTAAGTGAACTTTATCTTGTCCCATTGCGAATTGCTTCAGTGTGCCTTGTCATGCTCACATTTTTGCCCTCTTTTTTGTAAGCCATTCAGATTCTTTTCCCACTTGTCTTTTTTTATTAGCTATTAATAGATGCTAGGAGCTAATTAGCTACAACTACCGCAGATGAACTCATTAATATCATCTTCCTTTGTGAAACTTTTATTATTTCATCTTAGACTGAGACCCCAGAAAACTTTGGGTCTCTAAAGATCTCTCTTTTACCTTTAAAACATGCAATATAATATTTCTATTTATGATGTTGTGGATATCATGCGTTTTGGCTAATTTTTTTCACAAATGTTTGAAGGCTGGTGCTTATATCTATACAAGAGCATCTGCTAGTAGGAAACGCGCTCAAGTAAGTGGCGTACACCTGCCTTCTATATGTTGTTATAACATCCTCCTGAGCAGAGTTATTGCTCTTTCACTGATCCATTGGTTGAAGCCAATGAATTGCCTGGCCAAATATTGTCTCTAGTGCAACACGGGAGTAAAAAATCACGCTGTCGTGATGCCTGATGCCAACATGGATGCCACTCTGAATGCTCTAGTTGCAGCTGGTTTTGGTGCTGCAGGACAAAAGTGCATGGCACTCAGCATGGCCATCTTCGTCGGAGGATTAAGTAGATGGTAAGGTAGATATGTGAAGCTCTGCTATACGAGATAAATATGTCTTGATGTAGCAAATTTATGTCAGGTCATTTACCCATCTTCTGAAAGAAGAGGAACATTGAGGGCCTGTTTAATCTTTGAAATCTTTTGAATTTTTTGTTTTCATTTGCATTGGAGGATGGTAAACAAGCCTTGAAAAAGTATTCGGTGATTTTGAAATTAGTTTTCAAACAGAAACCAGGGAAAAAATTTTCAAAATTCGTAAAAAAAAATATTTTTTCCATTTTTTGTTATTCTCTCTCTGCACAAAAACATGGAGGTTTCAGAAAACCTAAAGAAAATAAAAGGCCAATTGTACAATATGAGGGGTCACAAGCATGTTCTCACAATCATTATTCATAGTGAGTGTTTTCATTTTCATTTTACCTAATGGTCATTTTCGTGAAAATGAAAACTAAAAATGTTTTTTCAAAGCATGCCAAGGGGTCTGACTATCTCAGAGTTCAAAGCTCTTTCTTTGTTTACAAAGCAATGGGTACGATTTTGTTAGTTGTAGCCAATCACTTTAATTTATCCCAAAATCTGATTGTTTAATAAATCATTTATAGTTTGTCAAGCCACTCAGTAAACTTTATTATTATCCCTAGCATTACCATTATGTTATCAAACAAATAGCTTTAAGTTTAAAGGATTTATATGGTTCTCATGACATTTTCACTTTAGCACTAGTGAGTAGACAAAATATCAACATTTCACGAATCTCTTTTCTGCCCAAATTTCATATGTGGAAAGAGAGGCATGCTAATAAACTTCATCAATTTTCACTCTTCATGAAGAGATTAAGACAAATTTTAGTGTGACTGCTGACATGAGATCATCTTTTCTTACTCCAGGGAAAGTAAGCTAGTGGAGAGTGCCAAAACAATTAAAGTGAATTCCGGAAAAGAACCTAATGCAGAACTTGGTCCAGTAATTAGCAAACAGGTTACATGCTCTACTTCTCACCTGTCTGACTCTGGAAAATTTCTCAATCACTGTACATCGGTTACAGATTTATTTTGTTAAGCTTGTCTTTGAACCAGTGGCATCCTGCCTTTTGGTCAAGCTGTTTGTTTGTCTAAATTTGATTATCTTGTGATTTGACTGGCAGATGAGGGAAAGAATCTGCAAATCGATTCAAGCAAGTGTTGAATGTGGTGCGAGACTTGTGCTTGATGGGAGAGACATTGTGGTAACTGCCCTTACAAGTATCTTCTCCATTTTGAGCACGCCCATCATTCTTCCGGACACATAACTTCGCTGTCAAAACTTAGTAGCTTTAGACGGGAATTGCCAACAAACAGTGTTACTTTCATGTCTAAAGTGTAATTAGAGCACCTTGTAAAGAGACTTCTGTGTCAGTTGTAATTAAAGATATGTCCCGTGAAGCCTTTCTTGACATATTGGCATTCATAGATAGCTGAGACAAAGCCAAGCCTTCCACTGGTGATACTTTTTCCCTACAAAATACGGACAGATGCATCTACCTGGCAATTTAGGGTATTAATTGTACTGTAGCGATCTTCTGCTTTAGTTTATATATTTAGCTTAGAGTGCTGGCTGCAATGTTTTCTTAGCATGTGTAGACATGTCCACTAGTGTGAATGATTATGTCTTTTTGCACACAAAGAAAAGGCAACCTTGGCCTTTTTCCCTAGAGCTTTTGCTTCCTTCTTTTGTCACCCATAGGATATTTCAGACTAGATATCTGATGAAGCTATTTTGAACGGCTTTGCTGTTCTATCTAATTGATATAAATCTAGTCAGATTGAACATGTTTTTACTTTCTGGAGAAGAGTTTACTAGATCTTCAGCTCAACATGTGGTTGCTTCCGTTCACAAGTATGTTGGCTCTATTGGGGTGGCTAGAATTTGGGAGATATAGGAAGATCGAGGCTACTTTAAGGGACCCTTTGTAATTGTGCCTATTTGCTTTTAAGAACAACTTCTACGCACTAATTCTGAGTTCACTAATTATACTTCACCGAGGACCTTAACATAAGATTTTTATGTGATTGTTGCTATGGTTGCTC
This sequence comes from Eucalyptus erythrocorys, assembly GCA_014182555.1. Classification (NCBI taxonomy): domain Eukaryota; kingdom Viridiplantae; phylum Streptophyta; class Magnoliopsida; order Myrtales; family Myrtaceae; genus Eucalyptus; species Eucalyptus erythrocorys. The sequence goes on from CM024602.1 coordinate 52,226,757, forward strand.
TGATCCATCATCAAAGAACTCTGCCACTTATCAAACTACATGCAGGTTCCAGGATATGAACAAGGCAACTTCATTGGTCCTACCATCCTATGTGATGTCAGAGTCGACATGGACTGTTGCAAGGTAGCTTATTTCTGACTGTATTTCATCGCAGAAGTGAACAAAAGCTAATATTTTGAGTTCCCACCAATTACTATACTGCAGGATGAATCTTTCGGGCCAGTTCTCCTCTGCATGCAGGTATGCTTCTAACTCCTGGTTGGAGATGGAGTCACCGTCGGGGGACACAAATTTCAGTAATCATTTGTGTTTCCTTCTTTGTTCAGGTTGAATGCCTTGAAGAAGCCATAAACATCATCAACAGAAATCAGTATCCAAAATCTACCTTTTTTCTCCTTCCGTTTATTTTTTGGAGAAGCAGAATATATCTTGCTCGGTTCTTTACATGATATTGATTTCCTGCAGGAATTGCAGTGGGGCATCTATCTTCACCTCGTCCAGCCTAACCGCAAGGAAGTTTCAGGCAGAGGTTGAAGTTGGACAGGTATGCAGATAACAGTTGATGGCCACAAACAAGTCGCGTAAATTATGTCTGCTTAATGGTTAAGCCTTCTCATGATTTTATTTGCCATTGGCGTGGACCAATTTTTGTGATAAATATTGAATTCTGTAGTGGAGTTACCGTTCATCTCCATGTTGCGTTTTTCTGATCTAGAGAATGATCATAGCTGATGTTTTGGAATGTTCTGATTTGAGTCAGGTCGGTATAAACGTCCCAGTTTCGGATCCTTTGCCAGTTGCTTCATTTACCGGCTGCAGACCCTCTTTCGTGGGCGACATCGGTTTTGAAGGTAATTACATTCAACAGTACACTGCATTTCGTTTCTGTCTCCTTAGAATAAACCGTTCCGCACAAAAAGTTGACACCTTGAGATCATCGAATTCGCAGGGAAAGTCGGAATTCACTTCTACACCCAGATGAAAAGAGTGACTCAAAAATGGAACGACAATGTGAATGTGGTAGAGAGCACTGAAGAAGGATCCTTGTTGACAGTATAAGTAGTTACTTGTAGCTGTGCAAAACCATTTGATTTTATGTTTTTTTTTTTTTTATTTGTTTTTTTTATGATGACCCGGGAACCGCCGTATAGCCAGCAGCTGGTATAGCCAGCAGCTGACGACGTAAACCCGAGGCACTAGCTTGGGGGTCAACCTCCCACGGTACCCCACTTAAATCGCGCAATGGGGGCGAGAAGTTTTGAACATCCCCCTCCCGGATGAGGGGGCAAGACACGAACCAACTCATCCATCGCGGGGTGGATTTTTCTTTTTCTTTTTAGTTAAAACATTTCCTGTGAATATTTGCCCCTAGAAAATTCTACTTCTTTGTATAATTAATTATTCTTTTTATCTTTTCATCTAATACTAACCCCTTTTTGGTTTTTTCTATAGTAAACACCATATGTCTAAATTTCAAAACTGATACAGAGACGTGACTAGATTGGCTTTCAACAGCAAAGGTTTGTGGTTTGTGATTAGTGGGATAAGCTTGCTTACTTGTAAACTTATAATGAGATGTGAAGACGATTCACGTGCTAATGAAAGCGTGTGCCGTGCAGTCACCATATTCAATTCGAATTGAAGAGAAAGAAAAAAAAAAGGAAAAGAAAAGAAACTGAGCTTATTGCTTCTAAATTCGCGCACGGTAGCTACCATCTCAAGAGTTAAAAGACGAAAATGATTTAAATATCTCAATTCATGTGTGATTTTCTTCTTTAAAGAGGGGCAGCTTATAAATACTTGTTCCATTTTCATGAAGAGAAACTCAGTGGGGTGACAAAAAATTGTCTTTTGCAACTTGTTTGATGAAACAAGACTATGATTAGAATCTTTCACTACATAATGCCCTCAATCTGTCCAATCTGTCAGCTACAGTTTTTGAGATCAAAGTATCATCTTGATTGAATATCAAAGACATCAGAGCCTGTCCGCTGTACATATTTACAGAATCCAGGCAAATGGCACGTGCCTGGTGCATCGTCGCGCGCGTGGTTCTTCAGACCGAGATCATCCTTCCTTTCCACTCGAAATTTTTGCTCACGATAAAGATGTTTTTTTTTTTTTAATTCCATTTTTGGGTCATAATAAATGGTAATCTTTTGTTGTTATTTTTTTTTTTTTGGAGCTAGGGAATCCCGCACGGTCGGATATCGGGAATAAATCACTGGGGACGACACGTGGTAGCCACCACACACGTACCAGGTAAGCCACCCTACGACGCGCTGGGTTTCAAACCCCTCTCTTTCGTGAGGGGAAGGAGGCCCAAAGCCAACTGCGCCACCCGGTGGGTGGTGGTAATCTTTTGTCGTCGTCCTTTCCTAACGTATTAAAATCTTGTCTTTAGCAGATCCGATAATGATGTTCTGTAGGAAAACGTAAGTAAATGCAAGCGCAGACGTCTCTACTAATATATTGTCCGAGGATGATTCGCTGAATATAAGACAGAGAGAGAGCGACGTTCTGCACTTCGCTTGGGCTCACCTGTCGCCGAAACCATGTTGCAGTTTTCGATTCAGAGGGGTACGAATTCGGAGGTTCTTGTGTTTTTTTTCTGGAATTCGATCGCTGATCGTTCGTGGGTTGGGAAAAAGTTCGATCCTTTGATTCGCGACGCTTTGTTGCAGTGAAAAAGTTGCAGGCTTTGAGGCCTCAGGTGCTTGCTTTTGGAAGCTCTCGCTTCTCCACCGCGACCGAGCCTTCTTCGAGACATGGGCGACCGCCGGTCAGCTTTAATTTAGTGGTTTTTGTCGCGAAAGTATGATGTTTTTCAAAAGCGATTCGTTGATGGGCAGGGCTTCTTAAGATAAAGGAATGTTTTCTTTCATTTCCTGATCTTCTGTTTAGTTCGTGGAATGATTTTTTGCTCTGGCTTGATAGATATTAAGTGGGGAATTGACTCTTTGCTCTTTTTCATTCTTTGTGATAAGACTGCTTGATCCTATTTTATAGGATCGTCTTGTTTCAATCATTTTGGAAGACTTGTGAGTTGAAAGTGATTTGGAAGCTCTTGTGTGCTCAAAAGTTGATGGCGAATGCATTCTATACTGATTTGAATTCGTGCAATGTGACGGGTCGGAGTATGGTGTTGCAAATGCTGAATCACTTCCGTCCATTCTCGAATCTGATGATGTGCGTTTGTTTCAGAGGGTTCCCAATCTCATTGGAGGTGCTTTCATTGATTCGAAATCATCTTCCTTCATTGATGTGATCAATCCTGTAAGCTCATTTGCCTCGGCATCATTCTCATTTTCTCTCTTTTGATCTGTTCATTAGTTTCAACTGGCAGACATGTTATTTATGCGATGGTCTGATTTTGATTTTCTATAGGCTACACAAGAAGTTGTCTCGCAAGTTCCATTAACTACAAATGAAGAGTTCAAAGCTGCAGTACATGCTGCGAAAAAGGCATTTCCTTCCTGGCGGAATACACCAGTCACGACCCGTCAACGCATTATGTTCAAGCTACAACAGCTTATACGGAGAGACATGGTAAGCATGTCTCAATAAGCATTTGTGGGCATTTCTTCTGCATTGCTAGCTTATGCCCTTCAGTTGATGGAAGTTTGTGTAATATCAACTCCAGGATAAGCTTGCCATGAACATAACCACTGAACAGGGAAAGACCCTGAAGGACGCACAAGGAGATGTTTTTCGTGGGTTAGGTTGGTCCTTCAGTCTTTCCTTCAGCAGTTGAACGGAAGTGGTCATACAAAAAAAAATTTCAAGATCAGTTCATCTCCCTCTCTCCAACTAATTGAACTTTTCCAAAACACCAAATATGCAGAGGTTGTAGAACATTCATGTGGGATGGGTACACTTCAGATGGGAGAATATGTTTCCAACGTATCCAGTGGAATTGATACCTACAGTATCAGAGAGCCCCTTGGAGTTTGTGCTGGAATCTGTCCCTTTAACTTCCCAGCAATGATTCCTCTATGGGTGAGCTTGTTGATTTGATTTCCTTTCTATATATTATTGGTCTTGAAATATGCCCCTGTGTTGACCTTTGATTTCAAGTAGCAAAAGATTTTCATCTCCAACTTCGTAGACAACTACATATTGCCTAAGGTAGAGGTCAAACGCCATTAGTTTGCTTGGCTAATGTTAATGTTTCACCGTTGGATCGACTTTTGTCTTGAAGCAGACTTAGAGAATAGTACGAGCATTGTCAAATGTAGACACTTTAATTTCTAAATGCTGGTGACGCAGAATTTATGGCTTGATGACATAAGTAGATTCCACTTTAGCAAAATACGGCGTATGAACTTTTGCTTATATTGCAATTCATCCCCACTAGTTTACTCTGATAATGTCTGATTAAAAATCTATAATATAAATATGCAGATGTTTCCGGTAGCAGTGACATGTGGTAATACCTTTGTTTTAAAGCCATCTGAGAAAGATCCGGGTGAGCTCGAGGTCTTTTTTAGCTTGCTTATGTCTCACCGGCCATGGGCATATTATAATTTTACTTTGTTATGAAGTATTTAAAGCTCTGGCAGGGAGGCATGATGAGTAAACTTCATCAAGTAAACTGTAACAGGCATAATGGAGAGCATCATGAATCACAATCTCTTCTTAATTAAGTGAACTGCATTGTGGTTGATGGTTTCATATATTCTATTGCTTTTATTTGTTGGCTCTTTTTTTATTCTACTGTCTTCTACTTTGCAAAATCATGTTCAGAATTATTTTCTCTGGTCTTTCTGATAATTTCCTTTCTTCCTATGTTCCTTGTGCCTATGTCAGGGGCTTCCATCATGCTAGCAGAGTTAGCAATAGAGGCTGGTTTGCCTGATGGTGTACTCAATATAGTTCATGGAACAAATGTACGATACCAACTCTGCCTCGATGATGCTACATTTGAAACTATTGTTGTTTCTCATTTTATTTCTAGATTGGACTTGGTAATCAACATGACAACATAGGGGTCCTTCCACTACTGCTGTGTCTTTGGTTATTGAATATAGTCATTTTTCTGCAGTAGCTACATTATGTGTCCATTCTTTTGCTTGGAGAAACTTACTCATTGGGATAAAAAAGTATGATCTCAATAGATATGGCGCAACTCCAGTACTTCATCCGAGTGAAATCACTTTGATTTGCACTTTTTTAATATGTTGTCATACCTTAATTATGCCCATAAGGACGCCTGATGACGCCTGATGATTACAACATAAAGCATTTTTAGCTTCTAATGCAGAATATTTCTTATATCTTGTTACATCTTAATTTGAATATCTGCAAAGATTCCTTGTCTAAATTGCTTCTGCAATGATAATGTTATGTCGATTTAGTTTTTACAATGTATTAAGTCTCAAATTGTACCTGTAAGAGAGATTCTATTATTCTAAGTCAAGTTTGTGGCGGTTTTTCTCGGCAGGATGTCGTCAATGCTATTTGTGATGATGACAACATCAGAGCTGTGTCATTTGTCGGTTCCAATACGGTGAGTCAACTTGAGGAGTTTAATGCCCTTTGTCAGTCGCACATGGCATTTCAGTGGATGAGGACAAGTATTTCTTAATTAACTTACTATCACCATCGAGTGTCCTTTCATATTGACCAGTAGTTTGCAAAGGAGAAAACATTGGAGATGAGATGTACCGCAAATATTACTGCATCTGCATGACTAAATGTAAAGCCACTGAAGTGCATCAGTTGCAAAGGCTTGAAAATATGATTAGTCATATGTGAGTCATCTTTTGATGTAATGTTTCATATGATTTGAAGGCCGGCATGCACATATATTCAAGAGCATCAGCCAAGGGAAAACGTGTTCAAGTAAGTGCACAGTCTTACTTTTACTGAGTTATATTGGAGAAATTGAATTTAGAGAATGTGACGCACTTAGCATATTCACTCTCCAGTCAAATATGGGGGCCAAAAACCACGCCATTGTCTTGCCTGATGCAAGTGTTGATGCAACTCTAAACGCTTTAGTTGCTGCTGGATTTGGTGCTGCTGGACAGAGATGTATGGCGCTGAGCACAGTGGTTTTTGTTGGAGAATCAAAGTCATGGTAATCTATGTGTTTTCTGTCAGTTTCTCTGTCTGTCAAAATTTAGACTTCTGGATGTGCTCTCTTAAATAGGGTTTTAGGCAGAATCACAGATATTGTTTGTTGTATTCAATCTCCATGAAATCCTGAATTTGCTTATTTGTATATGGATAAGAAAATTAAATCTTTTCATAATCTCTATCAACACAGAAGCATTGAGTATGTTTGCAGCTTGCAAATGACTCAAACACTGAAAAAGGTTTTACAAATCAATTGAAGTGTTTACTCACTTTCCATCCTTTGTTTTCTTTTTGTTTTGATGTTTTCCTCACTGGACTGTTCACTGGATTAATCGAAATGAAATTCAAAACAACTAAGATTAAGTTCCTGCACAGCTGTTTCTGCTGGTTGTAGTGTGTATGTTTCAATTATCTATACATTACACCCGATTTTCATTTTCTATTGTCAGCCAAGTTTCGTTTTAGATTTCAGGGAGCCTTCCTCTTCTGATATTTCCATTTCGATTGTGTTCGCATCAAGACACTGTAAGTGTGAGGGCTCTGTTCCGTGTAGATATCAAGTCATGTGTAACTATAATCTCCTTGGCTTGTGTTGGTGTGGAAAAATGTGCTGTAAGAGAAGTTGTTTTGAACATGAAATCCCAACTGCAAGTTTCCAATGTAATATTCACAGGGAAGAAAAACTAGTGGAACAAGCGCAATCACTAAAAGTGGATTGCGGAACCAAACCTGATGCAGACCTTGGTCCAGTTATTAGCAAGCAAGTAAGTAATACGCACTCAAAAAACTATTGATATTTTGAGCATGCTCGGGCAATTAACATTTTGATGATTGAGAATAATTGTCAAACTTGCAGTTGATAGTTCCTATGGCTGTACTTGTGCTGGTAGTTTGGATCTTTGTAAATGATGACCTAATTAATTTTCATGGCATGTGCTTTTATTCTATTTCCAGGCAAAGGAACGGATATGCAACCTGATACAATCTGGCGTTAGTGATGGTGCCAGACTACTGCTTGATGGGAGAAACATAGTGGTGAGATATGTCATAATAAAATTTATTGGTGGCACCTATGTGATGCTATGTTACATTACCTTCATAATTTGATCATTAAGCAAATAATGCAGTTTGCGAAGGGGATTCTTCATGAGATGAAAAAGAACTGGAATTTATTTATGCATTTATGTTGTTAGATTGTGTGTTCATCAAATTTGTGTTTGATGTTAGCTATATACTCTCGTAAAATTCCATCCTTTGTTTTCACATAAGTGAAATGAATAATGATGTCCCTGAAACAAAAGAATATGTGGTAAATCTTACATAATGAAGCTATAATATAGTTTACTTACAAAGGAATGCATGAAAATCTTCACATGGTTGCATCTCAGGTTCCTGGGTATGAACATGGTAATTTCATCGGGCCCACCATCTTGGCTGACGTCAAGCCTGATATGGAGTGCTACAAGGTATCTCCGTTTAAGTTATTCAGCCATTTGTTTATAAAATTTGAAAAAAAAAATTGTTTAATCATTTGACAAATGCTCTATATTCGCTTGTTTCAAACGATTCTGAAAAGTTCTGATTCTAAATGTGCAGGAGGAGATCTTTGGCCCTGTTCTGCTTTGCATGCAGGTCTGCTTACATATTAGCTTCTCTGAAACACGTTTCTGGTTGATTGAAATGGATGTTCACTAACCTGTACTTGTGCTTTTCCATTTGATTTGCAGGCTAACAGTTTTGAAGAGGCCCTGGACATCGTCAACAAAAACAAGTATTTCTTTTTCCTCAACGGGTCATGGTATTTTGTGGCTTGGAACAAATTACTCATAGTCTTTTTTTCCCTCAGATATGGAAATGGAGCATCCATATTCACAACATCTGGTGCAGCTGCGAGGAAATTCCAGACAGAGATCGAAGCTGGACAGGTACTATAGTACTCTGGAGTCAATGATACTTTCTCACAACATTCAATTGAATGAGATATAGGTATAGCTTGGCAATTAGTTTTGTACCAAGAGTAACGAGGGTCAACAGGAGAAAATTTCACATTCATAGATAAGTGGTCTGCAGTTTATTAGAGGAAAAACTATTTTTCTCCACTGGCTTGTGTAGTTCTAATTCTTGGTGGAACTTGCATGTCACAAATGTCTGACATAACCTGGTGTCGATTTAGGTTGGCATTAACGTTCCTATCCCAGTTCCTTTGCCCTTTTTCTCTTTCACCGGTTCCAAGGCTTCGTTCGCGGGTGACCTTAACTTCTATGGTAAGTTGTTCTTCTCAAAAAACTCTAAATGCGTAGAGTGCACACCTATTATTCTGGACTGTCCATTAATCTTTACTTTGTCTTGATTTCAGGCAAGGCTGGGGTTAACTTCTACACCCAGATCAAAACCGTGACTCAACAGTGGAAAGATTTGCCTAGTGGAACTGGAGTTTCGCTGGCCATGCCAACTTCTCAAAAGTGATCACGTGCATCAGACTGTAATTAACCCTGGACCTTCTTGGAGAAACTTTAAATCAATATCAAGAATCTTTTTCCTTGCAAATTCAACTCTTCTGTGCTGCTCTTAGGCTATGTTTGGTTCAAAGAAACGGAAATGCAATGGAATTTAGAAACGAAAGGAGGGGAAATAAGAAAGGAAAGGATTGGAATGAGTTTCTTATGTTTTGCTGGTATACTCTAGAAAGACTGCTTCTTTATGGCTTATAGCATTATCTGTACTTTTGCCTGTTTTACAATCAAGCGAACTTTTTAGTTTGTTCAACCAAAGTACCTCAACTTTCCAAACGTGTGTTAATGTTAGACCTTATTTCATCTGAAATTCACATACAGATGATCGAAAAAGGAAATACTATCACCCTCTCTCTCTCTGTGAACAATTTTTAAGATTATGAAACTATTTTCAACAATGTCCTGAAGTCCTCAGCAGCTCTGCCATCAGGTCCAGCCGCCACTTGAACAAGCTCTTTGAGAGCGCAGACCTTCTCTCTCATCACCTTACCTGCTCGATCAGCCAGAATAAGCTGGAGGCTTTTGAGAACTCCGTTCTTTGTAATGGCCCCGCCTTCGACGCGGACACCAATTCCCCACACCTCCTCTACAATTCTTCCATTCATCCTGTGATCTCCAAAGAAAGGCCTGCATATCATCGGCACCCCATTGGCCACGCTCTCGTACACAGAATTGCTCCCACAATGAGTTATGAATACGCCGGTAGACGAGTGGGCTAATACTTCAATCTGTGGTGCCCATGGAACCACGACGCCTCTTGTGCCGATCCTCTGAAGAAACCCGCTCGGGAGTTTTTCCTTCAAATTGTCTTGTAGGGACCAAATGTAAGGGACATTACTTTCTTCAAGTGCTTCTGCCAAGGCATGAAGCTCATTTTCAGGAAGTACTGCTAACGTCCCGAATCCTATATAGGCAACGGATCTAGGCTCTTGCCTTTCTAGCCAAGATATACAGTGATTGCTTATGTCGGCGTCCGATGAAGGAGACGGTGGCTTTGGAGGTGGCGGTAACAATAAGGTGAGAAAACCCAAGTACAGCAAGTTTGGCAGAGTACTCCTGAGATTGTTTGTGAGAGCAGTAGGATCCAGTTCATGATAGAAGTTCATGACAATCGCACTAGCTCTCGGCAGTAGAGCTCCAAGGTTTCCTAGAATTCCTACCAGATTCGATTCTAAATCACTTGGCGTGAGTACTCCTTCAGGCAAATCTTCGACGAGAACTTCGGGCACGTCAGGGATGACGTTGCGGTCGTGTTCATCATCAACATCAGGAGTTGCATCGCGAGAGTTTGAGCATACTTGCTGGATCAGGCGGATGTTTGTGTATACATAGAGTGGATATGGCATCGAAATCCACAGTAGGATCCACGGAACGTGCATTTCTTCCGCCAGTTCTCCGGAAAACGATAGGAACGCATCCGATATCAAGCAGCTGATCCCCACACCCGTCTCTGCAACTGCTAAACCCATGGCCTTCCTGATGTTCTCGGGTGCCGCCTCGAGAAATACATTCGCGGGTTCGTGCGGATTCCCCGTGAACGCACGGCTTGACGGCGCGCCATCATCCACATCATAGGCTGTTATGTTGTCTGGGAGACCGTTTTCTGCTTGCGAAAAGATCAGTCGATTTGATCTTGCCGTGCTAAAGAACGAAAACCGCGCATCGAGCATCGTCGAGGCCCGCGCCAACCGGCACACTAGTCCTAGGAGAGGCCGAGCGTGCCCGCCAAAAGGAAATGCAAGAACCGCGCAGTGCCGCTTTCTCGGGCTTTCCGAACGGGATATCGTCATGCGTTCGACGAAATGGACGCTACCTGACCACACTCACCGGAACCCAAATGCGGATCAATGCCAGAACAAGCAAAACCACGACGGATCGAATAGAGAGACTTCACCGAGAAATCTGAGCAAAGATGGAGAATCTCATTGCGTAGTATAGATGGTGTAAGATTGTCAACTGAAAAACAAAAGAACTCGATAGATGTAACGCATTTATTTCTTGATTTGTTGCATAAATGCAAATTAACTCTTTCCATTCGGAAACGTAACTAGTAACGATCGTCCTACAAACTTCATTGAAAATGCATTGGAATATGCTTGAGATAACGGTGGAGCAAAAAGAATTGCAAAAGAAGGTATGACTTTCGTTGACTTCGAAAGAGGGAAGAAATTCGACGGACGAAAGGGAAAGTCAACCACTCGGGAGAAAGACGATTCAGTACGACACACTCCCAGATGAGAAGTCAGACTTGTCAACTTTAGGTGCGTTTAGTAACGTGTCCGTTCAAAAATTATTCTAGGAAACATAAATAAAAAAAAATTATTTTTATTTAGAGAAACAATTTTTAAACAAAAGAACACGTTTGGTAAATTTATTCCCTGAGTAAAAAAGAATAGAAACACGTTTAGTAATTTTTTTTGTTTCTTTTAACTTTTTAATATTTTTATTTTCTTTTTCTTTTTTTCCTTCCTTTTGGCCATGGCCGAGGCCGGCGATTGGCCAAAGAAAAAAAAAGAAGAAAAAAACATGAGAGAGAAAAATTGTTCCTCGGGGTGTTCCAAAAACAAGAAACAAGTTTTTCTTGTTTTTATTCTAAATTTGTTCTCGGAACAAAAAAAAAAAAAAATTTAGAATAAAGATGCAAAAAAAACATTTTTCTTTTTTTTTATTTCTCGAACAAAAAAAAAAACAAATTGTGTTCATGAACGAAAAGAAAAAACACAAACAAATGGCCCTTTGTTTCCTCACAATGGCCTTAAGAAAGAGCAGATTAGTACCCCTAAAAATCTCAAATTCAAATTTATCCCAAATTTAAAACCTCAAACTAATTATACCCTTGATAGTTTCTATTAAATTTTACTATCAAATTACTGAATTTGATGATGTTGACAAGTAACCAATTTGAAATTTTACATTCGTTTGTTACGGATATACAAGTTTTTGGTGTTTTGCGGTATTAACACAATTTAACGAAAATTAATGAAGGGTAAATTTATCACAAATGTATTAATTTAGAATTTTTAGTGGTAAAAAAACTAATTGTAAGTAAATATATCGCAAATGTATTAATTTCAGATTTTTCATTATATTAATCCTAAAAAAATAAAAATTATTACCTTTTTTTTTTTTTGGTCGATAAAAATTATTACCTTAGTAAATCAAAATTTTGGTAAGCTTAGCACTAACCTCTCTTCTTAAGCTGACTTCGCCTCTGCATGCCTTAGCGAAGGCTTCAAAGTGTTCGGCGCGTGCTCACGAGCCGACATGTCGTTTCGCGCATCTAAAAAGGTGGTCCGTTCGATTTATTGAGAGGCCAAGAAAAAGGAAAATTGCAAACCCTTAAGAAAAGGAAGAAAAAATGCGTTGAAAATTTAATTTAAATTGCGATAACTGTCCAACATATGTAACATCTTGGGAGTGAAGATCTTAAATGCGGTTGTCGCGCATGCTTCTCCTAAACTCGTGTGAAGTTCTTGATGAACTGTTCAACCGCCGATCTAAACTAACTATTAAACTCTGAAATCATTGATACATAAAAAAATATTTCTGCTATCGATGGTACTTTATAATTGTATATTTCCATTAATAATAGAAGGGAAAAAGTCACGAAAAACCCCAAACTTTACCCCGAGTGACACATTTACCCCAAAAAAATTTTTTGTGCCATGAAATACCCCAAACTTTCCAAACCGTGACACATTTACCCCGGCATTTTTATCTTTTTAGTTTCTTTTTTTTCTTTTTTCTTTTTTTTTTGCTTCTTCTTCCCTCCGCCGGCCATGGCGGAAGCCGACGTCCAGCGAGGGTCGCCCTCGCCAGCGTGGGGGGAGGGCGGCCCTTGCCGGCGTCGAGTGACCCTCGCCAGATCTGGCAAGGGGTGCCTTCGTTGACGTCGGGCCAGGGCAGCCCTCGCTAGATCTGGCGAGGGCACCCCTCACCCGATGCAGTCCTCACTTGCGTCGGGTGAGGGGTGCCCTCGCCCCATGCCGGCGAGGGCCGCCCTCGCCCCACGCCAACGAGGGTCGCCCTCACCCCACGTCGGCAAGGGAAACCTTCGCCGAACGCTGGCTTCCCTCCGCCATGGGCAACAAAGGGAAGAAGAAGAAAAAAAAAAAAATTTTTAAAAATGAAAAGACCAAAATGCCCTTCAATTTTTGGGTAAATGTGTCACTCGGAAAGTTCAGCGTTTTTGGTGTCATAAAAAAAAGTTTGGGATAAATGTGTCGCGGTTTGAAAAGTTTGGGATTTTTTACGGCACAAAAAAAAGTTTAGGGTAAATGTGTCACTCGGGACAATGTTTGAGGTTTTTCGTGACTTTTTCCCATAATAGAAATATTTCTCTTTAATTCATTTTTATAAGAAATATTGATAGTCATTTTTTGTAAAAATCCAAATACCTGATGAATAGATTGAACGCAAATCAAAAACTCCGAGTAATTCACATGTGATTAGCACGATAGGAATGGATGGCCTCCCCTATTCATGAATTGGACGTCCCCTAATGCCTTGACAAGCCGTGCTGATCTCGATAGGTCAAAAGAGCAATTGAAAGTTGTAGTTGGACAGTGCACCATATCCATTGAGCCATAAGGATTTGTGATCGGACCATCTAAACTTTAGTAAAATTTGTACATATAAGCTGTACTGAAATGTGAAATTAATTGAGATTCACATGACTATTGAAACCGGCTCTTCATCATATAACCCAATTTATAATTTATAATATATGATTTGAAATTAGGTTAATAAAAAAACTTGGTCTGCAAAAGCGAAGCGTGAGAAGAGTTGTTGAGATAGGATGTCACGTGATCCCGTCCGCCGACATTTCTGACATCCGTTTCGACATCGTCCTCTACCAAAACTCGGAGGGATTTTCTTTTTTTTTTTCTTTTTTTAAATTCCGAGGAGAGCAATTCGTGGCTCAAATCAAGGCTCTCCTTGCCCCCCTCCCCTGTTTTTACCAAAGTACCCCTCCGTCGTTTCCAGATCATCACGTATCGAGCGAGCTTTCCCACCGTTACTCCCTTAAGCCGGCCGGCATCAAATCCCGACACGACACGACACGCGTCCCGCATCCGCATGTCGTTTCGTGGTCGCTAATCAGCGGCGTAATCGTGATTAGCACTCGACGTCCATTAAACAATCGACGCAAGACCCGGCCCGCGGCGCCGGTCGTCCGTCTTGATCAGTAGCTTCAAGCAAGAGCTAAGATCGAGATTATGACCTAATTAATTCCGGGGGTTCCCTTCACGCGTCTTGGCGACATTCCGTGGGAGGATTCGATCGTGATCCACACATGCATTTCCCATGAAAGCAAATCCGCGCGATGATAATAACATCGTTGCTGGGGTCGTGCATTCGTAACCCACAGTTCCATGCAATTTTCGGGACAAAATGTGTGATGTGCAGCATCAGAATACCATATGGGAAGAAATATAGAGTGACCCACGTCATGTTGCTTTTGGCCAGCGGGGGGAGATAATGCACTATCTTTAATGTAAGCATCGCAAGACTCCATTGTCTTTATAAAGCCGGTCCAAGAAATGTAAAGTCCTTACGTGCGATAATGGGAATTATGCGATAACACGATTTCTTTTCCTTTTTCACTCCCCTTTTTCTCTGCCTTTCTTTTTTTCTGTCCGTATGTAGCTGCTTTTCCATCTACATTAGGAGCAAATTATATTCCCGAGGTTCGCTCGATATTATTTGATACATGATAATGACATGTCAGTTGTGCACAAAAGAGAACTGATTGGAAGCACTTTAGGAATTGTCACGCGATTTGTATGAAACTACATTTTCGTCTCGATTAAGAACAAATTATATTCCCAAGATTTTTCACGATATTATTTTATAGATGATAACATGTGTCAGTTGTACATGAAAGAGAACTAATTGGAAGTAATTCAAGAAATGGAGTTCTAGATTGTCACTCGATTTGTATGTAACTACATTTCCATCTTGATTAAGAAGAAATTATATTCTCAAGATTAGTCACAATATTATTTGATAGATTATAACAAGTGTCAGTTGTATAGAAAAAAGAACTGACTGGAAATAGTTCAGAAAATGGAATTTTAGATTACCATGCGATGTAGATAATAGAAAAAATCACAAAAAATCCTAAACTTGATGTGACATATTTATTCTTTTTTTTAATTATCAAAAACTTTAAACTTATATTTATATAACACATTTACCTTAAACTTGTACTTATGTGATACATTTATCCGAATATTTTTTTGTGATACCAAATTTTTTAGATAAATGTGTCATATGTAAATGTGTCACAATGAACATAATTTTTCAAAATGAATATCGTGAGATATTTACGCCATGACGGCATGATTACTACGTGCAACTAATTCTGGGCCACATTGAAAGAATGATCGTGGTCCCTCGAATGGGTCACATAATCTTTTTCCATCGTGGTGATAATTTTGCATTGAACCACGGGTCTCGTCCCTTTGCTTTCAGGGATCGCTTCTCGCATCCGAACGGCCGTCCGTTTCTGCCAAATGAAGAAACCTCGTTCTTGGGTCCGATAAAGGTTCCGACAAGGACAATCGAACAGGGGATGTAAGGATTGACCCGACGAGAGATCACTAAATTTAGGACAGTGACGTTACGGGCATAAGGGTGTGGCAGCGAGTGATTTACCAACCCAAGCGAGCTACTAATTGTCCGTGGACTTGGTGCCGATGCGTACGCCGACCGCCGTTGACGGGCGGCTTCGGATTCGGCGACGACCGACGATCATGTCTGGCCCCCGGATTGGTCGGGCCGCCGAAGTCAGCATGGAATTCCACTCTGACCACGGCCGAAGGGAGAAAAAGGAGGGGGGGAATTCGTCGTGGAAACAGAGAGGTCCTGGTTGGCTGGAGGACTCAGTGATTAGGTGAATAAAGATCTCTGTTTTTGAATTTCTGAACCTGTCTCGTAATCTAATCAAGATTCACTTTTCTCTCTCTCTCTCTCTCTGCTTTTCTCTCTTTGCGCCTGCGCTCGGTGGTCCCCACCTTCATTGAATCTCGACCGTCTTAATGAGATGCTGCTGACTTCGATCAAAGTTGCCTTTTCATCGGGCAAAGACCGAAGAGTAATGGAACGGAAGAGGAAGGACGAGGGGCGAATATGGAAATAAGACGTGAAAACAGGGGACCGAATCGTAAACTAGAATCCCGATCCGTACGACCCCCCTTTCGTGCGCTCCCGCGCCTCCCCTGTATAAATTCCGACCCTGCCCCGTCCCATTGGCAGGCCCAAAAAACGCCATCGTCTTTAGGCGGAGAGAGGGGAAGAAGGGTCTTCTCTCTCTGTGTTTCGCTCTCTCTGTTTCTCTCTGTTTTTCTGGGTGGGGGAAGTTTGGAGCTTTTGGGGGTGGGGAGAGGAATGGAGGTCAAGAGGTTCGCGGTGCTGCTCTGCGCGCAGGACTCGGAGTACACGAAGGAGCAGTACGGGGGGTATTTCGGGCTCTTCAAGGGAATGCTGGCCGGGGAGGGCGAGGTCTGGGACGTGTTCCGGGCCCCCGCCGGTGAGCTCCCCGACGACGGCCAGGTCGGGCTCTACGACGGCTTCGTCATCACCGGCAGCTGCTGCGACGCCCACGCCGACGACGACTGGATCTGCCGGCTGATCGACCTGCTCAAGAACCTCGACTCCATGAAGAAGAAGGTCCTCGGCATTTGCTTCGGACACCAGGTAAAATCGTTACAACCAATAAGAAAGATCGTTACTTTATTGTTTTCTTCCCACACCCAGCATGGCCATCGCGAGACCATTCACACGCGCCGCCCTCTTTATAGTTTTTCTCCGGTCGTTTCTGCGTGAAAAGAGGTCGAACAATCTTGGTTAAATTAGGAAAATGAGCCGACGAAGGCTTTGAAAACCATCCGAAGATCTTTGAACCGGTTAAAGTCCAAAATGGGTACTTCCATTTTGCATCGATACATGAAAGTTTGACGCGAAAATCATCTTTTGAAACTGGTTCTGGGGCTTTGAAAACCATCTGAAGATCTTTGAACCGCTTGAAGCCCCAATGGATACTTCTATCTTGCATCAATGCATAAAAGTTTGACGTGACAATCATCTTTTGAAACTGGTTCCGGCGCATTGAAAACCATCTGAAGATCTTTATCACTTAGAGTTCAAATGGGTACTTCTATTTTGCATCAATGCATAAAAGTTCGACATGAAAATCATCTTTTGAAGGTGTTTCTGGTTATCGACGCTGATTGTCATTTCTTTTTTTGGCGTTTTGTGGCGAAACAAACTTCTTTCTTTTTAAAAAAAAAAAAAAAAATTATTCTTTCGACGGTGGTCATGGGGGGAACGAAATCGTGAGGCGTTGAATAGGACGATGGAGAAACGCCAGAAAATACGAGATGGCGACAAGCTTTAGGGCGACGCGACTGTGGCTGTCACGAGCGGCTTTTGGGGCGTTTGATGAATTTGGTGGTCCATCAAATCGAGCCAGGAGCGTTTAATCCGCGGGTCGAGCGGTTTGAATCGGCCTCGAGTCCCTCTTTACTAAGTTACCAAACGAATCCTATTAGGACTATGGTCGCATCTCGCACCTGCTTCGAGTCCCTATTTTTCCATGTTTCTCCAAGATGGTGGGACGTTTTTGTGTGTCAAAGATGATATGCCATGGTGAAATTCGGAGATGAAAATCCATAATCTCAGCAAGCAATTTCTTGCAACGTCGTGGGACCCGAGATTGGTACCTCCTTAATGAATCGAGCAGGGTGGTCCAAGCCCCACTTTTCTGCTGCCCCACTTTAATTCACCAGTACATGTGAATACGGCTCGTAGTCGCACGTGCTAGTGATGCCGAATTCAGCTACTTACTGCTCGAGAAGCGAGTCATGAGCTGTCCCAAGCATCGCCCTCGCCTAAAACCAGCTAATTCACCTGTCGGCAATCGAATCCGCAATCAAGAAATGCTCCTATAAGGGGTCGCAGCCCACATGGAAAATGCGAGATGAACCCTATTCCGTTCGTCATTCTTTGGGGCCCTTTTAGTGTATCATTAGGCGATGTTGGGGGTATGATGTTTTGCTCTTTGTCCGGTAGGGGCGACTTGTGTTTGCATAGCTGGAATGCTGACATTAATCACGGAAAGTGTCAGTGGAGAGATTCAGTCGAGAGATTGTCAGTGGAGAGATTGCCAAAGGAGGAGTTTCCATTATAAAAAAATTGGCGCTGAGCTGCCGTTGGCTATGCTCAGCCTCTGATGTCTTATCGCTCTGCTTTTCTTTTTTCTAGGACAGATCGCTTTGATCTTGATTTGGGTTGGTTTTGTTCGTTTTGAGGTTGGACTTTTGCGCGTGCTTCCATTAGTTAATTGCAACGGCAGCGTGTACTTGTGGTTTCTGGTTGGATAAATTTGCAGACAAGTGCTCGCCATCAGTGGTTTATTAGCAGTTGTCTAACTCACGTGAGTTTGATGCTGATCTGCTCTCTCTATCTTGTATTTCTTAGGCTTGCCTAATTTTGTTTTCGGCTTCTTCGTCTTTCACATAGGTCGAATGCTTGCAAACCCAATTTAGCAACTTGCGATTTATGATGAATTGAAGTCGTGATCGCATGGCATGGGGCTGATTTGTCAGTGAAAATATCCTAGTATTGGGCGCTCCTTAAATGCTGGATTATCAGGTTGGACATGTCCTTGTGATCCCTCTTTTGTTGTCTGCCATTATCAGCAATTAGTGACGGGGACATGTTTATCTTGATGCAAGCATTACAGACCTTAGGCCATTTGTTTCTTACAATCACGTGATGTCAATCAGACAATGCTGTGTAGGAATATCATCTTCTTTAGGTCACCTGTCATTGTTCTCAGTGATGGAAAAGAACAACTAGTGGTAACAATCGAGTTTAGCGTCGGCGCCCTTTCTTGATCGTCTTCTGGTTTTCGGTCGTACAGGTTTTAGGGCGTGCACTGGGAGGCAAAGTCGGGCGTGCCGGATCATGGGACATAGGACTGAGAACCGTGCAACTCTCTCCATCCTTCAAGCACTTCTCATCGTTCGAACTTCCTGCACAACTCGCCGTGATCGAATGCCACCAGGATGAGGTACTGCAACACCTCATAACCTTAAGAAAACACGAGAGAAAAAAAAAAATCAAAATTGACGGCACAATATCATTTCGTTTCTTAAATTAAAAAGAGGAAAAACGAGGACAGGCTTTGAATGTGGGATATTTAAATAGCTGAAGGAACTGCCGGTGGGCGCGGAGGTGCTCGCAAGGTCGGACAAAACGAGGATCGAGATGTTCAGGTACGGGGATCACTTCATGGGCATTCAAGGGCACCCCGAGTACACCAGCGACATTCTTCTCCACCTCATCGACCGTCTCGTCCTTCACGGCCTCATCACCGTATGTTCCATCCGATTTCCATCTTCCTGCATTTCTTGTAAATGGAAAAGATAGATCGAGTGAGAAGCCTGACGATTTTATCGCGTTATATTTTCTTGTAGGAGTCGTATGGTGATGACCTGAAGGTCAACATGGGGCCATGCAAGGCGGACAGGGAGGCATGGCAGAGACTCTGCATCAGCTTCCTCAAGGGTGGATCCTTGCAATGATTTTCCTTTTGCCAAGTAGAGCGCCGAAAAAAATTCATATATAGTAAAAATAAAAAATGAGAAGAAGATTAGAGAAGAAGGGTAATTAGAGCTCTGAGTAGATGTATAAACGCGTTGAGATATTTTCTGCATTGCTTCTTCGAAAGCGGCAAATGGAAGGAGGGCAGCAGTGCATTTTGAGCAAGAAAATGGGATTCTACCCGAACTGATTTGCCCCCCAATCTGATCATATATTGTAATTTGATGAATCATTGAGAGGAGGGACGAAGCGAAAACGGGCCAATGTCAACGGCCGAATCGGCAAAAGCATGCGTGCGTTTACAAGTAGCTGTCGATTTGCTGAGAAAGCATTCTTGCCTGCATATGTTTCACATCTGGCATCTCGAATCTGACCTTTATCTGCCTTTGACATTCGAACGTTTACGAATTCAACAACGTTTGTTATGCTGCCGGAACTAGGGGTGTAATTTATTGAACCAAACCGAAGTCCATTCCGAACCGAAACCGAACCAAACGGAAATCCCGGTTCTGTTCAGTTTTTTGGCTTTTACTTTCGTGCTTGTTTTTTCCCTAAATACACCCCTTTCAACAAAATTTTTATTCTTTTAAAAATCATTTTTAATTATTTTTATTTTTATTTTCTTTTTTTCTTCATTGACCGGTTGTCGGCCACCACCTCCACCATGGCCGGCAACTGGCCAATGAAGAAGAAAAAAATCAAAAACAATTTATAAAAAATAAAAAAAAAGGAAAAACTTTATTAATAAAATTCAAACTGATTAAAAAGTTTTGATTTTTAATGAGAATCGAATAAAAAAATCGAATTTTTCAATTCGGTTCGGTTTTTGACATCTCAGCTTGAACGACCTTCCTCAAGTTGGACGGTTCCTTGCAATCTGGCAGGTCAAACTCAATTGACTATCGCGTTTTCTGATGCAAAATGCTTCAGCAAGTCCGTAAGCTATCGTCCCTTTCAAGATCTGCGCATGAATTCGTCAATTATAAAGATACCGATGCCGAGGAAGAAAAATTAGGAAGTCTTTGTCAACGAGCGTGATGAGCATATATTTCCACCGTCCCTGTTTAAAGACGCCAAGGAAGGAAATAGCTTTCATCTTATTACATTTTTCTTCGGGAACGTCCAAGAGATGACACAGTTTGTCTTCCTCCTTTCTTGCCATGTTCTGCAGCACTACTTAGGACGGTTTGATTTGGCTTTTGAGAAATGCATTTGCAAAAATGCAAATACTATTGAGTGAAGGGAGTTCTCTGAAATGCAAATAGCATTTAGTGAATTGTAATTTTAAAGTGTATTGAAAAATAACTTTGGCCAAAATACCGTTTGATAAAATTTACATTTGTAAATAACTTTTATTAAATTAAAAAAATAAAAAAATTATTTGTAATTTTTTTTTTTGAAGTCCGACCACGGGACCGCCAGATCTAGCAGCTGGATGGCTAGATCTAGCCCCCGGACGATTGCCAGGCGACCCCAGGCAACGGTCGCCAGGGTCGGCCAACCCTAGGCAACGGCAGCCTGAGGTGGGGCGTCCTCAGGCGACCCTCAAGCGGCGGTCGCCGGTGCCTCGCTGGCATGTGCAACCGATGGTTGTTGGCCTCCGATCAGCTTCTCCATGCGGTGATGTGCGGTGGTTTTGCATTTGGCTAAAGAACTTTAGAGTCCTAAAGCCGATTTCTAAAGCCGAATCTGTTAGGTAGGTTCACTCCTATGTGGAGGAGACCCAATGAGTTGCAAGCCCAAAAAGGGCTTGAGCTTATATGAGGAAATAGGGTTTCTCACTATCTATATAGAGTGATAGCGGCAAAAGGAAATAGTAACAAGAGAAAAAGAGAGAGTAGAAAATCTGAGAGTTGAGACAATATCTGATTTACATCAAGCTGGTGTCGGAGGTCGATTCGTGGTCCGATTGAGCTGGAATTTTGTCAGCATGTTCGTGGCGCAATCTTCTCGAATTTGAACGGTTTGATTTTCGTTTGAAGCTACCTACATTAGGTTTTTTGTGGATTGATCAAAACCTGCGTTTTTGGTCAGATTTATTCTTGATCTCTTGTGAAGTTTATGTGTATTGCCAAGAATTATGTTCTTGAGGTCTTTGCTGCTATTTACCTCTAGTATTTACTAGAGAAGAACAATTTTGTTGATAGTGAAGAATTTTGGGTGAACTCCGGTCTCATGGTTTTTGATCTCCTCACATCGAGGAGGTTTTCCACGTAAAAATCGTCTTATGTTCGCGTGCTTGGTATTTATTTTATTATACTATATCAATTCTTGCTAGGTTTACATAAGAGGGGAGATTATTTTATTCCGCTGCGTTGATTCGATATTATTTGAATTGTTATCGTTCTCCCATCAGAATCAAATGGGTCTTAAGCTATAACTAAAAGCTAGCATTAGTGGATACCCTTTTGCCAAAAGTTGAGGAAAGGAGGAAGAAGGGCAATACCACTTTGTAAAGCCCTTTCGTCAAGTGCGTATTCTCGCATGATTGAAAGAACACGACCAGCACGAGCAATTTTGCAAAAGCATGCTCCGAAACCGAAAGCTTTGCCTAATAATGTACAGTAAATGTCCCTATATCGCTCCTTTTTGACCCGCATTAATTGCTTTAAGGTATTTGCAGGTCGCATCGGACGAAACTCACCACTCCCAACTACATTCAGATGGAAATTGTCGAGGACATGAAAGTGTATATGACTATTCCTGATGAAGTGCTGTCGATGGTGATTAGCAACAGCAAGATATTTTCAGACACGATTTCGTGTTTCCGACTCATTATAGTGTACATTGCGCCAAAGAGATTAGTGCCGTCGCATCTACGACGCAGGACCCTCGCGGCGCAAAAGAGACGGTGTCTCCAGAGCAGTATTTTTGGATAGTTACGTGTACCGCAACCTTGCTTAACGGTGTGGATATGTTCATAAAGGCATGCACTAATGATCGTGCCTCAGCATTCCACTTCCCTTTCTCGTCCATTCACATCAGCAGGAAAAGTCACGCAATTGAAGAAAGGTCATCACATTGTATATTCTTCCACAGCAAAAAGCATCCCAGGACATTACTATCCTAATCATACAAACTGTTCCGATGATGGTTTGACAGGCCGACGATACTTTTAAAAGTTCCCATCTCGATAGGTCTTGACTTGGGATTATTCAATGTAAACGATAACCATAGACAAAATACTGCTTGGCCATCGCCAGATCAATCTCAGACTCGGTGACATGAAATTGTTGTTCGTGCACTCTGCCAACATATCCATGTAGAACTGGCACTCGCCGATGTCGCACCCAGAGTGGTTGACGCACTTCAAAATTCAAAAGGAAACATGGAAATATGAAGCGTCAAAAGTTGAAAATATGTTGACAGCGGAATATGAGTATTAAAACCATACAGAAAGGACATTGACACCATCACATCAGGTCCTAACAAGATTCCATTTTTTCTTTGGGGAATGGATGGGATCAAATTATGGTCTACATTCATCGGTTAGAACTTCTGAAATATCCGTAACCTCAAATCAGCATCAACACCGAGACCGAAACTGGGTTATACGTGCACTAGCCTGGCTGGATCACGATTGTACTCAGGAATCAGGTTTGTCTCGTAAAAATCAAATAATCGATATTATATATTCAATTTTTCAATTGTATCTCACTGTTTTATTATTTTAAATAAGATATGTACGACATATTCTACATTGGTTTGACCCTGGAACCAAACTAATCCTTCTCAGATAAAACCCAAAACAAGTTGGGTAAAGCCGGTTTAAGCTGTTCCAGTTTGTACTGGTCCAGTTGCTCACCCCGAGTTTCACCCCTAGGGCCAAAAACCGGAACAGAACTTATTCTTCCCAGATAAAACCCAAAACCAGTTGGTAAAAGCCAGTTCAAGCTGTTCCCAGTTTGAACCGATCGAGTTGCTCACCCCTAGAACCGAAAGCCTAGTGCAGCTATTCATCAAATCATCCATACTTCTCTCCAAGGGCGCACTGGTGCAGAATACTATGCCATCATTATCCTCCAAATACCATAAACGATTTGTTTCTTTTCACCATAAAATCCAAGTCCGACGACTGTTAATGAGGCAATTCTAAGGGAGAGAAACCCGCACATCGTGGAATGCCTTGGAGTGAATGCTGCATGCATCAGCACCACCAATGCTGTCTGTAGTGGCTTCAGGGGCAGCAGCCGCCACTATCTCGTGTTGAATAGTGCAAGGACCAAGCACAGCATCTACAGCTCTGTGAACCACCGCGCTTCCATTACCAAAAGCCATACCTATTGTGCAATCAGGGCAAAGAGATCTCAGAGCCTTGAAGCAGAAGATCATCAAAAGTATGAATCTCATACGGACGTTTAGAAACACCTGTTTAGGAACAAGTGTATCATCGGATCATACATGGAGCTATGATCGAACCAATCCCACCTAGCATAGATCCGCTGCCACCTTGAGCAGGGGCTGGAGGAAGAGCATGGTTATTTGTTTCAAGATATAAGCAAATCATTCACATTAGCAGAGTGCAGGCTTACTTTCTTTGGATAGTTACAACAAAGAACTTGCGTTCCCGTGCAAACTGGTCCACCTCCAGAAGAATGTCTCATGCACAGAAAGAATACCTAGAGCAGGAGGAGGACTGCACGCAGGTGCAGGATGAGGGGCTGCACAGGGATTCCGGCAGAAAAAGAATTTCGAGACAACAACAGCACGGAATCGGCATATTACAGAAAAGGCGGTCACTCATATGTTAATACAAGTCAGTTCGACAACTTTAAAATGCTAAATGGCAAGGAAGCTCCTAGGAAGGCTCAGCAGGACAAGATAAAGGGGACAACATAGCTCAAGATCAGTTCTTCTAGAACTAATAGCAGCGTGCTCCATCCTAGGTTTGCTTCCTCATTGTCTAGAGCTGCGAAAGCCACATATAAGAGCGGCAATATACAATTACGCTTCAAACGCCATCAACCTCATGCACTCATCCACCAATTCCCCAATCATGTGATAAAGAAAGACAAATCAGCAGGAGAGAACAGCCAAGGTAAAAGAAGTAACCAAAAATTTCACATAACTGCTTTTCCCAGGCTGCATTCACTGAGACAGCAAATATTGAAGGCAGTCTCACTGTGAGATGCATGCCCAAGTTGCATAGCTAAATTTTTCAGCAATGTAGACGGAAAAGAACAAACTCTGAGGTGAAATGGACGAACTTCTACGGCAGCTCGCATCAGAATCCAACCAAAACATAATGACGGACCTAGTTATCTGTCTCTAAGCCAAATTAGTGAAGACAACAACAACTACTAGAAGAAAGCCAAAACCAAACCAAAATTCGACAGAATACTCAGCATTTTCTGGGACACGAAAAAAAAAAAAAAAAAAAAAAAAAAAAACCTTGTGAAAAAGTTACAGGCTGCGAGGCCTAAGATTCTTGCTTTTGCAAGCTCTGGTTTCTCTACTGCGACCGAGCCTTCTTCAAGACACGGGCAACCACCGGTCAGCTTAATTTAGCGGTTCCTATCATGATCATATGATGTTTTTCAAAAGCAACGCATCAATGGGCGGGACTTCTTAAGATAAAAGAATGATTTTTAATTTTCTGTTGTTCTGTTGTACCAGGGAAATGATTTTTTTTCCTCTGGCTTCATAGACATTGGTTCTAGTGTTACGTTCATTCTTTGGGATAAGACTGCTTAATCCTTGATCCCTGGAAGTGGGATTACTTCCCCTTTTCATTGGATCCTCCTGTTTCAATCTTTTTGGAAGATACGTTAGATGAAGTGATTTGGAAAGTCTTTTCTGACGAATGTGTTCTGTACTAATTCGAATCGATGCAATGACATTAATGATGCGTCCGAGTATGGTGTCGCGAATGCTGAATCACTTCCGTTCTGTCTCGAATATGATAATCTTTTCAGAGGGTTCCCAATCTCATCGGATGTGCTTTCATTGATTCAAAATCATCTTCGTTCATTGACGTGATGAATCCTCTAATAAGCTCATTTGCCTCCGCATCATTCTCATATTCTTCCTTTTGATCCGTTCATTAGTTTCCCCCGGTAGACATCTGATTTCTACAATGGGCTGTACTGATTTTGATTATCAACAGGCTACACCCGTGGCATGAACACTCAACATCAACATCTCGTCCTCGGCCGGTGATGCCACCGGTCCATGGCCGGTACCTTGCTCTCCCATGGCCTGGACCCATCGCCGGTGACTGGATAGAAGAGAAGGAGAGCTAAAGAGAGAAAAAAAAGTCCAGATTTTTAATTTTAATTCCACCCAAGTTGGCAACTTGGACACATGTCAAATTATAAGTGGATACGATTGAAAAATTACACATCACATCAGGTGCTGATGTGGTAATTTGAAAGCACTCATGCCTTCTATAAAACTACTCATATTTCGTGACATAGAAAGAAGAAGACGGGTCCTCTGTCTCTCTCTGTTTCGCTGTGTAGGGGACGCTAGGAGCTGGGGAGAGGGATGGGGGTGAAGAGGTTCGCGGTGCTGCTGTGCGCGGAGGACTCGGAGTACATGAAGAGGCAGCACGGGGGATATTTCGGGCTTTTCAAGGGAATGCTGGCCGAGGAGGGGGAGGCCTGGGACGTGTACCGCGTGGCCGCCGGGGAGCTCCCTGGAGACGGCGACATCGGGCTCTACGACGGCTTCGTCATCACCGGCAGCTGCAGCAACGCCCACGGCGACGACGCCTGGATCTGCCAGCTGATCAACCTGCTGAAGAAGCTCGACTCCATGAAGAAGAAGATCCTCGGCATCTGCTTCGGACACCAGGTAATCATTTCAATTAACAAGAAAAACCGTTCCTCTGTTTCCCACATAAATTGGTCATCGCAGGTCCATTCTCGTGGGCCGTCCTCTTTGTGGTTTTCTCCGGTTGTCTCCGCGTTCGAAAACATCGATCAGAGCATGGTTCGATTAGAAAAATGAGTTGACAAAGATTTTGAAAACCATCTGAAGATCTTTGAACCACTAAGCAATAGTTTGATGCGAAAATCATCCTTTGAAAGTGGCTCTAGTATTTGACAGCTGGTTGTCGTTTTCATTAGCAATTTGTGGTGACATAGAACCTTATTTTTTTCAATCTTTTTTTGCACGGTGATTATGGGGGGACGAAACTAGAGAAACGCCAGAATAAACGGGACGGCAACAAGCGTTAGGGCGATGCGAATGTGACGGTTGCTGGCGGGTTTTGGGCCTGGGGGTGGTCCCAGCTCCCATCACATGCTGATGAATTGGTAATCCATCGAATTGGAACTGTATGTTTGGTTGGCAGGTCAAGCGATACGATTACACCGACTGGGACCAACCGGTTCCGGCGACAAGTTCTGCTTCAAGTCCCCATTTTTCCATAAGATGGCCGGACATTTTCTGGGTCTCGTGCAATTAAGGGATGACTATCCATGATTTTGGCAAGTGATATCTTGCAACTCGGGGGGAACCGGGGATCGGTATGTCTGTAATGAATCAAGCAGTGTGCCACTTTTCAGCTGCTCCCACTTCGATTTACCAGCAGACGTGAATATGACTCGTATTGGCGCACGCTAGTGATGTCGAATCCGGGTACATACGGCTAAAAAACCTGTCTTCCGCATGAGCTGTCCGTTGTCACCCTCGCCTAAACCAGCTGATTCACCTGTCGGCAAGCAAATCCGCAATCAAGAAATGCTCCTAAAAAGTTCACAGCCCAAAAATAGAAAATGCGAGAAACTATATCCGTTTGTCATTAGGCGATGATGTGGGTTATGGTGTTTCTCTTTGTCCCGAAGGGGTGATGTGGGTACATAGCTGGAACGATGACATTAATCACGGAAAGCGTCAGTAAAGATTGCCGAAGGAGTTCATTAAAAAAATGGTGCTGAGTTGTCAGTGGCTATTCTCAGCCTCTACTGTCTTGTCACTCTGCTATCACTCTGCTTTTTTTTTTTTTTTTTTAATAGAACAGATCGCTTTGATCTTGATTTGGGTTGGTTTTGTTCGTTTCGAAGTTGGACTCTTTCGCGAGCTTACATTACTTAATTGCGGCGGCAACGTGTACTTGTGGGCAGTGATGTGTTTCATTGGCAGACAATTGCTTGCCATCAGTAACGAAACCGAACATCAAACTGCGGAAAAATTGAGACAGCGTGAAGTCACATGCGTTCCGTGAGACGGACATGGATTGTCGTTGGCTTAGTAGGAGTTGTCCATTTCATGCGAGTTGAGGCTGAGCTGCTGCCTCTGCCTTGTATTTCTTAGCCTTGCCTTATTTTGTTTTCTCCTTCTTCATCTTACACACATAGATCGAATGCTTACAAGCCCAATTTAACAGCTAGCGATTAATGTCGAATTGCAGTCATGATCGCATAACATGTGGTTGCATTGTCAGCAAAAATATCCTAGTATTGGGCACTCCTTAAATGCTGGATTATCTAGTTGGACATGACATTGTGATCCTCTTTTGTTTTCTGCCACTTATCAGCGACTCGTGACGGGGACATGTTATCTTGATGCAAGCATTATCTTGTCTTCTTCAAGTCACTTGTTGTTGTTCTCTTGACAAAAAAGAGCGATTTTCTCGTCTTAGATTTTTTCTTCTTCTTCTCCTCTCTCTTTCTATCTGATCTGTGGTCATCGAGTTGAAGTTCGGCCCCTTTTTTTGATCATCTTCTTGTATTCGGTTGTGCAGGTATTGGGGCGTGCCTTGGGAGGCAAAGTAGGACGTGCCAAATCATGGGACATAGGACTGACAAATATACAACTGTCTCCATCCTCCAAGCACTTCTCGTCACTTGAACTTCCTGCACAACTCTCTGTGATCGAATGCCACCAGGACGAGGTACAACAACACCTTATAACCTAAAATTAAATTTATTGGTACAATGGTATTTCGTTTCTTAAATTAAAGGAAAAAAAAATGAGGACAGACTTTGAATTTGGGACATATATATAGCTGATGGAACTGCCGGCAAAAGCGGAGGTGATAGCAAGGTCGGACAAAACGGACATTGAGATGTTTAGGTATGGGGATCATTTCATGGGCATTCAGGGCCACCCTGAGTACAACCGCGACATTCTTCTCCACCTCATTGACCGTCTCCTCCTTCGTGGCCTCATCACCGTAGGTTTCTTCCAATTTCGTCTCCTGTTTTTTTTTTTTTTCCTGTACTGGAAAAGATCAAGTTAGAAGCTGACGATTTTCTCATTATTCCTTTGCAGGAGTCGTATGCTGATGAACTGAAGGTCAACATGGGGGCATGTGAACCGGACAGGGAGGCATGGAAGAGGCTCTGCGTCAGCTTTCTCAAGGGTGGCTTCTTGTAATGATTTCTTTGATTGGCAAAAATAAAGCGCCAAAATAAATAAAAAAAATCGAAGGAAAGAGAAGAAGGGTATTAGAACTTTGAAGAGATGTGAATACGTTGGAGTATTCGACGTTGATTCCGTAGCGGCAAATGAAAGGAGAGCAAAAGTTCCATCTGCAAGTCAATGAGAGGAGAGACGAACCAAAAGAGGGCTATGTCAACGATGGGGAATTACATGCATGGAGAGGAGGCCTAGAAATGGTTCGTGTTCGGCAGGCATGCGTGCGTTTCTAAGTAGTTGACTAAGACCACCAATGTCGATTTGATGAGAGAGCATTCTCGGTTGCATAATTCCCTTTTGGCATCTCGAATCTGACCTTTATCTGCCTTTGACATTCCAACGTTTACCAATTCAACACCCTTCGTTTTGCTTCCGGAACGAGTTTCCTTAGGTTGGAAGATTCCTTGCCATTTGGCAGGTCAAATTCAATCGACTATTACATTTTCTCATGCAAAATGCTGGCCTTGGTCAACAAGTGCGATAAACATATATCCGTCCTCCCTGCTTAAAAATGCCAAGGAAGAAAGTAGCTTCCAAATAATTACAACTTCAAGGAATGTCCAAAAGATGCTCGGTTCTCTCGGTTCTCTTTCTCCTTTATTGCCATATGTTCTGTAGCACTACTTAAGCGATCACTAAAAGAAGAAGTCGAGAATACGCCGTTCCTAAAAGCTAAGGAAGGCAGAGTGAACACGGGCAATGCCGCTTGTAAAGCCCTTTTGCCGAGTGCACGGTCTCACACGATTAAAAGAACATAACCTGAACGGACGAATTTGAGTAAGCATGCCTCTGAAACCAAACGCTTTGGCTAATTATGTTCAGCAGATGTCCCTAAATAGCTCTTTTTAACCGACATTATTTGTTTTAAGGAATTTGCAGGTGACATAAGACTTACGACTCCCGAGTTGTAAATTGTCAGGTAAATGAAAGTGTGCACGACTATTCCTGATAAAGTGCTATCGATAGTGATTAGTGGCTGATTAGTGGCAGCAAGACATCTTCAGACAGAGCTTCATGTTTCTAACCCTTTCCAGTGTTCAATATGGTAAAGAGATTAGTGCCATCGCATCTAAAACATCTTTCGCCGGAGCAGTATTTTTGAATGGTTTTACATGTACCGCAACCTGCTTAGTAGAGATGTTCATAAAGGCATTCACTAAAGATCACGCCTCAGCATTCCACTTCCCTCTCTCGTCCATTCACATCACCACAAAAAATAATGCAATAGACGGTTATCAGATTGTAAATTCTTCCACAGCAAAAGCATCCCAAGACATTACTATCTCAATCATAAGCTGTCCCAATGATGGTTTGACAAGACAGATAATGATACTTTAAAAAGTTCCCACCTCGATAGGTTTGACTCGGGATTATTCAATGTAAAGATAACCATAGACAGAGGACTGCTTCACCATTACCAGTTCAATCTCAGACTCAACACGAACTAAGAATATTCAAATAAATTTTGCTTTCATGGTAATGGATGGCAGAGATGATGATATCATTTAGGCTCCCAGCACAGCACCGTTGTTCTTCCTGCACTCTGCCAACATATCCATGTAGAACTGGCACTTGCTAATGTCGCTCCCAAAGTTGTTGACGCACTGCCAAATCAAGAAGGAAAAATGGATATATAAACTGTCAAAAGCCGGAACTATGTTGTTCAAAACAAAATATGAGAATATAAAACGTACAGAAAGATATTGACATCATCACATCAGGTCCAAACAAAAAATCCATTTTTTAGGGAAGGTATGGGATCAAATTATGGTATAAACTCATCAGTTATAACTTCTAAAATCTCCATAACCTCAAATCAGCATCAACAAAGAGCCTCAAACTTGGAATGCAGCCTATGGATCTCGGATCTCGGATAAAAGAACCAGGAATCGATTCAGTTATACATGCTGGCATCACAAGTGTGTACTCAGGAACCAGGTTCATCTCGTATAAATCAAATAATTGATATTGTATATTATTTTTGTAGCCTATGACAAATGAAGTCTAGTCAGTCAAGTGGTCTCATTGCCTACTTCAAGTTAGAGGTCCCAGGTTCATTCCTCCCAATTATATGTCACAGTTCGGGCCAGTTCCCAGATGAGTTGCTCACTCCTAGGACCGAAAAATGAGTCCAGCTTTTCATAAAATCATCCATACTTCCTCTTCTCCAAGTGTGTACTTGTGCAGGATCCTACGATATCGTGATCCTCCAAATACTATAATTTTTTTTTTTTTAACCCAATAAAGTCCAACCCCTATGATTGTTAGTGAGACAAGTTAAAGGAAGAGAAACCCATACATCTTGGAAGGCCTTGGAATGAATGCTGCACGCATCAGCACCACCCATGCTGTTAGTAGGGGCTTCAGGGGCAGCAGCTGCCACTGTCTCGTGTTGAATAGTGCGAGGACCAAGCACAGAATCTACAGCCCTGTGAGCCACCGCACTTCCAGTACCAAAAGCCATACCTATAGTACAATCAGAACAATGAGAAATCAGAGTCTTGAAGCATAAGATCATTGAAAGGACATATCTCATATGGACATTTGGGAACAAGTGTATCATCGGATCATACCTTGAGCTATGGTTGAACCAATCCCACTTAGCATAGAACCGCCGCCCCCTTGAGCAGGGGCCGGAGGAGGAGCATGATTAACTGTTTCATGATATAAGCAAATCATTCACATCAGTGGAATGCAGGCTTACTTTCTTTGAATAGTTACATCATAGAACTTGTGTTTCCATGCCAACAGGTCCACCTCCAAAAGAATATAACATGCACAAAAGGAATACCTGGTGCAGGAGGAGGACTGCGACGAGGGGCTGCACGGGGAGCAGGTCTTCCTGCAGAAAAAGAATTTTGAGACAACAGCAGCACAGAATCAGCATATTACAAAAAACGCTCTGTTAATCGAAATCAAATGGAAAGAAAGCTCTAGGATGGCCCAGCAGGACAAGATAAAGGGGATATCATAGCTCAAGTTCAGTTCTTCTAAAACTAATAGCAATGTGCTCAATCCTATGTTTGCTTCCTCATTGTCTAGAGCTGCTAAAGCCACTTATGAGAACAGCAACATACAACTATGCCTCAAACAACATCGACCTCAGGCACTCATCCACCAATTCCCCAATCATATGACAAAAGAACACAATCAGCAGGAGAAAACAGCCAAGGCAAAGTAACCAAAAACTTCGCTTAATTGCTTTTCACAGGCTGTATTCAATGAGACAGCAAATACTGAAGGCAGTCTCACTATGAAATGCATGCCCAAGTCGCATACCTAAATTTTTCGGCAAGTTAGACAGAAAAAAACAAACTTTGAGATGAAACGGACGAACTTCCAGGGCAGTTCACATCAGAATCCAACCAAGACATAACTGCGGGCGGACCTAGTAACCTATCCCTAAGCCAAATTAGTGAAGACAACGACCACAACTAGAAGAAAGCCAAGACCAAACGAAGGTTCAACAGACTGCTCCCATTTTCTGGGACAAATGAAAAACATAAAACCTTGCGCCAGGAAATTCAAAGCATCTACACACAGAACATCGAAAGTTCCAAACTTTCATCCGTCTCCTCAATCTTCTCAACAGCCATGTACCGCAATCTGGGAACCCTAGCAAACCCCACACAATGAAACAAGATTCGACAGACCACTCCCATTTTCCGGGACAAATGACAAACCAAAAACCCTCACGCCAGTAAATTCAAAGCATCTATACACAGAACATCGAAAGTTCCAAACTTTCATCCCTCTCCTCAATCTTCTCAACAACCATGTACCGCAATCTCGGAACCCTAGCAAGCCCCACACGATGAAACAAGAATCGACCGACCACTCTCATTTTCTGGGACAAATGAAAAATAAAAGACCTCGCGCCAGTAGATTCAAAGCATCTATTCGCAGAACATCAAAAGTCCCAAACTTTCATCCGGCTCCTCAATCTTCTCAACAACCATGTACCGCAATCTCGGAACCCTAGCAAAACCCCACACGATGAAACAGGAAATTACGCGTACGAGAGCGGCGAATAGCGGAAATCAGACGTCAGATCTAAAAAACGACGACGCAGGGCTCCGAGGAAGAAAAGAGAGAAGAGGAAGAATCACCTCCGGAGCGGCGAGGCATGGCGGTCGTAGGTGCTGAGGCGGCGGCGGAAGGAGAAGGGGAGAGGGTTTTGCCTGGTTTGACCGATTAAAGGAGGAATGGATAGAGAGATAGCAATGCGTAAACGCGGCTGCATATGATCCTCGCGTCCTCCCTATATATAGGAAGAATATTGGCATAAACTAAAAAATGATGCTTTTGGGCCTCTTTTCATGGACCCAGCCAGAAAGTTCTCGACTTCCTGGGGCCCACCCAGTTCGATTCGGCTATTTCCGGACCTTTAAATTAATCTGCCATACGATCCTCTAACTTTTAAATTTTTTTGAATTTGATTTATGAATTTTGATTCATTCGGAAAACAAATTAAATATATATTGAAAGTTTAAGAATCACGATAAATTAAAATTTTAATGATCATTTGAATTATTATTGTCCACTTTTATTTTTATTAATTCGAATTCGAAAGGAAAGCTTATCTAGCAATGAGGTAGATCTTTGCATTCATTTTCAATGCCATCCATATCTTGCAATGGTGATTCACGAGACAGTGTCGTACAAACATTGCATTCATTTTCTTCCCTTGTTTGGAAAATAGCTAAATTATTAGGAGATGGGCAGGTGAGAAAATTTTATAAAAAGAGGCTGATGAGTATAAAGGCTTTTTTTTTCCATCTTGACCCGATCCAAACCAAGAGATAGACAGATCAGATAAATAGTTAAGAATATTCCCTTTCATTTTCAAAACGCTTTGCTTGGGAAACAAGTCCAAGAAAGAACGGGGTAACTCCCGAATAAAAACTAACCCCCTCAAAAAAAAAAAAATCAATCCTGCCAAAACCTTAAAAAAAAAAAAAAAAAACAAAAAGGCCCATCGACGAGTCCCGAAAAGGCAAGCAAAAATAAGAAAAAAGCAAGTGGGATCTTCAAATGTTTAAATTCTTCCCCGGACCTGCCTCAACTCGCCCTCAACTCAGCCCCAGCTCGGCAACTCAACTCGCCCTTCGCTCCCCCTCCTGCTCGCGCGCCGCTCCATCGCAGCAAGGAGAGAAGAGAGAGTAGACCCACTGAGTCGCAGTCCGAGTCCCGACGTGCCCTAAAGCTCCCCAATCAATCACCAGATTCTTCCTCTCTCTATTCACAACCAGTAAAATCTCTCTCTCTCTCTTTCTCTCTCCATCTCCCCCCATCTCCAACAATTGTGCTCCCAAACCCTCGCCGTCGCCGATCCGCCTCCCTCCCTCCTCCCTCCTCCTCCTCCATGGCGGAAGAACCGGCATCGCCGTCGCCCGCCCCGTCGTCGTCGGCGGCGGCGGCTGCGGCTGCGGCGGCTGCGGCGGCGCCGCTCGGGAACTCCGTGATCCCCATAGTGAACAAGCTGCAGGACATCTTCGCGCAGCTGGGGAGCCAGTCCACCATCGAGCTCCCCCAGGTCGCGGTCGTCGGCAGCCAGAGCAGCGGCAAGTCCAGCGTCCTCGAGTCCCTCGTCGGCCGCGACTTCCTCCCCCGCGGCAGCGAAATCTGCACCCGCCGCCCCCTCGTCCTCCAGCTCCTCCAGACCAAGTGGAAGCCCGACGGCGCCGAGGAGGAGTACGGCGAGTTCCTCCACTTGCCTGGCAAGCGCTTCCACGACTTCTCCGACATTCGCCGAGAGATTCAGGTGATTCCTTCCCCTTCCTCCCCGGGGGTCTGACTTTCTCTAGATTCCTGAGTTCGGGAGGGATCGACACGGAAAACAGTTGATATTGGGATTGTTCCGGTAGGATTTTGACATGGTGGGATTACGGCGAAGTTCGGATGCTTTACTCGTTACTTGCAATGGAACATATGTTTTGCCACATCTTACAAGTGTTCGCGTCAAGTTTCGTGTTGTTTTTCAATGTTCGTCTGAGTCGTGAGCGGACATCAGTCTTCTCCAGTCTTTTGACTGTCTCCCCTTGGTTACAGGCCGAGACAGAGAGGGAAGCGGGTGGGAATAAGGGCGTCTCGGACAAGCAGATTCGACTTAAGATTTTTTCTCCTAATGTTCTGGATATTACGCTGGTCGATTTGCCAGGGTTGACGAAAGTTCCAGTGGGTGATCAGCCCTCTGATATAGAGGCACGCATTAGAACAATGATAATGTCTTACATCAAAGTTCCGAGCTGTTTGATACTGGCAGTCACACCGGCAAACTCGGATTTAGCAAATTCTGATGCTCTTCAGATGGCTGGAATGGCTGATCCTGATGGTACATTCTATTATAGCACATCATCAAATGCAATTCCTTTTTTGTTGTTTGGGAGGCTTTAGTCTAACCTGTAATCCTTACCTACCCAGGGCATCGGACAATTGGCGTCATCACTAAGGTGTGGGGTTTGATCCATCAATGAAAGATCCATAAATCATCTAAAATTCTCTTGGTCATATGCTTTAACATGTTTTTTGTCTATTTTCTTCTGTGGTTTCAGTTAGACATCATGGACAGAGGTACAGACGCACGTAATCTGTTGCTTGGAAAAGTGATCCCTCTGCGACTAGGTTATGTGGGTGTTGTGAATCGCAGCCAAGAGGTATTTGATAGCATGAAGGACATGATGAAGTCCATACTTTATGACCTGGAACAGTGATTTTGAAGCTAAGAGGAGCCTTGAACTTTTTTTAATTATTTACTTTTCTGAGCTTTTCAGTGATATCACTATAAGCACACAGGATTAATTTTCATTTATACAAGTTTGCCGTCGGCTCTATGATGGCATCATGACTGTATTTTTGTGTCCATATTTTGTGGCTTATGATTTTTGTGTCTGGCTAATTTGGCTGTTGAACATTGACATTTGACAGGACATCATGCTTAATCGGAGTATCAAGGATGCGCTTGTTGCAGAAGAAAAATTCTTCCGTAGTCGTCCGGTATGAATATGTGAACTCCTGCCTATCAGGAATTATGGATTTGTTGGAGATTTTGAGCTTTGTTTTTAGACATTTCTTGGTATCCTATGCAGGTATACAACGGCCTCGCTGATCGCTGTGGTGTTCCTCAGTTGGCAAAGAAGTTGAATCAGGTAAGGAAGATTTCAGTCAAGTAGTGTAAATTTAATATCGAATACATTTTTAATCCATATCTTTAATGCCGTGCTCCTTTGTGCATCAAAGTCGTCTTACATGTTATAATTATATGTTTAGTTCGCTCGATGAGTCGCGGCTAAGAATAAATTTTAGAGCTTCTTATGAATCACTTGAAGGGGAAAGGGCGGCAATGTCACGGTAATAGGTGTTTTGTATTGAATGTAGTTGACTCTCCTCAGTCAGTACTGGTTCTTTTTAGTTTTAGCTTGTTCTTTTTGTCTCTGTTTTTTATATATTGCTATTGCACTAGAACATTTACTCTTTTACCAACTGCATATATTAGTTATGGAAGAATATAATTCATCTGAGAGAGTTGATGATACATAACCTAAATATTCTGTTTGCATAAGTTTGAGATTCTAAGATAAATTAGGATACAAAAGAAGATTCAGATTCAAAGATAAATTTGGATAGCTGAAGAATGATGCTAAGAGGCTCTTGCTTTCCTCTGAAAAGGCTTCTTCAGAAAGATAAGGCTTTAGTCATGTTCACCTTTGGGCTCTGGGTTATGGAGAAGGTTCCTGTGTAATAGAATGCAAAGGAAAAAAGGGAGTTGACTAGAGCTACGAATTTGAGATGTGTTCAGAATGCCCTTGTATTGTTAACAGATCTGATGTGCTGTCTCAACTTACTTGCAGATACTAGTACAACATATCAAGGCAGTGCTTCCAGGGCTAAAGTCTCGCATCAGCACTGCACTGGTTTCTGTTGCAAAGGAACATGCTAGCTATGGAGAACTCACTGAATCAAAGGTGTGGTTTTGTACTTTTATTTGGAGGGAGAACCGGTTACTAGTTTTGCCAGGAACTTTGTAGGCTGAGTAATCGATTTATGTGTGCTATTCTTTCCCCTATCGTAGTCGTGGTATATTTGAGTTTCGGATCAATTTTCACCATTGCCGCTTTTTCCAATTTCTTTTCTGCTGAATAGGCCGGTCAGGGAGCCTTGCTACTGAACATTCTGTCCAAATACTCTGACGGTAACATTTACTATCTTTTTTTTTTTTTTTTTTTTTTTTTTTTTGGGTTTCACTACATATTTGTTTCAATTTGCTGGATTGCCTTTTTAGCTCACTGATAACTCCTAAACTATTGTTTAAAACAGCATTTTCTTCGATGGTTGAGGGAAAGAATGAAGCAATGTCTACATCTGAGCTGTCTGGTGGAGCACGCATACATTATATTTTTCAATCAATTTTTGTCAAAAGCTTAGAGGTGTGTATACTGGTTTAAATATTTGGAGAAAGACTTGTAAATTACGTAGCATTTGGACTGCTTCCTTGACTCTTGGCTGGTTAAGTTTAATGCGTAGTTTGAGTGTGGCTTTGCTTGCTTGTTTCTTTTGCAATTGACATCTCTTCCTGCCATATTTGTGCTGTCTTTATTTTGTTTTGCTTGATCCTTTCCTTGTAATATGTTTTTTCTCACTGAGTCCTGGAGGCAAGCGGATGATTAGCATGGCAACAATTTAACTTGGTGGTTGTGGAATAATGACACTTTATTGTCTCATTTGGTACTTGGCTCTTTTTGCCTTGCGACCCGGTGGCTATGAGACATTGTCAAGTTTTATTGTAAGTTTGAGATGCATTTTTCATATGCAATGCTGCAACAGAGCAGATCTTGTTACTATCTAAATCAATAGACACTTTAGTGGGTTATTGATCTGTTTCATGGTGAAAGCATTCCTGGCTTGTGGACTTAGTCTTTGGCAATGATTATTATTAGCTCTTCAGATGAGACCCAATTCCATTGTTTTGTTAATCTTTTGGGGAACTGACCTATGTTGCCTGCGGATATGCCGTGTAGAGGGTGGAAGAAATTTGCTTCATTGCTTCATGGAGGTCGATACAGAAGTAGTTTTATTTCTGTCTTTTGAGAAATGATAAATTACAAATTGTTTACTTGTTTTGTTAAAATTACATTCAGGTTCTTTCATGGGCTTCATTTTCCATCTAGCGGCATAGACGATTGGCTGACTTTCTGCCTGCTATTGACTTGTTCAATATTTTTTGTTAATATGTTTTATAGGAAGTGGATCCATGTGAGGACTTGACTGATGACGACATTCGGACTGCAATTCAGAATGCAACGGGTCCTAAATCGGCATTATTTGTGCCAGAAGTAGGTGTATGCATCTTCTTTTCCCTCTAAATGTTTCTTGTTAAATATGGGATAATCATGTGGTATTGCCCTTGTGATAAAATTTGCTGTGGTTAATTTGATTCGTTTCTTTTAGGTACCTTTTGAAGTTCTCATTCGAAGGCAAATAGCTCGATTGTTAGATCCAAGTATTCAATGTGCCAGGTTCATATATGATGAGTTAATGAAGGTTTGTGTATTTGAGATCTTCATTTTGCATCCTATAAATTATTTTGTTTAGTCGTCTAATTTTTAAGTTCTTTCTTCAGATTAGCCATCGTTGTCTCGTAAATGAATTGCAACGCTTTCCGGTTTTGCGAAAGCGTATGGATGAAGTAATAGGAAACTTTTTGCGGGAAGGTCTTGAGCCATCTGAGACTATGATAAGTCACATTATTGAGATGGAGGTATGCCAATCTCTTCATTCTTAGGTTTGGAATGTCCGGTAGTAAAAGGAAAGTAGTTTTATCATGTAATCTTTCTTTCATTTTCAAGCATTATTTATGACATGTCTTGGAGGGCAGCAGATACAGACACAAGTGTGGCATATCATATGAGAGAGAGAGAGAGAGAGAGAGAGAGAGAGAGAGAGAGAGAGAGAGAGAGAGAGAGAGAGAGAGAGAGCTTTCTCTGGCATATATTGGTAGCATTGATAAGATGCCCTTTGTTCTCCTCAATTTTAGAAAGTCAGAGAGAGAGAGAGAGAGAGAGAGAGAGAGAGAGAGAGATCTTTCTCTGGCATATATCAGTAGCATTGATAAGATGCTCTTTGTTCTCCTCAATTAGAAAGTCATGGCACTTTTGGCCACTTGATGATATATGTGCTTGTCACCCGACACTGTCAGGTGATCACGATATAACTAAGTCCAAAAGTGGGAATAGTTACCCTATGAGTAGTGAGCCGTCATTTTTATTTTACGTTTCCATGGAAATTATTTTTGTGCTGTACCAGCAGTATTATTCTAAAATTATGGTTCTTTTGGTTTTCCTATACTGTTCCTCTGTGTCAGCCTTCCTATGATCATTGGTCAGGATTATTGTTTTTTGACACTTTAGTTTGTTCCTATTGTTTTAATATTTACATAAGCTAATCCAACTTAACAGATGGACTACATAAATACTTCGCACCCAAATTTTGTTGGTGGGAGCAAAGCTGTTGAGTTAGCAATGCAGCAGATCAAGTCCTCAAGAGTTTCCTTACCTCTTTCCCGGCAGAAGGTAGTTCATTGAT
Organism: Eucalyptus erythrocorys; assembly: GCA_014182555.1. Lineage (NCBI taxonomy): Eukaryota > Viridiplantae > Streptophyta > Magnoliopsida > Myrtales > Myrtaceae > Eucalyptus > Eucalyptus erythrocorys. Next base: position 52,265,909 of record CM024602.1, read on the forward strand.
TCTGTTCTGAATTTTTGCAATGGCGTAACCTCCATGTTTCGGAACATCCTTACCCTTTTCTTTGTTGATAAGGATGGTATAGAAAATGATAAGGCACCGACATCTGAGAGGAGTGTGAAATCTAGAGGTATCCTTGCCAGACAAGTCAATGGAATTATACCTGATCAGGTTTGTAAAATTGAGTGTGTAAATTTTTCTTAGTTAAACTAGGGGATGAGTAAACATCATCTCGTTTTTGTGGTTGTTATAGATGTACTGGTGGAAGATTTATATCTTACTTTTTTTATGAAAGATCACTTTTCTTTTTGTTTAATTGAGGTACTTTCTTTTCGTCTGAATGAGTAAATAGGGTGTCCGGCCTGGCACAGATGCTGAGAAAGTGGCTCCTTCTGGTAAGTCACCCTTGAAGCTACAATGGATTTAATTGAGATACAGTATGTTGAATATCTAAAGCGATTGTGCTAGTAATGTCGTATCTTGGATCTTTCTTTTATGTGTATATTCTTTTGTGGTTTTACTTTTTGCTCTTTTTTTGCTGAGGTGGAAGAGGGCCGAGCTAGTCCTTTGGAGTGTTTATAGAGATGCTAAATTATGTTATCTTATAGTGTTTATATTTGTAAAATTTATTTATGATTATGATTGTTAGGAAACACCGGTGGTTCTAGTTGGGGTATTTCTTCAATATTTGGTGGCAGCGAAAGCCGTACATCTGCTAAAGAGAGTTCAACAAGCAAGGCATATAACGAGCCTGCACAAAACATGGAGCTGGCCATGTCTATGATTCATTTGAGAGAGGTACGCCATTGATGTTGTGGTCCACGTGCTTCATCCAAATCCTTCTGGTAGTATTCAATTGCTTAATACAGTGGTAAGATCTTTGAATAGTCATTCAATGCCTGCTTGTTTGATTCAGCCCCCAACTGTTTTGAGGCCATCTGAAAGCCATTCAGAGCAGGAGGCTATTGAAATTGCAGTGACGAAACTGCTGCTTAGATCATACTATGACATTGTAAGGAAGAATATTGAGGACTCTATTCCAAAAGCAATTATGCATTTCCTGGTGAGTATTTGAGATATTCATGGTTATTCCACCTTTCTATGTCCTTCTTGTACCTAAGAGAATTTTACTAGTTGAACAATTGGGTTTAGAACGACATGAGAAATTTTGTGTGAAATTTTGTGTGAAATTTTGTGTGAATGCTTGGACATTCAAAACATAGGTGTAAACTTTGTATGATGTCTCTTGATTAAATGCAGTTTGTTTATTCTCTTGCAAAATATAGATGAGTTCCAGTATTTGAAATTGCTTTCCTTTTTGTCATGTGCCTGTCCAGTTGGAAGCTTGAACTGGACGATCAAGTGAAAGTCAGTTTACCCAATTAAGTATTTGGACTGGAATTAGATAAAATGTTTAGCTTTGTTGTGAACGTGAACCACTTTTCTGAGAGGCATTTGTCTGTGCTGTGACTCTTGTATGCTGCCTGCTATTGTGCCTTTTTGTAGCTCAAGGCAATTCATGTTTGTCGTCTATTATGCCATATTGCCTTGTCATTATTAGGGTGACTCATGACCAGTTTTAACTCTTTATTAACCTTTAATGTTGTCTCTGAACTGATACTTTCCAGCACCGATTGTAATTCAAAGCCATATAAGACAAGCTGATATGGTCTTCACGTTTGTTTATTCTGTCTCTCTCTGACAGGTGAATCATACGAAACGAGAGCTGCACAATGTTTTTATCAAAAAGCTTTACAGGTAGGTCTATATTCACTCTCATTGTCAAATTTTTTGAGTTCAATTTCCACTGTTGCTAATTTTTTCTTGTTATCCAGTCTGTCTTTTGAGTACTAATTCTGCAAGTATTGGTTGTGAACAGAGAAAACCTGTTTGAAGAGATGTTACAAGAACCTGATGAAATAGCTATGAAGAGAAAGCGCACTCGAGAAACCCTCCGAGTTCTTCAGCAAGCTTTCCGGGTGAGTTTTTCTAAACTTCTCATCAATGATGGCATAGAAAGAGAAGAACAAAAATAATAGAAGTGATGATTCTTGTTTAGAGACGCCTTATTCATGCATGCTCAGTGGGAGAGAGAGGCTGTCTTGTATGACATATTTAAAATTTTAGCTCAGTGACTAATTTTTTGCATCTTCTGTGCTAGACATTGGATGAATTGCCATTGGAAGCTGAAACGGTCGAGAAAGGTTACAGTTTGGGTACTGATCGTACTGGGTTACCAAAGATACATGGGTTACCAACTTCTTCGATGTACACGAGCAGTGGCAGTTTTGGTGATTCTTTCGGGGCTTCCCCGAACAATCCAAAAAGTCGAAAGTCATCCCACTCTGGAGAGCTGCAGCCACCCTTGTATGCTAATGCAGATTCTAATGGGAGTGGACGCCCTCACATGCCCAGTCTTTATCCAACGCTTGACATGTGAAACATAGGGTTATTTCATCACTGTCCAAGGCTACATGCTTTTCCTTTCTCTGTCATTGTCGCACAAGAGCTATACAACTCTGGGGCTGGCTCAAATGGTAACCCGTATATCCTCAGTGCACAGGCACAAGTCATGAATGGGGCGCATATCTTCTATTGATCTACAAAGTAGCATTATAGTTGCATTTATTTTGGAAGCTCCTAAAATTACTAATAGGGAGCTAATGATTCTTTTCTTGTTTCGTTTTCTGGAAGGCAGCTTCTTTTGATATGTAATTTTGGTGGAGAAAATCTCTTTCTGAGATTGATGGAGGAATCCTTACTGAGATGCTCTTTGATAATTGGCAGGCAACGGAACCGGAAAAACCACCAGCACTGTCTCATAATCGTTGAGAGATTCTCTCAAGTTTATGTTATGTTCCTTAATATCTAGCTGAGAGTCCGATATGATCTATTTGGAATGACATGTGTCGTTTTTTCATAGATTTGTTTGAAATTTTGTGGTTTGCTTATGCACAACTGTGATCTTGGTTGTGCAGCATTCAATGTACTGAATAAATAAGATGCTAAATGCCGATGTACAGCAGCTCATTTGATGCTCAAAAGTTATTGTGATTGGAAAATATGGCGTGGTTTGTTTCAATTTTTGACTTTAGTTAATCATATGGTGCCCTCTGACGGGAGTTGCTTTGAAGATATTCGTCTCTTCTTCATGGCGGATCACTTAAAACGTTTTTAAGAAATCGTGGCGCTTGAAATTCCAAGGGTTCTCTTGGTTGTTCTCTCTTATGAGCCAACTGGACCACATTCAAGGACCATTATATTAGACCAAAAAATAAAAATAAAATGAGGACCATTTTATGGGCGCATGACCGACTTTCTTTACGGTTTTCGAAGACCTGTACATCTCATGCCCGCGTGGGTTGCATTTCGTCTTTCGTCATTTCATTAGCTAATTAGACCACGTTCAGGGTTTCTTTGTCCGGTACTTCTCCAATGCGTTCAATTCAGGAATGAAACTGAGAAACTTATTCAAGATGCTACAATGAAATTCAAATAAAATTTAATGATCATGTAACCAAGGTTTTCGAATCATTAAACATATGGTAAGGTCAATGAAGAATAGCTAAATCATGATGAGAGGAGCCCCAGCTTCAACGCTAGAATTAATTTTTATCGATGAACGAATTAATGTGATGTCGGACCATAGTGATATTACTTGCGGAGTCTGTAAATTGAGCAGCTAGTGCTAAATTTCCCGCAGCACCATCAACGGCGGTCGAAGGTAGACGCACATCGCACGATTGCTATTCTGTGCTTATTCCACGTCATCGATAACAAACATAAAGAAACGAACTCAAGAATCAAGGCTAAGAAACTGAACTTAACCGACTCCCTTTTCTTTCAACTGTCAAAACAGATTTTATGCTCATCGCCCACTCCATATTTCAAGTCAAACTCCACAGCTTCGAATCATAAACCACACACACTTTCCCGGCGAAAATACCGGCGGAGCTCAGAGTCGTGTATCGCACAGTACTTTCTTCGAGAGAGAATGCTGATGAGACCACCTGCGGCGACGCGGCCGCGGATCAGGCTTCCCGGCGGCAGCTGCTTCTTCAGTTCCATAGTGGGGCTTGCACTCTTGGTTATGTACCAAAACATCCGGTTCTTCTCCGTCAAGCTCTCCCCGAATCCTTCGGATATGGTAAGCTTTCGTTCTTCCTCTGTGCGCGCGCGCGCGCCCGCCCGCGTGCGTGAGTGCTCTCCTTGTTGTTGAATCCAGTATACTCCGATTAGGTGAAGGCCACCGTGGGAGGAGAAGACGACCTGGATCCGTCTTCCGGAGTTTACCATTCGTGGAAGGTGTTCAAGATGAACTACGAAGAGATGGAGGGGAAGCTGAGGGTCTTTGTGTACCCGGGTGGACAGCGCACTCCGCAAAGGCTTGCCGGCAAGTACGCGAGCGAAGGGTTCTTCTTCAAGAACATTCGTGAAAGCCAGTTTGTCACGCTCAATCCCGACAAGGCTCACCTCTTCTTTCTTCCCGTTTCTTGCCACAAGCTGCGAAGCCAGGTCGCCTTCCTTTCTGTTCTTTATTTCTTTCTTGCGTTCTAAGCAAACTGAGTTTGCTTGCATCTCGCCGAAAGCAAACTTCTCTCTCGGACTCTGATGTTCTGAGCTATGCCTTATGCGCAGGGAGTTTCCTGGGAAGGCATAACCAATGGGATCCGAAAGTATGTTCAGGTTCTGATGCTCAGATACCCTTACTGGAACAGAACACTTGGCGCGGATCACTTCTTTGTGACTTGCCATGACATCGGCTTGAGAGCGACAGAAGGCGTTCCACTTCTTGTAAAGAATTCGATTCGCGTCGTGTGCTCTTCGAGTTATAACAACGGATTTATTCCACGCAAAGATGTCGCCCTTCCTCAAGTGAGGCTGCCGTTTTCTTATCCTGCCGGCGGAAATGATGTGAACACCAGGCATGTATCGAATAGCTTAGTTCATTTCATGTCCCTCCTGGAAGAAACTATATGATGAAATGGATGGATGGATGGTAGAACCAAGGCCGTGTATCTCGCATGACATAATCTTCTTGATTCAGTGTAAATAAACCGAAGGAAATGTCATTTGCTTGTTTGGTTTGATGCGACTGCTATGTATTTGGTGCCACTGCTTTCTAAAACTGAATGTATGAGGATCTGTCACTCACTGCCAATTTTGTAAACCTCACTCATGCTTGATCAAGCTTTTGAAGCTGTGATCGTCTGAATTTCATGAGCCGCTTAAATGCTTAAATGTATGGTATCGAGTCAGTTAATTCCTATCTGTTTTTAGTGTGGGATCAAAACATCGGAAATGAGGAGTACTCGAGTACCACTCTGGACTTGTGTTATGCTAGTGAGGATTATGGTCCTCAACTCACTTCTGTTATAACTAACTTGCTTGGATGCCAGGAAGACGCTTGGTTTCTGGGCTGGACGAACTGATTCCAACATAAGATCTGCATTAACGACTCTATGGAGTGGCGATGCTGAACTTGATATCCAAAACAGCCGAAAGAATGGAACTTCGGTGAAACATAACAAGTTTTATGGGGCTAAATTCTGCATATGCCCTGGAAAGTCAGAAGTCAATAGTCCATGGATAGCAGAGTCAATCCGTTATGGATGTGTTCCAGGTAATACTTCTCTTTGTCTACATTTTATGCTGTCTGTGGCAAGGACGCTATTAGTTCATATCCCCATTCTTAAGCCGTTATATGGGCCCTTGACGATTAGGCTAATTCTTTAAATGCATAAATGCCCATAAGTGAGGAACACTACTTCATAGTTCATAATGGTCCAAATACTTCATTACTTTCCATTTCTTTCGGTTTGGAGCAGTTATTGGAAAGAGAGAAAAACTTGGACTTTTGATGTTGCTTGAAAGAATTGTTAATTGGGTTTTGGATAAGTAACCCTTCAAGTTCTTACTTACTGTGCCTTAAAACCTTTGCGCATAATCCCTTTTTGGATTTGAGCACAGAAAGTAAATATAATAAACATTGAACTCTCAGAAGCCTGGTATTTTCCATGAACTAAATCTGCAATGATGATTATGGCCTTTTTTGTCTTTTACTTTTCTAAGCCTCCAATGCTGTTACTCTCAGCTGGGTGGCCCCGACGGCAGCCCCGACATCTGCTTTTCTAATTGGTAAATTTCTGTTGTTTGCCAGTGATTATGTCTGACTACTATGACTTGCCTTTCAATGATATCCTGGACTGGCGAAAATTCTCTGTCATACTTAAGGAGAGTGATGTCCATCAGCTGAAGCACATTCTTCAGAAAATTTCAGATGCAGAATTCATGGCATTGCATCAGAACTTAGTAAAGGTAAAAGCAGTCCCTCTTATAACACTTCATGCAGTGCCATGCTTGTCCTGACTTCAGCTTTCAACAATATCGATAAATCAAGTGGGGAAGCCAAATGTGAACCGTCGCTATAGTTGATTAGCTGACGACATTGCTTTAGTAAAATAAAGAAGAAGAACAAGAAACTAAAGTCTAATCCTGGAAGAAAATTAACCTTTTTTATGTTCTCTGAGATCTTCTCAGTAACTTCCTTTTGCATGGGTTAGTTATCTCATTCCTTCTTTTATTTCACATGTTTGGTAAAGCAGGTCCAGAGACACTTCATGTGGAATACACCTCCGAAACGTTATGACGCATTTCATTTGGTCATGTATGAAGTATGGCTTCGCCGTCACGTCATCAAGTATTGATTTGTCCTCGTCCATTTCAACTTTACTTCTGCACATGATGACATTCTTCCACCACAGCCCTGCCTAGGATTCTTTTGGCGCATTTTTTGAACCAAAGAGCATGTACAGCATTGTAATTGATCTAATTGCTCCTTTGAAGCTCCTGATTAGAATATTTTGGAACGATGAAGGATTATGTACAGTTGGCAATGCCATACTTTGCAGTCTACAACGCTACACTTTGCAGTCTACAATGCTTTATGACAGTAGAATTCTTGCACTCTCAGAGGACTCCTTGTCATTAATCCATTCGTTGTTATGTATTTGTGAGCTCTTTGGTTTTATTTCACAGATACATGTTTGAGAGGTAATGGATTGTGAATGGTAAGTTTCTCGGATGGACAGATAGTACTTTCGTATTCCTTATACATTTGAACATTCTGTGTGGACTTCTGGAACTGATACGTTTTTGAGAGGTAATGGCTTGTAAATGGTAAGTTTCTCGGATGGACGCGTAGTACCTTTGTATTCCTTATACATTTGGACATTTCTGTGTGGACTTCTGGCTACCAAGCAAGTGTTACAAGACAACAGCATAGACAAACATAGATAAACAGCTAAATCGCTGATCACAGGCGCTTTCCTGCAATTTTTTCAAATAATGGGATGAGCAATGGACCAACTTCTATATATAGCCTTCCTTAGGGAATAGAGAAACAAGGCAAGAGTGCAAGCTCATATTTTCCTTTGAAAAGATGACTCCTATCCGGCTTTTGCTTCCCCTGCTCTTGGCAGTTGGTCTTGAACCAGTTAGAGCAATCCGAGTTGCTCCTTTTAGCTCCACTGCAAGAATCCAATATGAATTCACCTTTGGCAATCTCTGTGATGACAGTTATCTCCAGTTCAAGTTCTATATTGGCAACAATTATGCCTTGAGTGTTCTTTTGCTCTCCTCTGAGTTTGTTTTGAAAAACATCAATAAAAAATTTGGTGAGGGAAAAGGTTACATGGAAGTGATACTATCTTATGAAAGCTTTGCTGATGGGGGAACTGGGAGCTATCCTCTTGCTGTTGCCAGCACAATAGGCAACAAGATCACTTAAACTCTGACTATTTACTACGTTACAAGGACATCCAAGCAGAGTTTACTGGAATTCTTTATCACGAGAGTACACACGTGTGGCAGTGGAATGGAAATGGTATGGCCCCGAGCGGCCTTGTTACTGGCATTGCAGATTAGATGAGGCTGAAGGCCGGCTGGCCATCCAAAAGCTGGCCTAAGAGAGGATTAGGTCTGCGATGGGATGAAGGCTATGCAATCACCGCATACTTTCTCGAGTATTGTGATGGCGTCAGAGATGGATTTGTTGCTGATCTGAATGCCATGATGAAATACACATAGAGCGATGGTTTCTTCGTGCAGCTGCTCGGGAAGAGTGTGTATGAACTGTGGAATGACTTTAAGTTGGCATATGCGAGCTATGCCCCGGCAACAGCACCCACTGCAGCACAGCCACCTTCACCTGCTGCTGCGCCTCCATATCCAGCATACAAATGGATTCAGAATCTATTGCATTTGAGAAGTCCATTTCTGATTTGTTTCATGTGTGATCACAAATCACAGGTTCTGTCATGTCAGAGTACTTGGTTATGTACTGTGTTGCAATTGTGAGAGTCAGAGATTTCCACTTCCAGATCCAGAATGAACTTTCATATTCAATGAAGAGTCATCTACCTTCACAAGCTGAACTTGTGCTTCTCTTTTTTCTCTCTTCTAATTTGGCAATGCCACAGAAAGGTCTCTCTTAAAGTAAATAATGAAATTCATCAACAAAAAAATCCGTTTCATAAGTTTACATATGTAAACCTTCAAACTTTAATGAGGTGCATGGCCACTTATATAGCATCCAATCTCGCCTTCTGCTTTCCTCATTCCTTGGACTTAAAAATAAATTGCAAGACAACTTCTCTGAGCACCTTAATCACACAAAACAAGAACTCTCCTGTTCTTTTTAGCTTCAGAAACTACACGGGTCAATCAGTATGCGAAAAGCTACAGAATATAAGATCACTTGCTTATTTTATAACGATGAAATCTAATGCGATCACAATAAAAAGAAAGCAGTCCAAAATGAGACTGATTTAAATTCTAAATGGAATTCCCAAAAACTTGGAATCTATTAAAAAAGATTTCTTGTTGATTCGTGACAAGATAAGTCACCCTCGCCAATCATGTTACAGTCTCCATTGATACTGCTTGAAGTAAATTTTTCTTGAGCAAGTGCAACCTTCACAAAATTTTATACAAAAGAAGCTCCGTCTTTTACAGCTGGACAGATGTCTGAGTTAATCCATAGATTCAATATAAATCTTCGCTTCAATATGATTTCCATAGGTTGCAAAAAATCATAAGAGGACAAACTTGGAGCAAGTGTGAAGGGTGGATTGGATCTGACAAAATTAACTTTGGAAAGTTCGTCTGTTTCATGGCCTGCAATTCATATCCGGTCCCTTCGTTCTGACATGAGAGCCTGAATTATTATACTGGTCGTTTCATCTATAACTAAAAGGAGGTTCGTCACTTTCCAATTTTTTCTCTCAAAAATTTCTCCAGTTTTGGAGGATCCCTTTGAATTTTCTTCAGTCTACCCGGGTATTGACGCAGGTAGTTTTCTGCTGCTGCAATCCACATGGTGATTTCTCGGTGCCTTGTTTCTTTTCAAGAAATTGTTGCCAATACAACATCAAATAGTGTTCTTTTTGGCTGCATTTATATGTTTATATCGAATGCCATAATGAGGCAAGAACAATTACATGCCCCTGAAAGTTACAGATGGAATTGATCTCAAAATAGACAGCTAATAATTGACTGGTTTCCCTTTGTTACTAAGGTTGCGGCCTCTAGCTACCAAACATGAAAAGGAAGATGACAATTTCTAAGACCATTCGGTTTAGCAAACTTTGCAGGCATCATCGAGTTTTTCTGCAAACCCAATGATCTGCATTTGCAAATTCTACAACTAAATTTTTGTGCAGGGTCATCTATATAAGTAACCATGCAGAAAGATGTGTGAGATCAAGCCATACAAAGCCAGAATTTCAACTTCCTAGGCCAAAATGTCTTCAATACAACTCTTCCTCGTCCTCCTCTTGGTGTTTTCTCTTGAACCAATATAGTTGACCCGATATGATTCCTCCAAAAAATGGAGACACTTCTTGCACCAGTGAGACTGGAGTTGAGGACTCTATAAGTCCTGGAGCATTAATTCCGGCATTGGGGTTTGAAGTCACTGACAAAAGCCCTGGGAACAGCAGGTTCAAGATCGAAATCGGTTGGACTTATGCTCTCCAAGAGCTAGAGCTCGCCTCTGACCTCGTATTGCAAGTTTTCAACCAAAAACCAGCGGAGGGAAGGGGCTACATGGGAGTAAGTTTAGTTATTGAGAGCTTTGCAACATATGGCATTTGGAGCTATCCTGATGCAGTAGCCGGCACCACTGGGGACAACATTTACATAAACTCAGACTGCATTCAGAATTACGATGGTGCATTACATCCTGAATTTACTGGGGTCCTCTACCACGAGAGCACGCACCTTTGGCAATGGAATGGAAATGGCATGGCTCCAAGTAGCCTAGTTAATGGTATCGCTGATTATGTGAGGCTGAAGGCCAGGTGGCCATCTAAGTACTGGCTGAAGAGAGGGTCTGGTACAAGATGGGATGAGGGATTTGTCGTCACTGCATGTTTTCTCGAGTATTGCGATAGCATCAGAGCAGGGTTTGTTGCTGATCTTAATTCTCTAAAGAAAGATCAATATACTGATGCCTTCTTCGTGCAGTTGCGAGGCAAGACTGTTGATGAACTGTGGGATGATTACAAGTCGTCATACCTGACCCTTGCCAAAGACAGTTCAGTACGAGCTCATTGACAATTCAACTAGTCCTGGTAACACTAAGCTTGAGACTGACATCGGTGCAGGTTACACCATCATGATCCTGCAGCTTGCCTCTGAATACGTCATGAAAACCCTAGGCGAAGCGAAACCATATGAGAAAGTAACATTAATTGTCCAAAACTTTGTCAATACTGGCATTGGAAGTTATCCTTTTGCTGTGGCCAGCACTACGAACAACACAATCGCTTGAGCTCCAACCACATTGAATACCACATTGGCGACGTGCGTGCTGAATCAACAGGATCTTGTACCATGAAAGCATGCGGGTTTGTCAATGGAATGGCAACGGCATGGCTCCAATTGGACTCATCACTGGCATTGCAGATCACGTGAGGTTGAAGGCAGGGTGGCCATCCCCAAGCTGGCCTGAAAGAGGTTCCGGTTCAGGTTCAGGTTCGAGATGGGATGAAGGTTATGCGATCACGGCCTACTTCATAAAGTATTGTGACAACCTCAGAGAAGGATTTGTCAGTGATCTCAATGCGATGATGAAGGATTACTACAGTAACGATTTCTTTGTGCAATTGCTCTGTAAAATGTTTGTGAACTGTGGTCTGAGCACGGGTCTGCCTACAAGGGCAATGCGCCAGCACCAGGACCAACTGCGTCACCGCCTGCTCCATCACTCTAGCTACATAATCATTTCCGTACTTGACAGACGTAGTTGCTTTTGAGAATAAACCTGGTTTGGTTACTCTCTGAATTAGTTGAACGATGATTAATGAACGTTTTGTCATCACATGCATTGAGCTACAGGTGATCTGCGTCCTCCCGAAACTGTTCAGCCATAAATGCTTCTTCTTCCATGCTTTAACCAAATCCACTAGATGATTCGAGTGATATTGATGTTCCTTTTTAAAGATTAACTCACTTATATAGACAGATCAATGAAAGCATCTGCGTAATCTATGGCGTCAGAGTAGCGTGAAGAAACAATTAAAAAAAAAAAAAACATCATTTAAGATTAAAAGTGAAAGTGATTCAAGTAAGTGGGTTATTTGGATTTTTTTTATTCGGATTATGCTCAAGTTGCCCATAAAAAGAATTAAATGACTCGAGCAAATCTGAATAGTACTCTGCATGCTTATATAATTATTCCTTTCCTTTTATATCGTTCAAGTCTTAAAGTAGATCAGAATAGAGAGAAAATTAACGAAAACTTGATAACCAAAATAATTGTTCCAGGCAAATAAAATAGAAAGTCTTGGCGTCTCCCATTTTCGTTCACGTGCCTGCCTTTTGATATATCCCACTGGAGATTTTTTATGCCTTTCATATATCTGCGGGGATGAAAAAAAGGCCTCTCGGAAAATATCTGCATAGAGTGCGGTTCACAAAGTACTATCTATATATAGTTTTCGAACAGGGGAAGACAACATCGGAAGGTTAAAAACAAGAAACAGAAACCATGAACGTAGAAGAAGAGGTCGAGCGACTCAAAGAAGAAATCAAAAGACTGGGCAAGATCCAGGGTGATGGATCTTACAAGGTACATTCTTTCCTTTGACCTTTTATATAACTCGTCTCATTGCTCACCAACGTCAGATTCTCATTCTTTGCCACTGGAGCTGCCGACCCACCTCCTGTTTTCTTTTCCATTTCAAGAATTTAGATCTGCTGAAATCATTTGATATGTGATCAAATTCAGTTTTCCAATTATACGAATTATGTGCGTGGCTGGACATGTGATCTAGAAAGAGGAATCAAGGTAGATCTTCTTTGATTCTTTGAGAATTCAAGCATATAATTTTTAGGGTGTGCGAAGATTCATCACGTACAGATAGAGATCTTGAAGATTCGTTCTGATGTAGTTGTGGAGACTCTCAGGTGCCAAAACCATATAGAAAGATGCCCCTTTGTTCTGTTTGATTGAATTGATGGCATGTTGAAGCTTGTGTAAATATGGACTTAAGCCACATTACATATGTTGCCTAGTATTTCTCAGCTTGCCGTTCTTCCAACATCAACATAATGGCTTTTTATGCGCTTATCATTGTAAAAGTTTGGGTTTTCAACCTTGATCTGCTGTTACCTAACCAAAAAAAAAAGCTTGACCTGCTGTATGTTTTTCCAATTGACTTGTACTCAGTAAGGATTCCAGCGACTCCTTCCAATTAACTTAGATCTATGATGGGCCGTTGGATGATTTGTTGAATGTTTCAGCACGTTGTTTGAACTTAGTTCCAGGTTGATATTTTCAAGCAGTAGCACCGGCAACTAAAACAGTCTTCTATCCAACACCGGTTACTTCTATAAGACAAGAGCTCCTAATGGAACAATTACCTATTCTATCTGATTCACTGCCAATACCCAGAAAATCTGGTATTCATCCTTTTGTAATTCATTCATTAGTATTCCCTCCTGTAGAGGCATAGGAAGTTCAAACGACACTGTGTCCTCAATAAGAATAACAGGTCCATCTTGTATCCTTTGTTTAGTAATTGAAACAAGCTAAATTTGCCCACCTCATGTTAGTTTCTTTACTCCTCCTATCACATCCAACTGAATCCAAAAGCTGTAACTTCATTTTTCTCTCCGAATATACTTTCTCTGGAGAACCTTTAACTAAGGAAACTAGGAAATAAGTGGAGAAATGGAAATAGGTCTAACTGAGAAGAGAGCTCAAGCTCATAACAAGATGCAGTATGTCCTCCACTTAAGGGCGTACCAATGTCATGCAGAAACTGAAAAGCCCTTGATTGATCTTTTTATTCTTTTTAATTAAGCAGTTTATACCTTGTTTACCCAACTTTAGCAGCAAAGTCCCAGACCTTTTCATTTCAGCATTTTGTCAATGACATTGGAAATGGAAACTGAGCAGTTCTAAGAGATAAAAATGTTCTTAATGAGTTTCCATAGTCCTGTTGGAATGAGCTACAGCTTGCACACGTATTCCAATATGCATATGAAGGTTGGTAAGAGACTTGAGATGTGTCTTCGACCACTTTACGCTAGTAAAGATGTGTGAAAGTTGGGCCTCTTGAGATCTCAGTTAGTATGTTAAGCTAAGAATTGCCGACTTTTGTCCTGCTATTTTGCCATATCAAGACTGCTTTTACTTATGCAACTCTTCTGCACACCGCCAACCTTGTATGAGATTCTAATAAAAAAGAATGTAGTCTCGAAATTGACATTGTTCGCCTGTCTCAAGGTAACATTCGGCGTGCTATTCCATGATGATAAGTGTGCAAACATATTTGAAGCACTGGTTGGGACGCTAAGAGCAGCAAAGAAGCGTAAGGTTCTTACTTACGATGGAGAGCTCCTGCTACAGGGGGTCCATGACAATGTTGAAATCACTCTTAAACCCCCGCCGGCAGCTGTGGCAGTGGCAACAAGCTGATGCCAATTGGTCCACCCGGCTCAGTCACGGAAATAATGACTACTGTACTCCTGTTGTGTAATGTCTTGTATCTTATCTCGGATAGTTAACATGTTTGAAAAAGTCAACATTGTGTCAGACAATTTCATCTGTGGTCGTTGCTCCATGAATTCGAGCTCAGTGAAAGCAAATGCTGTCTGAAGGGCATTTTGTCCTAATATATAAGGGACCTATGTTGTGAGTATTCTTATTTGCCAGTGAAGTAGCAGTGGTTTTTTTTTTTTTTTTTTTTTTTTGGGGGGGTGTGATTCTAAATTTGTTTCCTCTACACTAAGAAATGTGGAATGGCTTTAGCCACCGGCCGGCCGTTGATTAGTTCCCACTTAAAAATGAATCTAACCACGTATTTTACTGGAATAAAATTATCGTTTCATGTCAGGATATTAATACATCAAGTACCAGGTTAGACACTCTCAGTAATTATAAAAACGTCCATGAAGAAAACGGTAGGTGATTTATTCCAACTACTTGACTAGGACAGGATTACAGCTTTTATGAAATATTCGATAATTTGTGGTACAGGTTATGACCATCGAGCCAATTTGCAGTTTCAACGATTCACTTGGATATCTGAAATAGTTGCAAGATACTGATGGGATGAATATAGGGCGAGGACTGCTGATGCCCAACATTTTTCCTGTCAGTAGCATAAAGGAGTTGAACCGAGCATATTCTTCAACTGGGAAGAACAAAGCATATATGCAAAAGAGGACAATGCGACAGGGTGAGATGCTCTCCTTCAGATGATTTTGTGGAAGCACGAATCTCGTGCCATGAATATGCCAAGAACAGTAATATTTAAACGATCCACATGAAACAAGTTTTCATGAAAAAGATGATCAACAACGTCTTTGCATTAGCAGAGAAGATCCAAATGGCTTCCAAACAGTATGAAATAATGATGTTCCCATGGTTGGCATTTGGCCACATCCTTCCATATTTCGAATTGGCGAAAAGATTGGCTTCAAAGGGGATCCATATTTCCTTCATCTCTACTCCCAGAAATATACAGAGATTGCCTCCAATTCCCGATAACTTAATTGAAAACATAAAGCTTGTCCAGATCCCACTGACGTCAGTCGACGGCCTGCCCGAGAATTCTGAGGCTACTATAGACTTGCAATTAGAGTGCACTGAGTATCTTAGGAAGGCCTGCGATGGGTTACGCGAGGCACTAGAGCAGCTCTTGTGCGAGATTTCACCCAACTTAATCCTATTTGATTTTGTTCAGTGCTGGATCCCACAAATAGCCGCCAAATTCAGCGTGCCTTCCGGATATTTTAGTGCGTATGCTGCTTGTACACTTGCATTTTTAGGGCCACCAGCAGAGCTCGAGTCATTTGGCCGGGGAAAGAAGCCAGAAGATTTAGCAGTGACTCCAGACTGGTTTCCTCTAACTTCACTAGTGTCTCAAGGTCCTCACCTGGCACAAAAGATGTTCAAGAATTTATACTTCCCTGATAAATCCAGCTTATCAGGCAGCCAAAGGTGGGCAGCAACTCTACATGGTTGCGAATTTGTTGCTGTGAGAAGCTGCTCAGAATTTGAAGGTAAATATCTAAACCTTCTTAGAGGACTCTACCAGAAACCTGTACTGCCAGTAGGTTTATTGCCTCCAATGTCCAAGAACAAAGCATGTGATCAGGCTCCTGGCTCAAATTGGTCACATATCTCCAAATGGTTGGACAAACAAGCTAGAAAGTCTGTACTGTTTGTCGGATTCGGAACAGAATACAAAATGCCTCTGGAGGAAATCCACGAGTTGGCATATGGGCTCGAGCTCTCTGAGATGCCTTTCTTCTGGATCCTCAGGAAGCCCGGAGGACTAGAATTTGATAGCTCTGAACTGCTTCCTGAAGGGTTTCTGGAGAGAACCTCAGAACGGAGTATGGTTTCAATAGGGTGGGCTCCGCAATTGGCAATACTTGGTCATCCTGCTATCGGAGGGTGTCTGTACCATTCTGGGTGGAGTTCTATCATTGAGTCGCTTGGATTTGGCCATCCACAGATTACGATGCCCATGGTAGATGACCAGGGCCTTAACGCAAAGCTGTTAGGGGAAAAAGGTGTTGGGTTCGAGGTGCCCAGAAATGAAGATGGAGCATTTCACAGAGATGCAGTTGCCAAGTCCATCAGACTTGTGATGCTGGAAGATCAGGGAGAAGGATTGAGAATGGAGGCAGCCCATATACAGAAGATTTTCGCCGATCAGGATCTTCATGATAGTTACATCAACAACTTTGTAGAGTTCCTGTATAGCCGCAGAAAAGGGTTATCAGATACCCACGATAGCTAAGAAGTTGTCGTATCTTGGGAGAGACGCATTAATATCTGCATTGTCGTCGTATAAAGATGAGTTCTAGTCTTAGTAGCATGGCAATATAATTTTTTACGTGTATGTTGTATTCTTGTTCTAGTTACCCAAGAGAGGGTACCTATTTAAGGACTATGCGGCAATGACAGTTTGTTATCACACTTCAGTGACTTACACAAAGCAAAATGCCAATCCTTGATCACATCTCATCTAATTGCTGATTTTACATATGATCCCAAATTAGTAAAGTACAATTTGAATGACTTGACATTTACCAAAACTGTAAAAGGGAGAGGACCCCAGCAACAAGACTTATCAGACCAATACAGATTTCATTAAGACTGGGTACCTAAACTTCATATCCAGGGTTTACTTTTTGCTGAACATTTTCATAGCTCTCCAATTCTTCAATGTCCTCTGGACTGCCCAAAAACAGTGGCAACCTTTGATGCAGCTTCACAGGTTGAATAGAAAGAATCCTACTTTTGCCGTCAGAGCCCTTGCCACCAGCCTGCTCCACAAGAAAGCTTAAAGGATTTGCCTCATAAACTAGACGGAGATGATCTCTAGGATTCATTGCCACGCCACCATACAGCAGAGTGCGATGAAAATCGGCCACCAGAGAGCATATATAACGCGCTGAATATTTCTTGGGATATCTTCCTTTCCCTTGCCGAACAGTGTCAATATACCGCCTTAAACCATCCGGCCAATCAAAATATCTTGCATCATTTACAGAATAAATTTGCCCTGAGCCCAGAAGGAAAAAAAAAAATTAGAAAATCTTTCATTCTGGCTCCATAAAATTTCCTGTTTTAAGAATGTCTCAATCATCAATGCAGCATGTTATTGGAAAAGGCTACGGTTGGAAAGAGGATCAAGTTCAGTCAGCACATTTCACCCTCACCTGAAAAATGGAAAATCGTGTAGAAATTTCCTAGGAAACATACATTTGGACTGCTGCTAATATGAATTACTCAACATTATTAACTTCAGCTATAGTAGATTGATCATAAGATAAAATTACCTCTAGGAGGAATTTTGATGTTTGGATGAGTTAGAATGAAGTCTCCTGTAGACTGATCCAGAGTAAAAGCATGTGTTCCGGAACCAAAGGTAGCACAAAGAATTGTGGCTGAAGAATAGAGAACATAAGCAGAAGCTACAAGCCTGGTTCCACTCTGCAGTGAGTTCAGCTGAGCCTTCTCATCTTTAGGTAAATGATCAAGTTCCACAAGCCGATTATATATGCCGAAAATTGTTCCTGTGGGAATGGATGCATCGATGTTCCTAGAACCATCTAAGGGATCTGTTACCACAACAAATGGGCCACCATCAACTATCCAAACTGGAGCATCATCTTCTTCTGAAGCCATGACAGCAACTTTTCCAGAATTCCTTAGAGACGACAAGATAATTTCATTCTGTGCAATGAAGACACAGCCATCATCAGACATGTTCCGTTTCTCTTCTTAGCAACTATATAAACTTGAAATAACTGATATTACAGTTAACAATACAACTATACTCAAACATCATCATCATCATCCGTGAAGATCAGCACTCTAGACAAGCTTCTTACAGATGCAAGCAGTAGGAGCTAAAAGGCTTTAGTCAGATCGCCTTTCAACCAGTGGAATCAAACATCTGTTCTATCCCAAGTTTAAGCAAACTTTTTAGGAATATTCGAGGGCTACCTCTTAACCACATGTCAATATGGGGAAATTACCAAGCCAACCAGCCCTCAACTTCTAAATTATGGCAACTATATTGTCCCTAAAAACATTGGCAATCAGTTCAGAACTTATTTTCTAGCTGTCAATCACAATGAAATTTGATTGTGCCACGCATGCAGCGAACATTTATTTACAGAGTGCCCATTTGCCAATGCAACCAAAAAGCAATTGTGGAATTTGCCCCTGCTACAATATAATCAGTTCAGTTACAATCCAAATTCTGTAGCTTGACTTCAACTTTGCCTCACCGAAAGTTGATGTGACTTCAAACTTCGACAAAGAAAAGTACTGCCCTTCATCTAACACAGAAGTCACGAAAACATGCTTCGCAAAATTTTTATAATAACCTAACTTCCTCCACATAAATCTTCAAGCTTGTGAGAGAGCGACCTGTTTAAGCAATGTGACCAAGTCCTATTCAGAAGTACCATCACATAGAAACCTCCTCAAATCTGCCAACTGAGCATTGGACATCAAAAAGTGACACTGACCTATATCACGATAGCGCACACAAGCTGTACCCAACGGAAAAATAAAAATCCGAGATTGGACTGAACAACTTCACTCACAGAGACAATGTCCAGAGGCTTCGGGGCATCTCTGCCTGATTCACCACCCACCCCACCAACAAGACTTGCTTGCTTTCCTAAGCTGGAATTGAACGGAGAAGCCACAAGAGAAGCAATCCTCTTGCAAGCATACTGAATGTGATCAAACAGCAGCACCAGATCATCTCCCACGCCAATCCCCTCCTTACCCAAGAACTCTACCAACGTGCGGTACTCACTCTGGCCCTCTGTTGCACCGCCGGCCGCGCAGCACCTCACCGAAAACCCAGGAAAAGAAGCCATTTTCTGGGTGCAAAGCCTGTTTCTTGGAGGAAAATTTGGTAGGGTCCGAAAATTCTGGGCCTTGGGAATGAAAAGGAGGGACCATGGAGACGTCGACGGAAGTGGGTATTCAAGCGTTGTGGGTAATTGCATAGTAATAGTTTCGAGAACTGGGATCAGATGAAGGTCAACTCAAAATCCAGGATGTGGCAGGCTACATGGGAAGTAAAGGATCAACCTTTTTGCAAAGTTTTGATAGATGAAGGTGAAGATTTTACTTGGCTGAAGTTGAGATGGAGATGATTCTATCTGCAAATTTTGGATAAAAGGATAGTCTTTGGGAGTGGTAGCAGACCGCCAGTGGCGGCAAGAAAGTGGAGAGATTATGTTGGCTGCATTTGGGAGCAAGAGACCAAGGTAGGCTCCAAATTTTTCTTCTTTTTATTTTTTGGGTTAATTTTTTTCCTTCTCTCGTTTTCAAATTTTATTAACGAAAATTTGGCAAGAAAAAATATTATTATTCATTAATTTTTTTAGATGAAAAGTATATAGATGATCAAATTTTGATTAACAATGGGTGCCTATTAAAAAAGTCGTACCTAAAAACTTTTTTTTATTTACTTAAGAGGAATTCAAGTACTTGGGGTTGAAGTAGAGGATGATCAAACCCACAACCTCATGGATGGGAGTCATGCGCTTAACCATTTATGCGAGACCTCTTCCTCCTTTGAAATGGTCTTCATTACGTAGTCATCCACTACAATAAATAAATAAATAAAAGAAAAGGAGCAGTCATTGGTTATCCTAATTATATAGGAATGACTTCTATCGAAAAACTTTGTATTGAATCTTTTCTCAAAATTTTAAAACTTTATAACATCAATGGTATATTTATTTTGCGGATTATAAATAATTTAGAAAATGTTTTCCTAAAATAATCTCCTATATCGATTAACAAATATGGATGAATGATTATCCACGAAAATATCTATGCATTAATAAATTATTTCAAGCAATATAAATAATAATATTTAGAAAATACTTAATCTTTTATTTTTCACGAAAGAAATGGAGTATAACTTCACTGCTCTATATTAATGTGGATTTTCTTGTAAAAGGGAGT
This sequence comes from Eucalyptus erythrocorys, assembly GCA_014182555.1. Classification (NCBI taxonomy): domain Eukaryota; kingdom Viridiplantae; phylum Streptophyta; class Magnoliopsida; order Myrtales; family Myrtaceae; genus Eucalyptus; species Eucalyptus erythrocorys. Next base: position 52,285,935 of record CM024602.1, read on the forward strand.
TTTTTTTTTTTTCCAGCACAAATGGTATTCTCTATAATTCATCTTCAAGAAAGAAAATGGGTTCAAGAGAGATAGATTCAAGAGCTGAGAGGATCCTTTTATGGTAACATTAAGAAAAATGGTGATACAAATGTGAGAGCAAAGATTGAAAATTGGGTGAAGCAATAGTAGCATCGTTCCAACTTGATCAAGCTGAAGCAGCCCCTGCCCCCATTTTCTTTCATTTCAAGGTCTCATTGAAAATTCACGCTTTGATTTAATCTGATGGTTAGGAGAAGATCACCGCACAGACAACGCGACAAAGTTAGTTTTTTTTTTTTTTTTTTTTTTTTTTTGGGGGGGGCGGCGGCTCACGCTTTAATTTTTATCTTAGTTTATCTTATCCTGACGTTACAACCTTTTTGACTTTGCGACAAAAAGTTAAGAAGATTTTTCTCTCGTCTCGGCTTGATCTTTTGTTCTTCAGATGACCCTCCTCCGTGGCTCTTCCTATATTCCTTTCGGGTAAAAGAAGATCAAGAAAAGAGAACCATGGTGTCTCAGACGGTTGATCTGCTCAAGAGCGAGCTCCCGCTTGAGCAAACGAGCGTGGTCTTGGGTGACGATGGGGCGACGGGGCTCGTTCTTGTGGACATCATCAATGGCTTTTGCACTGTTGGCGCCGGGAGTCTTGTGAGTGGAGCTTAAGCACTGCCTCTTGTTAATTCAGTTTTTGTAATTTGACTACGCTTTGGATGCAACACATGAAGTTTGTGCCTAGATAGATATCTGGGGTGGATCGATGGTTAATGTGCCAGGGGACGTATGGCAAGTGTTGATCGATGAGCGAGTCTCATCGAGCCTTGTCCTTATATTTGTAGCTGGTTTGCCCTTGTTTAGTTAGTTAATGTACGAAGCGACGCATGGCAAGTGTTTGTCTTGATGTCTATGCCATATATACTGGCTGATTGCATGCTTTTTCTGGGTTTTTATGGGTATGGATATGGGTTTTCCATAAGAAACTAGTTGAAGTCTGCCCAAATTTTTTGGTCTTCAATGTGGTGTTTGAAGATCTTGAGAGCTGATCATTAGGTGTTTGGTATTTGCTGCTTGTAATTCAGGCCCCCAGAGAGCCCGACGAGCAGATCTCGAGCATGGTAGAAGAGGCTTCAAGGCTGGCCAGGTCGTTCTGCGACAAGAAATGGCCTGTTCTCGCGTTTCTTGATTCTCACCAACCCGACAAGCCTGAGGACCCTTATCCTCCTCACTGTATCGCTGGCACTGATGAATCGAATCTGGTCCCCGGTAAGCTCTCCAGCATCTTATGTAATAATCTGGAGTTATCTAGTTCGATCCATGTGCGTGTTTAATTGGTAGACATGAACACTTTGATAGTGCGCTGATCAACCAGTCCAATGATCCTTGTTCTGAGAATGAATGAGACAGTGGTAGTAATGACTAAACTCTTGTACACACGCGAGCACATGTTGATCGGTTTTGTCAAATTGCAGCTCTGAGGTGGATAGAGAAAGAACCAAACGTAACGATTAGGCGCAAAGATTGCTATGATGGGTACTTAGGCTCATTTGAGAGCGACGGCTCCAACGTGTTTGTGGACTGGGTAAAGAAGAATCAGATCAAAACCGTGAGTACTCCATGACCTATTTTTCCTTCTCTTCCCATTGCATCCAACTGAACTAGCCTCCCTCACCGAAGGAGGAGTTCACCATACCACAACTCTAAAGTAACCATTTTTGTGGCCTGTGAAGATGCTGGTGGTTGGGACGTGCACGGACATATGTGTGCTGGACTTTGTTTGCTCAACCTTATCAGCTAGAAACCTCGGCTTCCTCAAACCGCTGAAGGACGTAATGGTGTATTCGCGGGGTTGTGCCACCTTCAACGTTCCTCTCCATGTTGCCCGAAACACCAAAGGAGCCATGGCTCATCCGCAGGTACCATCTCGCAGTATGCCCCTACATGCCATCATCTAACTTGCATGCGTACTTTCGGCATACTTTCGAAACACAGCATCCGCTAAAAGACGCGTCTTATGCTTGATTGAATCCGTCTTTGGCAGCAACTGATGCATCATGTTGGCCTGTACATGGCTATGGAAAGGGGAGCCAAGATAGTTGATCAAGTGTCGCTGGGTGGAAAGGAGGAGCCATAAGCCCATCACAGCCATGTAGAATTACGAACATATCAACTGCCGTACGACACAGCCCACACGTGTGTGTATATATATGATATCCCAATTCATTTCATGTTCCAGTCCAGTTTCTTAAAGACATCCGATAAAAAATAGGAACGACAGAGAAATTTAGCACAAAGCCCATGCATTTCATGTCTAATGGAAGCTTGGAGGAATAAGTGGACATCTCAATAGAACATGATGGAATTGTTGTGCTTATGCTTTTAGTCTTGACCATGTGCCATACCGTTAGTTCTTAATTGAGGGCACTTCCAGGTCCCATGTGGAAATTATGGCACCCTATCTTGTATTCAAAAGTGACTGGTTATAGCTAGCCATTTTTGATTTAAATCGTTTGTATAAGGTGCCGGGCTCCACTGTGTAGAATTGTCCGCTTTGGGACCCAACCTAGCACGGACGAACCACCATCCCAACCAAAGTCTTTTTCCTCACAGCTTCAAAAGTCATTACACAGATTAAAGGGACTCAAATCTTATAAACTAGCCCAAGACTTCCTCTTTAAGCAATGTGGGACAAGAGACGCACTCCCTTCTTGCGTACGTCTAGAGACCGAGGCACGGACACACCGCTATCTTTCCTTCCCGCGTACCGTCGTTTGGGCTGTCTCGTGCCTTTAGCCTCACCCACGTACTGCGGAGGCGATATTGCCCGGGTTTGAGTTGTCACACTTTGTAGGCAATATATCGATGTACGAGGTAACTTGTGACTTGCAAGCTAATTTTTGCATTTACAAATATTCAGGACTCTATTATGACTTCAAAAGTTATTTTACAAACACAAAATGTAGGTTACATATATTTTTATGTATTTATGATACAAAAGATATGTTACAAGTAGATTTTGTTAGCACTTTACTATAAATATATATAATTACGATCATCAATAATTGGCATTCAACTAATTACAAGAGAAATTACTATGTTGAAGATGAAATAAATCTTATAAGGTAAATTACTGCTTTGATTTACTCTTTATGAGATAAATATTGCTAAGAGATGTTGTTATTTAAATTTTTTCAATTCGAGAATTACTATACTGTAGTTTTTCCCCAATTGTCACTGCTGATGGTTCATAATAATTAGTAACTTTCCATCAGTAATAATAAATATCTTTTGTACTAGGTAACAAGGCAATGCTACCACCTAGTAACTATCCACTAATATTGTAATTTTTCTTAATAGGTCATAACTTACAACTCCTACTATTAATAATTATACCTCCACAACTGAACTTTGTTTGAAGTCGTTGAAATCTCAACTCAACCTATAGCTAGTACCTTCCCTGGGGTAGTAACTTAGCTATAAAGTTTGTAAAATGAAGATGCTATCATTGGTAATTAACCTATACCATAGTAACTAACCTAAATTTTCAGTACGCCAAACCTATAATCAATAATCGTTAATCACCTATTAGTTCAAGTAAATTACACTTAGTGATCTACCTTTACGAAAGTATAAAAGACTGATTTCTGGTCAAAGAATTCTTGTGGCAAAAGATTTAATGTCGAGTCATTTTTTAGTCTACTCAATTGAACATTATTCAAGTTCGATATTAGCGATTTAAAAATATAAAAAGAATTAAATAGAAGCTTTTAATTTTATTGTTAATCTACATGAATAATAAACTATTTATAGATAGATAAATAAAAAAATTGATAAATTTTATGTATGTAATTATAAAATCTCTAACATGAGTTAACATAATAATAACTAGAATTCTTGCACACACAAGATTGTGCACATTTATAATAAAATATCTAACATGAGTTCACGTAATAATAACTGGAATTCTTGCACACCCAAGAGTGTGCACATTTATAACTTGAATTATGGAACCTCTAAAGGTTCTATTGGATTCCTAAATTTAAATATGCTTAAACCATGTAAAATGAAAAAGAAAAAATATCGAGAAGAAACAAGAATGAGAAATTGAGTGAGGGATGGAAATAATATACGTAAACGGTAGATGTGCATATCCATTCAATTAAAGTAAACAATTTTGAAATTCACGTTTTGGTCTACAAAAATAAATATCTAATTTAAGATGTCAAAAAGTTATTCATGGGAAAATTAAGGGAATTGATGGTCTCCCATTAATTATAGATTATACTCCTGGATTGTGATATTGGTCATCATGTAAAAATTAGCCAAATTTTCAGTTCTTTTTTTGTATCATTTATAATTTTCTCTTTTTTCCCTCTATTTTTTGTTGGGTGTTCTTTTAGCCGGTGACGTGTCCCCTCCCAAGATGTAAAGACCGACCTAAAACCCTAGAGGGAGATCAAATCAACTTCCTCTTCTTCCTCCTTCTCCTCCATCTTCTTCTTCTTCCTTCTTCTCCTGCAACGATCCTCAATCCAAGCTCCACCGCCCTCTTGCTGCCTCGCGCCGCCAAGCTCGAGAAAGGTCCGTCCTTTTCTTCCTCTATCTTCTTGGGACGTGCCCTTACATGTCTCCCTTCCTCGGTTCTTCATTTTCTTGATCTCTTCCCGAACGGAATCCGCGTTCAATGCTTTGCTCTTGTTGGGTCGGTCGCTGTCGAATTCAGCAACTTCGCGCGTCGTTGTCTTCCGTTGCGTTAAGGAGCATCGACGAGATTGTTGCCCGTGTCCCCTGAATAGTTGGAGGATTGTGGGATCATTATAAAGAATGAATTTTGTTTATTCGTTGTGATTGGGAATCGAGACTGATCAATTGAATGAAAAAGGTTTTGAGTTTTGTACCGCGGAGAACGGTTTTCAATCAATCCGATTGAATTTTTACAAAGTTATTGGCGATAATTAGACCCAGAAGTGAAAACTTGATTCGGTTTGGGAAATCCGAGCTCGATGGTCTTATTCTCATGGGAACAAGCAAAAGCACGGCTTTTGTTAGTTGTATGGAGCTGAAAGTTTTGAGGAGTACGTTGTGTGGTTTTGTTTGCTTTTCTTCCTGCCAGCTGGTATGCCTATGTATTGTCTTGCTTTGATTTCTTCTCCGGATTTTCTGGTGTTCTAATGTCTTTATCCGTGAATTTTTGGTGTATTGCAGATTTCAGCATGGCTGAAGAAGCAGGCATGTTTATGGTTCAGCAAACTGTGGGCAGCGTTTTGTGCTGCAAATGTGGGATTCCAATGGCACCCAATGCTGCCAATATGTGCGTCAAATGTTTGCGGTCTGAGGTTGACATCACAGAAGGTCTACAGAAGCATGTTATAATCATTCATTGTCCTGAATGTGATACCTACTTGCAGCCTCCAAGAACATGGATTAAAGCGCAGTTAGAGTCGAAGGAGCTTTTGACCTTTTGTGTCAAGAGGCTGAAGAATATGAATAGAGTCAGGTTAGTGCATGCTGAATTTGTCTGGACTGAACCTCACTCTAAGAGGATTAAGGTGAGGCTAAGAGTTCAGAAGGAGGTTCTAAATGGTGCGATACTTGAGCAAGCCTATGTCGTTGAGTATGTTCAGCAAGAGCAGATGTGTGAGCCCTGTTCCAGGGTTCAGGCCAACCCTGATCAGTGGGTTGCTGCTGTTCAACTAAGGCAGCATGTTTCTCACAGAAGGACATTCTTTTACCTTGAGCAACTTATACTGAAGCATGATGCTGCAGCTCATGCCATAAAAATCAAGCAGATGGATCGAGGAATTGACTTTTTCTTTGCCAATCGCAGCCATGGTGTGAAGTTTGTTGAATTTATTGGTAAAGTTGCTCCGGTGAGGAGTCGCAGCGACAAGCAACTTGTGTCTCATGATACGAAGAGCAATAACTACAACTACAAGTACACTTTCTCAGTTGAGATAAGTCCGATCTGTCGTGAGGACCTTATCTGTCTGCCTCCTAAAGTTGCAGTGAGTTTGGGAAATTTTGGTCCTCTTGTTATATGCTCAAAAGTTACCAACAGCATTGCTTTACTTGATCCATTTACTCTGAGGCAATGTTTCTTAGATGCTGACCAATATTGGAGGACATCATTTAAGTCCCTGCTTACTAGTCGACAGCTTGTCGAGTATATTGTGTTAGATGTGGAGTTGGTTTCGTCTGAGGTTGATATTGGTGGCTCAAGGTATGCCTTAGCTGATGCGCAGGTGGCTCGTGTATCAGATTTTGGGAAGAATGACCTGATTTTCTCCATTAGGACACATCTGGGTCATCTTTTGAGCCCTGGTGACTATGCCCTCGGTTATCACCTTTATAATGCAAATACAAATGACATGGAGCTGGACAAACACAAAGGCCTCGTTCTTCCTGAGGTAATTCTGATAAAGAAGAGCTATGAAGAGAAGCGCCAGAGGAAACGCAACAAGCCTCGTTCGTGGAAGCTTAAATCTCTCAATATGGAGGTTGATGAGACTAGAAACAGGGCTGATGAGGAGAAGGTGAACAATGAGTATGAAGAATTCTTGAGAGATCTCGAGGAAAATCCTGATATCAGGTTCAACATATCACTATACCAAAACAGAGATTACCAGCCATCCGAGGCGGCATCTGTGACGGATGGAGATGTTCCCTCTGTTCCCCTGGAAGAGTTGTTGGCAGATCTTGATTTGAGCGATGAAGAGATGGCGGACACCGCTTGAGAGAGAGAGCCTAAAATCTGTATTAAGAAATTGTAGTCCCTCATTGCCGCTTTGTTTTATGTGGGGAAGATGTGTTTCTTTCTTTCCATCAAAAAAGTGAATGTTACAATTTGTATGTTTTGCCGAATCAAATATGAGAGCCAGCAGAGACATCTCTGCCATCATTTTTGGCCGATGACCTTCTGTGTTCTGGACTGAAGAGGTCCTGGAAGATGAATTACATTTGTATTTGCAGATAGGCAATGGTAAGGTTGGTTTTCAGACTAAATCTGGGCTAATGACTGACTCATGACAAGAGGTGATTCTCTCGCCCCAACGTTTAAATATAATCTTTGGGAAGACTTTGAATACGGGGCACTACTATTGTATTTAGCTTGGGGCTTTGGCAATGCGGATTGTGAATTAGTTTCTTCTCTTGCCCTGATTGACCCTCTTTTAGCACTACTCTTCTGCCGTACAACATTGCAACGAGACATCGTAATTAAGTTTAAAAACTTCGTAAATAGTCTCAGAATCATTTTAAGACATTATGAGGTATCGTCGTGTTAAGTGCTCGAGTGCTGTAAGAATTAAGAAGGCTGTTCTGTATCATTGTTGTACCTAGGAAATGTCCCTCTTTTATTTTTCCACGGTTATGGATCCAGATCCATTAGAATAGAAGATTTTCTTTTCCAGATGAAATCCCCCAGTGTATAAAAGGGTAAGAAGCGCTTTCATTGTTTAGGTATAAGAAACCGTCGTGCTTCAATTCATGGCCAATTTTTCGGAGCCCATCCTGGAGCAATATGTTTTTGTCTTGTCATCTTGACTCTTGAGTGGTCATGTGCGAAGATGATTAAATCTACATTGGGATAGAGCAATTCTCAAGTTTTATCTTTACACTCCTGAGTCTTGCATAACAAATTATTCCTTCGTTGCCTATCTTTAGTTTTCTGAAATGTCTCTGCATGTTCACCTTAGATATTGTGAGCCTTCCACGCCAAGCACTAGCTGATACAACCAAATGCACCTTAGATGTGTGCATTGGAAGGATCTCCACTGTTTTCTGTGCTTTTACTCAATGAGGGGTCACTACTTCAGGATCAAAGTTTCGTACATCGGCTAATGAAGTTGCTTTTTCTGTGTTGTTGTGTAGAAACATTGGAGTGAAATAACAATCTGAGATAAACGTGCTTCTGAATATCAAGTTTTACTGGATTATAGGATGAACGGACAAGATAAACCAAAAAAGTTGCCTTGTGCAGCAAAAATTCAAGTCACCGTGCTGGGTAGCCATAGCAAAGGCAGCATTTTAAGAAGCTTGTTGCTCTGTGGCAGCAGTCGCAGCATTCAGGTCAACGGAAAGATTGAGAACCTACAATGTCAAATCAGCAACGTTATCGAAGTATAAGATGATTAATTCTCTCTTGACAGCATTTTTTTTTTTGTCATTAATAACTTGTTAACTACATACACTTGCTAGGACATGTATAATCACCATATCTCTGCAATTTTTTGCACCGTCTAGCTCTATTTGCCAAAAAGAGAGAAACCTCTACTGCTTCCACATGCGTTTGTTTCCTCCCCAAGTAGGGACAATGTTGTACTACTCTATATTATCCTCACTCTTACAGCTTTTTCCTAACAAATGAGGAGAGTATGAAGTCGAGTTACCTTTCCAGTTATTTTACTGTACATCGCAAGCACATCTGTCACCGTGTTCTCAAAATGTGTAGATGCATCATAACTCTGCAAAATTTCGGCCAGTCAGTAATATATCTAGCAACTGCATGATGCAAAGACAGAGCAGGACATTCGAAGCAGTCAATATCAGTAAAAATTGACCTTCCAAGAGAGCTAATTCTACCCAGTGAATTGTTAGCTCTATGGAACGTGCACCAAGCTTCAGTTCCAAGCTACTTTATACTCGGAATATGTACCAATTCCACACTAAAATGACCAGTTTGGAAAACAGCATCCCCGGAGAAAGGAGGCAATTTCTTGTTAGATCCATGGAAACTCAAAATACTATCACAAGCCTAGAAATCTTGATTTCTGAACCTCCTTCTGTTTAGAATAAATGAAGAACCTGGTATGGGTGGAGCTAAAATGTGTTTCGTTCTGAATTTAGATTTGTGCTTTCTTATGAAAGTACTTAATTGGCAGCAGAAATTTCACCAAAGTAAAATGCCTAGAGAAGGAGACAGGGACATCCACTCACAGTTGATATAAAGCAGTTGTCAACTTCAGGGTTGTTTGTGGGCACATATCGGTCGTATATATCAAAGAATATTTCATCCACGGGACCAAGTAACTCGATACCAGGTTTTAGTTCTTGTTGAGGGTTATCGGTTTCTGCTTCAGCAGCCACAAAAGCTATGTATTTCCCTTTTGGAGCTACATTGTGAGCATAGGAGCAGCAGAACAGGTACCTGAAAGAAAGTTAAAAGTTGAAACACAAATCTTAAACTTCTATCTATCTATTTGGAAGTCGATTCTCATGTAATAAATATTTGATTGAATTAAACCTAGCAGCACATAAACAAGGTACTGGTTCTCTACACAAAAGCTTTTCCTGCCAAAAGTTTTACGGCCTCCCCGTGACAAAGGATACCATTGTTGTGGAGGCCATCTCAAACCAATCCAGTTATATCTTCAGATGGCGTATGCATTTTCATATTCCTAACACCATAGTTCTGTCAGACATGTATTTTATGCTTTTCTCTAGGCTAGAATTTGTCTGCTGTGAACATGAGGCTGCAGACAAACATGCAAAGCAAGACAGAGAGGTCTAATGTAAAGGTCTAATGTAACTTTAAGCAAGATAGGGAGGTCTTCTGTAACTTTAATCCATATGCCAAGGGACCCAGAGAATATATATATATATATATATATATTTTTTTTTTTAACTACATGTGAAGAAGACCTACATGTCTGATTTACGACCAAGCTGCTTCTGCGGCAAAATGACTTGAGCTGAGTGAGAATCATTGGTATGAGGGATTGGATGGCTCATTATGCATATAGCACGAGCAACTTTTCCAACCTTCTTGACCTATGAAGTCAAGCCAAAGGCAAAAGGCACATAATCAATATGATAGCAGAGCAATGATGGCTTCTTACCAGGTGACCTTCCATGCCAAAATTCTGCCTCATTCTACTTTACATAATGTGAGAGCTTACCTTACCAGGCAAATATGATGGATCACAAACAACTTTCTTGCACTTAGCAGTTTCTCCTTCAGAACTGACACCGATGACTTTCCCGCTTGCATCGAACTCTACCTGTCATTTGGATTGGCAGACTGTAGAGATTAATCCTTGCTCCAGCAACTGATTCTTACATTAAACAAATCGGATCTTACTTTTACTCTGGCAATCCACATCACTCAGAAAAGTTCAAACTTTCTTCGTATAAACATACATCCACTTACTGACCTTACACTGTGGCTTGTTAAGCATGTAAGTCCCACCATATACTGCACTAAGACGTGCAAATGCCTGGAAATAAAGCATGTATGTCACTGCAAAGCCCATTATACTTTGTTTTGCTGCGTGAAAGAGTAATAAGGTTGAGGACAAACCTGAGGTAATTCTCCAAGTCCGTACAAAGGATAGATATAAGGAGAACCCCCTTGAAAACGTGCCAAAGACTCTGCATAGAGCTTTAGATGACAAATAGCAAAGGGCGCTGATTACCATCGTATGGCTATGGCCAAGAGTATTTGTTAATAAGCAGCATTTAAGAAGAATAGGAAGAATATCTACAGATGGCAAAGGGCATAATTTATTTTCTTTGTGCAGATGAAGCTCTTAACTTCTGATGACGTTTCCCGAAATCCTAGGCCATAATAGAATGTTCAGTCCCCCTATCCATCTGCCGTTTGTGATATTTGAAATTTTTCAAAGCATGACTCCTTAAGTCATCAGTGAAACTGTATGTCAATATACCACATTTGCATCTACCGCCCTTTCAATATTAACTGAAAATGCCTAAGAGATATGCTTCATTTTGCAGAAGACAATCCAATTGTGATACGAAGAGGTAGCAATAATATCTACAAGTGGCAAAGTGCACTAATTTTTTTTGCACAGATGAAGCTCTTAACTTCTGATGAAGATTCCCAAAATCCACGGCCATAATACCATGTTTGTTCAGTCCCCCAATCATCTGGTATTTCTCGCTGTATTTGGATAATTTCAATGCATCGCTCTCCATGTCATCAGTCAAAATACATGGCAATATACCAGATCTGTGTCTAATGCCCGATATTAACTGAAAATGCCTAAGAGATATGCTTCATTTTGCAGATGGCAGTCCCATTCGTAACTCAAGCAAGCATAATAAAAATCAGAACAGTCCCTTATATAGGGAATCACTAGGAAGACGGTGGAGAGAAAGTTGAACCTTCATTCTCTTCACAAAATCCAGAGCAGGCTTATCCATGTAACTGTCATCAATATGAAGTGCCAAGGCATGACCAATAAAATCAATTGTGTCGTCTTCTAGCCCATACTTGCTGCCGAGAGAGAGAGAGAGAGAGAGAGAGAGAGAGAGAGAGAGAGAGCTTATACAATTATACCTGTGGATGTATAAAAATTATGAATTCTCATGCAACAGAAAAGCGCAAGGAACATACGAGATAACTTCCCTTGCTGTAACTTTGTTCAAGTCCAAACCTTCATGAGATTTCGGATCATTTTCTTCATAGTCTTGGACATAAATGAAGAACTTTCGTGCACGTCGCTTCTCAAAAAGCCCCATTAAAGGCGATTTCAGTGCTTCAACATCAGTGGCTGGAACTTTATAAATCTAGAGGCAAGGCAGCCTTGTATTAATCTAACTTCAGACCATGATTTATGGCTTCCCAAATTTGAGCGATTCTTTACAAGAAAGAATGAAAATCGCAATATGAAGGCGCATTTCATACCTTTCCTTTGTTATACACAAAGCTACCGTCTACAACCTTGAAGTTCAGATACTTTGTGACATCAGTGTGAATGAGAACACGCACCAGAGCACCATTAGCCATTGTGAACTGGAAAACGCATGTAAGACAATTTAAAAAAAAAATAATATATATATGTATATTATCATAACAATGCTGTGCATTTAAGAAAACTTCAAACCGATGGATGAAATACGTATTATGAAGTCACACAATAAGCAAAAAAGAGCATGCTTTCACGATGTAATTCCAACGTTTCTAACAAGGGACCACCTGCATTTGAGCAGAGATAACAAACAAGCTTAAAATCTTTGAATAATGCATAATGTAGATACGAGATTGTATGTTGTCACTACCTTAGGAATCATATCAACGTTGTACTCTTTGCTTGGTCCCAAACTTTCTGGAGGCTTGTCGTTTCCCCTGAAACGTTTCCAGAGCTATTTTTGCAGCAGACAAAGTCTCATCATCAACTTATGAAATCGATTTGACCAAAAAAAAAAAAAAAAATTATAAAATTGCCAAAGCAGTCTCCATTTTGTTTTCCCACTACGATAAAAACTTCACCTGATTAAGATTGAGCGAGGATGATTCGCCTCCATAGTAGTCGTTCTTGTCAATGTGTAGGACCTGTTTTGATCAACAAAACTCAGTGAACCACATATCAGGTACCATAAGATCAATACGAAACGTCCATAAAAAATCTAAGAGCAAATCAAACTTCTTCCAGAATATTGTAAAAATTGAAATTTTTAATAAAAACAGATTCTGCTTAGTTCAATTGATCAGCAACCACAACAGATAAAGGTCTCAGCTTGACATTACGTACCTTGAGACCATCCACAGAGAGGAGGCCACTGAGAATGCATTCCTTGAGACCCGTCCCAAGAACGATCACGTCGTACTCCTCATCCATGGTGGTCCGTCGCAGCTTCGAGGCGATGAAGATTGTGAAATGCAAATGGGAAGTCACTATTGTTGGCCTTGACAGAGGAGAGATTGGTGATGTGGGTTATGGTTAATATGTGTCTTGCGACATGACAGACCTGGTCTTTAGCGGGAAAAGCTGCTATGTTTCCGCCTCATGAGGCAAGTGGAGAAGTACAGGACCGTTTGTGTGGTTTTAAATTTGACTCATGGAATGAATCCGAGATTAGTAAGAACAAGGGCAAATCAATTTTCTTAAAGAGGATATAACTTTGCATAAACTACAACTTCGTTTTCCCTTTTTGCATAAATAGGATAACTTGATCAAATCCGATGACATGAATTGATTTTTCCAAGTCCATTGCACGAATAAAAGAGCATTGTACAAGCAAATCAATTACATTGTAAAGATCCTAGAAGAATTCGTGTACTCATCGGTAGCTCCATTATTTAATTCAACAAGATTTGTGATTAAGTGTTCGGCGAAAGATGCTAAAAACAACTTTAATATTTCACGGGACCTTTGATTAACAAGTGATTTGGCATTGTCGCATGACGTATTCAAATGAACCGATCAATTTTTTCATGGGTTTCACTTGCTCAAACATCTAAAGATAAGATCTTGTCAAATCGCTTGGTAAAATAATTTTGGTGAAAATCATACTATTTCTGGCATTGTGGAGCGCATGAACTCATGCCACATGTGACGAAAAGAACCAATAACTCAGTACTTTCTCTCAAAATTACCCGTCCATTTATTTCTTCAATAGTGATTTTCATATCAACTGGACCGAAATTGCCGGTCAATGCAACCGTTCGCATGTCCCTGCCTGCTGGTACATAATTACCTCTGCAAACGCAATGCCAAAAGAGAATAGCATGGTCGCTTTGTGTAGTGCCTCCGAAATTGTGTAAATCGCACAAATTACAGATGCAGCTACCGTGATTAACAGAATCAAACTGCGCAAGTCCCTTAAAACCAAGAAAAGAAGCATTGTTTGCCCTTCCCTTGATAACATTGAAATACCTCGAAAAATTTCGACAGTGTCGCATACACAGGGATGGTATCAATACACAACTCCCAGAGTCCAAATCACCATACAAATCCTCGGAGGAATTAAACAGGTAAAATGGAGCGAATAATTAGAAAAAGCTCCAGGTGTATATAAAACACAAAGATTAAATGACCAACCCATGAAAAGGAAAAGGGCCGAACTCTTTCTGACGAGAGTTGTTTCAAAGCCTGACAATACAAGCCTCGAATAAATCATCTGCAATCCACACCTACCGCATCGAGTATAGACTTGAAACCATCCCTTTCCAAGCACTCCGACAGTTCAGCCTGAGAGAACATACAAGCATATCAAGGTGGACAGCAAAATGAATACAAATTAGAAAAATGATGAAACTGAATAGATAAGATGTAAATGCTTGAGAACCTCATGTAAAAGAAATAACCCAAAAACAGACCTTCATTTGTGGAATTAGGGCGGGACCACCATAAGCAAATGCTGTGTAAAGCTGAAGAAGAGAAGCACCAGCTCTAATTTTCTTGTATGCATCTTCACCACTGATTAGGGAAAACAATATTAGGAAAGAAACGAGAATGCCAGAATTAGTTCTGACAACGTGATGCCAAAAGGAAGAGCTTTTTACCTGCTTATACCCCCACAGCCTATCAGAGGTATTTTTCCCTGGAAAAATATAAATACCAGTTCAAGCAAATTTGCAAGAAATAAGACCACAGCAAGTTTTCCATGCACAATCCAATACATGCAAAGGGCTGTCGTATGGTACACCGGAAATCACCATCCTCCTTGCCATATGTGAGTGTTTTAAAGGCACGTATCTTTTATCCACTGGTAATTAGATCACTTTTGCATTCTTAACAATATGCAGAGCCCAAAACCTACCAAAAAGTAATTTGTTACCCTTTATGACTATAACGGTGGGGGCATCTGAATCCATTCCAATCATTCCAACCACTAAAAGGTCCATATTCTTAAACAATCAAGCAGCATTAATAAAATAAGCCACATAAGAGATAAGAGTCCACCATACCCGTGTTAAAATGTACATTTCCTTCAAGATTCTGTTAGACAAGTTAAAGAGAGGTTTGCCACTCAAACCACCTGCCTCCTCAGACACTGGATTTTTGTTCACAGGATCTGGCCGAGAGATAGTTGTATTTGAGATGACCTAGAGAACAAAATAGAAGTGTATTTTAATCTCAATAAGTTACAAAAAGTCTTTGAAAACAGCATAGCAACAAGAAAAAATAACACTGTCCGACAGCAGTTCCTCAATGCATACTATGTTGATAAGACAGAACTATAAGAGAATATTTTGTAGACATGTCTAATAATCTTGTGTAGTTAAAATAGGGATTCCAAGTATAGCAGGAACAAAAAATTTCAGGACGGTTTCTACTTTCAAAATGTGAAGAATAGTAGGGAAAAGCAACAGCCCGGGTTGATGAATAGTTGAGGACCGAGACTTGTTAGAAGGAGTTATAGTTGGAACAAAAATGTCCTCAACATATCTTTCCCAGCTAAGCACTGGAAGAATCTATCAGGCATCCATTATTGCCCTCCTCTTAAGTGTGACAGATGTAAGAAGTCATGATTTGAAAAAAAATTCCATTTGGTAGCTGGCAGTTTTATTGGTAAAGAGCATTGCTATTGGAAAGGAATTTTAACTCCAACTCCTCAGTGTGTCATGCGGGAAGCACAAAAAAAATTGTTTTTCATGTTAGAAACTCCTAACTGTTCTTACTCATGAGTGGCTGTCCTATCTAAATTTATGGTAGAGCAAAGCATATATTTCCAATTTGATTCCATATTTCTGCTAACTTTCAGCAGTGCATGAAGCAATTGACAGTCAACAACTATAAACAGACTTCCTAAGTTTATATTCGTGTGAGGTTAGTTTATTCATCAACCTACATCTAACTGAAAAAAGACAATTGGAAAGCCCAGAAAGAAAATTTTACCAATCCATCCAGGCGGAGAGCAAGAGCTACCTGAAATGAAGAGCAAAAAGACATTAATAATGTCAAATGAAAAAATTAAAAAAAAAAAAATGTTAAACAGTAGGACAAAACTGCATACTGCTGCAATGTCTTCAAGATCTTCTCGAGACAAGTCAGGAGCAATTTTAACAAGTAAAGGAGGTGGTCCCTCCTCGCCCCATTGCATTTCATCACGAGCAGCTTGAACCTTAAGAAACATGATGTTAACAAGACCTGCATCTAATTATGCTACTTTAGAGTAAACTCAGACTACTTATACCTTCTTGACAAGGTCTTTTAACTGCTTTCTTCCTTGAAGCATACGCAACCCTGGAGTGTTTGGTGATGAAACATTAATGACCTGCAAACAAACAGCATGTGAATGGTCAAAACAATGGTTCATAGAAGATCAAGATTGACTCAAATTCCAGAAACCCTCAAGTAACCAAGAACAGAGGTCACCATGATTTACAGATGCATTCCCAGAATACTTAAGAGTTTCCTATTAATCATTACATCAAGCAAGGCCAGCTAGTAGTATTGCAGGCCAGAACTAACGCAACTTGCACAAATAAAAATTCTCAGGAGGCATGACAAATTATCTACCAAGTAATCAGCATACTGCGATAATGTATGGACCCCCTGTACATAATCTGCAGCAGCATCTTCACTTGTCTTATTTTTCCCAAGATTTACACCAAGAATGCCAGGACCAGCTTTTCCTCCATGTTTTGTTTCCTCACTGGATGAAGGGGATGTGCTTGAGGTCTCAGCCAACTTTCTTTTACCATGCTGGGCACCCAGTCGCTTAGCAACAGCAACTATGCCTTCACTGTTGAAGCCACAGCGGTTTATGATAGCTCTATTCATTAATAAAAAAAAAAGGAAGGTGTGAATATCCTCCAAGAAGCCAAGGCAAGGCTGAAATGTCTACACAATCATATTAAGAACCTCCGTGATACTGAAAAGACATATACCCATTAATTCCATGGAAAAATCTGTAGAAGATGACTTAATAGCCTAAATAAGCAGAGCAACATCGTTATCAAATTGACAATGAGAAAATGAACTAAATCTCACCCTTCTTTACGCAATCTGAAGATGCGCGGCTTTGGATTACCCTCCTGTGGTACTGGCGTGACAGAGCCTACCTCGACAAATCCAAAGCCCATCCCTAGTAAACCCTCAACAGCCTCAGCATTTTTATCAAAACCAGCTGCAAGGCCTATGGGATTAGAGAACTTCCTTCCCCAAACTTCCAGCCCTAAATTTGCCGGATCAGGCCGCTTCTCCCTAGGAACCCAGCCACGGGAAGCAGCTGTTACAGCTAGTGAATGTGCAAACTCGGCATCTAGAAGAGCAAAGAATGGATTCACTAGTTTGGTTGCTGAGAATAGCCATCCACTGGAAATTGAAATGATGTAAAGGTAAATCTCATTACCAAAAATGAAGAGATGTTCAAATTATATCAAAAGAATGACAAGTACCAGAAAGTTGCTTCATCTACAGTACTCACATAAGCTCCACCGGCTATAACCAGGCCTATAGTGGCTCCTGTCAGCAATCTCCCCTAAAATTGTTTTGAGACCAATTTTACATGTCAAAGTCAGCAACATCTTAAAAGTTGCAATGAGAATAATGTATGGTCTGACAAATTAAAGCTTGAGCAGGATCCTTGGAAAAATATTAATCAATTGGAACTGAATAATTTCTGACATTTGAACATGCTGAATTAAACAGGAAAATTGCACTTTACATAACAACATATTAAGTTATATGTTAGAGAGAAGCATTTTGATTGGTATTTGTATGGCATTGGCATCACGAGACAATACTTCTCATCTCCAACAGGCAATAATAAGTTCAGAAAACCATTCAATGGAGAAAATTAAGCAAAGTAGATCCAAAATTAGGGTAACCTATTTCTAGATTCCAGACAATGCCAAAAACAGAATTACTTTCACTAGAGAAGAAATTTGAAATTAATTCTAAGAAAATGGAAATATGACAAAAGCTTAAACTATCCCTAGACTGGTAATAGAAGTCTAAGGCCCACTGACATCTGATATTCCTTAACGCATCAAGTACATATAGTAACAGAAGAACATGAAAAACCAGTGTTCAAAAAACCAAATGATGTCAAAAGTTCAGGTTGGTAAATTATGTCAATAACTTATGTTTAGCTTTAAGTCATGCCAACAGAACTCAACTTGCACTTTGCATCGGAATCGCTGCATTCATGTTAGCACGACTTCCGTGTAACTCCTTCCAGATATCTATTGTCTCCAGTCCTAAATCCATCCATGTTTGGCCAAATTCTAGCTTTCCAAGTAATAATTAGTTCTACTAATGCCGATAAAATCATAAACAGCCCTAACCCCAAGACCGTTGACCAAATTTCGGACTGCGAAACCAAGCTTCAGCAGCCAAGTTTCAACCTTCTTCGAAAAACACAACGAGCACTAAGTATGCCGTAATCGCCATTTCCTGGCCCGAAGGCCAACAAATTAAACACGAGATTCCCAGAGCAAGCACTTTCACACAAGCTTAAAGTTCCTTTCTTTCTTGCCAAAAAGTTGACCCCGGGAAAAAAGAAAGGAACTTTAAAGCTTACTTTCTTGGAGAAATGCGGGATTTTGGGAGAAGACTCGGCAGCGGAGGAGCAACGACGGCAGCTGCCAACGGAACCCGAAATCGCGCGCTTGGCGACGTAATCGGAAATCAGCTTCCTGGAAGCCCTCGTAGCCATAGCTTTGAATTCGAACGACTCGAATCCCAGCAACAACCCACCGACCGAGTTCAAAGATGCATGAAGAGAGAGAGAGAAGGAACGTAGAGAAGCAACGGGTCGATTGGGATTGATGGGGAAGCTAAAGAAGAGAGAGAGAGAGAGAGAAAAATGAAAGAGGAGACGGTGAGGGGTTTTAGCGTACGGGGAGACAGAGAGGCCGAGGTTGTTTGTAAAACCCTGATTCCTCGCGCCCCCTCCGCGAGTGGCCGGCCCCCTTTTGCCAGCGTTCGCGTTAAGCTTTTGAAACAGCATCTGGCCCGGTTCCTTCTGTCGGGGCAGCTCCGGTCGGGTCAGGTGCGGCGATAGGCGTGCGTCGGTCCCCGTCCAAGTAAAAAACCGGACGGAACGACCAGTTCTGGATGGTCGATATCCGGTTTCGGATTCCAAATTTTTGGAGTAGGAAATGATTAGTCCGGGTCGATGGGCCGGCTAATATTCCTTATCTCTTTTATTTTTTATTAAGATGCTAAGTATTATGCTTTTCCTTGATGCTCGAAAACTTTTATTCATAGAAAAAAAAAAACTCAAAAGAAAAAAGTTCACCGATTCCAATACCGCATGGGTCGATTCTCTATTTAATTAATATATATATTTTTAATGTTCAAAAATTTTGTTATAAAAACCAGAAAAAAAAATCCAAAAGACGAAAGTTCACCATTGCTCGTGGGCTGATTCTCGATTTAATAGATATATTTTTTCCTTTAATGTTCGAATTTTTTTTTTGTTGACCTATAGAACCGCGTACGATCGGTAGCCGGAGGTAAAATACTGAAAACGACATGTGCTAATTACTAAACTCGTGTCATCGAGTAAGTTACCCAGAATGTAATGTCCGAGGATTCGAATTCCTCCCCTTGCGTTAGGGGGAGAAGCTCGTTGCAACAGCGTCATCATCTAAGTGGGTAATTAATGTTCCAAAACTTTTATTTACACAAAACAGGAAGAAAAAAAAAAAAAAAAAAAAAAAGGTCATCGATTTCAAGACCGCGTGGGCCGGCTCTGAATTCCATGAATCGAGAACCGACCTTGTCTGGTTTCAGGTTTCTGGACAGAGAAGCCAGTCACTCATGTTGGCCGTGGATGGATGAGCGGCTCGGGTCGGGCCTTTGCGATACTTGCCAAAGCCCAAAAGACAGGGTTGAGCCCAAAGGTCAAGCAGAAATGTTCAATGTTCTTGCCTGCCCGCTGGGAACGACAAAAAGGCACACGCCTGGTTTTCTCAGAGGAATTAAGCCAGAGCGACCTAAAACAAACGGCAACGAATTTAATTAGTAAAGTACAAAAGCCTAGGCATCGTCTGATCGCAAAAATCAGACTCCTTTACGGACAACCCGACCTTGGTTTCTCCGTCTTTCTTGGAGGCGGGACATGTGTCCAACGATGCCACCAACGTCTTAACCACTTTCTGCAACTTCTTTATTACAGCCCGTACAGATCTGGAGCCCCGCTAACCGTTGCCGCTCGCGCTATCTGCTTCCGCTGACCGCCCCTGCTCGAGATTTGCACGACCCGTTTTCGTAGCTCGGCTCCGGAGGTTAATGGCGAATCTTGCGCCGAGCTTCGTCCCTCCCCCCTCTGGTTCTTGCGGCGGATCGCTGAGAACGTCCCGTGTAGGTTTTCTATCTCTCTCGATGTTGTCCAGTTCTGTGCTTGCTCGGCTTTTAAGCTCCTGTTTGTTGTTGTTGATGCAGATCTCTGCTATTAAGCTCCAAGGAAGGGAAACTGAGCAGACCCATTTGAGTTTAAGATCTTCTTCCAGGTGATTTTAGTGCTTTGTTTGGTTTTTTTCTGCTGAAAGCTTTTATTTGTGTGGTGAATTGGTTGCTGCTAGTGCTGCTATCTCCGTATGTATTGACAGTCTATACTAGTTGGAGCTCTCCCGGTTGTTAATTTGGTAAGCAATGTCGATTAAGGTAGTTGATCTGGTTGGATTAGTAGGTTGTAAAAGCTGCTGTGACATAGGCAAATGTCGTCTTGGAATGTCAGAAGCATTTAGGTGCAAACAACTCTGTAGGGTGAAAAATCCGCACTTGGTGTGGAATACAAATTTCCATGGTTTGGGGTCTACTGTAAATCAGTTGTAGCACCTGGCTATGGACTTCCTGTCCTTTTGTTGATGCAACAACTGTTTGGCATCAGCAATTTGGTCAAGTGCCTTTTTTTTCCTATAGAGACTTTAAATAGACCATGGGATGTTTACATTGGTCGTAGTAGAGCTCCTCCTTGTGGTTTCTCACTCTCTCCCATGTCGACCCTCTCTTCATTGATGTGATAAGGCTCTCTGCTGTTTATTTCTGGATTCAATGAAAGGAGCAAGTATTGCATTGGTAACGACTCTTAACCAGCAACATCTTGTTGCTAGTGTTTTTTCTCTCTCAACTGGCCACCCAACAAGAAAATGCCTCAGCCTCCTTTGTTGCAGATTGCCACATTCATATGACCTGCCTTTTGCCTGTTTCTGGAAATCTGAAGTTAATACAACACTCACATGCATATTGAAGCTTTAAACTTACTGATTTTTGTACTCACTGATTTTTGTGATACCATCAATTTCTATCTTTCTAAGAAGCTTACTGTCCTTAATTAGAAGTTCATTAATCTTCTGCCCCACTCCTAATTCATGTAATGTGACTGAAATTGTCGTCTTCTGCCCCACATAGTAGAAAGCTTGCTAATTTTCTTTATTTGTTGGTTTATTTTTAGGAGATTTTGTACATTAATGATTACGTACGACTACAATGCAACATTCAGGGTTGATCCTAAGAGATAAGAATGCTTCTTTTTTGTTGGTTCCCATGCCTGACCAAATCTTTGACTGCAATGTACTGATACATGTGTTTTTGCCTTCGCACATGTTTTGCTTGGTTGTTTGCAGGAAGAAGCAGGGTTTAAGAAATAATGCATCAAAGGAGACTCCAGGACTGATGCAGGGAATTAGGAAAGATGAATACAAGACTGCAGAACAAACAGGAGGATATGACTCGTTCAATGAGATGAAGCAACGGTTTCTGACTTTTAAAGAGAAGAAATACTTGTAAGAGCTTCTTGCTTAACTTCTTTTTGCTTCTATTGACAACTGAAATTTAATGCTTTATGATGAGCAGTTAGGCTTAGGCATATCTTATTTTCTGCAAGCAGGGAAAATTTAGAGCTCTATCGCCGTCTTGCCGAGAGTCAAGCACCTGAGGTATATTATAGTTATATTTCTTTAAAATGTATATGTAGACATCTGCTTTTTGTGTGTTTTTCCCTTCCCAACACTTTGATGTATTGTCTTCAGATTTTCGCTTCAGATATCTTGCTTTAAGAATAAGACGTACATATCTCTTGAACTAACTCTTTCAAACGACAGTTTATGGTGATTGCTTGTGCAGATTCCAGGGTTTGTCCCTCTGTCATCCTAGGATTGGAACCTGGGGAAGCCTTCACTGTTCGGAATGTGGCAAATCTTGTGCCGCCATATGAGGTGCTTCCTTTGCATTTTGCACTGGTTTTTCTTTGTTCTGGGTTTTCTCCTCTCTTTTTAGCTTATTATACAGTTTGATGACTTGAAAATTTAGATTTTGGTGTGTGGGAGGGATCAGTTCTGCTACTTAGTGGTGAAAATACTGTAATTTATGCTTCCTTCATTTTTTTCCATTATTTGTGCAGAGCGGACCGTCAGAAACCAATGCTGCATTAGAATTTGCTGTAAATTCTCTTAAAGTAAGTAATTCAACCTAACGGGATGCTTGCCTTCATAATATGCTGGTGCATTTTTTGAAAGATCATAGTTAAAATTGTACCATTAAGTCGCTTTCCCTTGTTGTAGAGTTCAAAGGGAAATGTCACCTAAAATTTCGGTGCTGTTTATTTGTGAAGCTCTTGAAAGAACTTTGAGGACTTCAGGGAAGACGTATCTCACTGAGGAAAATTTTCCCATAGAAGAACTTTTGAGTATTATGAAACAGGGAAAAGAATTATGTGTGGTGGCAGTGATAATGATGATATTTTGTTTCTTTTTCTTTATGTAATGAAGATAGAGGCAAAATGTTGAAATCACGTGACTGTATCTTAGGCAAAAAGTATGATGAGATTGTGATCGAACTGCATATAGTTCAGGGATTATAAGGATAATACACTCAACTAGTGCATTTAGCTTTTATACATTTCCTGGTCTAATAATTTAGATTTGGCAAGTAATAGTTTCTTCGCACAGGTGAAAAATATACTGGTAATTGGCCACAGCTGTTGCGGGGGCATTCGCGCACTGATGAGCATGGAGAATGCAGATGGAGATAATTCAAGGTCGGGGTGTTGAAGTATAGTGTAATTCTCCTTCAGTTGCAGCTATTCAGCTTTAACTATTCATTCTCTTTTTTCTAATACGATATATCTCCTTCCAGTAGCTTCATCAGAAATTGGGTTATTGTTGGAAAAAATGCTAGACTAAGCACCAAGGAAGCTGCCTCTCACCTCAGTTTTGACCAGCAGTGCAGGCACTGTGAAAAGGTGGGAAACAACTCATAACATCTGGATTTGGTTTGTATAAGATCACCAACGGCATTGGCCTAATGCCTTTAAAATGCTTCTGAGTGCAGGAATCAGTGAATCGCTCGTTGCTAAATCTGCTCACTTATCCATGGATAGAAGAACAGGTGATGAGGGGAAACCTCTCTCTCCATGGCGGCTACTATGATTTCGTCGATTGCACGTTCGAGAAATGGACACTGGATTACTATAAGACCATTTCGAGAGGAAATGAGGACGTGATTGCAGTCAAGGGTCGCTCATTTTGGAGCTGAATCTTACTTTCATGTGCCTTTATCTGTATGATAAACTGGAATTCTAAGTTAATATGGTCCGTCAAGGAACTTTTCATTTGTTAATAATGCCAGGCTCTGCTGCAGTAGCATGGGCTGGCATTGGCAAATGCTCCTATGTATTGTCTGTAACCATGCAATTATGTACGAGGAATTGAAGTTTCAAATGAATCTGGAACTCGTGCCATAATGTAAAGGAAAAGCATGATATTCTCCAAATTTTGGTGCGTCTCCACTGTTCCTTGATTAATATCTGCTTAAACTTGGAAGGTTCTGCTGAGAGATGGAAAAAGTAAGTGGACGAAGGACGTGAATTTGGTGATTTTTGCAGACAAGTTACCATCAAAGAGCCAAAAGCTGTTAGCTTCCATCTCACTTCCAATTTGCTCTCGCAAAATTAGAAACAGAGGTTTTAAAGATGGCCCTTGGTCTATTATCATCGGGGGAAGTTGAATTAGGGTAGTTAGGAAGATGGTGGCAAAATTTCCCAACGATCTTGAGTATGACGATGTAAGAAGTAAGAACTCAGCAAAGTTCTGTTGTTCGATCTTTAATGTATTAATGTTGTAGACATGAAGTCGCGCTTTCAGCTGCCAAAACAACTATAGCTACACTTCACCAATAACTTGTGAAATGCTGCCAAAAAAACTATAGCTACACTTCATCGATAACTTGGGAAACGCGGCGATTTATCTTATGAAATAAAATCAAGCAAGATGATCCTACAGCACTCTTGCTTATTAGGAAAAAGAAATGAAGGGTAAATGATGTCGAGTCGCCGGTTATAGCTCCTAAAAAGCATCTGCTTTCCTTTATATGTTAGTGTAGATTCATAACAACAATTCCATTACATGCAATCTTGTTCCGGCATAATCCTCATCAGTGAAAAGAAGTGACGAGCCCTGAAGTACTCGGGCAAGGTTTATTTCTGCAACAACTTCTTTCACTTTGGGGCGTGGAAAAAAAGAGTTGTGGAGGAGAAAGTACTGTGAATCGATACGTATCCGGCCAATGCAATTTCAGCGAGTAATGCGACATTGCTCGCAGTGATAGTTAATCAACCCGAGTCCTTATCATGAACCTGCCACAACTGCTTTAAAAACCTCCTCAATTTCATTAGGACGTGGCCACGAACTCAGCGCAACGAGCCACATTCTAGCCTTAGTGATCGAACTTATGCGTCAGTAGCATACCTTCCATAGTGTCTGCTTTTACTGAATGAAAGACAACCGTGTAATCCAAGAGGATGCGATTGCCCATTCAAGATAAAGAAGAACGATCATGCGTTGAACCTACTCGACGATTTATTTAGGGATTTAACCCGTATTTGGCAACAAGACATGGAGACGTGGCCACGACCTTAGCGCAACGAGCCACATTCTAGCCTTAGTGATCGAACGTATGCATCAGTAGCATACCTTCTATAGTGTCTGCTTTTACTGAATGAAAGACAGCCGTGTAATCCAAGAGGACGCGATTGCCCATCCAAGGAAAAGAAGAACGATCATGCGTCGAACCTACTCGACGATTTCTTTAGGGATTTAACCCGTATTTGGCAACAAGACATGGAGATGTTTGATAGGATCGTTTGGACTTGTGTCAGCAAAAGACAGATAGGAAGGTGAACAAACCATCTCAGCTTTTCTCATCGCCCCACGTCCTAAATCTTCTCCAATCTCCACGTCCCTCTCGCCTATAAAACAGTGCGCATTTTGCCCTACGAAGCTACACTCACACGCCCTCAAACAATTGTTCTCATATATCCTTCTCAGAGGATAGCAACTTCAACCGATGGCAAACCTGACATCCTTCATCAAATACGCCCTCCTGGTCATTGCGCTCTCTCTCCTAAGCGGCGGCGCCAACTCTGTCCGGGCACGCCATCTCCTCGACACGTCGCTGCCAGAGATTGCCGTGCCCGAAATACCCAACGGGATCATCCCATCGCTGCCCCATGTCGAACTCCCTCCTCTCCCTGAAATCCCAACCTTGCCTAAGCCTGAGTTGCCAACCTTCCCAGTTCCTGAATTGCCAGAAGTGCCAGGCTTCCCTTCGATTCCGAAGGACTTACCAGTGCCTTCTGTGACCACCCCCAACCCTTGAGATCATGATCATCACTACATGTTCTAATGGTGCCGTTATAAGTTACTGCTGAAATCTATACTTCGCATATGAGGTCGACTACGATGTAATAGTGAAGATGGGTGTGGTTTGTATGATATCGTCATGTGCTACTTCTAGCAAGACTGTGATGCTCCAGGAAGTATTTGTTATCGGGTTTGGTCTGTTTGCTTTCTAGGAGGGCCTATTGAGCCTCCATTAGAGTGTATAATTTCATGTAATTCTGAATGATTTAAGAAGAACATGCCATATATATGTTCGTCTAAGTCGGTTGCCATTAATTCGTAAGTCTTGCAGCTCCTTTTAATCTCTTCCCGACACTAAACGAGCGTCGACGATGTCTATGCAATAGAGTGCGCAAGAACTATGAGAGGACTAATTAGCTTCAAGATATCGAAATCATACGTGATGCACCAATCATGTCAAATTTCCACTCTACTTTATCACTAGCTTACACGCATGAATGTCTCACAAGGTTGAATTAAATCACAACAAGTAGATTTCACTCATACCACTATTACCCATTGCGAATTAGAGAAAATAGGGAGTAGAACACTATGAGTGTCAAAACTTTTGTATGACATTTAGTGGAATACTAAAACTTTGTTTTCGCTCACTTAAATGTCACAAATTTGAAAAATCGCTCACTTGAGTGCCAATTACGGTTTGCCTCATCGGAAAATCTGACATGACTTTGCCAGCACGACATGAATAATTTTTTAATGTTATTTTTAATATTTTTAATATTTTTTATTTTTATTTTTTGGCCTTTTTTTTTCTTTAGGACTAGCGAGAGTCAAGGCCAACGAGGGTCACCACCCTCACCAACCACGAAACCCTCGACCTTGGCCATGAAAGCCCTAGGCAAGGCCATCAGGGCCTCGCTAACTCTGGGCAGCCACAGGCGACATCGCTTCGCTCAAGGCTAGCGAGGTTGCAATACCCTCACCCATGGCCTTCATGACTAGATTTGGGCGAGGGCCGCCGCACCCTCGCCACAAAGGCCGGCAGCCCTAGGTGAGGGTGTCATGGCTTAGTCGATGACAAGCGACATTGCCCAGAGCCGGCGAGGGCATCATGACCTCGCTGGTGAAGGGCGAGGGTCTTGCGATTGACAGGGTCACTAGTGACCCTCCCCAGCCCTTAAGAAAAGAAGGGGAAAAAAAAAACAAAACAAAATAAAAACAAACAAGTCAAAAATTAAAAAATTCCACGTAGGATATTTGGTTAGAAGTGACACTTTAGGGTCCGTTCATTTCACGGAAAATGGGCCATCTCCAAAAAATATTTTCCCAGAAGTCATTTTCCAAGAAAATGACAATATTTTCTGGTGTTCGGCTAAAATCTGAAAATATTTCGGAAAATATTTTCCGGTGTTCGGTAAGGAAAATAATTTCTACTTACCAATTTGACGAGCGCGAGTGCCAAGCTCGAGGCTCGTCGATCGACGAGCGAGTTTAAGATCGATGAGTTTGAGGTTTACCTAGTTCGACGACTAGCCAAGAAAGAAGAAAATAGGAAACAAATAAAAGAAAAAAAGAAAAAAAAAAGAAAAAAAAGAAAAGGAAATTAAAAATAATTCAAATTAAAAAGAAAAAGAAAACTAAAAAATAATTCAAATAAAAAAAGGAAGAAGAAATGAGAGAAGAAAGTGAAGATTTGTATAGGTGTGAGGTAAGAGAGATCAAGTGAGGAAAATGTTTCCTACTTTTCAAAAGCGGAAAACATTTTCCCTCACTTTAGAAGACATTTTTCCTTAGATGGAAAACATTTTCCCCAAGGAATTCATTTTCCATAAAACGAACACCGGAAAATCCGGGAAACGTTTTCCCGGAAATTATTTTCTCGCGAAACGAACGAGTCTTAAGTAAAAGATTTTATTCTCTCGATGTGGCACTCAAGTGAGTACTATATGAAAGTTTTGATATTCCTACTGTTTTTTTCCCAAAAAAAGAAAGTAGATTTATCTCTACAAATGATAATATAAATTCTACTTTGGAGAAATTTCGAATAAGGGCTCAGAAGCAAGACCAATTTATCAAAAAAGAGTTCAAAATAGACCTTACCTCAAATAAGAGCTTAAAATAGAACCATTTTCTTAGAAGAGAACCCGGAATAAATCATATCTCTAATAAAGAATTGAAGCGGCCTACTTAGTAGAGGCCTAAAGTAGACTTCATTCAATAGTACTCGTTCCTAGATATATAACTAAACATGAGAATTCCGGTGAATGGATGGAAGGGACTAGAGGGGAAAAGATTACGGAAAAAAACATAGTTTTTTTTTTCCCCAGAAATCGTTTATTCTGTCAAAATTCTTCCGATCAGATGAAATCCTCTTAAGACCTGAATTTGATCGGTGATGTTGATACTAAAATTCCCCCGGCATGTGGTTATATATAAATCCATTGAGTTTAATGATAGATGCACACACTTATCAAGTTTGAAAGGCTTCAATTTAGCTCGTGAAAGAAGATGAAGTATCGAGAAAGATAGAGAGAAATTCTGAGGAAATCCTCACATTCATTGTATTCCTTGATGTACAATCTGATGTAAATATAATACAAGATTGATGTAATAAAGGCAAGAAAGAATTGTAAGAGATTGATATCAATTTGATATCAATTCCTAACTATTATATGTACAAATACAATCAGTGAGATTCCTTCTAGGCATATTTTCGTGATCTGTCTGATGCATATCTTCCAACATTCCCTCTTAAGCTGGTGGCTGGTAGATGTCCAAGACATCAAGCTTGCTCAACAGATATGCATGTTGTCTTTGACATAGAGGCTTGGTAAAAATGTCGGCAGGCTGTTCTACCGTTCCAATCCCTCTTGTTTCGATCATTCCTTGCTGAATTTTTTCACGAGTGAAATGACAATCTACTTCTATGTGCTTTGTCCTCTCGTGAACTATTGGATTCGCTACAAGCTTGAGTGTTGCATCATTGTCGCAAAATAGCTTCGTCGGACCCTTCAATTTTACTCCTAGATCTCAGAGTAATCCTCGAATCCATACGACCTCACAAGTAGTTTTTGCCATAGCTCGATATTCTGCTTCAGCTGAAGACAAGGACACGGTCGCTTGCTTGTTCGTCTTCCAAGAAAAAAGTGATTCTCCAAGCTTAATGCAAAAACCTGTGATGGACCTTCGGCTCATAGGGCAAGTCGCATAATCTGCATCACAATATGCTGACATTTCCATATCACGTTTTCTGGATAAGAGGATCCCCAAGCCTGGACAGCCCTTTAAGTATCTAACGACTTTCAGGGCAGCATTCATGTGAGACACCTTTGGACTGTGCATAAATTGGCTGAGTGTTTGTACTGCATATGAGATATCTGGTCTGGTCATTGTCAGATATATAAGTTTCCCAACAAGCCTTTGATAACTTGAAGGATCCTTGAGAATAGGATCATGATTCTGTGATATTCCAGAATCATGGTCTCTAGTAGTCAACTTTGTGTTCTGCTCAATTGAAATGACTGAGGGTTTGCATCCGGATAAGCCTGCTTCAGAAATGATTTCTAACACAAATTTTCGTTGACTAAGAGAAATCCCTTGATCGGACCGAGCAATTTCTATGCCAAGAAAGTATTTTGGTGCTCCCAGGTCTTTGATATGAAAGGTGGAATGTAGGTACCTTTTGAATCTCTCTGTCGCATTCTTATCATTGCCCATAATAAGAATATCATCCACATAAATCATCAGGTAGATTGATGATGTACCTTGGTTCCATGTGAATAAGGCATAGTCATGCTTGGATTGTTTGAATCCCGCAGATGTGAGGGCATCGGCAAATTTTGCATACCATTGCCTGGAAGCCTGTTTGAGACCATAAAGGGATTTACGGAGACGACATACTTTATTCTCCCCCTATCTCCGTAAACCTGGAGGAACATCCATGTATATCTCCTCATCCAAGTCCCCATGAAGAAAAAGCATTATGTACGTCCATTTGATGTAAAACCCAATCATTGATAGCAGCAACAGAAAGAAATGATCTTACAGTGACATCCTTGGCTACCGGAGAGAAGGTTTCATGGTAATCTCCCGTTAAGTGTATCCCTTGGCCACCAGCCGTGCTTTGTAGCGTTCGATGGAACCGTCAGCTCGGTATTTGATTTTGTAGACCCACTTGCATCCAATCGGCTTTCGGTTGGGAGGCAATTTGACGAGATCCCAGGTCTGATTGGCATTCAATGCATTCAACTCTGCTTCCATAGCTCCTTGCCATTTCGGATCAGTAACTGCTTCTTCATAATTGGATGGTTCTTTGCCCTCCGATATTTGACTCACGCAACATCTATGTTCTGGCGAGAGTTTATGAAATGAAACATAGGACGATAGTGGGTAATGAATACCTGGTGAGTTGGTGGTGGCGCAGACATAATCCTTTGTCCAGGTTGGTGGACGTACAGAACGTCCAGATCGTCTAGGATGGTCCATTTGTATGGGTGCAGGAGATGAAGATTCCTGATGATCCACTGGTGTTGAAGTAGGGTGTGAGAATGACGTGTCATCAATCATAACCTCTTCTTCCTCAGTTGGCGACGGATTCTCATGTATGGGACTTTGGACGTCTTGTGGGATGCAATTCTCACATGAATTTTGGATTATGACGAGAGGTCTGATCAGGATAAATTCATCAGTTGAATCTTCTGTGGGATGGACTGAATAATGTGAGGTCCCGGATGTCTCTCTGGAGAGATCTTTGTCATGAAAAGGAAATATATCTTCATGGAAGATGACATCTCTGCTAATAAAGAATTCCCCAGTTGCTTGATCCAAGACGCGGTATCCTTTTTGCAAATTTGGATACCCCATGAAGATGCAACATCTAGCCCGTGGGCCCATCTTGTCACGGGATGACACTATTGTTGCATAGCATAGACACCCGAAGATTCTCAGGTGTTGTAATTCCGGCTGTTTCTTGAAAAGTAACTCAAATGGAGTTTTTCCATTGAGTACTCTAGTCGGCATACGATTAATGAGATATGCTGCAGTGAGGACGCATTCTCCCCAATAATTTTCTAGAATTTATGCTTGAAATTTCAATGCTTTTGCAACTTCTAGAAGGTGGCGATGCTTGCGTTCCACTACCCCATTCTATTGTGGGGTATATACGCAAGAACTTTCGTGGAGAATCCCATTGGATGAAAACAAGGAGTTGCATTCATTGCTGAAGAATTCCTTTCCATTGTCTGTCCTAATCCGTTGGATGGATTTGCCTAATTGATTCTTGGACAAGGCAATGAAATTCGCCAGATTGGAGAATACTTGCCTTTTGGACTGCATTAAGAATACCCATGTGGCACGAGAATGGTCATCCACAATTGTTAGGAAATAACTTGACCCATCATGATTTTGTGTGTGGTAAGGACCCCAGATGTCAACATGGATTAATGAAAAAAATGTCAAGTGCACGACTTCGACTGGAAGGAAAAGGAATGCAAGATTGCTTTGCAAGAGGACATATCTGACACTTGGAGTAAGGAAGGGAGGCACTATGGCCTAATCTTGAATGCATAAGAAAGTCTTTATCATTGGTAATTGTGTTACACAATGAAATTTTATTTAAAAAAATAGACGACAAATCAAGATTACTTGGAAGGTTTTTCCAAAGGAACAGTCCTTCAGAGAGATTACCAATGCCCATCACTTTGCCAGTCGAAAGGGCCTGAAAGAAGCAGGTGTCAGAGTCAAAAAATATACGACATGAATTTTCTTGACAAGCTTTGGAGACAGAAATTATATTAAATCGAAATTCCGGGACATAAAGCACATTTTGGAGAGTGATTTGAGGATTGAGTTGGACTTTTCCTGTAATTGCAACATAGGTAATATTCCCATTGGGTAATTCCACGAAATAGGAAAATCCAATTTCCCATTTATTTCAGAAAAAATTCCTTCTCACAAACTATGTGATCACTTGCCCCAGAGTCAATTATCCAACCTTTTCTTGATATATTTAGGCACCGAGAAATACTTGAAAAATTGCCTCCTTTGTTGGAAGTGTCCAATTTCCGCAAGGCCTACATCAGTTGTTGATACTGCTCATAGGATATAAATTTATCAATATTGGACCCACTAACTTGGTTAGCTGTACTGACAAAAAAAAAAAAAAATTGGTTAGCCGTAGAAAATTCCCTTTTTTTTTTTTCATTTTTCTCCAGTTTTGCCGTGCAATTTCCAGCAATTTTCTATCGTATGGTGTGGACGACGACAATATTCGCAATATAATTTAATTTTTCCTTTACCAGAATTTTTTGCATATGCTGAAAATATCCCACCGTCGGATCCTTTGATGCTGATCTCATTTGCGTCGTCCGATCCACCGAAGTGGATTGCGCTTTTTTGGCCGTCGGATCGTCGCGAACGATCCTGACCGCCCATCCCTTCATATTTAAAGGGCCGAGCTTCCTCATTTCGGAACCTTAGCGCCTCTTGTGCTCCTCCTCTCTCGTGCGCTAGGGTTTTGCCTCCTGGATCCCGCGACGAATCTCGTCGATCTCCTCGGCTCGCGAGAGCGAAGCTCCCTTCTCCCTTCGTTGGCTCTGAGGTTGTGAGTCTCTGGCTCTCTGCCTGAATCGCGAGTTGGAAGATCTGGCCGAGTGGTGGCGCGGGTTCCATGGCCAAAATCTAAGATCGGAAACTCAGGTACTAATCGTTTAGTATCAAGAGAAATCGGGTCGCCTTTTCTCTCTCTCTTATAGAACGATATTGTGCAAGCGTCTCCTCTGGGCCTTCGAGTTTTTCCTCCGCTGCTTCAAGATCGTCCCATAAGGATGATAATTTGTTGTAACAGGCCGTCACGGTCATGTTCCCTTGCTTTAATTCGCTGAGATCCTGCAAAAGGGAAAAATTCGTGCCCGATCTAACTTTCCGTACATTTGTTTGATGTTGTCCCACATGGCTTTCGAGTCTTCGGTTGGTGGGAGCCCAGCCACGACTTCTGGAGAGATGCAATTGCCGATCCATGTCCTTACGAGCTGGTTGCATTTCCTCCAGAATCGGGCCAGTCGCTCATCAGATGGAATCGGAACCACCCCGTCGAGGAATTCATCCTTGTCCTTCATCACTAGGGCGCGCCGGAAGTCTCGGGCCCACCTGTGGTAATTCTCCAGTCCGGTTAACTGTAAATTGATCAATTTTAATTCGGGGCCGTTGGCCGTTGAGACATGCAGGTGGTCACCAAGCTTTGGTCGCCCGCTGACGGCAGCGACGGGGAAAGTTACGAATCCGGGTGCAAGATTCGGGTAAGGATTTGTCCCTTGACCCTGTTCGCTTGACCCGAATTGATGCCCCGCATTTGAAAATCCCGGGTAGGGATTTGTTCCCAGACCCGGTTCTCCAGATCCGTGTCCAGACTCGCTTTCCTGCTCCATTCCAGGGTTCAAGTTTGCCCCATTTACGGCTGGTGGGCTCCCCTGGGATTGGACGTGGGCTCCTTGGTGACCCACATAAACAGCCAGTGATGTATTCGGGCTTGACCCGAGGTACCACGAATAGGGTACCCACTGGAATGGTTAGCCCGCAAAGGGTTGCCCCAGTCCAAACTGAGCCAGTGTTGGTCTCCGTTGAGTAGGTTGAGTCTGGAGTGTTTGTTATTGTATTTCTGCAGGTGGATTTTGGATCTGCGGCGATGGACCTTGGATCTGCGGTGGTGGACCTTCTGCGGTGGTCTGGTCGTCAGCCATAGAAGGTAAGATAACTGAAAAAAAAAACTTCTTCTTTCTCGATAGTGATTTCTGACAAGATGGCAGATCTATTGATTTGTTTGGATCTCCCTTGGCAGGTAATCAACAGCGGAAGCAAAGGGTGATCAAAAGCCGAGGCTCTGATACCATGAAAGAAGATGAAGTATCGAGAAAGATAGAGAGAAATTCATTCATTGTATTCCTTGATGTACAATCTGATGTAAATATAATACATGATTGATGTAATAAAGGCAAGAAAGAATTGTAAGAGATTGATATCAATTTGATATCAATTCCTAACTATTATATGTACAAATACAATCAGTGAGATTCCTTCTAGGCATATCTTCGTGATCTGTCTGATGCATATCTTCCAACAGCTCGCACATTTTTCAGACAAAGTCTACCATTTCATATTCTCATTTGAGATTAGATTAGTCACTTCCAACTTTTATTTGATACAAGTTCACTTCCAGACCTCTTTTGCTAATATTAGGCCTTTTTTGAGATAAAGTTGGATATTTCAAGTCCTTAGATGAGATTTTTGAAAACACGTCACCACTTTAGGCCATCATTTAAAATTTTCCTTTATACCTTTTTTTGGGCACGCATATATAGAGTTCTAATTCTATAGATATAGAAGACTAACTACTCATTATATGGCTAGAAAGATTAGATTATGTGTTTTATATGAGGTTAGTTATTTTTTTTTTTTTTCAGATTATGTGTTTTTTTGGTGAGGTTAGTTTGTTTTATATGAGGTTTTACATGAGGTTAGTTTGTTTATTTGCAAATAACTTCAAGATTTAAAGATAGATTGAACTAGAAAATATAGGCAAAAGAAAGCTTCAAGTGCCATAATTTTGCACAAATAGACACTTAAGTACCATAACTTACGAAATGTACACTTAAGTGCCACATTCGAAAAAAAAAAGGATCATTTGAGTGCCAATCCGGCGAAAGTCCGGCCAAAACGCCCACGTGACATTTTTCCGGCAAAGTGAGCCTAAAACGATGCCGTTTTACACGCTAGCATGGCCAAATAATACAAAAATAGTGTCGTTTTGGGCTGAATGGTAAAAAAAATATAAAAATTAAATAAATTAAATTTAAAATTAAATATAGTTAAAATATTTAAAAATAATAATTTTAAAATTAATTTAGTTAAAATATTAAATAATAATAATTTAAAATTTTTAAAAAATTTTAAAAATTTTTAAAAAATTTTAAAATTTTTAAAAAAATTTTAAAAATTTTTTAAAAAAGAAGGGTGGGGGAGGCGGCCGAGGGATTAGCCCTCGGCCGCCACCACCGAGAAGGGCTAGTAATGGCGGGGGAAGGGTCGGCCAGGGGCTCGGCGACCCCGCCAATTGGCGGCGAGGGCACGCAAGCCCTCACCGCGATCTCGGGCGAGGGTCGACGGCCCTCACCTCGCCGGGTCGGGGTCGCCGCCCGCCGGGGCAACCCCCGGTGAGCGGCGGCCCTTGGCCCGGCGAGGCAAGGGCTCGCGGGCTGGGGGCCGCCAACCCTCGCCGAATTTGGGTGAGGGCTCCCGAGCCCTCGCCGCCGGTCGGGCGGGGTCGCCGGGCCCCGTCATCGCCGGCTCTTGCCGACGGCGGCGGGGTGATGGCAACGGGCGAGGGCCGATCTCTCGCCGCCTCCCCCATTCCCCCATCCCACCCCCCCACTTTTTTAATTTTTAAAAATTTTCTAATTTTTTTAATTTTAAAATTATTATTTTTTAATATTTTAACTAAATTAATTTTAAAATTATTATTTTTTAAATATTTTAACTAAATTTAATTTATTTAATTTTTATATTTTTTTACCACGTCAGCCCAAAATGACACCGTTTTTGCATTATTTGGCCACGTCAATGTACAAAACGGCATCATTCTCGGCTCGCTTCGCCGGAAAAATGCAACGTGGGCGTTTTGGCCGCATTTTCATAGGATTGGCACTCAAGTGATCCCTTTTACTCCGATTTTGGCACTTAAGTGTACCTTTCGTAAGTTATGGCACTTAAGTGTCCCTTTATACAAAGTTAAGGCACTCCATGGGTCCGCACGTTAGAAAATATATATGATCTTGCACTAATGAACAACCTATGGAAGTGTTGACAATGACCAAATCTTGTTGATCGACATCAGATCAAATCTTGTTGATCGACATCAAGCCGATTTGAATGGATACAGAATTTGGTGTTAAGTATGATTTGATATCGACAACTTACCAATAACCAATAAGTAGAGACCCATGACAATGACTATAGTTGTCGATGACCATGAGATAGCTGTTGACATATGATGGCGATTGGTCGACAATTATTACTTAATGAATTTGAATAAGTGTTGAATACAAGGAAACTAAGGAAGACAAGAATATGCCAATGTGAAGATATCGATTCATAGTTAAGCCCAGTGACAATTGAATAGTTGTACTTGCAAGTAAATAAGGTGGACATGCAATTTTGGAGTACAAAGTTAAAAAGATGTGGTTATAACCAATAATTTGAATATTAACCCCTTAAAAGCGATTATTTCAGTAATAGGCGATATAAAGTCATGTTGAATTGTTTGTAAGATGATCTACAATTATCGACACGAAACTTATGTATTTTCTTAGTTTCAATTTATCGATTCATCAGTTCAATGTACTTACATTTCTTTTTCCTTCAAATTTAGAGGGGAAGACTAAAAAAAAAGCCGAGTGCCGGATATGTGGAATGCTAAAATTTGGCACGAATGGACACTTAAAGTACTAAAAGTTAGGAAAATGATACTTATGTGTCAAAATCAGAGTAAAATGAATCACTTAAGTGCCAACAACAGCCAAAATAATGATGTGGCGATTTTCCGAAGAGGCAAGAGCAAAACGATGTCGTTTTGTATACTAATGTGACTAGACAAGTGTAAAAACGACGTCGTTTTGCTGCGACGTGAGTAAATAATTAATATAAAAATTAATTAAATTAAATTTAAAACTAACTAAAAATTTTATAAAGAAAAAAAGAAAAAAATATGAAGACCGCAAGTGGCGATGGCCCTCCCCACCGTCGTTAGGAAGGGCCGGCAACGATGGGAGAAAGGTCGCTTAGGGTCGCCAAGCCCTGGCCCAGCTAGCAACGGCCCTTGGCCTAGTTAGGCGAGGGCCACCGACCCTTGCCGATTTTGGGGGAGGGCCGCGACCCTCACCCTAGATCTAGGCAAGGGCTCGCAAGCCCTCGCCTCCCGTTGGCGGAGGTTGCCGACCCCCGGCCGTGGCTCGACGACCCCGGCCGACCCTTCCCCCACCGTCGTTGGCCCTTCCCAACAACGATAGGGAGGTGGTGGCAAAGAAGAGCTCAGCCCTCAACCGCATGCTTCGTTTTTCCTCTTTTTAAATTTTTTTATAATTTTAATTAATTAATTTTTATATTAAAATTCAAATCCGCGTCAAAACAATGTCTTTTTTGCATTTCTTTGCTAAATCAACTCTCCGATGAGCCACATAAGCGAGCAAAAACAATAAAAAAATTTCCACATAGGATTTCCAGTAGGATTTGCCGAAGGTAGTTCTTTAGGGTGCTAATGGTAACGCTTCTTGATTGGGGAAGAGGTTTTTTTTTTTTTTTTTTTTTTTTTTTTTTTTTTTTTCAGAAATGCTTCTTTTCTATTTTTATTTCGGGAAACAATTTCTGAGTAAAAGAAAACGTTTTATAACGACACAAAATTTCTACTCCGAAATAGAAAAATATAAATGCCTTCGGTAAAAAATAGTTTTTTTTTGTATTTATTTATTTTTTATTCTTGCTCACGGATCGACAGCGGTCGGCCAAGGTGAAGATACTGATTGACAGTTAGGTCTAGTGGCAATTGAAGAGTTGTAACTGCTTCCGAATAAGGTGAACATGCGATTATGGAGTATAAAGTTATAAAGATGTGGTTATGACCAATAATTTGAATATTAACCCCTTATATGTGGTTATATTTTATAATAGGCTATATAAAGTCACGTCCAATTTTTGTAAAAGGATCCACAATTATCAACACCAAACTTAACACTAAACTTACGTATTTTCTTAGTTTCAGTTTATTGATTCATCAAATTCATGTACTTACATTTCTTTTTCCTTTAAATTTAGTCGTCCTTGACTCCCGTTACGCAATTTACTTCTTGTCCGGATCTCCACTAAACCTAATTCAATAAATACCAAAAATCAACTTCCGGTTGAAAGCTAATTTGCTGATTGGGTCAATTCGCGGCGAAACGGGAAGATAAAAGAAAGAAAAAAACCATAACCCGTCAGAATGATCAAAGTGGGTCCTTCGATACCTAACTCCTCCAACCCTATCAGACCCCAACTGTCAAAGGTTGTGTAGAAACGAAAGTACGAGGTGAACACCCGCACTCAATCTTAATCATTAACACTTAACTGCCTAACCAAAGCTGAAATAGCAAACCCTCAATAAACGCAGGATTTCTCGGGACCAAAACATGCGGAAACCGTAATTAAGTCATGGCAAACTCCATTCAAGATTAGACTAGCAATGCATTACTCTTCACCTCCTCCAAGACACGTGGATCACCAAGCTTGAATTCAAGGACAACGCCCCATCAAAATCTGACATTTCGTCTTTGATTTTGTAAACCAAGATGAGGAGGTGAGCTAACAAGAACGACAAACCAAGATTGCAACTTTTTCTTAACCATATGAATGGCCAGTCACCAACCTCAACCCAAAATCACACGTTCTCTTCCTATATAATCCCAACCTCCATCCCACTAATTCCTCACTCAGCAATCAGCAATCGCATTGCTCGCAGCACCCTTTCATCGCATCAATCTGATCCCGATCACCAATGGCTTTCTCCAAGAGCTTCGCTTTAGTGCTTTCCATCGCCGTCCTCTTCGCCAGCATCAACGTGAGCTGGGGAGCTCGTCATCTGCTCCAGGGCGGTCTCCCAACGATACCAACCATTCCCAACATGCCCACTTTGCCGAATCCAGCACCGCTGCCCCCGTTGCCGACGATCCCAACATTGCCAAAGGTAGCAGTGCCGCCCATGCCGGCCATCCCAACTCTGCCTCAACCCACCCTTCCCAAGGTCACTCTCCCGCCGCTCCCGGCCGGCATCCCTAAGATTCCCACCCTTCCCTTCCTCTCCCCACCACCATCAAACTAGACGACTCGCCCTTGAGAGAGTCCGTGCTGCGATCGATGAGATTACATTAGCGTTCGTATCAGCGTGCCTCCTGATGGTGGAACGTTGCTGGTTGTGATATATGGTCATTATTTTGTACGCATGATTGCGAGTCCCTTTCTTTTCTTTTCTTTTCTTTTTATTGGTGTGTACGATTGATATATGTTCAGAGTCAGTTATTTGTATTGAATAAAAGTTTTTCAGTGATGTTACGTGGTGTTGTACTTTGGATACACACATATATATAGAAATTAGAGATTGTCGACTTCATCGCTCTTCATGCAATTCAAGTATGCATCCTGGTGGAAAATATAGCAGGAAAAGGACGCTATTGAGGAAAGCACAAGTTTGAGAGGATATAAGAAGAAAAACAATTAACTTTAAAGTGACGCAATTTAACTTATTTTCATCGCAAAGACATGACACGAATTCTGATAGGATGATGTAATTATCATCTAAAACATATACGTGATCGTATCCGGTCAAGTGGGTACAGACCACTTGTCGCAATTAAGGCTATCATGATCAGATGAAAGGTTTCATAAAGAATGAGCAACGACGAGGATGTTTGAGTTTAAATTTTCTGATTTCTGCATTGCCTCTTGAGGAAATTAGAGAAATTATAGAAAAGTCGCAACGTCTTCTTTTTGGTGCTTTTGGCAATTCATTAATTTTGCTCTCGAATTTTGGACCCGTGCGCCGATCTTCATCCTTAATCTTAGTTACCTTACCGTCTACCACGAATAAAGTTAGCTCAATAATTATTGTGCTCCGTAAAACTTATGCTAGTCATCGCCAAACCTAAAAGCATGGCGTCCTCAATTAAATATTTCATTTTGGTTACGTGACATTGGAAAATTTCGTTCATCGAATTTTCACAGGTAGTTGATTACTAATTTGATTATGATCACATTCATCGTTGTCGTCCGATCATATTGCAAATTTATCAATTGTTACCAAGAGAAGTTTTACTAGACATTCGATAAATGTGCAATTTTTGCTTGCCCTTGTTTGAAACCATTACTATATACAATTAGCTCCTTATTGTGGAGTCATAATAGTAGTTTATCTTCTAATTTTGCATCCGTCGAATGTACAATCAACTAGAGCTTCTTCAATCAGCTGTCTCTCACTAAGTTAATTGCATTATCCTTTAATTGGAGATTGAAGAATTTTCTTGTGACTTCCTAAACATAAGGCCACCACGAACAAAACCTTGAGGTTTCATTCATTTCATGAAAAATTAATAATTTAGAAAGCATTTTTCTAAAAATGATCGCATGTATCATTTACAAAAATAAATAAATAAAAAATATTTTCATTGTATGAAAAAATGTTTAAAGATACATTATTATGGATAATGAAAATATTTTTTAAAGATTAATTATTTCAAATAATACAAGCAATTATTTTATAAGAAAATAATTTTCAAACCATTTATTTAGTCGTAAAATAAATGAAGCCTAAAAGTTAACAAGTCAATGTGATCCCAACATATAGAAACCAGCATGCTTAACTCAAATTTTATCTTCAAAATGCCAGCGAACTCGGAGAGTGGGACATAATCAATTATCATTTCAGGTTACTATTTATACGAATTGGGTGTCTTGATCTCAAGGACGTTCGTGCAAAAGAAATTTCATAGATGCATGGAATGAAAGTGAAAAAAACAAAGAAAGAAAAAAAAGAATAGCATAATCTTTGAAATTACCAAGTTAGATGGCAGTAGGCCACGTGGTTAAGCAACTCATGTCATGATGAAACTATCCAATCTCTTTTTTTTATAGAAAAAACAAATAAACTCATTAGGAAACCGTCAACTGTTTTCTCAACTACACCAGGGGAAGGAGGGTGATGGTGAACTAACAAAACTTGAAAATCTCAGAGAATATCTTCGCACATTTTCTCATCAAACACATAGCCGATCATTCACCTACCATAGATCAAAAGCCAATCACAAAAGACCCACCTTCGCTTATATAAACGCCTTTCTCATGAACCCTACGCACCATCATCAAATCACACATTTGAGTTGCCAACATTTGAGTTGCCAAAAGAAATCCTCCCACTGCACGTTCTTCTCCAACCAAAGCCAAGCTTGATTCAATGGCAGCTCACGGCCCGGTCATCTTCACGATGCTGGTTGCGCTGGCGCTGTTCAACGGCGGGTTAGCGGCACGCCATCTCCTCGACACGGCTCCACCGCCAGCCGCAGCAGCCCTGCCCACCATCCCCACTTTGCCGTCTGTCAAAACCAACCGCCCTGCCGCCGTTGCCCTCCACCCTCCCAACAACTCTTCCGCAGCCGACACTGCCCACCACCCTGCCTTCCCTACCGAGCCTGCCCACTTCGCTCCCTCCGCTGCTAGCCGGCTTGCCCACTATTCCACTCCCAAGCGGCTTTCCCTCCATCCCGACCACCATCCCCACCACTTTCCCATCCATCCCCTTCCTCTCTCCGCCGCCGTCAAACTAATCAAGCCGGGGTGCTTCGAGTTAGCTTCTTCAGTTTATGAGGAGTATGACATCTCATATGTTCCAGACACTAGTTATACATAGGCCGTTGGTTCTTGCTATTGCGTTATTCATTTGAGCTACGTATGGAGGCCAAAGCTTTCGTCAACTCTTAGCTTTTTCTATACTTCTCCGCTGCTTTTGTATGGTTGCGCGCTGTTTCATGCGCTTCTGGTGTGCTATTTAGATTTTATCTGGAGATGGTCGTTGTTTCTCTTCAAGATCTTTGTTGTTGCATATTATGTAAGAGTTTTCCTGATTTGTGGACTAAATTAATTGATATTGTTATTGTAATTTATCGTTTAACGTTTACCGTTTTACGGGGTTTGGTCTTAGGTGAGATAGAAGGTTTCTTAATTAGTCTAATATAGGACCGGCTAGTGTGGGCCGAGTTGAGCCTGGCCCGTAATGAGGGGGATTGGCTGAAAACTCTATAAATAGTGCTCAAGTCTCTTTTCTAGCCCTAATCTCACATATTCTCACCTAAGGGACGTTGCTCTAACGTCAATCGTGAGAGGCCGCCTCATTGAGCCAGTGATTTGGAGGGTAATAGAGGAGAAGGATTTGCGCAAGGAACATTGTATTTCCACTTCCGCTCAAGAACAATGGATCCTAAATCAAAAAGGCGTCAATCTTTCTATTTACAATTGCTTGTTTATGTACTGGTTATGGAGATCTTGGGTTGTGCATAATCTGCACCCAACATGTGGTATCAAAGCCTCCATAACTCTAGAACATGAACGCAATTGGTTTTACCCTAATCTGTGCGAAATTGCCCTAAATTATACTGATTTGCCCTAATTAGTATAATTCTTGCCCTAATTTGCGATTTTCGAGATTTAAAGTTCAATAAAAATCAAATTAAATTGCAAATTGGGACTCGGCTCGACGAGACGGTGAAAACCATCGGCGG
Source organism: Eucalyptus erythrocorys (assembly GCA_014182555.1). Classification (NCBI taxonomy): domain Eukaryota; kingdom Viridiplantae; phylum Streptophyta; class Magnoliopsida; order Myrtales; family Myrtaceae; genus Eucalyptus; species Eucalyptus erythrocorys. The sequence continues at coordinate 52,327,578 of CM024602.1, forward strand.
CGCGTCGCCGTGGGATGCCGCACGCGCCCCCACGCGCGGCCACGCGTCGCTGGGGATGTCGAGCACGCGCCCACGCGCCGCCACACGCGGGGCGTGCGTCCGCACACGGCCACCGACGCGCGTGACGTCGCCGACCCGGGTCTACCCGATGCGTGCGTCGCACGTGACGCCGACGTCACGATGACGCGCAACCCGGTCGACCCGACCCGGATCGATTTGATGACGTCGCACACCGCCCGATGACATCACCCGACCCGAGTTCCAACCCGACCCGGATGCCGACCCGACCCGTATGCCGACCCGACCCGTTGCCGACCGACCCGAACCGACGACCGACCCGAGACCCGACCCGAACCGCGGTCCGACCCGACTGAGTCCGACCCGACCCGATCCGTCCCGACCCGGTCAACGGTTGACCGGTCCAGCCAGCCGGTCGGACCGGGCGGTTGGACCGAACGGTCGGACCGGGTAACCGGCCGAACCGCCACCGGTCGGACCGGCTCCAAGCCGGTTGTACGTCTGGCGTGTGAGCCCCACGCGCCGCGCACTCAGGCGGCGCGTGCGGGCACGTGGGGACTCCTTTCGGCGAGTGGCTGGTGGCGTTGGATTCGTATAAAGATTTCCTATCTTGTGGCATATTTATTTTATATGTTTGATGATTTTATTGATGTGAAATTGCATATAAAGCCCTAAATACGTGTATTTTAAATGAATTTTTTACGTATTTTTCTTGTATTTTTCTATGATTTTGGAAATACAAGTGCTGGGTTACAGGTATGCTATTTTTTTAATTGATAAGGAAGATTAATTAGCATGTTATGTGATTTGAGTGATATGTGCACCTATCACTAAAAATTAAATCACATGTATATGGTTTATGTGAGATAAATATATCCCTGATATGAGAGAGTTTCAAGGATTCAATTGAGTTGTGACCGCCAAAGTGGCACACTTGATTGGGTTTAAGAAATTTATGTCTCGTATGTTGTCTGGGATGTCTCCTGGTCTAATCCGTAGTCATACTCCTAAATGAGGTGATTGTGTATTAGCTCATGGAGGGATACATGATGATGTGGTGAAGGATTGTCTAGTCTCAGTGGTTCATCTGCCCAAAGGTGATGAATTCACGAAGATTGGAATATATTCTCTTAACCGCTATCATGTGGGGAGTATACAATTGCATGTCATGTATTTTGCCCAAAGGTGATTATGTGATTTTGCATGTAACTCTCTGGATGTGTACTTATGTACATAATACTCACATGATGCTAATTGTTATATACTACTATCTTTCAGTCACTTTTTCTGTAAATGGTAACTCCGTCACTATTGAGGTTCTCACTAGTTCCAACTTTAAGAAGTGGAAAGAAGATTTTCTGTTTGCTATGGAGATGTCAAATGTTCATTTGGCTCTTACTGCTAATCGACCGGCAGCTATTACTGCTGAGAGTATAGAGGATCAGAAAGAACACTTTACTGCCTGGGAAAAGAGCAATAGAATTTGCTTGCTGTCTATGAAGCGTTCAATTCCGGAACACTTGAAAAGTGGTTTGCCTACGAACTGCACTGTTAGGCAACTGATGGAAGCTTTGGTGGCTAGGTACCGTGTGTCATCTAATGCTGAGATAGGGACACATATTCATACACTGTTTACCATAAAGTATTATGGTTCTAGTGGGGTAATAGATTATATTCTGAGAATGGTTGATTTGCAAATCAAGCTGCAGGCTCTCAATGTTGCCATTCCCACTACCTGCATTGTGCATCAAGCTTTAAACACTCTTCTTCCTGATTTTGGGATTATCAAGACTAATTATAGTTCCCAAGATGAAACCTGGTCACTTAATGAACTGATTTCTAGGGTGGTGGCAGAGAAGAGAAATTGAAGAAAGACAAAAGGCACATTGCTCTTTATACTTCAAGTTTTGCCACCGATAAGGGTAAGAGTGTGAAGAATTATACTCGAAGAGAAATTCTGATGCAAAATGGACCTTCCAATGGTAAAGGAAATTCTCAAGGTGCTGGTCCTTCTAACGGTGTTGGTACTTCTAACAGTTTGGGTCCTAAGAAAACATTCCCTAGGAAGAGGGGTGTTTTTTGCTACTTTTGTAGGGAGAGAGGACATGTAAAGAAGGACTGCAAAAGGTTTAAGGATTAGTTGTCTAACAGAAACAAGAAGAGTGAGCCTAAAGGTAATGATTCGTTAGCATTAGTTTATGAATCCAATCTATCTGAAGTTCCGACTAATTTGTGGTGGCTAGATAGTGGTGCAACTAATCATGTTGCGTTTACCATATAGGGGTTCATAAACAGAAGGACGCCAAATCATGATGAATCAAAGCTCACTATTGGAAACAACATTGGAGTTGACGTCGAGTTCGTGGGAGATGTTGTTTTGGTTTTGGATTATGGTTTTAGGATGATGTTAAGAAACACTTTTTACGTACCTTCATTTAGGCGGAATTTAATTTCTGTGTCTTGTTTGGACATATGTGGATACTCTTTTGAGATAAAGAGTAATGCTATTGCCATCTTTTATGATTCCAATAAGATTGGGTGTTGCAATTTATCCAATGGATTATCTCGATTGAGTTTATCTCTCAAGGACATGTATGTTGCAAATTCAGCTGAAAAAGGTGTTTCCAAAAGGCCTCTATCTAAGGAACAGTCTTATGCATTGTGGCATAAACGACTTGGTCACATCTCCAAAGAAAGAGTAGAGAGGCTTGTTAAGGCAGACATCCTACCTACTCTTAAAGGTGATCAACAGACTTGTATAGACTATTATAGAGGTAAGATGACGAAAATAAAGAAGAAATCAGCTGTACGAAGTTCTGACTTGTTGGAAATAATTCACACTGATATTAGTGGACCATACACGGCTACCTTATGCAGAAATTTTTATTTCATCACATTTATTGATGACTATTCCCGATATGGATACTTATTCTTGATTAAAGAAAAGTCTGAGTCCATTGACAAATTCAAGATTTTTCGGACTGAAGTGGAAAAGCAGTTGGGAAAAGTCATAAAGATTGTTAGATCTGATCGTGGTGGTGAATATTATGGTAGGCACGGTGATGCTGGACAACTTAAAGGGCCGTTTGCCAAATACTTAGAAGATTCTGGGATAGTAGGTCAGTTTACTATGCTTGGAAGTCCTGAACAAAATGGTGTAGCTGAAAGACGTAATCATACTCTTATGGACATGATGAGAAGTATGATTAGTAGGACAAATTTGCCTACTTTTCTTTGGGGTGAAGCTTTAAAAACAGCTCTTTATATTCTAAATCGTGTTCCTACTAAAGCAGTTCCATTGACTCCTTTTCAGTTGTGGATTGGACGTAAGCCTAGTTTGAATCATCTTAAAGTTTGGGGATGTCCAGCAGAAGTGAAGTTATATAATCCTACATTGAATAAGTTGGATTCCAAAACTACACGATGTTATTTCGTGTCTTACCCAGATCATTTAAAGGGGTATCGGTTTTATAACCCCAATGGGGGTACAAGAATTGTGGAATCTCAGACTGCAAAGTTTCTTGAATTTGATGTAGCTGAAAAGGGTAGCTGTTCACAAACTATTGAAGATGATAATATGGTGGGGATTACTGGATCCTCATCTCATCCTGTGCAGACAATTTTGGAGCCTCTTGCGCCACAAAATGAACCTGTTGTGGCTCAAGATCCCATTATTGAGACAGTTCCTGATGCAATTCCTCAAGCTCCTCAAGTTCAGAATGAGGTTGGAGTAGCTCCACTCAGAAGATCTGCTAAGGAAAGACGTTCTGCTAGGGAAAGACGTTCTGCTATACCACCAGACTATGTGGTCTACCTAGGAGAGCATGATTATGATATTGGCTGTGTTGTTGATCCAATCACTTATAAGGATGCTATCTCGCGTCCTCAATCAGATTTGTGGCTAGATGCGATGAAAGATGAGATGCAATCTATGAAACATAATGATGTTTGGGAGCTTGTTGAATTACTTGAAGGTTGCAAACCTATTGGCTGCAAATGGGTATTCAAGACTAAAAAGGATTCCAAAGGAAAGATTGAAAAGTTTAAGGCCAGACTAGTGGCTAAGGGTTTCACTCAAAGAGAAGGAATAGATTATGAAGCAACATTTTCTCCAGTTTCTTCTAAAGATTCCTTAAGAGTGATCTTGGTATTGGTAGTTCATTTTGATATGGAGTTACACCAGATGGATGTTAAGACCGCATTTCTTAATGGAGACCTTAATGAGGAGGTTTATATGGTGCAATATGAAGGCTTCACAGATGATGACTCAGGTAAGCTCGTTTGTAGATTGAAGAAGTCTATTTATGGCCTTAAGCAAGCTTCTAGACATTGGTATTTCAAATTTCATAGTTGATGATTTTAATTAATTATTCGGATAGGCCTAAGTTGGCCCGTCCGCCCATGTTGGGCCTAAAAGCCCGGCCCACAAAATTAGGGGCCATGGATGGAGAGATATAATGAAGGGGTGTGTTTTTTGTTTTTTTTTTAGGGACGTATATAAGGGGGGAAGAGAGAGGGAGAAGATACCTTTTGGCAAAAAGTTACGTACGTATTCTCCCTCTCTCCCTCCAAAAACTCTCCAAAAAGAAAAACAAAGGCAAGAGATGACACCCCACAATTCTCCAAGGCTTTTTGGCGTTATTGGATCAAACAGGACCGTTTTCTCTTCCTCTTATCGGCGTCGGTGTTTAATCCGTGCCTAACAAGGTACGTTCGATTCTGTGATGTGCCTTAGGATCGGTGATGTATATAGAAATCCCGGGCTCGACTTCCGTGCAAGTTTAGGGGTTCGATTTAGGGTCGAATCCGGTTTTTTGGGGATCTGACAATCCCAACATTGGTATCAGAGCCTGAGTTTATGTTTCCCGATCCCTTTTCATGTTTTTCCTGACCCCTTTCATGTATGTGGATGTTTTCTTATTATTTTCGTGAAAATAAATTCGGCCGACACCGATCGGGGCGAGAAATCCCAACACCCGAGACTGTTTGTGCACTTTTTCTCAACATCCGGCATAAGATAACTATTCCAAATGATTTCCTGTATCATCTGATTGACCTTGACCACATATGATACTAAATCACCGTTATGCCACCGATAATTAGCTAACTCGACACATCGCCCTTTTAAGTCTTGCATGTCATTCGTCCGTTCTCGGGAATGAAGTTATAGCGCATCATAGTTCCTGCAACAAATGCGGAACTAAATAATTGGATTACTTATAATCCACAATTAACATAAAGGAAAATACATAATTTTCCATGTATCCGTGTATAGCGCATCATAGTTCATTCCCGAGAACGCAACAAATGCGGAACTAAATAATTGGATTACTTATAATCCACAATTAACATAAAGGAAAATACATAATTTTCCATAATTCATGCAACAAATTATGTATTTTCCCTTATGTTAATTGTGGATTATAAGTAATCCAATTATTTAGTTCCGCATTTGTTGCAGAAACTATGATGCGGTATACACGGATACCTGCATTCCCGAGAACGGACGAAGGACGTGCAAGACTTAAAAGGCTGATAACAGAGTTAGCTAATTGTCGGTGGCATAACTGTGATTTAGTATCACATGTGGTCAAGGTCAATCAGATGATACAGGAAATCATCTGGAATAGTTATCTTATGCCGGATTTTGAGAAGGTGTTGACCTTCAAGAACACTCTTCCACCTGAATGGCAAGCAGTGTTAGATCGGCTATGGGAGGTCAACATGGTCCCAGGTTATAGGGGGCTGGTAGTAGCTTTTGTGAGAGAATACCATAGGATTGAGTTAACCAAAACTTCAACCCTTAGTATGAGTGCCACATGTCGTAAAGTGAATGCGCCTTGGAGGCGACATGAGAACTCTCCAAAAGTTTTTCCATGGTTGGCAAATGTGCCTTCAGATTTCTTGGATTTTTTGACTGATAAATTAGCGGGGACTCTCCCTACTTATTTCTTAGATTAAGTTTGAGATGCTTTTGGGTATATATATATATATCTCTTTTTGAGTTGATATTTTCCTTTGTAAGTATTACTTAGTGTAATGGATATGTTGTATTATGTGAAAGCATTATTTTATTTTATTGGATGTCAAAATCTGCTTTTTTGCTGATTGTTATTACTTCATAGATTGTTTGCATAAGGGTAGTTCATAGAAGTTTTTGTAACTTCATAGAATTTAGTTTGCATAAGACAATTATATTAATGACAGTTTTAAGTTAGGATTTTTGGAGGATGATTGAAAACATAGTGACCTTTTGATTCTTCTCAAACATTACTTAAAATTGTTCATTAATATGATGTGTCTTGGCCGCAAAATGGATGCATAAATGATAGGCATTAATTATTTACCAAACGGTGTGCATGTATATCTAATGTGTTCAGATTGATGGTTTCAGCAACTAAGAAAGTAATTGCTGATTTGAACGGCAATAATTGTGAAATATTGAATATGAAGGTTCAATATGTGCTGGAAAAGCCAGAAGCACTAGAAGCTCTTGACCATGTTATGGAAGATCTTGAGAATGCCGTGCGCCACCTTGAGCTAGTGGAGGACCACCTAACGGCATTTGAGCCGAAAGCAGATATTTGCAATGCTGGTTCTAGCTTAGAAAGGGCTTTGAGCTCTAAGCGCAAGCGTATTGATTCGTTCAATATGTGGTCATGCAAAGGATTAAGTCCTCCTTGCAAGAAACCAAGAGTTAACCAACACAAGAGAGGAAAACGTCCTCAAGTGAAGAAAATGTCAATGATAAGGTGTTACAATTGTGATAAGAAGGGTCACTATGCTCGCAACTGTCGTGAGCCGAGAAAGGTAAACACCTCTTGTATATTTGAGAACTTTGCTTATGTGTCAAGTTCTGTATTATTGGCTGAATCCAATCCTTTGTGGACTGTAGATTCAGGAGCAACAGACCATGTAGCAAAGGATAGAGGATCCTTTGTGGAATTCCAACGAATACCAACTGGAACTAAGTGGATCTATGTGGGAAACAACTCCAAAGCTGAAATAAAAGGAATTGGCACCTGCCAACTGAACATGTGTGGTGGACGCACTTTGATCCTACATGATGTAATGTATGCTCCGGAGATTCGTCGGAATCTGGTGTCTGTTTTAGTGTTGGTCAAACTAGGTTTTAATGTAAACTTCCATAATAGAGGTGTGGATTTGTTTTTGGAAACAAATTTCTATGGTCGTGGCTATTTTCTATATGGTTTTATTGTATTAGACATTGACTATGTTAATGTAAATGTTTGTTATTCCCTTCTCACGTCTCTTAATTCATATGATAATGATGTGAATGTGTGGCATGCTAGACTTGGTCATATTGGCCAACAACGTATGAATAGACTAGCCAAAGAGGGCTTGTTGGGCAATATTGAAAAAGTTGATTTGCCCATATGTGAGCATTGCCTAGCAGGGAAAACAACAAAGAAACCATTTGGAAAAGGTAAAAAAGCTGAATTTCCTCTGCATTTAATCCATTCGACATCTCGTGGTCCAATGAATGTGAGAGGAAGGCATGGGGCTGTTTATTTCATCACTTTTATAGATGATTATACTCGATTCGGATATATCTATTTGATTTCTCATAAATCTGAAGCATTAAGTTGTTTCAAAAGGTTTATGGCCTTGGTAGAGAATCAATTAAACAGGAAAATAAAAGCATTGAGATCCGATCGAGGTCAAGAATATTTATCTGATAAGTTCAGAAAATTATGTGATGAAAAAGGAATAGAAAGACAGGTTGTCTATTCCATATACTCCTCAACAAAATGGTGTTGCGAGAGAAGAAACAGAACCCTACTAGAAATGGTTAGGTCCATGATGGCGCATGCTAATTTACCTATCACCTTTTGGAGTGATGCATTATTAACAGCCGCTATGTACTTAACCGGGTGCCTTCCAAATCGCTTACTTCCACTCCATATAAGTTATGGACAGGTAGAAAACCGGACTTAGGTTTTCTTAAGCCATGGGGTTGCGCTGCCTATACCCATGAGCCCTCTCACAAATTTGGGAAATTGGGTCCCGGAGAAAAGAAGAGTATTTTCATAAGATACTCTGAATACTCAAAAGGATATGTGTTCATAGGTGAGCAGGAAAGTGGGAGTGTAACTGAATTTGAATCACGAGATGTCGCATTCTTAGAGGATGAGTTTCCTAATAAGGGCGAAATAGGTGAAGATTACTCCCTATTTGAAACTATGGATCAAGATAATGATATTAGTGGAGATCGTCCAAGTGGGAGTAATGTGAGAAGTGATGAATTGCATACAACTGATTCTCAATTACAACTACATGATGAGACGACATCATCATTATCTAATCATAGTGGGAGCATAATGGGAAATGATGTGTTGAGTGAACAATCTCCCATACGGTGAACAAGTCGCAAAAGTATTCCCCGTCGACGTTTTGACATTGAAGGGGAAACTTTTATGATTGCCCCACAAGATGAGGATGAGCCAAGAAATATACATGAGGCTCTAAATTGCCCTAGTAAAGAAAAATGGATGGATGCAATGGGAGAGGAAATGGAGTCAATGAAGTCAAACCATGTTTGGGAACTGGTTGATCTTCCAAAAGGACGCAAAGCTATTGGGAACAAGTGGGTTCTCAAAATAAAGCGTAAAGCCGATGGCTCGATAGAAAGATATAAAGCTCGCCTTGTGGCGAAGGGGTATAATCAACAGGAAGGAATTAATTATGAGGAAACATTTTCCCCTGTTGTTAGATTCACCTCAATTCGCATTATTCTGGCAATAGTGGCAAGTATGGATCTTGAATTACATCAAATGGATGTAAAGACTGCTTTTCTCAATGGAGAATTAGATGATGAAATATATATGGAACAACATGTTGGTTTCATTATGAAAGGCCAAGAAGGAAAAGTATGTCGACTTTTGAAATCGATATATGGCCTTAAGCAGTCGTCAAGACAGTGTGGTATATACGTTTTCATAATGCTATGATGGCATATAATTTTACAATGATTGATGAGGATCATTGTGTATATATCAAAAGATCCAAAGATCAATTTGTGATCATATCATTATATGTTGATGATATACTAATTGCCGGAAGCAATATGGAGTTAGTTAATACCATCAAAAGTTGGTTATCTTCTAATTTTGAGATGAAAGATATGGGTGAGGCTGCATACATACTTGGAGTTAAGATTTCAAGAGATCGTTCGAAGAGATCATTATCTCTTTCGCAAGAAACATATATAAATAAAGTTCTTGAACGATTTCGAATGCAAGATTGTAAACCCATAGACACTCCTATTGCAAAAGGTGAAGGATTGAGCCATAGACTGTGTCCAAGGACTCCACAAGAGAAAGAACAAATGAAACATGTTCCTTATGCTAGTGTTGTTGGGAGCTTGATGTACGCTATGATGTGTACAAGACATAACATATGCTTTGCAGTTGGAATGGTGAGTAGATACCAATCCAATCCAGGTCAAGCACATTGGAAAGCCGTTAAGAGAATACTGAGGTATCTGAAGGGAACCGCTGATTACAAGCTGAATTACCAAGGAAAGGATCTGCGACTTGAAGGCTATTCAGATGCTGATTGGGGAGAAGATTTATATGAAAGAAAATCTACCTCTGGATTTGCATTCTTACTAAACAATGGCGCCATATCATGGAGCAGTAAGAAGCAAACGTGTATAACCTTGTCCACGATGGAAGCTGAGTTCGTGGCATTATCAGCAGCGATACAAGAATGAGTTTGGCTTAAGAGATTTTTGGATCATTTAGGTGTTATTAAGAAAGCTGCAAATCCATTATTGGTTAACTGTGATAGCCAAGCAGCTATAGCGTACACCAAAGATCCAAAGTATCATGGCAAGACCAAACATATAGATACCAAGTATAACTTTGTCAAAGATATGGTTGCACGAAAGGATATGAACTTACAAAGTACATACCTACGCATAGAATGGTAGCAGATCCTATAACAAAGCCAATACCTAGAGATGTGTTTTGTGGTCATGTAAAATCTCTAGAATTGCGTAGAGTCTAATGTACTGGATATTGTAATTTCCCTGAGTTGTTTACATTTATGAAATTGTGTTTTAATCATTAATGCCTATGAATTTTTGTTTGATCTTTATGCATCTTAATGCTCAGTGCATTATATTAAATTAAAAAAGTATATCGGACAGATAAGAGATTAGCCCACTCACACGGGTAATCGCCTTTATTTACTGTGTGATAAATAGAGATGAGACGGTTTTTAAGCTTATTATCTATGTGATAATTGAGAGCTCAAGCTTAAAATATATATGTCGCCTTAACTAATTGTTAAGATGAGGACATGATAAATACTATGTCCAAAAGTAAAATAACCCACATATTTTACTTTATCTCGTCTAAGATGCCGATGTGAGTTCGATGAATTATGTGAATGAGTAGATACGTGAACTCAAGTTAGACATTGGGTATGTATGAACTATCATTTGTATGGTATTGATTGTGTAGACATACGCTCCATGGGAAAGGAGTTAATACCATAATACGTATTTCATACTACGTATGCATGAGACGACCAATAAGAGTGGCAAAAGTTTGATCTCAACTTTTATGCCGTGTGAGACTCTTGAGGGAAATGAGTTCCTCGATTTTAGTCCCCTCAGGACTCTTACTTATTCTTAATATTTCTATTTAGTGTTTGCTATCTTAGGATGTTGCCAATGGTCATGAGTTAATTCGATCTAATGGGACATTTCTAGAAAAGCAAGCTGGACTGAAATTGAGAGTTTGAAGGAAAGAGGAAGATCGGATTTGGAGAATCACATTGTAGTTTTATATTCATTGGTCGACCAATTATGACTGTCTTTAGGATAATCATAATTGTGAATGCAATATATATCATTGTTAAAAAGAGATCAAAAGAGATATAAATGTGATCGATCGATCTAGGGTACCGCATACTAAATCTACTCGAGTGTGACGCCCATTATGAGCTGCTATATATTCCTAACGAGATGTATGGCAACGAGCTCTCAAAGTATGCTGGTCGCACGGATTATTCACCGCATGAATGTTAAAAAGAGGTTAAGAGGATCCTATTCGGCCCACCATGTGCGAGTGGGAGATGATGATTTTAATTAATTATTCGGATGGGCCTAAGTTGGCCCGTCTGCCCATGTTGGGCCTAAAAGCCCGGCCCACAAAATTAGGGGCCATGGATGGAAAGATATAATGAAGGGGTGTGTTTTTTGTTTTTTTGGAGGGACGTATATAAGGGGGGAAGAGAGAGGGAGAAGATACCTTTTGGCAAAAAGTTACGTACGTATTCTCCCTCTCTCCCTCCAAAAACTCTCCAAAAAGAAAAACTAAGGCAAGAGGCGACACCCCACAATTCTCCAAGGCTTTTTGGCGTTATTGGATCAAACAGGACCATTTTCTCTTCCTCGTATCGGCGTCGGTGTTTAATCCGTGGCTAACAAGGTACATTCGATTCTGTGATGTGTCTTAGGATCGGTGATGCCTATAGAAATCCCGGGCTCGACTTTCGCGCAAGTTTAGGGGTTCGATTTAGGGTCGAATCTGGTTTTTTGGGGATCCAACAATCCCAACAATAGTGTTGTCACTTCATGTGGATTTATTAAGAACAAAGTAGATCAGTGCATATACACTAAGGTCAGGGGGAGAAAATATATTTTTCTCATACTTTATGTAGATGATATCTTGCTTGCTAGTAGTGACATTGGTTTACTACATGAGACAAAGCGGATGTTATCGAAAAATTTTGATATGAAAGACCTTGGTGAGGCGTCTTTTGTTCTTGGCATTGAGATTCATAGGGATCGCTCATGCCGTTCATTTGGCTTATCTCAAAGGGCATATATTGATCGTATTTTGTAAAGATTCAGTATGCAAGATTGCAAATCAGAATTGCTCCTGTTATTAAATGTGATAAATTGAGTCTTTCACAATGTCCTCGTTTCAGATTTTGAGAAAGCTCAAATGAAGAATGTACCTTATGCTAGTGTGCTTGGAAGTATCATGTATGCTCAAGTTTGCACTAAGCTAGATATTGCTTTTGCAGTTGGGCTTCTAGGCAGATATCAGACAAATCCAAGATACGATCATTGGGTTGCTGCCAAGAAGATTTTAAGGTACTTAAAGAAAACGAAGGATTATATGCTGATTTATAGACATATTCCTGACTTGCAACTAGTAGGGTATTCGATGGTATTCCACACGGGGCGACACGTGCTAGCCACCACACACATGTAGATTTTGCTGGTTGTCAAGATGACAAAAAGTCAACCACCAGGATACATATTTATGTTTTGGGTTGTCAAGATGAGGTGCACTATCATGGAAGAGCGAGAAACAAAATCCATATCTTCTTCTCCCATGCAAGCGGAGTTCATAGCATATTTTACAGCTGCTACTCGGGCTATTTAACTCCGGAACCTCATTAGAGAGTTATCGGTTTTGATTTTGTGGATAGACCCATACAACTATATTGTGACAATAATTCTGCAGTGTTGTTTATTAACAACAACGAAGTCTCAAGGGGTCTAAACACATGGAGGTCAAGTTTTTGACTATAAAGGAATCGTGCGAGAATAGTGATGTTGCTTTGTAGATTATGTTTCTACGATGATATGATTGCGAGATCCACTAACTAAAGGCCTACGCCCATGTGTGTTTGATCGACATGTCATTAGTATGGGCCTACGAGCATCTTGGGATGTTGTCATTTAGTGGGAGTTATATTTTATTTTTTCTTAAATAAAGTTTATATCTGCATTTGTTACAATTTAGTAACGTTTTGATATATATATATAACTTTTGCATTCAATTCAAATTTTTGAATTTAATATAATATTTTTGAATGGTTTGTTGTTTTGTTGAATATATATATATATTATTAAAAGTCTCAAGGTATTACCTTGAGTGAAGGTTAGGGGCAATTCATTATTAGCCTTGTGCATATGTTCTTGTAAAAGGTTAACCATAAGGACAAGATATATGTGGGTTCATTAGAATCATAATTTCATTCTCTTATGGCACAAACTTTGTGTCGCCTAAGTAAGAGAATGGTAACTGACAAATGGATCTCTCTATGAGAGATGTTAGCCATTTGCCACACTACCATATTGAATCCATATCAAATAAAGTTGAAAACACTTATGACCATGGAAGGCTCTGTGTGTATACATGCAGTTACCGTCATGATTCGGTGTTGGAGGCTTTATGAGATAGGATTGACTATTTAGAATTATCTCTGGACCAATGTGTGCACATACAATACAATTTCAATTAATATAGTCCAAGTGGGAGAATGTAAGAGTTTTCCTGATTTGTGGACTAAATTAATTGACATTGTTATTGTAATTTACCGTTTAACGTTTACCGTTTTACGGAGTTTGGTCTTAGGTGAGATAGAAGGTTTCTTAATTAGTCTAATATGGGACTGGCTAGTGTGGGCTGAGTTGAGCCTGGCCCGTAATGAGGGGGACTAGCTGGAAACTCTATAAATAGTGCTCAAGTCTCTTCTCTAGCCCTAATCTCATATATTCTCACCTAAAGGATGTTGCTCTAACGTCAATCGTGAGAGGCCGCCTCATTGAGCTAGTGATTCGGAGGGTAATAGAGGAGAAGGATTTGCGCAAGGAACATTGTGTTTCCGCTTCCGCTCAAGAACAATGGATCCTAAATCAGGTGCGTCAATCCTTCTATTTACGATTGCTTATTTATATACTGGTTATGGAGATCTTGGGTTGTGCATAATCTGCACCCAACATATTATTCCCCCATAATTCACTACTCATTATTTCGATTTTGCATGCAATGTTTTTGTATATCTCCACATGTAGAACAACGTTTATTCAAGGGAGAATTCCAAAAAGGGACCCGAAGTGCCCTTATTTTCTCAAATAAAAACTCAAAATGGACCATGTTTCAAATAAAGACCTAAAGTAACATTACTTTCTCAAATAAGGGCTTGGAGTGAATGTTATTTTAAATGAGAACCTAAAGTGACTATGTCCGTTTCTAATAAGGACCTAACTTTTCCATTATCAAGAGTATTTTCGTCATTTGCCAATTTTCCTTATTCTTCTTCTTCCTCTTCAATGGTGGCCAACTGGCCACCGGCAATGCCCACAAAAGGCTGGGCGAGGGCCGCACACACTGGAGACAGGCGAGGGACGACCTCACCCAGGGGCTATTCGCGATGTCAGTCCTCGCTGACCCCAGGCGAGGCCAACCCTCGCTAAACCGGCTATTGGTAAGGGTCATCGCCAGTTGGCGAGGGTGGTTGAGCCCTCACCTAATCCTCCTCCATGGTCAACGAGGGTTGGGCGACCTCGTTGGCCACTAGCAAAGGTGGTCGAGCCCTGGTCTGGGGCAGGTGAGGACAACCCTCGCAAGATTTAGCAAGGGTGGCCTCACCCACAGTTGATGAGGTCGCCCAACCCTCGTTGGCTACAGGAGAGGCCACCTTTGCCAAATCTGGCGAGGGTCAGCCTCACCTAGGGTCGGCGAGGGCAGACCTTGTGGATGGCTAAAGGTGACCTCGCCTCACCTGGTTGGCGTGGGTGGCCAAGGGCAACCTCGCTTAGCCCTCTGTGGCATCGCCGATGGCCAACCGACCATCAACAAAGAGGAAAAAAAGAGAAGAAGAAAATAGCAAATAACAAAAATACCCTTAATCGGTCAAAAAATTTAATCGATCGGCAACCGACAAGGTCAAGTTCTTATTTGAAACAACCAAAGCTACTTCAGGCCTTTATTTGAAATAACCAAAGCCACTTCAATTCCTTATTTGAAACAAAGTCAACTTCGGGTCCTTATTTGAGAAAATAACAGCACTTCGGGTCTTTTTTTGAAATTTTCCCTTTATTCAAGTTTGAAATCGATCGCTTTAAACGAGAATTGACGGCAAAATGAATACGTGCAGAGGGAAAACCTAAAGGATGAGACAAAGACATTTATGTATGGAATTCAAGGAATAAGAAATTGGGAAAATAAGGAATAAAAATGGAGTGCGCTATTTTACTCTTTTCAAAACTTTAAAATGTTAATTCGAGTATATATATCCAAACTTATATTGATTTGGGCCCTAGAACCTATATTGCGTTTATAATCTTTACTTTTATATCCTTTCATAATGAGTAAATTAAGTATACAACATACCCTACTTAAGGATGTCCTAAACGTGCTTGGTGCAAAGTATCACATTGAAAATTATTTTAGGGTTGCGTTGAAAGAGACCAATCATTTATCAACTACGTGATTGCAAGATGATATAGATATATTAATGCTCATTTATAGGACGATATGCACAATTTTTCACCAAACAACATCAATTATATCTGTTGAAGTTTAACCTATTGTGATGCCCACTTTATCTAGTTTATGACATCCGAATGAAGGTAGGACTACTACAACTAACTTAATTACCATTACCTCCGTTGAATTGCAGCTTAAATTTCTTAAGTTCACCAAATCCCGTTACGCAGTCAACTTGTGTTCGTGCTTTACAAGTATATTTGCATGCTTATGAACTCATCGAGCAGATAACCTAACATACATGGAAACAACAAGGACTCAGTCCTTGATTGAGCAGAACTATTCATTATATAAAGAAACTATCGATATTCCAGCCATGTGTTATTTTCTCAACTAAGTTAGGAGAGAAGGTGGTGAACTAACAAAATTAAAAGTTGAAAATTGTTCAAAAAATTCTAACCTATTGTATTTTTGTTAACTCAATTCTAAGCGTTTTAATTGTGTCAATCGAATCCTAAACTTTTTTATGTTTTATCAATGGAGCCAATCCAGTCAATTTTAATCGAGAATCATTGACGTTAACTATTTTAAATAATATGTTACTATTTTTTCGCTTCCTATAGTCAATCAAGCCTTAACAATGGTTAGAAGCAAGAGCTAGTGAGGCCAACCATGCCACCCTCAGGCAAACCTTGCCTTGCCCTAGCAAGGCTCAACCTTGCCCAGCAATAATGAGGTCAAGCCTTGCCAAGGGTAGGTGAGGTTGACCTTGCTGACCCTCACCTCTAGCTGGATGTCTAGGCTCAGTGATCAGCAAGAGGAAAAGGGAAGTAAAAAATTAAAAAAGAAAGAAAAATTAAAAAATAAATCAAAAAATAAAAAAAAATATTAAAAATTTATTTCAAAATTATTCACATCAACGTCGGTCATACCATGTAGAATATTTGGCATCCATGTCAACAATTTATGGCCAAAAGTGGTTAGATAGACTCAATTGGCAAAATATGAAAAAATTTAGAACTCAATGGGTATAATCAAGAAATTTAATACTGAATTGACAAAAATATAATAGATTTATGATTTTTTGGACAATCTTTTCAAAATAAAAGCCATAAAATGTCTCCCATGTTTTCTCATCGACACGGATGATGACGCCCTCACCTCTCTCTTTGTGACCCTACCTTTATATAAGAGATTATTTGCGATTCGTGATGGTGAAGTCACGCAAGCTCAACTTGAGCCCATTGAAAAGGCTAAAATGAAGAGGGGTGAATATGTGTTTAAAAGAAATCTTAACAAATAATTGTGGAATAAAAGAAGTTGTTAACAAAGCCCGAATACTAATTAGAATATGTAATACAAGTCACCAGACTTCTACAATAACCTATAAGTTTGTAATAAATTTAATTAAGAATAGTTATGGGAAAAGAAGATTGCCTACGAAATATATAATGGTACAACTTAAATTAAGCTTACGTCCATTCTCTTATGTTGACAGCCTACTGGTTGGATTCCACTATAGGATCAATAAGATTTTACAATTTTGAGTGTAAATATTCAGTGGTAGATCACACTATCTCCTTAAGACACTCCTTTTGTGTCTTTTCTTTTGTTCACAATTTGAAAAGCTCATAAACAAAGACAAGTAAACGAGAACTTCAGACTTTGGAATTTCATATTCGCATCCTCATTCTTCCTAATCGAATGACCTCCTTAGAGACCCTTACATGATGCACTAGTAGTTAGTCAATCAACGGAGGAATTTCCTCCAATCTATTCGTTAGACAAAATGTTTCAAAGAGATCTTGTAGCCGTTGAAGGCAAAGATGAAATTTCCACTTGATTCTGCTTGCCGATATAAATAGAATTTTGATTTTCATAAGTGATGCTTCCTCACTTGGAACTTTTTTTCAGGATTAATTTTGTCAATTTATAATTGACTCAATCAATAAATACATACATACATACATACATACATATATATATATATATATATATATATATATAGAAAGTGAAATCCTTTGCCAAAAAAACTAATCATTGATGATTAGTTTCTAAGTAGTCTCATTTTGAATCTATGTCGTAACCAGTTAAATCCTTGACTTTTCCTCGTTCTAGCATCAATACATTCTAGACTCATCAGAGTGGGATATGTTTCTAAGATATAATAGACTTTGATAGAAATCCTCAAAATCATTCTTAACCAAACTTGTTTTAACATAAGTATTAGAATTATAAAGTTTTGTCAATTTCAAAATCTGATAGGAGTTTTCTTAACATCCACAACTCACAATCGCCATGGTCATGCAAGATTGGCCTAGAGTTTGGACAGCTTTGGCCGATTGTGAGCCTTTGTGACAGGCTTGCGAGCAACGCGAGCTCAGCAAGCTTAGCCATGGCCACTCGTTAGCGACGCTGACTTAAAATCTATGGTCGGCTACGACTTTCAATGGAGCAATGGCGAGCAAGCGAGTGCGAGAGAGAGAGAGAGAGACGTAGCGATGGGTGCGTAAGACTACAAGTCTCTTTGATGGGGAAGAAAGCGTGGATGGGTGTGGGATTTTTTTTAGATAAAAATGGTTTGGGAAATGAAATGACAATTTGGCAAATTGTGTGCAGGAGAAAGATGTTAACTCAAAATATAAGGCAATGCTATTTTTCCACCCCTAAATAATTATATCTACTCCCATTTACACCAAAAGGACAAAATTGCCACCAATCTTTAAATTGCAATTGAAAATGATGGCCCACTCCTTTTTTCTTTTTTTTTTTTCTATTTTCCCTTTTTTTCGTTTATTAAAGAAAAATACACTCTCAAATATTCCTATGATATTTTACATTCTCTGTGTAAAATTATCTTGCTAATAGTAAGGAAGAAAGACATTTCTAATATACAGAAAAATCTCTTCTTCATCATTTATCTTATATAGCAACTTATCTATTCATTTGTTCCTCGTATCTCAAAAGTGCACTTTCTCGATGAAACTTTTATCAATTTAATTAGTATAGAATATATGTCAAGTCTCCTTATTTATTATATCAAAGAATTTATATTTTTTTCTTATTATATTGACAAGATACCTTTATACATATAAGTTATTAGAGGAATATCTAATAATACACTAAAACATTATGCACAATGTCATGTCTTTATTTTTTTTGTAAATGGTTCATTAATAATATTAATTTTTGTCAATTCAAAGTAATGATATTTCACCTAAATTTTCAAAAAAAAAAAAAAATCTTTACTTATGCAATGTTTACATTTAATTTAATTTCATCTACTTAGCAATTTATCTACAAATTTGATGGACAACGTTATAAAAAACTAGGTTTCTTTGAAATTTCTCTTTTCAACAAAAAAATTCTTGCGGAAGTAGTATCAAGTAATAAAAAAATATAATGCCTTTAATATACATGGAAAATCTACAATAAATAAAAACTAAACATATCAAATTATTAACTATGGTAAGTAAATCCTACATGGATATAGAGAAACTAGAATAAAAGGAAAGTAAATAAATTTCTGGCCACCAATATAAATTACAATTGAATGATAGATGAGGATTTCATTTTTTTGGTGTAAATTCGGTGGATTTAGTCATATTACGGGTGGATATAGTGCTGCCCCAAATTTATTGTAAAAAGTGAGAATGATAACTGTAGATTTTGAAATGCGAGGAAAATATTCCACACGTGAAGTAAAATTGAAGGAACCGACCAAAAAAAAGTAAAAAAGTAAAATTGAAGGTAAATTTTGTAAATTTTCTTTTCATTTATCAAGTGCTTCGACTCCATTATAATGAATGTTTTAGCACCTCAATTTACTTTGTGCATGGGTCCTGATTGTGAAAGGTCTGGGGATGAGCGTGGGAAAATATTAAAAGCAAAATCAGAAAATCTGGCCGAAGGTGGGTGGCCCTCTGATTTGGTCTTTAGGCTTTAAAAAGACCAACTTTTTTGGGTCTAGCGTATTAATACGTCCCAGAAAAACCACGTAAATACATTTTGAATACAATTTATTTTTTTACCAAAAAACCCGTGCTCGAAAATAGATAATATATTATTCTTTTTTTCTTTATTGAGTACAAAGTGTATCTTGTCTTTATCACGAATTATTTTAATTTTGACAAACATCATTATTTCCACTCGAATTAAGGATTTCAGGAATCCAAACCTGCTTTTTAAGATTTGATTAACGATAAGCAGGTCCAGTCTAGATATAAGAAGGGGAATAGGAATTGATAAAACATCACCCATAAAATTGATTTAAATATATTTCATAAATATTTCATGAAATCGACATCAACTTCATATCATTTTCTAACAACAATATGTTTATATATAAACTGGCATTTATCTTCAGCATGTATCGTATGGGTCGGTGGTGTCAACTTCCATGTTGTCCTCCGAATTATTTATGATTTTCCCCTTTTTTTTATATGTATCGTTTTCAACAACCGTTGTGTACCTAATTACCTTTAAATGAATTAGTTTTTCGTTAACATTGAGTTAACTAAATTAGAGAAACTAATGAGTCCGATCTTATGATCTCCTATGATCTATCAAGAAGAGATATTAGAATTTATTGGGCATTGCAACTGTTCAACTAATTCAAAAAAATAGAAACTATGTTTGCTGTTTATCAATAACGGTAGAAATTCATTTGTTACTACTATTTTTACTCAACCAAACATACCAAGCCTAAGCTTAGTAAGTGCAAAAGGCCAAAAATTTGAGCCGAGTTAAATAATTCAATCCAAAAGCAAATCACTTTTCTCTACTTGCAAATGAAGATGAAAGTATTTCTATTTCGTTAAAAATATATTATTTGAAAAAATACAATTTTTACTAGATATGAAAATCTGAAATCATGCCCAGTCACTATTGTTTCCAATATGATAACGTGTAGTTATCAAACATACAAACAAAAAAAGTTTGCATATTCTTAAAATCTATTCATTCTCGAAGGCATGTCTAGTTTTCGTGAAAAGTAAATAAACTCATAAGAGATGAAAAATCCCGTGAATATGTTTGAGTTTATAGTCTATTGACATGAATATATAAAATTATTATATTTTATCACTTTGGGCAATATGCAAATTAACATCAATAAATATGAATAAAATACAATATATCTTTAGAAATAAGAGTTGATATTTGGTAGACCAAAATATATCATTTGTGAAATTTATGGAGTGAGATTTTTCTTTTGGGGCATAAAAAAAAATCCTGAATCATATTTAGTGTGACACATTTATCATAAAAAAAATTATAAATCTATATCTATATGATACATTTATCTTTTATTGAAATTTCGCCTGCAATATTTAAGTGAAATATAAAAAAGATTGCTATGGCTGATTAATCATCATCAAAATATAACGAATTTCAGATTTTTTATGTAGCAAAAAGAGAATTAGCGTAAATTTATTACAATGAACATAATTCAAGATGTTTTTGATAATGTCAAGATACTGTTTAGGTTTTTTTTTTTTTGGCCTTTTCCCAGTCCTCTATATAAACGGGGTCATTCTTACGGTCTTTCTTCCCTCCTTTGTTCCGGTCCGGTCATCGTCTTCGTTCTCTCTCTGCTTTTCTTCATCACAGCCATAGCGGAGGTCGAGGTCGACGCCCCACGCGCGCCCTTTCTTCGATTCGACACCCCCCCGACGAGGAAGAGAAGACCTCCGGCAGCGCCCGCTTCCGGCGGCGAACCGTCGACCGTCGCCGGCGCGAACCTCCGCAACGGAAAAACCACCCGACAATTGCATCGCAGCTGATCAATCAGCTGCGGGGACCGAGGCGGGGCGAGGGAAGCACGACCGTGAAAGGGATTGATTCGAGCAGGCCCTTGAGAACACTGGAAACAGCCCGGAGCCGCGGGCGCATTGTATCGGGGCCTCCTCGGGGTCGGTGTCGGTGTCGGTGTCGGGAAGATGGGTTACGATTCCGGCGATGGTTCGGAAGACAGTCGAGATGATGGTATAGCTGATTCCGCACTTCCACGACGAATTTTTAACGGTTAATAATTATGTATCCCCTCAAGCGGATTGCATGATACGATGGATTACTGGGTGACAAAAGAGTTTTGTACGAGTGCTTTTGCCGAATACCCTAAGTTAAATACGCAGTAGTCTGGTGAAAGAAGTGAACTTTGATCGCGCTGTCTGTTAATCTTGAAATAATTTGCTTTTCTGGTGAATTTTCTTTTCAATTCTGTTGCGTATAAGATGATAATTTGCCTCCAATAAATTGACAGATGACGAGGAGGAATATGAAGAGGGTGGGAGCGGCAACCGCTTTCTGGGGTTTATGTTTGGAAATGTGGATAATTCGGGCGACCTGGACGTCGATTATCTTGATGAGGTGATTTCTTTCGATATAGATTGCATTTATGCTTTCGTGTCTGATGCTGGTATAGTTGAGCTCAGCAAGATTACAGGGTGGAGGTTTTAATTTATTAGAGGCAGCCGGGAGCTTTTCTTTTGACTAATCTTGAAATAGTTTGGGTGACTGTGGGGTGCTTTAGCTGGAATACTTTAATGCTGAAGTATTCTATGTCATATTCCTTGCATCCTGTGTAAATTAATATCCAAACCCGCTTGAGTGCATTCTGGACAAATGACGGCTTTAGATATCCAAACTTCCTGGCTGCGGACTTTAGTAGATTTTGATGGATAGTTTGTTACCGGCTAAGTTCTAGGTGCATTCCCAAATGGAGAGCTAAACATTTGGTCTTGTGGCATCTATGCCGGTATTACAAAGCTTCCTTTTAAGCCTGTTTTCCGTGCATAATTGGGGTAAACGTAATTTAGTGACTCATAGACCTGTTGTTTCATGGTTATTGTGCACTTCATGCATGTCACATATGGGGCAATAAGTAACATAAGATAATGATTTTGCTCAAATGCTGCAAGTAGAGTGCTGCAAACTTGGCTTGCTTGGAAATAAATTGTCAAAGATAACAGCCTCTCTTTTGTATGGTACATATATAAATGCTCCTGGATGCTGTATGTTCTGCTTATCATATTTGTTTTAAATGGCAGGATGCAAAGGAGCATCTTGCAGCGTTGGCTGACAAGCTTGGTCCATCTTTGGCTGATATTGATGTATGGAGGTTTTAATGCTTTGTATGAATTTGTTTGAGCTTTGTTAAGAATGGATTCCGAGGGTTTTACTCTATTGTCTTAGCTGATCACGCTGGCAATTTAAGCTATTTCATGAATTCACTGAGCTAACAATCTCTCGATTTTCAGTTATCTGTAAAATCATCAAGAACGCCTGTTGATGCTGCTGAACAAGGTGATTGTTCTTTTTTCCTTTTTGCTTGGTTTGAGTGGATGACTATGAAGTCAGTAGATGGTTTCTGGAGGATGTCTGACCAAAATATCATCTCATCTTACTAATGTAGAACTTACATGATCTATCTTTGATGCTGTGAAAATTGAAACTTTGGTTGGACTGGTGGTTCTAACTCTCTGTTGATCTTACAGCTTGGGATGCTTTTATGATGTCCTCAATCTGGAAATTTGTTTGATTGATTTTTTTTTCTACAATATGCTTTATGATTGTTCTTTATCTCCTAATTGACTGGATGAAGATTCATCAGGGAATTTATAGTTGTGGCAGTTGAGTCCCCATCCCATTAAATTGAATAACCTATTCTCAGAGGACCCTTTTTTTCCTAGTCGAGTATGTTAACGGTGGGGGTTTTCTTTCACCTTTTAATTTACGATGTTTGGCAAATTGAAACTACATTTTTGTATAAATAATTCTGCCATGATGGTTATAGTGTCCCATATTGCTTGTTTACACCATTTATGTTAACTTTTTGGGTCTGCTATGCATATCTTTCTGTAGATCCTATATATTCATCTGCCTGTATGTTGGTGTAGTTTGAGCCATTTCTTCTGATTTCTAGTGGGTTCTTCTGCCACCAGATTACGATGAGAAGGCTGAAGATGCTGTTGACTATGAAGATATTGAGGAGCAGTACGAGGGTCCAGAGATCCAAGCTGCTAGTGAGGAAGACAATTTGCTTCCAGAGAAGGATTATTTATCTGCCAAAGTTCCTTTTGCTACTTTGCATGATAGAGCTTCAGTATATGATGATGAAAATTACGATGAGGATGAGGAAGATGAGAAAGAGCAGGAGGTCGTAGATAAAGATGCTACACAAGCTACTTTATCAGGTTTGCTATCAGCCACATTACAGTCTGAGTTCCTTATATAAAGATGCTTGTTCTCACTGTGATTCATTTGGGTGCAATCATTAAGGTATACTCCACGTGCATTGGTCTATGCCATCCTTTCCTACTTGATTAGACATCTCTTCATAGTTCTTCAAGTATGGTATAAATTGCACAACTGAAGCTGTTTGTTATGAGTTTTGGAACCTATTGATGTTTTTAACACTTACCACTACTTCTGAATTGCGATCATTAAAAGAAAAGGAAGGAATGCTAATTCAAATGATATAGAGTAGTCACCTAGGTTTTAAGAAAATTAGCATGTTTTTTTTTTATCAGCTTGATTATTCAGATTCCTTTAGAATGTCTGGTTCCTTGCAGAAAGATGACAATAAAGCAAAGAGTTCATTGTTTACACCATACTGTTATTTCAAATGCAACATTAGCATAATTTGTATCCGTGAAATCGTTATGGGGTGCCATTCAGAAGGAAAACCTAGAAATGACAAAGTCCCTAAACCTATAACATCCAAGACATTACCTTTTTGATGATGCTTCTTACAGGAGGGTACTTCGATGTAGTTGGTGCCTTGACATTATATCTGAACTGTTATTGTTATTGGTTTTATTTATACATTCTGGTGCCTTGACATCATGTCTGAAGTGTTAATTTTTTGGTTTTAGACCACATCATTCATGATTTAGAAGCTCACTAAGTAAATGAGAATTGTTGATAGTACATAAAATGGAGAATTAATCTCTATTGTTCAAGCTGTTACAGCTAGATGTTGGATGATATGTGTCTTAACCTTTTGGATGGTCTATGTCTCAGTTCTTAACCTTTCCTAGCTAATAAGATCGGTAATAAGGACATTCTTCCTTCAGAAGTGCAGGCTGCAAGTCCTGCAGTTTTCTCCGAAGGCAGTATATCTGCTGAGCATGAGCAATGCCATGCCTCTCCACGTAATGAAAGTCCAGTTGCTTCTTTTGAAGAATTTCAGGTTAGATTGGGTGTTTAATTTGCTTATGATAGAATTGAAATTCTCCCTTCCATGTTAGAGACTACTGCTCTTCAGATATCTTTCATTGTGGGGATTGGTGAAACTTCGTATCTTGTGTATAATCACGTTCCTTTCACATAATCTTGTCTCTTGATTTTTATTGAGCCAAAAATTGGTTCTTTGGAGCAAAGCCTATATACTAAGCCCATCATAAGTCTTCTACTAAGTGTTGCTTTGCTGAAGTCATGAATTAAGCTTTATAAAATATTTGCAATCAACTTGCTTTATTGACATCTCTTATAAGGGCTTTGCTGTGTTTCCCGGCATAGTTATTATTAGCTAAGTAATATTCAACTGAACTATTTACGCTTGCATCAGGATATAGCTGAAGCTGATGAGGAACCATCGGAGGATAAAGCTTCTTCATTGTTACCAGTCCTGTGTATTCAAAATGGGATGGTCATTTTACGGTTTTCCCAAATATTTGGCATTCATGAGTTTTCAAAGAAAAGCTACAGAAGGGATCACAAGACCTCAGTCCACAAAGGTAATTTGCTATTTAAGTAATCTTTTCCTGCAATATTCCCTTTATGTAATTGCAATTTAAAGGAAAAAAAAAAAGTTTTCCCTATATCCAATTATTAGTTATGCTTCTCTTTTTGGCACAAAGCAGCAAAAATACAAAACTGATAGTTGTATACTGGACTATTGAAACTAACAAAAGAAAAGGCAGTAATAAATAATAAAACCAAGAATAATGATATACAATGGCTGTAGCAGAAGAGAGTTCTAATTCTTTTATCGCTCAAATCCACAGGAGAAAAACAGGAAGAAAATGTAGAAAGAATCCAAAGAAAAGCATCTGTCACCTTTCTTTATGATTCATCTCTGTTCTCTGATGCATGTATCTTAATATCTTCATGTTGTTGATTTCGTTCTGGCTAAATGTGCACTTTGTGATAAATTATAGGAGAAAACTGTAAAACCAACACATAGGAATTACATAGAGAAAAGGTATCATAAAAAACAAGATATAAGTAGCTCAAAGCTATTCAAATACACAAGATAGCATAGTAGCTTGGAACCATGGCCACACCATCATAATTCTGTTTGTTTTTATAAATGCCACTCTCATCGGGAACTGCAAAGCAACTTAAAACCATTGTTGGTGATGCTTTTTAGACTTTTGAAGTGCTGTAGACTATGATAGATCATATCCTATTACTGTATTTGTTCTTGGAGGAGACATATATCTCAATCACCTCTGCTGGTGGTACATGAGAAAGTGTGGAGAGGAGCTTAAGGCCTGCAGCATCTACATTTTGTAAGTGAAGAAGATAATACTTATTTCTCCTTCTGCTGGAAGGGAGAAAAGAGAGGTTTATGGTTTTTTTTTTTTTTTTTTTTTTTTGGGGGGGGGGGGGTGGAGGCTGGAAAGGAAGTATAGGAGAGTTTTGAGAAAACACTGCAGCTTCATTATTAAAGAACAGTGAAATACTCTCATGGTTTTATACATGGTCCTTAAGGAACTGTTTTACTGTTTTTCATGCTTTCTCTTCAATTAGGCTGGGAGATTTATTCCTTTCTTTGTTAGAAATTTTTCTTCCTTTCCCTCATTAACTTTCTGTGTTGTCTTTCATTCTTGTTCTTAAATTAGGGTCAGGAGTGATTTTGGTTTTGCATTTTGTTCTGAATTTCTTTCACCTCCTTTCAGAGACGTTTAAGTCTACAGAGGTTTCTCATGCTGTGGAAGAAGATGAAGAGGCTTTCTTAAGAGGTTTGAGTCCAGGTTCTTCGTCCCTTAAACTGGTACAAGAAGTTCAAGATGACATATTGGGGAATACCAGCGGTGATTCACAGTATGAAAACTATGGTGCTGGGCACGGCGAAGATAGATTTTCTCTGAGAGCTGATGAGGACATTTTTCTTAGTGGAGGACCAATGAAAGAGGATTTAACAATAGATCTCTCCTCAGTTTGGCAGTTGCCTCAAAGTCCTAATTTCTATCCTCTTGGTCAGCAAGACTGGGAAAATAGCATCATTTGGGATGGTTGTCCTCCAAGCCCTGAGAATTCTGCTGAAAACCACGAGCTACGCATAGTTGATTTAGGAGACTCATTTGGTGGAATTTCTGAGCCACAGATTGGATCAGAAAATCGTCAATTAGGGCATCAGATGGCCCAAATTGAGAAGACAGATAGATCCAGGCGTCCTGCTTCTTTGGTTTCTGTTGGATCAAACAGCACATTGAGGTGTTCCAATCTTGAAATTTCCAAAGAGGATTTCCATCCCCAACTTCTGAGATTAGAGTCTCATATGGAAGATAAATTTTGCCATGGAGATGGTTTGGAGGATAAAAGCACAGAAGAGCAGCTTCAGCATGATGCTTTAACACAATTTAGCAAAATCTCGTTGCAGAATAGACACATTCTGGATGGGTCCTGGGTTGATGAGATAAGCTGGGAGCCTACTGTTTCAATTGCAAAACCAAAGCTTATTTTTGATCTCCAAGATGGACGTATGCTTTTTGAGGTTTTAGATGACAAGGATGGTAACAATTTTTGGCTTCATGCAGGGGCTATGGTGATGACTCGATCTCCAGACCCCATTAGTCATGATTCTCATGAGCTGATCAGTCATGGTAGACTCTCTAGTTGGCAGTTTGACATTGCCAATGACATTTTCTATTCAAACAGGAAAACGTCTCAGCAGCTTAATACTAGCTCTGAAAAACGCATTGCTTATGGTGGTGAAGTATATCATTCTGCACCTGCCCTTAAGTTGGAGACGATTAAACTAAAGTTGAGCAAGTAAGAATGAGTTGCTATGGTTTCATAAGGATTCCTTGGGTCTGGTGTACTTCTTCTTTATGCAACATCATATGATTGTTCTGCATTCAGCATCAAGATACTTATCTATATTTGGGATTTTATCAAGCCGTTTTTAGAGATTCAAACTGGGGTGAGCATATGAACCGCTCAGACTGGACTAAACTGGCCAGTTTTGGGCGGTTATAAGGGGCACGGTCTAGTTCTCATTTCCTGTTCCAGGGTGGGAATCGGACCGATTTATATTTTTTCTATTTTCTTTATTTCTTAATGAAGTAAATTGAAAACCTAAACCCTAATCTCCTCTCACGCTTTGCTCATTCCAGATGATGAAACAAATCTTTGTTTCTTTCATATCGCTGCATTGATTCATCCAACTTGCACTTTTGTTTCTTGCTTATTTCTTTTCCTGCAACAATTCAACAATTTTACCTCGCTCGCTTACTCGCACCTTCCTTAAATTGTAAGTCTGTCTTTTAGGGAAAAGAATCCACCAAATCCTCCTCCTTCTTTTGAGCATGCCCCTACAATCATGGCCCCGTCATCTCTCAGTCGTCTTCACAAATCTTGGATGTAATCCCAGTTTTGAATTGCGACATGCATTGGCAATTCAATTAATCCAAAACTTTAAGCCAAGATATGTGAATCCACCAGTTCTATTGGACTGCCTGCGCATCGGACCGTTTGGTCCGGTTCCAGAAATGGAGAAGCAGTCCTCTTGGTCTGATTCCTAGTTCCTGGGTGGGGTTATAGACTGGACTGGAATAGGGAAATGGACTGGGAACTGATCACCCATAATTTAAATGAACATCAGTCCTTTGTCCTATCATTTTCTATTTTTTTTAATAGGAAGTTCTTGAATAGGTTATCTGACCATTTGTCCTGATCTTGCCTTGCTGAAGCTTTTTCTTGAACCCAAATCTAGGTCTTTTGTTGATGGCACTGATATCTGTAGGTTAATTCAGTATCTATACTTTTCTCTAATATGACCTGTTGTCTAACGTTATATTGCCCAGCCCCATTCAAATGGAAGGTCTTGTGTGGACAGATCCCTGTTTCATTATTGCCATTATACTTGATATTTTCCTTCTTTGGAACCTATAAGCTTCTACAATTGTCTATTGTTACGCTCCATAAAATGATTATCAAATATATAGGCTGATAATTGATGTTGATGGTCTAATGATATGACATGTTCACATTTGGTCATTCATGTTGTCGAACTTTTCTTAAAGTAGGTTTTATGGGCAGTTTCAGTTTTTAGCCTCCATTAATGCGAGTACCTAAATAATCCAGGAGTAGTATGCGAAAGTGCTCAGAGCGTTGGATATTCAAATGCACTGGCTGTTATTAGCCTTCATTAGAGCAAGTTCCTAAATAATCCAGGAGTAGCGTGTGAAAGTGCTCAGAGTGTTGGATGTTCAAATTACTGGCTATATCTGCCCAAAAAAAGAATTAATACTAATGATAACTCGCTATAATTACCTTTCTTGAAGACTTCTGCTCCAAATTATCTACTAAATGAGGCTGTCAGTTGTTTGTTTGATGCACATTCTAAGATTCATCTGTCTGTATTAGTGTGATAGCATATGGTCAGTGTCATGTTTGTCATGTTAACATTACCTGTTAACTTTGAGATTCACATCTCATATGTCCTTTTGATCTTGTTTGCAGTAAAGATGTAGCCAATTTTCATCGACCTAAAGCTCTTTGGTATCCATACGACAATGAGGTGGCAGTTAAGGAGCAAGAGAAGCTATCTACTCAAGGACCAATGAAGATTATTGTAAAGAGCTTGGGGGGCAAAGGAAGTAAACTTCATGTTGATGCTGAGGAGACTATTTCATCAATTAAGACAAAGGCTTCAAAGAAACTAGGTTTTAATCTCTCTGACATTATTTCTATTCAGGGTTGAGAATTTAACCGAATTTTCATCTTGCAACTGTCTCTCTGTTTGTAGAAATTGAGCTCATTTTTACTCTTACAGATTTCAAGCTATCTGAAACAGTGAAGATCTTTTACCGTGGAAATGAACTTGAAGACCATAAATCTCTTGCTGATCAAAATGTCCAACCAAACTCGTTGATACATATTGTTCGTACAAATGTGCATTTACTGCCCAGGGCACAGAAGATTCCTGCTGAGAATAAGTCTCTGCGTCCTCCTGGTGCATTCAAGAAGAAATCTGAGCTCTCTTTGAAAGACGGTCACGTGTTTCTAATGGAGTAAGTGACTGAAAGCTACTGTATAAGTGGGAATATGCATTTGTCTATTACCCCATTTTCTTTTATTTGACCGACTGTTTAATGATTGATGCTATGCTTTTCTGTGGATGCAATTTGAGTGAGTCTGTCATATAAAATGGTTCCCTTGAGACCATTCTCCTTTAGTTTTATCCATATCCATGCTCTCTCTCTCTCTCTCTCTCTCTCTCTCACACACACACACACACACACACACACACACACACACACACCCACCCCCACCCCCCGGTTGCATATTCCAAATTGAAGTTCTAAAGCGGTGCTTCTCTGAACAAAAATGTAGGTATTGCGAGGAAAGGCCCTTATTGCTGAGCAATCCAGGGATGGGCGCAAGACTTTGCACATACTATCAGAAAACAGCCCCAAATGATCAAAATGGCATCTTTTTACGTAGTGAAAACAAGAGTCTGGGGACTGTGATGGTACTAGATTCTGCTGATAAATCCCCTTTCCTTGGAGACATAAAACCTGGTTGCGCGCAGTCGTCTCTTGAAACAAACATGTATAGAGCACCTGTATTTCCTCACAAGGTGTCCTCAACCGACTATCTTTTGATTCGCTCTGCAAAAGGGAAGCTTTCTATTAGACGGGTCGACAGGATTAATGTTGTTGGACAACAGGTCTGTCCTAAAAGTTAATGATACTCTTTCTTAGGTGCTTCTTTTGATAATTATAGTTGTGATGGTCTTTCTTTCTAATCATTCTTTGACTTAAAATGAGGTGGATATAATTGTTTATGGTTTGTATTCTATATCCTTGCTGCTGGTCTGTGGATATCAACTCTAATTTGTGTGGGAAATAAATTCTGTTTTCTTTGTCATATATAAACCATGTATCAGTTTTATAGCATATTCACTTTTTCTTGAGATGAATGTAAAGCACTGGTGTGCTTCTGAGGTTTATTGGCCGTCCTACTGTAACTTTGGTACTGGTTCTATATGCTGTAATTAAGTGAATAAGCTATGGCAAAGTATGAAGGTGTCTGCACAAAACAGATTATATGTGTGTTTCACATTGGAACCTGTCATAATCATGTCTCAGACACCCAAAAGTAGGGCCAGAGAGTTGTCTGCAACTGCAAGCCTTCAAAAATTTGTTTTCGCATTTTGATAGCGTGGCAAAAGTTCGGTCGTGTTCTAAACATGCTGGATGTCGAAGGAATGTCACTATAGTCTCCTATGCCAGTTTAATTTATCCTGACTACTCTTTAAATTTAACACTTACTATTTTCTGAGTCTTATGTGCTTGTTTTCTTTGGATAAATCAAAGAAATTTCTTTGACTTGATCATAATGTTGAAAAGGATAAGATAGAAGAATGGAAATGGTTCAGTGCAAAACTTATAGATGATGAGATGTTAAAAGGCCCATAATTCAAAATAGTTAATATTTGGAGAAAAGGCAAGTGGCAGGGGAATTTTGTCGGCTGTTCAGTTGGTGATTATGGGTGAAAAGCTGGGAGAACTTTTAAGATTTACAAATACCTTAGATTGCTATTTAGCCCACTATCCAAGATAATCGAGTTACATTTCTGGATAGCTATCTTGAGGAGGCATATATTAAATGAAACTTTCTTTTAATTTAGATGAAACTAACTGGGAGTACAATTGTTTTGAAAATCCAGATGACAAGGAATTTTAGTGGCAAATAGAAATTTCAGAGGTGTGTA
The DNA here is from genome assembly GCA_014182555.1 of Eucalyptus erythrocorys. NCBI lineage: Eukaryota > Viridiplantae > Streptophyta > Magnoliopsida > Myrtales > Myrtaceae > Eucalyptus > Eucalyptus erythrocorys. The sequence goes on from CM024602.1 coordinate 52,358,811, forward strand.
ACTTCCTGTATTGTGAAACACAGCCAGACAAATCGCATTAATATGGGCCTTGCTAATTCTTTTTTTTTTTGGTCATATTTAGCATGGAAAGGAAGGAATAGGAGAGCTTTTGAAGGTAGAATCTCGATTTAATGTGGTTACAGATAGACTGTTGATAATGTTGCTTCTGAAACAATCTTCCATCTTCTTGAATTTGTCGCACTGTAGGTTGCTTAATTTACAATAGGGTTCTTGGAAGATGGGGGAGACTGTTAGTCATCTGATTTTGTTCCCACACTTGCAGGAGCCTCTCATGGAAGTTATGTCTCCAGGAACAAAAGACCTTCAATCTTTTCTCTTGAAGAGAGTACTGGTTTACATGTTTCGACAGTTTCGTGCCCTTAAAAAACGCGGTGTAGCTCCTTATGTCCGTGCAGATGAGTTGTCCTCACAGTTCCCAAACCTGTCCGAAGGCTTTTTCCGCAATAGATTGAAAAAGCATCCATGCGCCGAGTTGAAGGTAGTTTTGCATCAATACCAAGATTTGGAATATTCTGACTTTGTTGGTTAATGTATGGTTTTTCCATTACATACTTATACACATGCTTGTTTTTGGCTCTTTTTCCTGCTGCTGTTGTACTCTGAAGTTGCAGTTTCTTCCCTGACTGTAGTTCTTTTTTTGTGCATGAACATGACAGAGGGGTTCCAATGGGGAATGGATATGGAAAATGAGGCCCAATTTCCACATTCCATCAGAAGAAGCATTGAGAAAATTAGTGCCGCCAGAGAAAGTAAGAGCCGTTTTCTAGATTGTCTGTGTTTCCCTCAAAGTGAATAATGTGTTTGAGTTTGCATTTTTGAAGTTCATGCATAAGATTGAGTATAAAGAGATGGTGAAGCAGCATGTTGAGATAGATATAGTGAGTTCTACTGTAGGATAAATTCATCTATGAACAGGACTTTTAGCCTGATGGTTGGGTTAGATTTGTGAATAATTTGTTAGTGGGGGAATTTTTTTTATGCCGATGGATGGTAGGCAATATATAGATTATAATTAAAGGTCCACCATCCAAGCTTCTGTCCTGTGGCATGACTAAACTGAATTTATGAATGTGGTACCTAAAAAAGTTTGCTCAGTAACTGAAGGGTTCTTTGTTTATTTGAACTGGTCTAAATGTGAATAAAGGAATCTCATCCAAACTGATATCCAAGTCACATATACAGGCATCCCATCTTTAGTGATGCCATCTACTTTTAAACATTTGTTGGCATCTGCACCACCTATGATGAAAATGGAAGCCTTTCTAACTGTTATTTGATGTTGAGAAAGTTGAATTGGTGAGCCAAGACTATTTTTTTCATTTAAGCTTGTTAGCACTTGGCTTAGTTCTATCTAATGGTTCATAAGACTGCGTGTTTTTAGCACCTTCTTGCTTTTCATGATGTGCAAACTGTTTTATGTGGATATTACTGATGTGACCTGTATGTGTATATATATATATATTTTTTTTTTTTTTTGGGGGCCATTGATGTGACCTGCACTGATCAATCACTTCGTCTTTCATCTGTACTTGGAAGTTGGACAAGTGCGTGAATATTTGTTGCCCATAAGTATGATTGTATAGTACTATAACACTGTATTAACTGCCCCTCAAAAGTGTTCCATATGAAATTAATTGCTCCACATGTGTTGATTTTCTCCTCCATTTTGGTGTCAGATCTGTGCATATGAAAGTATGCAAGCTGGTCTTTACAGGCTCAAACATTTAGGAATAACAAGACTTATGCACCCAACTGGAATTGCATCGGCAATGAGTCAGCTTCCCAATGAGGCAATTGCCCTCGCTGCTGCATCACACATTGAGAGGGAACTGCAAATTACTCCATGGAACTTGAGCAGCAACTTTGTCGCCTGTACAAACCAGGTTACTTTATGCAAAATAGATGTATATACAAAAGGCTTTTGTACTTCCTTTTCTGCAGCCTGGGACCCGGGTGCACTTATCTCAGTTCATGTGTTGATATCTGCTTTTTCATTGTACTTTTGGGATTTGGATGCACTTTACTCCCTTTTTTTTTTTTTTTTTTTATTTTATTATTATTTTTATTTTTATTATTATTATTATTATTATTTATTTCATTTTTATTTTATTTTATTTTATTTTTAACTTTACCCATCATCTGTTGGTTACCTTCTTCAGGTTCGAGAAAATCTTGAGCGATTGGAAATTTCTGGTGTTGGCGACCCATCTGGTCGGGGTCTTGGTTTTAGTTATGTTCGTGCTGCTCCAAAGGCACCAATGTCGAGTGCAATGACAAAGAAAAAAGCAGCTGCCGCTCGTGGAGGTTCCACAGTTACTGGCACAGATGCTGACTTACGTAGACTAAGCATGGAAGCTGCACGAGAGGTTTGTATGCTTGGCAACAATTGAGATGAAACATTTGAACCCCTTTGCATTGAATACTTTCTCATGCTTTCATTATGGATTTACCCGAATCCTTCCTTATTTTAGTTTGTCATGATTATCTTTATTTGCTGCATACTGGAGGCAAATCGGGTATTGCACCATTCACTAAAATGTCCAGCAAATTCCATTGAAGAAAAGACACCTCTTGAGAAATCTTTAAATAGTAACTGATTCAAGTTTGGGTGTGCTTCTGCCAGTCAAATTGTACTACGTTTCCCTTTGTCCTGGTTGAATATTTCTTGGCGCTTCTAAGGTTTTATTACTTTCTGAATTACAGGTTCTTCTAAAATTCAATGTACCTGATGAAATTATAGCTAAGCTGACTAGGTGGCATCGGATAGCAATGATCCGTGAACTTTCTAGTGAACAAGCTGCTTCTGGAATTAAGGTTGACCCTACGACGATTAGTAAATATGCTCGTGGTCAGAGAATGTCTTTTATTCAGTTGCAGCAGCAAACCCGAGAAAAATGTCAGGAAATTTGGGATCGACAACTCCATTCGCTTACAGCTATCGATGGTGATGAAGGTGCTAGCGATTCGGAATCCAACAGCGACCTAGATTCCTTTGCAGGGGACCTAGAAAATTTGCTTGATGCAGAAGAATTTGAAGGGGATGAAGCACTTAATGAACGCAAGCATGATAGGTCTGATGTCGTCAAGGGACTAAAAATGAGGAGGCATTCATATCAGGTTGAGGCTGAGGAAAAGGTGCAAGATGAAGCCGCAGAAGCTGCTGAATTATGCAGGATGCTCATGGATGGTATCATGTTTGTTTGTTACCACTTACAAATTGCACATTATATAGAAAATAAGATTTAGCATGCTATGCTTACAAGATGGTGCACTTAGTTGGTTACTAGGTTAAAATGAATACGCTTTAGAATGATAATTTTTCCCTGTGCCAACTTCTATTTCTTTGATGCCTATGCAGCATTTCTGGTCCCTCATGAGTTCTTGTTTGTAGCATTCATTGAGAACAGAATTTCTTAATTTTGATAATTAGCTCATGATTGATGTGGTTTCTTTAGAGAATATGTTGGGTACTGATAAACCTTTCTGATTGAATAATGGTGTGCAGATGATGAGACAGAATTGTTTAAGAAAGAAAAGATTGGAGCTGTACGGAAGGAACTTGGCCCTGGTCCAGGCTTTCAACCTGTTTTTGTTCCTGAGAAAGGGGAGCGCATCAAAAAACCAAAGAAAGTAGTGAAGCAAGTATCAAGCTCAGTTGCTGGTGTTGGTTCAAAGCAGAGTATGAATGGTGATCAGGAAGATGTGAGCACAAGTCTTAAAGTTTGACGTTATTCATAGCCCAGCTTTTTAATGGATCATTTTCTTTAACACCTTGTCAATTTTCACTTTCTACCTATAGTTTGAGTTAACCATTCCCCTAGTATTGGTTGGATTAATGATTAAATCTTTTGGCAGGTGGAAACTCTGCTGGCCAAAAAGAACTTCCCAATGAAGGTGAAAGCTAAGAAGATTAAAATATTGGGCGATGGAATGAAGGCAAGTCGACTTATTTGTTCTATCTCTTCCATGACTGTAATCTGCTGAATCTTTGATTGCACTTATGACAGGAAAAGACGTCTTATCTGTTTTTGCAAGAGTGCCTGTAGCCATCTTGTTTTTCACTGATTGTTGCTTGGGTTGCTGTTGCACTTGGTTAAGACACTATCCAGTGAATATGACAGCTTTTGGGGGAAAGTTCTCATTTAGAAATTCCCTTGGGCAGTAATGAAATAATTAAAAAATAGAACACTTGTCATACACTTTGGATATTGAAAGTTCACAGTAGAAGAAAACTACTCTCGTCTAATAGGAAAATTTGCAAGTTTGAAGTATGTGTGTCCTAATAATGTAACATTTTTGCACTCATAGCAGTCTTCATTTGTAATTGTTAGATCAGATAGAAAAATCTGCCAACAGCAAGTTAAGGTGCAGTGGAAGCAAGAATGAGGGAATTTTTTTTTTTTTTTTTTTCCCTGCTTTTAGATTGCCTGAGATAATGGATGTACTTTTTATCTAATCTAGGGCATAGTTTTTTTTTAATGATAAATAATGTTTTGTTAAGAAGTTATTAAGGGGGTACCGCCCCTGTATATGAAAAGGCTTCAGGCAGAAGCCACCCTTTACAAAATTATGCACAGATATACTTGATTCATGGAATATTAAGGAAGCAAATGTGAACAGATGTCCTTTTTCTCTGTGTTTGGATCATTGATGTTTAACTTTTGCTTCATTTCATTTATTAGAGATAGCATATTACTCTCCCGTTTGAAATAATTTATAAACATGCATAACTAAATTATCATATATGATGAACTCCTAGTATTATATATGAACAAAGATAGGATAAAGAATCGGCCTCTTAACACCCCAGCGCCATTGCAACACATCTAGCTTTAGTACATTTGCTATTTCTTGCTTCTGCAACATTTGAAATTCCTACCTGTTATGTCCTTGAAAAATCAATCTATAGAGTTCATCCTTCAGCAGCCATGTACCACACATCATGTTGTGTGTTTCTGTATGTGTGAGGGTGAACCTTCATTCTTCTTTCTTTAACACATGTTATATCTATTGTAAGACACTGCTTTTTGGTGTGTCTTCTCCTGTTGTGCTTCCTATCTAATTTGGGTCTCCAATTTGAGTTAGATCTTTAAGGAGAAGAAATCAGCCAGAGAGAGTTTCGTCTGCGGGGCCTGTGGACAGGTCTGTGACTTCAACCATTGCGGAAAATTTATGTTGTGTGATAATGTCGTAATGTTTGTCTTTCTCTTTTGTCCAGCTTGGACACATGAGAACCAACAAAAATTGCCCCAGGTATGGAGAGGATCCCGATTCACAGGCAGAAGCCATCGATCCGGATAAGGCAATGGGGAAGTCAAATTTAGTCGATCCTGCTAGTCTTCCCCAACAGAAATCTGTGACAAAGAAAATGATGCCTAAGAGTGCAACAAAAATTTCTCCGGCAGAAAACACTGAAGGTCAGAAATCTGGCTCCAAAACAAAAGTTCACTCTTTGAAGCTCAAATGTGGATCAATTGACAAGCCTCCTGATGACATCACTCTGGGCTCTACCCAAGGTTCAGAACAAGTGGCAATGTCCATTGCCGATGGTGGGAACAAGTCTGCTGTGAAGGTGAATAAGATAGTTATCTCTAGCAAAACAAAACCAGCAGATGTACAGCTTGAATCCCATAAACCTTCTATTGTGATACGCCGTGCAACTGATGCTGATAGAGTCCATCCAGAAGCACAGAAGACCTCTATTGTATTTCGGCCACCAGTGGATACAGAAAAAGCACAAAATGAGCCTCATAGGCCATCTATTGTCATACGGCCACCGGCAGATATTGAAAAGGAACAATCTCACAAAAAGTTAATTATCAAGAGGCCAAAAGAAGTTATTGACCTGGACCAGGCCAGTCAGGAAGGAAGTACTGATTTTGAGCACAGGAAGACAAAGAAAATCATAGAACTGTCAGATTTTGAGAGATACAGAACACAAGAGAACACTTATTTGACGGAGTCGTCATCGAAGAAGAAATCTCGGGAAGAAAAAAGATGGTGGGAAGAAGAAGAGAAGAGGAGAAATATGGAGAGATTGCAAGAAGAAAGGACGAAGAGGCAGTACATGGAAGAAATGAGAATGTTAGAAGAGAGAGAAAGGTTAGCTGAGATACAAAAATATGAAGTGTCATTAAGACGGGAGAGGGAAGAGGAAGAGCGGCAGAAAGCAAAGAAGAAACAGAAGAAGATGAAAAAGGTTGAAGCTAGAGATGAGTACCTAGAAGACTATAGGGCTAGAAGAAACGATAAAAGGATGCTGGAAAGGGACCGAACAGCAAAGAGGAAGCCTCTTATTGAGCCTGGAAAATTGAGTGCAGACTATGCCCTACCTACAAAGCGTCGTAGAGGCGGGGAGGTACTCATCTTCTGTTTTATACCCAATTTTCATTTCTATTGATTCCATTGCTTAAGTACTGTTGCCGGTAACTATATTTCACTTTAATGGACGTTCTATAGGATTGCATGACAGTTAGCTATAGCAATTTCATATTGGGGCTGTAGCTTTAGTAGTCTGTGATGAGTATGAGCAATCTCTAGAAACTGCATTGACCAGTTGATGCCATTCATAAATGACTTGGACAAGGTTTGGGAAGGAATTCATGTGGTGGCAATTTACTGGATGATTTCATAATTGCTATTCATTGCTGTGTTCCAGTGAACATGAAATCTTTGTTTCATTTTTCTGGTCTAACGATCCCTTTCCAGTTGGATATACTGATTTTCAAATGGAGTATATTCCATGCATTACGTGACTCAGTTTTCTGCGTGATTATTTAATTATGGAACTTATTCCAGGTTGGATTGGCGAACATCTTGGAGCGCATAGTGGAGACACTAAGGGGCAGGCAGGAGGTTTCTTATCTCTTTTTGAAACCCGTCACTAAGAAAGAGGCTCCAGACTATCTGGACATCATTGATAAGCCAATGGATCTGTCCACTATTAGGGAGAAGGTTAGGAGGATGGAGTATAAGAACCGCGAGGATTTTAGGCATGACGTGTGGCAGATCACGTTCAATGCCCACAGATATAATGATCGGCGCAATCCTCAGATTCCTCCACTTGCAGATCAGCTTTTGGAGCTCTGTGACTACTTGTTAAATGAAAATGATGAGAGCTTGACTGAAGCTGAAGAGGGTATTGAATATTAGTTAGAGCAATGGAGGGATGTGTATAGTTTTACTCTCATCCAAAAATTCTACAGTAGCCACATCCTTTCCTGTACATATGCAGTCGGTCTCTAACTTCTAAGGTGACTTCCTTTGTGGGGATGTCTCTAGGTCAGGTTGTTTGTTCATGTTGTATTATTGAAAAGATTTTGGCTTCTGCTGTATGATTATGTCAAATGCATATTGGAGAAATAACAAGAGGAAAGTTTTCGGTCCTGTTTGGTAACGTGCCAAACAAATGCTCGATTCTATTTTTTGTTCCCTTAATCAATTTGGGATGAGAATTGCGTTTGGTAAAATTTTTGTTCCCGAGAACAAATTTGTTCTTGGAATCAGTTTGGGACAAGATTTGAGAAAAAAAAAGTTGATTCTGCGTCCGAAAATCAAAAAAAGAATCAACACAATAAAACTTTCTTTTTCCCTTCCGCCATTCCGCGACTGTCGCTCGCCGCCGTCCACCGTCCGCTTGTCGTCACCGGCCATCGGTCGTCGGTGAGGCTCGGTCGACGAGGGCCGGCCTCGCCGAGGGTTGGCGACGCTCCGGTGAGGTTGTCGGTCCTCGTCCGGCCGGTCTTCGGTCCGGTGATTGGCCACAAAGAGAAGAAGAATAGGAGAAAAAGGAAAAAAAAAAAAAGAAAAAAGAAAAAAAAGTAAAAAAGTAAAAAGAATTATTTAAAAATTAAAAGAAATTAATTTGGAACATAATCAATAAACACGTTATCAAACGCAATTCTATTCCAGAATCAGAAATTTTGGACAGTTATCAAACGCATTCTTTTACTCAGAATCAGTTCTCGGGAACAAAATAAAAAATAATCAATTCTTATCAGAATCAGTTTCCAGAAATGAATCGTTACCAAACGCACTCTTCTTATATCCTTAGTTGTTTCAGCATCTTCCCTTCTGTTTTTAAGGATACCCTCGTGTGCTGTTCATTCCCAAAGTAAAGGTATTTATCTATCTTTAGATGTATAAAAAGAGTTCATCAGATGAATTGGGAAAAGCTTTAGCCTCTCTCTCTCTCTCTCTCTCTCTCTCTCTCTCTCTCTCTCGTATGAGATTGGAAATTCTCGTGTAGTGGATATAATTACTTGAAATTTAAACAGTGAAATCATTAAGAAATGGTAATTTCTCTTTTCCACTGGAACTTAATATGGTAATCACATCAATTGACAAAAGTAGTTTTCACACCAGCAGGGGTAAATATTACAGTTATGAAGCCACTAAATGCGTGAATATGTAGATAAATAATGATTCATACATCTTTACCAAAAAAAAAAAAAATTAATTCATACATTTTCAAAATGATAATTTCCTTTATCTAATTTTGAACAACTTGATGATTAATATATTCTCGATATTGAGGTAAGAATTCTATAAAGTTATTATATATTAAGAGAACAATTAGAGCTCCCAATGGCATGAATTGTAGTTCTTATAACGAATTTAATTGTTGTACAAAACTCACTTGTGGAAATATTGAATTGATGAGAGGTATAATTAAACTCTCTGTTGGCGATGATCTGAATAACTAATTGACTAAAATATTGTCCAAAACTCACCTTTAGAAATATGGGCTGTTATTGTTATTATTATTATTATTATTACTATTGTGACGATCATCATCGTTCTTGGCCTTAGCATCATTGTCGTCATCATCATTATGTACAATAAAAAAAGTCTTAGTGAAATCTCTTATTCATATATATATAATTGACAGTAGATAATTATAGTGTTAAATTATATTTCTACTAGCAATAATATGCGGCCAATTGACCTATCTAATGCAAAACCAATTAAGCATTGATTGCCTAATGACCAAAACCTGTCGTTTATGTATACAACTGTAAAATATAGACATAGATTGGAGGTTACAGATTATATACTTAGGTGCGTAATTTTTGCCTAGGTGGTGGCTATTTTTAGGGAGAAGCACCAATCAATTTCCTCCAACAAGGAGAGGGCAATTTTGATAATTTACAATCCTAAGTAATAAGTTTAGAGGCAACATTATATTGTGTTAATGTGAGTATATACGAGCAACCTGTGTCTAGAGTTGAGAAGAAGTCTTCATAACTTCCTCCATCGCTCAAAAAATCCATCAAAAGTAATCATATCTTATATCTGAGTTAAGAATACAATAGATCATACATGAATAAATAATGGTATTGATATAATTTAATATTTCCAAAGTACCATACATGGTAGTTGTCTCGTTCATCAAAGTTAGATTTACTAATATCAAAATGATACTTCTTCGCAGAGCACTATAGAGGCAAAAAAATTTGCCCATTCATAATACCAATCTTTCCATAACAATTGTTGAATTTAGAAGTAGGAATTACAAGCTTAGTCTACAACTTCCTAGGAGATTTATTTGTACCATAATAACCAGGTCGAGGCGTTCGAATTTGTGCACGGATTAGTTATCCAATGCTTAAGGTTGCACTGAAAAGGAAGGATATTGAGAGGAGAGAGACCATTTGAGCTTAAAGTTGAGTGGTATATTCTTAGAGGGAAGTGTGGAAGAAACCATGCCTGAGTCTCATATTACTGTTCATAGAGTACTATTAGTATTAACGGATCATTGAATTTTATTGGACAAGTGGGAGGTCATGGAATACAAGGAGGTGAAAAGGCGGCGCAAATAGCATCCGTACCATGTTAGGGACCAATAACATGTCCAACATTTTACATGGTGGTTGCACAGTTGCATGCGGAATGAAAAAACAATAAACTTGTATCTTCTCAAAATTAGCCCGTCGGGTGATTCAGTATACGAGTCGAATTGAATACTCGAGACCCCTATGTCAATGTTACATCTGCCTATCGGCAAAATAGCAACGCAAAGTATGGGATGATTCCCGGGTCAAAATCACCCTTTACCAAATTTTGATACCGAATCCATCCATAAAGCAACGTCACACCGAATTGTCTACAAATGCTTATTTCATATTGAATTCTTTCTCCATTGAGGAAGCAAGAACTAAGACATCTCAAGCATGCACAGATGATATCGACGACGACAGTTCACACATGAAACTGCGTCTGCACTTACTGTTTTTCTAGGCTTAGCCAAAGGGCCACTCATGAAAATTCAAGACCTAGCCATGGAGGTGATTCGAGGCGTGTCTCAAGCCCACCATTGATGAACAGCAACGCCTGCGTCCCTCAGCCTTCCATACAAAGCCAGGCATTCCCAGTAAGCCCTTCTGCTCTTATTCGTCTTCCCGTACCCCCACTGACTGCTGCACTCCAGGAACATCTCATCCACCAGATGCATCGCCCTCTTCCTCATCATTTCCTCGGCCACTTCCGCGTCGGCCTTCATCACGACGTACTCTTCTTCCCTCACGTTCTGAGTCAACCAGTCCGATACATCCACGCGTGCACCCCCAGATCCGGTGTCGAGATGGTGCACCTCAAAATGTTGATCTTGCGCCGGGTAGTTGTGACGAAACCATTCCACCATTCCCCTGTTGTCCTCCTGCGAGCCCACCGTGATGAAACTACGGCGGTTGTAGCCTTGTAGAGAATCACCCAACAACTCAGGAAGATATTTGATTTTCTTCAAGTAATCGCCGGATCTTACTAGAGCTCGTCTTGGTGGTTCAAGCAACACGTCCTCCAAGCCTTTCAGGGTGGCCTTCTTGGCTTCTAAGGCCAAGTTGCAGAGTTTTCGCTTCGTCCAGGAGATCGTGCGCTGATCGTCCGAGGCAACTTTCCTCATCGCCACGACGGTAAACTCATATCTTCTCATGTACACGATTTTATAATTTGGTGGTTCTTGGAAAGCATCCGAAGGATCATTGCCGAGCTGAACAGCAAGAATGCCACCTATTTTCACCACCCTGTCCACGAATTTAAGGTCGAACGAACCAGATACGAGTACAAAATCAAACGTCCCGTCTAGGATCAGGCGCTGGCTCTCCGCCACATCCGATTCCAGGGCAAAATCGATCTCGTTGTCATCCAAGAATTGCAGATTCTCGCCGATCTGCCCGATACCTGAGCTCACGACCAGAGCCTTATCGCCTTTCTTAAGAAGGCCCTCGCGAGACAAGTCATGAAACAGGAAATTCATGGACTGCAAGTTGCTCATATCAGCGGCAACACCGAACTCAACCGCATTGAATCGAGATCTTGAATGAGGGGATTTCATGAGCGACCCCAAACAAGGCAATGTGAGTATAACCGCAGCCAGAAACAATGATCTCGACACGACGCGGAGGAACCTAGATTTGGGCAGCTGAATCACCAGCCGGGAGTCGCAATCGGGCGCAAGATTCACTCCATTCAAGTGCGTCATCTTATACTGGTTCTTGGCTCGAAAACTATGAACCAAGTCCATCGATCTTTCACCCCTTACAGTCGATTAATCACGCAGGCTCCCAAAACTCAATGCACCGAAAAAGCAGCTGACTTTGGCCAAATTAGCCAAATTGGCGGAACACCCAAGATTGATGAGCGCTCGAAAAAGAGGAATTGAACACAAAGACGGAGAAAGGGGGAGAATCTTTTAGCGGGTGCAAAACCTGGCGGCGGTGTGATTCCCACCCACGAGGGCAACACGGTTGCTTCGGATTCTACACCACAGCAGCATCAATTGCCTCATCCTCTCGGCCCCCATCCCGGGAAAAGAGAGGAAAAAAAAAAAAAAAAAACCGACCCCTCCCTCCTTCTTCTTCTTCGCCAAGATCCTTCCTTTACCCAGAAGATGCTACCTCGCGGCGCATCGTCCGCAGCGCGTCGGAGAAGAACGAAAGGGACGAGAATTATGGCAATGGGTGTTGTGGGTTTCTCGCGTTGCTGTCGTTTTTATTACAGAATTGGGGGGACAGAGAGAAACAGGGAGAGACGTGTGTATCTACGTATGGAGAGAGGAGAGTTTTGCATGAAAACGGTTGAAAGGGCCTGATCAGACGGGGGAAGAGTGAGCTGTCGATGTTGATGGGTGGTGGCTATATTTTACGCGTTCTCCCGCCGGCTCTGCAGATCTCGATTCGAGATGCCGTGTCGGTGCATTGTTTTTCGGTTGGAGAGAGGGAGACAGACCCACAGAGGGGATTTGGCGAAACTTGATCGTGGGCTTCGGCCGGTCTCGCGCCGTATGCTTCCGGTGAAGTTCTGCCAAGTTCGGAAAAGCCCATTGAGCGCCAGCTCCTTCGGGCCGGCCAAGCTTTGAGACAGCCACTCGAGTCAAATTCAACGAGGTGGAACCCTAGATCAGTTTCTAAAGGTCCGAGGACAAGGTTCTAAAATATAAGGTGTATGTCACAAGTCCCATAAATTGGGGAGTATGGCATTTCATGGTGTCTAATGATGAGTGCATTATCTAAAGCTACTAATTTGAATTTCTATTTCCGACAAAATCTATGATTAGAATTTTTACTTTATTAATATTTCATAACTTTCACGTGTCTAAAAATGAGCTGTAATTAATGGATCATAACAAATTATTATTATTATAAATGATAATATATCACAATCGTTCAATTAAGAATACGAGTGGGATATAAATAATCTCTAAAACCTATGACATGACATATCTTAGATTTTAAAATGTGCAAAGTAGATTTTGAAATTTTAAAGGTAAGTATGTGTCCAGACAAATATATTGTAGATTTCATATTAAACTTAATTGAGATATGGAACCGCTCACTTCTCTACGTGATCATAACATTCAACTGTGCAAAATCAACGATTATGGTCTTTACAACTAAGGTTGTCTCTGTATTGCGTTGATTTGAATCCAAAAGACTCTATCATTGATTTTTGGGGGCCATGGGTACATAGTGTTCCTTGATTCCAAATGTTTTCTAAGGGAGAAAAATAGATTCGCGGACCGCGAAGTATTCTCCATGGACATTAGTGGGCCCAGAGGAGAAGCCGAGAAGCATCGAAGCAAATGTCAAAATCAAACCTTGTATATAATTAGAAGGGAGCATCGCTGCCGATTTGCTGCGTATTGCCTCCCTGAAAACCTAGAGCGAGCGAGAGAGTTGGAGAGAGAGAGAGAGAAGATGGGAGTGGAGAAGGAAGTGCTGAGAGCTGGAACAGGCCCCAAGCCCTCTCGCGGCCAGAACGTCACCGTTCACTGCACCGGCTACGGTCCTCCCTCTCTCCCTCTACTCAATCGAATCCATTCCTCCGTCTTCTTGCGAGTCTCGGCGTGTTCTTGATTTGTTGTCTGTCTGTCTGTCTGTCTGTCTGTCTGTCCTCTGTTTCACTGGGTATGCAGAATTGAACTCGTAGCAATGGTATGCGTTCGGAATTGTACGGCCCCGATAGCTCCCTTGTTGTCGAATTAGATGAACTATGTTCGAATTGAATCGACACGGAGTGGCGATCGCGCTTCGATCGTCGCTTTCCGGCGCCTTTGTCGTCTTGTTTTCGGGTTTAATTGGTGCTTGTCCCGAGTGAAATCGCTGAAGGGTGTCTTAAAAAGGGTTCCTTTCTCACGTATCTTTCGTTGTCTCGGAACCGTTGAATGCAGGTAAAAATCGTGATCTCTCGCAAAAGTTCTGGAGGTATGTGTGTTTTGTTTTTTTCAGTTGATGGAGTTTGTAATTCAATCTGTCGAGACTATTGAGATCTATGTGTTGCTATGTAGCACAAAGGACCCTGGGCAGGAGCCATTTTCATTCAAAATTGGTCAAGGTTCTGTGATAAAAGGTGATTCTACATTCGAGAGCTTTGACTTTTGGAAGCATGACGATGGGATTCAGCTTTTCCCTCAGAGGGAGAGCTCCATCATTTGTTATTCTGCATATGTCGATTAGATAATTGTACTTTGTTCGATGTTCGTAAAGGACTCAATTTGCATAGTCCATCTTTTACCTTGGCCCTTACTGACATGGTCGACAAGGATTACAGTTGTGTTAATAAATTTTTTTCTCTCTCGCTGTTGTAGGATGGGATGAAGGTGTGATGGGAATGCAAGTGGGGGAAGTTGCTCGTCTTCGGGTGAATCTCATCCCCTACGTTCCTCTCTCTTCAGTTTTTTTTACCCTCCTTTAGCTCACAATGCATTTTACTTCTTTTGGAAGGTTATGATAAGGACATTGCGTTCCTAGATTTGGGTTCATTCATGTGGACCAAATTATTTATGCTTCTTCCTGACGTCAATTTCTCTAATCATCTGATATATTTGACTGGTTTTGCAGTGCTCACCTGATTATGCTTATGGCTCAAATGGATTTTCTGCTTGGGGGATCCAGCCGAACTCGGTTTTAGTGTTTGAGATTGAAGTTCTTAAGGTGGAGTAACTCAGTAGCCGACTTGGCATGTGATGGATTGTTGGTGCAGAGGCATACATTTTGGTACTCGGATAATGTAATTTATGTGTGTTGTGGTGCAGAGGCATACATTTCGGTAATATAATTTGTGTGTTGTTGGCTTTTGGACCTCAATGAGTTTGGAAGTGGCTGGCACTAAGCTCTATTATGATGCTATGCATTATCAAGTTTCTGAATAATCGTCAAAAACCATGCTTCCTAGTTATTCTGCCAAATAACAATTGCCACTTACTTGTTCGTAGCTGTGATTTATTCAAAATTTGCACGGAACCTATCCTTCGCAGGCTTAATTTTTTTAAGTATCCTCTCATTTCCATTTGTTGATACCTCATGAGTAAAAGAAATTTCTCAAGAAATTCGTTTTTGGTCAAATAATCTCTGGGCTATGGTACTGATCTGATGAGTAAAGCAGAGCTAAACCCACTGGAACCTGCACCTGATTAGGGTAGTGCATATGTTAAAACGTTGAGGTAGTGAACAATCTAGAGGTGCTTTTGATGAAATCTTCCCCGATGCAACATGTAGGATGGGCTCAAACGTTTGATCCTATTGTTGCAAAGGCATTTTTTGGGGCCTAGAGCACACTTCCACAGGTACATCAAGAACACTAGGGAAGAATAGACATGTTTGTTTTGTTTATCTTTTATGCATCAGGCTCTATGTATATAGTGTGAGATCTAAAAGAGGCAGATCTAGCTGCATGCACAGCCACCAAAAGAATGCTGCGACAGTGTTCCTTTCCTGGTGGTAATGACCTGTTGAAGGACATTTGTCGCCCACTCTGTAAGTAATGTCATGTTGTATCCAATTTTGCCGTTTTTGTAGATGGACATACATCGACGATCTTCCTCTGGATAGGGACATGGTTCTCCATCAGGGTCCCTCCAAGCACCCTCGTATCTCATCCCTGACCAACTAGCTAACCAGCGGTAAACATACTGGCCGACTCCTGCATTTTTCAACCATCCTTTGGGGTAGAACTCCATTATGCTGCTGTTTCTGTCCATTAGGAACATGTTGGTCAACTGTGCACCGTGTGGAGACACTAGAATGTCTGTCATGCTCATCAATTTCACCTGAAACAAGGTTATTAATTATTATCAGGGATTTGAATGTTAGTAGCAAAGCGAAAAGCAACCCAAGAATTTGTGTCTGGGTCGAGGAGCTTTTTGAAAAATACAAAACAGCTGTTTCATTAATAAAGCCGAGTTAAGTTCCAGCTTTTAGGTGTATGAGGTAGGAATATGAAAAACTCGTAAGAGGCATAAGATAACGGCAATACATGTAGTCACCTGTTCACAGAAACTGAGATTACTGGAGTAAGCCACCATCAGGCTACACCCTTCGGCCTTATTGCATTCTCTCTGAAAAATCTCAATCACAGCTGAGTCATTCTTGAATGATCTCGCTCCTCTTCGCATGAACATAGTCAGACCAACGATACCATTTCTCTTCTTTCCATGAGCCTCTTCGATTTCGCCTTCCGACTTCATGTTACAGTAGTTTCTTGCTTTGCACCTCAACAAGTCGTAGGCCTCCACTCTTCTCTGTCTAGACATACCACCTTCATTGTGTCTCATAACAACTGCCTCCTCAAAACAAACCGGACCGTTTTCCTCAATCTTGTCAAACTCTTCTATGTGTGGTTGCTTTCCGAACGTTGCCTCCATCAAGTTATTCAGCCATGGTGACATCTTGAACCTGAGCTCGCCCCAGTGGTACAAGACCCAGCGGTCGGGGGACCTGCAGCCGTTCCTCTGATGCCACGATATGAACGGGAAAATGGACGACAAGCCGTGCCAGATGTTGTCATAATGGTAGTGATTATACGATACAAAGGTTAGGCCTCTCATGAGCATGGCATTGGCCGGGAGAGTTTCAGGCCACGCGAGCGCGTAGTAGTTCCACGAGCCGTCATGGGTGTCGCGTCCTTTAACGCACAGAACCCTACCTTTCGATGATTCCGAGGGGAAGTGCTGGTACTGGACCTCACCTTCGACATGAACATCGTACATGGAGCTCATGAACCAGGTGTGGCCCTCTTGAGGTCGGTCCGCGAAGCGCATGTCCTTGAGCGGAAGAAACGTGACTGATTCACGGAGCTTTTCAGCCATAGCTTTGAGCTCAGATTCTAGGGTCGAATTATCAGAGCTTAGGGCGGTGTTGAGGATATTATGCCACTGATGCTTGAGAGACCAGGGAGGTGATGGTGTTAAAGGTGAAGATGGTGGGGTTTGGAGATTTGGCATTCGTGAGAGGGCAAAGATTGTGAGACCTGTGGTGAGAATGAAGGCGGAGAGTCTTTGAGAATTGGTAGATAAAGGAAGGGTGAAGCATTTTTTACTGGACTTGGAGGAGGAGGAGGAGGGAGTTTTAGTGCGGATTGGAAGAGTGGTGTTTCTGTCTATCTGGTGAGATGCTTTAGCCATGAATGATTGGAGTGGTAGAGGAGATGATCATGGAGCTTGTCTTCTACAAAGATCCCTCAATCCCTTTAACTGATCTGCCGCATCTCATCGGCAATGTCGAAAGATGCCCACATGATATGTGCAGGTTCAGGCCAGATTGGCGTTTTTATTGTGACAGAGAGCATATGTTTCATGTCGCAAAGTCATGGTTCAAGCACTCTACTTGCCTATAAGCGTGAATTATATCTAAAGTACCTTGCGTGGGCTGGGCTGGGATTAACTCCTTTTGGGTTAAAAAAGAATGAACTTTCTAAAAAGAAGGCATCGAGATTTTGTCACACTAACAAAGGAGAGTTTTTGATTTCAGAATTTATTGTGAAATCATTCTTAATTATATATCTTGCCCAAGATAGATGAAGGTTATTGGCCATTGGCTAATTCTGTTTCAATGACATGTTTTTTTATTTGTGGCGGTTGTCAAAATTGAACATACATTTATACTCATGCATGTGTAATGGAAGAGCGACTTACAAATAGAAAGTAACTTGGAACTAGAGATCCCCACATGGAGTTTACATGGAGTTTAAGCCGTTAAAAAACCTTGCAAGTGATAGGATTGATTTACATTTCATAATGCTGGCTGACAAATAAAATATGAGATTAGGATGTAACCGCATCAAATGGACAGATAAAGATAGAAAAACAAGTGAAATAACAAAGATTAATAGACATTAGACATATAAAAGAAGATGATAATACTATGAATGGTTTTACATGGTATGGCCAGCGATTTGACATGAACGACTCCACTCAAAATGATGTCATTTTGATAAATTTTTTATTATGTTCTTTTCATTTTTTTTCTTTTTCCTCACTCTTCTTTCTCTTGAAGAGGGTGAGGGGAGTTGCTAGGGCCTTGCCGATGGTCACCTATGGCTAGAAAAGCATTCGACTTCCTTCACCCTCTTAAAACCTACCAGAGTGAAAGAAATTCTTATGATGAGAGTTAAAGACACTTAAGTTTACTCATCAATATTAATAAATCGAACAAAATTTTGACATACTTTTGAAAGATGGCTTCTTTAAATTAACTAAAGGCTAAGTAATTCCAAGTAAAAAAAAAATAGTAAACAAAAAAAATTATAAGCAGCACCATTCATAGAGTCATAATCCAGTCAATTATATCGTTTTTTGAAAAATAATTCACAAAGCGATTCGGTTGGGAAAAAATATTTAATTTTTCGATGACAAGGGGCATATGATGACTCTTGATTATCTAATTTAAAAGAATTGAATAATCAATAAATTATTTAATTCTTTTAAAACGTCCAATGATAACTTTGGGATCCTTTTCGAGACAAAAATTTATCTAGCCAATGCTTTGCATCAAGATCATCGGTAAGCCATCGGCCGGCGAGGGTAGCTTTCGCGCCAGTGTTGCGCTTAGGCCCATCTGAGGAAGAGGAGGGGAGAAGGTGGTAGGAAGGAGACCGGCAATTTCTTCCTCTCTTATTTTTTGCCCTTTTAATGTTTAGTTTTTCTGTTCACCTTGACGAGCTGGTTGTGGTGGGAACAAAACGAGAAATGGTGATTTTGAGCTTTTGTCTTAGTTTCAGTTTTCTTGTGTATGATATGATGATTTCGGTGTTTAGATTCCGGTTTGAAGCTCCATGGATGGTGGTTTATCTCTTATCTCTTAACTGTTTTCTTTTTTTCCTTTTTTTTTTTTTTTTGGGGGGGGGGTGTTTCTTGGAAGGTTTTGTGTTGGTTTCTGGAAATTGTGTAGATTGACTCGGTCGTCTCAAGGAGAGAAGGTCAATGCCTTGACGGGGTCTCCAAATGGATAAGAAAGAAATTACATTATTTTAATTATTATCATTCACATCGATATCAGCCATATTAAATAGGATGGCTAATGCTAACTGACCATCACATCAATGATATTTGGACAATAACTCATGAAAAATCTCTAATCAATTAACTCTATGATATTTGATGCATGCCCATGATTTCACGGCTTTAATGTTGTTTATTGAAATATTATGGTGATTTTCCATTTTACGCACAAATAATCCGTTTGTACGTTTTCTTGACACAGACATTAATCTCATGTTAGGTTAACAATCCATGGCCCTTGTTTACAATTCATGACCCATAATTTCTATCACTCGGGAGGATGAGACGTGCCTTACTATGCCTTAATATATCTAAGATAATTATGTAAGAAAATAATTATTAAAGATAAGGTAGTAAATTTCTTAGCTTATGCGTGCTTCTATCATATGACTTTGACTATACGCTCACGGAAGACCTTTGGGACATAGCTTGATGACGTGTACTAGGGTTGAGTCATTGAAATTGTCTTGAGTTCTCTTTTTTCCTTCTGCCTTATCCTTGAAATGTGACCTTTGATTAATTAAATTAGATCCGGCTTCGGATTCGCCGCACATGCTTTCCCTTTTTTATTTTTATTTTTTTCTCTTCCTCCTTTCCAGTTATTTCCAAATCGAAGGAGGAAATCCACTAAGCAACGTGGAAAGAAAACTTCAGCCGGCAAGGAACCAGCAATATAAAGTCCATTTTCACAATTTTTTTTTGTGTATTTCATTTTTAAGGTAGGTGGCCACTGACCAGAAGCTGTCAACCTTGAGCTTGACGTCAACGCACGTTGGAAGCACCCCAACACCATCGCTTGACGTGCTTGTTTTGTGTGCCTTCTCCTCCTAACTTTCCCAGGCGTTGAATTAGAAGAGCCTTTGTGCAGTCCCTCACGCAAATTTGATTCCTCTTCCGAGTAAAATAGCTCCACAAGAACCTTCGTTCGTCATTCATTCGCCGCTCACGAATATGCCGAGTAATATCCACCTAAAGCACTGGCTTTTATGAAGAGAGAGATCCTTTGATTTCACCCATTTGCATTTAGCTTTTAGCCCGCATGGAAAGATTGTTCAGGATGTTCACGACCACAATGTTTTCGTCTTACCGCTTATTACGAGGTCTCGTTCAATCTCGACTAACCCAGCACCGTGGCGATACACGATGGATGCTCGAGTCTGGCTATTCGACTGACTTCCGGGGGTTGCAGCAGATTTCCCGAGCTTACCGCAAAGAAGCGGACCGGCCCGCTTCCAGTAGCAGGTGCAATTCTTTTTCCATGCCACTTTAGGAAGAAAAGGTATTCGTATTGTGGAAATCAACTGCAAATCAATCCCTTAACCTCGTACATCGTTACTTCTTTTGTCTACCTAGGGAAATAAATGCAAGTAAAGAGATCCCAAAGCCACTGCCAGATCCTCCCAAACCATCAAGGTTCCCACCATGGTATTTTGCTTTTTCATAATCCTTCTCAAGAGATAATAATGCAGGCCAGTCTCGCAAAGGAAAAAGAATGATGAAAATTGCAACCATTGCAGGGTTAAGTGGGTCATGGGCTCTATCTTGTCTCTCCTGATACCCTTTTGGAAGCTCAAATGGGACAAGCTGCGACAGATAGAAGGTACCATCTGCAGACAGTTTTTAATCTTTATACGTTTGACAGAATGCGATACCCAATATATTTGAAGGAAGAACCAAATGTCTCTGCTAGGGTTTTCACCTACTTAGGTATCTAAATAAATTCGGTTCGGTGTCATTACTTGAGTTAGCTAAGTTAACCTTTTTCTAGATATAGCGTTTCGAAAACAAAGTGTTTTTTTAACTAAAGAGGATCGTCTTCAGGAGAGGCTGAGGAGGTGATTGAAGGTGCCGAGATTGTGGCTGAGGTGGTAGAGAAGGTGGCGACCGTGGCCGAAAAGGTATCGGCCCAAGTAGCCGATAAGCTCCCTGATGACAGCAAACTCAAGGAGGCAGCATTGTTTGTTGAACACGCATCGGAAGTTACTGCTCGAGACGCTCATTTGACCGACGACTTCATTCATAAGGTATTTGCGTCCTCCTCTTCCTCTCATCGCCTTCTACCGCTCATGAGATATCATATGCTCGCAACCAATTAACATAAATCTCGAGGAAGTCCAGCTGCGAGCATACTTATTAGTTGATAAATCGATAGAGAACAAGGAGGTTGGTAGATACATATAACAAAGTAGTTGTGCGAAGACATACTGCATTCGAATCGAAGGGAAAAAATCTTGCCATCAGGTCATCATCCAATCAAGGGGAAGCGTAACGAAATACTGATAACGGGGTGGTTCCATGCATGTAGGTTGATGAAGTGAAACAAGATGTGGAGACAGCAGTCGAAACCGGCATCCAGAAGATCATCGAGCACCCACCTGAAGAAAAATGAACATTCATCATTTTTTCAGCCATCCATCCTCCAAAAGGCTCCTTCCAGAGAAAGGTATAGAGAGAAATGTGTACATACCATTAGGGGAGGAAAGAAAGAATTTGCAAAGTCAATAAATAAACGAAGCGCTTGTCGCAGGGATGTAATTGTATATCAGCACATGACATTAATTGTGATTTCTAGGAAGGCAGAGTCAAACCTTTCCTTCTTGCCGTTCATTTACCTTGTGAATTCGTTTGCTTTGTACGTATTTCTCAAGTCGAATTCGGTTCTGGGATGCCTCTAATCAACAGTCGAGCTTCGCTATGTCATGACATCGATGAGAATACATCAAATCGGGATCTCGAGGTATGCAGATGCAACTGTGGGATCATGGAAGGAAAGGAGAAAATTTACGATAAAGCAATAAAGTGGGTTATTTGTCCAAAAGAAGATCGAAATCCTTTTGGAAGGATCGGGTAGCATAACGAGAAAAAATCATCCTTCATCAATCGGTGGTTCACGGGCAGTCTCCTGGTGCCGAAATCCGAACTGATAATAGCATACTCAGGGTACCTTAAACATCATATGTATACACTCAAATATTTCATTAAATTTATTGTAACCGGAAACATATAGATCATAAACGCGACACGCACGTTAACCTGAAGGGTGATCGAGAAAACCAGATCGATACGTCGACCTAAAAGATCGGCTTAAAATAATGCTCCTCTCCACTCATTACATGGCCAATGCGGCGGCGAACCCAGCGGCCAAAACCCCCGAGAGAGCAAACTTATTCATCGCAGCGCCACGGTCTGGTACCACCGGACCTTCCACTGGCGGTGACGAGTTGGGGAACGGAGGCAGTGAGTTTGATGCCGATGCAGGAGGGGACAGCGGCAAGGTGGATGTCGAAGGGGACGGGGCACTCACCGCCGCTGGCGGCGATGGCAGGGTCAGCGATGCGACCTGTGGGGGGAGAATCGGTGGGAATGCTGATGCTTCCAGCGTAGGCGAGTTCATCGGAGATGGCGATGAAGCAGGCGGTGGAGACTGCGCCACTGATAAGCCGAAGGAGAGCGCTGCCACGGCCGTGAGGTACAGGATTCTCGAGACCGCCATTGTCGCCCGAGCGGAAACGTTCTCGAGCGAACCTGCACCCGGAAATCGGAGCCTAGTTACAGATTCGATTGTCTGAAGAGAGTGGAAATATATAGAGAGGAGAGGCGTTGGATGAGAAGTTGGAGCTGAGCGGGACGGAGAGAGGTGCTCCTCCACTCATGCCTACGCAGTATGGTTATATCTGGAAAAATTTTAATTTGATTTCTAGACGAAACATTCTTATAAGTCTAGCTTTTGAGAAAAATATAGAGAGGGGAATGAGAAATTTTAATTATTCTTGGTAGAATCTAAGTTCCGAAAAATACACATTTTATCATCCTATGCCCTACGAGATTTTTCTGAGCCCTTGCACGCAAGAATTTGTGCACGCATACAAGTTAACAGTATCCCGCCATGTTAGACGTAATAAATGTGATCGTTAGAGTGCAGGATTATCATAAATTATGTGGATTTTGAGAATATAGAAAGTAGAAAACGTCAAGTGAAGTGATTTTCAGAGAGCTTGTTGATTAATTTAGACAGGAAGAGTTGGAGATGCTGGTTGTCTTAGTTGAAGTTCGGTTTTTTCCCGATCCATTCCGGCGTCCACTTTTTTGATATTTTAAAATAAGTTCAAGTGGACCAAAAACTTTACAACTTAGCTACACCTATTTTATAAGTTTGAACATCTAATTTGACTCTTCTAGTATATTATTTGACGCGACCAATTTGGCATTTAGTAAAAGCTGATGTGGAGCCAAAGGCGACAATGAGAAAAGGAAGAGAAGGCAAAAAAGAGAGAGCCTGCAAGCGAGTCACCTAGCCTTCATTTGGACACTTGCCCAACCACTAGTGAGGGCTTGCTTACCCTTGCCAAATTATAGGGTCGCCGAGGGTTAGCAATCCTCTTATACGTGAAGATAAGGTTGATTATAACTTAACCCCTCCCCTCCTCTCCCAATTCATTTTCATATTTTATTTATCAATTTTTTTTTCACCGGCACGAGTCACATGTCATAAGAAAACGCTACGTCAAATTTATCAATTACTCAAATATGGATAGAGTTAATAAAAATATCGTAATCCAAGTGAATCTTTTGCGTAAAGTTTCATGGGTTGATGGTAGTTTTTGTAAATTTTACAATTCAATTGCGCTCTTTCTATAAAATGTAAGATTCATAATGCGATAGTCTCTATAAAAATCTGGACATTTAAGCAAGAAAGGAGGAAAGAGATTCCTTGAACTGGAAGCACCTCTTCCCATTACATATTCGATAGATAAATACACAAAATCTATTGCATGGCATTTTTGGATACTTCTAATGAAATTTCCTACGGCCAAAGAAACATATTAGACATATTGCAGTAAGGTAGGAAATTAATAGTACAAAGTCATGGAGGATCTGTTTTAACCTCAGGTGTCAATGAAGAAATTAAAAGACAATTAATGTAAAAAAATACTACAAAATTTTTTGTCAATTAAAATCGTCGTCTATACATTGTGCTTTGGCCAATCGGTTAATAATGCCTATAAGTAGAAGCACCTCCTTACTATATAGGCAATCCCACGAATCAAGCAAATGGCACATGTGAGTACTGTTACTAGATTCTTTAACGAAAATGACCATTACTTGCAATTCACGAAAATGACGGATTTTTAGTATTTTTTTGTTCCCTTTTTCAGGTAAAGGAATTTTGGAAATATCGGCTCACGCGCATTGAATTGAGGTCGGCATCGGCCCATCAAATCTGCCACGTTATCCTTTCAAGGCTATCAACGAGTTTATGGTGCTAATTGTTCTTAGTTAGAGTTCGTCTGTTTGTTTACACATCCACCCCTTTATCCATGTGTTCGTTTTAAATATAAGATTAAAAATGCGTCTGGTTGAAATTATCAATGGACTTTTAACCTCCAAAAACAACGATGAGGCTAAATTTGATCGGCGAAGGGCCGACGAGGCCAAATCTAACTGACGAAGGATTGATGAGTGACTAGTGAAGGACTGGTTAGGATTGTGTGACTGAGACAATTTTTACCAAAGATCACACAATCTCAAGTGACCGTTGCTTGGATCTTGAGACCTCAGGTGACTCTGCTCTTGAGATTGCGCAACCTTAGGCGATAGTCACCTTGGGATCACGTGACCCTTTCCAAAGGTCGCCCAACTTAGCTGGCAACTGCCAACAGCCATAGCCCTTCTTGAATCTGATAAAGGGTTTTGGTTATTTTTAAATAAAAACATATAAAAATACATTGAAAGTTTGTTGTAAAAGTTTTTTTTTTTTTGCCAAATACTACTTGAACTCAAACTTCTTTTGTAAAGAGTTTTTACCCAATATAATTTGCATTTCCTCAAATGAATGTTTAAATAATATCTACTCACTGATGATATATTTTGTTTTATCCTAAATTTTATCATAACTACCAAACTTGATCATAGGGTTTTGGCTTTCAATATTTACATTATACCATAAATCCATTTGCAAAGTTGAACAAACCCAACCTAATTTAGGAGTTCGCAACTTGCAAATCTACTAATTCCACTCGTTTTATACAATGAAATCTAACCCCACTTTTTTCATACATTTGAAGTTACTCAGTGCCAATGTGACACTAAGTAAGTGTTAATGTGGCACTGCATAAAAGTAATAAAAAAAGGTAAAAATGCAAGAGAGAGAGCTTAGTTCATGAAGCAAATAAGTCATTGGAAAAACTGTTTCAATCTTACATTTTCCTCATCATAATCAATTCCCATTTCAATCAACTTGCATTGCGACTTTATATATCGTATAGCATGTTCAAACACTATTCACTCATAAAGTGATATTGTCTTTTATGAAGAGAATAAATTTTAATAAAAATGCTACAAAATTTTCATTTTCGGTCGAAATCATTTTCTATGCTCTGGCCAACCGATTAATGATGGCTATGAATAAAACCAGCTCCTCACCCTAAAAAGGTAATAGGCGATTCCATAAATAAGCAAATAATACACGTGAGCACCAAACCTAGCGATCCACGAAAACGACGAATTTGAATATTTCTTTTTTCTTTTCTTCTTTTATTTCGGGGGAGGGGGAAGTACGTTGGAAATTTCGGCTCACGCGCTGACGGGGCTTCGCCTCGGGGAACGGGTCACGGCGTGTGCGGCGCACTTTCGCATGGGGGCCCTGGTCGGCCTCGGCCCGTATGATCCGCCACGTCATCCATCCGAGGCAACCCGAACCGTCCATGCGACGCGGGTGGGCGCGAGCGCGGGCGCAGGGGATCCGCGCAGAGTCGCCGAAAAAGCGTGGCTTGACCGGACAGGAACGGGACGGGAAGCAACCCGGCGCCACGTCGGATGGAGGTAAAAGATACGCGTAAAGCCTGGTTTCCTCCTTCATTCCATTCTCTCTCTCTCGCGCCATGGGCCCTTTGACTTTCAAAGCTCTCCCATCGATCGATTCCGTTTGGATTTTTTTTTGTTTTGGGGGCTTTTATTTTATTTTTTTATTTTTATTTTTATTTTTTGCTGGGGAATTGGTGGATTTTACGCGCTTCTCTGTCGCCGATGTTCTGTTTCCCTCTCTTCTCAAATACTCTTTTCCGTTGCGCCCATGCACACTCCCCATTTCCCTCCCTCCCTCCCTTCCTCTCCCCCTCCACCCCCGCGCTCCTCCGCCGATCGGTTCCCGCCGGCTCCGGCTCGATTAGGTCCTCCGCCGCCGCCCGCCGGGAGCGCCGCCGCCGCCTTGTCTCTTCGGTACCGATTGCCGGTCGGAGCCGTCCTCCTCCTCGTGGATTCTGAATGCGGTCGGCGACGACGGCCGGGGTGCCTCGCGATGAAACCTGAGGAGGTTTCCGTCGTCGGGGCATTGTTCGCGCATGGCTGAGTGTCGGAGATACCTGCCCGCTCTGCATTTGGGTGAGTCTCTCGTCCGCCGGTTCGGTTCCCGTCAGCTTTTGTGTGGTGGGATGGAGAGGCTTTCAGTTCGTTCTGATTCGCGGCGGTCCCGTAGCGCGCGCGCCGTGGAGTTTTTATTTTTTTTCTTTTTTTGACGTTCTTCTTCGTCGATTGCTTGACGTAGACGTAGGATGGCGGTGTACCTTTACGTTCGTGCTTGCGTGTACTCGTTTCAGTGGGGTATTGTTCCATCTCGAAGTGAATCAGTCCAATTGCGAAGCATTTTGATGAGGACCGGGAGGTTCGAGTGACTTGCCTGTGTGGATTTGTTGTCAGTAATCTATAGTACTGACCGAATCACATTCGAATTGCGTACGATTAGTTACGCGGATTCTCTTTTGCTGCAATTTCCTTCTTTTAATCCTATAGTTGCGGTTGAGAACTGGAGTATGTTGTAAATTAGGGGGAGGGAGTATGCTGTGCTTGTCCTCTAACGAAATAGCCTTCCCACTTTGCTTCATTTTGGATATCTGATGTTACTGAACTTTGGCAGACCTACAGCAGATACTTCAAGAAGCGCGGCACCGTTGGCTTCGTCCGACAGAAATTTGTGAAATACTTCGGAACTACGAAAAGTTTAATTTGACACCAGAGCCACCCTCCAGGCCTCCAGGTTTTTATAACTTTCCATTTTAATCTTTATATTCGATTGTGTTTCTGAATTTAAATTGGATTAGCTTTCAGAAGGAGGCTCCTTAGTAGCTCTATTGCTGTTCCCTTTAGTGTTACTAAATAGGCAATTTATGGTTCCTTTCTCTTTTTCTGCTTTCTGCTCCCTACTCGCATCTTCTGGGATTACATTAATGAAAGATATGGATAAACAATTGAGTCGACTTGATCCCTTTCTTTAGTATTGTGTAGTTATGATGTCAAATTTATGTTGTGGATTTATTTGCATCAGCTTGGACTGAAGTCCCAATGGTGCTATTATCATCTTCTCTGTGTGCTTCCTTTTTTGGCTGAGTGGTGTTCTCTTCATGAAAGGTTTGGGTTTTTGTTTGGTTACAGTTGAAGGGTTTTAGGATCAACAGCTTAAATCATATATTGCAGCTGATTTATCTCACCGGTTTTCTTAACCCAATGGGATCTATCGAAATCTACTAATGGTTGTAGAACAACATAAATGTACATTATTGTCCGATGCATGAGATGCGCTTCTGATGAATCTCTTTTTGCTTGGGTTGCTTTGTTTGTCCCTTGCTTGAGCCAAACGGTTCGTCACCCTTTCAAATATATGTGCGCATGTCAGTGTGTGCATATTGGAGCTATTGGTTCAACTCAGGTTCCAGCCAAAACGATAATAATCTGTTAAAAGGAAAAAATAAAGTCTACATGATTTTAAATTAGTTTGGCATGTCAGTCTTTTTTAATTTTTGAGTTGTCTAGTAATAACTCAAATTGAATGCAAAGAGGAAAATTTCAAGCACAAAGGTAAAACTAGTTGTTGGAAACACACTTAACAAATCTGGGCAAAAAATAAAAACAACAAGCACACGCCTAGTCATTTCTCTCTTGATGGGCATATGCAACTTGTAGTCCAATACCACTTTTTTATCGTATTCCTCCTTCAGAGATGGAGCATTGCTGTGACTAAATGTCCCTTTTTTCTTCAGCTGGTTCTATATTTTTGTTTGATCGTAAAGCACTCCGATATTTTCGTAAAGATGGTCATCGCTGGAGGAAGAAAAGGGATGGAAAGACAGTTAAAGAAGCACATGAAAAATTAAAGGTACTTTTTCAGACAATGACTTTGATGGGGCAGTCATAGGCATTAGTGAATAAGCGATGTGGTCAATGCATTATGAAGCTGATTGATTAGTATCAGAATCTCCTGTTGTCAGTCCAGCAAATTATGTTCCCCCCAGTGTGTCTGTATATCCTAGTACAACTACATCAGGAAGGAAAAGAAAAAATTATGTCAGGGTCCTGTTCTTAAATAATATTTTAACTACTGATACTCAATTGTTTCACTGCGTGCACATCTTATCAGTGGAAGTATTATTCTACTATATTATTTTAACAGCCAAATCTCGGGTTGTCCATCTGTGGGCACATTTTGTTAGTGGAAGTATTAGCAAAGTCACACTTCGGCTGGTTTCAGAACGACTCACATAGGTCTGTCCTTATGACAGGGTTTGTTTTAATACCCAACAAGTAGTGTTTCAAATGTGACTTACGTTCCTGGTGGTGTTCTGGTTTCTATATGCTAGTTTAAATTGACTTATGAACTGAATTTTTTCTTCAAATCACCTGTACTCTACTTGTATGACATTATTATGTGTATCACGATATTTAATATACTCTACACTCTAGAGTTTGCCGATTTATGGGGGGTGATTTGATTTGCACAATAATCACAATGTTTACGGTTGGTCTGCACTGAATTTCCAAGCATCACGAAAATCCTCCTTTCTAGGCCGCTTTTCTAGCATTATAGGGTGGGCCACTCCAGATTACACCATTGCTAGCTTATCATGGCCTTATAGAACTCTAAGTTTGAACCTTTTTTGAGCTGAATTTGCTCTGCCTTATCAGTCGTTGAGTTTTGCTGTGAGCTTACTAAGATTTAAAATGATCTTTCCAGGCAGGTAGTGTGGATGTTTTGCATTGCTACTATGCCCATGGGGAGGAAAATGAAAACTTTCAACGAAGAAGCTACTGGATGCTCGATAGGTGAGCTGCTGTTCTTGCTTTGGATGAATATGTTCTATGTATGGAACTTACAGCAGTTTTGGGAATGCTCATAGTTTATAGTCACTAGTGGACAGCCTAGTAAAGTCTTCCATGCAGATTTTGCTAGATGACGGGTCAAACTGCTTGCTTATGTCTTCAAACTTACAATCATCACTGTGCAGCGAACATATCTTTACTTCATTCATATTGAAAAGGTTAACATTGTCTTACCACCAGACTTGCTGATCCCACTCTTTTTACAACTTTAAATGACTATCATGTAGCAACAATGTTTTAGATAAATTATTTGTCTTTCTCATGGGAGTCATCTTTATGTTTCACGTCACAGCTGTTGGTTGTATGTCAGAGGAAAGATAGGCCCATTGACATGATTTCCACAAAAATTGTGTATTGCGATGAATAAAATATGTGTTCATTCATCACGTTGATACAATGTTTTTTTAAATTATTTCCTCTTTTCAGTCACATTTTTATGCTTCACTCTGTAGGTAGTAGCAGCATGTCAGTGCAAAAAAAGTGCACTTGATAAGATTAGCATGAAGAAATTTGATATGCATTTGTTGTATTCCATTTAATAAGTTTATGTATTTTAAGCCACTTTCTGGCGTCCTTACTTTCACATTCTTGAAGTTGTAAGAAAGAGCAACTCAGAACTTAAAATAATTTAGTTCTAAAAGTTAATTCTTATAGTTGTCATGACCATGACTAGCTTGGATGATGATCTTCTCTGCAACCTAACCTCACCACTCCCGAAATTGGTGAAGAGCAGAAAATATCTGGGTATCTTAACATCTGTTTATGAGAAGTTCGTTTTGTAGCACCCAATTATGTAAAATATGAGTTGTCATTCAGTCTACACTACTCATTGCTGCTTGCTGTTTTCCTTATCTTCAGTCAGCTGGAGCACATTGTTCTTGTCCACTACAGAGAAGTGAAAGAGGTAATTGCAGCAGTCTGGCTTTACATTGAACCACATATATATTTTTTTAGTTTTCTTCGTTCTTTTTAATGGTGATGGTCTTTTATGGAATAATTACAAGAAAAGTAGGCCCTTTACCATTCTTTTATGGGTAGTCTGGAGTTACTTCTCTTTCTTCTCAACTGGCCTTATCTGTGATGGAACTATTTAAGATGAGTTTATATTATGTAAGGGCTTGTTGAGCCCTGTACTTGATGAGGGTGTCCTTGCTGGGAAACTTTTAATCAGTTTTTCTAAACCAAGAGCAGAGCTGGTTCAACTAGTTGAATTGGGAACTGGAGCATGATTTGGTCCGGTTATTATGAAATATCCGGAGTGCTCAGGTTCCGCTGAGACTTGGCATGGACCTTGACTGGTTGGACCGTACAATGTTTTGACCGGTTCATTGACCTTATAAAATTATATCTGAATATTGCTCGCACAAACATTTGAACCCATGTTCACTTGAAAAGGACTTGTAACCTTTTCCACTGGACCACTGAGTCGTATTTAATAATTAAGTAAAACTTATACTTATTATCAAAAAGCACTGAACTTCCAAAAGCATGGCAAAGGGATTCAATCTCTTGACCTTAAAATGACACGAGAGGAGTAATTCAACCAACTGAGCTACGCAGTGGATGTGCGTGGATTGGTAATATAAATTGATTAACTATATAATAGCAGACAAAAGTGCACAATTGGTTTACCCGGTGGAACCAGTTCACCTGTGAATTGCCAGGCCTCCCTGTTCTTTTGATGGGCCTGGGTTTAAAAACATTGGTTTTAACTAACACTAACCTGGTATGGTTTTGTACTTTCTGTTGCATCCTTTGAAGGGGTACAAGTCTGGCATATCCCATTTACTAGGAGATCAAGGACCACAAATTATCAGCTCTCAAGCTAGTTCAGCTGGTTGTTTTGCCCTTGCAAACTCACATGCTTCGACTGCTCAGACATCTTATGTATTAAGGGCGGACAGAGTTGATAGAATTGAACAAACAATTTCATCTGACCTGGAGAATGTGGATTCATTGGGGGGCCTGGGAGCATCTCTCACTAAAGCTGCCTATTGCTCTGCTCCTTATGATGCTTATAAGTTTTCTGGTGACCCTGCAGGTAGAATTTACAGCATGTTTATCCTTCTCTTTATTTTTCTTAAGTGCATAAAACTTTTGGAAGAAGTATTGGACATTTTTGTGATAGACTTATTGTATCCCTTTCCTTCTTTAAAGACTGCATCTGCATCTAATTTTACTTACATTGGAGCAACTAGTAGGCTTTGCAATGATGAGTGTCTGATAGGTCTTTCTTTGGTTTTCAGGGCTTCCTGCATCATCTACATATCAGACAAGTTCCTGGTCATTTGGAGGGACTTATAATTTCAATACCAGAGTTCCTATCTTAGCAAAAATTTCTTGCAGAAATGTGGATCCTTTGTGTAGCCAGGAATATCAAGTTGACAATAAGTTTACTGTCAAACAGCCTGTTACAGATTTTGTTGCCCACAGACCAATGGAATCTAAATTGGATGCTGACAGTGAAGTTCCTGATACAACTAGTGGTAGTAGGTTACATGGTGTTTCTGAACTTAAAGATGTGGCAGTAACTTCTCAGTGTCAGGTTCTATTTCCACCTTTTAGATAGAATCTTTCAAATTCCTGAACTGTTATTACTTCTTAATCATTTAATTGAGTTTCAAATCTAAGACAGAAAAAAGATGATGATGAAGACATTGATTTTGAGCTTTATATGCATCTGGAGGGCATGTATTTGACTAATTAGGTGTCTGAGTGATTGTTGAAATTTATAACATATCATGTGAAAAAAGATTTTTAGCTCCTTTTGCTGCTGAAAGTTAAAATTCATGTTTTGCTCTGATAAAATCTTCAGGGTAGCCTCTTTGCCTACAGTAATAATAGCAGGACTAATCTTTAAAATGAGCGTGATGTTTTGAGAATTTCTTTAACCTACCAGTAGATATGTGTTAACTTGAAGTGACAGATAGTACAAGTTTGCTTGGTTTTCTTGTGGTTCATTAAGCTTGACCGTATAATTGGTTCTTGGATACATATTTAGAAGAGCCAAAGTTCACCTAGATAATTTGAAATGTTGCAGGTGGCAGCTGAAAATCATTCCATGGCAATGAAACCTCAGAACACAAGCACTTCTACTGCCCATATTGGAAGCTCATCCAATGGTGGAATGATGAACAATGAGGAAGCTGGAGAGCTAAGAAAACTTGATAGCTTTGGGAGATGGATGGATAAAGAAATAGGTCAAGATTGTGATGAATCCTTGGTGGCTTCTGACTCTGGAAATTATTGGAATGCACTTCCATCTGAGAGTGATGACAAGGAAGTATCTAGTTTGTCACGTCACTTGCAACTGGATACAGACTCATTGGGTCCTTCTCTCTCTCAGGAACAGCTATTTAGTATCTCAGACTACTCGCCAGATTGGGCTTATTCGGGCATTGAAACAAAGGTATGTTTTTTTCTTAGGTCAAAGACGAAGAAATGCTTAGACAAGAAATTATTCACCAGCTTAAGTTTTGTAATATATTGTTCTGGTTTATGTTGCTAGGTTCTGATAGTAGGAACATTTTTGGGTAGCAAGAAACTTTCTGCCGATACGAAATGGGGTTGCATGTTCGGTGAAATTGAGGTTTCTGCTGAAATTTTAACTGATACGTCAATGCGATGTGTGGCTCCTGCACATGCTCCCGGACGTGTTCCATTTTATGTTACTTGCAGCAATAGATTAGCATGTAGTGAGGTGAGAGAATTTGAGTATCGTGAGATGCCATCTGTGCCTTCCAATATTGCACTGGAAGATGAAGTTTGTCTTCAATCACGTCTGGCAAAATTGTTATATTTAGATCCAGTTGTACCGCAGCTGGGCCACTCTGTTGAGGTACTTGATCAGTGCAAGCTGAAGAATTTCACAAGTTCAACTAATATGACTGGCAAATTCGATATTGGAAGAGTGGAAGAGGCTTCTGCATTGACAATGTTTGATTGCCCATATGCTAGAGATGCAGCAATTCAGTGCTTGCTAGAGGACAAGCTTTCACAGTGGCTGGTCCATAAACTTCATGAAGGAGGCAGAGGGCCAAATATTTTGGATACGCAAGGACAAGGAGTCATTCATTTGGCTGCAGCCCTTGGTTATGAAAGGGCCATGAGCAACATAATAGCTGCAGGTGTTAGTCCCAACTTCCGTGATGCACGTGGAAGAACAGCTTTGCATTGGGCTGCATATTTTGGAAGGTAAGACTTTCAAGGTCTTGGAAGTTATCTATATACAGCAGAACATAATAGATCTTGTTATATTTTTGCCCTGAAGCTGGACATATGATGTGAAGTTGTTCTGGTCACGATTCACTGGATGGTGACTGTTATTGGTGCATGCAATCTCTCCATTTGTTTTATGCAAATTTCACTCCAGAGCCAGATGCACTTCAGAGTCTGTTTCTGATGACTCATGCTTCTATTCAACAACTCCAGTGATAAACTGTATGCTTTTCAACTTGAATAAACATGGCGGATTATGGGGAACATGCTCAACATTGCCTCAAACTTACAGGATCATAGGAAACGAAAGCTTTTTACTTGACCATTCTAATTACAGATAGGATAATCGATGGATGAATTGATTGTGACACCTTCAGTTTTTTATCTCCATATTTAAATCTGTTTTTCTAATAATTTGTCCTTACAGGGAGGAAACGTTATTGCACTTGTTCGACTTGGAGCAGCTCTGGGAGTTGTTGATGATCCAAGAGCAGCATGTCCTGGAGGTCAAACTGCGGCGGATTTGGCTTCAAGTAGAGGGCATAAGGGAATCGCTGCATATTTGGCTGAAGCTGATTTGACTAGTCGTGTTTCTTCACTGACTGTCAACGAGAAAATCGACACCCTTGTTGCAGAGAAGGCCATTGAGGATGCAACCCGGGTTGTTTCGACTGCAGCTAAGGATGAAGAACGTTGCATGAAGGATTCTCTTGCTGCAGTTAGAAAATCGACCCATGCAGCAGCCCTGATTCAAGCTTTCTTTCAAACTCGTTCATTTCAGCAGAGACAATTAACAAAGGGAAACAGTGCTGCATCTCAAGTTTCGGCAGATCTAATAGCAATTGGTTCTTTTGACAAGGTCAAGAGTTTGAGTCATTATGAAGATTATTTGCATTCTGCGGCAACCAAAATTCAGAAAAAGTACCGTGGGTGGAGGGGAAGAAAGGACTTTTTGAAGATACGCAACCGGATTGTAAAAGTTCAGGTGATTCTATCACTTAAACAGCTAGACAAAATGGTGTTTCTATCTTTTCTGATTTTTTCCTTCACATGTAATGCATCAATTGTTAAGTTTTCACGAAGAGGGCCTCATGATTCATTGGTGGAAATGTTTTCTTCCAGCATTGCCATAAACCAAAGAGCAGGATCTGCATTAAGTGGATGGCCAATTTAAAAATCATGTAGAAGACAGAGCTCACCTAGAAGGAAAAAGGCTTTTCTTTTGCAAGTGCCAAGGCACTGAATTAATTCTTATGCTTAGACTTTAGTCATTTTTGGAACCATAACAGGACTTAGCATTGAATGAGGACCCTTGAAGGAAGCATAAGAGAAAGAAGTTCTCCACTTGTATTGACAAATTAGAGTTTTTGAAAATTTTGGTTGAGTGGTTTTTAGCAGAAAGCATGGTGCCCTTTGCTAGATATGATCAACTTTCATCTTGCATTTGTCAAACGTTTGTGTGTGTATTTAGGAGTACCATTCTGTTGACCATAATTACTTGCATTAATGATATTTCCCCAAGTGAAGCAAAGCTTATTCGTTGCCATGGACTGTTGCTCATCAAAGTTATTCTCTCTATAGGCTCATGTGAGAGGACATCAAGTACGTAAGCAATATAAGAAGGTTGTCCGCACGGTTAGTATAATGGAAAAGGCAATTCTACGCTGGAGGCGCAAAAGAACAGGTTTGCGATCATTTCAATTGGAGAGAAGAGTGGGCAATGACCATGGGGGGGATGAGGGAACTGATGATGAGTATGACTTTTTACGGATCAGCCGTAAGCAAAAGTTTGACGGAGTTGAACGAGCTCTAGCAAGAGTCAAATCTATGGTTCGCAATCCAGAGGCCCGTGATCAATATATGAGACTGGTCCAGAAGTTCGATAATTTTAAGGTGATGTAGACCCTTAAAAATTTTGATCATGAATGTATTTTGTTCTCTTCTATTATGCTACCTTCTTGCGCTTCGTTGAAATTCTCTGCCTTACAAGTTTCAATAGAATTTCCTTTGCCAAATTCAGGAGTTGGTTTTCATAGTTTTTCTGGCACTTTTACCAAACAGATAATTAATAAGGGCAGCTGTGAATCACATGTTGATGCCAAGCAGTGCAGAACCGACGGAGAGTAGCCTAATCTTGCGGTACCTGGTGAGTTAGACAATGTTGGGGTCAGATAGGTGAAGCCTGTCGGATGTACATTTATCCCTTAGCTAGTGTATCTAGAAGTTACTCTGATGTCTAACCTGCATTTCACATGCGATCTTTTCCTAGGAAAGTCATAGAACCAGAGGGTGATAATTGGTGGGGTTGGGGAAGCTAATTGTGTATGAGTTAGATTACCTTGTAAAGAAAAAAGTTAATTCCCGTTAGAGATGAGGGTGAATGAGTTGGAGCGGCTTTCAATGGATGACTTTGAGCGATGTCTATGTAACGCCATGGAACTTGTCCGTCAGCAAGTCACCGATTGAAGTTACTTTTCATCTCCATTGTCATCAACAAACAGGAGACGGTAATGGCCCTTTTTCTTTTCCTTTCTTTTCTTTTCTTTTGTCAGATATTGGTTATGGTTATAGGCGGGACCGATATACTTGAATCCGTTGTCACTTCTGCGAGCAAGACTTTCAATTTCCGATTAGCTTCTGATCAGGAAGCTGGCACTGGATTTCGGAAATTGGATGTTTGACCATTTCCGATCCACACTCGTAATATCACTTTCTTAATTTAAGTCCGTCCTATTATACCTACTGGCTCGAGTTTGAGCTATGCAAAATGCAGGTTCTATTGAATTGACCCAGCGACTGAATTGGGGCTTAACTATGTTTATGGAGGTAAAAAATTTGGGAGAAGTACCAAAGAAGTTTTAAACATGTTGCATTGATATCAATTTAGTCTTAAATTTTTCAATTGAATTAATTTGGTACTTGACATTTTCATAATGGTACTAATAAAATCTATCTAGTCAATTTAAATCGGAAATCAGTGATGTGCATGCTAACTATTTTACGTGGCATCGCCAGTGCCAATGTGAATATATTTAAAATAATTTGTTACTAATATTTTGATTTGTTATTATTTTTTAATTTTTTTCCTTTCCTTTTTTTCCCCTTTCTTTGAATCATGGCTAGTAACGGCCATGGGCGGCGACCGCCACAACTGGGGCCCAGAGAGGGCATCATGGCCATTATCAAAAGTCACCATCCCTAAATCTAGCGAGGGCAAGACCTTCGTAGTCTGGGCGGGGGTAGCCCTTGTCGGATTTGGGCAAGGGGTGGTCCTCACCAAATGTTGCAAGGGTCGCCCTCGTTTAGGCGATGAGGGTCTTGCCCTTGCAAGATTTGATGAGGGTGACCCTCGCCAACCCTCACCTATAGCCTATCGTTAGTAAATTAGTAAAAAACAAAAATCATTTTAAAATGTTCACATCCATGTTGGCAATACTATACAGGATTGTCGGCATCCACATTATTGATTTTCGGCATAAATTGCTAGATGAACTAAATTGATATCAATGTAAAAATGTTTATGACTGAATTGATACTAATGTAATAAATTTATGATTTATGATTTTTTGGTATTTTTCCCTCCAAAAATTTGGGTAATGCAAATGGACCTTGGCCCATACTACATGAAATTCCATAGTTGAACCCATATCAGTAGCTAAATATTAAGACTTAATTGGGCTTTGAAAGGCTGGTAGATGGGTCCATGTAAGTCCTATTGTCGTCTCTGGCTCGCTCCTAAGCATAAACAATGGGCTAATAGGAGGGTAAAAGATAAGGGCCCAAAGCAATCCATGATATTTCCATTAAATGGGCCCAAGGCCCAATACTCGATTTGGGCTTTAAAAGGCAAAGTCGATCCATTGTATTGGGTCAAGGGATCACAATTAGACATTACTTTCATGGGCCAAACCATTTGAATACTTAGACCTTAATGGGCCAAAGTTCTACCAAATGTATTGGACCTTTAGGGCCCAACTCAAGCCTAACTAGGAAGGCCCTTTTTTTGCAATATTGGGCCCTAAGGCTATTATGGGCCATCCTTGGCCTAATATTTGGGCCTTCATGGGTTATGCTAGGCCCATTTAAACATTAGGCCTCAAATAGCTAGCCATTGGGTTAGGCCATTTAAACGTTGGGCCTCAAATAGCTAGCCATTGGGTCCATTGGAGGTCCATATTTTTATGGGTTCTACCATTGATATCCCGAAATTTAGTCCATATTTTGAAATATATGAAATGGTTATTTCATCGATGCACTTATGATTATTTTGCTCTGAATTGATTACTCACGAGTTAACTAATATATTAGGTGAAACCATAAAAATTAAAATGAGACAAATAAGAGAATTCAATTAGGGATATCACAAAAGACAGCTTAGCTCCAAGACCTCCGCCAGAATCAAATGTCAGTGGATCAATATGAGGCAAAGTTCGCTGAGTTGTCGAAGTATGCACCGAGGTTGATTGAGAACCCAATGAATAAGGCGAGAAGGTTCAAAGATGGTTTAAAATTGGAAATTAAAGACCAGTTGGTGCCCCTAAATCTTAAGGATTATGATAAGTTATATGAGAGAGCCCAATTGATTGAGAGAAATATGAATGAATGAGCTACCACATCTAGGTCACGGTTTGCGTCAAACAAGGATAGCAATCGGTTGGGGAGTAGGCTGGTAAGAGTAGGAAAGTATAGATTAATTGTGTTGGTAATGTTTGATTTTGATGTGGTTATTGATATGGATTGATTTACCAAGCAACGAATTATGATGGATTATTACCGTAAAACGATTCAATTTAACCCGTTAGCGGGTAGTAGTTTCAAGTTTATGAGCAATCGAGGAAGACCCTTGATCACTTTAATTTCCTTGCTTAAGGCAACCTGGTTGTTGGATGTGAGTTGTCAGGGTTATTTGGCGACCATGGTGGATACGTCGGTTGCGGAGCCAAGGACGAAAGAAATTGCCGTAGTGCAAAAATTTTCGAATGTCTTTCCTAGGGAGTTGCTTGGATTATCTCCGGAAAGGAATATAGAGTTTGGGATTAAGTTGGCCCTTAGGACGGAGCCAATTTCTAGGGCTTCTTACCATATGGAATCGTTGGAATTCAAGGAGCTGAAGGAGTAGATGTAGGAGCTATTAAACAAATGATCTATTCGTCCTAGAGCATCACCTTGGGGAGTGCCAGTTTTGTTTGTAAGGAAGAAAGTTGGTTTGTTACGTCTTTGCATCGACTATCGACAATTCAATTAGGTGATGATCAAGAACAAGTATTCGTTGTCAAGAATAGACGACTTGTTTGACTAGTTGCAAGGAGCATCGTTATTTTCCAAGATTGATTTGAAGACAAGTTACCATCAGTTGAGGATTAAGATTGGAGGACATACCGAAGACGGCATTTTGTACATGTTATGATCACTATGAGTTTATCGTAATGCCATTTGGATTAATCAATGCCCCATAATGGATTTTGATAAATTGAGTGTTCAAGGAATACTTGGACCAATTCGTGATCGTGTTCATCAACGATTTTTTGGTGTACTTGAAGAGTCTAGAGGAGCATGAACAACATTTAAGAATGGTACTTCAGATCCTGCGAGAACATGAGCTATATGCCAAGTTCAGTAAGTACAAGTTTTGGTTGACTCATGTAACATTCCGTACATCCGACCAAAACTGAAGCTGTTATGAACTAACTGAGACCAACGACAGTTGTAGAGGTTCGAAATTTTTTGGGATTGGCAGGCAATTATAGACGATTTATGGTAAGTTTCTCTGCAATAGCCATGCCTTTGACGTGAATTCCGAAGAAGGAAAAAAAGTTCAAATGGATGGATAAGTGCGAGCGTAGTTTTCAAGAGTTTAAGCATAAGCTAATTACTGCACCCGTGTTGACGATTATGTTTGGTCCTGGTGAACATGATATATATCATAAAAAGGAATGGGTTGCATTTTAATGCAATATGGGAGAGTAATTGCAAACGCGTCTTGTCAGCTAAGGCCTCATGAGTTGATTTGACACATG
Organism: Eucalyptus erythrocorys; assembly: GCA_014182555.1. NCBI lineage: Eukaryota > Viridiplantae > Streptophyta > Magnoliopsida > Myrtales > Myrtaceae > Eucalyptus > Eucalyptus erythrocorys. Next base: position 52,397,988 of record CM024602.1, read on the forward strand.
ATTTGGAATTTGCAACGACCATCTTTGCCCTGAAGATTTGGAGGCATTATTTGTGTAGAGAAAAATTTTAGATTTTTACAGACTATCAGTGCCTAAAGTATTTGTTCTCTTAGAAGAAGTTGAACATGAGACGGTGTCACTAGATAGAACTTTTCAAGGATTACGATTGCGACATCCTGGAAAAGCCAATAGAGTTGTAGATATACTAAGTCAAAAGTCGTCGATCGCACAGATAATGGTTCAAGAGTGGATTTTGCTTGAAGGAGTTCGAGATTTGAACTTCAAATTTGAGGTAAGCGATCTTTCAAGTCTCATGGCTACAATCAGAATTGAATCGGAAGTGTAGGCCAAAATTAAGACGCTGCAGTTGGCAGACTTGAAAATCTAGAAAGTTCTGGAAGGAGATGCTGAAAAGAGGAAGGTGGATTTTCAAGTAACTGATGATGGCATATTGAAGTTTCGTGGACGATTGTGCATGCCTACTAATGCCGAGCTTAAGGAAAAAAATTTGTCAGAAGCCCATTGTAGCCGTTATAGTATTAATCCGGATAGTACAAAAATGTATCAAAATCTATGCCAGTACTATTGGTGGAATGATATGGAGTTGGAAATCACTAGACATGTCACCAAGTATTTAACATGTCAACAAGTGAAGGCGCGGCATTCCAAGCCTGGTGGACTATTGCAGCCCCTCGAGATTCTTGAGTGGAAATGAGAACATGATATGATGGATTTCATGATAGGATTGCCAAGGAGTCAACGAGGTAACGATTCAATTTAGGTCATGGTTGACAAGTTAATAAAATTTGCGCACTTCATCATCGTATGAAAGAACTTGGCCTTGGATAGATACACTGAATTGCACGTGCAACAAATAGTTCATCCTTATAGAGTGCCAGTAACAATCACGTTAGATCGAGAACTAAAGTTTATGGTAGTTTTTTGGAAAAGTCTGCAAACTACCTTGAGAATGAAGTTACAGTAATCTTGACTTATCATCTACAAATGAATGGCATTCTGAAAGGGTTTTTTAGACATTGGAAGATATGTTGTGAGCTTGTGTGATGGATTTTAAGGGAAACTAGGAGGAACGGTTTCATCTAGTTGAGTTCGCCTATAACAATAGTTATCGACAGAGTATTAAAATGGCACCATTTGAAACATTGTGTGGCAAAGCCATGAGAATTAACAGAACTTTTGTCAGTTGTACTTAAGAGATGAAGTTTGAGAACACAAGATTACGGACCATAAAACATCAACTATCAACTAAATCCATCCATGTATAGCTAGTTTTGAGTTGGTTTAGTAGTGAGTAGACACCGTTAAGGTCATTTGAGAAAGACTTAAAATCGACCGAGAGTATCAAAAGAGCTATGCATATAAACGACATGGGCTTTTGGAGTTTCAAGTGGGTGAACACATTTTTCTCAAAGTGCCACCAATGCCAGACACCTTGCGCTTTAGCAAGAAAGAGAAGTTAAGCTTGAATCCCTTTAAAATTTTTGAGTGGTTTGGACTTTGACTTATCGTCTCGCATTGCTGCTGGGATTTACTAAAGTACATGACATCTTTCAAATGTTGATGCTAAGAAAGTATGAACCCGATCTGAACCACATGCTGAATTTCGAGGAAATTGATGTGGACGATAGGGTGTCGTATGTAGAGAGAAGTTCAAATAGTTGATCAAAAGGAGCAAATGCTGCACAACAAGACAATTTCTTTAGTTAAAGTGATCTCACAATTCCATGAATACGTGGGAAAGCAAAGAGTCGATGAGGCATTAACATCCCCACCTTTTTGAGGAAGTGTTATGATATTTTAAATTTCAAGGAAGAAGTTTTTGTAAAAGAGAAAGAGTTGTGATATCCTGAAATTTAGTCTATATTTCAAAATATATGAAATTATTACTTCATCTAAATACTTATGATTATTTTACTTTGAACTGATTACTCACGAGTTAATTAATTTATTGGGTGAAACTGTAAATGGTTCAAATGTGACAGACTAGATAATTTGATCAAGGATCGACCGTTTGATCATAAGAATCAATAAGGGTTAATATTGCGTTATTATAAGTCAATTAGTTAATGGGTATAAATTGATTTAACGGAAGTACATAGTTAGTTCAGGGTGGTTTCGCACAATTACAATACTCACATTGGATGATGATAAATCAATTTTTAATTGATCTTATATTTAGAATACGTAATTAAACCATCGAGATTACATAGTAACCAAGGGTCGTCCACAATTCGAAGAGGCATAAACATGGATCGAAAATTATCGGCCATGGATCAACCGCATGAGAATCTCTAAAAGTCATTCGATAGTTTAGGTTGTATTAAAGTCACTTTTGATTGATTTGTATTAAAATACTTGGCATTGAGAGTTCTAAGGGAAGTGGTTGAAGGGGAAATGATGCGATTTTAGAAGAAAATCTTGAAACATAAAAACATCTTTTTCTTCGCCCCCGCCCCCAAACACCTTCAACCCCCAATTTCCTCCTCTCTTTTTTTCCTCTTCTTCCCTCCTTCGTTTCTTCTTATTCATCCTCCTTTTTTTTTTTCCTCCTCCACTCCTCCTCCGTTTCTTCTTATTCATTTTCCTTGCATCATCATTGCCAATTTCCACCACCATTTTCACCGGCCCCTCACTCACCATCCACCACCACCACACCATCTCATCACCACCATCCCTCCACCGCAAGCCGCCACCACCACCACCTCCGTCTTCACCCAAACCGAGCCCAAAAAAGCTGTGAACTTGGAGGAGCCGCCACTACCTTTCGTCGTTGTTGCTTGCCACCACATCCCTCACCACCTATTCGCCCATGTCCCTTGTATTGTCCGCCATTATCATTGTTTTGCCGAGCCACCACCTCCATTTCTACCACCGAGCACTACCGTTTCAAGCAAGCTCAAGCTGTGAGCTTGAGCCACCACCACCGCCATCGAGTCATGGGCATCACATCCTTAACGCCTCGTGCCGTCGTCGCCGCTGGAAAAATTGTGAATTAACTTATAATCCTTGATTATGTAGTTAATTACATTTAGGGGTAGGTTAGTTTAAGGATAATGGTAGTTAGTATTAGTAAATTATAGTTTAGTCCTAATTGTGATTAATGATGATTTTGATTAAAGTTAAGTGCGATTAGTCTAAGTAATTACGGTTAGTCTTTATTAATCGTGATTTGTTTGATTAATAGTAATTTATTTAATTAATTGTAATATTTTAATTGACGACAATTAAGTTTTAATTAATTATAGTTAGCGTAATCGATTTTAGTCTAGTTAATCGCACTTAGCCTAATTAATTGTGATTAGATTAATTAATCATAATTAGTCAAAATTAATGGCAGATTAGTTGTTAAGTAAATTTTATGCTTGCTTTATTGGTTGGGTTTATGCGTAATTCCGATTAATTGAACTTGTTATACTGTGTTATTACTATGTCCAATGTATGTGTCTTATTATTTCCAAAGAAAGTTTTAGGGACAAGAAAATGGTATATTTTTTATGTATTGGATTTGGACACCAATTTTTCGTGTTAAATGGAGCAATGAGATTTTAAAATGAAAACGTGCAAATTTTGGTAGGTTGATTTTAAATATGTGACTACGAACAAATATTTTATCACAATTTTAAGAGTAAAAATTTGCCAAAACTTGTTATTTGAGCATGCACTTTTTTTATATTGGGCTAATTAATGGCAAATAAAATTAACTTGACATTAGCGTGCTTGTGTGGTCATTTAATCGAACCTATCACCCAACGGGAGCTTGGGGACGATGCCCGATATATATCGAATGCCTGGCGAGATCTGGATGCCAAGTTGCGGTTAAAACTGAATCAATGCTTCTTTATTGAATGTCCTCTAGGCAGTGGTTCTAGATGATGCCGTATCTGATGGGGCAGAACGATACCCAATTATGCCGGAAGACCGCCAACTTTTGTGTTGGCTATGGCCTGATGGGTCATAATAATCTAAATGCGTGTGAATGATTATGTTGTATTGCGCCTGACTAGGGGTAAAATTGTAAGACACGATATGAGATGGGTCAAAATGGATTTTACCTTATAATTAGGACTCGTGTGAATACCTGATATATGAAAATTATGTGTTCTAGTTATTGATTATGCTTGTTGCATTGATATTGACATACAGGATGTGCATTGGTATACTAATATGTAGGGGCATGCCAACGCAAGATAAGTTTGCATAACGCTGCATGTTTAAGTTATTTCCAAGACGAATTAGCATCTTAATCGAGATTTAGGCTGTTGACTTACTAAGATTTATATCTCACCACGTTGTTTAAGTTTTTTCAGGTCCGTAGTTTGAAGAACCATCATGTGCGGTTTGAGATTCCTTTAGAGGGGACAGATTGGTCTGGCTTTAGTAAAATTTAGGTTAATCCTGACCCTTACTAGTTTTATAATGGTTTGCAAATATGAATTTCCAAGGGTTAACAAGTTTATAAATAAAATAATACTTTCAAAAATATTTTTTTTGATGATTATATTATCCCTCTTCATTGATTGACTAAGAGTTATTATGAATGTTGGAACTTTAATGGATTGTTAATGGGCTAATGTTCAACCCAATACTTAGTTGTAGATTCGGCCTAGTGCATTGGGCTTAATTGATTGGGCCAAGTTTGGCCCAATAATCCAGCCCCTTTATCTTCATGGGTAGGGGCCAAGTGAATATTTGGCCCATTATGTTGAACATAAAAGGCCCAAACTAAGCTCGTCATTGGGCCTAATGGGAACAGGCCTATTGGCTAACGCAGAGCCTTAAATGTGCTTTTAATTAACTAGGTCAGACCCAAAGCATTGAGACTTTATGAGCCACGGCCAAGCCCATTATAGACCTTGATGCAAGCTTAGTTGATGGGGCATAGATGGGCCCATTAGCAAAACGTTGAGGACGCTCTAAGCTCTTTAAGGCCTAGCTCTAAGCTCTTTAAGGCCTAATGCTGGAACTAGATTGTACCTAATGTAAATTAGGCATCAAGTGCGAAGATCTAAACCCATTTTTACTTTCATGTGTCAACCCAATTTAGGCCCAACACTTGGATTCGTAGGAAGTGTAACCATTCCTTAACAGTGCCTTTTTGTTCCACAAGCCAAACATTGGTCTTTGAGTGGGCCTTAAAGGCCCAAAATTTGGCTGATCGATTGGTGTTAGGCCTTTCAAGGCCAAATATGTAAACCTAATTTTTATGGTACTTGATCATTTTCCAACATAGCCCACAAGTCTCAACCATTGTCACGAAAATGGTTGTCTACCCAGCCATGTTGGCTTAAAGGTAGCCTCCATTATCCCGAAAATATAAAGCCAGTGCTTTTGATCTTGCCAGCTTCAGGCAGGAGAACAGAGTTACAAAACATGCAACAGTTATACAAACACAGGCATTAATAACCTTATGGATTTTGAAATCTTCAGAACTTCAACCCCCAAAAGAGAAGAAGAGCAATCCTTGGAGAATCCTATTTTGACATGCTTACTGCACCACGCATGTCATTCTGACTCTCCTTCTGCCCTTATTTTGAAGAAAAATTGAGTGGCTGCATTGGGTGATGTGGTGGAGCAAAGTAATAAAGAGGGGTTGGTCACAAACTAGCAGCTCTGCGAAAGAGGTGCAACCATTAGCTTCTGATGAGTAATGTCCCGCACAGGTTGTCATTCAATGTCGTTGCTGTATCGCTCCCTTTGCTGGGGATTAATTGTTTTGATCCTTCGCATGCTGAAAATTCAGTTAATCAGTGATCATGCAAATGAGAGTATTAAAGTGATAAGATTTTCTGAAATGAACTTATGCTGACTAATATTTGACAAGTTTTCAAATAGATCTAATATTAAACAAATTAAACCTAATATAAGCATAGAAAGCCACCACAGGTGTATAGAAATCCTTCTAGTGATACTTTAGTTTCATTCAAAACTTCTTGAACTAAAAGGTTAGTCACAAGCAGTGATGCAATTCTCTACAACTGTCAGAAAATTACCAGTCTTGAAGGTCATGCACAACTGATATGTGGAATTGCCGACCTAAAATGAAAACCTCATCAGATCTAAAAAACCCCTTACTTTTTCAATCTTACCTCTAGCTAGCCCTTTTCTATTGTCATAAAAGTTATCTAGAGTCACGAACCTATAAAAGCCACTACTTTCCTGATAGGTTTGTCTCACATTGGATGACTAGGAATCATAAAGTTTCATTCATAAGAAATAATCATAACCTCAGCTCAGAAAACTTTGTATGAACCCTAAGAAAGTTGAAAAGACAACTACAAACAAATTACTAACATTCGACATTGGCATTATAATACTTTGTATTACCTTCCCTGTCTTAAGAAGATAAGGAGGCGAAGATTTGCAGAGCACCTGCTTCATCAAAAGCAATTCTGTAGCTCTGTCCTCAATCGTAATAGAACGACAGACACCAAGAATATGGTACCCAGAACAGGCTGCAAACTCTCTGCTCTAAGTATTCTGACCCTCACAACACTTCCAAGCGGTTAAAAGCAGAAAAGTCTTCCACTGCGCTTAACTTCTCAAGTATCAAAGTTTCTTGCCTGCAATCTGAGGTAGTGTAGTCAAGATGTCACAAAGTGACTGCTAGCAGAAATTAGCTCTTTTTTCTTCCAGAGGAGCTATATATTTTTCCGCTTTTATTCTGTATCCAAATATAAAAAGCTCTGGTAGGATTTAAAAAAACATGGATAGATTCCTTTGTAATGCAACCGAGCCAACTCACATAATTATACGCATAATTTAGTTCATTCATGGATGACTGAAAATTAAACAACTGACTAGGATACATTCATGATCAGGATTTTCCATAAAATTGGAGTGAAGGGCATTTCCAACACTGTCCACAATTGCCGATGTAGTCATGGAGGATTCGATGCACAAAATGGCCGTGATGGCATCCACACGTGTAACTTCATTTCTGAACATTAGTCTTGCATGTGCTACAAATGGCATTAAAACATTTTTAAGATGCAGAAAATAGTATATAGTCGAAGTACTCAGTCAACAGTATCATACCTTGAGCTAGGCGAATCAAACTTTCCAACATGCGCACAGTTGTCCTTGCTGCATTATTATGAATTGCACTCCACAATAAGTAGAAATAATAGAGAAAACTAAGAGAGATGGCTTATCCTACCAGCATTATGAGTTGCAGATCTTCGTTGAAGTTGATAATAGCTTGATATTATTTTTTCAGCCTCCTTAGTGAGGACCGGTTTAAAGTAATACTTCACAAAGTGAAAGTACCTAGAAGTAATGTGCAGATTCAGTAAGTTAATATCATTTCCGGAAAAGATAAAATCATTAAGAGAATCGAAAGACTAGCAGTGAGGTTCTAACCAACATAAAATAGAAGTATCAAAGATAATTTTCTCAGATAGACAAATCTCAAACATTTTTGACAATTAACATTATCACTATAGATAGTTAAAGTATCGAGCACAGTTTTCTCAGTTGGTAGAAGCTTATACGATAAGACATGTTGACTAGTCCAACATTATAATCATCCAAAAGTTGAAAGCCTGCCGAAAAATCAGTGGTTCTGAAACACATATACCATTTTGCTGTAGACCTTTTGAGAACATCGGTCAGGTTTTCAAGTCATGGTGAAATAAACCTATATAATAAGAAAACTTTGAAATTATTCAAAGATCCAACAGAATTTACCTCCTCAACATTTCAAGAGGCCAAATATTTGCCAGATCTTCATCACAACCAACTTTATCTGAAACTCCCTATCAATAAATTCCACAACCATTCTTAATATGGATCTTTAGGATCAATTACACTGAAAAAAAATAAAAGTCGATTAATTAAGGCTCATGTCAAGGAGTGCCTCTGGTTCACTTGTTGAGTATACTATTTAGAAATAATTCAATTTTCAAAGCACTGATTGTGCATAGCACAAGGACAATTAATGCACTGGAGTCTGCAAAATTTCCTCAGTTGCTTGCTTCACAAGTTCCCCTGGAGTTCTCATTAGCAAAGTCCAACAATTAAATTCATGACTCACCTCACTCAGAATGTGAGAAGAAACAACTGCATCCCATTCCGGATTTTTTGTATCAAGAAGCACTAGAACAATGTCAAATCTACTTAATAAGGGACCAGACAGTGTCGTATTGACAGACAGAGCTAAAAATGTCAAGAAAAATTACATTAGGGATAACTGATCAAGCAATGAAAAAATGCAATTACTAACTGAAGACACACCTAGAAAGACTGATGATTCTCAACTAAAAAGTCAAATCCAATTCTCTATCTGGTGTAGATGATTTAAGAGATTGTGTAATTAACTTGCACCATCTTATGTAAACAGAAGTCGACATTTTTCAGCTTATGATAATGTCACTACAAGTAGTCTAAGAGCATGGTGCACAATGACAAATTCAAGATAAAGTGAAACATAATAAATACGAGGAAAGATACGTTGCTCGGGATCATATTGCCCCTTTGGATTTGTCGCCCCAAATACGATTGTTTTGGTACTAAGAGTAGTTACAAGGCCAGCCTGAAAAGGAACATAATTGCATTTTTTAGTCATATATTGCAGCACAGCATGATTTAGAAATTTCAGAAAAAAGATACATATGCATTTTACAATGAAAAGGGAATGTGCTGATATAAGCAAACTAATACAGGTCGGTTAACTAGCTGAAGAAGATTGAAGATGGCTCTTTCAAGCATTTCTCCTTAGGACTCTGAAGACAAATCTTTTTGCAATCTCCTTTTCAATCCTAAATCAATGTAATGGGAAAGTTTCTTATGTTTTCCAATCACTGCATCTCAATATATTCCCCCAGTGCTCTACTACAAAGGATCATTGACATCTTCTATGAAGTTAGCTGGTTAGCTGGATCGAGTTATGACTATTTGGTTGTTCTTAGTGGAATGGCAATTCATATGTTTAATTCCAATTACATGTTTAGGGAATAGTAAGAATGTTAAAAAAAAAAAAAAAAAAAAATTCACCTTAGCAACACTTATTGTCTGCTGTTCCATAGCCTCATGTATGGTAGCCCTGTCATGCTCCCTCATGCTGTCAGTGACAATATTACCCAGTTTAATATTAGATGTCAGCAAAAAGGAAAAATAAAAAATAAAAACTCATCACTGGCAGAAGCCTTACTAATGCAGCTAAAATTTATTCATGTCATAACAATTAAAGCCAAAAATATCATAAAAAACTGGGGCTGAGTATGTGTCACAGCATTGGCAACCTGCTACCTAAGTGTGAAGGACTACAATATGCCTTGCTAATCCGGAGGAAGGTTCCCACGACAATGACACTAGAACTGTTTATGCACCAAACTCATTATTGTTGTGGTGACAACAGTGACATGAAAGAACCACTATTAATGATTATGCCCGCATCAAACTAAAAAGCGACACAGATGACAATAACAATGCAAATGATACAGGCTGGCTATATCCGGTAGTTGAAATTCTCCTATTAAGTTTCATGAATCCAACCTGTCAAACTCGTCAATGCAACAAAGTCCTCCATCTGCCAAAACAAGAGCGCCAGCTTCTAGCATCCATTCACCTATAAGAGCCAAAATCACAGTAACTCCAGATATTCAAAGTTTCAACACTTTCTCCAGGTGGCCTTTTCAATGATGTAAATGGATGTTCCATTATGGTACAGCATTTTGCAGACCTTCTCTCATCAATGGGATGACACACACTCTTTACACACTATCAAAGTCTATGCCATAGTAAGTCAGGCAAATATGCGTGGAAATATTCAAACAAGAAGAGTTTTAAATTTCCCCATAAAAGCACCTTTATATGCATATATCAACTGATAGTGACTAACTAATGAGGAAGTTGATCTTCTAATAAATAATACTTCATGTTATTGTCAGCTGCCCCTCTCACAATAAATTCTCTTCAATTAAGCCTTTCTTTTTACAATGTTACCAAACTTGACAAATAAGCTATCATCACTGGCGAATTGCAAAAATGTAAATTCTCTTCCTGAATATCCACCGCTCAGTTAGTTTTGCTGTCAAGATAAGACAAAAACTTTGTTTCCAATATGGAACTCGCAGAAACATTGCCTGCGTGAAATTAGATTAGGCATTTGAGCTTGCTAGAGCCTCCTTACATGTTTTAAGTCCTAGGTCTTTGTTACCATGACTCCTATTCGGCAACAAATTGGATACATCATCACTTTTCTATTACATTAGTATGCAATTTATTCCTCATATGGAAAAACATATAGCATATAGTATTGAATCTCATTCCTCTCTGCAGGCAATTAGATTGACAGAAACTTTAACATTAGAATTAAATACAATTGGTAAAGAAGAATGGATAAGATGAGGACCAGAGGGAAGATAAGATAGATAACCTGACAAATATGTAAGCAGGGATCAAACTCAAGGCATTCTCATTAACTCATTCAATGTTACCTCCATCTTTAACTGCAGTTACAGTCAGCCCAGCACTTGTGCTCCCCAAGCCAGTAGTTATGACCGATCGATTACTCAATTTTGCAGCAAATTTCAAGAACTGAGATTTTCCAGTACCTACAAGTTGTTCCATAGTCCAGGCATGCATATTCAGTATACAATCAGCAAGACTGAGATGACGTGCGATGATGTGGAAAGTGCGTTGGTGACTCTTGAAGAACAAGAATCAATAAAGGCACGTACTGTAGTGAAATGTAGAGGTTTATGTTTACCTGGATCCCCAACCAGAAGCAAATGAGATTCTCCTCGAATCTTTGTTCCCAAAGCATCAACATGTTGAACACCTCCAATGAGCGTCAAAGCAACTAAAGTTGACAAAGGATAAAAAGATGATTTTAAAGAAGTCAACCAATCCCATTGCATAAGGATGAGGTACAAACGAGGATGAATGAGCAACTTCCCCACTAGGTTATCACTCATTGCTGAAGTTATGTCAAGGAAATATCCAACACTCAGGCAGCAAGATTTTCAGAACAAAAAGATATTTGCCAATTACAGAAATCACCTGCAAGTTTCACTGTGAAGAGTCCAAAAACTTGAGGACATATACCACGAATGATAGCATTTCTACCTGGGTTGACATTACAGAATGCATTGACGATTCAAGGAGGACAAAATAAAGACGGCAAGTATGGGAAAATTCTTAAAAAACATTAATTAGCATGGCAAGTCAGGGACCTATTAACTATCAATACCTTTCAGTGGCGTATTCTTGAAGCAATTCCAGAATTTGCTAAATTTCATGACGACATCATCAGGAACTTCGATTGCTGACTTCAGTTCATTGGTTCTCCTATGGATTAGCGGAACCCATACTCAGCCAAAAACCAAAATGAGTTGTAGAAACACGGAGGAAGTGCTCAGATACCCAACCAAATCACCAATGTAACTCGTGACGATGGGCCAGTTACTTTTACATAGCATAATTTGTCATCGAATGCTTAATGATGTATTAATAGAAATAGATAAACCCCATTGACCAGAAGGAAGGGGCAGACTAACATTTACTGGAGCATCCAGATTCAACTCCCTTCCAGTGCAATTTGAATTTTTGAAAGTAACGGTTAAGCCCATCATATTTTTAAGTAGATTAACTGGCATGCATACTGTAGTGGCGTCACGATGCCCACGTGATTAGGCATATGCACTAATTCCAAGAAGGCAGGAGCCTAATCTCTAACCCCTCCCACAACAATTCATTCTTCAAAAAGTCTATCACAGGTCAAATTAGGTCGACCACTTGAACTAGTTCACTGCCAAGCTCGAGCATCATATATGGGAAAACCAGACAGCGCCATGATCAATTCCCAGTTTAATCAATTGAATTAAACAGTCTAGTTTTAAAAACACAGTTAAAAATTCAGATCAGTTTTAAAGATTATAACTGACAAAATACTTCTTCTGCAATTACAAAGCATATCTTTTGAAATCTCTATAGACCTACACCAAGAGGACCAATATACTCGCTCAATACCTCACATGATTGGCAACTAGTACAGGCTCAAGATCACAGCGCACATCCTTCAGATCAGGAGACCACTTCGCAGTCAAAATTCCAGTAACAATTATATCATCTGCAGATAAAGGAAACCCCATAAATAACAAGAGCCAACCTAGCCTCAAAATAACTGAAGGCATTATGAAGAGAAAAGTAAGGAATTCATAGTGTCAGCTGGAACAGAAAATAAACTGCTGTCTTAAGGACAAGAAGTTGATGGTTATCTCCAATTTTGGATATCCCCGCATTTATTGGTATATGGATTAATCAATCTAAATATGAATCCTAAAGAATATTTTACCTCCAGCTTTGACGATGTCAACCAGATCATCCTTCAATATAACAGGAATTGAACGAGGGATGGCCCCAACACCCAACAATTGCGTGCTTTCTTGAATTTTTATTTCCTGATAATCATGGCAAGTTATGCTGTTCTCCACAAATTGGAAATTTGTGCCTTCACAAATTTTAGACCCCTGTTACAGGAAACAATAGATTATCTGACTGCATGTGCAAGAGCAAGCCAACTTCTAAATGAGATGATATGATTTGGAAACTAAAATGTAGTGATGACTCTCACTTGGATTGAAAGATCTCTACCAGGATTAGAATACAGAACAAGCGAATTTTAAATATGCAATTTTTCTTCACCTTGTCAAAAAGTAGATAAAAGTAATGGGAAATGCTTTGTAATGCAAAGTAATCCACATGGCCTAGTAATTTGTTATATACTAATGTTCACATTGCAAGTGAAACAAAGACATTAAAAGGACTTGAGTTTTAAACTATAGACAGTAAATAGACCTGAGATGGGCAAATGGATGGCAGAACTATGGAGTTTCTTGTTTCCAGCTCAGGATACACTCGGAAGCTGCATAAGCACACTGACAACTCAAAGGTTGATCTTTTAAAACGAAAATTATTGATGTGAAAATTGATCGCTGATTTACTAACAAAGAGCATAAGAGGGCAAGAAGATAATGCTCAGATTCCATCAAATACATAATGGGATTCATTAACCTCCAGAGTGAAAATTGTCAGAATAAATAAATTACTCTCTGGTGGTTTGAGATGGGTGAAGGTGAACAACACAAATTATAAGAATCTATTGGCATGCTAGCCTGCACATAATCCAACACAATTAGTTTTTATTTTTTATTTTTTTCGGTAAAGAATCCAACACTATTATTATTATTATTATTATTATTATTATTATTATTATTATTATTATTATTATTATTATTATTATTATTATTATTATTATTATTATTATTATTATTATTATTATTATTATTATTATTATTATTATTATTATTATTATTATTATATTATTTTATTATTATTATATTTTTTTTTTTTGGTGAAGGTAAGAGATATATTGAACTTTAACCAAAAGCTATACAGCTACACAGGAAAGACTCGGCACCAAAAACTTACACTCATGAAGACACACACGTCAAAACGAGTGGAAGGGTGCCAAGAAGGAAGCCACAACAGTGGCAACCAACAAAAGCAGAATGAAGAAGCCAAAACAAAGGCAAACAACCAGCCAAACAACGGCCACCAACAAAGGAAACAAATAGTCCCCTTCAAAAAATGTAGTAACTGAAAAGTGCTGAATGCTGAGAAGGCCCACCTGTAATTACATCTTCGACATTTATACCACCTCGATCCTTCATACATTTTTACAGCTCCAGACCTTATTACAGTCCCCTTCAGTGTAAGAAGAATACCTCGATGCTTCACTCTCACATGTCCAATGCTCGGGAAAGTCTCTAAATACAGTACAAAGCAATGAACCATTCAAAAAATAGAGGGTAGAAGTAGATGGTAAACAACCAGAAATTTCTTTTAAAGAAAGTGCACTTTGGATTGAAAAGAGAAGCAAACCAGGGCATTCAAGTGGAGATCCACTGATATTGATTCGGATGTGAATGAAATTCTTCTCAACTCTGTCTTTGATTTCCTTCAAGTTCTCCAATACAACTCTCTGCAGATAAACATTGCCATATCAACTCAACATCTCGTTCATGCATGTCCACAGCCTTCTGGCTTTGAGTACGAATAGGCTTTCATATAGATATCATAAAAGATTTCTCTAATGAATGTTCAATTGATAGGAGAAATTAAAAGTTCATATACAATTAAAATTGCATGCTCATGTCTCTCAGATTTACTGCTCAACATAGAGTCAAATGGCCACAGTAAAGTTGCTTTACCCCTGAAAGAAAGAAGAAATTAGATGGAAAAATTTTCTGTCATTCATTTCACACTAACATTCAGATTGGGATCAAATTCATGCATGTGAATTGCTTTTTGTATCATGGGAAGATCACGGTTTCAACATTATCTACCAAATCAGAAGGAAGCTCTAACGAAGGACAGGGAAAAAAATAAAAAATCAGAGATATGTCAACCAGAATTAGAGGAACTTGTGGTCTGGCAGTTAAATCAAGACCAGCGTGGGAAAACTTCCAGGGAACGAAGTTGAATAGAATCTATCCGCACATATCATGAACAAACAAGTAGAGATTATGTTCACTAAAATAACATGTAAGACAAACCCAAAACTACCCTAAGGATACCAGTCCAACCACAATCAGGTGGATCACATCCAAAGGAATATTAAAGCATTGTCTTCTGGGAATATGGCTCACTACTCTCTACCCATACTTCACTTCACAGCATCTTCAATACCTTATGTAAGACTTGAGTCTCGCAATCACATATAATTTAGAGCAAAACTGTTAAGCCATACTAAGCAGAAGATTGGGCTACACAGATAAACTACTCCAATGCATTAACTCCACTAAACCAACCGGACAGCGGACCCATTCATGACAGGAAAAAGGAGATGGCCGGTGAATGCACATGGATGTTTAGACGACGAGGGACTACCACGACAACTTCCTTCCACAATTATTGGAAAACATCCGTATTGCCCTTCCAATCGCTTCGAAGTCGATTACAATTTTCTTAACCGCGTTTCAAAATAGCGTGCCACTTAGGGCAACGCAGAGGATCCATCCATCAAATTAGGGAGGGATAAGAAAGGGGGTGAAGCCACGTACGTGAGCCCAAACGGCCGCGTCGTCGAAGTCGTTCAAGTACTGACTAGGCTGGAAGAAGACGAGGCGGGCGAGAGGAGGATCGTAATCCACGAGCTCTGCAAATCTGCAAAAATGAATCGAAAAAAAAAAAAAAAAAAAAAACCGAGGGATTCAACAAAGAAAATCTTGGACTCGGACAGTCGTGCATCATCATCATCATCATCGAATCGAAGGAAGATTACTCGATGAGGAGAGGGTAGTGGAGATTGGGGTCGGGAGAGAGAGCGACGGAGCGGAGCTGGTCCGAGTAGAGGCGGATCAGGAATGCCGCCATCGATTTCACGTGAGGGCTAGGGTTCTCCGCCATTGGCGTCGGCTCCATGGATGACTGCAGAGACATCGCGAGCACAGAGAGAGAGAGAGAGAGAATGTCGAAGCGAACTCGAAGGAAGACGAAAGGCAGCTTTTGCGCGGGAAATTGGGAAAGATCTTTTCTTCTCCCTCTGGGGATCGACTCTTTCCTCTATATATATATATATATATAGACCCGCAAGCCGGAAATGAATTAATGATTTTGAAAATATATATTTTTTGAATGATTGCTAATATTATTTGAAATAATTAATTTATTAAAAAAATCATTATAAACAACAATTCGTATTTAAACATTTTCATGAATAATGAAAAGAAGTTCATTAATTCATTTTTGTAAAAATATAAGTGATTAATTTTGAAATCTTTTTCTAAATTATTCATTATTTACAAAACAAATTAAAATAGTGGCTAGTGAATTGGGTAGTGTGGGTGTTCGGCTTTTATGCAATCTCAATAGCACTTTGATTTTTTTCCTCTTCTTTTTATTTTATTTTATGCTATTCTTCAAAAAATTTCCTTTCTATATATAAAAACAGAAATGAGCCTCTATGGATTTGTTCATGTTTCCCATGTCCACTCCCCTCTTAAAAAAGTAAAGACGGAGGAAAGTTTGACATAACTATATATTCATGCTTTGAAAAGAGTACATGGAGAGTCCATTTATAAGCTTAAATAGACGAGATTAAAATAAGTCAAACCAGATTTACATAATAAAAATAGATACAGAAAATTTAAAAAAATATCATAAATATCTCTAAAAGACTTTTTAATATCCTAATATTGCCGACAGCTGCAATGTGGCATTTTTTTACACCGTCTACGTTGTCCCTTGTCAAGCAACCAACCTGAGAGGAAGCAGAGGCCTACTGTCCAGATGAAACCTACGGCTGCTCCGATCCCGAAAGCCATCTGTGAATATGGGGTTCCGTCGGTGGAAGCCTCATCGTTTGGAAGCTCATCAGACGGTGGTTGTGCTTGTGATTGACATGGGCGTAAGGTTGGTCTACTACCACAGAGGCCGATGTTTCCTTCGAAGCTTGAGTCTGGAAAGGTCGAAAACTGGCCTTCCGAAGGAACTGCACCAGAGAGCTTATTGTATGAAACATCGAAAGTTGATACGAAAGTCAGCTTCTGGAAGGACGCGGGTATTTCTCCCGTCAACCGGTTGTGAGACAAATTTAGTTTC
Source organism: Eucalyptus erythrocorys (assembly GCA_014182555.1). NCBI lineage: Eukaryota > Viridiplantae > Streptophyta > Magnoliopsida > Myrtales > Myrtaceae > Eucalyptus > Eucalyptus erythrocorys. The sequence goes on from CM024602.1 coordinate 52,414,614, forward strand.
TCCAAACTTTGCATCCCTGACAAGCTATCCGGTATATTGCCCGACAATTCGTTGCTGTCCAAGGAAAATACTTGAAGGCCCTTGAGGTTTCCAAAACTCGGCCAAATCGGTCCATTGAGCTTGTTGTGACTTAGGTCCAAGGTTGATGGGAAGTTCAAGAATTGGTTGTATGTTAAAAATTTTCCATCTTTCTCCAAACGGAGTGGCATATTCGATGGAGAGCCTGCATGAGGGAACGATCTGCTACTGTTGATGCAACTTCGTAGTTTGCTTAAGCTCCTTGGTATTTCTCCGGTGAATGAATTATTCTCTAAATCCAAATAGAAGAGGGAACTAAAATCACCGATCCAGCTAGGAATTCTTCCGCTTAATTGGTTCCATGAAAGATCCAGCACTTGCAAGTTTTCACACCCTCTTAACCACACCGGTATTGACCCTTTTAATTGACTGTTGCCAATCGCGAACGCTTCCAAATACGGAAACAGCAAATTGGGATGTCCCAACATTTCTTCGTCTCGGAAACTCTCAGAAAGGACCAATACACTTAAGTTTCTGCATCGCTGTAATATATGCAGAGCACTAGACAGATCACTAATTTCAGTTCTTGAAAGAGATAGCCGTGTAAGTGCCTGGAGGTTTTGGAAGCTGGAAGGAATCGCTCCGCTTAAGTGATTATACGCGAGATTTAGAACATTCAACCTATGACAAGTAGATAAATTTTCAGGGAGCAGACCTTGGAATAAATTGGAACGGAGGTTGAGAGAAGTAAGACGAGCCATTGAAGAACAGTTGATACTAATACGACCATCAAGAGTATTGTTGCTCAAGTTTAGTGTGGAAAGGGATGGAGAGCTCATCAGTGAAGGCGGCAACTGACCAGAGAATTTATTTGACTTGGCAGCGAAGTGCTCGAGCTTCCGAAGACCCCCAAAAACGTCTGGAAGTACTCCAGAAAACAGATTGTTAGACAAATCAATCTTGACAACATTAGAGAGATTATCAATCCTTTCATGCAGCAGTCCTGAAAAGCCGTTGTCCTGAAATTGGAGTTCGCGCAGGTGCTTGAGTTGGAACAGTCTTTCCGGCAAGCTCCCTGATAAACTATTCCCATTGAGGAAGAGACGCTGAAGAGAAGTGCAGTTGCCAAAATTCCCAGGAACTTCTCCATGGAACCGATTTTCGGCGAAATTGAGTGACTCAATAGAGTGTGATCTGTCACATATTGTTGACGCGAGAGAACCTACCAAGTTATTATCTGAGACATCCAAAATCCTTATATGGGGTAGGTGGATGTGAAGAGGAAAGGAGCCCACGAATTCGTTCCCGCTCAAATCAAGGACCTCCAGATTCCGCATCTGAAAGAGTTTATCTGGAAGAAAACCATGGAGGTTGTTGTGGGAAAGATTAAGAGTGCTCAGCTGGTCCAAATCGGCCAAGGATTCACATAATTCCCCGGCAAGTCCTCTGCCATGAAGATCCAAGCCAATCACCCTCCTTTGTGTCACAGTGGCATTGTCGCACGTGACTCCAGCCCAAGAGCAGCATTCACTGTCAGGATTAGCACCCCAGCCATCAACAGATGAGGCCACACACTTGCGAAAACCGTTCAGCGCCATTAAGTCATTGGAATTACAAGACAGATTCTGGCTTTTGGTTATATAAGCCTTGCAAACGATAGCCAGAAAGATGAAGGCTAAACGGGAAGTTGAGTATTCCATTGCAGGCAAGTGATAGCAGCAGGCAGCAACTAGGGTCGAGATTATATGGTTCACATAATCTGTCTTCATAGCATGATGATAGATTGGGAGTGAAGCCAACCATTGACTTGACTTGTATAGCAGAAAGAACAGGAGTAAGGAGAACAAACCGTAAATAATCTACATCTTTGAAGATGACTGGTTGATCTGAGTAAGAAAAGAGCTGTCTTGGTCACTTAAAAAAGGAGAGATAAAGAGAGTGGAGACTATGCCCTGACCACTTGGGGGCACATTTTCTTCTACTTTTTCTGTAGTCTGCACTTCTCTCACCTTCTTTGGCACTACCAAGTACCAAAGGGATCAGAATCTTTATCAAATGGCTTTTGTTCTGACTGCACGGCAGAAATGACGTCATGATATCCTCGCGTTTGAGGGTGGAAAGACTTGGCACTAGATTGAGAGAACAGCAGCAGAGAGGAATGAGAAGTGCCATCAAGTTTGATACCGTTGCAGGTATTGGGGACATAAGTCTGCAACCCAAAAATGCTTGAAATCTCCATCCACAAGAGCCATAAGACAACTTCACCTAAGACCATGTTAAAATGGGGGTAAAAATTCGACCGTAACGTAAAAGGAGACAAAATGGAGTAACGGGAGTGAGCACCAATGTTCTCTATAGCCCAGCTAAATTCAGTTAGGAAAAATTTTAGCACTAAAATGGGCATTCTATGAAAATTATGATATTTCTAGTGTCTTTTTCCTTATAAAGTTGACGATCTCATTGGCAAGCAAGAGACCAAGCTAGGAGAGGAGGAATAAGGAAAGCTCAGGCCATGAGAAAAGATAAGACATTTAGCCATGATGTAGGAACTGGAGCATCATAGCAGACTAGGTTGCTCTAGCGTAACCAGACAGGAACATTGACTCACAACGCCGTCGATTTTGAATTCAAGAAATTGATGACACAAACTTGGTAATCATGGTCTTTCAGATAAAAAGTCATCAAAAGATAAAGCAGATCTTTTTCTTTGTTTTAATGACCATCACGCCCCAATAAAAAACGAAAAAGAATCAAAGAAAAGGAGAGCCCATTACCTACCACTAACTTTCATCATTTTCATGTCGTCGATACTTATTTTTTAATCTCTCTCATACGACCATATCTTCTTTTGCTATCTTTCTCTTTTCTTCTCTCTTTTGTTGTGTATTTATTATATATTCACGCTCTTTAACTAAAAGGGCACATCCAAAATGCAATCTTTTTCCTTGCTTTCGACTCTAGTGTAGAACCATCTCGTTACTTGCATCTACCGAGAATGCCCTTTGTAATGCTTAGAATAAAGTAATATGTAATCTGCTTACAATGATCTTTTGAGCAATTTAAAGTTTCTTTTCGATGAAATAACAGCTTTGGCAAACAAAAGGAGGAAAAAAAATCTTTTTACTTTTTCCTCCTTTCATTGCTTGCATCTCCCTTGACGTTGCCCTTTAAGAACTCAAACAATTTCCCCTAGATGAAAATAATGCTAAAATATGAGTTCCGTTCAAAGGACGAAAGCATCCACTTTTTGAAAACTGACCATTCCAAGTTTGGAAATATGATCACAAGCATATGGCGATAGGCGACTACTTAATCATAATTCATAATCAAGATCGCAGGACAATTAGATCTAGCCATACAAATTTACAAAATCCCAAACACGATGAGTTAACCATGTTCCATAAGAACAACATTTGTAACTTTTAAAACGCAAAATAGAAACCAAAGGGAATTATTAACACTACCTACCATCCTCAAGTTTAACAAGATAGCATTGTGCACGACAATTACAAGGCCAATTAATGATGTTTCATAACTATTACGTTACTTTAATTGAGTTATTTTATTTTATGGCTTTTATTCCTTTTTACTTACATAAGGGCTTTATGCTCATATATAACTTATATTTAATATAAACATAATGGGTGTAAGATTTCTGTTACATAAAAAAACCTAGAGCCTTCTCTTTGATTTTTACGTTCTTCTTTCTTCTTCTCCTCTCTATTTCTTCTCTTTCTTCTTTCTCTCTTGGTACTTGCTGCGGGTTCTCTAATCAGCTTTCGTGATGGTATCAGAGCAGATCTGACTACCCGATTCCTTGATCCTATTGTTGGTTTGAGAGTCCCCTAATAACCCTATTCCTTCTCTGGTGCGCAGCCACTTAAAGCTACAATTTTTACCTATTTTCTCTCCAAATCTCGATACATATAAGACTAGAAGATATCAGATTCATCAAGTTTGGTTTGTGACCATGGATTACAACATTTATTGGTTAGCGGATTCAAGAAACAAAGTACTTCATTGATTATGGTTGACTGGTCTTGCTGGATTTCCGTCGAAAATATAATTATTTGAATCGAGATTTCTTGTTAGATATTTTCTTCTATACAACAACCTATATTTATGAGATTTCATCATCCCTTTGGTTAATTGATGGAACCAATTACATCTGATTATATGTTGGTATTACTATTTTAATTCTTGCACTAAATTTTCAACCTTCTTGATCAGTGGTAGATATATTTATATTGAGATTATCATTATGAGTAACACTAAGTATTAATGCCAAAGGGAAACTCAATTATCTTACTACAGAACCCCCTACTGAAAACTTTAAAGACTATAGTGATTGGATGAGAGAGAACGATACACTTTTGGTGTGGTTATGGAATAGTATGGAACCATCCATCGCTGCTAATATTATGATCCACACAGCTGCCAAGGGAGTGTGGGATGATTTTATGGAGAGTTACTCACAAGACAACAATATGTCTAGAGTCCATAGACTATATGAGAAGATCTTTAATTTTAAATAAGGGAACAAGTCTCTTGGAAAGTATTATAGTGCTTTGAAAGGTATGTTGGAAGAACTCAATCTTTATTAGCCCATCATCATTGATCTTGAGAGACTTAAGGCACAACGAGCTGAATTTTAAGTGGTCAAGTTTTTATCTAGCTTCAATGCTAACTTGTAGCTTGTGAAGAATTAGCTTCTTGCTGGAGAGAGTTCATTCTATGAATGGAGCATTTTGTCAAATTCAGCCCATTAGCCCATTATCCCTTCATCTTCTACATGATCTAAAGACAATTCAGCATATGTGACTAATAATGGTAGTCAGGTCATGGTGGATTTTCTAATGGAGGCCGTGGTTTAGGGGGAGGTCATAGCCGTGGTGGTGGACGTAGTGGACGAAGTTCTAATCGAGATAGATGATAGTGCATGTACTATAGCAAATTTGGTCATATTGTTTGACACTTGTCAGGCCAAGCATAGCAAGTTTGAGTGAGCTCAATGATTAGTTACTGCAAATGCTATTGTGTTCAAAGGGAGTGCTAGAAATGTGTCTTACAATGACATGAACATATCTATCCCAATTGGGGGCAGTTCTTCCGAGTTTACGACTTGGGATGAGATATGGCTGCGTAACTCATTAAGCGTGTCCAACAAGTAGAGGCTTCCAATTTCTCATCCATTGCTAGTCTTATACGTACAAGTAATATGGTTTTTTTTTTTTTTTTTTTTTGTCCCCTAGCATCTCTTGGGTCATTGACTAGGGAGTTTCTAGTCATATGAGGGGAACAAGAATTATTTTCATCCCACTTTAACTCTAGTCCTTCATTAGAAATTATTTTACCTAATGGTTCCTCTACTCAAGTGGTTGGATCAAGGATTGTTTCCCTTACACATTCATTATCTTTGTCCTCTATTCTATGTGTTTCCCAACTTTCTTTGAATTTGTTATCTGTTAGTAAGTTAACTAAAGCTCTTCGGTGTTCAGTTACATTTTACCCATCTAATCGTATTTTTCAGGATCTTCAGACAAAGAAGATGATTGGTGGAGGACATAAACGCGATAGACTTTGGTATCTAAATGGTGTCTCCACTATTGATGCAATGGCCTAGCTACTAGTTCTATTACTCCCCTATTATGGCATTCCTATTTAGGACATTTATCTTTATTTAAGTTACATCAAATAATTCATGAGTGTGAATCAATTTCTACTCTTGAGTGTGAGGCTTGTGAACTTGGGAAACATCGTCGTAGTATTTTTCCTAGTCGTGGTGATTCTCATGCATCTATCTCTCTTGAACTTGTTCATTCGGATATTTGGAGATGTTCCTGCATTGCTAGTAGAAATGGTTTTAAGTACTTTGTTACTTTTGTGGATGATTGTTCTAGTCTAATATGGCTCTATATGCTTCATGATTGTTTTGAATTTTTACATATTTTTCAATTATTTCATTGTGAGGTTACTAATCAGTGTAATACATCCCTTTAAATTTTGCGCACATATAATGCTCTAGATTATACATAGAAATCAATTTCTTTGTTTTGTTCTAATCTTGACATTATACATCAACCAAGTTGTACTTATACTTTTCAACAAAATGGTGTGGTCGAGAGAAAGAACCATCACCTTCTAAAAGTTGCTCGTTCACTCTTATTTTATATGCATGTCCCAAAATAATTTTGGAGTGAAACTATCCTTACTGCATGTTATCTCATAAAACGTTATTCCCTCTTACCTTGCACATCTTTGGGTGTGTTGTTTTTGTCCATAACCTATGTTCCAATGCTAACAAGCTATCTCCTCGTGCCACTAAATGTGTTTTTCTCGAGTATTCACATACTCAAAAAGGATATCGGAGTTATGATCTTATAACTTGTATCCAATATATTAGTGTTGATGTTACTTTTTTCAGGGACACACCATACTATTCTACTGAAGGTAAAGAGTTTTCAACTGACATTGTATAAGCCGATCCTCTTATCCCACAACTTATCCCCTTAGATTCTGTTAGCCCTTCTCCTGTACCCCGTCCCTTGCAGGTGTATTAGCAACGAAGGCAGTCTATGGCATCACCAATGTCCAGCTTTTCCATGCGCCCCGTTCAATCTTCTTCCTTATCTCTTGGTTCGGACAATCTTCTATTTGCCCTTCGCAAATGGATTCATTCTTGTACACAAAAATCCTCTTTGGCTTACCCTATCAAGTGTTGTGTCTCTCTCACATCTTCCTTCTCTATTACATTATTTTGCCATATCATTACAAACTCACACAATTCCTACTTCTACCACTGAAGCCTTGTCTCGCCTTGAGTGGAAGAAAGCTATGGATGTGGAAATGAAATCTTTGGTGTCCCGCCAAACATGGTCATTGGTTGATCTTCCTCTTGGGAAAGATGTGGTGAAATGTCGTTGGGTGTACACTATCAAATACAATCCATATGGCTTAGTTGAGAGCCCTAAACCTCGGCTCGTTACTAAAGGTTTTACTCAAACTTATGGAGTGAATTATTTTGAGATTTTTTCCCCTGTAGCATGTCTCGATTATGTTCGTGTTATTATTTCTCTTGCTGTGAATTTAGATTGTCCATTATTTCAATTGGATGTCAAAAGTGCTTTTTTATATGGTGATTTGTCTGAAGAAGTATATATGGAGCAACCTCCTGAGTATGTTGCTCAGAGGGAGAATCATAGTAAAGTATGCCAGCTACATAAGGCCGTTTATGAGTCAAAAGTCTCCAAGGGCATAATTTGAGAAATTTAGTTTAGTGATTTCCAAGTGTGGTTTCCACCAATGTCATTCTAATCATTCTGTTTTTGTTCACAAGAAGGAATTGGGGGTGGTCATTCTTGTTGTATATGTGAATGATATAATTGTCTTTGGTAGTGATGTGACTGGCAATTCTGAGGTTAAGTCCTTTCTTTAGCAACAATTTCAAATTAAAGACTTGAGAGCTATTCAATATTTTCTAGGCATTGAAGTTTTATGAAGTAAAAAATGTATTAATTTATCTCAGCGAAAGTATGTTCTTGATCTTTTATTTGAAACTAGTACATTAGCTTCAAAGCCAGTTGATACCCCTATAGATCCAAATCAAAAGTTTGGAGTTGATTATGGAGATGATATTGAAGATAAGCATTAACATTGACATCTAGTTAGGAAACTAATTTATCTTACCGTTACATGTCCCGATATTTCTTTTCCACAAAGATGAATCATTAAAAAAGAGTGCTTAACTAAGAAGGCTCATTAGGATGCAATTTGTCGCATTCTTACTATCTTAAAAGTTCTCATGGTTAGGGATTAATTTATTAACCTAACGGTTCTTCCACTTTAGTTGGCTATTTTGATGCTGATTGGGTTAGGTCAACATGTGATCGATAGACTACGACTAGGTATTGCACCTTTATTGGTGGTAATTTGGTTACTTGGAGAATCAAGAAATAGACCATCATTACCAAGTCTAGTGCAAAGGTTGAATATCATGCTATGGCACATACTGTGGCTAAATTGTTGTGGTTGAAATCTCTTCTCTAGGAGCTTGATTTTATATAAATCAACCAATTGATATGATATGTGATAATCAGGCAGCTATCTATATTATTGGAATCCAATTTTTTAATGGTGAACCAAGCATATAAAAGTTGATTTGTCACTTTGTTCGTGATGCTGTGAAACATAAGAAGTTGACCATCACTTTGTTCGTGATGCTGTGAAGCATAAGTTGGTTGCTACTCCTTACGCTGCCTCTAGTGATTAGTTTGTTGATATGTTCACCTAAGTGTTGTTTCGTCCTGCCTTTGTTGCTTGTTGTTCCAAGCTGGGCATGGGTGACCATATGCTCCAACTTGAGAGAGAGTGTCACATTACTTTAATTGAGTTATTTTTATTTTCTCAATTTTATTCATTTTTACTTACATAAAGGCGTTATGTTCATATACAATTCATATTTAATATAAACACAACGGGCGTAAGGCTTTTGTTACACAGAAAAAAACCTAGAGCCCCCCTTTGGTTTTTACATTCTCCTTCTTTCTTCTTCTCGTCTGTATTTTTTCTCTCTTTCTTTTATCTATTCTGCTACTTGCCGCGGGTTCTCTAATCAGCTTTGTGACAATGACCATCAAATGAGCTCTCATTACTTGAGCATCTTGACCAAAAATGGCAGGACTCGATCTTGTTTCAAAAGCATATAAAATCTAGTGCACACTCTACTTTAATCCAAGATATATCGACCAATTAAGTGCAGGCATCAAGTTGAGAATCCTTTTTAGTCGATTATGCATGTCAAACACTGTTCCCAGTAATTTTAGATGCGAGTCAAAGATATGATGAGAGAATTAAAACCGAGTTAAAAGATGGTCATTTCCATCCTTCCAGGATAATCTCCTTGTCTGTTTCTGTCTGCCTCTTCTTTCCCCGTTTTAACATGGTCCGGAGGCATGATGGTGGCCTTCGGATGCTGCTGTTGTGCTTAACTACTGCCTCCAGGGGCTGTTCCATCTGGCAAGGAAGGTCGGGGAAGTGAACAGGAAGATCTACGAGTCCCCGTACTTTAGGTCTAAGGATGCTCTTGTAGTATTCCATGCTGGAGGATGAGCACATAAACATATATAGCTGGAAAGAGTGGATGTTCATCTGAGTAAACAACTAGAACTTAGGGGTTTTAACCAGGACACATGTATTCAGAAGAAATTAGTTGATACTTACAGATTGAGCGTTCGACATGAGCCAAACGTAACTGTTGAGATGAAACCTGCCGCTGCTCCAATCCCAAAGGGCAGCCACAAATATGTGATTTCATCAGTTGAGTTGAAGACTCGATAGATGGAAGTTCTAATTGGCTGGAGCCATCGATAGATGGAAGTTCTAATTGGCTGGAGCCATAGTGTGGTTTGATGCAAAGACTGATGCTTCCTTCAAAGCTCAAATTTGGAAAAGTCGAAAACTGACCTTCTGGAGTAAGAGACATTGAAACTCAACAAGAAATTCAACCGAGTCAAGGAGTAAGGTATGTATCCTGACAATCTGTTACGAGACAAGTCCAGTTTTTCCAATTTTCCATCACTGATGTACTGTCTAGAATAGTGCCCAGCACGTTAATGTATGCAAAGTTCAATACTCGAAGGCTTTCAAGGACGCCAAAGCTTGGCCAAGTCGGTCCAGTCAGCTTGTTGTAACTCAAATCCAACGTCTGGGAAATCCGGTATATGTTTGTACTTCAAGGAATTTCAGCTTAGCGTCTTATGAAACAGTTGAAAGGCAGTCTCTTGAAGAGAGGTGTGGTCTCTCTAATTCGGTAAATCAGTGAAGCTTTTTTGCATATCCTCACTGAATAAATTATTTGACAAATTATTTGACCAATCCAGATAAAAGGCAAACTGGAAATCACCTACACAGACAAAAGAACCAACCTGAACATCAATGCCAAATTTTTTGCATCCTCTTAACCTTAATGGTATGGAACCTCTTAATTGACTATTAGAAGCAACAAAAACCTTGGGGCTTGTGAGCTTTGGATCGATAGATTCAGGCAGTTCTGGGAATATGACTCACTACTCTCTACCCATACTTCACGTCACAGCATCTTCCATAACTTACGTAGGACTTTCGTCTCGCAATTACATATAATTTCAGAGCAGAACTGTTGAACCATACTATGCAGACGATTTGGCTACACAGGTAAACAACTGCAATGCATTAACTCCACTAAACCCACCGGACAGCCGACCCAATCGAGACAGGACAAAGGAGACAGCCAGTGAACGCACATGAATGCTTAGACAGCAAGGGACTACTGCGACAACTTCCTCCACAACCATCGGAAAACAGCCGTATTGCCCTTCCAATCGCTACAAAGTGGATTACAATTTTCTCAACCGCGTTTCAGAATACCATGCCACTTAGGGCAACGCAAAGGATCCATCCATCGAATTAGGGAGGGGAAAAGAAAGGGGTAAAGCCACGTACGTGAGCCCAAAGGGCCGCGTCGTCGAATCGTTCAAGTACTAACCAGGCTGGGAGAAGACGAGGCGGGCGAGAGGAGGATCGCAATCCACGAGCTCTGCAAATCTGCAAAAATGAATCGGAAAAAACCAAGGGATTCAACAAGAAAACCCTGGACTTGGACAGCCGTACATCATAATCATCATCGAATCGAAGGAAGATTACTCGATGAGGAGAGGGTAGTGGAGATTGGGGGCGGGAGAGAGAGCGATGGAGCGGAGCTGGTCCGAGTAGAAGCGGATCAGGCATGCCGCCATCGATTTCACGTAAGGGCTAGGATTCTCCGCCATTGGCGTCGGCTCCATGGATGACTGCAGAGACATCGCGAGCACAGAGAGAGAGAGAATGTCGAAGCGAACTCGAAGGAAGACGAAAGGCAGCTTTTGGGCGGGAAATTGGGAAAGATCTTTTCTTCTCCCCCTGGGGATCGACTTTTTCCTCTATATATATATATCGACCCGCAAGCCGGAAATGAATTAATGATTTTGAAAATATATATTTTTTAAATGATTGCTAATATTATTTGAAATAATTAATTTATAAAAAAATCATTATAAACAACAATTCGTATTTAAACATTTTTATGAATAATGAAAAGAAGTTCATTAATTCATTTTTGTAAAAATATAAGTGATTAATTTTGAAATTTTTTTCTAAATTATTCATTATTTACAAAACAAATTAAAACAGAGATATACTTCACATATTAAGATTGATAAATTAATTTGGTAGTTGATACGAAATACAATCAATCTTTCTAAATGATATGTTTATGTGTTACATCAAGTAAATTATTATCAATATACTCAACTATTACTCGATTACTCGATCGCAAAACAAAAATTCATGATAAGTTTATGTGAAGTGGCTAGTGAATTGGGTAGTGTGGGTGTTTGGCTTTTATGCAATCTCAATAGCACTTTGATTTTTTTTCCTCTTCTTTTTATTTTATTTTATGCTATTCTTCAAAAAATTTCCTTTTTATATAAAAAAAATACATGAGCATTTATGGATTTTTTCATGTTCCCCATGTCCACTCTTAAAAAAAGTAAGGCCGGAGGAAAGTTTGACATAACTGTATATTCATGCTTTAAAAAGAGTACATGGAGAGCCTATTTATAAGTTTAGATTGATGAGATTAAGATAAGTCAAATCAGATCTATATAATCAAAATAGATATAGAATTAGAGAAAATATCTAAAATATCTCTACAAGATTTTTTAATATCCCAATATTGCTAACAGCTGCAATGTGGCATTTTTTCACCGTCTACGTTGTCCCTTGTCAAGCACCCAACCTGACAGGAAGCAGAGGCCTACTGTCCAGATGAAACCTACGGCTGCTCCGATCCCGAAAGCCATCTGTGAAAATGGGGTTCCGCGGTGGAAGCCTCGTCGTTTGGAAGCTCACCAGACGGTGGTTTTGCTTGTGATTGACATGAGCGTAAGGTTGGTCTACTACCACAGAGGCCGATGTTTCCTTCGAAGCTCGAGTCTGGAAAAGTCGAAAACTGGCCTTCCAACGGAACTGCGCCGGAGAGCTTATTGTATGACACATCGAAAGCCGATAGGAAAGTCAGCTTCTGGAAGGACGCGGGTATTTCTCCCGTCAACCCGTTGTGGGACAAATTTACTTTCTCCAAACTTTGCATCCCCGACAAGCTATTCGGTATATTGCCCGACAATTGGTTTTTTTCCAAGAAAAATGCTTGAAGGCCCTTAAGGTTTCCAAAACTTGGCCAAATCGGTCCATTGCTTGTTGTAACTTAGGTCCAAGGTTGATGGAAAGTTCCAGAGTTGGTTGTATGTCAAAAATTTTACATCTCCTCTCCCCAAAAGGAGTGGCACATTCGATGGCGAGCCTGCATGAGGGAACGATCTGCTACTGTTGATGCAACTTCGTAGTTCGCTTAAGCTCCTTGGTATGTCTCCGGTGAATGAATTAACCGCTAAAGACAAATAGAAGAGGAAACGAAAATCGCCAATCCAGCTAGGAATGCTTCCGCTTAATTGGTTCCTTGAAAGATCCAACAGTTGCAAGTTTTCACATCCCCTTAACCACACCGGTATCGACCCTTTTAATTGACTGTTGCCAATCACGAACGCTTTCAGAGATGGAAACAGCAAATCGGCATGTCCCGACATTTCTTCCTCTCGAAAACTCTTAGAAAGGACCAATACACTTAAGTTTCTGCATCTCTGTAATATATGCAGAGCACTAGACAGATCACTAATTTCAGTTCTTGAAAGAGATAGTAGTGTAAGTGCCTGGAGGTTTTGGAAGCTGGAAGGAATCGTTCCGCTAAGGTTATTACGGGCCAGATTTAGAACATTCAACCTATGACAAGTAGATAAATTTTCGGGAAGCGGACCTTGGAATAAATTGGAACCGAGGTTGAGAGAAGTAAGACGAGCCATTGAAGAACAGTCGATACTGATACGACCAGCAAGAGTATTGTTGTTCAAGTCAAGTGTGGAAAGGGGTGCAGAGCTCATCAATGAAGGCGGCAACCGACCAGAGAACTTATTTGATCTGGCAGCGAAGTGCTCGAGCTTCCGAAGACCCCTGAAAACGTCTGGAAGTACTCCAGAAAACAGATTGTTAGACAAATCAATCTTGACAACATTAGAGAGATTATCAATCCTATCGTGCAGCAGTCCTGAAAAGCCATTGTCCTGAAATTGGAGTTCGCGCAGATGCTCGAGTTGGAACAGTCTTTCTGGCAAGCTCCCTGATAGACTGTTCCCATTGAGGAAGAGACGCTGAAGAGAAGTGCAGTTGCCAAAATTCCCAGGAACTTCTCCATGGAACCGATTTTCGGCGAAATTGAGTGACTCAATAGAGTGTGACCTGTCACATATTGTTGAGGTGAGAGAACCTACCAAGTTATTATCTGAGACATCCAAAATCCTTATACGGGGTAGGTGGATGTGAAGAGGAAAGGAGCCCACAAATTCGTTCCTGCTCAAATCAAGGACCTCGAGATTCTGCATCTGAAAGAGTTTATGTGGAAGAAAACCATGGAGGTTGTTATGGGAAAGATTAAGAGTGCTCAGCTGGTCCAGATCTGCCAAGGATTCACATATTTCCCCAGCAAGTCCTCTGCCATGAAGATCCAAGCCAATGACCCTCCTTTGCGTTGCAGTGGAGTTATCACACGTGACTCCAGCCCAAGAGCAACATTCACTGTCAGGATTAGCACCCCAGCCATCAACAGGTGAGGCCACACACTTGCGAAAACCGTTCAGCGCCATTAAGTCATTGGAATTGCAAGACAGATTCTGGCTTTTGGTTATATGAGCCTTGCAAACGATAGCCAGAAAGATGAAGGCTAAACGGGAAGTTGAGTATTCCATTGCAGGCAAGTGATAGCAGCAGGCAGGCAACTATCCTTGTATAGCAGAAAGAACAAGAGTGAGTAGAAGAAACCGTAGGTAATGCTACATCTTTGAAAATGACTGGTGGATGTGAGTAAGAAAAGGGCTGTCTTGGTTACTTGAAAAAAGGAGAGAGAAAGAGAGAAGAGACTATGCCGTGTCCCCAGAAAGCGTGTAGGGTCATTTGATGGACAGGTACATAGAACGGGACAAAGTGAGCATGTTTGATGGGAGGAGAACTATACTGACGTCTTTATCCATCTGTAGCAACTCATAACGATCATTCTTCCTTTCTTTGCCTTTGGCCAGGGTTATCTTTGTGACTATTCCCAACAATCCTAAACTGGCCCAAACCCTGCACCAACGGCGGTCACCGACACCGCCCTGACCACTTGTAGTCTGCGCTTCTCTCTTCTTCTTTGGCACTATCAAGTATTAAAGGGACTAGAATTTGTATCAAATGGTTTTTGTTGTGACTACACAGAGCAGAAATGACATCATGAAATCCTCGCGTTTGAGGGTGGAAAGACTAGGCACTAGATTGAGAGAACGGCAGCAGAAAAGAATAAGAAGTGCCATCAAGTTGCAAGTGTCAGATAAGTCTGCAACCCAAAAATGCTTTGAAATCTCCATCCAGAAGGGCACTAAAACAAACTTCACCTAAGACCATGTTAAAATGGGGTTAAAAAATCAACGAAAACAGAAAAGGAGACATCATGGAGTGATAGAAGTGAGCATCAATCTTCTCTAATGCCCGCCTAAATTCAGTTATGGAAAGTTTTAGCACTAAAATGAGTGTTGTACAATATTTACGATATTTCTAATGTCATTTTATCTAGAAAGTTGACTTGACGATCTCACTGGCAAGCAAGAGACTAGCTTGGAGTAAAGAGGAAGAAGGACAGCTCAGGCCATGCGAAAAGTGTAATATTTGGCAGGGGGCCCAAAAGAAGAAAAAAATAAGTTAAAAAGTCAATAAAGCAAAAAGGAGAGGAGAGGAGCGGCCCGGGCGGGGGCTTAGCTAAAAAGTAGCCGAGAGAGAGGTTATTTGAGAATGAGGTAAGACTTCAATATCTCCCTTGTTTCATGGTTGAAATATATGTAAATTTTGAGGATGAAATTTTTTTTAGGAGGGTAGAATGTAATATTTGGCTGGTGGGGCCCAAAAGAAAAAAAAATAAAAATAAGTTGAAAAGTTAATAAAGTAAAAAGGAGAGGGGGACTCGGTTAAAAAGTAGCTAAGAGTCCTCTCGCGTAAAAAGAGAAAAAAGAAAAAGAAGAAAAAGAAAGGAAATGGGTTTTGGTACGTGCATATCACGGAATACTTCACCAAGCCGACTCAACTTTATAACGTAGCACCCGATAAGACATTAGGTCCCTCATTTGTCCAATCAAAGTAATTTATAGGTTTAGGGCTCCAATTTAGAATTTTTGGAAAATAGAGCGGCGAAGTTCAATTTTGGAGTCGTTGAGCCGCGTATTAATTTAGGGTGTTGTGAAGCCGTGTGATTTTACGGATCATGATTTGAACTTACAGTTTGCTCGAAACAAAATTTCGAAGTTTCCCGCGCGCAGTGAACAATGTGCGTCCAGTAGCTTCGGGCCCTTATTTTGTTAGTTTTCGGTTTGATTTTGGGACGATCAAGTTGGAATTATTATAGTATGTTAGAAGGGTTTTCTATTGATTATAAGTATGTTTAGAACATGATTCAATAGAGAAAGTTATAGTGTAACTAAGTTTTACGCTCAAATGTCACATTACGAACGGCTTAAATAATTATTTGAGTATACGATTTATTAGTCATAGGAATCATTTTGTTAATGCTTAGACATTATATAGCTGTTTCATGGTTGACGTAGCGTGTTACCTAAATTTAATGTTGATTCTCGCTTATTTGATAGGATTGCAAGATCGAATGATCAAATAACACATGTTATTTGATTTTGGGACATCCTTAGGTAAGTAGTACTAGTGTCTTATTTGGTTTTGTGAAACAAGAGTGATCGACATATACTTGTGTAGGAAAGTAATGACCTATTTATTATATAAAGATGGATATAGTGCTCAGTAATTTGAGTTATTGTGAGATGATTCAACAAACCTCTCTTGAAGGGTTATGCATGCTGTTTTGATACAATTGATTTATGTGATGACTATTGAAAGATGATATGTATTGTGCTAAGGAAATCAAATGTGTTGTGAACAGGTAAAGGACTAAGTACCACACAACAACAAAATTTCGTATGAGTCACCTTTAGGGCCTCATAATCAAGGGCTAAGTGCTACATGGTGACTTGAGTTACATGGAAGCCACTTATAAGGTCTTGCAATATTGACATGCATAGTAAAGGATTGTTGACACTTAAATTTTGGCGACCCGATTAGTCATTTATTACATTAAAAATTGGGGGTTAATTTTATCCCTAAAAAAATAGTTAATTGCGTGGCATATAGATTTAGGTACATTTGCATCTATTTATTGGGCCGGTGACGGACGGGTTCGAATTAGCGGTTCTAAGCTTTGATTTGGCAAATCGAATTAAGCCCATGAAGCAAATAAATTGGCCCGAGCCCATTTTCTTTTAATGACAAAAATACCTAAATGGGGATTTGAAATAATATTACGGTGGATTTTTGGAATTTAAGAAAATTGGGTTGCAATCTTATCTTTAGACAATAAAATCAGGAGATGTGAAAAAATAAAATGTGATATTGCGTTTAGAAAAAAGAATCTTCGTGGATTTCGATTTGGAAAAAATTAAAACCCTAATTCGTAGACTATAAAAAAACACACGTAGGGTTTCGAAGGGAGACCAGATGGATTGATACATACGGCCGTAGGAGGACACAAAAAGAGAAAAAAAAAAAAAAAAACCCTCAGTTCATCGACGAAAAAGGCGATTCCTTTGTCTTTTTGGGTCAAAAAGTCAAAAAGAAAAGGAAAAAGTGAGAGACAGAATAGCAAAGGAAAGGGGAGAGAGAAAGGAAAAGTAACCAGTTGGCAGTGAGGCAGAGAAGACAAGTGAGAGAAAAGAGAGTGGAAGTGACGTGAGAGAGAGAGAGGGGGAAAAAAGGGAGAAGAAAGGTGCCGCATCGTCGTCTCCTTCGCGAAGGCCTTCTGGCGTGCCGTTCCTCATCGCACCAGCGCACCCACACCGCCGCCACTCCGCTGTGCCCCTCCCTCGACGAGTCTTTGCCGTTGCTGTTCACGCCCTGCTGGTCGCCGCCCCAACGCCCGTGAAGATCCGCATCGCACCACCGCGCCGGGCACTGCACCACCACTGTCGAGACACCAGCAGCCTGCGAGTCCCCAGTCTCGCACTTCGGTTAGCCTCGCGCCGACCTTGCAGTGCCCCTGTCCGCGAAGCCACCACCGATTCACCTCCTCGCCGCTCGCCCGCCGCCGGTTCATCCTTGCCGGAGCTTCCTTGCTGGACCGACGACCGTGCCCGATTGCCTCGAAGACTAGCCGCACGAGCAGGCCCACTTTTGGGAAAAAGAAAAAACAAAAAAGAGAAAAAGAGGATTAGGTAGTCCTTTTATTTATTTATTTTTTGTTTGTTTTCTTTTTATTTTCTTCTATAGCTTGTTTTAGTAGAATTGTTCCTTAAATATGTGACTGATATTCCGACATGAAAAAGTCCCTCAAGCTAGGGATCGACAGTCCGATTTTCGCGCCCGAAATCCGACTCGCAATTCCTTATAAAAATCGACAATCCAATCTCAAGCCTGAGATTCAATTCGCGATTTAGTTTAAAATTGGCCAACCCGATCTCATGCGCGAGATATGGTTCGTCAATTTAGGGAATCAATTTTGCTTGATTTGCTAGGGTTGTTTAATTAATTTTCTTTTTTTAAAAAAATCAAAAATAAAAAAAATGTAGTTTTAGGGTTTGCATGCTTAGGATAGAAATTTCATTTTTTTTTAAAATAATAAAAAAAATCAAAAAAATCAAAAAATCAAATTAACTAGTTTAGGTTGCATGTTTAGAAATTGTTAATTTCAAAATGAAAAAAAAAAAACTCAAAAATCTTAAATTAAGATTAGGTTTGTTTTTTTATTGTCTTGCATGTTTAGATTAAGGATTTTATTTTAGGTAAAAAAATAAAAAAAAATCATCATGCATATTAGAATAAAATTGCATGTTTTAGATAGATTGCATCCTAGATTAGAAGTTGCTAGGTTTAGTTTAAATTAGGATTTATATTGACTTAACCCTTAGTTAAAATTGGATAGATTTTAGTCTAGCTAGGTAATTTTTGCATTTGTCTTAATTTTGAATTTTATAAAAAATGAAAAATACAAAAGTGTGTCTTTAGATAAATTAGTTTTAATTTTTAGGGTAGATTGCATTTATCGGATTAGGTTCATAAAATGCACGTCATATAAAATTAGGTTCATTCAAATTAGAAATTGACCGCCATTAGAGTTAGGTCATTTGGCCATTTAGATTGCATTTAATTAATCGCATTTCTTTAGGAATTACTTCACTCATATCATATAGTCTAGGTCATGTTGCCACGTCATATCATTTCATATTAAATTAGTAGCATGCATTGCATATCGCATGATTCTTACTGAATAAGTGAAAACCAAAAATTGAGTGATTGCGTGTTAATTAGAAATTATATCTAGGATTGTCGATATGATTTCTGATCTAACAATGCAGATGCTTTCGTTGCTACGAGGTAAGTCCCATAATTTTATTCATTGCTTTTTTGGGTGTTAAATTGGTGGATTGCGCACCCGCATGATCACCTCATATGTTAAGGAGATAAATTAAAATCAATTCAAGCTGCTTGCTAAATATTTTTCAAAATAAAAGAATGGTACCGAAAGGGCGTTAGAGGAATCTAACGTAACCAAGTCCCCGTATCTAGAATCTCTGGTTCATAGGAGTAAAGTAAATCTCCCATTACTTTACTTGGGTTTCTAATCGACCCACCAAAAACTGATTAGTGGCGACTCCTTAATAAAAATCATTTGCATGTTAAGAATTCAAACCTAAGTCGCGAATTGGTATGGGCTTGGGAGAGCCCGAGTTAAGTCTAGGCTTAACAATCCATTAGCCAAACCCTAGGTGGTTCACACCCGAAAATTTGGTCGAGATAGCTTGGCGACTCCGCTGGGGACTTGAGTTAAAACTCTTAGTGGACTTAGGCCAATTTTTCTTTTCTTTTGAAAAATGTTTTTGTTTGGCAGCGAGGATCCCAAGTACGTCCCTAACATTTAAAGTGTTAAATGTTTTTTGCAGATTGGGAGGTATAAGGGGAAGTGTTTACTGACCTTTGTTTTACAGGGAGATGTAGGAATGAATGGTTTATTTTTATGTATAAAGTGTTGCTTGATATAAACTGTTTTGCATGCTTTACATTTAGCACTACACTATTGCATACACAACCTGCCGCCGGACCTGGGCCGCATAGGATTATCTAGGATGGTATTGAGATGGATACTACTCCGACCGCAAGCTCGTGGTACGAGTCGCCCATCTCAATCCCGAAATTTCATTCATGGTGTCAAGAGTACCCACCTCGGTCCGCATGCCCGCGACCTGGGACGGCTCTTTGACCAAGCCGGAGTCATGAGGACTCGACATAGTCCACGCGCCCGTGGCTAGTCCGATCATCCTTGTGGCTCCACTTTGTTAAGCCTTCTAGAGTAGAAATCGAACCACTTATCATGCGCATGTATATGTGATTGCCATTGGTTTTTCTTGGTGAAATAAGTCTTCTATCTCTGTGCCTTGCAATTTATTTTATCGTGCTTTTGGTTGGTCCATGACAATCTAGGTCAATCATTTGATCTAATTTATTTGTCAATTAGAAATGAGATGAGGAAATTGTCATGCAATGAGTCATTTGGGAAATAAAAAATAGAGAATTTGTTTTCAATTCATGGTTAGGAAATTTGATCTTGCTAGGGTGTCTACTCTTATGGCATTCTTTAGGAAATTTCATTCTTGTACAAGCTTTTCATGGAATAAAAAATGATTAGATCATTGTCATGGATTGGTTTTTTATCTGCACCTCGTGCTGACATATTTTCATTCATTCTTATTAGGTGATAACGGATCATTCGTCTATTATTACACAACTAAGAGCAAGAATGGCCGAACAAAATGAAATGCGTGACCGTATCACCACTATGGAGGGTCAACTTCAACAGTTAGCTACCTTTATGTAGCTTATAAGGACTCAAATCGAATCCCTCCAAGTCAATTCGGCTCCTACGCCCGTGTTCCCCTAGATTGTTGTCCCGAAGCAGGCAGACAAGACCCAATTGGGTGATGACAACATGCTTGATTTGAAAGAAGACGCAATCCCAATCAATGTGGAAAAGGCTAACATCCCCTAGACGGAGCAAGATGATCACTTCGCGAAACTCGAAGAGAAAGTAAAACAGTTGCAGGAGTCACAGAGCTCACTCCCGCTCGACCTCTCGGTTTATGAGAAGGTCAAGATGCCTAGCAAGTTCAAGATGCCAGAATTTGAGAAGTACGATGGTACATCTTGCCCAAAATCTCATTTGCAGATGTACCATGTACGCATGGCCCAGCACGTCAAAAATGAGCCTCTCATGATCCAATCATTCCATGCGAATTTGACCGGACCTGCACTGAACTGGTACGTGATGAAAAATGTCAATCTTCTTGACACCTGGAATGAAGTGGCTGATACCTTCCTCAAGCAGTATAAGTTCAACATGGACATCGCTCCTTCCCAAGAAGATCTTGAGAGAATGGAGAAGAAGAGGAGCGAGTCATTCAAGGAGTACGCTGTGAGATGACGAAATTTGGCTGCTCAAATTACTCCTGAGCCTACCAATAAAGAGTTAATGAAATTGTTCGTGAAGACCCTTCCGTCTGAGTTCCGTAACCGGATGGCCAGCACGTATGTAGAAAGCTTTAACCAGCTCATTCCCGTGGGAGAACAAATTGAGATGGGGATAAGAGAATGATGGTTTACTAAGCCATCTAACAAGAGATTTTCTACCAAGAAGGAAAAGGACCCTGAAGCTGAGATTAATATGGCCTACTCTCAACCAAATCATGATATTTCCAATCGCACTCCAGAAATTAAGATTTCTACTAAGCAACAAGGTGGAGGACATCAGCTCTCATGTCGACGACGTAGTGTTAGAAGACAGTTCACACCTCTTCCTGGACCCTTATCCAACGTTTTGCCTATCCTCCAAAAGAAGGGATTACTCTCTACTGAGCCAAAGCGACCAAATTCCGAGCATTATCCTGCATATAATCCCTCTCAGAAGTGTGATTATCACATGGGAGAGGTTGGTCACTCCACTGATGATTGCTATGTTTTGAAGCATAAGGTCCAAGACCTCTTGGATACAAAGGCATTCTCTTTCAGCAATAATCAGAAAAATCCTCCACCCGACCAAGATGGAGGCGTAAATGCTGTTCTTGAGTGAAGAAGTTTTTATCTTCTAGGATTTTAAGTTTTGTTTAGGAATTCCTACTTTTGAAATTTCAATTATCACTTTCGGGGTTTGGCTTGTTTGCATTTTCCATTCCAATAATGTAATTCATTTGACTCTATTCAATGAAATTACAATCTTATTTCTAATTTTGAGGACATGATGGGGTATACCAAACTGGCCCAGTGACGATATCCAACAATGAAAATAAAATATCATCCGTGGAGAAAATCTGAGGGCTGGGCTTCTTCATGCTTCCTTATAAAAAAAAATCATTTTTCAAGCCATTTCCAAAAAAAAAAAAAATGCATTAGGTTAGCCCCATTTAATTTTCTGATTCATTTACTTCATGTTTCAGAGCATTACTTTCTCGGCCCGATAAGAAAATATCTGGAAAAGGCGCATTGGGTTGCGATGATAGATCAATTGGCCCAATTGTTACTCAACAAGTTTGAGAACACATTTCAGAAGACTTAATGAAATGAGGGGCGAGTAATAGAAGACCGTCATTCTCTGGTGGAAGAGGTACATCTCGTCCTTGAACGTAATTAATTTTGGGAAATGATACTCTATTCTTTTTCTTGCAAATGACAAATTGGGGGCATGATAAGTTTTGGCAATGACCCGACCGAGACAAAATCTCCATCCAAACCTAAATGGATGTTCCATGTGCATTTACTTTGATGTTGCATAGTATCCTATTCATGCACATTGTTCTGTGCAGGGGCAAAAGCTGGATTTCATTGAATCAAAAAATCGGATTTTTCACCCTCGATTGATCAATTTGTGTGTTTGTTTCATTTTGATAGGGGCAATCCAAAGACACCCATGGTTGAGACAGTCCATTTGTGGGATAATTCATTGAATGAATACTTGAAATCATGAGAGCATTTTCGAGTATAGTAAATTATTTGTTTGAAGTCACAAAAGCTTTTCATGCTTAAAGTTGTTGAACTCTTTTTAAAAAGAGAATTTTTCATAGTGATTTTACCCATTTAGTTCACCAATTTCATGTGGAGATTTGTCAAAATAGACAACTCAGTGGAGTGACATCAATACTTAAGAATGCTGAATGAGACGTGTTAGGATGATGAAAGGCAAGCCTTATCCCATACACAATCCCCTACTTATACACTTGTGAGATGAGTGTAGGAAGTTCCATATCTGCAAGGTAAAGAGTTCTCTCGCAAAAGGTACGATGATTGAAATGATGAGGGGCAATTCAGTTCTCTATCCCAAACACAATAGGCGATCCATTGCTTAACTCCTTTGAGCCTTATACACCTGTGGAGATTCTTTTCAAATTACCCCTGTCAAGAACCACCCCACATCGGGGCAAATTGAAGGGTAAGACAGCGTCATGAGGTGAAGAAAATGGATTGAAATTTTCTTGCTCTCACTTGCATCAATCTTCTAGTCATGCTATTACATTGAATTCGTGCAGTAATTTAAAGTGCCCTAGGATGATGAAGAGCATTTCTTTCTCTATCCTATACACTAATATCCTTTGCATAGCCCACTTGAGCCTACAATTTCATTTCTGTAAACCCAGTTGGTGATCATCCCCCACACTAGGGCAAGGCAAAAGGCAGATGAAGACCCTTGAAAGTTCGAGTGTCATCAAAGTGTAATTTCTTGATGCATGCATTATGCGCAAGAATTGAAATCAAAAAAGAACTAAGGGGCATGAAAAAGCAGTATGCCTGGTAAAAGCAATGCCAATGCCCATAAAAAAAAAGTGAAAAAAAATGAATGAGAACTAGGGGCATGAAAAAGCAGTGTGCCTGGTAAAAGCAAGGCCAATGCCCATAGATAAAAAAAAGAGAGTCGAGATAAGTTTGAATCCCAATGAAACAATACTCAAAGAGCTCAAATGTTGAGTCTTTACAATCAATAGGGGCATTATGAAGACAATCCCCGATGGTAAAAAACTGGTAGCAATGCCAAGATGATCATCAACTCTCACCCTTTACACAATTTTGAGCCTAATGATCCTTTCATCTCTTGACCCATGAACCCTGGCCTATGTTACGTGCCTTACAAAGTCTCTTCTAATTAGGGCACTTGAATTAACGTAGGAATTCATATGTTTATAAGCATTGCTCGAAGAAGTGCGAGCAAGATTATTTCTTTCTCATTTTGCAGGGTTCTTGACTTGTAAACCCGGAGATGAATACATAATTGTTCTTTCAATAGCCTTGACTCGAAGAGTCCCTTTGTTAAGCCATTAACCAAGTCCACATTACGGTCCCTATTAAAGACCTCTCAAATTGGGAAGGTCATACCGCTCGCGAGAATACTTGGACCCTTGTCGATATGGTGATGGTGAGATGGAGTGATTTTCATAAAATAGCCTTCTAAATGAGAGTGAGTGAAAGTCCTTTCTAACTGAAAGTCTCTCATTTAGCATTCTTAAGAAATCCATGATATTGTCTTGAGCAACAATTCTCTCCTAAGGGAATTGGATGATGCAAATATGGTAAAGTTATTATGCAGAAACCTTCATTGAATTGAAAAAAACCACCAAACTTTGAAATGTGCATTCTAGAGTAGCTCAAATTGTCTACCTCCTTGATGAATGCATATTAGTTTTTGCTCTAATCATGTTTGACAGGCCTAAGAGCTCCTGACATTCAGGTTCCCTTTTATCGACCCGGCGTGCTTTCGTAGCCCGGTGTCCATTCATTTATTGACCTGGCGTGCTTTCGTAGCCCAGAGTCCTTTACATTGACACTCAATGGAGTTGTCCCCAAAGATTTTCCTCCAGATTCAATCTGATTAAGGCGACCAAAGAATGGTTTGGGTTCTGGTCGGATGATTTCTGTCGCAAGGCTGGACGACCGAAGAATGGTTCGGGTTCTAGCCAAGCAAAACCTCAGTCTAGGTGACCGTAGCATAGAACGGGTCCTAGACAACATTCATTGCTTTAACAGGTGACCGTAGCATAGAACGGATCCTGGAAAAACAATTTTTCCATTCAGGTGACCGTAGCATAGAACGGATCCTGAAAAAAATAAATTTCTTCGTCAAGGTGACTGTAGCATAGAACGGGTCCTTGACAACACTTATTGCTCCAACAGGTGACCGTAGCATAGAACGGATCCTAGGAAAGCAAAACCCTTATGCCATACTGGGAGACCGTAAAATGGTACAGGTCCTAGGAAAGCAGTCTCTTCACAAAGCCATGTTACTATTCTGGGTGACCGTAAAATGGTACGGGTCCTGGACATATAACATCAACTATCTTCGTTAAAGGTAAGATCATTTGACATCTTAGTCTGGATCTGGATGTCTTGATTTAAACATTTCACTCTAGATGTGAATGTTTTTCATCTTTCTCATTATACCTTAGTCTGGATCTAGGTATTTCAAGTCCAAAACTCTCGACATCTCAGTTTGGGTCTGGATGTCTCGATTTAAACAATTAACTCTGGATGTGAATGTTTTCAATCTTTCTCGTTATATTTTAGTCTGGATTTAGGTATTTCGAGCCTAAAACTCTTGACATCTCAGTCTGGACCTGGATACATTTCACTTTGGATGTAAATGTTCAATTTATTACCTGTTAGATTTTTCAAGGAACCTGAGTGAGAATTGAGTACTTGTGAAGCAAATGGGTATTTATCATGTACCTCAAGATGCTCTACAACACTGATTGGTGAGCAATTAAAGGTACGTTATTTCCTTTCGCATCATGCATTCGCATTAGCATTTTTATGCATCATATAAATTGCATTAAAAAAATGGAATTCATTTTCCAACAAAAAAATCATTCATTGCACGTGCATGGCCAAAATTTAGGTCTCAATTTGTCTTTGAAGGCAACCTCTGCGAGCTCACCTTCAAAGAGGGGCAGCTGTTGACACCTAAATTTTGACGACCCGATTAGTCATTTATTGCATTAAAAATTGGGGGTTAATTTTATCCCTAAAAAAATAGTTAATTGCGTGGCATATAGATTTAGGTACATTTGCATCTATTTATTGGGCCGGTGACGGACGGGTTCGAATTAGCGGTTCTAAGCTTTGATTTGGCAGATCGGATTAAGTCCATGAAGCAAATAAATTGGCCCGAGCCCATTTTCTTTTAATGACAAAAATTACCTAAATGGGGATTTGAAATGATATTACGGTGGATTTTTGGAATTTAAGAAAATTGGGTTGCAATCTTATCTTTAGGCAATAAAATCAGGAGATGTGAAAAAATAAAAGGTGATATTGCGTTTAAAAAAAAGAATCTTCGTGGATTTCGATTTGGAAAAAATTAAAACCCTAATTCGTAGACTATAAAAAAACACACGTAGGGTTTCGAAGGGAGGCCAGACGGATTGATACATACGGCCGTAGGAGGACACAAAAAGAGAAAAAAAAAAAAAACCCTCAGTTCATCGACGAAAAAGGCGATTCCTTTGTCTTTTTGGGTCAAAAAGTTAAAAAGAAAAGGAAAAAGTGAGAGACAGAACAGCAGAGGAAAGGGGAGAGAGAAAGGAAAAGTAACCGGTTGGCAGTGAGGCAGAGAAGACAAGTGAGAGAAAAGAGAGTGGAAGTGACGTGAGAAAGAGAGAGGAGGGAAAAAGGGAGAAGAAAGGTGCCGCATCGTCGTCTCCTTCGCGAAGGCCTTCTGGCGTGCCGTTCCTCATCGCACCAGCGCACCCACACCGCCGCCACTCCGTTGTGCCCCTCCCTCGACAAGTCTTTGCCGTTGCTGTTCACGCCCTACTGGTCGCCGCCCCAACGCCCGTGAAGATCCGCATCACACCACCGCGCCGGGCACTGCACCACCACTGTCGAGACACCAGCAGCCTGCAGTCCCCAGTCTCGCACTTCGGTTAGCCTCTCGCCGACCTTGCAGTGCCCCTGTTCGCGAAGCCACCACCGATTCACCTCCTCGCCGCTCGCCCGCCGCCGGTTCATCCTTGCCGGAGCTTCCTTGCTAGACCGACGACCGTGCCCGATTGCCTCGAAGACTAGCCGCACGAGCAGGCCCACTTTTGGGAAAAAGAAAAAACAAAAAAGAGAAAAAGAGGATTAGGTAGTCCTTTTATTTATTTATTTTTTGTTTGTTTTCTTTTTATTTTCTTCTATAGCTTTTTTAGTAGAATTGTTCCTTAAATATGTGACTAATATTCCGACATGAAAAAATCCCTCAAGCTAGGGATCGACAGTCCGATTTTCGCGCCCGAAATCCGACTCGCAATCCCTTATAAAAATCAACAATCCAATCTCAAGCTTGAGATTCGATTCGCGATTTAGTTTAAAATTGGCCAACCCGATCTCATGCGCGAGATATGGTTCGTGAATTTAGGGAATCAATTTTGCTTGATTTGCTAGGGTTGTTTAATTAATTTTCTTTTTTAAAAAAATCAAAAATAAAAAAAATGTAGTTTTAGGGTTTGCATGCTTAGGATAGAAATTTCATTTTTTTAAATATTAAAAATTAAAAAAAAAATCAAAAATTAAATTAACTAGTTTAGGTTGCATGTTTAGAAATTGTTAATTTCAAAATGAAAAAAAAAAAACTCAAAAAATCTTAAATTAAGATTAGGTTTGTTTTTTTTATTGTCTTGCATGTTTAGATTAAGGATTTTATTTTAGGTAAAAAAAATAAAAAAATCATCATGCATATTAGAATAAAATTGCATGTTTTAGATAGATTGCATCCTAGATTAGAAGTTGCTAGGTTTAGTTTAAATTAGGATTTATATTGACTTAACCCTTAGTTTAAATTGGATAGATTTTAGTCTAGCTAGGTAATTTTTGAGTTTGTCTTAATTTTGAATTTTATAAAAAATGAAAAATACAAAAGTGTGTCTTTAGATAAATTAGTTTTAATTTTTAGGGTAGATTGCATTTATCGGATTAGGTTCATAAAATGCACGTCATATAAAATTAGGTTCATTCAAATTAGAAATTGCCCGCCATTAGAATTAGGTCATTTGGCCATTTAGATTGCATTTAAACTCATATCATATAGTCTAGGTCATGTTGCCACGTCATATCATTTCATATTAAATTAGTAGCATGCATTGCATATCGCATGATTCTTACTGAATAAGTGAAAACCAAAAATTGAGTGATTGCGTGTTAATTAGAAATTATATCTAGGATTGTCGATATGATTTCTGATCTAACAATGCAGATGCTTTTGTTGCTACGAGGTAAGTCCCATAATTTTATTCATTGCTTTATTGGGTATTAAATTGGTGGATTGCGCACCCGCATGATCACCTCATATGTTAGGAAGATAAATTAAAATCAATTCAAGCTGCCTGCTAAACATTTTTCAAAATAAAAGAATGGTACCGAAAGGGCGTTAGAGAAATCTAGCGTAACCAAGTCCCCGTATCTAGAATCTCTGGTTCGTAGGAGTAAAGTAAATCTCTCATTACTTTACTTGGGTTTCTAATCGACCCACCAAAAACTGATTAGTGGCGACTCCTTAATAAAAATCATTTGCATGTTAAGAATTCAAACCTAAGTCGCGAATTAGTATGGGCTTGGGAGAGCCCGAGTTAAGTCTAGGCTTAACAATCCTTTAGCCAAACCCTAGGTGGTTCACACCTAAAAATTTGGTCGCGACAAGGACTAAGTGTTATACGATAACATAACTTCGTGGGAGTCACATCTAAGGCCTTGTACTATTGTTATATGTGGTCAATGGTTGAGTGCTACACGATAATATAATTTTGTGGGAGCCACCTTTAGGGCCTTGAGTTTGGATATTGAGTATGGAATGAACCATCGATATGAGATAGGATGAATCGATGATGCTTGTTTTGTTATTATGGATGAATGATAAATTTTGCTATTGGACATAACTAGGTAACAGTTCATGCAAGTTATTATATTTTTGTTTGGCAATAATAAGCCATGTCTTGAGTTTTAAATATGAAATGTGGAATTTGATATGCTTTTATGGTATGTACAACTTACTGAATTATGGTTGCTCATTCTATTCATCTTTCATGTTTTCGGGTCTCAGGATTAGTAATTAGTAGGACGAAAGCATCGTTGGAAAACTTTTGAGAGTTTTATTTTTGGGTAAGGTTTAAGGCAGTTGTGCACATAATCATTTCTAATGGTTGGATTGATTAAGTTCTAAATATATATTTTCTTTTAGTGGATTATAGAAACTCTGATATTACAATCGATTTATTGATTTATCTGATATATATATATATATATATATATATATATATATATATATTGAGATATCTATAAGTTGTAAGTTGTAAGTTGATATCAGATTATTAATTATATTTGAGATTGCATCCTTCGTATGAAAGGACGGCCGTATCATCTCCATTCTTTATAATCTTAAGGTATAACAAAAGTTAAGACATTTTAGTCAAGATGTTGGAACTAGAGCATCATAGCAGATCTAGGTTGCTCAAGAGTAACCAGCTCGGAGCTTTTTTCGACCAAAAAAAAAAAACCAGCTAGGAACTTTGACACACGACGCCTTCGATTTTTAATTCAGAAGAGAAGTGATCAAAAAGGTTAGGCAGATCTTTTTCCTTGCAATAATGACCATCGCATCATAATAATAAATGAAAAGTTCAAAGAAAGGACAGCCCATTGCCTACCACCAACGACTTTCATCATTTCCCTGTCCTCGATGCCGACTTTTTGATCTCTCCCATATGATCTTATCTTCTTCTACTCTCTCTTTTCTTCATTTTTGTTATTGTTGTTGTTATGGTGTATTTGTTGTATATTCGCGTTTCTTAACTCAAAGGGCACATCCAAAATGCAATCTTTTTCCTTGGCTTTCGACTCCTGCGGTAGAACCATCTCGTTACTTGCATCTACAGAGAATACCCATTATAGTGCTTAGAATAAAGTAATATGCAATCTCCTTGCAATCATCTTTTGAGCAATTTAAGTTTCCTTTCGATGATATAACAGCTTCAGCAAACAAAAGGAGAAGGAAAAAAAAAAAATTATTTTTTCCTTTTTCCTCCTTCTATCGCTTGCATCTCCCCTGAAGTTTGCCTAAAGAACCCAAAAAATTTCCCGGAGATGAAAATAATGTAAAAAATGAGTAACGTTCTAAGGACGCAAATATCCAGTTTTTGAAAACTGACCAGACCAAGTTTTGGAAATATGATTTTCACCAAAAAAAAAAAGTTTGGAAATATGATCACAAGCAAAACACCACCTTTTCAAGAAAGGATGGGGTGATGACACGTAAGTTTCAGGAGTGGGTTTCGACTTTCACGCCTTGTAAAAGGCAGGGCAAAAGTCTGAGTGTAGAGTAGATATAGAGTAAGACTGACAAAAAAAAAAAATCATAATCAAGATCCCAAGACGATAGAATCTAGTCCTGAACATAATGAGTTGACACTACCATGTTCCATAAGAACAAGATTTGTAACTTTAAAACAAAATAGAAACCAAAGGGAAATATTAGCACTACGTACTATCGTCAAGCAACAAGATAGCATTGTGCAGGACAACTGCATGGCCAATTAATGACGTTTCATAACCATCAGATGAGCTCTCATTACTTGAGCATCTTCACCGAAAATGGCAGACCTCGATCCTGTTTCAAAAGCATATAGAAACCTAGCGCACGCTCTATTATAGTCCAAGATATATCGACCAAAACCGTCATCATTAAAGCCCCGAAGTTCTAGGTGTTTACTCAGATAAACATCATTAAGGTTACGTTTGGCAACCACTTTACAAAGTCCTTTAGACCTTTAAAGATCCTTGTGCAAATGCAAGTGTGTTTTTGGGTGTTTGGCAAAAAAATTTCAAAGCTCCTTTGCAAAATGTCAACCTTGTGAAGGTTGAAAACCTAAGACAGGTTGGGGGCTGCCTTGAGCTTTCGGGATTCTCGAAATGCTGAGCCAAGGGTTTTAAAAAAAAAAAAAATTCTTCCCAAATTACCCTCGTTGATTTTTTATTTTTCCGATTTTGCCCTCACTACTATTCATCATCTGTCTTCTTCTTCTTCCGTGAGTGGTCGCCGGTGAAGGGCAGGCAATCGCTGACGACCGTTGCCCAAATGATCGTCATTTGGGGGTGGGGCGACCGACCCCGAAGGGGGGGGGCGCGCGACCGCCGCACCATTTGGGTCACGGCAAGGTTTGGGTCGCTACAACCCAGATCTGGAGCGGTAGGGTCGCGAGAGGACCTTGCCGCCCGATTTGGGTCGCATGACCTTGTCGCGACCCGCATCCGGGTGGCGAGGTCCTTCGCGACCTCGACACCCCGGATCTAGGTCGTCGGAGGTCAAGGTTTCGTCAAGCGGCCTTGCCGCCCCAGATCCGAGGTTGCTGGAGGTCGAGGCGGCGTTGCGCGATGCTCGCTGGCCTTGTCGCCATAGATCCGAGGTCGCCGAAGTTCGCAATGGCGTCGCGCGACCTCGCCGCCCCAGATTCGGGGTTGTCGAAGCTCGTCGGCAGTCGAATGGTTGCCTGCCTTTGCTGGTCAAATTTTTTTATTTTTCTTTTGATAATTTTTTTTATCACAAAAGTCTTTTGTCCCTCAAACACCATTTTGCTCAAGAATACTTCACAAAAGGCTTTCAAACTACAATTTACCAAACACACTTTGCATTTTGGAAAACATATAAAAACTCAAAGGTCTTTGCATTTCTCTAAAAACTTTCCTCAAAAGTCTTCCCAAATGCACCCTAACTCTTGCTGGCTATAAATGTTAATGTGCTCATCCTCCGGCATGGAATACTACAAGAGCATCCTGAGACCTAAAGTACAGCGACTCATATATGTTCCAGTTGGCTTCCCTGACCTTCCTTGCCAGATGGAACAGCCCCTGGAGGCAGTAGTTAAGAACAACAGCAGCATCCTAAGGCCACCATCATGCCTTCGGACCATGTTAAAATGGGGAAAGAAAATGCAGACAGAAACAGATAAGGAGATAATACTGGAATGATGAGAATGAACATCTTTGACTTGGTTTAATCATTGCATCATATCTTCAGCTCACATCTAAAATTACTTGAACAGTGCTCGACATGTATAATCGACTAAAAAGGATTCTCGACTTGATGCCTGCACTTAAAATCTGACGTACCAGGACACATGTATCCAGAAGCAATTAGTTGGTACTTACAGATTAAGTATTTGACAGGAGCTCTTCCGTTCCTCTTGTTTTAGCCCTTCTCAAGAACCCAACAGGATAGGAAGCAAAACGTAACTGTTAAGATGAAACTGCTGCTGCTCCGATCCCAAAGGGCTGCTGCAAATATGTGATTTCATCAGTTCAGTTTGAAGACTTGACAGCTGGAAGTTCTGATTGGCTGGAGCCATGGTGTGGTTTGATGTAAAGACCAATGTTTCTTTCAAAGCTCGAATTTGAAAAAGTCGAAAACTGACCTTCTGGAGTAAGAGACATCGAAACCTGGTAAGAAATTCAACTGAGTCAAGGAATAAGGTATATATCCTGGCAAACTGTTAGGAGACAAGTTCAGTTTTCCAACTTTCCATCACGGATGTACTGTCTGGAATTGTGCCCAACACGTTAATGTATGCAAAGTTCAATACTTGTAGGCTTTTAAGGACACCAGAGCTTGGCCGAGTTGGTCCAGTCAGCTTGTTGTAACTCAAATCCAACGTTGATGGGAAATCTATTATATGTTTGTACTTCAAGGAATTTCGGCTTAGTCTTGCAAAAAAATGGAACGGTTGAAAGGGGGTCTCTTGAAGAGAGGTGTGGTCTCTCTACTTTGGTAGATCAGTGAAGCTTTTTGGCATATCCCCACTGAATAAATTATTTGACAAATCCAGATAAAAGGCAAACTGGAAATCGCCTACACAGACAAAAGAACCGACTCTAAGAAAGGTTGGGTTGAGAAATGCCAAAAGTTTTGCATCCTCTTAACCTTGCAGGTATGGAACCTCTTAATTGACAGGCAACAAAAACCCTGAGGCCCGTGAGCTTTGGATTGACAGATTCGGGCAGTTCTCATGTCAAAATGTAGTGGTAAAGACCAAAAGATCATTGGCAAAGACCAGGCTAGCTTTTTGCAATATTGTATAATCTGAAGCATTGCAGATAGGTAGTGAAGGCCTGTATTTGAGAATATCAGTGTTCTGAGCTCCTGAAGGTTCTGAAAAAAGGATGATACTTTGGGCCAAATTGACAACATTCAATCTTATGGCAGACGGGCAAACTCTCCGGGACCGGACCTTGGAAAAGGTTGGAAGCTAGATTGAGAAAAGCAAATTTTGTGCATTGCAGAAACGATTTATGCTTATATCTCCTCCCAAATTGTTGTTGCCCAAATCAAGCATCGAAAGTGATGGAGAGCACGTAAGCAAGGTAGGCACATGACCAGAATACCCGTTTGAATTGGCTAACAAATGCTTGATATTCACGAGGCCGCTCAAAGACATCCAAGAGTTCTCCAGAAGATGGATTTTACGATATAGCTATCTCCACAATCTTGAAGAGCTTGCCCATTGCTCCATCCAAAGGGCTTAAAAATATTTAAACTGAAGCCGCAAGCTTGCCAGATGCTGAAGCTGCAACAAGCTCTCTGGCAAGCTTCCTGAAAGATCATCCCACTAAATGAGTGCCGTTGCAATGACGTGAAGTTTCAAAAGTTGCACATAACGTCTCTATGCAGGGGGTTCATGGCTATATAAAGGGGCTCTGGATAGGGTGATGCATCACACAGAGTCATCACGCAAGGACCAGTCGACTTCTGGTTCAAGTCGTCAAGAATCTTTGTCAGGGTTAGATGGATGGGACGGGGGTGTGAACCTAGGGAATAATTCGAGCTTGAATCAAAAGGTCGTCCTACTTCTGCGTTTGAAAGACTTCGAGAGGAAGAAAACCATTGGGATGATTATGGGAAAGATTAAGAACTTCTTAGACGGTCTGGCTTGTATGTATCTTAGGAAATTACTGTCCACGTGTATCAAGTCTGCACTGCCTTTCATACTGCTCAACTTCTACATCAAGCTTTCATTATTTTTCGGTTTGCAAGTTCGCCCATAAAAAGATATGTTTTTAATATGTTTTTAACCTTATCCGCGCAAGGCCTCAGAGGCAATAGCAAACGCGACATTGGCTTGCCAGGCCAGGCCTTCACAGGCACGGATCCCTTCAGAGCAACCTAAGCCTGGTCGGAGCATGCTTGCTCAGGTCTGTTTTTGAACAATCAATCTGGTGAGGTACAGAGCTCCTGGCTTTTACTTCAGATCATTCATTCATCGCTGCCATCAAGCCAACATTTCCCACTACAATCTATCACGCTGTACAAAGGAAAACTCAGTAAAAAGTCATTACCATGTTTCCAAACATGAACCCTCGGGCTTCAAGTCACCACAATGTTCGCAAATATGATTCAATGCACAAAAATCGAAATCGACAGAGAAAGGTGGAATCTGGACATATAAATGGACATAATCCAAACTTTAGTGACTTCCTACTGCTATGTTCCATAAGAAACTCAAGAGCAGCAATGAAAGGGCACATAAGCTGTAGCCATCAGCCACTAACATGAGGTTTCACAAAGATAGCAACAAATAGTGCACGCCACAAGGCCAAGGCTGTTTCATAACTATTACCAAATCAACTCCCCAACACAGGACACATTGACTGCAAATTACAGGGAATGATCCAGTTCTATCTAATGCATACTCTATACTAGTCAAAGAGATGCCGACCAAAGCCAATGGTCTAGCCATTCATCATCATCAAAATCTCGAAGTTTCTGGTGTTAACTCAGATGAACATTGTTAACTCTGGCCGGCTATATATGTTGTTCTGCTCATCGTCCAGCACAGGATAAGCTGCAACAAGAGCATCCTGAGATCCAATATATAGCGAGTTGTATATCTTCCAGTATACTTCCCGGACCTTCCTTGCAGGATGGAATAGCCCCTGGAGGCAGTAGTTTAGCACAACAGCAGCACCCAGGGCCACCCTCATGCCTTCAATGGCTTCCATAACGGCATTTATGACATGAGGGGAAGTCTCAAATATATTTGGCCAGACATAGTTGAGCAAGTGGACAAGTGCATCCTCACAACCCAACCCAGCAACTCCCAAGGCCATATGCTTTACAGCAGAAGCAGCGGTCTGCCTGTGCACCAAGTCTCTATCCATGAGTGCATCTTCAAGTAGTGGAGTCACTGCATATATGTAGTCCTTCCCCATTTCACCAATGTACTCAAACAGAAAAGAAAGGGATTTCAGAACACCATTCTGCACGTTGAGCTCAGGCACACGATACTCATTCATCAAAGCCGGCAGAACTGTGAAAGGGGAACATGTCTCTGCAACTATAGCAATGGCAACGGTTGTGCATACACGGTTCTGACGCTCCTGAACTTTGAGATTGTTCAAAAGGGTTGCAAGGACATCTTGAGGTCCAATAGCTTTAGCAATATAACCAAAAGTGTTCACCGTAGCTCGCCGAATACCCTTCTTGTGGGCTTTAAGCATATCAAGAAGCTCAAAGCATATCCTCATCCACTCCCTTGCTGGAACAAATTCAGCCCCACGATCAGCAATACGACCAACAAGGTCAATACAGTTCTCCTGGACCTTCTCATGTCTGTTCTTCAGAATGGGCGTCAGCCTGGGAAGCAGATCTTTTATGGGAGGTGTCATTTTCGTCATACCTATCACATTGACAATAGCTTTCAAAGCACCCAATATGGAACCCAAAACTTCAGGGTATTCTTCTCCCAAGTATTCGTACAGAACAACGCCAAGATGACCCATCAGCTGTTCCTCCTGACACTGCTTCATGACAACAGCAATCCTGGAAATAAGATCTGCAGCTTGTTGTCTTACCTTTGCGCTCTTGTTGTTTAATCGCCACTTTATCGTACCACAAATCTGTGGAAGATATGGCTTCACTCTTTGCCCAAGAGCATTCACCACAGCACCAAAGCCATTAAGCATTACATTGGCATCATCACTAGTCTGCTCTTGGAAGGCATAAAGGATACCATCAATAAGGAGCTCTTCCAGGCGAGAATCAATATCAGAGGCACCCAGGTTTGCAACCACCTTCTCTATTGTTTCCATGACCATTCGCCGATATGGCTCACTCTCATCCTTCAGATCCTCAACGATTCTCCCGACTATGTCGGCAACGCCAACTTTATTAGCTATCTCCACAGTTGTTTCCACAAGCTGCTTATAGTTTCTCCTATCCAAAGCCATCCTTCTAACCCAGAAATTCTTGAAGAACTCTGGAAGAATGTCAGTTCGTATGTATTCAGCCTCAACACCCTCGGTACTCACACACTGTTTGACCACTTTGAGCACTATCTTCTTCATTTCCTCATCTGGAGACTGAAACTCACGGATAAGAATGACCATGACTTCTTTAGTATAGTAACTAGCATACAGAGCATCCATCAGAGGAATAATAAACCCAATTGCTTTCAAAAATGCAGCCAAGACCTTTCCCCTGTGTGACCTAATACCCTTCCAGAGAGGCTTCAACACTGAGTCAAAACTTTCAATACCATAAGGCGCAGCAGCCTCAGCAAGAGCAGCCAGAGACAGTGCAGTAATAGTTCTCACCTTCTGGTTCTCATCATTCAGGCCATGTTCTATAATTTCGACAAGAGACTTCAAATGTGGTAGAACAGCACAACCTATCAAAATAGCAATCTGCTGAACAATCTTGATTCCAGTGTGGCGAGCTTGCCAGGATTTCTTGCTCTGACACACAGCTTTCAAGAATGGCAACAGAGCAGGAATTCCAAGAGCAGAAGCAACTACACTGAAAGCTCTAGCAGTCGTGTTTCTCACATACTCATCAATATTATCAATATCTGGACGCATAGCAGCAATCATAGTAGCCAAGCCAGCTGCCTTGCTCAAATTAGAAATGATTTCTCTCCCCTCAACACGTGCATAGTAATCCTCATCAATCAACAGAGGTTCAATAACAACAAGAATCTTATGCACGTAAGGACGTACCAATTCATCCAATTTGTAAAGTACCCTATCAATCACCTTAACCAAGAGATGCCTTTCCTGATCCTCCAAAGTGGCTTGCATGAGCAAAGGCAGGATACGGTTAAACAAAGGCCCAGCACCAAACTCTCGGGCCTTGTCTGTGAGCTGTCTAAGCGCTGTCTTCCTCTGTGGTGGAGTACCATTCTTTACCTTCAGCAGAAGTTTCAGTATCTTACGCTCTTTCTGTTCTTCAGGAGACAGTTCTTCTTCATTCTCCTCATTCAACAGTGCCCCAAAATGCTGATAATCCTCTGGCTTCATGAAGGGTAGACCACCAGGCGCCTCCTTAGGAACATCAAACTGCTGCCCACGATTCTCTTCTGGAATTTGATAAAGCGGAGTGCCCAATGGCGTAGGGGTTGCCAAAAGCTTCCTTGCTGGCGTTCTAATAGGCACATAAGATGCTGGTGGCTCCAATATCTTATACCCCTCCTGGGGGAACATGGCATCAAGCTCCTCATCCGTCAGCGGCCTGTTCCTCTCCTCAATATCCTTCTCCCACCTCATCAAATTATACTGCTCAGGCGTAATTGGCCCCCGCAAGTTAATTTGCCCAGGAGTAGGCGTAGCAAGATCGACACCTCCAACGGGAGTTACCCCTGGTGTGAAAGCAGCTGCAGGTGTAGCACCCGCCATTGGAGTAGCACTCCCCATTGTGGCCGGAGTCTCATCCCATCTTGACCTCTGCCTTTTTGGGGTTGGCGTGGCCATACCGGCCAGCTTGGGCGTGGCATCCCAAGTCATACCAGCTGGAGTCGCTCCGGGAGTCACAGCACCAGGAGTTGCATCTGAATCTGCCAGCCGTCCTGGCGTAGGGGTCTCATCCCACCGGTTTCTCCGACCCACTGAAGGCGTGGCATCACCGACTCTCCCGGGCGTAGGGGTCGCATCCCAACGCCCAATTCCAGGCGTCGAATCAGGCAAGTCCCAGTCAGAACCAGCTTTGGCCTTCTTCGCAGCACCACCATCGTCCTGTGCTTGGTCCCACCTGTTCCTTCGCTTCTGTGCCGGAGCAACTTCCGTCTCCTTCGCCCCCCCAGCTTTTGCAGCTTCCTCTTCTTCC
Organism: Eucalyptus erythrocorys; assembly: GCA_014182555.1. NCBI lineage: Eukaryota > Viridiplantae > Streptophyta > Magnoliopsida > Myrtales > Myrtaceae > Eucalyptus > Eucalyptus erythrocorys. Next base: position 52,451,989 of record CM024602.1, read on the forward strand.
TTCTTCTTCTTAGCAATAGCCCTCAGCGTCTCCTCCTTTTCCCTCTTCAACGCCTCCTCTCGCATCACGTCCGCATAAGTCCTCACGGACACGTCCGGAGTCTTATCCCCCGCGGCAAACGCGTCGTGCCGATCGGGCGAGATAACCCGGTTCAGCCTCCTCTTCCGATAATCATCCTCGCGGTCGATGATCCGCTGCGGCTTCTTGAACCCTCCCATCCCGGCGTCGTCCTCCTCGCCGCTGCCGCGGGGCATCTCCTTCAGGAGCGACTTCGGGGCGGTGTAGGAGGCGAGCTTGCGGGCGACCTCGGAGTCCATGCCCTCGAGGTTGTCCTCCTCCTCGTTGACAGGGATGGAGCTGACGTAGGCGTCGCGGTCGGTGCCGCCGTAGAGGTCGGTGTCGTAGGTGACGGAGTTGAGGGAGGCCAGCTGCTGCTCCATCTTCTTCCTCTCCTCCTGGATCCTCGCGATCTCGGGATCCAGCGTCGCCATGGTTGACGCGGGTTGGTTTCAATTCTCCTCTAAGCTTTGGGGGCGAAAAAAGAAAACCCTAGAATCGAATCTCAGCAATCGAAAGCTAAAAACGAAGAAAATCAATCGATCAATCTAGAGAGAGAGTGAGAGAGAGAGGACGAACCTGCGAGGGATCGGGTGTGAGAAACCCTCAGTGCCGGTGAAGAGAGAGGGAGAAGGGGTGGGCGGAAAATGAACTGCAGATTTGGGGATATGATGGTTATATCAATGCGGCAGGTCGGGAGTGATGGGAGAGCCGACTTCGATCGAGCCCGGTTTGGGCCGGAGGCCCATCAGGCCCGTCAGGCCCAATATTCAATCCATACGTCGGTTCTGTGTGAATTGGGCCAAGGCCTCCGAAGGAGATTTACCATTTGATTGGGGCCTAGATGGTGATGTCGTTCTACTTTGCTTTATTCATGCTCCCCAAAAAGTGGAGCAGTAATGATTCCAGCTTAAGAGTCACTAGATTTATCAATGCACGAGCCGGGCTTAATGTTGCGCCCAAAAAATTCTTGCCCAAACCCGTCACCATGACAGTTTAATAGGCATAAATCGCGGATATAATAAGATCGATCGCGTCTAGGGCGGGCCGAGGAGAGTGCGGTGAACCAAAGGAGGAGTCCCTTTCTGTAACTAACCCCATTTTGCCCTTTTGGATGCCTCCACAATGATGAGATTTGCGAGTGACTAGTGTGGTTGCCGCCTCTAAAACAATTAGGTCGTGTGTCTCTCACGTTAAATCAATCATTAGAATTCTTTAAAAGAGCGTTCTTTATGCTATTATGGGAGCAAGGGAGCAACGTGTAATTAGCAAATGCAAAACAATTGGCCCCGAGGGTAGTTTTCTAGTGAATGGTACTCTCGAGGATATATTCATGTCAGTACATCGAGCTATCCCATCTCGAGTATTAGGTATTTGCACGAGCAAAAGCCTTTCGTGGATTGATATATAGATAGATTAACATGATTTTAGATGTGGTGGCTCTCACATAAAGTCCATTTATTGATTGATTAAGAGAATTCAATACAAGAATTTCACTAGAACAACGGCTTTGTATATTTGCTAGGGCAACATAGTAGATTGAGAATTCAAACAACCTAACAAGCCCAATTTTTTTCCGAGAACAGTGGAAGATGATGAAAACATAATGTTTTGGTGGAGGTGCTCATTTAAGACTCTTTTTGTTTCATAAAAAAATTAATTATTCAGAAAAAAAAAATTCTTGAAAAGGATTGCTCATATTTCTTAAAATCATTAGTTGATGAAAAGTAATTTCGTTAGTGATAATAATAATAATATATACACCGTCAAATGCAAACTAATTTTAGTGTATTCCTTTGGGTTTCACCAGGAGCAGAAGTGGAGCAACGAGCAAGAGAAGAGACACTTTTACTGTTGATGCTTCTTTGATGATATGCCTTCTATAGTAGCCCAAAAAAAGAAGTTGAGATTTCGCAATTTGGCTGCCCGAATCAAAACGGCCCAATCCAGTTCGGGCCGTGCCCAAAATCTATGCTTCCGTCTCGGCCCGCTGGGGCCATTTGCACCCCTAATATGTACGTGCACAGCCCCCACCGGGAGAAATGCCTCAGCACAAAACTACAAGAGAAGACATCAATGGCAATTTGCTTAGATCCTATCAAAAAGACGTACAATGTCATGGATTCCGAGATCCGTGTTACTGAAATTTCCTGGATCAATCAGTCAGTCGATGGATCAATGGTCAAACTCCACGTAACCTTTTCTCCCATTTCCATTTGCACTTGGGTGTGGCTTCGCTGCACTTGTTTTAGGAGTCATCTCCCCTTGTTTGGATTCACTATGCCCCTCGTCTCTCTACTCTCTCTCTCTCTCTTCACATGAACGTCTGTAACAAAGCTAAGCAGCCAGTAGCTCAGAGAGGAGCAAACATACAAAAAAGGAACTCACATGACTGTCCTGCTATCAAAGATTTTTAAATACTTCATACGCCTCAATCTGTCACCCATGTACGTCCGTGAACCCTCCCATTTGCATTTTAGATCTTTTCCCCTCTCTCAAACACGCGCCCCTCGGTATTTTCTACAAATGGCAGTTAAATTTTTTCCATGGCTTCATCATAGCCCAGTTCGCAGATGAAGGCAGAGAGTTGTGCAGCTTCCCTGGGAGATAGATTCAGGACACCGTTGGCGGAGCCAGAAGAAGGAGAGGCGGATCTTGCTTCAGGCGGGTCGGGACAAGTAATGGCTGGGCCGAAGGGAGGAACGGTTTCACTAACGTGGGAAGATCTGTGGGTAACGGTCGCGGATAAGCAACACGGGTGCATATCCATTCTTCAAGGGCTGACAGGCTGTGCCCGGCCCGGTGAGGTCTTGGCTATCATGGGACCGTCTGGCTGTGGAAAGTCCACTCTTCTTGATGCATTGGCAGGTGACAGCACCATGCATGTTCATAGAAATTTTCGTTTTTTGCTATTTGTTCGTCAAGCACGGTGAATGTTAAGAAAAATAGCTGTCATGCTAGATCAGTTTGAGCATGAGTTTTCGAAGTGTCTGCTCAAACCATTATAATAACATATGTTTCACCTTAAAGTAAAGAGTTGCTTTATTTTCATTTACAAAAGCACATACAACAGAATCCCAAATAAAACATATTCATGATGACTTAATTAGGTGACCATTGCAGGGAGGCTAAATGGAAAGACAAAGCGAACTGGACAGATTCTTCTTAATGGAAGGAAAGAGCCGCTGGCGTACGGGACTTCAGTAAGGAAATCAGTTTCCTGGCTTGTTCGATACTTGATCAGTGCAACATGATATCAATAGCTTAAGCAATCGGGATAGTTGTTGAGACGATACATCTCTTTTCTCTTAAAAAGGAAGGAGTATTATATGTTAATCATTGCCTGTCTTACAAAATAGAAAAAGCGAACAGAATATACCCTTTTTGCTTTGATTCACATTGGACTTGTGAAATCACGGGCTACTCATCCAGAAAAATTTACGAGGAGGTAAACAGGTTGAGTTCTCTTATCACCTCTTGCAGGCTTATGTGACTCAGGATGATGTCCTAACATGGACACTGACTGTGAGAGAAGCCATTTACTGGTCAGCTCAACTTCAGCTCCCAGACTCAATGCCGCTCTTGGAGAAGAAAGAAAGAGCAGACACCACAATCAAAGAGATGGGTCTTCACAATGTCATTGACACGAGAATAGGAGGTTGGGGAAACAAAGGCCTCAGCAATGGCCAAAAGAGGAGGGTCAGCATCTGCCTGGAGATCTTGACTCATCCCATGCTTCTCTTTCTTGATGAGCCCACAAGCGGCCTCGACAGTGCAGCATCATACTATGTCATGAGACGAATTGTTAGTCTTGCTCAGCAAAATGAGATGACAGTGTTAGCATCTGTTCATCAGCCCAGCAGCGAAGTGTTTGAGCTTTTCAAGAATTTGTGCCTTCTCTCTCTTGGAAGAACAGTCTATTTTGGTCTTTCCAGTGATGCTACTCGGGTATGTTATAGTCTGTGCACGACCTCATTTTTTGCTGTAGTCACTAGTAAAGGTGATAACGGAATGAATGATCATTGAATTCTGTACAATGTAGTTCTTTGCACTGAATGGTTTCCCATGTCCAAGTCTGCAAAATCCATCCGATCACTACCTCAGGATTATCAACACTGAGTTTGACGAGGTATGAGGGTGAAGTTTTCCAAGCAATCAATTTCAATTCATAGGCATCATATCTTGCTCAGCCTGATCACAGCTAGAATTTTTCTTTGTAATTAGGACATCGAGCGAGGTTTCGGAGGAAAGCAAAGCACAGAGGAAGTGATTAAACTTCTTGTAATCTCTTATGTATCGTCTAATGCCTATAGGCAAATTCAACTACAAATATCTGAGATATGCCAACAAGTAAGTTTTATGATGAGCACTTTCATCAAATCTATAGAGAGAAGATACTGGCATTAGTGATTGTTAATGTTTGTCATGGCTCAGTCCCAGGTTGACAGGAAAATACTAGATCAAGAGGGCCAAGCTTGCTTCTTCACCCAATTCCCCGTCCTTACAAGAAAGTCTTTCATTAATATGTATAGGGATCTAGGATACTACTGGTTGCGTCTTATGATATACATTACCTTAGGATTTGGTTTAGGCACAATTTTCTGCGACATCGGCTCCGGCGATAGTTCGATTCAGGTAAGCTCCATCTCTGCACTCAAGATGATGATTATGTTTTTAGTCTTTTTTTACCAAGTTTCAATCAAATGATGGCTATGTTTAATGATATTAACAGACTAAACAATGTAATTTATTTGCTTAATTCAGGCCAGAGGTTCAATGCTAATGTTTGTTGCTTCATTCTTGACGATACTGGCAATCGGGGGTTTCCCTTCCTTTGTAGAGGATTTGAAGGTGGGGAAATAGTAATTTATCCTCTAGGAGATTACACGACTTCATGATTTTAGTCCGATTTACCTCTCTTCTGATCCTTTTCTTTGTCTAGGTGTTTGAGAGGGAAAGACTAAATGGACATTACAGAATAAGTGCATTTGTTCTTGGCAATACTCTGTCATCCATGCCCTTCTTGCTTATAATTTCCCTAATTCCTGGGGCCATCACTTACTATCTCGCGGGACTTCAGAGAAGCCTGGAGCACTTCATGTACTTCGCGTCCACTCTTTTTGCCTGTATGATGCTGGTAGAGAGCTTAATGATGATTGTCGCAAGCATCATGCCGAATTTCCTTATGGGACTAATAACAGGTGCAGGAATCCAAGGATTAATGATTCTCGGTGGTGGTTTCTTTCGCTTGCCAAATGATCTTCCAAAGGTCTTTTGGAGATATCCCCTCTATTACCTATCTTTCCACAAATATGCATATCAAGGCCTGTATAAGAATGAATTCGAAGGGTTAACTCTTCCTGGAAATCCCTTAGTCGGTGAAAGCGCTATTAGTGGCGAAGGCATATTGAGGGACGTATGGCAAGTGGAAATGGGTTACTCCAAGTGGACTAATCTGACCATTTTGTTCGGGATGATGGTCCTGTATCGACTCATCTTCTTTGGTGTTCTGCAGATGACCGAGAAATTCAAGCCCTTCATTGGAGAAATCATCTTGGCCTTGCACACGGTACAAGCTGATAAAGTCTCGGTAAATCCCTTTTGTGTGCCTTTGCAGGAAGCAAAGCGTAACGCAGCCTCATAAGTTCCCGTTACAAGAAAAACAGGCGAAGGGCATCTAAATCTGAGTTTTTCCTTTTTTGAAGAGAGAGTGAGATTATGCAAGTATGATAAACATTAAGCTCGTTGTAAGCATCTTGTAGAAGATCAAATATTGAACGAGAGCATTTCGTGCACAAGATCAAATGAGTCGCCAGCTAAAGCTGGTTCCATGCGAAAATTGTTGGTGCACAAGCCTATGAATTGCTGGTAAAGAAGTTCTCATATCGGTTACTCACTAGAAATTTGAGTCTTGATGCTTGTCTAAGACCCAGCATGCTTCACGTTCAAGGGCAGAAATACAATACAAGTATCAAAACTTGACACGAAGTAACACTTCAGTATCAAAAATTTCGAAAAGTACATTTACGTGTTACTTTATTTAAAAAATGAGATATTTAAGTGTCAATTCATATGAAGAGTGCCGAAAATCTGACATGTTTTTTTTTTTTTTTTTTTTTTAATATATGTCACTTACATGACTTGCTGGAAAGCTAATTTAGTAAGAAGAGCCAAAATATTATTGTTTTGCCTTTTATTTGAATTTTAATATAAATATTAATTAAATTAATTTAAAACTAAATATAAAGAAGAAGAATAAGAAGAAGAAGATTGTAGAACCTTCGATCAAGGCTATGTAAGCCCTCATCGCTACCTCCCACTTTGTTCTTTGGGAAGCATCGGTGACGATGGGAAGAGGGTCGGCCGGGGTCATTAAGCTAGTCATGACAGTTAGGGCTTGCAAGCCCTCATTGCCGTTGATCCCTAGCCAAGCCCGATGACCCTAGCTAACCCTCCTCCTAATATCGTTGGTAGCGGCGGCAAGGGCTATTGTCGATCGACCCCTAGTCAAGGCCCGACGAATCTAGCCAACCCTCCTCTCATAATTGCTGGCAATAGTGGCGAGGGCTTGCATAGCCCTCGTCGAAGCGTTCTGCAATCTTCTTCTTCTTTTGTTTTTTTAAATTTAGTTTTAAATATAAGTTAATTAATATTTATATTAAAATTTGTCGCGCCTAACTTTTCGGATTTTAAACATGCAAACCCGAGCTCTCCCAAGCTAATCGTTAGGCACAACAAAAGTTTATAAAATTGAATCATATTATCAATCCTAAACAAAACAGGGGAGTCGCCACTAGCTTATCTTGGAGGCAAGCTAGAAACCTAATCGAGGGTTGGGAGATTCCCTCGATCCCTACGCAACCAGAGATCTAAAGCTCGGGGACCTGGATTACGTTAGTGTTTTTTTTTTTTTTACTAACGCCCTTTTGGTACCTAATGGTATGTTGTGTTTTTGTTGTTTTTTTTTTTTATCTTTTATTTTTGATTTTTTTGATTTTTCTTTTATATATTTTTTTGTTTCCATGCGTCCTTTAAGTTTTTTTTTTTTTTTTTTTTTCAAGGTAATCAATCCTATACTAAGTAATCATGCGTGGTGAATTCGGTTTCATTTCATTTTATTCCTAAAAGAAAGAAAACAAACAATAAGCATGCCATTATAAGATGGATAAACAAGCAACCTAAAAAAACAAACCAGAACATGCAATTATAAGAGAAGTTGTAAAGAAAACAACCAATTGAAACGCAATAAAGCAGTCAATATAAAGCAGTAAATTCAAGCATATAATCCTAAAGAACATAAAGGAAAACATAATAAAAGAAAAAAAAAAAATAAAAGGCCCGCAACTCGTCGGGCTTTAATACAATCTTAAAAACCCGAAACATATATCGGGAATATAAAAGAAAAGAAGATTACATTTTTAACGGTCGGAATGGACATCGACCTTTCCTTCATCCTCTTCATGTCTTCTTCATCTTCAAAGTTCTAATCTAAAACTAGACTAAGAAATTAAAACAATTCGTATCGCCGAAGAAGGAAGGATCACTTTTCGGAGTTGAACCGAGGCCTCCACACTCGGTATAGGTATGGATCTCTGAGTCTCGAACTCCAGAAGACCGTGATTCGCGATGTGCGCGTCGAGTCCAATTCCAAAACGGGATTACCGAGAGAAAGGAGAACGTTCGGAATCGGGAACCGAAAAGGAAATCCAATCCCCTAAAAACAAATCGAGATCGCGTGAGAGGAAGAAAACTCACCGATCTATTAATTTTGATCTAGAGAAATCCAGATCTAGTCTCGGTCGATTTTCTAGGGCTTCAGGAGAAGAAGATCTCGATCCGGATTGCTGTCGGCTCGTCTTCTAGCGCACCGAATGGAAAGAAGATCACTGTTGGACCCTTAGCGTCATCATTGTCGCCGATCTACGCCAGATCTGGGCCCATACACCTCAACTCTCCTTGGCCGGCTCTAGATGCGTCGGATCTAGTCTTCAAAGGACTAGATCGATGGAAACGACCACGTCCAAGAAATCGACGCACTTTGGGCAGCAATCGGTGGCGGCGTAGGCCGGAGTAAGAGACGAATACAACGAACGGCGATCGAGCGACCTCGGCCTAGGGTTTCCGATCAGGCCGCGACAGCCAAGGCTCGACGACCTAGGCGCCGCTCAAACCGCGCGAAGCACGAACAACGCTGCCGCTCCTTTGATTGATCGAGCGTGGTTAGCTAGATCATCCAAGTTCTCCGATCTAGGGTTTTCTTACGTGCGATTTGGGAGAGAAATTGATTCGGGGTTTGGGAGGAAGAGGAACGGCCGAGGGAGAGACCGAGAGAGAGAGGAGAGAGAGAAGAGGGAGAAAGCGAGAGAGAAGAGAGAGAGAGAGTGACGGAAGAGAGAGAGAGACGCGTCAGAAAAAAAAAACCCCCCCGCGAAAACCCTAATCTTTTCTATTTATATTTTCCATTTTTTAATTTTTTTCGCGTTTTTATTTCGTCAATTTAATTTTTCTATTTTCTAATTTCCGACTTTTTAATTTTCCATTTTTTATTTTCTTTGATTTCGACCTTCTTCTTTTTTTTTTTATTATTTCCCGATTTTTCTATTTTGATTTTCTTCTTCTTTTTCTTTTCTTTTTTATTTTATTTTTATTTTATTATAATTCAAACAGAATTTTTATTAAATTTTAGGTGTCAACAGTTGCCCTCTTTGAGTGGGAGCTCGAAGAGGTTCCACTCAAAGATAAAAGTTGACACCCGAAAACTTTAGGTTGACTCGGCAAAGAAAGAGGAGACCCGGGCTACGGGAGCGCGCCGTGTCATAAGAAGAAAGAGAGACTCCGGGCTGCGGAAAGCCCACCGGGTCATAAGAAGGGGTGGAAGGACTCCGGGCTGCGGAAAGCCCACCGGGTCATAAGAAGGGGGTCGAAGGACTCCGGGCTGCGGAAAGCCCACCGGGTCATAAGAAGGGGTTGAAGGACTCTGGGCTGCGGAAAGCAAGGGGGTGGAAGGACTCCGGGCTGCGGAAAGCCCACCGGGTCATAAGAAGGGGGTCGAAGGACTCCGGGCTGCGGAAAGCCCACCGGGTCATAAGAAGGGGGTCGAAGGACTATGGGCTGCGGAAAGCCCACCGGGTCATAAGAAGGGGTTGAAGGACTCCGGGCTGCGGAAAGCCCACTGGGTCATAAGAAGGGGGGTCGAAGGACTCCGGGCTGCGGAAAGCCCACCCGGTCATAAGAAGGGGTTGAAGGACTCCGGGCTGCGGAGAGCCCACCGGGTCATAAGAAGGGGTTGAAGGACTCCGGGCTGCGGAAAGCCCACCGGGTTATAAGAAGGGGGTCGAAGGACTCCGGGCTGCGGAAAGCCCACCGGGTCATAAGAAGGGGTTGAAGGACTCCGTGCTACGAAAAGCTCACCGGGTCATAAGATGGTGACATGGTTTAAGGTTGACCATGAACCTTAAGAAACAAGGTTTAAAGATGACCTAAAACTGAGTGGTTTAAGGATAGACCCACGAACCATATGATTTAAAAGGAAGGTCTCACCGTGTAACAACGGGTTTCGACCAGGGAAGAAAGTCTCACCGTGTAACAACGGGTTTTGACTGGGGAAGAAAGTCGCACCGTGTAACGACGGGTTTTGACTGAATGTAATTGCAAAAGAATCAATCTTGCAAAATGATATTGATTGTCAAATCCTTTCAAAGAGGATCTTAACAAAAATGGGACTTGGTAAACCATCTAAGGGTTAGATCAAATATGCCAAGTGGAAATATCCTAATCAAAAGAGGTCTTTCACACTAGTTCTCAAAGAGGGTTTTTGTTCCCAACCATTGATATGAGGAAAATTGTTTATATCTCACTAGAGAAGTCTCACTCAACCTATGTCTAAAGCTTTCGGAAACGTTCATAGTGAATACAATCCATTGATCAAAAGGTCTTTTGAAGGGACCGTAATGAATGGCTTGGTCATGGGCTTATACAAAGGGTATGCGCTTTGAGGCCAAGAAATGAATATTCAATCTATATCTCCATCGGGTTTACAAGTCAAGAACCTTGAAGACAAGATAAGATAGGATTGCTTCCACTCCTTCTAGCGGTAGCTTCTATGTGATATTCTCATTTCAACTCGAACCATCCCAATCGGAAGAGACTTCGGATAAGGGTTGTAATGTTGGTTCGGGTGAGGCTTAAAAGGCTTGAAAAATTTTCAGATATCAAAGGGGTTAAAAGTGAGTGATTATCTTGGCATCATTACCATCACACTACTTTTGAGAATTTGACTCTTGAAATTTAACCCATCTCGAGAGTCCTTTGAATAACTTGCCTTGAGGCATGAGAGCTTTGCTCTTTGTTCTAATAATATTGCTTGCAATACATGCTTTTTCTTGCAATGCATTTCTTTTGTTTTTCAACAAATGATCTTTTGCATGATCATGGATTTTGCTCTTTTTTTTTTTTTTTTTTTTTTTTTGCTTTTATTTGCATTTTTTCACGGGCATTGGCCTTGCTTTTACCAGGTACACTTTGCTTTTCATGCCCTCTAGTTTTCATCCTCTTTTGAGTATCTAGGACTCTCGAGTGGCATGACTAATATTCTCAATTTCGTTGGTAAATCATGTGCCTTGCCCCGGTGTGGGGAGATATCATCACACAGGGGTTATGAAAGAATTGTATAAGGCTCAAATTGGCAAAGCAAAGGGCAATTGTGTTTGTGGTAGTGAATGGAATGCTCTCCTTCACTTAGGGATGCTTCGAGCTTCAACAAGAAATCGCTTGAAGCTAACACAAGAAGATTGATACAAGTGAGAGCAATAAAATCTTTCTTAATCTTTTGCTCCATATTTTTCAACCAAGACCCCCTATTTTGCCCCAATGTGGGGTTGTTTTTGACAGGGTTATTTTGGAAATGCTCCCTATTTGGCTCAAAGTGGCTTGCAAGGGATACCAATAGTGTTTAGGATTGAGAAATGAAATGCCTTTATCATTTCAAATCATGTACTCACTGTGAATGAATCCTATGCCCTAAGACATGGTTCTTTCCACTCAATTCTCTCAAAGAGTGTATAAGGACGTGTTTGGTAAGGAGGTTGCCTCTCATCATCTTAGGCACTACCACCTGGCATATTTAACAATCCTTTTAGGTTTTTCAAAACCCACTTTAGTTAAATTCATCCCATTGGGAAATGAAAATGCAATAAAATTTTGCCTTGAAGAGACATTTTTTTTTTTTCATTAGAGGGACTTTTAAAGAGAGGATAAAATTTGTGGAAGGAACAGACTTTATTCGAGATCTGGAGTTCATCTCTAGAGTTCTAGCGGTACTTCTAGAATCCTAAATGGCTTTTTGACATTCCAAGGAATAAGATCACTTTTGGATTCTAAAGGACAAGTTTTTCCTTTTCTTTCTTTGTTTGTTTGTTGTTTTTTTTTTTTTCAAAAAATTTTTCTTTTGATTTTGATCTGATTTTTTTGTTTATTCTCTTTTTTTTTTCTTGATTTTTTTGATTTTTTTTTTGATTTTTTGATTTTCTTGATTTTGGGTCGAACTTTCTCACGAGCAGGTAGGATCTTCATCAGAGATACCTACAAAATTAGCAAACATGCAAATGCAATATGTATGCGTGCAATGTATGATGCAATCGTCCTAAAATGGCTCGAGATCCAATCCAAAAATGGCTCAAAGGCCTTTCAATTTATTCATGGATAATACTTCTTGACAAAGATCAGCATTTACGGGTCTTGGCAATTCTTGACCATCCATTTCCACAAGAATCGGTGCCCCACCAGGTAGCACTTTCTTTACAATATAAGGACCCTCATAATTTGGAGCAAACTTCCCGCGGGGGTCTGGAATGATAGGTAGGACTTTTCTCAGTACGAGATTATCAACCTCGAAATGTCTCGGCTTAACTTTGCGGTTGAACGACTTAGCCACTCTCTTTTGATAGCTCTGTCCATGGCATAAGGCTTTTACTCGCTTCTCATCAATCATATTAAGCTGTTCAAACCTCTGTTGTACCCATTCATCCTCGGAGAGTTCTGTTTGAGAAAGTACCCTCAATGAGGGAATTTCCACTTCCACGGGTAATACCGCTTCCGTCCCATAAACCAATGAGAATGGCGTTGCCCCGGTTGAGGTACGAATTGAAGTCCGATAAGCAAACAAGGCATAAGGCAATCGGTCGTGCCAATCACGATAATTTTCCGCCGTTTTGGCTAGAATCTTTTAATATTCTTATTTGCTTTGCTTCCACAGCTCCATTCATTTGTGGGCGGTAAGGAGAAGAATTCAAATGACGAATGTGGAATTCTCCAAGCAAACCATCCACCACTTTGTTGTTCAAGTTTGATCCATTATCAGTAATGATCGCTTCAGGAACTCCATATCGAGCAATGATATCACGACGGATGAATTTTGCCACACTTTTTGCAGTAACATGGGCATAAGAATTGGCTTCAATCCATTTGGTGAAGTAATCAATGGCTACTAAGATAAAACGATGTCCATTCGACGCTTTAGGATTAATGGGTCCAATAATGTCAATGCCCCACATTGAAAAAGGCCATGACTCGGACATTTGGTGTAGTTCATTAGGAGGAGCATTGATTTTATCTCCATACACTTGACATTGATGGCAACATCTTACATGCTGAACACAATCGGCTTCCATGGTCAACCAATAATAACCAAGTCTCATGATTTTTCTAGCCAAAAGATGGCCATTCATATGAGGGCCACACTCCCCTTCATGTATTTCTTTCATTAGGAGTTTTGCTTCTTGTGCATCTACACACTTCAGTAGAACCGAATCAAAAGATCTTTTATATAATGCCCCACCACTGAGGAAGAATTTAGATGCCAATTTTATCAAGTATTTTCGATCGTTGGCTTGACTCCCTTGAGGAAATTTTCCTTCTCGAAGATAATTCATTATGTCAAAATACCAAAGTTGTTCATCACGTTCTTCTTCAATCATCATACAATGAGTGGGCTTCTTTAAGACATCAATTTGCAAAGGATCAATGCTCAAGCCGTCGGCTACTTGTAACATTGAGGATAAGGTGGCTAGGGCATCGGCGAATTGATTTTGTGATCTTGGCAAATAATCAAAAGAGATTTCATCAAATTCTTCGACCAAACCTTCGAGATATTTGTGATAAGGAACCAATTTTTCATTGTGTGTTTTCCATTCACCTCCCGTCTGAAAAATGATGAGTGCGAGTCACCATAAACCCGGAGCTTTTTGACCTTCATTTCAATCGCTAATTGTAAGCCCATGATACATGCTTCGTATTCAGAAATATTGTTGGTACAAGGGAATACCAACTTTGCAGCTACCGGATAATGTTGGCCTTCTGGAGATATTAATACGCCCCGTGCGAACCGAAAGATTAACGCACCATCGAAATACATGGTCCATTTGTCAGGCGAGACCAAATAAACCCATTCATCGATTTCATTCCAATCATCAGATTTCCCGGGATTTTCAGCCAAGATGTCAGCTATGGCTCGCCCCTTGACTGATTTTTGTGACGAGCTTTGGATATCAAATTCAGAGAGCAATATTTGCCATTTAGCAAGCCTTCCAACCAGTGCTGGTTTCTCCAAAAGATATTTGATTGGGTCATTCTCAGTCACCAGAAAAATGTGGTGATGAAGAGTGTATTGTCTCAATCGATGTAAAACCCAAATCAAGGCTACACAAGTCTTTTCCACTCTAGTATATCGAGCCTCGGAGGCAGTAAATTTCTTCTTGAGATAGTATATAGCACACTCGCTCCATCTTTGGGCCTTTTTGTGCCAACATAGCTCCTAAAGATTCTTCATGAATGGTGAGATATAAAATCAAAGGTATGCCTTGGATAGGCGGTATAAGTACGGGGATTGCGAGAGATATCGTTTTATCTCTTCGAATGATTTCGGCAATCTTCATCCCAATTAATCTTGGCATTCTTCTTTAACAGCTTGAAAAATGGCTTTGCCGTTTCGACAATTGAGAGATAAATCTTGCAACATAATTCAACCTTCCCAATAAGCTTCTGACTTCTTTAACGGTGGAAGGAGGTTTCAAATCACATATAGCCTTCACCTTAGAGGGATCTATCTCAATTCCCTTGTTGCTAACCATAAATCCAAGAAGCTTTCCAGACTTTGCCCCAAATATGCATTTTGCGGGGTTAAGCCTCAGCTTGAATTTTCTCAATCGATCAAATAGTTTTCTTAGGACTTCAACATGGTCTTCACCTTGCTTTGACTTCGTGATCATATCATCCACATAAACTTCAATCTCTTTATGCATCATGTCATGGAACAGTGTTACCATGGCTCTTTGATACGTTGCTCCTGCATTCTTCAAGCCAAAGGGCATCACTTTGTAACAAAAGGTCCCCCATGGAGTGATAAAAGAAGTTTTGGTCTTGTCTTCCTCTTTCATCCGGATTTGATTATAACCAGAAAATCCATCCATAAAAGAGAACAATTCAAATCCAGCGATGATCTTGTCGACTAATACGTCGATATGGGGTAAAGGAAAATCGTCCTTGGGGCTTGCCTTATTTAAGTCACGATAATCAACACACACTCGGACCCGCCCATCCTTCTTCATAACTGGGACTACATTAGCAATCCAGTCAGCATAATGGGTAACTTCAATGAACCCGACATTTAAAAGTTTCATAATTTCCTCTTCAATCTTCTTCGACAACTCAGGTTTCGTTCTCCTGAGCTTTTGCTTTTTCGGTGGAATATTGGGATCAAGTGGTAATGCATGCTCCACAACCTCAGGGTCTAAACCTGGCATGTCGGCATAGGACCAAGCAAAGACATCTTGGTATTCTTTCAAGAGCTCAATTAGTCTTCGGCATCCATCGAGAGAGATCTGCCCCAATTTTGGTTTCCTTAGGATTGTCTGAATCCCCCAAATTTACAGTGACCGGTTGCTTGGTAGTAAGAGGTTTGGACTCTTCGTGTCTGAGCCATTCCTTTTCAATAATTCCGGAATCATCTTCCTTTTCTGAATCAGAATAATCGGGTTCACCAATATCCATTGAGTGTGAATCCGAGCCATACAAATGACTATCATGATATGCAATGTCATGCCTGTGATGCAATCAATGAGAATGGTTAGTACACACACATATAAGCAAATGCAATGTATATAAATGTCATGAAAAAACTATTTTCGAATTCCAATTTTCAAGAAAAATGTTCATGGGAACTAGCCCTCATATCCTTGGACATCCTCGCTCCACTAAAACATTTTGAAACTATAGATCGTGTGGAGGATCGGGCCCGATAGCATCATCATAGGACTGATTTGGGCAACCCCTCCACACGTCTATTAATAAAACGTGAATTTTATTGATATACTAATACTTTTTGCATCATATAGTATAGTGTCTCGGATCATTAAAGTCCGCGATCCGAATTATTACAAATATGAACAAGATTCCCTCGCGGGGACAAGAAAAAAGATTCCCTCGCGGGGAATGAGATGAACGAATGGAATTGAAAACTATACATAAAGAAAGTCACCCCTTACACATCGGGGGAGGTGAGATCTTCAATGATAGCGCAAACCATGTCCTCCTCAAATAGATCGGCAAAGTAGTAAACATCGGCTTCCTCTTCTTGCGGGAGCTTTGGTGGGCCGGGGAAGAAATCCTTCAAGGATCGGGGTAAAAGACGTTGATAGCTCTTCCCTTTAATGTCCGGGCTTCCATCCTTAAGCTTTGGGTATCCCGAGGCCTTCACGCTTGTTGACCTTGACAGGTTCAATAGGATTTGAAATGCCTTGGGCAAACTTTCCCAGCCCCTTTCCAGGAGCAAAGCCATGCTTGAGCAACTCCTTACTTGACATCAACGCAGCTCTCGAGAAATGTGGCTTTTTAACAATTGTCCTAACAGGCACATGGGTAATCGATAGCATTTCGAATGAGTGAAAATCTGAATCTCCTTCAACTTCGGGCTCAATAAAAGGTATGGCGGTATTGTAGAATGTCTCCACATCCTTCTCACGTCGGATAGTCACAATTTTCCCATCAATGGGGAATTTCATCATCGATGCGGACTCGAAGGAATAATCCCCGCCTTGTGGATCCAGGGGCCGCCCCAATAACAAACTAAAGTTGCTAGGAATATCCAGCACTTGGAACTTCTGAGTTAGGGTAATAGGGCCAATTGTCAATGGCAAATCAATTTCTCCCATGGCTTCTTTTCGCACCCCATCAAAAGCCCGAACAGGAGTGCTTGGAGGAGACATGTTTTCCAATCCTATCCCTAACTTGTGGAGGGTGGATAAAGGGCAAATATTCAGAGCTGAGCCATTATCAATCAAAACCTTTGGAATTCTCATCCCAAGATGTTGAGCAGTCACATATAACGCCTTGGTGTGTTCATGGCCCTCGGGAGGGAGGTCTTCCTCGGAAAAAGTGATCTGGTCTCTCAGGAGTATAGCACTCACAAATTCCCCCAATTGCACTTCTCCAATAGTCTCAGGGACATGTACCTCGTTCAAAACTTTGAGGAGTGCATTTCTATGTTTCTCGGACGTCTTGAAAAGCTCTAGCAAAGAAATCAGGCGGGTATTTTGCGTAATTGTTCGATCACTTCAGCTTCGCTCGTTTTAAGCGTCTTGAGGAGTTGCTTAGCTTCTTCCTTAGAGACAGCTTTCTTTTCGATACCTTCAGGGGGTGAATAAACTCGACCCGATCGAGTGACGACATCAATCTCGTTGGTATGATAATTCCAAGGGACAGCTTTGAGGTCATAACTGGGAATGGCTTTGGTATTTGAGGACTCTCAATCTCTCGGGGTAATTCGATCACGACAGTGTAACGCCCGTATCGGTAACCTTCATGGCCTCGAAATTGTCGGTTAGAAAATCAAACCCAACGGCACCTTTGCTCGTCATACCAGGCTGACGATCGCTTTTCCACTCGCCGACATTAATTACCACGAGACTCCATCATAGCTATAAGACCATCTCCGGACTCTTCTTCCCATCCGCCAATCATGTTCACGCTTTCGGCATGCTCCGGAAGAGGGTTTTGTTGAACGTTGGGTGCCGAATCCTTAAATGTGAGCAGCTTTTTGTCTAGCAGATTTTGGATTTTGTGACGGAGCGTTAAACAATTATCCACATGGTGCCCTTTCTCCCCCATATGGTATTCACATGTTTTATTCAAGTCAAATCCAATAAATTTCGGGGGATCATCCCTTGGGATCTCCTTTGCTATCAAGTGGTTTTCGATTAGCATCGGTAACAGCTGGGACATAGGCCTTGGCAACGGGGTATATTGTCTCTGAGGAGCTCTGGGCCTTCGTTCAAAATTCCTCGGTGGGCCCGTCACTTCCATGGCAGGCTTATAAGCCTGATGGTTATAGGCCTGAGGATTATATGGCCTCTGGGAAGACGAGTTCTGAACATAAGCAACCTCCACAACTGGTTCTTTGTCTCTCTTGGGTACAAACCGACGGCTCGTCGTCTCAGATAGTCTGCCCTCCCGCATAATGCCTTCAATACGTTCCCCCAACTCAACCAATGCGGCGAAATTGATGCATGTATGGTTGTACATTTTTTCGAAAAATCTTTCGGCATGGCTTGAAGCGGTAGTTTCATGGACTCCTTTTCGGTCAATGCTGGCTTCACCGAGACGCCATAACCCTCCACCTTTGAGCATATGCCCCGAATGTCTCAGTTCTCTTCTTTTCGACTCGGACAAGCTCCTCTCGAGTCGGGGCGATTTCAGTGTTGAATTTATATTGTTGGAAGAACTCGTCAGCAAGGTCCTCCCAAGCTTGAATCTTATCCAAATCCAACTCTATAAACCATGTGAGAGCGGGCCCAATCAAACTATCTTGGAAAGAGTTGATCAAGAGTGGAGGGTTATCTGAATAACGAGCCATTTTGCCCAAGTAATACTTTAAATGAGTCTTGGGGCACCCAACGCCATCGTACTTCCTTGTAAATTCTGGCTCCTTGTAAAATTCGGGCACTGTAACCTTAGCGAAAGGTGACAATTTATCAAACCCTTGGGGTTGATAGCCTTGCGACGCAAAGGCGCTCTTCAAGCTTAGCCAAACGCCTTGAGCTTTCCTCATCAAGATGTGGCGTCGGGGTTTCTTTAGACTGAGATTCTGAGCTTATGACAATCGGTATAGCAGTAGGTATTCCTTCAGCTTGCCCTTTCCCTTTAGACTCTACTGCCGAAGCCATCGGCACTTCAGAAGCTACCATTTGAGGAATTACAGGCGATGTGGCAGGAACCACGGAGGTCAAATTCTTGACTTGGGTCGAAAGATCTGCCAGTAGTGCCATCATCTGAGACATCTGATTCTCCATATTAAGAACTCGAGTACAAGTGTCTTCGTTGTCCATTTTTGTCTGATGACGGGTGCGAATTATAAATTGCTTTTCAGCAGTTTTCTCTCTTCAAAAGAAAAAGTTCCCTGTAAAAGAAAAAGATTATCATTAATACTAGTCAAAAGGAATTACTAAAGTACAAACCCTAGTCAATTTTACATTTTCTTGAGATGAAATAATGATAAGAAGCACATATGATCCCAGTATCATATAACTTCTTCTTATCAAGATTTCATCAAAAGAAACTATAAAATTGAAAAGGAACGACAACAAATTTAATCAGGGTGTCCCTTTTCTAAAAATTACATGAAAATGCTCGCGAATTTCATTGATTTCAATCGATCAATTACAAGGAAAAGACACTTGCTTTTTCAAAGCTTACAAGATTGTTCGATTTTACATGTAATATGAGCATGAATACAAAGAAACCTCCATAAAAAGGAGGAAGATACAAGGAAAATTTACATGAAAATGAAATCAAAACCTAAGAACTAGGTTGGATCATGTAGCGACGCTTGTTATCATGGGCCAAGCGTCCCACATCGTCTTCTTGCTCCATGATGTGTTCGTTGAAATCCTTGAGGCTTGGGAATATCTGGCAATTGAATTTTCCACGTGGTCTTGATGTCTCGGATTGAGATTCTCCCACAAAGTCTTCAGGCTCTCCGGCACCGGGATTACTTCAATTTCAGGTTTACCCATCTAAACCTACACCTAAGGGGTGCCCATGATTAAAGTATATCGTCGTTGAGAAATAAAACGCATAATTGAGATAAGGGAAGCACAGAGAAACCGATAAAAAAAGGAACGATTTCTTACCAACCAGACACATGGCAATCACATATCACAAGTCGCATGGAACTGTGAGGTTTTGACGCCTAAGGTGGGGGTTCTAAAGGCTCAAGGTCCCCATCCCAATTGATAAAGACAGTTTACCCACCGCTACTATCGTCGGTCAGTGCAATCTTTATCAATTGGGATGAGCGGGTTTATGTAAAAGTGGATTACCATGAGCATTCACTCACGATTCCACCCATAAACCCTCCTAAGGTCCTAAATTGTGCGATCGGGGTTTTAGACCGCGGTTGTGTGTGCGGTGTCGTGCTAAAGCTCGTAAACACGCATTTAATTTAAACAATCAGCACTTCAATATAACCCAATCATACATGCACATACATCCTCACACCACCTGCAAAACAAGGGGTTTACATAGACGCCTCCCCTTATCACTCCAACCCGCAACACCATTTAACACATCATCGGCGACTCACCTCATTTTCCACGTGCCTTTGACATGCGAGACGATCCTACACAAGACACGTTAGTTTAAAGCACACAACAACCATTTAAACAGGCCTCAAGTCCTCTAAGGTTAACTAACCGAGTCCCCGGTGGAGTCGCCGGATCATCGCGCCTAACTTTTCGGATTTTAAACATGCAAACCCGAGCTCTCCCAAGCTAATCGTTAGGCACAACAAAAGTTTATAAAATTGAATCATATTATCAATCCTAAACAAAATAGGAGTCGCCACTAGCTTATCTTGGAGGCAAGCTAGAAACCTAATCGAGGGTTGGGAGATTCCCTCGATCCCTACGCAACCAGAGATCTAAAGCTCGGGGACCTGGATTACGTTAGTGTTTTTTTTTTTTTTTTTTTTTTTTTTTTACTAACGCCCTTTCGGTACCTAATGGTATGTTGTGTTTTTGTTGTTTTTTTTTTTTTTTTCTTCTTTTTTTTTGATCTTTTATTTTTGATTTTTTTGATTTTTCTTTTATATATTTTTTTGTTTCCATGCGTCCTTTAAGTTTTTTTTTTTTTTTTTTTTTTTTTTCAAGGTAATCAATCCTATACTAAGTAATCATGCGTGGTGAATTCGGTTTCATTTCATTTTATTCCTAAAAGAAAGAAAACAAACAATAAGCATGCCATTATAAGATGGATAAACAAGCAACCTAAAAAAACAAACCAGAACATGCAATTATAAGAGAAGTTGTAAAGAAAACAACCAATTGAAACGCAATAAAGCAGTCAATATAAAGCAGTAAATTCAAGCATATAATCCTAAAGAACATAAAGGAAAACATAATAAAAGAAAAATAAAAGGCCCGCAACTCGTCGGGCTTTAATACAATCTTAAAAACCCGAAACATATATCGGGAATATAAAAGAAAAGAAGATTACATTTTTTAACGGTCGGAATGGACATCGACCTTTCCTTCATCCTCTTCATGTCTTCTTCATCTTCAAAGTTCTAATCTAAAACTAGACTAAGAAATTAAAACAATTCGTATCGCCGAAGAAGGAAGGGTCACTTTTCGGAGTTGAACCGAGGCCTCCACACTCGGTATAGGTATGGATCTCGAGTCTCGAACTCCGGAAGACCGTGATTCGCGATGTGCGCGTCGAGTCCAATTCCAAAACAGGATTACCGAGAGAAAGGAGAACGTTCGGAATCGGGAACCGAAAAGGAAATCCAATCCCCTAAAAACAAATCAGATCGCGTGAGAGGAAGAAAACTCACCGATCTATTAATTTTGATCTAGAGAAATCCAGATCTAGTCTCGATCGATTTTCTAGGGCTTCAGGAGAAGAAGATCTCGATCCGGATTGCTTTGTCGGCTCGTCTTCTAGGGCACCGGATGGAAAGAAGATCACGGTTGGACCCTTAGCGTCGTCATTGTCGCCGATCTACGCGAGATCTGGGCCCATACACCTCAAATCTCCTTGGCCGGCTCTAGATCTGGTCGATCGGTCTTCAAAGGACTAGATCGATGGAAACGACCACGTCCAAGAAATCGATGCACTAGGCAGCAATCGGTGGCGGCGTAGGCCGGAGTAAGAGACGAATACAACAAACGGCGATCGAGCGACCTCGGCCTAGGGTTTCCGATCAGGCCGCGACAGCCAAGGCTCGACGACCTAGGCGCGGCTCAAACCGCGCGAAGCACGAACAATGCTGCCGCTCCTTTGATTGATCGAGCTGTGGTTAGCTAGATCATCCAAGTTCTCCGATCTAGGGTTTTCTTCTGTGCGATTTGGGAGAGAAATTGATTCAGGGTTTGGGAGGAAGAGGAACGGCCGAGGGAGAGACCGAGAGAGAGAGGAGAGAGAGAAGAGGGAGAAAGCGAGAGAGAAGAGAGAGAGAGTGACGGAAGAGAGAGAGACGCGTCGGAAAAAAAAAAAAAAAAAGCCCCCCGCGAAAACCCTAATCTTTTCTATTTATATTTTCCATTTTTTAATTTTTTTTTCGTTTTTATTTCGTCAATTTAATTTTTCTATTTTCTAATTTCCGACTTTTTAATTTTCCATTTTTAATTTTCTTTGATTTCGACCTTCTTTTTTTAATTTATTATTTCCCGATTTTTCTATTTTGATTTTCTTCTTCTTTTTCTTTTCTTTTCTTTTCTTTTTTTATTTTTTATTTTTTATTTTATTATAATTCAAACAGGATTTTTATTAAATTTTAGGTGTCAACAAAATTTAAATTCAAGATAAAGCAACATTGTTTTTATTTATCTAGCCATATTAGTGTGCAAAACAACGTTTTGCACCTATCTTGTCGACAAAAATCACATTGGTATTTTGATAAGATTTTTTTTTTTTTTTTTTTGTTAATATTGATACTTAAGGCACTTTTTGGTAACCATCCAAACAGTACCCAATTCTGATTTTTTATTTTCAGAATCAGTTTGGGAATAGAATCGCATTTGGTAAAACTTTTATCCTTGGGAATAAATTTGTTCCTAGAATCAGTTTTGGACAAGAATTGAGAAAAAAAAAATGTAATTCTCCGTCTAAGAATAAAAAAAAAGAATCAAAACAATGAAAATCTTTTTCCTCCCTCTCGTGACTGCCGTCCACCACTGCCCACTGTTCGCCGGTCCAGCGAGCTCGCTAGGCTTGGGCGAGGTCCGATGAGCTCGCCGGGGTTGGGCCAGCGAAGCTCGCCCAACCCTGCCGGTGGCCAGGCAGGCCTCACCTAGCCCCGGCGAGGCTTGGCTGACGAGGGCCGGCTTTGCCAAGGGCCGCCGATGCTCCGGTGAGGTTGCCGGCCCTCGTGCAGTCGGTCGCCGGTCCGGCGATTGGCCACAAGAAGAAGAAGAAGAATAGGAGAAAAAGGAAAAAAAGAAAAGAAAAAGGAAAAAAGTAAAAAAGTAAAAAAAATTATTTAAAAATTAAAAGAAATTGATTTGTAACAGAATCAACGAATACAATATCTAACATAATTTTATTTCAGAATCGAAATTTTGGACGATTACTAAACGCATTTTTTTACTCGGAATCGGTTAAGGGAACGAATGAAATAATTATTTCTTATCGAGAATCAGTTTTAGGGAACAGAATCGTTACCAAACGCATCCTAAATATATATTTTCAAATTTTTAGTACTTAAATATATCTTTATATTAAATTTTGACATTTGAGGTATTCAGTACTCCACGTTATCGATGGTAGACCATTGCACTTGAGCCTCATAGATCTTGCGATAAATGCCGTCCTTAGCTTTCCATCCCGTTCAGGTCTGGCAACTAGTGCCGCCCTTTTCTTCTCCATCCGAATTGTCAAAGTTTCCCCTCCCACTACTTGACGGAGCAATTAATGGCTTACGTGCTGTCTTTCACATCAGACATAACAACGAAATGGAAAATCTGGACACTTTTTTTCCGTGTACGATTGTAACGTGTTCTTAGAGTTCGTTTTTCTCCTCAGCATTACACAAGTACACGGATGATCAAGCGATAATGGAGGCTACAGCGATGAAAAAATCTGGGGTTGATCCAAGTCCGATCTTCTGCTTTAAGCAACACGTTTTCTTATCTCTGGCGGCTTTTCTGAATAATGCCTATGGCAACAACTTCTAAACAACTTCTAACTGCTTTCCTGTTGCCATTATTCAAGGACCCTCGCAGAATCAGCCGGTCGGAAGTGTCAGAGTATCTTCACGTCATTTGCTTGGATGAGACAGGTGTTGGATTTTAGATTTTTCCCACTTCAAAAAACTAATTTAAATAATGAGATTTTCTTTTACTTATGAATCGACGGCCACCTATTTTCACAATTTATATGAATCACACTTGTTGGCAATCTAAGTTCTACAAACTACCTCAAAAGGTAAGACAATCTTGTATACTTGTAAAACAATCATCAACCTAAATCAATGTTAGACGACCTTAATAGTAAGTTTGTGTTGGTAATTTATTTGTAAAAAATAAGAAAAAATTAAGAAGTACTTTGTCCCATATCGACAAGATGCGAATGCTCGCATGAACCAAATTTATCATCAATCAACAATTATTATTTTTACTTGTCATCAATTAGCATTTTTATTAACTAAAATTCGAATTTATAATTATATATAACCAAAAAAAAATTGTTGTGTCCTATTGAAAAAATGCGATTGTTCATAAAAGTATCACAGTAATTTTTTTATTATTATGCAATTTTTGAATTTTATTTTTCTGCTTAACGGTTGTTAGTCGCTTTTGTTCTTGGTCAATCCTCATTCATAAAAGTGTGGAATGCATGACTGTTCATCAACATAATTTTTTTCTGTTATGTAGTTTTAATTCGTACAACGGTTATTAGACGAATTTTATTTTCTTGGTTAACAACCTTTGAAAGGATGTAGTCGGTCAATCCTTATCTTTAAGAAGTTATAAAATTTGTAATTAAAAATATTATTATCTTTACTTAATCCGAATTTTCAATGTGTCTTTTGAGTATCGGTTTACTTTGCAACATTTCCCGAAATACTGCTCGTGTTCTAATGATTGCAATAAATTCGTCAGTTTTCATCTTTCTCTGTTTTTTTTTTTTTTTTTTTTTGTCTGTTTGATTTTCTTTCTCAAAATACAGTCATTGTTTCTTAATTATTTCCCTTTAAGAGTTTTTGGAGAAATACCAAAATTATTGTTTGATATTCTCGGTTGAGACTTTGTTATATCTTGGGGGACTTTAATAATAATAGTTAGTAACTTCGAGGGGCGAATAATTTTTTAAAAAGAGTATATTCACACCTCACGTTTGACGCCAATCTTGATTGAATTATTTCCCAATGATTCGAACTTTGAAGTCTACTGGAAGGTGTGACAGTTACCAAATGTCTACCCCGTGATTTTATTAGATCGGGTTTGGACAATATTTTCCTTTTGATCACGAGAAACACTATATGTCCTTGAAGCACCAACATGGTCATTTAATAGCCTCCAGTGTCATTCACTTAGAAAACCCTTGCTTCGTCGCATGTCTTTACAATTCATAGTCTTTCATTTATCTGTTTCTTTCTATTTACTTGGCCATGCATTCCACAGAAATCGGCATTAGCACGGAAATAGGAGCGGCGTCTACGATGATGAAAACGGCAATGGATACAACAAGCACCGACCGAGACTATCAATGCGGAGTTCATGAGGTTGAGCTCGAAACTTATGATCCTGATGAACCAAAAGAGCCAAGAAATGATGTTACTCTGACATGGGAGGATGTGTTGGTGATGGTGTCCAACAAGAGAAAAGGGGTGAAACCGATACTTCAAGGCGTCACCGGTTATGCCCGGCCAGGAGAGCTGTTGGCCATCATGGGGCCTTCTGGTTGTGGCAAGTCTACTCTCCTTGACGCACTCGCTGGTAAGTCAATTACTAGCTCTTTCCGGCTAAGCCATTTTGCATGAGAAAAAAGGAACCTTGTAAAAACATTCCGAAGAAAAGAACAGACAGAAACGAGAACGTACGACTTTAGTACATGTATAGTCTGCATCCCTAATCACTAACAACAATTTATTCAGGTGAACCTCTGTTGTTAACTAATTGAAAGAGCACATTTGATTTGTGAGTTTAGTTTATGTTCAAGACCACGTTCTTGTCTGCCTAAGGGGCTTCCATTTTTCGTGCATTTCAACCTTCGGAACTCACGTGACAGGAAGATTGAGGTCAAACACTAGGCAAACAGGAGACATTCTAGTCAACGGCCACAAACAAGCTCTGGCTTATGGAACTTCAGTAAGTGTAGAATCTGAAAATAATTCTCTTTCATCCTCAAATTCTTCATTTCTCCAGTTTGTATGAAACAATTTGTGACTTCACATAAATAATTGAACCTAAGTGAACTATCCTGTTTCTTAAGATCTTATTTTCAATGGCGAACGATCAGGAGCCGTCTTCCCATTACTTATCAGGGTTCTTTATTCTTATGAATTCAGGCTTACGTGATGCGATATGATATATTGATGGCAACGCTAACCGTGAGAGAAGCTGTTTTCTACACAGCTCAGCTACAATTGCCAGACTCCATGCAAGTGTCTGAGAAGAGGGAAAGAGCAGAATCGGCAATAAGGGAAATGGGACTGCAAGATGCCATGGACACAAGGATTGGGGGATTAAGTGGTGGTCAGAAGAGAAGAGTTAGCATTTGCCTGGAAATTGTCACCCACCCGAAGCTTCTCTTCCTCGACGAACCAACCTGTGGACTTGACAGCGTGGCATCCTATTATGTCATGAGCAGAATAGCCAGCTTGGCCACAGAGATGGAATGGGAAGAACTATAATTGCATACTATGATTGCATCAATTCATCAGCCCAGTAGTGAAGTATTCGAGCTTTTCCACAATCTT
Organism: Eucalyptus erythrocorys; assembly: GCA_014182555.1. Taxonomy (NCBI): domain Eukaryota; kingdom Viridiplantae; phylum Streptophyta; class Magnoliopsida; order Myrtales; family Myrtaceae; genus Eucalyptus; species Eucalyptus erythrocorys. The sequence continues at coordinate 52,478,018 of CM024602.1, forward strand.
TGCCTTCTCTCTTTGTACAGAACAGTGTACTTTGGACCTGCTTCTGCAGCTACGGAGGTGAGCATTTACATGTATTCACTAATTTGGAGGTAATTTAAAGATCTATATCTGTACTTTAGTTGACCTCTTGCTTTCAAATGTTGCAGTTTTCCGCGTCGAATGGTTACCCCTGTCCAACTCTCTGAAATCCATCAGCTCACTTACTGAAAACCAAAAATAAGGATTTTGATATGGTGAAAGCCTTTCTCCTCCAATATGATGCCTTCAATTTTTTATGTCCTATCTGGTGGGAAATAATTATTACTAGTAGCTATAAGAATCTTGTAACTTATCTTTGTCAGGATATTGGACAAGCTGCACCCGGAAAAGTTTCCACAGAGGATGTAATCAACACTCTTGTAAAATCATACAGATCATCTCCGTACTGTCAAGAGGTTCTAGGAGAAATAGCCAAAATGAATAAACAAGTAAGTGTTTTGGTAATTAGATGTATTCTGGCTATCCTTCACTTAAAATACGCTTCAGAATGATCCCCATCGCTTTTCCTCCAACTGTTCTTAAGGTTGCGGAGCACCATTGAAAGAGGGAAGCCATGCAAAATTTGTAATGCAGTGTCTTGTTCTTACTAGAAGATCTTCAGTGAACATATACCATGATCGAGGCTACTACTGGTTGTGTTTAGCCATTTATGTAATTGTGGCCTTCAGTCTCGGAGTCATATACTGTAACATTGGATCTACTTATACCTCAATTCAGGTATATGCTAAGTAGAGGGTCAATGTATTCGTACTCTGCAAATGGAGGGAAAACCGAAGTATACATACATAGTGTTTTAACCGCTGGGAAGGGAAGAATTCACAAATTTTGTCATTGATATTTACAGGCTAGAGGATCCCTCCTAGCTTTCATTGCTTCATTCTTGACTTTCATGGCAATCGGTGGCTTTCCTTCTTTCGTGGAGGACATGAAGGTCTTATTCTTGACTTGGAATAAAGCTCATCCATACCTATGAAAAACATCCAATTCAACTGATATTTTTCGACCAAAAAATAAAAAAACTAATACTTATTTTCACATCTCAATCTTCTCGGCCTTCAACTGTTTCAGGTATTTGGACAAGAAAGATTGAACGGGCACTATGGAGTTGGGGCATTCGTGATCAGGAACATGCTCTCCTCCATACCATATCAGTTGCTGATCTCCCTGATCCCCGGAGCAATTGCATACTATCTCCCGGGACTCCAGAGAGGATGGGAACACTTCTTGTACTTTGTCGCAGTGTTGTTCACTTGCATGATGTTGGTGGAAAGCCTGATGATGACATTGGCGAGCATCGTACCGAACTTCCTGATGGGCATCATCTCAGGGGGCAGGAATCCAAGCGCTAATGGTCTTAGGAGGAGGATTCTTCAGACTACCGAATGATCTGCCGGTCCCAATTTGGAAATACCCTTTGTACTACATTGCCTTTCACAGATTTGCTTATGAGGGATTGTTCAAGAATGAGTTCAGGGGCTGAAATTTCCTAGACAAGCTGGAACCGAGACATCGTTTATCAGTGGCGAGCAGGTCCTGACAGAGTTATGGCAGATGGACATGGAGTTTTCCAAGTGGGTTGATCTTGTAGTTTTGATTGGGATGGTGATTTTGTATAGAGTCATGTTCTGGGCCATTGTCAAGGCCACAGAAGTGGTCAAGCCTGCCTTGGTTGCTCGCATTTTTGTGACCCCGAAGCAAACCAAACAGGTCATAATGAATCCTTCTGATAACGCGGTACGTAGTGATGATTAGTTGATTACCAGCATGATGATAAGTGATTAGTAGGGTTGCTAATATCCTCCATAGGTACGAGAGGAAAGCATGAGATTGTGTTGATTACTAGATTTGGCACGCTGAGAAGCGACTATGTAAATTTTACGCACGAAAACCAAATGTGCTTAAATGGCTATGTGATGCATTACTATCCCCACAAATTAGTGCTGCAGAATGAGATGAGAGTTGACATGAAACTTCTCGATTTTAAGAATTCATACGTTTGAAGGAAAACTATTTTCAGAAAATCATTTTTCTGAATTTTTGGTGTTTGGATGACGAAAATTTAGTCGATGTACAGAAAACGTTTTCCATGAACTGAAAATAACATGTTTAAATTTGGGTTAAAAGACTTTCTATTTTGGTAAGAAGGAAATCACTTTTCCTAAACTACCAAATAAATGAAAACTAATAATTTTCTTTAAAATTATTTCCATGGAAAATTTTTTCGATATCATGAAGTTTTCAGGGAAATGTTTGAGGCAAAGTATTTTTTTTTTTTTTTTTTAAATTAATTTTTCCAACTTTCATCCATTTGGTTCAAAAAATTGATTTGTTAACCAAAAACACTTTCTGATTAAGGAAAATACTCATTCATAAAATTAGGAAAGTGGATTCCCAAATTTAAAAAGATGAAAACACTTTCTAGAATTTCTTATCTTGAATTTTTTAGATATTTTTTTTCTTTTTTTCTATCCTTTCTTTTTCTTTTCCTTCTTCCTCCTTCATCAATTGCTAAGCTTTAGCAACTGGCCATAGTCGCAGGCCATCAAGGGCCTACCTCGGGCAAGCTAGAGCCTTTGCTGTAGCGAGCTCGAGCTTGACCTTGTTTGAGGCTAGTATCATCGACCTTAGGCAATTCACTAGGATTTCATAAGGGTTGAGCTCGCTTGAGGCCGGCCAAGTCATCTCTCGTCAGGCCTTAACAATAGTGCCGTTGGCCTATGGTGACTGTCGCCGAGCTCAGCAATCGGGAGAGGAGGAAGAAGGAAAGAGAAAGAATAAAAACAAAGGATATAAAAAAATTTAGAAAAGGAATTTTTTTTTTTGAATGAGATAAAATCATGATACTAAAATCATTTTGCAAATTAGTTTTAAACACTAGCAAACTTTTTCGATCACATGTCACCAAACAAAATAAAATTAACGATTTTCTAGAAAAATTATTTCTTTGAAATTTTTTTCTTTTTTATGAAGTTTTCCCCCAACAATTGCACCCTAAGTATCGGACATCTATACATGTAAAACTCGAGTTCATGTGTTCCTCCAAATTGAGTTACGAAAGGTCATCGATGATCATATGCCAAAAACCAAAAATAGAAAATTAATTATGTGGAAAAAAGTTTCTCTTAGGCTTCATTTGTTTCTCAGAAATTTTCACATTCATTAGTCATTTTTCTGAAATGTATTTTTGATATTTGACTGAAGTCTAAAAATGAATTGGAAATCACTTTCTGTCATTTGGAAAGAAAAACCTATTTTCCTTTTCCTGAATAAACATGTATTGTTTGGGTGTTAGTGATTTGGGCAATCGGGCATGAGCATTGGGGTCTCAAGCTGGGCCTCAATGTATCCTTGGGACCAAGCATAGGCATTGATTCTGGGTCTACAGAAGTGGGCTCGAGACCAAGGTGCCCACGCTCGGCTCACCAACGCCCATGCCCAAATCCTCGACATTAGGGCCTGAGTCCACAAAGGTCAGGCCAGAGTCCCTAGCGCTCGAGCTCCGATTCATGCAGGTTGGGCCCTAGGGCCGAAGCCCGGCCTCAATGAACTTGCTTTAGGCATCGGGGTCTCTCTAAACCTAGGATTGGGCATTAAGGCCTTGGGCTTGGTTACGGTGGATTCGAACTTGGCCCTTGTCTAGTGGACCTAAGCCCATTGCTAAGGACCCGCAAACAGGTGTTGGATTGTTGTACCCAAGTGTACAATTTTTTCTTTAAATGCTCAAATCTAATTGGATTTTGGAGGATGATTTTTTATTTTTGAAAGAGAAAATCATTTTCCTAATGGGGCTTAAATTTTCTGTTAACTAGGAAAATTTTACTATTAACTTATTTTCATAAGAGATTCAAACATTGAAAAATGAGAAAATTTTTTCACGAAACAAATGGAACCATAATTTGAAATAGAAAAGTAAAGTGGAATTACACTTTCACTTGACAGAATTTAAATAATGATAAAGTATATTATATTTCATATCTCAAAGGCCATGTGGATTAGTGGTGATTAGTTCTTAGGTGGTCTAGTTCCCATCTAAAAACTGAAAATCAAACCAAAGGGACTTGAAATCGAACCAGACTGGATGGTCGGATTCATGGGTGGGCCAATGGAACCGGTTTTCCTGTGTGTTAAATTTGGGATCTCATCATTTCACCTTGTGACACTGAAATGTTATCTTCACTAGTATGCATGGTGTACGAAGAGCGGGAATTCCATGCCCTCCTGTCGATGGGAAGTATGGACCACACCTTAACACATCCTACTTCATGAGATGGATAGTTAGTCTCACTCAGCAAAATGAGATGATGGCGTTAGCATCTATTCATCAACCCAGCAGTGAAGTGTTTCCAGTTAAGCTTTTCAAGACTGTGTGCTCTCTCGCGGAAGAACCGTCTATTTTGGTCTTTCCAGTGAGGCACGTCGGGTATGTTATAGTCTCTGCATAACCTCATTTTTTTTGCTGTAGTAATTAGTAAATGTGATTACGGAATGAATGAACTTTGAATTCTGTGCAATGTAGTTCTTTGCACTGAATGATTTCTTACGTCCAAGTCTGCAAAATCCATCTCATCACTACTTCAGGACTATCAACACTGATTTTGATGAGGCATGAGGGTGAAGTTTTCCAAGCAATCAATTTCAATTGAAGGGCATCGCTATCTGGCTCAGCCTGATCACAGCTAGAATTTTTCTTCGTAACTAGGATGTTGAGCGAGGTTTTGGAGGAAAGCAAAGCACAGAGGAAGTGATTAAATTGCTGGTAAGCTCTTTTGTATATAGTCTATTACCTATAGGCAAATTCAATTACAAATATTTGAGATATATCGACAAGTTATATGATGAGCACTTTTATCAAATTTATAGAGAGAAGGTTGACTGGAATGTACTAGACAAAGAGGGCCAATCTTGCTTCTTCACCCAATTCCGCTTCCTTACAAGAAGGTCTTTCATTAATATGCACAGGGTTCAGGATACTACTGGTTGCGTCTTACCACATACATCGCCTTAGGATTTGGTTTGGGCACAGTTTTCTGCGACATCGGCTCCGGTGATAGTTCGATTCAGGTAAACTCCATCACTGCACTCGAGATGATGGTTATGTTTCTAGTCTTTTTTTACCAAGTTTCAATCAAATGGCGATTATGTTTGGTGATATTAATAGACTAAACAATGTAATTTGTTTGCTTAATTCAGGCCAGAGGTTCAAGGCTAATGTTTGTTGCTTCATTCTTGATGATACTGGCAATCGGGTGTTTCTCTTCCTTTGTAGAGGATGTGAAGGTGGGGAAATAGTAGTTTATGAGATTACACGACTTCATGATTCAAGTCTGACTTACCTCACTTCTGATCCTTTTCTTTGCCTAGGTGTTTGAGAGGGAAATATTAAATGGACATTGCAGAACAAGTGCTTTTGCTCTTAGCAATACCTTGTCGTCCCTGCCCTTCTTGCCCATAATTTCCCTAATTCCTGGAGCCATCACTCACTATCTCGCGGGACTTCAGAGAAGCCTTGAGCACTTCATGTACTTCGCGTCCACTCTTTTTGCCTATATGATGCTGGTAGAGAGCTTCATGATGATTGTTGCCAGTGTCGTGCCAAATTTCCTCATGAGACTAATAAAAGGTGCAGAATCCAAGGATTAATTATGATGGCGGTTTCTTTCGCTTGCCAAATGATCTTCCAAAGGTCTTATGCAGATATTCCCTCTATAACCTATTTCTCCACAAATATCCATATCACGGCCTGTACAAAAATGAATTCAAAAGGCTAATTCTTGGGAAATCCCTTAATCAGCGAAAGCGCTATTAGCGGCGAAGATACATTGAGGGACATGTGGCAAGTGGAAATGGGTTGCTCCAAGTGAACTAATCTGGCCATTTTGTTCGGGATGGTGTTCCCGTATCGACTCATCTTCTTAGGTATTCTCAAGATGATTAAGAAATTCAAGCTCATCACTGGAGAAATCATGTTGGCCTTGCGCATGGTACAAACAGATAGTCTCGGTAAATCCCTGCAGGAAGCAAAGCGTACCGCAGCTTCATAAGTACATGTCACAAGAAAAACAAGCAGATAGCATCTAAATCTGAGATTTTTTAAGAGAGAGTGAGATTATGTATGTATGATTTATGTTAAGCTCGTTGTAAACGTCTTGTAGAAGATCAAATATTGAATGAGAGCATTTCGTCCATACGATCAAACGAGTTGTAGGTCAAAGCTGGTTTTATGCGAAAATTGTTGGTGGACAAGCTATGAATTGCTGGTAGAGAAGCTCTCTTATTAATTACACGCTAGAAATTTGAGTGTAAATACCTGGCGTGCATCACGTTTTGGTGCGGTGCAATGTTGAATGCTGACCGTTGGCAGTTGAGCCTCGCCGATCCATTTATTAATATTTTTGCAATAAGTGCCGTCCTGATCCTTAGCTTCTACGTCCGAATTGTCAAAGTTTCCGTTGGCTTTACTTGGTGAAGCAATTGATGGGCCGCGTGCTGTCCTTCACATCAGACTGAACAGCGAAAAGGAAAATCGGGATGCAGATTTTTCCGTGTACAATTGTAACTTGCTCTTGGATTTCATTTTTCTCCTCAGTATTATTGAAACACACGGATGATCAAGCGATAATGGAGGCGACATCAAAGGAAAAATCTGGGCCAGGTCCAAGTCCAACTTTCTGACTTGAGCACCATGACGTTTTCTTATCGCCGGCAGCTTTTCTGAACATTGCTTCATAAGTCGACTGACAAAGCATTAACATAGAAGTTGATGACTCTGGGGAGAAGAATTATCGAAAGCTCCCATTTCTCATGCGATCGACGGATCTTGTGGTGAAGAAGATCATCTCTTCGAATACACAACCAATCATCTGACGTTCCCAGATTTTAGGAAATTTTTCATGATAAGATCAACCCAGCCGCCTATGACAACGGCTTCTGACAAGTTTCACGTGGTCATTATTCAGGGACTCTCTCGACCGATCATCCGGTTCAGAAGGAAGTGTCGGAATATCTTCTCCGAATCGAATGGAGTGAAGATTTTTCTCTTCTAAACGTGTCAATCGTTTGTCTTGTCCTTCACCAGGACGAGGTCGGCCTGCCAGACTTCTAGTGGCCATGCGTTTCCGGACAGAAACAGCGTTTCCCACGCGGGCTGCCGGCATTTAGCTTCGAGAATTGACGAGGAATGTCGAGTGACGGATGTCGAATCGTCTGCTTCCGTTTCTTTGATTTTTCATCTGCTAATGCAACCAAACGATGTCAATCGAGACGATTGCAATCTCCCTTGAGCTGGCCGCATGCGTCCACCATATCTTTTCACCGTCGTAGGAAATAAGTCGAATTTTGATGATTTCACGGATTTTGAAAATTTTAAAAAATTTACAACCACACATATATGTTTGTACAGTTACGTGCGTGCGAGTCACCATTGACTATTCAAATTATTGAGTACGAGGAATCTGGCCCGACGTTCTTTTTACCTAAACTTGATGGGCTGCCGCTTGTTTCCATTCGCATGTAAAGAAAATGAGTGACAAAAGAAAATGACCTTTGTAGCTGGACTATCCAGACTTGGCTTCTCGACCACATGATTCCAATAAAATAAGCAATATATTTACCTCCTCAGTCACGAGAAACACAGTACGTCCTCTAAACGCCAAAGTGGTCATTTAATTGTGTCACGTCATTCGCTTATAAAACCCTCCCTTCGTCGCATGTCTTCACAACTCGTAGCCTTTCGTAGATCCATTCCTTTCTACTTACTTGGCCATCCATTCTACTGAGATCAGAATCACCATGGAAATAGAAGCAGCATCTGCCACGATGAAAACGGGAATGGATACGACAAGCACCAATCGAGACTATCATTGCAGAGTTCATGAGGTTGAACTCCAAACTCAGGATCCTGATGAACCAAAAGAGCCAAGAAATGATGTTACTCTGACATGGGAGGATGTGTGGGTGATGGTGTCCGACAAGAGCAAAGGGGTGAAACCGATACTTCAAGGCGTCACCGGTTATGCCCGGCCAGGAGAGCTGTTGGCCATCATGGGGCCTTCTGGTTGTGGCAAGTCCACTCTCCTTGACGCACTTGCTGGTAAATCGATTACTAGCAATTTCCGGCTAAGCCATTTTGCATGAGACAAAAGCAACCTTGTAAAAACATTCCTATGACAAGAACAGACAGAAACAATAACATACAACTTCAGTGCATGTATAGTCTGCATCGCTAATCACCAACAACAATTTATTCAGGTGTACCTCTGTTGTTAACTAATTGAAAGAGAACATTCGATTTGTGAGTTTAGTATATGTTCAAGACCACAGTCGTCTGCCTAAGGGGCTTCCATTTTTCATGCTTTCAATTTTTCGAACTCGCGTGACAGGAAGATTGAGTTCAAACACAAGGCAAACGGGAGACACTCTAGTCAATGGCCACAAACAAGCTCTGGCTTATGGAACTTCAGTAAGTGTAGTATCTGAAAATATTTCTCTTTCATCCTCAAATCCTTCATTTCTCCGGTTTCAACGAAATAATTTGTAACTTCACATACATAATTGAACCTAAGTCAACTATCCTGTTTTTTTGGGTTGATCTTAATTCAATGGTGAATGATCAGGAGCTGTCTTCTCATCACTTATCAGGGTTCTATATTCTTATGAATTCAGGCTTATGTGATGCAAGACGACGTATTGATAGCAACGCTAACTGTGAGAGAAGCTGTTTACTACACAGCTCAGCTGCAGTTGCCAGACTACATACCAATAACTGAGAAGAGGGAAAGAGCAGAAACGGCAATAAAGGAAATGGGACTGCAAGATGCCATGGACACAAGAATTGGAGGCTGGGGGACCAAAGGACTAAGTGGTGGTCAGAAGAGAAGAGTTAGCATTTGCCTGGAAATTGTCACCCGCCCGAAGCTTCTCTTCCTTGACGAACCTACCAGTGGACTCGACAGCGCGGCATCCTATTATGTCATGAGCAGAATCGCCGGCTTGGGCCAAAGGGATGGAATCAGAAGAACTATAATTGCATCAATTCATCAGCCCAGTAGTGAAGTATTCCAGCTCTTCCACAATCTTTGCCTTCTCTCTTCAGGTAGAACAGTGTACTTTGGACCTGCTTCTGCAGCTACGGAGGTGAGCATTTACATGTAGTCACTAATTTGGAGGTAATTTAAACATCTATATCTATACTTCAGTTTGACCTCTTGCTTTCAAACTTTGCAGTTTTTCGCGTCGAATGGTTACCCCTGCCCGACTCTCCAAAATCCATCAGATCACTTCCTGAAAACCATAAATAAGGATTTTGATGTGGTGAGAGCCTTCAATTTTTACGTCCTATCTGTTGGGAAATAATTATTACTAGTAGCTATAAGAATCTTGGGACTTAACTTTGCCAGGATATTGAACAAGGTGCAACCGGAAAAATTTCCACAGAGGAAGTGATCAACACTCTTGTAAAATCATACAGATCATCTCCAAACTGTCAAGTAGTTCTTGCAGAAGTAGCCAAAATTAATAAACAAGTAAGTGTTTCGGTAATAAGACATATTCTGGCTATGCTTCACATAAAATACGCTTTAGAATGATCCCCCATCGCTTTTCCTCCAACTGTTCTCAGGGTCACGGAGCACCAGCGAAAGGGGGAAGCCATGCAAAATTTTTGACGCAGTGTCTTGTTCTAACTAGAAGATCTTCAGTGAACATGTCCCGTGATCGAGGCTACTACTGGTTGCGTTTAGCCATTTATATAATTGTGGCCTTCGGTCTTGGAACCATATACAATAACATTGGATCTACTTATAGCTCAATTCAGGTATATGCTAAGTAAAGGGTCTACATATTTGTACTCTCCAGATGGTGGGGAAAACCGAAAGTATATACATAGTGTTTAATCGCTGGGAAGAGGAGAATTCACAATTTGTCATTGACATTTACAGGCTAGAGGATCATTCCTTGTTTTCGTTGCTTCATTCCTGACTTTCATGGCGATCGGTGGCTTTCCTTCTTTTGTGGAGGACATGAAGGTCGCATTCTTGACTCCAAATAAAGCTCATCCATATATATGTAAAACACCCACTTTAACTAATACTTATTTTCCCATCTCAATCTTCTCGGCTTTGAACTGTTTCAGGTATTTGCACGAGAAAGATTGAACGGGCACTATGGAACTGGGGCATTCATGATCGCGAACACGCTCTCCTCCATACCATATCTGTTGCTGATCTCCCTAATCCCCGGAGCAATTGCATACTATCTCACGGGACTCCAGAGAGGATGGGAACACTTCTTGTTCTTCATCACGGTGTTGTTCACTTGCATGATGTTGGTGGAGAGCCTGATGATGACAGTGGCAAGCATCGTACCGACTTTCCTAATGGGCATCATCACAGGGGCGGGAATCCAGGCACTAATGATCTTAGGAGGAGGATTCTTCAGGCTACCGAATGATCTCCCAATCCTAATCTGGAAATACCCTTTGTACTACATTGCCTTTCACAGATATGCTTATGAGGGATTGTTCAAGAATGAGTTCAATGGACTGAAATTTCCTAGTCAGCCTGGAAACAAGACATTTTTTATCAGTGGCGACCAGGTCCTGACAGAGTTCTGGCAGATGAACATGGAGTATACCAAGTGGGTTGATCTTGTAGTTTTGATTGGGATGGTGATTTTGTATAGAGTCATGTTCTGGGCCATTGTCAAGGGCGCTGAAGTGGTCAAGCCTGCCATGGTTGGTTGCACTTCTTTGACCCCCGAGCAAACCAAGCAGGTCTTGGTGAATCCTTCTGATAACAGTGTACGCGGTGATCATTAGTTTATTACCAGCACGATGGTAAGTGATTAGGGGGTTGCTGATCCCCTGTATAGGTACGAGAGGAAAGCATGAGAGCGTGTTAATCAAGAGAAGCAACTATGTAAATTTTATCTATGAAAGTCAAATGTGCTTAAATGGCTATTTGGTGCATTACTAATCCCACAAGTTGGTGCTACATTGAGATCGAGAGTTGTGACATCACGCTTTGCAATTTTAAGTTTCGTTTGTTTGAAAGAAAATTATTTTTGGGAAATTATTTTCTGATTTTCTGATATTTAAATGATGAAAAACTAATCGATCTATGAAAAACCTTTTCCGTGGACTAAAAACAAAAAGCTTAAATTGGGGAAGACGACTTCCCTTTTTGACAAGAAGAAAATCATTTTTCCTAAATTATCAAATAAACGAAAACTAACAATTTTCCTTTAAAATAATTTTCATGGAAAATATTTCCTATATCATGAATTTTTCAGTGAAATAAATGTATCTAAGTGTCACTTGAAAGCATGTCTATAAATGTAAAACTCGAGTTCATGTGTTCTTCCAAATTGAGTTGCGGAAGGTCGTTGATGATCCATATGATGAAATCCAAAAATAAAAAATTCATTATGTGCAAAAAAAGTTTCTCTTAGACTTCATTTATGGAAAATGTTTTCCAATAAGTCCTTTTCTTGAAAAATATTTTTAATATCTGGTCACATTTGAAAATGAATTGGAAATCATTTTCTGTCGTTTAAAAAGAAAAATCTACTAATAATCATATGCTATTTTGGTGTTAGTGATTTGAGTATGGGTAATTGGGGAATAAGGCATGGGCATTGAGACGGTGAGTCCAACACGATGAATGAACGTGAATTTTGTCAATGCATTGTTGGTTGATCTTACTCGGAATTGATCACTATCGAAATATTGACCTTGAGAGGAAAGGCTAATGAGGACAAAACTCGTGCGACTAAAGAACTTGACCTGGGAAAATGACTTGACCGTGAGATTTGCATGAGGACGATCCTATAGATAGGCGGGCCGATTTTAGGGACGACTAGAAGTTGATTTGCGAATAGAATATAATGGGACGACAGGTGATTCCGTTTATCGTTATCGAGCCCGCGAACGACCTTATGTTGATTCTCGGTAATCGTGTACTTCGAAATAAGAATCTATTATCCGCAATTTCATATAGTCAAGGACGTCCATGTGTCAAGATGTCTTGAACATGGTTTGGCACGAGTTGGTTACGTGTGAATCCTCGAAATTGCCTATTAGTCTGAGTTGTACCAAAATGACATTTGGGCAAAATTGACATGGCATGAGAATCCAAGATGGGACTTCGAATTTTTGGGAATGTTCGAGACGGACTTTTGGACAATGCTACTTCGACAATCGATAGCGCCAGTTAAGCCAAGTATTTGGAAAAATGATTTACGGACTGAGGAAACGAGCTTATGAGGACGTGGGCTAGGCAAGGCTAGTGTGGGCCTCATGCCCAAGATGGGACAGCCACCATGGTGGGCCCGAGGCAAGTAAGTGAACTCATTAGACCCAACCGACTATTTTACCCTTCCGAGCCCATTGTCTAACCTTGAGTCATTTTGAGCCTAACCAATCCTGAGCTCGTTCCTATTCATCTCCTAGCCCGTTTCTTAGGCCTGCCCTTCATTTCAGCCCAAGGGCAGATTGGGAAATGTGTAAGGTGGAAATGACCATTTTTGCCCTTAGATATTATGAGGGAAAGTCAAAAGAAGAGAGAGAAGATGATGTCATGTTGCATGGGGATGGAGCAAGCATTGAAGAGCCTTAATGAGGCCTTGACACCAGCTCTCCCATCACTCTCTCTCCTCCCCTTTAGCCCCAAACCAGTCGACCCTCTCTCTCCCCTGGTTTCTTTCACTTCCTTCTTCTCCATCAAACCTTTCTACAAAGACCTGAGTTGTTTGTTACCTTCCCATGCTAATCACCACTCGTGCCACCCACAACCGTGCTCAAAAGGCCCAATCCATATGCCCCACTATGGCCATTTGTCAGATGGAGTCGTCAGCTGACTTGCCCGCCGGTCGGAAGCTAGCCGCTCCCTGTCCGCCTATCTCGATAGTGCTTCGCCCAAATCAGTTGTTTTACTCCTGTTCCAACCCAACCTCCGCCTAGCCCAGCCACCAACTAGTCCCCCTTAACCCCCAAGTGCCGCTGGTCACGGGCCAGCCGCTCGTAGGAGCTCTGTCTAGTCCGTTCAACCCTTATCCTCCTCCGACAGTTCATGTCACGCCCCGATTCTCGAGCGCGTGCCCATCCCTTTGTGGTCGATTAAAAAAAATTTACGACTTCTTAGGATGAGTCGCTGACCCTTTCATTTTAATGCACATGTGGAAGCGAATTACTAATCCCCTGACCTCAACAGCTTGGGGTAGAAAAGCAAGAAATAGATTCACAAAACAAAATATGCTTTTATAAACATATCGAATCATGTACAAAGTTTATAACCAAAAAATTACAAAAGACTGGTTCTCCAAAAGAAGCTGACCTAACCAACTTACTCCTCAGGTCCCCTCAGCTAGGCTCCAGATCCACCACTCTGTGATCCTAAAAATTTAAGTCCATGACGGGATGAGATATAAATTTTAGTGAGTTCACACTCTAAACTCCGATTAGGAGAGTAATACGCATAGAAGCGTCCTAATCACACAATCACACAACCATAGAGACTTACCTCGTCTCAGATCCACCCTATAGGTCAGCATAGTTCATATCACAGACAGCCATAAAGACATGAGCAGCAATTAAGCTCATCAATAGGAATGCCATACTCAATTATAACAAAGCACAAGGGTCTTGATTATAAGGCTAAATCGTTATGACACGTCTTATATAGTGCCACACAATTTTGTCCCATAATTCGGCACGTTTAACTAAATTAAACATGCGTTTCTAGTTCTAATCTCAGCATATAGCACGGCCTACTCTCTGTTCGGCGGTCTTTTGGCATTGCTAGGCTTCATCTCACACCATTGAGCACGGCCATGTCTTTCCTAGATGGCTTTCCTAAAGGAGCACGTGTCCAGAATCTACTGCGACTTGCTTCCCGTTATCTAAGGGCATCCTATATAGGGGTTACCGTCTAACTTAACAGCCGGGGACCGGTTTTCTTAACCAACACACGATCACTCAATTATAACCCAAGGCACCGTGCATTGCACTCAAATATCTCCATTAAAATGGTGAACCTGACCTATTTTCTTTGTATTAGAAATACACAGTAAATTAGTTGTGTGGGGATACACGGTTAGATTGAACAAAAAAAATTGATATCTTCCGATTTAAAATCCCATTGCGTTATGTAGTATATAAAATCATTTTCGGTGTTAAAATTCGTCACTTGGCATTTTCTGAATAAATATTGAAATCCATAAATTTTCAAATTAGATACTCAAATATTCAATCAGCACTCAATTTGCACAATTTAACACTCAATTGTAGAAATTATCCACACTATTGCAATCAACATGAAATTCCTGTTACTGGCTATCCCGGTCTAATTTTCGAAAAATATTTAATAATTAATTACCAAAATTAATTAGATAATTCAATTTAAATACTAAAAATACTAACCTAGGCCAAATTCACTAAACTAACCACCTAAATGGGCCGGGAAAATTTCCAAATCTATCTAGATAAATAACACATCCTATCTAGGCCTTAATTAATTTAATCTAACCACCTAACATGCATAATTAAATAATTAAATTGCTAATTTAATCTAAATAACTACCTAATTCCTAATTAATTTAACTAAACACCCCTTAAACGTCATTCGCCTACTAATAAGAGTTTCGTGCATAAACTCACCGGTTTAATGCGAAAATTGGTTCATAGCGACGGCGGCGCGACGGTGGCCAAAATTTGCGCTCATGGCAACCCCAACGGGCTTGGATTAGGCCTAAAACCGGCCCAAAAAATCTTAGCCCAAGCTGAGATTTGTTTTTGAGTTGGGTTGGGCTTGCTTCATGGGCTGAACTGAGCAGGCTTGATCAAAGCTGAAGATGGGCTTGAAACTGGCTGGGCTGAAGTTCCCGTGGGTTGCTGGCAGGGAACACCAGACTAGGCTAGAATTTACGAGCTAGGCAGAGCAAGGATGGGCTGATTCTGGTCGAAGACGCTAGATAGAGGCCTGCTGGTTGATTGATGATGTAGCATCAATTTCGGGTAGCTTGCTAGCGTCGAGCTGGGGGAGACCGAGGAGACACTGACCAAGGCGATGAAGTTGGAGACGTGAAGCAATGTGAGAGAGAGAGAGAGAGAGAGAGAGAGAGAGAGTCAACAAAATAGAGAGAGAAGCTGGCGTGAGTGGAGACACACATTCGTGAGTTGGATTGAAGAAGCTAAAGAAGACAAATGTTGGTGGACTTGGATGTGGCAGAGCTGGGATCGCTTCAGTTGAAAGGAAATAGACAAAATTGGACTGTTATAGGAGAGACATAGGGAAGAGGATGGCAGCAGGGCTGTCTTCGATTGTGGGTGATTCGCGGATGGTGGCAGCGAAGAAGAAAACAAGCTGGAGCTATTTCGTTGGGGAGAAAGACATGCCAGGGAACTAGCGTCTTCGTGGTAGTGGAGCAGTAGGCACGAGAGAGAGAGGCGGCTTGATTCGGTGGGTTAGATGAAGGAAAATGAAAAGCAAAGCAATGAAGAAGGGAGGGAGTCGAACAAAATGGCATGCACGGGAGAGAGAGACGTGTGAGATGGGCTTGAGGAAGGGGGGAGAGAGAAAGTCAACAAGTCTAGCTATTACATCGAATGCTTGGTTCCCTAAAGTCCTCAAGATTATCCCTTGGTCCCCCATGATTATTCCTTGCAATTGAATCCGCAAATAATCCAATTTGAAGCCAAAAATCAAGCCCCCTCTACAAGCTCCGAATTTCATCAATTGAGTTTCAATTCCTCCATGAAATTTCCCAAATTGACATCCAATTTTGATGAAGATGAAGCGCACAAATTTTCTACAAGTCCCCTTTGCCAAATAGCTCGGTATAGAAGCCAAAAATTTCATTTAATTTGGTCCATTCGAATTTCCATTCGTTTTTCGAATTGTCCGAATCTATTTTCCATAAAAATCGCAGAATTGTCAAAAATTCTTCGGAGGATGAGAAGACATTCCTAAAATAAATCATGACATGATAGAACTTTCAATTTCTGAAATTGGGTTCAATTTCGCGGTTAATTTCAATCTGACGCGATTTTAGCATGACATAACTTACTAGGTAGCTTTTAGGAATTTTTAGTGCATTTGACTCGTGTTTGATTAATTTCGAGTCACATTGTACATCTTCGACTCATTAGTGATTTTCGATTGTCGTGAAAATCTTGAGGTTTCAAATACGGACACCAGGTACAGAAATGACAGAAAAATCGGTCTAGTGCCGTTCGACGAGAATTTTGCAATTAAGTGGAATCGCCTACGCGCTAATCACATATCTCCATTGAATTGACCTATCTCTGATCTTTGATCGGTTTTTTGACGGTGCCATAATAACCCTTGCAGATCAACACGGTCGAGCAGTCAATTTCTGATCGAATTCTCAAGTCCATTGCGTTAAAATCCCTTAGTGGCTTCCCCAGATAGTCTAGTTATATTGTGAGTGATCAGCTCAGAGAATAGCACTATCGGTGCATCAATGAAAGGCTCGATTTATTTAATCGAAAACAAAAATTGAAAATTCAGGCTGTCACAACTTTTTCTCTCTTGTAAAAATTTCGTCCTCAAAATTTAAACTTATTACAATCTTTAAACAAAAAGGTGGGGGTACAGTCGTCTCATTGACTCCTTAGTTTCCTAGGTTGCTCCTTTAATACCGTGGTGTTGCCATACCACTTTGACCAACGGGATGGTCTTGGTGCGTAAAACCTGCTCCTTGCGATCCACAATCTGAACCAAGCTTTCCACATATGACACTCTGTCGTCCACGTCCAATTCCTCAAAATTGAGCACGTGGGTCATGTCAGGCTCATACTTCCTCAACATCGACATGTGAAAGACGTTATGCACTTGTGCCAACCTTGGTGGTAATGCAAGACGATATGCTAGGATCCCGATTCTTTCAATAATCTCAAATAGACCAACGTACCTCGGACTTAACTTTCCTTTCTTGCCGAATTGTGAAGTACCTCTCATTGGTGACACCTTCAGAAGGACGTGATCACAAACTTGAAATTCCAACGGCCTTAGACGCTTATTGGCGTAGCTTTTTTGTCGATTTTGAGCGGTCTTTAATTTGTCCTTAATGACGGCAACTGCATCCACTGACTGCTGGACTAACTTTGGGCCGGTGATTTTCCGTTCCCTGACTTCATCCCAACATACTGGTGTTCTGCACGTTTGCCATACAACACTTGTTCTGCACGTTTGCCATACAACACTTCGAAAAGAGCCATCTAAATGCTTTACTGGTAGCTATTGTTGTAGGCAAACTCGATAAGGTGAAGTTGTTCCTCCCAACTTCCCTTAAAATCCAACATGCAAGCTCGCAGCACGTCTTCGAGGGTTTGAATCGTCCTCTCAGACTGGCCATCCATTTGAAGATGATAGGTCGCACTATATTGCAGCTTCGTTCCCAAAGCACTCTGTAAACTTTTCCAGAAGGCAGTTGTAAGCCTTGGGTCTCGGTCTGAAATGATCGTCACCAGCACTCCATGCAGATGAACTATCTGACGCACGTATAGCTTTGCATGTCTGTCCAAATCAAGGTCCTTTCGTACAACAATGAAGTGAGCCGACTTCATCAGTTTGTCGACCATTACCCAAATAGAGTCATGACCTCTCTAACTCATCGGTAAGCTGGTCACAAAGTCCATTGTGATATGTTCCCATTTCCACTCGGGAATCTCGAGAGGTTGTAGAAATCCTCCTGGCTTACAGTGCCATGCCTTCACTTGTTGACACATTAGACATTTGGCGACATGCTTAGCAATATCCACATTCATACCAAACCACCAATAGTGTTGACGCAGATTCTGATACATCTTTGTATTGCCAGGATGAATGCTGTAACTGCTGCGATAAGCTTCTAATAAGATATTCTCCCTAAGCTATGCATTGTCAGGTACACACAATCGTCCTTGGAACCTCAGTGTTCCATCCTCAGAAATTTGAAAGTCAGCTTTTCTCTTATCAGAATCCTCCTATAGGATCTTTTGAATCTCTAGATTTGCCGGTTGAAGCATCTTGATTTTGACTTGCACTCCCGGCTCAATTCTGAGGGTGGCCATAAGATTTGAAAGGTGGCCCACCTCAAACTTGAAAATCGAATCTCGAGCTTTCTCAAGTAAATTCCACTCTTTGATCAACATCTGCGCTACTGAAGACTTCCTACTTAGTGCATCTGCGACTTTAGTCGCCTTTCCGGGGGTGATACAGAATATCACAATCATAGTCTTTTAGGAGTTCCATCCAGCGACGCTGTATCATATTCAACTCATTTTGAGATAATAGATACTTGAGACTTTGATGGTTTGTGAAGACCTAGAACATTTCTCTGCACAAATAGTGTCTCCAAATTTTCAAAGAGAAAATAATTGCCACGAGTTCTAAGTCATGCATCGGGTAATTCAGTTCATGAGGTCTCAACTGATGGGACGCGTATGCATCAACTCTACCATGCTGCATCAACACGCAACCCAGTCCTCTAAATGACGCATCACTATAGATCTCGTACTCTCCAGGATTAGATGGTATGGTCAGCATAGGTGCAGTAGTCAGCTTCTACTTAAGCTCTTAGAAACTATACTCGCATTTGTCTATCCACACGAATTTCTCTTCCTTCTTTAGTAGTCGAGTCAATGGCGATGCCAACGCTGAAAACCCTTCCATGAACCTTATGTGATATCTTGCTAAACCCAAAAAACTTCTAATCTCTATCACTATAGTTGGTCTTGGCCAGTTGATCACTGCTTCGATCTTGGATGGGTCCACAGAGATTCCTTCTTGAAATCACGTGACCTAGGAAAGCAACACGAGTCAATCAAAATTTGCACTTGCTAAACTTGGCATACAGCTCATGATTCCTTAGTGACTGCAGTACCAATCTCAAATGCCCCTCATGCTCCTATGGACTTCTTGAATACACCAGGATATCATCCATGAACACGATCGCGAACTTATCGAGGTATTCGTTGAACACTCGGTTCATCAAATCCATGAAAGCAGCTAGGGCGTTCGCCCGTCCAAACGGCATTATAGTAAACTCATAATGGCCGTATCGAGTACGAAACGCTGACTTTGGTATATCCTCTTTTCTAATCCTCAGTTGATGATATCCCGTCCTCAAGTTGATCTTCGAAAATATCGACGCTCCTTGCAACTGATCAAACAAGTCGTCAATCCTCAATAATGGATACTAGTTCTTGATTGTCACCTGATTGAGTTGTTGATAGTCGATGCGATGCAACGAACTATCTTTCTTCTTCACGAACAGAACTAGTGCTCCTCAAGGTGATGCACTAGGACGTATGAAACTCTTATCCAATAATTCCTGCATTTACATCTTCAGTTCTTGCAACTCAGACAATGCCATCTAGTAAGGAGCCTTAGAAATCGACTTTGTTCTGGGGGCTAATTTAATCACAAACTCTATTTCTCTTTCTAGCGACAGACCAGGCAATTCTTTCAGGAACACATATGGAAATTCTTGAACCACTGCAATGTCCTCGATCTTTAGCTCCTCAACTGTTGTATCTATGATAGTCGCCAGATAACCTTGACGACCCTCGTCTAATAAACGGGTTGCCTCAAGCGACGGGATTAGGGTAATCGAGGGTCCTCCTTGACTTCCGATAAATGACACGCGGACTCCTGGAGTGCCATAAGTTGGCACAAAGGGACACTTAAGTGCCAAAAGTTACGAAAGGTACACTTAAGTGCCAAAATCGGAGCAAAATGGTACACTTGAGTGCCAATCCGGCCAAAATCCGGCCAAAACGCTGACATGGCGATTCTCCGGTGAGGCAAAGGCAAAATAGCGTCGTTTTAGTGTTGATGTGGCAAAAAACAATATAAAAATTAATTAAATTAAAATTAAAATTAAAATTATTTAAAAAATTTAAAAATAACAAATTTTAATATTAAAAACTAAAAAAATTAAAAAACAAGTTGCCACGTCAACGCAAAAATTAAAATAATATAAAAATTAATTAAATTAAAATTAAAATTATTTAAAAATTTAAAAATAACAAATTTTAATATTAAAAAACTAAAAAAATTTAAAAAAGTTGCCACGTCAATGCAAAAATTAAAATAATATAAAAATTAATTAAAATTAAAATTAAAATTAAAATTAAAATTAAAATTAAAATTAAAATTAACATTAAAATTATTTAAAACATTTAAAAATAACAAAATTTAATATTAAAAAACTAAAAAAATTAAAAAAACAAGTTGCCACGTCAATGCAAAAATTAAAATAATATAAAAATTAACTAAATTAAAATTAAAATTAAAATTTTTTAATACTTGTATTTGTATTTTTAAATATTTTAAGTAAATTTAGTTTTAAATAAAATTTAATTAATTTTTACATTTATTTATTGCCACGTCAATGCAAAAACGACGTCGTTTTGCACTTATTTGGCCACGTCAGCGTGCAAAACGACGTTGTTTTGCACTTATTTCGCCGGAATTTGCACACGTAAGCATTTTGGCCGGATTTTGGCCGGAGTGACACTTAAGTGTCCCTTTCTTTTTCGAATGTGGCACTTAAGTGTACCTTTCGTAACTTTTGGCACTTAAGTGTCTTCTTGTGCCAACTTTTGGCACTTGAAGCGTTCTTCTGCCTCCGATAAACTCAAAACCTTCACCCTTTATCGGGTTAAACTGAATCGCTTTACAATAATAGTCTAGCTTAGCTCGTTGCTTGGTGAGCTAGTCCATGCCAATTATCAGGTCAAAGTCATACATGGCTACGACTATCAAGTCTATCTTCCCCTCTCGCTCACCAATCGCTAACGTGCAACCAGGACAACCCATTGTAGCTAACACCTTATCTTTTAATGTGTCAATATACTAATCATTGACTCTAACAACTCAGGAATCAATCCTACCAACTTAACATACTACTCAGCCATAAATGAATGAGTTGCACTAGGATCAAATAAAGCATAAGCAACATGGTCGTTTAGCGAAATTGTACCTATAATCACATTAGGCACGTCCTCTGCCTGTCCTCTAGTGATAGTGTATGTCCTCCCTTGAGCTGGAGGTTTGATTAGTCTAACTTGCGGTGCATTTGGTGGCAGAAGTCCTTGGTTCTAACCCATCGGTGGTGGTGGCGGTGGCGGTAATTGTGGCGGTCCCATCTGTCTCCTGGGACAATTCCTGGCCATGTGACCTTGCTGGCTACACTCAAAACAAGCACCCGGCCTAGAATGGCACGGGGCTGACCCATGTCGTCTTCTGCAGAAGTGACACGCACCATTCTGTCTCTACGTTGATTTTCCTATTCCACCCTTCTTGTTGAGTGAGATAGGGTACATTCCTCCGATCATCGGTCTCCTCCCAAACCAATTCCTATCCTGGTTAGACCCAAACCGAGACCCAAATGCGGTGACTTGTTCATTTAGATTCTTCTCTATCAGTTGGGCTCGACAGTACAGCTCGTTATAGTTCTTTAGGTCGAGTGGTACCTGCAGATTTTTCAACTCCGATCGGAGGCCATCTATAAACCTCATCGCTTTTTCATTGGGATCCTCGATCAATCTCAGAGCGTACTGGGATAATTTGGTGAACTTCGCCTCGTATTGGTCCACAGTCATTAGACCTTGACAAAGGCGCAGAAATTCCGCCATCTTCAGTTGCTTGGCATAGCTGGAGAAATACTTGCCATTAAACGCTCTAAACGTTACGCTCTAACGAAAACGTTCCACACTGGAACCATGCCTTCTGGGAATACCTCTTCTCTGGTGGCCCTCCACCAAGTACTAGCAATCCCTTGTGGCTGATATACTGCAAGGGTGACATTCTCCTCTTTAGTGCACCTCAGCAGTGCAAAGTCTTTCTTTAATTCTTTGATCTAGAGGGTTATAGCCTCGAGATCTCCTGTTCCTGTGAACTTCGGCGGCTACAACTTCAGGAACTACTCAACGAGCTTATGAATCGGTCTCTCGGCAATCACGTTCCCCTGTGGAGCTTCAACAGGTGTGGTAGCGATTGCGGCAGTAGCTGCGGCTTGATTTTGGGCCTATTGCCCCATCAGATTTCCAATTGTCTGAAGCGCTTACATGATCCATTCGAATCTGGGATCACCAGGGGTTGCTACCTCAGCACTAACCGGCGAGACCAGTGGCGGTGCTACTCCACTTATGTTGGCCTCAGCCTGCACTCTACCTCGGCCATCTCGGGTACCGACCCTTATTAGCGTCCTACCTTGAGTCATTGAAGATATAGTCCTTTGTCTAGGAGTCCTCGTCTCCTGATCACTTATGCTGTAGACTTTCTACAAACTTGTTCCCAACTCCATATGGAATTAGAAATTGAGTGATCCCATAACCAATTTACCAAATAACTATCAATCACACACATCAGCATAAAATAAAGGTCATTCCTACTAACTATCCCAAGAACCCACCGCACCTTATCACTCCAAACACACCTTGCTTTGATACCACTAAGCGGGGATGTCACGCTCCTATCCTTGAGTGTGTGCCTATCTCTCTGTGGTTGATTAAAAAAAATTTGCAACTTCCCAGGACGAGTCGCCGACCCTTTCATTTTAATGCACATTTGAAAGTGAATTACTAATCCCTTGACCTTAACAACTCGGGATAGAAAAGCACGAAATAGATTCAAAAAACAAAACATGCTTTTATAAACATACCGAGTCATGTATAAAGTCTATGACCAAAAGATTATAAAAGACTGACTCTCCAAAAGAAGCTAACCTAATCGACCTACTCCTCAAGTCCCCTCAGCTAGGCTTTGGATCCACCACTTTGTGATCTTGAAAATTTAAGCTGACGACGGAGTGAGATATAAATTTAAGAGGATAATACGCCTATAAGTGTCTTAATAACACAATCACACAACCGTAGGGATTTATCTCGTCTTAGATCCACCCTGCAGGTCAGCACAGTTCATTTCACAAAAAGCCATAAAGACATGAGCAGCAATTAAGCTCATCAATAAGAACGCCATACTCAATTATAACAAAGCATAAGGGTCCTGATTATAGGGCCAAATTGTTATGACACGTCCTTTACCGTGCCACACAATTTTTGTCCCATAATTCGGCGCGTTCAACTCAATTGAACATGCTTTCCTAGTTTTGATCTCGGGACATAGCACGACCTACTCTCTGTTCGGTGATCTTTTGGCATTGCCAGACTTCGTCTCACACCATTGAGCATAGCCACGTCTTTCCTAGACGGCTTTTCTGAAGGAGCATGTATCCAGAATTTATAGTGACCGGCTTTCCGTTGTCTAGGGGTGTCCCATAGAGGGGTTACTGTCCAGCTTAACAAATTGGGACTAGTTCTCTTAACCAACACAGATCACTTAATTATGGCCCAGGGCACTGTGCATCGCACTCAAATATCTCCATTAAAATAGTGAACCTAGCCTATTTTCTTAGTATTAGAAATACACGGTAAATTAGTCGTGTTTGGGTACACCATCAGATCGAGCAAAAAAAAAAATTATATCTTCCAGTTTAAAATCTCACTGTTTTATGTAGGATATAAAACCATTTTCATTATTAAAATCTGACACCAGGGATTTTCTGAATAAATATTGAAATTCATAAATTTTGGAATTAAATATTCAAATTTGCAATTAGCACTTAATTTGCACAATTGCAGAAATTATTCACATCATTGCAATCAACACAAAATTTTGCAAGTAGGTGAAATCACCCACACGCTAATCACATATCTCCATCGGATCGACCTTTTTCCGGTCTTTGATCGATTTTTTGACGGTGCCGTAATGACTCTTGCAGATCAACACGGTGGAGCAGTCGATTCTTGGTCGAATTCTCAAGTCCATTGCATTAAAATCCCTTAGTGGCTTCCCCAGATAGTCAAGTTATCTCGTGAGTGATCAGCTCATAGAATAGCACTATCGACATGTCGATGAAAGGCTCGATTTATTTAATCAAAAACAAAATCTGAAAATTCAAGTTGTCACAGTTCAGTTTTCCAGTGTTGTAGAGGGAGTTTGAGTTAGTTGTTGTTGTTTCAGCCTTGGGATTGCCGTAGATTGCTGTGGTTGAGATCCCAGTGTGTCGCCTACATCGTTGCCGCTGCATCCGTGTCTTCAGCCCGCTTAACGAGTGAGTTTTCGCCCTAATCTGTCGATTAGTGCATAAACGTGCTTAGGGTTGGTTTAGTTAGAGGTAATCTTAGTTTATGGGATTAATTAAAGTGTATTGAGCTAAGATAGGAGGTTAGTTAGATGATTAGGATTAGTTTAAATTGATCTTGCTTAATGCCTATTAAATGAGGTTTGTTGGCTTCATCTTAGATAAATGGGGTTAAGCTTGTTTAGTCTTAATCGATTGATTTCTTTAATTTAATTATTGTTTTATTGAATTCTGAATTTAATTTATGAGTTATTAAATTCTGAAATTTCACTGTTCATGATGTACTGTTCATGCGATACTATTCACAAATTACTATTCATGCGGTACTGTTCACGCGCGCTGTTCACATGACACTGTTCATACATAAGCGAAATTTGGTCTAAATGCACATGTTTTAATTATATGATATGTATTGATAGCGTAAATACATGGATGTTTGCATGAATTGCGTGGAGTCATAAAAAGGGAAATATGCTTTGTCCAAGAGACACGGGAATTAACTGATTAACTGATTTTCTGGAGATGAAATTGAGACTGCATTTGCTCAGGGAGGAGCAAACATACAAAAAAGAACTCACATGACTGTCCTGCTATCAAAGATTTTTAAATACTTCATACGCCTCATTCTGTCACCCCCATGTACGTCCGTGAAGCCTCCCATTTGCATTTTAGATCTTTTCCACTCTCTCAAACACGCGCCCCTCGGTATTTTCTACAAATGGCAGTTAAATTTTTTCCATGGCTTCATCATCGCCCAGTTCGCAGATGAAGGCAGAGAGTTGTGCAGCTTCCCTGGGAGATGGATTCGGGACACCGTTGGCGGAGCCAGAAGAAGGAGAGGCGGATCTTGCTTCAGGCCGGTCAGGACAAGTAATGGCTGGGCCGAAGGGAGGAACGGTTTCACTAACGTGGGAAGATCTGTGGGAAACGGTTGCGGATAAGCATCACGGGTGCATATCCATTCTTCAAGTGCTGACAGGCTGTGCCCGGCCCGGTGAGGTCTTGGCTATCATGGGGCCGTCTGGCTGTGGCAAGTCCACTCTTCTTGATGCATTGGCAGGTGACAGCACCATGCATGTTCATAGTAATTTTCGTTTTTTGCTATTTGTTCGTCAAGCACGGTGAATGTTAAGAAAAATAGCTGTCATGCTAGATGAGTTTGAGCATGAGTTTTCGAAGTGTCTGCTCAAACCATTAAAATAACAAATGTTTCACCTTAAAGTAAAGAGTTGCTTTATTTTCATTTACAAAAGCATATACAACAGAATCTCAAATAAAACATATTCATGATGACTTAATTAGGTGACCTTTGCAGGGAGGCTAAGTGGAAAGACAAAGCGAACTGGACAGATTCTTCTTAATGGAAGGAAAGAGCCGCTGGCATACGGGGCTTCAGTAAGGAAATCAGTTGCCTGGCTTGTTCGATACTTGATCAGTACAACATGATATCAATAAGTTAAGCAATCGGGATAGTTGTTGAGACGGCGCATCTCTTTTCTCTTAAAAAGGAAGGAATATTATGCGTTAATCATTGCCTGTGTTACAAAATAGAAAAAGCGAACAGAGTATACCCTTTTTGCTTTGATTTCGTGTTGGACTTGTGAAATCACGGGCTACTCATCCAGAAGAACTTACAAGGAGGTAAACAGGTTGCGTACTCTTATCACCTCTTGCAGGCTTATGTGACTCAGGATGATGTCCTAACATGGTTAATTAAGCTAATCACAATTAATTTGGCTAATTACGGTTAATTAAAATAAACTTGATTAATTAACCTAACTATGATTAATTAAAAATAAATTGAAGTTAACTAAAATAATTACGATTAATTAAATAAATTACGGTTAATTAACTAAATAAGGATTAATTACAATAAACTCAATTAATTAATCTAACCATGATTAATTAATCTAATCGTAATTACTTAAACTAATCGCACTTAAATTTAATCTAAACCATCCTTAATCGCAATTAAGGCTAAACTAAAATTAACTAATACTAATCGCCATTAATCTTAAACTAATCTACCCCTAAACATAATTAACACCCTAATCCACGATTAGGAGGTTAACTCACGGTTTTTTCAGCGATGGTGGCACAATGGCACCGAGAACGTGACGCTCACTGCTCAAATGGCGGTGGTTCAGCGAAGTTGAGCTTATGGCCAAGATGGGCTCGGCTTGGGTGGATGAGCAGCGTCTGGCGGTGAGGACAGGTGAGCGGTGACGCGTGTGGCTCGACGGCGACTTGGAAGCTTGGTGATGGAGATGGTGATGTGGGTGGTGGTGTTGGTGAAAAAAATAAATAAAAGAAGAAGAATATGGTGAAGAAAATGAAGAGGCTTGAGGCAAAAATGGAAGCAAAAGAGGAGGAGGGAGGATCGGCAGAGAGGTGAGAGAGGTGGGGAAGAAAATGCATGAGAGAAAAAGGGGGTGGAAGAGTGAGGGAGAGGAGAAAAAGAGAAGAAAGAGGGAAAAAAAAAAAAAGGGAGGGGGCTGCTTTGCTTGGGATTGGCGTGAGGAGGAAGGGAGAGGGGAGAGAGAGAAATAATAAAAAAATGAATAGGAAGTTGGGAGGAAATTGTAGGAGAAGGTGTTAGTGTGAGGGGTAGGAAAAAGTGAGGGAGATAGAGAGTAGAAAGAGAGAAGAAAAAGGGGGAGAGGAAATTTCGGTAGAAGGGGGAAAAACCTGAGGGAGAGGAGAAAGAAGAGAGAGAGAAAAGGGGAGAGATGATGATGATGATGATGATGATATTCTTATTATTTTTTTCTTTCCTTTTTGTCTTCCTTCTTTTTTTTTTTTTTTTTTTTCTAGTCTCCGATTTTTCATCCAATAATTCCTTTTTTGAAAATTTCAGGCTCGCCGATAATTCAACAGACGATGAGGCGACATCCAATAAAAATCGATCAAATGTGACTTTAGTATTATCTAATTTATCGGGTGGCTTTTAGCGGGTTCTTGTGCGGTTGACTAGTAGTTGATAATTTTCGATTCACATTCGTGTCTCTTCAAATCATGAACGACCCTCGATTGTCATGTAATTATGAGGGTTCAATTATGTACTATGAATATAATATTAATAAAAATTGGTTTGTCATCGCTTGACGCGAATATCGTAATCATGCGAAATCACTTGCGGACCAACTACGTACTCCCATTGAATCGATTTATATCCATTTACTAATTGACTTAAAATAGTGTAGTATTGACCATTGTCGATCCTTATTGTCGAGCGGTCGATTTCTGATCGAATTCTCTGGTCTTTTGCGTTTTAACCTTTTACGGCCTCACCCAATAGGTTAGTAACTCGTGAGTGATTAGTTTAGAGTAAAGTAACTATAAGCGCATCGACGAAATAACCATCTAATATATTTCAAAATATAGCTAGATTTCAGGATATCACAAGGCAACTCGCTAGGATTTGATGAGGCTTGAGCTCATTTGAGGCTAGCTAAGTTGGCCCTTGTTGAGCCTCAACAAGTGCCATTGGCCTATCATGATTGTCGTCGAGCTTGGCGATCGGCAAAGGAGGAAGAAGGAAAGAGAAAGAATATAAAACAAAGAAAATAAAAAATATTTAGAAAATGGCTTTTTTTTTTTTTTTTTTTTTTTTTTGCATGAGATAAAAGCATGTTATTAAAATCAGTTTGCAAATTAGTTTTAAACACTAGAAAACGTTTTCGGTCATATGTCATCAAACAAAATAAAATTAACCGTTTTCTAGATAAATTATTTCTTTGAAAGTTTTTTCCTTTTATTATGAAGTTTTCCCCTAACAATTCCACACTAAGTATCGGACATCTATACATGTAAAACTCGAGTTCATGTGTTCCTCCAAATTGAGTTACGAAAGGTCATCGATGATCATATGCCAAAAACCAAAAATAGAAAATTAATTATGTGAAAGAAAGTTTCTCTTAGGCTTTATTTGTTTCGCGGAAATTTTCACATTCATTAGTCATTTTCCTGAAAAGTATTTTTGATATTTGACTGAAATCTGAAAATGTCACGCCCCAATTCTCAAGCGTGTGCCCATCCCTTTGTGGTCGATAAAAAAAATTTGCAACTTCCCAGGCCGAGTCGCCGACCCTTTCATTTTATTGCACATGCGGAAGTGAATAACAAATCCCCTGACAGTAACCATCTTGGGATAGAAAGCAAGACAATACATTCACAAACAAATATGCTTTTTATAAACATAATGAGCCATGTACAAAAGTCTATACCCAAAAGATTTCAAAGGACTGACTCTCAAAAGGAGCTATCCTATCTGACCTACACTTCAGGTTACCTCAGCTCGGCTCTAGGTCCTCCACCCTACGGTCCTAAAAATTTAAGCCCACGACATGGTGAATTATAAATCTCAGCGAGTTCACGTTCTAAACCCTGATTAGGAGGGTAATAAGCCTAGAAGCGTCCTAATCACACAATCACACAATCACACAATCACAGAGACTTATCTCATCTCAAATCCTCCCTACAGGTTAGCACAATTCACATCATAGATATAAACAGCATTCATGCTCAAACAATTGGAATGCTAACACCTTTATCTCAACAAAACAAAGGGGTCTCGATTATAGAACCAAATCATTTGGACACGTCCCATACTATACCACGCAATTTTGTTCCATAATCCAGCACATCTATCTTAATTAATCATGTGTTCCAATTGATAATTACGCCCCTCTAGGGCACGGCCTACACCCAAGTTCAACGGTCTATTGGCGTAGCCAGGCCTCGTCTCACCACCATTGAGCATGGCTTCGTCTCTTAAAGACAACATTCACAAAGGAGCATATGTCCAGAATTTACTGCACTTAATACCCTAATGCATGGATAACCTGAAAAGGTATTTAGTAACGTCCGACATAATTGCTCAAGAGGAGTTCTCTTAACTAACACACGACCAATCAATATGATGAATTAAACGATTCTGACCTTTTTTCGCCTGGGGACAATTTTTGGCAAAATGTCCTTTCTGGTTGCAAATGAAGCATCTGTTTGATTTCTTGTGGCCTGCGCGATCTTTCCTTTTACGTAGATATCGCCATTTCTTCTTCCTTCGGAAGTGTTTGGAACCATGCTTGTACTTTTTGATGCTGTACTTCTTGAAGTGTCTGTTCTTTCGGCAATACTTTCCACAATCGCCTTCGCAATCATTTTTGGAACACTTGATCTTCAGCTTTTGGCGGGAACAGGCTGCTTCAAGGCTTTTGTCTTCTATAATGTAAGAGCGGACCATCTGTCTCTTCAAACAAAGCTCTTCAAGACACAGATGAATTTCTTGCTGTATTTCTCCCAAAGGAATGTCTTGTACCCTTTTTTGCTTTCCAAAAAAGGATCTTTCAACCATCTGGGTCAATTCTTTGGGAATAGAAGTCAGGAAGACATGCTTCAAATTTGAATCAGCTCCAAGCTGATAAAAGAGTTTAAGCATCTCCCTATAGTGTTTATCAAGATGTTTCTTCTAGAGAGAACAACATTTTCTTTCAAAGAATTCTCTTCTTTTTAGTTCGACAAGGTCAGTGGGTTTCCCTATAAAGAAATGATATAAGATGGTGATGGCATGGCCAAAATCTGTGACATCGGAAAATGAATTTGGTCCTGTTCGGATGCGATTTCCACCAGTTTTTGAGGCTTCCAGTAAACCTGGTGACGAAGTTGTAGAGGACATCATTCATATCATGGTTGGTAAGGGATTGAGTATTCAACCAAGTATGAAATTCTTCAAATCTTTCTGGCCATTTGTGATAAGGGATATCATCAATGGTGAAGAACTGTTTCGATGCCATGGACACATGTTGTCCGGTACTATGTTGAACAATTTCTGGATCAGAATAATTAGATTCCATTTCAATATCTGGAGCTAGTGGATCAACCATATATATGGATGAAGTGATTGGTGCTTCAGGAGGGGAATGAATAGCAGGAATTGAAAAGGATGAGGAGGATGCAAGAGATACTGAATCTGGTTCGGAATCAAAGATGTCGGGAAAAGTTTGTTCTCTGGAAAGAGAGTCTCGATCTTTTTGGATAGCGAATCAATAGGATTAGATTGTTCCTGAGTACCCAAATCCTTTAGAAAGGATTCTAGAGGGTTTGAAAGCATCATCTGATCTGGCCTTTCTCTGATGACCACAGAAGAAGTTGGCCTGGTAGAGGTTGGCCTAGTTGGCCCTTCTGGCCTTTCTTTTTCTTTTCCTTTCTCCTTTTGTTTTCGAGTGAGCTCTTTAAGGCGATCTCTCATGCTTGCCATATCTGGTTCCTTTCTGTAAGGATCTTCTGGAATGGCAGCAAAGATAGACGTCTGAGGCGAGGGAGGCACGTAATCGGTTCGACGGTAGGTGCCGGCGGATCGAAAGGTCGAAACCTTCCTTCTTCAAGGATTTGAATCTGCCTTTGAGCTTCTCTATTTCAGGCTGCGGGCTTTCAAGAGAATGATACCCGAGGCGTTGTCCTGATTCCAAGGCCTCAAGTCTTTTGTGGAATTCGAAAAGCAATTTTTTGGTAGACTCACCGTGTCTTTAAAGATCTTGTTGGACATTCCCGATCTTGTAATCAATGACTTTGAAAGCATTGTTTTGTGCCATCAAAGTCTCGATTGCCAATTTAGGACAACTTTCAAGCGATAGTAGTCTTTTTTGGTCTTCCATGCTCATCTACCTCATTAGGGGTAGATATTTTGGGAGTATGGCGGAACCTTTTTTGTGGATCAGTATACTCTTCTGGAGCAGGGAATGTAAGTCTGGACTGTTCACGGACAAGAGGGGGGAAGTCCGTATCTTGGAACATGGCAATGGAAGAGACAGTTTGCTTTTCTGGTGGAACTTCAAATGGGTAAGAGTTTTTCTTAGCCCATTTCAGAATTGGCTTATAAAATGGGGAGAGAGCTGGTTTCTTCTGAGGTGGAGAAGGTGGAGGTGATGGTGGTGGAGAGTTTGTAGGTGCAACAGTATATTTTGGTGGTGGAGGAGGTGCGTAGGAAACTATGTACTAGTATTTGTCACACTCACCAAGAGTATCAACAGATGGATCTCCATTTAAGTACTGTTGAAACAGGGGATCTCTCCTTTTCTTTCGTCGAGGTGGAGGTTTTTCGAATGGATCAACCTCATCAGGAGATTTCGTGCAGGAGGAGCACTGAGGGGACCAAACACATTGAGGGGAAAGAAGAATGTGCTTGCTGACTTCTTGTCAAGGCCGAAAGCACCCGCAGAAATCAACATGTATATCAAGAGACCTACCTTCCATATGCTCAATTATGGAAAGAAATATAAGATCAAGAAGATCAAAGATCTGCCCAGCTGGAAATATCCCCAGGAAATCATTGAAAAAATCCAGCATGACCGTCTCAAATTACACCTCTTTGCATCAAATTACAGCTCAGATGACTCCCACAACAGCTACAATGCCCGTGACGGACGAGACCGCTGAAAATGCCGTTGTCCGTACAAAATCACTGTAGCAAAGTTACTGTTCACTAGGCTAGGGAAAGTACTGTAGCAGTTTACTGTTCACAGTACAGGTACTGTTCATAGTGTGCGAATAATTCCCTCCCGGAAATCTCGTTCCGGAGCCTTTGTTCTGTTTCTGGACCCGTTAGTTGGTCTTTGTCTGTTTGTGTCTCCCATTTGCCTATATAAGGCAAGGAGTCTGTATTGTGTTGGGCAGAGTCCCTTGAATGAAGTGAGTGTTATTGTAAAAAACCTCTCATGGCTTTCTAAACTCCTCTCTTCTTCTCTCGCCTGGTAGGATCCTCCAAGAAATGCAGCTCGAGTATGTTAGAAATGTTTCCATCCTGGCATCTCTGAGTGTCTCTAGGCTCTGAACTAAAGGACTGAGTGGTTTTCTACTAAAAGGCTGTCCCTGAAGGGCTTGAACGGGAGTGTTCGCCCACTGTGTGGGATGCATACTTGCAGAAAATTGACTTCGTCTTCCCTGGTTCTAAGTCTAGGTCCCCTCAATGGTATCAGAGCCATGGATTTGTTTGTAACAGTATTCGTTCCATGCGCTTGGTAGGTGAATCCAGTGCAGAGAAGATCCTCGTTCCACTATGTCTACAGAACCAGAAATTCTCAAAGCTCCTGTTTCTCTTGCTCCTTCATCATCCACCCCTCCCGAATTCCGTGTCTCTAATGCTTCTAAGATAGATTATCTTTATGAAGTCTCTCTTAGTGATGAAACCAGGATCTCTGAAACCCAACTTCCTCTTATGAACCCATACTCCGCTTTTGCTAAACCCAGTTCATCCTTTTCACCCATCCGCTCCATTCGTCAACTCATCCATCAAACCCCAAAGCAAGTAAAAGAGTACGTTCAGTCCTCCAAGTTTGATCAGCACCCTATTCCTGCTACTGAAAAAGAGTACTTTGTTACTCTTCAGATTCCTCCAGAATTTCCTAGACAGTGGACCCAGCAGGGTTACACTCACATTCATTATGGTGCTGTTCGTCTTGCTCTTACCTTTCATGGTCGCAAAGGTTTACCCGTTGTTGCTAGGATAGCATTATTGGATACTCGCTTTCTAGAGTACCAACATGCTTGTATTGGCACAGTTCAAACCACTTTGAATGCTGGCACAATGTTTGTCACTTTATATCCAAACTTTAATATTGCTCTTTCAGATCCACAGTTACTTTCTTTTATGAAAGTACAGGTTCAACTCACGGGAGCCCTTCAGACTGCTGACTTTGTTGCTGCAACGCTCCACTACCAGATGGTTTATCGAGTGCAGAACCATGCTCTTGATCTAAACTTCAACAATGGAAATGAAGATGCTTTGTTCATCTCCATGCAAAATGATCAAGCTTCTTGTATCCATGTTCCCAGACAGATCCCGAAGGAGAAGTTAGCCACTCTTCTCCCAGATACATGGATCACAAACTATGAAAAGCTGCACCAGAACAGTAAGCCCATCCAGTCTTCGGATTTTGAATTTATCCGAAAGAAAGATGGAACTGTTTCCATCAAGTTCGGCAAAGAAAAAGAAGAAGGTAGTCCATCTATCTTCCAAACTCTTTTTATGATCAAACCATGTGTTCCTGAAACTATTTCCGAACCAGACCCAAAAAAGTTTGTCCGACACTTCGAAAGTGATGGACAGTTAGTCCATTACTATAAAGACCCATATGGCCATTGTTTTTGGGATCCTTTTTGCCAGTGCTCCTCCTGCACGAAATCTCCTGATGAGGTTGATCCATTCGAAAAACCTCCACCTCGACGAAAGAAAAGGAGAGATCCCCTGTTTCAACAGTACTTAAATGGAGATCCATCTCGTGATACTCTTGGTGAGTGTGACAAATACCGACGTAGTTTCCTACGCACCTCCTCCACCACCAAAATATACTTTGTTGCACCTACAAACTCTCCACCACCATCACCTCCACCTTCTCCACCTCAGAAGAAACCAGCTCTCTCCCCGTTTTATAAGCCAATTCTGAAATGGGCTAAGAAAAACTCTTACCCATTTGAAGTTCCACCAGAAAAGCAAACTGTCTCTTCCATTGCCATGTTCCAAGATACGGACTTCCCCCTCTTGTCCGTGAACAGTCCGTACTTACATTCCCTGCTCCGGAGTATACGATCCACAAAAAGGTTCCGCCATACTCCCAAAATATCTACCCCTAATGAGGTAGATGAGCATGGAAGACCAAAAAGACTACTACTTTGTTGAAGCTGTCCTAAATTGGCAATCAGAGACTTTGATGGCACAAAACAATGCTTTCAAAGTCATTGATTACAAGATCGGAAATGTCCAACAAGATCTTCAAAGACATGATGAGTCTACCAAAAAATTGCTTTTCGAATTCCACAAAAGACTTGAGGCCTTGGAATCAGGACAACGCCTCGAGTATCATTCTCTTGAAAGCCCGCAGCCTGAAATAGAGAAGCTCAAAAGGCAGATTCAAATCCTTGAAGAAGGAAGGTTTCGACCTTTCGATCCGCCGGCACCTACCGTCGGAACCGATTCACGTGCCTCCCTCGCCTCGACGCGTCTATCTTTGCTGCCATTCCAGAAGATCCTTACAGAAAGGAACCAGATATGGCAAGCATGAGAGATCGTCTTAAAGAGCTCACTCGAAAACAAAAGGAGAAAGGAAAAGAAAAAGAAAGGCCAGAAGGGCCAACTAGGCCAACCTCTACCAGGCCAACTTCTTCTGTGGTCATCAGAGAAAGGCCAGATCAGATGATGCTTTCAAACCCTCTAGAATCCTTTCTAAAAGATTTGGGTACTGAGGAACAATCTAATCCTGTTGATTCTGCTATCCAAAAAGATCTGACTCTCTTTCTAGCAGAACAAACTTTTCCTGACATCTTTGATTCCGAACCAGATTCGGTATCTCTTGCATCCTCCTCATCCTTTTCAATTCCTGCTATTCATTCTCCTCCTGAAGCACCAATCACTTCATCCATATATATGGCTGATCCACCAGCTCTAGATATTGAAATGGAATCTAATTATTCTGATCCAGAAATTGTTCAACATAGTACTGGACAACATGTGTCCATGGCATCGAAACAGTTCTTCACCATTGATGATATCCCTTATCACAAATGGCCGAAAGATTTGAAGAATTTCATACTTGGTTGAATACTCAATCCCTTACCAACCATGATATGAATGATGTCCTCTACAACTTCGTCACCGGGTTTACTTGGAAGCCTAAAAACGGTGGAAATCGCATCCGAACAGGGACCCGATTCATTTTACGATGTCACCGATTTTGGCCATGCCATCACCATCTTATATCATTTCTTTATAGGGAAACCCACCTGACCTTGTCGAACTAAAAGAAGAGAATTCTTTGAAAGAAAATGCTGTTCTTTCCAGAAGAAACATCTTGATAAACACTACAGGGAGATGCTTAAACTCTTTTATCAGCTTGGAGATGATTCAAATTTGAAGCATGTCTTCCTGACTTCTATTCCCAAAGAATTGACCCAGATGGTTGAAAGATCCTTTTTTGGAAAGCAAAAAAGGGTACAAGACATTCCTTTGGGAGAAATACAGCAAGAAATTCATCTGTGTCTTGAAGAGCTTTGTTTGAAGAGACAGATGGTCCGCTCTTACATTATAGAAGACAAAAGCCTTGAAGCAGCTGTTCCCGCCAAAAGCTGAAGATCAAGTGTTCCAAAAATGATTGCGAAGGCGATTGTGGAAAGTATTGCCGAAAGAACAGACACTTCAAGAAGTACAGCATCAAAAAGTACAAGCATGGTTCCAAACACTTCCGAAGGAAGAAGAAATGGCGATATCTACGTAAAAGGAAAGATCGCGCAGACCACAAGAAATCAAACAGATGCTTCATTTGCAACCAGAAAGGACATTTTGCCAAAAATTGTCCCCAGCGAAAAAAAAGGTCGAATCGTTTAATTCATCATATTGATTGGTCGTGTGTTAGTTAAGAGAACTCCTCTTGAGCAATTATGTCGGACGTTACTAAATACCTTTTCAGGTTATCCATGCATTAGGGTATTAAGTTGCAGTAAATTCTGGACATATGCTCCTTTGTGAATGTTGTCTTTAAGAGACGAAGCCATGCTGTCTTTTCAGGTTATCTATTCCAAGTTTGACCTCAAAGCCGGATTTTGGCAATTGGGCATTCATCCTGATGACAGACCCAAAACAGGGTTCTGTATCCCAAACCAGCACTTCCAGTGGAAAGTCATTCCTTTTGGTTTGAAAGTTGCCCCATCCCTCTTCCAAAAGGCCATGTGCCGAATTTTCCAGCCAATTCTGTCAAGTGCTGTAGTCTACATTGATGATATTCTCGCTCTCTGACAAAGACGATGAGCGATCACACGCCAACTCCTTGAACAGTTTGCGAAAATTGTGAGGAAGCATGGCATCATGCTTTCTCGAGAGAAAATGAATATTGCCCGACATTTAAATTGAATTTCTTGGTATGCACCTCAATAAAGGTACGTACTACCTAGGGCCACACATTGCACAGGAATTGTTGAAGTTTCCTGAAGAAAACCTTACCACAAAGGAAGTTCAGCAATTTCTTGGGATAATTAATTATCTCAGGGATTTTGTTCCAAACATCGCAAAACTGTTGATCCCACTCCAGTCAATGTTGAAGAAAAATCCCCCATCTTGGGGAAAGACCCAAACCAAAACAGTTGCTGAGCTTAAGGAGATTATGCAAAATCTCCCACCACTACAAATACCATCAACAGGAAAAAGAATCCTTCGGGCGCGACGCCAAAGACGAATGCCGGGCAGCAGTCTGTTCGAAGAAATTGATGGTAAGAGGCACCTCTGTGCTTATAAAAGTGGAAAATTTTCTCAAGCTGAAATGCATTACCATTCCACTTTCAAAGAGATCTTAGCAAGAAAAAAAACGGGATCAAGAAGTTTGAGTTCCATCTCATCGGTCACCATTTCTTAGTAGAACTAGATATGGCATCTTTTCCACAGATGACCAAGTTCAAGCAGAAGCAAATCCCGAATTCCCAGTTGCTTCGATGGGCTGAATGGTTTTCAAAATACTCTTTCGAGACCAAACACATTCCTGGAAAGAAGAATGTGCTTGCTGACTTCTTGTCAAGGCCGAAAGCACCCGCAGAAATCAACATGTATATCAAGAGACCTGCCTTCCATATGCTCAATTATGGAAAGAAATATAAGATCGAGAAGATCAAAGATCTGCCCAGCTGGAAATATCCCCAGGAAATCATTGAAGAAATCCAGCATGACCGTCTCAGTGAAAACATCGATAGTCTCATGTGGCAATGCCATACTGAACTATTCCGATTCAACGGAGGTTCCATTCTCTATCCTTTTGGGTTGAATGCAGATTATCCATTCATTCATCCTCTTACCCGGAAGGAAGATGATTTTCCCGATCAACTCAAAAGTTATTATGGTACTTAACCAACAAGTACCTAATAGCTATGGAGATTCCAACCAGAAGATTCATTGCCAACCTCACAAGGATTTTCATGCTCGGAAAAGGTAATGTTAAAAGAGAAAGTGACAAAAATCTTTTAGACTTTCTCAACTGGTTTTAGCCTCCAACTCATTGGAAACATCTTTTAAAGAAAGAACTAAGAACCACAACACCAAATCCTGAAGTCCATACCATTTTGTTTTTTAAGCGACCATGGCATTTTTTCAGAAACAATGGTAGCATAATTAATGAACCACAGGAAATAGGAACCACATCCTATAAACCATATCTGGGACAGCGAGAAGCCCGAATTCACGGATCGTATCCAGGCTCGCGATATTCGAACATCGATACGAGAGCTTCAAAGAATTCTTTGCCAAGAAAACAAAACTGTCCCTCATGAAATATGGAATTATAATGCCCCCGCCTCTTGGGATCATTATGAACTCACACCACAAGCCAAGGAAGCACTCGATGATTTTAGACAAGCAGCGTCGTCCCAGGAGCATGAAATGACAGATGCAGATGCCATTGTCCAATCCACTCAAGACCCCTATGCTAGATGGGGAGGTCCTTTGTCCCAGGACCCCTATGCTACAGGATCCTCATCCTTATCTCAAAACATGAATGTATCCTTCTACAAGGATCCAGCCAACTGGCCTCAGCCAAACATCCCTGATCCTGACGACAACATCGATTGGGCACAGGAAGAAGCCTCACATTGGGCACATGAAGCATCCTCGTCAAGACAAATTCTCTCACCTGCAGATCTTGAAGCTCTTGAACAAAAGTATGAAGAACACCTCTTTGCATCAAATTACAGCTCGAGATGACTCCCACAACAGCTACAATGCCCGTGACGGACGAGACCGCTGAAAATGCCGTTGTCCGTACAAAGTCACCGTAGCAAAGTTACTGTTCACTAGGCTAGGGAAAGTACTGTAGCAGTTTACTGTTCACAGTACAGGTACTGTTCATAGTGTGCGAATAATTCCCTCCCGAAAATCTCGTTCCGGAGCCTTTGTTCTGTTCCTGGACCCGTTAGTTGGTCTTTGTCTGTTTGTGTCTCCCATTTGCCTATATAAGGTAAGGAGTCTGTATTGTGTTGGGCAGAGTCTCTTGAATGAAGTGAGTGTTATTGTAAAAAACCTCTCATGGCTTTCTAAACTCCTCTCTTCTTCTCTCGCCTGGTAGGATCCTCCAAGAAATGCAGCTCGAGTATGTTAGAAATGTTTCCATCCTGGCATCTCTGAGTGTCTCTAGGTTCTGAACTAAAGGACTGAGTGGTTTTCTACTAAAAGGCTGTCTCTGAAGGGCTTGAACGGGAGTGTTCGCCAATTGTGTGGGATGCATACTTGCAGAAAATTGACTTCGTCTTCCCTGGTTCTAAGTCTAGGTCCCCTCAATGGTATCACCGTGCATTGCACTCAAATGCCTCAATTACAATAGTGATCTTGGCTTATTTTCTTCGTATTAAAAATATCTGGTGAAAATAGTTGTGTGTGAGTACATGGTCAGATTGGACTCGAAAAATTCATAATCTCCAATTTAATATCCCACTATTTTATATAGTATATAAAACCATTTTCAGTGTTAAAATCCGACTCCAAGATTTTCTAAATAAATATCAAAATTCACAAATTTTGGAATTAAATACTCAAAATTCCAATCAGCACTTAATTTGCACAAGTTAACATCCAATTCATAAATTGAACATACCATTGCAATCAACACGAAATTCCGATCATCGGCTATCTTGGTTTAATTTCCGAAAAAAATTTAATAATTAAATAATTACCAAAATTAGTTAAATAAATCAATTTAAATACCAAAAATATTAACCTAGGCCGTAATTACTAAATTGAATACCAAAATGGGCCCGGAAAATTCCCGAATCACTCTAGATAAATAGCACATCCTATCTAGGCCTTAATTAGTCTAATCTAACCACCTAACATGCATAATTGAATAATTAAATTACTAATATAATCTAACTAACCACCTAATCCATAATTAACTTAAACTAAACACCCCTTAAACGTCATTAGCCTACTAAGGAGAGTTTAGTGCATAAACTCACTGGTTTAATGCGAAAATCGGTTCACCGCGATGGCGGCGTGACGGCTGAGACTTAAGCTTGTGCGGCGCCAACGGAAGCTCGGACCGAGCTGAAAACGGCCCTGCACACTCCTTGCTTGAGCTGAAAATCAATTCTACTCAAGGGTTGGTCGCGGCTGAAGATGGGCTGGCTTCGGTGGGCTGCTGGGCTTGGTTCGAGGCTGAACTGTGGCTGGGCTTACGGGCTGCTGAGCTCAAATGATGGGTTGAGGAGAGGTTGTGAAGATGCGGTCGAATTGGAGTTGGTCGACTGGAATTGCTGAGGAAGAATTGGTGGAGTCGAGCAAGCTTGTAAGGTCAACGTTGTGGAAGGGATTCGCTGGTGGTTGAGTGGTGGAGACGCATGAACATGGAAGAGGAGAGTCGGTGAAACAAGCCATGAAGAAATTTAGGTGAGGCAGCAAAGAAATGGAGAAGAACGAGGCAAGGGCGGAGGGGTTGAGGCAGCGCTGGAGGTGCGTGGAGAGGGGTTAACGTTGGGGGCTTCGGCGGATGAAGGTTGACTTGGACTTGACAGCTGCTAGACAATTGGCTTTGGTGGTAGAAGAACAAGCAAAAGTGGAGTAGTAGACTTCAAATGGAGGGGCTGCTTGAAGGAAGAATAAAGGGAAATGAAAAGCAAAGTAGAAAACGAAAGCAAGAGGGGTTGAGCGAGAGCGGTGCACAAAGATGGAGGGAGCAACCCAGCGTGCTCGAGAAATTTAGAAAAAGGGAGGGGGGCAAAGTCCACAAAATATCTTTACACTTAAATGCTTGGTCCCCCACCCCCCCCCCAAAAGCCTCCAACCTTATCCCTGTTATCCCCAAATACTTTCTTGCTTAGAATTTCCATAAATTAACCGATTTGATGCCAAAAATGCAGCTCCCAGCCATGGCTCCGAATTTCACCATATAAGCTTCAATTTCTTCTCTGATTTCTCCAATTCGATGCCCAATTTTGTTGAAGAAAAAGCCCATACAATTTCTACAAGTTCCCATCACCAAATAGCTTGGTTTGGAAGCCAAAATTCCATTTAATTTGGCCCATCCGAATTTTTGTTCTTTTTTCTGAATCGTCCGAATTGATTTTCCGAAAAAATCCCGGAATCATCGAAAATTCTTCAGAAAACGAGTCGACGTTCCTAAAATGAATCGTGACATAACCGAACTTTCAATTTCTAAAATCGGGTTCAATTTCGTGGTTAATTTCAATCTGACGCGATTTTAGAGCGTCCTAATCTACCGGATAGCTTTTAGGAATTTTTGATACAATTGACCTATGGTCGATTATTTTCGAGCCATAGCGTACATCTTCGACACATTGGTGACTCTCGGTTATCGTGAAAATCTCGAGATTTCAAATACGGACACTGGGTACGAAAATGACAAAAAAATCAATCTAATGCTGTTCGATAGAAATTTTGCAATTAGATGGAATCACCTACGCACTAGTTACATACCTCTATCGAATCGACCTATCTCTAGTCTCTAATCGATTTTGATGGTGCCGTAATGACCCTTGCAGATTAGCATGGTCGAGCAGTAGATTCTTGGTCGAATTCTCAAGTCTATTGCGTTTAAATTCCTTAACGGTTTCACCTGATAGGCTAGTTAACTTGTGAGTGGCCAACTCAGAGAAAAAGGCTATAGGCACGTCGATGAAAAGCCCATTTCATCTCATCGAAATCAGATTTGAAAATCGAGATGTCATAGAAAATGAATTGGAAATCACTTTCCGTCATTTGGAAAGAAAAACCTACTTTCGTTTTCTTGAATAAACATGTATTGTTTGGGTGTTAGTGATTTGGGCAATTGGGAATTGGGCATAGGCATTAGGGTCTTGAGTTGAGCCTTAATGTATCCTTAGGACCAAGCACATGCATTGATTTTGGGTCTATAAAAGTGG
The DNA here is from genome assembly GCA_014182555.1 of Eucalyptus erythrocorys. Classification (NCBI taxonomy): domain Eukaryota; kingdom Viridiplantae; phylum Streptophyta; class Magnoliopsida; order Myrtales; family Myrtaceae; genus Eucalyptus; species Eucalyptus erythrocorys. Next base: position 52,519,106 of record CM024602.1, read on the forward strand.
GCCCAAGGCCAAGGTGCCCACGCTTGGCTCACTAACTGTGACATCCTAATTTTCAAGTTTGATTTCAATGAGATGAAATGGGTTTTTCATCGACGTGCCTATAGCATTTTTCTCTGAGTTGGCCACTCACGACTTAATTAGCCTATCAGGTGAAGCTGTTAAGGAACCTAAATACAATAACCTTGAGAATTCGACCAGGAATCGACTGCTCGATCGTGCTAATTTGCAAGGGTCATTACGGCATCGTCAAAATCGATCAGAGACCGGAGATATGTTGATTCAATTGAGATATGTGATTAGTTCGTGGGTGATTCCACCTAATTACAAAATTCTCGTCAAACGGCACTAGATCGATTTTTCTGTCATTTTTGTACTTGGTGTTCGTATTTGAAATCTCGAGATTTTCACGACAACCGAGAGTCGTCAATGTGTCGAAGATGTACATTGTGGCTCGAAAATAATTGACCATGGGTCAATTGCATTAAAAATTCTTAAAAGCTATCTAGTAGATTAGGACGCGCTAAAATCACGTTCGATTGAAATTAACCACGAAATTGAGCTCGATTTCAGAAATCGGAAGTTCTGTTGTGTCACGATTCATTTTAGGAATGTCGACTCATCCTTTGAAAATTTTTTGGAGATTCCAAGATTTCTATGGAAAGTCAATTCGGACGTCGCGGAAAATTAACGGAAATTCGGAGGGCCAAATTAAAGGAAATTTGGATTTCCAAGCCGAGCATTTGAGTATTGGGGACTTGAAGAAAATTGTGTGGGATTTTTTTCGATGAAATTGGACTTTGAATTTGGAAAATTGAGGATGAAATTGAAGCTAAATTAAGTGAAATTTGGATTTATGGTTGATGGGCTATATTTTGGCACCAAAATTGGACTATTTATGGAGTTTTAAGCAAGAAAGAAATAGGGGACAATGTGATATGCTTGATGACCAAAGGGGGGACCAAGCATTTAATTAAATGGCTAAGTATGTGGACTTTTTGGCCTCTCTCTCTCTCCATCTTCTCCAGCTGCCCCAACCGAGCACTCCTCCTTCACTGCCTCATCATTTCATTGTTTTCTCTGCAGTCTCTGCTTTTATTCAATTGCTCCTTCAAAGGGTCCAGTCTTCTTTGGACTTTTGTAGCTGTTGAGAAGATTGCCTACTACTGCCTATCATCTTGCCTATCTCCACCCATTGTCTTCTCCATGCATCGCACGCCCCCATCTCTTCCATCCACTCTCTCTCTCTCTCGGCCACGAAGCACACGAATGAAGTCTCCACTGAGTCAAACTCCCTTGGCCTATGTCAGTTGTTGACTCCTCTTGCCGTGCGTCCTTCAATCCACGAGACTGCAGCCATCAACTGAGCATGCTTCAGCCATGCGTCTTCATGGGTCAACAACAAAAGCCTTGTTGACTCTAGCTTGCGGCACCACAGCGAATTTAGCAAGCCCACGCATCTCCTTAGTCAACCGAAGCTGCCGTGTGCGTTTCGCCGTTGTTTCTCTAGCTCAACGCCAGTCAATTCTAGCAGGTCTTCAACGCCAGCGAAGCTTGTCTACACACCAGCAAGCTGCTCGAATTTTCAGCTCCATCCAGTGAATTTCCTGAGCCCATCTCCATCAAGCATGACCCAGCATTCAACCCACAGCTCGGCCAACAAATCCAGCGATTTAGTCGGCCCATCTTCGCACGTTCGACCCAAGTCCCGCAAGCGCACTTGCTGCCTTCTATTGAACGTCGGCCCAGCAAATTTCAGCGGCCCAACAGCCCACATTTCAGCCAAAACCAGCCCACGAAATCAACTCAACAGCCCATCTTCAGTTTTGGTTAGGTCCATTTGGAGCCTAGCCTGAAACCAAGCCAAAGCCCAAGATCAAGCCCAACGCTTGCTGTGGGCTTGCAAGGCTTTTTGGCCCAGTTCGAGTGTCCGCCAACGCCGCCGAAAATTTGGATTTCAGCCGTCGTCGTGGTGAACTAGTTTCCGCAATAAACCGGTGAGTTTATATACTGAACTCTTCTTAGTAGGCTAATAACATTTAAGGGGTGTTTAGATTTATTTAAGTGTAATTAGTTTAATTATTAGTTTAGTTAGTTAAATTAGGATGATTAGATTAATTAATTAGGTGGTTATAAATTTATAGTTAATTAGATTAGCGTATTGTTATATAGCTAGGATGCTTAGAATAATTTATTTAGCTCAATAGATGGTTAGATTAAATTTATTTAGCCTAAGTTAGCATTTTTAGTATTTAATGTATTAATTAAATTAATTTTAGAAATTAGTTCATTATTAAATATTTTTCCAAAAATTAGGCCGGGATAGCCGGGTGATCGAAATTTCATGCTGATTGCAATGGTGTGGTTAATTTCTACAATCGAGTGTTAAATTGTGAAATTTTGAGTGCTGATTGGAAGTTGGATCAATTATTCCAAAATTTGTGAATTTTGACTTTTATCCAGAAAATCCCGGGTGTTGGGTTTTAGACACGAAAAATTGTTTTATATACTATATAAATGAGTGGGATTTTAAAAAGAGGGTTATGAATTTTCTTGGTCCAATCTGATTGTGTACCCAAGCACGACTATTTTCATTGGGTGTTTTGAATACGAAGAAAATAGGCCAGGCTCATTATTTTAATTAAGGCATTTGAGTGCAAAACATAGTGTCCAGAGCCGAGTTTGGGTGGTTGTGTGTTGGTTAAGAGAACCTGTTCCCAAACTGTGTCGGATGGACGTTACCCTATATGGGATTTGGGTTGTAGTAGAGGCTGGACCTATACTCATTCGGGAAAGTCGTCTTTGAGAGACGTAACCGTGCTTAATGGGGTGAGATGCTGCCTAACTACGCCAGTAGATCGCCAAAATTTAAGAGTAGGTCGGTGCCCACTGTGGGGCTTAATTAACAATTGAAACGCATGATTGTTTGAGTTTGATGCGCCTAATTATGAGACAAAACTATGTGGCATGGTATGAGACATATTATAACGGTTTGACCTTATAGTCGGAACTCCTGTGATTGATTGGGCTGAGACCCTTGTAGTTGATTGAGAAAAATAAGGCATTTCAATTGTCATGTGCATTTGTGATATGCATTGTGATATAAATTGTGCTAACATGTAGGAAGGAACTGAGGCAAGGTAAGTCCTCTATTCTAATTGTGTGGTTGTATGGTTAGGACGCTTCTTAGTATATTTCCCTTTTAATCGGGGTTTAGAGCGTGAACTCATTGAGACTTATATCTAACCCTGTCATGGGCTCAATTTTCAGGATTGTAGAGCAGAGTAGCGGAGCCGAGCTGAGGGGATTCGAGAAGTAGGTCAGTTAGGACAGATTCATTTTGAGAGATGGTCTTTCATTGGGTCATGATTGTTGACCTTTTGTATATGACTATATGAATATAATCGCACATTTGTTTGTAAATTTTGTTGTCCTGCTTTTCTATTCCGAGATGATTATTGTTAGGGGATTTATTTTTGCTTCTAAATGTGTAATAAAAAAGAAAGGGTCGGCGACTCGTCTTGGGAAGTCGCAAAATATTATCGACCAGAGAGGGATGGGCACGTGCTTGGGGTTCGGGGCGTGACACCAATGCCCATGCCCAAATCCTCGGCATTAGGGCCCGAGTCCACAAAGGTTAGGCCAGAGTCCCTAACACTCGAGCTTTGGTTCATGGAAGTTGGGCCGTAGGGCCGGAGCTTGGCCTTAATGAACTCGAGCATGGGGCATCAGGTTCTCTGTAAACCTAGGATTGGGCATTAAGGTCTTGGGCTTGGTCTCAGTGGACTTAAGCGTAGGCATAGGAGTCCTAGACTCGACCTCTTTGGATCCAAACTCGGCCTTGGCCCTTGTGGACCTAAGCCCATTACTAAGGACCCGCAAACAGGTGTTGGATTCTTGCACCCAAGTGTGCAGTTTTTCATTTGATTGCTCATATCTAATCACATTTTGGAGAATGATTTTTTATTTTTGAAAGAGAAAATCATTTTCCCAATGGGACTTAAATTTTCTATTGACTAGGAAAAATTTTACTGTTGACTCATTTTCATAAGAGATTCAAACATTGAAAAATGACAAAAAAGAAAATTCATAAAACAAACTGAGCCATAATTTGAAATAGAAAAGTAAAGTGGAATTACACTTTCACTCAAGAAAATTTAAATAATGATATAATTATATTATATTCCATATCTCAAAGCCATATGGATCGGGGGTGATTAGTTCTTAGATGGTCCAGTTTCCACCTAAAAACCGAAAACCAAGCAATGGGACTTGAAATCGAACAAGACTGGACCATCGGATTCGTGGATGGGCCAATGGAACTGGCGTATTTAATTCTTTTTTCCCTTTGTGTTGAATTTGGGATCTCATCATTTCACCTTGTGACACTGAAATGTTATCTTCACAAGTATGTGTGGTGTACGAAGAGCGGGAACCCCATGCCTTCCCGTCGAAGGGAAATATGAACCACACCTCAACCCATCCTACTTCATGAGACGGATAGTTACTCTCACTCAGCAAAATGAGATGATGGCGTTAGCATCTATTCATCAGCCCAGCAGTGTAAGCGTTTTAAGTTTTTCAAGAGTGTGTGCTCTCTCTCGGAAGAACGGTCTATTTTGGTCTTTCCAGTGAAGCAACTCAGGTATGTTATAGTCTGTGCATAACCTCATTTTTGGCTGTAGTAATTAGTGAAGGTGATTACGGAATGAATGAACACTGAATTATGTACGATGTAGTTCTTTGCACTGAACGAATTCCCACGTCCAAGTCTGCAAAATCCATCTGATCACTACCTCAGGACTATCAACACTGATTTTGATGAGGTCTGAGGGTGAAGTTTTCCAAGCAATCAATTTCAATTCAAGGGCATCTCTATCTGGCTCAGCCTGATCACAGCTAGAATTTTTCTTTGTAACTAGGATATCGAGCGAGGTTTAGGAGGAAAGCAAAGCACAGAGGAAGTGATTAAACTGCCGGTAAGCTCTTTTGTATCGTCTAATACCTATAGGCAAATTCAATTACAAATATCTGAGATATGTCGACAAGTTATATGATGAGCACTTTTATCAAATCTATAGAGAGAAGGTTGACTGGAATGTACTAGACAAAGAGGGCCGAGCTTGCTTCTTCACCCAATTCCGCTTCCTTACAAGAAGGTCTTTCATTAATATGCACAGGGTTCAGGATACTACTGGTTGTGTCTTACCACATACATCGCCTTGGGATTTGGTTTAGGCACAGTTTTCTGTGACATCGGCTCCGGTGATAGTTCAATTCAGGTAAACTCCATCACTGCACTCGAGATGATGGTTATGTTTCTAGTATTTTTTAACCAAGTTTCAATCAAATGGCGATTATGTTTAATGATATTAATAGACTAAACAATGTAATTTGTTTGCTTAATTCAAACCGGAGGTTCAATGCTAATGTTTGTTGCTTCATTCTTGATGATACTGGCAATCGGGGTTTCCCTTCCTTTGTAGAGGATGTGAAGGTGGGGAAATAGTAGTTTATCCTCTAGGAGATTGCACGACTTCATGATTCAAGTCTGACTTACCTCCCTTCTGATCCTTTTCTTTGCCTAGGTGTTTGAGAGGAAAAGATTAAATGGACATTGCAGAACAAGTGCTTTTGCTCTTAGCAATACCCTGTCCTCCCTGCCCTTCTCGCTCATAATTTCCCTAATTCCTGGAGCCATCACTTACTATCTCGCGGGACTTCAGAGAAGCCTTGAGCACTTCATGAACTTCGCGTCCACTCTTTTTGCCTGTATGATGCTGTTAGAGAGCTTCACGATGATTGTCGCCAGTGTCGTGCCAAATTTCCTCATGGGACTAATAACAGTTGCAGAATCCAAGGATTACTGATACTCGGTGGCGGTTTCTTTCGCTTGCCAAATGATCTTCCAAAGGTCTTATGCAGATGTCCCCTCTTACATATTTCTCCACAAATATCCATATCAAGGCCTCTACAAAAATGAATTCAAAGGGCTAACTCTTGGGAAATCCCTTAATCGGTGAAAGCGCTATTAGTGGCGAAGATATATTGAGGGACATATGGCAAGTGGAATTGGGTTGCTCCAAGTGGACTAATCTGGCCATTTTTTTTCGGGATGGTGGTCCTGTATCGACTCATCTTCTTAGGTATTCTCAAGATGATTAAGAAATTCAAGCCCATCATTGGAGAAATCATGTTGGCAATGCGCACGGTACAAACTGATAGTCTCGGTAAATCCCTGTAGGAAGCAAAGCGCATCGCAGCTTTGTGAGTTCACGTCACAAGAAAAACAAGTAGATAGCATCTAAATCTGAGATTTTTTATGGGAGTGTGAGATTATGTATGTATAATTTATGTTAAGCTCGTTGTAAACGTCTTGTAGAAGATCAAATATTGAACAAGAGCATTTCGTCCATAAGATCAAACGAGTCGTGGGTAAAAGCTGGTTTTATGCGAAAATTGTTGGTGGAGAAGCCTATGAATAGCCGGTAGAGAAGTTCTCTTATTGGTTACACGCTAGAAATTTGAGTCTAAAAACCCGGCGTGCATCAAGTTTAGGTGCTGTGCAACGTTGAATGCCAACCATTGATTGTGAGCCTCGCCGACCCGTTCATTAATATTCTAGCAATAAGTGCCGTCCTGACTACTTAGCTTCTCCGTCCGAATTGTCAAAGTTTCCGTTGGCGTTACCTGACGAAGCAATTGATGGGTTACGTGCTGTCCTTCACATCAGACTGAACAGCAAAAGGAAAATCGGGACGCAGAATTTTCCGTGTACAATTTGTAACTTGCTCTTGGATTTCATTTTTCTCCTCAGTATTATGGAAATACACGGATGATCAAGAAATAATGGAGACGACATCAAAGGAAAAATCTGGGCCAGATCCAAGTCCAACCTTCTGATTTGAGCACCATAACGTTTTCTTATCGCCGGCATCTTTTCTGAATATTGCTTCATAAGTCGACTGACAAAGCATTAACATAGAAGTTGATGACTCCGGGGAGAAGAATTATCAAAAGCTCCTATTTCTCATGCGATCGACGGACCTCATTGTAAAGAAGATCATCTCTTCGAATGCACAAAAATCATCTGACGTTCCCAGATTTTAGAAAATTTTTCATGATGAGATTGGCCGAGCCGCCTATGCAACAGCTTCTGACTAGTTTCACGTCATTATTCAGGGACTCTTTCGCCCAATCATCCGGTTCAGAAGGAAGTGCCAGAATATCTTCGTTGTCGTCCCTCGGTCCGGACCCGATGCAATCCCAAATCGAACGGAGTGAAGATTTTTCTCTCCGAAACGTGTCAATCGTTTGTCTTATCCTTCACTAGAGACAAGGTAGTCAGGCAGACTTCTATTGGCCATGCGTTAAGGGTGTGCATGGTCTGGGCGGGCGGTTCCCAATCTAGAACCAGGAACTACCTGCTAAGAACTGGTTCCGAAAAATTGGAATCGAGAACCGTCCGTTAGTCCTGTTCTCGGGTGGATCCATAGAACCGGTTCAACCTCCACGCCTTCCCTTTTCGCCTTCAACTGGCGCGACCGTCGCTCTGCTTCTGTGCCGGCCACCACCACCATCTTGGCCACCGCCTCCGTCGTCTCCCACTCCTCCCTCGAGACCGATAATGAGGAGGACAATGGGGACGATGAGCTGTTCTTAGACCTAGAGTTCGCTCGTCCTGAAGATGAGGATGATGGGAAGAAGCTTGAGGAGGGGGAGGAGGAAGAGTGGAGGTAGAAGTGGGACGAGCCCAACAACAAAGAGGACGATAGTGACCGTGAATGCGGAGGTGGTGACAACGTGGAGAGAGAGTTCAAGTTGAAGGGAGGAAAAGACTCAAAGGGAGATGAGTAGATCCGAAGGTGAATCGGAGAGGAAGGAGCTCGGGGAGATTTTGAACTGAGAGAGACGAGATGGAGTAGGAGAGTAATGAATTGAGACAAGACGGTGATTGGAGCCATAAATTTTAGATTTGCTAATTTCAAATTTTTTTAATATTAAAAATTAATATATTATTATAATATAACCGGTTCGGTTCGAGTAGGCGGGTTGGTGGATCCGCTCATGGAATTGGGAATCAAACCAGTACTCACTGGTTCCCTAAATTAGAATTGAGAACCGGATCGGTTCCTTTAAGAACCACTAGTTTCGGATGGTTCCGGTTCGGCTCTGAATAGTCCGGGTGGGTCCTGTTCTTTTGCACACCCTTAGTTTCCACATAAACAAAAGTTTCCCACGCGGGCTTCTGGCATTTAGCTCGACAAAGAAAAAGGAAATGTCGAGGAAGTGATGTCATATCGTCTGCTTCCGCTTTTGTGATTTTTTTTCTGCTAATGCAACAAAACGATATCAATCAAGACCGTTGCAATCTTCCTTGAGCTGGCCTCGTGGGTCTACCAGTTTTTTTCGCCGTCGTACGAAATAAGTCGAATAATTTCACGGATTTAGAAATTTTAAAATATTTACAATCACACATATCTATATGACTATTCAGATAATGACTACGAGAAATTTGCTGCGTCACCATCTGACTATTCAAATAATGAGTGCGAGAAATTTGCTGTGTCACCATCTGACTATTCAAATAATGAGTACGAGAAATTTGGTCCAAGATTCTTTTTACCTAAAAATGGCATGTATTTTCTGACGTTTCCTTGATGGGCTGCTGCTTGTTTCCATTCGCATGTAAAGAAAATGAGTGACAAAGGAAAATGACCTTTGTAACTTGACTATCTAGACTTAGCTTCTCGACCACAAGATTTCAATGTGTTAGCAAGATATTTGCCTCCTCGGTCACGAGAAACACAGTACATCCTCGAAACGCTAACATGGTCATTTAGTTGTGTCAGCGTCATTCACTTATAAAACCCTCCCTTCGTCGGATGTCTTCACAACTCGTAGCCTTTCGTAGATCCATTCTTTTCTACTTACTTGGCCATAAATTCTACAGAGATCAGCATTAGCATGGAAATAGAAGCAGCATCTGCCACGATGAAAACGGGAATGGATACGACAAGCACCAATCGAGACTATCATTGCAGAGTTCATGAGGTTGAACTCCAAACTCATGATCCTGATGAACCAAAAGAGCCAAGCAATTATGTTACTCTGACATGGGAGGATTTGTGGGTGATGGTGTCCGACAAGAGCAAAGGGGTGAAACCGATACTTCAAGGCGTCACCGGTTATGCCCGGCCAGCAGAGCTGTTGGCCATCTTGGGGCCTTCTGGTTGTGGCAAGTCCACTCTCCTTGACGCACTTGCTGGTAAATCGATTACTAGCAATTTCCGGCTAAGTCACTTTGCATGAGACAAAAGGAACCTTGTAAAAACATTCCTATGAGAAGAACAGACAGAAAAAATAACATACGACTTCAGTGCATGTATAGTCTGCATCGCTAACAATTTATTCAGGTGTACCTCTATTGTTAACTAATTGGAAAGGAACATTCGATTTGTGAGTTTAGTTTATGTTCAAGACCACACTCGTCTGCCTAAGGGGCTTCCATTTTTCGTGCATGTCAACTTTTGGAACTCGCGTGACAGGAAGATTGAGTTCAAACACAAGCCAAACAGGAGACATTCTAGTCAACGGCCACAAACAAGCTCTGGCTTATGGAACTTCAGTAAGTGTGGTATCCGAAAATAATTCTCTTTCATCCTCAAATCCTTCATTTCTCCGGTTTTAATGAAATAATTTTTAACTTCACATACATAATTGAATTTAAGTCAACTATCCTGTTTTTTCAGTTGATCTTATATTTAATGGTGAATGATCAGGAGCTGTCTTCTCATCACTTATCAGGGTTCTATATTCTTATGAATTCAGGCTTATGTGATGCAAGACAACGTATTGATAGCAACACTAACTGTGAGAGAAGCTGTTTGCTACACGGCTCAGCTGCAGCTGCCAGACTACATGCCAATATCTGAGAAGAGGGAAAGAGCAGAAACGGCAATAAAGGAAATGGGACTGCAAGATGCCATGGACACAAGAATTGGAGGCTGGGGGACCAAAGGACTAAGTGGTGGTCAGAAGAGAAGAGTTAGCATTTGCCTCGAAATTGTCACCCGCCCAAAGCTTCTCTTCCTTGACGAGCCAACCAGTGGACTCGACAGTGCGGCATCCTATTATGTCATGAGCAGAATCGCCAGCTTGGGCGAAAGAGATGGAATCAGAAGGACTATAATTGCATCCATTCATCAGCCCAGTAGTGAAGTATTCCAGCTTTTTCACAATCTTTGCCTTCTCTCTTCGGGCAGAACAGTGTACTTTGGACCTGCTTCTGCAGCTACGGAGGTGAGAATTTACATTTATTCACTAATTTGGAGGTAATTTAAAGATCTATATCAATACTTTAGTTTGACCTCTTGCTTTCAAACGTTGCAGTTTTTCGCGTGGAATGGTTACCCCTGCCCGACTCTCCAAAATCCATCAGATCACTTCCTGAAAACCATAAATAAGGATTTTGATTTGGTGAGAGCCTTCAATTTTTACGTCCTATCTGTTGGGAAATAATTATTACTAGTAGCTATAAGAATCTTGGGACTTAACTTTGCCAGGATATTGAACAAGGTGCAACTGGAAAAATTTCCACAGAGGAAGTGATCAACACTCTTGTAAAATCATACAGATCATCTCCAAACTGTCAAGTAGTTCTGGGAGAAGTAGCCAAAATTAATAAACAAGTAAGTGTTTCGGTAATAAGACATTCTGGCTATGCTTCACATAAAATACGCTTTAGAATGATCCCCATCGCTTTTCCTCCAACTGTTCTCAGGGTCACGGAGCACCAGCGAAAGGGGGAAGCCATGCAAAATTTTTGACGCAGTGTCTTGTTCTAACTAGAAGATCTTCAGTGAACATGTCCCGTGATCGAGGCTACTACTGGTTGCGTCTCGCTGTTTATATAATTGTGGCCTTCGGTCTCGGAACCATATACAATAACATTGGATCTACTTATAGCTCAATTCAGGTATATGCTAAGTAGAGGGTCTACATATTTGTACTCTCCAGATGGTGGGGAACACCGAAAGTATATACATAGTGTTTAATTGCTGGGAAGAGGACAATTCACAATATTTGTCATTGACATTTACAGGCTAGAGGATCATTCCTTGTTTTCGTTGCTTCATTCCTGACTTTCATGGCGATGGGTGGCTTTCCTTCTTTTGTGGAGGACATGAAGGTCCTATTCTTGACTCCAAATAAAGCTCATCCATATCTATGGATAACACCCACTTCAAGTAATGCTTATTTTCCCATCTCAATCTTCTTGGCTTTGAACTGTTTCAGGTATTTGCACGAGAAAGATTGAACGGGCACTATGGAACTGGGGCATTCATGATCGCGAACACGCTCTCCTCCATACCATATCTGTTGCTGATCTCCCTGATCCCCGGAGCAATTGCATACTATCTCACGGGACTCCAGAGAGGATGGGAACACTTCTTGTTCTTTGTCGCAGTGTTGTTCACTTGCATGATGTTGGTGGAGAGCCTGATGATGACAGTGGCGAGCATCATACCGACTTTCCTAATGGGCATCATCATGGGGGCGGGAATCCAGGCACTAATGATCTTAGGAGGAGGATTCTTCAGGCTACCGAATGATTTCCCACTCCTAATCTGGAAATACCCTCTGTACTACATTGCCTTTCACAGATATGCTTATGAGGGATTGTTCAAGAATGAGTTCAAGGGACTGAAATTTCCTAGTCAGCCTGGATACAAGACATCTTTTATCAGCGGCGACCAGGTCCTGACAGAGTTCTGGCAGATGAACATGGAGTATACCAAGTGGGTTGATCTTGTAGTTTTGATTGGGATGGTGATTTTGTATAGAGTCATGTTCTGGGCCATTGTCAAGGGCACTGAAGTGGTCAAGCCTGCCATGGTTGGTTGCACTTCTTTGACCCCCGAGTAAACCAAGCAGGTCTTGGTGAATCCTTCTGATAACAGTGCGGTGACGATTAGTTTATTACCAGCACGATGATAAGTGATTAGTAGGGTTGCTAATCCCCTATATAGGTACGAGAGGAAAGCATGAGAGCGTGTTAATTCAGAGAAGCAACTATGCAAATTTTATGTATGAAAGCCAATTGTGCTTAAATGGCTATTTGATGCATCACTATCCCCACAAGTTGGTGCTACAGAATGAGATTGAGAGTTGTGACATCACGCTTGGCAATTTTAAGTTTAGTTTGTTTGAAAGAACACTGTTTTCAAAAAATTATTTTCTGATTTTCCGTTATTCGAATGACGAAAAACTAATCAATCTATCAAAAACATTTTCTATGGATTGAAAATAAAAAGCTTAAATTGGGGGGACGACTGTCCTTTTGACAAGAAGGAAATCAGTTTTTCTAAATTATCAAACCAACGAAAACTAACAATTTTCCTTTAAAATGATTTTCATGAAATGTATTTTCCTATATTGTGAATTTTTCAGCAAAATAAACGTATCTAAGTGTCACTTGAAAGTCTGTTTATAAATATAAAACTTGAGTTGCAAAAGGTCGTTGATGATCCATATGCTGAAATCCAAAAATAGAAAATTAATTATGTGTAAAATTTTTTTCTCTTAGACTTCATTTGTTTCGTAAAAAGATTGACATTTTATGGAAAAAGATTTCCGATAAGTCATTTTTCCGAAAAATATTTTTAGTATTTTATCAAATTTGAAAATAAATTGGAAATCATTTTCTACCGTTTAAAATGAAAATTCTGCTAATAAACATGTACTATTTTGGTATTAGCGATTTGAATATGGGTAACTGGGGAATGGTGCATGGGCATTGAGGCTATGAGTCTAGCAAGACGGATCTTGAGAACCTGAGCACAAGCATTGGCAAGTCGAGCATGGCCACCAAGATCGTGTGTGGGTTCATAAAGGCCAGGCTAGGGTCCTTGGTGCTTGGGCCTAGCCCTGGTTCATGGAGGTTGGGCCTAGGACCCCAGTGTGGGGGTTGGGCCTCAATAAACTTGAGCATGGGCACCACAATCTAGAGCTTGGCCTTGATATACCTAGGCCCAAGTATCAAGGTCATGGATTTGGCTTCTATGGACCCAGGCACACCCCGAGCTGTAAGTGGTTTTTCCCTATTCATGTAGATATGTGGAGTCCTTATCACACTCCACATTGTGATGAATCTTGTTTCTTTCTAACAATTGTGGGTGATTATACTCGAGCTATTTGGGTTTTTCTCATGCAATCCAAAAGCCAGACATTTTCAAATCTGTCGGATTTCTTTTCACTGATTAAAAATCAATTAGATAAACCTATCCAAAGAATTCGCACAGATAATGGGCGTGAGTTGTCCACTGTAGAATGCAAATCTTTTCTTGCTTCTCATGGGATACTTCATGAACCTTCTTGCATCTATGCTCTTCAACAAAATTGGATTGTAGAATGCTAGCATCATCATCTTCTAGAAGGAGCTCATGCCCTTAAATATCAAATGTCCATTCCTAAAACATATTAACGAGATTGTGTGGTCACGGTGAGTTATTTGATTAATCACATGCCAAATAGAATTCTTAAAGTCGGTCTTCTTTTGAAATGCTTTTTGGGAAACATATGTAAGTTAGACACTAGAAAGTTTTCGGTTGCCTATGCTATGCAATGACCGTGGGTCCTCAGGGAAAAATGGATCATCATGTTGTTTGATGTGTGTTCATGGGATACCTCTCTCTACAAAATGGTTACAAGGTTATGGAAATATCCATGGGTTGATTCTTTGTTAGCCGAGATGTTGTTTTCTACGAAGATATATGTCCGTTCCAGGAATTGAAAAGTTCATCTTAAACACTTAGATCAGACCTAATCATCGGCAATTCTTGTCAAAAGGGGATTTATTTACAGCTTCACAAGATTTTTTGGTGCCATTGGGACACATAATCCCCAAATACTTCGATCAAGTAGTTGAGTCATTAGCACTGGTCAATGAAACCGACGATTCACCAATTTCGTCTCTAGAGCAAATTATAAGTGAATACTTTTAAGCATCATCTCCATAGCAAATTGTCAAACCATCTCTGTTGAGAAAACTCCTACCAGGTTTTGAAGTTGACAAAACTTTCTTATTCTTATTCTTATTTGAAGAATAGTAGACTTTTGAAGTCATATTGCAGACTCTTGTCAAAGTCTATTCATTCCAAAAGTCTTTCTCACTTTGATGCAATCCAGACTGAAATCAAGTCCAAAACGAAGATATAATTAAACTCAGATTTATTGATCTCATGATAAGGTTTCAGTATGAACATAATAGAGATTTATTCTTTAACATCTGGCTTTCTGGCGAAGAATCATTGATGGAATCAATCACGAATTGATGAAATCAATATTGAAGACTAAAAAGGGCTAGTAAACACACCTAGAGGGAGGGTGAATAGGTGTACATAAAATTTTTGAAAGACTTTAAGAAATTTAATTGCCTTTAGGTTAAAACTCAGGATATAAAGACTTTGACTAAATCTATGAAGCAATTAAATCAAACAGCAATTAAGATAAGGAGATTAGGGTAAGAGAAATTGAATATAGAGGTTTATAGTAGTTTGGCTTAATCCAAGCCTACGTCCACTCTCCCGCACTGACAACTCACTGGCTGGATTTCACTATAGATCAAAAGAGATTGGTACAGCTCATAGTCTAGATTTCCTTAGTAGAGAGTCTTCACTAATTCTCACACAGTGCTTCTCTCTTTCATACACAATTATAGCTTGAAGAATGAGAGAACAAGGAACTACAGAGATTCAGATTTTGAAAATTTTCTTTCAGCCACACACCAAACAACGAAAAGTCCGGCCTTATATACTCCCTTGTGCCTTCATAGGCGTTGGCACTTTGCAAAGGAGTTCTTCGAATTTACCCGTTGGAATGAATCAATTAAAATGATCTTGAGTTGTTGATAAAATGTAGCTAAGAGCCCGTCAATTCTGTTCGCCCATACAATCAAGATATTGAGTTTCCATAAGTATAACCTTCCAAGTTTGCTCGTCTCTTAAAAGATATTCAAATCATAGTAGATTCCAATAAGAACAACCAAACATCTTGAAGCTATATCCAGCCATAAGATCTTCCAAAAACTATACGGAAAGAATCTTCAAAGATAAATTCCCATTCCCATATGTATAAGTCTTCTTACTTCGGTCTGGTGACTGTCAACTTGGGCAGACTTTGAATCTTGAGTCTAGCTGTATTCAGACTTTGATGACAGAGTCTGGAAGTCTTCAGACTTTAACACTTGAGTTTGGAAGTTTTCAGACTTTAACACTTGAGTTTGGAAGTCTTCAAACTAGATTGACGGAGATGTTTTGTCAACTTCTAAACAATAAAGGAGTTTCCTCCAACAATCTCCCCTTTTTTGATGGTGACAAAACTTCCCTGTAGATTTGAAAACTTTTTAACCTGCAAAAATACTCATTGCATAATGTATTACGAGGAATAAATAAATTAGGATGAGAATAGTCAATTCTGCAACCATAGAAAAAAAAAACATGTTAGTCCTGCAAGATGATAATCCTCAATGTCATGAGGTGCAAGTACCAAAAGTCCAAATCAAGTTAAAACAGTTCAAACAGTAGTCTAAGTCCAAAGTCAAAAGTAGTCAAACAACAAAAGACAAGCCAAACCAAAAAAAAAAAAAAAAAAAAAAATCCAAAGTCCAAGTACAAACATAAATGATCAAAAGATAGTCTATTTGAAGTGTGCGTGAAAATTGAAATTCCAAAGTCTGAAGCCTTTCTAACCACTTGTTCTTCAACGACAACTCTTACAAATTATACTTAAGAGAGAAAATCACAATAAGAGTGACTTAGTGTAGGAAAAAGAAATATTTCGCTGAGTGTTTGCACTCGAAATATTGTAATTCTCTATTAATGCTTTAGTGAATTTCAGCTAGAATACTGTCAGCGTGGGGAGTGGATGTAAGCTTGATCTAACCTGAACCACTATAAATCTAGTGTGCGATTTTCTCTTCCTTTAACTCTTTACAGCTTTATCCGTTGCAATTTCTTTTTAGGTTCCTCATAAATCTATTCCAACTCTTATCTGATTTTGAATTTTCTCCAGAAGTCTGGTGGCACTTTTAATCAGACTCTGACTCTTTTTCAGACTTTGCTCATAACCTTTTTATTTTACATTTATTTGACATGGTTTTTTTTAACACCTATTTACCCCCTTTAGGTGATAGTACTAGCATTTTCAATTGGTATCAGAGCTGAGTGGTCATTTTATTGAAGTGTTTTTACTTCTGAGCTAAAGATCTTCTATGACTAGTATCTTGGCACCAAGGCTGGTTGAAGGGCAGAGCAATACCGGGCCTCCTTATTTTGATGGAAAAGAATACGGTGTGTGGAAGAATAAAATGAAGGCGTTCTTGAGATCTAGAGATCCTCTGGAATGGGATGTTGTAGAATGAGGAATCAACCCAAAGGCAACTTTAGTTTTAGACAAGGGAAAAGAAGTTTTAGGTAAAGATGCTGAAGAATCCAGCCAAGCAGAAATTACCAAGAGACAGGATCTTGATGCAAAAATTATTTATTATTTATACTACACATTGTCTCCTGTTGAATATAACAGAATTTCTTTGTGTGAAACAAGTAAAGAAGTCTGGGATAGACTTCACGTCACTTATAAAGGAACATATCATGTAAAGGAGATAAAAATAAATATCTTACTTGGCCAAAATGAATCATTTAGAATGAAGCCTAGAGAGTCTATTGGAGATATGTTTAGTCGATTTACAGAAATTATAAATGGGTTGGCATATCAAGGCCAACCTATTTTTGCTGCAACGAAGGTCAACAAACTTCTGCGATGACTTTCAAAGGACTAGAACCATGTGAAAACATCAATTTGGGAGACATGAAGAATTATGCCTCTTTTTGTGATGAACCAATACGCACTCTTCAATCATATGAAGTGAAACAGATCAATGATGAAGTCGATCCAAAAGGTAAGAAGTCAATTGCGCTTAAGTCTAATGCTGATGATACAGACATAGACGATGATATGGATGACGAGGAGCTGGCTCTCATGATAAAGAAATTCAGGAAACTAAATAGGAAAGAAAAAAGATGGAACTGGAAAAAGCAAAGCGAGCAAAATTCCCAAAAAAGATCAATGGAAGATGCTTAAACCAGCAATGATGTGATATGCTTTGAGTGTAAGAAGAACGGACACATCAAGCCTAATTGTCCCTTGCTGAAAATGAATAAAAGAAAGTATGAAAAATATACAAAAAGCTTCAAAAGCAGAAACCTAGAGTGATACAGAATGTGAGGAAAGTGAAGATGAGTTTGCGAATATCTGTTTGATGGCTCACTCAAAATGAGACTTAGAATCAGAGTTAGACATTAACACAAACTCAGAATCCGATAAGAAAATCGAGGTAAGCCATTTAGAAATCCCTATCAAAGTTTTTAAATATATAGAAGAACTTTGCTTGAATCTCAAATCTTTTCTTAAAAGGATCTCCGAATTAAAAAAGGAAAATTCAAAACCCAAGCAATGGGATAATTCCTGGAGAGAATAGCTTCAGAATCTGAAAAATGATTTTGACGGTTTAAAATAAATTACTTATTCTCTTTCAAAAGAAAATGAATGTTTGAAAAATGAGATTTTGGATATTTTTACAAAGTTCTCTGAAAGATAAAAAACTTTAGAGAAAATCCTTTCAGCTTAAATACCCTATTATAATAAATCTGGTTTGGGTCTAAGTAAAGTAAGTACTCTTTTGATCGATTTTCCTAAAGTCAAGGGGAGACTTAGACAGAGACCTTCAAAATCTTCCTACAAAAATCATTTTCAAAAAGTTTTTATAAAATATGTTGGCCAGAGTGCTCTTAAATTTTCTAAGTGTAACAATTCATAATATTTTGAGAATGAGTGTCCTAAAACAAGCATGTTATTGTTAGAGGGGATTCAAGTAGTTTGAGACTGGAGATTCAATCATTTTCCCATTTTCAAACAAGCAAGTTACTCTCAAAAGGATTCAATTAGTTTTGAGAATGAGTGTTGTAAAACGGCATTTCCCAAACAGATTAGAGATTCAATCATTTTCAATAAGTGTAACATATGACTGGAGATTCAAGCAATTCCGTAAAACTAGAAAAACAAAAATGATGAAATGTTTCATTTGGTGGGAACAACAAAGGAAAAATTATTAACATGGAACTATGAGGATTGAAAGTTTGATCATCAACAATGTTTCTCTAGTGAATGGTTTGAATTACAATCTCCTGAGCATAAGCCAGCTATGTGATATAGGGTTCAGAATCAATTTCCAAGAAGATGTTTGATCTGGAGTTAGTCAAGACTTCTTTCAATCTTTCACTAGGCGGAGACATGTCAATATCTATCTTCTGGATATAAGTTCAGAGAGTTCTCAATGTCTTATCTCAATTCAAGATGAAGCATATCTCTAGTATCACAAGCTTGGACATGTGAGTATGGAATAGATTGCTAAACTATTGTCTAAGAAGCTGGTTCGTGATCTTGCCAGAATGGTGTACCAGAAGTTTGAGTTGTGCACTCCATGTATCTTGGCAAAATAGGTCAGAAGCTCATTTAAACCTCTAAATCAAGTTTCCACTAATCGTGTCTTGCAGCTTCTTCACATGGATATTTTTGGACTAACTAGAACACAAAGCATTTATGGTAAAAAATAATATTTGGTAGATGTAGATGATTATTCAAGATTGATGTCACACCCCCGAAACGCCGAGTGCGCCAACATCCCACCATGGTCATTCATATGTGATGTTCCCAGGTTAAGTCGTCGACCCAATCCTTTTTGAATTTGCATGCGGAAGCGTACTATAAAACCCCTGACAGTATAATACGGGATAGCGCAGCAGGAAGTAAATTCACATCAATACACTTTCATAAAACAACAAAGTTTACAAACAAAGGTCTACAGCCAAAAGTCTACAAAAGACCAGCTCTTAAACAGGAACCATCCTACGACCTACAAGTCGAACACAAATTCCAATCCTTTAGACTTCACCTCTGCAACTCCACAGGCCAATCGGGCGAATTGGCCGCTCCGTCCACTAGGGACCTGAAAATGTAATCCCACAACGGGGTGAAACATTGTTTCAGCAAGTTTACCCCCTAAACCCTTATTAGAAAGGAAACACGCTCAAGGGTGGCCTAGCCATAACACACAGAGAACTTACCTCGCCTCAGTTCCTCCCTGCAGGTTAGCATAATTCAAATCACTCAATCATGTGTAATAATACAAACTTAAACAACCAGAACGCAATAACTTTTAGAAAACAAACAACCACAGGGGTTCTGATTATAAGACCGAATTGATGTGACACGTCCCATACCATGCCACACAATTCCGTCACATAATCCGACATGTCAACAATACTCAGCATGCGTTCCAATTTTTATACACTGCCACACATGGGCATAGCCTACTTGCAATTCGGCTATCTACTGGCACATGGCCAGGCATCGTCTCCCCACCTTAGAGCACGGCTTCGTCAGTACGTCGACGGCATTTCTGAAGGAGCATGGGCCCAGAATCGACTGCGACCCGCATCCGTTGTAAGGGGCATCCCATATAGGGGCAAATCTGGCTCAACAGCCCGAGACAACTTCCTTTCAATTATCATACAACAAATTCATCCTCGGCCAAGGTCACTTTGCATTTCACTCCAAAATTCCAATTAAAATAGTGGTCTCGGCCTCTTTTCTTCATATTAAAAATATTCAAGAAATTACTCACGTGTGTGGGAACACGTCAAATTTGAATTCAGAAAATTCAATTTTTACCTTTTTCAACCCCACTATTTAATATAGTAATTAAAATCCAATTTTGGTGCCAAAATTCGACACGTGGGAATTTGTGAAGAAAATACCTATTTTTCACAATCAACATTTAATTTGCAATATCCAATCACCAAATTCAAAATTTGAATACACAGCAGCAATCGGTGCGAAATTCTGAGAAAATAAGGTCCCGATAAAATTTTCGGAATTTAATAAATAATTAATTTTATTTCGAAATTAATTAAATAATAATATTTTAATAATTTCGAATGATAATATATTATTATATTATTTAATAATTTCGAAATATTTAATAAATCAAAAATAAATTCCTTTAAGTCACATCAAGCCTTATACTAATTTAAGCATCCACTTAGCCCTAAATTAATCACACTTTAAATTAATTAAACACCGTAATCTAATCTATACTTAAATAAATTAAACTAACCACCTAAATACACTTAACATAAATTAAGCACACCTAAAATATCATTAACCCTCTAATCAAGGTTTAGTGAGTTAAATTCACTCGATTAACTCGCTGCTTGGACCAAAATGACGGGAACGACGCTGGGATCAACTTTCCTCAAGGTGGGCCAAGCATCCGGGGTCGGGAAGTTGGCCAAATTGGGTCAAAATGGGGCTGAGAAACCCATTTTTCTAGCTGTTGTCCGCTGCTGGTTGGAGGGGGAAACGGGCTCGGTTTGAGGCCCAACAAGAAGGGAAGACCGACGGGGACTTAGACGGGTTGAAAGGGAGGTTGACAGCAACTCACGGCGGCGAAGACGAGCTTCGGTGGCTCTTGCACGAGTTGGACAGCTTGCTGCGACACAGAGGTAGATGAGAGGGAGATGAAGATGGGCGGCCAGTAGCGGTGGCGAGCGTGCGCAAGGAGGGGCGGCAAAAGGCGGTTCGACGTGACGGCGAGGGAGTGCGACGGCTTGAGGGGCTGTTCTGGCTTCTTCTCTGAATTTTTCTGGTCTTCACACAACACCAAGATGAAGGAGAAGCAGCAAGTGACGGGCAGAAGGAAAGGGAAGGAGGGGGGCCCGATTCTCACACACACACTCTCTCTCTCCCTCTTTCTCTCTCCCTTTGGCCCCACAAACATGGCCCACCACCCAACTATCCTCCACTCACATTTTCTTGGCCAATATACCCCTTCTAGAAGCTTTTAGGTAGCGTAAAATATTGAGTCTGTGGGGCATACGAATTTTGCAAGGAAAAGGCACAATTTGGACTTCAACCCTTCTTAAAACAAATCAATCTGGCCTCTGAAAATTTAGTCGTCCTCGGTTAAATTAATATTTTTCCTCACCAATATAGCCCACGTGCAACCCAATTTTGCAATAAAAAAAAAATAATCCTCCAATGGGTCCAATTTCTTTTTCCGCCGTGGCATGAAAATCTTGTACATCTAATTCTTCAATTCCTTTCAATTCTCTTCCAATTGAGTCCAATTGAAGCCCATAAATTTATCCCATGATCCTAATAAAATTTGTGACACCACAGGACTTCCAATTTCTGAATTCGATCTCAATTTTCACGGTTAAGTTCAATCTGGTGCGATTTTAGCGCGTCCTAATCTACCGGGTAGCTTTTAGGGAAATTTTCTTGCATCCAACCTGAGGGTGATCAGTCCCCAAGTCTAACGCGTTAAAATCCCTTAATTGCTTCACCCGATAGACTAGTTTCCTCATGAGTGGCCAACTCAGAGAGACAAACTATATGTACAAATGAAATGCCCAACTCAATCGACTGAAAATAGAATTGGAAAATCGGGATGTCACAACTTTTCCCCTCTTATAAAAATTTCGTCCTCGAAATTTAAACATTTACCAATCCTTAAACAAAAAGGTGAAGGTACAGTCGTCTCATCTAATCTTCTCTTTCTTCGGTTGCTCTTTCTGTATTGCGGTATTGCCAGATGACTTCCAAATCTTGCCCAAAACATTCTATTCCGAAAGACTAAGCAGTTGTCCATCTTCGCCAAACAATAGTTGCAAAAATTTTTGTTTCTTTTTTTTTTCTTTTTTAAATATCTCCACAAAGCGGCTAACTACCATGTTGGCGATTCGAAACCCCGACTTCGGACCATTCGCTTCATTCCCGGGTACCACTCGGCTAAAGGTGCCGGCGGTGTCTCGAATTGCTTCATTTATTCATTTAAAGCCAAAATCCTCCTTTGAACCCAAATTTCAATGAATTCCAATTTAAATGCTAATTCATCTTCCCTTCCTTAATAGGTCGAGATGTCCTTACCAAGGGCAACACCCAAGGAAAATGTACTTCCCCACTTAAAATTCCAAAGGTCTTCGACACAATTCTACGTAGCTTTTCTAGCGATTCTGAGCGATCTTTAAACTGTTCCTGATAATTGCAATCGAACCACTGATTTCTGAACCAACTCTGTACCTGCGATTTTCTGGTCTCTGATCTTAGCTCACCCAACTGAAGTTCTATACACTCTGCTCTGCTCTACTTTAAAAGGAAACATCCGACTATTCTGCTGAAACTGGGAACCAACTGAAAACTCTGCTTGCAACTGTTGTTGTAAGTGAACTCACAAGAAGAAGTTGTTTCTTTCAACCTCCTTTGAAAACCAATCCACATGTTCCCAACTTGTACTCGAAGATCTGAAACACGCTCTCAGATTGGCCATTGGTTTGAGGTAATCATCACAGACACTCCATGTGATATAGGCTAGTGAATCCACCTAAAGGGGAGTGAATAGGTGATTATGGAATTCTTTTAGAATCTTTTGCTGAAATATATTTTAATATGAAAATCACATCATAAATAAATAGATCATACATCCATAAAACAAGTAGAGTAGGGTAAGAGAAAATTGACACAATGATTATAGTGGTTCGGCTTATTACAAGCCTACGTCCACTCTCCACGCTGGCAGCCAACTGGCTATAATCACTATATAGCAAATGAGAGCTGTTACAATTCTCGAACTAGACTTCTTCAGTAGAAAGTCTCTTCTATAGCTTCTTGCTATTTCGCACTATAAGCGACTCTCTTTGATACACAATTTTGAGCACAAGAGATTTTGAGAACAAGAGATATCAGAGGTTCTAACTTTGAAATTTTTCTATCGGTTCTCTCATTACTTTCGAACAACTCGGACCCACCTTCAATAACCTTCGTGCCTCCATACCCGTTAGCACTTTCCAAGAATTCATCCAATCAACCCGTTGGACTGAATCAATTTAAGTGATCTTCACGTTGTTGAATATATAAGTAGAAAATAGCTCGTCAATCCTGCTCGCCCATACAATCAGGATCTTGAATTTCCAAAATTAGATTCTTCCAAAAATTCGCTTGATCTTCAATGGATAAAATTCGAAGAGAAAATCTTCCGAGCTCACAATCACAGCCAGAGATATTCCATGGATAAGTTAGGGAAGATAATATCCAAATCTTAATTTCCTTAACCATAAAAATAACCTGCTGTCAGCCTGGTAAAGTCGCAAACTGTCTTCAGTCTTTGATTTGGGTCTGGAGATCTTCAGACCGTAACTCTGGGTCTGACTGTCTTTAGACGGAAAACTTCAGACCGTTACTTTGGGTCTGACTGTCTTCAGACGGAAAACACTTGGGTCTTGAACTCTTCAGACTTAACCGACTGAGTCTTGGAATCTTCAAACTTTACTGACGAGGTTGTTTTCTTAACTTCAAAACTTACAAGGGATTTTTCTTCAATAATCTCTCCCTTTTTGATGGTGACAAAACACTTCGGCAAATTTGTAAATTTATAACCCGCAAAGAAAGCTCATGTATATTTTGAGGATTACTTCTGCAAAACAGAAAAGAAATGTTAGCCCAATAACAATTATCCTCACAAATATAATGATCCTGCAAATTCACAAGTCTAAGGATCCAAACATCAAATCAGCATAAAGTTATATAGGTTCAAATAGACAACCCAAACCAAATCTAAACCAACATTCTAAAGCAAATGAAATAAAAGTTCAAAATAAAATCGATGTCGATCTCAAATCTGCAAATCTCTCCCTCTTTTTGTCCCATCAAAGGAGGTAGAGTAGTTAAGAGTGGGTTTGAAAAAGATTCAAGGCTCTTCAGGGATGCGAACAAGATGAAATTTGCTGAGCGTCTGCACGGTCTTTTCAAGATTTGCAAGAGCTTCCTTCACTGAAATCAACTTTGCACCCTTATCATTTGATTCCACTTGAAGCTTGAGTGCATTGACTTGGTCTTGCATGCTCACGGAAGTACTCAACATCGCCTTCTTAAGATCCCTCAGCTTATAATCCATTCCAAAAACCTGCTTCTTTAGGTCCAGCATAACATCCAATAGTTGTGAAAATGCTGTTGAGTTAGCATTACCAGAACTAGGACCAGCAGATTTAGTTCTTGGAGTTTGAAAACTTGGCGCATCCTTCTCAGCCCTTTCCCTCTTCGATGGAGAGGATTCTTCAATTTCTGGGAAATGAGATGCATAGATATCCTCTGCATCACTACCAGACCTACTCACATCACTATAATGTAATGACGATATCGTTCCCTGATCAGCTGCAACTCCCCCTATTTTGTTGTCAGTGGGTGGAGTCGAAAATTCTTCGCCAAAATCCATTTCAGCACTGTGATGTTTCTCGGTCTCCTTCCCAGAGTAAGTAAAAGATGGCTCAAATCCTTCAGCCATATCCTCCTGAGCTTTGCTTTCCTCTTCATCTTTCTTTCTTCTCTCTTCCTCTTCTCTTCTCACCTCTTCTTCTTCTCTTCTCCATGCTTCCTCTGTCCTCTGTCCTCTGTCTCTCCTCTTCTTTCCTCTATTCCTCTTCTTCTCTCCTCTGTCTTTCTTCTTCTTCCTTCCTCTGTGCTTCTTCTTCTTCCTTCCTCACTCTCTCAGCTTCTTCTTTTTCCTCTGCTTCTCTCCTTGCCCTCTCTCCAGCATTAGTTCTCAAGCTAACTGTGCTTCTCAACTTTGAGAGAGCCGAAAGAGTCATGGCGTCATCAAAATCTTCTTCATCATTCTCATCCTGCAGGATGACTTTCCTTCGCTTTTTCTCAGTGACGGCCATGGGCTCTTTGCCCTTTCTCTTGGTAGAAGCAGTGGCAATCTCCTTTGAGGGTGTCTTCACCTTCAACCCTTCCAGTGCAGTGTTTAGCTCTGGAATCTTCATCTTCATCACCATCTTGTATCCAACAAGAATCAAACTTAAATTGGTTAGGCATAGAGGTGCAGGGATCTGAATTTCGAAATGCCTGAACAACTTGGTGATGATAGACGAGTAAGGCAGTTGGCCCTTATCCTTAACCACAGTTCGGTACATGTGGAACAGGATAACGTGAGGGAGTGAAAAGGGCTTGCCTTGGTTGAGAGCAAACATCAGCTTGGCTTCAGTTTTGGAGACATCGGTCTTGGAGGTTGTCTTGGGCCTGATACAGTTGATGATGATCTTGTGCAGCAACACATTTGAGGCATTCATCCTTGTGTAGGATATTTTGCCTTCCACATTTCGATCACGCACAATTTCAAGGGTTGCGAAGGCTGTGGATACTTTGATTGGTTGGAAACTCCTTCTTTCCACCCCAATAACATCAGCCAGTGTGTCAACAGCAACAATATACTCTTTGTCCATATAAGTAAAGGACAACCTATTTGCATCCACAAACGACAAATTCGAATAAAAATATGCCGTAAGTTCAGGGTAGGCATTTGTCGTATCTGTGCAAAACTTCTCCAATTGTAGCCTCGCAAATTTCTCCCTAAGATTTACCTTCAGTGAATCTAGGAAATCGAAGTCCACACTCCTCGGATTTACAACACCTCTCTTCAGCAACTTGGTGTACATCCATTCATGCTCTCTAGACCGAAAAAGACTACCTTGAGGACAAACTGAGTTCATAGCCACACCCATTCGTGGCTGGAATTGAGAGAAAAGTCTCTCATCATCATCTAGTGGTTGGTTTGCAGTACTATAAAGCGGATCACTCGGAATGTTCTCAAGAGATCTTTGAGCAGTCCCTTTCTCAACAATTTTTAAGTCCTCCATCTCTTGCAAGAAGATATACTCACTCTTATATTGTGACACCCAAGAATTTCGACAACCCTCAAGTATGCGATGACTATGACCGATCGATAGAAGTACTGTTAGATTTTAGTCATTGGACCAATGAGTTACAATTGAGCAAGGGCCGAGCATTTGATGAACGATTGTTTTATATATTCATGTGCAACTAAGCTTGGACTGAAAGATGGATTGAGAGGAATTTTCTATACCTAGCTGTGTATCCTACGAAATTGAATTACTCTTGATCTATGTAGTTGTGTTATACGGCTAAGTTAGTATTTGTAGTTAAATGTATATAAGCAGGATTAGGATTTTAAAGTAGGATGGGTTTGAGACTTGGGCCGAAGTGGCGTGGGCTTTAAGGAAATTGGTGGGCCGGCCTATGGGCCCATGGAGAGGGCTTCGGCTGAGCCACACCTTGCGCACGCCAAGGGAGAGAGTGAGGTGTCCATGTGGCTGTCCAAGTGTCTCCAGCATGTGCTAGGTGTCCTCTTGCATGAAAAATCATCATTATACATAATGATGAGAGTTTAGGGGAAATAAAAGGAGTCTCGGCCAGTTTAGGGAGGTCTTCGACCGTGCATGTGAGAGAGAGAAGAGAGGAAGAGAAAGAAGAAGAAGAAGGAGGGAGAGGAAGCCGTGCGACGCCGATCGTTACCCGCTCGATTTGTGCTTGATTTTGTTAAATTTTGAGGCAAGCCTTGATCCTTGAACTACTCTTGCATGCTGTATTGTGAATTGAGCATGAAAACCGAAGTTTGGAAGTGTTTTGGCTAGAGAGGTTAAGCTGTTCTCGAGTAGGTTCTCTGCACCCGAATGTTGTCATGATCTGTAGGTGACTTTAGAGTGAGATTATGACTTTGAATTCTAAATGAAAGTTGTAGCCCACATCTTGAATTATAACATACTCAAATTTGAAGTAAAATGGATGAGTTTTGAGGGGTGAAACCCATTTTATACGAAACCGGCTAATTCTGGGTTTGCATGTTGACCTCTGGCGAATTTGGTTGATGTACATGACTTTTTACTGGAAATCTCTCTTCGACTTCTCCATAAGAATTGTAGGGAACATCTTGAAGAATAACATACTCAAAATTTAGACAAATCTAACAAGTGTAGTCTAGTGAAAAACATATTTTCTCAAAGACATGGAACCTGGACTATCTTGTGGAACGTCAGTAGGTTACAGGAATCATATGGTGACTTTCTTTTGGGAATCTTACTTCGACTTCTAAATGAAAGTTGAAGAAAACATTTTAAACTAGAACATATCCAAAATTCAGAAGAAACGAAGGAGGACAGGTAGGTCAAATGATGAAATTTCGGAGACGGGTTGATTCTGGACGGTTCGGTACTATGGACAGAAGATTTTGTTTGTTGTAACTAATCATCTAGGACGAATCTGATGTTAATGTCTTCATGAGAAATCTACTTTAAACTCTTGGCCAGCACGTGGTGAAATTTCATAATTTTTTAATGTTGTTTGGGTATTTAATTTGAAGTAATTCCAAAGCTGTGCAATCTGGAGTGCCCGAAACTGTGATTGGTATTGCTGAGTTTATATCTTTTCGTGTGAGGATTGTTTGGACATGAGTTCTGCATGAAAGTTGTGCCTTTATGTCTTAATGGTGATGTGGTAAAATTTCATGATTTTTAGAGGCCATTTGGATATTTAATTTAGGGATATTCTGAAACCGTGAAATGCCGTTATGTCCGAAATTGTTGTGCTGCAATGGTTGAGTTGTATCTTCATATGTGGTGACATTTAGAACATGCATTCTTCATGGAAAGTGTGCCATTATGTCTTGACTGTCACATGTGTAAGTCTTACAATTTTTTAGAGTCATTTGATATTTAATTGAAACATTTGCAGAAACCATACATGCTGAATTTTATGAGTTTTAAAGAAAAAGGATGGGAACTAAATGAATGAAGTTGTTCTATGTGATTTTCATGCCACATGAGTGATGATGTTTGGCATTGCATATAGTCATGAAGAGTGAGCATCATATCATATGCCATGAACCATGCGTGTGAATATAAATGAGAAAGCTCGGATGGTGTGTGCCGGGGGGATTCCTCGTGATGCCAGTTGGGGTGCGAGATGCCCGGCCAGAGAGTGTAAATGCCGGATGCCCAGTAGCCCTGGGGGCGTAAATCTGGATGGCCTCGGAGTTGAGATACCTGGAGCGTAGGGGATGCCGGAAGCCCGGATGGTGTGTGCCGGGGGGATTCCTCATGATGCCAGTTGGGATGCGAGATGCCCGACCAGGGAGTGAAAATGCCGGATGCCCAGTGGCCCTGGGGGCGTAATTCTGGATGGCCTCGGGGTGCTGAGATGCCCGGAGCGTAGGGGATGCCAGAAGCCTGGTTGTATTTTCGAATACATGCCCGGGGGGTTGTTTGTTTTTCTTTGGCATTCACCAAGACTGGGTGTGAGCAATAAAAGCACATTAAAAGTTGTGAATTTGAGATTGAGTCGTGCATGGGATGAGATGTGTGCATGGTATGTGTGCATAGGTATTCAGAGACATGTGTGCATGGTTTATGCATGAGCATTGGAATTGAATGTTTGGATGAAAGAATACCTATGGCGTGATGACATGATATTGGCATATGCATGAGCATTTCACAATGTTATATGATGCAAAGATATACCTGTTGATATTATATGATGAGATGACATATGTGATGATGTTATGTGATGCAATGACATATTTGATTGTTTGGTGTGATGCATGAGTAGCTAAAGGGATCATGTATTTGCTGAGTTGTTATACTCACCCTTTTTGGGGACTAACTTTCAGCCTAGCGATGTCGCTCTAGCCAGTCCCGCGAGGCACTTTTTATGGTATCCCATCGGACTTAGAGGTGGAAGTGACTGAGATCGATTGTCCATCCGTCCCTGGTTTGACGTTCTTCTGGGTTCGGGTGTTGGTACGTTATGAGGTGGGCTTGGAGGACGGCCCAGTGTTTCAAGAGTTCGTTTCTATCCATGTGCGCTGGGACGGGATCATGCGAGGCATGCTACCACCACCGCCATCCGACGCACCAGGGTGGGTATAGAGCCTGCGAGGGAGCTAGGAGCTAGGAGCTGAGATTTTTTTGGACAGAGCCGAGACCGATAGGTGGATTAGGCTGTGTATGATCGTTTTGAGGGGTAGATGGTTTTTCTTTTTGAGTATGAGCCATGTCAGTGATGAGCTGGCTTTCTTTTTGATATGTACCTACCCTAAGAAATCCATCTTGTAGATGTGTAAATAAAAATGGCTCGGTTTCACTATCCTATGATGTTTAGATTGGTGTGCATTGCCCTTTTGGTTATGTGAAGGGAGAATTGGAGAGATTTGATTTTGCTTCCGCAATCAAGTTGCGCTGGGACCGTTTGTTTAAAAAAAAAAAAAGAACCTAAGAATTCACGGCTCAATATGAAATGCGAAGTTCAAAGGATAACTGTGGCGACCTTAAGGGGGTTTTTAGGGTGCTACATATATCCCCTCTCTTTCAGAAAATCCTCGATCATCTTTAGGTTTGTACCCCCAATCTTCAGCCTATTATAAAGATCAAACACAAGCTTTGGTCTTAGGCTTCTTATCGGTGTTGCTTCAGTAATTTCTTCCTCAAAATACTCACTTTGAGTCTCCCTTTGTGGAGATTCTTCACCTGTGAGGTCCACCCTTGTAGGACCCTCTTGCTGTCTTTGTGGTCCCCTACCAGCGAGTCTTGAAGATTTTCGAGACGACATTCTTGAATCCCAAGCAAAAGCTCAACTTGTTCGCAAAAGAAAAATGGATTTTTGCCGAATAATGTAATGGAATAGGAACGGTAATGGAGCTTTTTAGAGTTTTGAAAGCGAGAGTAAACGGGATGGATTTTAAAACGTTGTAGCAGACGAAGATGACAATTCGAAAGTATAAATGGTAAGAAAAGATAAAAAGGAGATACTGAACCGTTGCAAATAAAGAAAATATAAAAACTGCCAATTTTGAAAATGTAAATTGCCATAAATATATGTCAAATTTCGAATAAAAAGAGATTTCGAAACTTCAAAAAGCAATTAACAAAAATTTACGAAATATTGAAATATGTAAACAGACTTTAAGTCAGAGTCTGAGAGTAGTCAAACTTTACCTCAGAGTCTAAGCTCTTTCAAACCTTACCTTTGAGTCTGAGCACCATCAGACCTTTCATTGAGTCTGAACGCCTTCAAACCTTGCGTTGAGTCTGAACTCCTTCAAACTTTGCGTTGAGTCTGAACTTTTCAAGACTCTAGATTTGAGTCTGAATCTCTTCGAGTCTTGCGATATTCAGTCTTGAGCGAATTGATTCAAAGTGAGCCTTTTCTAGGGGCTTTGTGAATATGTCTGCTAATTGATTCTTTGAATTAACGAACTGAATCACCACTTCACTATTTTGAATATGATCTCTAATGAAATGATGCTTGATTTCAATATGCTTGGCTCTCAAATGAAGTATTGGATTCTTTGTGAGGTTGATTGCGCTTGTGTTGTCACATTTGATTTCGTTGCACGATTCCTCAACTCCAAAGTCTCTTAATTGTTGTTGCATCCATAGAATTTGAGAATAGTAACTTCCAAGAGCTATGTACTCTGCTTCAGCGGTTGAAGAGCTACGGTACCCTGTTTTCTTGAGAACCAAGATACTAACCTATTTCCCAATAGTTGACAAGTACCTGTAGTGCTTTTTCTATCCACTTTACAGCCAGCAAGGTCAGCATCAGAATATCCAAGGAGAGTAAAGTCTCCCCTTTTGGAATACCACAGACCTAGCTTAGATGTAGTTGCAACATATTTAATAATATGCTTCACAGCAGTCATGTGAGATTCTTTAGGATTAGATTGAAATCTAGCACAAATGCATACACTAAATAGAATATCAGGTCTAGATGCTGTAAGGTAAAGAAGTGAACCGATTATACTTCTGTATAATTTTTGGTCTACACTCTTTCCTTCTTCATCTTTATCTAGCTTCGATTAGCTTGACATAGGAATTTCTATTTTCTTGCAATTCTCCATTCCAAACTTCTCGATGAGGTCTTTTACATACTTTTCTTGGTGGATCAAAGTTCCTTCTCTTGATTGTTTAACTTGAAGTTCCAAAAAGAAGTTCAATTCACCCATCATGCTCATTTCAAATTCATTTTGCATACAACTCGAAAAATTCTTGCAAAGCTTTTCATTAGAAGAACCAAATATTATATCATCAACATAAATTTGAACAAGTATGAAATCCTTGCCTTCTCTTTTGATAAGGTAGTATATACTTTATCTTTAGAGAAACCACTTTGAATTAAGAAATTACTTAACCTTTT
Organism: Eucalyptus erythrocorys; assembly: GCA_014182555.1. Lineage (NCBI taxonomy): Eukaryota > Viridiplantae > Streptophyta > Magnoliopsida > Myrtales > Myrtaceae > Eucalyptus > Eucalyptus erythrocorys. Next base: position 52,550,267 of record CM024602.1, read on the forward strand.
ATACCAAGCTCGAGGTGCTTCTTTTAAGCTATATAAAGCTTTCTTCAGCTTGAAAACAAGGTTTGGTTTTCTTGGGTCTTCAAATCTTGGCGGTTGTTCCACATAGACTTCTTCTTGGATAATTCCATTTAGGAATGCACTTTTCACCTCCATTTGGAATAACCTGAAATTTTTAAAGCAAGCAAAAGCAAGAAGTAATCTTATAGCTTCTAATCTTGCCACCGGAGCATAGGTTTCATCATAGTTGATGCCTTCTTCTTGTGTGTAACCTTTTGCCATAAGTCTTGCTTTGTTCCTCACCACTTTTCCTTGTTGATCAAGCTTGTTCCTGAAATCCCATTTGGTACCAATAATTAATTTATCTTTTGGTTTAGGAACGAGTTCCCAAACATTGTTGGTTTTGAATTGATTCAATTCCTCTTGCATAGCTTCAATCTAGCTTTCATCTTTCAATGCATCTTCTACATTTTTAGGTTCAATCTCAGAAATAAGTGCTAGAGCACTAGATTCTTCACGCCTTTTGGATCTTGTACGAACTCCTTCATCAATGTTGCCAATGATGAGTTCAGCAGGGTGATTAGATTTATGCTTCCAATTTGTAATCGGTTTGTCACTTTGATAAGATTCTGTTTCAGTTGAAGCTGCTGAATTGGTTTGCGGCTGAGTGTCTGAGATTTGATTTTCTTCAAAAGAATTTGTAGACACTTGACCAGACTCATAATCTTCAAGTTGAGTCTAATTTTGAACTGAGTCTTCAAACTTCACATTCATGGATTCTTCCACAGTCTGAGTCCGTTTGTTGAAAACTCTGAAGGCTTTGCTTGTCATTGAGTAACCAAGGAAAATTCCTTCATCTAATTTTTCTTTAAACTTACCAATTCGATCACCAGAATTCTTTAAGATAAAACATTTACAACCAAATACATGAAAATAAAAGACAATAGGTTTCTTACCTTTGGAAGGTTCATAAGGTGTTTTCTCTAAAATAGGTCTTAGAAAAACTCTGTTTATAATATAGCAAGCAGTTGAAGTAGCTTCAGCCCAAAAATGAGGAGAAACATTACTTTCAATCAAAAGAGTTATTGCCATTTCTTGCAAAGAACGATTTTTCCTCTCTACAACTCCATTTTGTTGTGGAGTGTATGAGGATGAAAAATTATGTTGAATACCATAGTCATCACAATATTTAGCAAAATCATGATTCTCAAATTCACCACAATGGTCAGTTCGAATACTTGAAATTGCATATCCTTTCTCAATCTGGATTTTCTTTGCAAATTTAGTAAAATAAGATAAAGCTTCAGATTTATTTGCAAGAAAGAATACCCAAGTAAAACGAGAATAATCATCTACTATTACCAAACAATATCTTTTACCTCTAATGCTTTGAGTTCTTGTTGGACCGAACAAATCCATGTGTAATAGTTGCAAAACACGTTTAGTGGATACATGATTTATAGATTTATAAGAATTTCTAACCTGTTTTCCAAGTACGCAAGGAGTGCGTAATTCATGCTTTTGATACTTCAGGTCAGGAAGTCCCCGAACAAGCTTTTTGGAAGAAACTTTTGCAATTTGCTTCAAGTTGACATGTCCAAGCTTTCTATGCCAAATAATGGCTTCATCTTGAATTGATATCAAGCATTGAGAACTGTCAGACTTTATATACAGCAAATAAATGTTTTCATGTCTTCGTCCAGTAATGGATTGTGAGAGATCTTTGCTTGTTCCAGAACAAGTATCTTCTTGAAAGTTGATCTGTATCCAGTGTCGCATAGTTGACTAATACTCAAAAGATTATAGTTCAACCCTTCAACCAGAGAAACATTGTTGATTGTGAGGTTTCCTATCTTCACAGTTCCTCGACCAACAATTTTTCCTTTGTTGTTGCCACCGAAGGAGATATTTCCTTCTTTTACATGAGAGAATTTTGTGAAACAATTTGAATCTCCCGTCATGTGTCTTGAGCAGCCACTATCCAAATACCACTTGATTTTCTTCTTGATAGTGACCTGCATTTAAATGAAAGACTCAAGTTTTCTTTGGTACCCAAACTTTCTTGGGTCCATCGTTGTTAGTAGAGGTGGCAAAATGGGTCATGGACCCATTTTGCGACCCATATTTTTCACTATGGGTCATATATGGGTTATGAAGGATGTAATGAGCCCATTACAGCGTATGACCCATTTTAAGTTCAATTCTAATATGGGTCGAAAATGGGTCACACGCTGTGACCCATTTTCGACCCATTTTCGAAATCTAAAGCTGTAAAGCGAGTCGCGACTTGCGACACTACCCTTCATCTTCGTGACTTCGTCAGTGACCCCTTTCGACCCACCTCCGCCGCTCGCCTCCACCACTCGCCGCCTCCACCACCCGCCTCCGCCACTCGCCACTGCAAGTCACCGACATCGTCCCTGCCGACCTCGACGAGAAGAACCTCTAGCCCAAGCATGGGTTCTACATCAATATCTCCGATTCCTCACACTCCATCTACGCCAGCCTCCCCACCGAGCAGGACGACTTCGTCCTCAGCAACAAGATGCAGCTCGGCCAGTTCATTTACATCAACAAGCTGGAGCTGGGGTCGCCGGTCTCGGTTATCAAGGGGGCAAAGCCTCTCCCGGGTCGGCACCCGCTGGTCGGCACGCCGGAGCCGATCATGGGTCTTCGAGAGAAGGGCGAGATGAATGACCTCGCGAAATCGGTTTCGAGGGTTTTGTCTTCTCGAAGAGGATCTTGGGGCAAAGGGCCCGGCGGTGTAGGAGATAGCCTTTCGTCTCCGATGGCTTTGAAGCCGGTCCCATTGGATTTCGACCAGTGCACGCCGGTGAAAGAGTGGGCTAGTTCTTCGGTGAGGAATCTGTTGGTTTCGCCTCTGATCTGGGGGAAGCTGGTGAGGGATGTGAGTTTGGGTGCGGCAATTCGGTCCTCGGTTGGTGGTGGGCTTTCGGCGAAGATGGTGGATACCAAAGGGGAGAGCCCTGCTTTGCTCCGCAAGAGCTGCATTACACCGGCATCGAAATTTCCCAGAAGCAGGAGCGTCTGTGACGGGGATGCAAGGGTCACGGTGACTTCCTTTAACTCAGCTGTAGGTACATTTTTCCTCTTTCCTTAGGAATTTTTGGTGCTTGAAACGTGATTAGGCCATGTTAGATAGATCCATGTCCAATTTGCGTTGTTCTGTTGCACGCTCTTCCTAGCCAAAAGAGAAATGATATCCATCCCCTGGCTTTTCCGGTCGAAATGATGAGTCTTCTCTAATTGATTTAGGAAAAGAAAAGCGTGACCCTGCCGCCAAGCACGAGGAAGGCAAGAGGAGCGTCTGCTTTAAATGCGGATGGAGATGGACAGACGCCCTCCGTGTCAAAGCCCTCGCCCAAATCACAAGTCCAGTTTGCTAATCCGGCAGGGGATAATAATGGCACCAGTTTGCCCGTGAACTTGCCTGGAAAGCTTAGTATCTTAGGGAAGGTGAGTAATTTCTACAATGCTCGAATCTTCTAATTACTGAAATCAGACATGGCTCATCTAGTGTTCTATTTTTCACTTCATGATGCCTGACAGGAGGTCGTGTCACAACGTGAGGCAGCTCAGAAAATCGCTCTCTAAGCACTAAGAGATGCATCAGCAACCGAAACTGTAGTCCGGTCGCTAAAGTAAGCAACTTTCATGATCCTCTCTCCTTCAGTACAAGCAGTTTCTTGGAGAAAGACCTCTGGGGGATATTCTTTGGCTCAATTGTGGAAATTTTGGCTTGACAAATAATTGTGCTCTAAGGTTGAACTTCTCATTGGTCTCTAATGGCAGTTTGTTACTTATGTCACCTGTAGGATGTTCTCCAACTTAAGCAGATCAACAAGAGCAGATGCTCCTGCGGCCTGCTTTGATAAGTTCCTGGAGTTTCATCAGCAAATCTTGCAAGTGGTGTCTGATATGGTGTCCATTCAGGCAGCCACTGATATGGCTCAAAACAAGGACTTCCAGGACAAGGACAAAGAACCTGAACAGATTCCCAAATCTTAAACGAAATAGAAGAAAATTCTTCTTGAAAAATTAAAAATTATATTTTTTAAAAAATAAATAAATAATTAAGAATTATATTTAAAAATTAAAAATTCGATTTTTTAAAAATATATTAAAAAGAATTATAAAAATTTTCCATTAAATTTGTATTGCATAAAATTTTTAAAAAATTTTGTATTACATAAAATGTTTTAACAATAAATAGATTTTAACAATACGGGTCGGGTCGGGTATGGGTCGGATATGGGTCGGGTCGGGTATGGGTTATTAAATTTACACTATAAGAATATGGATCAAAACGGGTTAAATGGGTCGAATATGGGTCGACCCATTTTCGACCCGACCCATACCCGACCCGGCCCACCCATTTGCCACCTCTAGTTGTTAGTACCATAAACAGTCTTTGCCCAACTCTTCTTAACAGTTCTCTAAACTTTGGGACATTCCTTCTCAAAATGTTCTACGCTTTTGCACTTTGAACATGTAAGAGCATTTCTTCCAACAGGCTTTATAAAAACCTTTTGAAAATGATCCTTGTAAAAGGATTTTGTAGGTCTATTCTTAATTCTTTCTTTTACCTTTGGAAAATCAATCAAATGAATGGTTTCATGTGTCATTCCTAGACCAGATTTATTAAAGTAGGGTCTTTGAATAGAGAGAATTTTATCTAATTTTTTAGAACCCATTGAAAATTTCTTTGTGACTTTCAAGCAAGTATTTTCTTTTGAAAGTACAATTTCATTTTCTTTTGAAACAGCAAGACACTTATCTAGACTTTCAATTTTTTCAACCAAAGTCTTTTCTTGTCGTTTCAATTTGGAATTCTCCCTTTTTAGTTCAGAAATCCTTTTAAGAGAGCCTTTAAGACTGAGACAAAGTTCACCAATGTAATTTGACACTTTGGTAAGAATTTTTAAATTTCTAACCTTGATACCGCTGTTTGAGTCTGAGTCTGAGTCTGAGTCTGAGTCTGAGTTTAAGCTTGAGTCTGAGTTTGAGTTAACCATAAGACAGATATTGGCATACTCTTCATCACTCTCCTCACATTCAGTGTTACTCCATGTTTTAGCTTTGAGTGCTTTCTTGAACCTTTCTGGTTTTCCTTTCTTTTTCTTTAATAAGGGATAGTTGGGTCTGATGTGCCCCTTTTTCTTGCATTCAAAACAAACAACATCCTTATTGGTGTCTTCTTCTTCATTTGGCTTCTTTTGAAATCTTTGATTGTTTTGTCTCTTTCAATTGAATCTTCTTCCTTTTCTATTTAGCCTTCTGAACTTTCTAACCAAAAGTGCCAACTCCTCGTCATCCAAGTCTTCTTCTGAATCTGTAACATCAGAATCATCATTAGATTTTAAAGCAATTGACTTCTTACCTTTGGTGTCAAAGTCCTCATTGAATTGCTCGACTTCATATGATTGAAGTGTGCTGACCAACTCATCTACTGAAAGAGGCATAATCCTTTGTGTTTCTCTTATGGATGTCTTGATGTGATTCCAATATTTGGAGAGTCCTCTTAACAGTTTATTGATTTTCATAGGTCTTGAAATTGGTTGTCCTTGGTATGCTAAGCCATTTACAATTTCTGTAAATCGACTAAACATATCCGTGATGGATTCTCCTGGCTTCATTTTGAAGGCTTCATATTGTTCAAGAAGAATATTGATCTTGGTTTCTTTGACTCGATCTGTTCCTTCATATGTGACATGCAATCTATCCCAAACTTCTTTAGCTATTTCGCAAGATGAAATTCTATTATACTCAGTAGGAGATAATGCACAATATAGAGAATAGATAGCTTTTGCATCAAGGGCTTGTCTCTTTGAAATATCGGTTTGTGACAATCCCACTCCATCAGGTAATTCTTTCCCTGTGGTTGATGCGGCTTTAAGAACAATTCCTTTCTCCACTACATCCCATTCATGAGGATCTTTGGATCTTAGGAATGCCTTCATCTTGTTTTTTCATACGTTGTATTCCTTTTCATTGAAGTAGGGAGGTCTGGTATTGCTTTGCCCTTCAATTAAACCTGGAGCCAAAATACTAGCGATAGATCTTAAGCTTTAGAAATAATAAACACTTCCAATAAATAAGCAACCTACTCTGATACCAATTGATATAGGTTAGTGAATCCACCTAGAGGGGGTGAATAGGTGATTATGGAATTCTTTTAGAATCTTTTGTTGAAATATATTTTAATATGAAAATCACATCAGAAATAAATAGATCATGCATCCATAAAACAAGTAGAGTAGGGTAAGAGAAAATTGACACAAGGATTATAGTGGTTCGGCTTATCACAAGCCTATGTCCACTCTCCACGCTGGTAGCCAACTGGTTGTAATCACTATGTAGCAAATGAGAGCTGTTACAATTTTCGAACTAGACTTCTTCAGTAGAAAGTCTCTTCTACAGCTTCTTGCTGTTTTGCACTATAAGCGACTCTCTTTGATACACAATCTTGAGCACGAGAGATTTTGAGAACAAGAGATATCAGAGGTTCTAACTTCGAAATTTTTCTATCGGTTCTCTCATTACTTTCAAACAACTCCGACCCACCTTGAATAACCTTCGTGCCTCCATACCCGTTAGCACTTTCCAAGAATTCATCCAATCAACCAGTTGGACTGAATCAATTTAAGTGATCTTCATGTTGTCGAATATGTAAGTAGAAAATAGCTCGTCAATCCTGCTCACCTATACAATCAGGATCTTGAGTTTCCAAAATTAGATCCTTCCAAAAATTCGCTTGATCTTCAACGGATAAAATCCAAAGAGAAAATCTTCCGAGCTCACAATCACAGCCAGGGATATTCCATGGATAAGTTAGGGAAGATAATATCCAAATCTTAATTTCTTTAACCATAAAAATAACCTGTTGTCAGCCTAGCAAAGTCGCAAACCGTCTTCGCCTTTGATTTGGGTCCGGAGATCTTCGGACCGTAACTCGGGTCCGACTTGTCTTCGACGGAAAACTTCAGACCGTTACTTTGGGTCTGATTGTCTTCAGATGGAAAACACTTGGGTCTTGAACTCTTCAGACTTAACCGACTGAGTTTTGGAATCTTCAGACTTTACTGATGAGGTTGTTTTGTTAACTTCAAAACTTACAAGGGATTTTTCTTCAACACCATGCAAACAAACACTCTGACGCACGTACAACCCTACGTGCTTGTCCAAACTAAGGTCCTTTCGTACTGCGATGAAGTGAGTTAACTTCTTCAATCTGTCGACCACTACCCAAATGAAATCATTACCTCTTTGACTCCTCGGTAGTCCAGTCATAAAGTCCATTGTGATATGCTCCCATTTCCACTCTAGGATATCAAGAGGTTGCATAAGTCCTCTTGGCTTGCAATGCTGAGCTTTAACCTGCTGACACGTCAAACACCTAGCGAGATGCTTGGTGATGTCTGCCTTCATACCAGACTGCCAATAGTGTTGACGTAGACCCTGATACATCTTCGTACTGTCATGATGAATACTGTAACTGCTACGATGAGCCCCTGACAAGATTTCTCTCTTAAACGTTGCATCATCAGGTACACACAATCATCCTCGGAACCTTAGTGTTCCATCTTCAGAAATCTGAAAGTCAGGTTCTCTCCTTTCTACATCTGCTTGTACGATCTTCTGAATCTCTAGATTTGTCGACTGAAGCGCTCTGATTCTGATTTGTACTTCCAGCTCAATTCTGAGGGTGGCCATAAGACTTAAAAAGGTGGTCTACCTTAAACTTGAAAACCGAATCTCGTGCTCTCTCTAGTAGACTCCACTCCTTGAGTACCCAATCGCGCTACTGATGATTTACGACTTAGCGCATCAGCAACCATGTTTACTTCTCCTGGGTGATATAGAATGTCACAGTTATAATCTTTCAGAAGTTCCATCTAGCGACGCTGTCTCATATCCAACCTTCCAAGAGAATAAGTACTTGAGACTTTGATGGTCAGTAAAAACCTGGAACCCTTCTTCACACAAATAGTGTCTCTAAATCTTTAGGGCAAAGATGATTGCTGTGAGTTCTAAGTCATGTGTCGAATAATTCAACTTGTGAGGTCTTAGCTGACGGGACGCATATGCGACAACCTTACCATGCTGCATCAACACGTAACCCAGTCCTTTAAACGATGCATCACTGTAGATCTCAATTCCTCTTGGACCAAATGGAAAAGCAAGCATAGGTGCAGTAGTTAGCTTTTGCTTCTCTTGGAAACTACTCTCGCACTTATCTAACCACACAAACTTTTCTTTCTTCTTTAGCAGTCTCGTCATCGGCAATGCTAACACTGAAAACCCTTCTACAAACCGTCTGTAATACCTTGCCAAACCCAAAAAACTTCTCATCTCTATCACTGTAGTCGGTCTCGATTAGTTAATCACTACTTCAATCTTGGCTGAGTCCACTAAGATTCCTTCTCTTGAGATGACGTGACCTAAGAAAGCCACACGAGTCAACCAAAACTCGCACTTACTGAACTTGGCGTACAACTCATGATACTAGGATGTCGTCGATGAAAACAATTATGGACAGATCTAAGTACTCCCTGAATACACAGTTCATTAGATCCATGAAAGCGGCTAGGGCATTCATCAACCCAAACGGCATCACGGTAAACTCATAATGGCCGTATCGAGTGCGAAACGCTGACTTCGGTATATCTTCCTTCTTGATCCGTAGTTGGTGATACCCTGTCCTCAAGTCGATCTTAGAAAATATCGACGCTCCTTGAAGCTGATCAAACAAATCATCAATCCTTGGCAACGAATACTTGTTCTTAATCATCTCTTGGTTGAGCTGTCGGTAGTCGATGTGCAAGCGCAATGAACCATCCCTCTTCTTCACAAACAGAATTGGTGCTCCCCAAGGCGATGCACTAGGATGTATAAATCCTTTATCCAATACTCTTGCATCTGCACCTTTAGTTCCTTAAGTTCTGACAAAGCCATACGGTAAGGAGCCTTAGAGATTGGCTCGATCCTGGGGGCTAACTCAATCACAAACTCTACCTCTCTCTCTGGCGGCAAGCCCGGTAACTTTTTCAAGAATACATCTGGAAAGTCTTGAATCATTACAACAACTTCTAACTTCAACTCTTCTACTGTCGTATCCACGGCAGTCGCCAAGTAACCTTGACCACCCCCGTCTAACATGCGGGTTGCCTCAAGTGGCATGATTAAAAAGGGATCGAGGGTCCTTCTTGACTTTTGATAAATTCAAACTTTTATCTGTCAACGGTTCAAATTGTATCATATTACGACAATGATTCATGACAACAAAAAGCTCATCGAGCCAAACCCTTTCATATATGATATCAAAGTCATACATAAGTAAATTAGTCAAGTACAACTCTAGTCGACGATTATTCTTTCTACAGCTGAGGTTCTTTAAACTTAACCAAAATTCTATTGCACTACTCTGATAAAATCACCCACAAAACATTCCTCCTTTGATCAGTGCGTAACTTGATTCATCTCTGAGTTGGCGGCCTGTTCAAACTACCCAGCGGTGCGAATCCTTTTTTCTAAACCCACGATGGTAGTGTCGGTAACTGTTGCTGTCTCGTCGGTCTTCGGGGACAATTCCTAGCTATGTGACCCTGTCGGCCACACTCATAAGATGCACCCATTCCAGGAGGACATGGGGCCGAACCATGTCGCTTTCTGCATAAATGACACGTGTCATTCTTTCTCAACGCTGGTTTTCCTACCCCACCTTTCCTATTGGGCGGAATAGGATACCTTTCTTGAACTGGAGGTCCAATCCAAGTACCCCACAGTGCGTATTGTGGTGTATTCTCTCTAATTTGCTCCATGAGCGGTGGTGGTAGTAACAGCTATTGTCCCATCTGCCTGCGCGGACAATTCCTGGCCATGTGACCCTGCTAGTCACACATAAAAGAGGCACCCATCCTAAAATGGCACTGGGTTGGTCCATGCCTTTTCCCATAGGCACGACACACTCCTTTCAGATTGGATGCTGGCTTTCCCATAATACTCCTTTGAGTGGGACGTTTAAAGTGTTTTCCTTCTATCATTGGTATCTTCCCAAACTGACTTCCAACCCTGTCTAAACTGAACTATGACCTAGATGGGGCGGCTCGCTCGATCACAATTCCAGGTTGGGCCTTAATAGGTGTAGCAACAACGGCAGTTACGGCATTGGTGGCAACGGCATCACAGCATTTGCGGCATTAACGGTGGCGGTGGTAGCGGTGGCTGAAGCGGCGGCAGTGGCGGCTAAAGCGGTGGCCTGTTGATCCATTTTGTCTCCCAACATCTCAAGCATCCTCATTAACCCAGCAAACCTTGGATCTTCAAGAGCTACTACCCCAGCATCAACTGGAGGCGATGCTTCACCACTCGCGCTAGTCTCAGCTTGCGTTCTACCTAGGGCACCACGGACACCGACTCTCAATGGAAGCCCACCCTGGAACACAGGGCCTAATACCCTGTTCCTAGCGACCCTCAACACCTGGTCACTCATGTTACAGGCTCAATATAAATACCTGCTTCAATTCTAATACCATATTAGAACTTGAGTGACCACACAAGCAAGCTACCAAGCAATTATCAATCACATGCATCAGAATATTAAAAGCCTTTCCTACTAACTATTGTTGAAGAAAAATCCCTTGGAGTTTTGAAGTTGACAAAACAGCCTCAACAGTACGGTCTAAAGACTCCAAGACTCAGTCGGTTATGTCTGAAGTTTTCAAGGTCTAAAGGTTTTCAAAGACAGTCGGACCCGTTCGGTTTGAAGTTTTTCCATCCGAAGTCGGTCAAGACACGGTTCCGGTCAAGACCTTCAAGACTCGGTTTCCGCCTAACGACCTTCAAGACCCAAATCTAAGTCTCGAAGACAGGTTCGCGATTTTTACAGGCTGGCCACAGGTTATTCTTATGGCTAAGGAAAGTAAGATATTGGATTTCATATTTCCTAATCTTAACCATGGAATATCTCTGGCTGTGATCGAGAGCTTGGAAGATTTACTCTTCGGATTTTATCCGTTGAAGATCAAGTTTATTCTTGGAAGAATCTAATTTTGGGAACTCAAGATCCTGATTGTATGGGCGAACAGGATTGACGAGCTACTGTCTACTTACGTTTTCGGCTACAAGGAGATTACTTAAATTGATTCAGTCCAACGGGTTGATTGGATGAATTTTTGGTAAGTGCCAACGAGTATGAAGGCACGGAGGCTATTTAAGGTGGATCGATGTTGCTTGGAAATAAGGAGAGACTGGGTAGAAAAATCTCGATGTTAGAATCTCCAAAATCACTTGTTCTCTAAAATCTTTTATGTTCAAATTGTGTATCGAAGAGAGTGAGATATAGTGCGAAAGCAGCAGGAAGCTGTAGGAGAGACTGTCTACTGAAGAAGTCTAGTCCGCATACTGTAACAGCTCTCGTTTGCTACATAGTGATTACAGCCAGTTGGCTGCCAGCGTGGAGAGTAGACGTAGGCTTGGACTAAGCCAAACCACTATAATCCTTGTGTCAATTTTCTCTTACTCTACTCTATTTACTTTATGAATACGTGCTTTATTTATTTTTGATATATCTTTGATATTAACGTATTCTACCGCAAAAGATTCCAAAAGAATTCCGCAACAACCTATTCACCCCCCTCTAGGTTGATTCACTAGCTTATTTCAATTGGTATCAGAGCGGGTTGCTTATTCATTAGAAGTGTTATTACTTCTGAAGCTAAAGATCTATGGCTAGTGTTTTGGTTCCAGGATTAATTGAAGGGCAAAGCAATACCAGACCTCCCTACTTCGATGGCAAGGATTACAACGTATGGAAAAACAAGATGAAGGCATTCCTAAGATCCAAGGATCCTATGGAGTGGGATGTAGTGGAGAATGGAATTACTCCTAAAGCTGTATCTATTACAGGGAAAGAATTACCTGATGGAGTGGGAACAACGCACACCGATGTCTCAAAGAGACAAGCCCTTGATGCAAAGGCTATTTACTCTCTATATTATGCATTATCTCCTACTGAATATAATAGAATTTCATCTTGTGAAACAGCCAAAGAAGTTTGGGACAGATTGCACGTCACCTATGAAGGAACAGATCGAGTCAAAGAAACCAAGATCAATATCCTTCTTAGTCAATATGAAGCCTTCAAAATGAAGCCAGGAGAAACCATTACGGATATGTTCAGTCGATTTACAGAAATTGTAAACGGCTTGGCATACCAAGGACAGCCAATCTCAGGACCTATGAAGGTCAATAAATTGTTGAGAGGGCTCTCCAAAGATTGGAATCACGTCAAAACATCTATAAGAGAAACACAAAGGATCATGCCTCTTTCGGTAGATGAATTGGTCGGCACACTTCAATCCTATGAAGTCGAGCAATTCAATGAGGAATTTGACACAAAAGGTAAGAAGTCAATTGCTTTAAAATCTAATGATGATTCGATGTTACAAATTCGAAGAAGACTTGGATGATGAAGAATTGACACTTCTGATTAGAAAATTCAGAAGGTTGAATAGAAAAGGTAGAAGGTTCAATGGAAAGAAACAAAATAATCAAATATTTCAAACGAGATCAAATGAAGAAGAAGATACCAGCAAAGAAGTTGTTTTCTTTGAATGCAAGAAAAAGGGACACATCAGACCCAACTGTCCCTTATTGAAGAAAAAGAAAGGGAAACCCGAAAAGTTCAAGAAAGCACTCAAAGCTGAGACGTGGAGTGACACTGAATGTGAGGAGAGTGATGAAGAATATGCAAACATATATCTTATGGCAAACTTAGACTCAAACTCAGGCTCTGACTCAGACTCGGACTTAGATTCAGACTCAGACTCAAACAGTGGTATCAAGGTTAGAAATTTAAAAATTCCTACCAAAGTATCAAAATACATTGATGAACTTTGTCTCAGTCTTAAAGGCTCTCTTAAAAGGATTTCTGAACTGAAAAGGGAGAATTCCAAACTGAAACAACAAGAAAAGATTTTACTTGAAAAAGTTGAAAGTCTAGACAAGTCTCTTGCTGTTTCGAAAGAAAATGAGAATGAACTTTCAAAAGAGAATGCTTGCTTGAAAGAAGACTTATTGAAAGTCTCAAAGAAATTTTCAATAGGTTCTGAAAAGTTGGATAAAATTCTTTCTATTCAAAGACCTTACTTTAATAAATCCGGTCTAGGAATGACACAAGAAACCGTTCCTTTGATCGATTTCCCAAAGGTAAAGGAAAGAATTAGGAATAGGCCAACAAAAACTTTTTACAAAAATCATTTCCAAAAGGTTTTTGTAAAGTTTGTTGGTAGAAATGCTCTTACCTGTTCAAAATGTAAAAGTGTAGATCATTTTGAAAAAGATTGTCCCAAAGTTTGGAGACCTGTTAAGAAGAGCTGGGCAAAGACTGTTTATACTACTAACAATGATGGACCCAAGAAGGTTTGGGTACCAAAGAAGACATGAGTCTTTCTTTTAAATGCATGTTACCTTCAAGAAGAAAGTCAAGTGGTATTTGGATAGTGGATGTTCAAAACACATGACAGGAGACTCGAGTTGTTTTACAAAACTCTCTCATATAAAAGGAGGAAATGTTTCTTTTGGTGGTAACAACAAGGGAAAGATTGTTGGTCAAGGAACTGTGATGATTGGAAATCTCACAATCAGCAATGTCTCTCTTGTTGAAGGATTGAACTACAATCTATTGAGTATTAGTCAATTATGCGATTCTGATACAAAATCAACTTTCAAGAAGATACATGTTCTGAACAAGCAAGGATCTCTCACAATCCTTTACTGGACGAAGACATGAAAATATTTATTTGCTAGACGTAAGATCTGACAGTCCTCAATGCTTGATATCGATTCAAGATGAAGTCATTCTCTGACATAGGAAGCTTGGACATGTCAGCCTGAAGCAAATCGCAAAAGTGTCATCCAAAAAGCTTGTTCGAGGACTTCCTAACCTCAAGTATCAAAAGCATGAATTATGCACTCCCTGTGTACTTGGAAAACAGGTTAGAAATTCCTTTAAATCTATAAATCAAGTATCCACTAATCGTGTTTTGCAGCTATTACACATGGATTTATTCGGGCCAACAAGAGTTCAAAGTATTGGAGGTAAAAGATATTGCTTGGTTATAGTTGATGATTATTCTCGTTTTACGTGGGTTTTCTTTCTTGCAAAAAAATCTGATGCATTGACTCATTTTATTAAGTTTGCAAAGAAAATTCAAATTGAAAAAGGTTATGCGATTTCAAGTATTAAAACTGACCATGGTGGAGAATTTGAAAATCATGATTTTGCTAAATACTGTGATAACAATGGTATTCAACATAATTTTTCATCCCCATACACTCCACAACAAAATGGAGTTGTAGAAAGGAAAAATCATTCTTTGCAAGAAATGGCAAGAACTCTTTTAATCGAAAGTAATATTTCACCTCATTTTTGGGCTGAAGCTACTTCTACTGCTTGTTATATTATAAATAGAATTTTTCTAAGACCTATATTGGAAAAGACACCTTATGAACTGCTCAAAGGTAAGAAACCATTTGTTTCATATTTTCATGTATTCGGCTGCAAATGTTTTATCCTAAAGAATTCCAGTGATCGAATTAGTAAGTTTGAAGAAAAATCAGATGAAGGAATTTTCCTTGGTTACTCCATGACAAGCAAAGCCTTCAGAGTCTTCAACAAACGCACTCAAACTGTGGAAGAATCCATGAATGTGAAGTTTGAAGACTCAGTTCAAAATCAGACTCAACCTGAAGATTTTGAGTCTGGCCAAGTGTCTACAAATTCTCTTGAAGAAAATCAAGCCCTAGACACAGAGCCTCAAACAAATTCAGAAATTCCAACTGAAGAAGAGCTTCACAAAACTGACAAACCAACTACAAGCTGGAAGCAAAAGTCAAGTCATCCTCCAGACCTCATCATTAGCAATATTGATGAAGGAGTTCGTACAAGATCTAAAAGACGTGAAGCTTCTAGTGCTCTTGCACTCATTTATGAGATCAAACCGAAAAATATAGAAGATGCATTGAAAGATGAAAGCTGGATCGAAGCAATGTAAGAAGAACTGAATCAATTCAAAATCAACAACGTTTGGGAGCTAGTCCCTAAACCAAAAGGTAAATCAATCATTGGTACCAAATGGGTTTTCAGGAACAAGCTTGATCAACAAGGAAAAGTGGTAAGGAATAAAGCAAGACTTGTGGCAAAAGGCTACACACAAGAAGAAGGCATCGACTATGATGAAATCTATGCTCCGGTGGTAAGGTTAGAAGCTATAAGATTACTTCTTGCTTTTGCTTGCTTTAAAAATTTCAGGTTATTCCAAATTGACGTAAAAAGTGCATTCCTAAATGGAATTATTCAAGAAGAAGTCTATGTGGAACAACTACTAGCATTTGAAGATCCTAAAAGACCAAACCTTGTATTCAAGCTGAAGAAAGCTTTATATGGTTTAAAACAAGCACCCCGAGCATGGTATGAAAGGTTAAGCAACTTTTTTAATTCAAAATGGCTTCTCTAAAGGTAAAGTAGATACTACCTTATTTATAAAAAGAGAAGGCAAGGATTTCATACTTGTTCAAATTTATGTTGATGACATTATTTTTTGGTTCTTCTAATGAGAAACTTTGCAAGAATTTTTCAAAGTATATGCAGAATGAATTTGAGATGAGCATGATGGGAGAACTAAACTTCTTTTTGGGACTTCAAGTCAAACAATCAAGTGAAGGAACCTTCATCCATCAAGAGAAGTATGCAAAAGACCTTATCAAGAAGTTTGGAATGGAGAATTGCAAGAAAACAGAAACTCCTATATCAAGCTCATCAAAGCTGGATAAAGATGAAGAAGGAAAGAGTGTAGAACAAAAACTATACAGAAGTATAATCGGGTCACTTCTTTACCTTACAGCTTCTAGACCTGACATTTTGTTTAGTGTTTGCATATGTGCTAGATTTCAATCTAACCCTAAAGAATCTCATATGACTGCTGTTAAGCGTATCATTAAATATGTCGCAACTACATCTAAGCTAGGTCTATGGTATTCTAAGCAAGGAGATTTTACTCTCCTAGGATATTCTGATGCTGACCTTGCTGGTTGTAGAGTGGATAGAAAAAGCACTACAGGTACATGTCAATTATTGGGAAACGGGATGGTGTCTTGGTTCTCAAGAAAACAGGGTACCGTGGCTCTTTCAACCGCTGAAGCAGAGTATATAGCTCTTGGAAGTTGCTGCTCTCAAATTCTATGGATGCAACAACAATTAAGAGACTTTGGAGTTGATGAAACATATACAGAAATCAAATGTGACAACACCAGCGCAATCAACCTCACAAAGAATCCAATACTTCATTCAAGAGCAAAGCACATTGAAATCAAGCATCATTTCATTCGAGATCATGTTCAAAATGGAGATGTGGTGATTCAGCATGTAGATTCAAAGATTCAATTGGTAGATATATTGACAAAGCCCCTAGAGAAGGCTCACTTTGAATCAATTCGCTCAAGACTGAGTATCGTGGAATTTGAAGATGATCAGACTCAAAATTAATGTCTGAAGGTGGTTTAGACTCTTCGCTAAGTCTGAAGGTGGTTCAGACTCATCGCTAAGTTTGAAGGTGGTACAGACTCAACGCTAGGTCTGAAGGCGGCTCAAACTCAAAGCAAGGTCTGAAAGTGTTTTAGACTCTACATAAAGTCTAATTGTGCTCAGACGCAAAGGTAAAGTCTGAAAAAGGGTTCAGACTCAGAGGTACAGTTTGAACAACTGTCAGACTCTGTTTGTTTAATCTCTTTACATATTTTAACTCTCTCTTTATTTTACTTTTGGTAATTATTTTTCGATATTTCAAATTTGATATTTCAAAATCTCTTTTTACTCTTTTCGACACGTAATTATGGCAGTTTATATTTTCAAAAAGGCAGTTTTCTTTTTTCGATATTACGGTTTATTTTTTGGCAGTTTTACCTTTACTTTTTGGCGACGATTCGTATTCCCGTGTTATCTCTCTCACTATTTATACTCTTGAACCGTCACTTTTCACTCACAGCTACTCCTTTACGATTCATCCTCATACTCTTTCGCTTTCAAAACCCTAAAAGATCCCATTTACCGTTTCTGTTCCATCCCTTTCTCGTCACAAGTTTCCATTTTTCCTCGCGTTCAAGTTGAATCTTTGCTTGCTCTCCAAGAATGTCGTCTCGCAAGTCTTTTAGAATTGCCAGCAGGGGGACCACAGAGACAGCAAGAGGGTCCTACTCGAGTGGATCTAACGGAAGAAGATTCGCCTCAACAAGAAGCTGAGAGTCAACACTTTGAGGAAGTGGTTACGGAGGCAGAACCGGTAAGAACTCTCAAACCTAATGTGGCTTACGATCTCTATAAAAGGCTTAAGGATGGAAAGGTTAGCCTTAAGATGATCGAGGAATATTTGAAGGAAAGAGGGTTTAGGAGCGAGTGTATGTTTTTGAAGGAGATGGAGAAGCTAAATGTTGTTGATAAAGGTACGGCACAGAGGACGCTGGAAAATATTTCGAGTAATCCACTTGAAAATACTCCTGCTGAGACCCTAGATGATGATGAGAGACTGTTCTCTCACTTTGAACCTCGTTTTGGTGTGGCTGCTAATACTGTTTGTCCTTCGGGAAGTCTATTTCGGTCAAGGCAGCATGAGCGAGTTTATGTGAAGCTGTTGAAGAGGGGAGTGGTCAATCCGAGGAGTGTAGATTTTGACTTCCTAGATTAGATAAAGATTAATTTAAGAGGGAAGTTTGCTAGATTGCAATTGGAGAATTTCTGCACGGATATGACTGTGGCCCACTCTGAACTGGCGGCTTACTTTTACTCGAATCTATCTTTTTTGGATGCAAATCATTTGTCCTTTTCTTTCATGGACAAAGACTATATTGTTGATGTTGACTTGCTGCTGACATTATTGGTGTGGAAAGAAGGAGTTTCCAGCCAATCAAAGTCTCAACAGCCTATGCAACCTTGGAGATTGTACGAGACAGAACTATTCAATGCAAGATATCCTACATTAGGATGAATGCCACGAATGTTTTGTTGCATAAAATAGTCATCAACTGCATCCGGCCAAAGATGACCTCGAAGACTGATGTTTCCAAAACAGAGGCAAAACTGATGTTTGCCATCAACCAGGGTAGACCCTTCTCTCTCCCACATGTCATTCTTTTCCATATGTATAGAACTATGGTAAAGGATAAGGGTCAGCTGCTTTATTCATCCATCATCACCAAAATTTTTAGGCATTTCGATATTCAAGTCCTTGCATCTTTATACCTAACTAAGTTGAATTCGATGCTTGTTGGTGAGAAAATGGTGATGAAGATGAAATTTCTAGAACTGAATGCAGCACTGGAAAGGTTGAGAAGGGAAACACCTTCAAAAGAGATCCCCACTGCTTCGTCGAAAAGAAAGGGCAAAGAGCCCATAGCTGAAAAGAAAAGAAGGAAAATCATCCTGCAAGACGAGGAGGATGAAGAAGATGCCATGACTCTGTCCACTCTCTCTAGGATGAGGAGCCCTGCCGTTTTGAGAACAGAGGCTGAAGAGAGAAGAAGAAGAGAAGTAGAGGAGAAGGAAGCCGAGAGACAAAGGAAAAGAGAAGAGGAAAGAAAGAGAAGAGAGGAAGAAAGAAAAAAAAAAAAAGAGAAGAAGAGAAGAGGAACAGAGAGAAGAAGAAGAGAGACAGAGGAAAGCTGAAGAAGAAAGAAGAAGGGAAGAAGAAAAGGAAGAACTAAGAAGAGAAGAAGAAGAAAGGAGGAAGAAGGATGAGGAAGAAAGCAAACAGCAAGAGGATATGGCTGCAGGATTAGAGCCATCTTTTGCTGGGGAAGAGACCGAGAAACATTCAAGTGCTGATATGGATGTTGGCGATGAATTTTCTACTCCACCCACTGGCATTCACACAAGGGGAGTTGCTGCAGAATAGGGGACGATATCGTCACTACACTTTAGTGATGTGAGTAGGTCTGGTGCTGACCCTGAGGAGGTTTATGCATCCCACTTCCCTGAACATGAAGAATCCTCACTTGTCAAGAAGGAAAGGGCTGAAAGGGAAGCTCCTAGTTTCCAAACTTATTCTGCTGGTCCAAGTGGAAGCAATGTCAATTCCACAGCCTTTACACAGCTATTGGATATTATGTCGGACTTGAAAAAGCAGATTTTTGGGATGGACTTCGAGATGAGAGATTTGAAAAAGGCGTTGCTGAGTACTTCAGTGAACATGCAGGAACAGATCAATGCACTGAGAGCACAAATGGAATTGAATCAGACCAGTGCAGAATTAGCTTTAGTGAAGGAAAACCTTGCCGAACTCGAGAAGTCAGTCGAGGAGCTTAGCAAGTTTCAACTTGTTCGTTTCCCTGCAGGCCCCTAAATCTTTTCAAAACTTTATCACATGCACTCTACCTCTTTGATGGGACAAAAAGGGGGAGAGTTGCGCAGATTTGATTGTAGGTTTTGAAGATTTGAAGTTTTGAGAAAGCTTTTGAGAGTTTTTATTTTGAAGTTTTTGAAGTTTATTTTTATTTGATTGCTTTGACTGTTTTCGTTTTGGATTTCGATTGGGTTGTTTACTTGAACTTCTATGACTTTATGCTGATTTGATAATTTGGATCTAGACTTGTGAATTTGATTGCAGGGTTATTATATTTGTGAGGATAATTGTTATTGCACTAACACTCTGTTTTGCAGATATAATCCTCAAAATATATATAAGTTTTTCCTTGCAGGTTTTTAAATTCGCAAATCTGTCGAAGGTTTTGTCACCATCAAAAAGGGGGAGATTGTTGAAGAAAAATCCCTTGGAGTTTTGAAGTTGACAAAACAGCCTCAACAGTACGGTCTAAAGACTACAAGACTCGCCGGTTACGTCGAAGTTTTCAAGGTCTAAAGGTTTTCAAAGACAGTCGGACCCGAAGTTCGATCCGAAGTTTTTCCGTCGAAGTCGGTCAAGACACGCTTCTAGTCCGAAGACCTTCAAGACTCGGTTTCGAGTCTAACGACCTTCAAGACCCAAATCTAAGTCTGAAGACAGTTCGCGATTTTTACAGGCCGGCCACAGGTTATTCTTATGGTTAAGGAAAGTAAGATATTGGATTTCATATTTCCTAATCTTAACCATGGAATATCTCTGGCTATGATTGAGAGCTTGGAAGATTTACTCTTCGGATTTTATCCGTTGAAGATCAAGTTTATTCTTGGAAGAATCTAATTTTGAAAACTCAAGATCCTGATTGTATGGGCGAACCGGATTGACGAGCTACTGTCTACTTACATTTTCGGCGACAAGGAGAGCACTTAAATTGATTCAGTCCAGCGGGTTGATTGGATGAATTTTTGGTAAGTGCCAACGGGTATGAAGGCATGGGTGCTATTTAAGGTGGATCGATGTTGCTTGGAAATAAGGAGAGACTGGGTAGAAAAATCTCGATGTTAGAATCTCCAAAATCACTTGTTCTCTAAAATCTTTTATGTTCAAATTGTGTATAGAAGAGAGTGAGATATAGTGCGAAAGCAGCAGGAAGCTGTAGGAGAGACTGTCTACTGAAGAAGTCTAGTCGTATACTTAATGTAACAGCTCTCGTTTGCTACATAGTGATTACAGCCCAGGTTGGCTGCCAGCGTGGAGAGTAGACGTAGGCTTGGACAAAGCCGAACCACTATAATCCTTGTGTCAATTTTCTCTTACCCTACTCTATTTACTTTATGAATACGTGCTTTATTTATTTTTTATATATCTTTGATATCAACGTATTCTACTGCAAAAGATTCCAAAAGAATTCCGTAACAACCTATTCACCCCCCTCTAGGTTGATTCACTAGCCTATTTCAACTATCCCGTGACTCATCGCACCTTATCACTCCATATACAAACCATGCTCTGATACCACTTAAACGGGGGATGTCATGCCTCGAACCTCGAGCGCGCCAACATTCACCATGGTCATTCATATGCGACGTTCCCAAGTTAAGTTGCCGACCCAATCCTTTTTGAATTCGCATGCGGAAGCGTACTATAAAACCCCTGACAATATGATACGGGATAGCGCAGTAGGAAGTAAATTCACATCAATACACTTTCATAAAACAACAAAGTTTACAAACAAAGGTCTACGGCCAAAAGTCTACAAAAGACCAGCCCTTAAACAAGAACCATCCTACGACCTACAAGTTGAACACAAATTCCAATTCTTCAGACTTCACCTCTACAACTCCATAGGCCAACCGGGCAAATTGGCCGCTCCGTCCACTAGGGACCTGAAAATGTAATCCCACAGCGGGGTGAAACATTGTCTTAGCAAGTTCACCCCCTAAACCCCTGAAAGGAAACACGCCCAAGGGTGGCCTAGCCACAACACACAGAGAACTTACCTCGCCTCAGTTCCTCCCTGCAGGTTAGCACAATTCAAATCACTCAATCATGTGCAGTAATACAAACGTAAACAACCAGAACGAAATAACTTTTAGATAACAAATAACCACAGGGGTCTTGATTATAAGACTGAATCGATGTGACACGTCCCATACCATGCCACACAATTCCGTCACATAATCCGACATGTCAACAATACTCAGCATGCGTTCCAATTGTTATGCACTGCCACACATGGCCATAGCCTACTCACAGTTCGGCTATCTACTGGCACATGGCCAGGCATCATCTCCTCACCTTGGAGCATGGCTTCATCAGTACGTTGATGGCATTCTTGAAGGAGCATGACTTCATCAGTACGTCGACGGCGTTCCTGAAGGAGCATGGGCCCAGAATTGACTGCGACCCGCATCCGTTGTAAGGGGCATCCCATATAGGGGCAAATCCGGCTCAACAGCTCAAGACAACTTCCTTTTAATTATCATATAACAAATTCATCCTCAGCCCAGGCCACTTTGCATTTCACTTCAAAATTCCAATTAAAATAGTGGTCTCGGCCTCTTTTCTTCATATTAAAAATATTCAAGAAATTACTCACGTGTGTGGGAATACGTCAAATTTCAATTCAGAAAATTCAATTTCTACCTTTTTCAACCCCACTATTTAATATAGTAATTAAAATCCAATTTTGGTGCCAAAATTCGACACGTAGGAATTTGTGAATAAAATCCCCATTTTTCACAATCAACATTCAATTTGCAATATCCAATCACCAAATTCAAAATCTGAATACACAGCAGCAATCGACACGAAATTTTAAGAAAATAAGGTCCCGACAAAATTTTCGAATTTAATAAATAATTAATTTTATTTCGAAATTAATTAAATAATAATATTTTAATGATTTCGAATAATAATATATTATTATATTATTTAATAATTTCGAAATATTTAATAAATAAAAAATAAATTCCTTTAAGTCACATCAAGACTTATATTAATTTAAGCATCCACTTAGCCCTAAATTAATCACACTTTAAATTAATTAAACACCTTAATCTAATCTATACTTAAATAAATTAAACTAGCCACCTAAATACACTTTGTGACGTCCCAGGGCGTCACGTACTAAGCGCAAGCAGAAATAAAATTATAATTGATATTTAATTAATCTAATTACACTTCTTACGGTATCACATAGCATTTACCATTGAAGGTTAGCATGTATAACATGGATTATTTAAAATCGTAAATGTATAATATGAGGTTAACCTGCAATTCATTTTAACAATTCATATTATTAGCCATTCACATACATGCAATTAAACTAGATCATAAAAGACTTCATTTCATTTACCATCATCGGGGCTTTACAAAATTTATCCACTTGAACTTTTCTTTTCCATGTTCCTCGCCTATATATTTACATCATGTACAAAACAAAAGTAAGGCGCATCAGAGTCAGGGATAGGGGTAAGGGTGACTACTCCACGAACTTCCCATACCAGCCCACGTCTTACAAAAAACAAAAGTTTAACGTCCAGCCTTCCACAAACTCTAGTGTCTAGGCGCCATCCATCCTGTCTCCAGGTCCACCTGCACCGAAAGGCAATGGACCGAACATCTCGCCATCGTGGTTAAGGAACCATGCTTTCAATCTGAAAATGTAAGGTATGA
The DNA here is from genome assembly GCA_014182555.1 of Eucalyptus erythrocorys. NCBI lineage: Eukaryota > Viridiplantae > Streptophyta > Magnoliopsida > Myrtales > Myrtaceae > Eucalyptus > Eucalyptus erythrocorys. The sequence goes on from CM024602.1 coordinate 52,573,354, forward strand.
GCAAACATTCTTGCCCAGTAAAGTATAATAGAGCTCTACTCTAAAACAATCCATAGCCATCAAAGTTACAGGCAAATCATCAAACAATTAGGACACTAAGAGAACATAATGCAAGCATGAACAATACTAATGCATCATATAAGAAATCACCTGATATGCATCCATCTCTACGCTTACCCTTCACAGATTCAATCTATAATGCAATGATAATAGATGAACTCACTCGCCAAATAATTAGATTTTAGTGTGCATAAAAATCCACCCTCGAATCAGCCACAACCAGGACACTATCGGCCTGATCGAGTCACTTCCGGAAGGTACGTTATCCGGACTTCCACAATATCTCTAATTGTGGGCATCTCACTCCGAGGCATCCCGGTATCACCCAAACTGAGGTCCTCCCTGATCACACACAGGGGCATCTCACTCCGAGGCATCTCCGGTATCACACAACCGAGGCATCCTTGATCACACCCAAGGGCATCTCACTCCGAGGCATCCCGGCATCACACAACCGAGGCATCCTTGATCACACACAAGGGCATCCCAAACTTCCGGGGGCATCACCGGTAACTCGGTACCGATGGGTCTGTTCACCATTTTAAGCACACGTTTCACACCACACCTTTTATTAATGCATATATCGTATGCAAAAGAAAAGACTCTAAAGTATCTATCTAACTCTCATGATCCCAGCACACGTGCGTGTCCAAATTATAAGATAAAATCCATCACGAACATGTCCCATACTATGCCGGACAAATATTTATCCCATAATCAAGCACTATGCACCGCACTCATTGCACACGCATGAATCTATATGCACTTATACCTCTATCGACATATGAGACTTACTCATACACTACTAACATCTAATATGAGGTTTATTAGACTCTATGTTCAGCATACAAGTCCAATTTATAAGTTGTTACACCTAACATGTATTCTCGGGTACAAGCAGAATATTAGCTAAATGGACAGTTTCAGTTTTAAACATGAAAGACTTACCAAATCTTATCAAAATGCTACCAAATTTTAGTATGTTATATTTAAGACATAGCTTAACATTTTTCATAAAGGAACTTAAGTCTAGTTCTCACTGTATTAAGAGTAACAGTTAACATAATTCTCACTAATGTCCTGTACCAAGTCCAGATTTTCTATCTACAAAGAAAAATCATTTTACCAGTCATTTCTCATCCATTTAATCTCAAATTTTGACACGTTATTCCTTAAGATGTGTTCTACAATTTTAATTAAGGATTCGAAGTTCAATTCTAACTAGGTAATTACAGAAAATTCATGAAATCAGCAAAGGTCATCCGATTCTCACCAAAGACAGTTTACTAGTCTTACTAAATTCACTTCTTTTTCTATGTTTACATATCCATATGGTTATAACTTCATGTATAACTCGACCCTATAGATGTTCTATCATATAGGAAGGCTTCTTTCTCAAATTTGTTAACATACATGAATGAAATTAAACACAAACAGAACACTATCTATTCGGTTTCACCTAGAACAGAATAGGATTACATGCTTTTCACACTTCTAGTTCAACTAGACCTCTTAATCATCCACAATTCTCTTAGTACCATGCTTCAATACTTCCTCACAGCAACTCGATACATCTCCAGCATGTCTTTTTCTAACATTTGATCCAATCCACAGCTCGACTCAAGGCGTTGTTGCACCCGTGAACCGTATAACACATTTCTAGCCAAAACAACACATTCAACCTCCATCTTGACACTTCGCTCAACAAAACAGTACATATACACCAAAATTTCGAACATGCAAGACTCAAGAATGACATGCAATCACTTCTACTTTCAATCTAGCACTCACCAAGCTTAAATCAACCACATAACAGCAATTACAAGCTATATCCATCATTGTTTGGTTAGATTCACAAGCTTCCTTGATGAAACAATGGATAAGTTTTAGTTTAGAGCTAGATTATTCCTTACCTTGCTTCAGCTACTCAAGAACACTAAGATTCTTCAAAATCAACACTCAAAATCAGCATGCAAGAGGAAGAAATTCGGCTGGTTCCTCCTGCTCTTGCTTCGGCCGAGAGAAAAAGATGAAGAAGAAAATGAAGGTGGTTTTCAATTTTTGAGGAGAGAGAGAGAATTTCCGGTTTTTATATGAGAGAATGAGATCTATATGCTAGTCCTAGGTTAGAGAGTAATGATTGGATTTGTAATGATGAAGTCCCTAGCTTCGGTTTTGAAGAAAACTGTGGGCAACCAAATGCAAACACACGAGAGAGAGAGAGAGAGAGAGAGAGAGAGAGAGAGAGAGAGAGAGAGAGAGAGAGAGAGAGAGAATTGGTGTCGTGGCCTCGTGCATGAGAATTTTCTGCCATTTGTCGATCGTCGTTCATTAACAATTAATCAATATCGTTAGTTAGTTCATTAGCTTTAGATATTTTCATCTAATGATCTTTTGTTTCTACTTAATCTCAATTATACAAAATCATAACACATCGACTAATTAAAGTTAGTCTATAAAGAAATCAATCACAAAAGAATGTTAAAATTATAAGTAATCCGCTAATTAAATCACTTAACTATAATTTATAAGCCTTAACTAAAAATATAATCACTTGGGCCTAATTATCTATTCCTGGCCCAACGGGCTCAATCTAAAATTATCCGGCCCACTAAACCTATAAATCTTAGAATCTCGAACCTTGGCCCATCTCCAGTCAATTCCAAGCCCAGCTTTCTTGGCCCAATCCATAAGTTCGGTTCTAAAATAAATGTGCGGCCCACTAACTTTCAAGCCCACATATTCCACAAAGTCCATTGGGTTCGCTTTCCAGCCCATTCTAAATAAATCTAAGTTTTTAATAATCTAATTAAGCTAATGACGGTCGATGAAATTTTGGGATGTCACACACTTAACATAAACTAAGCACACCTAAAGCATTATTAACCCTCTAATCAAGGTTTAGTGAGTTAAACTCACTCGATTAACTTGCCACTTGGACCAAAACGACGGGAACAATGTCAGGATCAACTTTCCTCAAGGCGGGCCAAGCATTTGGGGTCGGGAAGCCAGCCAAATCGGGTTAAAACAGGGCTGAGAAACCCATTTTTCTAGCTGCTGTCCGCTGCTGGTTGGAGGGGGAAACGGGCTCGGTTTGAGGCGCAACAAGAAGGGAAGACTGGCGAGGACTTAGATGAGTTGAAGGGGAGGTCGACGGCAACTCATGGCGGCGAAGATGGGCTCCAGCGGCTCTTACATGAGCTGGATAGCTTGCTACGACACAGAGGTAGACGAGAGGGAGACGAAGATGGGTGGCCAGCAGCGGTGGTGAGCGCGCGCAAGGAGGGTTGGCAAACGGCGGTCTGGCGTGATGGCGAGGGAGTGCGACGGCTTGAGGGGCTGTTCTGGCTTCTTCTCTGAATTTTTCTAGTCTTCACACAGCACCAAGATGAAGGAGAAGCAGCAGGTGATGGGAGGAAGGAAAGGGAAGGAGGGGGGGCCGATTCTCACACTCTTTCTCCCTCTTTCTCTCTCCCTTTGGCCCCACAAACATGGCCCACCACCCAACTATCCTCCACTCACATTTTCTTGGCCAATATACCCCTTCTAGAAGCTTTTAGGTAGTTTAAAATATTGAGTCTATGGGGCATACGAATTTTGCAAGGAAAAGGCACAATTTGGACTTCAACCCTTCTTGAAACAATCAATCCAACCTCTAAAAATTCAATCATCCTTGGTTAAATTAATATTTTTCCTCACCAATATAGCCCACGTGCAACCCAATTTTGCAATAAAAAAAAAATTCCTCCAATGGGTCTAATTTCTTTTTCCGCCGTGGCATGAAAGTCTTGCACATCTAATTCTTCAATTCCTTTCAATTCTCTTCCAATTGAGTCCAATTGAAGTCCATAAATTTATCCCATGATCCTAATAAAATTTGTGACACCATAGGACTTCCAATTTCTGAATTCGATCTCAATTTTCATGGTTAAGTTTAATCTGGTGCAATTCTAGTGCGTCCTAATCTACTGGGTAGCTTTTAGGGAAATTTTCTTGCATCCAACCTAAGGGTGATCAGTCCCCAAGTCTGACACGTTAAAATCCCTTAATTGCTTCACCTGATAGACTAGTTGCCTTGTGAGTGGCCAACTCAGAGAGACGAACTATATGCACAGATGAAATGTCCGACTCAATCGACTGAAAATAGAATTGGAAAATCGAGATGTCACAATTGACATGGGTCTTCTTCTTGGCAAATAAAATAGAAACTTTCTCATATTTTTCAAAGTTTGCTAAAAAGGTTCAGCATGAGAAATGTTATGCCATTTCAAGCATAATAACTGATCATGGGGGAAACTTTGAAAATCAATGCTCTGCAAATTTTTGTGATGAGAATGGTCTAAACCATGTTTTCTCCTCTCCATACACTCCAGAACAAAATGGAATTATAGAAAGGAAAAATAGGTCTTTACAGGAGATGGCCAAAACTCTACTAATAGAAAATAAAGTCTCTTCTCGTTTTTGGGCAGAAACAATCTCTATTGCCCATTATATAATTGATAGAGCATTTTTAAGACCCATCCTAGAGAAAACTTCCTATGAAGTTTATAAAGGAAAAAAGCAAAATCTCTCTTATTTTTATGTGTTTGGTTGCAAGTGTTTCATTTTGAAGAATGAAAGTAATCGGCTCGAGAAATTTGAAAAAAGATCGGATGAAGGTATACATCTTGGTTATTATACTTCAAGCAAAGCTTATAGGGTCTTCAACAAGAATACACAAACTATCGAAGAATCCAAGAATGTCATATTTCAAGAAAGTGTTTAAAACCAACAAGATCATACTCAACTTGAAGAGTTTGAACTAGTTTTAGACTTAATAAAGTTTGATTCCCCCGATAAACCTCAGTATTTTGGTGATTAAAGTCAAGTAGAAGAAAAGCTAGAAGAATCAAAGAAAACTGACGTTCGGCAAACTCTTGCAGAAAGTGACAAATCCAACAGTAACTGGAAGCACCAATCAAGCCATCCCAAAGAGCTCATTATTGGCAATATAGAAGAAGGGATTTGTATATGATCTAAAGTAAAAGGATACTCAAGTGTCCTAACTTTTATTTTCGAAAGCTAGATAGAAGTAGTGTAGGAAGAACTCAGACAATATGACATCTGGGAGTTAGTTCCAAGACCAAAAGAAAAATCTGTAATTGGAACAAAGTGGGTGTTCAGAAACAAGATGGATGAAAAGGGTAAAGTAACAAGGAACAAAGCAAGACTTGTTGCAAAAGTATATACGCAAGAGGAATGAACAGACTATGATGAAACATATGCACCTATAGCTAGGTTAGAAGCCATAAGATTATTGTTAGCATATGCATGTTTCCATAATTTCATATTATTCCAGATTTATGTCAAGAGTGCTTTCCTAAATGGGTTCATATAAGAAGAAGTTTATATGGAACAACCACCAGGATTCGAAGATCCCAGAAACCAGATTTTGTCTACAAACTGAAGAAGGCTTTATATGGTCTAAAACAGGCACCTCGAGCTTGGTATGAAAGATTGAGTAAGTTTATGGTAAACAATGGTTTCAAGAAAGGAATGGTTGACACAACTTTGTTTATCAAAAGGGAAGAAAAAGACTTTCTACTTGTACAAATATATGTGGATGATATAATTTCTGGGTCTTCTAATGAAAGTTTGTGCAAGAAATTTTTAAAATTTATGTAGGAAGAATTCGAAATAAGCATGATGGTTGAGTTAACATTCTTTCTCGGTTTACAAGTCAGACAATTGAAAAAATGAATTTTCATTTATCAAGAGAAATATGCTAGAGAGGTAATCAAGAAGTTTGGGATGGAAAACTACAAGAAGACTAAAACTCCCATGTCAAGTTCTTCAAAAGTTGACAATGATGAAGATGGAAAGAAAGTTGACCAAAAGACATACATGAGCATGATTGGTTCTTTTCTCTACCTTATTGTGACATCCTGATTTTCGAGTCTGATTTCGATGAGATGAAATGGGCTTTTCATCGACATGCCTATAACATTTTTCTTTGAGTTGGCCACTCACGAGTTAAGTAGCTTATTAGGTGAAGCCGTTAAGGAATCTAAATGCAATAACCTTGAGAATTTGACTCGGAATCGACTACTCGACCGTGCTAATCTGTAAGGGTCATTACAGCACCGTCAAAATCAATCAAAGACCAGAGATAGGTCGATTCGATAGGAATATGTGATTAGTGCATGGGTGGTGATTCGATAGGAATATGTGATTAGTGCATGGGTGATTCCACCTAATTGCAAAATTTCTGTCGAACGGCACTAGATCGATTTTTCTGTCATTTTTGTATCATGTGTCTGTATTTGAAATCTCGAGATTTTCACGACAACCGAGAGTTGCCAATGTGTCGAAGATGTACGTTGTGGTTCGAAAATAATCGACCATGGGTCAATTGCATTAGAAATTCGTAAAAGCTACCCAGTAGATTAGGACGCGCTAAAATCACGTCAGATTGAAATTAATTGTGAAATTGAACTCAATTTCAGAAATTGGAAGTTCTGTTGTGTCATGATTCATTTCAGGAACGTCAGCTCATCTTCCGAAAATTTTTCAAATATTTTGAGAATTTTACGGAAAATCGATTCGGACGACTTGGAAAATGAACGGAAATTCAGTTTAGCTCACTTGAAGGGCATTTTGACTTCTAAGTTGAGCTATTGGATGTTGGCAACTTATAGAAATGTGTGGGATTTTTCTTCAATGAAATGGGACTTCGAATTTGAGAAATTGAGGATGAAATTGAAGCTAAATTAAGTGAAATTCGGATTTATGGTTTGAGGGCTGAATTTTGGCACCAAAATTGGATTATTTGGTGGAAATTAAACAAGAAAGTAATAAGGGAAAACATTGGGATATCTATGCAAGCCAAAGGGGACCAAGCATTCAATGTATTGGATTAGGTTTGTTGACTTTGCTTTCTTTTTTTTTTCTCTCCCAAGCAAGCACGCCATCGTCGTTCCCATTTTCTCACATGGCTTCATTTTCATTTCCTTCGGCTTCTCTCCCTATCTTTTCTATTATGTTTTTACTTTCATTTGTTCCTCCTTCCCTCGAGCAAAGCCGAAGCACCATCTTCAGTCTTTTTCCTTCCCATCACCGAAGCAACCCATCCCCACGTTTTCCTTAGCTTCATGCATCTCCACTCAAATTCAAGTCTGAGCCAGCAACTACCACACGTCCAACGTGCACCCATCTTCAGTCAACAAATATCACTCGATTGACCCCCCAAGACCTCACCAACTAGACACCTGTTGCCTCTTCTTTGCTGCCACGAATCCATGCCTGTAGCTTCATTCCTCCATTCTGCTCAAGTTCACTGGCCCTCTTCCGTGCGGGCCACAGCCCATGGAAGACCAGCATCCCCATTTCGTGTCTTCACGCCTAGCAACGATTGAAGATTCCCCCCCCCCGGTAACCCACACGTCCAAGTTGTCCATTCCCACCGTCGGCTTCTTATTTTGGCCACAATTTCTTTGCTCGGTCAGCCCTTGCCGTGAAAAAGCCACCCATCTTTGACTGTTTCTGTTTCTTTGTCTCGCCTGCAAGCCCATGCTCTTCACGCCTGTGAGCTTCGAGCAGCTCACATTCCTCAGTCCTCTGCTCCTTGGGCCATGCAGCTCATCTTCAGCCCGCAAGTCAGCTGCTGCAGCCTGCGAGTTGTAGCCCAGCCCAGTTCAGCAAGTCAACCTATCTTCGGTTGTATTCAAGCCCAATAGTGGACACGCGGACCCCTGGAGTGCCAAAAGTTGGCACGAAGGGACATTTTAGTGCCAAAAGTTACGAAATGTACACTTAAGTGCCAAAATCGGAGCAAAATGGATCACTTGAGTGCCAATCCGACGAAAATCCGGCCAAAACACTGACGTGGCAATTTTCCGGCAAGACAAAAACAAGACGGTGTCGTTTTAATGTTGACGTGGAAAAAAAATAATATAAAAATTAATTAAAATGAATTTAAAATTAAATTTATTTTAAACATTTAAAAAAACAATTTTTAATATTAACATTTAAAAATTATAAAAAAAAGGGGGGTTGGATACGGGTGAGGGCTGGGCCCTCGGCCGCCATCGCCCTCGCCGCGGCGGCGCCGGGGGAAGGGTCGGCGCGCCCCGGCGGGGGCCGAAGGGTCGGCCGGGGGTCGCGCGGGCCACCTGGCCAGCCCGGCGACCCCGGGTCGCCGGCGGCGATGGCGGCCGAGGGCCCGACCCTCGGCCGCATCGACCCCTCCCTTTTTTTTTTAAAAGTTTTTAGTTTAAATTTAATTTTCTTGAATTTTTTAATATTAATATTAATATTTTTAAATATTTTAAGTAAATTTAGTTTTAAATTAAACTTAATTAATTTTTACATTAATTTATTGCCACGTCAACGCACAAACAGTGTCGTTTTTCACTATTTGGCCACATTAGCACACAAAACGGCGTCGTTTTGCACTTATTTCGCCGGAAATTGTCCACGTCAGCACTTTGGTCGGATTTTGGCCGGAGTGGCACTTAAGTGTCCCATTTCTTTTTGAATGTGGCACTTAAGTGTACATTTCGTAACTTTTGGCACTTAAGTGTCCATTCGTGCCAACTTTTGACACTTGAAGCGTTCTTCGCCCCCAATAGTGAGTTACCGTGGCCAATTTTAACCTATGTAGCACCGACACGGACACGTGACACGTGACATGACACGACACGATACGCCAACACGTCATTTCTTAAAAATAGAGAATTTCGACACGTTCCGATACGTTATATATTAAATATATTTTTATATATCAATATATAAATAAATAATAATAAAAATAACCTAGAATTAATTTGCACGAAAAATATTAAATAACATCATTGATTATTTTAATTTGTTACAATAATGCACAAAACTTAGAGGAAAAAAACATTGTTTAAAGAAAAATGCTGAAATGATATTTTTAAATTTATTTATTTATCATATATAGCATTTTTTATTACTTCTTTCATAGTAAAAGACTTTTAAAAAAATAAAAAAATTCTAAAAAAAACTGAAAAAAAGAAATTTGACCCGTGTGTGTATTTATAACAATTTTATTACTTCTTTTATTACTTCTTTTGTGTATATTTATATTTTGACCCCTCAAGTATTAGACATTTTTAAAATTGACCCCGTGCATGTCGGAATCGTGTGTCGAAATTTTGGACTCGCGTGTCGGAAAGAGTTGACCACGTGTCGGATTTTTCGACACTCGTTGACCGCGTGTCGGAGCGTGTCGGGACGTGTCGGAGCATGTCGGACACGTGTCGGAGTGTCGGACACGACACGAAGGCTTTCGGAGAGTGTCCGTGCTACATAGATTTTAACTAGCCCGAGCTTCCATTGGTCTCATCGTGAGTTCAAATCTCAGTCGACGCCGTCGTGAGCCGATTTTCGTGCTAACCAGTGAGTTGCGTTCTACTCCTTAATCAGTGGGCTAATGACACTTAGAGGTGTGTTAGTTAGCTAATTAGTGGATTAATTAGGTTAATTAGACATAGGATGACTTAGTTAGATTAAGTATATAGTTAGTATTTAGTTAGTTTAGTTAGTTTAGTTAGGTGGATTAGTTAGGAATTAGTTAGTTTATTTAAATTAGTGTACTTTATTAAATTAAATAGGATGGTAAAATTTAATTCTTAGTTTAATTATTTAGCTTAGTTAGTTTAGATTAATTCAATTAAATGCTTTAAATTTATTTATTTTGTAATTTATTTAACATTCGATAATTTATTTAATTATTAATTATTTTCCGAAAATTAGATCGGGATAGTTGGTGACTGGAATTGCGTGCTGATTGCAATGGTGTGGTTAATTTCTGCAATTGGATGTTAATTTGTGCAAATTGAATGCTGATTGGAATTTTGAGTATTTAATTCCAAAATTTGTGAATTTCAATAATTATTTAGAAATTCTGGGTGTCGGATTTTAACATCGAAAATAGTTTTATATAATATACAAAATAGTAGGATTTTAAATTAGAAATTATGAATTTTTATAGGTCCAATCTGACCATGTACCCACACACGACTATTTTATCGTGTATTTTTAATATGAAGAAAATATGTCAAGATCACTATTTTAATTGAGGCATTTGAGTGTAGTGCATGGTGTCCTAAGCCGAAATTGATTGGTCATATGTTGGTTAAGAGAACTGTCTCGATCAATTAAGCTAGACGTTACCAAATCCCTTTTCGGGTTGCTTATGCGTTAGGGTATCGGGTCGCCTATGCATTAGGGTATTGGGTCATAGTAGATTCTAGTGAAATGGGCTAGTGAATCAACCTAGAGGGGGTGAATAGGTTGTTGCGGAAATCTTTTGGAATCTTTTGCGATGCAATACGTTGATATCAAAGATATATCAATAATAAACAGATTACGTATTCACAAAGTAAATAGAGTAGGGTAAGAGAGAATTGACACAAGGATTATAGTGGTTCGGCTTAGACCAAGCCTACATCCACTCTTCACGCTGGCTGTAATCACTATGTAGCAAAAGAGTGCCTTTACAGTAGACGGATTAGACTTCTTCAATTGACAGTCTCTCCTACAGCCTTCCTTTGCTTTCGCACTATATCTCACTCTCTTTGATACACAATTTGAATATGAAAGACTTTAGAGAACAAGTGATTTTGGAGATTCTAACATCAAGATATTTCTACCAGTCTCTCCTTGTTTCCAAGCAACATCGATCCACCTTAAATAGTCTCCGTGCCATCATACCCGTTGGCACTTACCAAAACATTCATCTAATCAACCCGTTTGACTGAATCAATTTAAGTGATCTCCTTGTCCCGAAAACGTAAGTAGACAAAGAGCTCATCAATCCTGTTCGCCCATACAATCGGGATCTCGAGTTCCCAAAATTAGATTCTTCCAAAAATAATCTTGATCTTCAACGGATAAAATCCGAAGAATCAAATCTTCCAAGCTCTTGATCACAGCCAGAGATATTCCATGGTTAAGATTAGGAAATACGAAATACAATATCTATCTTTCCGTAGTCATAGGAATAATCTGTCGCCAGCATGTAAAAATCGCGAACTGTCTTCAGACTTAGATTTGGGTCTTGAGGGTCATCAGACTGAAACTGAGTCTTGAAGGTCTTCAGACGGAAACTGAGTCTTGACCCGACTTCGGACGGAAAAACTTCAGACCGAAATTCTGGGTCCGACTGTCTTTGAAAACGTTTAGACCTTGACAACTTCGGACGTAGCCGGCGAGTCTTGGAGTCCTTAGACCACACTGTTGAGGCTGTTTTGTCAACTTTAAAACTCCAAGGGATTTTTCTTCAACAATCTCTCCCTTTTTGATGGTGACAAAACCCTCGACAGATTTGTGAATTAAAAACCTGCAAGGAAAAACTTATATATATTTTGAGGATTATATCTGCAAAACAGAGTATTAGTTCAATAACAATTATCCTCACAAAATATAGTAATCCTGCAATCAAATTCACAAGTCTAAATCCAAATCATCACATCAGCATAAGGTCATAGAAGTTCAAACAACCCAATCGAAATCCGAAATAAAACAGTCTAAATAAAATCAAACTTCAAAATAATAAAAAAAATCTCCAAGCTTCCTCAGCTTAAAAAAACTTCAATCAAATCTTCAAAACCTGCAATCAAATCTGCACAACTCTCCCCCTTTTTGTCCCATCAAAGAAGTAGAGTGAATTGGAGATAAAGTTTTGAAAATTTTTTTAGGGGCCTGCAGGGAAACGAACAAGCTGAAACTTGCTAAGCTCCTGGACTGACTTGTCAAGTTTGGCAAGATTTTCCTTCACCGAAGCCAATTGCACTGGTCTAATTTGACTCCACTTGTGCTCTCGGTGCATTGATCTGTTCTTGCATGTTCACCGAAGTATTCGGGAGTGCCTTCTTCAAGTCTCTCATTTCATAGTCCATCCCAAAAACCTGCCTTTTAAGTCCAAAGATAACATCCAACAACTGTGAAAATGCTGTGGAATTGGCATTGCTTCCACTTGGACCAGCAGAATGGGTTTGAAAACTCGGAGCTTCCCTTTTAGCCCTTTCCTTCTCAGCAAGTGAGGATTCTTCATGCTCTGGGAAGTGTGATGCAAAGACCTCCTCAGGGTCAGCACCAGACCTACTCACATCACTAAAATGTAGTGGCGATATTGTTCCTTGTTCTGCAGCAACTACCCCTGAATGAATGCTAGTGGGTGGAGTAGAAAAATCATCGCCAACATCCACATCAGCACGAGGATGTTTCTCGGTCTCTTCCCCAGCAAAAGATGGCTCAAATACAGCAGCCATATCCTCCTGCATTTTGCTTTCTTCCTCAGCCTTCCTTTTTCTTTCTTCTTCTTCTTCAGCTTTCCTCTGTCTCTCTTCTTCTCTTCTTCTTTCTTCTTCTCTTCTTCTTCTTTCTTCTTCTCTTCTCTGCCTTTCTTCTTCCTTTCTTTTCCTTTCCTCTTCTTTTATCTTTCTCTCCTCTTCTCTTCTCCTTTCTTTCTCTTCCTTCTCTTTCCTCTGTTTCTCTACTTCCTTCTCCTCTGCTTCTTTTCTCACTCTCTCTTCAGCCTCTGTTATCTGGATTACAGGGCTCCTCATCCTAGAGAGAGTGGACAAAGTCATGGTATCTTCTTCATCCTCCTCGTCTTACAGGATGATCTTTCTTCTTTTATTTTCAGCCATGGGCTCTTTGCCCTTCCTTTTTGATGAAGCAGTGGGAATCTCTCTTGAAAGTGTTTCCCTCCTCAACCTTTCTAGTGCTGCAGTCAGTTCTGGAAATTTCATCTTCATCACCATCTTCTCACTAACGAGCATCGAATTCAACTTTGTTAGGCACAAAGATGCAGGGACTTGAATATCAAAATGCCTAAACAATTTGGTGATGATTGATGAATAAGGCAGCTGACCCTTATCCTTCACCACTGTCCTATACATATGGAAAAGTATGACATGTGGAAGTGAGAAAGGTCTACCCTGGTTGATGGCAAACATCAGCTTTGCCTCTATTTTGGAAACATCGGTCTTCGAGGTCGTTTTTGGCCGGATGCAGTTGATGACAACTTTATGCAACAAAACATTGGTGGCATTCATCCTAGTGTAGGATATCTTGCCTTCAACAGATCTGTCTCATACAATATCCTATGTTGCATAGGCTGTTGAGACTTTGATTGGCTGGAAACTCCTTCTTTCCACACCAATGATGTCAGCCAACAAGTCAACATCAACAATATAATCGGTTCTGCTTCGGTAACAACTTCCTCAGAATGTTGACTCTCCGCTTCTCGTTGAGGCGCATCTTCCTCCGTTAGGTCCACCCTTGTAGGACCCTCTTGCTGTCTCTGTGGTCCCCTGCTTGCAATTCTGGAGGACTTGCGAGACAACATTCTTGTAGAGCAAGCAAAGTTTCAACTTGTACGTGAGGGAAAATGGAAACTTTGAGGCGAAAAAGGGACGAAATGGAAATGGCAAAAGGAGATTTTTAGGGTTTTGAGAGTGAAAGAGTATGAAGTTGAATCGCAATGGAGTAGCTAAGAGTAAAAGTGACGGTTCGAGAGTATAAATAGTGGGAGAAAAATCACCGGAATACGAATCGTCGCCAAAAAGTGAAAGAAAAGAACTGCCAAAAATAAACCGTAAAAAGAAAACTGCCCCTTTTTGAAAATGTAAACTGCCATTAATGTATGTCAGAAAAAGAGCGAAAAGGGATTTTGAAATACTGAAAAGTAATTACCAAAAATATGTTAAAGAGAGAATACGAAAAGGAAATTCGTAAAAAGATAAAATAGTACAGAGTCTGACGGATGTTTAGACTTTACCTTTGAGTCTGAACCCTTTTCAGACCTTACCTTTGCATCTAAGCACAATCAGACTTTACGTAGAGTCTGAGACGCTTTCAGACCTTGCTTTGAGTCTGAGTCATCTTCAGACCTAGCGTTGAATCTGAACCACTTCCAGACTTAGCGATGAGTCTGAACCACCTTCAGACTTTAGCGATGAGTCTGAACCATCTTCAGACTTTAGCGATGAGTCTGAATATCTTCAAAATTCACAATTCCCAGTCTTGAACAAATTGATTCAAAGTGAGCCTTCTCTAGGGGTTTTGTGAATATATCCACCAATTGATTCTTTAAATCTACATGCTGAATTACAATATTTCCACTTTGAACATGATCTCGAATGAAATGATGCTTGATTTCAATGTGCTTTGCTCTTGAATGAAGTATTGGATTCTTTGTGAGGTTGATTGCACTGGTATTGTCACATTTGATCTCCGTATGTGTTTCATCAACTCCAGAGTCTCTCAATTGCTGTTGCATCCATAGAATTTGAGAGCAGCAACTTCCAAGAGCAATGTACTCTACTTCAGCGGTTGAAAGAGCCACAGTACCTTGTTTTCGTGAGAACCAAGACACCATCTTGTTTCCCAATAATTGACATGTACCTGTAGTGGTTTTTCTATCCCCTCTACAACCAGCAAGGTCAGCATCAGAATATCCAAGAAGAGTAAAATCTCCTCTCTTAGAATACCATAGTCCTAGCTTAGATGTAGTTGCAACATATTTAATGATACGCTTAACAGCGAGACATATGAGATTCTTTAGGATCGATTAAAATCTAGCACAAATGCGGACACTAAACAAAATATCAGGTCTAGAAGCTGTAAGGTAAAGAAGTGACCCGATTATACTTCGTATAGCTTTTGGTCTACACTCTTCTCTTGTTCGTCTTTATCCAGCTTTGATGAGCTTGACATAGGAGTTTCTGTTCTCTTGCAATTCTCCATTCCAAACTTCTTGATAAGGTCTTCTGCATACTTCTCTTGATGGATAAAAGTTCCTTCACTTGATTAATTGACATGCTCGAGGTGCTTGTTTTAAACCATATAAGGCTTTCTTCAACTTGAAAACAAGGTTTGGTCTTTTAGGATCTTCAAATCCTGATGGTTGTTCCACATAGACTTCTTCTTGAATGACTCCATTTAGGAATGCGTTTTTCACGTCCATTTGGAATAACCTGAAATTTTTAAAGCAAGCAAAAGCAAGAAGTAATCTTATAGCTTCTAACCTTGCCACAGGAGCATAGGTTTCGTCATAGTCGATGCCTTCTTCTTGTGTGTAGCCTTTTGCTACAAGTCTTGCTTTATTCCTTACCACTTTTCCTTGTTGATCAAGCTTGTTCCCGAAAACCCATTTGGTACCAATGATTGATTTTCCTTTTGGTTTAGGAACTAGCTCCTAAACGTTGTTGATTTTGAATTGGTTTAGTTCTTCTTGCATTGCTTCGATCCAGCTTTCATCTTTCAATGCATCTTCTATATTTTTGGTTCAATCTCAGAAATTAGTGCAAGAGCACTTTGGAAGCTTCTCGTCTTTTAGATCTAGTATGAACTCCTTCATCAATATTGCCAATGATGAGGTCTGGGGATGACTTGACTTTTGCTTCCAATTTGTAGTTGATTTGTCAATTTGGTGAAGCTCTTCTTCGGTTGGAATTTCTGAATTTGTTTGAGGTTCTGCGTCTGAGGCTTGATTTTCTTCATGAGAATTTGTAGACACTTGCCTAGACTCTAAATCTTCAGGTTGAGTCTGATTTTGTAAAGAATCTTCAAACTTCACATTCATGGATTCTTCCACAGTTTGAGTGCGTTTGTTGAAGACTCTGAAGGCTTTGCTTGTCATGGAGTAGCCAAGGAAAATTCCTTCATCTGATTTTTCTTCAAACTTACCAATTCGATCACTTGAATTCTTTAGGATAAAACATTTACAACCGAATACATAAAAGTATGAAACAATTGGTTTCTTACCTTTGAGCAGTTCATAAGGTGTCTTTTCTAATATAGGTTTTAGAAAAATTCTATTTATAATATAACAAGTAGTAGAAGTGGCTTCAGCCCAAAAATGAGGTGATATATTACTTTCAATTAAGAGAGTTCTTGCCATTTCTTGCAAAGAACGACTTTTCCTTTCTGCAACTCCATTTTGTTGTGGAGTGTATGGAGATGAAAAATTATGTTGAATACCATTGTCATCACAATATTTGGCAAAATCATGATTTTCATATTCTCTACCATGGTCAGTTTTAATACTCGAAATTGCATATCCTTTTTCAATTTGAATCTTCTTTGCAAATTTAGTAAAATGAATCATTGCATCAGATTTATTTGTAAAAAAGAAAACCCAAGTAAAACGAGAATAATCATCAACTATAACCAAGCAATATCTTTTACCTCCAATACTTTGTACTCTTGTTGGCCCAAATAAATCCATGTGTAATAGCTGCAAAACACGATTAGTAGATACTTGATTTATAGATTTAAAGGAATTTCTAACCTGTTTACCAAGTACACGGGAGTGCACAATTCATGCTTTTGATACTTGAGGTTAGGAAGTCTTCGAACAAGCTTTTGGATGATACTTTTGCAATTTGCTTCAGATTGACATGTCCAAGCTTCCTATGCCAGATGATAACTTCATCTTGAATTGATATTAAGCATTGAGGACTGTCAGACCTTATATCTAGCAAATAGATATTCCCATGTCTTCGACCTGTAAATGACTGTGAAAGATCTTTACTTGTTCCAGAACATGTATCCTCTTGAAAATTGATTTTATATCCAGAATCGCATAATTGACTAATACTCAGTAGATTATAGTTCAATCCTTCAACAAGAGAGACATTGTTGATTGTGAGATTTCTAATCATCACAGTTCCTTGACCAACAATCTTACCCTTGTTGTTACCACCAAAAGAGACATTTCCTCCTTTTATATGAAAGAATTTTGTAAAATAACTTGAGTCTCCTGTCATGTGTCTTGAACATCCACTGTCCAAATACCACTTGACTTTCTTCTTGAAGTAACCTGCAATTAAAAGAAAGACTCATGTCTTCTTTGGTACCCAGATCTTCTTGGGTCCATCATTGTTAGTAGTATAAACAGTCTTTGCCCAGCTCTTCTTAACAGGTCTCCAAACTTTAGGACATTCCTTTTCAAAATGATCTACACTTTTACATCTTAAACAAGTAAGGGCATGTCTACCAACAGGCTTTACAAAAACTTTTTGGAAATGATTTTTATAAAAAGTTTTTGATGGCCTATTTCTGATTCTTTCCTTTACTTTTGGGAAATCGATCAAAGGAACGGTTTCTAGTGTCATTCCTAAACCAGATTTATTCAAGTAAGGTCTTTGGATAGAAAGAATCTTATCCAACTTTTCAGAACCTATTGAAAATTTCTTTGAGACTTTCAATAAGTCTTCTTTCAAGCAAGCATTCTCTTTTGAAAGATCATTCTCATTTTCTTTCGAAATAGCAAGGGACTTGTCTAGACTTTCAACTTTTTCATGTAAGATTTTTTCTTGTTGTTTCAGTTTGGAATTCTCCCTTTTCAGTTCAGAAATCCTTTTAAGAGAGCCTTTAAGACTGAGACAAAGTTCATCAATATATTTTGATACTTTGGTAGGAATTTTTAGATTTCTAACCTTGATACCATTGTTTGAGTCTGAGTCTGAATCTGAGTTTGAGTCTGAGTCTGAGTCTGAATCTGCGTCTGAGTCTGAGTCTGCCATAAGACATATATTTGCATATTCTTCATCACTCTCCTCACATTCAGTGTCACTCCACGTTTCAGTTTTGAGTGCTTTCTTGAACTTTTCAGGTTTTCCTTCCTTTTTCTTCAATAAGGGACAGTTGGGTCTGATGTGCCCCTTTTTCTTGCATTCAAAGCAAACAACTTCTTTGCTGGTATCTTCTTCTTCATTTGATCTCCTTTGAAATCTTTGATTGTTTTGTTTCTTACCATTGAATCTTCTACCTTTTCTATTCAACCTTCTGAACTTTCTAATCAGAAGTGCCAATTCTTCATCATCCAAGTCTTCTTCGAATCGTAACATCGAATCATCATTAGATTTTAAAGCAATTGACTTCTTACCTTTTGTGTCAAATTCCTCATTGAATTGCTCGACTTCATAGGATTAAAGTGTGCCAACCAATTCATCCACCGAAAGAGGCATGATCCTCTGTGTTTCTCTTATAGATGTTTTGACATGATTCCAATCTTTGGAGAGCCCTCTCAACAATTTATTGACCTTCATAGGTCCCGAGATTGGCTGTCCTTGGTATGCCAAGCCGTTTACAATTTCTATAAATCGACTAACATATCCGTGATGGTTTCTCCTGGCTTCATTTTGAAGGCTTCATATTGACCAAGAAGGATGTTGATCTTGGTTTCTTTGACTCGATCTGTTCCTTCATAAGTAACACGTAGTCTGTCCCAAACATCTTTGGCTGTATCACAAGATGAAATTCTATTATACTCAGTAGGAGATAATGCACAATAGAGAAAATAAATAGCCTTTGCATCAAGAGCATGTCTCTTAGAGATTTCTGCTTGTGGTAACCCTGCTCCATCAGCTATTTCTTTTCCTGTGCTTGATGTAGCTTTAGGAATAATCCCATTCTCCACTACATCCCATTCCATAGGATCTTTAGATCTTAGGAACGCCTTCATCTTGTTTTTCCATATGTTGTAATCCTTGCCATTGAAGTAGGGAGGTTTGGTATTGCTCTGACCTTCAATTAACCCTGGAGCCAAAACACTAGCCATAGATCTTTAGCTTCAGAAGTAATAACACTTCTAATAAATAAGCAACCTGCTCTGATACCAATTGAAATGGGCTAGTTGTCGCGCCTAACTTTTAACATGCAATCCCGAGCTCTCCCAAGCTAACGTTAAGCACGGCAAAAAATTTATACAATTGAATTATCTAACAACCTAAGCAACACAGGAGCCGCCACTAGCTTATTTTGGAGGTCAGCTAGAAACCTAATCGAAGGTTGGGAGATTCCTTCGATTCCTACGCAACCAGAGATCTAAGCTCGGGGACCTGGATTACGTTAATATTTCTATTAACGCCCTTTCGGTACCTAATGGTATGTTGTGTTTTTTTTTTTATCGTGTCCAAGCATTTTTTTTACATTTTTTAAGGTCGTCAATTTTTATACTAAATGATCATGCGTGAAAGATTGTTTTCATTTTATTCTATTTCTAAAAAGAAAAGAAAACAATCAACAATCATACAATTAAAAGACAAGTAAACAAGCAATTCAGAGAAAATAATAAGCCTAAGCATGCAATCCTAAAATATAAAGGAGAACATAGTAAAGGAAAAGTAAAAGAAAAAGAAAATACCCGCAACTCGTCGGGTTTTATACAACACGAATAATCCCGAAACATATATTGGGAAAATTACATAACGTCGGTCGGAACGGACATCGACCTTTCCTCCATCTTTATGGTTTCCCCATCTTCAAAGTCCTAGTCTAAGCCTAGACTAAGGAATTGAAATTAAATGCATAAAGGTAAAAACAAAAGTACATCAATTGACTACCAAAATTTACCTAAAAAAAAATAGCAAAAATCAAAACAGAATCAATGGAATAGCAACACAAGAGTCAGTAAAATCAACAAAACAACAGGACAACAACATTCACCAAGCATGATTAAATCCTTGTATGAGAGTTGCAAGCAATCATAAACTGAACTAAGACCAATTTGGGACTAAATTGACACAAAAATAGTCATGAACAGCAAAAACCAGCAACATGGTGAAGCGGAAACGATGGGACAGCAAACAATAGGGCAAAAATCATAAGAACAATCAGCATAGTAACAGCAAAACAGCAAAACAATGAACTGATAACAGCAAAACAGCAACATGGTGACAGGAAGACAACAAAACAGCAGTGTAAAAGTAGGAAGACAGCAATATAGACATAGCAGGACAGTACAACAGCAAAATAGAAGCAACAGAAAGGTAACAAATCAAAGCAGAAACAAGAAGACTAACAATGTTTTCAACAAACTTAGACCATGTATGGTAAGTTCATAATACGGCCGATATACAAATTCAACATGCATGGTTTCCCAAAAGACTCTAAAGCAATAGATGTATCACAACTCATGCATGAAGAAACACTCACAGCTTAACTAAATTCAATGCCAAGATCACAGAACATCAAGTACACAATTTCAATCTACACATCAACACTCGTTCAAATTGCAAGTTATTTCAGTCCCTTAACTTTGACCAAGATGCTGCAATCATCAGAGACCAAGAACATAGTAGAACTTAGTCGCAGCACGTTCTGCCAATCACAGCATTGTATCCAGAAATGAAACAAAAACCAAACCCTCAAATGATATTCAGTGTGCTCTTACAGCAATACTCACAAAAGTAAATTCATTCTAAGCAAGTAACAACATTATATCCATGACAACAACAGTAGTATTACGTAGGCAAGAGGTTTTTCAGACAAACATCAAAGTGTACGTTGGTCTAATTCAAGAATTTCATCCAACAAATGGTAGATGTTACTTTGCCTAAGAGTATAGATGCAGAAAATCATAGAGAGTGTCCTGTTCGGACCCATCACAGAGGTTTGCGCGTTCTTGGACTTCATATAAGTGCAATCAAATATTCAATTCCTACCGATCAAGCCAAAACAACGAGCGAACGTCACTGTAGAGTTTCGGAATGAAAAGGAACCGAAAATCCCTAAATTCAATGTGATTCCAAGTCTTGGTTCCCCGAGCTCCGAAGGGATGTGGCTCGCGACAAACACGTCAGGTCCGACCAGGGAAAATCCTCACAGTAAGCGGTTCGTCCACCAGTGCAAACCAGAGAAGGAAAATACGTTCGGATTAGAGAGAGAACAGAGGAGATCCAAAACTCTAAAAAATTAGATTGGAAAAAGACACGGGACTCACCGATCTTTGTAGATCGGATCGGTCTCCTAGGGCTCCTGGGGAGGAGATTTCGATCCGATTCACCACCACCGTCAATCGGCGTTGATTGGCCCGAGTATGAGTCGGATTTGGTGATTAGGGCTCCAAATCGGGTGAAATCAGGATCCCTAGCATCGTCGCCGTCACTGATCTACGTCAGATCTGAGCTTATGCACCTCAAGTTTCTTCGGCCAATCCTAGATCTGGTCAGATCTGGTCACCAGGAGACGAGACTTGATGGCGACCCCTCTGATCACCACCGATATCCCCGAAATCGAAGGCCTTCGCCCCTCGCTCGCCAGCGAAAATGAAGAGCCGCGTCAATAGGTGCCGCCGCCGCCGTCGTCCAGTGCGGATGCTGTGGAGGAGACGGAGAAGAGCCCACCGATGTGATCGCCTTCCTCGTCGGAGGAATCTCCGAACGCCTGCCTGAGAATCGTCGCCGCGTCTGTTGATTTGCGTTGGTTCGCCGGGGATCCAAACTCTCCGATCTAGGGTTACGGAGGGAGAGAATCGAGAGGAGAGAGGGAATCGAACTGCCGAGAGTCCTTCCCTGATATAGGGTTTCTTCTCGTCCGATTTGGGGAAAAATCGATTTAGGGTTTGTGAGAGGAACGGCCGAGAGAGAGAGAGAGAGAGAGAGAGAGAGAGAGAGAGAGAGAGAGGCCAATCGGAGAGAGCTCGAGCCGGGGGAAGAGAGAGAAAGCGTCGTCAGAATCCCCTTTTATATTTTCCCAATTTTTTTTTTTATATTTTTTTCGTTTTCTTTTTCTTTTTTTCTTTTTTTTTTTCATTTTTTTCTTTCATTTTTTTTTGGTTTTCTTTTGCTCTCATTTTTTATTCAATTTCAAACAATTTTTTATTTCAGGTGTCAACAGCTGCCCCTCTTTGGGTGGGAGCTCGAAGAGGTTCCACTCAAAGATAAAAATTGACACCTAAAATTTTTAGTCAGCTCGACTTTTGAAAACAGAGGAAGACAAAAGAAAAGGCATTCAACTGTGGACCTACCTGATACTCACCTTTACCTATTGAAACCTCTGAACTTTTGTTGGGGTTTATTCATTATGCCTTTTGCTCTCTCTCTCTCGTGGGGTGGAATGAAAACAATGGAATTGCTAAATGAAAAATGAATGGTTTAAGGATAACCACTAACCTAAAGATGAAATTTAAGGATCGCCTAGAACTCGAGAAAACAAGGTTTAAAGATGACCTAGAACCTAGAGACAAGGTTTAAAGATAACCTAGAACTTGAAGACAAGGTTTTAAGGATAACCTAGAACCTAAAGACAAGGTTTAAAGATAACCTAGGACTTGAAGACAAGGTTTTAAGGATAACCTAGAACTGGGTGACAAGGTTTTAAGGATAACCCGGAACCTAAAGACAAGGTTTTAAGGATAACCTAGAACTGGGTGACAAGGTTTTAAGGATAACCCGGAACCTAAAGACAAGGTTTTAAATTGACCTAGAACTGGGTGACAAGGTTTTAAGGATAACCCGGAACCTAAAGACAAGGTTTTAAGTTGACCTAGAACTATGTGGTTTAAGGATGGACCCACTAACCGTGTGATTTAGACTGGTGGAAGGTCTCACCGTGTAAAAACGGGTTTCGACTTGGAGAAAAAGGTCTCACCTTGTAAAAACGGGTTTCGACTTGGGGAAAAAGGTCTCACCGTGCAAAGACGGGTTTTGACTTGGAGGAAAAGGTCTCACCGTGTAAAAACGGGTTTCGACTTGGGGAAAAAGGTCTCACCGTGTAAAAACGGGTTTCGACTTGGAGAAAAAGGTCTCACCGTGTAAAAACGGGTTTTGATCGAATGTGATAGTCTCACCGTCTAAAAAACGGGTTTTGACTTAATGTGATTGTCTCAGATGCTGGAGAATCAATCATGCAAAATTATATTGATTGTCAAATCCTTTCAGAGAAGATTCTAACAAAATGAGATTTGATTAACCATCTAAGGGTTAAATCAAATATGCCAAGTGGAAATATCCTAATCAAAAGAGGTCTTTCACACTAGCTCTCAAAAATGGATATTGTTCCCAACCATTGATATGGGAAACTTGTTTAGATCTCACTAGAGAAGTCTTACGAGAAGTCTTACTCAACCTATGCCTAAGACTTTCGGAAACGTTCACAGTGAGTACAATCCATTGATCAAAAGGTCTTTTAAAGGGACTGTAATGATGGTTTGGTCATGGGCTTACACAAAGGGTATGTACTTTGAGGCCAAGAAATGAATATTCAATCTATATCTTCATCGGGTTTACAAGTCAAGAACCTTGAAGATAAGATAAGATAGGATTGCTTCCACTCCTTCTAGCAATAGCTCCCATGTGTTATTCACATTTCAACTCGAACCATCCCAATCGGAAGAGACTTCGAATAAGGGTTGTAATGTTGGTTCGGGTGAGGCTTAGAAAGGCTTGAAAAACTTTTAGAAATCAAAGGGTTAAAAGTGAATGATTATCTTGGCATCATTATCATCACATGACTTTTCAAGAATTTGACTCTTGAAATTTAACCTATCTCGAGAGTCCTTTGAGTAATGAGAGCTTTGTTCTTTGTTCTAATGATATTGATTGCAATACATGTTTTTTCTTACAATGCATTTCTTTTGTTTTTCAACAAATGATCTTTTGCATGATCATGAATTTCGCTCTTTTTTGCATTCTTGCTTTGCATTTTTTTCATGGGCATTGGCCTTGCTTTTACCAGGCACACTGCTTTTTCATGCCCCCTAATTTTCATTTTCTTTCAAGTATCTAGGACTCTCGAGTGGCATGACTAATACTCTCAATTTTGTTGGTAAATCATGTGCCTTGCCCTAGTGTGGGGAGATAATCATCACCTGGGGTTATGAAAGAATTGTATAAGGCTCAAATTGGCTAAGCAAAGGGCAATTGTGTTTGTGGTAGTGAATGGAATGCTCTTCTTCACTTCGGGATGCTTCGAGTTTTGACAAGAAATCACCTGAAGCTAACACAAGAAGATTGATGCAAGTGAAAGCAATAAAATCTTTCTTAATCTTTTGCTCCACAATTTTCAACCAAGACCCCCTATTTTGCCCCAATGTGGGGTTGTTCTTGATAGGATTATTTTGGAAATGCTCCCTATTTGGCTCAAAGTGGCTTGCAAGGGATATCAATAGTGTTTGGGGATTGAGAAATGAAATGCCCTTATCATTTCAAATCATGTACTCACTGTGAATGAATCCTATGCCCTAAGACACGGTTCTTTCCACTCAATTCTCTCAAAGAGTGTATAAGGACGTGTTTGGTAAGGAGATTGCCTCTCATCATTTTAGGCATCATCACCTGGCATATTTAACAATCCTTTTCAGGTTTTCCAAAACCCACTTTAGTTAAATTCATCTCCTTGGAAAATGAAACTGCAATGAAAGTTTGCCTTGAAAAGACATGTTTCTTTGACTCTACTGGAGAGATTTTTGAAGACAAGGTAGAATAAAATTTGTGAAAAGAATAGATTTTATTCAGAATAGGAGTTCACCTCTAGAGCTCTAGCTGTACTTCTAGAATTCTAAATGACTCTTTCGGCATTCTAAGGAACAAGGTCACTCATAAGTTCTAAAGAACAAGCTCTTCTTTTTGTTTCTTTTCTTGTTTGTTTGTTGTTTTTTTTAATTTCTGAGATGAACTTCTCACGAACAGATAGGACCTTCATCATAGATACCTGCAAGAGGAACAAACATACAAATGCAATATGTATGCATGCGATGCATGATGCAAACATCCTAAAATGGCTCAGATTCAATCCAAAAGTAGCTCAAAGGCCTTTCAATTTATTCATGGATAATACTTCTTGACAGCATCGGCATTTACAAGTCTTGGCAATTCTTGACCATCCATTTCTACAAGAATCAGTGCCCCACCAGGTAGCACTTTCTTTACAACATAAGGCCCTTCATAATTCGGAGTAAACTTCCCACGAGGGTCTGGTATGATAGGCAAGACCTTTCTCAAGACAAGATCATTAATCTCGAAATGTCTTGGCCTAACTTTGCGGTTGAACGACTTGGCTACTCTCTTCTAATAGCTTTGCCCATGGCATAAGGCTTTTACCCGTTTTTCATCAATCATATTAAGTTGTTCAAATCTTTGTTGAGCCCATTCAGCTTCAGAAAGCTTGATTTGAGAAAGTACCCTCAGTGAAGGGATTTCCACTTCCACGGGTAATACAGCTTCCATCCCATAAATCAATGAGAATGGTGTGGCCCCAGCATATCGGCATATGACCAAGCAAAAATATCTTGGTACACTTTCAAAAGCTCAATTAATCTGTTGGCATCATTCTAAGAGACATGCCCCCAATCTTGGCTTCTTTAGAGTTATCTGAATCTCCCAAATTTACAGTGACTGGCTATTCAATAGGAGGTTTGGATTCTTCATGTCTGAGCCATTCCTTTTCAATAATTCGAGGATCATCTTCACTCTCTGAGTCAGAACCATCAGGTTCATCAAAATCTTTTGAATGTGAATCCGAGCCATGCAAATGACTATCGTGATATGCAATGTCATGCCTGAGATGCATAATGGTCATGAAAAAATTGTTTTCGAATTCGAGTTTTCAAAAAAAATGTATATGGGAACTAGCCCTCATGTCATTGGACGTCCTCGCTCCACTAAAACATTTTGAAACTATAGATCATGTGGAGGATCAGGCCTCAAAGCATCATCATAGGACTGATTTTGGAATCCTCACACGTCTATTAACAAAACATGAGTTTTATTGATATGCGAAAATTGCATTACAAAGTATAGCATCTTGGATCTTTAGAGTTTGTGATCCAAATTGTTACAAGCATGAACAAATGAAATGAAAAGAATAGAATTCCCTCGCAGGGGAGAAATGAATGAAATTCCCACGAAGGGGAAAAATGAATGGAATTCCCTCATAGGGGAGAAAAGAAAGGAATACAACTAAAAACTAGAAACCTACACAATGAGAATTTGAAGGTTCTTCATTCCCATTGATAGTGTCAACCATGTCGACATCTTAAGAATGCCCTGGGAGGGGATTTTGTTGGACATTTGGTGCTGAATCCTTAAATGTGAGCAACTTTTTATCCAACAGATTCTGGATTTTGGCTCGGAGCACCCAACAATTGTCCACATGATGGCCCTTTTCCCCCATGTGATATTCACATGCTTTGCTAAAGTCAAACCCAACGAACTTTGGAGGATTGTCTCTCGGAATTTCTTTTGCTACCAGATGATTTTCAATTAACATCGGAAGTAGCTGAGACATGGGCCTCGGTAATGGAGTGAATTGTCTCTGTGGGGCTTTTCCCTTACGATCAAAATTTCGTGAAGAACCCGTTACCTCCATGGCGGGTTTGTGAGTTTGGGGATTAAAGGATTTTTGAGAAGAGGAGTTTTGTATATAGGCGATTTCCACAGCTGATTCTTTATCCCTTCTTGGGGCATACCGACGATTCGAGGTCTCGGTCAGTCTCCCTTCACGCATGATTCCTTCAATTCGTTCGCCCAATTCTACCAATGCAGCAAAATTGATGCAGGTATGGTTGTACATCTTCTCAAAGAAGTCCCTCGGTATGGCTTGAAGTAATAACTTCATGGCTTCTTTCTCAGTTAATGGCGGTTTTACTTGAGATGCCATGACCCTCCACCTTTGAGCATAAGCCCTAAATGACTCGGTTCTCCTCTTCTCAATCCGAATGAACTCTTCTCGAGTCGGGGCAATCTCAGTGTTGAATTTGTATTATTGGAAAAACTCGTCAGCCAGATCCTCCCAAGTGTGGATTTTATCCAAGTCCAATTCTATAAACCATGTCAAGGCGGGTCCAATCGGACTATCTTGGAAAGAGTTGATTAGAAGTGGAGGGTTATCCGAATAGCGAGCCATTTTGCCCAAATAATATTTCAGGTGAGTCTTTGGGCACCCGATGCCATCATACTTTCTTGTGAATTCCGGCTCTTTATAAAGCTCAGGTACAATGACCTTGGTGAAAGGCGATAATTTGTCGAACCCTTGAGGTTGATAACCCTGCAACATGCAAAGGCGCTCTTCGATCTTAGCCAAACGCCTCGAACTCTCCACATCGAAGTGTGGAGCCGGGATTTCCTTAGACTGAGGCTCCGACGCAATGACGATCGGGATTGCAGTAGGTACATCTTCAGACGGCCCTTTCCTCATGGGTTCCATGGCCGGGGCCATCGGTACTTCAGGTGGTGTGGCCGGGGGATGTATTGGAGAAGGTGCAGGAACGACAGAAGTCAGATTCTTGACTTGATTTGAGAGTTCCAACATTAAAGCCATCATTTGGGTCATCTGATTTTCCATATTGAGAACACGAGCACGAGTGTCTTCGTTTTCCATTTTTGTTTGACGACAGGTGCAAATTATGGATCGTTCTTCAGCCATTTTTTCAAAAAAACCTCCTGTAAAAGAAAAATGATTATGATTAATACCAATCACAAGAAATTATTAAGGTACAAATCCTATTCAATTTTATATTTTCTTGAGACGAAATAGTGACAAGAAGCATATATGATCCCAGTATCATATAACATCCTCTTGTCAAAATTTCCTCAAAAGAAATTATACAATTGAAAAGGAACGACGACAAATATTTAATTAGAGTGCCCCTTTTTCTAAAAAATACATGAAAATGTACATGAATTTCATTCATTTTAATCGAACAATTACAAGGGAGAACAGAACCTTGCTTTCTTGAAGCTTACAAAGTGGTTCGACTTTACAATGTGATTTTTACATGGGAGATGAAAATGAATACAAGTAAGCCTCAATAGAGAGAAGGGAAACACAAAGGAAACCCCTTTACAAGAAAAGCATATAAAATGGAAACCTAAGAACTAAATGGGATCGTGTGGAGACACTTGTTATCATAGGCCAAGTGTTCCTCATCGATCAAGGCACCATATTCTTGTTCCTTAATATGAGCTTGTCAAAAATCTTGAAGTTCAAGAATTTTTCCATGTAGTCTTGATGTCTCGGGTTGAGGTTCTCCCATAAAGTCTTGAGGCTCTCCGGCACCGGGATCACGTCCACTTCAGATCTACCCATCTAATCTAAACCTAAAGGGGCACCCATGATTAAAACATATCGTCGTTGGAAATATAAAACGCGTAATTGAAATAGGGAGAATGAAAAGGTAAGAACGATAAAAAAGGAACGATTTCTTACCAACCGAACACATGACAACTACAAATCACATGTCGCATGAAACTGTGAGGTTTCGACGCCTAAGGTGAGAGTGCTAAAGGCTTAAGATCCCCATCCCAAAGGATAAAGATAGTTTACCCACCGCACATACCGTCGGTCAGTGCTATCTTTATCAATTGGGATGAGCGGGTTTATGTAGTAGTGGATTACCACGAGCATCCACTCGCAGATTCCACCCATAAACCCTCCTAAGGTCCTAAATTGGGCGATCGAGGTTTTAGACCGCGGTTGTGTGTGTGGTGTCGTGCTAAAACTTGTAAACATGCATTTAAATTTAAACATCCAGCACTTCAATATAAACCCACATACATTCATACATCCTTACACCACCTGCAAGACAAGGGGTTTACATACATGCCTCCCCTTATAACTCCCACCTACAAAACCATTTAACACATGATTAGCGACTAACCTCATTTTCCACGTGACTTTGACATGCAGACGATCCTGCACAAGACAAGTTAGTTTAAAAACACAACAACCATTTTATAAACGGCCTCAAGTCCTCTTAGTCTAATAACTAGTCCCCAGCGGAGTCGCCAGAGCTGTCGCGCCTAACTTTTAACATGCAATCCCGAGCTCTCCCAAGCTAACGTTAAGCACGGCAAAAAATTTATACAATTGAATTATCTAACAACCTAAGCAACACGGAGCCGCCACTAGCTTATTTTGGAGGTCAGCTAGAAACCTAATCGAAGGTTGGGAGATTCCTTCGATTCCTACGCAACCGAGATCTAAGCTCGGGGACTGGATTACGTTAATATTTCTATTAACGCCCTTTCGGTACCTAATGGTATGTTGTGTTTTTTTTTTTTTTTTATCGTGTCCATGCATTTTTTTTACATTTTTCAGGATCGTCAATTTTTATACTAAATGATCATGCGTGAAAGATTGTTTTCATTTTATTCTATTTCTAAAAAGAAAAGAAAACAATCAACAATCATACAATTAAAAGACAAGTAAACAAGCAATTCAGAGAAAATAATAAGCCTAAGCATGCAATCCTAAAATATAAAGGAGAACATAGTAAAGGAAAAGTAAAAGAAAAAGAAAATACCCGCAACTCGTCGGGTTTTATACAACACGAATAATCCCGAAACATATATCGGGAAAATTACATAACGTCGGTCGGAACGGACATCGACCTTTCCTCCATCTTTATGGTTTCCCCATCTTCAAAGTCCTAGTCTAAGCCTAGACTAAGGAATTGAAATTAAATGCATAAAGGTAAAAACAAAAGTACATCAATTGACTACCAAAATTTACCTAAAAAAAAATAGCAAAATTAGACCACAGCCATATCAAAACAGAATCAATGGAATAGCAACACAAGAGTCAGTAAAATCAACAAAACAGCAGGACAACAACATTCACCAAGCATGATTAAATCCTTGTATGAGAGTTGCAAGCAATCATAAACTGAACTAAGACCAATTTGGGACTAAATTGACACAAAAATAGTCATGAACAGCAAAAACCAGCAACATGGTGAAGCGGAAACGATGGGACAGCAAACAATAGGGCAAAAATCATAAGAACAATCAGCATAGTAATAGCAAAACAGCAAAACAATGAACTGATAACAGCAAAACAGCAACATGGTGACAGGAAGACAACAAAACAACAGTGTAAAAGTAGCAAGACAGCAATATAGACATAGCAGGACAGTACAACAGCAAAATAGAAGCAACAGAAAGGTAACAAATCAAAGCAGAAACAATAAGACTAACAATGTTTTCAACAAACTTAGATCATGTATGGTAAGTTCATAATACGGCCGATATACAAATTCAACATGCATGGTTTCCCAAAAGACTCTAAAGCAATAGATGTAACACAACTCATGCATGAAGAAACACTCACAGCTTAACTAAATTCAATGCCAAGATCACAGAACATCAAGTACACAATTTCAACCTACACATCAACACTAGTTCAAATTGCAAGTTATTTCAGTCCCTTAACTTTGACCAAGATGCTGCAATCATCGAGACCAAGAACATAGTAGAACTTAGTCGCAGCACGTTACGCAATCACAGCATTGTATCCAGAAATGAAACAAAAACCAAACCCTCAAATGATATTCAGTGTGCTCTTACAGCAATACTCACAAAAGTAAATTCATTCTAAGCAAGTAACAACATTATATCCATGACAACAACGGTAGTATTACGTAGGCAAGAGGTTTTTCAGACAAACATCAAAGTGTACGTTGGTCTAATTCAGGAATTTCATCCAACAAATGGTAGATGTTACTTTGCCTAAGAGTATAGATGCAGAAAATCATAGAGAGTGTCCTGTTCAGACCCATCACAGAGGTTTGCGCGTTACTGGAATTCATATAAATGCAATCAAATATTCAATTCCTACCTGATCAAGCCAAAACAACGAGCGAACGTCACTGTAGAGTTTTGGAATGAAAAGGAACCGAAAATCCCTAAATTCAATGTGATTCCAAGTCTTGGTTCCCCGGGCTCCGAAGGGATGTGGCTCGCGATGAACACGTCAGGTCTGACCAGGGAAAATCCTCACAGTAAGCGGTTCGTCCACCAGTGCAAACCAGAGAAGGAAAATACTTTCGGATTAGAGAGAGAACAGAGGAGATCCAAAACTCTAAAAAATTAGATTGGAAAAAGACACGGGACTCACCGATCTTTGTAGATCGGATCGGTCTCCTAGGGCTCCGGGGAGGAGATTTCGATCCTGATTCACCACCACTGTCAATCGGCGTTGATTGGCCTGAGTATGAGTCGGATCTGGTGATTAGGGCTCCAAATCGGGTGAAATCAGGATCCCTAGCATCATCGCCGTCACTGATCTACGTCAGATCTGAGCTTATGCACCTCAAGTTTCTTCGGCCAATCCTAGATCTGGTCAGATCTGGTCACCAGGAGACGAGACTTGATGGCGACCCCTCTGATCACCACCGATATCCCCAAAATCAAAGGCCTTCGCCCCTCGCTCGCCAGCGAAAATGAAGAGCCGTGTCAATAGGTGCCGCCGCCGCCGTCGTCCAGTGCGGATGCTGTGGAGGAGACGGAGAAGAGCCCGCCGATGTGATCGCCTTCCTCGTCGGAGGAATCTCCGAACGCCTACCCGAGAATCACCGCCGCGTCGTTGATTTGCGTTGGTTCGCTGGGGATCCAAACTCTCCGATCTAGGGTTACGGAGGGAGAGAATCGAGAGGAGAGAGGGAATCGAACTGCCGAGAGTCCTTCCCCGATCTAGAGTTTCTTCTCGTCCGATTTGGGGAAAAATCGATTTAGGGTTCGTGAGAGGAACGGCCGAGAGAGAGAGAGAGAGAGAGAGAGAGAGAGAGAGAGAGAGATAGGCCGATCAGAGAGAGAGCTCGAGCCGGGGGGGAAGAGAGAGAAAGCAGCGTCCGAGAATCCCCCTTTTATATTTTCCCAATTTTTTTATATTTTTTTCGTTTTCTTTTTCTTTTTTTTCTTTTTTTTCTTTTTTTTCTTTTTTTTTTCTTTCCTTTTTTTTTTGGTTTTCTTTTGCTCTCATTTTTTATTCAATTTCAAACAATTTTTTATTTCAGGTGTCAACACTAGTGAATCAACCTAGAGGGGGGGTGAATAGGTTGTTGCGGAAATCTTTTGGAATCTTTTGCGATGCAATACGTTGATATTAAAGATATATCAATAATAAACAGATTACGTATTCACAAAGTAAATAGAGTAGGGTAAGAGAGAATTGACACAAGGATTATAGTGGTTCGGCTTAGACCAAGCCTACGTCCACTCTCCATGCTGGCAGCCAACTGGCTGTAATCACTATGTAGCAAAAGAGTGCCTTTATAGTAGACGGATTAGACTTCTTCAATTGACAGTCTCTCCTACAGCCTTCTGCTGCTTTCGCACTATATCTCACTCTCTTTGATACACAATTTGAATATGAAAGACTTTAGAGAACAAGTGATTTTGGAGATTCTAACATCAAGATATTTCTACCAGTCTCTCCTTGTTTCCAAGTAACGTCGATCCACCTTAAATAGTCTCCGTGCCATCATACCCGTTGGCACTTACCAAAACATTCATCCAATCAACCCGTTGGACTGAATCAATTTAAGTGATCTCCTTGTCCCAAAAACGTAAGTAGACAGCAGCTCATCAATCCTGTTCGCCCATACAATCAAGCTCTTGAGCTCCCAAAATTAGATTATTCCAAAAATAATCTTGATCTTCAACGGATAAAATCCGAAGAATCAAATCTTCCAAGCTCTTGATCACAGCCAGAGATATTCCATGGTTAAGATTAGGAAATACGAAATCCAATATCTATCTTTCCGTAGTCATAGGAATAATCTGTCACCAGCTTGTAAAAATCGCGAACTGTCTTCAGACTTAGATTTGGATCTTGAGGGTCATCAGACTGAAACTGAGTCTTGAAGGTCTTCAGACGGAAACTGAGTCTTGACCGACTTCGACGGAAAAACTCCGGACCCGAAATTTTGGGTCCGACTTGTCTTTGAAAACGTTTAGACCTTG
This sequence comes from Eucalyptus erythrocorys, assembly GCA_014182555.1. Lineage (NCBI taxonomy): Eukaryota > Viridiplantae > Streptophyta > Magnoliopsida > Myrtales > Myrtaceae > Eucalyptus > Eucalyptus erythrocorys. The sequence goes on from CM024602.1 coordinate 52,605,894, forward strand.
ACAACTTCAGACGTAGCCGACTGAGTTTTGGAGTCCTTAGACCACATTGTTGAGGCTGTTTTGTCAACTTCAAAACTCCAAGAGATTTTTCTTCAACATCTAGACCTATACTCCTTCGGGAATGCTGTCCATGAGAGATGAAGCCGTGCTTAGTGGGGAAGAGACGATGCCTGACTATGTCAATAAACAGTCGAACATAGGAGTTGGTTGTGCCTTAAGTGGCTTAATTGACAATGGGAACGCATGATGGTTTGAATTTGATGCGCCTGATTATGAGACAAAACTGTGTGGCATAGTATGGGACATGTCATAACGGTTTGGCCTTATAATCGAGACCTTGTGATTAATTGAGTTGCTGAGGTGTTCCAGTTGTTATTTGCATTAATTATATGCTTTGTGATATGAACTGTGCTGACGTGTAAGAAGGAACTGAGGCGAGGCAAGTCCTCTGTACTAATTGTGTGGTTGTGTGGTTAGGACGCTTTTAGGTGTATTTCCCTCATAATCGAGGCTTAGAGCGTGAACTCACTGAGATTCATATCTCACCCCGTCGTGGGTTAAATTTCAGGATCATCAAGTGGAGTACCCGGAGCTGAAAGGAGGTGAATTAAAGTGTAGGTCAGTTAGGACCGTTTCTTTTTGAGAAAGTCAATTTTTGTAGACTTTTGGTCATAGACCGTGTACATGGCTCTATGTGAATATAAAAGCTTGTTTGTTTGTGAATATGCTGTCTTGCTTTTCTATCCCGATGTGATTACTATCAGGGAATTTATTTATTTTTATTTTTATTTTTATTTTTTTGGTAACCTAGGGAATCCCGTAAGCCAACAACCGGCGAGCAAATCCTGGGAGAAAGACTGCAGGACCCACCACCACAATACTCCAAGTAAGAATCCCTAACGACACCTCTGGAATTCAAACTTCTCCCATTCGCGAGGGGGAGAGAGCCCGAGCCAGCTGCACCGCTGAGGGCGGCGGTGTCAAGGGATTTATTTTCACTTTTGCATGTGCAATAAAAAGAAAGGGTCGGCGACTCATCTTGGGAAGTCGCAAAATTTTATTGACTAGAGAGGGATAGGCATGTGCTTGAGGTTCGGGGCATGACACTTACTACTTATCAACTTAATATATTATACGGTGTATGTATGTGTTCTAGATTCCAAGCTGACCCTAAAGATTCTCATCTTAGTGCTATCGAATGTATTATCAAATATATCACAACAAATCCAAAGTTAGGTCTGTGGTATGCAAAAGGTGGAGACTTTACATTACTTGGATACTCAGATGCTAATCTGCCTGGTTATAAAGTTGACAGGAAAAGTATGTTAGGAATGTGCCAACTCTTAGGACAAATGTTAGTGTCCTGATTCTCAAAAAAGCAAAACACTGTGGCACTCTCAACGGCAAAAGTAGAATATGTTACTCTTGGAAATTGCTGTTCACAAATTCTTTCGATTATGCAACAACTAAGGGACTTTGGAATAGAAACCTTGCACTGAAATCAGATGTGACAACACAAATGCGATCAATCTTACCAAAAATCATATCCTTCATTCAAGGGCAAAGTATATTGAAATTCACCATCATTTTATAAGAGACCATGTAGAAAATGGTGAAAATTTAATGTTCAATTCATTGATTCGAAGAATCAACTGGCATATATCTTCACCAAGCCATTGGAGAAAGGATTATTCTAGTTCATTTGTGAAAAGCTGAATATTACTCTTACATTTGGCTAAAGTTTGACGGGCAGACTCATTAGTTCAACCAATGGTATAAACATCCTTCTGAAAGTATTCTAGACTTAGGTAGTTATATTTCAAATTTTGGCGTGTAAGTTTCTTTCCTTCTTGAACATGTATGATTATTTATGAATTATTACTTGCCTTTTATATTTTAGGAAATTATTATATCTCTACTAATTTTTTTTTTGAATTAATATTTCAAAAAATTATTGACAATTACTTTTTTAATTTTTTAAAAAATGGAAGTTTCTTTTTTTGTGCTTGTTCGGTTTCCCTAGTTCATTTTCTTTAAATAAAATTTTCGATCTTTATTTTCTCGATAACCGAGACTCTCTGCAAATCCTAATCTTTTTTCTCAAACCCTCGCTTCTCTTGATCTTCTTTCACATTCCTTACAACATTTCTTACTCGATCACTCACGAACATGTCATCAAAATCCTCCAAGTTCATTTCGATGTTTTATCAGAGGAAATCCTCTCGCATTGTTAGTTGTGGGCCTCGGATTTTCTCTAAAGATCTGACGCATTTTGATCTCATTGGAATGAATCACCTCGAAGCTCGAATCACAATTAGTGGAGGAAGATGTTACTTAGGAAGCCAAAACCTATTTTAGTAAGAAAGCTCGAGGTACTTCTCAAACATTATGAGTTTTTGAAAATGGGGGGAAATCCCATGGATTTCATAAGTTCGTTCTTAAAAGAAAATGGCTATGGGAATGAAATCTTGTTCTTGAGAGCCATGGAAAATTTAGGGCTGGTAGAGGCTGGAAGAGCATAAAAGGATTTTTCAAACTTTCCTACTGATTCTCACTTTGACATAGAGGGTCAGACTGAGAGCAAAAAGAAAGATGATGATGGGTGCATTTGGGAACCACTTCCCAAAGCCTTTTGGGGGTCCAAAGCCCCTTGGGCCAAAAAAATGGTGTTTGGGAAAAAACTTCCCAAGGGCTTCATACAAATGCTAGCATGTTTAAGGTTGAAAGCCCAAGGCAAGTGAGGACCTGCCTTGGGCTTGTTGAAGAAAAATCCCTTGGAGTTTTGAAGTTGACAAAACAGCCTCTTCAATTTGATCTGAAGAATCCAAGACTCAGTCGGTTACGTCTGAAGAATTCAAAGACTGATAGACCCAAAGTTCAGTCTGAAGCTTTTCAGTCGGAAGACCTTCAAGACCAAAATCTAAGTCTGAAGACAGTTTGCGATTTTAACAGGCTGGCTACAGGTTATTCTTATGGTTAAGGAAAGTAAGATTTGGATATTATATTCCCTATCTTATCCATGGAATATCTCTGGCTGTGATTATGAACTCGGAAGATTTATTCTTCGGATTTAATCCGTTGAAGATCAAGCATATTTTTGGAAGGATCTAATTTTGGGAACTCAAGATCCTGATTGTATGGGCGAGCAGGATTGACGAGCTATTGTCTATTTACATTTTCAACAACGGGAAGATCACTTAAATTGATTCAGTCCAACGGGTTGATTGGATGAATTCTCGGAAAGTGTCAACGGGTATGGAGACACGGAGGCTATTTAAGGTGGATCGATGTTGCTCGAAAATAAGGGAGAGACTTGGTAGAAAATCTCGATGTTAGAATCTCTGAAATCACTTGATCTCTAAAATCTTTCATGTTCAATTTGTGTATCAAAGAGAGTTACATATAGTGCGAAAACAACAAGAAGCTGTGGGAGAGACTGTCTATTGAAGAAGTCTAGTTCGTGAATTGTAACAGCTCTCATTTGTTACGTAGTGACTATAGCCAGTTGGCTGCCAACGTGGAGAGTGGACATAGGCTTGGAATAAGCCGAACCACTATAATCCTTGTGTCAATTCTCCTTTACCCTACTCTATTTACTTTATGAATACGTGCTTTATTTGTTATTGATATATCTTTGATATTAACGTATTCTACCGCAAAAGATTCCAAAAGAATTCCGTAATAACCTATTCACCCCCCTCTAGGTTGATTCACTAGCCTATTTCAATTGGTATCAGAGCAGGTTGCTTATTTATTGGAAGTGTTATTATTTCTAAAGCTATAGATCTATGGCTAGTGTTTTGGCTCCAGGTTTAATTGAAGGGCAAAGCAATACCAGACCTCCCTACTTCGATGGAAAGGAGTACAACGTATGGAAAAACAAGATGAAGGCATTCCTAAGATCCAAAGATCCTATGGAATGGGATGTAGTGGAGAATGGAATTGCTCCTAAAGCTGCATCAATCACAGGGAAAGAATTACTTGATGGAGTGGGAGCGTCACACATCGATATCTCAAAGAGACAAGCCCTTGATGCAAAGGCTATCTACTCTCTATATTGTGCATTATCTCCTACTGAATATAATAGAATTTCATCTTGTGAGACAGCCAAAGAAGTGTGGGATAGATTGCACGTCACCTATGAAGGAACAGATTGAGTCAAAGAAACCAAGATCAATATCCTTCTCGGTCAATATGAAGCCTTCAAAATGAAGCCAGGAGAATCCACCACGGATATGTTTACTTGATTTACAGAAATTGTAAACGGCTTGGCATACCAAGGACAGCCAATCTCAGGACCTATGAAGGTCAATAAATTGTTGAGGGGACTCTCCAAAGATTGGAATAACGTCAAGACGTCAATAAGAGAAACACAAAGGATCATGCCTCTTTCAGTAGATGAATTGGTCGGCACACTTCAATCTTATGAAGTCGAGCAATTCAATGAGGAATTTGACACAAAAGGTAAGAAGTCAATTGCTTTAAAATCTAATGATGATTCTGATGCTACAGATTTAGAAGAAGACTTGAATGATGAGGAGTTGGCACTTCTAATTAGAAAGTTCAGAAGGTTAAATAGAAAAGGCAGAAAGTTCAACGGAAAGAAACAAAACAATTAGAGATTTCAAAAGAAATCAAATGAAGAAGAAGATACCAGCAAAGAGGTTGTTTGCTTTGAATGCAAGAAGAAGGGACACATTAGACCCAACTGCCCTTTATTGAAGAAAAAGAAAGGAAAACCTGAAAGGTTCAAGAAAGCACTCAAAGTTGAATCTTGAAGTGACACTGAATGTGAGGAGAGTGATGAAGAATATGCAAATATTTATCTTATGGCAAATTCAGACTCAGACTCAGATTCAATCTCAGACTCAGACTCAGATTCAGACTCAGGCTCAAACAGCGGCACCAAGGTTAGAAATTTAAAAATTCCTACCAAAGTATCAAAATACATTGATGAACTTTGTCTCAGTCTGAAAGGCTCTCTTAAAGGGATTTCTGAACTAAAAAGGGAGAATTCCAAACTAAAACAACAAGAAAAGATTTTAATTGAAAAAGTTGAGTGTCTAGACAAGTCTCTTGTTGTTTCAAAAGAAAATGAAATTGAACTTTCAAAAGAAAATGCCTGCTTGAAAGAAGATTTGTTAAGAGTTACAAAGAAATTTTCAATGGGTTCTGAAAAGTTGGATAAAATTCTTTCTATTCAAAGACCTTATTTTAACAAATCTGGTCTAGGAATGACACATGAAACCATTACTTTGATTGATTTCCCAAAAGTAAAGGAAAGAATCAAGAATAGACCAACAAAAATGTTTTATAAGAATCATTTCCAAAAAGTTTTTGTAAAGCCTGTTGGTAGAAATGCTCTTACTTGTTCAAAATGCAAAAGCATAGAACATTTTGAAAAAGAATGTCCCAAAGTTTGGAGACCTGTTAAGAAGAGCTAGGCAAAGACAGTTTATGTTACTAACAATGAAGGACCCAAGAAAGTTTGGGTACCAAAGAAGACTTGAGTCTTTCATTTAAATGCAGGTAACTATCAAGAAGAAAATCAAGTGGTATCTGGATAGTGGCTGTTCAAGACACATGATGGGAGACTCAAATTGTTTTACAAAACTCTCTCAAGTAAAAGGAGGAAATGTTTCTTTCGGTGGCAACAACAAAGGAAAAATTGTTGGTTGAGGAACCGTGAAGATAGGAAACCTCACAATCAACAATGTCTCTCTTGTTGAAAGATTGAACTACAATCTATTGAGTATTAGTCAACTGTGCGATACTGGATACAAAATCAACTTTCAAGAAGATACATGTTCTAGAACAAGCAAAGATCTCTCACAATCCTTTACTGGAAGAAGACATGGAAACATTTATCTGCTGGATGTAAAGTCTGACAGTCCACAATGCTTGATATTAATTCAAGATGAAGCCAACCTTTGGCATAGGAAACTTGGATATGTCAATTTGAAGCAAATTGCAAAAGTTTCATCCAAAAAGCTTGTTCGGGGACTTCCTAACCTCAAGTATCAAAAGCATGATCTATGCACTCCTTGTGTACTTGGAAAACAGGTTAGAAATTCTTATAAGTCTATAAACCACGTGTCCACTAATCGTGTTTTGCAGCTATTACACATGGATTTGTTCGGGCCAACAAGAATTCAAAGTATTGGAGGTAAAAGATATTGTTTGGTTATAGTTGATGATTATTCTCGTTTTATTTGGGTATTCTTTCTTGCAAATAAATCTGATGCATTGACTTATTTTACTAAGTTTGCAAAGAAAATCCAAAATTTAAAAAGGATATGCAATTTCAAGTATTAGAACTGACCATGGTGGAGAATTTGAAAATCATGATTCTGCTAAATATTGTGATGACTATGGTATTCAACATAATTTTTCATCCCTATACACTCCACAACAAAATGGAGTTGTAGAAAGGAAAAATCGTTCTTTGCAAGAAATGGCAAGAACTCTTTTAATAGAAAGTAATGTTTCACCTCATTTTTGGGCTAAAGCTACTTCAACTGCTTGTTATATTATAAATAGAATTTTTCTAAGACCTATTTTAGAGAAAACACCATACGAATTGCTTAAAGGTAAGAAACCTATTGTTTCATATTTTCATGTATTTGGTTGTAAATGTTTTATCCTAAAGAATTCTAGTGATCGAATTGGTAAGTTCGAAGAAAAATCAGAAGAAGGAATCTTCCCTGGCTACTCTATGCCAAGCAAAGCTTTCAGAGTTTTCAACAAACGAACTCAAACTGTGGAAGAATCCATGAATGTGAAGTTTGAAGACTCAGTACAAAATCGAACTCAACCTGAAGATTTTGAGTCTGGCCAAGTGTCTACAAATTCCCTTGAAGAAAATCAAATCTCAGACGCACAGCCTCAAACCAATTCAGTAACTCCAACTAAAGAAGAACTTTATCAAAGTGACAAACCAATTACAAATTGGAAGCAGAAATCAAGTCACCCTGCAAATCTCATCATTGGCAATATTAATAAAGGAGTTCGTACAAGATCTAACAGGCGTGAAGCTTCTAGTGCTCTTGCACTCATTTCTGAAATCAAACCTAAAAACATAGAAGATGCTTTGAAAGATGAAAGCTGGATTGAAGCAATGCAAGAAGATCTGAATCAATTCAAAATCAACAATGTTTGGGAGCTAGTTCCTAAACCAAAAGGTAAATTAATTATTGGTACCAAATGGGTTTTCAGGAATAAGCTTGATCAACAAGGAAAAGTGGTAAGGAACAAAGCAAGACTTGTGGCAAAAGGCTACACACAAGAAGAAGGCATCGACTATGATGAAACCTATGCTCCGGTGGCAAGGTTAGAAGCTATAAGATTACTTCTTGCTTTTGCTTGTTTTAAGAATTTCAGGTTATTCCAAATGGACGTAAAAAGTGCATTCCTAAATGGAATTATCCAAGAAGAAGTCTATGTGGAACAACCACCAGGGTTTGAAGATCCTAGAAGACCAAACCTTGTTTTCAAATTGAAGAAAGCTTTATATGGACTAAAACAGGCACCTCGAGCATGGTATGAAAGGTTAAGTAATTTCTTAATTCAAAATGGTTTCTCTAAAGGTAAAGTAGATACTACTTTATTTATAGAATGAGAAGGCAAGGATTTCATACTTGTTCAAATTTATGTTGATGATATAATATTTGGTTCTTCTAATGAAAATCTTTGCAAGAATTTTTCAAAGTGTATGCAGAATAAATTTGAGATAAGCATGATGAGAGAATTGAACTTCTTTTTGGGACTTCAAGTCAACCAATCAAGTGAAGGGACTTTTATCCATCAAGAGAAGTATGCAAAAGACCTTATCAAGAAATTTGGAATGGAGAATTGCAAGAAAACATAAACTCCTATGTCAAGCTCATCAAAGCTAGATAAAGATGAACAAGGAAAGAGTGTAGACCAAAAACTACACAGGAGTATAATCGGGTCACTTCTTTACCTTACAGCGTCTAGACCTAATATTTTATTTAGTGTATGCATGTGTGCTAGATTTCAATCTGATCCTAAAGAATCTCATATGACTGCTGCTAAGCGCATTATTAAATATATTGCAACTACATATAAGCTAGGTCTGTGGTATTCCAAACGAGGAGATTTTACTCTCCTTGGATATTCTGATGTTGACCTTGCTGGTTGTAGAGTGGATAGAAAAAGCACTACAAGTACTTGTCAACTATTGGGAAACAGGATGGTGTCTTGGTTCTGAAGAAAACAGGGTATCGTGGCTCTTTCAATCGCTGAAGCGGAATACATAGCTCTTGGAAGTTGCTGCTCTCAAATCCTATGGATGCAACAACAATTGAAAGACTTTGGAGTTGAGGAAACAAGTACATAAATCAAATGTGACAACACAAATGCAATCAACCTCACAAAGAATCCAATACTTCACTCAAGAGCAAAGCACATTGAAATCAAGCATCATTTCATTCGAGATCATGTTCAAAGTGGAGAAGTGGTAATTCAGCATGTAGACTCAAAGAATCAATTAGTAGATATTTTCACAAAGCCCCTGGAAAAGACTCACTTTGAATCAATTTGCTCAAGACTAAATATCGTAAGATTTGAAGAAGTTCAAACTCAAAATTGAAGTCTTGAAAGGTTAAGACTCAACGCTAGGTCTGAAGGCAACTCAGACTTAATGCAAGGTCTGAAGGTGTTTCAGACTCATCGAAAGGTCTGAAGATGCTCAGACTCTACGTAAAGTCTGATGGCACTCAAACTCAAGGTAAAGTCTGAAAAGAGTTCAGACTCTGAGGTAAAGTTTGAACAACTGTCAGACTCTTTTCAAAAGTTCTTTTTCGTATCTCTTCGTATTCTCGTGATTATATTATCTTTATTGATTACTTTTCAAATTTTTAAAATCTCTTCTTACTCATTTTCTGACATGCAATTATGGCAGTTTATATTTTCAAAAAGGCAGTTTTCTTTTTTGAAATTATGGTTTATTTTTAGCAGTTTTTATCTTTATTTTTTGGTGACGATTCATATTCCGGTTTTATTTTTCTCTTACTATTTATACCTCGAATCGTCACTTTCATCCGCTTCTACTCGTTTGAAAATTCATCTCCATACTCTTTCGCTTTCGAAACCCTAAAAGTTCCTTTTGCCGTTCCTGTTTCATCCCTTATTCGGCACAAAGAATCCATCTTTTTAAGCGAACAAGTTGAATCTTCGCTTGCTCTCCAAGAATGTCGTCTCGAAAGTCTTTTAGAATCGCAAGCAGGGGACCACAGAGACAGTCAGAGGGTCCTACAAGGTGGACCTCACGAGAGAAGATTCGCCTCAAAGAGAAGCCGAAAGTCAACACCTTGAGGAAGAGATCACAGAAGTAGAACCGGTAAGAACTCTCAAAACGAATGTTGCTTATGATCTTTACAAAAGGCTTAAGGATGGAAAGGTAAGCCTAAAGACGATTGAGAAATATTTGAAAGAAAGAGGTTTTAAAAGCGAGTATATGTTCTTGAGGGAAATGGAGAAGTTGAAGGTTGTTGATGAAGGAACAAGACAAAGGGCGTTGGAGAATATTTCAAGTAATCCGCTTGAAAATACTCCATCTGAGACCCTAGATGATGACGAGAGACTTTTCTCTCACTTTCAGCCTCGGTATGGTGTGGCTTCTAACTCTGTTTGTCCTTCTGGAAGTGTGTTTCGGTCAAGGGAGCATGAGCGTGTGTATATGAAGCTGTTGAAGAGGGGTATAGTGAATCCGAGAAGTGTGGATTTTGACTTCCTTGATTCGCTGAAGATTAATCTTAGAGGGAAGTTTGCTCGACTGCAACTGGAAAGTTTCTGCACGGATACCACTGATGCCCACTCTGAACTTACGACTTATTTTTACTCAAATTTATCGCTTTTGGATGCAAATCGATTGTCTTTTTCTTTCATGGATAAGAATTTTATAGTTGATGTTGACTTGCTGGCTGATATTATTGGGGTGGAAAGGAGGAGTTTCCAACCAATCAAAGTCTCTACAGCCTATGCAACGTTGGAGATTGTGCAAGATAGAACTGTTGAGGGCAAAATATCCTACACTAGGATGAATGCCACAAATGTATTGTTGCATAAAATCGTCATCAACTGTATCCGGCCAAAGACAATGTCAAAGACTGATGTTTCCAAAACCGAAGCCAAGCCGATGTTCGCCATCAACAAAGGCGAGACCCTTTTCTCTCTCACATGTTATTCTTTTCCACATGTACGGGGCGGTGGTTAAGGATAAGGGTCAATTGCCTTATTCATCAATCATCACCAAATTGTTCAGGCACTTCGATATACAAATTCCTGCACCTCTATGCCTGACCAAGTTAAGTTTGATGCTCATTGGGCAGAAGATGGTGATGAAGATGAAGCTTCCAGAGCTGAATGTTGCACTGGAAGGGTTGAGGGAGGAGACAGCTGGAAAAGAGATCCCTACTGCTTCATCAAAAAGAAAAGGCAAAGAGCCCATGGCTAAGAAGAAACGTCGAAAAATCATCCTGCAAGATGAAGAGGATGAGGATGATGCCATGACCTTGTCCGATCTCTCAAGATTGAGAAGCTTTGTTAGTTTGAGAACAGAGGTTGGAGAGAGAGCAAGGAAAGAAGTAGAGGAAAAGGAAGCTGAGAAACAGAGGAAAAGAGAAGAGAGGAAGAAAGGAAAAGAAGAGAAGAGGAAGAGAAAAGAAGAGAAGAGGAAGAGAAAAGCAAAGAAGAGGAGGAGAGAAGAAGAGAGGAACAGAGAGAAGAAGAAGAGAGACAGAGGAAAGCTGAAGAAGAAGAAAGAAGAAGGAAAGAAGAAGAGGAAGAAATGAGAAGAAAAGAAGAAGAAAGAAGGAAGAAGGATGAGGAGGAAAGCAGAATGCAGAAGGATATGGCTGCAGGATTTGAGCCATCATTTACTGGGGAAGAGACCGAGAAACATCCAAGTGCTGATATGGATGTTGGCGAAGAATATTCCACTCCACCCACTAGCATTAACACAGGGGGAGTCACTGCAGAACATGAGACTATATCGCCACTACACCTTAGTGATGTGAGTAGGTCAGGTGCTAATCCTAAAGAGGTCTATGCATCTCATTTCCCAGAGCACGAAGAATCCTCACCTATCGAGAAGGAAAGGGCTAAGAAGGAAGCTCCTAGTTTCCAAACTCAATCTGTTGGTCCCAGTGGAAGTAATGCAAATTCGACAACCTTTACACAGCTGTTAGATGTTATGTTGAACTTGAAAAAACAGGTGTTTAGAATGGATTACGAGCTGAGGGACTTAAAGAAGGCCATGCTGGGTACTTCTGTGAATATGCAAGATCAGATTAACGCACTGAGAGCTCAAGTGGAATCAAATCAGACTAGTGCAGAGTTGGTTTCAGTGAAGGAAGCTCTTGCAAATCTCGAGAAGTCAGTACAGGAGCTCAGCAAGTTTCAGCTTGTTCGTTTCCCTGCAAGCCCCTAAATCTTTTTCAAAACCTTTCACTCTACCTCTTTGATGGGACAAAAAGGGGGAGAGTTTGCAGATTTGAAGTTTTTTTTTTGAAGCTTGAAGCTTGAAGTTTGTTTTTATTTCGTTTGAAGTTTATTTCGTTTGCTGAGATTTTTATCTCGTTTGTTGTTTGTTGTTTTCATTTAGATTTGGATTGGACTGTTGAATCTTTATGACTTTATCCTGATGTTTTGATACTTCGATTTCTAGACTTGTGAATTTGCAGGATCATTATATTTATGAGGATAAGTGTTATTGGACTAACACTCTGTTTTGCAGAAATAATCCTCGAAGTATATATGAGTTCTCCTTGTAGGTTTTTAAATTCGCAAATCTGCTGAGGGTTTTGTCACCATCAAAAAGGGGGAGATTGTTGAAGAAAAATCCCTTGGAGTTTTGAAGTTGACAAAATAACCTCTTCAATTTGATCTGAAGAATCCAAGACTCAATCGGTTACGTCTGAAGAATTCAAAGACTGATAGACCCAAAGTTCAGTCTGAAGCTTTTCAGTCTGAAGACCTTCAAGACCCAAATCTAAATCTGAAAACAGTTTGCGATTTTAACAGGCTGGCTACAGGTTATTCTTATGGTTAAGGAAAGTAAGATTTGGATATTATATTTCCTATCTTATCCATGGAATATCTCTGGCTGTGATTATGAACTCGGAAGATTTATTCTTCGGATTTAATCCGTTGAAGATCAAGCGTATTTTTGAAAGGATCTAATTTTGGGAACTCAAGATCTTGATTGTATGGGCGAGCAGGATTGACGAGCTATTGTCTACTTACATTTTCGACAATGGGAAAATCACTTAAATTGATTCAGTCCAACGAGTTGATTGGATGAATTCTCGGAAAGTGTCAATGGGTATGGAGACATGGAGGCTATTTAAGGTGGATCGATGTTGCTCAAAAATAAGGGAGAGACTTGGTAGAAAAATCTCGATGTTAGAATCTCTGAAATCACTTGATCTCTAAAATCTTTCATGTTCAATTTGTGTATCAAAGAGAGTTACATATAGTGCGAAAACAGCAAGAAGCTGTAGGAGAGACTGTCTATTGAAGAAGTCTAATTCGTGAATTGTAACAGCTCTCATTTGTTATATAGTGACTATAGCCAGTTGGCTGCCAGCGTGGAGAGTGGACGTAGGCTTGGAATAAGCCGAACCACTATAATCCTTGTGTCAATTCTCCTTTACCCTACTCTATTTACTTTATGAATACGTGTGCTTTATTTGTTATTGATATATCTTTGATATTAACGTATTCTACTGCAAAAGATTCCAAAAGAATTCCGTAATAACCTATTCACCCCCTCTAGGTTGATTCACTAGCCTATTTTAGGGCTTTCAACTTTCTCGGCATGCCCACGTGACACTGTTCATTTTTTTTTTCCAAAATTGCCCTCACGAATTTTTTGTTTTTCCGATGCGTGCCCTTTTATGAGCACCGTTCATCTTCTCTAGGACGCCGCGAGCTAGGCGATCATCATCGAAGAGTCGGGCGACCTCTGCGAGTAGCCCCACTGGTTGTGACCAGATGCGGTCACTGGTGACCGTCGCCTGCCACACCGTGACCTTCGCACGGAGCTCGCTGGGGCCGCGTGACCCATCTAGTCGTAGGTCTGGTCGCAACTAGATTTGGTGTTGGAGGCTTGAGCGATGACCAGATCTGGGTCGCGTGACCTCGCCGCCCTCGATCTAGGTTGCGGCGGTGTCATGCTACCTCCCGCGACCTCGATGCCCTAGATTTGGGGCGGCGAGGTCGCGTGACGCCGCTGCGACCCGGATCGGGGTGGCGAGGTCGTGCGACCCAGATCTGGTCGTCGCTCGAGCCTCCGACACCAAATCTGGTCTTGACCAGACCTACCTCCTACGACCCAGATCCGGGGTGACGAGGTCCTCCTGCAACCTCGATGCCCTGGATCTAGGTCGTTGGAGGTTGAGGTGGCGTCGTACGATGTGCGTGACCTCGCCGCCCCAGATCCGGGGTCGCCAGAGGTCGCGACAGCGTTGCGCAACCTCGCCGCCGCAAATCCTAGATCATCGGAGGTCGCCGGTGTCCGCTACCCTTGTCGGTCAATTTGTTTTTAATTTTTCTATTGATAATTTTTTTTTACCACAAAAGTCCTTTGTAAATGTAATTCCCCAAACACCATTTTGCTCAAAGTACTTCACAAAGGGTTTTCAAAGTACAATTTACCAAACACAGTTTGCATTTTAGAAAACACCTTTAACTCAAAGGTCTTTGCATTTTCCTAAAGACTTTGCCCAAAAGTGGTTCCCAAACGCACCTGATAAGAGAGTGTTCAAAATTTCCAACCCAAAATGGGTGTTGTTGCAGAAATTACTGGAAGAAATGGAAAGTTGTTTCGGTCAAAAGACCATAAGAAAGTCTACTCACATATGCTAAACAGAGGGGTCATCAATCCTCAAACTGTGGATTTTGATTTCCTAGATTCCATCAAGGTAAATTTGTGAGAAAAATTTGCCAAGTTTCAAATGGAGAAGTTCTGTGTGGAGTCATCTGATGCTTATCTCAAATTAACTACTTACTTCTATTCCAACCTATCTATGAGTGATAAAGTGTTTGATGTTGATGTTGATTTGTTGGTTGATATTCAGGGAGTAGAAATGGGCGGATTCTTGCTTATCAATGTGTCTAATGAACAAGTGACCAAGTTTCTGGTGAAGGAAAAGATTCCTAAAGGAAACATTACTTACTCTAGGATGTCTGCTTCTAATATTTTACTCCACAAGATCGTCATCAACTACATTATACATAAGGTTGTGTCAAAAACTGATGTTTCCATATTTGAAGCAAAAATGATGTGGTGTGACAGCATGAATTTTCAAAATTTGTTTTCGATCAAATAAATCGGGCCTTTCATCGACACACCAATAGTGCTATTCTCTAGGCTAATCACTCATGAGATAACTAGACTATCTGGGGAAGCAATTAAGGAATCTAAATGCAATTGGACTTCAGAATTCGACCAGGAATCGATTGCTTGACCGTGTTGATTTGCAAGGATCATTATGACACTGTCAGAATCGATTAGAGATCAGAGATAGGTCGATTCGACTGAGATATGTGATCAAAGTGTGGGTGATTCCACCTGATTGCAAAATTCTCATTAATCGACACTAAATTGATTTTCTAACATTTTGGGTACCATGTGTCGATAATTGAAATCTCGAGATTTTCATGATAACTGAGAGTCGCCAATGTGTCGGGGATGTACATTGTGACTCGAGATAAATTGATCACTGGTCAATTGCACCAAAAATTCATAAAAGTTACCTGGTAGATTATGTCACGCTAAAAGTGTGCTGGAGTGAAATTAACCATGAATTTGAACTCGATTTCAGAAATTGAAAGTTCTGTAGTGTCACAAACTATTTTAGGAACGTCAACTCATCATTCGAAGACTTTTTAGAGATTCCAAGATTTTTACGGAAAATCGTTCAGACGTTGCGGAAAAATTAGTGGAAATCCATATGAGCCAGATTAATGGAAATTTGGACTTCCAAGTCGAGCCTTTGAGTGTTGAAGACTCACAAAAATTGTTCGAGATTTTTCTTCATCGAAATCAAACCTCAATTTGGGATATTGTTGAAGAAATTGAAGACCAAAAATGGAGAAATTCGGAATTGGCAAGGGCAACATTATTTTGGACAATTGAATTGGATATTTTTGTAGGAATTAGAGCAAGAAAGAATTGGAGGCAAGAGGATAATTATGTGTGGACTTTAAGGGGACCATCCCTTAATGCATTGGCTAAGTGTTAGACTTTTTGCCTCTCTCTCCCATCAAGCTTGTTGGACAAACTTCAGCCGGTCTTCACCCTCTTCGTGCATGGCTTCGCTCCCCGCCTCACTTTCATTCCTCCTTGCATTTTTTTCATCCAAGCACCCCCACTACTGAAAATTTGATCAATAGCCACACTCACGAAGCCTTTCGCTGATTGCCCTCTCTCACGCCCCACGATCTTCCTCCATCTCACTGCTTCGACATCTCGTTGCCACGTCCTCCAAGCTGCGAACAAAACGCTGGTCAACATCCTCCACCGAAAATCCAGTTGTTGACCGTCCCCTCACCACACGTCCGAAGCTGCTCATCCATGCGTCTTCTTCTTCAACCGCACGAAGCTAGCAAACGAAGCAGCTGCCTTCGTTCAAAGCAGCCCCTCCACGTGTCCTCAGCCCGGCCTCCCTCGGTCAACAACCAGCTTCGGCGTCCACATGGTTCCTTGGTGTTGCTTTCTCTGCCGTGCCGGTCCACAAACGAAGCAGCACCGCTCATCTGCTTCCTCCCACGCTTGAGCGAAGCTAGCCCAAAGCGCAGCCCATGGATCCACGTTTCGGTCTAGCATCTCTAGAAGTCTTCAAGCCGACATTTGGCCAAAATCGGCCTAGCTTTCAGCAGCAGTCCACGCAAGTCTTGTGGCCCAACAACTGGGCTTGTCTTCAGTCCATCAAGCCTAGCGAATTTCAATTTAGCTAGGCCCAAAAGTCCAGCAGTCTAGTCCAACTTTGAAGCCCAGCCCGCAAGGTTAGCCTGCTTCAAGCCTAGGTCATTTCAATAACAAATCTCAATTTGGGCTGAGATTTGTTGGGCCCGTTTTAGACTCGGCCCGAGTGTCCGCCGACGCCACTGAAAATTCAAATTTCGACTGTCATTGCTCCATCGTCACGGTGAACCGGTTTCCACAATTAACTAGTGAGTTTATACTCTAAACTCTTCTTAGTAAGCTAATGATGTTTAAGGGGTGTTTAGATTTATTTAATTAGAAATTCCGTGGTTAGTTAGATTAAATTAGAAATTTAATTATCTAATTATGCATGTTAGGTGGTTAGATTAAATTAGTTGAGGCTTAGGTAAATTGTATTATTTATCTAGAAGGGTTCGGGAATTTTTCAGGTCTATGTTAATATTTTTAGAAATTAAATTGATTTATTTAATTAATTTTTGAAATTAATTATTAATTATTATTTTTCGGAAATTAGGTCGGAATAGCTAGTGACCGGAATTCCGTGCAGATTGCAATAGTATGGTTAATTTCTACAATCGAGTGTTATTTTGTGAAATTTGAGTGCTGATTAGAAAGTGGGTCATTTATTCCAAATTCGGTAAATTTTGATATTTATCCAAAAAACCCCAGGTGTGGGGTTTTAAACATTGAAAATGGTTTTATATATCATATAAAATAGTGGGATTTAAAAAAAAAAAAAAGGATTATGGAATTTCTAGGTCCAATTTGACCGTGTAATCACGTACGACTAATTTCACCGAATGTTTTTAATACGAAGAAAACAGGCCATGATCACTATTTTAATTGAGGCATTTGAGTGCAATGCATAGTGTCCTGAGCCAAGATTGAGTGGTTGTGTGTTGGTTAAGAAAACCCGTCCCCGAACTATGTCGGATAGACGTTACCCATTTATTGGGATTTGAGTCGCAGCAGAGGCTGGACCTGTACTCCTTCGAGAAAGTCGTCTTTGAAAGATGTAACCGTGCTCAATGTGGTGAGATAATGTCTGGCTAAGCCAGTAGACCGCTGAACTTTGAGTAGGCCGTGGCCTAGAGTGGGAGTAATTGCCAATTGGAACGCTTGTTGAGTGGAATTGATGTGTCGGATTATGAGACAAAATTGTGGGACATGGTATGGGATGTGTCATAACGATTTGGTTATATAATCAGGACCTTTGTACTGATTTGAGAATTGAGTGTGACGTTCCAGTTGTTAGAGCTTAATTATTGCTCATATTTGTATGGCTGTCTATGATATAAATTATGCTGACCTGTAGAGTGGAACTGAGGCGAGGTAAGTCCCCCATGCCAATTGCGTGATTGTGTGGTTAGGATGTCTCTTGGCGTATTACCCTCCTAATTGAGGTTAGAGCTTAGACTCGCTGAGATTTATATCTCACCCCATTGTGGGACAACTTTTTCAGGATCGTCGAGTGGAGGGCTTGGAGCTGAGAGAAGGTGATAAGAAGTGTAGGTCAGCTAGGACTGTCTCTTTTTGGGAAGCCAGCTATTATAGTCTTTTGGTCATAGACCCTGTACTTGACATTATGTGAATATAAAAGCATGTTTATTTTGTGAAATTGTTGTCTTGCTTTTCTATCCCGAGATGATTACTGTCAGAGGATTTCTTTTTGCTTCCGCATGTACAATAAAATGGAAAGGGTCGGTGACTTGTCCTGGGAGGTCGCAAATTATTATCAATCAGACAGGGATGGGCACACACTCGGGGTTCGAGGTGTGACATGTGGGCCATTTGCAATGGTGTTGCTTCCTCACTCCTTCACATAATCATACTGCACATGTACAAAACCGTCATGAAGGGAAAGATTTAACTTCTATACACAGCATTGGTAACCAAAATTTTTCAACACTTTTAGATTCAACCACCATTCAATTTTTGCCCCAAAACCATTGTTCCCATGTAAATTGGACTTAAAATGATCTAAAAAATGAGATTAAAGGATCTCTCTAGAGCCCTACAACTTTTGAAGAAAGAATATGCTAGCAAAGCTAAGTTAGGATCTGCTGCTAAGAAGAAGCGCAAAGGGAAAAGCGTTGTCTCACGAACTCTAAAAATAAAACGACCTGTTATTTTTCTCCAAGACGAAGAAGAGGAAGATAATGAAGATGAGACCGTCTTTGATATTGCCATGCATGATCCTCTTGATGGTATAGCCGATTCTAAGGAAGAAGAAAAGGATGAGAGCGAGAAAGAACCGAAAGAAGAAAGTGATGGAGAAGAAACTGGAGTGAAAGAGGAAGATGCCAATATGAACAAGGGACACAAGCATAGTGACAAGGAATGAGAAGATACGAGGGAAGATGATGCAAGAGATGTTGGAGAGAAAGGAATTGGTAAACAAACCAGTGCTAGAAGAGAAGGAGTGCAAGAAGGAGGAGTTCTTTCTTAAACTGTAGCCATTGAGACAGGGAGAGTAGGCGAGAAAACTTATCTTAATGTTCAGATTGTTGAATCAACTACTAGTGATGGTATTAGTTGATCTTCTCCGGATGCTGAAGATATTTATGCATATCATTTCCCCAAAGTTTCTTCTGAGAATCATGACAAAGAAGCTAATGTTCAGGGGGAGCAACACATTTCACATGTTCAGGTCGATGTTTTTTCACTTCTGGATACTTCACCAGTACAGTTTGTTGAAGCTAGTGCCCAAACTGAACCAGAATCAAACTATCCTTGAATAGTAGAGCTCCTTTGGAGACTAAGGCACATCAATATGGGATGGAGGTTGAAATCCAGAAGTTGCATGCTGTTCTCGGTACTACCTCATAATCTCTCAACGGAAAAGTATAGTCTCTTGATGATAAAGTTCAGACTATGAATCAGCAGGCATCTTAGAATTTAACGAAGATTGAGACTGTCTTCCATCAGTGCCTAACTAAGCTTGAGGAGACCATGTAGACTTTGGAGGATTTTCGACTTGTTCGTGCTCCTAGGCAACCCTGATCCTTTTCAAACCAAACTCTTTTTCTTATCTTTTTTGTGCTTGTTTGATTTTCTCTTTTTACCATTGACAAGAATGGGGAGAGTTTTGCAGATTGGAGTTTTGAATTGGTGCATGATTGAGTTTTTTTTTCTATGCTAGTGTGTATGGCATTTCTTTTATGCAAACTATTGTTTGACAAAGTTTTTCTATGTGAGTGCAGACTTATGCAAACCTTATTGCGCTTTCTGTCCGTTATCTTTGTTAATTATCATGTGCTGCTAAAGTGTTGTTTTGCAGGATAATTTCATATTATGCTTAAATCTACATTAAAGTTTTGTCACTGTAAAAAATGGAGAGATTGTTGAGAAAACTCTTACTAGGTTTTGAAGTTGATAAAACTTTCTTTTCTCGTTCTTATTCTAAAGAATAGTAGACTTCTGAAGTCATATCACAAACTCTTATCAAAGTCTATCCATTCTAGAAGTCTTTCCCACTCTGACGCAATCTAAATTGAAACCAAGTCCAGAAGAAAGATATAATCAAATTCAGATTTATTGATCTTACGACAAGGATTCAGTATAAACATAATAGTGATTTATTCTCTAATATCTGGTATTCTGGAAAAAAATCTCACTTACCTTTATAAATACATTGATGGAATCAATCATGAATTGATGAAATCAATCTTGAAAACAAGTTCATTCTTTAAAAGCATTTACTTATGAAACCTAAATTCTAATTGTATGGTCGACCAGAATCAACGAATTTTCATCTCAACCTCAATTCTATCCAATGGATTGATTAAAAGAAATTCCTCTAAAGAATGCCAACGGCTAGTAAGGCTTGGAGGAGTTCATTTAGTTTATTTGAAATTCGCGTGAAAATTGAAATTCGAAAGTTTAAAACCTTTCCAACTGCTTGTTCTTCAACGACAACTCTTACAAATTGTACTCAAGAGAAAAAATCACAAGAAGAGTGACTTAGTGTAGGAAAAAGAAATCTTTCACCGAGTGTTTGCACTCGAAATATTATAATTCTCCATTGATACTTTAGTGAATTTAAGTCAGAAGGCTATCAGCGTAGGAGAGTGGAAGTAGGCTTGATTTAAACCAAACCATTATAAATCTCGTGTGCAATTTTCTCTTCCCTTAACTCTTTTCAGCTTTATCCGTTGCAATTTCATTTTAGGTTTCTTAAAAATCTATTCCATTTCTTATCTGATTCTGAATTTTCTCCAAAAGTCTGGTGGTGCTTTTAATCAGATTCTAACTCTTTTTCAGACTTTGTTCACAACCTTTTTATTTCACATTTATTTGTCAAGGTTTTTGTTAACATCTATTCACCCCCTCTAGGTAATAGTACTAGCATTTTCAACCTTGATATTCTGGTCGTGATGTTCGTCCACCCACTTGGATGAAGGACAACATATGTTCCACAGTGGATTCTCCAGGTACGCATTATCCTATGTCATCTTATGTTTCATTTAATCAACTATTGTCAAAACATGTGTTATATTAGTCACATATCTAAGGAATATGAACTTTCAACTTATGAGTAAGTGACACGTGACCAATAATAGCAATAGGCCATGGAGGAAGAATAAATTAAATACAAGTTAGATAGTTTTGTTAATATGAAACAAGACTCAACTTTACTAAAGGATTACCATAACGGAAAGGATTTGATTATCATGAGACATTTTTCTTAGCTGCCAAGGAAGTAACAGTTCAGACCTTCCTATTAATTACTACTTTTCATAAGTGGGAACTACATTAGATGGACGTCAATAACGCCTTTCTCCTTGGAGATCTTGATGATGAAATCTACATGGAACCGTCACCAAGTCTACATAGACAAAGGGAATCTTGAGTATGTCGTCTATATAAATGCCTATTTGGGCTCAAATAGTCTTTTGGATTGTGGTATGCAAAATTTATTACTGCTCTTACAAGTGCGAGCTTCCAGCACTCTGAGCACAACTATGCATTATTCACATGGACAGGTGTGACATCATAAATTTCAGGCTCTATTTTTGATTGAATAAGTTGAGCTTTTCATCGACACGCTTATAGTGTTTTTCTCTGAGTTGGCCACTCACGAGATAACTAGTCTATCAGATGAAGCCGTTAAGAAATTTAAACACGATAGACTTGAGAATTTAACTAGGAATCGACTGCTCAACTTTGCTAATCTGCAAGGGTCATTACGGCACCGTCAAAATCGATTAGAGATCGGAGATAGGTCGATTCGATAGAGGTATGTGATTAATGCATGGGTGATTCCACCCAATTGCAAAATTTCTGTCGAATGGTACTAGACCAATTTTTCTATCATTTTTGTATCCTATATCCGTATTTAAAACCTCAAGACTTTCACAACAACCGAGAGTCACTAATGTGTCGAAGATGTATGTTGTGGCTCGAAAATAGTTGACCACAGGTCAATTGCACTAAAAATTTCAAAAATCTATCTGATAGACTAGGTCACACTAAAATCAAGTCAGATTGAAATTATCCGGGAATTTGAACCCAATTTTAGAAATTGAAAATTTTGTTATGTTATAATTTATCTTAGGAACGTCAACTCATCCTTCGAAGAATTTTCGGCGATTTCAAGATTTTTACGGAAAATCGTTTTAGACGATTCAGAAAATAACGGAAATTTGGATGGGCCAAATTGAATGAATTTTTGGCCTCATTACCGAGCCTTTGGGTGATGGGGACTTATAGAAACTTTATGGGCTTTTTCCTTGGCAAATTTGGATGTCGATTTGGGGAATTGAGTAAGGAAATTGAAGTTTAATTTGTTAAATTCGAAGCCTAGGATTGGGGGGGGTGCAACATTTGCATCAAAATTGGATCGATGGAATTTATGTAAGAAAGAATTGGGGGACAATCAATCAATGGAAGGGATAGACTTGGTTGACTTCCTCCTTCGGCAGCTTCTCTTGCATGCCAACGTCCTAGCCGACCTCCGTCTTCTTCACACGAGCTCTCTCCACCAAAGGCCTTTGCTTTCTTTCATTTTCTGCCATTAACGTCCACCAGCTGAGTCCACCGATTCTCCAGCTTCAGCCGAGCACCCCTCATCCCTCTACACGTGCTACTCCCACTTTCATTTCCTTGAATCTTCATCTTCATTATTCCTTTGCCACCAAAGACCAGCGTCCCCTCCTTTTTCTTTTCGTTGCCACGACTGCCCCTTCTTCACAGATTTTCGTTGCCAGCACTCTGCATCCCCATGCTCAGTCAACCATCAGCAAAGGAGACCACGTTGCCATACGTCTGTGTAGGACTTCTACCAATCAACCTTGCGATTTCCCATTCGGTTTGTTGACTCCATAAATTCGCCCCCTCCCTCTTGTTACCTTACTGCTCTACTTTCACGCTCCCAGCTCCACTGATTTCTTCCCTTCAAGCTGTCACTCATCCACTCGTTCCAACACCTCATACGGTTGGCCATCATCCTCCAGGTCGGCGTCGCAAGAACCCCCAGCAGCAACTGAAATTTCGGTCTCCACCGAAGCAATGTCCGCAACTTTCTCTCTCGCTGCGACAGTCCAGCCCATCTTCCTCTTTGTCCAGCAACAAACCGAAGCCAGCCGGTCTTCGGCCCAAATCTCCAATTGCAGCCTAGTCCAAAACCGAGCCCATTCGAAGTCCGCAAGTCCAGCAGCTGCAGCCCACGAACTCAGCAGTCCAGCCTGTGAATTTCAACCCAGCAGCCCGCTTCTCAGCCCAACTTTCGAGCGCAGCATTTGCTGTGGGCTTGCAAGGTCTTTTTGGCCTTGTCCAAGTGTCCGTTGACTCCGCCAAAAGTTCAGGTTTCTGCCGTCATTACGCCACCATCGCGGTGAACCGGTTTTTACGTTAAACCAGTAAGTTTATGCATTAAAATCTACTTAGTAGGCTAATGATGTTTAAGGGGTGTTTAGTTTAAATTAATTAGGGATTAAGTGGTTAGTTAGATTATATTAGTAATTTAATTAGTTAATTATGCATGTTAGGTGATTAGATTAGATTAATTAAGGCCTAGATAAGTCATATTATTTATCTAAATTGGTTCGGGAATTTTCTGGGCTCGTTTGGGTATTTAATTTAGCGATTATGACCTAAGTTAGCATTTTGATATTTAAATTGAATTAATTAATAATTTTAGTAATTATTCAATTATTAAATATTTTCTGAAAATTAGACCGGGATAGCCGGTAATCGGAATTTCGTGTTGATTGCAAATGTGTGGTTAATTTCTGCAATTGAGTGTTAAATTATGCAAATTGAGTGCAAATTGGAATTTTGAGTATTTAATTCCAAAATTTGTGAATTTCAATATTTATTCAGAAAATCTCGGGTGTCGGATTTTGACATCGAAAATGGTTTTATATACTATATAAAATAGTGAGATTTTAAAAAGGAAGGATATTAATTTTTCTGGTTCGATCTAACTGTGTACCCACACACGACCATTTTTACCGAGTGTTTTTAATATGAGGAAAATAAGCTAAGTGCGTTATTTTAATTGAGACGTTTGAATGCAATGCATAGTGTCATTGGCCATAATTGAGTGATCGTGTGTTAGTTAAGAGAACCCGTCCTGGGCTATTAAGCTGGACGGTAACCCCTATATGGGATGCCCTTAAGCAACAAGAAGCTGATCACAGTAGATTCTAGACCTATGCTCCTTTGGGAAAGCCATTTAGAAAAGATGTAGACGTGCTCAATGGTGTGAGACGACGCCTAGCAATGCTGGAAGACCGTCGAATAGAGAGTAGGCCGTGCTATAAGCCCAGACCAAAACTAGGAACGCATGATTAATTGAGTTGAATGCGCTGAATTATGGAATAAAATTGTGTAGCATAGCATGGAACGTGTCATAATGATTTGGCCCTATAATCAGGACCCTTGTACCTGGTTGAAATTGAGTGTGGCATTCCAGTTGTTGGGGCTTCGTTACTACTCATGCTTTTGTGATTGTCTATAATATGAACTGTGCTGACCTGCAAGGAGGATTTGAGATGAGGTAAGTCTTTGTGATTGTATGATTGTGTGATTAAGACACTTCTAGACGTATTACCCTCGTAAGCGGGGTTTAGAGCTTGAACTCGCTGAGATTTATATCTCACCCCGTCGTGGACTTAATTCTTTTCAAGGCCATAGAGTGGAGGGTTTGGAGTCGAGCTGAGATGATATGAAGAGTAGGCTTTTTAAGTTGGTCTTTTGAGGTCTTTTGGTTATAGACTTTTGTATGTGACTCAGTTAATTTATAAAAGCATGTTTTGTTTGTTAATCTATTGTCCTGCTTTTTCATCCCGAGATGATTACTGTCAAGGGATTTGTTATTCGCTTCTGCATGTACAATAAAATAAAAGGGTCAACAACTTGTCCTGGGAAGTCACATTTATATTATTGACCACCGAGGGATGGGCACGCGCTAGAGGATTGGGGCGTGACAGACATAAGGTACTTCATTAATTTATTTGTTGATTTATGTTGACGATATTCTTATCATGGAAAACTATGACCTTGCCAATAAGAACTTTAAAAAGTATTTGCATCTTAACTTCCATACCAAGGATTTGGGACCTCCCAAATACTGTTTTGGGATTGAGATAGGTAGATCCAACAAGGTGATATGTCTCAGCTAGCAAAAATTCATCTTAGAGATTATATCTGAAGTAGGATTATCCAAGATGTAAACCATCGGTTATTTCCATAGAGCTTGAATACCCATTGCTACATGATCCATCAGCTTATCAAAGACTCGTCAAGAAATTGATCTACCTCACCATGACTAGGCTTGATATATGCTATGTTGTGACATCCAAAATTTCCGTATTTATAATTGTGGAATTTTCATATTTATAATTATGTAATATTTGGAAATTCGTTTTATGATAATGATATTTAGATATTGAGCTAAGTATTATTTGCTTTAGTATTTGGACAAGCACGCAAAGACTTTAATTCAAATCGTAAATTTTGTGGGACGCGGCCAGTAATTTTCATAAACGTAAATAGTCTCATGTTCAAGTGTAAACCGAATTATGTGTGTACTAATAGTAGAATGGGCTTAATTAAATTTATATGGTCTTAATAGTTGATGGTTGGTATTATTTATACAAACTTTAGTTAATCATTGGTAATAGTAGTTAATCTATGCTAGTGAATATTGTGAGAAGATGGCTACTTGATTTGCTCTATTTACCTTGCAAAGATTTACTAATTTGAAATTAAGTGCCACCGGTTCTTATATTATGCATTACATGGCCATGTGTTCTTATAACGTTGTTTTTTGTGGCTAATTTTATTTACATTTAAATTAAGTGAGCATTATTTCAAGATGACTCATTTTTCTCTTGCATTTTCTTTGACCACGTGCAAGGGCCTTGCTTTGCATTGTTGTCACATCAAATTGAAAATTAGCATGCAAATTTACACATAGCATTGCGAGAAATTAAATTAGCTTAGTTAGTTTTAACAAACCCATTTTATCTTGCCAAAGACCCATTTTTCATCCCTTTCAAAACTCAAATAGAAGCTACATGTGTTAGTTTTGCTTTTCAACCCAATAATTTGGAAAGCAAACTACATATTCAAGAGCTACTAGAGTGGTGAAGATAATTAGTGATTTGCGATTTGCATTCGTTCTAGGTAAGTGAAATTTCTAGTATTAAGTTAGTTTAGATCTACTTAGTTACTTCTATCTTGATTGGTTGGGTGAGAAGTAAAGTCTTGATGTCGGAATGATGGTTGTTAAGTGGCTTAATAATTTCTTACAAGTTCGTTCTACTTCACTTTAGTTCATTTTGGTTCGTTCTGTGTGATTTTGGGGAGTCAAAATGTGTTCATTTTGTTATATTTGTCTTGATAACTTATTGCATGCTCGTTCTACTTCTTTCTGTCTCATTCTGGGTAGTTAAAATTTAGTTATTATGCTGTATTTGCCTTGATAACCCATTGCATATTCATTTTGCCTCGTTCTGCCTCATTTTGGGTAGTTAAAATCTGGTCATTCTGCCATCTTTGTCTTGATGACTTGCTACATATTCGTTCTACTTCTTTCTACCTCATTCTAAGTAATTAGAATCTAGCAATTCTATCATTTTTGTCGTCATAAATTATTGTATGTTCATTTTGCTTCTTTCTACCTTGTTTTGGTAGTTAGAATATGGTAATTATGCTATATTTGTCCTGATAATTCGTTGCATGTCCGTTCTATCTCTTTTTGCCTCATTCTATAGTTAGAATCTAGCCATTACGCCATCATTGTCTTGTTGACTTACTACATGTTTGTTGTGCTTCTTTCTATCTCATTATGGATGGTTAGTGTCACGTCCTGAACCCCGAGCGCACGCACATCCCTTAGCAGTCGATTAAAAATGCGACGTCTTAGGACGCGTTATCGACCCATTCTTTTTTCTTTCTTTTGATTAAGCACATGCGAAAGTGAAACAAATAAACACCTGACCAATAACAAACACAGGGATAGTAAAAACAATGAACAATTTCCTTACCAACTGTTGACCCTATGAAGTCTATTAATTACAAGCCTCTCAGCGGCCACTTCTTATCGACTCTCTCAAAAGCCTCAGCGATCAAGGTCACCATAAACTTCGCTAACGGCAAGGCCAGCCAAAAGGTGTTGCATCTCGCGCCCACCACATCCGTACTCAACAGATCTTAATGCTACAACCCTGAAAAGAGTTAGCCCACAACAGGGTGAGATAAAATCTCAGCGAGCAAACTATCTAAACCCCAATTAGGATGCAAATTCACCTCGAAGGTGGTCCTAAACATGCACCATACAGAACTTACCTCGCCTCGGCGCGTCCCTACATCTTAGCTCATCACACATGCCAATATCAATGTAACAAGTGCAATTTAATAACCAAAACATATCATATCATTCACAAACATCCATAGGGGTCTCGATTATAAAGTAAAATTGTAATGACACATCCCATACCATGCCACACACTTTTGCCCCATAGCCACTCAGGCGTGTTCTAGTTATTACGACCCATCGGCTACGGCCAACTCAACAGTCAGCGGTCATCCGGCATAACCGGGCGTCGTCTCGCCCCATCGAGCATGGCATCATTCAGAACCCCCACCTAGACGGCATCTCACACAAGAGCATCGTTTCGAAATCCATCTATGAACGGCATTGTCCAGAACCCCCGCCTAGACGACTTCCACACAAGAGCATCATCTTGCGTATTCATACGCATCATGACAGGTTCACTACCCTGCGTAAATTTATCAGAGTATTTAGGTGATCACACATCAACACATACTTGGCCAAGAACATCGCATTTTGTACTCAAATACCTCGTTTTCAAATAATGAACTTGGTCACTTTTCTTCGTATTAAAAATCATCCCAGAAAAATAATCGTGCATGGTCATGCATTTCAATTGAACCATCAAACTTGGTACGCTCCCAATCCAAATCTCCACGATTTTATACAGTACATAAAAATCGGCGTCAAAAACCAACACCTAGCATTTTTAAACTGAGTTTTGTAACCATAATTGGTAACCATCATCTAGCAACCAATTGCACAACAACACACATACAAGCTATCAAAACCACACATAATGTCATCATATAGCCTAAAACACCAAAAACCCCTTTTCAAAAATCAACTTGGAAACTCTTTTTTTTTTTTTCTTAAAGCTTTCTGAAGTAAATTTGTACGGTGTCACGTATTTGAAATCAACCCATCAAACTTTGCACGCATCTAATTTGAAACCTCCCAGTTTTATTAAGCACGTAAAACTTGGCGTCCAAACCCGACACCCCATTTCTTTTCTAATTCTTTTTTTTTGTTCAAACCTTTTTAAATAAATTTGTAGGTGCTTACGTACCCAAAATTAATCCATCAAACTTTGCATGCACCTAGTTTAAAACCTCATTGTTTTATTACTCAAATAAGTTTTGGTGTCCAACCCAACACCTCATTGTTTTTCTAATTAAAAGCCCATAAGGTTATCTTTTGCATTACCAATAAACACTCACCATAGCACAACCATTCACATATTATCACGCATAAGTCCTCAGCATGCCAAAAGTTAACCACATCACCAAATATACATTATCCAGCAAGCACAACATCAAGAACAATCACAAAATCACAACCGGCCATAACCGGCAGAAACCGAGCCACTTGTGTGCCTCCAAGTTTAATTCCCGAAACATAATCAAACATGCTCAGAAAATTCTCAAATTTTAATATATTCTAAAGGACACTTAAACAGACACTTTTTGTGGAGACACTTTGACCCAAATATTTCTAGAATAAGAGCAGTAAATCACTCAAGTCGTTACCAAAATTGTGTCCATGTCCAAAAATTATGTTTTACAAAATCAGCTTGGTTTGAGGTCCAAAACTTGTTCGTTTGCTCTGAAATTTGACTATGTTAAAGTAAAAGATGTGATGAAAAGCTTTTGTGAATGAACTCTTTTGAAAATTGAACCCTAAGAGTTGATAAAAATCCTTTAAACACTAAAAGGTCACGAGTTCCAGCACAACCCAAGATTCTGTTTTGATTGTAACAAAGCTGAAATCTCATTCTTTTAAATCCATAAAATCTTGAGTAAAACATATGTCATAGTTGAAGATGTCTAGAACCTTTTTTAAGGGGGAAGTAACCTTAAAATCATAGCAAATTTTCATTTAAAAAAATAGTAAATGGCGAGGGTCCAGTAAACTGTTCTGAAGAGAAATCCACTAAACCAAACTAAAACCACCCGCATTAGTACTAATCTAACCAACTAGATTAACACTAGTCCATCTTAAGGCTAATCTAACCAAACTAGAATAATACTAATACATCTTAAGGTTAATCTAGCTTAACACTAATCTAACCAAGCTAATTAATATTAATCTAACCCCTAAGCGCAATTAACTATCTAATCAAGGATCAGAGAGTTAACTCACCAGAATTCAACGGTGATGGGCTCACTGCAACGATGGCGTGACGGCGGTGAGGACCCAAGACTACCGCGTCTCCAACGGAGGCTTAATGGCGAAGGAAAATAGCTCACAAGCTCATGGCTTGTGGCTGGTTCAATTCTATGGAAGGCTGAGGGCTGAACTGGTCTCAGCGGCCGCAGGTGCTACTGTGATCGGGACGAGGAGGTCAGGCAGTTGCTGGTGGTAGGTAGACGCGAGGGTTACTAGGTAATGGCATGAGGAATGGGCGGAGCAGCTGCTAGACGCTAAGGGGTTGGCGCTAGTGGTGGTGGTGGTGGAACGCTGGTAGGTTGTGGTGGCTGGCAGTGTAAAGGTGGAGAGCTGGGATGTGTGGACTTCTGGTGGTGGGCTACTGAAGATGGGGTGATGAATGGATGAGGGACATGAATGGGGTAGCAAAGAAAATAAAGAGGAATGGGAAAAGGGCTGGCGATGAAAGGGAGAATAAAGGGGAGAGGAATTGTGAACGTGAGGAAAGGAAATGGGATGAAGAAGATGGAGCAAAGGTTGGTCGGCTACATCTGGCTCACACAAGGGAGAAAGAAATGAATGACAGAGAGAGAGGGGGAAATAATTAAAGCCAACAAAGACTTTAGGGGAAGAAAATATCTAATTCAATCATGAAATAAGCCCCAAAAGCCTTCATCCTTAATGTCAAGGGGCCACCCAATCCCAAATTAGCTTGAATTTCCCCCACATAAACCATTTTGGGGTAGAAAAATAGCTCCTCCTCCTCCCATCCGAATTTCCACTTATTTTCCATTTTGTCTGAAAACCGATTTTTCTGTCAAATTCTCGACTCATCGAAATTTCTCTGAAAGATGAGACGATGTCCTATAAATAAATCGTGACATGCTCGAACGTCTGAATCTAGAAACCGAATTCAATTTCGTGGTTAAAATTGACTAAATGCGATTTTAGTACTACCTAACCTATCATGTAGCTTTTACGGATTCTAGCGGGTTTTACCCGTGGTTGATAATTTTCGATCCACATTTGTGCATCTCCGAATTGTAAATGACTCTTAGTTGTCAAAAAAATCACAAGGTTTCGATTACGTGTCCCGAGTACACTATCGAATCGGGTTACAACCGTTCGACGCGAATATCACAATCGTGCAGAACCACCCACAATTCGACTATGTGATTCCATTGAATCAACCTATATCTGTTCACTAATCAATTTATAACGGTATCGTATTGACCCTTGACGATTATTATGGTCGAGCAGTCAATTTCCGATCGAATTCTCTAGTTTGTCGCGTTTATATCCCTTAATGCCCTCATCTAATAGATTAGTCAACGCGTGGGCGATCAGTCCTGAGTAAAATGACCATAGGTGCGTCGACATCGTTTATATCTGAATCAGGGTCGAATTTTCAGGATGTCGCAGTTAGAATCTGGCCATTATGCCATCTTTGTCTTGATAACCCATTGCACGTTTGTTCTACTTCTTTCTGCTTTATTCTGAGTTGTTAGAATCTAGTCATTCTACTGTAGTTGTTTCGATAACTCATTACATGTTTGTTCTACTTCATTTTATTAGAATTCTACTAGTCAGAATCTGTTTGTTTCACTTGTTTATGTTGAAATTTCCTAAGAAAGAATCTGTCCATTTGTGGGTCTACTTGAATCTATTCATTGGTGAGTTTGTTCACTTATTGAATCTGCCAACTTGTGAATCTGTTTGTTGAATAGTATTTTTATTGGTTTAGAGAGACTTTACTAAAAATGAATCTACTTTTCATTGAATTCATTTATCTGTCGAAGCTGTCCATTGCTAAATCTATCAATTTGTAAGTCTATTTATTGTTGGATTTGTTCTTTTGTTTTATGAGCTTTTATCAAGCCGAAATTTACCCTTTTGATTGTCCAAACTTTACTACTAGAATGTACTCATTCATTTAGATTTAGAAGATATCCATTTGATTTATCAAATTTTGATGTCCAAAACTTGCTTGATATCCAGACTCAAAATGTACTTATTTAAATGTTTAGACTTTAATAACTAGAATATGTCCATGTGATATTTCATATGTGATAATTTGACAAATGCATTAAATTGAGTTGAGATATGTGTGTTATGTTTGTGAGCATGTATATATTATGGCTTGAATGAGATTAATGTGATTCCGTCACCCGTAAAGCGGTGAGTGACAATGCCCTGTGCGTCGAGATGTCCCGAGGAGTGTTTCGAGATGCCTCATGAGTCAAGGTGCCCTGTGGGTTGGAATGCCCTGTGGTGAAAGTTTGTAGAATGCCTCTTATGTCAGAATAATGAATCATTAATGAATAAAATGCATTGTTATGTATAAAACTAAATCATTATATGAAACATGATGTGCACATGTATGAGTCTGGAATGACGTTTTGTTGGTTGACAATTTATGTGGTAGATAAAAATGAAATGTAAAGTCCGTTTATGTTTGTATAATACTTATCGGATGATTATACATTCATTTTGTATATATTAGGTGAAGTGGTAAGATGATTTTTCTAACTTAAAACTAGAGATTTCATTTGCTAGGTTTTGGCTCATCCATTTTATTTTTAGACGTGTAGGGTGGACACCCCTCAACTCTTGCACTAAGGAGTCCATGTGTATAATGAAGTATTTTTTATTTTTAATAAAAGTGTTTTTGAACCAGAGTATGGAATAATGTATACCAAGTGTAATTCTACGATTTGGGATGATATAGAAGGCTTTTTGGAGTGGCTTCCTTTTCGGTTCATTGCTTGATGCTGGAATTTTGATGGGAAGTTAGTTGGTCCATTGAGTAGCTTCGATCTAGACATTGAAGATGCAGTAGATGGAGAAATTATCAACCCATGACTCAATCTGGTCATTTGCATAGGCAGACTTTTGAAAGTATAGTATAGTTTGGAGATAGGTTTCCTTGATCTTACTCAGACTTCTGTCTTTTATTCAAAATGTAATAAAGTTGTGAATTCACATGTGGTATAAATAAAAGAAGCAAAAGTATGTTTGTTATAATTGTAAGGCTTTAGTCATTAAAAGAATATTCATAAATGTTTGATTTCATTTCCGCATACTAAAAGAGATTAATAATATAGTATATTCGTGTTAGGTAACATTTCGAGATGTCACATAAGCAGTATAAATACTCAATCAATTCATGCATAATAAAAAACGATCCCACACGAATGCAGCACTGAAACTTGTGAAATGTTTAAAGTGATGTCTAAGACTTGGAATCCTATTATCTTGGGATTGTAACTTGAAAATGGGAGCCTATTGTGATATTTGTCCTATGATGAGAACATCTATCACGGGTTTTTGCATAAAATTAGGAAGATCCTTGATTTCATGAAAACTAATAAACAATCAACTGTAACTCTATCATCAACTGAATTAGAATATCAAGATATGGCGAAAATGGTTTGCAAAATAGTGTGGATATGGGGTCTATTATTGGATCTTGGAGTAGAGGTCAATAAGGCAAGCGAGCTGTTTTGTGATAATGATACCACACTCAAATTGGCAGCAAACCTTGTCTTTCATGAGAGAACAAAGCATATAGAAGTTGACTGTAATTTCAATTGAGAAAAAAAATTCAAGAAGGAGTCACTACAACTTGAGGAATTGGGATTGTGGAATAGCCTATAGACATATTTACTAAACCTTTATCTCAAAGACAATACAAGTATCTATGGAACAAGTTGTGCATCTTCGAAATATATAAGCCACCAGCTTGAGGGGGAATATTAGAAGATGATTTGATTCTTAGCTTTGATTCTGATCCCGGAGATTGTAGGATAATTGATTTGGCCACAAAATATCTTTAGAATATTTAAAAGATATGCTAGGAACTATAATCTTATTTGATATCTTTTTGTATTATATATATGGGCATGCACATGTACGAAACATATAGAGAAATACAATTACAATTTTCCTCTAATTCACTTCGTTTCTTGTCAATATACATAGCAAGGGCTGTACAAAATGAATTCGAAGGGCTAACTCTTCCTGGAAATCCCTTAATCGATGAAAGTGCTATTAGTGGCGAAGATATATTGAGGGACATATGGCAAGTGGAAATGGGTTACTCCAAGTGGACTAATCTGGCCATTTTGTTCAGGATGGCGATCCTGTATCGTCTTATCTTCTTTGGTATTCTCGAGATGATTGAGAAATTCAAGCCCATCATTGGAGAACTCATGTTGGCCTTGCGCACGGTACATACAGATAGTCTCGGTAAATCCCCACGGGAAGCAAAGCGTAACGCAGTTTCATTTGTTTCTGTCACGAGAAAAACGAGCAGATGGCATCTAAATCTGAGATTTTTTAAGAGATAGTGAGATTATGTATGTATGATTTACGTTAAGGTCGTTGTAAACGTGTTGTAGAGGATCAAATAATGAACGAGAGCATTTCGTGCATAAGGTCAAACAAATCGTCGGTTAAAGCTGGTTTTATGCGACAATCGTTGGTGGACGAGCCTATGAATTGCTTGTAGAGAAGTTCTCTTATTCGTTACTCGGTAGAAATTTGAGTCTTGATGTGCTCGTCTAAAAACACAGCGTGCGTCACGTTTTGGTGGTGTGCATCGTTGAATGCCGACCACTGCAGTTGAGCCCTGCCGACCCGTTCATTAATATTCTTGCAATAAATGCCGTCCTGAGCTTCTCCGTCCAAATTGTCAAAGTTTCCGTCGGCGTTACCTGACGAAGCAATCGATGGCTTACTTGCTGTCCTTCACATCATATTGAAGAACGAAAAGGAAAATGGGGACGTGATTTTTCCGTCTACAATTGTAACTTGCTCTTGGATTTTATATATATATATATATATATATATATATATATATATATATATATTATTTTGGGTAAAGGGCTCTTGGATTTTATTTTTCTCCTCAGTATTATAAAAAAACATGGATGATCAAGCGATATAATGCAGTCTATATGAAAGAAAAATCTAGGCCAGATCCAAGTCTGACCTTCCGATTTGGGAATAAGTATACTATCGTGTCAAAGTTGTGTACGACATTCACTTCGATACCAAAAGTGTCTGTTGGATCACTTAAGTGTCAAATCAGAAGAAAAATAATCATTTCGGTGTCACCGCTGAGAAATTTCGGCCAAAATGATTATATGACTTTATATTTAGAAAAAAAATCGACATAGCTTTTAAAGTTGTGTACGGCGCTCTTATAAACGAGTCAATCGTTCTATTGTCCTTCACCAGGACGAGGTAGGCGTGCGTGCCAGACTTCTAGGGTGCGCATGAAATCATTTCTATTCCGTAAATAGTTTACGGAATAGAAATATATTTTTTTATTTCTAGTTTTGGATGAGTTTCTAAGCAAAAATAACCGTTTGATAACGACAAAAATTTCTTTCTTTCGGACGGGCGGCGGCGGCGGGCGAC
Organism: Eucalyptus erythrocorys; assembly: GCA_014182555.1. Classification (NCBI taxonomy): domain Eukaryota; kingdom Viridiplantae; phylum Streptophyta; class Magnoliopsida; order Myrtales; family Myrtaceae; genus Eucalyptus; species Eucalyptus erythrocorys. The sequence continues at coordinate 52,640,222 of CM024602.1, forward strand.
GGCGGCGGCGGCGGCGGCGGCGGCCCGGCGGTGGCGGCCAACGGCGGCGACCGGCGACCAACGGCGGCCGGTGACTAGCGTAGTGGCGGCCGGCCGACCGGCAACAACGGCGACGGCCGACGACCGAGGCAATCGGTGGCGGCGGCGAATGAACGATGAAAATTTGTTTTTATTTCTCATTTCTGTTCCAAAAATAGAAAAATAAAAAATTTTTATTTCTTATTTCTAATCCAAACATATTTCTGAACAAGAATCTATTTTAGAAATAGAAAAGTGAAATAATTTTACCAAATGGTTTCTATTTCAGAATTGTTTTTAAATAAAAAAACTATTTTGGAACGAAAATAGGTGCTTGTCATGCACGCCCCTAGTGGCCATGCATTTCCGGACAAAATCGTTTACCACACGGGCTTCTGGCATTTAGCTTCGAGAAGGGAGGAGGAAATGTCGAGGGAGTGACGTCGTATCGTCTGCTTCCGTTTCTTTGAATTTTGTCTGCTAATGCAGCCAAACGATGTCAATCGAGACGATTGCAATCTCCCTTGAGCTGGCCTCTTGTGTGTACCATATTTTTTCACGGTCGTAGGAAATAAGTCGAATCTTGATAATTTCACGGATTTTGAAAATTTAAAATATTTACAACCACACATATATGTTTGTAGAGTCATGTGCGTGTGAGTCACCATCGGCCATTCAAATTAATGAGTATGAGAAATTTATTTTTTATCGGTCCTATTCTAACACTCACTGACTTTTGTCCTACTTCTTTGCAGGGCGTGGGAGTCGAAATCCACCTCTGAAACTTAATCCTCCCCGTCCCAACCCCTCATGAGAAAGTGGGGATTAGTATGAGAAATTTGGCCCAATATTCTTTTGACCTACAGATGGCCGGTATTTTTTGGCTTGTTTCCATTCGCATGTAAAGAAAACGAGTGAAATGAGTGACAAGAGAAAATGACCTTATAAAACCCTTCCTTCGTCGCATGTCTTCACAACTCGTAGCCTTTCGTAGAACCGTTCCTTTCTACTAACTTGGCCATGCATTCTACAGAGATCAGCATTTGCATGGAAATAGAAGCAGCATCTGCAACGATGAAAACGGAAATGGATACGACAAGCACCGATCGAGACTATCATTGCAGAGTTCATGAGGTTGAACTCCAAACTCATGATCCTGATGAACCAAAAGAGCCGAGAAATGATGTTACTCTGACATGGGAGGATGTGTGGGTGATGGTGTCCAACAAGAGCAAGGGGGTGAAACCGATACTTCAAGGCGTCACCGGTTATGCCCGGCCAGGAGAGCTGTTGGCCATCATGGGGCCTTCTGGTTGTGGCAAGTCCACTCTCCTTGACGCACTCGCCGGTAAATCGATTACTAGCAATTTCCGGCTAAGCCATTTTGCATGAGACAAAAAGAACCTCATAAAAACATTCCTATGATAAGAACAGACAGAAACAATAACATACGACTTCAGTGCATGTATAGTCTGCATCGCTAATCACCAACAACAATTTATTCAGGTGCACCTCTGTTGTTAACTAGCGTACCTCTATTGTTAACTAATTGAAAGAGAACATTCGATTTGTGAGTTTAGTTTATGTTCAAGACCACGCTCGTCTGCCTCTTCCATTTTTCGTGCATTTCAACTTTGGAACTCGCGTGACAGGAAGATTGAGCTCAAACACAAGGCAAACAGGAGACGTTCTAGTCAATGGCCACAAACAAGCTCTGGCTTATGGGACTTCAGTAAGTGTAGTGTCTGAAAATAATTCTCTTTCATCCTCAAATCCTTCATTTCTACGCTTTCAATGAAATAATTTGTAACTTCACATACATTACTGAACCTAAGTCAACTATCCTGTTTTTTGAGGTGATCTTATATTCAATGGTGAATGATCAGGAGCTGTCTTCTCATCACTTATCAGGCTTCTATATTTTTATGGATTCAGGCTTATGTGATGCAAGACGATGTATTGATAGCAACGCTAACTGTGAGAGAAGCTGTTTACTACACAGCTCAGTTGCAGTTGCCAGACTACATGCCAATAGAGTTTGGAACACTTGGAATGCCATAACTTGGCACAGGGGGACACTTAAGTGCCATAACTTTAAAATGGTACACTTAAGTGCCACTTTTTTTTTCAAATGGGACATTTAAGTGCCACCTCCGGCGACCTTGCCGGAAATCCTACGTGGCACGTGTTTATTATTTTTTAATGCTTGCGTGGCTCGCCGGAGAGCTGAGTCGGCGCTGACTTAGCAAAAACGACGCCGTTTGCATAATAAAAATTTAATTAAATTAAATTAAAACTTAATTTTAATTAAAAATACTCTAAAAATTTTTAAAAAAAAAGGGGGGATGAAGGGCACGAGCGACTGAGGGCTGAGCCCTCGTCCCCGCCGTCGCCGGAAGGGCCGGCGACGGCGGGGAGGCGGCGGCGGCAACAAGGGCTCGCCCTCAACCGCCCGCCCCATTCGTCCCCATTTTTTTTTTTTAATTTTAATTTTAATTTTTAGTGTATTTTTAATTAAAATTAAGTTTTAATTTAATTTAATTTAATTAATTTTTTATTATTTTTACACGTCGGACGCGAAACGGCGTCGTTTTTGCATTTTTTCGCCACGTCGGCATGCAAAAACGACACCGTTTTGGACCTCCATCGCCGGAAAATTGCCACGTCAGCCGTTTGGCCGGATTTTCGCCGGAGTGGCACTTAAGTGTTCCATTTTACTCCAATATTGGTACTTAAGTGTTCCATTAAAAAAAAAAGTGGCACTTAAGTGTACCATTTTAAAGTTATGGCACTTAAATGTCCCCCGTGCCAAGTTATAACACTTACGCTGTTCTTTAGTCTTCCAATATCTGAGAAGAGGGAAAGAGCAGAAACGGCAATAAAGGAAATGGGACTGCAAGATGCCATGGACACAAGAATTGGAGGTTGGGGGACCAAAGGACTAAGTGGTGGTCAGAAGAGAAGAGTTAGCATTTGCCTCGAAATTGTCACCCCCAAAGCTTCTCTTCCTTGACGAGCCAACCAGTGGACTCGACAGTGCGGCATCCTATTATGTCATGAGCAGAATCGCCAGCTTGGGCGAAAGAGATGGAATCAGAAGGACTATAGTTGCGTCCATTCATCAGCCCAGTAGTGAAGTATTCCAGCTTTTCCACAATCTTTGCCTTCTCTCTTCGGGCAGAACAGTGTACTTTGGACCTGCTTCTGCAGCTACGGAGGTGAGAATTTACATTTATTCACTAATTTGGAGGTAATTTAAAGATCTATATCAATACTTTAGTTTGACCTCTTGCTTTCAAACGTTGCAGTTTTTTGCGTCGAATGGTTACCCCTGCCCGACTCTCCAAAATCCATCAGATCACTTCCTGAAAACCATAAATAAGGATTTCGATGTGGTGAGAGCCTATCCTTCAATATAATGCCTTCGATTTTTATGTCCTATCTGTAGGGAAATAGTTATTACTAGTAGCTATAAGAATCTCGTGACTTATCTTTGCCAGGATATTGAACAAGGTGCACCCGGAAAAATTTCCACAAAGGAAGTGATCAACACTCTTGTAAAATCGTACAGATCATCTCCAAACTGTCAGGTAGTTCTAGAAGAAGTAGCCAAAATTAATAAACAAGTAAGTGTTTCCGTAACGACATATCTGCCTATGTTTCACATAATATACACTTTAGAATGATCCCCATCGCTTTTCCTCCAACTGTTCTCAGGGTCACGGAGCACCAGCGAAAGGGGGAAGCCATGCAAAATTTTTGACGCAGTGTCTTGTTCTAACTAGAAGATCTTCAGTGAACATGTCCCGTGATCGAGGCTACTACTGGCTGCGTTTAGCTGTTTATATAATTGTGGCCTTCGGACTTGGAACCATATACAGTAAAATTGGATCTACTTATAGCTCAATTCAGGTATATGCTAAGTAGAGGGTCTACATATTTGTACTCTCCAGATGGTGGGGAAAACCGAAAGTATATACATGGTGTTTAATCGCTGGGAAGAGGAGAATTCACAAATTTTGTCATTGACATTTACAGGCTAGAGGATCGTTCCTTGTTTTCGTTGCTTCATTCCTGACTTTCATGGCGATCGGTGGCTTTCCTTCCTTTGTGGAGGACATGAAGGTCCTATCCTTGACTCCAAATAAAGCTCATCCATATCTATGGAAAACACCCACTTCAACTGATACTTATTTTCTCATCTCATTCTTCTCGGCTTGGAAATGTTTCAGGTATTTGCACGAGAAAGATTGAACGGGCACTATGGAACTGGGGCATTCATGATCGCAAACACGCTTTCCTCCATACCATATCTGTTGCTGATCTCCCTGATCCCCGGAGTGATTGCATACTATCTCACGGGACTCCAGAGAGGATGGGAACACTTCTTGTTCTTTGTCGCAGTGTTGTTCACTTGCATGATGTTGGTGGAGAGCCTGATGATGACAGTGGCAAGCATCGTACCGACTTTCTTGATGGGCATCATCACGGGGGCGGGAGTCCAGGCGCTAATGATCTTAGGAGGAGGATTCTTCAGGCTACCGAATGATCTCCCACTCCTAATCTGGAAATACCCTTTGTACTATATTGCCTTTCACTCATATGCTTATGAGGGATTGTTCAAGAATGAGTTCAAGGGACTGAAGTTTCCTAGTCAACCTGGACCCAAGGCGTCTTATATCAGTGGCGAGGAGGTCCTGACAGAATTCTGGCAGATGGACACGGAGTACTCCAAGTGGTTTGATCTTGTAGTTTTGATTGGGATGGTGATTCTGTATAGAGTCATGTTCTTGGCCATTGTCAAGGGCATTGAAGTGGTCAAGCCTGCCATGGTTGGTTGCACTTCTTTGACCCCCGAGCAAACCAAACAGGTCCTGGTGAATCCTTCTGATGACAGTGTACGCTGTGATCATTAGTTTATTACCAGCACGATGATAAGTGATTAGTGGGGTTGCTAATCCCCTGTATAGGTACGAGAGGAAAGCATGAGAGCGTGTTAATCAAGAGAAGCAACTACGTAAATTTTATCTATGAAAGTCAAATGTGCTTAAATGGCTATTTGGTGCATTACTAACCCCACAAGTTGGTGCTACAGAATGAGATTGAGAGTTGTGACATCACGCTCGTTTGTTTGAAAGAAAATTATTTTTGGGAAATTATTTTCTGATTTTATGATGTTTAAATGATGAAAAATTAATCGATCTATGAAAAACCTTGGATTGAAAACAAAAAGCTTAAATTGGGGAAGACGACTTCCCTTCCGATAAGAAGAAAATCATTTTTCCTAAATTATCAAATAAACGAAAACTAACAATTTTCCTTTAATATGATTTTCATGGAAAATATTTTCTATATCATGAATTTTTCAGTGAAATAAATGCATCTAAGTGTCACTTGAATGCATGTCTATTAATGTAAAACTTGAGTTCATGTGTTCTTCCAAATTGAGTTGCGGAAGGTCGTTGATGATCCAAATGCTGAAATCCAAAAATAGAAAATTAATTATGTGCAAAAAAAAGTTTCTCCTAGATTTCATTTATTTCGTAAAAAAATTGATATTTTATGGAAAATGTTTTCCGATAAGTAATTTCCCTGAAGTTCTTTTTTTAATGTTTGGTCACATCTAAAAATGAATTGGAAATCATTTTCTGTCATTTAAAAGAATAATATGCTAATAAACACATGTTATTTTGGTGTTAGTGATATGAGTTCGGATAATTGGGGAATGGGGCATGGGCATTGAGACTGTGAGTCCAACATGATGGATCTTTAGGACCGGAGCACAGGCATCGGCAAGTCAAGTATGGGCACCAAGATCATGCCTAGGTTCATAAAGGCTAAGTTAGGGTCCTTGGTGCTTGGGCCTAACCCTGGTTCATGGAGGTTGAGCCCCAGGCCCCAGCATCAGAGTTGGACCTCAATAAATTTGGGCATGGGCATCTTAAGCCCGGCCTTGATATACTTAGGCCAATGTATCAAGGTCATGGGTTTGGCTTCTATGGACCTAGGCATAGGTACCAAAGACTCAAGCATTGGCATCTGGGACCTAATTCAACCTCTTTGAATCTAGGCCTTGCCTTGATAGACCTAAACTTGCTGCCAAGAACTTGTGAATAGGTGTTGGAGTTCTCATGCCTAAACATAGAGTCTCTAATCCAAGTACTTATGTCTAGTCACATTTTTTTTATTTCTGATTTTTTAAAGGGAAAATCATTTATTCTGAAACTGGGCATAAATTTTTTGTTGATTAGGAAAAGGTTTATCATTAACTCATTTTCGTAAGCAATCTAAATGCTGTAAAAGGAGAAAGACATTTTCTTAAAAAAAATTCGTAAAACAAACAAAGCAACAATATAAAGCAGAAAAATAAATTGAAATGGCACTTTTCACTCGAGAAAATTTAAATAATGGTATAAGTAAGATATATTTCATATCTGAGAGGCCTTTTGGATTCGCTTCATATATACTTTGCGCTTTGATAATTTGAAATGCCAACATTGACATTGTCAAAAAATTTAGGTACTCAAATGTGATTTTGGTCACGTTGCTCGAGAGTCAAAAGTGAAAAAGGGGAGCGAGCGACATAATTGAAGGAAAGAAGGAAGAAAAGTTTGGAAACGGAAAATGAAATAACAGAGGCTGACGTGGAGGACATATCGTAGGGCTCGGGCCATCAGCACGGACCGGCCGAAAAGCGAAAGCCCATAAGTCGCGGCCCGGCTCGGCTCGGCTCGGCTCGGCTCTTCATTCTCTCTCTTCCCTCCCGACGAGAACCGGGTTGGCGCTATCCCAGAGAGGGAAGAGAGAGAGAGAGAAAGAGAGAGAGAGAGAGAGGGAGGGCGGCCCGATGAAGGAAGGGGACGTCGAGATGTCTCCGGCCGACTCCGGCGAAGCGGTACGGATTCTCCTTTCCTTGCGTTCTCTTGCTCTCCGATCTCTCGCGTCGCGCGGCCCAATCTGTTTTCGGTTCGGTTCGGTCTTCTCGCGACGGCTCGAGCTTCTTTTTACGTGATCGGTGCCCTAGCTGAATCGATTTCGCGGCTGTGAATGGCGCAGGAGCTGGACGACATGAAGAAGCGATTGAAGGAGATGGAGGACGAAGCCGCCGCTCTGCGCGAGATGCAGGCCAAAGTCGAGAGAGAGATGGGTTCCGTCCAAGGTCCGTCCTTTCGGGCTTTCCTTTCATGGGTTTACGGCCGTTTCGTTCGCTGTGTGATGCTCGTGTTTTTAATGCGTGTCATTCATCTCGCGGTAGTGGAAAAATGACCTGTCTTGACTGGAATTTTGAATTGTACTATGGTTGGGATTGGATCCTGTCCAGAGAGGGTGTATTCAGAGAGTCTGACTGATGGTACTGGGGTTCATGCATCATGCGGAAGAAAGAAAGTGGCTGCGAAGACTTGCATCTCGTTCTTCACTTGCTTTTTGTTGTTTATGTCATAATTCGAAACTTCAGTGAATTTATCAATTTATCCAGGATCTATGTCCATTAAAGTTATCTGCTTTGCAAGCCTGATGCATACAATGCACGGTCCACTACAGATTCAAATTTGGGGATTGTGTTGAATTTGATGGAAAAGGCTGTTATCTTTCCCATGTGGATTGCCAATTATTACTGAAAAAGGGTGAACATGTTGGTGACTGTTAGCAGAATGTTCAGTTTCCTGACTAATCGATAGATGTAAAGGTGGTTGGCTGGTGCTAAAGAGGAATAATTTTGCAATTATACATGCATGAGCTGTAGGCCAAGTGCATTCGCTGGTGTTAGATTTTCTCTCATTTCTTATGGATATGATGATCTTTGTTTACCTCTAAAGGTTGAGTAGGGGTGTCACCTTGTATTGTTTTGTGATCTTGGGTTTTGAGTGGGTGAGGCAGGACATATTTGACCTCAGGTCTTACCAGTGACAAACTATTAGTGATGGTTCATTATTGCCTATGTAGTCATCTCACACTAGCTGTTGTCTAATAGGACGGTACTACTTATAGTGCTAAAGCAAGTTGAACTTTTTACCTCATCTTTGACAGTGTGTCTACTAAAATTCTTTTAATTGGTTGTGCTTGCAAATGTAGTTCTTGGTTTTTAATTTGTTATGGGACTAATTGTTATGGTGCATTACTGCATTGATCTCACAAGAAGAGATTGTTTGATAAAACAAAATTATTGACAGTGCAAATGCATGTTGAATTTTCAATTTTGGTAGTATTCTACTATGATGAGCTTTTTTCTTACTGGTTGTTGTACTTGTAAAACATAGTTTGTGGTTCCCTATCCAACTTCCCTCTTCTTTGTTTCTTTTGCAACTAGATCCTGCTAATGCAGCTGCAAGTCAAGCAAATAAAGAAGAAATTGATTCTCGATCAATCTTCGTGGGCAATGTGAGCTCTTCTTATTGATTCTTATTGGTTGCATTGTTTGAATTCCCTTTGTTAACACTTGCATTTGCACTTGCTACTTAAGGGCCTGCAGCTTGCCTCCACTGATGTTGAGATTGCTGTCTACCTTCTTTTAATTTGCTTTTTTAGTAAGAACTGTCAATTGAGAATATTCTTTGGTGTTGTTGAATATAAATGTTCATACTGCTGCTTAAAAGAAGAAGGATAAAGGGGGAAACTGTAAATACATCTAAATCAACCAATTGAGATTGAACAGTTATACATTTGTCTCAATACAGCTGTTTTGCATATCAGTCATGGTGTCACACTTCACCGAGGGAGGGAAAGAGTTTGTTTGTGGTGGTCAAATTCTCTATTCAACAGTGAGGGCTTCTATTTCCTAGGAAATTAATCACCAACCTCCCCATCATGGATACTTTTGAGTAGTATCTGTTTGCTCCTGATGAGCTTGTCTGAAACACGTTTAGAAGTTCAAATTGGTTTCACTGGTCTCTGATTCACTAGCGGAGCAGTATGTTTTGTCTATTGATATTTCTGAACTTGTGCAAAGTAACCTGGCTATTTGATTAATTGATCCACATATTGCTTAAAAAGTTGTGCGTGAGCTTACATCTGGCAATGTCTTCTTATTGCAGGTCGACTACTCATGTACTCCTGAGGAAGTGCAGCAGCATTTTCAATCGTGTGGGACAGTGAATAGAGTCACCATACGTACTGACAAGTATGGCCAACCAAAGGGATATGCTTATGTAGAATTCCTTGAGCCGGAGGCTGTTCAAGAGGCTCTCCTTCTGAATGAATCTGAACTTCATGGTCGCCAATTAAAGGTGCAGAAATTCTGTTTTGGTTGTCTCCTCTTCTATGCATTTTATCTTTGGTTTTGGGGGGAGGGCGGTTTCTACAGAAACAAGACACACATGGGCACACACATGGGCGCACTACAAATAGTGAATGCCATTACAGTCAACCCCTTTTATTGGGTTCTTGAGGCTGATTTTTACTAATTTATTTCTTTTTTCCCCTGTGAACTTCAGTGAAAGAGTTAAATGGTTTTCATTATAGGTAACTGCAAAACGAACCAATGTCCCTGGGATGAAGCAATATCGTCCTCGTCGGTCTAACCCTTTCATGGGAGGCCGGTTCAGGGGTCCTTACATGCCTCCATTTTATCCTCCATATGGATATGGGTACACTGCTTATATCTCTGCATGTTTTGAATGGATCACGCACTCCACTATAGATACTAAATGGTTCACAAATATCTCATCTCTGCAGGAAAATTCCAAGGTTTAGAACGTCAATGCGATACAGTCCCTACTACTGAATGTATGTTTCTTGAGGGGTTGAATTTTACATTGTGTAGAGACTAGACAGAAGCTGCTCCAGTGTGACTTTTATGTCTTTTTAATGTGATGATTATGTTTGATCTCTGAGGAAGAAGCTGAAGGGCATCAGCATGCATGACTTGTGTCTTCATCTTGCGAGATGTGCACTTCGAGTGCAATTAAAGGTGCTTGAGAGTTGAGAAACAATGTTCTGTTATATCCAATGATAGTTCAGCTGATGAGATTTGCTTATTCCCATCACACTCCGCCTCCTCGAACGATTAGATGATTATGCTGAAGTTAAAATGCTTCTTTGCGCAACTGCGTTTCTTCTCTCATACATGTTTCTCTTCCAATTTGAATCTCGTAAATGCGGAAATTTTAAAGACTGAGATCTCCCCTTCCTTCTCAATCATCCTGGGAACAGGGGGATTGTTGGTGTGTCTGTACTAGTCCTCCAGGCCAGGGTACACTACCTCAGGGTCGTGAACAGTCGGGGAATCCGTTCATGTTTTTAAATAGTACAAAGTGTTGTCAATTGTGACAGTTTAACGGAGCGGTTTTCATGTTGTAAATCGATGTGAGGTGGTTTAGATCACAAGTGATTTCTTTTCAAGTTCTATTTACAGATGCCATTATGTTGATTTATGATTGTTTTACCGAGTGTTTTCAAGCCAGGGGGAGTCATAGATTTGGTCGAAATCATTGTACAGCAGGGTCCTATTTACAGCCAGTCATGTATATCTTTCTTACGAGTGCCATTGCTAGGAGCATAATGTGCTTAATTAAGAGATGGATTTGTTGAATTGTGGCAACTTTTGCAGTTACGTATCTTTACATTGACATGGTTTAGGCTCTATTTGGTAACGTTTGTATTTCTCATAATTTTTGTTCTTTTGTTTTTCGAAACAAAAAAAGAATAAAAATCCATTGAGTAATGTTAATTAATCTTTTTTATTCTTTGGATTAGAAAAGTGATCGGGGAATGGATTTGAAACAGAAATAAAAAGTAAAAAAGTAACTTCTTATTCTCGAAAATAATTTTTTAAAAATAAGTTATTTTCTATTTTTTTTATTCTTTTATTCTTTTCTTCTTCTTTGTTGGCTACCACCCCCTGTCGGTTGGCCGACCGTTGTCATTGGCTGACTATGCTATTGATCGATTGACGACCGTCAACGAATGTCGCTTGTCGACTGGTCTATTGTTGTTGCCAGTTGACCATTGCTATCGCCGTCGATTGACAATCGCTCTCACTTGTCGGGTGTCACGATTGTCGCTAATGACCATGGACCGTCGTCGATCGACAATTGATTGTAGCGGTCAGTGGTGGGTGACTGGTGGCGATGTCAGCTGGCGATGTCGCCATCATTGGCGGTGGGCGGGCGATGGTTGTTGGTCGATGGCGGCAGCAATTGGTGGGCGGTAGTTAGCATCGTCGGTGGTGGCGGTGACAAGGAAAAGTAAAAAAAAAAAAATAAAAAAGAAATTCTACATTTAAAAAAAAAAAAAAAAAATTTGTGAATCGTATCAAATGTATTCCTATTTTTCTTTCCATTCTGAGAATGAAAATTTTGTATAATTACTAAACACGTTTTTTTATTGAGAAATTGTTTAGGGGAATAGAAATAGAAAAAAATTATTTTCGAAAAGAAATTATTTTTTTATTTTTATTTTTGTGACCCAGGGAACCCCGTACAAAGGATCTGGGAAGTAAACCAACACGGGGTTTCGAACCCCTCCCCTTCGTGAGGGGAGGAGGCCCAAAGCCAACTACGCCACCCAAGTGGATGGTTATCGAAAAGAAATTATTCCTTAAAATAAAATAGAAGCATTACCAAACAGGCCCTTAATGGGCATGTCTAGCTAATTTTGTCCAAGTTGACTATCCTTCCAAAGATATTATAGGGTGTGTTGGTCTTGCTGGTTTGCAGAAACGTCTTATACAAATGAATCTCTATAGCGGGAAGCCAAGAAATTAAAGATGTTGAGAATGTCTAATTTGTATGGTTCGGACTAACAGTGTTTGTAAGCCCTATTTTGACCAAAATGAAGGTGGGATCTGCTTGCTGGACTACGAGACAATAATCTCATCCCCAGCTCTACAAGATATTTGACCGAAAAAAAACTAAGACAAAAAAGAGCTCTACAAGATGATTGAGGACTCCATAATGTACGACGATAGTTTCGGGAGAGATTCGAGAATTATAATGCAGATGGCCGGTCCTGGAGTATGGATGGGGGAAAGAGAACGAGACGAGGACGAGAATTGATGGAAGGCCGCTTTGTTGATTGGAGACTGCAGATAGTGGTGGCAGGGAAAATTATTAAAAAAATCTTAATTTTATTATATAAATGTCCATTCAAGCATAAATATTTTAATTTAATTAATCTAGTTCTATTCTTTTGATAATTACCAATGATTTTACTTAGCTTTAGCTGGAAATACTAGCGTAGATGTTAGCCATCCTATGTACATTGTCGGAACTAGCATGAACAATTTTTATAATTAAAAAAAAATTGATTTTTTTTTTATTTTATTATATTTTTCATTGTGGCTAGCTAGGATTGCAACTCTTGACTAAGCCCTTGCCAAATCTAGGAGAAGGCTGTCTTGCTCCATGGTTAGCAAGGGTGTTAGCCACCCTAGCCGGCTATCGTGGAAAAGAAAAAAAGAAAGAAGGGAAAAAAAATGATAATAAAAATTCGGAAAAATTTTAGAATTGAAAAAATTGTGTACATGAAAACTCGTGGTCACCAGCTGTGCCAAATAGGAGTATCGGCATTGGCGTCAGCAATTTTTTGTGAAAATTGCTAGAAGGATTATATTGGTGATTGATCTAAATGTTTATGAATAAAATGACTAAATTAAAAGATTTAAAATTAAATTGATACTCGTACAATAAATTTAATATTTTTAAAAAATAATTATCCCAAGAGTGCAATTTAGCTTACCGTCCTCTATCTAATGACTAAGCGACAATCAACTAATGACCACTCATTTTATGATGAAATCGTTCAACCGATTTCATTTCACCCAAAATTATCATCATCATCATCATCATCATCATCATGGTTATTATTATTTTATGTTTTTTATTGTAAGCTTACATTAATAGATAAAATCCCAAGAGGACCCGCGCAATCAATTTTCATGAAGATGATAAAAAATAAATTAGATACTAAAATATAAATAATTATAAGTAAAAAATATTATCACGTACCAAATAGAAATCATTAATGTCATTATATAAATCTATTTAATTTAAAAGATGAAAAACACTTCAGACTTTGGCGTTGTAATTGATAATAAAATCATTGTTGGCTTCTCAGTCCTTTTGCCAAAATCAAATTCTTTTAGAGGGACTCTCTAGTGACCTAAAATTAAGATTAGTGAAAACGATTATGCATAAAACGAATGAAGTAATGAAAAGAACAAAATAAGAATAATGAATTAGTAGAGAAGAACATCTACCCCATTGATCTAAATCTTGTAGATGAAGATGTGTTAGGCCTAAAACGAGACGCGGACACCTTGAGTGCTAAAACTTGACATGGGGAACATTTAAGTGTTAAAAGTTAGGAAAAGTACACTTACATGCCAAAATCTGAATAAAATGGATTGATTAACTACCAATGATGAGAAAAGCGTGCTAAAATGCTAACGTGGCTTTTTTTTCGATGAGACATGATGCAACTACATAAGTCGAAAATGATGTCATTTTGTATGTTGACGTGGCTAGATAAGCTAAAAACGACGTCGTTTTAAGTCATATTTGAATTTTAATACGTATTAATTAAATTAAAATTACAACCAAATTATTTTGACAAAAAAAGGAAGAAGAAGAAGTTGCAAAAGGCGTTGAGCGAGGGCTGTGCAAGCCCTTGCTGCTGCCTCCCTACCACTGCTGGCACTTGCGCTTGCGTAGCCCTTGCCCAACGCCTTCTGCATATTAAAATTCAAATAAGAGGCAAAACAACGTCGTTTTGACTCTTTTTTGCCGACTTAACTATCTGGCGAGTCACGTGAATGAGTTATATTATTAAACAAAAGTCATGTAGGATTTCCGAGTGCCTTGGCACTTAAATGTCTCAATTTTCAAAAAAATGACATTTATGTGTGCCTTTTGTAACTTTTGTCACTTACATGTCCACGTGCCAAGTTTTGGCACTTTTGCCATATTTTTGCTGCCTAAAACATTACTTCATCTTTTAAATTTAATAGATCTATATAATGATATTTACAATTCCTTTTTAGTAGGTGATAATATTTTTTGCTTGCAATATTTATATTTTAGTATCTAATTTATTTTTAACATATTCATGAAAATTGATCATGCGGGCTCTCTTAGGATTTTATTTCTCAATTTACACTTATAATAAAAAAACATATAAATAAAAAATAAAAATTGGGTGAGAGGGAACCATTGAAAAAGTCAACCAGTTTTTTCACAAAATGAGCAGTCTTAATGCTAACCGTCACTTTGTCACTTGATGGAGACAGCCAGATAAGCATTTTCTTAAGTAAAAGATATTAGGCATATATATATTTTATGAGTGCGGCTTAGCTGACTATCCTCCTTGTTAGGCAACATATATTCATGAATGCGGCTTAGCTGACCGTCTCCATCAAGTGATAAAGTGACGGTCTACTAAAGATCGCTCCTTTTGTGATGAAACTAGTTGACTTTTTCAACTGGTTTCATCTCACCCAAATTTTCATTTTTCATTTTTTTTAAAGATACTTATTTATTTTATTGCAAACTTAAATTGAGAGATAAAATCCTAAGATGACTTGCATGACCAATTTTCATTAATATAATAAAAAATAAATTAGATACTAAAATATAAATATCACAAGTAAAAAATATCATCACCTATTAAAAAGAAATCATTTTGTTATTATATAGATCTATTAAATTTAAAAGATGAAAAAACATTTGAGACATTGGCTTTGTAATAAATAACAAAATCATTTTTGGCTTCTCGGTCCTTTTGGCAAAATGAAATTACTTTGGAAAGACTCTCTAGTGACTTAAAATTAAGATCAGTGATATTAATTACGCATAAAACTAATGAAGCAAAGAAAAGAACAAAATAAAAATAATGAATTAGTAGAGAAGAAAATTTACCCGATTGATCCAAATCTTGTAAATGAAGATGTGTTAGGCCTAAAACAAGACGCGGACACCTAGAGTGCCAAAACTTGGTATAAAAGCACATTTAAATGCAAAGAGTTAAGAAAGGTACACTTTAGCGCCAAAATTAGAGCAAAATGGATAAGTTAAGTGTTATCAATAAAAAAGTTTCACCAAAATGTTGTCGTGACGTTTTTACGGCGAGACATGACGTGGTTACATAAGTCAAAAATGACGTCATTTTACATATTGACATGGCTAAATATGCCAAAAAAGATGTCGTTTTGCCTCGAATTTGAATTAATATAAATATTAATTAAATTAAATTTACAACTAAATTATATTAACAAAAAAAAAGGAAGAAGAAGAAGTTATCGAAGGCGTTGGGCGAGGGCTGTGCAAGCCCTCACCACCACTTCCCCACCATCGCTAGCCCTTGGTCTTGCATAGCCTTTGGCCCAACGCCTTCTGCAACTTTTTTTTTTTTTAAAAAAGTTTTAGATGTAATTTAAATAATATTTATATTTAAATTCAAATTCGAGGCAAAACGATAGTGTTTTAGCTCTTCTTTGTTGACTTAACTATCCGGCAAGCCACATAAGCTAGTTAAATTATTAAAAAATTACCACGTTAGGAATCTGGGAACCTTTGTTGGACTTGGCACCAAAATATCTCACCTTTTTTCTTTTTTCTTTTTTTTGTAAAAAAATGACACGTATGTGTATATTTTGTAACTTTTGACACTAAAGTGTCTTTTTGTGCCAAGTTTTGGCACCTTGCAGTACTTTTATCGGCCTAAAACATTACAAAATCACTCTTAGTCTTAAGTATTTTTTATTTTAAATTTAATAAATCTATATAATGATATTAACGATTTCTATTTAGTAGGTGATGATATTTTCTACTTGTAATGTTTATATTTTAATAACTAATTTATTTTTTATCATATTCATGAAAATTGATTGTGTGGGCTCTTTTAGAATTTTATTTCTCAAATTACGCTTACAATAACAAACATATATATAAGAAATAGAAAAAAATTGGGCGTGAGGAAAACAATTGAAAAAGTCAACTAGTTTCCTCACAAAATGAGTGGTCCTAACACTGGCGTCATTTTTTCACTTGATGGAGACGGTCAGCTAAGCATTTTCCTTGAATAAAAGATAGTGGGTGATATATATTCATGAGCGCGGCTTAGGTAACCATCTTTCTTCCGACGAAGGAGTGACAGTCAACTAATGACCGCTCATGTTGTGACGAAATCAGTTGACCTCTTCAACTGGTTTCATCTTACCCAAATTTTCTTTTATATTTATGTTTTTTTTATTGCAAGCTTAAATTGAGAGATAAAATCTTAAGAGGGCCCACACAATCAATTTCATGCATATGATAAAAAATAAATTAGATACTAAAATATAAATAATTACAAGTAAAAAATATTATCACCTACTAAAAAAATATTAATGTCATTATATGGACCTTTTAATTTAAAAAATGAAGAAACACTTGAGTCGTTGGTTTTGTAATTAATAACAAATAATTGTTGGCTTCTTAGTTCTTTTGCTATTATCAAACTGCTTTAAAAGGACTCTTCGGTAACTTAAAATTAAGAGCATCGATATCGATTACGCATTATAAGTAAAGAAAAGAATAAAAAAGCATAAGGAATTAGTAGAGAAGAAAATTTACCCAATTAATCCAAATCTTGCAAATGAAAATCTATTAGGCCTAAAACGAGACATAGACATCTGGAGTGCCAAACCTTGGCACGGAAGAACACTTAAGTGCAAAAAATTAAGAAACATATACTTGAGTGTCAAAATTGAAGCAAAATGGATAAAGTAAGTGCCAATGACGAGAAAATCTGGCTAAAATGCTAACTTAGCGTTTCTTTAGCGAGACATAATGTGGCTACATAAGTTGAAAACGATGTCATTTTGCATGCTGGCATGGTTAGATAAGGCAAAAACAACATTATTTTGTCTCGGATTTGAATTTTAATATAAATATTAATTAAATTTTACAACTTAAGTTTTAAATGTAATTTAATTAATATTTATATTAAATTTAAATAAGAGGCAAAATAATGTCGTTTTAGCTATTCTTTGCCGACTTAGCTATTTGGTGAGCCACGTAAGTGAGTTATATTATTTAAAAAAAAAAATGCAATGTAGGATTTTTGAGAGCATTCGCTGGACTTTGCACTCAAATGTCTCAATTTGGAAAAAAATAATAATACGTGTATATCTTTCGTAACTTTTGGCACTTAAGAGTTTCCTGTACCAAGTTTTGGCGCTTCTGCCGTCCTTCTATCGGCCTAAAATATCACAAAATCAATCTTAGTCTCATGTGTTTTTTCAGCATTTAAATTTAATAGATTTATCTACCCTTTGTTTGTGGTATAAATCTTTGTTTTATAACGACGATAGACCCAACCTACTTGTCGAATGGATATTTGGAGATCACAGTGAGCTGGACTTTAGGCATGAAAAGCATTCGTCCGAGAGACTTCCCCACCTTCATCCGAACCCTAGACGACCAAGACATCATGCTTAATTTCGCCATCCAATAAGTAAAGAGATCTTCCAGGGCTTCCGTAGTCCTCCTCAACACCTTTGACACCCTTGAGCATGACGTCCTAGAGTCTCTCTCCTCCGTCTTTCCCCACATCTACACCATTGGGCCGCTCCAGCTCCTTGCTGACCAGATCCAAGGTGAAGCCCTGAGAATGGTAGGGGGAACTTATGGAGAGAGGTGTAAGATGCAAAACGTGCAATCTCTGATCTCCATAACCATAACAAGAACATAGATAATCGAGTAGAAATATTAACACACCTATTTTGGAATCCATTGTTCTTGATGTGGAAGCAGAAAAGTGATGATCCATGCACAAGTTTATCTCCTTTATTACCCTCTGTATCACTAGCTCAATGAGATGGTCCTCTCACCCTTTAACGCTAAGTAAACGCTTCTTTTGTGAGGATACTTGTGATAATTAGGGTTAGAGGAGAGACTTGAGCATTTTTTTTTTTTTTATAGAGTTTCCAACCAGACCATCTCATTATGGGCCAGGTTCAATTCGGCCCACACTAGCCAGTCTTATATTAAACTAATTAAAAAACCTTTTATCTCATCTTAGACTAACCAACCTCATATAACGGTAAATTATAATATCAATTAATGTAGCCAAAATTAGAAAAACTCTTACATTCTCCCACTTGGGCTATATTAATTGAAATTATACTATATGTTGCGCACATTGGTCTGGAGATAATTCTTAATAGTTAATCCTATCCCATAAAGTCTCAAACACCAAATCATGGCGGTAACTACATGTATACACATAGAGCTTTTCATGGCCACGGGTGTTTTTAACTTTATTGATATGGATTCAATATAGTAGTATGGCAAATGAATAACATCTCTCATAGAGAGATCTCATTTGTTAATCACCATTCTCTTACCTTAAGTGTCATAAAAAAAACTTGTGCCACTAGAGAATGTCTTTATGGTTCCAATGAACCCACATATGTTTTGTAGGGGTGATCGGGTCCAGGGTGGGTAGGGTCTAGACTTGGACCTTGTACCCGACCCTATTATAACCGGTTCTTTTTTTTTTTTTTGGATCCTGTTCCCGACCCTGTTTACATTGGACCCTGTTCCCGACTCACCCTGTTTTTTCGGTCCAGGAACAGGGTCAACCCTGTTTATATTGGAATCTGTTTTGCAAAAATTGATGTACAGCACTCATATGTAAAATAAAGCGTTTAACAT
Source organism: Eucalyptus erythrocorys (assembly GCA_014182555.1). Classification (NCBI taxonomy): domain Eukaryota; kingdom Viridiplantae; phylum Streptophyta; class Magnoliopsida; order Myrtales; family Myrtaceae; genus Eucalyptus; species Eucalyptus erythrocorys. Next base: position 52,658,872 of record CM024602.1, read on the forward strand.
TCATATCGATGAGCATAAGCACATCCACCGTTGTAACAAATAATTTGTACCTCATAACATCACTAGAAAAGGAAAAGAAAGAGAGTATTTTATCACATCACAGTACTCTGTCAATAGATATCCACCATCCCCTTTACTATTACATATCTTGACCAACTACTCACAAAATTGATGAGTCATATTTCTATTCCACCTCGAGAAGTTTACACACATCCAGGTATCTACTCTACCTCCATTGATCATTTGCTGTAAAGAAAAGGCAAAAAGAAGAATTGATCGTATTCCACTACCCCATCAACAGACCAATCATTGCATCTTGACCACTTCCATGATATTTAAGTTGCAACAATGCCAACAATGGCATACATCAACTGCTGAAACCAAAAAAAAAAAAAAAAAGAATGCAATAGCTTACCATTGGTGGTGACAAAAACTTCTACTTTTATTAGATTATTCTAAGCAAAATAAAGCGGCCACATATATAAGCTATTCTACTGCCATACTGCAATTTTCTCCATTCCCAATCAAACATTCAAACTACAATATCAGAGTGCAAAAAGTACCTTTCGACTCATCATTTGGCCCCATGAGCACTTTTTCCTCGAACTGTCCTCCCAAAGATTCCACTAGATACAATAAGCACATATCAGCACCTCAAAATCCATCAATGTTACCCAACTTAATAAGAGCATTTCAAGCATTCAGCATGAAAATGTAATTAATAAGGCACATACTAATACAACCCTAAGATAAAAGTAAGAGCATGCACAGAGAAAGACAGTAGATGACTAAACAAAGTTTGAAAAAGACAAGCTATAACCTTGTTCGCTTACAGTACATCACCTAGTGAACAGACGATTAGCTTATCATGAAGGAATAAATTTCTTCATACGGATGCAGCAAGATTGTAATAGGGGAAATCAGAGTTCACATGGTAAACTACTTGGCAAAGTTCTCCCGTCAATTTCTTCATTAAGACAACCCTGAACTAGGGAGGTCACAAATCCAAGGCTTGGGGCCACATCATATCATTAAAAAATTTCTTTGTGGGTGAACGTAAATGCACGATATGGTGATCTCGTAGCTACACGAAAATATAACATAGCCAATCATTTCAATAGCTTTAGCATTATCATATGTACCGATCAAGCACTTGATTTGTCAAAATCCCCATTTATTCTTTGGGGGAACTATGTCGTTGACAGGAAAAATTTGATGAAATTGCCACAAACAGGGGTATCACTGGAACTACTCGAGATTATTAATTCCTCAGTCCAAAGCACGACCAAAAGGCACAAGCTGGAAAAAGAACTGAATAAACTCGGTACAGCGTAAGGGGGGTAAGGGGGAAAAAACCCTGGCAAAGAAAATCACAGGAACTCAATGTCGAAGAGTTTAAACATGAAGTTCGTAAAAAGAACTCTCAATGAAAAAAAGAAGGAAAATAAAACAGATCAAATATGAAACCGAAGTGGTTAAATATAAGCACTCGAGTAATCAAAATCTAAATGTCTAAAAGCAACACGATTCATCAGATGCAGGATGACCAAAACATTACGCTACCATCATGAGCGAGAGAGATGCATTCAAATTCCCTTCTCCTCCCAAACAAAAAGAAAAGAAAAATAAACAGTAATACTAATCTGAAACAGATACAATCGCAAGAGCGAAATAAAATTTAAGATAAAGCCAGTCCAGAAACTCGAAGGTGACAAAGGCGAGGACGAAACTGAGGCCCGATTGAATAGATGCAATACAAGACAGCTGTGAGGAGTCGACCTCGGTGTTGAGCGCGATGGAGTCGTCGGTGGTCTTCATGGTGAAATTGTACTTTCTGGCGCCGTTCGTGACGAGGGTGCTGATTGGGGCTTTGCTCGTCTTCAGGGACCCGATCGGAGTGTAGTCTGCCACCGCGTGGTACAGTAGGAGCGACACGAGCTCACGTCGGGCGCGAACACCGTCAAGCCCTTGCCCAGCGCTGACTAGTGCGTCTTGAAGACGTCACTGGAGACGAGGAGGCCCGTGAACATCTTGCACCCGGCCTTCTCGAGTAGCGCCATCATGTTTTCTTGTCCGAGGCCGACGGTGCCGAGGTGGCGAGGATGGCCGAACCAAGATGGGGGCGTTGATCTGGAGGACGGATGGATCGGCGGAGGTGAGAGGTTGAGAAGTGAGAACGATGAGCGTGAGAGTAAAGATAGAAACGAATAGGGTTTTGGTCTTTTGGACATTTGGGGCTCAAAAACCGGTTCCCAAACCGATCCGGTCGATCTGGTTCCCGGGTGGGTATTCCCTTGGAACCGATTCCCGGACCAGTTCAAATAGGGTCTAAACTTTGGGAACCGGTTCCCGGACCGGTTTCAACCGGAACTGGATCCCGACCCTGTTTTCCAGGTGGGCCGATCCGGGAACCGGGTTGACCCGGTCCGGTTGTACACCCCTAATGCTTTGTCTTTTCTTTATATATAACAATACATATGTACAATGCTAATAATTGGATGCTCCTAACCTTCACTCAAGGTTTATATAATACCTTGAGACTTTTATCAATATGTATTCAACATAATGACAACATATTCAAAAATATTTTATTTAATGCAAAAGTTGAAACATATCGAACCGTTACTAAGTGTAACGAACGCAGATGTAAACTTTATTAGAGTAAAATCGAAATAGCTTCCACTAAACAATAGCATCTCATGATGCTCCTAAGCCCATATTAATGTCATGTCATTTAAAAACAAAAGGGCAAAATCCTTTAGTTAGTGGGTTTGCAATCATATCATTTGTGGAAATATGCTATATTATAATGTTACCTTTTTGTACCATTTCTTTATGGTAAAAAATTTGACTGTCATATATTTATACCCATTGAGACCTCTCTTGTTAATAAATTATACTACATATTTATCGTCTCAATACAACCGTATGGGTCAATCCATAAAGTTAAATACAGTCAACTCCTTAATGAGATTCTATAGTCTAATAGCCTAAGTAACAACATAAAAGAATGTTACAAACTCTGCTTACATAGGAGAAGATAACTTATAACTTTATGTACCGCACTTCCTGCTAACAAAAATATATATTCCGTTATTGATCTCATGTCATCCTAAAAGCCAGCAAAGTTTAAATTTAAATACCCTACTAGTTGCAAGGTTTGAACATGTATGTAAATCGGCATATAGTTTTTTTTTTTTTTTTTTTATATATCTCAAGAAAACTTATTGGCAGTAACTAAATGATTGTGTCCTGACTTAACTAGTATCTGCCTACAAGGTCTTATTGCAAATGCGATATTTAGTCTAGTGCAAATTTGAGAATACATTATATTTTTAAGTGCACTGACACAAGGTACATCATTTAACTAGATTTTCTCAACATCTAAATAAGGACAATGTAATAGATTTAGTCCATCACCCTTAATGACAGAAGCAATTCATGGCTTGCAATGATGTATATTGAATATTTCCAAAATACGATCAGTAAATATCCTCTGAGATAAATCCAATATATATGGAGAGAACGATCCTTATGAACCAAAAGATACCTCAAGGTCATTACTTGTAAGTAAAATATCATGTACATAAAGTATGAGAAAAATAAATTTCATCCCATTGACCTTGCGGTATATATACTGAATTACTTTGTTCCCAATTGAACAGAGTGACAATACTATAAAACTTTAATAATAATGTCTAGAAACTTACTTAAGATCATGAATAAGACTATTCAGTCTACACACAAGTTTACTTGAATCATCTGCTGCAAAATCCTCCGGTTGCTTTATATAGATTTTGTTATCAACGTGTCCATTTGAAAAGATAGTATCTATTTGGCGTAACTCCATAAAAAAAAAAAAAAAAAAAAGAAGCTATTAATGTCATGTTCACTCTAATTTTTTTTTAAATACTAGAAAGAAATATTTAGTCAGTGTTTGACTCATGCTGAGCTAGAAGATCTGCGGTATGTTGTTTTCATTTCACCTGGGCAACTTCCTTTTAATTTAGCCGGAAATCAAGGAAGAATAATAGGGTTCTTGTGAATTCTAAGTGGAGCCAATAATTCTCTTTCTCTTAAGCTTCTTTCCTTGCCCTGGGCATATTTGATCACTCTCCTATGATAGTTAGAGTTTTGAACCCTGTACCTCAAAGGAAACCCTTTAAGTTTTTCAACTTTTGGGTGAAGCACCTGACCTTTCACTTTATTGTTACTCAAGTGTAGGAGGCTCTGGGAGTCGGTGTTCCCATGTTTAGATTAGCAAGCAAGTTAAAGATGCTCAAAGGCAGACTCAAGTAGCTAAATAAGGAATCTTTCTCTAATATCTTTGCTAGAGCAGCTGAGGTCAGAATTGCTTTACGGGCCACCTAGGTTGGCCTCTAGTAGGACCTGAACAGTATTGTCCTTGTAGATCTAGAGAAGACTTAACGGCGAACCTTCTTGGATTTTAGGCATCAAGAAGAGTCCTTCTATATGCAGAAGTCTAGGGTTAGATGGCTAAAAGAAGGAGACATGAATACTAAGTTCTTTCATCATTATGTCAATAAAAGACGACTAAGGAACATGATTCTTTCGGTTGTGGATCCCAAAGCTAATCTAGTCACAGATCAAGGAATGGTGTAGCAGGTCTTCATCACCTGCTTCCAGAATCTTTTGGCGCCGCAGGATGAGCCGGAGTTGCCAAACTTGCGAGCGATTCAAGAGGTCATTCAATGTCCTCTGAATGCGGAGCAAGTTAGTTCTCTTTCACGCCCTATGTTTGACTTAGAGATTCGTGATACCCTCTTTTCCTTAGCTCAGGGTAAGGCACCCAGGCCAGATGGCTTTAGTGTCGAGTTCTTCAAACTTAATTGGGAGATTGTAGGGCCTTTGGTCCTTGAAGCAGTAAAAGACTTCTTTATCTTGGGTAGGCTGTTTTGGGAGATTAATAACACCATTTTAGTTTTGATGCCAAAAGTTCCCAATGTGTCTACAGTTTCGGACTACAGACCCATTGCCTGTTGTAACACAATCTACAAATGCATCACTAAGATCATGGCTAATCGAGTAATTGCAATTCTCCAAGCCGTAAGCCCTTATCAAATTGCTTTTGTCAAGGTTCGTCAGATCAGGGATAATATTCTCTTGACCCAGGAACTCTTCAGTGGTTTCCACCTGAATCCTTATTTGCCAAAATGTGCAGTCAAAGTGGACTTTCAGAAAGCTTATGATGTGGTGGAGATTTCCTGATCGTCTAACCTAGCTTATCATGACTTGTGTGCGCACTCCCAAATTTTCCATTTCGTTGAATGGGGAATTACATGGTTTCTTCTCAAGTGGACGCGGATTTCAGCAGGTTGACCCCTTGTCTCCGTATCTATTTACCTTGGTTATGGAGGTTTTTTCAGGAATTCTCTACCTCCCCTCTAGGCAACCGGAGTTTAGATTTTTTTTGGAGATGCAAAGCTACCTGCTTATCTTACATTTTCTTTGCCGATGATGTATTCCTCTTTTGTGAAGGTAATATGACTTTGGTTTCCCTCCTTAAAGAAGGCCTTAATACATTCTTGTCCTAGAGTGGGCTAATACCAAACATTAACAAAAGCGAGGCTTACATCGCTGGAGGAGCGACCTCTCTACGGAACCAATTAATTCATGCCTTGGGATTCCAGGTAGGGAATTTGCCAATTTGGTACTTGGAAGTTCTTATCATTACTAAGCGACTTAGGAAGTCCAACTGTATTGCTTTTGTCAACCGCATCTTAGCTAGGGTTCACTCGTGGGCTCAGCTTTTCCTTTCCTTCGCTAGGAGGCTTCAGCTCGTCAGGTCTATTCTTCACTTTATTCAAGCCTTCTGGGCGAGTGTTTTAGGCTTCCTAGGGTGGTTTTGGACCTTATTGAATAGGTTATGAGATAGTTCCTTTGGAAAGGCCTCGGACTGGGAAGTGGTGGGGCGAAAGTTTCCTGGGAGGACGTATGCCTTCCAACAGAGGAGGGAGGGTTAGGTATTCGTAGGCTGCATGATTGTAATATGGCAGCCATGTTAAAACACATTTGGATCATGTTTTTTGATAATGAGTTTTTATGGTGTAAATTGATTCGTTCAACCTTTTTAAAAATGAAAAATTTCTGGATTGTCAAGAAACCAACTGTCTGCTACTGGGCCTGGAAGAAGATTCTTCAACTAAGGAGGGACATTTGGCATTACTTTTAGTGGAGGATCAAGGATGGGTGCTCGGTGTCTCTTTGGTTTGATTATTGGCACTCGAGTGGTCCCTTAAACAGGTATTTCTCGGATTCTCACATTTATAGTTTAGGGTTCCCAGACAAGCAAAGGTTGTGGATCTTTACTTTGATGCTGGACAAGCTCTTAAGGCTATTTTGGAGTCTTGGGATCACCCCCTCCCTGTTCTTTCTTAGAACCACAACCGATTCCACTAGATCGAAAACCCTTCTGGTTTATTTTCGGTAGCCTCTGCATGGGAAGCTTTAGGTTGAAGAAGGGCTTGGTTCCATGGCACGATTTTATATGGAACAAAGAGATCATGCTGCGGTATCAATTTATCCTTTGGCTTATTGCGAAGAACTGCCTACCCCCACATGTTATCTTGCTCTCCTATGGAAGGATTGAGAGTGCGACTTGTGCCTTTTGCAATAGTATGCCTGATTCCATTTATCAACTTTTTTATGGGTGCCGCATCACTGCTAGGATTGCCTTTTTTTGGGCGGCGAGATGCAATCTCCCTTGGCAGAACAAGTCTTGGTTGGACAATCTCCACTAGGTTTTGAAGTATCTCTCAGGCAACGATTTCTATAATTGCATTGCTCGATTCTCTTTTGGAGCCCTCTGCCATATGATTTGGAAGAAGAGGAATAACACCCTTTTTAGGGAAGAATCGTTGGAGATCCCAAAGTTGAAGAATCATCTCATCAAAGTTGTGAAGGACAAAGCCCTGACCTTTAACAATGTGGCGGACACTTTTAGAAATAGGAGGCTTCAGCGCAATTAGGGCATTGACCCGTCCATCTTTACTCTTGTTATGTCGATCCCTCCCATCTAGTTTGCGGCTGAAGGTTATTAGTTGAGGTTGGGTTCCAGAGGTTGCTGGCGTTGGCATGAAGGCTGGTGGTGGTTGTTTTCTGGTTCCTTTCATCTTTTAGTGAGTTGGTGTTGGCTGGTTTTGCCGCTGTTTTGGCTTTGTTGGCTTGGCAAGGCTGTTTTGCTGTTTTGGTGATAGCGCCTTGTTTTGGCTATTTTTGTTCCTCTCTCGGCACCCTTCCACTAGTTATGGTTTTGTTGTCGTTTTTAGTGTAAGCTCGATGCCAGGCCCCCCTTTTGTATAGTTTGGTTAAAGCTCAATATATTCTTACTTTACCAAAAAAAAAAAAAAAAAAATATATATGTTATTTCTTCACCGTTCACCCCTCTTTCAAAGTGAACTTTGGCTATTAGTTTAGCTTTAAACTCCATAATCTTTCTTTGAAATCCTGTTAGTTTTGTACACCTATTTGCAACTAATGAGCTTGTGATCTTTAGGCAAAGCAATAAGTTTTCAAACACTATAATATTTCATAGATTACATATCATCTTTTGTGGCATCTAATCACATACTTGATTGAGGACAAGAAACAATATTTATATAAGTTGCTAAATCAACCATGTAGTGGATATTATAGTCATGCTCTTACAGATAGACTATATAGTCTGATGGTATAACCGATTGTCTTTCCTTAGCAGATCTCCTAAGTAAAGTTATAACCACTTCATTATGCACTTGAGAGGTTTGAGATATTTCATCATAAACTATATCAATAATAGTACCGTGAATCTTAATAAGTTTAGTTTATGGTATAGGAGATTCACAATTGTTTGTATAGGCAAAGACAAAGACACAATGATCTCCATCATACTATTATCTTTAATAGTCTGAGAGCAGCTATCCTCTACAACTACGTCAAACTCTAGAAACTTTACTGTCTGTAATTCTATAATTCTTGTACCTTCATTAGGATCATAAAATCGATACCCCTTTGAACAATTTGGGTAAGATATAAAATAATTTCAAGTGGATCTGAATTTCAACGCATTTAATATTAGATTATATAACCTCACTTCTACATGACACCTCTAAATTTTAATATGATTCAAGTTAAATTTACATCTAGTTCATAACTAAGAAAAAAAAAATTTAGGGAACAACTTTGATAAGAAACATGTTTTTGTATGTGAAAAGGTTGCTTTCAAAATTAGGGGTGATTGGTTCCCGGTTCGGTCCGGTTCCACCCAAGAACCGGGAACCGGACCGGGAGGACCGATTCCCACTTTTTTGAACCGTGGACTAGATCGGCTAGTCTTGGAATCAAGCACCGGACCGAACCAACCAGTCCGATCCAATTCCAATGAACCATCACTTATTTTCATTTCATTTAACAAAATATATATATATATATATATATATATATATATAGTAATTACTAGTAAAGTAACGCACAAGATTATGATCCAGTCACGTTTTCTTATTCACTTTGTGACCAATGAAAGTGAATCTGAGAAACGCACCTGTGTTAGTCAAGAGGCAAACGTCACTCCAAAGAGCGAGAATGCACAAATATCGGGCAAAGTGTAAGAGGAAGAGAGCCAAGCCTAAATGCGCAGATCTCAAGTGAAGCAGAGGAGGAAGAGAGCCAAGTGTCAGAGCGAGCGAGGTGTCAAGGCGAGGCACTCGCCAAGCGTTAGAGCGAGTGAGGCGTCGAGGCTAGGAGCTTGAAGAAGGAAGAGAGTCGACTGTCCAAGCAAGTGTAATGTGAGGTGAGACCTCACAAATAGGTGCTCGGAGGAGGAAGAGAGCCAAGCGTCCGAGGGAGCGAGGTGTGAGGCGAGACATTACGGCAAGGCACTCGGAGGAGGAAGAGAGCTGAGCGCCCAAGGGAGCGAGGTGTGAGGGAGGATGTTGTGACGAGGCACTCGGAGGAAGAGAGCCAAGCGTTAGAGCGAGCGGGGCATGAGGTGAGGCGTTGGGGGTGAGGCATCGAGCAAGCAAAAGGCGAGGGGTTACAGTTTTGAGAGGGAAAGGCAAAGTGAGAATTGTCGCCGAATTGGATTACAAAATTTGGGAAAATGGAAGTTGATGTGATGGCTACTGTAGATTAGAGCAAAAACTAAAAAAAAAAAAAAAAAAGATAGAGAGAGGGGTTTAGGTTTCGAGAGGGAAAGGGAAAGTGAGAATTGCAAAATTTGGAAAAGAAAACTTGATGTGATGATTACTATAGATTAATTCGGAAACGCAAAAAAGGGGAGGGATTAGCTTTGAGTTACGAGAGGAAAAATGAATTTGATGGTAATGGGTATTGTAGATTAGTTCAGAAACTAATATATATAAATAGTCGGTCCGGTCCAGTTGGTCCAGTCGATCTGGTTCCAACCCCAAAACTGGGAACCGGACCAACCGATCGCCGGTTCCAAAAATAGGAACTTGAGACCAGACCGAGACCCTCTAAAACTGCCCAAAATTGACCGGTCCGGTCCGATCCGGCTGGTTCCCGATTCGAGCGGTTTCTGTTGCACACCTCTATTCAAAATATCAGGCTATATAATAACAGATAAATTAGTCTTACTAATCATGCTCATTACCATGTTCATTATGGTGCAATTATGCCTTTCGGCAAATCATTTTGTCAAGATTTTCAGGCATAGTAAATTTAGTTTTTTTTTTTTTTGAGCATGCATAGTAAATTAAGTTACCACTTTAGAATTTATCTAGTATTTGACAAATGACCCTTTAAGCTATTCAACATTGCCATACTTGCCAAAATACTCATCACCACGGTTAGACTTAACAACCTTTAAGACTAATTCTAATTGTTTTATTCTTTATATCGGTCATTTTACTTTCACAATAATCTATAGAAGTCTTTAGATAACCGTTAAGAGTAGACAGAATATCAACATTATCACATTTTTTACTCTTTCTTTAGACATGTGTAAGATTATTTCTTAGATAAAAAAACTTTTGGAAACAACCTTTTCAACCATATATAATACTCAATCTTATTTGAATTAAAGAACACAAATTTTTTATTATTTATTCATAAATCTAAAGAAGTCAATCTAAAGCTCTCCGTGGAATAGTCACTAATTCTTCTTGAACGATTCTATCGTAGGACCCTGACTATTAAAATATCCGATGGTTTCATGAGTTCTTTTATAAGTATGATTTTTAAACTTCAAATTTACTATCCTTATAAGTAATTCATAACCTTATCAAAATAATCGTATCTTATGTGAAAGAGTCATTGCAGATGTGTCCTAATTTCAATGTTAGACAATATATAATTTCAAGCCACTAAAACTTCCATAATCTTTTAGCAGTGCAATTAGTTGGTAAACCATTTTTCAAGTGTTTTTAAAATGCTTCATGAATAACAGGCAAATCCGATTACTCTTTTACCAAATAGAAAATCCTATTTCCATTACTTAAAGTTTGAACCAGTAAAAACCTTAATAATAGTAAAATTATTAATTACAAATAAGGTGACTAAAGTAACAAGCAATTCATGTGAGCATCGTGTAACTTGACATACAAGTACACATCCAGAGAGTTACATGCAAAATCATATAATCACCTTTGGGCAGAATATATGATATGCAGTTGTACATTCCCCACATGATAGTGGTTATGAGAACATATTCTAAAATTTGTGAATTAATTACCTTTGGGCATATGAACTACTAGGATCAGTCACTCCTCTACTACACCATCATGTATTCCTCAATGAACTAATACATAATCACCTCTTTTGAGAGTATGACTACGCATTAGACCAGGAGATATCCCAATCATTATACGAGACCGAAATTTCTTAAACCCAATCAAGTGTGCTACTTTGGCGGTCACAACTCTATTGAATCCTTGAAACTCTCTTGTACCAAGGATATAAACTTTACTTCTCACATACATTATAAACATGTAATTTTAATTTTAGTGATAGGGGCAATATATCACTAAAATAACATATTATGCTAATTACACTATTTTTTCATTAATAAAAGTTAAACTTTTTATATATAATCAATGAATCACACTTTTATAATATTTATGTGATAACATACTTGTAAACCAACATATGTATTTCCAAAATCACAAAAAAATACAAGAAAAATATGCGAAAATATACTAAAAATATATGTATGTAGGTTTTTGTATGTATTTTCACATCCATAAAATCATCAAATATATAAAATAAATACACCACAACATAGAGAATAATCATATGAACCTGCAGTTGCCAACCACACGCCAAAAAGAGCCTCAATGCGCCCACATGCGTCGCTTGAGTGCACGGTGCCTGGAGCTCACGTGCGAGCATACTGACCAGTCAATCTGGTCCGATCGGTTGATCGGTTCGGTCCACGGTTGATTGGTTCGGGCGAGTCAATGGGTCGAGTTTGGTCGGGTGCGTGTTAGGTCAGGTCGGGCCCAGGGTCGTTGACATCATGGTGACGTCGCGCGTGCAACACGTGCGCAAGCAGCGCCTTGTGCATGGGAGTGCGAGAGGGTACGTGATCGCCTGTGGGGTGCGTGCTCGACACCTTGGCAGTGCGTGGGGGTGCGTGGGGCCTCCTTCGGTGACGCGCCACCCACGGTTTTGCTCGTCTCGATGAGCCTAGTCTGAATTTATAATTAAATTTGATTTTTATTGAACAAAAAATCACGAAAGCCATGAAAAATAGGCAAAAATTCTATGCATTCGAGTTCTAGGTTATGGTTGCTTTGATAACACATGTAAGATGCAAAACGTGCAATCCCATAATCTCCATAACCAGAACAAGAACATAGATAATTGAGTAGAAAGATTAACAAACCTGTTTTGGAATCTATCCTACTTGATGCGGAAATGGAAAAGCTATGATCCACGCAGAAGTTCTTCTCCTTTATTGCCATCTGTATCACTGGCTTAATGAGAAGGCCCCCTCACCTTTTAGTGCTAGGTAAACACTTCTTCTGTGAGAATACTTAGAATTAGAGTTAGAGGAGAGACTTGAGCACTATATATAGAGTCTTTAACCAAACCCTCTCATTACGAGTTAGGCTCAACTCGGTCCACACTAGTCAATCCCATATTAAACTAATTAAAAAACCTTCTCTCTCACCTTAGATCAACTAACCCCACATAACGGTAAATTACAATATCAATTAATGTAGTCCACATTAGGAAAACTCTTACAAGAGGAGCCCAGGTGCTTGCCATGGCTGGACTTGAAAGAGCCCGGCTCCATGGTGTATGTGAACTTCGGTAGCGTCACAGTCATGACGGCTGCCCAGCTAACCAAGTTTGTGTGGGGGCTAGCTAACAACCGGAAGCCGTTCTTGAGGATCATAAGGCTGGACCTTGTGGCGGGTGAGTCGGTTGTATTGCTAGCCAAGTTTGTGGAAGACATCATGGGCCGAGGGATGCTGGTGAGTTGGTGTCGACAGGAGGAGATCTTGAAGCACCGGGCGATAGGGGGTTTCTTGACGCATAGCGGGTGGAACTCGACACTCGAGAGCCTCTACGGCGGTGTGCTGGTGATATTGTTAAATTATGTCTCGATTTTGAGCGTTTACAAAAACGCGATTCACTTGAATGAAAATAAAATATAATATATATATGCAGCAAAGTTTTTCTTTTCGTTGCAAAGGAGGAGCCGAATCTTATTGAGCCATGGTGGGGCCCAAATGGGCACACACGCACATACGCAATTCTTCACGCGGATTCTCTTTGCTCGGCCACAGAAACAAAAGAGGAAAGTAGTCTGCACCTTCGTAAGTGAAGTCCATGTGCAGCGGAATTGAGGTAGGCCCAGGTCAAACTTTGACCTAGGCACACGTATAAAAGAAGAAGCAGAATTTCTGCAGGTTTGCTCTTTCTTTCAAAACACCCCGCCGAAGCCTACATACGAGTTAAGCGAAGCCACATATTGAAGTGCCGTTTACTTGGAGTGCTGTGGGTGTTCTGTTTGTGAAAAGAAGTTCATAGGTGCTAGGTGCTTCGCATTGGATCTTCATGTTGTTCATGTTGCAAAGCTTACTCGTGAATTACATCCAAGTAGTTTAGTGTTGAAGCCGATCAAATCTTGTGGTAAGATTTCCGTGTAACTCCTTTGTGAGATTGAGAAATTATTTCTTGAGGAATTTCGGGGCTAAATATTGCGTGCGTTATTGGGTGTAATTGGAGCTTGGGAAATATCGAGAGAGTGTTTGAGTGACTCGAGTGTGTAATCTCCTTGTATTGCTTGATCTATAATGGAATTCGTCGCTGCTCTCCCCGTGGACGTAGGTCTTTACGATTGAATCACGTAAATCCGATGTCCGATTTATTTTCTTCTTTTGTCTATATTATTGTTCGATTGCTCGCTCTATCGCAACAGATATGTTGGCCATTCTTTGCGGAGCAGCAGACTAATTGCCGGTATAGTTGGACGGAGTGGGGGATCGGGATGGAGATTGAAAATGACGTGAAGGGAGACGAAGTGGAAGCATTGATGAGGGAGTTGATGGAGGGAGAGAAGGGGGCGCAGATGAGGAAGAAGGCCATGGAGTGGAAGGCGAAGGAAGAGGAAGCAATTATGCCCGGTGGGACTTTGTACAATAACGTGGACAAGCTCATCTCCGAATTACTCTCGTCCATTGATTGACCCCTATAGATGGTTGAAGGTTTTTGACCAGTTGGTCGATCAATTAGTAAATTGCTCCTCGGAGAATCTAAGTTAGATTTTGGAGAGGTCTAGCGAGCTTTGGTGTTGTATGCAATATGTTACTGTCTTGCCCGCCGATCAATTTGATTGTTGAATGCAAGATCCGAGTTAGATGCTGAGTCTCATAAATGCGGACGCTTCAAGACTAAGATCTCCCCTTCCTTCTCAATCACACTGGGAAGGGGGGGATTGTTGGTGCGTTTGTACAAGTCCTCCGAGCCAGGGTACAGTACCTCAGGGTCGTGAACCGTCGGGGAATCCGTTCATGTTGTTAAATAATACGGAGTGTTGTCCATTGTAACAGCTTAACCGAGCGGTTTTCATATTGTTTGTAAATGGATGTGAGGTGGATTAGATCACATGCCACAATATGTTGATTTATGATTATTTAATGAGTGTTTTCAAGCCAGGGGAATCATTAGACGTGATCGAAATCATTGTACAGCAAGATCCATTCATAACTAGTAATGTTGATTTTTGATTGTTTAATGAGTGTTTTCAAGCCAAAGCCAAAGGAATCACAGACGTGGTCGAAATCATTGTACAGCAAGATCCTATTTACGACCAGCCATGTGAACCTTTCTTACGAGTGCCATTGCTAGGAGTATAATGTGCTCGATTAAGAGATGGATTTGTTGAATTTTGCAACTATCGTAGTTGTGCATCTTTACACTGACTTGGTTTAATGGGCACGTCCAGCTAGTTCTGTCCGAGTTGACTGGCCTTCCGATATCATGAGCCACCACGTGTTGGTCTCGCTAGTTTGCAGAAACGTCTTATACAAATGAATCTCTGTAGGGGGAAGTCAAGAAATTAAAGATGCTGAGAATGTCTAATTCGTATGTTTCGGACTAATGACGTTTGTAAGCCCTATTTTGACCAAAAGGAAGGTGGGATCTCCTTGCTGGACTACAAGACAATAATCTCATCCTCAGCTCTACAAGATATTCGACCAAAAAAACTCTTCAAGATAATTGAGGACCCCATACTGTCCGACGATAATTTCGGGAGAGATTCGAGAATTATATTGCACATGCGCCGCCCGGGAGTATGGATGGGGGAAAGAGAACGAGAGGAGGAGGTGAGTTGATGGAAGGTGGCTTTGTTGATTGGAGACCGTAGGTATTGGCAGCATTGAAAATCATCTAAAAAATCTCAATTTTATTATATAAATGTCAACTCAATCATAAATATTTTAATTTGGTCAATTTAGTTCAAAACTTTTTAATAATTACCAATCATTTTGCTTAGTTGTAGCCGGAAATTATTAGTTTGGATGTCAGCTGCCCTATGTACATTGTGGCACTAGCGTGAACAATTTTTATAATTTTTTTTAAATCTTGATTTTTTTATTTTATTATATTTTTCATTGTGGGTAGCTAATCGCGGCTCTCAACCAGGTCCTTACAAAATATAGGAGAGGGCCGTCTCGCTCATGGTTTGCAAGGGTGTCGGCCACCCTTGCCGGCCATAGTGGTAAAAAAAGGAAAGAAAAAAAAAAAAGGGAAAACCAATAAATTGATAGTAAAAATTCAGAAAAATTTTAGAATAAAAAAAATTGTTCACGTGAAAACTCGGCGTTGCTAGCTATGCCAAATAGGATGGTTGGTATCGACGTCAGTGACTTTTGGACAAAATTACTGGAATAATTATATTGGTAATTGGTCAAAATGTTTATCAATAAAATGACTAAGTTAAAAGGTTGAAAATAAAATTGACACTCGCACAATAAATTTAAGATTTTTTTAATAATTATCCTAGTATAGGCACCATCAGGTACTTGGCCAATTTGCCTCCACGTATCAAACAGGATTAACTTAAGTTTGGGCCGTATAGCAAGTGCAATTAGGCCATTTTATTCCCCTTCTCTTGCAACCCAAGTTGCCAAACTTGTACTTAGGCTTTGAAATTCGCCGCTTAAGCTTCCTTCATTAAAACATTGATGGATTTTTATTTTAATGAATGGGCCTATTTTGGCCTAATGGGCCTAGAGGCCCGGCCCATGATAGGGAGAGGTATAAAAGGAAAAATGAAAACTGAAAAGTTACGTTTTTCCATTTTTCAGTTTTCCTTTTTCCCTTTTTTTCTCCGAGAGCGTATTACGACGTTCCTCCCGTATCGTCGTTTCTCCCCTCCTTGAAGAACAGTGCTCGTCTCCTCCTCAATTTGCAACGCCGGGGTTTAGTCTGTGGATTTAAGGTGTGTTCGACATTGTGATGCACCTTCGTGATCGGTGATTCGTGATTGGGTGTTGAAATCTTCTTCCGCTGCGTTTCTCCTCTTTTTGGGATCGTTTTTGTGTCGAAACGATCGTTTTGGGAATCCTGTTTCCCGAATCCAAACCCTTCAAACATTTATTTCACTCTAAGTATCAGATGGAGCATTTGAGACAACAACATGAACTTAGATTACACAAACTATATATTGTGTTATCAATTACGTATTTTCTAGACAGGATATTCCTTTGCTTTAAATTCCGTTGTGGTATGTGTTAGATTAGGTTTCCTCACAAATCGAATTTTAGATAATATATTCATTGCGGAAGAGCTAGCATGTACTTGTCTTCTCTTGTAATACTTCCACGTACCCAACTATTTGTAATTTAGTCTTTGTACATATAGTTGAATGAACTGTGTTCAAGCCAATATTAGGTGTGCTAATAAAGGCCGAGGCCAAATTTTCAAGTGATACTACTCCGAAGAACACGTGCTTTCATCATTTCACATTATATATATATATATATATATATATATATATATATATATATATATATATATATATATAATCATTCACCCGTCTTTTGACCAACCCCACCTATAAAGAGAGATATAAAAGAACACATAAATTGGGAAAATTACTATAAGAATCCTAAACATTTTGGCTAATTTAATCCTAAAACCTTTCAGTTCATCCAATCAAATTTGGCCGCCAGAGCTGGGGAAGAAGTAGGCAAGAGGAGAAAAGAAAAGAATAAAAGGGAAAAAAAGATTAAAAAATTAAAAATATATTTTAAAAATATTATAAAAAATTATAGGGCAGCGTCCATGTTAGTGTTGACCAACTAAGTTTAGTCGATTGATTGAATTTGCATAATTGTAAAAGGTTTACGACTCAATTGACCAAAAAATAAATTTATAACTAAATTGACATAATTGTACTCGATCTAGAACTTTTTCATAATTTTTCCCATTAAGCTAGTCTCATAAAATTATAAAGTAAGTACTATAATTAAATATTAAACTGTACGTGTGAACCTGCAACATCACGTAGATCGTAAAATACCAATTTCATCGATGAATCTGTCTGTACAAGTAGCATTATATGCTTATAAAAAGAGTCGGAGGCTCTTCTTCCACGAAAACAACAGAGAGAGAGAGAGAGAGAGAGAGAGAGAGAGAGAGAGATGGTTTATCCTCAAGCGGGAGAGAAGCCTCATGCAGTATGCATCCCATACCCAGCACAGGGCCACATAAACCCCATGCTCAAACTGGCCAAGCTCCTTCACCACAAGGGCTTCCACATCACCTTCGTCAACACCGAATACAACCACAAGCGCTTGCTCCGGTCGCAGGGGCCCCACTCCCTTGACGGACTGCCCTGCTTCCGCTTCGACATGATCCCTGACGGCCTCCCACGCTCGGACGCCGACTCCACCCAGGACATCCCCTCGCTCTGTGCTTCTCTATCTGAACATGGGCTATCGGCGTTTAGGAGTCTTCTCCTGAAGCTCCAAGAGCAATCCCAAGAGGGTGTGGTGCCCCCGGTCACGTGTATCGTGTCCGATGGTTTGATGACGTTCACTGTGGATGCTGCCGAGGAGTTGAAGATTCCTGAAGTTGTGTTTTGGCCGCCCAGTGCTTGCGGGCTGTTTGGCTGCACTAAGTATCGTCGTCTTGTCGAGGATGGTTTTACGCCTCTGAAAGGTCCGTACTCCATGTTATATTTGTCAAAGGAGGATTTAGTTTTTTTAAACTTTTTTGGCTAAAAAAATTTGCCGCTACATATTTTGGAATTTAGACGTTTCTCAGTTCCCTACGTACTTCTCTTGGTTTGCTTTTTGTTTCTTCCCGTCCTTCGTTTACATTTCGAAAGAAGACTAATTTTATTTCATACATGGCATGAGCATAAAAGAGAATAAGAATGCAAAGACACTAAATCTTTTAGTAAGATGTTTACTATAAATGATTCGGCAAGACCACGTTGGGTGGTATATAGGTCGATCACTTTGGTTTAGGTCATCGGATGAGATACTGCATATACTAATGAACAAATTTTAATAATAAATTATAGTATATTTAACGTAGTGTTACGGTACAAGTTACATGCGAATACTAGTTTACAGCGTCACTATTTTTGTGTCCGAACAACAGAAAAACATAGCTCATATAAAAAAAAAAAAAAAAAAAAAAAAAGATATATGAACACTTCGCGATTTTGTATACAAATCTTACTTACGGTTTGGACTCCTAGCATGATTGCTAGGGAAACTGAAAGGTGATTTTGTGATAAACTGTAGATATATATTTGAACAGTATTCTTGATAGTTCTATCTATCCTTTGTTCGTGGCGTAACTCTTTGTTTTACGATGATGACAGACCCAACCTACTTGTCGAATGGATATCTGGAGACCACGGTGAGCTGGACTTCAGGCATGAAAAGCATTCGCCTGAGAGACTTCCCCACCTTCATCCGAGCCCTAGACCACCAAGATATCATGCTCAATTTCATCATCCAAGAAGTCGAAAGATCTTCCAGGGCTTCCGCAGTCATCCTCAACACCTTTGACACCCTCGAGCACGATGTCCTGGAGTCTCTCTCCTCCGTCTTTCCCCACATCTACACCATCGGGCCGCTCCAGCTCCTTGCCGACCAGATCCAAGACGAAGCCCTGAGATTGGCAGGGGGGAACTTATGGAGAGAGAAGCCCGAATGCTTGCCATGGCTTGACTCGAAGGAGCCTAGCTCGGTGGTGTACGTGAACTTCGGCAGCATCACGGTCATGACAGCTGGCCAGCTGACCGAGTTTGCATGGGGGCTGGCTAACAGCCAGAAGCCATTCCTGTGGATCATAAGGCCGGATCTTGTGGCGAGCGAGTCGGCTGTGTTGCCACCCGAGTTCATGGAAGAAATCGCAGGCCGAGGGATGTTGGCACGCTGGTGCCGGCAGGAGGAGGTCCTGAAGCACCAGGCGATCGGGGGTTTCCTGACACATAGCGGATGGAACTCGACACTCGAGAGCCTCTGCGGCGGTGTGCCGGTGATATGCTGGCCGTTCTTTGGGGACCAGCAGACTAACTGCCTGTATAGCTGCACGGAGTGGGGGATCGGAATGGAGATCGACAATGACGTGAAGAGGGACGAAGTGGAAGGATTGGTGAGGGAGTTGATGGAGGGAGAGGAGGGGAAGGAGATGAGGAAGAAGGCCATGGAGTGGAAGGCGAAGGCGGAGGAAGCAATTATGCCCGGTGGGACTTCGTACAATAACGTGGACAAGCTCATCTCCGAAGTCCTCTTGGCAATTGATTGACTACTATAGATGGGCTGAAGGTTTTTGGCCAGTTGCTCGATCAATTAATAAATTGCTCATTGGAGAATCTAAGTTAGATTTTGGAGAGGTCTAGCGAGCTTTGGTGTTGTATGCAATGTGTTAGTGTCTTGCCCACCGATCAATTTGATTGTTGAATGCAAGATCCAAGTTAGATGTTGGAGTTCAGACTTGGCCTGTGCGCTATACATGCATGCATGGCCGTGTGCAAATAATTAAGTCTTTGTTATCTTCACTCGCTCTAGATATAATAGAACTTGTTCAGTTCATCAAGCTTGTGCTCCATATATAGCATTTACCACTATTTTTTTGCTACTTTGGATGCAGAAAAGATATTAAAGATATAAAATATCAATCATGCTATTCCTTAAGTGATAATGCGATTTAAGACCTCCATGATATAAAAGGTTTGTACATTCCAACCAAAAGTAGGGCTGCTCATGCAAATTTTAAAACCATACGGAATGTGGATGGATCTCGAGTGTAATTTCTTTCACTTCCAATTCTTCCATTTGTCGTTCTTTTACCGATTTTTGTGGGAAAAAGGAAATGGGGGGACATAATTTTACAAACAATCCATTTTCTACGGATTAGAAGGTTTTGAAACAAACAATTAAATACGTAATTATTTTGAGAAAGATTTACGTTGTATCTTAACGAGTGATATACATGAAGTTTATCCTTTAGATAACAAATGCAGTGTCTCAAGTACATATACTTGTTCGCGCGATCTTTCACTTTTCTTGTATGTCAAATCATCCAAATATACTCACGTCAAGCCATAACATGGCTCACCAAACTGAGAAAATTTATTAGTTGGACGAGTCCATGCCACTCTCCATTTTTAAAAAATATTTTTGTAAAATTAATTATCTAGACCGTTTAAATAATAAATCAATAAATAATATCTGCTTAGACATTAATTATTACCAGTAATGAAAATATTTTCTATCAAGTGATACAAATAATCATTTTAAGGAAAATGTTCTTCAAATAATTTATTTATACAGAAATAAATGGAACACATAAATCATGTGACCAAAAAAAAAAAAAAATATATCACATAAATCACCACATCATGTAGTTCTGGTAACCCAATAAAACATTGAATGACCAATTAATAATGTGCATGCGTGAAAAATATATTATGTTATGATTAGAACATCGAGTAGAAAGTATCCGATGCACTTTTCTCCATAGCTTCATTGATCATTAATTAATCCGGAAGTCCAATAGATTTGCATAATCCCTAAAGTTTGATACGTCTCCCAAATTTCATAGTCATTTTCTTTCAAGGTTCCAATAAAATAAGAAATGGATTGATAATCGTAAGACTGGTCCAATGGATTGAACCACGCAAAGAGACAAAACTAGTTGAAAAATGCAACGAGACAAAACTACATAGACCTGTCTAATTAGTAGCATCTCCACGATACTCGTCTTTTACAAAAACAAAGGAAACAAAACAAAAATCACAAAAGGCAAATAAGACGCTATAGTTCAATTCATTCATCTTTGACTATTTCGCCATCTATTGTTTTCGTCTTTAATATGGCAATTTCAACTAAGACTCTGATTTCGTCACATAGTCGTCACACTCAATCTTTCATGCTGTGATTTTAGGTATTCGATTAATTTGATTGAATACGGACCTTAGTGACGTGAAATCTTAATTTCTCTTTCTTCTTTTCCATTTTCTACAAAGACACGGTCTAAATAGTTATCCTAGCTAACTATATCGCAAGTACTATACTTAATATACGTGCCATACCAATAAAAGGGTCTTGCAAATTGCACTCTTTTTTTTCCCACTTAATTACTTAATAAGTGTGTTCCGACGATATTTTCAAGGAAATGTAACCATGTTTTACTTCATTCTTTTCTTTTTATCCTTTTACAGGCATCAGTCGGCTCTTTTTGTCTTCATATGCCATTTTTTTTTTTTTTTAAGCAAATCTTCGTATGCCAACTTCGAAGCGCACTAGTCAACGTCAGGCAAGCATGCCTAGTGGATTTCGTGCTATTTAATAGTTAGATATGCAATAATTTCGAGACATTAGCCGAAGAAAATATATATTTTGTTTCGTCCTTGCGTGGCACATGATTTGCCGGCCTCTTCAATGTTGATGCATATCCATATCATGCTATTATCTAAACATTGTTCGGTTGGACCCAATCAATTGCGTTTTGAAAGTAAAAAGAACCATCATAATGTTTCGATAATCAAAGAACCTTCATACTAGCCGACGATCATGGGAAACATTGTAAATTTGATAACATTTCCAGGTTGGCGGTGCAGACACGTTTCTGATGCTTCACTCGTCCAAAGTACTATGTTTTTTCGGGTTAGGTGAGCGCCTAGCGGGCACTTGTCCTAAATATTGATTAGACCTATTCCCGGACTAGGGGAGGCGCATATGGTCCCTAAACATGGAGAGTAATTCGAAAAAGGAAAATGATAGGGACTATCGTCCGTACCCTCCATTTTCTGAACATGTATTGCAAACCCTCTTTCTATGGTGGAGAAATAGTGTTACTGGTCGTCGACACCTTTTTTTTTTTTTTTTTTTTTTTTAAGGAAAAAAAAAAACAAAAACAACAAAACAAAACAAAAAAAGAAGAAAAAATGCTTAGGGATCGGGTCGGGCCGAATCCAGCCTTGACCCGGCCCGGCTCTCTTCCTTTTCCCCTTGTGCTGGGCCCGAGCCCCTTTTCTCCTATTTTCCTTTTCTCTCACGGCCCAAGCCGTTTCATCTTTGGCCCGGCCCGCGCCAGCCTTCTCCCTCCTCCAGCCACCTTTGCGCGTAGACCTGCAGGAAGAAGAAGGGAAAAGACGAGGCAAGAGAAGAGACAACAGGGCAGATTAGGGAGGAGACGGCATTGCAGAAGTAGAGCAGAGTAGAAAGGGGACAGCAGGGGCGAGGGAAAAAGAGAAGGAGAAGAAACGGAGGAGAGGATCACCGCGGGGGGGTGTGGTGGGGCGGGGAACCGAAGGAGCAAGAGAGAAACTAAAGAGGGAGTTCAGATCTGGTGAAGTCCGATCACTGCACATCGGCGAACCTGGCCTTTCAACAACGCGTTCCCATCCATCCTGACTTTGTCGAGCTTTCTCCACCTTTCACGGATTATGGCCAAGACGACGTCGTACCATGCTGAGCTACTGCCGTTTGCCTCGCCGTCGCAATCCAGCCGCCTCGTCAACCACCCACCAGCCCGTTAGCCTTGACCGAGCTTCATGCCGTCGAGTGCTGCCATCCCTCACCGTTGCACACTTCAATCGCTGCTGTATCAGGTGAGAACCTCTCCATCGCCATCTCTTTTTCGGAGAAAGCCACTAGACAAGTCATCATTGTCGCTTCCCCCATCCGGAACCCTAGCCGTCGTTCATCGCGTCACCGCCATCGAATCACTACCCTGTGACATTCTAACCAACCCCCCGGCATCGTGGATCGCCGGACTCGAGGGTTCTAGAATCTAGGTCCGTGAAGAAGAAGCCGGGTTGGAGTTGGGTCGGATCCGGGTAAGGTTTTTCTTAGGAATTGAGTTGCGGTTTAGGAGTCGGATTGGGCATGGGTTGTGTATCGGGTAGGGTTTTGGACAATCCGAGCCAGGATATTAGGGTCGGGTTTGGGCTAGTTTAGTGCGGGCTTGAAGGCTGTTCTTTAAAAAAGGGAAGGAGGCCCGGATTGGGCCCGCGTACTAGGCCTATTCAAACCAGTCGCTCGCGATCTGGGTTGGACCCAACCTGGGGATCTGACCTAGGTCGTTGTTAATACGTTATAATTTTACATTATTAAAATGATATTTTAATAAATAAAAGATTAAAAAATTATTTTAAAAAATTAAAAGATTTCGAAATGTTAAAAAATGTAGGTTTGGTTAGGAATTGCCATATCTTGCATTCTTAATATAATTAGGCATTTATTTACTCGTATTTTGATTATATCGCATGTTTAATTTGCATATTTTATTATGTTTAATCGCATGTGCTCAATTTTACTACAATTAGGATCTCGATAGCTATAATTATTATTTTAATGATTGCGCACCCACATGATCACCTCGCATGTTAGTGGATAGGTTTAAAATCAATCCAAACTGCCTGACAAAAATATTTTCTTTTAAAATGAATAAAATTAGGTACCGAAATGACACTAATTGGTCAACTATTGTAATCAAGTCCCTAACCCTAAATTCTCTAATTGCGTAGGAAGTATGGCATACTCCCGTGCCTTATTTGTTTTCTAGCTAACCCCAATAGGCTAGTGACAACTCATTTTTACGAAATTCTTAAGAATACCCCAATGTCACGCGAGGTAGGGGCTTAGGGAAGCCCCTGCTTAATTGTGGGCCTTAGGTCTATCCTTTTGGCAATACCCCTAAACCTGTTCCCTCCCCTCGAGAGATAGATCGCGACAGCTTGGCGACTCCGCTAAAGACTCGGTTTTAGACCTTAGAGGACTTAGTTCGAAATTGATCTTGTTCAAAAACATTTTTGTTTGGCAACGAGGAAATCGGGTACGTCCCTAATATGAGTGTTAAATGTTTTTGCAGTTGAAAGGTATAAGGGGAAGTAATTGCTAACCCTTGTTTTGTAGGGGAGTGTAAAAATGAATGGTTTATTTACGTATAAAGTGCTGCTTGCTTATGAATTGTCATGCATGCGTTTCCTGCATTGCACTACACCATGGGACACATTACCTGCCACTGGACCTGGACTGCATAGAATCACTTAGAATGGTGTTGAGGTGGATACCACTCCAACTACAACCATATAGTACGATTCGCCCATCTCAACCCTGAAATATTTTTCTTGATATTAAAGATCCCTACCCTGGTCTGCAACCACGCAACATGGGTCGGTTCTTTGACGAAACTAGAGTCATGGAAAACATGACCTAGCCGCGATTTTGCTGGTTCGGTTTGGTGATCCTATGGCTCCATTTTGAGCCGTATAGAGTAGAAATCGAACCACATCCCATGTGTATGTCTATGTAATTAATAAAAAAAAAAAGAAAGAAAAAAAGAGGAAGAGAGAAAAGTCATCCCCCACTATAAGTATCATTCTTCTTTTTATTCATTTTTTTAATTGAATTTTCATCTTGAAATTCGTGGAAATTAATCGAATGTCCTCGGTGGTGTAGGGTCACAATAAAACAATTGGCAAGCACTCTTGATAATGAATCTTGAATATAAATTTCAAACCTATTTGATATAGCCCCACTGAACATTGACTTTGTCTAAATTTTCAATTATGGACTCAAAACCACTTTTTGTTTAAAAATTCTTTCAAGTCAAAATTATATTTTGGAGCACAAAAATTGAGATCATATTTTTGATCAAATTCTTTATTTCTCACATTCTGGGATTGAAATTCAAATAATAGTTTGTGTATAGGTTTCTCAAAATAAAAGTCACCTCATTTTTCCATGAGTAAAATCACAATTCAATCTTTCGAAAATCAATGCCACTTTTGTACATGAAACGTTTAGAATAAGAGTGGATGTTCGATTGATGGCCATGGATAAATTTTTTTAATGATGTCTTCTCTTATGATGGCAAAATACTAAAACTTCGTAATAGGGACTGTGGGGCAATGTACCATCGCCTCGATTATATTGTAAGAAGTGACCTCATTGAGAGATTATTTTCTCATTCATATACTGACATTGTCATCTTTTTGCAGGTTATGCGTGATGTTCCATGACATTCTCGCGAAAGAAGACGTAAAAGTTCGCTTGAAATAGAGTTGAATTCCATTCTGGGAAGTTTCTTTATTTGGAGATGTCTTAGGTGCCAAAATAGCCCATCGATCTCGTTCACTTTGCATGACGAGACAAATGAGGGAAGTTGCCAAGCATCCAAAAGGTGAGTTCAAAGGAAGAGTAAACTGTATCGACTCCAATTATCCATTTCTGATATCGTTTTTGACATGACTTTCTTTTCTATTGTCAAGGAGACATCAAGAGTACCAAGTTTTGTAATGTTCCATTAAATGCGATGGAGCATTGTAACGTTCCTAAACAATTAAAGATTCAAATGAAATAGAAGGGCAATATTATCTCTTCCTCCATAAGAGATACCTTGAAATGTTGATCGCCCGATGTTGACACCTAAAATTTTGACTATTTTTATAAAGTATTTTATTTTCATTTAGTATTCAATTCATCCTTAATAAAAAATGAAAAGAAAAAAATGATGGAAAATGAAAATGAAATAAAAGAGA
Source organism: Eucalyptus erythrocorys (assembly GCA_014182555.1). Lineage (NCBI taxonomy): Eukaryota > Viridiplantae > Streptophyta > Magnoliopsida > Myrtales > Myrtaceae > Eucalyptus > Eucalyptus erythrocorys. The sequence continues at coordinate 52,684,358 of CM024602.1, forward strand.
AGATAATGGATGATTGATAGGGTAGAATATTTTGGTTGCGATTGGATTTTTGAAAGATTTTAAAGTCGGTTAATGGTTTATCTTTAATGGTTAAAGTGAATTATCTTTTAAAAAAATCTTCATAAAGAATTTGGGGGCTATCGATTTGTTGAGCGTATATCTCATCTCCGGAGGATGATCCTTAGCGATTGGGTCGAAATATGCAAATCTCGGCAGATCGAACGAACTGATTCTCGCTCTATAAATAGGGTACGACTTCGTCAGATTAAAAGGGGGGGTCCTTTTCAACGATTTTTCTCTCGGCTGAAGTAAGAAAGGAGAGGAAAAGACTTTCTTTCTCGTCCAATTTCGTAAAAGAGAGCTTCTTCTTTTTTACTGACAGGCTGCAGTGAAAAGGAAAAGTCAGCAGAAGAGTGGCGTGAGAGAGAGAGAGAGAGAGAGAGAGAGAGAGAGAGAGTGTGTGTGTACGAAGACAGAGTGAGAGGGACGTGCGAACAGAGAAAGAGAAAGCAGAGGAGAGAGGGAAAAGTTAAAAGAAACACTGTTTCTCTTCTTCGGCGAGCCTACCGCCGACCACCGCCGTTCCGCCGGCGACCCACGAGCCCGTGCCGCTCAACTGTTGCTCCGCCGGTCTCATCCGTGACCCAGCTGCATCACCGCCGCCGCAATCGCGACCTAGCCGCGTCACCGCCGCTGCAGCCCGACGCCAGAAGCCGCCGCTTTGCCGATACGGGTCTTCGGCCCACCGCCAACGACTGCCGTGCCCGTCTCCCTCGCTTGCGACCTGCAATCCTCAGATCTCGCGTCCGCGAGCTCCACCTAGCCGCGTCTCCGAGCGACCCACAGGAACCCGTGCCGTGATCCGATTCCCCCGTGCGCCGGACCCCAAGCCGACTCACCGGCCCACAACCCAGCGCCTCTGTCCCTGCGCATCAATCAGATCTAGAGTCCTGGCGACGAGATCCACAGGAACCCGCGTCACCGGATCTAGAGTTCCACCGACGACCCACATCCCCACGACGCTGCCTCTGCTCCGTCCTGCACGCGATCATCTCTTCCGCCCGACGAAGCCGTCGTTGAGGCCGACCCTCCCGATCGCGTCATCCACCGTCGATTCACCTCCCAGCCGCGACGAAGTTTCTGTTTCTGCAGGTCACACCAAAAACCCCCCCAGCGACGCTGCAGCGCCTCTGTCCGTGACCGCCCGCCAGCAAATCGAGCCCTCTGCAGCTGCGGCGCCCTGATCGTCCAAGCACCAGCAGCCCCCCTCCGTCGTTCGAGTCGAACCGAACCGCTCCACCCACAGCCCGCCACTGATCAACCCGTTGCTGGTTTTCGTCAAAGCTCTGAATGCCGGCGACTCATCCCCCGGTGATCCTCCGAAGCCGCTCAGCCGTGGGTGAAGAAAGCAGGAAAAGAAAAAAAGAAAAGAAAAAAGAACAATACATGAGGTAGTTTTTTTTTTTAACTTTATTTTGTTTATATTTTTTACTTTATTTGTTTAAATTGTAATATTGGATCTTACTATTCATAATATCTTGTAGGCATTATCCACAAGGGTTTAGTCCAAATTATTTTAATTATTAATTTGGCCCGAGAGACATCGGGTCATTTTTTTAATTATATTAATTGTTGGTCTTTTTAGCAGGATTTCGATTATGCAATCAATATAATTATTAATTTGATTTGTAAGACTTCGGATCAGATTTTTAATTATTTTGAATATCTTTGGCGTGATAATTATGGTTAGAATAATCGCTAATTTGACCTATGAGACAACAAAGTTATTTTTTCGATTATTTTAATCCTTTATTTGTTGAATATCCTGATTGTTTAGATTTTAATGTTTAGCTGATAATTGTTTGTTTTGGAGAACCATTAAGAAAATCCAAAAAAATATTCAAATTGGGATTCAGTTTTGTTTTTAGTATATTCGTTATCTTGCATATCTAGAATAGGGATTTCATTCAGGTTGTTAGTTTTTTTATTTAAGTTGTATGTTTAATCACATATAAATTTTAATTTTGAAATTAAATAAAAAATAACAAAAAATCATCATGCATATAGGGTTAGGGCATCATTTGCACGTCATCGCACATTAGAATAAAATTGCATATTTCATTTTAAGTTTAGATTGACTTAGATAGACTTCACCTTAGGTTAGGGATTGCTAAGTTAAGATAATATCTTGGTTTAAATTAGGGTTTAGCATAACCTAATCCTTAATATAAATTAAATAGAATCTTAATCTAGCTAGATAATTTTCACATTTTTCTAATTTCAAATTTCATGAAAAAATCCAAAAAAATGTCTTAGGATAAGTTATTTCCATAAGTTGCAATTTTTAGAAAAAAAGGAAAAAATAAAAAGTGTCATGAACATGTCATTTAGGAATAGAAACATCAAATGCATGTCATTTAGTTTTTAGGCCCATTTAATTAGAAATTGCCCGTCAATAGAATTAGATAATTTAGATTGCATTTAATTTCTTTATGATTTAATCTATTCATGTCATATAGCTTAGATCATTTTGCCATGTCATGTAACTTAGGTCACATTGCCATGTCATGTAACTTAGGTCACGTTGCCATGTCATATTAGGTTATTAGTATGCATTACATATAGATTAAGTTCCCATTAAATAAAGTGAAAACAAAAATTGCTTGTTAATTAGAAATCATATCTAGGATTGCTAATGTGAATGCTGGTTTAACATTGCAGTGCTATTGTTGCTTTGAAGTTAATTTTTTAATTGCTTTAATTTGAATGTTATTGTGCACCCGCATAGTCACCATTTGCATGTTAGTTAGCTTAGCTTAAAATAAATCCAAGCTGCCTTCCAAAATATTTTTTGAAAACTTATGGTACCGAAAGGGCATTAAGGTAGTCTAATGTAATGAAGTCCCCGTACCCTTAGTCTCTGGTTCGTAGGAGTAAAATAATTCTCCTGTTATTTTACTTAGGTGTCTAATCAACCTACCAAAAAATGATTAGTGGCGACTCCTAAATAAAATTCATCTGCATGTTAAATATTTGAACATAAGTCATGAATTGGTATGGGCCTGGGAGAGCCTGAGCTAAGTTAGAGACTTAGTAATCCATTAACTTAGTTTTAGGTGGTGCACTAAAAAATTAGGTCGTGACACCCGACTTTTGAAAATGATGTATTTTTTTCCTAAACTTAATTCCCTTTAGCATAAAGAAATGACATATCCTTTTTTTTTTTTTTTTTTTTTTTTTGGTACAAGACAGACTCGAACAAAATACAGGTTTATCAAATAAAGAGTGGGGGAGCAATTGTTTGACTAAAAAAATCTCTCATTCCCCCACCAATGAAGTGTGTTGTGTCAAATTCATAAAAAAAAGGATGTATTGTTCCTCAATTGAACCTAATTAAGTATGTAAATAACCCATTTCATCTCCTCTTCTCATAGGGTGATAAATGAGGGAAAATGTTGCACCTTGACCATAGAAGTAGTGCATTCCATCAAGGAATCATGCTAACACTTGATTGTCCATTTTGGCATAAAGGGATGTGTATAGTTCCTAAATAATTCCCAATTGAGCAAGGAAATAACATGTCCAATATTTTATTTGCAGGCAGTAAATGGGCAAGGCATCTAAAGAACAATATCCTCAAATGTGGAAATAAGGAGCAATCCCTTTCCTTTTAAAGTAGGATCTTGAAAAACACATCTAATGATTCATATTTAATTTTTTTTAAGCTTTTTTGTCAATTAAACGTCTCTTCGAAAAGAGCATTTGAAAAAGAAGGAATTGAACTTTGTAAATTGTTGTATACAAGAAAGAAGTGCTTTTCATGAATAAAATTAGGGCCACATAGCCATTTTTCAATCAATCCTAGCCACTTCAGGCAAAGTTCATACCTAGAGCACGAAAACACATGAAGGGAAAACATCAAACACTTAAAGGCAAATGCAAGTGAAGGGTAATGTTGAGTTACCAACTATCCACGAGGGTGAATCCAAGAAATATTAGCACCCAAGGATAAAAGCGAGTGAATGGTAATAATGTATTGTTTCCAACATTTCAATCCCTAAAGATTTTTGCACTAACATATATATATATATATATATATATATATATATTATTTTACATTCTTTACAGGGTTACTGAGTCACCATGCCGCAAGTAAGTACCATCCTTCTCAAAATTAAATGAAAGAAAATGGAGACTTTCCATTACAAAAAAAAAAAAAAAAAAAAAACTTTGGCACTTTCCTAGAAACAAGCACAAAAATGAATAATTGAGAAAAGGAAAAAAAAAACTTTCTACAAACTTTTTGAACAACTTTATTATCTCAAAATTGTTTTCTTGTTTTGTGGGTTATTCATTTTGAATCAAATTTCCTATGGAGATTGATCTACTCAAATGATCTCAGTGGAGTGAAATGGAGACGTTAACCATGCCAAACAAGAAGTGCTTAAGATGAAGAAAGGCAAGCCATTTCCAAACACATCCTTCAAACACTTTTGAGAGTTGAGTGAAAAGTGACCTCCTCTTGGATGAAGGATTCATTCGCATTGAGCACAAAGATTGAAATGATAAAGGCATTTCCTTCATCAATCCCAAGCACCGTACTAATCTCTTGCTAGCCCTTTCGGCTGATTAAAGATGATCCTTCAAAATATCCCTATCGAGAATGACCCTACACTGGGGCAGCGTAGGAGGTTTCGATCGTGTTATAAAGTGAAAGATTGAGAAAGATTCTATTAATTTCACTTGCATCAATCTTCTAGCGATAGCTTCAGAGGAATTCTCATCAAAGCTTGACTCATCCCAAGGTGAAGAAGAGCATTTCCTTCTCTACTCAAACACTGATACCCGTTGCTTTAACCAAATTTTGGCCTAATTGTTCATTTCTGAACCCCGAGCAGTGATCATCTCCCTTCATTGGGGCAAGTCATAAGGATTGACCATATACATTTGAGATTTATGAGAAAACGTGAAAAGCGTCTCGAAAGTCATAAGAGCTCCAAAAGTTGAAGGAGCAAAAAGTTCAACAAAATTAGGGGGCATGAAAAAACAGTGTACCTAATAAAAGTAAGGCTAATGCCCGTCAAGAAAAAGAGCCAAAAAGTTGCATCTTATGTGAAAGAAAAATTATCAAAGTCCAAGTGCCTTTCTAAAAAAACATATCGCAATTGCAAAGGAAATTAGAGAGAGGAGAAAAGCTCCCATGTAGAAATGATTAGTCAAGGGACTTTCGAGATGTGTTGAGTTTCAAAATGATTTCGAAAGGTTAAGTGACTTGGTCACGATGCCATGATGATCATCAACTCTTAAAAACTCTCTTGAAAATTTTAGGCCTTTTGAGCCTTTCTCGAGCCAACATTACAACCCTCTTCTAAAGTCTCTTCTAATTGGGATGGTTTGAGTGAAAATAAGAATGCCACAAAGAAGCTATCGCTTGAAGGAGTTGAAGCAATTCTATCTTGTCTTATCTTCCAAGTTCTCGACTTGTAAGCCTGATGAAGATGGCGCAAATGTTCCTTTATTGGCCTCAAAGCAATAATCCCTTTGTGTAAGCCCATGACTAAACCTATATTGTGGTCCTTTCAAAAGACCTATTTGATCGATCAAATTGTGTTCATTGCGAATGTTTCTGAACACCTTTTGACATAGGTTATGTGAGATACCCTCAGCAATTAGTTACTTCCCATGTGAATGGATGGGACCAAGCAGCCATTTTATCGAGAGTAGGTGAGAAACCCTTTCTGACTAAGAAGCTCTAGTTTGGCATGCTTAATGAGCCTTTTTTCACGAATAGAAATCGTTTTGGTAAGAACTTATCTCCCAGAGAATTTGATGATTAATGATACATCCTCGAGCAAGATGACAACTTTGCCCCACATGATATTAATTGACATCGAATGTTTCTCAAGGCAATCAAACTTAGCTTGATTAGCTTATTTAGTTAATACTGCAATATTGCCAATACATCTCTTCGTGCCATCCCTTATAACATTTGCGCAAGTTGAGTTTGACAGGATTCCCCAGTGAAGCCATGCAGTTTCCAGGGGATTAGCAAATGCTTGCCTAAAGACTACAAGGTTCATGGTTAGCCTTAAACCATGCCATTTCCAAAGGTTCATGGTCAACCTTAAACCATGCTGTCTCCAAAGGTTCGTGGGTCATCCTTAAACCATACGGTTAGTAGGTCTATCCTTAAACCACACGATTCGTGGGTCTATCCTTAAACCACAGGATTCGTGAGTCCATCCTTAAACCATACTTTTAGAATGTTCATGAGTCTATCTTTAAACTACGATTTTCAAAAGGTTCATGGATTTTCCTTAAATCATGTATTTCCAACCCAGTCGAAACCCGTTTATTACACGATGAGACCTCATTTTTTTTCCTTCTTCTTATGACATAGTGTGCTTCTGTAGCCCGGAGTCTTTCATTCTTCTTATGAGACGACGTGCTTCTGTAGCCTGGGGTCTTTTATTCTTCTTATGACACGGCATGCTTTTGTAACCCGGGGTCTTTCATTTTTCCTTTGACATGGCGTGCTTCTGTGGCGCGGGGTCTTTCCTTTTTCTTATGACCCGATGTGCTTTTGTAGTTCAGGGTCTTTCCTTTTTCCGATGACATGGCGTACTTCTATAGCCTGAGGTCTTTTATTGTTCTTATGACACAGCGTGCTTCTGCAACCCGGAGCCTTTCCTTCTTCTTATGACACAGCGTGCTTCTATAGCTCGAGGTCTTTCCTTTTTCTTACGCTACGGTGTGCTTCTGTAACCCGAGGTCTTTCTTTCTTCCTATGACACGGCGTGCTTCTGTAACTCGGGGTTTTTCCTTTTTCTTATGACACGTTGTGCTTCTATAGCCCAGGGTCTCTCTTTCTTCTTACGACACGGCATGCTCTATAGCCTGGGGCCACTTCTCTCTTTATTTTTATGACATGGTGTGCTTCTATAACCTAGAGTCTATCTTTCTTCTTATGACACGACGTGTTTCTATAGCCCAGGGTCTCTTCTCTCTTTATTTTTATGACACGGTGTGCTTATGTAACTCGGAGTCTCTCTTTCTTTTTATGACACGGCGTGCTTCTGTAACCTAGGGTCTTTCTTCCTCTTATTGACACGATGTGATTCCATAACTTAACCTGGTGCGAGCCTATGCACCTAGGGTCTCTCTACCACCGAAATAATTTAGGTGTCTTCTATCTTTGAATGCAACCTCTTCGAGACTTCATTCAAAGAGGGGCAGCTGTTGACACTTATTTTTAAACACAAAAAACAAAAACAAAAACAAAAAAAAAAACAAAAAAAAATGCTTAGGGGTTGGGTTGGGCCGGATCCGGCCTTGGCCCGGCCTGGCTCTCTTCCCTTTCCCCCTGTGCTGGGCCTAGGCCTCTTTTCTCCTATTTTCCTTTTCTCCTGTGCCCAAGTTGTTTCCCTTTCGGCTCGACCTGCGCTAGCCTTCTCCCTCCTCCAGCCACCTTCGTGTGTAGACCTGTAGGAAGAAGAAAGGAAAAGACAAGGCAAGAGAAGAGACAGCAGAGTAGAGCAGCGAGGAGATGACACCACAGGAGTAGAGTAGAGCAAAAAGGGGACGGCAAGGGTAAGGGAAAAAAGGAAGGAGAAGAAACGAAGGAGAGGACGGGGGGGAGGGGAATCGAAGGAGCAAGAGAGAAATCGAAAAGGGAGTTCAAATTTAGTGAAGTTCGACCACCGCACGCCGGCAAACCTGTCGGCCTTTCACCGATGTGTTCCCGTCCATCCTGACACCGTCGAGCTTTTGTTTGCCCCCCACCTTTCACTAATCGTGGCCAAGACGACGCCATACCACGTTGAGCCGCTACTGTTTGCCTTGCCGTCATGATCCAGCCGCCTCATCAACCACCCACTAGCCCGTTAGCCTTGACTGAGTTTTGTGTCGTCGAACGCTACTGTCCCCTGCCACTGCACACTCTTGTCAATGCTATATCAGGTGAGAATCTCTCTGTCGTCGTCTTTTTTTGGGAGAAGCTAGCAACCCCTAGACGAGTCGTTGCCGCTGCTTTCCTTACTCAGAACCCTAGCTGCCATCTGCCATGTCACTGCCATCGAATCACCGCCCTGCAATATTACAGCCAACCCCCCCTGGCGCCACGGATCGCCGGACTTGAGGGTTCCAGAATTTGGGTCCGCAAAGAAGAAGCCGGGTCGAAGTTGGGTTGGATCCGAGTAGGGTTTTTCTTAGGAATCAAGTCACGAACCAAGTAGGGTTTTGAACAATGCGGGCAGGGATATCAAGGCCGAGTTTGGGCTGGTTTAGCGCGGGCTTGAGGGCTGTTCTTCTTTAAAAAAGGGAAGGAGGCCCAGACTGTGCTCGCGTACTAGGCCTATCCAGGCCAGCCACTCGCGACCTGGGTCGAACCCACCCCGAGGATCTGACCCGAGTCGTTTCTAATACATTATAATTTTATAATATTAAAATAATATTTTAATAAATAAAAAATAAAAAATATGAGGAATTGCCATATCTTGCCTCCTTAGTGTAATTAGGCCTTTATTTGCTCGTATTTTGATTATATCGTATGTTTAATTTGCATATTTTATTATGTTTAATTGCACATGCTCAATTTTACTACAATTAGGATCTTGGTAGCTATAATTATTATTTTAATGATTGTGTACTAGCATGATCACCTCGCATGTTAGTGGATAGGTGTAAAATCAATCCAAACTGCTTAACAGAAAAGATAATGAACAAGATTAGATACCGAAAGGGCACTAATTGGTCAATTAGTATAATCAAGTCTCTAACTCTATATTCTCTGGTAGGAAGTGTGCTATACTCCCATGCCTCACTTGGTTTCTAGCGACTCTAATATGTTAGTGGCGACTCATTTTTGTGAAATTCTTAAGAATACCTCAATGTCACGTGAGATATGGGTTTGGGAGAGCTTGTGCCTAATCGTGGGCCTTAGGTTTATCCTTTAGGCAATACCCCTAAACCTGTTCCCTCCCCCCCGAGGGGTAGGTCGTGACACTGGTCTTCCACCATGAGCGTGCATACACTCCTCAAAAAAGGAGCTAGCGGAAGAATTACATAAGCACATTAAACCATAGTCACATGATGTTGTTTCTCTAGCCACAAAAGCCGTATGTTCATCGTACCAAGAAAAATAGTTCTCCGTATAAGGTCAGATTTTGGAAAGCTAAGGAGAACCAAAAAGAATGGAAAACAAAAAAGGATGGCCGATGGATCTATCTACCGCGTTCATTTTTGACGACGCTCATTTGTTCTCTTATTGCACGAGCATGAATTAATCAAGAGGCGGGTTTATTTTACGAGCTTATACTGATACCACATGAAATGAAAGCCCACTGACCCATCAACCCCATCTTCTGCGATTCTGTGGGGAGCCTGTCTTGTCTTCTCACGGAGAGAGAGAGGGAGGGAGGGAGGGAGGGAGATGGGTTCTGAAGCAAGAGATAAGCATAATGCAGTGATCATTCCCTACCCAGCACAGGGTCATATAAACGCTATTTTGAAGCTCGCCAAGATCCTCCACCACCGAGGCTTTCACATAACGTTCGTGCACACCGACTATAACCACAAGCGCTTGCTTAAGTCCAGAGGCCTGAGCTCTCTCTATGGCTTGCCTAGGTTTCACTTTGAAACCATCCCTGATGACCTGACAACGAGTGATTCCGATGAGGATGTCACTCAGCACATTTCTTCTCTTTGTGCCAAGAATTGCTTGGCTCCTTTCATAGACCTCCTCGGGAGGCTCAATGATAAGTCTATCGATGATATTGAGGTTTCGAAGGTGAGCTGTGTGATAGCGGATGGGGCATGTTGTTTGCACTTGATGCTACGAAGAAGCTTGGAGTGCTTGGTGTGCTGTTTTGGACTCCCAGGGTTTGTGGGTCTTTGGTGTATACTCAGTACCATATGCTCCGCGAGAAAAGGCTATTCCCCCTTAAAGATTAGGGAAGTATAGGATTTTCTTTACTCTGTATTAAGTTTAAAAGTACCCTATCTGCATGACATGAATCATCTTAAATTCCCGGTTGATTGATTGGAGTGTGTCCTTTAAGATTTTGAAAGTCGTTGTGATGCTGTGGTCTCAAACACAATTCTTTCAGCTGGTTTGTTTAATAAATTGTCATTGTTGATATTATGTTATATTTGTTGGATGTATGCCCTAAAGCATCCGAGAAAAACCGTCCAATAATTGCCGCAATTAAATGGATTAAATTGCTATTCTAATTGCCGCAATTAAAGGGATTAAATTCTTGTTCCCATGATCAGCAACTGTTGTTGATCCGAGAAAAACCGTCTAATAATTGCAGCAATTAAAGGGATTAAAATCGAGAGCAATTCAACGGTTTTATATTTATTGTCTTCGTAAGAAAGATAAAAAGGCATACGGTGTGTGTGGATGAGTTCCAAGAGTGACATAAGAAAGAAAAGGGTTTTCTCTCTTCCGGGCCGTGACTATAATATATAGAGGATAAGACGGATTGTCTTCATGGGATTGCTAGCACAATCATAATGGTGAATATCCAAAAGTTCTCTCTTCCGTTCGATGTCCATTGTTGGTGTGTCTGAACTAGAGGTCCGACGCTTGTGGGGCTCGAACTGTGGAACATCTGAACCATTTCGTATAAAGTGCGCTTCAAGAGGTAATTCGTTTAACTCACTTTTAAATATTCGATTTTTGATTAAAATGCACGAACAACGCCTTAGGAGAGTCATGTATAAGATATATCATATTTGTTTCCGCTGCGTTCTTTTGTTAATTTTATCTATACATGATTCATGAAAACCCCAACAGTGGTATCAGAGCCAACCTTAGGCGTTCTTCGTGCGTTTAATTGATTTATGGTTCAAAGAAATTTTTGCGTTCTAATGGCCAATTTATTTTTGTTAAGAGAATTGGTTCTCTTGCTCTTATGTGGCCTATAGAAGTTGATTAATTTATATGATAAATTTGATCAACTAAGCAAAGATTGGAACTAAATCAATTTTGAATCAAAAATCCATAACTTGTTATACTTTGTGTTTATATTATGTGAATGTTTTGAGATTGTGAATTTAAAGTTAACAACGCAACTTCCGTTCGAAATCACGCTCATGAAATTTGTTTCATCGACTTTGATTTCTTGACGTGGTTTGCGTTGTTCGACTTTAAATTTGATTAAATGCAGAATTTTATATATGTCTTCCAGAGCTTTAAATTTTGAATTTATGGCTCGTAAGGAAGGATGGTGAATCATGGAAAAATCCCTAATCATGATGATTATTATATGGATGAATGTATGATGATTACAGGTATTCATTTTTGGGGATGTAATTATTAAATGGAGGCTGCGTCCTTCCTTTTTATTTCATTTTAATTTTTCATGTAATGTAATTTTAGCATATCAATTGTTGATGTAATTGCTACGAGAGAGAATGAGCCATTGGAGGAGCCATTAAGCCGGTGAGCTCTATGGGCCTGGTCTTTGAAGAGTTCAAAGATTGAAGAAAAGGCAAAGAGCGGGTCCATATTATTAAAACATTAAAATGACAAAATGGGTCTCTTTGGCTCGAGACCCATTAAACCATAATTCTAGGATCACCACGTAGGATAGATGTTTATGTGATATCTATTTATTTATTGTGTTTATGTTATCATGCATGTTAAATTGGTTAATGTGCAAAGTGAGACCATTAATAACGACCAAAATCTCCTTATTAATAATATTAAGTCGAAACGGGTTTCGGACTCGTGGCCTTCCATCGTCGTGGTTTGATCCAATATTATAATGGTTAACTAACCGGTTATGGATACATAGGGGTTAATTACCATTCATAATATTGGACCACTCCATTATGCATGTGATGCTGTGAGGTTGGAGCCAAATGATTTCTAATAACTGTCGGTGAGGAAATCGTTTGTGTTTTCAATACTTACATGAGACGATGGGCTGGACTTAACTATGATCATGATGCCAATAACTGTTAGGTGAGGTTTTCATGGTCTAGAGGCCGAAGTTATGATTGGGACTCGCATACGATGCGTTGAACAAGTTGGTTCACTCACTAAGTTCATAGAACACCAATAACTGTTAGGTGAGGTGGGCTTTGGGCTAGTGGGACTCCAATCCCCACTAGTAATCTTTACCCAACAAAGATTACCGCTTCCCATCTTAAGGAGTATGGGATTCGAATATAAATTTAGTGGGAGGATCTATTTCATTTAAAGACCAAAATGAAATAGTTATTATGAAAGATACAACGTCTAACAATTTATTTTCTGCAACAGATATATTGTTACTCTGAAAATGGTGACCACAAACCCACTCGCTTCTATACTTGACAAGAATTGTTTGACTGGACCCAATTTCCCTGACTGGGTAAGGAATTTGAGAATTGTTCTCAATTCAGAAAAAAATTGGATATGTGCTTGATGAAAATATGCCAACCTCCTTTCCTGAGGGTGGGACCCAAGAGGAGCGTGTCACTTATGATAAGTGGCGTGATGATGACTTAAAAGTTAGGTCATATATGCTTGCTTCGATGAATAATGAATTACAAAAGAAGTATGAATCTATGGAAGATGCTAGGTCGATCATTTTTCACTTAAAGGAGTACTTTGATGAGAATGGTCGAACCTCTAGATATGAGATATCTAAGGCATTGTACCGTATGAGGATGGCTGAAGGATCATCAGTTAATGATCATGCTTTGAAAATGATCTGGCACATTGAAGAATTGGCTAGACTGAATCTTGTTATGGACGTGTTAGTTGTGGATTTGATCCTCCAATCTTTACTCGATTCCTTCTCTGGTTTTGTCCAAAACTTCCACATGCATAAGATGGAGAAAACTCTCGCCGAGTTACATACCATGCTGGTAGTTTATGAGAAGGAAATGCACAACACGAGACCAAATGTAGTGGCTATGGCTAAGGCTTCTTCTTCAAAGGGTAAGACTGTTTTAAAGAAAAATAAATGGAAGAGGCCTACCAAACCTGTTGTGCAACCAAAACCCAAGATTGATAAAAGGAAATGTCATTACTGTGGTGTCAAGGGGCACTGGAGGAGGAACTGTAGGAAGTACCTCGCGAGCTTGAAGGTCAAGCCCAAGGACCAACCTTATGAAGGTATTGTGTCTATGCTTATTGAAACTAATCTTATGGTTAGTGTTGAATCTAGCTTATGGGTTTTACATTCTGCTGCAACTTCACATATTTGTATGTCTTTGCAGAATCTGGAAATAAGCAGGATGCTAGGGCGAAATGAGATTGTCCTGACATTTGCCAATGGAGCAAGAGTTGTTGCGTTAGCTGTAGGGACTTTTCGTTTATGTTTGCCTTCTGGACATGTAATGGTTTTAAATAACTATTTGCATTATAAGAATGCTGTTAGGAACATCATCTCTATACCTCGTTTGGGTAAAGAGAATTATGAATTTTCCTTTGCAGATGATGTATGTTCTATTTATCATAATAGAAGATGTGTTGGTTCTAGCTCATTAACCAATAATCTTTATACCATTACAATGTCCGGTAATGCAATTACCGATGTCAATAAGCAAAATAGAATTGACATAAATGCCATAACTAATAAACGCCCTAGAGATGGTCCAAATAAAAAGTATGTTTGGCATCTCCGATTAGGTCATATTGGAGAAGACAGAATTAACAAGTTGAGTATTGATGGGTATATTGATTCATCAAATTTTGAGTCATACTCGACTTGTGAGGCATGTCTTCTAGGAAAAATGACCAAAGCGCCATTTGTGAGACAAAGTGCGCGAGCTGCTGACATATTAGGATTAATACATACAGATGTATGTGGACCAATTAATGAAACTACTAGAGGTGGTTATAATTACTTCATTACCTTCACCGATGATCAGTCATGGTATGGTTATTTATACCTCATGAAGTATGAATCTAAATCCTTTGAAAAGTTCAAGGAATTCAAGGCTGAAGTTGAGAAACAAACAGGAAAATGTATTAAGGCTCTTCGATCAGATCGAGGAGGTGAATACCTTAGTACTGAATTCTTGGACTATCTTAAAGAGAATGGCATTTTATCACAATGGACACCTCCTGGAACTCTAGAACATAATGGTGTATCTGAACGAAGAAATCGTACTTTATTAGATATGGTGCGATCTATGATGAGTTACACCGATTTGCCAATATCCCTTTGGGGATATGCCCTTGAGACAGTTGCATATATACTGAACAGAGTACCATCCAAATCTGTTCCAACTACGCCCTATGAGATATGGCATAGTAGGAAACCTAGTCTGAATCATATTAAGATTTGGGGTTGTCCAGCTTTCGTGAAAAAGCTGAAAATGGACAAATTGGAGGCAAGATCTGAACAAGGTCGCTTCATTGGATATCCAAAGGAAACTCTTGGATATTATTTCTATTTTCATTCAGACCAAAGAATTTTGGTGAGCAAGCATGCTTCTTTTCTGGAGAATCAGTTCATCCAAGAAGGTGGTGCTGGGCGGAAAATAGTCTTACAAGAAGAAAATAATGAAGTACCAAACAATCGAGTTCAAATACCAATCTCTGATTCAGTGGGAGCTTCTGATACACAACCTCTTAGGAGAAGTGCGAGAACGTCTCGCCCACCTACTCGTTATAGACACTCGGTTGATCATATTGAACCTTTATTCATTGTGAATGATAGTGATCAACCTGGTGATCCTAAAACCTATGAGGAGGCGATGTCAGACATCGATTCTGGTAAATGGCTAGAAGCCATGAAATCCGAAATGGATTCAATGTATTCCAATGAGGTTTGGACCTTAATTGACCTGCCTGATAGTATTATACCAATTGGCTGTAAATGGATCTTCAAGAGGAAGATGAATGCTGAAGGTCAAATTGGAACTTACAAAGCACGGCTGGTGGCGAAAGGATATCGTCAAAAAGAATGAATTGATTATGACGAAACTTTCTCACCGTGGCCATGTTAAAATCCATTCGGATTATGTTGGCTATAGCTGCACACCTTGATTATGAGATATTCCAGATGGATGTCAAAAAAGCTTTTCTAAATGGTTGTCTTGATGAGGACATCTATATGGAACAACCACGAGGTTTTGAATCCAATAGTGAAAATCGGAAGGTGTGTAAGCTTAAGAGATCCATTTATGGACTCAAACAAGCCTCCAAAAGTTGGAACATCCGTTTTGATGAGGTAGTCAAATCGCATGGCTTCATAAAAAATCCGGATGAACCTTGTGTATACAAGAAGATCAGTGGGAGTGTAATTGCATTTCTAGTTTTGTATGTCGATGATATACTCTTGATTGGGAATGATGTACCGATGATATCATCGATAAAACTATTCTTGTCACAGAAATTCTCCATGAAAGATTTAGGAGAGGCAACCTATATTTTAGGTGTCAAGATCTATAGAGATAGATCAAGACGATTGATTGGTCTCTCACAATCTACGTACATAGACAAAGTGTTAACACGTTTTAACATGCAATGTTCCAAGAAAGGATCATTGCCTTTTAGGCATGGGATCCATCTTTCTAAGGAGATGTGTCCCAACACTCCTGAAGAAAGAGAGCGGATGGTGAAGATACCATATGCATCCTCTATTGGAAGCATAATGTATGCTATGCTATGTACTAGACCTGATATTGCGCATGCTGTAAGTATTACTAGCGTATATCGTCTAATCCGAGAGAAGAGCACTAGATAGCAGTCAAGAATATTCTTAAGTACTTACGAAGGACTAAAGATTTATTCTTGATATATGGAGAAGGAGAATTTAAAGTTGTAGCATATACGATTCCGATTTTCAATCGGATCCTAATGATTATAAGTCTACATCTGGGTTTGTCTTTACATTCATTGGTGGCGCAATTAGTTGGAAAAGTTCCAAACAAAGCATAACTGCTGATTCCACCACTGAGGCAGAGTATGTAGCTGCTTCTGAAGCAGCGAAGGAAGCCGCTTGGATGAAGAAGTTTATTTCTGAACTTGGAGTCGTTCCTTCGATTGAGCAACCGATTACATTGTTTTGTGACAACAATGGAGCGATAGCTCAAGCCAAGGAACCAAGGTCTCACCAAAAGTCCAAGCACATTGAGAGACGCTTCCATCTCATCGAGAAATTGTTGGGAGAGGTGATATCACCTTGCAAAAAATTGCCTCAGCAGAAAACGTGGCGAGATCCCTTCACTAAGGCCTTACCTCGTCTTCTTTTGAAAGACATATTGACAAAATGGGTTTGAGGTACCAGACAAGTTGGCTTTAGTGCAAGTGAAAGATTGTTGGATGTATTCCCTAAAGCTGCTATGTAATAGTTACATATTAGGGATTTTAGTTGTATTTTCACTATTATTATTTAATTAATAGCAATGACGTATTCATTCATTTGTCCAATTATTTTATATTTATGAATGATTCCATAAGATCAATTATAACTAGACCTATTCTTGAGACGTCAGGAATATTTGTGACGGGTTCATAGTTAGACTGAATCTTTAAATTGTTCTCGGTCGATGGATTATTGAGTGGATATTAATAATCCTGTTGAGACCGGTGTGTTCATAACTTCACCATTAAGTATTGGATACTTAAGGGAATGATGAGTCACAAGTCATTAGGTATTGTGATGCCTGAGTTAAGAACACAAGTGTTTGTATTAGATAAGTTCACTGAACGTGATGCATATGGAACGATTAGCAACATGGAAGCTTTTAGCGTGGTCAATGTCTAATTGTTCATGCTTTGGTCTTGTGTAAATAATCCTTGGACCTGAGGCACAATGTTAACTGGTGTATCGAACAACTATGGTTTACAGGTACACATAATGGGGGTCGTTGATCCGTCTTTGTACCTGATGGTCATAGTTTGTTCATATGGACTCGTTGCATGTGTGCGCAATATGGAATCTGTCTCCTTGTCACATGCAAGGTATAATAATGATGTCCTATGCAATCTAATTGTGACACTGCATTGAAATCCTCGGCCGGGGTTGTAATCGAGAATAAATTGTTTATGTCTCGAATAAAATGCATGTCAATTAGATTTGTGCAAATAATCAAATTGGTGACTTGACAAATATTCCATGGTCTTTGTTTGATCGGGACATAGTAAGACAGAGGGATTGAATTACACTGTAGCCAAAGCTGACAGGTTCATTATGTTCTTAAAGTATTCACACTATCTAGGTAGTCATGACATATTGCTAGATGTCAATCATGGCTTGTAGGACCCAAAGATTAATCGGGACAATTAATTCTATTGGGAGTACTAATGTGTTAGTACAAGTCCTACTACCAGCTTAGTGATGAACCTAGGGATGTCACACACCATAAACAATAAGGATGACATGGAACAAGAGAGAAATATTGTTGCAAATGTGTTTGCAATTACTACAATCGAATTGAGTCGATTTGAAATTAAATTAAATGAGATTTAATTTAATTTGTATTACAGTCACGAGCCTTCTTGCATATGATGCACTTGCATGCCCAAAGTGGATACATGTTAATGTATTCCATTTGTACATACAAAGATTATGTTCTTTTTGTGGCTTTAGTGCAAGTGGGAGATTGTTGGATGTATGCCCTAAAGCATCCAAGAAAAACCGTCCAATAATTGCCGAAATTAAATGGATTAAATTGCTGTTCTAATTGCCACAATTAAAGGGATTAAATTGTTGTTCCCATGATCAGCAACCGTTGTTGATCCGAGAAAAACCGTCTAATAATTGCAGCAATTAAAGGGATTAAAATCGAGAGCAATTCAACGGTTTTATATTTATTGTCTTCGCAAGAAAGATAAAAAGGCATACGGTGTGTGTGGATGAGTTCCAAGAGTGACGTAAGAAAGAAAAGGGTTTTCTCTCTTCCGGGTCATGACTATAATATATAGAGGATAAGACGGATTGTCTCCATGGGATTGCTAGCACAATCATAGTGGTGAATATCCAAAAGTTCTCTCTTCCGTTCGACGTCCATTGTTGGTGTGTCTGAACTAGAGGTCCGACGCTTGTGGGGCTTGAACTGTGGAACATTTGAACCATTTCGTATAAAGCGCGCTTCGAGAGGTAATTCGTTTAACTCACTTTTAGATATTCGATTTTTGATTAAAACGCACGAACAACGCCTTAGGAGAGTCATGTATAAGATATATCATATTTGTTTCCGCTGCGTTCTTTTGTTAATTTTATCTATACATGATTCATGAAAACCCCAACAATATCCATGTGTTTCGATGCAGATGCAAGTTATTTAATGAATGGATTCCTAGACACCACCATTAGACTGGATTCCTGGTATGAAAAACATTCGTCTGCAAGATCTTCCCAGCTTCATCAAGATAACCGATGATAACAACATCATGGTCAACTACATCATACGACAGATGGAAAGAACACATAAAGCCTTAGCAGTCATCCTCAACACATTCGACTGCTTAGAAAATGATGTTCTAATGGCTTTCTCTTCCATATTTCCAAATCTTTACACAATTGGTCTGATTTACTTCTCAATAAAATCGAAGATGACAACTCATGTCGCATAGGCTCAAATTTGTGGAAAGTGTAGAAAATTAATTTTCATAAACAATTAATTAATCAAGAATAATCGGATCCATATATGACTGTAAAACACTAGAATCGATATGCACAGCGTAATTAAAATGTATTTGTTTGAGCCATTGCTTCACTTGAGGAAAAATAGATCACTTTTATACTAGAGATCTATCGGAATGTCAAATCTTCCTTTCTATAACCTATTTCAGTATAGTAGCTTTCAATGGGATTAAACAACTGATAGGTATAACCTACCATTTTATAGGCTGGAGAAAGGAACCTAGCAAATCCTAATCAATAGCGTGTTAGTTAGGCCATTCTCATTACAAGTTTCAGTTAAATACAATTGCCTACACTTTGTTACTCAAATAGGCTCGTTATTAATGGATGTGAATACCCAATTCAATAAGATCACTTTAGGGTTTAACAAATATTGAAATATCCATTAACCCAATAATTTAAATAGGAAATCAATCAATTAATTAACGTAAGCCCATATTATAGAAAATTTCCAACATTCTCCCACTTGAGCTACATGAATTAACTTATTTTTATTTTGAAAATGATTTTATATTGAAAATGACACTATCGGGTTAATAACTGAAAACTAAAAGGAAAATAAGTTAAAAAATGAGAAGTATGAGTCCGCCCACTTATCTGTCAATGCCAAGTTGAGTTCATCTAGAGGCAAATGGAAGCCTAAAGGGTCAAATGCTCATGGTCCAAAGAAAGGCCAAGACTTTAAGAAAAATGAGAACCATGGAAGAAATGAAGATAAGGATTTCAAATGTTTTCACTATAAGAAGCAGGGTCACAAGAGAGCCAATTGCTATAACTTCCAAGCTTGGCTAAAAGCAAGAAAAGAAAGTCACCAAGGTGAGTTGTTGGTTTGTTTTGAATCAAATCTAGTTGATGTTCCTTTGGATTCTTGGTGGGTTGGTTATGATGCTACTGTTCATATGACTACTACCTTACAGGGTCTCACAAATCTAAGGAATCCAAGTTTGAGGGAGTCAAAGCTTAAAGTTGGAAACGATATTGGAGTTGATGTGGCGCACGTAGGAACAATTATTTTAAATTTAAATTATGGTTTTCAGCTTATTTTGAACAATGTCTTTTATGTTCCTGGTTTTAGGAGAAATTTAGTATTTCTTTCTTCGCTTAACAATGCTGGATATTGCTTTATTTTGCAAATAAAGGAGTGGATTTGAGGAGTGATGTTCCTAACGGAAATTTTTTTTTTAACCATTCGCCACGTAGGAAAGAGAAATAATTAAAAAAAAAAAAGCCACGTCCACGCCACATCAACATTTTCATTAGGAAATTTGACGGCGTCGTTTTTTGGACTCAATTGAAACATTTTGACAAGTTTTAGGACTTAATTACACTTTTTGCAAGTTTTAGGACTCAATTGCATTTTGTGACAAGTTTTAGGAATTCTGCAGCACTTATCCCTTCATATATTCATGTGATATACACACCGAGAGATATATTTCATAGAAAATTGGAAGATTTCGAGGAAATATTCTAGGTAGGATATATATTTGGTGCTAATCTTTAGGCAATATACATTTTGACATAATAAAAGAAACACCGGATCTTTCAATCATCGATGGGCATGAGCAAAGGAAAGGAAATAAAATAAAATCAAGGAGACTGTGCCTTGGCCATGCAACATGCAATCGAAAAGAAGGAAACTTTGCTTCTTCCATCTAGGGACTCCAAATCTTTGCATATAAAAAGGGTGTCATGCACGCATGAAAAGGGGGGAGGGAAAAAAGATAAAAGAGAAGAAAAGAGAAGTTCTCTTCCGTCCGTTCATCATCAACAAGAAAGGTGTTTTTTTTTTCTTCTTCCTTTGACAAAGTGCAGAGGAAAAGAAAGAAGAAGTCAGCAAATAAAGTACATAGAGAGGGAGAGAGTAAACATGAGAGGTAAAAAAATTTTAGAGGGGAGGTTGTTTTCTTCAAGGAGGTTACGCCCGTCCCCGCAGCTACCCATCACCGCACCTCCGCGCATCCCCGCATTTGCCCGTGCTGCATCTTCGCCCGTCGCTGTGCCTTCGCCCAACGCCTGCAACCCATAGTTGCTTGACCAAGCCGACGCCTGCGCCGTCGCTACTACCACCATCTAGCCCTAACAATGCAAGCCCATCACTCCTTGTTGCAACATCTTTGCTGCTCGAGCTCATAATCCCTCACCACGAAGCCCCGCAATCCCTTTAGCCTGAAGCTTCCTCATTAATCCTCAAGACGTGACAGCCACGTCACGGTCCTATTAACAAGGTCAACCCACCGAGCATCAACCATCGCTATTCGTGAGTCCCTTGTCGTGGTAAAGCAAATCATCCGAACAGGTAATTTTCTCAAACCAAACTTGTCGTGCTAGGATATATAGGATTTCATGATAGCATTATCTAGTTTGAATAGGATTGCATATTTAGATAATCTTGGAATAGATTAAAATAGGATATAAATAACATTTTCTTTCATATATAGGGTCCTAAATAACGTTCGCATATTTTAATAATCTTGTTTAAAAAAAATAGTTTTATGAGATAGGATAGGGTTTAAATCAAATTAATCCCTAAAATAGATTAGAAAATTATTATTTTAATTAGTTTTTTTTAATTTTGAATTTTAATATTACAAAAAAAAAAAATTAGGTGTGTGTCAAATAGTTTGCATGTGAGGTTTATTAAATTAGAAATTGCTTGTTAATAGAGTCAGGTCATGTAGTTTAAGTGCACGTTATATAGTAAAGTTCTAATTTCAAGATGAACATTGCTTGCTTTGTGTGTTTAATTCTTTGTGTAATTTATTTGATTGTTTAATAATGGATGAGCATTCGTGTGATCACTCCATTGCATGATAATGATTTAGGGTAAAAACAATCCAAATTACCAACAAAGATATTTTTGAAAAAAAAAATGGTACGGAAAGAGCATTAGAGAAATTTAGTGTAATCAAGTCCCTATACTCAAAGTCTCTAGTTCGTAGGAGTAAAATAATTCTCCAATTATTTTACTTAGGTGTCTAATCGACCTACCAAAAATAGATTAGTGGCGACTCCTATATAAAACTCACTTGCATGCTAAAAAAACTTAAACCTAGGTCGCGAATTGATATGGGCTTGGGAGAGCTCGAGCTAAGTCTAAGCTTAGTAGTTCATTAGCCAAACCCTAGGTGGTACACCTGAGGTTAGGTCGTGATAGTTTGGCAACTCCACTGAGGACTCGAGTTAAAACTCTTAGTGGACTTAGGCCAATTTTTCTCTTCTTTTTAAAAATGTTTTTATTTGGCAATCCCTAATATCAAGTGTCAAATGTTCTTGTAGATGGGAGATATAAGGGGGAGTAGTCTTTGTTAATTCTTGTCTTGCAAGGAGATGTTGGAATGAATGATCTATTTTCCCTGATTAGGAGTGTTGTTTGCATTTAAATTATTATGCATGTTTTATGACTTTTGCACTACACTATTGCACATACAACCATGCCGCTGGACTTAGGCCGTTATAGGATTTTAGAATGGTGTTGAGAATGACACTTCCTCGAAAGTTAGACTAGTAGGTAGAGGTTGACCTTCTTTTCCTTGAAAGTTCTTCATGGTGTTGTCTATGTTTGTCCTTATTCGCGAGACAGCGTAAGTATAGGGCATTCCATTTGATTGAGCCGGAGTTAAGAGGACCTAACACTTTGAACGCGAGATTGCGACGGTCTGATCATCCTCTTAATTCCACTTAGTTAAGCCATCTAGATAGAAATCGAACCTCACATTTCATATGCTTGTCTATATGGTTGCCGTCAATTTTTCTTGGTGAAATAAGTCTTTTATCCCTATATCATACAATTTATTTTGTCGTACTTTTGGTCTATCCATGACAATCTAGGTCAATCTTTGATTTAATTCCTTTGTCAGTTAGAAATGGAATGAGAAATTTGCTATGGAGTGAGTCATTTGAAGAATAACCAAAAAAACTTTGGAGAATTTGTTTTCAATTCATGTCTAGGAAATTTGGTCCTTGCTAGGGTGTCTATTTTTATTTTTCTAGCTCTTTTTTAGGAAATTCCCTTCTTGTACGAACTTTTCATGAATAAATGAAAAAAATTGATTAGATCATTGTCATGGATTGACTCTCTATTTACACCTCATGCTTACATGTTCCCATTCATTTGAATTAGGTGATTATGAAGCAATCCTGCTCACCCACCCGTACACGATCGAGAGCTAAAATGACGGATCAAAAAGAGTAAGAAATTGTGACCTGAAGAAGAGAGCCAATAGGACTTTTAAACCGTCTCATTTTACTAAGGGAGTGGAATTTGATGCCACCATGAAGAGACTAATGACATATCTAAAAGGAAGAATATCTGACTTGGAGAGTTCGCATCACAAGACCAAGGAGGGTGAAGAACTTAAGCATACATGATTTATGATCCTAAGTAGTTTGATTTCCTCATTTAGTTAGGGGCATGTTCAGTTGCACCTTCCCTGCATGGGAATTTTTATTGCTTTTCAAGAATTGGTTTCAATTTCTTTTGTTTTGCTTTCTTTTAGTGCTTGAATATCTCATTTTTCATTCCAATAAATGTAATTCAATTGATAAATATCAATAAAATTACAAATTTTGTTTTCAGGACATGATGTGGTACACCAAACTAGCCCGTTGACAATATCCAACAATGAAAATAAAATATCATCCAAGGAGAATTCTAAGGACTAGGCTTCTTCATGCTTCTTCATCCAAAAAATTCTCAAAAAAAAAAAAAAGAATAAAAATAATCATTTTTCAAGCCATTTCCAAAAGCATGCATTAAGTTAGCTCTGTTTAATTTTTTGACTCATTTACTTCATGTTTCAGAGCATTACTTTCCTAGCTTGATGAGAAAGTATCTAAAAAAGACATATCAGGTTGCAATGATAGATCAATTGGCCTAACTATTACTCAACAAGTTTGAAAACACATTTCTGGAGAGTTAATATGACAGATTAGGGGCATGGTAGATTTTGGTAATGACTCGATAGAGATAACATCTTGACCCAAGCCAAAATGGATATATATATATATATATATATATATATATATATATATATTGATGAAGGTAAGTATATATATAAGCTTTAACCAATTATACAAAGAATCGGTGCCAGAAATAGCCACTCAAAAAGACAATAATTCAGAATGAGTGGGAGGGAGCCGATGTAAAAAAGAAGACTCTTGAAGAAGGAAAGGGAGGCTGGACAACTAGACAAAAGAAAAACAACGCAAAGGAAACAACCCAAAGACAAGCGTGCTAGAGCGCTACATAGGGGATACAAAAATGGAGGAGTGAAGACCCCTACATCGCTGGAACCTCCTATTCCTTGGGTTGTCCGCGACATTGCTGAAGGTAAGTGCCTTGTCCTTAACCACTTTGATGAGGTGATTCTTCAAAGCCGGCAACTCCAAGGTCTCTCCTCAAAAGATAATGCTATTGAGCTTCTTCCAAATCATGTGGCACATGGCGCCAAAAGAAAACTGAGTTAAACAGTGAATAAGATCCTTGCCAGGAAGAAACTTAAGAGCCCAAGTGAGATTGTCAGACCAAGATCTGTTCCTCCACGGGAGATTACATCTCACGGCCCAAAAATAAGCGAGACTAGCTGAGATGTGGCATTCAAAGAACAAGTGATCAACAAAATCCGCCTTGGCATTACAAAAAGCACAAAGCCCACTTCTTATTCTACCATAAGAGGAGAACCTGGGTGGGTAAGCGATTTTGAATAATAAGTCAAAGGATGAATTGAAATCTTGAAGCAATCGAATCATTCCAAATGAGCAAAGCCCAAGGAACATGATCCTTCTTCCTCCTAATAATACCCCACACTCAGGCTACCGTGAATGCACCAGAAGAGCTCGCACACCAGGTAAACCTATCTGGGGTTCGAGAATGGACTGGAAGAGAGTAATCACCAACTTCCAATAAAGTCTTAAGCGTACCACCAGAGGGAGCATATAGTTCCGCGAGGGTCGCTTGCCTGGAAAAGCCTAAACTATCTATAAAAGAGTTCGGAAGAAATAAGTTAAGAGGGCCTCTCGGGTGCCAATTTTCGAACCATAAGGACACAGAGTAACCATTTCCAAGCTCCCAAAAAAAGAGAGTCGAAACTCCTGCCTCAATTGCATGACCTTCTTCCAGGCCCAAGAATAGACATAAGGAGTGCGGGAGATCCAAAAAATTTTCTTTTATAAGAAAGTCATGTGGATCTACATACACCACAACGACTCCTTATCTGTAAAGAGAATCCAAATATACTTGAGCATTGCAGCTTTATTGTAATCACGCAACCTGTGAATACCCAAGCCTCCTTCAACCTTAGGAAGACAAACCTCCTCTCAAGAGACTTTTGCCCCCCATGGCCAAGAGTAGGACCTTTCTAAAGAAATTGCCTCAAAATTTGTTCTATGCGATCAAGCACCGAACAAGGAAGAATAAACACACTGGCCCAATAACTTTGGATGGAGTGGAGGACTAACCTTATTAGTTGAAGTCCACCGGCAAAGGAAAGAATCCGCTGGGCCCAAGATTGGACCCTAGCCATGATATGGTCGACAAGAGTGATACAGTCTGTCTTAGCAAGCCTCGAAGTGATGATCGGTACCCCAAAATACCTCATTGGTAATTTTCCTTCCTGGAAACCAAGAGCCATAAGGATGTAATTCCGAAGAGTATGAGACCCACTTGCTAAGAAGACTTCACTTTTGCTTGTATTCGGCAACAATCCACTCCAAGAGGAAAAAATATCAAGGCCCCTTTTGAGCAAGGCACCCGAATGCCAGTCTGCCTGACAAAATAAGAAGACATCAGTTGCGAAGAATAGATGGGATAGATTTAGAGATTTGCACCTCCAATAGTACTTGAACTCCGGGTGAGAAGCGCGAGAGCTAAGGATCCCAGAAAAAACCTCCATCACCAAAGTGAAGAGATAAGGCGACATAGGGTCCCCCTGTCTTAGGCCTTGGCCACCAGAAAAGAAACCATGGAGCTCCCCATTGATGGAAATAGAGTACTTTGGCATGAGCCGAGTCATCTAGGGAGGAAAACCAAAAGTTGACAAGGTTAGTTCAAGAAAATCCCAATCAACTGTATCATATGCTTTTTGGAAATCAACCTTAATCGCACATATAAGCAAATGAGTGTCGAGGTGAAAGCCTGCAAAAAGCTCCTGGGCCAAGAGAATATTATCACTTATCCCCTTACCTTTAACAAAAGCATTTTGGGAGAGGCTAATCAAATCCCAAAGCATGGCAGCTAACTGGTTGGCCAGGATCTTTGTGATGACTTTATATAAAGTATTACGGCAAGCTATAGGCCTAAAGTCAAAAACCGCACAAGCATTAGGGACCTTTGGCACCAAAGCAAGGATAGTGTTGTTCACCTCACGCAAAAGTTTTCTAGAAGAAAAGAAATCCTTAACCACATCCACAACTGACAGGCCTACAGTCTCCCAGGAACTCTTAAAAAAACTCAACAGTAAAGCCGTCAAGGCTAGAGGCCTTTTTTAACACCTAAATTTTCTGGCTTGATTTTTGCTAAGTTTTATTATTTGATTTTGTTTTATTTTATTTTAGACTGTCGGTCAAGGGAAGATTTTTCACATATTCCATTAAGATTTTATTTTTGCACAAAAGGGGAATTTTTTGGATAAAATATGTGAAAAATAAAAAGGGAATATTGCGCGAGAATGGTATATTTCAGCGATATATTTAGGGGTATTATGCACGAGCAAAAAAGGAAAAAAAGATACACCGCAATGATACATTTTTTAAAACCTATATAATACCTCGCGTTCAATTTACTTGGGGGGGCTTCCTTTCCGTCGGTAAAAAAAAACAAAAAACAAAAAAAAAAACAAAAGAGGGAAAGCTGAAAAAGGGGCAGAGAGAAGATTTCGTGAAGGGGAGGGACCAACAAACTTGAGATAAAATTTGTGCAGAAGAGAGAGAATTTTTGTTTTTATTTCCTTTGATCTTTTAAAAGTCAAAGAAAGTCTTGATTTTGGCTGAAAGGAAGAGTAGAGAGTGCAGCGACAGAGAGAAGAGACGTACGAGTGGACAGGTGAGAGAGAGAAAAAGAAAGAAAAAAAAAGGAAAAGAAAGGCAATTGTTGGTCTTCTTCTTCGCAGACTCGCCCCACCGGCGTCGCCGCTGCGGCCCTCCGCTAGCTGGCGTCCCCCGCGCTACCTCGCCGTCACCGCTCGCCACCACCCAGACCACCTCCACCGATCCCACCTCCTCCACAGTCGCTGAACCCCAATGTCGATCCCTATGTCAGGAGGCCTGCCCGGAGCGCGACGCCTGCCGCCCTCCACACCGCTGCGCCCCCGTCCGAGCTTCAACCGCGACCCGGTGCCCGACGCTGCGTCATCATCCCCGCCGTCGCCGCTTGACACCCAGCCGACTCCCACACCGAGCCCGACGCCGCGCCACCCCGCTTCGCCTCCGTCCATAGCCGGACCTTTGCCGCTTGAACGCCGCTCTTACCCGCGCCTCGCTCGATCGCACCGGTAGCTCGCCCGCGCCAGAACACCCCCGCCTGCGACGCCAGCCCAAGAACGCGCACTGGCCACCGCATCTCAGTAACCACCCCCCTTTGGCCGCAAACCAGCTACAACTCCGGGCCGCTTCCCCCCCCGTCGCTGCCACCGCAGCAAGTTTCAGCCACCGACCATCGCTTGTCCGTCCTGACCCGCCGCAACCCTGCTCGAACCCTGCTCCTTGGTGCCCTCGCCGGAGATCCTTGCTGGCGAATCCTCTTGCCGAATTCCAAGCCGGCAGCCGAGATTTTTCCTTTTTTTTTTAAAGGAGAAAAGAAAAAAAGTCATTGAATTAAGCAGGTTTATCTTATTTTCTTATTTTTTATTCTTTTTGTTATATTATTTCTTGCTTTCTTATTTTAGATATATGTCTATGCATAATGGGAGATCCCAATATATCATCTGATTTGCAACCGCGTCAAGGTTTTTTTATTTCATCTATAAGGCTTTAGATGATATAATTAATCAAGTGGGAATAAAATTGATATTTTGATCTTTAAGGATTAAGATCAATTTATCGATTTCACTAGCGAAATATTATTTCTTGACTTGAACGATGTGTGATATTTTTTTATAGTAATTTTGAATGGTCTTAATTGCCTTATTTATCTTGAAATATGTCTGAGTTAGAATATTACATGTTTTAGGGTTATTTGCATATTTAGGTTAAACATTCTATTTATCATGAATTTTCAAAAAAATCAAAATAATCAAAAATCAAAATAATCAAATCAATTAATTTAGGTTGCTATTTTTTTTTAAACTTGAATTGCATATTTAATTATTTGGCAATTGTTAATTTCGAAATTAAAAAAGGAAATAAAAAGAAAAAAACCCAAAAAATGTTGAATTAGGATTAGGCTTGTTTTTTTTTTTTTTTTTAATGGTCTTGCATATTTAGAATAGGGATTTTATTTTGAATCATGAAAAAGAAAACAAAAAGAAAGTACATTCATTTAGGATGCTGGCTTTACTATTATTTGAATTGCATGTTAAATTTTCTGCCGTGACTACATCGGTTTCCAATCAGCGCGGGCCTTCTCTGAGGAGGACAACCTCCTGTCTTGATGACAAGCAGCTTGTCTTGAATAGATAAAGGCTTCAATTGGTTAGGCGGGGCGGTCAAAGATGAAGGGCAAGACAGGAGGTCGCCCTCCTCAGAGGAGTTGTACTCGTTAATCACCGACCCACCAGCAACATCCCCTTGTCTCAGTCGAGTAGAAGACGCACCAAGAGGAGCTAACCTGCTCGCAGCAAGAAGAGGACGGCCTCTACTTGTTTTCAAGGCATTCACCTATTATTGGGTCTTCCTAGAAGGAGCGGGAGAAGGAGCTTTCACAGGGGGTAGAGCTCGAGGCTCAGCTGCAAGAGCAGGAGGCATGGCCTTCGCTGGTGTAGGGTTCTTCAGCTTCAAGGCTTGAGCACCACCACTTGAAAGAGGTAAACCAACAGCATTCTTAGGCATTGGGGCCTTTTGCTTCTTCCTTTTAACCTGTTTCGATTCCGAATCAGCACCCATACAAGGCTGAGAAGCCGACGGTTCAAGGGTAGGAGCAATTGCAGGGAGTTCAGTCACAACCTCAAGTAACGCCTGTCCACATTCTTCGGCCGAATTACCACTCCTAAGCCTTGAAAAAGGCTGAGGAGGGTCACATTTCTCACCCAAAACCTGGTTCGAAATAGGGGCAACCACTTGAGGATCACCATAAGCAACAACAAGTGAGGCACGGACCTGCTGAGTTGTAGTTGTAGACGACGCTTGGGATGGGGGGTCTGAACAAGTGTGGCCAAAGATGCCACAAGTAGGGCAGGCATTTGGCCTCCATTCATACTCCACTTCAACGAAGCTCGTTTCGCCCCGATCTAGTACATCCACAGCTTCGTAACAAGGCTACTTTGCTGATATTTCAACACAAACACGGGCGAAGACCAGCATATTCTTCTCCTCTGTTCTTAGATCAACATAAAGGGGCTTACCCACTGCACTAGCCACTGCACTTATACCTTGAGCCGACTAGAAAGCAGCAAGAAGCTTCTTCAAACGAATCCACACCGAAACAATTGAGTGATCGTCTTTCCTGATCTCCAGCAAGGGCTTCCACTGCTGCAAGATCACAGGAACTCGAGCGATTGTAAGAGGCCCGCCTTCCAGCACCTTACGTTGATAGTTCGCATTAGGGACCTGAAAGAAATAACATCCCTGTCCATTTGCCATTACCTCAATAACTTTGGGGCCCCAAGCATTCTTAATGGAGGATTCCACTAGCTTAAACGGAAGCTTCCTTCCGACGAAATAGCCAACCAGGCATTCGTAGAACTTAGGATAAACCGCATCCAAGATTGCTTCAAAAAGTTCAACAACAGGTCTGTCGTTGATGATGGTGGGCGGAATGTATTCCAAGTCGAAGCCTTTGGTGGCAGTCTTGACCACACTAGCCCAAGAACGGGGTTGAGGGGGTTTGGAATTCCTCCTTTGCTAGTCTCTTTGCTAAGGCCTCTTCGAAACAGACGTGGCCTTACTTCTGTTGTGGCGCCTAACAGAAGCATGCAAGGGAGGGACAACTCGCTCGGCCTAATTAGGAAGTACCTCAAGAGGGCTATCATGAGGATGGGAAGAGGGACTACGTCCCCTTGACATGCCAGCATCAAGTTGCATCAGACGGGGTTGGCCAATCGCACTAGAGGTGGATGAGGCTATTCATCGAACACTTATCTAAGTGAGTGATGTCTTGCTCCACGGTTTGCGAGGGTGTCGGCCACCCTCATCGGCCATGATGGAAAAAAAAGAAGAGGAAAAGGAAAAATTAAAAAATTGATAATAAAAGTTGAGAAAAATTTTAAAGGGAAAATGTCACAAATGGTCCTTGAACTATTGATGAATGTCCGATTTAGTCCCTGAACTTTTAATTTGCTTAATTTGGTCCTTGAACTATTGATAAATGTCCAATTTAGTCCCTGAACTTTCGATTGGCTCAATTTGGTCCCTGAACTATTGATAAATGGTCCGATTTACTCCTTTGTGAGAGAAAAAGCACAAAAAAAAAAAAAAAAAAAAAACAGTAACGAAGGACTAAATCGGACAATTTATCAATAGTTCAGGGACCAAATTGAGCCGATCGAGAGTTCAGGGACTAGATCGGACATTTATCAATAGTTCAGGGATCAAATTGAGCAAATTAAAAGTTCAGGGACTAAATCGGACATTTATCAATAGTTCAAGGACCATTTCTGACATTTTCCCAATTTTAAAATTAAAAATTTGTTCATATCAATGCTTACTGTCGCTAGTTATATTACACAAAATCAAATTGGTATTCATATAATAAATTTAAGATTGTTTTAATAATTATCATGGTGTTAGCACCATTAGGGACTTGGCCAATTTGCCTCTGTGTATCAAATAGGATTAACTCAAGTTTAGGGGGAGAAGAATGCTAGGAGTGTGAAAACATTTGTATGGTGTTCACTTAAGTGTCAATTTTTTTTTCCACTTACTTAAGTGCCACATTAAAGTAAAATTGCTTACTTAAGCACCACTTATGACCAAAGGTCCTACGTGAAATTTTTTGAATTTTTTGTTTTTGTTTTTATCTTTAGGGCTCGTTATGTCACCGATAACCCGCGCCAGCCATAAAACCCTCACTCGAGGGCCGCCTCACCCTTGGCCGCAAAAACATTGGGCAAGGTCATCAGGGCCTCACCAGCCACTGGGGAGGCCATGACGCCCTCACCAATGGCCTTTATGGTGAGGGTGAGGCAGCCCTTGCCCCAAATCTGGTCATGAAGGCCATGGTCAAGGGCTGGCGAGGACCTCGCCATACCAAGGTAAGGCGCCATCACCTACAGTCGCCTAAAGCCAGCAAGGGCCCCAATGGCCTCGCTTAGGGCCTTTGTGGCTAAGGGCAGGGCGGGTGAGGATTGCCGGTGACCCTCCTAGGCCCTAAAGAAAAAAAGCTAAAATAATTATAATTATAATAAAATATTATCTTAATATTAAAAAATCATTCACGTCATGCCAGCGAAGCCACGTCAAATGACTGGCATTGGCATGTTAGATGACCAGCGTCTACGTCAGATTTTCCGGCTAGGCAAATCGGAATTAGCACTTAAATGAGCAATTTTTCAAATTTATGGTACTCAAGTGAACAAAAAAGTTTTGGCACTCAAGCGAGCGTCATGCGAAAGTTTTTACTCTTTGTTTTTTTCTGCCCAAGTTTAGGCCATATAGCAAGTGCAGTTAGGCCATTGCATTGCGCTTCTCTTTCAACCTAAGTTGCCAAACTTGTACTTAAGTTTCAAAATTCACCACTTAATCTTCCTTCATTACGACATTTATTTCGCTCGATTATCAGATGGAGTGTTTGAGACAACAATGTTCGGGATTTTATTTCGTGCACACTCCTTATGAACTTAGGTTACATGGACTATCTATTGTTATATGTATTTTTCGAAGGGACAATTACCCAAAAAGTCCTAAACCTATTGCAGTTGTGCCAATTCAGTCTTAAACCTTTTTTTTTGTCCAATTTAGTCCTAAACCTTTTATAATTATGCCAATTCAGTCCATCCGGCCAAAATTGGCCGGCCGGCGCTGACGTGGACGTCGGCGGGGGACAACCGGCCGGCGAGATAATTTTTTAATATTTTTTTTGAAATTTTATATTTTTTAAATTTTTAAATTTTTTTTTTTTTTTAGGGTCTTCTTCTCCTCACCTCCGCCGGCCGACGCTGGCCGAGGTGAGGGCCGGCGAGGCTCGCCCCGCCGGCCACCGGCGACGGCCGCCCTCGCCGGCCAGGCGAGGGCGAGGGTCGACCTCGCCCAATGGCCAGCGAGGCTGCCATCGCCATCGCCACCCCCGCTGCCTCCGCCGCCTCCCCGTCCCCTCGATCGTTGGCACGATCTCCCCCTCCGAGCTCAAGCGACCCTCCCGGCCGTGACCGTTGCCAAAACCCCGTTCGCGCCTTTGGACCGTCGCCAAAACCCTCCCGGCCCGGTTGACTACACCACACGCACGGCGGGGCCTCGCTCGCCGGATCTCGCGCGAAGCTCGGCCTCGCCCAACGATGGCCACCTCGCCGTCACCGGGCGAGGCTCGCCGCTAGTGGCCGGCGGGGCGAGCCTCGCCCGGTGGCCGGCGAGGCAGCCTCGCCGGCCCTCACCTCCCGGCCGGCGTCGGCCGGCCAGAGGTGAGGAGAAGAAGACCCTAAAAAAAAAAAAAAAAAAAATTTAAAAATTTGAAAAAAATATTAAAAAATTATCTCGCCGGCCGGTTGTCCCCGCCGGCGTCCACGTCAGCATCGGCCGACCAATTTTGGCCGGATAGACTGAATTGGCACAATTATAAAAGGTTTAGGACTAAATTGGACAAAAAAAAAGGTTTAGGACTGAATTGGCACAACTGCAATAGGTTTAGGACTTTTTGGGTAATTGTCCCATTTTTCGAAAGGATATTCTTTTGTATTCAAATTCTGCTGTGGAATGTATTGCGATAGGTTTCCTCACAAATCAAATTTTAAGATACTATATTCATTGTAGAAGGGCTCGCGTGTACTTCTGTTCTCTTGTAATACTTACACGTACCCAATAATTTGTAATTTAATCTTAGTACATATAGTTGAATGAACTGTACACAAGCCAACATTTGGTGCGTTGATGAAGGCCGAGGCCAAATTTCCAGGTGCTTACAGTCCGTTTATTCATCATATCACATGATACGTTCTTTTACTATTCATCCGTATTCTGACCAACCCCACATATAAAGAGTAATGTAAAAAGGACACTAAGCCAGTCTCGTAAAATTATAAAATTAAGCACTATAATAAAATATTAAAAAACAAACGAATTATGTTCATCAGTAAATCAGAATCTACAACATCGCTTAAAATACCAATTTCATCTATCAATCTGAGTGTACAAGTAGCACCAGTCGCTTATAAAAAGAGTCAGAGGCTCTTCTTCCTCACACAACAGAGAGACAGAGAGACAGAGAGAGGGGGAAGGGGGGGGGGTGGTTGGAGTGGTGAGTGGTTTCTCAAGCGAGAGGGAAGCCTCATGCAACATGCATCCCATACCCAACACAGGGCCACGTAAACCCCATGCTCAAGCTGGCCAAGCTCCTTTACCACAAGGGCTTCCACATCACCTTCGTCAACACCGAATACAACCACAAGCGCTTGCTCCGGTCGCAGGGGCCCCACTCCCTCGACGGACTGCCCCACTTCCGCTTCGACACGATCCCCGACGACCTCCCGCCCTCGGACGCCGACTACACCCAGGACATCCCCTCGCTCTGTGCTTCTCTATCTGAACACGGGCAATCGGCTTTTAGGAGTCTTCTCCCGAAGCTCCAAGAGCAATCCCAAGAAGGTATGGTGCCCCCGGCCACGTGTATCGTGTCCGACGGCGCGATGACGTTCGCTTTGGATGCTGCCGAGGAGTTGAAGATTCCTGAAGTTGTGTTTGGACGCCCAATGCTTGCGGGGTGCTTGCTTACGCTAAGTATCGTCCTCTTGTCGAGGATGGTTTTACGCCCCGGAAAGGTCCGCACTTCATATTATATTTGTCAAAGGAGGATTTAGGTTTTTTCAACTTTTTTCACCAAAAATATTTGCAGTTACATATTTTGGAATTTGCACGTTTCTCAGTTCCATATGTACTTCTCTTCCTCTGCTTTTTATTTCTCCCCGTCCTTCATTTACATTTCAAAAGAAGACTAGTTTTATTTCGCACATGGCATGAACATAAAAGAGAATAAGAGAAATGCAAAGACAACTAATATTTTTAGTAAGATTTTTACTATATATGATCCGGCAAGAGCACTTTGGGTGTTATATAAGTCGATCACTTTGAGTTAGGTGCTACTTATTTGAATATCTGATGTGGTACCGCATATACTAACCAATAAATTTTTATAAGAAAGTATAGTATAATTAACATAGTGCTAGGGAACAAATTACATACGAATACTAGTTTACAACAAGCACTATTTTTGTGTATGAACAACGGAAAGACATAGCTCATATAATTCCCAACAACAAAAAGATATGTGAACACTAACGATTTTGTATACAAATCTTATTTACGGTTTGAACCCCAGCATGATTTTTTTATATCGAGTATTTTGCTAGGGAAAATAAAAGGTGGTTCTGTTATAAACTGTAGATAGATATTTTTAATAATATTCTCAATGGTTCTATCTACCCTTTATGTTTGTGGTTAGAGGTGTCAAAATGAGTCTTAGATCCATATATTTAAATCATAAATAGGTCATATATGAGTCATTTACATCTTAAATGGGTTGGATTTAAAACCCCATTTCCAACCGAACTTCCCTCTTTAGCTTTATAAAAATGTTTTTTTTTATAGAAATCGAAATTAAAATTATTTTAATATTTCATTTCCCTTTTCTTTTCTTTTATTTTTTCTTTCTTCTTCCTTCTTCCTTAGCCGGTGGCTAGCACGATGACGGCCGCCGATCGGCCAGGCAAGGCTTGAGCTCTCCAGACAATCAACGAGGCTCAAGCCTCGCTGATATGGCGAGTCATTCATTGATGAGGTCAGAAGTCGCTTGGATCTAGCACACAACGAGCTCGCCGGCCTCAACGAAACCTGAGCTCACCTGCATTTGGCGAGCCATGAGCTCACCGACCTTGGTTGAGCTTGAGCTCGTGAGATATGGCGAGCCACGAGCTTGCCGACCATGATGAAGCTCGAGTTCGCCCAGATTTGGCGAGCTGCGAGCTTGTTGGCCACAACAGAGCTTGGGTCGGTCATCGCTAATGGAGGAACAAAGGGGAAGAAGAAGGAAGAAGAAGAAGAAGCAAGAAAAGAGAAAAGAAATAATAATAATAATAATAAATTCAAATTTTTAAAATAATTAAAAGTCCGATTAATATTTTTGATAGATAGATATCCATATACATTCCGGAAAAGTACTTTTAGAAGAAGCTCGATGTTGTCTAAATCGAATTCAATCAATATCGAAACAAAAGTTCTAAACATTATAAGATAATTTTTGTGTGTGTACGCGCGCACGCGCGTGGGCGCGCGTGTGTGCGTGTGTGAAGAGCTTAAAGTGTATTAAATGGGTGGGAATGTGTTTTCTTAGATTGAATTAAATATTAATGTATC
The DNA here is from genome assembly GCA_014182555.1 of Eucalyptus erythrocorys. Classification (NCBI taxonomy): domain Eukaryota; kingdom Viridiplantae; phylum Streptophyta; class Magnoliopsida; order Myrtales; family Myrtaceae; genus Eucalyptus; species Eucalyptus erythrocorys. The sequence goes on from CM024602.1 coordinate 52,719,601, forward strand.
TTGATAATATGGGTTGGATTGGATATGGGTCAGGTATGGATTGTCAAATTTACATTACATGAAAATATATTTTAAAAAAATGGTTAAATGCGTCAATATGAATTGAACCATTTTCGACATATGACCCAAACCCGACCCGATCCATTCATTTAATGGCCCTATTTGTGGTACAACCCTTTGATTTATGATGGTGACAGAACCAACCTACTTGTCGAATGGTTATCTGGAGACCACCGTAAGCTGGACTTCAGGCATGAAAAGCATTCGCCTGAGAGACTTCCCCACCTTCATCCGAACCCTAGACCACCAAGATGTCATGCTCAATTTCGCCATCCAAGAAGTCGAGAGATCTTCCAGGGCTTCCGCAGTCATCCTCAACACCTTCGACACCCTCGAGCACGACGTCCTGGAGTCTCTCTCCTCTGTCTTTCCCCGCGTCTACACCATTGGGCCGCTCCAGCTCCTTGCTGACTAGATCCAAGATGAAGCCATGAGAATGGTAGGGGGGAACTTAAGGAGAGAGGATCCCAGGTGCTTGCCATGGCTTGACTCGAAGGAGCCTGGCTCGGTGGTGTACGTGAACTTCGGCAGCATCACGGTCATGACAGCTGGCCAGCTGGCCGAGTTCGCGTGGGGACTGGCTAACAGCCAGAAGCCGTTCCTGTGGATCATAGGGCCGGACCTTGTGGCAGGTGAGTCAGCTGTGTTGCCGCCCAAGTTCGTGGAAGAAATTGAGGGCCAAGGGATGCTGGCAAGATGGGGCCGGCAGGAGGAGGTCTTGAAGCACCAGATGATCGGGGGTTTCCCGACGCATAGCGGATGGAACTCGACACTTGAGTGCCTTTGCAGCAGCGTGCTGGTGATATGTTGGCCGTTCTTTGCGGAGCAGCAGACTAACTGTCGGTATAGCTGCACGGAATGGGGGATCGAGATGGAGGTCGACAATGACAGGAAGAGGGACGAAGTGAAAGGATTGGTGAGGGAGTTGATGGAGGGAGAGAAGGGGAAGGAGAAGAGGACGAAGGCCATGGAGTGGAAGGCGAAGGCCGAGGCAGCAATTATCCCCGGTGGGACTTCGCACAATAACGTGCACAAGCTCATCTCCGAATTACTCTCGTCCGTTGATTGACCCCTATAGATGGTTGAAGGTTTTTGGCCAGTTGGTCGATCAATTAGTAAATTGCTCCTTGGAGAATCCAAGTTAGATTTTGGAGGGTGTACTAGTCCTCCAAGCCAGGGTACTGTAACTCAGAGTCGTGAACCGTCGGAAAAAACCGTTCGTGTTGTTAAATAATACAAAGTGTTGTCAATTGTAACAGTTTGACCGAGCGGTTTTCATATTGTTGTAAATGAATATGAGGTGGATTAGATCACATGCCATTATGTTGATTTATGATTGTTTAATGAGTGTTTTCAAGCGAGGGGAATCATTAGACGTGATCGAAATTATTGTACAGCGAGATCTATTTACAGCTAGTCATGTTGATTTATGACTGTTTAACGAGTTTTTTTAAAGCCAAAGGAATCATAGTGTCGTCGAAATCATTGTACAACAAGATCCTAATTACGACCAGCCATGAGTACCTTTCTTACGAGTGCCATTGCTAGGAGTATAATGTGCTCGATTAAGAGATGGATTTGTCGAATTTTGCAACTTTCGTAGTTGTGCATCTTTACACTGACTTGGTTTAATGGGCACGTCCAGCTAGTTCTGTCCAAGTTGACGGCCTGCCGAAGATATTATGAGCCCCCTCGTGTTGGTCTCGCTAGTTTGCAGGAAGTCAAGAAATTAAAGATGCTGAGAATGTCTAATTTTTATGTTTCGGACGAATGACGTTTGTAAGCCCTATTTTGACCAAAACAAAGGTAGGATCTCCTTGCTGGACTAGAAGACAATAATCTCATACTCAGCTCTACAAGATATTCGACCAAAAAAAAAAAAAAGCTCTTCAAGATAATTGATGACCCCATAATGTCCGACGATAGTTTCAGGAGAGATTCGAGAATTATAATGCACATGCGCTGTCCTGGAGTATGGATGGAGGAAAGAGAACGAGACGAGGAGGTGAGTTGATTTTTTTTTTTTTTGTCAGTCCTACTTTATACCTATTCTACACTCACTCTCAGACTTTTGCCCTGCCTCTTGCAGGGCGTGAGAGTCGAAACCCACTCCTGAAATTTGCGCGTCCCCACCCCATCCCTCCCTGAGAAGGTGAGGAGGTGAGTTGATGGAAGGTCGCTTTGTTGATTGGAGACGGCAGGTATTGGCAGCACGGAAAATTATCTAAAAATTTTAATTTTATTATATAAATGTCAACTCAATCATAAATATTTTAATTTGGTCAATTTAGTTCAAATTTTTTTATAATTACCAATCATTTTGCTCGGTTGTAGCCGGAAATTATTAGTGTGAATGTCAGCCATCCGATGTATATTGTGGCATTAGCGTAAACAATTTTTATAATATTTTAAAGAAATCTTGATTTTTTTATTTTATTATATTTTTCATTGTGGTTGGCTAGGATTGAGACTCTCAACCAAGTCCTTGCAAAATCTAGGAGAGGGCCATCTTGCTTCAAGGTTTGCAAGGGTGTTAGCCACCCTAGCCGGCCATAAAGGTAAGAAAAAGAAAGCAACATAGGAAAAATAAAAAAAATTGATAGTAACATTTCAGAAAATTTTAGACTAAAAAAAAATTGTTCACATGAAAACTCGACGTCACTAGCTATGCCAAATAGGATGATCGGCATCAGCATCGTGATTTTTGAACAAAATTACTGGAAGGATTATATTGGTAATTGGTCAAAATGTTTATCAATAAAATGACTAAATTAAAATGTTCAAAATAAAATTGACACTTGCACAATAAATTTAACATCTTTTTTATAATTATCCTAGTATAGGCACCATCAGGTACTTGGACAATTTGCCTCCACGTATCGAGCAAGATTAACTTAAGTTTGGGCCGTATAGCAAGTGCGAGTAGGCCATTTTATTCCCCTTCTCTTTCAACCCAACTTGCCAAACTTGTACTTATGTTTCGAAATTCGCCTCTTAAGCTTCCTTCATTAAAACATTTATTTTGCTCTAAACAACAACATGAACTTAACCCACCCGTGAATAGCGTAGTTGATTAAGATCAACTCATTCTAGCGCATGGAGGTTGAAAATTTGAAACCCTGCGTTGCTAGCGATTTAAGTAGGGAACCCTAGTGGTGGGTTACTGGGCTAACTTCCCTCGAGGTATAGTCGTTGTAGGTTCTCCACCGCAGAAGCTCATGAGATCCCAATTGGGGGCTCTGGTGGATCCTCGGTCACAAAAAAAAAAAAAAAAAAAAAAAATGAACTTAGATTACACAAACTATATATTGTGTTATCAGGCTGAGGCCAAATTTTCAAGTGATACTACTCCGAAGAACACATGCTTTCATCATTTCGCATGATATGTTTTTTCATTATTCACCCGTCTTTTGACCAACCCTACATATAAAGAGTGATATAAAAGCACACATAAATTTGGAAAATTACTAAAAGAATCCTAAACATTTTGGCTAATTTAATCCTAAATCCATTATGTCCATCCAATCAAATTTGGCCGCTAGAGCCAAAGGAAAAAAGAGAGAAGAGGAGAGGAGAAAAGAATAAAAGGGAAAAAAAGATTAAAAAAATAAATAATTCAAAAAAATATTATTAAAAATTAGAGGGCGGCATCCACATTGACTAGTTAAATTTGATCGGATAGATTGAAATGGTATAATTGCACTCGGTTTAGGACTTTTTTGGTAATTTTTTCCATTAACCGAGTCATTTTATAAAGTAAGTAGTATGATTAATATTAAATAGAATGTGTTTAATGCAGCAGTATGTCAGAACCCGCAACATCAAGTAGATCGTAAAATACCAATTTCATCGATGAATCTGTCTGTACAAGTAGCATTATTCGCTTATAAAAAGAGTCGGAGACTCTTCTTCCTCGAAAACGAGAGAGAGAGAGAGAGAGAGAGCGAGCGAGCGAGGGAGAGAGAGAGAGAGAGAGAGATGGTTTATCCTCAAGCGGGAGAGAAGCCTCATGCAGTATGCATCCCATACCCAGCACAGGGCCACATAAACCCCATGCTCAAACTGGCCAAGCTCCTTCACCACAAGGGCTTCCACATCACCTTTGTCAACACCGAACACATCCACAAGCGCTTGCTCCGGTCGCGGGGGCCCCACTCCCTCGACGGACTGCCCCACTTCCGCTTCGACATGATCCCCGACGGCCTCCCGCCCTCGGACGCCGACTCCACCCAGGACATCCCCTCGCTCTGTGCTTCTCTATCTGAACACGGGCTACCGCCGTTTAGGAGTCTTCTCCTGAAGCTCCAAGAGCAATCCCAAGACGGTGTGGTGCCCCCGGTCACGTGTATCGTGTCCGACGGCGTGATGGCGTTCACTGTGGATGCTGCCGAGGAGTTGAAGATTCCTGAAGTTGTGTTTTGGACGCCCAGTGCTTGCGGGATGCTTGGCTACACTAAGTATCGTCGTCTTGTCGAGGATGGTTTTACGCCCCTGAAAGGTCCGCACTCCATGTTATATTTGTCAAAGGAGGATTTAGTTTTTTTTTTTTTTAAATCTTTTTTGGCCAAAAAATATTTGCCGCTACATATTTTGGAATTTAGACGTTTCTCTGTTGCCTACGTACTTCTCTTGCTTTGCTTTTTGTTTCTTCCCGTCCTTCGTTTACATTTCGAGAGAAGACTAATTTTATTTCATACATGGCATGAGCATAAAAGAGAATAAGAATGCAAAGACACTAAATCTTTTAGTAAGATGTTTACTATAAATGATCCGGCAAGACCACTTTGGGTGGTATATAGGTGGATCACTTTGGTTTAGGTCATTGGATGCGATACTGCATATACTAATGAACAAATTTTAATAATAAATTATAGTATATTTAACATAGTGCTAGTGTACAAGTTACATACGAATACTAGTTTACAGCATCACTATTTTTTTTTTTTTTTTTTTTTTTTTTATGACTGAGGAATCCGTCACTGCCCGCCGGTGCCCAGCCAGCACACAACGGATTGGCACCTATAACTCAGGGGAGACTAGCATAGGATCTCAACACCATGGTCTCCCACTTACAACGCGTTTAGTAATGTCTGGATTCGAACTCTCGACCTCGGCGATAAAGAAGGGACCCTAGTACCAACACAGCTGCTCATGATTAGGTCACTATTTTTGTGTCCGAACAACAAAAAAAACGTAGCTCATATTATTCCGAACACCTGAGATTTTGCATACAAATCTTACTTACGGTTTGGACCCCTACCACGATTGCTAGGGAAACTGAAAGGTGATTCTGGGATAATAGATAGATATTTGAACAGTATTCTCAATAGTTCTATCTACCCTTTGTTCGTGGTGTAACTCTTTGTTTTATGATGATGGCAGACCCAACCTCCTTGTCGAATGGATATCTGGAGACCACAGTGAGCTGGACTTCAGGAATGAAAAGCATTCGCCTGAGAGACTTCCCCACCTTCATCCGAACCCCTGACCACCAAGATTTTATGCTCAATTTCGTCATACAAGAAGTCGAGAGATCTTCCAGGGCTTCCGCAGTCATCCTCAACACCTTCGACACCCTCGAGCACGACGTCCTGGAGTCTCTCTCCTCCGTCTTTCCCCACATCTACACCATTGGGCCACTCCAGCTCCTTGCCGACCAGATCGAAGACAAAGCCCTGAGATTGGTAGGGGGGAACTTATGGAGAGAGGAGCCCGGGTGCTTACCATGGCTTGACTCGAAGGAGCCTGGCTCGGTGGTGTACGTGAACTTCGGCAGCATCACGGTCATGACCGCTGGCCAGCTGACCGAGTTTGCATGGGGACTGGCTAACAGCCAGAAGCCATTCCTGTGGATCATAAGGCCCGACCTTGTGGTGAGCGAGTCGGCTGTGTTGCCGCCCGAGTTTGTGGAAGAAATCGCAGGCCGAGGGATGCTGGTGAGCTGGTGCCAGCAGGAGGAGGTCCTGAAGCACCAGGCGATTGGGGGTTTCCTGACGCATGGCGGATGGAACTCGACACTTGAGAGCCTCTGCGGTGGCGTGCCGTTGATATGCTGGCCGTTCTTTGCGGAGCAGCAGACTAACTGCCGGTATAGCTGCACGGAGTGGGGGATCGGGATGGAGATCGACAATGATGTGAAGAGGGACGAAGTGGAAGGATTGGTGAGGGAGTTGATGGAGGGAGAGAAGGGGAAGGAGATGAGGAAGAAGGCCATGGGGTGGAAGGTGAAGGCTGAGGAAGCAATTATGCCCAGTGGGACTTCGTACAATAACGTGGAGAAGCTCATCTCCGAAGTACTCTCGTCCATTGATTGACTACTATAGATGGCTGAAGGTTTTTGGCCAGTTGGTTGATCAATTAATAAATTGCTCCTTGGAGAATCTAGGTTAGATTTTGGAGAGGTCTAGCGAGCTTTGGTGTTGTATGCAATGTGTTAGTGTCTTGCCCACCAATCAATTTGATTGTTGAATGCAAGATCCAAGTTAGATGTTGGAGTTCAGACTTGGCCTGTGCGCATGCGTGCATGGCCGCGTGCAAATAATTAGGTCTTTGTTATCTTCACTCGCTCTGGATATAATAGAACTTGTTCAGTTCAGCAAGCTTGTGCTCCATATATAGCATTTACCACTATTTTTTATACTACTTTGGATGAAGAAAATATATTAAAGATATAAAATATAAATAGTGCTATTCCTTAAGTGATAATGCGATTTAAGACCTCCATGATAGAAATGGTTTGTAAGTTCCAACCAAAAGTATGGCTGCTCATGCAAATTTTAAAACCATACAGAATGTAGATGGATCTCGAGTGTAATATCTTTCACTTCCAATTCTTTCATTTGTCGTTGTTTTACCGATTTTTGTTGGGGAAAGGAAATGGGAGGACATAATTTTACAAACAATCAATTTTCTACGGATTAGAAAGTTTAAAGCAAACAATTAAACACGTAATAATTTTGAAAAAGATATACGTTGTACCTTAACGAGTGATATACATGAAGTTTATCCTTCAGATGACAAATGCGGTGTCTCAAGTACATATACTTGTTTGTCAATAAAAAAAGTACATATACTTGTTCGTGCGATCTTTGACTTTTCATGTATGTCAACTCATTCGAATATACTCGCATCAAGCCATAACATGGCTCATCAAACCGAGAAAATTTATTAGTTGGACGAGTCCATGCCACTCTCCATTTGATGATTTAAAAAAATATTTTTTAAAAAAATTAATTGTCTATACCACTTACAAAAATAAATAAATAAATAATATATTTGCTTAGACATTAATTACTATTAGTAATGAAAATATTTTTTTATCAAGTGATACAAATAATCATTTTAAGGAAAACATTCTTCATATCATTTATTTTTGCAAAAATAAATGGAACCCAAGTCACATAAATCATGTGACGAAAAAAAAAATCACATAAATCACCACATCATGTAGGTTCCAGTATATCCAATAAAATATTCAATGACCAATTAACAATGTGCATGTGTGAAAAATATTTTTATGTTATGATCAAAACATCGAGAAGAAAGTATCCGATGCACTTTTCTACATAGCTTCATTGATCATTAATTAATCCAGAAGTCCAATAGATTTGCATAGTCCCTAAAGTTTGATAAGACTCCCAAATGTCATAGTCATTCCCTTTCAAGGTTCCAATAAAATAAGAAATTGATCGATAATCACAAGACTAGTCCAATGGGTTGAACCAAGCAAAGAGACAAAATTGTTTGAAACACGCAAAGAGACAAAACTGCATAGACCTGTCTAATTAGCAGCGTCTCCACGATACTCATCTTTTACAAAGACAAAGGAAACAAAACAAGAATCACAAAAGGCAAAAAAGACGCTATAGCTCAATTCATTCATCTTTTGACTATTTTGCCATTTTTGTCTTTAATGTTGCAATTTCAACTAAGGCTTCGACTTTGTCACATAGTCGTCACACTCAATCTTTCATTTAGGTATTCGATTAATCTGATTGGATATGGACCTCAATGATGTGAAATCTTAAATTCTCTTTCTTCTTTTTCATTTTCTACAAAGACGCGATCTATCTCGTTTATCCTAGCTAAGTATATCGCAAGTACTATACTTAATATACGTACCATACCAATAAATGGGTCTTGCAAATTGCACTCTTCTTTTCTTTTTCCCCACTTAATTACTTAATAAGTGTTTCCGACGATATTTTCAAGGAAATGTAATCATGTTTTACTTCATTCTTTTGTAGGCATCAGTCGGCTCTTTTTGTCTTCATATGCCAGTTTTTTTTTTTTTTTTTTTTTTTTTTTTTAACGCAAATCTTCGAGTGCCGCCAAGTTCGAAGCGCATTAATCAACGTCAGGCGAGCATGCCTAGTGGATTTCGTGCTATTTGATAGTTAGATATGCAATAATTTGCAGACGTTAGCCGAACTATTTTGTTTCGTCCTTGCGTGGCACATGATTTGCCGGCCTCTTCGATGTTGATGCATATCCATATCATGCTATCATTTAAAAATTGTTCGGTTGGATCCAATCAATTGCGTTTTCAGGTTAAGTGAGCGCCTAGCGGGCACTCGTCCTAAATATTGATTAGACCTATTCCCGGACTAGGGGAGGCGCGTATGGTTCCCTACACATGGAGAGTAATTCGGACAAGGAAAATGATAGGGACTATCGTCCATACCGTCCATTTTCTGAACATGTATTGCAAACCCTCTTTCTATGGTGGAGAAATGGTGTTACTGGTCTTTCACCATGAGCGTGCATACACTCCTCAAAAATGGAGCTAGCGGAAGAATTGCATAAGCACATTAAACCATAGTCACATGATGTCGTTTCTCTGGCCACAAAAGCCGTATGTTCATCGTACCAAGGAAAATAGTTCTCCGTATAAGGTCAGAATTTGGAACGCCAAGGAGAACCACAAAGAATGAAGAACGAGAAAGGATGGCCGGTGGATCTATCTACCGCGTTCATTTTTGACGACGCTTGTTTGTTCTCTTATTGCACGAGCATGAATATATCAAGGCGCGGGTTTGTTTTACGAGCTTAGACCGATATACACGTGAAATGAAAGCCCACTGACCCATCAAACCCATCTTCTCCAATTCTGTGGAGAGCCTGTCTTGTTTTCTCACGGAGAGAGAGAGAGAGAGAGAGGGAGAGAGAGGGAGGGACGAAGGGAGGGAGATGGGTTCTGAAGCAAGAGATAAGCCTCATGCAGTGGTCATTCCCTACCCAGCACAGGGTCACATAAACCCTATCTTGAAGCTCGCCAAGATCCTCCACCACCGAGGCTTTCACATAACGTTCGTGCACACCGGGTACAACCACAAGCGCTTGCTCAAGTCCAGAGGCCTGACCTCTCTCGATGGCTTGCCTAGGTTTCGCTTCGAAACCATCCCCGATGGCCTCCCACAGAGTGATTCCGATGAGGATGTCACTCAGCACATCCCTTCTCTCTGTGAGTCTACTTCCAAGAATTGCTTGGCTCCTTTCATGGACCTCCTCGGGAGGCTCAATGATAAGTCTGTCGATGATACTGAGGTTCCGAAGGTGAGCTGTGTGATAGCGGACGGCTGCATGTCCTTTGCACTTGATGCTGCAGAGAAGCTTGGAGTGCCTGGTGTGCTGTTTTGGACTCCCAGTGCTTGTGGGGCTTTGGTGTATACTCAGTACCATATGCTCCGCGAAAAGGGGCTATTCCCCCTTAAAGGTTAGGGAAGTATAGAATTTTCTTTATATTAAGTTTAAAAGCACCCTATCTGCATGATATGAACCATCCTAACTTCCCGGCTGATTGATTGGAGTGTGTCCTTTAATATTTGGAAAGTCGTTGTGATAACTGGGGTCTCAAACACAATTCTTTCAGTTGGTTTGTTTAATAAATTGTCATTGTTGATATAATGTTATATCCATGGGTTTCGATGCAGATGCAAGTTATCTAACGAATGGATTCCTAGACACCACCATAGACTGGATTCCTGGTATGAAAAACATTCGTCTGCGAGATCTTCCCAGCTTCATCAGGACAACCGATGGTAACGACATCATGGTCAACTACCTCATACGACAGACGGAAAAAACAAACAAAGCCTCGGCAGTCATCCTCAACACGTTCGACTGCTTAGAAAAGGATGTTCTAATGGCTTTCTCTTCCATATTTCCTAATCTTTACACAATTGGTCCAATTCACTTACTTCTCAATAAAATCGAAGACGACAACTCATGTCGCATAGGCTCAAATTTGTGGAAAGAAGATCCTGCTTGTTTGAGGTGGCTGGATTCAAAAGAACCGAATTCGGTGTTGTTCATAAATTTTGGGAGCATTGCCGTGGTAACGTCAGAGCAACTCATCGAGTTTTCATGGGGACTGGCTAACAGCCGAAAACCCTTTTTGTGGATAATGAGGCCCGATCTCGTCGCTGGTGACACGGTGGTTTTGCCCTCAGAGTTCCTAGCGGAAACGAAGGACAGAGGAATGTTGGCGGGTTGGTGCCCGCAAGAGCGAGTGTTGAGGCATCCTTCGGTCGGGGGATTCTTGACGCATTGCGGGTGGAATTCGATGCTGGAGAGCATCTGCGGCGGAGTGCCGGTCCTGTGTTGGCCGTTCTTTGCAGAGCAGCAGACGAACTGCTTTTATAGCAAGAACGAATGGGGAATCGGGATGGAGATCGATAACAGTGTGAGAAGAGAGGAAGTCGAGAAGCTTGTGAGGGAGTTGATGGATGGAGAGAAGGGCAAGGCGATGAAGAAGAAAGCCGTGGAGTGGAAGAGGAAGGCCGAGGAAACCACTGAGCTTGGTGGGTCTTCTTATGAAAACTTGGAGACGCTTTTGTCCCAGGTTCTTGTGAAGAAGCTGAACGGGTGAAATCGAAGATGATCCTATGTCAACACAAGCACATTCTCGTATAAATTTAGCTAGTGGCTTTTTGACGGGTATATTACACCTGTTTTGTAATAATCAGTGCACTCCATGCAATGGCGACACCTCCGACTCTCTTGCTCCTGCAGGAGACAAAGATGGACGAGGGGATGTAATCGCCTACACGATTTGTCTGTACTTTCATATCCATCATCTAAACTCAGATGGGTGGTTAAATTTTTAAGTTAAAACTACTAGTTGAGGTGGGATTTGTATCTCAAGGGTTACATAGGCTGTGTATCATATAAAAATTCGAGAAAGCCACTTTAGGAATGTCATTACCAATTAATGACAGCATTTTCGATCTTTCGTTTTGAAACCAGAGGATTGTGGATCCAATTTGTACAACGAGAAACTTAGATTTTATGTGGAGATAATAGCAATCCACTGCAAGACACAATTCACAATCCTTTGGTTACTTGTGAACCCGTAGATGTGTGGTGGGTGCACTTGTCAACAAGACGTAAAGGGCGTGAAAAACAGGATGTTGAATTTAATCTTCGAATATAGTATTATTAAATCTATTGTATAATAAAACGATTATCAGGATTTTATTACTAAATTTCACCGGTTGTTAGAAAGTAGAACAGACTTTTGAAGAAATTAACACGACTATCTTTCTTTTTAGGCAATTAGGTAATCAATCTTTTCTTCTCATTAAGAGATTATGTCTATATTAACAAGCATGGGTGGACTAAACCAATTTCAAGGATGTGCCAGCGGTTACGTAACTGGCGTTTTTAATTTTAATTTGCATGTGTAAATATTGTCTACCGATGATTGACGGACACGTTCGAACTTCCAAATTGGTGAAAAAGATGGACTCCCGATGCGATGCGTATCCTTTTAATATACTTCCACGCCCAATAGTCCATTGCCAACGATAGAATATTCGGTGAGTGTTTTTTTTTTTTTTTTTTTTAGCCAATCACCAATTGAGACATGTATCCTGACGCGGAATCACAAAAATTGAAAATATGCTCATCAATTCTTTCTCCTCTTCGTCCTCCTCCTGTCAGAGTCACCTCCAAGCGTCAGCCTCCGCGCGTCCACTGCTGACGCCCGTCCAAGCCAACATTATTGCACGTCCAAACCAAACCAAACCACCCCTCCGTCATTCTTGTTGTTAGCTTCATCTTCGCCGGAAGGAGTCCTCCATCTCTGTCGTCTTTGGGGTCATCTTTACCCGTTTGAGAACAAATGGCCAAAAATCTGGAAAAAACGGAAGTCCCATTGAGAAAAAAAAAAATTTAGGGAAAAATCTTCGAGACAAAGAAGGGGCATTGGATTTCTTGGCTTGTCTTTTTAGCCAAAAAATGTGGAGTTTATGGAGCAACGTGGGTGAAAAATCAATGGGTCTCTTGGCTTGTCCTCTTGGCCAAACGTAGAAGACATGGCCGCTAACAACTTTTATGGGGAATCTGTGGAAGCTGGGTTATGGGAAATCTGTGGAAGTTGGGGAAAAAAAGAAACCCATAAACTAGAATGCTAAAAGTCTCCTTTTCTAATTGCAGCTCATGGCCATTAAAAAAAAAGAAAAACAGAGAGAGAAACCCAAACTTGAATAATAAAGTTGACTCAGAAATTCACAATCTGCTTGCGTCTCCCTCTATTTGTCTTTGTTTTCGTCTTCCCGATGGCCAACTTCCAGATCTGAAACAAAAACCTCGTCCATGGCCGTGACAAAAGAGGTCAAGATCTCGATTGTTGTTGGGCTCTTGCGGAGGGAGGGAACTCAAATCACGTCTGGCGCGGCGACCACAGCAAAGGTGGAGGGCTTGTGGATGTAGGTTGCCGTGGACCAAGGGTGGGAATTTGACAAGGGCGACCGGAGCGGTGGCTGCGAAGGAGGAGAAAGAGAGAGAAAAAAAGATTTTTAATTTGTTTTATTTATTTCTACATTAGTATACACGTGTCAAATGGCGATTGGGTAAATTTAAGAAAATGCACTTCTCATCGTGAGCTATCAAGATTAAGCTTCTTAAAAACGCTCCTAAGGATGGGATTGGCCATTCAGCCCAAAATTTCCTTAAAACTTGGGCCAAATTCAACACCTTGGATTCAGTAATAGAGAAAGACTAGGGGCGTATATTATAACCATTCTATTTCTGCTCTAGAACTATTTTTTTATTCCAGACTTGTTTTTAGAATAGAAATCCGTTTGGTAATATTATTTTATTTTTCAATTTATAGAATAGATTTTTACTCAAAAAATAAGTTTGGAACATAAATTAGAAGTAAAAATTTTATCTTATTGTTTGTCCTTGCTATTAGCTTGTCGCCCATTTGCTATTACTAGCCGCTGGCCATCGTCCATTGTCCACTTGGTCGTCGTCCATCAACCACCGTCATTGCCGGCGTCATCCGTTTATTGCCATCTGCTGCAGGTCACCATCCACAACCGTTGTCCGTCGATGGCCATAGCTGTCTACCGGTCGCCGCCAAGCACCATCCCAAGCCATCATTTGTCGCCTTCCACTGCTCGCCATCCTCCACTATCTAGGAGGGAGAAATTTTGTATCGTTATCAAACGCGTATTTTGCTTAAAAACTCATTTAAAAATAGTAGTAGAAAAATATATTTCTCTTCCAAAAATTAATTTTTAGTCGGAATGGTTATTATTCATGCCCTAAATAACCTTGATTATCTCGGGCCTTCTTCTTATTCTCTGCCTTAAATTAGCTTTATAATCCTTTGATTGGCTGCAAGGTGCTTTCATGGTCATTTTCAAAGAGTAAATTCTATTGTAATCAAGGGGACTCTGTCAATTCAAGGTAGCCAAACTATTTTCTTCTATATTAACAATTATCAAAATATCTAATTCTAATCTCTTAATCGAAGAGATCATAATTTATTATTACTAATTTATCTTATAGAACATCATGGATTCTCGATAAGTAATAAATGATGATGAAATAACTACTCAATTACCATGAACAACTTTGACCCAAGAAAAGGAAATGACCATGAACAACAATAAGAAGCACACACCAAACTACCAATTTGTTTTGTAGGGCGCGGAGCATGTTAACCAGCCTTTCAATGTTGGTGTGAGAAGAACTGCCCGATCTGGTTGCTACCTCCCCTCTCTCCTTCCACTCCACGACCTTCTCTCTCACCTCTCTCCCCTTCTGCCTTTCCATCTGTGATAGCCCCTCTTGTCGCACATCGCCTAGGAAGGGAGTCTTGGGCTAGCTTATAAGGCAATGGGCCCTCTAACTGTACATACGCGTTTTCTCGAGTAGTATAGGCTGCCTCGAGAAGGACAAAACCTTGAGAACTTAGTGTCCAAAGTGGACAACACATGTACAGTGGAGAGCAAACGCTCTTCTGTTAAGGGGTGGAGAGTGTGACAGCCCCTCTTGTCCCACATCGCCTAGGAAGGAGTCCTGAGCTTCTCCCGACCACGTAGAATTCCTCCCGACCACGTGTGGGGCCACAACGAGGACGCCCTTCTATCAAGGGGTTCCGACTGCCTATAGGACTCCTCCTGACCACATGTGGGGCCACAGCGAGGACGCTGTGGTCACTGTTCTGGCCACAGTGAGGACGCCCTTCTATTAAGGGGTGGAGAGTGTGACAGCCCTTCTATTAAGGAGTGGAGAGTATGACAGCCTCTCTTGTCCCACATCGCCTAGGGAGAGAGTTTTGAGCTAATTTATAAGGCAATGGGCCCTCTAACCGTACATATGTGTTTTGAGAAGTTAGTGTCCAAAGCGGACAATATATGTATAGTGAAGATCCAGGGTGTTACACCATCAACTCCCTCACGACCCCTTTTCAACTCTCCCTCTCATGAAACCATCACTTCTGCCATCGATCATCTCCAGCCCAATCCCCCACCTTGCACATGAAAACAGGCTGTTCATATGCTGCTCGGCGAAGAGGGGCCGGCAAACGAGCAACACTCCTGCGCACACAACACTCCTGCGCACACACGCTCTCCAATGTGGAGCTCCACCCGCAATGCATCACGAAGCCTCCAACCGAGCTGTGGCTCAAGACCCTCTCTTGAGCGCACCACCCCACGATCAATCCTGTATCCCTTATCTCCTCCCTGAACTCTTCCGAGATCATGTATTCCCCATCGTCAACCACGTTCTGCCTGATGACCAACAAGAAGGGAAATCTGCTACCGGCTCGAGTCACCGTTACTAAGCTCCCGAAGTTCACGTACAGCACTGACTCGGGCTCTCTTCTGTTGAGCCAACCCAAGCATCCGCCATCTTCCCTCCATAGAATTTGATTATATGGACTCCAACGAGTTTGGCAATGGAAGGAGCTGTTGGTGGAGCATGGAAAGTGGGCCTAGCGTGTAAAAGCTTCGGATGCTTGGCTTTGATGGCCTCTACTACCTGCTCTTCCTAATCGTCGAAAGTGCTGAGGATCACCAAGTCGGCTTTGAAAGCGTTGTTGATGGACTTGGAGTTGTAACTGAACATTACGTCGTCGGGGTTGGCTGTTCTGATGAAGGTCGGGAGATCCCTCAATCGGACGCCCTGCATCGCGGATATCCAATCGACCTCCATGTCGAGAAATCCATTACTTAAGCAGCTTTCTGACAGGAATCGTGAAAAATGGAGAGAGACTTTTGTATTCTGTATTTCTCTAGTTTCAATGTACAAGTATATGACTATATTTGTAGTACAGTAAATGAATCAGAAAATATTTACACAATATTTATTTTCCTAAAGTAAATCATATCTACAATTATCTATGATCCGCTGAATCAAATCTTCAGGCTAAATCAATTATTTCTCCAACACTTTCGTCTACAATTTAATATCGTATAGGTATAGTGAATGAATCAGACAGCATGTACATTCAATCCGCATAAAGAAAGAGAAATCGTATCACCTACCTTTCAATGGGAATAAGCCTCTATCCATCAGCTCTTCAAAGTGGAGGTCCCCCATCATGCCGCAACCGCTAGGAGTGAAGAACATCACTTCCGGAACGCCAAATTCTCGGGCAACTTTCAAGGTGAATTTCATCACGCCATCCGAAAATATGCACGTGAGAGGAGGGGCATCGAAATTCATGAGCTTCATGACGAGCTCGCGGAACGAACGTAAGCCATCCACCGGCAATGTCAAGCATAGAGAAGGGAGGTCAGGTATGCCTCTCAGGTTCGAGGGCGGCAATCCATTAGAGATGACCTCGAACCTGAAATCGTCCAAGCCCCGAAGAGCACCCTCTCCCATGGACTTCCCTAACCTCTGGTGATTGAACTTGGTATGAACTATGAACGAAAGTGATGTGGAATCCTTTGTGATGAAGAAGCTTGGCTAGTTTTAGCATGGGGTTCATGTGGCCCTGTGCCGAAAGGGGTATGCACGAAGCGTGGGGCTTTGTGACGGATGGCTTCATGATTGATGATTTCTCTTTCAATACGCAAGTTGGAATGAACTCGGCACCGGCTTAGGAAGTGGAGCACTGGCTATAGAAGCTCTACTCTATGTTTATTAGTTATTTTTATATAGCTAATGTTAGGTAGATTAAGACTTCAAGATTCACTATAACCAGTATATCAACGAGGGGACAAATTAGTCCAAATTTTTTAACAATCAACATGTTTGACTATTGATAATGATTTGTTACATCACTTGATACGTAAAGGAGAAAGAAATCGTACATGCGAATATGCCGGCCATAAAGTCAAGCCCAATCTCGAGTTGAGAAATCCGTGGTCCGATTCCCTATCGTCTGATTTTTCTGTTATTATATTGTACATGTACGTGAATGAGGTTGGTTCGTAATAACATTTTAAAAGAATTTACACTAATAATTTGGGAGGCTGAGACGATTTTTACAATTAAAAAAAAAAATCTTGAATTTTTTGGTTTTATTATTATTATTATTATTATTATATTTTCATTATGGCCGGCTAATGTCACAGCTCTCGCCTAGGTGCTCGTCAAATCTAGGTGAGTGATGTCTTGCTCCACAGTTTGTGAGGGTGTCAACCACCCTCACCAGCTATAATTGAAAAAGAAAAAAAAAAAAAAGAGGAAAAGGAAAAATTAAAAAATTGATAATAAAAGTTAAAAAAATTAGAATTAAAATATTTGTTTACATCAACGCTTATTGTCGCTAGTAATGTCGCGCAAGATTAAATTGGTATTTATATAATAAATTTGAGATTTTTTTAATAATTATGTCGATATCAGCACCATTAGGGACTTGGCCAATTTGCCTCCGTGTATCAAAGAGGATTAACTCAAGCTCGGGAGGAGAAAAACACTAGGAGTGCCAAAACTTTCATACGGCGTTTACTTGAGTATCAAAACTTTTTTTTTTTTTCGCTTACTTAAGTGCCGATTAGAGTAAATCGTTAACTTAAGTACAAATTCTGACCAAACGTTCCACATGAAATTTTTGAATTGTTTGAATTTTTTGTTTATTTTTTTCTTTTTTTCTTTACGGTGGGCAATGGTCACCGGTGATCCTTGCCGGCCGCAAAACCCTCACCTAAGGGCCGCCTTGCCCTTGGCTATGAAGGCACTTAGTGAGGCCATCGAGGCCTCATTAGTCGCTAGTGAGGCCATGATGCCCTCACCCATGGCCTTCATGGTGACGGCGAGGCAACCCTTACCCAAATCTAGTCACGAAGGCCATGGTCAAGGGCATTGTGACCTCGCCAGCCTTGGGCAAGGCGCCATCACCTATAGTCACCTAAAGCTAGTGAGGGCTCCGACAGCCTTGCTCAGGGCCTTCATGACTGAGAGCAAGGTGGGCAAGGATTTCCGAAGACTCTTGCCAACCCTAAAGAAAAAAAGCCAAAATAATAATAATAATAATAATAATAATTATTATTATTATAATAATACTAAAAGAAATTGTCCACGTCATGCCAATGAAGCCGTGTCAAACGACCGGCGTTGGCATGTTAGATGACCGGTGTCTACGTCGGATTTTCGAGTCATGAAAATTGAAATTAGCACTTAAGTGAACAATTTTTTCAAATTTGTAGTACTCAAGTGAGCGGGAAAAAAAAAAGTTTTGGCACTCAGGTGAGCGTCATACAAAAGTTTTGGCACTCTTTATTTTCTTTTGCCCAACTTTAGGCCATATAGCAAGTGCAGTGAGGCCATTTCATTCCCCTTCTCTTTCAACCCAAGTTGCCAAACTTGTACTTAAGTTTCGAAATTCACCGCTTAACCTTCCTTCATTATGACATTTATTTCGCTCAATTATTAGATGACAACAACGTCTGGGATTTTATTTCGTGCACACTCCTTATGAACTTAGGTGACATGGACTATATATTGTTATATGTATTTTTCGAAAGGATATTCTTTTTTTTTTTTTAATAACCGAGGATCCGTTCAAGCCCCCTTGCGGGATTAGAAGGTCCTAATTGCGCCTGGTGGCACTTTTGGACCACGATTATACCTCGAGGGAAGCTAGCACAGAATCCCAACACCATGGCCCTCCACTTACAACGTATTAGCAAACGTGAGTCTCGAACTCTTGACCTCGGCAATAAAGGAGAAACTTGTAAGAGTTTCCTTAATGTAGGTTACATTAATTGACATTGTAATTTACCGTTTTGCAGGGTTTGATCTAAGGTGAGATAGAATGTGTCTTAATTAGTCTAAATATGGGCCTAGCTAGTGTCGGCCGAGTTGAGCTTGGCCCATAATGAGAGGGCCTGGTTGAAAACTCTACAAATAGTGCTCAAGTCTCTTCTCTAATCCTAATTCTCACAAGTATCTTCACATAAGGAGCATTTACCTAGCACTAAAGGTAAGGGGGCCATCTCATTGAGCTAGTAATACATAGGGCAATAGAGGAGAAGCACTTGCGCGTGGAACATTAGTTTCCGCTTCCTCTTCAAGAATGATGGATCCCAAAACAAGTGCGTTAATCTTTTTACTCAATTATGCATGTTCTTGTTCTAGTTATGGAGATCAGGGGATTACGCAATTTGCATCCAACATGTGGTATCAAAGCAACCATAACCGTAGAACTGGAACACATAGAATTTTTTGCCATAATTTGAGATTTTTGTGATTTTTCGCTCAATAAAAATCAAATCAAATTGTATATTCAGATTGGATCCGTCGAGACAAGTAGAACCGTGGGCCACATACCGCTAGGGCGTCGGAGACGTGCCCCATGCGTAGTCACGTACCCTCACACACTCCCATGTGCGGGGCACAGCTCGCACGTGCGATGCATGCGGGCGCTGACATCACGATGACGTAATCGACCCAAGCCCGACCCAACTCGATTGGCGACCAACCCGCCCCAACCCGGTCAACTGATCGGACCGGGCGATTGGACTAGACGGTCGAGCCGAGAACTGATTGGACCGATTTTGACCAGTCAATTTCGTTCGCGCATGTTCTCCACACGCCGCGTACTTAAGCAACGCGTGCAAGCGCATGGATGCTCCGATCGGTGCGTGTCTGGCGACATTGGATTCGTATGTTCATCCTTTATGTTGTGGTGCATTTATTTTACATGTTTGATGATTTTATGGATGTGAAAATACATATAAAAACCTAAATACATGTATTTTTTAGTGTATTTTCTGTTATTTTGGAAATACGTGTGTTGGGTTACTAGTATGTTATCATATGAACATTATAAAAGTGTGATTCATTAATAATACATAATAAAATTTAATTTTTATTAATGAATAAGATAGTGTAATTAGCATGACATAAGATTTTAGTGATAATTGGCCTTATCGCTAAAGTTAAAAATCACATGCATATGGCGTATGTGAGATGTAAAGTTTATATCCCTGGTATGAGAAAGTTTCAAGGATTCAATTGAGTTGTGACCGCTAAAGTGGCACACTTAATTGAGTTTAAGAAATTTTGATCTCGTATAATGATTGAGATGTTTCTTGGTCTAATGCCTAGTCATACTCCCAAATGAAGTGATTATGTATTAGTTCAATGAGAGATACATGATGGTGTGGTGTAGGAGTGACTAATCCTAGTGATTAATATGCCCAAAAGTGATGAATTCACGAAAATTGGAATATATTTTCATAACCGCTATCATGTGAAGAGTTTACAACTGTATGTCATGTATTCTGCCCAAAGGTAATTATGTGATCTTGCATGTAACTCTCTGGATGTGTACTTGTACGTCAAGTTACACAGTCCTCATATGATGCTAATTATGTACATTGCTTGTCTTTTAGTCACATTTTATGTAAATGGTAACTCTGTCACCATTGAGATTCTTGCTAGTTCAAATTTTAAGAGATTGAGAGAAAATTTTCTGTTTGCTATGGAGATGACAAATGTTCATATGGCTCTTATTGCCAATCGGCCGACAGATTTTATTGCCGAGAGTATAGAGACTCAGAAAGGACATTTTGCTGCTTGGGAAAAGAGCAATAGGATTTGCTTATTATCCATGAAGTATTCCATTCAGGAACACTTAAAAAATGGTTTGCCTATAAATTACACTGCTAGGCAAATGATGGAAGTTTTGGTGGCTAAAAAATGTATCTCGTCTAATGCTGAGATAAGGACACACCTGCAAACACTATTTACTGCGAAGTATGATGATTCTGGTGGAGTTAGAGATTATGTTCTTAGGATGGTAGATTTGCAGACAAAGCTTTAGGCTCTGAATATTGTTATTCCCACTACCTACATTGTGCATCAAGCTCTAAATACTCTTTCTCCTAAATTTGGGATTATCAAGACCAATTATAATTCCCAAGATGAAACCTTGTCAGTTAATGACCCGATTGCAAGGGTGGTGGTAAAGGAAGAGAAATTCAAGAAAGATAAATGGCACATTGCTCTTTATGCTTCTAATTCTGGTAGTGATAAGGGTAAGAAGTTGAAAAACTATACCCACAAGGGCAATTCTGAAGCTGTTGGTCCTTCCAATAATAAAGGAAATTCTAAAGGTGCTGGTCCTTCTAACAGTTTGAGTCCTAAGAAAGCATTCCCCAAGAAAGATAGTGTTCTTTGCCACTTTTGCGGGGAGAGAGAACGCGTAAAGAAACACTGCAACAAGTATAAGACTTGGTTGTTTAAGAGAACCAAGAGTGAGCCTAAAAGTAATGATTTTTTGGTATTTGTTTATAAATCCCATCTATTTGAGGTCTCGACCAATTTGTGGTGGCTAGATAATAGTGCAATTAATCATGTTACATTTATCATACAGGAGTTCATAAACCGAATGATGCCAAATCAGGATGAATCAAAGCTCATTGTTGGAAATAGCATTGAAGTTAACGTCAAGTTCGTAGGAGATGTTATTTTGATTTTAGATTCTAGTTTTAGGATGGTGTTGAGAAACACCTTTTACGTACCTTCTTTAGGCGGAATTTAGTTTTTATGTCTTGTTTGGACATGTGTGGATATTCTTTTGAAATAAAGAGCAATACTATTTACATGTTTTATGATTCAAATAAGATTGGGTGATGCAATTTATCCAATAGATTATATCAATTGAGTTTATCTCCTAATGACATGTACGTTGCTTATTCAGCTTAGAAAGTTGTTTCCAAAATGTCTCTACTTAAAGAACAATCTTATATATTGTGGCATAAACAATAAAGAGTTGAAAAGGCTTATAAAGGCTAACATTTTGCTTACTCTTAAAAGTGATCTAGAGACTTGTGTATACTGTTGTAGAGGTAAGATGACTAAGATAAAGAAGAAATCCGTCGTACGAAGTTCTAACTTATTGGAGGTTATCCACATTGATATTAGTGGACCATACACAGCTACTTTGTGTAGAAATTTTTACTTCATCACATTTATTGACATCTATTCCTGATATGGATACTTATACTTGATTAAAGAAAAATCCGAGTCTACTAACAAATTCAAGATTTTTCAACTGTAGTAGAGAAACAGTTGGGAAAAGTTATAAAGATTGTCAGATCTGATCGTGGTGGTGGGTATTTTGCTAGGCACAGTGATGCTGGACAACTTAAATGGATGTTTGCTAAATACCCAGAGAATTCTGGGATAATAGGTCAATTTACTATGCTCGGAAGTCCTAAACAAAATGGTGTAGTTGAAAGGCATAATCGTACTCTTATGGACATAATGAGAAGTATGTTTAGTATGACCAATTTACCTGATTTTCTATGGGGTGAACCTT
Organism: Eucalyptus erythrocorys; assembly: GCA_014182555.1. Lineage (NCBI taxonomy): Eukaryota > Viridiplantae > Streptophyta > Magnoliopsida > Myrtales > Myrtaceae > Eucalyptus > Eucalyptus erythrocorys. Next base: position 52,741,679 of record CM024602.1, read on the forward strand.
TGAAAATAGCTCTTTATATTCTAAATAGTGTTGCTACTAAAGCGGTTCCAGTGACTCCTTTTGAGTTGTGGACTAAACATAAACCTAGCTTAAATCATCTTAAAATTTGGGGATGTCTAGCAGAAGTGAAGTTATATAATCCAACATTGAGTAAGCTGGATTACAAAACTACTCGGTGTTACTTCGTGTCTTACCTAGATCATTCAAAGGGGTATCGATTTTATAACCCTAATGGAGATACAAGAATTATGGAATCTCAAACTACAAAATTTCTTAAATTTGATGTAGTTGAAAAGGGTAGATGTTTACAAACTATCGAAGATGATAGTATGGTGAGGATTACTGGATCCTTGTCTCATCCTATGCAGACAACTATGGAGCCTCTTGCATCACAAATTGAGCCTGTTGTAGTCCAGGATCCTATTGTTGAGATAGTTCCTAATAAAATTCCCCAAGCCCCTCAAATTCAGAATGAGGTTGAAGTAGCTCCACTTAGAAGATCGACTAGGGAAAGACGTTCAGTTATACCACTAGGCTATGTTGTCTATCGAGGAGAGCATGATTATGATATCGGTTGTGTTGTTGATTTGATAATTTATACGGATGCCAACTTATGTCCTCAATCAAATTTATGGCTAGATGCAATGAAAGATGAGATGCAAACTATAAAACATAATGGTGTTTGGAAGCTTGTTGAATTACTTGAAGGTTGTAAACCTATTGGTTGCAAATGGATATTTAAGACTAAAAGGGATTCCAAAGAAAATATTGAAAAGTTTAAAGTTAGGCTGGTAGCCAAGGGTTTAACTCAAAGAGAATAAATAGATTATGAAACAACATTTTCTCCAGTTTTTTCTAAAGATTCCTTTAGAGTGATATTGGCATTGATAGCTCATTTCGATATGAAGTTACACCAGATGGATGTTAATACTGCTTTTCTAAATGAAGACCTTAATGAGGAGGTTTATATGGTATAGCCTAAAGGTTTTGCAGCAGATGACTCAAGTAAGCTTGTTTGTAGATTGAAAAGGTCCATATATAGCCTTAAGCAAGCTTCTAGACAATGGTATTTAAAGTTTCATAGTATTGTCACTTCATTCGAATTTATTGAGAACAAAGTAGATCAGTGTATATACACCAAGGTCAATAGGAGGAAATATATTTTTCTCATACTTTATGTGGATAATATCTTGCTTGCTAGTAGTGATATTGGTTTACTGCATGAAACAAAGCGGATGTTATCGAAAAATTTTGACATGAAAGACTTTGGTGAAGCGTTTTTTGTTATTGGCATTGAGATCCATAGGGATCGCTTTCACTGTTCATTATGTTTGTCTCATAGGCCATATATTGATCGCATTTTAGAAAGATATATTATGCAACATTGTAATATTAAGGGTGTTAAATTGAATCTTTCACAATGCCCTAATTCAGATTTTGAGAAAGTTCAAGTGAAGAATGTACCTTATGCTAGTGTGCTTGGAAGTATCATGTATGCTCAAGTTTGCACTAGATCAAATATTACTTTTGCAACAGGGCTTCTAGGCAGATATCAGTCAAATCCAGGATGCGATCATTGGGTTACTGCCAATAAGGTTTTAAGGTACTTAAAGAGAATAAGAGATTATATGCTGATTTATAGATATATTCCAGACTTGCAACTAGTAGGATATTCAGATGCAGATTTTGCTGATTATCAAGATGATAAGAAGTCAACAACAGGATACATATTTATGTTGGTAGGATGTGTGACATCCTAGATTTTTCGCTTCTACTTTCAATTAAATTAATTGGGCATTTTATCAATACGTCTATAATGCTATTCTCAGAGCTGATCACTCGTGAGATAACCAGACTATCTATAAAAGATATTCAGGATTTTAAGGCAAATAGACTTGAGGATTCAACTAGAGATCGGTTGCTCGATCGTGCTCATCTGTCAAGATCATTACGGCACAAATATAAATCGATTTGAGATCAGAAATAGGTCGGTTCCACTGAGATGGGTGGTTAAAAGTAGGTGACACCACTAAATTGCAAAATTCTCATCGATCGGCAATAGTTTGATTTTTCTGTCGTTTTGGTACCCTATGTCCGTATTTGAAACCTTGAGATTTTCACGACAACTGAGAGTCGCCAATGTGTTGAATATGTTCATTGTGGTTCAAAGAAAATCGACCATAGGTCATTTGGTCTAAAAAGTTCTGAAAACCACCCGATAGCCTAGGTCACGCTAAAAACGTGCTGAAATGAAATTAACCGTGAACTTGAATCCGATTTCAGAAATTGAAGGTTCTGTCATGTCACAATAAATTTTAGGAATGTCGACTTAGTCTCAGAAGATTTTTCTGCAACTCGAAACGTTTTAAGAAAAAGTCATCCTAGGGCCGTTTTTGTCTAGAAAAAGCCAAGGAATGTTTTTTATCGCGCATTTGGGATGCAAGATGGTTCAATTGGTGAGGAAAAATATCAATTTGATTATTGACTCAATAATGGAATTTATTGAAGCCAAATAGAGTTGAATTGAGCAAGAAACTAGATCTAATTGAAGCCAAAGTCCATGAAATTTGTATGCCCCCCATTCCCTATGGTTTTGGACCATTTCAAGGTTGCAAGGTGGAGCATTGGTGGCTCATTGAGGGCCAAGGAAGCCATACATGGCCATGGGTGAGTCAAGGGGACAAGGTTATGGAAAATAAGGCAAGTGGGCCTTAGTTCTCTCTCCTCTCTTCCCCCCTTATCGTGCGACCCACATCCTCCTTCCTTGGTGTGCCTTGGAGACTTCAAGCTGCAGAGGACATAGCTAGCAAGCCGCCGGACCGCCCTCACGCCGTCACACGCAGCCACTATCACCGGAACGTCGCCCCGCCGCCCACGCGAGTGCCCACGCACGTCCGCCAGCCTATCGCACCTCACAACATCGTTCTAGCCTATCCACTGGTCTAGCAAGCTATTTTGCAGCCCAGCAGGCCGCCGGAGCTCCCTCCAACCGCCGTAAGCTGTGTTGTTGGCCACTCGACCTTGCCGTTGCCTTCACTAGTCTCGCTTGCTTTGTTCAGCCTTTGTTTTCTTCATTTGCAGCAAAGAACAAAGGAGAAGTTGGTAGGTTTCCAGCCATCTTCAAGGCTCGTTTTGAGGGGGTTTCGAGCCTCAAAAGCTTGGCCCGCTTTGGAGAAAGTCGGCCCCCGTTGTGTCTCTGTCGAATTGAACCAAGCGGTTCGTTAAACGAGTGAGTTTAACTTACTAAATCTCACTTAGTAGGTTAATGATGCTTAGTGTTTAATTAGCTTAGGTTAAAATTGTTTAGGTGGTTAGTTAGATGTAATTAGTGAAATTAAATTAGTTACCGATGCATGTTAGGTGATTAGTTGATGTAATTAGCGAGTAAATAGACTCTAGTATTTATTTAACAAATCTCAGAATTTTTCCGTATCCGTTTCGGCATCCAATTCGGCTATAATGGGCCTAAATTGGATTTATTGCATTTATTTGCATTTATTTAATATTTTTTAGTAATTATTTAATTATTTATTTATTTTCTGGAAATTCAACCGGAATGGTTGGTGACTGGAATTTTGTGCTGATTGCAGTGGTGCTCTCTATTTATTTAATTGAGTATCGGATTGTGCAAATAGTGTTTGTGGGTATTTATTCCAAAAATTGAATAAATTTGATAATTGGGTGGAAAACTACCGAGCACCGGTCTACAGGGCCAAAAATATTTTGGTGGGCTATATAAAGTGGTGAGAATTATGAAAGTGAAATAATTATATTTTTGGCTAAGGCCAACCGTGTACCCACACACGGCTATTTTATCGGGAATGATAAAAGGTAAGGAAGAACGCTGTACTACGTCGGCTCGATGACTAAGTATGTCATTTTGGAGAAAGATGCTATGTTACGTCAGCTTGATGACTAAGTATGTCATCTTGTAGAAAGACGTTATGATTTGTTGGCCGTTGATTTGATACATCACCTTAAGAAGGCACGTGGCTCGGTGACCAAGTATGTCATCTCGGAGAATGTACGTGAGCTCGGTGATTAGGTATGTCATCTTGGAGAATACACGTGACTTAGTGACTAGGTATGATATCTTGGAGAATGCACGTGGCTCGGTGACTAGTTATATCATCTTGGAGGATTCATAGTATTGATTAAAATTACCGGGAAATTGTCTGATTGACATGTAATCGACTAGGTCGATTGATCAATAAATCGATCTGAGTGAATGATTTGATGTGTTGTTGTGACTCAATAATATTATGAATTGTGCTAACTTGCAGGGAAGAATTGAGGCCAATGTAAGTCCTCTGACCGTGTTGTGCTTAAGTAGCTCTTAGGGCATATTGGCTTCCTAATCGGGTCTTAGAGGGTAGAACTCGCTGAGACATTGTCTCATTAGTTATTGTATAACCATTTTCAAGTCTGTAGAAGGTGTTGGTAAAGGACCAAGAGCCCGGAGTTCGTGAGGTGAAGCTCAAAAAATCAGTGACCTTGTTCGACTAGCTAGTCGTAGGACAATTCTCTTTTATAGGGAGCCGATTCATTTTCGTAAACCTTTGTGTATAGACCCGTGTGTTTATAAAAAATGTATTTTGTGAGAAATTGATCCTACCTTCCTATCCCATTGTTTTATTTTTTGGGGATTATTTGTATGCTTCCGCACGCGCATATTAACATGAATGGATGGCCGATGCGTCCTGGAACATCGCTATTATGTCGACCAAGTAGGGATGGGCATGTGTTCACCGGGTCGAGACATGATAGGAGGTGCAATATCATGAAAGAGCAAGAAACAAAAATCCATATCTTATTCTACCATGTAAGCGGAGTTTGTAGTGTGTTCCTCAGCTGTTACTCAAGCTATTTGGCTCTGGAACCTCATTAGGAAGTTATCAGTTTTTGATTTTGTAGATAGGCCCATACAACTACATTATGATAATATTCTGCAATGTTGTTTATTAATAACAACAGAAGTCTCAAGGGGTCTAAACACATGGAGGTCAAGTTTTTGACCATAAATAAATCAATACAGGATGGTAACATTGTAATAGATCATATTCCAACAAATGATATGGTTTCAGATCCACTAACTAAAGGCCTACGCCTATGTGTATTTGAGCGACATGTCATTAGCATGGGCCTAGGAGCATCTTGGGATGTTGTTATTTAGTGCAAGCTGTGTTTTATTTTTCCTTGAATAAAGTTTACATCTATATTTGTTACAATTTAGTAACATTTTGATATATATATATATATATATATATATATATATATATATCAACTTTTGCATTCAATAAAATATTTTTGAATGAATTGTTATTATGTTGAATATATATATTGTTAAAAATTTCAAGGTATCACTTAAACCTTGAGTGAAGGTTAAAGGCATCCGGTTATTAGCTTTGTGCATATGTCTTGTTATACATAAAAAAATGTTAACTGTAAGGACAAGACATATGTGGGTTTATTGGAACCATAAAAACATTCTCCAGTGGCACAAGTTTTTTGTGATGCTTAAAGTAAGAGAATGGGGATTGAGAAATGGGATCTCTCTATGAAAGATGTTATCCATTTACTACGCTACCATATTGATCCATATTAATAAAGTTGAAAACACTTGTAACTGTGGAAAGCTCTGTGTGTGTATATACAGTTACCGCCATGATTCAGTGTTTAGGATTTTATGGAATAGGATTGACCATTAAAAATTATCTCTAGACCAATATGCACACATACAGTACAATTTCAATTAATATAGCCTAAGTGAGAGAATGTAAGAATTTTCCTGATGTGGGCTACATTAATTGACATTATAATTTACCGTTTTACGGGGTTTGGTCTAAGATGAGATAGAAGGCTTCTTAATTAGTCTAAATATGAGACTAGCCAGTGTGGGCCGAGTTGAACATGGCTTGTAATGAGAGGGCTTGATTGGAAACTCTATAAATAGTGTTCAAATCTCTTTTCTAGCCCTAATTCTCACAAATATCCTCACATAAAGAGTATTTACTTAACGCTAAAGGTGAGGGGGCTATCTCATTGAGCCAATGATATAGAAGACAATAGAGGAGAAGCACTTGCGCATGGATCATTAGTTTCTGCTTCCGCTTCAAGAATGATGGATCCCAAAACAGGTACGTTAATCTTTCTACTCAATTATGCATGTTCTTATTCTAGTTATGGAGATCATGGGATTGCATAATTTGCATCCAACAAGACTCTCAACCAACGCAGCTGCCCACGATTGGGTATCAAAAGGATATTCTTTTGTATTCAAATTCTTCTGTGAAATGGATTGCGTTAGGTTTCCTCGCTAATCAAATTTTCAGATACTATATTCATTTTAGAAGGGCTCACGTGTACGTCTGTTCTCTTGTAATACTTACATGTACCCAATAATTTGTAATTTAATCTTGGTACATATAGTTGAATGAACTGTACGCGAGCCAACATTTGGTGTGTCGATAAAGGCCGAGGTCAAATTTCCAAGTGCTTACAGTCCGTTTATTCATCATATCACATGATACGTTCTTTTATTATTCACGCGTATTCTGACCAACCCCACATATAAAGAGGAATGTAAAAGCACACTAAGCCAGTCTCCTAAAATTATAAAATAAAGCACTATAATAAAATATTAAAAAAACAAACGAATTATGTTCAGCAGTAAATCAGAATCTACAACATCACTTGAAATACCAATTTCATCTATCAATCTGAGTGTACAAGTAGCACCAGTCGCTTATAAAAAGAGTCAGAGGCTCTTCTTCCTCGCACACAACACAGAGAGAGAGGGAAAGAGAGAGAGAGAGAGAGAGAGGAGGGAGGGAGGGAGGGAGGGAGGGAGAGGGAAGCCTCATGCAATATGCATCTCATACCCAGCACAGGGCCACGTAAACCCCATGCTCAAGCTGGCCAAGCTCCTTTACCACAAGGGCTTCCACATCACCTTCGTCAACACCGAATACAACCACAAGCGCTTGCGGGGTGCGGCCGAGGAGTTGAAGATTCCTGAAGTTGTGTTTGGACGCCCAGTACTTGCGGGGTGCTTGCTTACGCTAACTATCGTCGTCTTGTCGAGGATGGTTTTACGCCCCTGAAAGGTCCGAACTTCATATTATATTTGTCAAAGGAGGATTTAGGTTTTTTCAACTTTTTTCACCAAAAAATATTTGCAGTTACATATTTTGGAATTTGCACGTTTCTCAGTGCCATATGTACTTCTCTTCCTCTGCTTTTTATTTCTCCCCGTCCTTCATTTACACTTCGAAAGAAGACTAGTTTTTTTTCGCACATGGCATGAACATAAAAGAGAATAAGAGAAATGCAAAGACAACTAAATTTTTTAGTAAGATGTTTACTGTGCATGATCCGGCAAGAGCACTTAAGGGGTTATATAAGTCGATCACTTTGACTAAGGTGCTACTTATTTGAATATCCGATGTGATACCGCATATACTAACAAATAAATTTTAATAAGAAAGTATAGTATAATTAACATAGTACTAGGGTACGAATTACATATGAATACTAGTTTACAACAAGCACCGTTTTTGTGTATGAACAACGGAAACACATAGCTCATATAATTCCCAACATCAAAAAGATATATGAACTCTTACGATTTTGTATACAAATCTTATTTACAGTTTGAACTCCAAGCATGGTTTTTTTATATGGAGTATATTGCTAGGGAAAATAAAAGGTGGTTCTATTATAAACTATAGATAGATATTTTGAATAATATTCTCAATGGTTCCATCTATCCTTCATGTTTGTGGTTAGAGGTGTCAAAATGGGTCTTAGATCCATATTCGATCTATTTAAATCATAAATAGGTCATAAATAGGTCATTTACATTTTAAAAAGACTAGTTAAATGAATCTTAAATAGGTTGGATTTAAAAACCCATTTCCAACCCAACTTCCCTCTTTAGCTTTATAATTTTTTTTATAAAAATTGAAATTAAAATTATTTTTTATTTTCATTTTCTTTTTTCTTTTTTTCTTTTCTTTCTTCTTCCTCCTTCCTTAGCCAATGGCCAACACAGCGACGGCTGGCAACAGGCCAGGCAAGACTCGAGCTCGTTGACAATCGAAGAGGCTCAAGTCTCGCCAATCTAGCGAGTTAGCCATCGGTGAGGCCGGAGGTCGCGTGAATCTAGCAAGTGGTGAGCTTGCTGGTCTCGACAAAGCTCAAGATAACCTACATCTAGCGAGCCGCAAGCTCGTCAACCTTGGTTGAGCTTGGGCTCGCGAGATTTGGCAAGCCATGAGCTCGCCTGCCATGACGAAGCTCGGGTTCACCCGAATTTGGCAAGCTACGAGCTTGCTGGCCACAATAGAGCTCGAGCTAGCAACCTCAGGCCAATCACCGTTGGCGGAGGAACAAGGGGGAAGAAGAAGGAAGAAGAAGAAGAAGCTAGAAAAGAGAAAAGAATAAAAAAAAAAAAAAAGAAGGAAAGAAATAATAATAATAAATTCAAAATTTTAAAATAATTAAAAGTTTGAGTAATATTTTTGATAGATAGATATCCATATACATACTGGAAAAGTATTTTTAGAGGAAGCTTGATGATATCTAAATCGAAATTCAATCAATATCGAAATAGAAATTCAATCAATATCGAAATAGAAATTCTAAACATTATAATGTAATTTTTAATTTGGTATATCACAATTAAGAAGTTACCCATTCTCGCATCCTAGAAGATTTGTTATAAATAAGTATTATTTTCATGTCAATCATTAACTAATCAAACTTTTTCTTATCAAGAATTTTTTAAAAGTATTTCAATTTAAGGTTTTTCACTTTTTTATTTTATTTACTAATTTTTATTATTTAATTTACTTTTTTTATTTGATGTGAAGTTTTTATTCAAGTTACATATATATATATATATATATATTTTTGTGTTTGTGTGTTTGAAAAGCTTAAAGTGTATTAAATGGGTGGGAATGGGTTTTCTTATATTGAGTTAAATATTAATGTGTCTTGATAATATGGATTGGGTTTGGTATGGGTCGGATATGGATTGTCAAATTTACATTACATGAAAATAGATCAAAACAGGTTAAATGGGTCGATATGAATCGAACCATTTTCGATCCAACCCAAACCCGACCCGATTCACCCATTTAACGGTCCTATTTGTGGCATAACCCTTTGATTTATGATGATGACAAACCCAACCTACTTGTCGAATGGATATCTGGAGACCACAGTAAGCTGGACTTCAGGCATGAAGCGCATTCACCTGAGAGACTTCCCCACCTTCATCCGAACCCTAGACCACCAAGACATCATGCTCAATTTCGCCATCCAAGAAGTCGAGAGATCTTTCGGGGCTTTCGCAGTCATCCTCAACACCTTCGACACTCTCGAGCACGACGTCCTGGAGTCTCTCCCCTCTGTCTTTCCCCACATCTACACCATCGGGCAACTCCAGCTCCTTGCTAACTAGATCCAAGACGAAGCCCTAAGAATGGTAAGGGGAACTTAAGGAGAGAGGATCCCGGGTGCTTGCCATGGCTTGACTTGAAGGAGCCTGGCTCAGTGGTGTCCGTGAACTTCAGCAGCATCATGGTCATGACTGCTAGCGAGTTGGCCGAATTCGCGTGGGTATTGGCTAAAAACCAGAAGTCATTCTTGTGGATCATAAGGCCAGACCTTATGGCAGGTGAGTCGACTGTGTTGCTGCCCGAGTTCGTGGAAGAAATTGCGGGCCAAGGGATGCTAGCAAGCTTGTGCCGCCAGGAGGAGGTCCTGAAGCACCGAACGATCGGGGGGTTTCCCGACGCATAACAGATGGAACTCAACACTTGAGAGCCTTTGTGGTGGCGTGTTGGTGATATGTTGGCCATTCTTTGCGGAGTAGCAGACTAACTATCGGTATAGATGCACGAAATGGGGGATTCAGATGGAGATCAACAATGACGTGAAGAGGGACGGAGTGGAAGGATTGGTGAGGGAGTTGATGGAGGGAGAGAAGGGGAAGGAGATGAGGAAGAAGGCCATGGAGTTGAAGGCAAAGGCCGAGGCAGCAATTATGCCTGGTGGGACTTCGTACAATAACGTGCACAAGCTCATCTTCGAATTACTCTCGTCCATTGATTGACCCCTCTAGATGGTTGAAGGTTTTTGGCCAGTTGGTCGATCAACAATTAAATTGTTTCTTGGCGAATCTAAGTTAGATTTTGGAGAGGTCTAGCTAGCTTTGGTGCTATATGCAATGCGTTAGTGTCTCACCTACCGATCAATTTGATTGTTGAATGTAAGATCCAAGTTAGATTTTTTTTTTTTTTTTTTTGGTAAAAAACATTGCTTGTATTCAAGATAACAGAAAAGGACAACCTGAAGATAAAGCGTCCGCATAAACTAAGTCTAGTAGTATAAACGGAGGGAATAGTATCCAGTTGTGGTCTGAAGCTGGGGCGTGGGCCTTTGCAACCTAGTCGGCAACTTGGTTAGCTTGACGCCAACAGAACTGCAACTTTAGGTTAGAAATTTGGAAAGCAAAACGATAGCCGGTCATAGGTCGGAGCTCCCACGACGGCGATCTCTCACCTTGCAGCACTTCGACCAGCGTGAGACAGTTGGATTCCACCTCCAGTTTAACCTCATGGAATCGTTGCTGGAGCAAATGTTGAAGGCAAAAAGTAAGAGCTTGAACCTTTGCTTTAAAGGCAAAACATGCTGGGACACGTCTTGAGAAAAAAATTAGTAAGTCTCCCATTGGAATCTCTACAAATACAAGCTATCGAACCTTCAGTGTTACTCGGCTTATAGCTTCCATCGATATTACATTTTAGGGTACCCATGTCCGAAGGGCGCCAGAGTTGTGCTGGATCAAGAGCATCAAGACCAGATCTCGGTTGAGAGGCAACAGAGCAGATCTGGTATGAGTTCGTTTGAGCCACAGCTATTTGTACAGCGAGGTAGGGATCCGAAAGCTGATTGCAAAAGATAAAGTTATTCCGCATCTGCTAGATCTGCCAAAGGATGTTAGCAACAAGTGTCAACCCAGGTGAGTGATGAGATGATTTCACTCTTTCTGTTAGCCAAGAATCTAGGCGATTGACTGTGAGAGTTGAAGTCTATAAATTGATATGAGGATCAACCCAAATAGCACGAGTCCATGTGCACTTTACAGATATGTGCTCTAGGGTTTCAGGAACATTCTGTTGACATAGATGGCATGAAGGATCTGAGATGATATGATGCTATAATAGATTTGCTTTGGAAGCTAGAGCATCATGACAAGCAGACCATAAGAAAGATTTAATTTTCGGTTCTGTTTTCATGGCCCAAACACCTTTCCATAATTCCTTAGGGTTCTTGTGAGATGTGGATGCTCTGTTGCTATGTTGGTTGCTGAGTGACTGTATAAAGTATGGTAATTGCTTTTTACTGTATGTGTTCCATCAGTTGTGGCCGACCAGATTAATTTATCTTCTGAGTAAAGAGGTCTTACTGGGATAGTAAGAACTTCAGCAGTTATCTGTTCTCCGAAGAACCTTTGGAGCAGGGAATGGTTCCAGTTGTGGTTGAGTGGATCAATAAGAGTTGCCACCATAACGGGTTCTTCTCTAGATCTAGGTCCATGGAGAATACCCAATGGTAACCACCGATCTCCATGGATTCTGATGTTGTTACCATTACCAATTAACCAACGAAGATGCGGTAGAATAGCATCTCTACCCATAAGTATGCTCTGTCACCCCCAGGATGGTCAAGTTCCTCTAGCAGCATATGGAAAATCGGTCAAGTGAAAATATAAGCCTTTAAATAACTTACTCCATAATGATTAAGGCTGTTGTAGCAATCGCCAAGCCTGTTTTCCAAGCATCGCTCTATTAAATGCACTAAGATCTCGAAATCCCAATCCTCCCTTATCCTTTCTTTCTTTCAAAATTTCTCATCTTTGCCAATGGATGCCTACTCTATTATGGGTATTTCTCCACCAAAATCGAGCAATTCGTTGTTCAATAATTTTACAAATAGAAAGAGGCAACTTAAAGATAGACATCGCATAATGTGGAATAGCCTGAACAACAAATTTTCTAAGAATTTCCTTACCCCCCTTTGAAATAAATTTCTCTTTCCATCCCTCTAGTTTAGCGTCGACTCTCGCAAGTATCCATGAGAACATTTCCTTCTTAGTATTTGCCATATCTTTGCAAGATAGGAGTCCGAAGTTCCCGAGACATATTTTCTAGAAGAGTAAGAGGGCAGTTTTTACTGAAAATCATATCTGACTGTTGCGATTAACCAGCTGTCCAGTAGCCGAACAATACAAGTTTAATATGTTGGCCAAGTTCTGGCATTCTTGAACACATCCAGTTAGGAAAAATATTGCATCATCAGCAAAAAAGAGATGGGACAAGGTAGGACACCATCTATTTAACCCGATTCCTTTGATGTGTCCTATACTAATAGCCTAGGTAATAAGATTTGGTAAAACATTAGCCAGCAAGATAACAATATATGGCGATAAGGGGTCACCCTAGCAAAGGCCACGAGATGGGTAGAAATAAGGCAATTGCTCCCCATTAAATTTAACGCTAAAAGATGTTGAGGTGATACACTGCATGATCCAGCTAAACCATCTTTGATGGAATCCCAATTTAAGGAGGTAATCATAGAGGAAATCCCATTCGACTCTATCATACGCTTTTTTCATGTCCGTTTTGAGTACCGCATTGAATTTACTTGTCCTTTTTCTGGATCTAAAGTGATGAAGAACCTCTTGGACGATTAGAATATTATCCTGGATCTATCGTCCCTTGACAAAAGCTGACTGTTCTTTAGAAATCATAATATTCAACCAAGATTTAAGGCGGTTAGCAAGTACCTTTGAGATAATCTTGTAGGAAAAATTGCATAGGCTGATTGAGTGATATTGCTCGAGCTTCTCAGGTTGAGTTGTCTTGGGAATCAGCGTAATGATAGTCTGATTGAGACCTATAGGCATTACCCTCAACATTAAAAATTTCTGAACTAGAAGGAAAAGATCGTCTTTAACTATTGCCTAGTGTTTTTGATAAAATAAACCGTTCAATCCATCAAGGCCAGGTGCTTTGGTGGTGCCCATCTGAAAAGTTGCTTGCCAAACCTCTTCCATTGTTAGTGAAGCTGTTAGCTGGTCATTCATTTCACCGGTGATCACCATATTGCACTGATCAAGTAAAGGTTCATAGTTTCTATAACCATCAGTAGTATATAAACATGAGAAGTAAGTGGTCGTCATATCTTGAAGAGTAGGAGGATCACAAATCCATTGCTGATCATCAGATTGTAACGTAATAATTCAATTGCGCTGCCTTCGCTGAATAGTATATGCATGGAAGAAGCGAGTATTTTTATCGCCCCATTTAAGCCATTGAATTCTGGAGTGTAAAGCCTAGTATTACTCTTCTTGTGTCCAAGTCCGACGAATTTCCTCTTTTAGTCTTGCTGCCTCTACTCTGTCATAAGTGAAATGTGGTTGATCCATCAAGTTCTGTAGCTGGTTCTGTAAGCTCAGCACCTTTTTATGACCATTTGAAAACTTTTTCGGCTCCAAGCAATCAAAGCGACTGTGACTCGCCTCACTTTTGTAATAAAACTTTGATCTAGGAGACAGATTGAATTCCAAGCCCTAAAGATCACATCATGGCATTCCTCATCCTCATTCCAATAACCCTAAAAAGGAAATGGTTTTCGTTTTCTAATAGAAGGTGCTAAACTATGTATTAGTATAGGGCTGTGGTCAGATCCTATAGGTGGAAGCGCACAAACTTTTGCTCCAAGAAACAAAAATTGCCATTCCATAGAGCACACCACCCAGTCTAATTTTTCCTTAACAAGCTCTTCTCCCTCTCCGTTGTTCATCCATGTATACTTATGTCGCGACCAATTTTTCGGGTGAACCACCTAACGTTTGGCTAATGGATTATTAAGCCTAGACTTGACTCGGGCTCTCCCAAGCCCATATCAATTCGCGACTTTAAATTCAAGCTCTTAACATGCAATTGGTTTTTAAATTGGGAGTCGCCACTAATCTATTTTTGGTGGGTCGATTAGAAACCCAATGGGAGATTTACTTTACTCCTACGAACCAGAGATCCTAAGTACGGGGACTTGGTTATACTAAATTTCTCTAATGCCCTTTTGATACCATTCTTTTATTTTCAAAAATGTTTGGCAAGCAATTTGAATTGATTTTAATTTATCTCCCTAATATGTAAGGTGATCATACGAGTGCGCAAACCACCAATTTAACACCCAATAAAGCAATAAATAAAATTACGGGACTTATCTTGTAGTAACGAAAGCATCTGTGTTGTTATATCAGAATTCACATCAACAATCCTAGATATGATTTCTAATTAACACACAATTTCTTTTTTTGTTTTCACTTTATTTAATGAGAACTTAATCTGTATGCAATGCACGCTAGTAATCTAATATGACATGGCAATATTATCTAAATTACATGACATGAATAGCGTAAATCCTAAAGAAATGCAATAATTAAGTGGAACTTAAATGACCTAATTCTATTAATGGGCGATTTCTAATTAAATGGGCCTAAAAACTAAATGACGTGCATCTCCATGAATCTAATTCTAATGACGTGCATATGATTTTTTTATTTTCCTTAAAAATCTCAGCCCACACAATGAATTGGCCCACACACACAACTCGGCCCGCCTTGAAGCCAAACCCTACCCGGTTCGGACCCATTCCGAACCCGGTCTTCAGCTGCCGACCTAGCTTGCAGCTGCGACCTAATTCCTGAAACCCTACCCGGATTCGTGACCCGTTTTGAGCTCTGATGACTCGCTTGCTCTACGAAACCCTACTCGGATTCGACTCGGGTCGTGACCCGACGTGATGCTTCCTCCTCTCTTAGCCTAAACGCGCCGCAGATGGAGGGGCTGGGGCGGCGGCTTGCATCGACGACTGCAGCGATGGCGAGTGGTGGCGGTGACTGGGGCTATAGGCGCGGGTGACGGCGAGCTACTCAACTCTAGCCCTAGTCCACGAGAAAGGATGGTGACGACGCAGCGGGCGACGACTACACCGTAGGGTTTCGGGTGGGGGGGGAAGGCGACAATGGTGGGAACGACGGCAACGGAGAATGTGGAATCCATCGTTACCTGTCCTCGGTGCCGGTGGTAGTGACGACGGCCCAGTATGACTGGGGAAATTTTGCTACGATGGCTTCAATTTCGCGCTGGCTCTTGAGCTTTGGAGTAGAAGAAGCTAAGCAGCTCATGGGGGAGACAGTAGCCAGCGTCAAGGGGGGAACAACAGTGGCAAGGTGTCGAATCGGAGGGCTTCACGGTGGCGACACGGCGGGATCTAGCGTAGCAGCGGCGTCGGAGCACGACTCGACCCAGCTGCAAGGGGTCGCTTGCTGGGTGGTGGCGACACAACAGGAGTCCGCCACAGCGAGCACGAGTCTTCCTCTTTCTAGATCCGACATCCAGATGGCCTCTCCTCCTCTCAGAGTTTCAGATCTGACCCCAGATCTCGACCTCCCACTCCTTCCGATCTCGTATCTCAGCCTACAAGTCCTCGGCCCCCCTCTAAAGTCTCTCAGTGGGAGGTTCAAGGATTTGCAGTCCTCGATCCTTTGCCCTTGCTTGCTCTTTGAGCTCCCCCGATGTCTCTCAAAGGGATCTCTCTGAGTTCGCTGGCTTCTGTGTCCCCTTCGATGATGGATGTGCTTTCCTATTTATAGGCGAGGGGGTCCGGTCGACGAAGGGGCTCGGCTGCCGGTCTTTGGCTTGCCGACTAGACCCCCGGAGCTGAACCGGCGTCACATCTCAACATTAAAGGCATGCGTTGAAGGCGCATGTGAGACATTTTCTCCTTCGGCAGCCTACCGCCGTTCCTCTCTGTCGTAGGCTGCCCTTGAGCGCGTCGCCAGCCATCGCGCGTGAGATGCAAAGGCGTCTGAGGAAGAAGAGAGGGGGGGCCGGGCCAAAGCTAAAAAAAAAAAAAAAGAGGGCTGGGCTCGCGTGGAAAAGAAGAAAAGGGGGCTGCTTCTTTTTTTGTTTTCTTATTTTTGTTTTTGTTTTTCTTGTTTTGTTTTTATTATTTATTATCCGAAAAGAGGAATAAAAATAAAATAAAATAACCTAACTAATCCAAAATTTGAGGCATCAATAGCTACCCCTCTTTGAAGGGGAGCTTACAGAGGTTGCTTTCAAAGATAAACTGATGCTTAAATTTTATTCATGCATGCGTAGCAGATTATATTTTATTTGGGACCTATTATTCTATGCAAAAAAAGAGTAATATAACTTTACATATACTAAGACAGATAAGAAGATACCTGTAGTTACTTATCAGGAGTGAGTGAGATAGGGTGTGAACCTCAAGTTTGGCAAGTATCAAGGTGTCATCTTACTTGATGACATGAGGAGGTTGCTTTTCCAAGACTCGAACTATTCTTCAGTTGCCTGTTAAAACAATCATTAGTTTGTCTAGGACCCGAACCTTTCTTCGGTCACCTGTTAGAGCAATGAGTGGTTTGTCTCAAACCCGAATCTTTCTTTGGTTGCTATGACGGGAGATGCGCCGACCTTTCTTAAGGCATCTATTTGTGGGTGCTTGATTTATATCGAGGACACCAGTTGGTACCCGACCTTTCTTGGGAGATGTGCCGACTTTTCTTAGGGTATCGATTTGTGGGGTGTCTGACTTCTGTCAAGGACACCAGTTGGAACCCGACCTTTCTCAAGAAATGCGCCGACCTTTCTTAAGGCATCGATTTGTGGGGTGTCTGAGTTCTGTCAAGGACACCAGTTGAAACCCAACCTTTCTCGAAAGATGCGCCGACCTTTCTCAAGGCATCAATTTATGAGGTGTCTAACTTTTGTCAAGGACATCAATTGGAACCCGAACCTTCTCGTGAGATGCGCCGATCTTTCTCAAGGCATCTGTTCTAGAAGATACCTGGACATTCATAAACATTTCAAAGAGTACCTGGATATTCACAAGTACTAACCCAAAGGATATTTGGGCCTTTGCAGGCATCAAAAAGGATATTTGGCTGATCATAAGCATTAAAGGGGTACTTGAATGATCACAAGTACAAATTCTTAGGGGATACCTGGATGTTCACAAGCATCGAAGGGGTACCTGATAATTGGAAATATCGAGGACATACCTTGGTATTTGTGAAGGTGTCTCATTTCTTGGTAATGGGAATATCGAGGACGTACCTGAGATATTCGTGAAGGTTTCTCACCTCCTGGTAATGGGAATATCGATGACGTATTTGAGATATTTGTGAAGGTCTCTCACCTCCTGGTAAAAGGGGAATATCGAGGGTGTACCTGAGATATTCGTGAAGGTCTCCCACCTTCTAGCAATGGGAATATCGAGGACATACCTGAGATATTCATGAAGGTCTCTCACCTTATGGTAAGGGGGAATATCAAGGACGTACCTGAGATATTTGTAAAGGTATCTCACCTTCTAGTAAGGGGAATATCAAGGACGTACCTTGAATATTTGTGAAGGTCTCTCACCTCCTGGTAAAAGGGGAATATCGAGGACATACCTTGGATATTCATGAAGGTGTCTCGCCTTCTAGAAATTGGGAATATCGAGGACATATCTCGCATATTCGTGAAGGTGTCTCACCTTCTAGAAATTGGGAATATCGAGGACGTACCTCGCATATTCGTGAAGGTCTCCCACTTTCTAGAAATTAGGAATTTGAATATAGCACAAGGCTTACCTGGATGGCTGCAGGGACACAGGTGTACAAAATAGAGGAATATTTGGATGAACACAAATTTTTAATGATATGATCAGGGACCACTCAACCGGTCCAAGTGTAAGAAAGCATACCTGGGTAATCGCAAGCACATAACGTGGTGGAATACTTGAGTAGCTGCTAGCATTCAATGTCATAATTTTGAGAATAACTCAGACAAGTCGAGTGTCATGGAAATGGAGTATCCAAATGGTGGTCGGTACTCAAAGACAAGAGGATACTTGAACAGTCATGAGTATCCAAATTTTAAAGACAACTTGAATAGGTTAAGTGTCAACAGAGAGAGCACTTGAGTAGCGGCAGACACTTGAAAACAAGGGGATGTTTGGACAATCGCAAATATCAATACTTGGGGACAACTTGAACAAGCCGAGTGTCAATAAGAGGGAGTACCTAGACAGTGGTAGGTACTCAAAGATAAAGGGATACTTGATCAGTCACAAGTATCAATATTCTGGGGACAACTCGAACAAGCCGAGTGTCAATAAAAGGGAGTACTCGATGAGCGGTAGGTACTCAAAGATTATCAGACATAAAGTTTTGGGAGTAGGGTTGGGGGTATGCTTTTCTGGCGATACCTCTGATCTCTAAGAGTATGCTTGCTATTTACACAATATGCACACATGTACTCAATGATTGTATATGCTGTAAATTCATAAATTCAACTGTGATTTATGCATGACAATATTGTCAGTTTTGTACCATTTGAATTCCACTAGGGAAGATTTTGAAAGACGACTTTCATTTAGAATGTAGATGTCCTGAGCATGCCATATGAGGAACTTTTAGTCTAAAAGGACTTTTTCACTCACTCTCATGGGAAATGTTGTTTTATCTTGACCATTGATGCAAGATTTATAAGGACCACACTATCTTACTATCATCATGTCAGTAGGGGTTCGAGTATTCTCGCAAATGATACGATTTTACCGATGTGAGAGGTCTTTGTTGAAATTGTGATGAAGGTTTGGTCAATGGCTTATCAAAGGGGACCAGTAAGGTCATGGCTCTGTGAAAAAGATGCTGCATAATCATTTCCGAGTTTGCAAGTCAAGAATCCTGCGAAAAGAGATAGAATAATCTTACTCGTACTTTTTTTAGCGATACTTATAGACATATGAAATCCTATGTTAATTGAAGTGCCCCTAATTTGAAGAGACTTTTTACAATAGGATGCAACGTAGGCTTGACTCATGTGTAAAAGGGTGGGAGCTGGTGATCGCTTTGGCATTTGTCACTGGTCTTTCTTCTCACGGTCAGATGAAGGCTCTATCAAATGAATCACCACAGCAACTTCTTTTGGGAATATAGATGGCTGTATTTTTATTTGGGGCATCGACCTTGCTTTTACCAAGCACACTACTTGTTTATGCCCCTATTTCTCATTCCAATTTTTCATTCATGGGCATTGACCTTGCTTTTACCAAGTACGCTACTTTTTATGCCCCAGGTTTTTTATTCTTGTTGCTTGAGGAACTTATATTGATAAGTTCAAGCAAATGCCTTTGTTAGACTTATTGAGTCTTCATCTTTTGCTGGCACTTCTAATTATGCTGCTTGAATGGCAACAGCTTCTGCTTTGCCTCCATGTGAGGGTGAATTTACAGACTCAATTGGGTTGTACAATGGATACAAGTGTATAAAGAAAGAATTGCACTTAATGACTTTGGGGCACTTAAATTAACGCGAGTGTTCATATGCAATAAAGACACTCGAAAATTGATGCAAATGTAAACAAGAGAATTTTTATCCCTTTTCTCACCTCGTGATGCTGACTTGCCTTCAACTTGCCCTAGTGTGGGTTTTTTTTTTTTTTTTTTTTTTTTTTAACGAGGGTAAGACAGAAATTTGGCTAGTGTATGGGGGTCAAAGTGAGCGATGGAATGTCTTCCACTGTTTTGATTATCGTACCATTCGCGAGAGAACTCTTTACCCTGTAGTCATGGAATTTTCTGTTCTCATCTCACAAGTGTATATATGGGGGATTGTGTGTGGGATATGGCTTGTCTGTCATCATTCTGACGCGCCTCATCCAACATGCTCAATTAATCTTGTATTCTTCACTTAGCTGTCTATTCTAATAATCCTTAATAGAATCAAAGATTTAGGCAGACAAAATCATCATGCAAAATTCACCTGAAAAAAGGCATGCGGCATATGATGTGAAAGAGTTTGTACTTTCAAAATAAATGAATGGCTTTTACTCAAGAAAAACCTATTAATAGCGTTAGGGACGTTTACTTGGTGGAATGGTACTCACAAATGTATTGAATTTTGAATATCAAAAGAGTTATTCACAAAGGGCTATTTACAAATGGGTGTCGATGGATTGTTCCTATTGGTTAGGAATATGACACATGAATGATCAGCTAGGGATTGAGAATTTGATTAGGCATCTCTACTTTTGCCTCTTGCATAAGAGAAGATATGGAAATAGATCAATCAATATGGCATATGGCTAAGATCATAAGTGATTTGAGGCCTAAAGGATCTCTGTCATTTGCTTTGGTGATATTTGAGACGCCATTTTGTTTGGGAAAGCTTATCAAAGTTTGACATGTCTTTCATTGATTTGTTTTCCACATCTTGGACGGTCAGGTGATCCTGTAATAGACAAGAGGGAACGTGTTACTCATGAACTCTTTCAGAGGTCAAACAACTGGGAGTGATACAACATTACCCTTCACTAGTTTGCAAATGATTAAGTGGACCTGGAGTACAAGGAGGACACGAAATCCTACGTCTCTCATTCCGTTAGGTCAATTATTCTCCTTAATTGGCTTATGGATGACACGTCCCTTTATACGAAGTCAAGTGAATTCGATACAGGTCCTTCTCATGAACTTCACTTGGCCAATATTGACCATTTGGTTTTTGATTCCCAATGTTTCCTGTCAATAGGGAAAATAGGTCAAAAGTGGGTTCAAATAATGGGAGTATTGGAAGCGATACCAAATTACCCTTCCCCAGAGTTTGTCTGTGCTAGCTCCTATGGATACTTAAACATTGATGATGGCCTCTTTATCTTAGTATAGTTCAACATTTCTTTCAATTAGCCTTTCTCATTTGTGACCATTTATGTATGATTACTGGCTGTTGATTCATCTTCAACGCCTTCCTTCTGTGGAATTTCTCCTTCTGTCTCTGATTATAGCATCATTGAGCAAAAGTCATGTACTTCAAGCTTTTATGGACAATCAAAAACCTCCAGTTTTCTGATGGCAACTACTCCTTGGAAGAATATGCAACTGGAGTGAAGCTTCTAGATTCCCAAGTCATTGTACAAAGTGGGGGGCTATGGATTGCCTTGACTATCTGGATTTTCTCCTTGTTGACAGTAATCCCTTTAAAGGAAGAGAAGAAACTTCTTCCTTATGCTTATGGGCTCGTCAAAATTGAAATTGTAACATCTAGTTGTTTGGGCGCATCATGCGACAAGATAGTCCTCCGGCTTAGGAGGGAGTTAGGCAGGAGCGAGGTATGTTATGCATGCTTCGATTTCAACTGTATACCTGTACCTATTATATCTCATCTTTTGTATCCTATAAATAGAAGAGAGGGGTCGTCATTCTCAATACTATGTTAAGGGAATAAAGCTTACCCTTTTTTGAAAAAGGATGCTCCTTTCTGTTTACCCTTGCTTTCTTGAAAAGGTGTTTTCAAATTTGGTCTGTTTACACGATGTGTCAATTTCAAAAGCCTTCTGTCATACTAAGTCAAAGGGGATGGTATTCTGAGACACGAAGTGAGAGAGTCAGAAAGACAAACATGATTAAAGTTATCATCTTGTTTTGACAAAAGCTTTTGATGATGAAATATTTATTCGTTTTCAAAATAGGTCTTTTGGGGGAGAAAAAGCATGAGGAAACCCAGCCCTCAATATTCTCCTTGGATGATATTTTCTTTTCATGGTTGGAAAACATCACTGGGCTGGTTTGGTGTGTCTTCTCATGCCCTCAAAATGTCTTCAACTTTATTTAGTAATAAGTGGATTTACATTTTGGAAGAGTGATTTCAAAAGTTAGTTCCTCTAGTTCCTCAAGTGGAACTAATGTTGAAAGCAAGCCAGACTAAAGAAAAATGTACAGGTTCCCACATAGGGGAATATGCAATTAAAAAGGGTTCTACTTGAGCGGGCCTGCACCCATTTCCCCTGACGGTCCTTCGTTGATAGCGCCCACGAAGAAGTCTTCATACTAGTCACCAGTCACGCCTCCCTATGCTCCTACCTTTATGAATTCCAGATCATCCATGTCTCCCCATCCATCGGGGATGATGCTCTTATAATGGTCATAGAAACCCTGAGGGATTGAATAGTTGACATAATAGTCGAATTTACCGCTTGGTTGGCCAAAAGTGTCCATGATTGCCTTTCCTCTATGCGTTTCCTTAGCATGCTTGGGGAGCATGGTATGGGTGCTAGATACCACGAGGAGGTCATCTTTGCCATAACATAGCCACGGGGAGCAGAACATGAATACCCTAGCATCCAAGAGATCTTAGATCTTGTCTCTCAGGATGGTACAGTCATCTAGCGAGTGTCTTAATTCCCCCGAATGATAGTCACAGTGCTTGGATGGATCATAATCAAGGAAGTACTCGGGAGTAGGATACCTCAGTTCCCTAGAGATTACTCCTTGCTCCAGGAGGATGAAGAAAATAACGAACAACAACTTAGGAAGAGGCGAATATGGCCGCATATTTCTTGGGGAATGGGGTAGCCGAGCCCCTTGTGAGATCGTGTTAGTAAGGTCTTCTTCATCCACTTTGGCTACCAAATCCTCATTGTGGCGAGGGCGGAATGTATGGGTAGCTTGAGCAAAATTTTCTGTCAGATAGTGTACTGTCTCGCGTAGTTCATCAACTTGACGTTGAAGGTGGGTGAATGAGAAGTTATCACCTGTTTCTTCTAACCGTTCCTCCTCAATGGCACCAATGAAAAGGTCTCCAAACATGGTTGTCATGTCATCTGGCCCTTCTTTCTTTGTTGTTAAGGGCAGTGCTTCATTACCTGAATAATACTCGGCCTCTACCAGCCCTTGATAAATATCAATGGTATGTGCTTCGACGTTTCTGATTTGACTAACTTTAGAACTGAATATTGTGTTTACTTTGTCTGTGTGATCAGGGAGCGGATTGCTCTGGAATGAGAAAGCTTTAGTGTCTAACAAGTTCTAGATTCGACTCTTAAGGGGGAAGCACTCATGAGTCAAGTGCCCATTTCTCCCGTGTGATAATTGCATATCTTTGATGAGTCATAGTTGGAAAAGCTTTCAGCGTTGGGTCGTTTTAGCTCAATCGAAAGGAGGTTCTTCTTCCGGAGGACTGCCAGTACCTACGATAGAGATCTAGGAAGGGGAGTAAATTATCTCTTACTGTCATAACGCTAAGACGGCTGACGGTTGGTGGTCTGTTGCTATCCTACACTTGTCTGAATCGTTGGAGGATGATTGTAGGTTGCATTGACATCTACTAGGGGTTCTTTATCTTTCTTCAGGCTGAACCTTCCCACGGGTGCAGAGTTTGAGACACCTGGAGTGCCATAACTTGGCATAGGGGGACACTTAAGTGCTATAACTTTTTTTCGGTACACTTAAGTGCCACTTTTTTTTTCAAATGGGACACTTATGCCACCTCCGCGACCTTGCCGGAAATCCTACGTGGCACGTGTTTATTATTTTTTAATGCTTGCGTGGCTCGCCGGAGAGCCGAGTCGGCGCCGACTCAGCAGAAACGACGCCGTTTACATAATAAAAAATTAATTAAATTAAATTAAAACTTAATTTTAATTAAAAATACTTTAAAATTTAAAAAAAAAAAAAAAAAAAAAAAAAAAAAAAAAAAAAAGGTGGGGACGAAGGGGCGAGCGGCTGAGGGCTGAGCCCTCGCCGTCGCCGCCTCCCCCCGTCGCCGGAAGGGCCGGCGATGGAGGGGGAGGGTCGATCGGGTCGCCGCCCTCGGCCGACCGGGCGGCGAGGGCCGCGAGCCCTCGCCGGATCGCGGCGAGGGCCTGCGAGCCCTCGCCCGGATCCGGCGAGGGCTCGCCGCCCTCGCCGCCGCCGACCGGGGCCGGCGACCCCGACCGACCTTCCCCCTCCGTCGCCGGCCCTTCTTGGCGACGGGGGGGCGGCGAGGGCCCGCAGCCTCGCCGGATCGCGGCGAGGGCTCGCGGCCCGCCGCCGGCCACGGGGGCCGGCGACCCCAGCCGACCCTCCCCCTCCGTCGCCGGCCCTTCCCGGCGACGGCGGGAGGCGGCGAGGGCCCACAGCCCCTCGCCGGATCGCGGCAAGGGCTCGCGGCCCTCGCCGATCCGGGCGAGGGCCGGCAGGCCCTCACCGCGATCCGGCGAGGCTCGCGGCCCTCGCCGCCGATCGGCCGAGGGCCGGTGACCCCGGCCGACCCTCCCCCTCCGTCGCCGCCCTTCCCGCGACGGCGGGAGGCGGCGGCGGCGGCGGCGGCAAGGGCTCAGCCCTCGCCCGCCCGCCCCTTCGTCCCCACCCTTTTTTAAATTTTTTTAATTTTTAGAGTATTTTTAATTAAAATTAAGTTTTAATTTAATTTAATTAATTTTTTATTATTTTTACATGTCAGACGCGAAACGGCGTCGTTTTTGCGCATCGTCGAAAAATTGACACGTCAGCCGTTTGGCCAGATTTTCGCCGAAGTGGCACTTAAGTGTACCGAAAAAAAGTTTTGGCACTTAAGTGTCCCCCTGTGCCAAGTTATGGCACTCCAGGTGTTCTTTACTCCACGGGTGCAGGTTCAGTGAACCAACCATCCCTCAACCCTATCTCGATTTGCTCCCCTACTGGAATGAGTTGATTAAATGATTTGGCTATCGTGGTTACCATTTGATTGCGGTACTCGTAGGGGAGGGTTTTGATAAACATCTTTCTTAGCTCGAAATCGGTTGGTTCGGGACTAATTTGGGCGGCCAGATTCCTCCATCTGATGGTAAATTCTTTGAATGATTCGTGCTTTTTCTTTTCGGTACACTCAAGATATTCACGAGAAAGGGTAATGTCCATTATGAACTTATACTGCTTGAGAAATGCCTCACTTACTTCGCTCCATGTTTCGAGGAGATTCATGTTCTTTGTGATGTACCACCTCAGGGCAGGGCCTATTAGACTTGATTGGAACAACTGGATCATTAATTGTGCATTATTAACATATTGGGTCATTCGAACCAAGTACATTTGCAAATGAGCCCTCGGGCAAGTCGTGCCATTGTACTTCTCAAACTCCGGCATTTTGACATTGTAATAAATAGAGAGGTCCGTCAAAGTAGGATCTTGGAGGCCTTGCAGTTGTTTCAACCTCTCCCCAATCTTTTCGAGGCGTTTGTCATGCTTAGTTTTAGACAAACTGTCTGGCTCAGCTTTCTCAATCACGATTTGGTGCGGATCATCCTCCAATTTGAGCATGTTATCGTCAGGATCTTTATCTTGATCACCTCTGGTGGATGATTGTGGTAACAAAATCTTTGAGGCCGGGGTAGAAGTAAGTTTGCCCTGGATGGAGTCTATCTGCTTTAAAAGCTGCTGAAGCACATTGAAGACTTGCTTCATTTCACTTTCCACGACCGCAATATAGCTTGGTACATTTTCTTCGGCCATTCTTACTCTTGCTTTTGACTGAGTCTGGATCAGCGAACGTTGATGTTCCGTGATTACCTTTCATGAATAAACAAGCATGCATAAATACATGGCATAAGTAGGGAGTCGGTCCATGATGATGACCTAATCCTACCATTTTGTTTATTTATGAAAAGTTTAAACATGAAAATGATTTCTTAAGTAGGAATTGAAAGACATGCGACATATTAGCATGGACTAAAGATATTTAATTTAAAAGGCGAAGAGAAGCATGAATTGCAACAAATTTTGAAACAAACTTCTATTCCTTTTTGAAGCAAACGGAAATTTTTGCAAAAAGGAACTCTGTAACATGCTTGAGGAAACACTAACTAAAAGTAATTTCCTCTGCCAATTTTTTAAAAGCATTATGACAATTACTTCCAAATTTAAATGTCCGTGGTATTAAATCTTAGACTAATCATGGACCGCTCAATATATGCATGAAAGTAAGCAAATTGCAAAGTGTACAAAAAAACTTACTTCACATGAGAAAATCAATGAAAATCACATAGACATGCGCATGATATGTGCGGCTCGATTTCTAACTGAGAAGGCTTGTTGAAATTAAAAGAGTAACCGCCCGTCACAGTCTCACATTAGCAGCGTACCCTCTTAACCTCGGCTAGAGAAATTCGAGGAAAAGAAATGCAACCTCTACAACGCAGTCTCGCGTTTGAAATCGTATCTTTCTTAACACCATCCTAAATATCTTATGGTGGCCCAGATCCGGCGGCCGGGTTGTGTGTGCCATGTGTAGTGTTAAAACAGTAAAGCATACACAACAATTTATAATCACAAGACAATCTATTTTAAGAAAAATTAAAATAAATTTCTAAGCTACCAACCTGCATAAAGAAAAAAATAAAAACAAGTCAGTAAAGTGTTTAAACAAGATAAAATGGCCTAAGTCCTCAAATTGGTCCCTAGCGGAGTCATCAAGTTGTCGCGACCTCTTTTTTCGGCGCCCGTAATCAGGTATAAGCGTCGGTAGAGGCTAATGATTCAGCTAAATTTATTAGGCCCGGACTCTCCCAAGTCCACCAATTCACAACTTTAATAGTCTAAGTTTTTAGCTTATAAGTTAATTTTTAAAACGGAGTCGCCACTAATCAATTTGGGGTAGGTTGATTAGAAACTCATGCAAAATATTGGGAGAAATATTTGCTCCTGCGCAACCAGAGAAATTAGGATCAGAGACTTGATTACACTAGTTAATCACTAATGCCTTTTGAGTACCTAATATTGTTTAAACTCTAAGGTTTTTTTGGATATTTGAGGGATTGTCCATGCATTTAGGGGAGGAAAAATATTTTTGGGGACTTTTTCTATTTTTTGAACATAAAATGGATTTTTTTCGAAAATACAAGTATTTTTGGCTTTTTTTGGATTTTTGGCATTTTTTGGAAAATATGAATTTTTTTATTTTTTGGAAAATAAAATATTTTTTATCATTTTTAAATATTTTTCTAGAAAATCAATTATTTTTTTATTTTTCTTGAGTTTTGAAAAATAAAAATTTTTTTAATATTTTTTAATATTTTTTCCAAAATAAATTATTTTTTGATTTTTTTGAAAATATTATATTACATTATTATTTTTAAAAAAAAAAAAAACGACCCGGCCGGATCCCCGAGTTGGGTCCGACCCAGCCGATCGGATTTTTTTTGTTTTTTATTTTCCTTAAAAACCTTAGCCCACACAATGAATCGGTCCACACACACAACCCGGCCCACCTTGAAACCAAACCCTACCCGATTCAGACCCACGCCCAACCCGGTCTTCAACTGCCGATCCGGCTTGCAACCGCGACCCGATTCCTGAAACCCTACCCGGATTCGTGACCCGTTTTGAGCTCCGATGACCCGCTTGCTCTACGAAACCCTACCCGGATCCGACCCGGGTCGTGACCTGACGCGATGCTTCCTCCTCTCTTCGCCTAAATGCGGCGCCGATGGAGGGGCTAGGGCAGTGACTTGTGTTGACGACGGTAGCAATGGCGAGTGGTGGCAATGACAACGGCTGTGACATCCCGAATTTTCTTGAATTTATTTTCAGTCAATTGAACCGGGCGATTCATCTGTGTGTGTAGTCGTCCTTCTGAGTTGGCCACTCGCTTGAGGACTGGTCTATTGGGTGAAGCAATTAAGGGATTTTGATGTGTCAAGCTCGGGGACTGATCACCCTCGGGTCGGATGCAAGAAAATTTCCCTGAAAGCTACTCAGTAGATCAGGCGTGCTGAAATCGCACCAAATTGAATTTAACCGTGGAAATTGAAATTGAAATTAAAAATTGGAGGCCCGATTATGTCACAAATCTTAATAGGATCTTGGATTAATTTTATGGATTTTAATTGGACTCAATTAGAAGAGAATTGATTGAGAAATTGAGGAAATTAGAATGTGCAAAAATTGGACCCCGGCGGAAAAGTGAAGTGCAACCATTGAATGAAGTTGTGGGAAGGGTTAGTGGAAGATGACATCACCCACATGATGTCATGGTGATGTGGCTAGGGTGAAGGAGATGATGACAAGTGGAGGGTGAAGATTGCATCTTCAACCTTGGGACTTGGAGGGAGAAAAGAGAAGAAAAAGAAAAGGAAAAGGGAAAGAAAAAAAAAAAAGGGAAAAACCAGACCAGCAGCCCCCTCGTTCGTCGCCCCCCAGGTCGACCGTGCTCGCCCATGCCCATCGCTCGCCGCCGCACCGTCGCCACCGCCGTCGTGCCGTCCGCCCGCGCCGTTGAGCTCGCCACCGCCTCGTCCGAACCTCCCCCGCCCCTCTCGACCAGCTCGCATCTCCTCCGCCTCCATCTCCGTCCGCCGTTCGCCGCCGTCCAAGCCGCCACAGCCCGAGCCGCCCTCTCCTCCGCCTCCTTCTCCGTCGAACCGCCACCGTGAAGCCTCATCGTCGCGCCTCCCCCTTCGGCCGAACAGCAGCAGAATTTTTGTGGGTATCCAGCCACTTCTCAGGCCCGTTTCAGCCCTTTCCCGGCCCCGGACGCGAGATTGGCTTTGGGGAAAGTCGATCCCGGCGTCACCCTCTTCGAGTTGAGCTAAGCGGCGCCCTAATCTAGTGAGTTACCTCACTAATCCTTGATTAGACGGTTAATTATGCCTTAAGTGTGTTTAGTTTGAATTAAGTATGTTTAAGTGGTTAGATTAGATTATTTTATTATAAGTTAGATTAAGGAATTGGTTTAAGTTAATTTGGGTTTAATTAAGGTTAAGAATGATTTGTTTAATGTTAATTGTGATGTGACTTATTTAGATTTTAATTTAGAATTATTTAATTGGTTGGAAATTTGGATTATTAAAACAATATTAAAAATATTCCGAAATTAATTAAATATTATTATTTAAATAAAAAAACGGAAAAATTTATTTTTAGCCCCGGTTGCTCAGAATTTCGTGCTGATCACTGCTGTGACGTTAGAATTTAAATTTGATGCTTGATTGATGGCGAATTGAGTGTGATTGCTTTATTTAGGGGTTATGTGTAGAAATTCCAAGTGTAGGAATTGTTGGGAATTTGGCCGGGATTGACTGCCTATTAGAGGCCGTGCCTAATGAGGCCGTGATCAACCACCTATTAGAGGTCGTGCTTTTGGGGCCATGATGAACCGCCTACGAGAGACTGTGCCTAGTGAGGCCGTGATGAACCACCTATTAGAGGTCGTGCCTTTGGGGCCGTGATGAACCACCTACTAGAGGCCGTGCCTGTCGAGGCCGTGTTTGACCACCTTATTAAAGGTCGTGCCACGTGGGGCCGTGATTACTACCGATGATTGAGTCTACCCTTAGGGTCGAGGTTGGGAGTAGTGATTGATTTAATTGAATGACATATAATCGGCCGAGCCGATTGATCGCTGAGACGATCCAAGTGGTTGATTGTGTGATTGTGTCGTGCTTTATTTAATTGTCATATTTGCACGTGATTGAATAATATGAACTGTGCTAATCTGCAGGCGCGGACTATTGCGAGGTAAGTCTTCTTGATGTGTGGCTAGGTCATGCTGGGGTGTATTTTCTTTCTAATAGGGGCTTAGGAGGGGTGAACTTGCTGAAACAATGTCTCACCCCGTTGTGGGAAAAATATTTCAGGGCCGTAGGTGATGGGGCCAATGGAGAATGATGGACTGTCGATGCAGATGGTCAAGGAGTGTCAGAGCTTGAAGATGGGGGATTGACGATCGAGTCCGGCTAGTAGCCTTAGGACTTTTCCTTCTTTTTGATGGATCGACCCCTAGTGTGCAGTCTACTCCTTTTTGATGCACTTAGACTCTGACTCATTTTGGTTGTATGTAAACCCTGGTTGATTTTGTGATAGTATGTTGGTTTGTATTAAATTGATTTTATTCCTGCTGTTCTATCCCGCTTTTATTTTGTCGGGGGTTCTTAATACGTTCCGCATGCGCTTATTAAATCAATTTGGGTCGGTGGCACAACCTGGGAGTGTCGCAAATTCCACGACCATGGCGGGTTGTTCACGTGTCTCGGAGTTCGGGGCGTGACAGGGGCTGTAGGTGCGGGTGACGACAAGCTACTCAACTCCAGCCTTGGTCCACGAGAAGGGATGGTGACGACGCAGCGGGCAACGGCTATGACGTAGGGTTTCCGGGGGAGGCGATAATGGTGGGAACGAAGGCGACGAAGAATGTGGAATCCGTCGTTACTTGTCCCCAGTGCCGGTGGTAGCGACGATGGCCCAATACGACCGGGGAAATTCTGCTATGACGGCTTCAATTTTGCGCTAGTTCTCAAGCTTTGGAGTAGAAGCAGCTCATGGGGGAGACAGCAGCCAGCGTCAAGGGGGAACAACAGTGGCGAGGTGTCAAATCGGAGGGCTTCACGATGGCGGCACGGCGGGATCTGGCGTAGCAGTGGCGTCAGAGCACAACTCAACCCGACTGCAGGGGGTCGCTTGTTGGGTGGTGGCGACACAGCAGGAGTCCGACGCGGCGACCACGAGTCTTCCTCTTTCCAAATCCGACGTCTAAATGGCCTCTCCTCCTCTCAGAGTTTCAAATCTGACCCCAAATCTCAACCCCCCTCTCCCTCCGATCTCGGATCTCGGCCTACAAGTCCTCGGCCCCACTCTGAAGTCTCTCAATGGGAGGTTCGAGGATTTGCAGTCCTCGATCCTTTGTCCTTGCTTGCTTTTTGAGCTACCCTGATGTCTCTCAAGGGGATCTCTCTGAGCTCGCTGACTTCATGTGTCCCCTTCGACGATGGAGGTGCTCCGCTATTTATAGGCGATGGGGTCCAGTCGACGGAGGGGCTCGGCCACCAGTCTTTGGCTTGTGACTGGACCCCTACGGCTGAACCGGCGTCACATCTTAGCATTAAAGGCATGCGTTGAAGGTGCATGTGAGTCGTCCTCTCCTTCGGCGGCCTACCTCCGTTCCTCTCTGTCGTAGGCTGCCCTTGAGCGCGTCGCCGGCCATCGCACATGAGATGCAGAGGCGTCTAAGGAAGAAGAAGACAGGAGGAAGAAGAGAGGGGGGGTCGGGCCAAAGCTAAAAAAAAAAAAAAAAAGGGCTGGGCCCTCGTGGAAAAGAAGAAAAGGGGGCTGCTTCTTTTTTTGTTTTCTTATTTTTGTTTGTGTTTTTCTTGTTTTGTTTTTATTATTTATTATCCGAAAAGGAGGAATAAAAATAAAATAAAATAACCTAACTAATCCAAAATTTTTGGCGTCAACACATTGCTAGGAGTATAATGTGCTCGATTAAGAGATGGATTTTTTGAATTGTGGCAACTTTGGTAGTTGTGCATCTTTACACTGACTTGGTTTGATGGGCACGACCAGCTAGTTCTGTCCAAGTTGACTGGCCTTCCGAAGATACTATGACCCCCTCGTGTTGGTCTCGCTGGTTTGCAGAAACGTCTTATACAAATGAATCTCTATAGCGGGAAGTCAAGAAGTTGATGCTCAGAATGTCTAATTTGTATGGTTCGGACTAATGACGTTTGTAAGCCTTATTTTGACCAAAATGAAGGTGGTATCTCCTTGCTGGACTACGAGACAATAATCTCATCCTCAGCTCTACGAGATATTCTAAACCCCCCAAAAAAAAATACAAAAATACAAAAAAAGAGCTCTACACGATGATTGAGGACTCCATAATGTCCGACGATAGTTTCGGGAGAGATTCGAGAATTATAATGCACATACACGGTCCTGGAGTATGGATGGGGGAAAGAGACCGAGACGAGGAGGTGAGTTGATGGAAGGTCGCTTTGTTGATGGAAGACCGCAGGTATCGGCAGCAGGGAAAATTATTTGAAAAATCTCAATTTTATTATATAAATATCAATTCAATCATAAATATTTTAATTTAATCAATCTAGTTTAAAACTTTTTGATAATTACCAATCATTTTGCTTAGTTGTAGCTAGAAATTATTAGTGTGGATGTCGGCCATCCTACGTACGTTGTGGACATTGGCGTGAACAATTTTTATAATTTAAAAAAAATTTGAATTTTTTATTTTATTATATTTTTCATTGTGGCTAGCTAGGATCGCGGCTCTCAACCCAGTCCTTACAAAATCTAGGAGAGGGCCATCTTGTTCCATGGTCTACAAGACTGTCAGCTACCCTTGCCGGCCATAGTGGGAAAAAAAGAAGAAAGAGAAAAAGGGAATAAAAATTCAGAAAAAAAAATTAGAATAAAAAAATTGTTCACGCGAAAACTCGACGTCGCCAACTATGCCAAATATGATGGTCAGCATCAGCGTCAATGATTTTTGGACAAAATTGCTAGAAGTATTATATTGGTAATTGGTCAAAAGTTTATCAATAAAATGACTAAATTAAAAGGTTCAAAATTAAATTGACACCCACACAATAAATTTAAGATTTTTTTTTTTTATAATTATCCTATTATAGGCACCATGAGGTACTTGGCCAATTTGCCTCCACGTATCAAACAGGATTAACTTAAGTTTGGGTCGTATCGCAAGTGCAATTAGGCCATTTTATTCCCCTTCTCTTTCAACCCGAGTTGCCAAACTTGTACTTAGGTTTCGAAATTCGCTGCTTAAGCTTCCTTCATTAAAACATTTATTCGGCTCTGAGTATAAGATGGAGCATTTGAGTAACAACATGAACTTAGATTACACAAACTATATATTGTGTTATCAATTACGTATTTTCCAGAAAGGATATTCTTTTGCTTTCAAATTCCGTTGTGGCATGGGCTAGATTAGGTTTCCTCACAAATCGAATTTTAGATAATATACTCATTGCAGAAGAGCTAGCATGTACTTGTCTTCTCTTGTAATACCTACACGTACCCAACTATTTGTAATTTAGTCTTTGAACATATAGTTGAATGAACTGTGTTCAAGCCAAGATTAGGTGTGCTACTAAAGGCCGAGGCCAAATTTTCAAGTGATACTACTCCGAAGAACACGTGCTTTCATCATTTCTTATGATATGTTTTTTATTATTATTCACCCGTCTTTTGACCAACCCCACATATAAAGAGAGATATAAAAGCACACATAAACTGGAAAAATTATTAAAAGAATCCCAAACATTTTGGCTAATTTAATCCTAAATCTATTTGGTCCATCCAATCAAATTAAGCCGCCAGAGCCGGGGAAAGAAGGAGGGAAGAGAAGAAAATAAAATAAAAGAATAAAAGGGAAAAAAAGATTAAAAAATCAATAAATAATTCAAAAAATATTATTAAAAAATTATTGGGTGGTGTCCACGTTAGTGTAAACCATCTAAATTTGGTCAAATAGATTGAATTGATATAATTACAAAAAATTTACGACTCAATTAGCAAAAAACTAAATTTATGATTGAATCGGCATAATCGTACTCAATTTAGGACTTTTTTGATAATTTTTATCACGAAGCCAGTCTCATAAAATTATAAGTTAAGTACTATAATTAAATATTAAAGAACGTGTTTAATTCAGCAGCATATTAGAACCCGCAACGTCATGTAGATCGTAAAATACCCATTTCATCGATGAATCTGAGGGTACAAGTAGCATTATTTGCTTATAAAAAGAGTCGGAGGCCCTTCTTCCACGAAAACAACACAGAGAGAGAGAGAGAGAGAGAGAGAGAGAGAGAGATGGTTTATCCTCAAGCAGGAGAGAAGCCTCATGCCGTATGCATCCCATACCCAGCACAGGGCCACATAAACCCCATGCTCAAACTGGCCAAGCTCCTTCACCACACGGGCTTCCACATCACCTTCGTCAACACCGAACACATCCACAAGCGCTTGCTCCCGTCGCAGGGGCCCCACTCCCTCGACGGACTGCCCCACTTCCGCTTCGACATGATCCCCGACGGCCTCCCACCCTCGGACGCCGACTCCACCCAGGACATCCCCTCGCTCTGTGCTTCTCTATCTGAACACGGGCTATCGGCGTTTAGGAGTCTTCTCCTGAAGCTCCAAGAGCAAGCCCAAGAGGGTGTGGTGCCCCCGGTCACGTGTACCGTGTCCGATGGTTTGATGACGTTCACTGTGGATGCTGCCCAGGAGTTGAAGATTCCTGAAGTTGTGTTTTGGCCGCCCAGTGCTTGCGGGCTGTTTGGCTGCACTAAGTATCGTCGTCTTGTCGTGGATGGTTTTACGCCCCTGAAAGGTCCGCACTCCATGTTATATTTGTCAAAGGAGGATTTAGGTTTTTTATTTTAACTTTTTTCAC
Organism: Eucalyptus erythrocorys; assembly: GCA_014182555.1. NCBI lineage: Eukaryota > Viridiplantae > Streptophyta > Magnoliopsida > Myrtales > Myrtaceae > Eucalyptus > Eucalyptus erythrocorys. The sequence continues at coordinate 52,775,775 of CM024602.1, forward strand.
CAAAAAAATATTTGCAGTTACATATTTTGGAATTTAGACGTTTCTCAGTTCCCTACGTTTGTTTCTTCCCGTCCTTCGTTTACATTTCGAAAGAAGACTAATTTTATTTCGTACATGGCATGAGCATAAAAGAGAATAAGAGAAATGCAAATCTTTAGCAAGATGTTTACTATAAATGATCCGGCAAGACCACGTTAGGTGGTATATAGGTCGATCACTTTGGTTTAGGTCATCGGATGCCATACTGTATATACTAATAAACAAATTTTAATAATAAATTATAGTATATTTAACGTAGTGTTAGGGTACAAGTTACATAAGAATACTAGTTTACAGCGTCACTATTTTTGTGTCCAAACAACGAAAAAACATAGCTCATATAATTCCAAATACTTGAGATTTTTTATACAAATCTTACTTACAGTTTGGACCCCTAGCATGATTGCTAGAGAAACTGAAAGGTGATTCTGGGATAAATTGTAGATAGATACTCGAACAGTATTCTCAATAGTTCTATCTACCCTATGTTCATGGTGTAACTCTTTGTTTTATGATGATGACAGATCCAACCTACTTGTCGAATGGATATCTGGAGACCACGGTGAGCTGGACTTCAGGCATGAAAAGCATTCGCCTGAGAGACTTCCCCACCTTCATCCGAACCCTAGACCACCAAGATATCATGCTCAATTTCGTCATCCAAGAAGTCGAGAGATCTTCTAGGGCTTCCGCAGTCATCCTCAACACCTTCAACACCCTCGAGCATGACGTCCTAGAGTCTCTCCTCTGTCTTTCCCCACATCTACACCATTGGGCCGCTCCAGCTCCTTGCCGACCAGATCCAAGATGAAGCCTTGAGATTGGTAGGGGGAACTTATGGAGAGAGGAGCCTGGGTGCTTGCCATGGCTTGACTCGAAGGAGCCTGGCTCGGTGGTGTACATGAACTTCGGCAACATCACGGTCATGACCACTGGCCAACTGACCGAGTTTGCATGGGGACTGGCTAACAGCCAGAGGCCATTCCTGTGGATCATAAGGCCGGACCTTGTGGCGACCGAGTCAGCTATGTTGCCACACGAGTTCGTGGAAGAAATCGTAGGGCGAGGGATGCTGGTGAGCTGGTGCCAGCAGGAGGAGGTCCTGAAGCACCGAGCAATTGGGGGTTTCCTGACACATAGCGGATGGAACTCGACACTTGAGAGCCTCTGCGGCGGCGTGCCAATGATATGCTGGCCATTCTTTGCGGATCAGCAAACTAACTGCCGGTATAGCTACACGGAGTGGGCAATCGGGATGGAGATCGACAATGATGTGAAGAGGAATGAAGTGGAAGGATTGGTGAGGGAGTTGATGGAGAGAGCTGTCGTAACCCCTTTTTTCGGGGGCGCCCGGCCGGATTGGGTACGAGCGCCGAAAGGAGGCTAATGGCTTGGCTGGATTTAATTAAAGCCTGGACTCTCCCAAGTCCACCAATTCACGACTTTAAAATATTTGGTTTGTAAATTGATTTTTTAAAACGGAGTCGCCACTAATCAATTTGGGGTAGGTTGATTAGAAACCTAAGCAAAGTATCGGAAGAAATACTTGCTCCTGCGCAACCAGAGAAATTAGGATCGGGGACTTGATTACACTAGTTAATCATTAATGCCCTTTCGGTACCTAATCTTGTTTAAACTCTAAGGTTTTTTGGATGTTTGGGGATTTTTCATGCATTTCAGGAAAAATCACATTTTTTGGGTATTTTCCTCATTTTTGGACATAAAAGGGATTTTTGGATTTTTAGGGTATTTTCTGGGAAAATACAAGTCTTTTTGGCATTTTATGAAAATTTCGGGCTTTTTAGGGAATTTGGCATTTTTTGGGATTTTTTGATATTTTTTGATTTTTTTGAAAATATTAAATATTTTTGATTTTTCTGAATTTTAGGAAAATAAAATATTTTTTTAACATTTTTTCGGAAATAAATCATTTTTGTTTTGATTTTTGATTTTTTTAGAAAATAAAACATTTTTTAAAACTTTTTTGATTTTTTGATAATTAAAATGATTTTTTAATATATTTTGAAATAAAATACTATTTTTGAATTTTTGAAATAATAATAAAAAAAACGACCCGAGTCGGATCTATGGGGTTGGATCCGACCCGAAGGAACGGGCCCGCGTTGCGGGCCCGACTCAGATTTTTTTATTTTTTTAAAGGAAAACGGCGTCGCGGCCAGGTGCTTGGATACGCCCGGCCCTACCCGACAACCCGGCGACCCGCCCCCTAAAAAAAACGACGCCATAGCCTGCTCCCCGCAAAAAAACGATGCCGTGGAGAAGCGGGCCCGCGCGCGACCCGCGGGCACTGGGTCACGTGCCCGACCCGGATCACGATCCGCCTCACACCCCGGATCCTTGGCCAAAACGACGCCGTGGCCTTTGTAACCCTACCCGACCCGGATCCGACTCGCGACCCGACTCCCAGCCGCCCCTAACCTTCATGGAACCCTACCCGGTTCCCAATCCGGGTTCGACCCGGTGACCCGGGATCGTGACCCGGAAAATTGGGAACCCTAGGGTTCCAGATTGGGGGTGCTGGGGGAGAGGACGACGACGGCGATGGCGACGGTGACGGCAGCGATGGCTGGAGAAGGGCACAGCTGCGGCGACGATGAGGGCGACGGTGGTGCAAACCTGTGCAGTGGCTTCACGGCGGCAGGGCTCCGCCCCTCTGTTCTTCTTTCTCTCTCTCTCTCTCTCTCTGCAACTCTCTCTCTCTCTCTCTCTCTCTCTCTCTCTCTCTCTCTCTCTCTCTCTCTCTCTCTCGGCTCCCGCCTCCCTCGACGTCGGCCGACTTCAGATCAAGTGCCGCTCGTCCTCGGCCCCCCCGAAGTCTCGGTTGGGAGGTTTCGAGGATCTGCAGCCCAAGGATCTTCGTCGCCTTCGTCTCTGTCTCAATCGAAGGGGGAGGGGGCCTATTTATAGGCCGCGGGAGGCCGGCCGACGAGGGCTCGACCGGGGGACGGCCGCGCTCCACCGGCCGGGCCGGCGTCCCATCCGACGCGTCCGTCGGCCGCCACCCCTCTGCTCTCCCACGTGCCCTGCTGCCCTCCGTACGCCATGCCGCTCGTCTCCATCTGCGTCGCGCTTCAGGCGCGCGTGTCTTGCACGCGCTTCGAGCGAAGGAGACGACCCGGCGGGTCGGGCGTGGGTGCGGGTCGACCGCGCGGGTTGCCTCCCTCTTTTCCCCTTTTCTTTGCTTTGTTTTTTCGTTTATTTTCGTTTTTCTGTTTTTTCTTCTTTTTTTTTGCCGTTTTTTCAGTTTTCTATTTTTTTTTTTGGTTTTAATCAAAATAAAATAAAATGCAATAAAAACCAAAAATTAATTAGAAACCCATAAATAAAAATAAAAAAATTAGGCGTCAACAGCTGCCCCTCTTTGAAGGTGAGCTCGCAGAGGTTGCATTCAAAGACAAACTGATGCCTAATTTTTACCTAGCGTGGGCAGCATATTATATCTTATTTAGGACATACCATCCTACGGAAAAAGAGAAATATGACATTACATATACTAAGGCAGATAAGAAGATACCTGGAGTTACTTACCGGGAATGAGTGAGATAGGGTGTGAACCCCGGGTTTTTGGCAAGTATCAAGGTGTCGTCTTACCCGGTGATATCGTAACGCCGCTTCTCCAGGGACTCGAACCATTCTTCGGTCGCTGTTAAAACAAAAGAGGTAATTTTTCTAGGACCCGAACCTTTCTTCGGTCGCCTTGACGGGAAATTACTTCTCCAGGACCCGAACCATTCTTCGGTCGCCGTGACAAGGAATTACTTCTCCAGGACCCGAACCATTCTTCGGTCGCCTGTTGGAGCAATCAGAGGGGTGTCTCGGACCCAAACCATTCTTCCGTCGCCTTGACGGGAGATGCTCCGACCTTTCTCAGGGCATCTCATTTGGGGGTGTCTGATTTGTATCGAGAACACCAATTGGTACCTGACCATTCTCAAGAGATGCGCCGACCTTTTTCAGGGCATCTATTTTGGGGGGTGTTTGACTTCTGTCAGGGACACCAGTTGATACCTGACCATTCTCAGGAGATGCGCCAACCTTTCTCAGGGCATCTGTTTTTGGGGGTGTTTGACCTCCGTTAGGGACACCGCTGATACCGACCATTCTCGGGAGATGCGCCGACCTTTCTCAGGGCATCTGTTTTTTGGGGGGTGTTTGACCTCTGTCAAGGACACCAGTTGATACCTGACCATTCTCAGGAGATGCGCCGACCTTTCTCAGGGCATCTGATTTGGGAGGTGTTTGACCTCTGTCAGGGACACCAATTGGAACCCGACCTTTCTCGGGGGATCTGATTTCAAAAATATCTGAACATTCACAGAGATATTAGAGAGTACATGGATATTCACAAGTACTAACCTGACGGATATTTGGGCCTTGGCAGGCATCATAAGCATTGAAGGGGTACTTGGATGATCACAAGTACGAGTTTTAGGGATACTTGAACATTCACAAGTATCGAGAGGGGTATTTGATAATTGAAAATATGGAGAGCATACCTTGGGTATTTGTGAAGGTCTCTTACCTTGTGGGGATTTGGGAATATCGAGGGCGCACCTGTGATACTCGTGGAAGCTTCTTTACCTCTTGGGGATTGGGAGTATTGAGGACGTACCTCGCATATCCGTGAAGATTTCTCACCTCCTAGTAATTGGGAATATTGAGGACATGCCTCACATATTCATGAAGGTCTCTCACCTCCTGGTAATGGGAATACCGAGGACATGCCTCGCATATTCATGAAGATCTCTCACCTCCTGGTAAAGGGAATATCGGGGACATACCTTGGATATTCATGAAGGTCTCTCACCTCCTAGTAATGGGAATGTTGAGGACATGCCTCGCATATTCACGAAGGTCTCTCACCTCCTGGTAAAAGGAATATCGGGGACGTACCTTGGATATTCATGAAGGTCTCTCACCTCCTGGTAATGAGAATATTGAGGACATGCCTCGATATTCGTGGAAGTTTCTTACCTCTTGAGAATTGGGAATATTGAGGACGTACCTCGCGTATTCGTGAAGGTCTCTCACCTCCTGGTAGTGGGAATACTGAGGACATGCCTCGTATATTCATGAAGGTCTCTCACCTCCTGGTAAAGGGGAATATCGAGGACATACCTCGGATATTCATGAAGGTCTCTCACCTCCTGGTAAAGGGAATATCGGTGACGTACCTTGGATATTCATGAAGGTCTCTCACCTCCTGGTAATTGGGAATGTCGAGGACGTACCTTGGACATTCATGAAGGTCTCTCACCTCCTGGTAATTGGGAATGTCGAGGACGTACCTTGGACATTCATGAAGGTCTCTCACCTCCTGGTATTGAGAATATCGAGGGCACACCTGTGATATTCGTGGAAGTTTCTTACCTCTTGAGAATTGGGAATATTGAGGACGTACCTCGCATATTCGTGAAGGTCTCTCACCTCCTGATAGTGGGAATACCGAGGACATGCCTCGCATATTCATGAAGGTCTCTCACCTCCTGGTAAAGGGGAATATCGAGGACGTACCTTGGATATTCATGAAGGTCTCTCACCTCCTGGTAAAAGGGAATGTCGAGGACATACCTTGGACATTCATGAAGGTCTCTCACCTCCTGGTAATTGGGAATGTCGAGGACGTACCTCGGATATTGGTGAAGGCCTCCCGCCTTCTGGAAATTGGGAACACCGAGGGCGTACCTGAGATGTTCATGAAGGCCTCCCGCCTCCTGGAGTTTGGTGCCGACCTTTATCAGGTGGCAGATTAGAGCTTGAGTGGCATTACGGCCCCACTCGGTACGACCTATTCCAAATTCGGTGGGTAGTCTTAGCCTCGAAGGCATAGCCATACTTTGGCGGCTTTCTAGATACACTCACAACCTCGGATATTGGTGAAGGCCTCCCGCCTTCGGAAATTGGGAACACCGAGGCGTACCCGAGATGTTCCCGAAGGCCTCCCGCCTCTTGGAATTTTAGAATGCCGAGGACATACCTCGGATATTGGCGAAGGCCTCCCGCCTTCTGGAAATTGGGAACACCGAGGGCGTACCTGAGGTGTTCATGAAGGCCTCCCGCCTTCTAGAATTTTAGAATGCCGAGGACGTACTTCGGATATTGGTGAAGGCCTCCCGCCTTTCGGAAATTGGGAACACCGAGGGCGTACTGAGATGTTCATGAAGGCCTCCCGCCTTCGGAATTTTAGAATGCCGAGGACGTACCTTGGATATTGGCGAAGGCCTCCCGCCTTCGGAAATTGGGAACACCGAGGGCGTACTGAGATGTTCATGAAGGCCTCCCGCCTTCGGAATTTTAGAATGCCGAGGACGTTCCTCGGATATTGGCGAAGGCCTCCCACCTTCTGGAAATTGGGAACACCGAGGGCGTACCTGAGATGTTCATGAAGGCCTCTTGCCTTCTGGAATTTTAGAATGCCGAGGACGTACCTCGAATATTGGCGAAGGCCGCCTGCCTTCTGGAAATTGGGAACACCGAGGGCGTACCTGAGGTGTTCATGAAGGCCTCCCGCCTTCTGGAATTTTAGAATGCCTAGGACGTACCTCGGATATTGGCGAAGGCCTCCCGCCTTCTGGAAATTGGGAACACCGAGGGCGTACCTGAGGTGTTCATGAAGGCCTCCCGCCTTTTGGAATTTTAGAATGCCGAGGACGTACCTGGATATTGGCGAAGGCCTCCCGCCTTTTGGAAATTGGGAACACCGAGGGCGTGCTCGAGATGTTCATGAAGGCCTCCCGCCTTCTGGAATTTTAGAATGCCGAGGACGTACCTGGGATATTGGCTAAGGCCTCCCGCCTTCTGAAAATTGGGAACACCGAGGGCGTGCCTGAGATGTTCATGAAGGCCTCCCGCCTCCTGGAACTTGGGGAACATCGAGGGCTTACCTGAGATGTTCATGAAGGTTATTACCTTCTGGCAATTTTAGATACAACGCGAGGCTTACCTGGATGGCCGTGGGTACGCAGGTGTACACAGTAGAGGAATATTTGGATGAACACAAATATTTAACAATACGATCGGGGACCACTTAACTGTCCAGTGTAAGGGTGCATACAGGTAATTGCAGGCGCATGATGTGGAGGAATGCTGGAGTGATTGCTAGCATTAAATGACATAATTTTGAGGACAACTCTGGCAGGTCGAGTGTCATAGAAATGGGGTACTCGAACAGTGGTCGATACCTTGAGATGAGAGGATACTTGGACAGTCACAAGCATCTAAACTTTAATGACAGTATGAACAGGTCGAATGTTTAACAAGGATGGCACTTGAGTAGTGGCCAACACTCCGAAACAAGGGGATGCTTTGGGCAAATGCAGATATCAACATCTGAATGACAAATCAAGCTAAGCATGGGTACCTAGACAGTGGTAGGTACTTAAAGGTAGAGGGATACTTGGCCAGTCACAAATATTAATGCTCTAGGGACAACTCGCACAGGCTGAGTGTCAATGAAAGGAGTACTCGGTGAGTGGGGGGTACTCGAAGATTATCAAACATAAGGCTCTGGGAACAGGAATGGGGATATGCTTCTTGTTGGTGACATTTTTTTCATTTTTATGAGCATGCTTGTCATTTGTACAATTTGCACATGTGTATGTAATGATTGTATGTGCTTGTAAAGATGCGATTTATGCATGATGACCATGTCAACTTTGTATCATTTGAATTCCATTGGGGAAGATTTTGAAAGACAACTTTTGTTTAGAATGTAGATGTATTGAGCATGCCAGATGAGGGACTTTCGGTCCGAAAGGACTTTCCACTCACTCTCATAGGAAAGGCTGTTTTATCCCGACCATTGATGCGGGATTTATAAGGACCACACTATCTCACTATCATCATGTTAACAGGGTCTGAGTATTCTCGCGAATGATACGACTTTACCAATGTGAGAGGTCTTTTTTGAGAGTTGTGATGAAGGCTTGGTCAAAGGCTCATCAAGGGGGACCAATGAAGTCATGGCTTTTTAGGGAAAATGCTGCACGGTTATCTCGGGTTCGCAAGTCGAGGATCCCGTGAAAAGAGATAGAATAATCTTGCTCGCACTTCTTCGAGCGATGCTTATAAACATATGAAATCCTACGTTAATTGAAGTGCCCCTAGTTTGAAGAGACTTTTTACAATAGGACACTGCCTAGGCTTGACTCTTGTGATAGCTGGTGATTGTCTTGGCGTTTGTCACCGATCTTTCCTCTTACAGTCTGGTGAAGGTTCCATGGATCTTGATGGCAACTCCTCTTTGGGGATACAAATGACTATCTTTTTGTTTGGGGCATCGGCTTTACTTTTACCAGGCACACTGCTTTTTTATGCCCCCATTCCCCGCCTTTTTTTTTTTCAATTTTTTATTCATGGGCATAGACCTTACTTTTACCAGGTGCACCGCTTTTTTATGCCCCGGCTTTTTTGTTCTTGTTGCTTGAGGAACTGGTCTTGACAAGTTCGAGCAAATGCCTTCACTAGACTTGTTGAGTCTTCATCTTTTGCTGGCTCTTCTGATTGTGCTGCTTAAATGGCAGCTTCTACTTAGCCTCCTTGTGAGGGTGACTTTACCGACTCAATTGGGTTGTACAGTGGATACAAGTGCGTAAAGAAAGAATTCCTTTTCATGACTCTAGGGCACCTAAATTAACGCAAGTGTTCATATGCAATAAGACACTCAAAGATTGATGCAAGTGCAAGCAAGAGAATTTCTATCCCTTTTCTCACCTCGTGATGCTGACTTGCTTTTGGCTTGCCCCAGTGTGGGGTGGCTCTTTGACGGGGGGTAGGATGGAAATTTGGCCAATGTATGGGGCTCAAGGTGGGTGATGGAATGCCTCCTACTGTTTTGGTCATCGTATCATTCGCGAGAGAACTCTTTACCCTGTAGTCATGGAATTTCCTGCACTCATCTCACAAGTGTATAGATGGGGGACTGTGTGTGGGATATGGCTTGCCTGTCGTCATTCTGACACGCCTCATCCAGCATGCTCAATTAATCTTGTGTTCTTTACTTGGACATCTATTCTAATAATCCTTTGATAGAATCAAAGATTTAGACAGACGAAATCATCATGCACAATTCACATGGAAGAAGGCATGCAGTATATGATGTGAAAGAGTTTATGTTTTCCAAAAATAAATGAATGGCTTTTGAAACAACTTCAAGAGAGTTTACTTGGTGAAATGGTATTCACAAATGTGCTGAAATTTGAACATCAAAGAGGCTATTTACAAAGGGTTATTTACAGACGGGTGTCAATAAAACGTTCTTATTGGTTAGGGACATGACACATGCATGATCAGCCGAGGATTGGGGATCTGACCGGGAATTTCTGCTCTTGCCTTTTCTATAAGAGAAGCTGGGAAGCGGCTCAAACAATAGGGCCTAGATTGTAAGCAACTTGGGGTTCTGAAGGATCTCTGTTATTTGCTTTAGTGATGTTTGAGATGTCATTCTGCTTGGAAAGTTTATCAAAGACAAGACTTTCATTGATTTATACTCTGCCTCTTTGACAATTCATGTGATCTAGTTTGCAGATGATTGGGTGGATGAAGCCTCGCGCTTCCCACCTCGTCAGGTCAATTACTCTCCTTAGTTGGCTTGTGGATGACACATCCCCTTACACGAGGTTTAGTGTATCTGATGCAAGTCATTTCCGTACATTAGCTTAGCTAGTCTTGATTTATCTAACCTTTGAGTTTGGTTCTTGAGTTGTGAAGTCTCCCAAAATAGGGAAAACATGTCAAAACGGGATTCAAATAGTAGGGGTATTGGAAACGATACCAGATTACCCTTCACCAGAGATTGTCCGTGCTAGCTCTTGAATGTTGATGCCGGCCTATTTATCTTGGCACAGTTCAATGTTTCCTCCCGTTGGCCTCCCTCACTTGTGGTCATGTATGCATGGTTACTGGTCATTAATTTGTCTTTAACGCATTCCTTCTGTGGAATTTCTCCCTTTGTCCTTGGCTACAGCATTATTGAGCAAAAGTCATGTACCTCAAGCTTCTATGGAATTTGAGATGGACAATTAAAAACCTCTGTTTGTCCGGTGCCAATTGCTCCTTGGAAGAATATGTGTTTTGAGTGAAGCTTCTTGATTCTAAAGTCATTGTCCAAGGTGTGGGGCTATAGATCGCCTTGACTGTTTGGATTTTCTCCCTGTTGATAGTAATCACCTTTAAAGGTAGAGAAGGAATTTCTTCCTCATGCTCCTGAGTCTGTCGGAGCCGTGGCATCTGGCTGTGTCACGTGACGGGATAGTCTCTTCATCTGGGAGGGAGCTGGTCATAGATGCCTTGGTTTCAACTCTATGCCTGTACCTATTACGTTTCATCTTTTGTATCTTGCGACCGAGGATTCTTTTCATTATTTCCCTTTTGAAAACTTTTTGCTCTATCTTGGATTGTAGCAGCAATTGGGCAAAGCCATGCTCCTCAAGCTTTTACGGAACTTGAGATGGGTAATCAAAAATCTCAAGTTATCTGATGGCGACTCCTCCTTGGGGAAAACATGCATCTAGGGTGCAGATTTTAGGGTCATTGTCCAGGGCGTGGGCTACAGATCGCCTTGACTGCATAGATTCTTTCTCGGTTGACAGTAGCTGCTTTAAAGGAGTTTCTTCCTCATGCTTCTGGATTTGTCAAAGTTGTGACGTCCGGCTGATTGGACATGCCGTGTGGCAAAATAGTCCTTCAGTTTAGGAGGGAACTGGGCAGGAGCGAGACATGTTACGGATGCCTGGATTTCAATTCTATGCCCGTACCTATTATGCTTCATCCCTTGTATCCTGTCAATAGAAGGGAGAGGTTGTTACTTTCCATATTACGTTAGGGGGGTAAGACTTACCCTTTTTGAAACGGGATGATCATTTCTTGTTTGCCCCCATTTTCTTGGAACAATGTCTTCGTGTTTTGACCTGTCCACATGATGTGCCGATTTCGGATGCTTTCTATCACATGATATTTTGAGACATAAAGTGGGAGACAAACATGCTTTCATTTGTTATCTCATTTTGACAAAAGCTTTTGGTAATGAAATACTTTTTATTTTCAAAACATTTTTTGGGGAGAAAAAAGCATGAGGAAGCCTTGCCCTCAGTATCCTCCTTGGACGTCATTTTCTTTCGTGGCTGGATAACATCGCTGAGCAAGTTTGGAATACTTCCTCATGTTTTTCAAAACAAAGTACTGGAACTTATACATCAGAGTTCTTGGAATGAGAAAATACAACGCTAGCACACTAGACATGACATAAAGACAAGTAAAACCCATGACAACTCCTATGTAAGGGAATGCTTTGGTAGTGCCGGTCTTGGAGCTAAGCATCCTTGGATTCCTCGTCTTCAGCAGACTCGAAGTACTCACATGCAATGACCACTTCGTTGAAGCTACGGAAGTGCAACCTGCGCAACCAGCAGCGACAGTCGCAGGGCAAGGCTTCTATAAACTATTTTATCAATTCTTCCTCAGCCAGCTCTGGGTGGATTTGCATTATGGGAGCCCTCCACCTCTCGGCATATGTTCGGAAATTCTCCATCTGTCTTCTTTCGAAATGGGCCGAGTCCTCGCACGGCAACTTGGTTCCGATCGGCTTTGGTACCGATGCAAAATGTGGAAGTCGCTCGCTCCAATCTTCTATGAGATGAATATTTGCTGTGAAGAACCATTGCAACGCACCTTATAAGGGTTTCTTGAAACGCCCGAGTTGTGAGGATTGCTTTGGGCCATAATACTGATTCATTTCTTCATAGAGATATTGCAAGCGAGCCACGGGGCAAGTTGTGCCATTATACTTGTGGAGGTTGGGTATCCACATCTCTATGGGGGTCAGGATTCTATGGGAGTGAGACGAGCCTGATAGGTCTTGGTTAGGCCACTGGCTTTCCCATTGCATACCCATTAGGGTGTCGAATTCCTCTTCTTCAAGAACATTGGATTCTACTGAGATTACTCCATTGCTTTCTTCGGAGTTAAAATCACTGAGGGAGGATGGGGCATTTAAGCTATTCTCACGGTCGGGCGACGAGCTTAGCACTTCGTCGGGATCGTAGCGGATAAAGATGTATTCCTCCCCTTCTGACGGGCCTTCATCTTCGGATGAGAGCAGAAACTTGATTGTAGGATGTAGGATGAACTCGTCGCCTCGCCATTGAAATAGCGCTGGAAGTCCTTGGGATGGTATTCTAGGGACGGGAAGTCTTCAGGGTCATATTCCAGGGGATGGCTGCCTTCAAGGTTGTATTCCTAGGAATGCTCGGAGCTTTGGTACTGTAGCTCGTCGTCGGATGACGCATTAGTCTGGCTAGGCTTTCTTTTATTGGTCCCTGGTCCGGATCTTTTGAGTAAGGCTCTATGTTTGGCTATCTCTGCTTTGTTAAGGGAAGTGAGAGATACTAAGGTTTCACTGTCTGAGTCACTTTCCAGATTGATAGGGGTTGGTGTTTTTTTGGACCCTGGCTCTTGGGGTAAGTCTGGGGAGCTGTTTTGTCATGCCTCAGTCTTGAACAAGCTCTGAATCTGTGATCTCGTATAAAGGTTCCTTGCCCTTCCTAGTGGGAAACTTTTCGGTAGCTGGATGTTGTTCAACTGTCCATTTATTATGCAAGGCTTTATCACTACATCTCTCTTTTGTCTCGGCAACTAGTGGCATTTCTTGTTCCACGGTCATTAGCTCTTTGTAGGGCAGGGTTATGTCAGGGCTGACGTCGTACTCTTGGCAGAAAAGACGGATTAACTCTTTCCAGGTTTTAAGGAGCCTGATCTTTCTAACAATGAACCATCGTAGGGCGGGGCCGGTCAGTCCGACCGATATGATTGAATCATTCTTTGCACCGTAGGCCTTGTAGGTAATCTTCCGGGTGGGAGGTATCAGCATACTTTTCACATTCAGGTGTTTTGAATTCTTCAGGGATCTTGAAATAGGAGTAATCAGATAAGTTGACTGGATTCTGCCCCTGTAGCTGGCCTAACTTTTTCATGATCTTTTCGAATTGATCATAGTATTGGCTAGTTCTTAGCACATTTGCAGGGGTTACGACGGTGCTAATTACAGAGTTGGGTTCATTTTGAGTGGACTTCATCTGTCTCGAGAGCTGTTGAAGGGCGATGGACATTTGCCCTACGCCATCTTCAATGTGGGCGAGGTGATTTTGCACTTCATCTTGATCTGATCCTATTATGAGGGGCCAATCGCGGGCGGCCGATGGCTGATGATTCATGATCACCTGTTTTGAAAGCGATGAATGAGCACAAGGTAGACAAAGATTGACCCATGGCAACGATCCACTACTTTCATTTAAAAGAGGGTGTTTACAGACTCCTGACGTCTAGGAATTGAAATGACATAACCAAATACTAAACATTTAAAGACAAGTCCCTAGACAATGGGACTAAGTTTTTAAAGCAAACTAGGGAAACACGACTACATATGCGACAGGGGGTCTTGTGACGACTGCTCACTTCCTTGGACTGTCTCTGAGCCAGGTGACCGGCCTACTTCTTGTATCATTCGTATAAGGTCTGCTGGTTTGAGTAGGCCATTCTTTCCGATGGACCGAGGGACCAATGGCTTGTGCTTCTTTGAGATGTGATAATGATGGATATAGGCCGCAGAAGCGTGGTGAGCTTTTTCTTCTCCTTTGAGTCCTTCAGGTATCACAATCCTTTTGCGATGGCACCTATCCCATATTTCTTCACAAGTAGAGATTTCATATGTGTAATCATTGCTTGTATTGAAGAGGAACGGAGGAATCTTCTTCCTAGAAGGTGGCGGGATTTCCTGGAGGGCTCCGAATTGTCGCGCCACTCGAAATGGATAGTAGGGTACGGCGCCAGTCCAGCCAAGCAAGGGAATTGGATGGGTGCATCTATAGGCAAAGCGAGCCCTCTTTTCATGGAACCAACCAGCACACCACTGGAATGTCTCGGGAGCTAGATCTCTCAGGAAATCGACCCAATGTAAACTGGTTTAATTAGGAATGCAAGATCCTAAAGCCATGAATTTTTGTAATGGATGCTCAGAAGTGTTTGTTTCAAACGATCGCATGATGCCCTGGTATTCGCTCAAGTGAGAAAAGAACCAGACTTGTAATATTTCTAGAGAGGCCCGCATGATTTTTTCTGTGTTGTCTTTAAAACGGTTGAATGATAGGAAAGTTTCAGCTAAAATCATGTTGACATAATTGGCTTTCCCCAAAATTTGATTGACGATCCAAACCATTTTAGGACTTATGGTATTTCTTTGGTGAGGGAAAATGATGAGCCCGAAAAATGCTAGGAGGAAAATTTCGCCTTTTTTAGCCATGGGCTGATTTTGAAAACATTCATTCAAGAATTCAAAAGGGCAGTTATTATCGTTGTTCTCGAGAATTTGTCTCATAACATGAATTTCAGCTCCTAAAAACCGTGCCAGCCCGCGCCATGGGAGGGCGCCTGTCGATGGCCTGACCAGCTCTTTCCCAAGGGGCATTCCAGTGATGATATTGTATTCTTCTAGAGCTGGGGTTAGTTCAAACCTGCCGAACATAAAGGTGAGAGTCCTTAGGCACCAGAAATGTGCAATGCCTTGTATGACTTCAGGGTGAACAATTATTCTTATCAATGAAAGGAGGTGGCCGAGCTTGTCCTTCACGAACTCCTAAGGCAGTTGATCCAACTGACCCCACCATCTGAAAAGTTCCGCCTTAGGAGTAGGAATAAACTGGATGTCATCTTCCCCATCGCATATAAATCGGGGTTTTGGAAATTTTATCCTACATTGCCATGGGCCAAAAGACTAAGTGAAAAGTAAATAAATTACTTTGCTTTTAAGTAAAATGACAAGCACAAAGACATGCACATGAGACGTGCGGCTCGATTTCTACCTCAGAAGGCTTGGTGAAATTAAAAGGGTATCTGCCGGTCGCAGTCTCGCGTTAGCAACGTACCCTCTTAACCTCGGCTAAGAAATTCGGGGAAAAGAAGGGCAACCTCTACATGGCAGTCTCGCTTTCGAGGCCGTATCCTTCTTAACACCATCCTAGAAATCCTATGGCGGCCCAGGTCCGGTGGCCAGGTTGTGTGTGCCATGTGTAGTGTTTGAAACAGTAAAGCATGCACGACAGTTTATAATCACAAGACAATTTAATTTAAGTAAGCTTAAAATAAACTTCTCAAATTATTGACCTGTAAAAAGAAAAAAAAAAAAAACCTAAGTCAGTAAAGAATTTAAACAAGATAAATATGGCCTAAGTCCTCAAAGTCCCCAGTGGAGTCGCCAAGCTGTCGCGACCCCTTTTTTCGGGGGCGCCCGGCCGGATTGGGTACGAGCGCCGAAAGGAGGCTAATAGCTTGGCTGGATTTAGTTAAAGCCTGGACTCTCCCAAGTCCACCAATTCGCGACTTTAAAATATTTGGTTTGTAAATTGATTTTTTAAAAAGGAGTCGCCACTAATCAATTTGGGGTAGGTTGATTAGAAATCTAAGCAAAGTATCGGGAGAAATACTTGCTCCTGCGCAACCAGAGAAATTAGGATCGGGGACTTGATTACACTAGTTAATCACTAATGCCCTTTCGGTACCTAATCTTGTTTAAACTCTAAGGTTTTTTGGATGTTTGGGGATTTTTCATGCATTTCAGGAAAAATCACATTTTTGGGTATTTTCCTCATTTTTGGACATAAAAGGGATTTTTGGATTTTTAGGGTATTTTCTGGGAAAATACAAGTCTTTTTGGCATTTTATGAAAATTTCGGGCTTTTTAGGGAATTTGGCATTTTTTGGGATTTTTTGATATTTTTTGATTTTTTGAAAATATTAAATATTTTTGATTTTTCTGAATTTTAGGAAAATAAAATATTTTTTTTTTTTGAATTTTCGGAAATAAATCATTTTTGTTTTGATTTTTGATTTTTTTAGAAAATAAAACATTTTTTAAAACATTTTTGATTTTTTGATAATTAAAATGATTTTTTAATATATTTTGAAATAAAATACTATTTTTGAATTTTTGAAATAATAATAAAAAACGACACGAGTCGGATCTACGGGGTCGGATCCGACCCGAGCGTGCGGGCCCGACTCAGATTTTTTTTTTTTTAAAGCAAAACGGCGTCGCGGCCGGGTGCTTGGATACGCCCGGCCCGACCCGACAACCCGGCGACCCGCCCCCTAAAAAAAACGACGCCGTAGCCCGCTCCACGCAAAAAAACGACGCCATGGAGAAGCGGGCCCGCGCGCGACCCGTGGGCACTGGGTCACGTGCCCGACCCGGATCGCAATCCGCCTCACACCCCGGATCCTTGGCCAAAACGACGCCGTGGCCTTTGTAACCCTCCCCGACTCGGTTCCGACTCGCGACCCGACTCCCAGCCGCCCCTAACCTTCATGGAACCCTACCCGATTCCCAATCCGGGTCCGACCCGGTGACCCGAGATCGTGACCCGGAAAATTGGGAACCCTAGGGTTCCAGATTGGGGGTGCTGGGGAAGAGGACGACGACGGCTATGGCGACGGCGACGGCTGGAGAAGGGCACAGCTGTGGCGACGATGAGGGCGACAGTGGTGCAAACTCCGTGCGGTGGCTTCGCGGCGGCGGGCTCCGCCCCTCTCGTTCTTCTTTCTCTCTCTCTCTCTCTCTCTCTGCAACTCCCTCTCTCTCTCTCTCTCTCTCTCTCTCTCTCTCTCGGCTCCCACCTCCTGGACGCCGGCCGACTTCGATCAAGTGCTGCTCGTCCTCGGCCCCCTACCCGAGGTCTCTCAGTTGGGAGGTTTCGAGGATCTGTAGCCCAAGGATCTTCACCGCCTTCGTCTCTGTCTCAATCGAAGGGGGAGGGGGCCTATTTATAGGCCGCGGGAGGCCGGGCCGGCGAGGGCTCGACCGGGGGACGGTCGCGGCTCCAGCCGGGCGGACCGGCGTCCCATCCGACGCGTCCCGTCGGCCAGCCACCCTCTCGCTCTCCCACGTGCCCCGCCGCCCTCCGTACGCCATGCCGCTCGTCTCCATCTGCGTCACACTTCAGGCGCGCGTGTCTTGCACGCGCTTCGGGCGAAGGAGACGACCCGACGGGTCGGGCGTGGGCGCGGGTCGACCCGCGCGGGTTGCCTCCCTCTTTTCCCCTTTTCTTTGCTGTTTTTTCGTTTATTTTCGTTTTTCTGTTTTTCTTCTTTTTTTGCCGTTTTTTCAGTTTTCTATTTTTTGTTTTTTTGGTTTTAATCAAAATAAAATAAAATGCAATAAAAACCAAAAATTAATTAGAAACCCATAAATAAAAATAAAAAATTAGGCGTCAACAAGAGAGAAGGGAAAGGAGATGAGGAAGAAGGCCATGGAGTGGAAGGCGAAGGCCGAGGAAGCAATTATGCCTGGTGGGACTTCGTACAATAACGTGGGCAAGCTCATCTCCGAAGTACTCTCGTCCATTGATTGACTACTATAGATGGCTTAACGTTTTTGGCCAGTTGGTTGATCAATTAATAAATTGCTCCTTGGAGAATCTGGGTTAGATTTTGGAGAGGTCTAGCGAGCTTTGGTGTTGTAGGCAATGTGTTATTGTCTTGCCCACCGATCAATTTGATTGTTGAATGCAAGATCCAAGTTAGATGTTGGAGTTCAGACTTGGCCTGTGCGCATGCGTGCATGGCCGCGTGCAAATAATTAAGTCTTTGTTATCTTCACTCGCTCTGGATATAATAGAACTTGTTCAGTTCAGCAAGCTTGTGCTCCATATATAGCATTTACCGCTATTTTTTTTACTACTTTGGATGAAGAAAATATATTAAAGATATAAAATATCAATTGTGCTATTCCTTAAGTGATAATGCGATTTAAGACCTCCATGATAGAAATGGTTTGTACGTTCCAACCAAGAGTATGGTTGCTCATGCAAATTTTAAAACCATACAGAATGTAGATGGATCTCGAGTGTAATATCTTTCACTTCCAATTCTTTCATTTGTCGTTGTTTTACCGATTTTTGTGGGGGAAAGGAAATGGGAGGACATAATTTTACAAACAATCAATTTTCTACGGATTAGAAGGTTTTAAAGCAAACAATTAAACACGTAATAATTTTGAGAAAGATATACGTTGTACCTTAACGAGTGATATACATGAAGTTTATCCTTCAAATAACAAATGCGGTGTCTCAAGTATATATACTTGTTTGTCAAAATACTTGTTCGTGCAATCTTTGACTTTTCTTGTATGTCAAATCATTCGAATATACTCGCATCAAGCCATAACATGGCTCATCAAACTGAGAAAATTTATTAGTTGGACGAATCCATGCCACTCTCCATTTGATGATTTAAACAATATTTTTTAAAAAATAATTATCTATACCACTTACAAAAATAAATAAATAAATAATATATTTTCTTAGACATTAATTACTATTATTAATGAAAATATTTTTTATCAAGTGATACAAATAATCATTTTAAGGAAAATATTCTTCATATCATTTATTTTTGCAGAAATAAATGGAACCCAAGTCACATAAATCATGTGACAAAAAAAAAAAACCACATAAATCACCACATCATGTAGGTTTCAGTATATTCAATAAAATATTCAATGACCAATTAACAATGTGCATGTGTGAAAAATATTTTTATGTTATGATCAAAACATCGAGAAGAAAGTATCCGATGCACTTTTCTACATAGCTTCATTGATCATTAATTAATCCGGAAGTCCAATAGATTTGCATAGTCCCTAAAGTTTGATAAGACTCCCAAATTTCATAGTCATTCCCTTTCAAGGTTCCAATAAAATAAGAAATGGATCGATAATCACAAGACTAGTCCAATTGGTTGAACCAAGCAAAGAGACAAAACTAGTTAAAACACGCAGAGAGACAAAACTGCATAGACCTGTCTAATTAGCAGCGTCTCCACGATACTCATCTTTTACAAAGACAAAGGAAACAAAACAAGAATCACAAAAGGCAAAAACGATGCTATAGCTCATATCATTCATCTTTGACTATTTTGCCATTTTTGTCTTTAATGTTGCCATCTCAACTAAGGCTTTGATTTTGTCACATAATCGTCATACTCAAACTTTCATTTAGGTATTCGATTAATCTGATTGAAGATGGACCTCAGTGATGTGAAATCTTAAATTCTCTTTCTTCTTTTTCATTTTCTACAAAGACGCGGTCTATCTTGTTAATCCTAGCTAAGTATATTGCAAGTACTATACTTAATATACGTACCATACCAATAAATGGGTCTTGCAAATTGCACTCTTCTTTTCTTTTTCCCCACTTAATTACTTAATAAGTGTGTTCCGACGATATTTTCAAGGAAATGTAATCATGTTTTACTTCATTCTTTTGTAGGCATCGGCTCTTTTTGTCTTCATACGCCAGTTTTTTTTTTTTTTTTTAAAGCAAATCTTCGTGTGCCGCCAACTGCGAAGCGCATTAATCAACGTCAGGCGAGCATGCCTAGTGGATTTCGTGCTATTTAATAGTTAGAGATGCAATAATTTCCAGACGTTAGCCGAAGTATTTTGTTTCGTCCTTGCGTGGCACATGATTTGCTGGCCTCTTCGATGTTGATGCATATCCATATCATGCTATCATCTAAAAATTGTTCGGTTGGATCCAATCAATTGCGTTTTGAAAGTAAAAAGAACCATCATAATGTTTCGATAGTCAAAGAAACATCATCCTAGCCGACGATCATGCGAAACATTGTAAATTTGATAGGATTTCTTGATTGGGAGAGAATTACCAAAAAAATTCTAAATTTATTGTAATTGTGCCAATTCAGTGCTAAACTTCTTTTTTTTGTCAATTTAATCTTAAATCTTTTACAATTGTACCAATTCAGTCCATCTACTCAAAATTGGTCGGCCGGTGCTGATGTGGACGCCGGCCGAGGATAGTTGGCCGACAAACACTAACATGGCAATTGTTTTATTTTGTTTTTTCTAATTTTTTAATTTTTTAATTATTTTGAATTTTTGAATTTTCTTTTTCTTTTTTTTTTTTTTTTTTTCCCCCACTTTCTTCTTCCTCTGTCCAACCGACACCAACCATGGGTGAGGGCCGACGAAGTCAACCTCACCGGCCACTAGTGAAAGCGAGCCTCACCGAGCGATGGTAGCCTCACTGGCCACTAGCGAGGACTTTTGCCAGATCTGGTGACGTCTCTTGCTTCTGGTCATCTGCAACCCTAGCCAAGGCCCCGTCGCCCCCTTCAAACTCGTCCACCGTCTGCACCCTCTCCGGGGACGCCCTTGAGATCTAGCGACGATCCTCGCTGGTGGCTGACGAGGCTGCCGTCACCAAATCTAGCAAGGCTCAACCTCGCCATGGCCTCGCCAAATTTGGCAACGGTGGCCTCACTGTCGCTGAGCAAGGCTTGCCTTCGCCAGTGGCCAACGGAAGCGAGCCTCACCAATGGCCAGTGAGGCTAGCAAGGGAAGAAAAAGGTGGGAAAAAAATTCAAAAAATAAAAAAAATATATATTTAAAAAATTGTCACATTAGCGTTCGCTGGCCAGCCGTCCTCAGCCGACGTCCACGTCAACGTCGGCCAGATGGACTGAATTGGCACGATTGTAAAAGGTTTAGGACTAAATTAGCTAAAAAAAAATTTATGACTGAATTGACATAATTGCAATAGGTTTAAGACTTTTTTGGTAATTCTCTCCGGATTGGTGGTGCAAACACATTTCTGATGCTTCACTTGTCCAAAGTAAAATGTTTTTTTCAGGTTAGGTGAGCGCCTAGCGGACCCTCGTCCTAAATATTGATTAGACCTATTCCCGGACTAGGGGAGGCGCGTATGGTCCCTATACATGGAGATTCGGAAAAGGAAAATGATAGGGACTATCGTCCATACCCTCCATTTTCTGAACATGTATTGCAAACCCTCTTTCTATGGTGGAGAAATGGTGTTACTGGTCTTTCACCATGAGCGTGCATACACTCCTCGAAAATGGAGCTAGCGGAAGAATTGCATAGGCACATTAAACCATAGTCACATGATGTCGTTTCTCTGGCCACAAAAGCCGTATGTTCATCGTACCAAGGAAAATAGTTCTCCGTATAAGGTCAGAATTTGGAACGCCAAGGAGAACCACAAAGAATGAAAAACGAGAAAAGGATGGCCGGTGGATCTATCTACGGCGTTCCATTTTTGACGACGCTTGTTTGTTCTCTTATTGCACGAGCATGAATATATCAAGGCGCGGGTTTGTTTTACGAGCTTAGACCGATATACACGTGAAATGAAAGCCCACTGACCCATCAAACCCTTCTTCTCCAATTCTGTGGAGAGCCTGTCTTGTCTTCTCACGGAGAGAGAGAAAGAGAGGGAGAGAGAGGGAGGGACGGAGGGAGGGAGATGGATTCTGAAGCAAGAGATAAGCCTCATGCAGTGGTCATTCCCTACCCAGCACAGGGTCACATAAACCCTATCTTGAAGCTCGCCAAGATCCTCCACCACCGAGGCTTTCACATAACGTTCGTGCACACCGAGTACAACCACAAGCGCTTGCTCAAGTCCAGAGGCCTGACCTCTCTCGATGGCTTGCCTAGGTTTCGCTTCGAAACCATCCCCGATGGCCTCCCACAGAGTGATTCCGATGAGGATGTCACTCAGCACATCCCTTCTCTCTGTGAGTCCACTTCCAAGAATTGCTTGACTCCTTTCATGGACCTCCTCCGGAGGCTCAATGATAAGTCTTTCGATGATACTGAGGTTCCGAAGGTGAGCTGTGTGATAGCGGACGGCGCCATGTCCTTTGCACTTGATGCTGCAGAGAAGCTTGGAGTGCCTGGTGTGCTGTTTTGGACTCCCAGTGCTTGTGGGGCTTTGGTGTATACTCAGTACCATATGCTCCGCGAAAAGGGGCTATTCCCCCTTAAAGGTTAGGGAAGTATAGGATTTTCTTTACTCTATATTAAGTTTAAAAGCACCCTATCTGCATGATATGAATCATCCTAACTTCCCGGCTGATTGATTGGAGTGTGTCCTTTAATATTTGGAAAGTCGTTGTGATAACTGGGGTCTCAAACAAAATTCTTTCAGTTGGTTTGTTTAATAAATTGTCATTGTTGATATAATGTTATATCCATGCGTTTCGATGCAGATGCAAGTTATCTAACGAATGGATTCCTAGACACCACCATAGACTGGATTCCTGGTATGAAAAACATGCGTCTGCGAGATCTTCCCAGCTTCATCAGGACAACCGATGGTAACGACATCATGGTCAACTACATCATACGACAGATGGAAAGAACAAACAAAGCCTCAGCAGTCATCCTCAACACGTTCGACTGCTTAGAAAAGGATGTTCTAGTGGCTTTCTCTTCCATATTTCCAAATCTTTACACAATTGGTCCGATTCACTTACTTCTCAATAAAATCGAAGACGACAACTCGTGTCGCATAGGCTCAAATTTGTGGAAAGAAGATCCCGCTGGTTTGAGGTGGCTAGATTCAAAAGAACCGAATTCGGTGTTGGTCATAAATTTTGGGAGCATTGCCGTGGTAACGTCGGAGCAACTCATCGAGTTTTCATGGGGATTGGCCAACAGCCAAAAACCCTTTTTGTGGATAATAAGGCCCGACCTCGTCGCTGGTGACACGGTGGTTTTGCCCTCAGAGTTCCTAGCGGAAAGACAGAGGAATGTTGGCGGGTTGGTGCCCGCAAGAGCGAGTGTTGAGGCATCCTTCGGTTGGGGGATTCTTGACGCATTGCGGGTGGAATTCGATGCTGGAGAGCATCTGCGGTGGAGTGCCGGTCCTGTGTTGGCCGTTCTTTGCAGAGCAGCAGACGAACTGCTTTTATAGCACGAACGAATGGGGAATCGGGATGGAGATCAATAACAGTGTGAGAAGAGAGGAGGTCGAGAAGCTTGTGAGGGAGTTGATGGACGGAGAGAAGGGCAAGGTGATGAAGAAGAAAGCCGTGGAGTGGAAGAGGAAGGCCGAGGAAGCCACTGAGCTTGGTGGGTCTTCTTATGAAAACTTGGAGACGCTTTTGTCCCAGGTTCTTGTGAAGAAGCTGAACGGGTGAAATCGAAGATGATCCTATGTCAACAAGAGCACATTCTCGTATAAATTTAGCTAGTGGCTTTTTGACGGGTATATTACACCTGTTTTGTAATAATCAGTGCACTCCATGCAATGGCGACGCCTCCGACTCTCTTGCTCCTGCACGAGACAAAGATGGACGAGGGGATGTAATCGACTACACGATTTGTCTGTACTTTCATATCCATCATCTAAACTCAGATGGGTGGTCAAATTTTTAAGTTAAAACTACTAGTTGAGGTGGGATTTGTATCTCAAGGGTTACATAAGCTGTGTATCATATAAAAATTCGAGAAAGCCACTTTAGGAATGTCATTACCAATTAATGACAGCATTTTCGATCTTTTGTTTTGAAACCTGAGGATTGTGGATCCAATTCGTACAACGAGAAACTTAGATTTTATGTGGAGATAATAGCAATCCATTGCAGCTAATTCTCCTCCTAATAACCGGCTATATCGTTATCATGTCTCTAAGATACAGAAAAAATGGGGAATAAATTATGGCCGAGGGTTGTCGCTTCTCTTTCATTATAGAGCCTTGACCTTTCGCAAGTGCGCGCATACTTATCATTTCCCATTCTAATATAAGGGACAAAAGTGGGTCTTGGAAATGTTGGAAAAACGCCAAAAGTGACATATTGGGACATTCTAAGCTGGGTCCATCAATAATTGAGGATTCAAGACACGATTCACAATCCTTTTGTTACTTGTGGACCCCGTAGATGTGTGGTGGGTGCACTTGTCAACAAGACATAAAGGGCGTGAAAGGTGTGAAAAACGGGATATTGAATTCAATGAAGGATGGTCACTTTTTCAATTCAACCTTTAAATGTAGGATTATTAAATCTATTGTATAATAAAACGATTATCATAATTTCATTACTAAATTTCACCGATTGTTAGAAAGTAGAACAGACTTTTGAAGAAATTAACACGACTATCTTTCTTTTTAGGCAATTAGGTAATCAATCTTTTCTTCTTATTAAGAGATTATGTCTAAATATTAACAAGCATGGGTGGACTAAACGAATTTTAAGGATGTACCAGTGGTTACGTAACTGGCTTTTTTAATTTTAATTTGCATGTGTCAATATTGTCTGCCGATGATTGACGGATACATTCGAACTTCCAAATTGGTGAAAAAGACGGACTCCGGATGCGTATCCTTTTAACTTACTTCCACCCCCAATGTCCATTGTGAACGAGAGAATATTAGGTGAGTTTTTTTTTGGAGGTTAGCCAATCCCCAATTGAGACATGTATCTTGACGCGGAATGACAAAAAATTGAAAATATGCTCATCAATTCTTTCTCTCTCTTCGTCCTCCTCCTGTCAGAGTCGGCTCCAAGCGTCAGCCTCCGCGCGTCCACAGCTGACGCCCGTCCAAGCCAACATTATTGCACGTCCAATCCGAACCACCCCTCCGTCATTCTTGTTGTTAGCTTCATCTTCGCCGGAAGGAGTCCTCCATCTCCGTCGTCTCTGTGGTCATCTTTACCCGTTTGAGAACAAATGGCCAAAAATCTCGAAAAAACAGAAGTCTCTTGAGAAAAAAAAAATTAGGGAAAAATCTTTGAGACGAGGAAGGGGCAATTGGATTTCTCGGCTTGTCTTTTTAGCCAAAAAATGTGGAGTTTATGGAGCAACATGGGTGAAAAATCAATGGATCTCTTGACTTGTCCTGTTGGCCAAACATAGAAGACATGGCCGCAAACAACTTAAGAGTTATGGGGAATCTGTGGAAGCTGGGTTATGGGAAATCTGTGGTGGTTGGGGAAAAAAAGAAACCCATAAACTAGAATGCTAAAGGTCTCCTTTTTAAATTGCAGTTCATGGCCATAAATAAATAAATAAATAAATAACAGAGAGAAACCCAAACTTGAATACTAAAGTCGACTCAGAAATTCACAATCTACTTGCGACTCCCTCTATTTGTCTTTGTTTTCGTCTTCCCGATGGCCAACTTTCAGATCTGAAACAAAACCTCGTCCATGGCCGTGACAAACGAGGTCAAGATCTCGATTGTTGTTGGGCGCTTGCGGAGGGAGGGAACTCAAATCACGGCTGGCGCGGCGACCCCAGCAAGGTGGAGGGCTTGTGGATGGAGGCTGCGGAGGACCAAGGGTAGTAATTTGATAAGAACGACCGGAGTGGTGGCTGCGAAGGAGGAGAAAGAGAGAGAAAAAAAGATTTTTAATTTGTTTTATTTATTCTACATTAGAATACACGTGTCAAATGGTGATTCGGTAAATTTAAGAAAATGCACTCCACGTACAATGGTGACGTGGTGAGAAGCATTCACCGAATATTTTCTCATTGTGAGCTATCAAGATTAAGCTTCTTTAAAACGCCGCTAAGGATGCGATTGGCCATTCAGCCCAAAATTTTCTTAGAACACGGGCCAAATTCAACACCTCGGATTCTCTGATGGAGAAAGAGTAAGGGTGCATATCATAACCATTTTATTTCTATTTCAGAACTATTTTTCCATTCCAAACATGTATTTTGCTTAGAAACTCATCTAAAAATAGAAGCAGAAAAATTTATTTCTCTTCTATAAATTAATTTATAGCCAGAATAATTATCATTTGTGCCATAGATAACCTTGATTATCTCAGGCCTTCTTCTTATCCTCTACCTTAAATTGGCTTTGTAATCCTTTGATTTTTTTTTTTAGTCAGTCTTATTCTATTTCTATTATAATTCTCACTCTCAGACTTTTGTTCTGCCTCTTTATAAGGCGTGGGACTCGAAATTCACTCCTAAAACTAAATAATCCCCACTCCAATCTCCTTGAGAATGTGGAAATTCGAACCCCCCACCTCCCCCTTTCATATTGGAAGTGTAGCCACTAGGCAAACCACAATGGTTTGTAATCTTTTGATTGGCTGCAAGGTGCTTGCATGGTCATTTTCGAATACTAGATTCTGTTGTAATCAAGGGGACTTTGTCAATTCAAGGTAGCCAAATCATTTTGTTTTATATTAACGGTTATCGAAACGTCTAATTCTTATCTCTTAATTTAAGATATCATAATTTATCATTATTAATTTATCTTATAGAACATCATAGATTCTTGATAACTAATGAATGATGATGAAACGGGCCACTCAATTTCCATGAACAACCTTAACCCAAGAAAAGGAAATGACCATGAACAACAATAAGAAGCACACATCAAATTACCGATTTGTGTTATAGGGTACGGAGCATGTTAACCAGCCTTTCAATGTTGGTATGAGAAGAACCGCCCGGTTTGGATGCTGCCTCCCCTCTCCTTCCACTCCACGGCCTTCTCTCTCGCCTCTCTCCCCTTCTCCCTTTCCATCAATTCCCTCACGACCCCTTCAACTCTCCCTCTTTTCAAACCATCACTTCTGCCATAGATCATCTCCAGCCCGATCCCCCACCTCGCGCACGAATACAGGCAGTTCATATGCTGCTCAGCGAAGAAGGGCCAGAAAACGAGCGGCACTCCCGCGCACACGCTCTCCAACGTGGAGTTCCACCCGCAATGCATCACGAAGCCTCCTACCGAGCTGTGGCTCAAGACCCTCTCTTGAGCGCACAACCCCACGATCAATCCTCTATCCCTTATCTCCTCCCTGAACTCTTCCGAGATCACGTCTTCCCCGCCGTCTACCACGTTCGGCCCGATGACCCACAAGAAGGGACATTTGCTATCGGCGAGTCCCAAGCAAATTCTCTCAGTTCTTCTTGAGTCACCGTTATTAAGCTCCCGAAGTTCTCGTAAAGCACCGACTCAGGCTCTCTTCCGTCGAGCCAACCCAAACATCCGCCATCTTCCCTCCATAGAATTGATTATGTGGGCTCCAACGAGTTTGGCAATGGAAGGAGCTGTTGGTGGAGCATGGGAAGTGGGCCTAGCGTGTAAAGCTACGGATACTTCGCTTTGATGGCCTCTACTACCTCCCCTTCCAAATCGTCGAAAGTGCTGGGATCACGCCGTCGGCTTTGAAAGCATTGTTGACGTACTTGGAGTTGTAATTGAACATTATGTCATCGGGGTTGGCTGTTCTGACGAAGGTGTAAGAAAGCGCAGAGCAAGAGAGAAGGGAGAAGTTTCAGATCTGAGAGGGATTCGAAGTAGGAAAATTTTGTGTAATTTTCTCTGTATTGTAACTTGTACAATGTAATGCAGATATAATACAAGCCTTGCTATGAATAAAGGAATAATTGATTTATCTTATCAATCTCTGATTTACTCTATTAATCTAAATCTAGATGTGATAGTTAATTATGATCAATCAAGATCAATAGTAATCCGGTGGGCCCTGATACGCATATCTTCCAAGACTCCCCCTCAAGCTGGTGGCTTGTAGATGTCTAAGACGCCTAGCTTGTTTAGTAGATATGCGTGTTGTCTTTGACACAAAGGCTTTGTGAATAAATCTGCTGGTTGCTCGACGTTCCGATTCCTCTTGTCTCAATAATCCCTTCCCGAATCTTTTCCCGTGTAAAGTGACAATCCACTTCTATATGCTTGGTCCTTTCGTGCACTATAGGATTTGTTGCAAGCTTAAGAGCCGCATCGTTATCACAATATAATCTTGTGGGTCCCTGCACTTCTATTCCAAGATCTTTGAGTAATCCTCGGATCCAAACTATTTGGCAAGCGGCTTTGGCCATAGCTCGGTACTCTGCTTCGGCCGAGGATAAAGACACGGTTGCTTGTTTTTTTTGTTTTCCAAGACAAGAGGGATTCTCCAATTTTTATGCAATATCCAAGGATGATCTTCGAGTAATCGGACATGTCGCATAATCTGCGTCACAATAAGCTTTGTCATCTTCATATCACACTTTTTAGAAAGAAATATCCCTAGCCCTGGGCATCTCTTTAGATATTTGACGACTTTTAAGGCTGCATCCAAATGAGAGCGCTTCGGCTGATGCATAAATTGACTAAGTGTCTGGACTGCATATGATATATCAGGCCTAGTCATTGTCAGGTATATGAGTTTCCCAACAAGTCTTTGATAGCCTGACGGATTATTGAGGAGAGGATCATCATCTCGAGATATCCCTTTATCATACTGCAAAGTAGTGAATTTTGCATTCTATTCTATAGGAATTACAGCTGGCTTGCATCCCGATTGCACTCGCTTCGATATAATCTCCAGAACGAATTTCCGTTGACTAAGAGAAATTCCCTTGTCAGATCGAGCAATTTCGATTCCAAGGAAATATTTGGGTGCTCCTAAGTCTTTGATATGAAAGGTGGCATGCAAATATTCCTTGAAAGTCTCTATGGAGTTTCTATCATTTCCCATGACTAGTATGTCATCAACATAAATCATCAAATAAATAGATGACATACCTTTAGTTCTGGTGAATAAAGCATAGTTATGCTTGGATTGTTTGAATCCTGCTGTTGTAAGAGCATTGGCGAATTTGGCATACCACTGTCTTGATGCCTGTTTCAATCCATAAAGGGATTTGCGGAGACGACATACTTTATTCTCCCCCGTCTCCGTATCCCCGGAGGAATATCCATGTAGATTTCCTCATCGAGATCTCCGTGGAGAAAAGCATTATGAACATCCATTTGATGTAAATGCCATTCATTAATTGCAGCAACGGCTAAGAAGGAACGTACCGTGACGTCTTTGGCAACCGGAGAAAACGTCTCGTGGTAATCGAAGCCTTCTTTACGGGTGAACCCTTTAGCCACTAATCTGGCCTTATAACGCTCCACGGAGCCATCAGCTCGATATTTGATTTTATAAACCCATTTACATCCAATGGGTTTGCGGTGAGCCGGTAATGGAACTAGATCCCATGTGTGATTTTCAGTTAGGGCTGACAATTCCGCTTTCATGGCTTCTTGCCATTTTGGATGCCTGGAAGCTTCTTCGTAGCTAGACGATTCAGTGTCATCTGACAACCGACTAATGCAACACTTGTGTTCCCGAGACAGTCTATCAAAGGAAACAAATGAAGATATTGGATATCGAATACCTGGGGAATTGTGTGCAGCACATACATAATCCTTTGTCCAAGTTGGTGGTCTTGTTGCTCGTCCAAATCTCCGAGGGGGATCACTTTCAATAATGGGTTGTGCCGCTGTAGTATCAGTGATCTCTTCAAGAAGTTCCGCCGGAGGATCTAGATTAACAGGGTCTGTTCCCATTGATTCTTCATGAAGAAGTTCTGAAGAAACTGAATTTCCTGTGAGAAGATTTCCATTGGCTGGAGCTGTATGATGAATTAGAGTCGTAGGCTGCATCATCGGAATATAGGAAAGATGCTGGTTTAATGCCTCATCATGGAGAGATATGGGATTTTTGGGAACTGTCTCTGTGTCTTCATGGGAAGTATCTTTTGTAGAAAAAGGAAATGTATTTTCATGAAAAATGACATCACCACTTACAAAAAAATCTCCTGTCGCAATCTCCAGCGGTCTGTAGCCCTTTTGAAGATTGGGATATCCCATGAATACACATTGTCGTGCCCGTGGACTCATCTTGTCACGAGGCCCCATGATTGCAGCATAACAAAGACAGCCGAATATCTTTAGATGATTTAATTCGGCTTCTTCCCAAATAACAGCTCGAATGGAGTCCGTCCTTTCGGGATTCAGTAGGCATCTATTGATGAGATAGGTTGCTTGTGACGATGCATTCACCCCAATATTCGTCTGTATAGATGCCTGAATTTTGATGGCACGAGTAACTTCCAGCAAATGACGATGCTTCCTTTCAACCACACCATTTTGTTGTGGTGAATATACACAAGAACTTTCATGTTGAATTCCATGGGAGTTGAGCAATAGGGAGCATTCATGACTAAAAAATTCTTTCCCATTGTCGGTGCGAATCCGCTGAATGGATTTCTTGAATTGATTCTTGGATAGTAGGATGAAATTTTGTAGGTGAGAATAAACCTCGTTGCTTGGATTGCATAAGAAACACCCATGTTGCTCTTGAATAGTCATCCACTATCGTAAGAAAATAACGGGAGCCGTCATGATTAGCTGTATGATAAGGTCCCCGATGTCCACATGGATTAAGGCAAAAATTTGACTAGTCCTTGAAGTGCTAGAAGTGAAAGGGGTGCGTGATTGTTTTGCAAGGGGGCAAATTTGACATTCACGATATGGAAAAACAGCACTTTGTGACCCAATCTCATATGCATGGTAATATTATTATCATTGGTAAAAGAATTGCACAATGATCTTTTATTCAAGGAATTTAAATCACTCTTCCAAAGAATAAAGTCCTTCAAAGAGATTACCCGAGCCCATCGGTCTCCCGGTCGAACGGGCTGAAATAAGCATGTGTCGGCATCGAATATCACTTGGCATGAATTTTCCTTGCGACTTTAGATACGAATATGAGGTTGAACTGGAATTCGGAACATATAGCACATTCGGAGAATAAGTTGGGAACCGACTTTCACATTCCGGATATTCGACATAAGTGACATGACCATTTGGTAATTGTACGGTGACAGGGAAATCCAAATTTTCATTTAGATTTGTAAATAATCCCTTGTCACATATAATATGATCAGTCGCTCCAGAATCTATAATCCATTCCTTCCTTGAAATGGAGTTAATTAGGCAAAGTGTGAAATACCCGAAAAACTCCCCCTTTATTGGAAGTATCCATCTTTTGCATTGTCCGCATAAGTTGCTGAAATTGGCCATATGTAATTGGTGATCGGGTTTCGGCCCAAATTGGTCCGGTGACTTGATATCTTTGTGGAAATTTTTTCTCCTTTTCTCCAGGTTTTCCATGTAATTTCCAGCAGCTGTCAATGGTGTGATTAGTACGCTTGCAATAATCACAAAAAAATTTACCCTTGCCTTTAAAATTTTTTCCAAAATTTCTGGATGACGTGGCAAAGATCTAGCCATCCATCCCTTTAACAGAGATTTGATTTCCACCGTCGGATCCAGAAGCTCTCGCGATCGCATGATGGCCGTCCGATCTTCGTGCGAAATCTGGACCGCTCGATCCGTGGATGAGATCTGAGCCGCTGGATCCTCGCGAATAATCCAGGTCGTTGGATGCCTGGATATAATCTCCGCCGTTCATTGGATCCCTTTTAAGGGCACTTGCGTCAATCTTACCTCCAAACCCTAACGGGTTTCGCCTCTCTCTCTCCTGTGCTAGGGTTAGGGTTTTCCCTTCCCTTCGAGCAGCCAATGCGACGCTGTCGCTGTTCTTCGCAGTTGTGAGCCTCTGGGTCTCCTCCTGCATCGCCAGTTGAAAGATTCGACCAATCGATGGCATCGGATCCATGGCGAGGATCTGTGATCGAAAGGTAACATACGATTCGTTAAGAATCAGCAGGAATCTGGTGGCCTTTTCTCGCTCTTTGATCTTCTTGTATTGTCTGAGGGTTGCTTCTGGCCCCTCGAGCTTTTCCTCAACCGCCTCGAGTTGATTCCAAAGAGACGATAGCCTGTTGAAGCAGGCCGTGACCGTCGAGTTTCCCTGTTTCAACTCACTAATTTCCTGCAAAAGATTAAAAATTTTTGCTTGATCCATTTTTCCTTACATTTCTCGAATATTTTCCCACATGGTTTTAGCGTCCTCTGTGGGTGGAAGCCCAGCCGCGACTTCTGGGGATATGCAGTTGCCGATCCACGTTCGGACAAGTTGATTGCATTTTCTCCAGTGTCGGGCCAGGCGTTCATCCGAGGGGATCGGAATCGTCCCGTCGAGAAATCCGTCTTTATCTTTCGTCACTAATGCCCGCCAGAGCTCCTAAGACCATTTTGAGTATGTTTCTAGTCCGGTCAGTTGCTGATGTACCAGTCGAAGCTCCGGTCCGTCGGCGTTAGAAACGAATAATGGATCGCCGATTTCTGGTCGCTCGGTGAACGCCGTAGCTGGAATGGGTAAGAACCCGGGTGCAAAACTCGGGTAGGAATTTGTCCCTTGACCCGATTCGTTTGACCCGATTGGTTGGAATCCGGGTACAAAACTCAGGTAGGGATTCGTCCCTTGACCCGATTTGTTTGACCCGATTGGATGCTCCGCATTTGTACTTCTTGGGTAAGTATTTTCTCCGGTACCCGACTCATTTGATCCGCCCGTCTGTTCCATCGCGATGGCTTGGCTTGCCCCACTCGTGGCTGGTGTGCCTCCATCGCGACTCTGGTGACCCATGAGATAGGGCGATGATGGATTCGGGCTCGACCCGAGATAAAATGGATACGGATATGGGATCCATTGGTATGGTTGACCCATTGTGGGTTGCCCCAATTGGTACCGAGCTCGCATGGGTCGCCATTGCTTTGGGGCAAAGGTAAGACGGCTTGTTGTTCTGTTGTTGGCAAATTCGCAGGAACAGAGATGCTCTAGATCTGTGAGGACTGAGGGCTGTTTCTTTCGGCAGTCCTGTCTTCAATAGTTGGCTGAGAATCTTGTGGAGAAGTCATGGTGAGTTTACTGATCTTCTTCCCTTCGAGAATATGTCTGACGCCAAGATGTTGTTTGATTTGCAGACTCGAAGACTTCTTCCTCGATGAGGTTTGAAGCAGAAGCAAATCAAGGATCAACGAAGCTCTGATACCGTGTAAGAAAGCGCAGAGCAAGAGAGAAGGGAGAAGTTTCAGATCTGAGAGGGATTCGAAGTAGGAAAATTTTGTGTAATTTTCTCTGTATTGTAACTTGTACAATGTAATGCAGATATAATACAAGCCTTGCTATGAATAAAGGAATAATTGATCTATCCTATCAATCTCTTATTTACTCTATTAATCTAAATCTAGATGTGATAATTAATTTACATATAAACAGAGATCATGATCAATTATGATCAATCAAGATCAATAGTAATCCGGTGGGCCCTGATACGCATATCTTCCAACAGAAGGTCGGGAGATCCCTCAATCGGATGCCCTACCTCGCGAATATCCAATCGACCTCCATGTCGAGAAAACCATTACTTAAGCAGCTTTTGTCTACAATTTAATATCGTATAGGTAGAGTGAATGAATTAGACAGCATGTAGATTCAATCCGCATAAAGAAAGAGAAATCGTATCACCTACCTTTCAATGGGAATAAGCCTCTATCCGTCAGCTCTTCAAAGTGGAGGTCCCCCAACATGCCGCAACCGCTAGGAGTAAAAAACATCACTTTCGGAATGCCAAATTCTCGGGCAACTTTCAAGGTGAAGCTCATCACACCATTCGAAACTATGCACGTGAGATGAGGGGCATCGGAATTCATGAGCTTCATGACGAGCTCGCGGAACGAACGTAAGCCATCTACCAGCAATGTCAAGCATAGAGAAGGGAGGTCGAGTATGCCTCTCGGGTTCGAGGGTGGCAATCCATCGGAGATGACCTCAAACCTGAAATCGTCAAAGCCCCGAAGAGCACCCTCTCCCACGGACTTGTCTAACCTAGAGGTGGCAAATAGATGGGTCCAGTCGAAAATGGTCGACCTATATTTGACTCATTTAACCCGTTTTGACTCATATTTCTCTAATGTAAATCTAGTGACCCATACCCGACCTGACCCATATTGCTAAAACTCACTAATATTCTAAAAAAAAACCCGCGCTCACTTTAAATTATATGCTAATTGGATAAAAACCTCAAATTAAATTAAAATAAATAAATAAAATAAAAATGTTAAAAAAAAACCTATAAATTGAAATATTTATGAAGAATTAGATTATGCACATGCTTCTCTTATTTAAAGTGAGCATACCATTAAGCAACTGAAAACTGCAACGTGAAACTAAGTATTAGCTATTTTTATTTTTATTTTTATGACCTAGGGAACCTCGTACAACTGGCAGCCGGAGAATAAACCCCGAGGTGATGCCAAGGAAACCACCACCCTGACGCCACAAATAAGTCCACAAATGACAACGCTAGGATTCGAACTTGTCCCCGTCGTGAGGAGGACAAATCCCGAACCAACGCCGCCGCCACATGGGGTGGTAAATATTAGCTATTTGAACACTATCTAATGAAACATCCGCAAAGGCAAGAATGAAAATGGTCCTTCGCAAGTCAGATTTATGCGAGCTTCATCAAATCTAGAATTGATCCTTCTCTTAATAAGAATCTCATTTGCTCATTCAAAAAAAATAATTCTATAGCTACATTTGTAATTCAAACAAAACATACAAACTAATATATTAATAAACCAATAAGTGAACCAGTTAGCACGTGTTGTGTTAACATTACATTCTTGTGATGAATACGTCTACTCCCAGAAGAAAGCAGTGGATCTGGATGTAATTAATCGATTCATCTCAATCATCAATTAAAGGATGAGAAAGTAGCAGATTCGCATGAAAATACTCGATTAATCTCATGTGCATGTCAATGCTAGCACCTAATAATGTGATCAATGATTCTCGCTCCATGGAGTGAATGAACTTCGCATCTACAAATGAACACAAATGAGCTGACATCACGATGGACATCACATCTATCAGGTGCTGTGGCAATGCTCGATATACCTCGAACAATAGGATGAGGCGGGAATGAATAAACATCATCTTGCTATGAGTGGTCGTAGAACACCTTATCGAAGCTGAACTTCATCGCTCCTTCCTTCTCATCCTAACAAAACAATCGACGTTGAGTGTTTGCTTCCAAACTTAGTCGACTTCATACAGGTCAACAAAGTGCAGAACATGACCAAGTCCCAAATATGATGATATCTTCAATTCGGGAGGTACCAATTACAGTTCATCTTTTAACAATGAGATGAAACTCTTCTTTTGATTAACGCATAACTTTACATACATATACCAATTACTTAAATATGCTATCACACGCATCGATAGCATCAACAGAAATTGATGAAATTAAACGAAGCACGCGCCACGCAACAGATTTAATAAACTCAACATTTGGCACATGGAAATCTAGTAACACTAGTAACCCCTATTTTTTCCCTCAACTGTATTAGGCTTGTATCGTGTTTGTGTCAATTCTATGTGCTCCAAAGTAGAGAAATACAGTAGCCAAACTCGAAGAAAGTGAAGAATGCCACCTAACTCCTATATTCTCAATCTAAGCTTGGCAAATAAAAAAATGGGAC
The DNA here is from genome assembly GCA_014182555.1 of Eucalyptus erythrocorys. Lineage (NCBI taxonomy): Eukaryota > Viridiplantae > Streptophyta > Magnoliopsida > Myrtales > Myrtaceae > Eucalyptus > Eucalyptus erythrocorys. Next base: position 52,810,907 of record CM024602.1, read on the forward strand.
AATGGATGAAGCAAAGAAAATGCCTACCCAAATGCAAATTGATGTCAAAATCTCTGTTGTGGACTCTCTTCCCACAAACAGGGCAAGTCACCCAATCAGAAGCCGGTGTCTTCGATGCACACTCTCCATTCTCAACCCCATCTCTCGAATCCTTCACTTCACACTCCGGGAAGGACAATCCCTCCCAACCTTCCAAAGACAAAAGCTTTCCACTCCAGTCAGTACCCAGATTCAAATAGCTCTGTCAAAACACAAGGTCAAGCGATGATTCATCAGCCGTCTCTCCAAATCATCAACCAATCAAATTTGGAGAAATTGTCACAAAAAAAAAAACAAAAAGAAAAGGGAAATGAAAAGGGGGGCCAACGTGTACTCCATCGCGGCTTTGGAGCAGTGGAGGCAAGCCTTGGAGGCAGGCAGCGAAGGTGACTTGGAGGTGAGCAGCGACGAAGAGTAGCGGAGGCAACTCAGAGGTGAGTGGCGGAGGTGGGTGACGAAGCTCGTCAACCTTCGATGGAGCGGTGGAGGCGAGCCTCAGAGGCGGCGGCGAAGGCGACTCAGAGGTGAGCCATCGCAGCAAGTGGCGAAGGCGGCTCAGAGGCGAGCGGCGGAGGTGGGTTGAAAATGGGTCACTGAGGAAGTGTCAAAGACGAAGGGCAGCTGTCTATTGCTGACTCGGAGGAAGTTCTTTGTTTTTTAGCTTTTGAAAATGGGTCAAAATGTGACCCATTTTCGATCCATATAGAATTGAACTTAAAACACTTTGACTCATTTTAGCTGAGCCATATTACATCTTCATAACTCATATTCGACCCATTAGTAGAAAATATGGGTCCAAAAATGGGTCCATGACCCATTTTGCCACCTCTACTCTAACCTCTGGTGATTGAACTTGGGGAGAAGTACACTATCAGTGCCATAAGTTATGTACGGCGCTCACTTTAATGCCAAAAGTTTCCGTCAAATCACTTAAGTGCCAAATCGAAGGAAACACGATCATTTTGGTGTCACCGGCAAGAAATTCCGACCAAAATGATTACGTGGCTTTTATATTTAAAAAAAAATCGATAAACCCTTTAAACAAAGTCGTTTTCCGTCCTACTTAAGAAAACGACGTCGGTTTGCCGTCATATGTGGATGGCTTAGGAAAAACGACGCCGCATAGCTCATTTGGGATTAAAATTAGGGTTTTTTTTTTGTTCATCCTCGCCGACCTAGCTTGCTCGGCCACCATCGCTGGGCCACCGTGCTCGGCCACCGTGCTCGGCCATGAAGTGATGGGAAAATAGGAGGCGAGGGTGGAGGAGGAGGAGGAAGAAGGAGGGTCGAAGGTGCAGAGAGAGAGAAGACGAGGAGTGCGAGGGAAACAAGGACGGTGCAGATGGAGATGGTGGATTGGGTCTACTCAAAGAGTGGCTGGTGCTAGTGTTGTTCTTCGGGGAAGAAGACGCTACCGCCATGGCTTCTCTCTCTCTCTCTCTCTCTCTCTCTCTCTCTCTCTCTCTCTCTCGAATTGGGGATTTAGGGTTAAGACGCCAAACGACATCGTTTAGTGGTTTACATGCTAACTGTGCTCTCCGACGAGTCACATCAGCGTCAAAAATTAATAAAAAACTGCCACGTCGGATTTCTAGCCAACCGGATCGACGTTGGCACTGAAATGATTGTTTTTCAAAATTTTTGGCACTTAAGTGATCCAATGGAAACGTTTAGCACCAAAGTGAGCGCCGTACACAACTTATAGCATTGATAGTGTACTTCTCCCATTGAACTTAGTATAAACTCTGAACGAAAGTGATGTAGAAGCCTTTGTGATGAAGAAGCTTGGCTAGTTTTAGCATGGTTTTAATCTAGCCCTATGCCGAAAAGGGTATGCACAAAGCGTAGGGTTTTGTGACGGACAGCTTCATGATTGATGATTTCTCTTTCAATACACAAGTTGGAATGAGCACTCGGCACTGCCTTAGGAAGTGGAGCACTGGCTATAGGAGTTGTACTCCATGTTTATTGGTTATTTTTATATAGCTAATGTTAGGTAGATTAAGACTTCAAGATTCACATTAACCAGTACATCAATGAGGGGACAAATTAGTCCGAATTTTTGAACAATCAATATGTTTGACTATTGATAATGATTTGTTACATCACTTAATAAGTAAAGGAGAAAGAAATCCGATGTACGAATAGCGAATATGACGACCATAAAGTCAAGCCGAATCTCGAGTTGAAATAACCGTGGTCCGATTCCCTATCGTCTAATTTTTTATGTTAAAAGAATTTACACCAATAATTTGGGAGACTCGAGACGATTTTTACAATTTAAAAAAAAAAAAAACTTGAATTTTTTATTTTTTGGTTTTTTAATTTAATTTTATTTTTTATTGTGCCTGGCTAATGTCATAGCTCTTGCCCATGCGCTTGTCAGATCTAGGTGAGTGATGTCTTGTCCCACGGTTTGCGAGGGTGTTGGCCACCCTCACCGACCGTAATTGGGAAAAAAAAAGAGAAAAATTAAAAATTAAAAAAAATGATAATAAAGGTTTAGAAAAATTTTAGACTTAAAATATTTGTTCACACCAACACTTGTCGCTAGTTATGTTGTGCAAGATCAAATTAATATTTGTATAATAAATTTGAGATTTTTTTAATAATTATCTCGGTATTAGCACCATTAAGGACTTTACCAATTTGCCTCTGTGTATCAATGATTAACTCAAGTTTGGGAGGTGAAGAACACTAGGAGTGACAAAACTTTCGTACGGTGTTTACTTGAGTGCCAAAACTTTTTTTTTCGCTTACTTAAGTGCTAAATTAGAGTAAAATCACTCACTTAAGTGCCACTTCCAGCCAAACGTCCCACATGAAATTTTTTAAAATTTTTTGAATTTTTTGTTTTTGTTTTTATTTTGCTTTTTTTTCTTTAGGGCTAGTAAGAGTCACCAGTGACCCTTGCCGGCCGCAACTCGCCCGAGTGCCGCCTTAGCCACGAAGGCATTTGGTGAGGCCATCGAGGCCTCACTAACCACTGGCAAGGCCATGACACCCTCACCCATGGCGATACTTCCAAACCATGGGAATGACCGACAACGTGATTCGGGTGAACATCGCAACTATGTATTTAGCTGATGATGTGCTGCTATGGTGGTGTCACAAGTCGGATGATAGGAGTGGCGACCCTATCACGACATGGACGAAGTTCATGGAAGAATTTCGACGAACCTACTATCCCACTTATGTGGAGGAGGAAGCCCAAGGGGAACTCAAGCACCTAGAGCAAAAGGGTGGAGTCCGCAACTACATGAAATGGTTCTTGGAGCTGCTGCTCCAAACCCCGTCCATGACCGAGATAAAAGCATTCCATCAGTTCATGAGCGGACTCAAGCCATGAGTCAAGCAAGAGCTCAAATAATACCATGCAACAGATCTCTCAACGGCTACATCCGTGGCTGAGTCCCTCGTGGAATACAAGCCATCATACTCGGCTAAGCCAAACTCTCGTCCGAGAGAAAAAGTCAATGGTAGGGGAGATTGGAGCCGATACAACCGTCGAAGTGGAGGCAAACCACCATCGGTTCCTCCTAGAAATTAACCTGAATCAAGCAACGGAGGATACCATCGCAAGGTACACACTTACAAGTGCTTCTTTTGTAATGGTCCCTATATGGCCTGTGATTACTTGAAAAGAGGAAAGCCGGCAGCCTTGTGCAAGGAGGATGAGCTGCGAGAGGAGGCACGGTTAGGATCATTGCAGATCCTTGGGTCGATCAAGACTGAAAAAGCCAAGGAACCTACAGGAATTATATTCGTGGATGTGAAGATCGGTGGTACCACTATGAGTGCGCTCATGGATACCGGGGCATCCGACCTCTTTATATCCAAAGAGGCCGCAAAGAAGCTGAATCTTCCGGTGGAGACGGGAAAAGCCGGTTGGCTTCAAACGGTGAACTCAAGGGAAGTCCCAACTAGTGGCGTGGCTAGGGACGTTACTCGATCCATGGACCAGCTCGGAAGACATCAATGTAATCCCCCTTGATGACTATGATTTCGTACTTGGTTTAGGGCTCTTTGACCGAATCAATGTGGGCATTATATCCTTCACGGATTGTATTTGCATCCTAGATAACCGGTGCCAATGCATGGTCTTGATCTACCGCGAGTTGGGACACAATAGGAAGATGCTATCGGCCATGCAGCTGACAAAGGGTTTACAGAAGAGCGAGGTAACCTTCTTGGCAACGTTGAAAGAGGAGGGCATGGAAAGAAGTGAGGTACCGAGAGAGGTGGCCCGAGTTCTCGATGCCTTCTGAAATGTGATGCCGCCCGAGCTGCCCAAGAAGCTGCTTCCTCAAAAGGAAGTCAATCATCAAATCGAGCTTGTGCCCAATACTCGACCACTAACCATGGCACCCTATCGCATGGCCCTGCCTAAGTTGGAAGAGCTACGGAAACAACTAAAAGAGCTACTCGACACAAGGTACATTCGGCCACCTAAGGCCCCGTTCGGTGCTCCGGTCTTGTTCCTAAAGAAACATGATGGATCCCTCCGCATGTGCATAGACTACCGGGCATTGAACAAGCTCACTGTCAAGAAAAAGTACATGATCCCTCTTATTGCAAACTTGTTCGATCAACTCAAGGAAGCCCGATGGTTCTCCAAGCTTGATCTTTGATTGAGATATTACCAAGTTCGGATTGCTAAAAGGGATGAGCTGAAAACCATGTGTGTGACCCGTTATGGATCATACGAGTTCCTCGTCATGCCTTTTGGTTTGACCAACACGCCAGCTACATTCTGCACACTAATGAACAAGGTACTCCATCCGTTCCTTGATCAGTTCGTTGTGATTTACCTTGACGACATCATTGTGTATAGCCGAACACTCAAGGAATATGTCGAGAATTTGAAACGAGTTTTCCAGATTCTTTGGGAAAATGACTTGTTCGTGAAGCGTGAGCAATGTGCTTTCATGCAATAGGAAGTCCCTTTCCTTGGGCACATAGTCGAGGGCGGATGAGTGCGGATGGATGCGGTCAAGATTCGTGCCATCGTTGAATGGGAGCCACCGACCAAGGTGACGGAATTGAGAACCTTCCTTGGTCTCATGAACTACTATCGACGCTTCATTCATGGATATTCGACCCTCACCATGCTACTCACGAATTGAAGAAAGAAAGGCCATGAGAGCGGCAGATCGGTGTCAAGAGGCGTTTGATCGGTTGAAATGAGCCATGACCAATAAGCTGGTGCTCATGCTGTCTAACCACACCAAACCGTACAAGGTAGAAACCAATACTTCTGATTTTGCTATCAGTGGTGTCTTGATGCAGGAGGGGCATCCGATTGCCTTTGAGTCTTGAAAATTAAATGATATCGAGCGACGATACACAGTCCAAAAGAAGGAAATGACCGCGATGGTGCATTGCCTTCATACGTGGAGGCACTATCTCTTAGGATCGTGGTTCGTCGTGAGGACCAACAACGTGGCTATGAGCTACTTCCAAACTCAGAAGAAGCTCAACCCAAAGCAAGCTCGGTGGCAAGACTTCCTAGCCGAGTTTGATTATGTGCTGGAATACAAGCCCGGAAAGTCCAATTTCGTGGCTGATGCCTTACCCAGGAAGCTCAAATTGGCCAACATGGTAAGTTGACCCAACTGTTTGTGGATCGACCGTATCAAGGAGGGGCTAAAGCACGACCAAACAGCACAAGCCCTCTTTCGATAAGCCCAAGAGGGCAAGACAAGGCGGTTTTGGTGCGAGGATGATCTCCTCTACACCAAGGGACGGCAACTATATGTGCCGTTCTACGAGAAACTCCGAAAGGAGGTGATGCACGTGTCATGACCCGAACTTGGAGCGCATGCACATCCCTCTATGGTCGATATGAGTTTGCAACAACTTAGGAATTGTTGCTGACCCATTTATTTTTTCACACATGCGGAAACGTAATAATAAACTCCAACAACACACAACTGGGATAGAAAACGTAGGATAATATTTTCACTAAACACACCTTTAATACAACAGCGCAGAAAAGTCTAACACACATGGGTCTATTTCAAAAAGAAGAGGTTCTAGACTGTCTACGCTCCAAGCTCCTCATCCACAAGATCAAGTCCCTCCCTAAGACCCGGCCAAACTTTTCAACAACCCTGGGGTGAACTGTCACCCATTGTCCAGATCAGACGGAAGACCCATCAACATCTAGCAGGAGCTAAAGAAAAACCTACACTTTGCTTCTTGCAAACCCCTGCACCTGGCTCGGTAATCTTCCATCTAGGGACTTGAAAATTTAAGCCCACAAGGGGTGAGACGACGTCTCAGTAAGTCCACTCCCTAACTCCTGATTAGGAGAAAAGTACACCCACATGCATTCTAACCACACTCCCCAAAACTCACTCATCGCTAGTATTTTTCTACATGTCAGTACCGATCAAATCACATATAACTATATTGAATTTATATATCATTAGAACATTTCGACATGTATATATGTATAAGCACACATGTCATCACAATCACACGAGCCCTAATTACCAAACTAAATCGCTATGGTACATCCCATACCACACCACACAATTCCGTCTCCTAATCAGGTCCCTCAATTTCAATCGTTCATATGTCCTAATTACTTTCGACCCACCGGCCACGGCTAACTCAATAGTTAGTGGTCTTCCGGCATGACCGAGCATCGTCTTGCACCATCGAGCATGGCAACGTCTACATCTAGACGGCATTCCAATTAGGAGCATCGGCCTAGCATCCATTGCGACCGACATCCGTCGATTTGAGGCATTCCCAAATGAGCATCGTCCGGCCCCAAAGGCTCATGATGGGTTCTCATATCATTCAGGTGTTCACCTAATTTCGGCCTAGGACACCGTGCTTTGCACTCAAATACCTCAAATAAAATAGTACTCTGGCCTATTTTCTTCATTTTAAATAATATGGTAAAATAATTGGGTGAAAATATATGGACCATTCAATCCAGAAAATTGGGTAACTTATCTCATAAAGTCCCACGGTTTATATAGTATTTAAAACCAGTTTTCGGTATCAAAATCCGACTCTTGGCATTTTTAATTAAATACCGAAATTACATCATTTGAGGTAAACGCCCAAAATTTAATAATGCCGTAATAACCCTTATAGACTAACACGGTCGAATAGTCGATTCCTGGTCAAATTCTCAAGTATGTTGCATTAAAATTCCTTAATGACTTATCCGAATAGTCTAGTTATCTCATGAGTGATCGGCTCAAAGAATAGCACTATAAGCGCATCGATGAAAAGCCCGGCTCATTCAATCGAAAACAGAAGTGGAAAAATCAGACTGTCACAGCACGAGTGCCACGACTCTAAATGGGCGGGCCATCCGAGAATCCACCGCACCATGGCACTTGTCGAAGATCAATATTATTGGCCACACATGCAGGATGACGTCAAAGCTTATGTGTGAACATGTCTTGTGTGCCAACAAGACAAGATAGAGCAACGGTCTCCGGCGAGGCTCTTTGAGCCGTTTTCTATCCCAGAATGTCCATGGGAGAGCGTCTCCATGAATTTCATCCTGAATTTGCCAAAGTACAAAGGGTGTCGAACCCTCATGGTCGTGGTGGACCGTTTCTCCAAGTATGCAACGTTCGTGCTAGCCACAAAAGATTGCCTAGACAAAAAGCAACCAAGCTATTCCTCAAGCACATCGTCAAGTATTGGGGCATTCCACGCATGATCATGAGCGATCGCGATCCTCAATTTACCGGGCAGTTTTGGACCAAGCTCTTCAAATTGCTGGGGATGAACCTCAACTTCTCAGCGAGCATGCATCATCAAACCGATAGGAGCGGGTGAATGCTCTCCTAGAAATCTACCTTCAGCACTACGTGAGCAACACGCAAGTGAATTGGGCACAGCTAATCAACGTGGCCTAATTTTCCTACAACTTGCAACGGAGGAAGTCCATGAACTAGAGCCCGTTCGAGATCGTAACCGAGCAACAACTGCTTACACCAAGTGCAATTGCCTCGGGATATCGAGGAAGTAGCCCCTCTGCGTACAAGTTCACTAAGGAATAGGATGAACATGTGGACTTGGCACAGGTGTGCCTAAATAGAGCCGTGAAACGCACAAAGAAGTGGGCCAACAAGAAGCGACATCACATGGAGTTTCAGGTCGGAGACTTGGTGTAAGCTAAGCTGCATTTGGTCCTTTGGTACCGTGACGTGCACAAAGGGCTAATCCGTTGCTATGAGGGCCTCTTCCAAGTGTTGCAGCGGCTTGGGAATGTGTCATATAAGCTGGACTTGCCGGCCAAGCTCAAGGTACACCCCATGTTCCATGTGAGTATGCTAAAGCATTTCCATGTGGACAAGGAGGATCCGGATTAAGGCGAATCGCAGCAAGCGCCCCTTGGAGCGGAAATCTCCTATGATCGAGACGTCAAATGTTTCATGGCAGACTGGATCATACGGAAGAGATATTGTGCGCCAAGGAAAGAATACCTCATCCGATATTAACATCTATATTTTGGTGACCCAATTATTTGTTCATAGAAAATTAGGGATTAATTTTTAAGCTCTAGTAAAAAAAATTTGCATCAGAGCAAATAAAAGGGAAATAAGGGGAAAATCAGTTTGATTGATTATACATGGAAGTTGAGAATTCTGATGAATATTCAAATTTTGTTAAATGCGGAAGCAATTAGAAAATCAGGTGAATAAAGAGCAAGGATTTTAATAAAATGGAATTAATCAAAGCGAAATTGAGCTGATTGCGAAATCACGCTCCAATATTAAGCCATAAATTAATGCACTAGAAGATGGAAGCTTGAAAATTACCATGAATTGGGGTTTTCCAAATCACTATCAAAGATGGCACAATTTCATAGAAAAAGATTGGGGGGTGAGAAATTTGGGAGAAAAATTCAAGGGAGAAAAATTCAAGCGAAAAAAAAAAAAAAAAAAAACTCGTGCAAAGATAAGCTTTTTCTCGGTTGTGAGCTAAAAAACGACACAAAAGGGAAGAAATTATTGTTGTTTTGGGGGGGCTCCTTTTCCTATTTTTCATTTTCTTTATTTAGGGTCCAAGTCAATAGAAGAAAAGGGGGATTTTTGGATTTTCGAAGTGTGCAGAGAGAAGATAGAGAGGGAGACGTGTGAATCGACAGGAGAGAGAAAAAAAAGGAAAAGAAGAAGAACAACAACTGTTCATCTTCCTTGTGGAGTCCCCACCGGCGCCCGCCTCCTTCGCAGTCACCGAACCCCGCATTTGGCCGCTGACCACCTCTGCGACCTACTGCTTGTTCGCCGGCCACTCCGTTCGCTTGACAGCAGTCGCCCAACCATGAGCACCTCTACCCGTTTCTTACCGAAATTCGCCCGTCTCCCCCCGCTAGTCTCTGTCGCCGATTGCCACCCAGCTGACGCCCGAAACCGCATTCGCCTACTTCTAGACGCTGCACAATCATTGCTCGCCTCTGCCCAAGCACCGGCAAAGCTTCTCTGTCGGTGTCCGTTGCTGCCCACTCCAACACGCCTGCACGAGCACCACCATCGCCGATGCTGCAACAACTTGACGTCGCCCTCCCATAGCAACACCACCAGAGCCCGACGCCTCCATTGTTGCTTCCCTCCTCCCATTGCTCACCTGCAACAGCTGCCGGACCCCTTCGGCCCCCGCCTATGCTTCTACTCGGAGCCCGACGCTGCCGCGCCTCTGCAACTCTCAACCCAGCGACCTTCGAGCTGCACGCCGCGGCCTGCTCGCCGCCCGCTAGCCTTCGCCAAAGCTCCAATGCCAACCTGCCCCTTGCTGCCCGATAATGGTCACCCCCGTGCGAACATCCCCGCGACTCCGCCGCTGCAGCACCTCCGAGCGGCTCCTGCAACAGCTCGCTGCCATCGCTGCCTTTGCTCCTCCCGTGACTTGTAGCAACTTGCTTCTGCCAGTGCCCGATGCCAGCAAACCTCGAACCATCCGAACGCTGTCTGCCGCTCCTCCATGCCACCGCCTCCGCCTGCAATTCGCTCCCCGTCGACTCTGCCGTCCTCTTTCTCTTAGGTAGTTTAATTTTTTTATTTTCTTTTAAAAAAATCAAGTTTCGTTATTATTGTTTAAGTTGGAACATTGGGTCGATATTCATTTTACGAATATTGTAGGCATTATCTGTAGGGTTTTGCCCAAAATTATTGTAATTATTAATTTGATCTGTAAGACGTCGGATCATTTTTTAATTATATTAATTTTTTGGGCATTTTGATAGTATTTTAATTGTTAAAACATTATAATTATTAATTTGATTCGTAAGACTTCAGATCAAATTTTTAATTATTTTGAACTTTCTTATATCTTGTGATATTTAGGGTTAAAATAATTATTAATTTAATCCGTGAGACCATAGATTATTTTTTTTCGATCGTTTTAATCATTCATTTGATGAATTTCTTGATTGGTTTAGGTATAATGTCTATCTCATAATTGTTTATCTTTGGAAAACACTTTAAAATAAAAAATAAAAATAAAAAAATCAAATCTTACATTAGAATATGTTGGTTTCGTAAGCATTTTCTAGATTGCACGTTTAGATAATTTTTTGGAATAGAGTTAGGTTTGAATTTAAATAATTTTTTATAGATAAGGGCTTATATAATCCTTGCACATTTTAATAATCTCATTTTTCTAAAAAAAAAATAGTTTTCTAAGATAGGATAGGGTTTAAGTCAAATTAACCCCTAAAATGAATTAGAAAATTATTCATTTTAGATAGTTTAATTAGGATTTTTATTACGAATTTTAATTAAAAAAAATACAAAAATACTAGGTGCAGGTCAATTAGTTTGCATGTTAGGTTCATTTAATCAGAAATAGCTTGATAGTAAAATTAGGTCATGTAGTTAAAATGCATGTTTTAATTTCGTGATAAGAAAAAAATAAAAAAAAAAAAATTGTTTGCTTGGTGCATTTAATGCAATTTGTTTGATTCATTGAGTGTTTAATAATGATTGAGCACCCTTGTGATCACCCCATTGCATGATAGTGATTTGGGTTAAAATAAATTCAAGCTGCCTACAAAAAACATTTTTGAAAATAAAAAGAATTGTACCAAAAGGGCATTAGAAAAATCTAGTATAATCAAGTCCTTGTACCAAAAGTCTCTAGTTCGTAAAAGTAAAATAATTCTCACATTATTTTACTTAAGTGTCTGATCGACCCACTGTAAACTGATTAGTAACGACTTCTAATTAAAATTAATTTGCATGCTAAAAACTTGAACCTAAGTTGCGAATTGGTATGAGCTTGGGAGAGCTTGAGTTAAGTCTAAGTTTAGACTTAGTAGTTCATTAGCCTAAACCTTAGGTGGTGCACCCGAAATTTGGGTCATGACATTCGATGGAAGGGCCTTCTTGAGAGTGAAGCGAGTTGGGAACCATTCGAGGGCCTGTGGCAGTTCAAGAAACACATCGAAACTTTCCATGCCACAGACACAATGAGGGCGTCGCCTGAATAGGTAGGGGAGAATGACACGGCCCGCAGACAAAGTATGATCCAAGACCGTCTGTGATGGGGCCGTGTCACGCACAAGGGCTCAACCAAGAACAACCCGCGACCGATCCATGAACGACCCACGATACACACAGCCAGCCCATGCGTGAACCATACAAAGCCCATGCACGACCCGTGAGCAGCCCATGAGCAATGTTCGGCCAGCCCATGTGCAACCTGCGACCGTTCACCTACTCTAGTGTCAAGCGGCCCTGCTGCCCTGATCTTGCTTCTAACACACACCCATGGGCTTTCTCAAGGGCTAAGAGCCATTGAGTGGCCCGCTGTGTAGATAATGATGGCCATCATTCAAACACAACCGTTAGATCGGAAGGACGTATCTCAGCCCGAGATATGACCCACACTTGTATAAATAAGGGTCCCTCCCCTCATTGTATTCAGCTCATTCATAAGTGAAAATACTTGCTCCTTTGTGGAGCCAACCCTTGTGTTCATGTGTGTGCGTGAAAAGGCTAACTTGAGATCACGAGTCCTAAAGCTGCACGGTGTTTGATCGATCATAATCAACCGACCGGTGACACATGCATGCATGGCCATGTGCAAATAAATGAGTCTCTGTTATCTTCACTATAATATAACTTGTTCAGTTCGTCAAGCTTGTGCCCTATACATAGCATTTACCGCTATTTTTTTACTACTTTGGATGAAGAACAGATATTTAAGATATAAAATATCAATCATGCTATTCCTTAAGTGATAATGCGATTTAAGACCTCCATGATAGAAAAGGTTTGTACATTCCAACCAAAAGTAGGGTTGCTCGTGCAAATTTTAAAACCGTACAAAATGGAGATAGATCTTGAGTGTAATTTCTTTTAATTCTAATTCTTCCATTTGTCGTTGTTTTACCCATTTTTGCGGGAGAGAGGAAATGGGAAGACATAATATTACAAACAATCCATTTTCTACGGATTAGAATGTTTTAAAGCAAACAATTAAACACGCAATTATTTTAAGAAAGACATGCGTTGTATCTTAATGACATTTGTGAAGTTAGGACACTCCCTCTATGTTTTTCAAATAACAAATGCGATGTCTCAAGTACAAATACATGTGCGTGCGATCTTTGACTAATCTTGTATGTCAAATCATCCAAATATACTCACATCAAACCATAACGTGGCTCACCAATCTGAGAAAATATATTAATTAGACGAATCCATGACACCCTCCATTTGAGGATTTAAAAAATATTTTTTAAAATTAATTATCTATATTGCTTAGAAAAATAAATAAATCAAAAATATCTTCTCATCCATAAAACTATTTAGACATTTATTATTATCAGTAATGAAAATATATTGGGAAAAGAATACTAGAAGTATCAAAACTTTCGTACGACACTCATTTGAGTGTTAAAGCTTTTTTTTCATTCACTTGAGTGCCACATCGAAATAATATCGCTCACTGTAGTGCCAGTTTCGACCAAATTTCCTATGTGAATTTTTTAAATTTTATTTTCAATTTTTATTTTGCTTTTTTTTTTCAGACTTTTTTCTTAAGGGAATGCAAGGGTCGTGAGGTCATTGTCGACCCTTGGTGACCACGAAACCCTCGCCAATGGGTGAGGTCTGCCTTGCCCTTGGTCGCAAAGGCACTAAGCGAGGCCGTTAGGGCCTTGCCAATAGCCGACGAGGCAATGCCCTCATCAACTTTGGGTGGCTTCGCCTACAGCCGATGAGGCCGCGAAGGCCTCACCCAAGGCCTTCGCGATGAGGGTGAGGTCACCCTCACCCAAATCTAGCTGTGAAGGTCATGGGCAAGGGCATCACGACTTCGTCGACCTAGAGCGAGATGGTGTTGCCTGTGATCGTCTAGAGCTAGCAAGGCCCCAACAGCCTCGCCAAGTCCTTCGTGGTCGAGGGCAAGGCGACCCTTGCCCAATCTAGGCGAGGGTTTCACGATCGACAAGGTTCAATGACCCTCTCCAAATCTAAAGAAAAAAAGCCAAAAAATAAAAATAAAAATTCAATAAAATAATAATAAATATTTAAAATATCATAATGATATTAAAAATTTGTCCATGTCATGCTGGCAAACCACGTTGGACAACGGGTGTTGCCGCGTCAGACATCCGACGTCCACGTCAGACTTTTGGCAAGGCAAATTAGAATTGGTACTCATACTGAATTTTCAAATTTGCGGCACTCAAATAAGTGAAAATAAAAGTTCTGGCACTCGAGTGAGTGCCGTACAAAAGTTTGTGCACTCCTAGTATTTTTCTTCCAAATATTTTCTAAAAACAATCATTTTAGGAAAAATGCTATTCAAATCAATTATTTTTTGAGAAATAAATGGAACCCATGTCACATGAATTACCACATCATGTAGCTTCTGGTATACCCAATAAAATATTCAATGACCAATTGACAATGTGCATGCATGAAAAATATTCTATGTTATGATCAGAACATCGAGAAGATAGTATCCGATGCACTTTCCTCCATAGCTTCATTGATCATTAATTAATCCGGAAGTCCAATAGATTTCCTATTCCCTAAGGTGTCATAAGATTCCCACATTTCATAGTCAAGGTTCCAATAAAATAAGAAATGGATCGATAATCGCAAGAATGGTCCAGTGAATTGAACCATGCAAAGAGACAAAATTGCATTCACCCATCTAATTAGCGGCATCTTCGCGATACTCATCTTTCACAAAGACGAAGGAAACAAAACAAGAATCACAAAAGACAAATAAGATGCTATAGCTCAATTCATTCATCTTTGACTGTTTCGCCACCTATCATTTTCGTCTTTGATGCAGCCATCTCAACTAAGGGCCCAATTTCGTCACATAGCCGTCGCACTCAATTTTCCATGCCGTGCTTTTAGGTATTCGATTAATCTAGTCGAATACAGACTTCAGTGATATGAGATCATAATTTCTCTTTTTTCTTTTGCATTTTTTAGAAAAACGCCATCTAAATATTTTATCCTAACTAATTATATCTTGTCATGTTGACGATTTGGTAAGTATTATACTTAATACACGTACCATACCAGTAAAAGGGTCATGCAAATTGCACTCTTTTTTTTCTTCCATTTAATTACTTAATAAGCGTGTTCCGACGATCTTTTCAAGGAAATGTAATCATTTTAACTTCATCCATTTTGTTTATATCCTTTTGTTGGCATCAGTCTGCTCTTTTTGTCTTCATATGCCAATTTTTCATCTTCTTCTTTAGCAACTCTTCGTATGCCAACTTCGAAGCGCAGTAATCAACGTCAGTTGAGCATGCCTAGTGGGACTTCGTGGTATTTAATAGTTATATATGCAGTCATTTCTAAAAAAATTCGTCGAAGAAAATATACAGTTTATTTCGTCCTCGCATGTCACCATCCGCCAGCCTTTTCGATGTTGATCCATGTCCATATCATGCTATTATCTAAAAATTGTTCGGTTGGATCCAATCACTTGTGTTTTGAAAGCAAAAATAACTATTATAATGTTTCATTTTCAATAAGCAAAGGCCATCATATTTGCTCAGAGAAAATTATCAAAACAGTTCTAAACCTATTATAATTTTTTCAATATAGTCATAAACCTTTTTTTATCAATTATGTTCTAAATTTTTTGTAATTGTGCTAATTCAACCTATCTGGCTAAATTTGGTCTAGTGACGCCAACGTGGATGTCGGCCGATGCCAACCATCTAGGCGATGCTGATATGATAATTTTTCAATAATTTTTTTTATTTTTTTCAAATTTTATATTTATTTTTATTTTTATTTTTTCTTTCTTTCTTCTTCTCATCGCTGGACTAGTTAGAAGAAGACGAAAGAAAGAACAAAAATTAAAATTAATTGAAAATTAGAAAAATAAATATTATTAAAAATTATCACATCATCGTCAGTTGAACGGCCGATTTTCACGTGAGCGCTAGCTAACCAAATTTAGATGGATTGACTGAATTAACATAATTACAAAAGATTTAGGACTGAGTTAATTAAAAAAAAGAGCTTATGACGAAATTGGAAAAATTACAATAGGTTAAAGGCTATTTTGGTCATTTTGCCTACTTGTTGATGACCATAGGAAACATTGTAAGTTCAATAATATTCTAGATTGGCAGTGGAATCACATGTCTTGATGCTTCATTCGTCCAAAGTACTATTTTTTTTTTTTTTTTTTTTCAAGTCAGGTGAGTCCCTAGCGGGCACTCGTCCAAAATATTGATTAGATCTATTCCCCGGACAGCTGGAGGTGCGTATGATCCCTAAACATAGAGAGTAATTCAAAGAGGAAAATGATAGGGACTATCGTCCAAACCCTCCATTTTCTGAACATGTATTGCGAACCCTCTTTCCATGGTGGAGAAATGGCGTTACTGGTCTTTCACCATGAGCGTGCATAAACTCCTCAAAAAAGGAGCTAGCGAAAGAATTGCAATAGCACATTAAACCACAGTCACATGATGTTTCTCTGGCCTTAAAGCCGAATGTTCGTCGTACCGAGTAAGGAAAAATAGTTCTCCCCGTACAAGGTCAGGATTTGGATCGCCATGGAGAACCAAAAAGAATGAAAAACAAAAGGATGCCCGGTGGATCTATCTAGCGCGTTCATTTTCACGACTCTCGTTTGTTCTCTTATTGGACAAGCATGGATAAATAAAAAGCGTGCGCCACCTGGCGCAGCGGGTTAAGGCAGAGTCAACGATTGCCAAAAAAAAAAATAAATAAAAAGCGTGCGTTTGTTTTACGAGCTTAAAGGGATACGCGAAGGAAATTAAAGTTGGAGAGCCTTTCTAGTCTTCTCACAGCGAGAGAGAGAGAGAGAGATGGGTTCTGAAGCAAGAGATAATCCTCATGCAGTGGTCATTCCCTACCCAGCACAGGGTCACATAAACCCTATTTTGATACTCGCCAGGATCCTCCACCACCGAGGCTTTCACATAACGTTCGTGCACACCGAGTACAACCACAAGCGCTTGCTCAAGTCTAGAGGCCTGACCTCTCTCGATGGCTTGCCTAGGTTTCGCTTCGAAACCATCCCCGATGGCCTCCCACAGAGTGATTCCGATGAGGATGTCACTCAGCACATCCCTTCTCTCTGTGAGTCCACTTCCAAGAATTGCTTGGCTCCTTTCATGGACCTCCTCCGGAGGCTCAATGATAAGTCTGTCGATGATACTGAGGTTCCGAAGGTGAGCTGTGTGATAGCGGACGTCGGCATGTCCTTTGCACTTGATGCTGCAGAGAAGCTTAGAGTGCCTGGTGTGCTGTTTTGGACTCCCAGTGCTTGTGGGTCTTTGGTGTATACTCAGTACCATGTGCTCCACGAAAAAGGGCTATTCCCCCTTAAAGGTTAGGGAAGTATAGGTTTTTCTTTGCTCTGTATTAAGTTCAAAAGCACTCTATCTGCACGATATGAATAATCTTAAGTTCTCGGCTGATTGAATGGGGTGTGTCCTTCAAAATTTTGAAAGTCCTTGGGATAACTGGGGCCTCAAAGACATTCTTT
Organism: Eucalyptus erythrocorys; assembly: GCA_014182555.1. Taxonomy (NCBI): domain Eukaryota; kingdom Viridiplantae; phylum Streptophyta; class Magnoliopsida; order Myrtales; family Myrtaceae; genus Eucalyptus; species Eucalyptus erythrocorys. Next base: position 52,827,932 of record CM024602.1, read on the forward strand.
CATATGGTTTTATTTAATAAATTGTTATTGTTAATTGTTAAAAAATTTTGGATGTAAGCACTGCGGAAGCATGATTTTGGAATTAGTTATAGTTTTTGGTTAGTAATGTGTGCAAGTGCATGGTATAGTTTGTAGAGAATAGAGAATGAATGAGATAGAATAGTTGGAGGATATTGGACACGAGATATGGTGGAAAATAGTTTCATTAGTTGGATAAATTTAATTTTACAATAGTTGAAGGAGGTGTTGGTGAGGGAGCTACATGACGTGGTTTTTATAGTTAGCTCCACCCCAAAACATGGAGCACTTGCTCCTTTATATAAGCTCCCAAAGTCGGTGAAGGAAGTCTCTAGACTTCTCTACAAATAGCTATTATTATTTTATAGTAACATAAGATGGAGTATTATAGAACACACAAGAGATGGCAGCTTGTAGACTCTTTTATAATTTTTCTTGATTTTTCTAGCTCAAATCTATCTTGAAATTTCTAGAGTTGGATTACAAATTCCAACATTAATATTATGTTATATCCGTGTGTTTCGATGCAGATGCAAGTTATCTAACAAATGGATTCTTAGACACCACCATAGACTGGATTCCTGGTATGAAAAACATTCGTCTGCGAGATCTTCCCAGCTTCATCTGGACAACCGATGGTAACGACATTATGGTCAACTACATCATACGACTGGTGGAAAGAACACATAAAGCCTCAGCAGTCATCCTCAACACGTTCGACTGCTTAGAAAAGGATGTTCTAGTGGCTCTCTCTTCCATATTTCCAAATCTTCACACAATCGGTCCGATTCACTTACTTCTCAATAAAATTAAAGACGACAACTCGTCTTGCATAGGCTCAAATTTGTGGAAAGAAGATCCCGCTTGTTTGGGGTGGCTGGATTCAAAAGAACCCAATTCGGTGTTGTACATAAATTTTGGGAGCATTGCCGTGGTAACAAGTGAGCAACTCATCGAGTTTGCGTGGGGACTGGCTAACAGCCGAAAACCCTTTTTGTGGATAATGAGGCCCGACCTTGTCGCTGGTGATACGGCGGTTTTGCCCTCGGAGTTCCTAGCGGAAACGAAAGAAAGAGCAATGTTGGCGGGTTGGTGCCCGCAAGAGCGAGTGTTGAGGCATCCTTCAGTCGGGGGATTCTTGACACATTGCGGGTGGAATTCGACGCTGGAGAGCATCTGCGGAGGAGTGCCGGTCCTGTGTTGGCCGTTCTTTGCAGAGCAGCAGACGAACTGCTTTTATAGCAAGAACGAATGGGGAATCGGGATGGAGATCGATAACAGTGTGAAGAGAGACGAGGTCGAGAAGCTTGTGAGGGAGTTGATGGATGGAGAGAAGGGTAAGGCGATGAAGAAGAAGGCCATGGAGTGGAAGAGGAAGGCGGAGGAAGCCACTGAGCCTGGTGGGTCTTCTTATGAAAACTTGGAGAAGCTTCTGTCCCAGGTTCTTGTGAAGAAGCTGGACGGGTGAAATCGAAGATGCTTCTATGTCAACACAAGCACACTCTCTTATAAATTTAGCTAGTGGCCTTTTCTGACGGGCATATTATACGTGTTTTGTAATAATCAGTGCCCTCCATGCAAGGCAGAATTATCAAAAAAATCCTTAACCTATTGTAATTGTGACAATTTAGTTATAAATTTTTTTCTTTTGGCCAATTTAGTCCTTAACATTTTTTATAATTGTGTCAATTCAGTCCATCCAGCCAAAATTGGCCAGCCGGCGTTGATGTGGACGCCGGCCGACCGACAAACCAATTTTTTTATTTTTTTTATTTTTTTTCTCACCTTCTTCTTCTTCTGGCCGGCCAGCGCCAGCCAGAGGCAAGGGCTGGCAAGGTCAGCCTCACCGACCACTGCCAAAGGCAAGCCTCGCCCAGCGACGATGGCCTCGCCAACCGTCAATGAAGACCATCGCCAGATCTGGACGGCAACACTCGACCAGATCTAGCAACGGCGGCCTTGCCGGCCACTCGTGAGGACTGCCGCCAGATCTGGCGACCTCTCGCGCTTCTAGTCTTCAGTAACCCGAGCCAGGGCCCTACCGCCCACTTTGGACTCCTCCACCTCTGCACCCTCTCTGGGGACGCCCTCCAAATTTGGCAACGGCGGCCTCACCGTCGCTGGGCGAGGCTTGCCTTTGCCAATGGCCGGCGGGGCCGAGCCTCACCAGTGGCCAACGAGGCTGACCTCGCCGACCAGAAGAAGAAAAAGGTGGGGAAAAAAACGAAAAAAAAAATTTATAAAATTCAAAAAAATTTTATAAAATTCGAAAAAAAAATATTAAAAAATATTAAAAGATTGGTTCGCTAGCCAACTTTCCCCTTCCGGCATCCACATCAGCGCCGGCCGGCCAATTTTGGTCAGATGGACTGAATTGACACAATTGTAAAAGGTTTAGGACTAAATTGGCCAAAAAAAAAAATTAGGACTGAATTGACACAATTATAATAGATTTAGGACTTTTTTGGTAATTCTCCCCTCCATGCAATCACGACACCTCCAACAACACTCTTGCTCTTGCACAAGACAAAGATGGACAAAGGGATGTAATCAAATACACGATTTGTCTATACTTTCATACCCATCATATACATTTAAATGGGCGCTCAAAATTTTAAGTTATAACTACTAATTATATGTAATAGTTGGGGTGGGATGTGTATCTCGTGGGTTACATAGGATGTGTATCAAAAAAAGCACCAAAAAAGTCCTAAATATATTATATTAATATCAATTCGGTCATAAACTTTTCAATTGAATCAATTCAATCCTAAACATTTTTACATCAGTACCAATTCAGTCCATCTAACCAATTTTGGCCTCTCGGTGCTGACGTGGACATCGGCCGATGACCGGACGTTGACGTGGCAATTTTAAAATATTTTTTAATTTTTTTCTATTATTTTTTGAATTTTTTCCTTTTTTATTTTATTTTCTTTTCTTCCTTCTTCCTCCTTGGATTGTTCCGACGGTGGCCAGCGAGCCTCCGGTGCAAGGGCTTCGAGAACCTCGCCCAATGGCCGGTGAACCTCCACTTGCTGCCAACGAGGGTCGCGGCCCTTGCTCAGCCTCTCCCAGGGCCGTGAGCGAAGGCGGCCATCGCTAGACACACCGGCTTGGCAATGGCCACCTTCGCCCGCGGCAAGGCCAGGTGAGGTTGGCCTCGCCCAGATCTGGGCGAAGCCGCCGGAACAATCCAAAGAGGAAGAATGAAGAAAAGAAAAGGAAAAGGAAAAAATTCAAAAAAATTCAAAAATTAATAAAAAATATTAAAAAAATTACAACGTTAGCGTTTGGTTACCGGACGATGTCCACGTTAGCGCCAATAGGCCAAAATTGGCCGGATGAACCGAATCGATTCATTGAAAAGTTTAGAACGAATTGGCACCAATGCAATAGATTTATGACTTTTTTTGTACTTTTATCGATGTATATCATATAAAAATTCTAAAAAGCCACTCTAGGAATGTCATTACTAATTAATGACAGCATTTTCGTTCTTTCATTTCGGAATCTGAAGATTGTGGATCCAATTCATACCACGAGAAACTTATATTTTATGGAGAGATAATGGCAGTCCATCGCTGCTATTTCTCCTACTAATAACCGGCTAAATTGCCATCATGTCTCAAGATATGGAAAGGATTTGACATAAATTCTGGCCGTGGAATGCCGCGTCTCTTTTATTATAGAGCCTTGTCCTTTTGCAAGTGCGTGCATATATTTTATTTCCTATTCTAATTAAGGGACAGAGATGGGCCGTGGAAGTGTTGGACGGGCGCCAAAAGCAATTTTTTTTTTTTTTTTTTTTTTTTTTTGGTGAACGGTAAGAATAACGCCAAAAGCAATTTTGACATATAAAGACTTCCTAAGTCCAGTTTATCGATAACTGAGGATCTAGGACACAGTTGACGATCCTTTTTTTCTTGTGGACTCCCTAGATGTGTGGTGGGTGGTGGAGATATTATCGAAGATTTTGATCATGGCATCGATGTTAATTGCAGACTAATTTGGTCAATATGTGAACAATTTAGTGAATAGGAAATTTAGAATTCTTTGTATATTATCTCCTTTTCTTCTTTTATTTTTACATTATAAATGGATCAATGTACTCGTATACAATGAACTGTGTACAAAAAAAATTTTCTCCAATTTTCCGTTCATTTTCTGTCATAGTGGAGGATGGTCACTTTTTCAATTTAACCTTCGAATTTAGGATTATTAAATCTACTATATAATAAAATGATAATCACTAAATTTCACAAGTTGTCAAAAAGTAGAACAGGCTTTTGAAGAAATTAACACGACTGTCATTATTTATTGGTAGTTAGGTAATTAGTCTTTTCTTCTTATTAAGAAATTCCGCCTAAATATAAACACGCATGGGTGGACTCAACCAATTTCAAGGATGCACCGGCAGCTATGTAATTGGCGTTTTTACCTTTAATTCGTGTGTGCAAATATTGCCCACCGATGGCTGAGAGATACGTTCGAACTTCGAAATCAATGGAACAAGATGGAGCCCCGATGCGTATGCTCTTAATTTACTTCCCCACCCAATAATTCCTTTGTGTACTATCAAAGATTAAGCTTGTTAATAACGCTATTGAGGAGGGAATCGGCCATTCAGCCCAAAAATTCCTTAACACGGGCCCAATGTGACACCTAGGATTCACCGATAGAGAAAGACGAAATAACCTTACTCATCTCAGTCCTTCTTCTTGTCCTCTGCCGTAAATTGATTGTAAGAACCTTTGATTGGCCGGCTGCAAGTTCTTCAAACTATGTGCTTGCATGGCCAGTTTCGAAGAGTAAATTCTGTTGTAATCAAGGTGACGTAGCCTTTGCCAATTCAAGGTAGCCAAACCATTGTCTTATGTATTAATGGTTATCAAAACACTAATTCTAATCGATTAATCGAAGAGATTGTAATTTATCGTTACTAATTTATCTCATGGAACATCATGGATTTTGGATGAGTAATAAATGACGATGAAACGGGCCTCTCAATGACCATGAACAATTTTGACCCAGAAAAGGAAAATGACCGTGAACGACGATAAGAAAGCACGCATCAAATTTACCAATTTGCATTATAGGCCACGGAGCTTGTTGACTAGCCTTTCTAGGTTAGCGTAAGAAGAACCGCCCGGTCTGGTTGCTGCCTCCCCTCTCTCCTTCCACTCCACGGCCTTCTCTCTCGCCTCTCTCCCCTTCTCCCCTTCCATCAACTCCCTCACGACCCCTTCAACTCTCCCTCTCTTCAAACCATCGCTTCCGCCATGGATCATCTCCAGCCCGATCCCCCACCTCGCGCACGAATACAGGCAGTTCATATGCTGCTCGGCGAAGAAGGGCCAGCAAACGAGCGGCACTCCCGCGCACAAACTCTCCAGCGTGGAGTTCCACCCACAATGCGTCACGAAGCCTCCGACTGAGCTGTGGCCCAAGACCCTCTCTTGCGCGCACCACCCCACGATCAATCCTCTATCCCTTATCTCCTCCCTGAACTCTCCCGAAATCACGTCTTCCCCGCCATCGACCATGTTCGGCCTGATGACCCACAAGAAGGGGCATTTGCTATTGGCCAGTCCCCAAGCGAATTCCCTCAGTTCTTCTCGGGTCACCGTTATTATGCTCCCGAAGTTCACGTACAACACCGACTCGGGCTCTCTCCCGTCGAGCCAACCCAAGCATCCGCCATCTTCCCTCCATAGGCTTGATTGTATGGACTCCAACGAGTTTGGCGATGGCAGGAGCTGTTGGTGGAGCATGGGAAGTGGGCCTAGCGCGTATAGCTGCGGATACTTGGCTTTGATGGCCTCTACTACCTCCCCTTCCAAGTCGTCGAAAGTGTTAAGGATCACGCCGTCGGCTTTGAAAGCGTTGTTGACCGACACCGAATTGTATTTGAACATTATGTCGTCGGGGTTGGCTGTTCTGATGAAGGTCGGGAGATCCCTCAATCGGATGCCCGGCATCGCGGGTATCCAATCGACCGCCGTGTCGAGAAATCCATTACTTAAGCAGCTTTCGTCTACAATTTAATATCGTATGGGTATAGTGAACGATTCAGACAGCATTTATAGATTCAATCCGCTTAGGGAAAGAGAAATCATATCACCTACCTTTCAAAGGGAATAGGCCTCTATCCATCAGCTCTTCAAAGTGGAGGTACCCCAACATGCCGCAACCGCTGGGAGTGAAGAACATCACTTCCGGAACGCCAAATTCTCGGGCAACTTTCAAGGTGAAGCTCATCACGCCATCCGAAACTATGCACGTGAGAGGAGGGGCATCGGAATTCATGAGCTTCATGACGAGCTCGCGGAACGAACGTAATCCATCTACCGGCAATGTCAAGCACAGAGAAGGGAGGTCGAGTATGCCTCTCGGGTTCGAGGGCGGCAATCCATCGGAGATGACCTCGAACCTGAAATCATCCATGCCTCGAAGAGCACCCTCTCCCAAGGACTTCTCTAACCTCTGGTGATTGAACTCGGTGTGAACGAAAGTGATGTGGAAGCCTTTGTGATGAAGAAGCTTGGCCAGTTTTAGCATGGGGTTTATGTGGCCCTGTGCTGGAAAGGGTATGCACAGAGCGTGGGGCTTTGTGACGGATGGCTCCATTGATTGATGATTTCTCTTTCAATACGCAAGTTAGAATGCGCAGTCGGCACCGTTTTAGGAACGTGGAGCATTGGCTAAAGTAGCTGTATCCCATGTTCATTGGTTATTTTTATATAGCTAATGTTAGGTAGATTAAGACTTCAAGATTTATAATAATCGGTATTATCAACGAGGGGACAAATTTATCCGAATCTTTGAATAATCAGTATGTTTGGCCGTTGATAATGGTCGGTTACATCACTTAACAAGTAAAGGCGAAAGGAATATTATGCCGGCCATAAAGTCAAGCCCAATCTCGCGTTGAAATATCCGTGGTCCAATTCCCTATCTTTTCGGCTTTTAATGCAGATGAATTAGTTTAAATTAGTTTATCTAGAGATATTTGGGAGACTCGAATCACAGCCGACCTTAGCTCAGTTGGTAGAGCGGAGGACTGTAGTGGGCATCCCTCATGGTAATCCTTAGGTCGCTGGTTCGAATCCGGCAGGTCGGACTTTTTTTGTTCCCTATCTCTTTTGGCATCTTTTCTCGACGTTCCGAGAATTTACTTGTCTTTTCAATTACTATTATTTGCACGGCGTACGATGTCACAGTTCCATAACAATATTGTCAAGTAAAGCTCAGGTCTTATATGGAAGTACGGGCTGGAGCAGTCGAAACATTTTCATCCCGAACGTGTGTTAGTCCGAATTTCCTGCAAGGGCATGGATATTTGAGTTTTTGATTGGACTCATCTTCGCATACTAATGAGTAATGGGCCAATCCAAATGGGCCCAAATAGGCCCATTATTAATGGGCTGCACCAACCTGGCCCGTAGTATTTGGGCCTCACTTGGTGTCTTCCTTCGGTAAATTTCTTGCCACGAGGTGACGAAGCTCAAACTCGTTCTCACTAGCTAGTCCTCGCCAAGTTCGCTCGGTACTCGCCAAGTCACTGCTATCGTCTACCACCACCACCACCACCACCACCAGCACCGGCAGCACCGGCGGCCACCACCACCGGCAGCGCCATGGTGACGATCGCCGCCGCTCCGGCGGCCATCTCCCAACAGCCGCCGACCCCGGCTCCCGACTCTCTCTCCGACATTGTCGACATGACCAAGTTGACCCAATCTGACCTCCTCGCCCTCTCCCTCCGCTCCTCCTCCGCCGCCGATTCCCACCTCCCCGATGAACTCCTCTTCCCGAAGATCGACCGCTCCATCTTCAACGAGAGCGCCGGCTCCCGCCGCCAGACCTACTCTCGCCCCCCGAAGCCCCAGTCCCCCGCCACCGCCGCCACATCCTCCGCCACCACCGGTCACCACCACCGCAACCGCCTCCCCGGTCTTCTCCCCACTCCGAAGCCCCCTCCGGTCTCCGCCGACGATCCGGAGCGCCACGAGAACAGGATGATCATCAGCTATCTCAAGCATTTCATTTCCCAAAACCCTAATCCTAATTTCGGTCGCATTGATTTGACCCCTCCCTCGCTGCCCGCACCGGTGGGCCCCGCGAGGGAGTCAATGGATTGGATGAGCTACGCCGGCGAGAGGAAGCGGAAGAGAGGAAGGAAGCCGAAGGTGAAGGTAAATGTGGAGGGAAGTGAAGTGGGGTTAGAAATTGTGAATAGGGATGGAGTGACGGTTGACATTGAGTCATTGGGGGGTGCCGATGATCCTTATGCCGAGGAATTGAGGAAAAGGACGGAAGGTTTGGGGACAGAGGAGGAGTTGTTAGGGTTTATGAGGGATTTGGGAGGGCAATGGGGCAGTAGGAGGAAAAGGAGGAAGATTGTCGATGCATGTGTCTTAGGGGATGCGTTGCCAGTTGGGTGGAAGCTCTTGCTTGGCCTCAAGAGAAAGGAGGGGCGCGCTTCCGTGTATTGCCGTCGATATATAAGGTATCTTTCCTTTTTGTTATTGCAATTGTTGGCTTGCTTATTTTCCTATAAAAGAGAATGTGTTGGTAGTCTGCTAGGCTTAATTGTCGGGAGGTTGCTCCTCTATAGTTTGCTTGTATATCTTCCAGTTTGCCAACGGAGCTTTCGATGTTAGTTCCCTGGATCTCAACTTGCATATTAGGATTACAAGGTATAGGCACGTTTTGGATGATTATAAACCTTATGAACGTCGACTTTTCTGACTATGCCCACTCTACCTTCAGTTCACTAAGAATTTAGGTTGGTTTACTGTTGATCTGACAATGTTTTCAAGATATTCATCGGTTCTAGTGTCTCATAAAGTCTTCCTTTTGCTTCTGTTGGTTTTCAATAAGTTTTATTGCAAGTTTATGTCAGTAACAGTGAAGCCCTTCCATTATGCCATTTACTCACTCCTCTCGTTGGTGATCTGACATTATTCCAATGGGATATGCTTTTCTTAGCCCGAGTGGAGAACAATTCATATCATGCAAGGAGGTTTCTTCTTACCTTCGTGACCACTTTGGGCTTAAAGATGCTTGCAGGCCAGCCAGTCAAAGAACAAACAATATTCAGCACGATTTCAAAGTAGGTTCTGAACACTTGAGCATATATTTCATGCATTAGGCTGGTTTTCTATGAATCTGATAAATATTTCCTTGTATATGTTCAGCATGCAAGCATTACCTATAAGTATGATAGCCAAAGCCATGGTACCATTAGCAGAATGAGTAAGCCCATTCCATCTCTGTCAAACGAGCATGGTCAGGAGGTTAATTTGCTTGGAATTGACAATTTGGCGGAGGTTCAAATACATGACCTTTTCGAATGTCATAAATGCAACATGACTTTTGATGAGAAGGACGTGTATCTACAACATCTGCTATCCTTCCACCAAAAGACAACAAGGAGGTATAGGCTCGGTTCATCTGTAGGAGATGGAGTCATAATGAAAGATGGAAAATATGAATGCCAATTCTGCCATAAGGTTTTCGATGAAAGGCGTCGATATAATGGTCATGTGGGAATCCATGTGAGAAACTATGTTAGAAAAGTGGAAGAATTGCCTGGACAGGGGGATGCTCATCTTCAGAAGAACATTGAGTCTTCAAGCAGGGATGTTCCACCTTTGAAGATCTCTAAAATGGATGCTCTCATTGAAATTGCACAGAGTTCAATTCTCGAAACTTCTCCCGCCGTAGATGATCATAAACTGTCTGACAATTGCCATCATGATGGACTTAAGGAGGAGAAAGTTGATGCTGTAACGGAAACTAATGCTGGCCCTCGTGCAGACTTTGGTCCTTCTGCCGGTGAATCGAGTACAAAAAGAAACTCCATTGAGGAAGCTACGGAACCAGAGTCAGCTGATAAAGATGGTCGGAATATGGATGCTCATAAGGAAGAGAAGTTCGATGACTCCAGCGATGTTGTCGATGTCAAGATAAGCTCTAATTTTGGTACTACAATTGAATCATTAGCTATTGAAGAAAATTGCGACACACCTGAGACATCTGGAGGAAATGATGATCAGGCATTTGCGGTTGAAGCAAATAGCGATAAATGTGGTATTTTGCAGGAAAAAGCACCTGAAAGTTCTCTTGTCAAACCGAATGATAATGATAGTATTGCAAATTGTAAAAATGCTGAAAGTTTGGCCTGCACTAGCAACTTAGACCCTCCCGAGAGTGATGGGAAAGAGCTAGAAAGTACAGTGGGAAGCAGCAAAAATGAAGCCAGTGATCATGTGAGCAAGACAATGCAGCAGATATTTGAGATTGCTTTTGGTGAAGATGAAGCTCCAGATTCAGTCTCCAAGGTGCTCTTGCCGTGATTAATTTCGTTTGTTGGATGATTCATCATTGAGCAGTGATGTGTTGTTCAGTCTCTTGTTTATTTTGATCTTACTACGCAAATGAGAGTTCTTAATACCTATTCCGTGCTTCCCAAAATTAGACTTTCTAATAACTGTTTTTGATTTGGTTTAAGCCCTTTCAAATTCCTTCACATTGCTGACTTGGTTTGGTCAAAGTTAGATGATTCGCAATTCCATGTTTGGCTTCTGTTTACTGTAGTTGGTGGCTGTAGTTTTCTTGTATTCACTATGCAAATTTTGATTCTTTCGCCGAGTTGAAAATACTAATTAGACTCTTGTCTGGCCCTCTATCTTGTGGCTGTGGCCCCAGCTAGTTCATACTCTCCACATGCTTGATGCAAAGTTGGCACGGGCTGTTAATCAACTGCCCAGTTCTTTGGTAGGGCACTCCATTTTTTTGTCCTGTAGTGAAGAATCTTCTTTTGTGTGAATCATTTGTCAGGAGGAGAGCGATCCCCCAGCTGCTGAAAAGAAAAATGATGACTTCGCCACATTTGAGGAGATAAAATATGATGAAGAGGAAACTATGAAGTATGATTTTGTGACAGCAGAAGATTCCTTGACAGATGTCCCAGTAGATATGCCAAATAATGCTGACATAGAGCAGCAGTATGTTTCTCCTGTGCGGTTTGGGCCAGAAGAAGTGATGTTAGATGTGGTTGCAGGACAGCAGCTTACTACTGCTTGTATGTGGTGCGGGGTAGAGTTTAAGCATGATTCTATTGATTCAGAATTGCCATCAGATTCAGTCGGTTTTATGTGCCCAACCTGCAAAAATAAAATCTCTGGACAACTCGATCTGCTGGACAGTGGTTTTGCCTCGAACTGAGGCCATCTCTGAGCTAGCTTTACAAGCATCCTGTTCTTTGGGCCAGCTGCAGTTATGATTGGTAATATTATCCTTTCTATTGGGAGGTTTCTCTCTTGTCAGGGTTTGCCTGGCAATTCGTCTTAAAAAGATTAAAGCTGCAGTCGTCATTTAATTCTGTTTTTAGTGGATCTTTATGGTCTTGGCTCCTTTATGGACGAGCTCCTCCTAGTTAATTGTCCATTGTTGCTTTATCCATTTTCGAGCTAGTGTCATGTGGTTATGACTTATGAGTTTTCAGTCTGCTGACGGATAGTGCTTAAAAATTGCTTGGCAGGGTAATGCAGACTGAGGATCCTACAGGGAAACTACCCGCCCCTACCAGTTTTGAGCACTCAAATGTATTTGCTTCACTTGTTTCTGACCTGTCAAGTCACTGGTGTAATGTATTGTTAATTTAGTGTATTCTCTGTGTGTGAATGCCTTCTTCATTGGCAGAATGACAACCCCCCTCTCTCTCGCTCTCTTCCCAATATTAAGGGGTTAATCTCAGATCATGTTATATATTGGAAAATCTGTATACCATTCTGTCCCCTTTTATTAGCCCCCTCTTGGAAGGTTCCACTCAGCTTATTTGTTTCTTTACGTGCTTGGATTCTGTTCAGCTTTTATGATTGGTTATGATTTTAGTGGTGTGGTCGCCATTGCGCTCAGGCTTGTATTAGTGTAGCATCATCTTCGATGACTTTGATAAGTGCTGCGACTGCGAAGACATGAGATATATTCCCCTCGGATGTCAATCATTGGTAGTGGCCCTTTCCAGGCTGCGGCAGTGTAAAGAAAAAAGGAAAGAATAAAAAAGAAAAAACGTGAAAAGGAAAACAAATAACTCATGGTGAGTTTACAAGTATCCGCTGCGGTTCTTTTTGACCATTTAACATGATATTAGCATTTGCTCAGGTACCAGAGAAACAACGTTCAAATATTTCTATGTTTTAGCGGTCTGATCCAATACAACAAGAAGTTTATTATTTCCTGTTTCGAGATCCAAGTAGTCCGATGTTCGAAGTTTGTGATCCGTGGCACCTTTCTTTTCCTCTTCCACGTTTTTCATCCTGGTGAACTGAAAAGCTTGTGCATCCGGGCGTGGAGAGGTGAGATTTTGAATGTAACTTGCTGACCCTTGGACTGCGGATCTATTGGGAGCTTCAGGGTCTGTCTCCTTGCTTCTGGAATGTTTTTTTGCGGGAAAGTGAAGTTTTTGCTTCGAAATATCACTCTCCCTTTTCCCCGAGAAATGTGACACGTTTGGATTTGACTCTTGCAGCCGACGTCACTACTCCCTTTGATTTGCCAAATTAATTGAGCTTAAGAAAAAGATAAGGTAAAGCTGCCTCCATGGCTCCTGCACTTTACTTCTTCGCTTCCCTGTTTCTCCTCTTCCTAAGGAAGAGTTTTCCGGCAAATCTACAGAGAATGATCACCTTTAGTCTTCCGATGAGCGAGAATCTAGTTGCGGGGAAAAAGGGGATAATAAGCCCACAGACCTTGATCAAAGACGAACTGAATAAAGGGTAGTGCATCAGGTTCTTTCTCTTTATTTATGGGAGAATAAATGATGGATGATCGTGGAGATAAAGGGAAATGGAGAGCCGACAGTGCCGCTTCCAAATAGAACGGTGGCTTGTCTATCTTCAAGTCTCCATCTTGACTTATATGGCTCTCTCAACATGTGATCTGAATCGCGCCGCTATTTAATGGTACTGTTAGGCTAGCAACGTTCGGAATAAATCAAAGAATAAAGGAAAGAAGACTAACGAGGGGCATACTCATAGTTTTAATATTGATAAAGTAATCAGCGCAGAATCCTTAAAGCGTTCCGACCCCACAATTCAAGAACATTCACAAACAGATGTTGCTGTCCTGGCTTTTTGGGGGTTTATCGGCCAATATTAGAAAGATGAGATTTACCTGCCGTCCTTTCAAATGCCGTTCACACGAAAAGTTCTGTTGCTTGAACAGAGAAGGCAAGAGAACATGCCATGGAATCACATTCACCGTCCATGTTCATGATTAAGAGAGATTCATAGCAGAAGACACTGAAGAAAAGGTGAGGTAGGCAGTCTAGTAACTGCATATGTTTGTGCTTGAATGTTTCTACAAGTTCTTGAATGATGAGATGAAAATAATTGACGTATGCTAGTAACAGCACCTGCAGTGGAACCGGCTGTTAATCAGGGGGACAAGATCTCAACTTTTCTTTAACCGAAAACACACACACACACACACACACAAAAAACAAAAAACAAAAAACAAAACAAAACAAAACAGAAGAAGAAGAAGAAGAAGAAGATGATCTCGCTTTTTCAGCTTCATCTATATTGTCAGCGCCATTAAAAGTAAAAGGCCTTGATGTGATTCCTCATGTTGATTGAAATCTAGTGGTGCCAAAAACGCTCTTACAGACACGGTGAATGTATTCATGGAAGTGTTCCGTGTGAAAAGCATATGATTAAAAAGTCCTTCATGTTATAAAATTCCGGTGGGCCCTCATCAGAAGAAAAGTATAAATTCCACAAGCATGGCAATTCGCAGCACTCAAATCCCACACTCCTAATGTTGATCCCTCCTGTTGCCGTCTCATAGAGAAATATCAACCTGGTCTCGGCTCCATTTGTGAATTCTCTGAGTGCTTGGACTCGAAACGGGCAAAAATGTCACAGTTCACAATGGATGGTCGTTACATAAGATGCAACCAGTGCCAAAACGTGATGAGGCCAATATGGACTTCAAAGGCAGTGCACTGCCCTTGTTGTCGTAATCTCATTAAACTCACGAGGTACGACGTCAGGCCGCCAACAAGCATGGATACCAAATGTATATTGAAGGAGAAGCTTCAAAGTAAGTTCAAAAGCAAGAAGTCAAACAGCTCCAACTCCAATGGTACTTCCTCGATACAGTACTCAGTTCCCAGAAGTGATATGACATCAGCGACTAAACTGCATCCAGCAAAGCGTGCCTTTCTCTGTGGGGTGAGCTACAAGAAGAGGAAGTATGAGCTCAAGGGAACTGTTAATGATGTAAAGCACATGAAGGAACTGTTGATTCATACCTTTGGATTTCTGGAGGAGAACATTCTAGTCCTTACAGGTACTACAACACGCGATTACTTCAACATGCGATTACTTCAGTTGTTTGCTATCTAAGGCATTCTTATATTCACTTGTAATGAAAGAGGTACTGCTTGTGCAGTCATTTTCGTGGATGCACTGCACTCTTTTCACGTCCTTTATTATTTATCTAACTTCTAATTCAAATGCATGATAATTTGGCCATTGATTCCTGAAATCAGTGCGTATGCTTGTTAAACACAATTACTTTCTTGGAGCAATTTTGAGGTACTTTTTCAAGTATCTCCATATAGAAAATATGTAAGATTAATTGAGGAAGATAAGACAATCAAAAGAGAAGCTTGATAGAATAGCTTTTTGGCTGTGCCATTTCCACCATGAGCTGGGTTGGACTGTTGAAACCGGGTGAAATCATAATTCAAAATGTACTAAATTGCAGAAGAGGAGAAGAATGAGCATCAAAGACCAACAAGAAAGAACATTCTGGATGCGTTTCAATGGCTTATCAGGGACTGCAGGTCAGAGGATTCGATGGTGTTCTTCTTCTCAGGGCACGGTTTACAGCATCCTGAGAATGACGGCGATGAATTGGATGGATTTAATGAAAGCATCTGTCCAGTTGATTTTACCACAGAAGGCGTCATCCTCGATAATGAAATAAATTCCACAATTGTTCGTCCGCTGCCGAAAGGGGTAACCCTCCATGCGCTAGTTGATTCTTGTCATAGTGGGACTGTTCTAGATCTGCCATATGTATACAACATTACAACGTGAGTCCTTCGACTTTAACTTGATAAAAATGTTAATCTTGTGGTAAAACGTCACTGGATAATCTCACTTCATGTTTTTTGTCGATGCACTGAACTCTTTGTGCAATTTGGTCTACTAAATTTGCATCGTAAACCTCCTTCTTAGGTTTTTCTCATACTAGATCGGCACTTCAATGTCTGAGAAAAAGAAGCGCATATGTAGCTGAACGCACTGATGTGCATGCATACAACTTCGCATTTTCTGTGAGTTATTATGTGGAAACAAAAGAAGGAAGGCAAAGTACCTGAAATGGTCCTATCCAATCTGAAATTAACATGTTTATACTATGAAAATATCGTCTAATATTAATTTCTGAGGAAATTTTCTGAGAAACAGAGGTCAGTGGGTGGATAATGGACCTCCTTCGGGTGCATATAAGGGAACAAGTGGTGGACTTGCCATTTGTCTAAGTGCTTGTGCGGATGAGGACCTGGCTGCTGATACTTCTGTAAGATATATGCCCTTTGACAAAGTCTTGTCTCTTCGCATGCAAACAATTTGCCATCTGTTGCTCTCTTTAGTTTGTTTCCCTGGCTATTATGCAAATCTCTCCAGAATTTTACTAGGAAAATTAGTGATCCTGACCTGTTAACATGTGATAAAAAGATGAAGTGTTGCATGCAAGGATAAGTGGCTAATTCTTAACATCAAGAAGTCATTCAGATTCTTGTATATCAGTAGGAAAATGATGATGTTCCAACTAGGACTTAAAATTGACATGTCTGGATGAATTGAGGTTGAGTTCAGCCATCATCCCCTCAATGCGGGTGCACATGCACCTGCGACACACAGAACTAGATCTCATTATATGAATACCCCTTTGCCTAGGTAGATATCCATAAAATGTGAGAAAATTTATAACTTCAACAGAAGAAACAGTTCCTAGTGCCAACAAAAGTTTATGAATTTGAAAGGAATCTTGATTCAAACATGAAGCGTACTCAATTTAGCAAGTTTAAGCTTCTCTGGTTTTCTGATATTAACAGTATCAATATACTCATATTTCCTTGGAGATTCTTCAATAATAAACATTGCTTGCAGGCTCTCTACGGGAAGATGATGTCTGGTGCCATGACCTCAAGCTTCATCCAAGCTATCCGCAAAAACCCCAAGATTACATATAAAGAACTACTGGCAGCGATGCAAAATGTCATTGATGAAGCTAACAAATCTAATTGCTTAAATAATCCTATCCTTTCAAGGTTGTTTCGTGCCAAAATGTTACAGGTCATCTCCTTCCCTTCCTGAATGTAATATTGACTCGATATAATTGCGACCTGAAATGGAATCATATAATTCATCCTAGAATCAACAATATACCTTGCCATGATTCTTGATTCAAGAAGAGATATTTAGGTGTCAAAGGGACCTGATGTTTCTGTTTATTAGATGCATTAGTTATATCTGAAATTGTCATCGTCATGTCAACCACAAATCTACCATAGTTTTGGAGTTTGCCGGTCCCAGAAGATGACAGGCGGGATACAAAATTTTGAAGAAAATAAAAGAAACGAATGGTTCTGCCTTCTCAATAAAAGACAAAAGGTGGTGCAATTGTGATCAAAGTAGGATTGTAGAATGGAGACGTGGAATCTCGGCCAAACTTGTGCATTAAGTGTTAGTCAATCGAAAAGAAGCTGGTGTTTGGATATGGTAGCAGGTCGCATTACCAAATGTTTCTGAAGTCAATAATTTCTTAAATTCCATAAAATGACTGAATTACATGTAATTGAATTCTACAGGAACCCGTGCTATCATGTTCTGACATGATAGGTATTGAAAATAGGACGGTCGAGCTATAAAGAGGGAAATGTCTCCAGTACAGCATATTCCACGTCTAACAAAGCTGGGGATGGATGGTGGGATATTTATCAGGATCAAAAACAAGCTTTTGTGGAGATTTTGTGATGGAAGGAAGTAACAATGTGAACATCTGTCACATTTGGTAGATGATGAGGCGTGAAAGGAATAGGATGAGCATCAGAGCCCTTACATTCTGCAACTGGTTTCTTTCTTTCTTTTTTTCCCCACTTTTGTCCTTTTGCCATCAGATAGTTCCTTTGTACTTCACTATGAGATGGTAAAAGCTTTCTGAGATATGACAAGGAAGCTAGAGAAATTGCGCGCAGGTTCTGCAATGAAGTTCAGATGCAAATTTTTGTCTGCACTTTACAGATGGCTCTCAGACATGCAAGGAAGATTTGCATTTTAGGAAGATTCCCCTTAAACTATGAAGAAACTCATGCCAAGAACGAGAATCACTCAAAAAACCCATCGAGGAACTGTTGAGTGAAAAGTGGTCCATGCTTGTTCATGCGGGAAGTTCCATACATCGCTCCTTTTTTCCAACATCGGTGCCTTAAGGCATTATCATGACGGCCTTTGACATTTTTATCAGGTTCAAGTGCCAAACAACCAAGCCGAAGAATAAGAACCTGTCCCTGGTTCCCTTTACGTCAGGGGCCATGTACAAGAAAGAAGAAAGAAAAATCCGAGAAGCAAGAATCTGATTCCCCGCAATCCGCGGCGTGACTCAAATAAGGCTAAAGTGAATAAAGGAAACAGAAAGGATGGCCTTTAATAATATACGGGCCTCTCTCCACTACAAGAGATGCAGTTCCCTGGGTAGTTTTCATTTAGAGGAAATTTCAGAAAACACCTTTTGATAGTCTACAACAAAGAATAAGATCATTTGTCCAACTCTAACGGGCCTCACTCCCTTAAAAGCCAACAACTTTAGGTGGGGTTCCGGTTCTGGCCTAATTTATTTTTTGGTCTCATGAAAATCACCAATTTATCAATTCTAGCCTAAACTTTTTCTTTTATCTCATAAAAAAGCGCCAACTTTAAGTAGATACTCAAATCTAGGCCCGGTTAAGTTTCCGTCTCATAATGTTGTTAATGATTTGATGTGTCACTAAAAAACTTGACGAAGCAAATTTGGAAATTAAATAAAAGTTTTTGTTTTTTTTTTTTTTTATGAGACAAAATAAGTTCAGCCCCAAATGGAGACTCAACTTAAAATTGGTGCTTTTTTTATGAGATTAAAAAAAAAATGGATTAGAATTGGAACCCAACCTAAAGCTTTTTTCTTTAGAATTTTATTTTGCTAGAGTTGAGATCGAGTTGAAGTCTGAGATTTTTAAGAGAATTTGGCCAATTCTAATATTACACACGACTTTTAATAGAATCTGGTTCACCTTCGCCGCCTACTTATTTCAATGTGCCAACTTTCTCCTCGCTCTTTAATTATCTCTTAATTCAGACATTGGCATTCGCGTGAAGAATTATTCATTGGCATCTGTGTGCTGCAAGCCTTTAGTAGATCCTCAGATACGTTCTTTCCCATACCAGCCGTAGTCTGTGAGTTATCAAATGGCAGATAGGAGAGGGAGATGCAGTTGGTGTGGCGTGCAACTTGTGGTGCCGCCGGAGGCGCAAGCAGTTCGTTGTGCGGTGTGCCTATCCGTCACCAATACTAACCTCTACGATCCTCCACCGATTCAAGCTAAGAATTCTCTATACCGCGCAGCTAACTTTGTAAAGGGCCTCGTCAGTACTGTTACAAACAACATCCATTCTCTAGCCAACCCAACCGGCAGCTATCCTGGAGTATACACATCGAACTGTGGCTATTATCCTCCGGCTCCGTCTCTGCCAAGGCTGCCTACTTCAGTTCATGGCAGGAAGCGTGCTTTGCTTTGTGGAGTAAGCTATAAAGGAAAGAGGTACAAGCTCAAAGGAAGTGTCAACGATGTGAGGTGCATGCGCTACTTCCTGGTCGAGGAGATGGGATTTCGAGACGACTCTATACTCATTCTCTCAGGTAGCTCAGAGTCAGTGTACTCTCTCTCTCTCTCTCTCTCTCTCTCTCTCTCTCTCTCTCTCTCTGTGAACCCCTAATGAGTGATTTGTACCGGCCACAACTGTTTTGTACGTCCTATCTTCAATCTCAGAGCTAAAGCAGTTTCTCTGTTCTGTTCTTTTCTCCCGTGTCCCTAAGTTGTTCTATCATCTAGGAGATTCTATCTCATTGAGGGAGTACACCGCCAGCATATGATATTGTCTTCCTTTGAATCCATGAACCTAATAGCTAATCCTTTATTTGGCTGACCAGACCTTTTTGCAACACTCTTCAATAAGATGGAAACCCATCGAGTTCTAATCTTAAGCTTGAAAACCATACCAAAGATGCACATTACATGACATACCGTCAATTTGATTTCACACTGCTAAGAGTAGCCACTCGAATTATGCACAGAAGAAGAGACGGATCCAACCAGGATCCCAACAAAGCACAACATCCTCATGGCTATGCGATGGTTAGTCCATGATTGCCAATCTGGTGACTCGTTGGTGTTTTACTTCTCTGGCCATGGCTCAAAAGAGCGCGATTATGACATGGATGAAATCGATGGGTTTGATGAATCTATCTGGCCAGTTGATCATGAAATTGCAGGGAAGATACTTGATGATGACATTAACGCCACCATTGTGAGACCACTGCCTCGAGGAGCCAAGCTCCATGCTCTAATCGATGCCTGCAACAGCGGAACCATGCTTGATCTACCCTTTCTATGCAGGATGAACCGGTCAGCAACCTTTCTCACGTCTCTATTGAAAATGAGGAGATAATTATTGCACTTTCTACCTCACCAAGCTGACTAAATTGAGTATCACCTATCTTTGTGTAGAGAAGGTGCCTACGGATGGGAAGATCAAGGATACATGTCAACTGTTTATAAAGGCACAAGAGGTGGACTAGCCCTCTGTATTAGCGCTTGCGATGATAACCAGACCTCTGTGGACACAACGGTGAGTTAGATTCTGGTTTAGACTTATCGTTCTGCGGTCATTGACCTGTTACAGCAAACCCTCAGGTCACGAGAATGGTAAGTGCTAGATGATCAACCAATCGAGTCCTAAGCAGTTTTCTTGTGAAGCCTTGCTAGATTTCAGTGCTAGAGTTTTTTTCTTGTTTGGCTAATGCGAGTCCTAGGATGATGTGATACAAATGAAAAGTTTCTTCAATGATGATTGTTTTAGACTTCAAGTTCCTGGATTGATTCCAGATATGAACTGCCATTAATCAATGGAACAGGACATTGGAAAAGGTTGATTCCATTGCATCGACAAACATTATGTGGCATCTCACTTTTGTCTCTGCAGGCGTTATCAGGAGGCACAGCAACTGGTGCCATGACATACAGCTTCATTCAAGCAATGCTGAGAGGGCATGAACTCACATACGGTCATCTACTGATCGCCATGCGTCATACAATTCGCGAGGCCAGCGCCGGAGTACATTTGAAGGGTCCAATTGCATCCCTTGTTAACAAACTGCTTGGTACTGGATGGACTCAGGTATTAATCATTCTAAACCATTAGAATCGCTTTGCACCTCAAATTACTCGGATCAGAGTTAAAAAGTTTTGATGGTAAGAGTTTGTAGCCCAGGGGAAACCCATTAATTAGGCTATCAGTGTTAACTTATCTCTAGCCTGTTGGCGTTCTCAACCATCGCATAATTAATTGAGCGAAGCACGTGACTTCCCAGAAGAAAATATATGTTGCCGAACATTTTCCGATGAGGGTTAAAAAGATTGGTCTGGGAAAAAGGCACAGCACATTACTGATGCAATTCTCATCGTCTCACGCCTATTCATGCACCAAGATAGGCACTGCTAAGATCCTTAGCTTGTGGAGACATGATCAAGATTATCTTGCACAGCTATCAAACTCCACGAGAGATGAACGTACGTCGTCTTTGTTGCTGAGTAACCGTGAATTGTTGATTTCGCACATGGCATCAATGTTGAAAACATGTCTATCAATGTCCAGAGGGACTACAAATAAAGTGGCGACCCAAATGAAATAACTGAGAATATGCCCAGAAAGAACCGTGGCAAATGCCATCATAGTGTAAAAATTGCAATACAGATGACTTATTGTGCTTAAGTACTTTATTCACGACGACCATAATCATTGAGCTCATCTTCGAACTTTCATGCAGGAACCTCAACTATCATCATCCGAAGTGTTTGACATTTACGCAACCAAGATTTCTCTGTGACTTGGAGCTTTCATGTTCTTGATGATTTGGACATCTATTCCACTGGACGTTTTCCTCACGCTATAGGGTGAAAGTCGTTCTCTCACGACGATATATGGGAATACTTTTCTGGAGTTTCCCACATTAAAAGAATATTATCTGCTATATTTGCTAGATTACAGTACACAATCTACAACGAGAAGCATTTGCTCTCTTCCATTCTTAAAGCTTAGATTATATAACTTCATATAATACCTTAAAATGCTATTGCTGTATCAATACCTATAAACCTTGTACTTTCTAGATAGTGAAGAATCTTCTTCTAGTAGACTAATTCAGCTACACATTCGCTGAAGAAGTAACAGCTTGCGAGAAGCAGCGCACCAGCGTGTGTAGGAGGCATGAAGATTAGGCCAGTCGGATGATGGGCAATACATGAAGTGGTGAAGCCACTGGGAGAGCACTTGTTCCTGCTCCTCCTCCTGTCCCAGCATTTCGATTGTTTGCTCCAACACTCTCTCCAGTTCAGCTCTTTCACTGAGGCTTAGAACGGGGGCATCTGTTCCATTGCTTGCTCTGCATAGCAGTGGCAACCATGACATCAACATCTTCATCCTTGTCTGCCGTTGTTGCTCCTTCTCGCTTTCATCAATTTCGTCCAGCCCCATGTCCTTGGCTTGCTTGAATAAGAATGCTAAAGGAAGGAATTGAAATGAAATTATGAAACAACAGAGCTAAGGTAACACAAAGAACAAAAGGAAGGAGCCATCAAAATATAGCTGCAGGAATTGATGTTTCCTAGCGACAGTCAAATTTTCGACAAATTCATGACACTGCCTCATAGGCATAATGGGGTATAGTACAGACCCTCCCCAGTTGTAGGAAATTACCCTCCAAAATTAAACAGCTCTCTCACAATATATCAGTGTTCATGTGCTTAAAAGTTACTGAAGTGATTACAACCAGAAATTGGCCACATAATATGATAGAATGCATTTTCTCAACTAGGATGTTCAATGGAAAAAAAAAAAATATATATATATATATATATATATATATATGATTGATTTGACAAATTGGCTTGATAATTTGCTTGCACTGAAACACAGCTCTATTCAACATACACTATAGAAGTTGACAAACTACCAGACTTGACGTGTAGGTGAGGAAATTCCCATCCACAGAGATAGCCACTAGACTCAAAAAAGGACGGCCGAGAAGTCAAAGATTCAAATATCACAGATGTTGCTTGAAACGTCAAGGTCGACACTCTCAAGCATGCACCGAAACAATAAATTGGATTGCTATTCTCTTCTCCATAAAACTAGTGGTGCCTAAGCACGAGGTGCAAGTGGGCTAGAAAGGTCTTCTTCGAAGATTGATTTGGTCAACCACCACATGGGATCTGTGTGGTGTCTTTATAAATTAGAGTGATTTCGGAACATAGTTTTTAAAGGCATCCTTGTGCAACCACTAATTCTTTCATCACAATTAAAACCTCCCCGACATATCCTTTTCCCATAGATTTGGACAAATACTCTGAAGATAAATTGCCAAAGAAAATACAAGTATGAATAGAAAAGGAACCAATGGGATATTCTTAAAAAATAAATAAAAAGGTGATAGAGTTGGGGAAGTGCATAGAAGCAAGAGGGCAGATCAAAATATTTGCGTCATATTCAATATACACGATAAGATAACATAACTTATTTATGAAACAAAGGGCCACAGAGAAAAAGTGACGACACATCGATAATGCACGTTGAACAGAGCAAATCATGTTGACATCGACCATAGGTGATTGGTGCATATTTTGGTGAATAGACGCATTTACAAGAATATTCCGCAGCTAATTTGCAGTAGCGGAAGAAAGTAAAAACTACCAGTCTTGTAGTTCAAGAATCACCCGTTTTATTATTCAAAGTCTTGGCGGTGCCCATTGTGGCTCCAGCTGTAGGACCCATCTTTGATCCGTCAATCTCAATCGTGCATAATGACACCTACTTTGAGAATATAGACTTTTTTTTTTTGGGTCGGTTGAGAAAATAGACTTCACTTGCCTTTTTCATGACATTTCTTGCAATGTGTACGATGTTTATGACATAGCTTTTACTGCTTCCATTTGACAGACAGTAATCTAATGGTTCAGATAAAACAATTTTTCTCACAGTGACAATTCTAAATTCTTTCCCCACCTAAAGCATAAAATGGTGTCACCTGTTGAATCACAATCAGGTCATTACCAAGAGATGTTGATACCGTAATTGACAAAACCCGACACACGTGCCCTTCCAATGAAAAGTAACCATTTTTATTTCAAGAGACGTTGATACTGTAATGCTAGATGAATTCACTGTCGAATTAACGTTTTTTTTTTTTTTTTTTTTTTTTTTTTTTTTTTTTTTTTTTTCAAATACTCAAGCTTCAAATATTGCGAGGACAAAAGATTTAGAGCTTACCAGAAACCTTGACTAGGGAACCTTGGAGACGCGGCTCCGCCGAGATAGCGAGCCAAGCCAAATTACTAGCCGACGCCCACCTACAAACCGCATCCTCGGCGCACCCGCAAGCCGCCAACTTCTGCGCCAACCAAACCAGCTCAGCCGCAAGCTTCTCAGCCGAGCTCCCCAACCGGGTCGGCTCTTCGCTCGCCCACCAGGCCCGCCCACGCCTAGCCACATCCTGAACGGACCGAATCGCCCTCAGAACCCGGTTCCCTTTATACTCCACCGAGACGGTCTTCCCGAGCCGGAGCCGTCGCCGTCGCCGGAGCCGGAGCCGGAGCCGGAGCCGCCGGCCCCGCAGCCGCGCTGCCGCTCCCTCTCCACCATTGCGGCCTCGAGCTGGCCGAGAGTCCTCGAGAAAGCTGCCGACAGAACCGTCCGATTGACCTCGAGCAGGGCCTCGGTCCCCTCCTGCTGGTTCTCATCGATGAGCCTCTCGGCCAAGGACCGGACGGCCTCGTACTTGCGGGAGCTCACGGGGACGTTGTTGACGATGGCGAGGAGCTGCGACAGCGCTCGGGCGATGCCGGAGTCGCACGCGCCGGAGTGGGGAGGCGCGGCGCGGGGCCGCCCCCTCCGCCGGCGGCAGCCGGCTTCGGGGGTTGAGGAGGGCAGCGCCGTCGTGGGGGGCGGCGGCGGAGGGGGGCCTCGCGGAGGAGGGGAAGAGGGAAGGGAGGAGGCTGAGGAAGAAGAGGAAGGAGGAGAGGACGAGGTAGCGGAGGAGCTCGAGGAGGCGGTACTTCTCGGCGAGGCTGAGGAAGGACTTGTCGGCGAAGATGAAGGCGGAGGTGACGAGGTTGCGGAGGAGGAGCGGCGCGATGGCGGTGAGGGAGTTGAGAGCTTCCATGGCGGTCGCCGCGTCGCGGTGGCCGATCGGCGTGCGGCGGTGCATGAAGGGATTACTTGGAGGGCGGCGTGTCGCGGCGGTGATCGATCACGGGACGATTTTTAAATGGTGGAATTTTGAGAGTTTTCCCGTTCGCGTGCGGCGCTTGTCTTGTCTCGCCTGAGTACGAGGTGGGGACAAACGTTTTGCGCCGGACAGTTGTTTCCAGACCGTTCGTTGGAACTTGGGAGGACGATCGGGCATAAAATTCCAAATTCATTTCCTTTTCCCCTCGTTTTTTTTCGTAATTTTTGGTATTTTCTCTTTCCAATTTTGATGCGATTGCGGCCACGAATTTGATACCGTATCTATCACGAAAGGAAACGAGGGTCTCACGGGTGTACTGGATGAACTTTCTCGTCTGTTTTGGAGCTCCATTGCCTCTCCTTTGTCTTCATGATTTTGGCAACAAAGACCAAAATTTACTTCCGTACATTCAAAGTTATGAAGCACCGACACTGCCTTCGTGTCGTATCGAACACTTCGACACATGTTCGACACTCGATCAACGTGTATCGAAAAATTCAAATTCGATACCTAATCAACTTTTTCGATATTTTCCGACACTCAGTCGAAATTCCAACATACGAGTTACTCACATATGATTCGATATCGAGGTCAATTTTAAAAATTTTTAATAAATGAAATGTCAAAATGTATAAAAGTAAAAAAATAAAATACAATAATAAAAATAATAAATGAAAAAAAGAAGAAAAAATTAGTATTCTCTTATCTTCTGACTCTACTTTTTGTGATACACAATTCACCTTTAAATTTTTTTTTTCCTCTTCCTACATATCTAACATGCATGTCCGGAACGTTGATTGCTTGTTTTTTCTCCAAATTTTATGAATTATTGGAATAGAGTTAAATTTATCAAATTAAAACAATGAATGATATTGATAAATGATGGATTAACATTTTTAATATAAATTCATTCTAATCTTTTTCAATTATTTATTTATTTTTGTGAATTTGAATAAAATCAATAAATTATTATAAATATAAATATATATCTAATATAGAACGTGTCCCAATATATAAAATTTTCTATTTTTGAAAAACGACGTATCGACGTGTCCGGATTCAAGCCCAAGGATAAAAAGAAGACAGAGAAAAAAAGAAACCACTGTAAACGCGGTAGCCAATTTCATCCGCACACGAATGACACAGAAGGGAAGAAAGCCACACTGTGTACGGCCACCAATTTTTTTTTTTTTTTTTGGACGAAGATGAAGATTGCATATAATAAGCTAAGAAGCAGGATTACAGTACGTGGGAGAGTCTAGACAAAGAATATTAAAAAGGTTCCGCGGTGGAGAGACAAGCCAATTGTTTGGGAGATAACTTTGTTAAATGTGATTTGGCTAGGAGATTAGCAGCTTGGTTCGTCTGGCGCGGTTCGAACCGGAGCTCCACGAGAGGGAGAGAGTCCAGCATGTTACGGCAATCTTGGGCTGCTTGGGAAGAAGCCCAATCCGACTGTTGACGGCCCAAGATAGACTCCACGGCAAACAGACAATCAGTTGAGATTAAAACAGGTATGGGTTGAGTTCGTGCGGGAAGGAGAGAGGCTGTCAGAGATACTTTTCGGAAGTCTTCAACTTTTTCAAGTGCACGTCGAATACTTAGGGTTTCTCCAGCCAACGCAGATGAAGCTCGGATCTTTTCCACGAAGCCACCCACACAATAGCCATCTTCAGATCGACACAAACCCGCGATGGAGGCGTCCGATTGCGCATCCAACCATGCACAGTCGACATTAATTTTGAGGGATCCCAGGATCGGAGGTGTCCGAGTTTGTGGTTCGGTTTTTTGGCTTCTAGTACTTGGATTCCACTTCTCGTATAGTCTTTGAGCTAGGCGGGCCTCAGTGATGATTTGATCTTGTTTCTCAGTGCGTCCATGGAAGATCAAAGAGTTTCGGTCTTTCCATACGGTCCAGAGGAGGGATGCGAAGGTACCTTTTTGGCTGGTAGAGATATCGGAGTGCAGGTACTCGTATACCCATTTGTCTATCCTTGTTATGGACGTTGAGGGAGCGGGGCTTAATTTCTTGAACTTTTCCCATATTAGCCGAGACCACCAGCATTCACAAAAAGGTGTTCGTTGTTTCAGGTTGCGGTGGACACCGGGGACAAAATGGATCGGGGAGAAGATTGCGCCTGTGAAGATTATACCTTGTTGGTAAGCCCTCTGTACATAGACTCCATGTAAATTGTTTAACTCTAGGGCTCGTTTTTAGGTTCCATATTTCCCGCCAAAGCTGTTGCGGAACTTGGTAGGATGAGGATGCCGTGTTTGATTTGTTTAGCTGACTGGCTGATTTGAGAATGTGATACCCGCTTTTAATGTTGTAGTCCCCTGTAGGATGGCCAATCCAGATAATTCGATCTGGTTTGGGGCTTGTACTTAGAATCGTGGCCTGTATTTCTGATGCAATATTGTTGTCAAATAAATCTGAAATCAGTTGAGCATTCCATGTGCGTGTATCTGGATGTATAAGGTCAGCAACTAGTTGAGGGTCATTGTAGTTAGCTGGACCTCCAATTCTACCAGAAATTAGCCATCTATCCTCTCGTAGATTAATAGACTTACCATCCCCAACTTCCCACTTTAGATGAGATTGAAGCGAGTCACGACCAGTTAGCAGACTTTGCCAGTCCCAAGAAGGTTTGTATCCTTTAGTAGCAGTCCATAAGTTGCCATGAGGAAAGTAGAGGCCTTTAAAAACTCTGCTCCACAAGGTCTCGGGAGCCTTAGCTAGTCTCCAGGCTTGTTTCCCTAGCATCGCTGTATTGAACATGACTAAGTCTCTGAAGCCCATACCACCCTCTGCTTTTCTATTTTTTAGGAAGTCCCAGCTTTTCCAGTGAATTCCTTTTTTATCAGCTCTCTGTTTCCACCAAAAATCTGAGATTTTACGTTCAATGGTACGACAAATAGAGATAGGGATCTTAAAAATCTGCATAGCATATTGTGGTAATGCCTGAATCACCATTTTTATCAGTACTTCTTTGCCCGCCTTTGAAATGAGTTGCTCTTTCCAGCCCGCCAATTTTCGATCCACTCTAGCTAATATCCAGGTTAAACATCTGTTTTTAGTCGATCCCCAGTCAAAAGGTAAGCCAAGATACTTACCCGTATGTTCAAGGATAGGGACTCTGAGTGTAGCTGCAATGTTATGCTGAAGGTTCTGTGGACATGTAGCTCCCATAAACAGACCGGACTTGTTTAAGTTGATCCCCTGGCCTGACGCAAAACAATAACAGTTTAAAATATTGGCTAAATTCTGGGCTTCTCTAATAGTTCCATCTAGGAAAAAGATGGCATCATCAGCGAAGAACAAATGAGATAGGATAGGACAGTGCTGATTTAACTTTAGACCCTTTAGGGTACCATCCATAACAGCCTTGTGAATCATATGGGATAGTGAATTCGCCATAATGATAAATAAGTAAGGGGATAAAGGATCCCCTTGTCTGAGTCCTCGCGTAGGATAAAGAGTATCTCCCCGCATCACCATTGATTAAAATTCGGTAAGTGACGGATGAGATGCAAAACTTCACTAGATTAATCCATTTTTCATGAAAGCCCATTTTCAGCATTAGATCACCTAAGAAGTCCCACTCCACTCGGTCGTAAGCCTTCTGCATATCTATCTTTAGAACTCCCTGGAATTTTCTTCGTCTTCTTTTAGTTCGGAGGTGGTGTAGGACTTCTTGGACAATGAATATATTGTCTTGAATTTGCCGGCCACGATAAATGCACTCTGTTCAGGCAATATAATGGTAGGCAGCCAAGGTTTAAGCCTGTTTGACATAATTTTGGCAATGATTTTATAGCTGTAATTGCAGAGGCTAATAGGTCGATATTCTGTGATTTGTTCTGGATGAGCTGTTTTGGGATGAGGGTAATATGGGTTTCATTGATAGCTGGATCAAAACGTCCTTCTCTCGAAAAGGAATCCACCATATGAAATATGTCTGTTTGGATAGTAGCCCATTGACTTTGAAAGAAGAGACCATTTAATCCATCCGGCCCAGGAGACTTAGTAGCACCCATTTGAAAAGCAGCCAGTTTAACCTCCTCCATTGTAACCTCTGCTATAAGAGAATCGTTCATTTCCTCAGACACTACTTGAGGACATTGATCTAGCACTGGCTCATAGTATCGATCCCCTACTGAAGTAAATAACTGCTGGTAGAAAGCATGGATGTGCTGATGAATAGCTCGAGGTTCACGTATCCATGCATTTTCTTCGATCTTGAGCATATTAATTCTATTCCTTAGTCTCCTCTGGATCGTAGTGGCATGAAAAAATCTACAATTTTTGTCCCCCCACTTTAGCCAGTTGATTCTGGATCTAATGCCCCAATGCATCTCTTCTTGTCACCATAAAGTGCTCAATTTTTCAATAATGGAATTGTACTCCGCCTATTTTCCTATATGGTCTGTTCTGTTAATGAGGTTTATGAGTTGGCTTCGGAGTTGATCAATTTGTTTTGATGCATTGCTGAAGGTTCTTCTGCTCCATATTCTCTATTCCCGTATTAGCTTAGATATTTTGGTAACCAGATCCCCTTGTTGCAGAGTTGCTGATCTCCAAGCTTGATCAATGATAGCTGAACATTCAGGATGGTCAAGCCAATATGCTTCAAAACGAAAACATCTCCTCTTTACCGATGGCCTCTCATTAAAGCCGAGTAGAATTGGACTATGATCCGACCCCAAAGCTGGAAATGCAAAGACATCAGCGTTTGGCCAGGTAAGCCTCCATTCTAAGTTACCAAGTACCCTGTCGAGTCTTTCTTGGACAAGAAAATCTCCATCTCTTCTATTGGACCACGTGAACGCACATCCTTTACTCTCCACATCTAATAAGGAACAGGAATATACAAACTCTCGAAAAGCTGTCATTCTAAACCTCTCTGCAGGCCGCCCTCCCAACTTCTCCCAATAGTAGAGAATTTCATTAAAATCTCCTAGGCAAACCCGGGGGCTGATGATTCTTCATGCCGACCCGAAAATAAATTTCCATAGAGATACTCTGTCTTGGAAGGAGGTAGAAGCATGTAGGAAAGTGATTTTCAACTCATTAGAGCAGCCATTGATATCACAGGATACCTCTAGTAACTCGAACCGCTATAATCCACTTGAAGTTTAATGTCATCCTCCCAAAACAACGCTAACCCCCAAATGTACCATTAGGACGACAAGTAAAGGAAGAGGAAAACTTTAAACGACGCTTAATATTATTTACTAGTGAGGACTGGTTTTTAGTTTCCATGAGGAAAACTATATTAGGTCTCTCACGAACCACTAGGGCTCGTAAATGCTGGACTGTCAAGGGAGAGCCAAGACCTTGACAGTTCCAGCTGAGTATTTTCATGGCTGCTGTGGTGGCTTTTGTCGGCTAGCCACCAAAGCCCCAGCTGAATCTCCATCCCATAACTGAATGGGAGTCTCCATGAGGTTGTCCGACTCCATACCCATCACTTGAGTGCCTTTCCTATCATAGGGAGTGAAGCGTTTTTGTTTCTTTGCATTCTCGTTTTTTTCATACGGCTCTTGATGCACCCGGAATACTTATCCCCGTAGTTAGCTTAGGGAATTCTTTATCTCGCTCAATTTGCTCTTGAATCCGCTTTCCTTTTTAATTGCAGAAATTTCATCCGAGGATACTTGCTGGTTTCGGGGTAGCTGGTTGATAGATAACAATGGCTTGGCCGCCGTTCGATGGAATCTTTTGTGTTTCTTCCTCCGCAGGATCGATTGGAGTTTCGGAACCATTTCTTCATCCAAAGAAGGTAAGATCAATATCCCCATAAAAAGTTTTCCAGCGGGGACTAAGTCGTTTTACTTCAGACCTTTAACCGCTTCCGAATTTGCGTTTATCATCCTCTTCTTCGAATCCACATATGGGAGTACCGGGACATTTTGTAGTATAGTGATCCAAACAACCACATGAATAACAATAAAATGGGAGCCTTTCATACTTGAAATCAACCCACCAAAGTGTCGATTACCAACATAGATGATGGTTCCGGTTTTCGAGGGAGAGATAAATTCATGCACACTCTAGCCTTCCCAGTCCTTCGAGAACTATTATTACGGGCATCTATTTTGACTTCCTCCACTACACCCAATTTTCCAGCAATTAATCGAATACAATCCTCTACCATTGCAGCTCTAGGAAGACCCACTAGATGAACCCAAAAGGAGCAAAGTGGTTAAATTCATAACAATGTTCTGGAATAGTGGGATCTCCTTCTTTAAGAACCAGTAAATTGCTAGAGAAAGACCAAGGACTAGATTGAAGGATTCTGTTTTTCTCCTCTTCCGATTTGAAGATGAAAGCAAAGAAACCTGTATCAATCGTCTCACATCCGACTTCCGAAACTCTCCAAGACCTCTTCATAGTAGTCCGAATGCAAGAAAATTAACATCGGATTCGTAAATAATTTACCGTATAATATATGCTCATCCATCTCGCTTTTGTACTTCGTAGATCCGACCGTTTAGATCCGTTATATCATCAACGCCCATAGATCACCCATTTTTCTGCACGGGGTGAGCATTCGGAGATGGTCTATCGATTACTCTCCATGATTGGATCGGACTACTTTGTGGTGAGACAGCTTAGGTTTTTCGATGTCCGGGGGAAGGATGGGTCTCGTGAAAATGTTGGAGTGAAGGGAGTTCTGTGACTTACAGCAAAGGTTTAGGGTTTGTGGGTATGAGCTAGATGGGAACAAGGTAGCGAGGAATGAAGCTGAAAGAGAGAGATCCAAACACCGATCCAAGGACAAGAAGTGAAATCGCCTGGAAGAGGGGACTTACCAGTAGAATCGAGAAGAACAAGAGGGATCCGAAGATCCGAAGGAAGAGAAAGCTAGGTTTTCACCTTGGTCTTCCTCAAGTTTATGAACTTTCTCGAGGAACCAAATACTCAATCAGGGGGGGCAGCATAGCTCACATCCATTGTTGCAGGGATGGAAAGGGTCTATCACAAGGAGGATAGGGAGAACTCTCCAGTCGAGGGAGAGAGAGTGCCTCTGGATAGTCAAAACATCCCGTACGGCCACCAATTTGGACATTAGTGAAAAGGCTATGCTTGATTGAGACATGGGGGAAATGAGATCACGGCACATAGCCCTATCCTTTTATAAACTTTTTTTTTTTTTAACAGATCCTCTTTTTTTTGGTAAAATTTTTTTGAACAGATCCTTTTATAAACTTAAAGAAGCGGAAAATCAGCGCTATAGATACAAGCACGACTCACTTCAAGTAATGCAGTCGAGGGCAGGGAGCGACTCCGATGATTCTGTCTTGAATCAAAACTTGCTTAATCTCATTATGACCACACATTTTTAATCAACAGCCTTAAAAATTCATGTTTAAGACGACTGGCAAAATCTTTCCTCTACATAAAGCTTCATCCTCTTTTTATTCTGCTACTTGAGCTTGAAAGGACGACAACAGTAAACATCATCATTCACAATCATCCAAAACCGCCGCATCTTCATGGTAGGCTTAGATTCACATTAATATCAATTCAGTAATTTCCTGAGTCGTTTTTCGGCAAGACTAGCGTCCTTGTTCTGCGGTTCCAGAACAAGAGCATGCTTGAAATCTGTGGATCACAATAGCAGAACTGTTAGTTTGGGAAAGAAAACAGTAAAAGTAACTGCTCAGTGCATAGGTCCGTTGAATCAAGCATCGTCACAAGTTACATATTAGGATAAGGTCTAGGCTGCGCACCTTGTAAAGACTCTTTATAGCGGATAAGCGACTCCCTAGCTGTTCCACGTCTTAGATATGCCTTAACATTCTGCAAGCAAATAATCAAGGTCAATCTATTCCCATCTCCGAGAATCCTACCTACTTGAGCTCAAAGATTCATGATGCCAACTTATGCAACTGCATGGACCCAAAAAAAAAAAAGCATGTGGCATGACAAGTAGCTTTCTATTTTAGATATCGGAAATTCATAAATTACTATCATATCATCTACTCATATAGATATTTATAGTGCATGGCCACTTAAAGTTCTCCTAAGCCAACACTACTATGTTCTACGTGAAACTAATTCCCATCAACGGTGGACTTGAGAAATTGAGGTAAATGGTGAAAGGGCCATCCAGAGTGCTTAGAAGCTCCGTCATCTCTCTGACTCATTAATTTAATTCCCAGCATGGTGCTTTAGAAATCAAGTGATGCAAGAAGAGAAAAAGAGGTCTTCCTATGCGTGCTATATCTTCTACCTTTTTATCCAGTGAGATTGCCATGGTGCAATCCTCTTCAGCTTGTTGAAAACTGCAGAAAGTCAACAGTGGTTAGCATGAAGACATACAGATAAAGTGCCAGTCGATATAGATAGCTGAGATATAACAACAATAATCAGATACCATCCTAATTGCAAATATGCAGCAGCGCGGTTGCAAAAATAAGTGGCATTTGCCCCATTCAATTTGATAGCTTCACTATAGTATGTTACAGCTTTATTCCACTGGCGTCCCTTATATGCAGCATTACCCTGCAAAAATATCACATAAATAAACCACACGAGGATGGTTTCAGATAACATTTACATGGTTCACTTTAAATATGTGCACTTTCAACATGGTTGTGTCAATGGTAAAGACAGAGAACAATGCAGACAACTGTAGCAAATGAATTAGCCACTCCATCTAAAAATAAAAATAAAAAAGTCAAAGAAATGTGTGCGCGCGCACAACCATTTTTTTTATTTTTTATTTTTAAGTCACAGATAAAGCTCCAGAAAAGCATCCTCACAACATCCAAAAGTTTGGCTACCTATTTGATGGAAGATCACTCAAGATATCAAGGGCAAGCAACATTTTAATACCAACACTAGGCACTGAGGTAACTGATGCTGCAATCTAATAAATTGTATTGAAAGCAACTCAACTTGCAGTCAGCCAAAAATAACCAAAAAAAATAGGAATAACCAAGCTATTCCTCAAAGATACATATGATAGACTAAACAAACCTTTTCTTTTAACAGTTCAGATGTATCCAGGTTACCATTTGCATCTGCAAATGGCAATGAACTAGAAGCAACCGTAGCTTGCTCTTGAAGAGATGAATACATATCTAAAACTGAATCGAGTAGAAATTTATCGCCTCCATGATATGAAATAAATGAGACAGAGATGGGACAGCCCTCATGTTTCCCCAGTGGAATGCTAACCTAGAAACCAGGAAGAGTATGAGTTGGACTCACCAAAGTAAGTTCAAAGAGGAAATCAATGTGGCAAGGTAAATCTAGGCTGTTTACCTGACAGCATCCAGACATGCTGGAGATGCTTATCAACGCAAGTGCTCTGTCGAAAAATTCAGCAGAGGAGTGCTTCTTTAAGTTTGTTGGCAAGGGAGGATCTGCCACCGTGGGAATTATCAATATACCGTCATCCTGGAATGCAAATGATACAATAGACATCAGATCAGTGTTACTGAATTATGGAAGGAGCTAGATGATGGCATGTTAAACAAGCCTCATGGCAGAGCGAGCATAAAACAACTAATAAGAATAGTCTTTCACTTTCAAGTCAACCAATTTTACATTTTTTTTTTTTTTCCTATATTGAAGTCTCATCTCATCTACTGCAAAATCCCAACAGTTCTGATGAACAAGAACAAGAAGATATAAAATCAATCAGAAAATTGTCAAAACAGTTCTTTCACGGCATTTAATCTTAGTTATCATGGCGTACAATGTGAAACAAAAAGAAACATAAATAAAAAAGTTGGTCAAGGGATAATTTAGTAGAACGCAAATACAGCAACATCCGTGGAGCTCTAAAAAGAAAGAATATAAACCCGATTACCAACCACCACAACCATAAAGAAAATGCTAACAAGGAAACTATAGAGTCCAGTACGCTTGCAACTGGACATGCAGTATGTGCAATGCATAAATAAGATGGTGCTAAAGAACAGTATCGACTACCTTTAACAGACTTTGAAGGGCTGCTCGCATCTCACTTCTGACTTTGTATAAATTTTTAATGTTTTCAAGTGAAGTATTTACTGCCGTAAGAACACAATTAGCTGTCCGAGGTCCCAGCCTGGGTTTGACTGCATTGACCCACTCTTCATGGTTTGTTTTGAATTCACACCTGGGAAGCGATTGCACAGGAAACTAAAGATGGTCAGGATATGACACTGCCTCAACCAAACCGAAACACACCAACAAGTATTCAACTATGCAATCGAGAAAGGGAACTTGTTAAATGCGCAGCTGAGATACAATAATTGCTCTAGGAACAGTACAAAACGAATATAGTGCAGGCAGGTAGGCTTGTTGCCCCCATAAAGCCAAGACATCCAGAACCATGATTAGACCCCTGGTTCCGGTACTGTTCACATTTTGGCCTTCTAGGAGCAACATAAATCTGCCGGCCTAGGAATATAATATTAATATTAATTCAAAGTCATGATAGAGAAACACCTTTGCAACGATAGCATGGCAGAAGAAAGTGCTTTGAGCGTAGATATTCCATTTTGAAGATTAGTTGACTGTTCACAAAAAATTTTAAGGCTGGGGACATTTGAAGCAATATGCTGACCAAAATTTATATGCTTGGGAGGCTGATCTGCACAGTCCCAAAGAAAAATTCCATTCAGAGAAGATATTGCAACATATATAGCATGAGCAAATATTGGACCATCAAATTACAATATAAATATAACCAAGTATGGGGATAAGTTCGTAAAAGGAAACTTACACCCACACAACTTTTCAGCTGCTTTGCTAACAACATACAGGGACTTGTGCTTTGGGACCTTAGAAAGCTCAAAGAGATCATCAGCAAAAACAAGTCTCCTTGGCCTTCTAGGTACTACTGTATTCAATTGTAGTAGAATATGTCCAACACGATGCAAAATCGATGGATCACGGGCAAACCATCCTGTAGAAGTGATATAAAGTTATCAATGTGTAGAAGACATAAAAAAAAAAAAAATGCTCAAATACAAGAGAAGACAATGCAGTGAGTAAGAGAATCCTCAAAAAGCTTCAACAAGTGAAAAGTTCATCCAAACATCAATATTAATTTGTGCAAACTGTGGCAGACCTGATGCTACTTCTCCTCAACAATCCAATAACTCTATCCCCCTCCCCCAACAAAACCAACCACCCCCCCTAAAAAAAAAAAAAAAAAAAAAAAAAAAAAAAGACACACCAAAAGAAACATGAGAAAGGGAGAGAGGAACTTATGGATTGTCAACAAAGATCACCGAGTAGCACGTATAAGTTGAGAAACGAAATTCAAAAGAAAGTTTCTAGGAAGCTGCAAGAACAGTGAGTCAGACTCGTCAACTTATTCCGTATTCATACCAACAGTGTCTAAGCTTTGTGAGTTGGGCAAAACCCCAATTGTAGATACAGCACCATGTGATGGTCTATATCCAATGATACCGCAGAATGATGCTGGCATTCTCACGCATCCAACAGTATCAGTCCCTACAAAATCATCAAAAAGCATTAGATGTATGTGCGAATAAGGGATCTAAAGCGACATATGATGGAAAAATAGAAGTTGCAGTATCATGCATCTAGCTAAATAAGATAGCAAGGAGACTCAGCTTAGTTGAGAAACATTAACTTTAATTCTGCTGCCAATAATGTTGTTGCGCCAACTAAACAGAAAGAAAGAATGAAATGTTCCTACACCTGAAGGTAGGCGAATACCTACACGAGGGTTATATTTCACCTGTCCAGACTTTTACTTTTGGACTACCTTCCAGAGACCAAAAGTTTTTCATAGTCAGAGCAATAATTTCCTTTTGCTGAAAACTTCCATGTAAGCAAGACAGACATATGCGTATTCTTTTAATAAGAGCACAAACAATGGAAGGAAATTACACATAAAAAAAGACCCCACAAACTACCCCTAAATATTATGGGGGAAAAAAAACTGCTCCTAAATATATAGGACGCAAAAACAAAACAAATTCACTAAAATCATTTTATCTTTTCATGTGTAATGAAGAGATTTCAGTCTTGAAGCTGTAGGCAAAGAGTTACTGAAACTGTTAGCCCATGTTTCTACATATGGCAATCTGTTGGTGAATCTAAAACTATGGAAATGCTAATAGTTCCCTACAAAAAAAAAAATAATAATAATAAATAAATGCATGAGAAATCAGGGAAATTTTCTCTCTCGCAATCTCATCTATTAGTTCAGGAGAACCAAAATTAAGAGAAGGCAGAAACATACACTTCACAATAAAAGCCATAATATCATACTGTTAAAGGGCCAATCAAGTCTAACTGACAACTTCCACAAGAAAATCACAAACAGCGCAAAGCAATTGAAGGACTTTTAGCCACATCAAAAATCCCATACCAAGAGCAAAGTCGACGAGTTCAGCTGCAACAGCGACGGCTGAACCAGAGGAAGATCCCCCTGGAATATGAGAAGGCATTTGGGGATTGACAGGAGTTCCATGGTGAATGTTCTCTCCAGTCATTCTGAAACAACGCCACAAAGCACATTATAGGCCCAAAGCCATACAAATCCAGCAACAATACGTGCATGCACAATACTTACATAATAGCTAATTTTATAGTACACGCAAGAGGCTTACCCAAAAGCCAATTCATCCATAACAGTCTTTCCAACACACTTGGCCCCATTTTTTAGAAGCGCATTGATGACCACTGCCGTCTTCTCAGCAGCCTCATGTGTTCTCTCCCAGTCTGGATTCCCAAAGCCCGTCACATATCCCTTCACCTCAAATCTGGCAAAAAGATATCACTTCCTCGAATCAGCATATATAGGGTAACCAAAGCAGTGACAAAACAAGAAAGCGGTACACACCATTTCAGATTTTTCATTATTAACAACAACATCAAATCATATGGTATCATCAACGATCCCCCAACATTATAGACTACATAAAGCGGAATATAGAACTCCCCTCCCGATACCGCGTAACGCAGTGCCCCTGCTAGCCTACGCTCTCACGCATCATTTTCTTTTCCTGCACTTGGTTCAGTACAAAAATCCAGGCGACTACTTACACAGCCAAAAGAAAAGGCCAAGTCAACAACAGAAACTGGAAGGAAGCACGCACATGTCCTTGATGGCGAAAGTGAGACCGGCGAGCGGCTGCTTAAGCGCGGGCGGAGGCGGCTGAGGGAACGGAAGGAGCTCGAATCTCTCCAAGAAAGCGCCGAAATCTTCCTTCACGGCCTCCGGTCCCGTCCTCCTCCTCCGCCGCCGCCGGTGAGCCTCGGCGAGAATCACGACGCCGGCGACCGTGACGCCGATCACGATCCACGCCTTGGGGCTCGACACGTGAGCTCTCAGCAATTGCAATGGCCTCGTCGTCATGCTCGAAGCATTGAATCGAGAGCGACTGGACCGCAACTTTCCGGATTTCGTGCGCGAGATGCGAGAGACGGGAGAAAGAGGGAGAGAGGATTTAGGGGTTTTAGGAGGGTTTTAGGACTAAAGGAAATGATGTTTTTGGTCGACTGCATATGATTCACCGTCGGACCCGCGCTATGTTTGGGGCCCACGGCACGAAGAACAAGCGAATCTTCTCTGGGGTTGTCCATGTCCGGTCCGGCGCGGTCTGATCAAATCTTTTGGAAACAAAACTACGGAAAATATCTGACCAAAAACAAAGACTACGGAAAATAAGTAGGTATAGAGTTTTATCTTCCGGTTTCGTTAGAACGTGTATTTTCGTCAATATTTGGCCATTTACGCATCCGTAGCCTTAAACGCATAAACCCTATAGCAACATTCATACCTCGGCTTTTTCTATGACAAAAAGAAAATAATTCAAGAATATCTTCTTTAAATGATCATTTATGTTGATGGAATTTATCGTTCATTCATTTTTTATAAATGATATAAATAATCATTTTTAAAAAAAATATTTTTAAATTACTCATTTTTTATAAATCAAATGAAGCCTTTTGAGTTTTTTTTTTTTTTTTTTTTTTTCCTTTTTAGAGTGCCTTAGAATTTCAATATCTCAATCCTTGCATAAGCCACCACTATTTTGCTTTGAGCAAGCCTGAATGACCTTAATCAAAGCCCAGTTCAACAAACCGTCCATCAATCCAAAGAGGTAAAGAAAGCTCGTGCAGCGAACTTTAAAGTTCAAATCCAACCATTAAACTAAATAACAAATCATAAACCATCCAACATTCACCAGGGCATATCTTTCGGACGATTACAAACCGAATTTGCTGTTTCAAATGTCTGAGCAGATGAACACTTCCGTAACCGCTTTCACCATCATTACATCTATTTTACAATCCAAGTCATAATCATCGATTCTCATATAATATATAACAAGAAAAACATAAAAAGTAAGTCCATTGCAGTGTGGCATCGGGAGTGGCTCCCTCATTAGTGTCAACTTTATAAGATCTCCAGCCAATCCATGTCGAGACAACTTCGAAGGGGTGCCAATCTTTCAGCGGAATGTGATCTCCTAAGACCTAATTATTGAATGATGAAAACTTAAATAAAAATTACAGTTTTTATGTCAACATGTACTTGGAAACCTATCTGACAAATGCTATCTGACTATTACAAATTACTAACGAAACTCAAGGCAAAACAAAGAATGTGCACTCTAGAACACCTGTATAACTTCTACACTGCAGCAATGACACCACCCATCTATATACAAGTTAATGGGAGTTGAGTTACAGAGGATCAGTCAAATGTTATAGACATCAATGTGTCATCATCCAAGAGCGAGTCAATATCTAGAAGGTCCTCTTCCCCATCAGCTACTTCCGCTGAGTTGCTCGAAACCATGTCATTTGCCTGCAAAGCATACAACCCATATAAGCCCCAGAAACTAGAGATTGACAGAGGAAAGTAAGATCTCGACTCTGTTCATTGACAAATTCAATCATAGTTACCATCTTGAGAACACAAAGTTATGGTTCAGCATATGTAGCTGATAAGGGGTAGCAGGAGCCACATCAATGCATAAACATTCACAAACCAATAATCCACTATATGCAGCATGATCAGGATGTATGTCATTCTAAGTTCTTACTCAATGTCAGCTGCTGAGAAGACTGATATATGAAGGGCAGAAAAGCAAAAGAAGAAAAAAATTTTATTCAAGGAGACTGACTTCCAAATGTCAGATAAATTCTTAACTCAACTAATTTTATCTTTTCTCTTTATTTTCCACCAGAGTTGGCATTTATAAGTTCCTTTCCAATTTTTCTCCTTCTAGTTTTCAGAGATTCATACTGATAAAACTTCTTCACCACCAACCACAAACTAGTTTTGCAAATGTCTTTCTTGGGATATTTCGCTTGTCTTCAAAGATTAATTTGACAGAAGAATATAGATCACTTATTGTAGAAAGTTAAATATGAAGAAAAAGCCCAACTCGGAACCTTTGATTAAATTGCACGTAGATCCTAAACATTTGTACCTTGTTCTCTCGCATCCCTTCAACCACATTCAACAGCCTGCGATACTGAGATCGGGCTTCAGGATATTGAACCATAGACTTCACCCTTGTGAGAGCTTTCTGCAACCTCTCTTCGGTCTGCTTCCTTCCATCCTTGAGAAAATCATAATCATCCTCTTTTTGGGGCAGGGCTTGCTGACTGGTGTGCTTATTCAGTGCATCTGAGCGGTATCCCCGTAAACCACTGCCTTTGCGCCGCCAGCGCAGTATAATTTTCTCCAGAATCCCCACTGACCAGATGATAGTCTTGTATTGTTTCCTTACTTGATGTCCTCTCACATGAGCCTTCATGAAGTAAAGCAAGTCAGCAATT
This sequence comes from Eucalyptus erythrocorys, assembly GCA_014182555.1. Lineage (NCBI taxonomy): Eukaryota > Viridiplantae > Streptophyta > Magnoliopsida > Myrtales > Myrtaceae > Eucalyptus > Eucalyptus erythrocorys. The sequence goes on from CM024602.1 coordinate 52,868,352, forward strand.
CAAGCCACGGCACAGGAAAAGATTTATATCATAAAAAGCTGGCACACAAATTGACTGGGGAAAGGAAAGAAAGGAATATCAAGGAGTAGAGGGAAGCTCCATCACATACGATAAAAATGTGGTGGATCAGTACAAACAAATTAGATTCATCTTTAACTAACTTAGGACCTCTGTGACACAGATGAAGCTTCTTCCAGGAGTGAAAATGATATTCCTTGTAACCAAATACCTATCTCCTAATTCCTACATCCTCTATAGGTGGTCTCTTTCTCAACAGCAGCATCAATCCTCTTATGCATGAATTATGATCATACACTACCGTAAGACCATCAAAAAACCACACCAACAGACAGTAGAACTCTGATTCTGTAGAAATAAAAGCTACAAACCTGGATTTTAACAATTCTTTGTCGAATGGTAAGGAACTCTTTTCTCTTTTTCCAACCCCGGAACTTCTTCTGTATTTGTATTGCAGCACCATGAGCAAGCCCATCACTCAGCCAAGTCCCTCGGTTCTTACTAGTAGCAAGAGCAATAGCTTGCTCGTCAGAGAATTCAGATGCATAGTCACCAGTTTCCAACTTTTTCCGCTGAAAAGATTGTATTCGAAACATTAGATGTATCCTATGAGCAGCTTGGGTGGCATTGCAGACAGCATTAAGTGAATCCTTCAGTGAGAGTACATCTGGCATGTCACCATCACCAAGAGGAGTTGGGGAACGCTCAGAAATCGTTTGCACAGCTTTCTTTTCATTAACTTCCGAGGGGGAATCCTCCTTCGGATCATTCACGGTAAGCGGTTCAAGATAGCTGGTTAACATACACTCTGCAATGAAACCAGAGATTCCTTTGTGCCCATTGACAGAAGCCAGGTCTGCAGGTGTTCTGCCCAGTGGATGTTCTGGAGATGGGTCTGACAGAACACCAGGAGTAGCATCGAGCGAAAGAAGGACGGCAACTGTCTGCTCTCTGCAAGCACGAGATAGAGGAGTTAAAACAGCCCGACAACTCTATGTGACCTATCATATGACATAACTATACAAAATGGAGATAAATGAAACAAGAAGGTGCTTTTGAGGTAGGGCCACAGGGATTTCACATCAGCTTAAATGACAGTAAGATGGAGATCATCATTGAGTCAACAAGGCAGAAAGTACTTACTGAGGTCAGCAAAGGTCAGCAAATGATAGTTTATATGATACAACAGGTTGCAAACTATGAAGTGAGAGACTTCCCTATGAGGCATCTCATGGCAACAAAAGATAATGAATCATAAACAAAAACAACGAGAGCAATAATTTTAAGAATTGGTTAAAAGGCCCTTGCCTGCCACAAAATGCAGCCCAATGAAGTGCAGTCCAACCATTAACGTCCCGGAAATTGATACTAACTCCTGCACTTAAAATTGGTTTTATGGCCCAATTGTAACCAAGTGCAGCTGCCAAATGTATCACGCCTTGCCCTTGCTCATCTAATACGCATGGTCCTTTACCATCTTCAATTACTTTGTGAAGAAGCCATGAGTACAGCTTCTCTCTCAAAAGCTTCTGATGAAGCTCCTCCTTTGCTTCATGCGGATACAAATTGACCCGATAACTCTCCTCTTCATCCTTCAATGCTATGATTTTATCAATTAAGTCCTGTTTCTCAAGGAGGCCTTCAACGGAATTATCAGGATGACCAGCAGCATTAGATGACAGCAACCTCTCAAGTTGCAAATGCAGATGGATTTCTTCCAGATCATTATCATATATCTCACTGATATCCACACCTTTAGTAGATCCAGCTCGGAAGTCAAACTCACGTACCTCACTACAAGCTAACCTGTTAGAACATGTGATGTAAAAAGGGACTCGGCCAATAACGTGAGGGGCTCGGCAAGAAAGAATCCCATCGGCTAAAACCGTTGTTGGAACCTCCACTTCCCCAAACATGCAAGACCAGTTATATTTGGCAACCTCTTGTTGATTCTTCAAGAATGTCCCCATGATCAGAACCTTTTTTGGCAGTGAACAAGATGAATATCCATTAAAGACAACACAATGTAGACGAGAAGCATCAAAAACATTTACTCAAAATGTGCATGAGAAGCAACATTTCTCCAAATATCCTAAATTGACTAGTCATTAGTAGAGACAGAAGCATATTCTCCAAATATCCTAGCAATTGAGTCATGTAAAAAAAAAAAAAAAAAAAAAAAAAAGTGGAGTATCATCAGTTCGGAACATCAACACATACTTGAATGGCTATATATAGCAGGATTTTCCAACTACACATATATTACAAAGTAAAGCAGAAAGATTTTTTACCAGAATTTGTTATGCCGCTTTATGAGTATCACTTAGATCAAGGTAATTTAAATTCGGTAACCATGCTAATTACTTGTAAATTATGGTGAGGTGTAGAACTGAAAGATGGAGAAAACCTGAGCTTGTTTTGTACCAATAAGCATTAATCTCCCAATTAGAAAACCATCGACCAGTAACTACAAAATTTCTACTTCTAACAACCAACATATCCTGATTTCTGACCTTGATTCCAGAATCTCCATAAGCCCATTTAGGAGAGAAATCACGAATGCTGAAAAGCTGGTCCTGGGAGAGAGAGGGACCCAAAGAGGAATCTTCAACGTCAGTGCTCCATGGTAAGCCAGATGTAGATTGCACTTGTAGATCCTCAACATCTCCAAGTTCTTTAGAAATCCACCTTGAAAAACTGTCAACTTTCTTCAAGCCATCCTCTCCATCAGATAATAGTCGCTTTGCAGCAAAAGCATAATTAGCCTCCCCACCCACAGGCACATTTTTGTCCTCATTTGCTTCCAGGGGTTCATATTGTTGATTAAGACCACCGGCAGCATCCTGTGATTCAGAATTCTGTTTGATTTGCTCAAGGAACCTAATGTCTGGTTCATATGCCAAATCCAAATCCAGATCCAAAGACTGATCCATGGTCCATGGGGCATGTTCACCAGAAACCTGCATATTAAACTTAAGTCAATATGTGCTTACAATGAAGCAGCTCCTGCAATCCACCAGCAAATGTGAAAAACGGAAATGTGCTCTACATAACATTAAAACCTCAGATATTTTGGTGACAACCCCAGCAGATAATTATCAGAGCTTTCATTATTGATCTTGTCTCATGTCAAGCTGAATGATATCAACTTTTATGATAATTTTTGTAAGGAATTTAAACTAGAGTAAGACCTTTTACTACAACAAACAGATGACTAGACATTTCAAGTGATTACCTTAGGTATAATTGAAACATCATTTAGATATTAAAATTATTGAAAATCGAGGAGAAGGTGAAACTTGCAATGCAGAGTTGATTGTTGATTCACAGAATCATCAAAGCCAACTACCACTTCCGGAATAGTTGCAACGAACTGATAATATATAAGCACGTGAGACACACATAAGTCTTTGTCACAGATATCTGCACAACAAATAATAAAAAAGCAAGAAACACCAGAGTCTACGGATTTCCATCATTGCAGCTAAACCAAACAAGTAGAGCAAATCCAACATATTGACCATGAATCTTTTCCTTCAAAGAATAATGGCAGATTGCAAAGCAAAAATAGTACTCTCACAGAAAGCTACTCTTACCACCAAATAACTTAATAGGTGGACTTCGACACAAATTCCCAAAATTATACTTATGTTGTAAGGAATGTAACATGTCATTTTAGCTTCACAGCACCTAGCACCGACCATCGGACAAAATTACCTCAACAGCAAAAACCTTTTCACAAGGCACATTGCATCAAGAGAACATAATCTGGAAACTAGCTTATAAGAGCACAGCCGCATTGCATGTCAAAATGCCAGAATGTTACATAAAAAAGTGCAAAGCAAACCTAGAGTACCTGCCAATGGGACTGTGTAGATGCAGGAATGCTAATTTGCTGTTTCGAAACACTCTCCCCTCCTAAAAGGTCGCTTAGCACAATATTTTCTTGTCCAAAGACAGCTCCTGAAGGAATTGTTTGGCTTGAAGATGATGGTGCATGAGAAGGTACCACGGCAGATCCAGACATAGATTGCTTTAAGATATCCTCCCAAGATGCCAAACCAAGAGATTTTTGAGATTGAATGCCACTACCAGTGTCAGTGGAACCATCAACATGGGTAGCTGAGGTAGCATTCACATCAGGTCTCAAGGACCAACCTTTGTGATTCTCTGGTAAACATTAAGTGAGCATGCTGTCAGGTTTAAAACTCCGAATGCGACAGTGGCAAAACAAACTTAGATGAAGGACAAGCATATGGGTGTTTCCTCCTCAGATGAGGATGCATATTAAATAAAAACATGCACATTTGTAAGAAAAGCAAGAACCTGGATAGGAACTTGGGAAATAGGCACTTGAAGACATGGCATTGTTGTTCATTGGGGAGCCTTTCTCCTTTTGTAGTGATGAAGGGAATGTATGTAAACCAGAATTATTTCGATGAATCTCTTCTGCACCAAAAACCGCATGAAATGTGAGCGAGATTGGTAGGCAAGACAGAATATCCACGTTGCTTTTTATCCCTAAGCATAGACACAGTACCTGAATCAGCATCTTCACATAGTGATGTCAAAGTGCTAGTTGGGCTGGTCGAATCAGTATTTCCTGAGAGAGCTGAGCTGTGATTCATGGAGTAGCTATATGAGGGAGAGCTGTCTTTTTGGAAACTTCTAGCACTTTCTTCATTTTCCCTCACGCCACTTACATTTGCTCTATTTCCCTGAAAGAAACAAAAATCAACGATGAAAATTACAGTTCCATGTTAAATCTACTAATACACATGTAATGCAAGTTACGAGACCTAATCAAAGCAAAGAAAATGACACAGAAGGCACTTGAGAGGGTCAAGAAAAATTGAATAGTCTTAGCATAGATAAAACCTGCAAAACATCCCTTGCCAAAAAGCATAAAAGAATAGTTGAAGAACGAAAAGGCATCCTTGCTATAGATACAGATGTGCTAGAACCAGATAATGGAGAAGAAAATGGCATGAAAAACACGTACATTGTAATAATAAAGGAAGGCTACAGATGAAAGAATTTAGAATCCATCTGTCTTTACTTCCAAAGCAACACCTTAACAGACCATATAAAGAAAGTAATAATCTCAGAGAAAAAGGGCGGGTACATATCACCTCCTTTAATGAGTATTTTCGTGGAAGTGAGAGAGAGAGAGAGAGAGAGAGAGAGTTTCTCCTCTGCAGCACACAAGAAACCAACAAAGAGAACAGAAGAGATGCCAATCTTTATATGACTCTGTTTCAGTTCAAGGAATGCCAGCAAAATTCCTTATTGTGGTTCCCAGAAATAAACTAACAAGAGAGAAGGGAGGAATAAAACCTACATAAAAAGCTCATTCTCTCACATATTCAACCTTATGCTAATTGATGTGCAGGCTAAACCAGTTGACCTCAAAAACAAGGAAAAAAAAGATAAAGAAAGAAAGAAGAAAGAAACAAAGGAATAGCAAACAAGTGGCAAGACGTAAGAAGAGTAAGAAAAGCAACCAACAAGGAAAAGAAAAGGAATGAAGTACCTTAACTTCCAAGTAGTGGACAAAAACAATGTGCATCAGATCCCTGCAATTTCCAAAAGTTCATCAGATCACAACTGCTTCGACACTGAAACATTTACCAAGAGCACTTAAAACCTTGACCAGCTAGACGGAATTCAGTAGAAAAATTATTTTGAACAATCTCATATTGCCTACTCGTCTTGGGAAGCTATAAGCAGATAACAATTTAAGAAAAGGAATGACCCCAAACCTCATGTTACTAATAACTTTACTGCCAACAGATCGTTATGCTCCTAAAGGATGGGGCACTCTTTTCCATTGTTCCACCGCTTCTAATCTTTATTGGAGACTATAGAACTCCAGAGATGATCATCAAATCAGAAAATGTATAGCATCTTCACTCCGGTTAATGGGGCAGCCTCGTCGCTGACCACCATTGGTGCAAACACCACTCAGAAAGATTGTTTCATTAGCTCACTGAGAAGTGCATCCCAAACACTCATAGGAGCATGTAACACATGCTAGAGCAAACTAAAACCAACAGCTTGGCAAGCAAAACCCATGAGAACAGGACCCATCATTGCTTGCTGTCACTTATTTGCTTAATCTCGATATAATTGTGCGACCAGTCTACGAATTAAAACTCTCTATTCCTCATGAAGCAACAAACATTAAATTTTCATCAACTTTGAGAAGCCATTAGCAAACATGGTACATATCATTATATCCTCTTCACCCAACACCCTCCACGTTATCCATAGTTCAGCCACATGTCAAACAGTTGGATATCACTCTTCTCATATCATGTTTGTCAATGAACAACTCCAACAATTGTAAGTTCCATACTTGAAAACTCAAATTGTATGACTGGTCAATAAACTATGAGAAAGCTTATACTTACTGCTCAAGCATCCAATAGCTGCGTCTTTGAAAGTTCTCATTTTCTTCACCATGTGCATAGTAACAGTGCAGTACGTCCACGCTTCCAACCTAAAATAACTCAAAAAGATACATCCATCAGACAATGATTAATTTGAATAATTCACACAGACCACAACTAGTTTATGAAATGCCAAACACTGCAACTTGATTAAAGATGCCAAAAGAAAGTCAGGGGAGAAAGTACAAAAACAGGGAGCTGATGAGGCAAAATCACAGGAACATAACAATAAAGAAGGAAAATCCTCTGGCAGGATTACCTTCAGCTTCTCGTGAGCTTCCTTCACCGTCTTTCCATCCCTCTTCTTCCTCCAGTTATGCCCATCCTTCCTAAAGTATCTCAGCACCTTCCGGTCAAAGAGAAAAAGCGAACCACCTGGAAGGCCAAAATGTAAGTCCCACCCTCATTCTAGAAGCCTTACCAATTAAATTAAGAGCATTTAACAGCACAGAACACTGATAACTAATTGCCACGCAGAAAAGGTTTACTCATGTTCAGAGAGCTTTCAGCACAGTTCTTGCTGTTTTTCAATCAACTAACCATACTCTCTACCAGCTGGATGCTTAACTTAAGGAATTAGGAATGTCATTCGGCAAAAAGCCTTTATCATTAACCCAACAACAGAGGTAAGAGATTCAAGCATGATCTATACTCAGCTAGATACAGTTCCCGTTTCCATTTCTGAAGTAATCATGTATGATAGGGAACATGGCCAACAACACACAAGAACTTGTAATCATCACCTTTAGTTCTTTTGTACAATGATTTAAGTCGTGTAGTACAGAACAGCAAGCACATAGCAAATGCAATCCGTGCTTTTCAGCAACCATGTCGAATCTTTGAACTTTGTATATGTGCTTTTATTTTTTCAAGTAAGACGGGTTTAGGTTACCAATATACACATTTATTGGTTCTCCAACGAGATATGCATGTAGTTCAACAGTCTATCAAAAGCACCAAAAATTATTGAGGTAATAATTGACGTGAAACCATGACAGGAGGAATTAAATAGTGATTTGCAGTCCACAAGATAAGTGCCAGACAAAATTATAGTATACCAAATATAAACCACTAATTCCATGGTCAAGATGTCAAAGTGAGAAATTTTAAGTTGATTTGCGAATTTAAGAAGTCACCCTGCTACTTATACATTAAAAGACACATAGAGTCCATTCAAGGAAAAGGGATCCCGAATCATTATGGCTCCAAGGATTTGCCAATGATGTATAATCACTATTCCATCCCCTCAAGCTGTAAGGGAAAAGGCAAAAGCTTTCCTGCAACATGTGCAATACATACTTGGGGGTCGGGTTGGAGGCTCGGCAGCAATCTGAAATTTCTGATGATTGCGAAGAATTTCACATATTTCAGCAGGTCGCAACCATCGGTGTTGAGCTTCAACTTGTAGCTGTTCAATATCTGCATAGAACATATTAGACAATCAGATCAACCCCTGATGTCTTACACCGAGAATAGAAAAGGTCATGACCTACTAAGGTGTACTACTCTCCATGCAGTTCATCGTCTGCCAACATATTGATGCTAAGAAACTGTTATTTGCAGTAAAAAAAAGGATCTATCATCCCATAAATAAAGAGCAAACTCAAAGAACCCCCTCCCTCCCTCCCTCCCTCTCCCTCATGCGCGAAGCTGACAGAAAGTGCTCCATACTCAGGACAAGAAGCTAATAACAATTCAACTCAATTTCAGTCCTCTCAAGCACCCAATCCAAAATCAGCCGTCGGCTTCGAACGCAAGATTGCATCGACCTCACTCCAAGTAAACCTCAGAGTTCAAGTAAACCCGCCCCCCTCTCCGACAACACACAATACTAACGAAACAGCGCGCGCACGAGACGCTCTAGGCAGAGACTACTGCTCCCAGCCGCCCTACGATCGAGACACACGCGCGGCTAGCACCAGACAAATCCAGCTCCAGCTCATCACTGAGCTTCCGCGGAGGCAGTGAAATCGACACAACACGCCAATCAGCAGGCGAATCAGAGAGGAGATCGGACTCGAGAGGACCAACAGATTAACCGAGACCCCGCAAATCTAGACAGAGAGAGAGAGAGAGAGGGGTGACCTAGCTGAGGACTGAGGCCGTAAGATCCGCGCTGCGCCATGCGGAGCACAGGGGAGACGACGGCAACGCGGAATCGGAGGAGGAAGACGACGACGATGACGACGACGACGATGATGGAACAGTCAAAGGCTTCTCGGCAGCCGCTGCGATTCGGATTAAGTTGAGAGAGAATTTAAATGTGAACGCACGGAGGAGGACGGACGAGGAAGGAGAGAGAGCGAGAGGAGGAAAAGCGGGTGGAGGGATCGTCGTGGTGGGGGCTTTATGGTAAATTTGGCGCTCCCTTTGCGGTGCTGCTCTTCTTGGAAAGTCGAAAAGTCGTTGTGGGAGGGAGTGGAAAAACTCGCATTCGTCGAGTGCTCGCTTGACACATGGCGAGCGTCTTCGCTGCTTCCTTTTTCTTTCTTTTCTTTTCTTTTTTCTTTTTCTATTTTCTTTTTCGACTTTATTATGCCCGAAATCAATCCTGCCTGCCTGTAAGGCTGTACCACATCGCCCGCCGTACGGACTTCGCGTTTTCGCTCTTTTGACTTTTTCTGGGGAAGCCGGTATCCGCGCACCGACCGGGCTTTTCGGCGTTCTGGGCTTGCGGCCCAACTTGGAAACTTCGGAAAAGGCCTCGGCGGCCCATTCTCGAATATTTGTGCCCTCAATTCTTTTTTTTTTTTATCAGTCCTACTCTATACTTATTCTACACTCACTCTCGGAAACTTCGCCCGCCTTTGCGGGCGTGGGCCGAAACTCACTCCCGAAACTTTGCGCGTCCCCACCCCATCCTCTCTCGAGAATGTGGGGGTTTGACCCTCACCTCCCCCTTCCATGTTGGAAGAGTGGCCACCTCAATTCAACAACAAAAGAATTGTACGCATTGATTTTCAATGTACATTTTGAGATCTGACTATTAGCTGAGTAATTTCTTCCTAGTGTCATAGTCAACGCCTTCCGACTTGATATGGTGCACAATGCTTTGTTCCCATGTCAAAGTAAGAACGAAATTTACTCATTGAGAAGTCGACCCAAAATAAAAATTGTATCGACTAGAAAAAGAATAAAGATATTAGTGATCACAGTATATGACTTATTAATATGATGACTTAAGACAAATATTCAATTACTATAGTATATAATTTTAGTTTTTGGCAATTATATCATAAATATATAACAAAAATTACTTACTTCAAAATATTCGATTTAAGTCATAATTACTCAGTATCACCTTTGATTCATAAATATAAAATTTGGCAGTAGCCCTATCGAGATGTCAGTAGTTAAAGAGTTTCTCTACATGAGGTATGGAGTAATTGGACAACTCAAAACAAACCTTTTTAGAGATTTTCAGCATTAAAGTTAGTGTATTCAATAGGCAAACCTAAGATTTACTCGTGTTCAAAGAGGTTTGAGTGCCCGTCTTTTGGTTTTTCAATCATCAGTCTATACTTTCCACCAGCTTTAGCTTTAACTTAAGAATGACATTCGGCCAAAGAACCTTCATTATCAACCTGACAAAGAAAACAGGATGGCTTCAGGCCACCAACGTGCCCATCAATTGAGCTAATAACTTAAGCTTCAAGTTCAAACACCATTTGGCACTGGAGCTCAAGTAGCCATGGCATGCGACCATGAGCTCGAGCTCATGCCATGCACCCATCAACCAAAGCTCGAGTAGTCATAGTGGTTGTAACGAAAACACTTGTCATTCATTAATTTTACTCTCATCACCAACAAATCTTCATGGTCATGGGACTTATGACGAGTATAGCAGCATGACTTCTTCATTTAATTAATTTTTATATATTATATTGATTGACGCGCAATTCATTTGACCATACGTCACACTTTTTAGCAAAATTATATCATGAAACGCGTACTCCGACGTCCAACATCGGGATCAGCAGTCTCACTGAGAGAAAAAAGTAAAAAAGATGGCAAGGACCACCAGACGCGAATCTCCGAGCCAGTCAACAAACGTAAACGTCAGGCTCTTCCTCGTGGTTTCGTTCGCGCATCACGCGTCTAACGGAGTCAACCGCCACGACCGTTGACCCGCGGACACCTGTCCATCCGATGCGGGTACCACGGTTTTTATCCTGGGCCCGCGCCGCACGTTAACAGCTCCCCTCGCCGCCGCTGACGCCCGCCGCACGCGCCACGCGCTCCAGCAATGTGGGGCATTTCGATCCGGCGCGGCGAGCGGTTGACTCTCCCGATTCCACGCTCCCGCAATCGAGCAACGTCTCGACGGTTCGATCTCCTGCTTCGCCACGCAAGGAGTCCCGTAATCTCGGCCGTCCGAGCTCCTACTTCTCCCCCACGCACCGATCGATCAACGGCTCGCCGCAAACACGGAGAAAAAACACACCGCCCCCCCGGTCTTCGCTTCCTGTCTGCAACATTTCTTATTCGTTCCAAAGCGTTCTTCAGTGCTCTCGTGGAGCGAGCCGACTCAGCGATTCGGGATGAGTCAGGGCGTCTTGAGGTCGTTGGCGCGAAGCTTCGTCAATGGCGGCAACCGCGGCGGCGGCGGCGGCGGCCGGTACGTGCTCGGGACGTTCGAGGCGGAATTCGGACGGCGGCCGGGGGGCGTCTCCTGCGGAGTGATCTACGCGAGGAGGATGCTGAGCTCCTCCGCGACGGAGCCTGCTCCGATCGATAAGGAGAAGAAGGAGAGTGCGAGTGCGGAAGAGGTGGAGGAGAAGAAGAAGAACGGCGGAGGTGCGGTGGTTCCTTCGAGCTACTGGGGGATATCGAGGCCTAAGATCACCAGAGATGATGGTACCGAGTGGCCTTGGAATTGCTTCATGGTACGATCGCTTCACGCGTCTCGGTTCTCGCTGACGTGTTCTTTTTAAGGCTGCGCATGTTGTCGGTGCGTCGGTGCATGATTTCTTTCGGTCAACTCGTGGATGTTTTTGCGTTTGCTGCTGGTTTATGCTATAAACGAGTGGAGTTAAGCATCGGATCTGTGAAAATCTAGTCATCTGCAGCTCGGCTTTGCACTTTGTATTAGTTTCTAAGCGAAGATATTCGTCAATGAACTGTGGTTGGATATATTCTTTTGGGATCGGTCGCATTGTGGGAAAGGAAAAGATGGGGCTGATTCCGAATGCTATTCGGGTCATAATACCTTGCGAAACCAGCCGAAGATACTTCCATGAACGAACCAATCCTCTCATGACAGGGCTTAGCTCTAATTTCGGCGTTAGGTCTTGATATTACCAGTAAATGATTCTCATGATTATTCATTTATAGAAATACTCGGCTCATTCGTGTGTAATTATGTGTTATCTTCTGATGCAGCCATGGGAAACTTACAGGGCAGACCTATCGATCGACTTGGAAAAGCACCACGTGCCGAAGACATTTGCGGATAAATTTGCATATCGTACGGTGAAGCTTCTGCGAGTTCCTACTGATATTTTCTTTCAGGTGATTCATCATCGCATTTACTTACGTGAGAAAGTTTGTGCCGATTAAATTATGAGCTCCAGATACCCATCCTATCGAATAATGATCGTTAGATAAATGTAGACCATTCAGACATCTGTTGAATCTATTCTTCCCTATTTTGTAGTTGTGATAGTTCCTTCTGCTCTGATGGTTCTTGAGGCGCCAATTTCTTTGACCTTTCCATTTCTTTCTCTCCTCTGTTTTCAATTTCTGTTTCCATTGGGCTTGCCGAAGTCATGAAAAAGTTCATTTTGTTCAATCATCTCTCTTTGCCTCAACAACTGTGTTTTATTTATTGGAATTGATGAATCCACAATCCAGAGACGCTATGGGTGTCGCGCAATGATGCTTGAAACTGTAGCAGCTGTTCCGGGAATGGTGGGAGGAATGCTACTGCACCTGAAGTCTCTCCGCAAGTTTGAACATAGTGGTGGATGGATCAAAGCCCTGCTGGAAGAAGCGGAGAATGAAAGGATGCACCTGATGACCATGGTGGAGCTTGTGAAACCGAAATGGTACGAGAGGCTGCTGGTTCTTACAGTGCAAGGAGTATTCTTCAATGCTTACTTCGTCCTCTATTTGCTCTCCCCTAAATTAGCACATAGAGTTGTTGGCTATCTGGAAGAGGAGGCCATTCACTCATATACAGAGTACTTGAAGGATCTTAACAGTGGTGCGATTGAAAATGTTCCTGCTCCGGCTATTGCCATTGACTACTGGAGGTTACCTAAGGATTCAACTCTGAAGGACGTGATTACAGTTATCCGTGCTGATGAAGCTCACCATCGTGACGTCAACCACTTTGCTTCTGTGAGTGTTCTCTTACTTTTGAATTTGCATGCTGTGTAGTGCCAATTCTATTGTGGATTTCACATTATTTCTGAAAATTGTCTAGTAATGCTATGAAGAACAACTCCAAACCCTGTTGCTATGGTTGATTTTCACTCAGGAAATATGCATCATCTATCGAATATCTACTGTCAGTTGTGGCACTTCATTTTTCTTTTTCCATGACTACTCAATTTCAAAGCTGTGCTTCTCCGTGTTAGTTGAACAACTTTTCGATCACTTTGGAATGTTTTTTCATTTTCTTAAACCCTGTGTAGCATAGGTGTCGCACTTTGGTTTCCTGTATGTATTTTTGTCTATCCTTTTTGATGTTTTACATTTGACGTTCTAACGTTTTTCAGCAGTCCATTTATGAAGTAGATAAATTTGCGCACATAATTTAACAGACAAATCCATTGCATCATAACATTCTCCTCTGATTTGTGGTGTGTCGATTCTTTGTTACTTCTTTTCTTTGGTCGAAGATTCTTTGTTACTTTGATCGAGCAAGTCTTTACATATTTTAACATGTTTCTGTGGCCGTACGAAGACAACGCAAAGCGTTGAGCCTCTCACCCGCCGCTTCGCTTTGTGTTGTCACCTAAATTGCAAATATGGTGACAGTGCTATTTTGTCGTGCAGGACATTCATTTCGAGGGAAGGAAATTGAAGGATTCCCCAGCTCCGCTTGGTTATCACTGAATAAATTAGTTCCCATCTGGAAGAGGCATACCTTTTTGTTTGTGCTACCCCCAGCCATAATCGACTGTGAAACTTCGATGAGGCTTGATGATTTTCCTCCGTCGGAAGTTGAAATTTACTCAGTTGTGAATTGTATTGATCGTGTATTCCATGTGGTAGAGCGCATGTCTGGCCTCCAAGAACCAGATTAAATCGTGTCCTAATACTGATGTAAATAGCTTTGTATGGAGGATGTTTATCAGCTTATGATATTAGTGTGTATGGTATTGAATTCATTAAGGGTGAACATGGTCTAAATTGGATCAGTCTAGCACCTAACCCAAGGACTAACCAGTACATGTCGGTCCTTAACTTTTGAGATTAGGAGTGACCGTGTTGAGCCTGGGTCAATTAGAGACCAAAAGGACGAACATAGTCTTTCAAATTACTTATACATCAACAATGCGAAGCCGAGCAATCAAATTATGAACACTAGTATATATTAAATATAAATTCAAGATAGGGTAACAATAGAAATCTCTATTTCAATTGTTAAGTTGAGTTCATGAGGTGGGTCAAGAGAGACAAGTGATTTCACACTCATGAGGAGAGATGAGAGGCAAGTGAGGTGAGCAGCAAGGCCGAACAGAGGCAAGCAACGAGGCGAGTGAAACAAATGAAGAGGGTTTTCATGTTTATTTTTAGGTTGAATCTAGGCTGCGTTTCTACTTTCTACTATAAACAAAGGCGCTAAGGTTTAGATTAGACAAATATAATATATTATATATAGGGTTAGTCCAAGTTAGGATCAACTCTAAAGTCCAAGAATTAAAGACCAATCCGTACAATGCAAGATCCAAGAATCTCCAGACCAAGGATCAGCCTAGTCTAGAACTGAACCAAGAGCAGTCGAGTTTGGCTAGTCCCAACCCTAAACCGATGCTCACCTCTAGAATTCATAGATCGATTGCCTAGGACTAAGGTCCATCTGTTTTATAGAAAATGAATGATTTAAAAAATTACTTCCTACAAATTATCACTTGCATTGCTTAAGAAAAGGAATAGATCAAAAAAAAAAAAAAAAGTTCATCCACAAAGTAATATAGCTATAAATTATCGTCAATAACAAAAAAATTAATCATTAAATAATTATGTCAAGTGATACAAACAATCATTTTTAGAAAAATGTTTTCTACATCATTCATTTTCCACAAACAGAGCCTCAAGTATTATTTTGCATGCATATGTAGCACATTGTAACAGGAACTACTGTCGTTCTTTCTCGGTGTAAGTCCCAATCGACATAGCAATCGTTTTCTTTTCCTTGAAATCCAACAGAAGTTGGTATCTAAGCCACAGGGTACAAATTATTGGAGGATGAAATTCTCAAAACAGCAATTGCATTGTAGCAACTACACAAGGTCATCCTCGAAGCGAACATGACGAGAGAAATAATAGTTCAGGATCTCATTAGCATACTGTCGACTCTAGTGAGTTTCGTGGTAAGCCGTGTAAAACTGGAACGGAAATTCTCTCCCTTGGTCCTTAAAGAACAAACTTCACTTTTTCCTCTGGCATTTAATAACTAAGTTACAAAAGCAATCTGTTCTCACCTCCTGTAGCAGTCAAGCAGTCAAAAGGGATACATGTTGGCACAAAGGAAAAATACCTCACAGCTGTTCCCTTGGCCAGTTCAAACAAACTCATGGTACGTTGGATCCGATTTGTGCCAGATCAGGGGCCACCGCCAAAAAGCATCTGCATAGTCTGAAGCTGCGAAATTTCTTCGAGGGCCGAGCATATCATGATAAAACCCTCTCTCTAAATCTCCACCAAATAATTTGACACATACATGCCTTCACACCATGTAAGTCATACCGACTTGCATTAGATGTGAGTGCGGCACACTCAGGTTTGCGATCCCCCTCCTGCAGTTCTTTCTCAAGAAAGCATAAAAGTAATTAATGACTAGCTTCTTTATAAACCACGAATCTTTCCTTGCCCTAATATCGCCGTGACCAAGCAAATAAACAACCCCAGATTCTTTTGCCTTGCGGATGAAGGACAACTCTCTCTCGAGACTCTGTTCTGGATCAGATGACAGGGCTGTCTCAACCACTGGCCTGACCTCATCTGAGGTGCTCGCTTCAGAGATGGTATTGGCATCTTGCGTGTATTCAGCAAGAAGTGGGGCATTCAGTGAATAAAGACTTCCGTTGGGAGCTATTATTGCAGCCCCACAGTTGTCATCCTCGGAATCCATATCCTCATCACCATCACTCTCTAGTGACCGCTCCTGGGCTTCCCGGCGGATGAACTTCTCTAGGCTTTCAATCAGCAGCTGCTCAAAGGCCTGGTGATTTTCCTTGCGCACATCTTTGTAGCCATACCTTGAAAAGTAGTCAAGTGAATTTAAGTCTCAAGCTTTCATCTACAGCATCAAGCACAGAGAACAACAGTTCCAGATGAAAACCATGCCTAATATGATGTCAAACATTAAGGGACAAAAAATAGGACCCATTCATTCCACCATAAAAACAGACTCGTATTTTTATTCAAACAAAGTGTGTTAAGACTAACACTTGGAAAATTGCGAGAAAAGTGAAAATTTTGTCAGCCATACCTGGCAATGCACCGAAAAATGTGGTAGCTTTTCGGGCAGACTCTGCGGAAGAGAAATCTCTCACTTTGAGGCACCACAGGAACTGGGACATACTTAATACAAACAAATATTATCATGGAATGAATTGCTGGGAGAGTGGTCAGAAAATGGCCAAAAATAGCTGGTATGCCCTTCACCAACTCATTGTAGAGCAAGCCAATTCCAGGAGCCCTCACAGTCCCTAGATTGCTACCTAATTCCCGCAGCAAATCCATTGACATCTTTTGCTTGACTTCTGTTTCATATTTCAGCTTGCTCCCGTAGTTCCATATATACATAACAAGGAACATGACTACTGCAAAAACCAATATTATCCAACTACCATCCCCCACACTCCAAAGAACTGATGAGAAGAAAGTTAATTCCAATCCGAGGAAAATGACCACAAAACTCAGCACAATGATGATGTTTATCTGCCATATAAGAAGCATTACAATTGTTACTAACACTGTTGTCATCATCATCACTCCGAGCTCAACAATTCCTGTTAAAAAGAATCACATCAGGAAAGATAAAAAGGGCATCCAGTCTCTATGAAGAAAGAAGCTTGGTGAAGAAGAATGCACAATTGTACAGAGTACTCACTACTGATTGTAAATTTGTACTCATTGACAAAACATTTTACTCAATATGTGGCTCTAAATGCAGAAAGTTTTCTTCCAAACACAACAACGTCTATGTTTACAGACTGAATTTTCTATCTGAATTCTTTATGTCATTAAGAAACAGTGCAGCAATCATCTTTATCTCTAAGCATAAGGGAACCACATCAACTGAATATTAGAAAAACCTTGCAAATAAATCACACAATATAAAAAGTTAACAGCCACACAAAAAGGTTCTGCAACAGCAATCCAAGATTATCGAACAATTGAACATGAAATTTACCAAGTAGCACCGTACAAGGATGAAGTGCTATAGAAGCCATCATAAATAGTCATGAACCAAGAGAAAAAATGACATGCAACACGCAATTGAGATATCTCACATTTTCCTCACATTTATTTGCACACATTACAAGTAACCATGCAGCATGACCTGAATGCGATCTTCATATTCTACTGGTAAATAGAATTAATTACAGTCGGTGCACTTTAGAGAATGAAAAACAGGGGAAGAGATAGAACAACATAAAAGTAAAAGAAATTTTAAATCCTGAGAGGCTGTTGTTCAGGCATGTGCTCAAGGTGTATGTATAATTGGTAAGAAAGATATTAATTTCGTATTAATGTGCAATGATACAAGTGTAACATTCACTATAATTATAATTAATCATGGCCATAAGCTACTCTCTCCAGCTTTTAGCTTTCAAACCACATCAATTTCTACCTCTACCCTTTGCCAAACACAACTATGAAGACCAACACTATTTAAATGAACTAATGAGATTCCCTACTACTCCACATACACTACAGACACAAGATGGAAATGAAGAGTGGTGACAAGGAGATGTGAGTATTACCATACGCATTTCCGATTTCAGTGATGCTTGATATAGAGCACACCAAGATCACACAGGCTACCATCAGAAACCAATTAATGGCAGGTATATATATCTGGCCCATGAATTTTCGAGAGGTGTGAATGATTTTAAGGCGAGGAAAACACCCCAGTACTGTTGACTGTTTAATACACGAAAATGTGGCTGTTGTCATGGTTCGACTGGCAATTAGCGCGGCAACATTAGCTATTATTAAGATTGGCCAGAATGCTCCACCTGCAAGAAGTTAAATTTCCTACATAAATTTTTGTCACAGAATAAAACTAAAAAGCTACAATAAGAATGTGTAAGTTTCTACTCAGCTCCCCAATAGAAGCAGTTGTTTCCATAGCAGGAAATAGTTGGAGGGTCAGTCAGTCAACGATCAAAGGAGATGAACTTCTTCATGCAGATAATAGATGTAAATTTTTATTAAATAATGCTTACTTGGAATAGAAGAGAAAAACACTTGCTCATAATCAGAATGGTGGTCCATAAGGTAGGCAGCTTGACCCATGTAACCCAGCATAAGGCAAGGCAGTACAAGAAAAACAAATGTAAGCTGCAAAGAAAATAAATGAATCATATAAACCAGCTTCTACTTCTTGGAAATAAAATAAAATAAAAAGTAAAAACAAAGAAAGAATAATGAAAGAACTCAAGCAGCCATATATAGACAGGAAATGAACAACGGAAAAGAAACGCTTAAATATTCTTGCTTTTTCACCTGAACTGAACGCACTGAAAAGTAGCAAAGATCTGCAAACATTGCCTCAGAACCTGAAGAAATAACCATAGTCAGCATTACAACAACCAGATAATGCTAATAGCCATGTATAACGAAACTTCATAATCAATCACCAAAAGAAGCCATGGAGAGAGCAGAAAGAAGCTTTTCACAAACTTCAAGTTTATCTGAGGCCAAGTGGATAAACTATTCACAATGGGGCTCCAATGGGAAATTCTGCCTACTGAGAACATAATGATAGTATGTGAATTATTAGTTAATCACTAGTCCAAGTATGTACGCATGCGTGCGCATGTAGTATGATTCATAGAGAGGAACAAGGGGATGCCAACCCATTTACAAAATTGTTTTACAAGATAAAAATTCCAGTAGGTCAAGACAAGAGACTACTTTGTACTAGAACAGTAACAGTTCTCCACTGCTAAAGAGCTAATACATATTGAAATATTTTGAACGCTAAACAACTTTCACCCATAGTTAGTTTGGATAAGATAAACAAATAGAATAAATGGGAAATAGCATCAATCCAATGTGCCATTACAATAGTAAACAGCTTTTTAATTAGAATGGAGTGCTATCTAAACCGTCATGGGAGTGAGGCAAAAGCATTTTATATAAATGAGAATTTTAACGACACAGTTAAAAAAAGACACTTGTTCACAGAGTATTCTTTTTCTACCTGTGGCACAGAGAAGACAACCGCCGAGCGCATACCAGGCCTTAGTTGTGTTCCTCTTGAAGAAAAAATATATGTGAATCGGATTGAAAGCCCTAAACACACTGGTGTCATATATTATGATATTGTAAATCCCGATACCAGCAAGAGAACAAAACCATATAAATAAAGCAGGGCCAACCGCAAGTCCCACTTTACTTGTTCCAAACTTCTGTACGCTAAACAATACAACAAGAAAGGCAACTGAAATCGTCATCACCTCCGCTGCAAAAACAAAAGGGAAATACCTTAGCTCATCAACATGATCACTCTAACTTTTAATGACAAGCATATCCTACTAAGGAAACCCCACCATACTCACCACCTCAGCAGAATTTTTACATCTAAAGAACCAAAAGGGTCATAAGAATTTGCATTACCTAGAAATTTAGTTGGTGACTTAAAGTAGCCCAGAATTAAGTTGTCATTGCAATCCTACACCCTTTCCTGTTTAAATTAAAAGTTTCAGCTACTTGTTTTCAAAACAAAGGCAACCAAGTACTTGATGAGGTTGGGTTGCAGGAATAATTAATTGAGCTGCTATAGGCATTTTGACCCAATCTACCATCCCAAGTAAAGAGCTTAAAGGCTGTAATACTGGGAAAAAAAAAAATATATATATATATATATATATATATTATTCATTATTATGCCATTCTTCCCTTACAATAATCATTTATACATATCAGGAGAAATGAAGAGGCCTAACCAGTGAAACCTACATTCTAACAGTACACTGTCTGACGCAGGATATTTTTGTACATTCAATAAATAACTACTGAGAGGGTTCTTAGAATGCTTCTTTCAAACAAACTAAAACTAACATAAAAACATAACACGTCTTCTTTTCACCAAAAGAAAAAATTGTTTTAAGAGGACCAGATAAGTGAAAAATAATAATTACTACGCGATTGTATTACCTTCCCCAATAGCAGCCACCCCAACTTTTAATCCACCAACAGCAGAGACTACTGCACCAGGAAAACACGAGAAAACTATGAGCTATTGGCTAATTATGATGATGTAGACGTACATATCCAAGTAAATGACCCACGTATATAGTAGACATCGAAAAATACATTGCCTTAAAGACATCCCAATATAATATCTGAGGATTAAATGAGAACCTGACATTGCCGGCGTGACAACCCCATCAGCAATAACCATAGAAGTACCAGCAAGCACTAGAATCAGAAGCAGCCTTTTCAATGTCAGTGAATTCTCTAGCCTTTCCTTAATCTTTAATGATCTCTCAAGTTCCGGGGATGGGACTTTAAGTCTAAAGGATGAAATTCGGGCATCAGATGGAAGCTGGTTCGGGAGAAGACTAACTTTGGCGTGTCTACAAATCAATGAGTATAAGGCAAACGTGCCACCTGCAGGAAGTTAAAGCAATGAGAATTTCACTTCCCATGTGTAACGTTGAACTCAAATGACCATTAAATGATGTCCTATGTGTTTATAGAGAGAGAGAGAGAGAAGGAGCTTGGAGCACATAATACCTTCACCATCATCATTGGCCCAAAGAACAATAAGCACATACTTCACTAGAGGGATAATAATTAAGGTGTATAGGACAAGAGATAGTGCTCCAATGACATCCTCATTTCCATTTATAGGTGCCTTGGTGAACATCACACTGAAGGCATATAATGGGCTCGTTCCCACGTCACCAAAAACAACCCCAAGAATCTGACATGCAATAACAATTCTTCTTCCCACACTAATTCCCTGCAGCATTATGCAACAATCAGATTGAATTTCCAGGAACTCATGGCTTCAAAAAAGACATTCTATTGCAATGAATTTAGTGACACTTCAAAAATTATCCTTCAAAATTAACAGCTGGAATAATCTTCAGAATAGAAGGGAAAGCCCAAGTAAATTAAAAAAAGGAACCAAGAGATAGATCTAATCAATTATTTCATTTACCACTAACAATTAGACATGCTTGTACAGATCTCACAGGAGTTTATTTACAGTTAAAAGCAGCTCAACCTTGCTGCAAGAATGTCCTAGAACATCAATCTAATATCGGCAGCATACTCAAGAAATCATCCTCTTTATAATGTCTTCTTCATGACTCCACCTAATCTGGTTAGACTAACATTTAAGGCATAACTATATCGATATTGTTCCAAAAACAACCAATTATCTACAGATCTACATCTACTAAACTGCCAAAAATTGTCCTTGTATAAGGCATAGATGGCATATTTACCATTCTCCACTTATAAAGATGTCAAGATAAGCGTGTCATAAATAAAAGGAGAAAGATAGGAGAAACAAGCGGAGGACCAAAGTTGCTAGGACTAGAACGGAGTGAATCAACCCCTCACTGCATACAAACAAAGGCCCAAAGCTTGTTAATAGCCAACCACATCCAAAAGTGAACAATTGGCTTCAAAGCATATTCCCAAGCTGCTCGGGCCTAGGACATGATACACATGCCTATACAACGTTAGTGACTCCAGTCTGATCGATAACGAAATCCACTTTCTCAACGGATGATCGCAAACTCCACGAACCAGATGTTCAATGGAGAACTTCACTAACTGTAATGAAAAATCAACTATGCCGGAACAGAACATCCTCAATACAGAGCGAAAGAGTCTCCAAAGCCATCAACCTCAATCGCACAGTCATCTCGTCTCGTCGAAGAAAAAAGTCCGCCCAAACCCCAAGGTCCATGACACGACTCGTCATCTTGCGCATTTCGATCGAAAACAGACAACGCATTTCTCTAGCGACATCCAACCGAGCGATGACCTCCACTGCGGAAGCCAAACGAAACGCAAAAAACCTAAATCTCGAACGGGACCGCGCCAGAACGACGGGCGAAAACTCACCTCGTAGTCGTTCCTCGGCGCGCCGGGGACCTCGAGAGCCTCGACATCGAAGGAATCAATGCGAGGGCCGGTGCGAATCAGCCGGTGCGCCGCATTCCCGTCGTCGTCCGAATCCAAGGTCGTCCGCGGCGGCGTCCCGTCCTCCTCGTCCTCGTCCTCCTCGTCTCCCTCCTCGCCCTCGATCTCCGAATCGTCGTCGTCCTGGAACACCCACCGGGACTCCGCCGAGTCCATGGACCCCACGCCGACCACCGCCTCCGCCCTCTCCGATTCGCCCTCCTCCGCCATACCTCTCTCTCTCTCTCTCTCTCTCTCTCTCTCTCTCTCGCTCGCTCTCGCTCCGCACCGATCGGTTCCCTTCAGCAGCTCCGGCGGCTCCGCCGCATTCGAATCTCTCCTACGGGGAGGAGAAGAGGGAAGGGAGGAGGGATCGGGATCGAGAGTGAAGCATTGGATCAAACGGCCCAGGGACGGGCGAATAGAGAGAGAGAGGGAAGAATCTTGCAGCGATTGAGCGAAAAAGAAGGGGAAAAAACAAAAGAGGGAGAGGCTCTGTTTCCGTTAAATTTGGTAAATCGCGAAGGCGTGGGTGCGTGAAAAATGAAAATGTCGTTCTGTTATGTTTGCGTAAGAAACCGGAGCGGAGCGAAAGCGAGGCGGAAGCAAAACGGTGGAAGCCGCGGGGCGTGGTTGGGTGGTGTGTCCATGTCACGCTCGGTTTGCCCGGTCAAATGGGATCGGGCACGGCACCTGCCCGGCCCGGCCCAATCTACATGTCAGCGTCGATAGAAAGCTTTCCCCGCTTTGGGCCTCGGGCTTGTTCGTCGGAGCGAAATGAAACGGGCCTCCCTAAATTCAAGCAACTCCCCCCGGGCATAAGAGACCCAGATTCTGTAAGCAGCGATCAGCAGCTACCATATTCCATTGTTAAGTCTGCTTCGAACGAACCCACCCAGTACACCTTTTTCTGGCAAGCAAACATACGACCACTTAACCTTCAGTAATAGTTATTTGACCAAAAAAAAAAAATCAGTAATAGTTAGTTCTTTTTTTTTTGGCTATTATTCAATAATAGTTTGTTCCTAAATAAAGTTGATAATTTTCCCTATATTTTTTTTTGGACAAAATTGTCCAAACTTCGGTCATCGGAAATGTCACATGCTTAATTCAACTCCGGGCAACTATTTGGCTGACCAGCAAGCTCGGGTTCTTATTTGGAATTGATTCAACCACTTTGGATCCTTATTTGAGACCATGGATCAACTTTAGATCTTTATCTAACACAAAGTTCATTTCGGGTTCTTATTTGAGAAATTTAATCAACTTCATGTCCTTATTGGGAATTTTCCAAAAAAAAAAAATGATTTAGTTAACGTTCATAAGTTACTCAAATAAGAGTCGATAAAATAAACCTAGCCGATAGCTTTATTGGAAAAAAACAATTATGGGATAAAGTTAGTTATTAGGTATAACAATTTGATAAGTTATTTTGGTAATTTGGTACCAATTAAACCCAAGCTGGTACGTATGTGGCTCAAACAAGAGTAGGTAATTTCAGAATAATTGGAATTTTATGTGAAGGATAATCACTCAAATTAAGGTCGGTAATTTCATTTAACAATTGATAATGATAATTTATTAAAACTCCTGCTGATTTGTAAACAACCGAATGAACATTAATAATTTGACGCGAGATTGTATTGTCGGCCACATTTTCTTTTTATCAACAATTAGTCAAAACTAACAAACGTTTCTAGAAATTCACCAACCCGAAAGGGAGCACTAGAATTCTGCAGATAGTTTTTCCCACAAAGTTCCAGGCTTCAAGTCAATGTTGATAAGGCAGAATACTGCACAGTTTTTCCAAGATTCTTGTTTGAAAATGTAAACAAAGTTTTTCCACTTCCAAGAAATCCAACAGGCACTCTGACCTGGTCTAGTGATAAAGATAGTGATAAGAAGGAAACATAAGAGGATCCTGCACGACTGACCAGACTTTTGAGCAGCATTTGCAAATTCCATAAGCCTAAGTAAATTTTTCAATCCACGTGGTCAGTGCGTATGTTCATCATCATTTACAAGGAAAGCGGTTCAATTGTTTAATGGCGGGACGATGACTAGTGAGGCTAGAACTTTGGTAAACTGCATTGCCAACTCTATACGGCAAACTCAAGCCAATAGCATTAGACGGCAGGATGAGGTGAGAATCTTTGAAGGATTGGTCGACAAAGAGCCCATGATTGAAGCCACAAGTCATATCTTGTGTCATCTTCTGAGCCAAAATTGCTGACTGTGCAACTTGTGATGGATACCGCATAGAATGAAGAAGTCAATGCAAGGAATAAAGTCCTGATCTAACGATTCCAATGATGCCACCCCATTATTTTGAGCAAGAAGTATTTTTGTAGCGTCAGAATTTCGTTTTCAATCAAGTCTGACGTGCGGGCTTGGTGAATGAGCCTGTGGATGCCGTTTAGTGCAAGAACTGGTGCAATTTACACGCCTTGACGAGGACTCGGTTGAGGCCATGAACCAATCTTTTTGAGGTCCCATCGCAGTCTTGTAAGAACAAGAGCTTCGTGACCGTAGCGAAGTTGCGAATGAGTTTTTCCTCGCGTAGAATACACGTGAGTTTACACTTCTGGGAGCATAAAGTCATGTGTTTCTTTTTCTTGTCCAGCCTATTGATTAACTTGTTTAAGTGCTCATTTTTGCACATCTGTCTTGGTTCGCCATTGTAAAAATTGGGACACAACAGGCCCATTTTATTGCCTACTGGATAGGGGCAAGTAGGAGTAAATTGTACTTGTATCATTCACCAATTTGAGAAGAGCCTCATGTCAGTCAAAACACGATAGTCAAAAGAATTCTCTCTCATGGTTCTAGCTGCCTCATAGAGAATAGGAAAAGCCGAAAGAAAGATCAGAGTAAGACAGCTCTTGAGCCACAAAGTCCCCCCAAGAAACTGGCGATTCTTGATAGGGACTTCACTGATAGGAAGCTTCTCAGATACAGCCTAAGTGACTAAGTCTACATCCATATGAATCTTCAAACGCAAATTCCTTCATCATCATTACGTGTAAATCTCCAACTTAGACTTCATTAATGAAAAACAAGCATCCACTGCGAACCACAAGACAGTTTCTTTCAAGAAGAATGAGCTAATTTTCCCATCTTTGACTTGTTAATAGAACAGATACAATTGTCAACCTACCCAAGCTAAGCGGGCATCATCTCTTCTCTCTATTTATCAATATAAAGATCCATCAACTTAGTTCATAAAGAGGTACAACTTCTGGTTATTGTGAAGCAAATAAAGAATGTCGCTTAAGCGTTCCTTCTGCTGCTATCTTTTCCTGAACTTTCTCTTCTCATTTTCCACTATGCCTATAGCCGCTTCAGCCTTATCTACTCAAGTACAAACACGAGAAGTGGAAGCCCTCCTAAAATGGTAAAAAAGCCTGAGGGACCAAACTCAGTATCTCCTCTCTTCTTGGATGCCTTCTTCGAGCAACATCACAAGCACAAACACAAGTACCAATTCATGTAGTTGGGAAGGGATCAGGTGCAATATTGCCGGAAGCATCACAGGCATAAACCTCACAAGCATCGGCCTGAGAGGTACACTACAGGAATTCAACTTCTCATCCTTGCCAAACCTATTGTCTCTCGATCTTCATGATAATGAACTTTTTGGAAACATCCCTTCCAATATTGTTACTCTTCGAGATCTAACCTTCTTAAATCTGGCTTACAATCAACTCAGTGGAAGCATTCCTCCAGAGGTTGGAAACTTGACAATGCTCAAAGTGTTAAGCTTCTCAAACAACCTCCTAACCGGTCCTGTTCCTTCCACTCTCGGAAACTTGAACAATCTTTCATTGCTTTATCTTGGGAACAATCATCTAACTGGTCCAATTCCCCAGGAATTGGGGAAACTAAACTTCCTTTCCGAGCTTCGGTTGAACTTGAACAATCTTACTGGTTCTATTCCTGCATCTACAGGCAATCTGACAGGCCTGAAGATCTTGTCACTCTATGGAAACCAGTTGTCTGGTCCATTACCTCGAGAGATTAATAACCTCACCCACTTGATACTATTCTTTCTGTCAAATAACAGCATTTCTGGTTTCTTACCTGAGAATATATGCCATGGTGGTATTCTGGAAGACTTTTGTGCTAGTAACAACCATTTCACCGGCACTGTTCCTAAAGGGCTGAAAAACTGCACGAGCTTAGCAAGACTGCGTCTAGACAGGAATCATCTCGTAGGAAATATATCTGAAGACTTCGGCATATATCCTGTTCTAGACTACATTGATTTGAGCTATAATAATTTCCATGGTGAGGTTTCACCAAACTGGGGAAAATGCCAACTCCTAACCAGCCTAAAAATTTCTGATAATCTTATTGTTGGAGTCATTCCACCTGAGATTGGGAGATCGTCGCTTCTTCATGTGCTTGATCTTTCAAACAACAAACTCGTAGGGAAAATCCCAAATGAGCTAGGAAATTTGAAATCACTCTTTAATCTGACTTTGAGCGGTAACAATCTTTCTGGAGAAATTCCTCCAGGAATTGGAACGTTGCCTGAAATGGCCTATCTTGATCTAGCTCGAAACTATCTGAATGGCCCAATTCCTGGGCAGCTGGGTGACTGCTCGAAAATGATCTACCTGAACTTGAGCAGCAATCAACTTAATGGAAGCATTCCTGATGAATATGGCAATTTGGTGTCATTACAAGTTGCATTGGATCTAAGTAGAAACACACTCTCCGGGGAAATCCCATGGCAACTTGGAAATTTGATAAAGCTGGAGATATTGAATCTTTCCAACAATGAGCTCACTGGTCCAATCCCATCAACTTTTGACAATTTGAACAGCCTTAGGCTGGTTGATGTGTCCCATAATGACTTGGAAGGTCCTCTTCCTAACAACGAAGGCTTCCTGGTGGCTCCGGCAGAAGCATTTCAAGGTAATGCCGGATTATGCGGCAACCATTCTGGCTTAAAGCTCTGTCCTTCAATAGAAAGTCAAAAAGAGAGAAGAATTAGTATATTGGTAATTATGATGCCCCTTGTTGGAGTGTCGATAATACTTAGTATCGTCGTTATTATTCTCTATACCATGAAGAGGGGGAAGACAAAAATGAGCGAAGAATCCGAGGATTCGCATCCTGGTAATCTATTCGCAATTTGGTGCTATGACGGGAAATTAGTATATGAAGACATCAAGGAAGCAACTGAAGGCTTTGACCATAAGTACTGCATTGGTGTAGGAGGAAGTGGGAGTGTTTATAGAGCAGAACTGTCGACAGGTCAAGTCGTGGCGGTGAAGGAGCTTCATGCTTTCCACTGTTTTACTCTGCAAGATCGAAATGTCTTCGAGAATGAGGTAAGGGCATTAACAAAGATCAGGCATCGGAATATTGTGAAGCTGTACGGTTTCTGTTCACACGTGGAACGGTCGATCTTGATTTTCGAGTATTTGAAGAGGGGGAGTTTGGCCAAGATTTTGAAGGACATGGAGCAAGCAAAGGATTTGGATTGGGCAAAAAGGATTAATGTTGTGAAAGGGGTTGCTAAGGCACTCTACTACTTGCACCATGATTGTAGACCTCCCATTATTCACAGAGACATATCAAGCAACAATATATTGTTGGACAGGGAGTATGAAGCTCATGTTTCTGATTTCGGAACGGCCAGATTTCTAAAGCTGGATTCCTCCAATTGGACAGGGCTCGCCGGAACATATGGGTATATCGCTCCAGGTAATCTCCGCCTTTCTTTTGGTATGATAAATATCAGTTGAAACCTAGGGAAATTGTCAGTTCCATCTCATGAATATGCATGGGGGAAAAGGTTAGGCCTCAGATATTCGCTCTGTTCTTGGAATAGTTTGATCAAAGATGAGAGATCCTTTGACAGTGACAATTCAACCCACGATCATCATAATCGCATATAGCAGCAAGCAGAAATTGAGGTTCTGTTGGATGTAACAATTAGGGTCCCCGAAAGCTCATAGAAAATTGACTTAAACCAGTCTGATTAGATTGCGGAAATCCTTCTTCCTCTCGTTCTTTTTTTTCCTTTTTTTTTTTTTTTTGGAACCTTGGGAGCATCAAAATGGTGAAGTCAATTATCAAATTTTCCACTTATAATTACCATATTTCCTGTTCTGATTGTTTTTGGTTACTTTGCCTTCTTATTTTGCCTTTGTCTATAGAACTTGCCTACACGATGAAAGTCACGGACAAGTGTGACGTTTACAGCTTTGGAGTACTGACACTCGAAACAATAATGGGTCGTCACCCTTGTGAGATAATGTCCTCTCCTTCATCTCCCTCACCATTGGGGTCATCCTCATCATCGTCATCTGCGACATTGACTCTGCCGGCATCGCATGTACAGACTCTGCCTTCCAACAATTTGTTGGATGGGCGTCTGCCACTACCCTCTCCGGAGATGGCCGAGGAAGTAGCGACCATCACAAAGCTAGGCTTCGCATGCTTAAATGCTAATCCTCTTCTCAGGCCAACCATGGAGCAAGTTCACATGGAGCTATTGGCTCGAAGGCTACCTTCCGTCGAGTCACTCCAGGAATTAACCTTCGGACAAGTCCGAAACCCAGGGGTACAAGAACAAGAGGACAAGACACCTCTGTGACCATGTAGTATATGCTGCACAGAGGGAGCATGTTCCATTTGGGGCCACCCCAATTTACACCGACTCATGAAAATTCTTACCAGCTTATATCATCCTCAAATAAATGAGAGCCATTGTCTATGTAATGATCTTTCTTTCTAATGCAGTTACCAGTTTTCGAGCCAGACGGCTCATCAATTTATTTGAATTCTGAGAGTACGACAATGAGTCTGTAATGTGAAGAACAGGCAATTAGATGACTTGCATCAGACTACGCAAGCTCAAACATGCCAGCAGTTTTGGTTAGTATTTGGGTGCAGTATAAAATATGCCAAGTCCCATCAGAAGCAACCTAACTTATGCAAAAGAGTATAATTCATCTCTTGGCATGACAATTTTGTACAGCAAGCTAAGTATATTAGCATTACTGACAGAAGACCATCGCGCGATGTTCTTCTTCACCAGCAAGTTCCACACCCTGCCCCGTTTAATTGGATAAGGTCCCACTGAGAAACACAAAACTGTCCTTATATTAACTTGTGTTGGATATATCCGCCTGGACTTCTTCATATGTTCCAGTTTCCTCGTTAAATGCGTACCTGTATAAAAGTCCATGGGTGAATCATCTAATTTCATGTATACCATATGAAGTAACCATGGTTGTACCAGTACTACACTAATCTTGGTGGAAACTTAATGAGAGTTCTAACACCAAATGAAAAATAAATTGCAAAAAGGCAATTGATTTCATGACTACATCCTGTTTCAACTGCACTTCGATGATTATGTAATAGACCAGGAAACACGTAAAAAATGAAAATGGCAGAAGAATGTTAACACTCATCTCATGTGCACGGGTGCTTTGTATGCACAATGGATCTATATACACACGACAATATGCAATTCAATAAAACTTTGATCTCTTATATTCCCTATGGTACCCACAAGAAAACTGTAGCACTTCTAGGTTTATACGGGCCTTCCCATTTTTTTTGTGACAAGGGCGCTTGCATGTGATGAGTGTGTGATAAAGGTCAAAAGAAAGACAGTTTAAGGAGCAAGGCGACCAATGAATGTAAATATCTTTTTCTTGGGAAACAATGTAAAGTCAATTTATTTTACTGGGATTAACATAAAAAACAGTGACCTGCCGGGATTAGAGCCCTTCCATAGCTTTATTCGATTTGGTCAGAATTAGACCCTCCATTCTATCTAATTTGCTTTATCATATCAAACACAACACATTTACTGATGGTATAAATGGATAACCCCAGAACAACAAGGATCTAAAATCATCAAACTCAAGGACATTGGTTAATCAACAATTAGGGAGATTTTAATAACAGAATTACCATTGTCCAGAAGCTGCAGAGCAATAAAGCTTAGTAGATGGATCATAATAATACCCCAAACTGCTGCTGTAATAGTACCTGAAAGAAAATAGAACGGATCAGAACAAATGACACCAACGGATGACTAAATTCCTGAACTGCAACTTCAGTTTGCTTTAGCCCCTAGATTATCAGATATTTTCAAACTCAAATTCCAGGTCCTAGTAGTATAAGATAAAGGCCGATGGAATTATGGCAGGATAGAAAGGGTTAAGTTAAATCCAAAGAAGCATCAATTGCTTCTCAATCCTCAATCAACCCATCAACACCCTCAAGCAGAGGTGCCTGTTTTTGTGTTATATATGTCTCCATTATGTTTGTTCAGTGTTTTTAAACTGGGCTGGTCAATGAACCGGTCTGGCTTCCCATTCGCAGGTCAACCAGTTCAACCGCTGGGTTGACGATTTGCCTAATTTACAACTGAGTTATTATGTTTATTGAAGCCACTGAAAAAACACAAGTGCCTAGCTCAGTAGCTTAGGGCTGCATGCTGGAGGTCAGGGATTTAATCCTACATATGCCTCTTGCTTATACTTTATTGGAGCTAAATGCTAGTCAAAACCGGCTCAACAGACCAGTTAACCAGCCAAGTTTGAACAGTTCTTGACCACTCCAGATATAAAGCAAAAACCGCACTGGAACCATACTGGACCATGGCCAAGTTCCCATTTCAGCCATTTTAACTGGCCAGACCCATCTGGGTTTAAAGACAACAGTGGACGAGCGAGTGAGTGTGCATGCCTATTTGAGGATTTCTTACACATGTAAACAAATAGACCATGGACATGAATAGAGGGAAGAGGCAAGTACCCAGAAGACTCGTCATAGACATAATCGCTCTGTGACTCTCCAGCTGCAGAGTTAGCAGAAAACACTGTATGAGTAAAAAAACACAGCATAAAAGCACCTCTTCCACAATGCAACAAGCCCGTGCAAATTAAGCTTACTCTCAGGATATGCATTGTCAACACTTGATGATGGTTGAGGAACCATACTGTCTCCATGAGGAATATGATCAATCTCTTCAGATGATTTATTTGTAGCTTCAGATGATTTATTTGAAGTAGCCTGTCCATCATCTTCCGCAAACATATCAAACTCTTCAGCACCGCCATTTAATGTCTGTGACTGCAAGGTTGAAGCATTAGGTTCTGAAGTTCCAGCAGCAGCAGTGTTGTGACCAGAAGCAGAACCAGCATCTGTGCCTTCAGACAAGAGATCCATTTCAAAACTTTTATCTGTCCCATTGCCTGCAGCTATGGCCGTGCCCCCCTTTCTGGCCCAAGCCAATCTCTCATATCCTTCTGAGAAAGTAGTGGGAAGAAAACTGCGAATAAGTAAAGTAATCCACAGGAAAGCGCAAGCTTGCACTTACATTTAGACATAACATAATCTATATTTAAACAATGAAACAAGGTAAAGGAAGCGACGGAGCAAAAAGATCGAATGCTACACTCATGATTCATACATGAAAAATTGAAGATACTGAACTCTCTCTCTCTATCTCAGCCTTCTTGCTCTGGACATGAACTTCTAGCAACAGTAGAACTCTCTCTCTCTCTACCCTCAGCCACCATAGCCAAAACCTACTGTCAGTGCCCCCCAGCCCCAACTAATTTTGCCACAACTACGCCACCAACCTGCCACCACCTTCACCGCCTATGACTGGCTTGCACATTTCTGGACCCGTCATGGACATAACAAAGCTAGATCTGTCTTGATCCAGGTATGGTAAGGCGCGCGCTCTCTCTCTCTCTCTCTCTCTCTCTCTCCATGGACATAACAAAGCTAGATCTGTCTTGATCGAGGTATGCTCTGTCTCTCTCTCTGTCTCTCTCTCTCTCTCTCCATGGACATAACAAAGCTAGATCTGTCTTGATCAAGGTATGCTCTCTCTCTCTCTCTCCCTCTCCATGGACATAACAAAGCTAGATCTGTCTTGATCGAGGTATGCTCTGTCTCTCTCTCCCCCCTCCCTCTCCATGGACATAACAAAGCTAGATCTGTCTTGATTGAGATATGCTCTCTCTCTCTCTCTCTCTCTCTCTCTCTCTCTCTCTCGCTCGCTCGCTCGCTCGCTCTCTCTCTCTCTCTCTCCCTCCCCCTCCCCCTCCCCCTCCCCCTCTCTCTCTCCCTCTCTCTCTCTCTCTCTCTCTCTCTCTCTCTCTCTCTCCATGGACATAACAAAGCTAGATCTGTCTTGATTGAGGTATGCTCTCTCTCTCTCTCTCTCTCTCTCTCTCTCTCCATGGACATAACAAAGCTAGATCTGTATTGTTTGAGGCATGCTCTCTCTCTCCCCCCTCCCTCTAAGGCTCAACCAAGCCAGACTCTGGCTCTTTGAAAAGGGCAGAGCCAGGCCTGGCAACAAAGACAGTTGCTCAGATCTTGAAGTAACAACGGCATCCTCAACCGTGGCAGGAGCAGCAGTTGTGGGCAAGAGGCGGTGATTGGAGTCCATGTGACACATCTTCGATGGTGGGCTCTTTGGCTAAGCGGAGAGAGAATCTGAGACTTAGTGTTGTCTATTGTTCATGTGTATCTGATGTAAGATGACATGTGGGCAATTCAAAGACTCATCAACGCTTGCCAGCAGCACGCTGCAGTGTAACCTTTCCCATTCCATTATCAAATTTATGTTACTAGCTCTCCCAAGAAATGAGCTGCCCAAATCTCCAAGACTGTCATGTGTGTCCAGAATGATCAAAATCTATGAATGAAGTAAGGTAAGAATGTGTAACGGATAGCAAGAATTGAAGTAAATGGACTACCTGCCTCTCGTTCAAAAACCTCTCGTGGTTCATGGTACACATCTGCCAGATAATATGAAGGCAGTAAGTTAACAAGCAAAAGGTATATCTACATAGCATTTCAACAAATCTCTGACACCAAAGATGATGACTTAACTGTATTCACCATTCTCCATAAGTGTCGCTGTATCTTCTGTGAGCTGGTCAAACAGATGTTTTGTCTCAGCTGACATCTTCTCCTTCCGATTATTTGAGGATCCCTTCAACCGTCTCAATGCTTGTAGTACCTAATCAAAGGCAGTAAATCATCTCTACCTATCCTACATCCACACAAGCATGTATGCAAAAAGCGCCAACAAATTAAGCAGGCTACAGAAGGTCTCCATATGATGCTTGAAATTAGGTCAAACAACTTTTCACATGTCAATAGAAATTACATGTCTGAACTGGTTAAAGACCACAATGCCAATGACAAACCCATCTCTAGATTTCAGTGCCATTTATTCTGAATTCAATTCTCCCCATTGCAAACTTATCCTCAAACCCCATAGTCTGAATGATCTCAATGACTTTTGGCGTGATCACAGAATTCGCTGAAACGGCTACAGGGAAACTGAAGTTACATGGTTTCATTGACAACCTTAAGGTGTCGAGGTAAAGAAAAAACCACTCACTTTGCACTACATTTAAGACTGCCTTTCCCTAAATAGGGATAACGAATAAAAGTATAGCAATTTGCATAACACCAGAACCTCATTGAAGATTAAAACTGGGATAAGAACCCAAACAGATGGCGGTACCACTAAATTATGCAAGCTACAGTTGCATTAGCAATGAACATGACACAGCTTAACATAGTCAAGTATATGTCCACCAATTCTCTCTTCAAAACAGATCACTACGTAAAAAATCATGTCCAGATATAGTTGTGATAGTCTGATTCATTATATTACAGACCAAGCAACTGAAAGAAATAGCATTCTTAAACAACCTGCTTCTTCTCCCCCCCCAACAAAAAAAATAAAAAAAAACCTCTTTTTTTCCCTCTCCCCACCTCTCACTGAAAATGGATCATTGGAGTGATTGCACATTTATTCAAATCTCCATTTCGTGCTTTGAAATATTTTATCTTGTCAAACACCATTCATGTTCTTATCCATGGGTTTTAAGCCTAAAAAAAAAAAAAAAAAAAACCGGCTCCATAGCTTTTATCTGAAATTACTAAAATGGAAGCTTACAGTTTCTCCTGGCTCGAGCACGTTGGCAATCCGTCTCTTCATCTTTCCAATATCATCAGATGACAATTCACGAGCATCTTCTTCAGCAGGTGTAACAACCGATGCAACCGAGCTTCTAGAAGCCACGCTTCTAACTGCTTCAACACTGTCAAGCCATGCGTCCTGCAGGGATGACAAGAGCCCAATAGAAACTCTAGTCTCCAGGAAATTGCAAAAGGACTGCTAAAGAGAGTACTATACCTTGATTTCATTTTCGTTGACATATTCTACAAAGTTTCCATCTGCATCAAAATAGCCTTCTTCTCTCTCTTTATCCAAATTGAAAGGTTCTATCTGAATCCCATCTTCTACAAAATTTTCATTGTCCTGAGAATCGAATAATCAACGAATGACCCTTTCTCCCCTTGAACAGTAAATTGTCTGGCTGCCATATCTTTGACAGTAGTAAACAGTCCCAAGCCCCAGTAAGAAATGTATTCAAACAAAAATGCAGGTGACATAAATTTCATAACTGAGCACAAAATATAGGCACTTGGCTTCACGTTGCTATGTTCAAGATGCAGCAATAGCACACCAATTCTTTAACCCACAAAGAGCTGTAATTATGCACAAGAAAGTAGCTCAGGAAGCTGAAAAAAAAATAGGGGTGCTCTAACAAAATCTTCAATTTTTAAAGCACTCAAAGACGAAAGCACAACATCACAACCAAACACTGAAAGAGAAACTTTTGTTCACATAGACAAGGTCATCAAAATCAGGTTATTAATTTTCTTTCGGGGCAATCATCATAGCTAGCGTCGGCACATCAATAGTTAGCTTGCTTTGAATAGGGGGCTTGGTTGTTCATGGACATGCACGCAAGAAAGCTCAGAAAAAAGCCACTGGACAGCTCAATTTTCACCGCAGTCAGGGCTCGACCTACAAACGAACAGAAATTTCCGAACTTGCGCTACGAAAGCTCCAAACCATATCGACCAATCAATCAGAGACCACGCAATTCCGACATCGAAACCCAAAAGCCTCTACGGGAACACGCTCTTCAAAATCGAGGGAAAAAGAGAGAGGCCCACACCTCATAAGCCACCTCGGCGGAAGAGATGTCGTTGGCGCCGCCCCTGCTGTCCTCGCTCAAGAGCTCGGCGGTGATTTGGCTGCGGCGGCTCGCGCGCTCCTTGGCGGCGAGGCGGGCGTCCTTCGCGGCGTCGGTGGGGGCCTCGTCTTCCACCACGGGGCGTTTGACGGCGGCCTCGTCTCCGGGCTTGACCTTCTTGCCCTTGGGGAACCGCACCCGCTTTTGCCTGTCCATTCCAAAACGATCAGAACGATCGGGGGTCTTCGAAAGAAGGAAGGAAGGAAGGAAGGAAGGAAGGAGAAGGGGGTTGGGGGGAATGGGGGAAGAGTTACGAGGGGGCTTTGCTGGAGTCGGGATCGTCCTCGAAGAAAGGGCGCTTGCGGCTGGGACGCGATGAACTCCCTCCTTCCATTGCTGTCGAAATTTCTCAGTTCCCTTCCCACCCGAGAGTAGCTTCGCGAAAGAGAGAGAGAGAGCGAGAGCGAGAAGAGCTTGAGGAAGGCGCCTCCGCGTGTTGCTATTGCTCGTGTGCTCTCGCGGTCGCCGACTTGGGTACTCGTCTTTTAACGGAAAAATGACATCAAATGTTCGTCCATTTCAATATGCTACGTGCCCCTAAATTTTTAATTTATTCAATCTCATCCCTAAACCACTGGGATTCGCTCCAGTGACCACCCTTCCAACATGGAAGGGAGAGGTGAGGGGTTCAAACCCCCACCTTCTCAGGGAGGGACGGGGTGGGGACGCACAAGTTTCAGAAATGGGTAAAGTCTGAGAATGAGTGTAGAGTAGGTATAGAGTAGAGACCGACAAAAAAAAAAATCTCACCCCTAAATTTTTATTTTATTCAATATAATTTTTAAATTTATAGTAAATATTCAAATTTATCCTTAAATTATATGAAAATATTCAAAATTATCATTTCATTAACCTAAATTCAAAAATAACATTTTCATATAATGTAGAGATTACTTTGGATATATACCAAAAAGTCTAAAAATTACATTGAATAAATTAATAGTTCAAAAATCACGTCGCATATTGACTTAAAATCCATGGACCATATTAAGTAAATTACAAATTTAGCTATCACATTACATATTTGGTCAAAATTTAAAAATCATTTGTGTCAATTCTTGATATCCAAACTATCTTAATTTAAGCTTTTTGGTATTTTCATGTAGAGGTAAACTATCACATAAGTCCCTTTACATATGTTCGACTAATTATGTCTAAATAAGTTTTTTTTAGACAAAGTCAACAGCATTAGTTATGATCTATGCACCTTTTTGCCCATGTTAACCGGTGTTAAGTAAACATGGATCTTTTTGCCATTCTACAAATCGTAAATGGGTACAATTGAGGAAAAAAATTGGAGGCTGCACACGTATGGTTAGGTTTCATTTTGGGGATTTTGTTTGAGTGATTTGCATTTGGCACTTGCAATTTACACCTCGAGGCTAAGCTTTTACAATTCCATCAAACACGACAAGGGATGCGAAACTCGCTCTTCGGACTAGTCTATTGCGAACTAGGACTTGCAAGAGTACCTTAAAGAGAAACATGTCCTAGAAGGAAGTTCTTTTTCTTGAAGCAAGGCGACTGGAAAAAAAGCTTCCAGGAACACTCATACAAGGGTCGGAAAACACCCCATCTCAAAATGCAAATTTGTAAGAATAAAATTCTTCAACTGATCAGCCATTGAATCAGAATCATGGCAAAAGAAAGATAAGAAGAAAACGCTGCAATTGTACACTATACAGTAGTTGACAACTTAAAACTAAAGCCGAAGCTTTATCCAAAGGTAGAACTAGACCCTTTCCCACCAAGAGTCTGAATTATGGCTTCCAGGAGTTTGATATCTCTATCGCGTTTGTCAATCTCTTCTTGCTTTGCCCGCAGCTCCTCCATGTGAAGCTCAAACACCTCTGAATCAAACACAGAGTCATGTAAATTATATATGACTTATGATAATTTCAGGCATAATGCTGTTCACAGCAACATGATTCATTATTAACTAGCCAATTATAGTAAAAGAATGTCATTTAGTGTCAATAATAAGAAATGTGATTATTTCTCGTGCTGCAATCTCGCCCAAACTCCGACATCTCAAACTTAATGCCACATTAAAATGAACTGAGAAAATGTGACTTATGAGTGAACTCACTCGTGGTGTTCTCAAGTTCTCTTGTGATTTCCTGAGTACGCAATTCTGCAGCTTTTTGTGCAGTCTCGGCCTGCCTTTTCTCTGATCGAGCACGAGCAGCAGCTGTAATAGCAGCATCAAGCTCTCTTTCCAGGGTCTCTACCCTTTGTTGAAGAATCTAGCATTAGAGAGAGAAGGAACACTTAATATGATAGCGGCTCGGTGGTATTTAACTTGACGACAATAGCGCAAAAAGTAAAAGAAAGCAGAGACCGCAATCTCTTCAACATCATGCAATCACAGTTTGCCCACTGAACTAAACACTGTATCTCGCTCGACAAATTCCGACAAAGTAAGCAATCAAATGAGTTACTGCAGCCATTTCATCGCCTACAGGGGGGACAGGGTCGAAGTTTCTCAAATTGAAGTGCGTCTTTATGTTTTCACACTAGATCTGACCGACATAAAAGAAATAAGTAGCATAAGCATGCCAAATCGAACAGGTACTCTCAATGATCAATGCTAGGAGTAATTCGAGATCTCAAGCTGGAAAAATGTACGCGAAGACAGAGCCCACAGAGGTAAAAATGAGGAAAAAAGCTCTTCTTCATTGCCTTCAACTTATCGAACAATCAGGAAAACTTCAACTGTTAGTTACCTTGCACTAAGAGCAGAAACTTCATAGAAATCAAACATTCGATTCCTATGCAACATATACTGCCAAGACCGTCCCCCGGCAAACTAGAAACTATAAATGATCTAACAAGCAATCATAAGCAATAATCGGGTCGTTCATAATTAAAGACAGTGTGCTCAAATAAGCAACTGAATTGGTTGTTTTGATCGACGAAAAATGCAACCTTCACCCAAATAAACGCATCATCCCAGAGGACTGCCGCTGGACAAAGAGCTCAGATTAGAACTGATCGCTCAGAAAGTCAAACCCACCAAACAATTCATTGGAATTGACATTGGATTGATTGAGAGGGAACAACAAGCGCATCGAATGACACGATCGACTGAGGAGCGAGGGCGAAAACCTTGATGGTGCGGGCTTGCTCGGCGGTGAGGGAGGCTCTGGCGAAGGTCTCTTCGTCGACGAACACGGCTTTCTTCAGGAGAAGCCTTTGGAGGGACTCGAGATTCGAAGACATTTCGGCCAGATTCGCGATCGCCCCGCCCCATCTCTCGCTCCCTTTCCCCTTCTCCTCCATCACCGATGATGCTCTGCAGCTCCTCGAGGGTCTTGACAATCGCACCACCATGAGAAGACTCTCCCTCCCTCTTTGGGTAGGGCCTACAAGGCGAAAGCGTCACTTCGAACTGGTTGGGCTGGTCGTGGGCCCATAAATAGTTGGGCCGATCATGGGCCGAGCCACGTCCAATGAGACCTTACTGCCAAGGGCAACATATAAAACTTGCTATCCGGACCAGAAGTTTACCTAGGGGTGAGTATCGCCCGTGTTAGGTTGATCCAACACCTAGCTCACGGACTAACTCGCATAGTGTAGTCTCCAATTTTTGGGATCAAGGACCAACCCCGCTGAACTTGAGATCGAGGACCAGACCGACCATATGAGTCGAGTTCGATTCCAAAGTCAACTCGAGACCGATTGCTTATTTTATTTTTTTTTCTTTTTATATTCCTTAAAAGGACCATCATACTATATCAAATTATATATTTATCAATAATGTGATATTGAGCAACTAAATTACGAATGCCAATACATATTAAACATAAATATAGAATAAGATAACAACAAAAACTTACACTTGCTAAAAATAACAAACCATGAAAACAAACATGCGAGACTAGAGAATAGAGACAAATAGTGAGGTGAGTGAATAGAGGTGAGGAACAAAACAAGTAAGGCATGCAAAGAGAGGCAAGTTGTGAGCAAGTCAAGTGAGCGAGACTAAGGCAGCTAAAAAGGGTTTCCATTATATTTCTAGTCGAATTTGATTGGGATTTTTTTCTACTCTCTAATTTACATGACAAATTGAACTACGAAAGGAATAGTGGAGGAGATGCTAAAATTTAAAGTAGACAAAAAAATATGTTATAATATATATATTAGATTAGATATTAATATATTATATATAGAGTTGGTCCAAATTAGACCAACCTCGGATCAACCCTCACTTTTTAGGATCGAAGACTAATTTGTACAATATAGAATTTAAGGGTCATGGGACAAAAGACCGACCCATCCCCACTAAGAAGCAGAGCAAGACTGGTCAGGTTAGGGGTTAGACTAGTCCAGAGTTGGTCACCCTGGTCCGATGCTCATCTCTATTCACCTACATGTTTGCTAATGTTCCTCTTTGTAGCATCTCCTCTTAATATCAAAGGCAGTCTCCATTCTTAGAGGCTGAAACTTATTGGTATGGGCCAAGAACTTACTATACAATGTTCAAGCCCAGAGTTACCATACCATCATCAAATTTACCAACTTCAGAAATTAGTATTGTTCCTTCGGCGAGGCATGGCAAATACGAACATCGAGAACGAGAAAATGCGGGTACTTTTAAGGTTCGTATGTGAAGCTAAGGCACATTTCTTCACCATGGTCTTGCTCGTTGCACGCGTCAAAGTTGACAAATCTTTTGGCAAGGCATGTTTGCCGATAGCTCTTAACCAAAGTCCACAACTACATTGCCCTGTCACATTATAACAACTCTTAAATGACAAGAAACTACGAGATCTCTAAGAATACAACTACACTTTGACCATAAACAATATCGTACATGGTCAAAGGCAAACCAACAGACCAGGCGGGTTTGTTTGCTAATCAAACTGCTGCCGGAGCTGCATCTCAGTTTCGCTTTTCCAAGTGGCGTGAGAAGACTGGCCCTTCATCCTCTTGCTCTTCTCCTTGTCTTTTATGACAGATCCCTTCTTCTTGGGCTCTTTGTCGGGGTCAGCGGGAGGACGATCTCCACATATCGGGCATACCATTCCTCGTGCACTCGAGTATGTTTTGGGTACACCACAATGCAGACACATTCTGCATACAGGACAGAACAGTCAAGGAATAAGTAAATCGGCAAAAACAAGTGCTGACAAGCTCACCACTTCAGCTGTGTCCATAGGGAATGCAAGTCGAAATATATTTACCTCAATAAGTCTGCAGCATCCTCTGCGTTTGGATTTGTTGCAGTCACCACACGCTTACCATCTTTTACCGCGGTCAAATCAGATGCTGTTGGAGGTTGGTTACCCTCGATATCACTTCTTACACGTTCATGAATACCAACCAACTGAGGTTTAGATTCCAAGACAGCACCTGTAAGTAGTCAATAACCCATGGTTAAGGGCGTTAACATTGTTTTGACATTGGCTCCTCTAAGTACAAACCTTCACCAACTTATGCAAAAGCAGTTTGTAAGTGCTTAGTTTTCATGCTTTATCAATTTCCTATAGAGTGGAATATGGTATTCAGGTCTCACTTTTCTCCTTATGAGACAAGCGTGACTATAAGTTAAAGCACTTAGAGGGCCTCAACGGGAACTTGAGCTACAAACAATAGGAAAATCTCACTTCTGCTAGTGCACACACATGTATGAGGGTCAGTAGCCAATTGCCTTTGGATAACTGAATACCATCTCCACGCATTATCTCTACATGGCAGGTGCATCAATCAGATGAAACACTCGAGGTGCATCAATAGGGCCCTTTAAGTATCATTGGGTCTGAAAATAAACTAAAGCAACTAACCAAGAATTTTACTTTGAACTTGTTCACGTACATGTCTATGTTGGGGACTGGTTTAGGCCCTGCCCAGGAATGAGGAAGGACTTATAATTTTTATTTTTATTTTTTTTGGAAGGGGGGCGTTATTAAAAGTGGGTGATGGGTTGCTTTGTTTCTGCTAATAGAAAGAATTGTTCTGTTATTTGAACTCATCAAAATCAAACAATGGTCACAATAAACGATCTCAATCACGTGGCACATTAGAGTAATCAAAAGCAAGAAAACTATAGTCTATAATATCAGGATGCATTTTCCAGTTGTAGTCTTACCAACAGGCATATCTTTCTTATCTCTACTTCTCTTAC
This sequence comes from Eucalyptus erythrocorys, assembly GCA_014182555.1. Lineage (NCBI taxonomy): Eukaryota > Viridiplantae > Streptophyta > Magnoliopsida > Myrtales > Myrtaceae > Eucalyptus > Eucalyptus erythrocorys. The sequence goes on from CM024602.1 coordinate 52,909,619, forward strand.
GGCCACCATGCCTTTGCTGCTCGATCTCCCTTGCCGAAGGCTGCTCTTCCACACTATTATTAAGAAACTCCGGCGGTCCTACAATCTTTATTAGCCACGAGAGAAATGAAGGTGGAAAATATGAGACCTCCTTTCTACTAAAATCATCCACATCACATACACAAAACTCCTAAAGCTGGAAATCACCTGAGCAGGGAATAAAAGAGAACTTTCAAAAAAAGTTGAGATCCCATAAAACAGACCGGTGACCATTCAGGCTATCAGACAAAGCACATCAAATTAGTACCTGAACAATTTCCATATTAATAGTATTTTAAAAATATTCCCAACTAACTGCAATTGCTGAGTGTCTCTATTCCTCAATTTCCACCGAATCCAAATTTCAAGGTCCAATCATAGAGGACTTACTCCACACTTGCTGATGCTGCTATTATTCAATTAGCACCAAAGAATACAAACGATGCGAAATTGAATTAACTAGTTGCAGTCGAAGAAATCACCACAACATTCCCAACTCCGAGACGTTAAATAAAGCTAAGCCCCAATTCAGTTTTAGTCTCTCACGATGGAGCAACTCAAGAAACTCAACCACACAGGAACTCGAAACAGCTTATTTCATTGATAATAATAACCCGGGGTTGCCCCCCTCTATGCAAAAATGGGTACACTGTAAACCATTCCCAAAGACAAAAAAATCAAAACTTGCAGCTATGCCGTTCTCACTCCAGAAAAGCGTAGCACAAATTTAAATTCCCCAGATCCCAAGATCAACTTCCGGTCCTCTTCCTTACCGTCCGGGTAACCAACAAGAACCCTAACCCGAAACAAATTCCACTCTTTCCGAACAAGAAACCAAGGCGAACGGCAGAGACAAAAACCCGGGGGCACAGAAAGCTGGGTTACCTCGGAGAAGGCATCGAAGGCAGAAGGCAGGCCCGATGAATTGGACGACGGATTGGGCACGTCGTAGAGGGCGGAGCCGGCGCTGAGGGGGCGGCGGGGACGTACGTCGTCGCGTTCGTCCTCGGAGGAGTTGGGGAAGTGAATTGGGTCGTCTATCTCTTCCTCTTCTGCGGAAGAATAGCCTTGCAGAAGTGCCAGGCTCATTCTCACTTCTCTCTGTTTCTGCCTGTGTCTCCGCCGGACCTCCGGTTCCCCGTCGTTTTGGGTTTTTGTCTCGTTGGGGAGGCTATTTCCACAGCCAGGATGGCTGGGGACACAGCATTTTAGTCGAAGAGACGAAATTGCCCTTAGTGAGAGATCTCCGTCTCCAGTCCCATGGGGTGTGGAAAAAGAAGCACCCCCTTATCGCGTAATGCGTGCTGGTCTCAAATCTCTTTTTGTCCAATCTCATGTTCGATGAGGGGAAATGTTTTTCTAGTTATGAAATTGGTCCATCATGGGTGCAAAAAACATTAACACTCTCGTCATTGAGCGATTGACATGTAAAAAAATTAGATTTCAAAACTAACTCCAAACACACATGTCACTCATCCAATGGTGAATGTGTAAGTATATTTATCACAAAAGAGTGTATATAAAAATAATCCTTAAAAATTTGCCCATAAAAGTGGTAAATTATTTTGAATTTCATCTATTTTCACAATTTTTGAAATTGGTCCATCATTGGTGCGAAAAGATACATTTCCTTCTCACAAATCTCGCGAGTTAATCTAATATTCTTTTGCCGATTATGTTAAACCCGTTAATTATAAAATATGACCAAATTGTGAAAAGTAGCGGTTACTAAAGTAGCCAATGGCTAAGAGGACTGATAATGCAATAGCAGTTTTAGTGGAAGTAACTATCCCCTAGTAGAAAAACAACCCAATTAAATGCATGAAGTTATCCTTCATATTTTATTATTGCAAGAATCAGATAAGCCTAGAGGGTACTATAGTAAATTTGAAGGTAGACACCAAATTCGAAAGTTCTCTTTATAATATATATTATAATATATATATATATATATATTATATACCCAGATGTTTACTTCCGAGTTAAAATCAGCTACTTTTTCAACATTATCATCTTTTAAATTGACAGCATAACATTTTCCGATTAAAATTTCTTACGATCTTTTTATCCCGTAAGAGAACTCATTTCACTTCAAGCAACAGAAAAAGGTAAAAGAAAAGAAGAAAAAGCTACTCTCGAATTAAGGACGTCTGTATGTTCTAAAACATCCCATAGTCTCTGCATTATTCATTTGTACATCAAGACTTACACAAATACTTCCTACAAATACTTCCCAGCTAAATTGAATACCACAACGATTGAAGAAATAGTCCAGTAGCTGGGTCCTAAATTTCATCGACAACATTTAATCCCAGTGACCTTACTATTCTTATGTGATTTTTACCCAGATAAATTCTATATGTAACCTTTTAACCCCTGATGAGCTTAAGTAAGATGGCCGCCACAGTTTCACTGCCCTTCTCTTTGACACCGTTAAATTCCCTCCTCACAAGGGACTCGAGAGAGCTCCCCGTTTTAGCAGCAAAAGCCCTGTTTATGTCCTTGATGTCCTTTTCCGAGCGAGTGACTATGATTCGCACGAGAATCTCTCTGGCGTCAGCATTCCTCATCCTGAGCTGTTTCGCGAAGAACTTCTCCGGGTTCTGCATGCATCTGATGACTATGCGAAGATCCCGTCCAAATTGGCCACACTTGCTCTGCTTGATCAGCTTGGAGAATTCGCGTCCGTAAAGCTGCTTGTAGGAAAGTAGAATGGCTTTAACTTGGGACGTGTTCCGCTGGCTCAGGAGTGAGATGATCGTCTTCTGATCAATGGTCCTCCCACTCTCCACAGACTCATACAGAGTCTTGGCATCGCAGAAGGCCAGGCTCGTGTCCGCTCTGTGGGCGTGGTTGCGACATGACTTGCATACTGCAGCTAGTATCTAGAAAAAAAAGAACTAGAAACATTCAGGAAGATGCACACGGCATTAGTCAGTTACAAAAGGTGCCTCAGAATAGTTATGCACCTCCTTAAATCCGCCGCTGACTTTCGTGGAGATGTCTCGTTCAAGATCAGATTGATATCTTGATTGGTATTGCTGCTTAATGTAATGCAGCTCTGACGAAGAACGTGTGCATGTTATCTCAATCACTGTGCCCAGATTGATGCTTCCCGCCACAAGTAATTTTCTAAGAATCTCAGCATCGCGGCTCTGAGGATCACTCACGCGCAGATAAGCCAATCTCTTTACAGGAAAGATTAATTGTCAAACAAAGAAAAATTTAGCATTATACTGCACAATTAAAAGAAATCGATCCTTCAGCAAGCTAGACTCACATTAAATGCACTGCTCTTTTGATTGCTCGAGATGACACGAAGAAGATCATGGCCATATAGAACACTGTAGGTCTGGCAAATGGCCTTGAGTTCTTGTGACCTCCGGGAAAATATCTCCACAAGCTTCTGTCCCTCGTTTCCACCGTTTCCTAACATAATAACAAGCCAAAATGACGGGGACAGAAATTTCGAAAAAAAGGACAGAAATTTCGAAAAGAAATGTCTGGAAATGAATTAACACTGTATAATATATATTCAAAATCTGGTTCTTTATGGAGTGGATTAAGGAAATTTTACCAGAGAAATATGAATACAGGTATCGGCACTCAGCCTCATACTGCCTCGAGTTTTTCATCGGATTGCGGCTCATTTGTTTGTTACTTTCGAGAATTATATCTTCTGTTGCTACAAACATACAGAGAAAGGCATTTTATAGGACAAAGTGGATGTGATATGCCATTTGGTCACCATTTTTCTGTCTGGCTTGCAGAAAGAGAAGTAGAGAAGAAGGAAGCAAGAGCTACGTCCAAAGTGGAAGAATATCGGAAGGAACAAATCCTTCACTCCAGTATTGACCTTATGTTTCCTCCTTTCATGATTGTTCACTTTACTGGTGACTTCATAATGTCTAACAACTGTGTCCGTAGACAAGTACAAAAAGCATCTTATTCTCTCCAAAGTTGCTCACAGCACTTTCTGATGTCAAACCTGTGGCTTATAAATCATACAAGAAAAATGGCTTCTTCAAAAAGCTTCCCTAATGCAATTATTCTTCCTGGCCTTCTCAGCAGATATTTCAAAAAATACTCGCCTTTAAACAACATGCCATGATGCTCCTACAGATCAGTAAGCCAAAACTTCCACCTGGATCCTGGTGCAAGAATTTTGAATACAGTGCATTGCTGTAACAACTTATGATGTCAACTAACACTTGTCATATCTATGCACCATAAGTTCTTATTTTCTCAATTTCCTATTGCAGTATTCCTTACAGTCTCGAAGCATTTGTGGAGGCAACACTCCAACAGAACGGCAGCGATTAAGAACTTATGCAGCAGCATATTCTGAGGAAAGGAAATTATACAAATTGCCAGCACCCACTCTTGCCACCTCGTACAAGGAATCAACCGCTCCTTAATTGAAAACAACTGGAAGAACAACATAACACTACTAAACTGTGGAAGAGCAGAGATTCTTCTTTTTCTTTTTATGAGAACAAAAGAGAATACAGGAAAGTGGGTTTTGCAATGGGAAAGAAAAATACAAAGACAAATGGAATTTATATCAAGAATTTCCTGTCACGACAAATTGCAGAGCCCATAGGGATGCTTTTACTGCCAAAGCTTGCGAACTAGAGTATATCAAACGGGTACCAAAATTTCCGGCGTATGTACTTTGCTTTTTCTCAAGCCTAGCACTGGAAAACTTCTCTCTTCGCCTCTCTCTCCCACCCTCTCTCCCCATCCCTTCCTTTACTGATTAAAATGCAACAGACTAGCTTTACTCATTTCTTCTCACAGAATCCAAACTGCCAATGGCATGGACTAGGGCATTTCACATTGACCAGGTCAGCACAGTAAAGTGCTTCCAAAACTGCCCAAGCTGGGAGCTGAAACCACCACGAAACTTGCCTTCTGTGGAAGCATACATGAAACAACCTCAGGCTCTGAAAGAATAGACAAATAACATCCAACTCATATGCTGCAAAAAATGAAAACACAATATCACTACAGAGAAGAAATTAATACTTACATGCAGATCTTACACAATGCTTTGATTGTTCTGTGCTTTTTATCGTAGACCTTGTGAATTGAAAATGGAATAGCACAGACAGAAGGCCAGCAGATAGGGACATCATTGACGCAGACAGTTTCAGAACAATTTGGCACTGTAACCCAAAAGATACCAACAATTACAAGGATCTTGATCATTTCCAGCCAAAACTTAAGTCAGAGACTCAGTGGTGCAAGCAAATGGACATGGCGAGGTGAGAAAACAATTTCCAGCCGAAACTTGATAACAAGGAAGGAGGAGAAATCCATTTAATGCGTAACTTGAATGCATGTAGGTTCTTCCACAAGTCACAAATTAATACCTAATCAACTATGTCCTTATGCTTATAGCATTTACTGCACAAGACCCAAAGATAAGATGCCTGAGAATGCCATATGATGCTGCTCCACTCTACCATGTCACATCTCAGCAAAATTAGGTGTACAGTGTCTGAAGCAAATATCTAAAATGGAGAAATATATAGAAGCAGGTTTTTAGCAGCGAAGGCATTGTTCATGGTAAAGTAATCCTCGAAGATATGATGTTCTTGTAAATAATGGAATTTGAACAGTGAAAATATCTTTATTTTCCCAAAAAAAAGGTTTATCGAAAGCAAAGAACCCTGGAAAAAAGTTGGACCATGTCAACTCAGGACAAATGAATATTAATGGCTACCTTAGCATCATGCAAGACCTAGAGAAGTACATAACTTTTAAAGCAGCAAATTCCGACCATAAATAGACACAAGAAGCTGCTTTTCAAATATGAAGAGCAGAGGAACGGCACTTACCATCAATTTTGAGCCCCAGAATGGACGAGGACACCTTCTTTCTCTTTCTTGAACCTCAAAAGGTGATCATGATACTCCTCGAGCTCTTTCTCCAGCCTCTCAATGAACTGACTTGTGTGCTCAAGCGATTGCTCAAACTTATACTTTTCCAAGGCCTGCATTTTGGAAACACATAAGAGAGATGACACTGAAAAATATAAGCCATTCATCAAACAATAGAGCTAGTCAATATTTATAAGCAAGGAAGGTATTTGGCCCTCAATGATCATCATTCAAGATATGTGTATCATCAGCTGAGGTCAATATTTTTCTTTTGATAAATAAAAGTAATATTGTGGAAAAAAACTAAGAAAAGCTGCACATTTAAGAATACAGGAACAGGACGAATGGTTAATGAGGTAAACTAAAGGAAAACGAATAGCAGAGTAAAAATCAACAGGAGCTAACTTTAGGCAGCAGTCAGATCAGTCCAAATCAGGCTTGTGAACGACAGGTTACTTCTTATAGACTACAGAGATTATCATCTATCACCATACTTTCCTGTGTCATCGTGCCTTATAAAAAGGATATACATGAATACTACTTTGATTATGCAGACTTTGACAATGCAGTGAGTCGTTGCCAAAGAGAAAAGGAAAGCTTGAAATCACCTTTTCTTTAGAAAGCGTATCTGGAGGTGACATAACCTCTGGCTGCACATAGTTCTTCCCTCGGTAGAAGATTATTGTATTATTAGGCTTTATGTCAATCACAATTCCTTTGCTTAGTCGTGTAAGCTCATCAGCATATTCATGAATCTGACCTGGCCTACAAGGTTTGCATATAACCTTTACAGTTTCATGCTTTTTCCAATGAAGATGCATGTTTAGAACTACACCTCCAAATACTCCGCGTCTTCCAACAGGAACATAATTTTTCTTTTTCTCACCCGTACGCTTCAAGTAATGCTTCTCTTCCTCAGTTAAAATCTCAGGATCATATCTTTCAGCTGGTGCTTTGGGAACCTCGAACTTCCTCAACTTTTCAATCAACCATTCTTCCTTTCTCTTGGCCTAGACAAAATTCTCCAAAGGAGGGATAGCAGATAACTTTTTGTCAGGTGGTTACATGAGCAAAAGCCTTATGCTCAAGCAAAGATGCAAAAAAGGGGAACTGCAATATGGTAAAGCAGGTTCATTATGATCAAGCAAAAGAATATCATACTGATGTAAACTAAAAGAGAAGCTGCATAAAATGGGGCCTGTTTGCAATAGTTCTAAGTGGAGCATATCTTGGTTGAATAGTTTCTGAAAAACTAGAATAAAACAGGCAAGAGCATCCCCCCCCCAAAAAAAAAATAATTAATAAATAAAATAAAATAAAACTACCCTAAAATAAAGAAGGGCTTAATACACTACAACAGAAGCTGTATCTCATATAAAGACGCAGGAGTTCCATTGTCCTATACACACTAGTGAGATGTCCAACCTTTTCAAGTTTATATCTGATCCTGACTTCAGGATTTGGAGAGTTCATCTTCTTCTTGGCCTTTAGCCGATAGAACCGGAGTTCGTTCACTTTTGCCTTTTTTGACTTTTTTATCCGTTTCTTCACTTTTGTTGGGGAGACATTTTTGTGCGGAGGCTTATTTATAGAAAACCTGACAACATCATTATCCGTCTGCAATTCAAATGATGCAGTGCTCACATGTCTAGCATGTAGCAGTTGGTCAGCAATGACACAACCTTCATGAGTACTCAATCTCCACACTTGCAGAGGATGTACTGAAAAGGAAAAGAAAATTTGTTCTTGGAGAAACCTCACTGTTCTGCAGCTCTCCCTGATGTAAGCACACGACCTTACAAATCTATGATCTTTAGGCAATGATGAAGTATTTGAAACATGCTGAGCAAGGAAACTAGAGCAGACAAAAGAATCCCTGCAGATAGAATAAGTACGATATTATGAAGAACATCCACAACGAAAGTCAAAATAGCAGGCAAAAGAAGAAGATGGGCCGGAGACACTTTGTTACGCATCAAGTAACTTAAGGTAATGCAGATAAAGTCAAGGGGCACAAACTTAATCAGTTTTGCAAGAAAGTGAAAACCCAGACTCGGGCCTCTTGGAGAACCAAAAGGCGAGTCAACTTGTTCAATTTATCACAGCATATAGACAGCTAATTGGCCGTGATATTTTTTAATGGAATTGGATGGAAACAACCCCGAGTAATGATTTACCAAAAAAAAAAAAAAAAAAAACAACCCCAAGTAATGTAACAAATTTGAAGGTAACTACACAAGGCTCAGAGAGATTGCCTTTCCAAGCTAGATTTGAACTATGAACTTGTTCATTTCTTAACATGGTTTTCTCTCACAAGGTCTAAACCACCCCAAGATGGAACCGGGCTCACTCCTTGGTCAAAGTTCCCATTAAATACATTACTATAACCCTGTTGTAAAAAACATTTTCTTTCCCATCCCGAATCCTACTCAAACAGCAGATAAGGTCAAAGCTGCTGATGAAGTAAATCAACGGACACATCAAAGAGAACCTCAGCTCGCCATTCATTTGATTCGTGAAGATACCACAAGAGCACACTAACTTATCTAATCAAATTCAAAAAACCGGAGATAACAACCGATAACTCAAGCTTGACAGTCCATTTGCAACACCGATATCAGCTACAACACCATCTGCATATACCAGTTTGAATTTTTATCAAGAATCAAGATTGATGCCAAGAGAAGGATCACCGAACTTGAGGTGGGAAAAACAGACGAACACAAACCCATGACTTTTCGTTTCTCCAAGTTGACGCCACTCACCTTCATTTCGTTGTTCGACATTAATACCAACAAATTTTATCTCTTCAAGACGACATTTGACGAGAAAGAAGAGCGTCAGGCAAAGAACGAGATACCCGTTTTGCGACGACGGTAGGCCGTACAAAAGCGAGGGAGAACATCGAAAGACAATGTCGACTGACGCGGAAGAAGAACACGAAAGTACCCACCTGCGGATCAGAGAATTAGAGAATTCCCGGACCGCGGCTCTCGCGGGAGAAGACGCTGCTCGTAGCATGGCCGACGAGCAGACGGCGGTCGATTCCTCCGGAGAATCGAAGCCCGCTTCACCGTCTATGCGGACGCTTCGCGAGTTCCATCGACCTCGACTTCTTCGAGTGCAAAATCAAATCTTTGCACGCCTGCGTAGCGTCGGAAGTCGATCGGCGCCTGATGAAAATCCGGCCGGAGTGAACGGGAAAGTTGATGCGAACGTCGAATTAACCCTTCGGAAGATTTTTCTCTTGAGCCGATGAACGGGCTTGTATCGGCCCGTATCAGTGAAGGCTCTATGGAGAATAAACATACATTTTTTTTGGTCGCAAGTAAATAAATATATAGAAAGTACAATATGCACTTAAAATTATGGGAATGACAAATTGATGATTAACATATCGTAAACTCTTGTCTTTTTTTTTTTGAACGAATTATCGAAAACCGGTTATAAAATATAAATATGGATATGGGAAATTGTATATGATTTCCTCTTAATTTCTCTAGACTTAAGATATTCTCCTTTCCATTTTGAATATCAAAGAGGAATCAAAGTATAAATACAAGTACAATGGAAAAAATTCCTAGGATCATGGGATCAAGATAGACCAAAAGAATTTTATCATAAAGAAAACCACCCGCTTTTTCTCTTTATTTAGCATGTGAAATTATAAGAAGAAGCGATTAGCATAGCTATTTATTTATTTTCCTTCCTAAAGAAGACATTAGCAAGTGATTACCATAATTATTCGTGAAGGACATTGCGGCTTGTGTCACCATAGTTCATCGAAGTCGTTAGGTCAAAACTCAATTGTTGAACCAAATATGCACACGAGTACTATAACTCATGAGATTTCATTTGGAAGCATAGGCTCTTGCTAAGTTACCTATTAAAATGAACTAACACCTAAAGGAGATAATATATATTTTTCTTAAGTAAGTGAAGCGCGTCATTAATGTTTAAATTTTATTAATTATCCAAGTCACATCAGTAAAATCACACGACATGACAAATTCTTTTAACGGAGACCTTGTCTCGAGTCAAATTTAAAAATTTGAGATATTTTACAAAATAAAATAGAAAATTTAAGTAGATAAAAGTCAGACATTAGCAGTAAAAATATTAGGAGATGAATTTAACATAGAAACTGGGGAGGGAGTAAATAAATGGGGGTAAATCATCTTTCGTGTTTCGGCGGAAATAGAAAAATCCCGTTCCGTTTTGGCAACACGAACTCTCCCTTCGCTCCCCTTCTCGCGCGTCTCCGAAATCAGCAGAGCCGGAGCAGATGACTCCTCCTCCTCAGCCGTGAAGTCGAGCAGCTTCCGGCGCCCCCTCCACCGAAACCACCGCATCCGAAGCCCCGCGAGAAGGCGGCGGGCGGCCGTTGATCATGAAGACCGACGGCGGGAACCTCATCGCATGGAAACGGAGGGAGCTCCCGCTTCTGGTGCTGTACGCGGCCGTGTTCTACGCCGTCATCATACGGCGCTCTCTTCAGCTCTCTCGCGGTACGATTCGTGCCCGATTCGCGCCGCCGCCGGCTCCGTTGTTTATTCTTGTAATGCGGATTTCCCCTCACGGCACGAGTTGCGATCTGGGGTGTGGTGATTTTTCTTGCAGATTACGCGTTGAATCTCTACGGGCTCCGACCCGGCTGGATCGCCCACAGGTTCAATGTACGTCTTTTTCCCGCCTTCGAAACTTCAATACGGACTGTTGTCACTCGATGAGCCCCTGATTTTCCCTCGCAATGTCTATAATCGGGTGGGGAAACTTGTTCCATGTACGTTTACAGTGAATGATGCTCTTAGTGATTGGCATCATCCCTGTCGGTCGGATTGGGCTTTTGGGCGAGGTCCTGAGGACTAGGAAGCTACTTTGTTTTTGCGTTCTGTCTTCTATCATTTGGCGCATGTCTTATTTGGAAAGAACAATGGTTTTTTGTTTGATTGATTGCTTCGGAAGGAAGTACAAATAATTTGTCTGAACGGGGAGTTTAAGTTCAAGTTTTATGCACTTGAATGACCCGCATGTACGTGTACAGCGGTGTCCTGTTTTGCTCGAGTAAAATGACTTGTAAAGAAGAGTTCTTTACATTTGGGTGATATTCCCTCCCTTGTCTTGGACTATCCACACTATCTTCTTGTTTGTGTAGGACTTATCAGATGCCCAGTGGAGAAACTTTCGTGGAAATTTGCCTATTCTCACCATCGTGTTTGGAATTTTTGCATTTGTTGCCAATAGCATGAGAGTACTTTTTCGTTTGAAAGCGCCAGGGATGTCCAATGTGTGGCTTCTGATTTCTTTAGCTTACCTGCTTTACCTACATGGAGCATGGTATGCAATGTACTTGCCATTCTTCTGTCCGTCTTTAATATGTTTGTACGGTTTATTTTCCTTCTTTAACATCCTCCCTCTCTGTTCTTCTTTGTTGGCAGCACTGTATTTGTCTTGTCTATTGCTTCACTTAACTTTCTTCTTGTGAAGGTAATTTCTATTCTATTTACACTATTATTCTCATGCTGGAAATGCAACTTTAGGATGGGGGAAGATAAAAAGGCGTGCGTATCCATGTCAATGAGGCAGGCGGTTTAGTTTTCCCCTGATGATATCTTCATTTGTTGATGCTTGAGCAGATATTTGTGAAGACAAAGTACTTTTCACTTATGCTGTGGACTTTCTCCATTTTGTTTCTCATATGTAATCGTGTTTACGAGGGGTACTCTTTTTCTATGTTTGGGTACGTTTCTGTTCTCAATGTCCTTGGCTTGCAATGGACAAACTCATGAGCAAAGTCATAATGCAAATTTATCCATTCATCACGCACAGGCAACGTTGGATCTTCTTGGACAACTTTCGGGGAGTTTTTCGCTGGCAAATTTGCTTTAACTTCGGTAATTCTGTCATTAAAATTGGTCATTAATGTAGTGCGCATTATTCCTTGGTAATTCTGTCATTAAGAACTTTGGTCCTGGATTTTCTATATATGGTTTTGTCCATTTTAAATTATATGAATTCAATAGTGAATTCACAACATTACAGAAGCAAGTGCTACTTAATGTTTCTCTTCACAATGCAACAATGCCTTTCTGTGGGTGGTCATTCTTGCTTGTCAAAAAGGCCATTGCTGGACGTCTTTTCTTTACCTTCTTTGCATGGAAAAATCCAGATGACCTGTAGAGAGATGATCTCAAAATTTCACAACCTAGCAATTGTACTTTCCCTTTTCCTTTTGCTAACCATCTTTCTGCTTTTTTCACTCTTGATAGTAATTTTGCGTATGGTCAGTTTTGGATTTGATTACTACTGGGCCTGTCAAGGTTCTGGATTTGATCATAAGGTACTATCACTACTTATTACTTGTGAAAATGTTGCATACTTAGCTTTTTCATTGCCTCAAGTTGAATCTACATGGATTGATTTTGCTACCATGTGTATGTTTTGACTTATTTTCAAGTATTATATTTTTTGTCAGAGTATGTACTAAGATGAACACAGGCTTAGTAGCATTAGTTGGATGTTGCTTAACAACATTCTTTTTGCCATGTGTAGAAGCATGCTGAGTATTGCCGCATCTGCAAATCAGGAAAAACATGCTACCAAATTTTACAGGTTGGTTGGATTCTGGAATAGAACACTATTTACTTTGCTGTTGGAATAAGTTAGGTTATTGACAAGTTTCGATGGTATCAGGAAAAAAGTGTTCCAAGTGATAAGTATTCCTTTGGCATATACTTGTGCTATTTGATATATGCACCCCTCTACATCTCAGGGCCAATAATGAGCTTCAATGCATTTGCTTCACAGGTTAGTTTGGTGTTTACATATCATTATTTTTATGTCTTTCTTTTATTTAATCTAGTCGTGCATGCTTAATGGGTTATTATATGAAACTAAGCCCTCTTTGATACCTTCACGATTGGATGGGTCCATTGTAATAGAAGCGTTTGTGCTGTTGTGCATCCTATATGCCATGTGGCGATGAGATTGGAGAAACAAGCCAATCGTAGATTGAGATTCTAAAATTCAAACTCAAAGTTGGTTAGATGCATTCCATTTGAGCAATGTGGTTTTGCCATGCAACTAAGGGTTGTACCTTTGAAGTGCAAATTCTTTGAGAGTTTTTGGATTTTTCCTTTGGAAATATAGGAGATCATACATGGTGATATACTTATTCTAGTTTTAGAGTCGACCTTTAATATTTGCATTAGGATAGTGGACATCAAATTGGTGCAGGAGAAGGGTTTAAAGTTAATAGACATCCAATGCATTGCTTTGACATCTTTCCTATGGAAAGTAACATATTCTAAGCGCTGAATACCAAATTGAGAAAGGCTTGTTTATTCTTTTGTTTGCATTCCAGAATTTTGCTATTGGATAACCCCTCTCACTTCTCTTTGATGATCTACTATCGTGTCACGCTTATGCATTCAATCCCCTTAATATAGAAAATTTTTAGGGTTTCATGTCATCTTTACTGGTTGTTTACTGCATTCTTGCTGCTAAAGTGGGACTAAATAGTATTATGTGGTTGACTGAGCTTTCAAATTATTCGTTGCCACAGCTGGAGATGCCACAGAAGAATTATGCACTTAAAGACATAGTTCTCTATGGAGTCCGATGGATATTGAGTCTTCTCCTTATGGAACTTATGACTCATTTCTTCTATTACAATGCCTTTGCAATCAGGTGATTCTTTCACACATATTATTCACTAGAGAATGTACTTTGTCGATTACCTTAAAACTAAATATGGATTATGTCCAGTGGCTTGTGGAAGCAGCTATCAGCCATGGATGTATTTATCATTGGCTATGGAGTAAGTCTGTCTTTTTTGTATACTGTCTGTTGCTTGTCACTTTGTTGTCACTGGCGAAAAACCACAGTATGAAAACCGAGAAATAAGAAAGGTCGTGAAGAGTCCGAGATAGGATGGAAAACATACTCCAGAACATATTATACTTAAGGACCAAGGTGCTGTTTGGCTGTAAAAATGGACTAATGTAATAATGAATCAGGAGGGTATCATGTAAAAGAGGAGTAAAGGTATATATGGCATAAACAACTTTAATTTAGCAGGGATGTTTCTGTGGATTATACCTTTTTTAATCTTTTTTTTGCATTTTTCTTGTGGACTAATAATGAATTTGATTACCTAACTTCCATTTTGGAACCATTCTTATGTTTGCACAGGTTTTAAACTTTATGTGGCTGAAGTTTTTTCTGATCTGGCGCTATTTCCGGCTTTGGTCACTGGTAATTTTATGGGATTTGATTATAGTTTGTACCTCATTAGTTCCTTGGGCGAGGGATTCATTGTGCATCTTTGACCTGCATTGCTGGCATTCCTGCCTTAATAGAGTTGGTGCCCTGCATTTGTAGATATGTGGGGTTGAGGCTCCTGAGAATATGCCAAAGTGCATCAACAACTGCTATAATCTGGAAAGTTTTTGGAAAAGTTGGCATGCATCCTATAACAAATGGCTTGTAAGGTGCAACTTCCTCCTCTTTATTGTTTATACTTCTCCTGTCGACATTGACTCATATTATACTGAATTATCACCATGTAAGGTACATGTACATTCCTCTAGGAGGTTCTCAGAGGAAAATACTCAACATATGGGTTATATTCACATTTGTAGCATTGTGGCATGACCTGGAATGGTACTTCCTATTCCTCAAGATACTTGTTCAGTAATTTCTTTGATCTGATGGAGGAATTAGGTGTGCAAGCGTGATGGTATACATCTTATCTTACAGCTTATGCATTTAAACAACAGGAAACTTCTATCGTGGGCATGGTTGACTTGTTTGTTCTATGCTCCAGAATTGGTACTTAAGTCAGTGGCAAATGCATTTCAGGTGATGCCTTCTATTTCACCAATTATCTCTGTTTTGACTTTGATCGTGTTAAAGCTCCCCATCCTTGATACAAGTGATAAATGTGTACAAAAGTATAGAGCACGAAGAGCTAGTATAATTAGGATTTATGCCATGATTGGTCCTTCATCTTGCATAACTCAAACCTTGCAGGTTCTGGGTAAATTCACCTGATATGCAGTTTAAGGGTCATTTCCTTCCCCTGCATTCAGTAAAGTTTTGTATCTAGTAAGATAAGGGGAAAATAAGGATAGCATATGGAGTTAAACTGAGATCTTTTGGGTAGAGAGAAGCTTTTGATTTGATTTTGGCTGCACATTGGTGGAGATTGCTTGCTCTTTGTGTTTCTAGAGGATCTACAACTTCCTTGCAATGGAATCAACTAATGATTCTGGGTGATGGAATGTTCGTAGACCCATGATATATGTGAGAGTTCTAGACTGGACCTGGATTCCTTAATTTTCCGATAGATATAGTGATGCCCTTGATGCAAGGCCTAGTTTTGTTACTGGTTATCTACTAGCTACAAGGAGAATAACTAGTATCATTCAAGTATGCATATATTCCTCGTAGTTGCATACATTGGCAGTTGATGAGCATGATGGGAGGGTTGACTTGTATAAGACTAGGAGATTTAAGCCGTTTAAGCAGATGCACAACACTTTTATTGGATAGCCAAATAAACTTTGGTAGCAAGACTGAAGTTTAGCAAGACGGAAGTTAGGCCATGAAGACTAAGGACACAAATGATGCAGATTGATAACGCGAGGAGTTGTAGATGAACCAATAAAGATTAGGTTCTAACATGCGTGGTCATTAGAGATCTTACTTTAGTTACAAATTTATCAGGTAAAGCTGAAGTTGTTTCCACTCTCTGTTTCTAGACTTTTAAATCTACTTGTCCAGGCTTCGTAACTTTTGGGTTGAATTTCTGCTATGACTTACCATCAGGTTGAAAACACTATTGGAGAGTTATACTTTCGAGAAGTCAGTGCAACTGCGGGTGCTGTCACAATCACTTGCCTCATGGTCTGTCCATTGCTGTGTTCATGGCTTCGGCAATAGTCTCGTATTATAATTTTACACAAGTTTTTGGTTTGGGCATTATATTGTATTGATAAAGACAAAGATGCCATTGGGCGTAAAAATCTCTTGGTCATGGGTACATTATCTATTTTTTCACGAAAATATTTTTAATGTCTTGACTTTTTGATTCACCTATGTCAGGTTGCAAATCTCGTTGGCTTTGTGATTGGACCATCTGGTATCAGTTGGTTAATTGCTCGATTCCTTCATAAAGAAGGTATATCCCAATATTGCCACCTTTGCAAGAGCTAAACATGCATTGTCTGTAAAGATTGACTTTCTATTTTGGTGATAGTGCGTCATTAACCATGTTACTCAATACAACTCCTAAGATTGATGCTCCAGTGCTCATTACATTTCAGCTCCATTTTTATCATCTAGAAAGATGGTCTCAAAGACAATGGATGCAGTCCTTGTGTAGCTTTCTAGAGAAGAATGAACCACCTTAGGGAGCACAGTACGGTTTTAATTTTTTGTTTTCTGAGGATTGTTCCTTTTAACCTTTCAGGCTGATGTGGATCAGGTCTTTGAATAAGATAGATTGTCGATGTTATCAAAAGCTTTCTTATGTGAAACTTTTGAGCCTGCTGGTTGATAGCATAGGATAAATGGTGCAAGTCGTGCCTTTGTCAGATAAGACATTCTTCAACCTGCCAGCCTCTCCAAGCCGTCTGCTGAAATGCAAAAGATTTAGGCACATGCTTTCTGCATGAGATACACAATTTTAAGACCAGTTGGACCATTACATATGTACTAGCTATCATTATTTCAGTTTTCCATTTTACACAGTAGTACTGGAGCAAGCTCCATTCTGGGTGAGCACTTCACAAGATCCAAGTCGGTTGATGCCTTGTTGATAGTTAAGCCAGTGCTAAAGTGGTTTTGAGCTCATTTTCCCTCTCTATTGGCAATTGAAACTGTAACTACAGTCTGGGAGGAGATGGATGGATGCTGCTATAGTGGGCAAGCGGAGATCATCAGCCGCTTCTAATATCGCAGAGCTCTATTAGCATCTAAGAGATTCAGCCAAATTTGTCCTTTCATGTCACTATATATAGCATTTACCGGGGATTCTTGAACTTGAACGATTAGTTCTTGCTACTTGTGGAGCTGTTATCTTTGTTTTCACCTGTCTTTTTTCCTTCTTATGCCCTCAATTTTGGAGCTCCGGGCTTGATAGAGCATTCCATCTTGCAGGATGGCCTGTGCTTGTTGGCATGTTCTTGACATTCTATGTGGGAACCAAGGTAAGTTAGATATCAACTTATCTTTGCCATTAATTGGACAACGTGACAGATTGACCTATTTCCCTGTTTTGCAGCTCATGTTTCATATCCAGGATGCCAAACGGAAAGGACGGTGAATCAGACACCATGATTTGAAAGGGTTGTACTCAGTTGCACCACTGGACAGTAGGATAATTTAGCAATCGACCACGGAGAAGAGCATTGATGAAATTTCTGGACATACTGACCTGGGCATCAGAGGTAACCTGTAAAGGCATTCCATTACTCCTCCCAGCACTCGGTGGTAGTCAGATTTGTTAGCCCTGTATGGACTGGTAACTCTTCAGTACTCGTGAAAGGTGGTTCTGCTGGGAGCTATTTTTGTAGAACGTTGTTTTGTCCTAGTCAATTGGTTGTGATGTAACATATAGTTATCTATGCAATATAAATTAATCAGATACAGGCAAATGAAAATGATATCCGTGAGCTCGCTCTTTCAACATTTTTGAAATATCGAAATGAACGGGTAATAAGGCCATTTTTCTTTGTCGAAGTATTAAGGCCACTTATGAAGAATAGGAGTGTCTTTGATTTATAATCCCTGTACATAACTTCAAATGTGCATTATTTTTACTCTTTTCATGTCTACTATAAATTGGACAAAACATACTTAAATCCTTCGTAGAGATAATATCTGAAAGAAGTATATCTTAAGTGTTAAAACTTGATACGGATGGACATATAATTGCCACAATTTTTAAAATGTATACTTAAGTTTCACAAGTGTCAACAAGCCAACTTTGATGAGGCTTATCAAAATTCAACTTTGTGTTACTTTATTAATAAAACTTGTTCATGATGCTTGTTGAAATGTTCACTCAGCATTTTTGTCCCAAAACGATATCGTTTTGTCCCCATATTTGATTTTAAATATAAATATTAATTAAATTAAATTTAAAAAGCGAAGGCCTCATGGCCCTAGATTTGATTCCTTTTTTTTTAAATAATAAGTTAATTAATATTTATATTAAAAATCAAAACTAGACCAAATGATATTGTCTTGGGCTTATCTAGCCATGTTAGCACTACTTGGATAACTTTTTTTTTTTTTTTTTTTTTTTAAGAATTGTCACATCGCTTAAAAATTTCGTTAGAAAAAGCTATGTCGGCTGTTTGGTCGAAAATTCTTGCTGTTGACACTTAAGTATTCTTTTTTTTTTTTTTTTTTTTTTTTTTTTTTTTTTTGGGAAAATGCCACAAAAACCCTAAAGTTTGCACAAAGTGACAAAAATACCCCAAAAATTTTTTTTTTTTCATCATCAAAAACCCCAAACTTTACAAATCGTGACACATTTACCCTATTAAGGGCATTTTCGTCTTTTTTTTATTTTTCTTTTCTTTTCTCTTCCCTTCGTCGGCGTCCAGCAAGGGCCACTCGCCGGCGTTGGCCCAGGCAAGGGCGACCCTCGCTCGACGCCGATGAGGGGTGCCCTCGCCCGAAGCTGACGCCGGTGAGGGCGCCCTCGCCCGACGTCGGCGAGGGCCTCCCTCGCTCGACGCAGCGAGGGCGGCCCTCGCCCGGGTCGGGCGAGGGCCTCCCTCACCGGGCGGCCCTCGCCGACGTCGGCGAGGGTCGCCGCCGCGGGCCGATGCCGGCGAGGGCTGCCCTTGCCGGACACCGACTTCCCTCCGCCGGCTCCGATGGAGGGAAGAGAAAAGAAAAAAAAAAGAAAGAAAGATGTTTTTAAAAGCAAAATGACCAAAATGCCCCTAAGATTTAGGGTAAATGTGTCACACAAATGAAAATTCGGGGTTTTTTGTGTCACAAAAATAGTTTTGGGTAAATATGTCACGGTTTGTAAAGTTTGGGGTTTTTGGTGGTGCAAAAAAAAGTTTGAGGTAAATTTGTTACTTTAGGCAAAGTTTGGGGTTTTTTGTAGCATTTTCCCTTTTATTTTTGAAGTTTTGGCACTTATGTGTCCATCCGTACCAAGTTTTGACATTTGGAGTGTTCGCGCCTTGACAATATTCTAATATAATTTATGTAACTTTTAGGATGTCCCAATTATCAACTTGCCAGAATATCAAATTTTCCATTTTTCAAATCGTCTTGTGAGCCAATAAAATAAAATAAAATAAATCATCTCGTGAGGATTTCAATCCAGAGTTTTTAAGGCTTACTACTAAGTCAAATTTCTTCTTTATTAATCTCTCCATTATTATTAGTTAGAAAAGCTAGTGACTCGTCTCACGTGGAATTTAAGGTCTCTATGCTTAGACACTTTTTGAGTCTCTCTTTTAACTTTAGCTATTGGCACGCGATAATTATCTAGACGAAATATCCTATTTAGAAGGAGACCTTCCAGGTGTGCGACTACCAGTCATCACACTTCTCTGAAAGCATAGACCAAAATAGTAAGACACTAGATGCATGCACATGCGAAATAAATTAAGCAAAATATAATGTTAGAAAGTCCGGTTCAAAAATTTAAACTATTAGGTGGAGGGATAAGCACTTAATCGGTTCTAAACCTATTATACATATATCAATTTAGTTTCAAACTTTCAATTTTGTTAATTTAATCTTAAGCTTTTCTACGAAATTTCAATGTAGTCATTTTAGTTAATTTTTGCCGGAAATTGCTGATATTAGAGGTAGAACGACAATCGATGATTAAATTGTGACATATGACCACGTAGGTCGACAGATAGTGATTGGACTGTCACCTCAATGGTTCTTGACAAAATTTGGTCAAAAGGATTACATTAAGATTTCACATAAAGATTTATGATTTAATTGGTAAAAATTTAAAATTTAAAATTAAATTGATATCCGTACAATATTTTTATGAATGATTGGATAACTTTTCTAATAGATAGAAAGAGAGCACGTTATATAAAGAGTGTATACAACACATGATCAAAGAAACGTAAGATATTTCGACACTGCATTAGATAACAAAAAGAATTCAATAAAAAAAAAAAGAAAAAGAAAGAGAAATCTCCATAAGCCAAACATACAAATACATGGGGATGCACGCGTCGGTCTTCAAAGTCAAAGGAGCCGAAAATGTTAAACAGCCCCCAAAAGAGAAGAGAAGAGAGAGAGAGAGAGACAGAAGCAAAGAATTTGACTTTGGGCGGCCACTGCCCACTGGTGCTTTGGATATATATTCTCTTCTGTCGACGCGGTTTTGACGATTGTGTGGGGCCAGGCAAGAATCGTGCAAAGGGCCAATTTTACATAATTAACAAAGGGACGAGCCTTCATAATTAACAAAGGGACGAGCCTTCCTCTCGTCCTGGTTTCATCCAGCTCTCGAAGCCCTCTTTTGCCGTAATTTGACTCTAAATCAACGCGACAAGCACTAGTGCCATTCACTTTTCTAGAAACGCCCTCGTGTAAATGCAGATCCGACTGGCGGCATTTATACTTTAATCGCTACGATATGCATGTGAACAGAACCCATGCAGAGTACGACATGCACTATTTTTATCGTACCCCATTCTTTTTATCCACTCGCCCGAAAGATCCAAGAAACTTCGCGTAGGACCTCTCTCTCGCCAGCCA
The DNA here is from genome assembly GCA_014182555.1 of Eucalyptus erythrocorys. NCBI lineage: Eukaryota > Viridiplantae > Streptophyta > Magnoliopsida > Myrtales > Myrtaceae > Eucalyptus > Eucalyptus erythrocorys. The sequence goes on from CM024602.1 coordinate 52,930,285, forward strand.
TCCTTTTGTACTGCTTCTCCATAGTTTGACCTCTCCTTCGTGCTATATATACATGCACGTTGTGCATGCATTGCCTCACACCAAACTCAGAACATCTTAGAGAATCAACATCTCAGTCGTCTAAGCAAAAGCTTATACACTTCATCCAACTATTTTCGTACCAATGGAGGGTGGCTTCTTTCCCATCAAAGCCACCTTGTTCATGATGCTTCTTACGGTATGCATTGCACCAACGTTGGTACAAGGACAAGGCACGAGAGTAGGGTTCTACTCAAGTTCGTGTCCGCGTGCCGAGGCCATTATTAGATCGACCGTTCAAGCCCATTTCAAATCTGATACCACCGTGGCTCCGGGGTTGTTGAGGATGCACTTTCACGACTGCTTTGTCCAAGGATGCGACGGTTCCATCCTCATCGATGGGCCCAGCACCGAGAAAACAGCACGTCCGAACCGTTTGTTGAGAGGATATGAAGTGATCGATGATGCAAAGACTCAGCTCGAAGCTGCATGTGCCGGCGTCGTTTCTTGTGCTGATATTCTCGCTCTTGCAGCCCGTGATTCCGTTGCTCTGGTATTTTATAATCTCGTGTTTCCATTTATTAGAGATCTCCAATATGAGTGCAAAACAATGTGTGGATCAATTTCGTTCACTTCTATGCAAATCTTGGCGATGGCTACATGACTGATATCTTTTAATTGCAATAAGTCTTCAAATATTTGAGATATCTTGAGTGATGTGATTCATGAAATTCAATGCAGACGAATGGACGAAGTTGGGCCGTGCCGACGGGACGCAGAGATGGGCGGGTCTCCTTGGCATCAGATACTGCAAATTTGCCAGGTTTCCGGGATCCAGTCGATGTGCAAAAGCAAAAGTTTGCCAACTTAGGACTGAACACCCTTGATCTCGTTGCTCTTGTTGGTCAGTATTTTCAATTTGTCCCCATTTCAATTTACTATCCAGCAGTACAGAAGTTGGCAACCGGATGCGTTATACTGCAGCATTTCCAAACCTAATTATTTTTCTCCTGTCCGCTGGATCTAACGACAACTCCGCCCATCGGTAGTTGTTATATTTCTTCTTGTCCTGTTGTTAAGGACAACTTCTAATTTCCTTTAAGAGCTGTAAACATGAATTTTATCTGTCATAGGTAAGAGAGAATAGACATATTAAAAACTTGTCGACTTGTTGCTTCTTGCTATCACGTAATTAAATCGAGTCTACGTAGATAATAACTTTCCCTGCATCAAAAGGGATACACTGAGTTTCTTTGCTTTTGACCAATACGTGATACAGGAGGGCACACCATAGGAACTGGAGCTTGCCAGTTCTTCAGCTACAGACTCTACAACTTCACCAATTCTACGTCGAGTGGAGCCGACGCTTCCATTGATCCTTCCTTTGTTTCTCAACTCCAGTCTCTGTGTCCACAAAACGGTGATGGCACGAGGCGTGTTGCCCTCGACACCGGCAGCCCTAGTCGTTTCGATGCATCCTTCTTCGCAAACTTGAGGAGCGAAGGGGAGTTTTGGAGTCCGATCAGAAGCTATGGACCGATGCCTCCATCAAAACCTTCGTGCAGGGCTTTCTAAGTGGCCAAGGCCCGACCCGGTTGGACTTCAACACGGAGTTTGCTAAATCGATGGTGAAGATGAGTAACATCGGTGTGAAGACGGGGACCAATGGCGAAATTAGGAAAATATGCTCCGCCATTAATGCATGATTTAGATCATTAAAGATTATTGCACTTCGGTATTTCAGTGTTATCTGTTAGGTAAGCTGATTCGTGGTTTGTTCTAATGAAAGAAGGAAACGTGTAGTACTTTATAATTAATTAAAATTGATGGCTATCGTCTCAAAAATGAAAATCTTGACCATGAATTTCAAGATTTCTTATATTCTTGTTCTGGTGCCATTTGATTTTTTATTCAAAACTAGATGTTGCGATCACCATTGTTATGTCAAGAAAATTTCCATTTAAAGCTCTATCACACTTGTGATAGTGATGTGCGACTCATTAGCGACTTCCGTGCCACTCACATGCTTGTTCCATAGCAACGTCAAAGATGCGAGGAGTGGAGGGTTCTACATCGATACGACAAACACTTAAGAGTCATTCACTTTTCTAGAAACGCCCTCGAGGAAATGCAGAGTCAACTAGTGGCATTTGCACTTGAAACACTACTGATTTGCACATGAACACAACCCATGCAGAGCACGACGTGCACTACTATCATCGTACCCACTCCTTTTTTCCAATCGCTCAAAAGATTCAAGAAACTCTCTGTTCGACCTCTCCCTGTCTCGCTCGCCAGCCATCTTTTTATGCTGCTTCTCCATAGTTTGACCTCTCCTTCACGCTATATATACATGCCCGTTGTGCATGCATTGCATCACACCAAACTCAGAACATCTTAGAAAATCAACATGTTAGTATGTTGGAAATTTTCTATAATATGGGATTAATTAATTAATTTTATATTTTAGATAATTGAGTTAATGGATATTCCAATATCTGTTAAACCCTAAAGTGATCTTATTGAATTGGGTAATGGCATCTATTAATAACGAGCCTAGTTAAGCAGCAAACCGTATATAATTTTTTTTTTGGTAAAGAGCAAACCGTATATAATTGTGTTTAACTAAAACTCGTAATGGGAAGGCCGAGTTGACACGCTGTTGATTAGAGTTTGCTAAATGCCATCTCTAGCTTATAAAAGTGTAGATTATACCTATCAGTCACTTTAATCTCATTGAAAGCTGTTATACTGAAATAGGTCATAGAGAGGAAGATCTAGCAATAGATCTCTGGTATCAAAGTGATCTATTTTTCTTCAAGTGAAGCAATGGTTCAAATAGGTGCATTTTGATTCCACTGTGTTTATCGATTTTGATATTTTCCAATCATATATGGATCTGATTTTTCTTGATTAATTAATTATTTATGTGAATAAATTTTCTACCAGAGCAAGTCATATATGATTGTAGAACCCAATTTTTTTTTTTTAATGAACAAAATTCGAAATTTTCCTTTTTGAGCCGAAATGGATGTTATTTTTTCATATGGATTTTTTGATCGATTGATTCTGAAACCTTAGGCTTTTGTTCTACATGTTGAGATCTTTTTAACCATATATAATTTCTATAATTTCGTTGAGAATTGAGTTAGAATTTTAAATTGAAATTCTAGGGTTTATACCTTGAAAAAGTTTTATGATTTTCAAATTACTTACAATTGTTTGATGTTCGCTGTAAATCATTGCAAATATTGTTTTATATATATGTATGTTTAGCATCCTTTTGTTGCATTAAAATAAGTTTTTTTTTTTTTTTTTTACCTAAATTTGAGAAATCGAATTTCGGCCTTGGGGGTATTAGATCCGAATTTTTCGAGGCTTGAATGTCGAAGATATTCTTGTTTTTCTTTGTTTAATTCACTTTAATCAATTTATAATTATGTTAGAAGCAAGACCCATGAATAAATTTCAAGAAAAATCACCATAATGTGTGTTTTTTGGGTGCCGGGTCGAAACCGGGTCATGTGGCCCGGTTTTGCAGATTTTCGTGACCCAGCTAGATGTTGAAGAAGACCTCCAGCCGGGTCGGGCTTGTAACATGGGTGTAAGCCCATTGTTCTTTTAATTTTTTTTATTGCTGGTTCTGGGCGTGAGCCCAGAACCTTTGCTTTTCTTCATGGTTCATGGGCTCACGCCCATGAACCAAGCCCAAAATCTTGGGCTCCTTCGGATTTAGGCCTTTTGCAATTGCTGGCCCGCCCTTTCCACGTAGAGAGATGGGCTTGGGCTTCGCGGTCCGTTTAGGGCTGCTCGCGGGTCAGGGGCCCCGCGGAAGAGTTCAATTACTTTAAAATAATAATAATTTTAAAAAATTAAAATTGTGGCAACAATTATTGTTTGATAAATTCAATATGATCTTGGGAAGCACATGATATAAAGTGTTTCATATTATTAGATGAATTTTGGGTATAAATTTTTGGAGTTCCTTATTGATAAAAATTAGTATATACAATAACTCACTCAAAGGGGGTTAATGTGTATATTAATTTGGAAAATAGCATGAAGATTAATTCCCATATTTAAAAGATGGGGATGTATAATTGAAAAATATTTACCTACCCAAAGAGGATAAATATTTTGAAAATTATATGTAATTCCCCTCAATATTGATATTATTGAGATGTCTAATTTAAATTATTTGTTTGTCCGAAGGGGATGAATCATTGACAATTATATGTAATTCTCCTTGTTGTTGTTGCTTTATAAACTTCATACTGTGAAAAATAATTATGCATTGTACACTCTGCCCAAATGGGAGTTTATAATGTAATAATTATTTTTGTTGAATTGCTTATTGCCCATAATTAATCTTATTGTATTATGTGTGATGAACAGTTACTTTTACCGTAAACAACAATAATGCCACAGTTGAAATGTTAACTGGATCAAAAATATTATATTGTTAAAGACTTGGTCAAAAAGGGAAACTTCATAATTGAGTACATGTTGGCTGATTCTCTAACAAAAAACTTACGACCCATTTTGTTAATAACATGTAAAGAACATGAGTGTTTTAAATTATTTTGATTTTTTTTTGTTAGTGGGATTATATAATTTGTATTTCTAGATATTATAGTTATATGTGAACTGGTAATGCTTTCATGATGTCTATTAAAGCATTTATTTTCAATGATCATTATTGTTGATTCTATTGTTATATTTTCTCCTGTTGATTGAGAAATGGAAGTATAAAACAATATTTTCAAACAAATTTTAGTTTAATGGTGACTAGATGTCACTAATTATGAGATCTTATGTTAGATTGTGACATACCCGTGCAATTTCATGTTGTTTAGAAATTACGTTAATGTAATTTCATGTCGTTGAGAAATTGCAATGGGGACCGATAAGAAATAGTATATATTTTGATTTTATGTTGACACTATTTCTTACTAGACTACTAAGCCCATGATCTATGAAGATATAATAGTTATTATATGTGATTGTGAAAGGTCACATGTTGTAGTATTTTCTTAACATATTGATCTCCATAGTCCTATTATATAAGATTGGATTGGTTTTGAGATGCCGTGATTAGAATATTATTTTTTAAAGTTGTGGCCACATAAAACAAAATTTTCAATTATTAATCCAATAGTGTCATTTTCAATGTAAAATATTTTTCAAAATAAAAATAAGTTAATTAATGTAGCCAAAATGGGAGAATGTTGGAAATTTTCTATAATATGGGCTTACATTAATTAATTAATTATATATTTTAAATAATCGGGTTAATGGATATTCCAATATTTGTTAAGCTCTAAAGTGATTTTACAATAATGGACATAGTTGAGCAGCAAAATGTACACAATTGTGTTAACCGAAGCCCGTAATAGGAATGACCTAATTGTCATGCTGTTGATTATGATTTGATAGATCCCCTCTTTAGCCTATAAAATGGTAGGTTGTACCTATCAATTGCTTTAATCCATTAAAAACTCGTATACTGAAATAGGTTATATAGAGGAAGATATGACATCTCAATAGATCTCTACTATCAGAGTGATCTATTTTTCTTCAAGTGAAGCAATGGCTCAAATAGATACATTTTAATTCCGCTGTGTTTATCGATTTCGATGTTTTATAGTTATATAAGGATCCGATTGTTCTTGATTAATTAATTATTTATGTGAATAAATTTTCTACATTCTAAGCTAAGGCTCATTCACTTTATTCCACTATTTTCGTGACAATGGAGGTGGCTTCCTTCTCAACAGAGCCACCTTGTTCATGATGCTCCTCACATTATTCATTGCACCGACCTTTGTGCAAGGACGAGGTACGAGAGTAGAGTTGTAATCAGGTTCGTGTCCTCGTGCCAAGGCCATTATTAGGTCTACGATTCAAGCCCATTTCAGGTCCAATCCCATCGTGGCTCCTGGGCTGTTGAGGATGCACTTTCATGACTGCTTTGTCCGGGATGTGACGGTTCGGTTCTCACCAATGGGCCTAACACTGAGAAAAGGGCGCCTCCGAACCATTTGATGAGAGGATATGAAGTGATCAATGACGCAAAGACCCAGCTCGAAACTACGTGTGTGCTGATAATCTTGCTCTTCCGGCCCGTAATTCCGTTGCTCTGTTATTTAATAGTCATGTGTTTCCATTTATTAGAGATCTCCAATACAAGTGCAAATCCACGTGTGGATCAATTTCATTCACTTTCATGCAAATCTTGGGCGAGGTCCATGATATATGTGAGGGTTCTAGACTGGACCTGGATTCCTCAATTTTCCGATAGATATCGTGATGCCCTTGATGCAAGGCCTAGTTTTGTTACTGGTTATCTACTAGCTACAAGGAGAATAACTAGTATCATTCAAGTATGCAGATATACCTCTTAGTTGCATATATTGGCGATTGATGAGCACGATGGGAGAGTTGACTTGTATAAGACTAGGAGATTTAAGTTGTTTAAGCAGATGCACAACAATTTTATTGGATAGCCAAATAAACCTTGGTATCAAGACGGAAGTTAGGCCATGAAGACTAAGGACACAAATGATGCAGATCGATAGCGTGAGGAGTTGTAGATGAACCAATAACCATTAGGTTTTAACATGCGTGGTCGTTAGAGATCTTACCTTAGTTATAAATTTATCAGGTAAAGCTGAAGTCATTTCCACCGTCTGTTTCTAGACTATTAAATCTACCTGTTCAGGCTTCGTAACTTTTGGGTTGAATTTCTACTGTGACTTACCATCAGGTTGAAAACACTATTGGAGAGTTATACTTTCGAGAAGTCAGTGCAACTGCAGGTGCTGTCACAGTCACTTGCCTCATGGTCTGTCAATTGCTGCGTTCACGGCTTCAGCGATAGTCTCGTATTGTAATTTTACGCGAGTTTTTGGTTTGGGCGTTAAAGTGTATTGATAAAGACAAAGATGCCATTAGGCATAAAAATCTCTTGGTCATAGGTACATTGTCTTTTTATTATTTTTCACAAAAATATTTTTAATATCCTAACTTTTGGATTACGTGTGTCAGGTTGCAAATCTCGTTGACTTTGTGATTGGACCATCTGGTATCAGTTGGTTAATTGTTCGATTCCTTCATAAAGAAGGTATATCCCTACCACCCAGTGCGGTGGCTCAGCTGGTTCGACGCGCTCCCTCTATCGGTGAGGTCGAGCGTTCGAATCACGTGGTGACGCCAAAGGTGACTTACCTGGTGGCACGTGTGTGGTGGCTAGCACATGTTGCCCAGGGGGTTTACGGCGCGTTGTCGGCACAAGCCAGTTCCTCCTGTCACAAAAAAATAAAAAAGATATATCCCAATATTGCCACCTTTGCAAGAGCTAGACATGCAGTTTGCAAAGACATGTTACTCACTACATCTCCTAAGATTGATGCTCCAGTGCTCATTACATTTCAGCTCCATTTTTATCATCCAGAAATATGGTCTCAAAGACAATGGATGCGGTCCTTGTGTGGCTTTCTAGATAAGAATGAACCGCCTTAGGGAGCATGGTACAATGTTAAAATTTTGTTTTCTGAGGATTGTTCTCTTTAAACTTTCAGGCTGATATGGATCACATCTTTGAATAAGATAGATTGTCGATGTTATCAAAAGATTTCTCATGTGAAACTTTTGAAGCCTGCTGGTTGATAGCATAGGATAAATGATGCAAGTCGTGCCTTTGTCAAATAAGACATTCTTCAACCTGCCAGCCTCTCCAAGCTGTCTCTGTGAAATGCAAAAGATTTAGGCACAAGCTTTCTGCATGAGATACACAAGTTTGAGGCCAACTGGACTATGTACTAGCTATCATTATTTCAGTTTTCCATTTTACACAGTAGTATTGGAGCAAGCTCCATTCTGGGTGAGCACTTCACAAGATCCAAGTCTGTTGATGCTTTGTTGATAATTAAGCCAGTGCTAAATTGGTTTTGAGCTCATTTTTCCTCTCTATTGGCAATTGAAACTGTAAGTAGAGTCTGGGAGGAGATGGATGGATGCTGCTATTGTGGGCAAGTGGAGATCGTCAGCCGCTTCTGATATCGCAGAGCTCTATTAGCATCTAAGAGATTCCGACAAATTTGTCCTTTCATGTCACTAAATATAGCATTTATTGGGACACATCTCGTTTTCTTGAACTTGAACGATTAGTTTCTTGCTACGTGCGGAGCTGTTATCTTTGTTTTCACCTGTCTTTTTTTCCTTCTTATTCCCTCAATTTTGGAGCTCCGGGCGTTGATAGAGCTTTCCATCTTGCAGGATGGCCTGTCCTTGTTGGCATGTTTTTGACATTTTATGTGGGGACCAAGGTAAGTTAGATATCAACTTATCTTTGCCATTAATTGGACAAAAGTGACAAGAGTGACCTATTTTCCTGTTTTGCAGCTCATGTTTCGTATCCAGGATGCCAAACGGAAAGGACGGTGAATCAGACACCATGATTTGAAAGAGCTGTACTCAGTTGCACCACTGCACGAGAAAATATTGGGTGGGTTTTATCCGCCACGTAGGCGAAATGTATCACCATACAGAATTCGACACGTGGCAATTTTGGGCCCACCTGTCAGCGCCCACTCTCCCCCATTAACTCCGTCTCTCTCCCGTTTACCCTCTCTTCCCCCCTCCGTTTACAACTGTTTCTCCCCCCTTCTCTCTCCACTTCTCTTTTCTTTTTTCTTGCGTCTGCCATGGCTCGAGCTCGAGTCGGCTCATGGCCGCTTCAGGTCGAGGAGGGACGGCGTGCCGTCGGATGGAGACTGCGTTGAGCTTCGTTTGCGGTGAGATAGCTTGAGACCGAGCTCGAAACTCGAGCGCTAACCAAAGCTCCGAGTTTGAGGTCGAGCAAGTGTTGTCCATGGCTGGCCACAATGGCCGCCACTGCCTTGATGATCGTCTTGCTTGAGGAAAATGACGAGTCTGGCGGCGGCGCTTGGAGCGAGTCTATTACGGAAGGAGGAGGAGAGCCGGGGGGCGCCGGCGGCGGACGACGTGGAGGTTGCCTGGGAGAGGAGGGCGCGGACGCGGGAGGGGTCGGCGGGTTGCTTCGGGGTGGGGATGCGCTCCACGCCGGAGTGGCGGTTGGCGACGCACCAGGACTGGATGAGGCGGCGTAGGGTGTGGTTGGGGATGAGGGCGGAGTCGAGGAGCGGGGCGCGGGTGACGGGGCAGGTAGTGTTGTCGGCGGCGATCCAGGGCTCGATGCTGGACCGGTCGTAGGTCTGGCCCGTCGACACTGTCACCGAGTCCCGCATCAGCTCCAGCGAGATGGGGCACCGAAAGTGGTACGGGATCTGGACGCCCACCATGTCCAACAGCTCCAGGCTCAGCCCCCACGCATTTCTCTCTCTCTAGGGACGGCGCAAAAAAGCTCCCTTTTGTTCGTTACTGCACTCCCCCTCTCTCTAGAATGTGGACACTGGATGAAGTGAAGGATCGACCCTTGCAGAGCGCGCAGATGGGCACTGGCGAAATTCCTTCTCTGTTCGTGAGAGGACGCTGGTTTCTTCCTTATACAAAATCGGGAGCAGAAGAGAGAGAAAGAGGGAAGAGAGAGAAAGAGGGAGGGAGAGAGGACAGTTGACATCCTTTCTCCGAACAAACAGCTGGTTTTTTTGGGCAGAAACGGAGGGGAGGAGAGAGGGTAAACGCGAGAGAGACGGAGTTAATGGGGGAGAGTGGGCGTTGACAGGTGGGCCCAATATTGCCACGTGTCGAATTCTGTATGGTGATACATTTCGCCTACGTGGCGGGTAAAACCCACCCAATATTTTCTCCCACTGCACAGTAGGACTGTTTAGGTCTGTTTGTTAATGTTCTTTATTTTTATTTTTAAATAAAATTTCTGTTTTTTTTTTCAGAGAACAAAAAAGGAACAGAAACGCGTTTGTTTACGTTTTTATTCCAAATCTATTTTTTTGTTTCCGAACACATTTGGATTAAAACAAGAAATAAGAAAATCTTGTTTCTTATTTCTGGAACAAAATTTAAGAACATATTTTCTCTCTCCTCTATTTTCTTTTCTCTTTTTTCTTTGGCCAGTCGCCGGCCTCGGCATGGCTAGCGATCGGCCGTCGAGGGCCGGCGACCTCTCCGGAGCGTCGCCGGCCCTTGGCTTGGGTGAGCTTGAGCTCGCCCGGCCAAGGCGAGCCCGGCCTCGCCCGGCTACGGTGAGGCTTGGCCTCACTAGGGGCGCGAGCCTCGCTATGGGGGGTGAGGCCGCCGGCCCTCGTCGGTCGATCACGGCCATGGCCAAGGCCGACAACCGGCCAAACGAAGAAAAAAAAAAAAAAAAAGGAAAAAAGGAAAAACAAATAAGAAAATAAGAAAAATAAGAAAGAAAATAGGAAAAATAAAATAAAAATATTAAAAATTCAAAGAAATAAAAAAATTATACAAATTTACCAAATGTATTTCTATTCTTTTTTTTTTATTTTTGGAATAAATTTACCAAACGCGTTATTCGTTCAAAAATTGTTCTTCGGAGCAGAAATACTTTTTTCTATTTCTGTTCCCAGAAGTAATTTTTGAACAGAAATGTTATCAAACACACCCTTAGCAACCGACTGCGGAAAAGAGCATTGATGAAATTTTCGGACATACTAACCTCCGCATCAGAGGTAACCTAGAAAAGAATTCCATTACTCCTCTCGGCACTCGGTGGTAGGGTTGATTTGTTAGCCTTGTATGGACTGGTAACTCTTCAGTGCTTGTGAAAGGTGGTGCTGCTGAGAGCTATTTTTGTATAACGTTGTTTTGTCCTAGTCAATTGGTTGTTGATGTAACAAATAGTTATCTATGCAATATAAATTAATCAGATACAGATGCACATGAAAATGATATCAGTCAATTCGCTCTTTCAACATTTTTTAAATATCGAAATGAACGGGGAATAAACACCCGCCGTGGTGGCTCCGTTGGGTAGGTTTCAGACTTCCTTCCGCTGAGAAGTCTGAAGTTCGAACCTTCTGCGACGCAAGTGGCAGGGAGGCTGGTGTGAAACATTGGTGACTTACCCGGTGGCATGTGTGTGGTGGTAGCAAATGTCACCTCCAGTGGTTTATCTCCGGCTGCCGGTCGTGCGGGATTCCCTGGGTCATCAAAAAAAAGAAAAAAGAAATGAACGGGGAATAAGGCCATTTATCTTTGTCGAAGTATTAAGGCCACTTATGAAGAATAGGAGTGTCTTTGATTTATAATCCCTGTACATTTACTTCAATTGTGCATTATTTTTACTCTTTTTGTGTCTACTATAAATTGGACAAGACATACTTAAATCCTTTGTAGAGATAATATATGAAAGAAGTATACCTCAAGTGTTAAAACTTGGCAAGGATGAATATATAATTGCCAAAAATTTTAGAATATACACTTAAGTGTCACAAGTGTCGACAAGTGCCAACTTCGATGAGACTTATCAAAATTCAACTCGATGTTACTTTATTAATAAAACTTGTTCATGAGGCTTGTCCAAATGTTCACTTAGCAATTTTGTTCCAAAACGACATCGCTTTGTCCTCAAATTTGATTTTAAATATAAATATTAATTAAATTAAAAGAATTATCACATCATTTTAAAATCTCATCGAAAAAGCCACGTCAGCTGTTTGGTCGAAAATTCTTACTATTGGCATTTAAGTATTCATTTCTTCTTTGATTTTTGCACTTAAGTGTATCTTTTAAAAGTTTTGTAACTTATGTGTCCACCCATACTAAGTTTTGGCATTTGGAGTGTCCGTGCCTCGATAATATTCTAATATAACTTATGTAACTTTTAGGATGTCCCAATAATCAACTTGCCACGATATCAAATTTTCCATTTTCCAAATCGTCTCGTGAGGATTTCAATCGAGAGTTTTTAAGGCTGACTGCTAAATCAAATTTCTTCTTTAGTTATCTCTCCATTATTATTAGTTAGAAAAGCTAGTGACGCTACTCACGTGGTATTTAAAGACTCTATGCTTAGACACTTTGAGTCTCTCTTTTAACTTTAGCTATTGGCACGCGATAATTATCTAGATGAAATATCCTATTTAAAAGGAGACCTTCTAGAGTGTGCGACTACCAATCATCACACTTCTTTGAAAGCATTGGCCAAAATAGTAAGACACTAGATGCATGCACATGCGAAATAAGTTGAGCAAAAGATAATATTAGAAAGTCCAGTTCAAAAGTTTAAACTATTAGATAGAGGGATAATCACTCAATCGGTCCTAAACCTCTTATATATATGTCAATTTAGCTTTTAACTTTCAATTTTGTCAATTTAATTTTAAACCTTCCTATGAAATTCCAATGTAGTCATTTTAATTAATTTTTGCCGAAAATTGTTGATATGACATATGGCCACATAGAGATAGAATGACAAGTGATGATTGGATTGTGACACATGGCCACGTAGGTTAACAAACAATGATTGGATTGTCATCTCAATAGTTTCTGGCAAAATTTGGTCAAAAGAATTACACTAAAATTTCACATAAAAGATTTATGATTATATTGATAAAATTTAAAAGTTTAGAATTAAATTGGCATCCGTACAATATTTTCATAACTAATTGGACAACTTTTCCAATAGATAGAAAGAGATGACATTATATAGAGAGTATATAAAACCCATGATCAAAGCAACGTAAGATATTTCAATACTGCATTGGAGAACAAAAAAAATTCAATAAAAAAGGAAAGAAAGAGAAAACTCCGTAAGCCAAACATACAAAAACATGTGTATGCATGCATCGGTCTTCAAAGTCAAAGGAGCAAAAAATGTTAAACAGCCCCCAAAAGAGAAGAGAGAGAGAGAGAGAGAAATAAGAATTTGACTTTGGTCGGCTACTGGTGCTTTGGATATCGACACGGTTTTGACGATTGTGTGGGGCTAGGCAAGAATCGCGCAAAGGGCCAATTTTACATAATTAACAAAGCGACGGCCCCTCCTCTTCTCGAAGCCCTCTTTTGCCGTCTATTTGGACTCTAAATCGGTGTGACAAACACTGGTCCCATTCACTCTTTTAGAAACGCCCTCGTGGAAATGCAGATTCGACTGGCGGCATTTTTACTTTAATCGCTACGATATGCATGCGAACAAAACCCATGCAGAGCACGACTTGCACTATTTTTATCGTATCCCACTCTTTTTATCCACTCGCCCGAAAGATCCAAGAAACTCCGCGTAGGACACCTCTCTCTCGCCAGCCATCTTTTTGTACTGCTTCTCCATGGTTTGATCTCTCGTTTGTGCTATATATACATGCACGTTGTGCATGGATTGCCTCACACCAAACTCAGAACATCTTAGAGAATCAACATCTCAGTAGTCTAAGCAAAAGCTTATACACTTCATTCAATTATTTTCGTAACAATGGAGGGTGGATTCTTTCCCATCAAAGCCACCTTGCTCACGATGCTTCTCACGGTATGCATTGCACCAACCTTGGTACAAGGACAAGGTACGAGAGTAGGGTTCTATTCAAGTTCGTGTCCGCGTGCCGAGGCCATTATTAGGTCGACCGTTCAAGCCCATTTCAAATCTGATCCTACCGTGGCTCCGGGGTTGTTGAGGATGCACTTTCACGACTGCTTTGTCCAAGGATGCGACGGTTCCATCCTCATCGATGGGCCCAACACCGAGAAAACGGCAGGTCCGAACCGTTTGTTGAGAGGATATGAAGTGATCGATGATGCAAAGACTCAGCTCGAAGCTGCATGTGCCGGCGTCGTTTCTTGTGCTGATATCCTCGCTCTTGCAGCCCGTGATTCCGTTGCTCTGGTATTTTATAATCTCGTGCTTCCATTTATTAGAAATCTCCGATATGAGTGCAAACCAATGTGTGTATCAATTTCGTTCACTTCTATGCAAATCTTGGCGATGGCTGCATGATTGATATCTTTTAATTGCAATAAGTCTTCAAATATTTGAGATATCTTGAGTGATGTGATTCATGAAATTCAATGCAGACGAATGGACGAAGTTGGGCCGTGCCGACGGGACGCAGAGATGGGCGGGTCTCCTCGGCATCGAATACTGCAAATTTGCCGGGTTTCCGGGATTCAGTTGATGTGCAAAAGCAAAAGTTTGCCGACTTAGGACTGAACACCCTTGATCTCGTTGCTCTTGTTGGTCAGTATTTTCAATTTGTCCCCATTTCAATTTACTATCCAGCAGTACAGAAGTTGGCAACCGAATGCTTTGTACTGCAGCATTTCCAATGCTAATTATTTTTCTCCTGTCTGCTGGATCTAAGGACAACTCCGCCCGTCGGTAGTTGTTATATTTCTTCTCGTCCTGTTGTTAAGGACCACTGTGGCTGTCCCTAAAATTTGATTAATCTTCTTGCTAATTTCCTTTAAGAGCTGTAAACATGAAGTTTATTTGTCATAGGTAAGAGAGACTACACATATTAAAAACTTGTCGACTTGTTGCTTCTTGCTATCACGTAATTAAATCGAGTCTACGTAGATAATAACTTTCCCTGCATCAAAAGGGATACACTGAGTTTCTTTGCTTTTGACCAATACGTGATACAGGAGGGCACACCATAGGAACTGGAGCTTGCCAATTCTTCAGCTACAGACTCTACAACTTCACCAATACTACGTCAAGTGGTGCCGACGCTTCCATCGATCCTTCCTTTGTTTCTCAACTCCAGTCTCTATGTCCGCAAAACGGTGATGGCACGAGGCGTGTTGCCCTCGACACCGGCAGCCCCAGTCGTTTCGATGCATCCTTCTTTGCAAACTTGAGGAGCGGAAGGGGAGTTTTGGAGTCCGATCAGAAGCTATGGACCGATGCCTCCACCAAAACTTTCGTGCAGGGCTTTCTAAGCGGTAGAGGCCCGACCCGGTTGGACTTCAACACGGAGTTTGCTAAATCGATGGTGAAGATGAGTAAGATTGGCGTGAAGACGGGGACCAATGGTGAAATTAGGAAAATATGCTCCGCCATTAATGCATGATTTAGATCATTAAAGATTATTGCACTTCGGTATTTCAGTGTTATCCGTTGGAGTCCGCGTAAGCTGATTTGTGGTTTGTTCTAATGAAAGAAGGGAACGTGTAGTACTTTATAATTAATTAAAATTGATGGCTATCGTCTCAAAAATGAAAATCTTGACCATGAATTTCAAGATTTCTTATATTCTTGTTCTGGTGCCATTTGATTTTTTTTATTCAAAACTAGATGTTGGGATCACCATTGTTATGTCAAGAAAATTTCCATTTAAAGCTCTATCATACTTGTGATAGTGATGTGCGACTCATCTGCGACTTCTATGCCACTCACATGCTTGTTCTGTAGCAACGTCAAAGATGCGAGGAACCCAATAGTGGAGGGATCTACGTCGATGCGACAAACACTAGTGTCATTCACTTTTCTAGAAACGCCCTGGAAAAAATGCAAATTCAACTAGTGGCATTTGCACTTTAATCACTACTGATATGCACATGAACAAAACCCTTGCAGAGCACGACGTGCACTACTGTCAACGTACCCCACTCCTTTTTTCCACTCGCTCGAAAGATTCAAGAAACTCTCTGTACGACCTCACCCTGTCTCGCTCGCCAGCCATCTTTTTATACTGCTTCTCCATAGTTTGACCTCGCCTTCACGCTTTATATACATGCCCCTTGTGCATGCATTGCATCACACCAAACTCAGAACATCTTAAGCTGAGGCTCATTCACTTTATTCCACTATTTTCGTAACAATGAAGGTGGCTTCCTTCTCAACAGAGCCACCTTGTTCATGATGCTCCTCACATTATGCATTGCACCGGTCTTTGTGCAAGGACGAGGCACGAGAGTAGAGTTCTACTCAGGTTTGTGTCCTCGTGCCGAGGCCATTATTAGGTCTACGATTCAAGCCGTTTTCAGGTCCGATCCCACTATGGCTCCTGGGCTATTGAGGATGCACATTCATGACCGCTTCGTCTAGGGATGTGACGGTTCGGTCCTCATCAATGGGCCCAACGTTGAGAAAAGGGCGCCTCCGAACCATTTGATGAGAGGATATGAAGTGATCAATGACGCAAAGACCCAGCTTGAAGTTGGGTGTCCTAGTGTCGTTTCATGTGCTGATATTCTTGCTCTTACGGCCCATAATTCCGTTGCTCTGTTACTTAATAGTCATGTGCTTTCATTTATTAGCGATCTTCGATACAAGTGCAAATCTATGTGTGGATCAATTTCATTCACTTCCATGCAAATCTTGGCAGCAGCAACATGATTGATTTCTTTTTCCTTGCGATCAGTCTTCAAATAATTGAGACATATTGAGTGATGTGATTCATAAAATTCAACGTAGACGAATGGACCAAGTTGTGCAGTGCCGACGGGACGCAGAGATGAAAGGTTCTCCTTGGCATCTGATGCTGCAAATTTGCCAAGATTTGTTGATTCAGTTGATGTGCAAAAGCAAAAGTTTGCTTAGGATTGAACACCCTTGATCTCGTTGCTCTCGTTGGTGAGTATTTTCGATTTGTCCCCATTGCCATTTACTATCCTGCGGTATAGAGGTTGGCAACCGAAATGCATTATATTACACCATATCCAAACTTAATAATTTTTCTCCTATATGCTGGGTCAAAGGATAACTCCATGGAAAGCTCTGTCAAATTTGTGATGGTTACGAGCGATTCGCATGCGATTTTCGTGTGACTCATGTACGATTCACGTGCGACTGACGTGCGATTTCCATGCAACTCACTTGCTTGTTTGGGTAGCAAAATCTAAGAGACATGAACGAACTTCAGTTAATTAAGGAAGTTTGAGGCAAAAAAATGGTTATTTTGAAGCAAAAAATGATTATCTAAAGAGCGTGTTGTTTGTATAATGTATTTGGAAAGACAAAGAAAATGTAAATGAATACATACATAACACTAACAATGGTCTTATTTATATTTAACAAAGTAAAAATGAACATAAAAATGGACAGCACTATTTCCACCTCCTAAATGACTAAATCCACTCAATTTTCATCAAAAAGACAAAATTACCCTCTATCTTCAAATGCAATTCAAATTGGTGGTCCCAAATTTACTTACTTTCCTTAGTCTTTTTCTTTTTCTTTTTAGCTTTTCTATGTATGTTGGATCTACTTATTATAATTAAGAATTTCAAATATAATGGATTTTTGTTTATTGTAAAATTTTCATTTATATTAAAGATACTATGCTTTTTTTTTTAATTATTAGATATTACTTCCATCAAAATTTGTTTTGCCAAAAGAGAAATTTCCAAGAAATCTAGAGCTTTTCTATGTTATCAATCGAATTTATGGATAAATTGTTAAGTAGAAGAAATTTATAGATAAAGTGAGAATTTCTTTTTGACAATACTAGTGAAATATCATTATTTTGGATTGATAAAAATTAATATCATCTATAAAATATTTTTACGAAAAAGAAAAAATCAAGACACCATATTGTGTATAATGTTTGTAGGGTACTCCTAAATATTCCTCTACGTCTTACATGCTCTTTATAAAAGTATTTCGCCAATATAATAAGGAAAAAAGATAAATTCTTTAATATAATAAATAAAGAGACTTATATATTTTAGACGAATGAACTTAATAAAAGATTCACCAAGAAAGTGAGCTTTTGATATAAGAGGATAAAAAATAGGTAAGTTGTTATAAGATCAATGATGAAAAAAAGACTTTTCAGTTTTATATTATATCAAAGAATGTCATTTTTCCTTATTATTAGTGAGAGAATTTTACACAAAATACGTAAAACATTGTAAGAAAATCTCATAATGCACTTTTCTTCAATACACGAGAAAATAAATGGTAACTTGCTAAATGGAAAAAGAAAAAATAGAAAACAAAGGAGTGAAGCCATCGCGTTAAATTACAATTGAAAATTTGAGGGAAATTTTAATCCTTTTTGTGTAAATAGAGATGATTTAGTTATTTAGGGATGGAAATAGAGCCGTCCATAAAAATAAGGAGATATAGGACAACATTACTATGTTGAGATATCCCTTATCTCATTGAAGAATTGAAGCTTGCCAGTTCCTCAAGTAGAGTCTATACTTGAAGAACTGGCGAGCTCCAATTCCAATGGTGTGCCCTCGTGTATAACGTATTGGTCAAAAGCAAAGAAATTCAGTGTATCCCTTTTAATGCTTACGGACATATGTGAAAGTTATTATCTACGTGGACTTGATTTGATTATGTGATAGCAAGGAGCAACCAGTTGATGGAACTTACAAAGCAATCGATAAGTTTTGCAATATGTCAATTCTCTCTTCCGATGATAAGTTTCGGACCCCACGAGAAGTCCCTTTCCGCTCCTCAAGCTCACGAAGGACGCATCGAAATGATTAGGGCTGTCTGTGTCGAGGGAGAAAATATTCAGTGGTATGTGCGCGCCACGTCATCCGCTGACGTGGTGCGCACATACCACTCAGCTATCGACACCTGTCCTTGGGGACCCACTTGAAAATGAACGGACTTGCTCGGCTCGGCTTGGCTCGTCTCGCTGACAGAGGAAAAGAACGTACGCTCCCGCCCAAAAGACCATTCTCTCTCCTCAATTAAATTTTCTGCAATTTTTTCTCTCTCTCTCTCTCTCTCTCTCTCTCTCACTTTCTCTCTCCTCGCAGGAGAACAAACCCAGAACGATCGAGACCTGTGTTTCCTTCTCCGCTTCCGCTTCCGCCTCCGCCTCCGCCTCTGCCTCCGCCTCTGCCTCCGGCTCCTCAAAAGCCTCGCCGGTCATCTGCCTTTGGCACGTTGGAGCCTCACCAGTTGCAGTCGGGTCTCGACCCCGTTCTCCATTCCGTCTCTCTCCCCGTTCTCCTCTCTCTCCTCTGTCTCTCTCCCCTCCGCCTCCGCTGGTTGCTTCCATCGCCCCCCACCCTGACGCCGACACCGCCGACGCTGCTCCTCCTCCCTCTCGCGACGTCCGCTCTGCTCTCTCTCTCCCCTCTGCGAAGTCGTGCCTCTCTT
Source organism: Eucalyptus erythrocorys (assembly GCA_014182555.1). Lineage (NCBI taxonomy): Eukaryota > Viridiplantae > Streptophyta > Magnoliopsida > Myrtales > Myrtaceae > Eucalyptus > Eucalyptus erythrocorys. The sequence goes on from CM024602.1 coordinate 52,949,270, forward strand.
CCAGCGAAACGCGACGCCGACGGCCCTCCGCCGGTTGCCTCCGTCGCCCTCGACTCCGACGCCGACGCCGACGCAGCCTCCGCCTCCTCCTCCGAACCCGACTCTGACGCCGACGCCCCTCCGCCGATTGCCTCCGTCGGCGTCGGAGTCCGTCACCCCCATCTCCTCCGCCTCCGCCTACGCGCCCGACGCCAACGCGTCGAGCCACGACAGCGAAAATGGAGGAGAGAGAAACGACGAGCTCGAGGGCGACGAAGCGAAGACGGAGACGAAGAAGCGTAAACGCGCGCGCTTGGGGTTACGGACATGGCTCGTCGCGTCGGTCGCGTTCCGGCTCGCCCTCGTCTACCTCCCCCGAAACCTCCGCCTGTCCACCCGCCCCGAGGTCGCCACCCCTCTCACCAGCATTCGCCGCCGTAACGCCGCCTCTCTTCGATTCCCGATCCCCGATCCCCCGTCCCCTCCTCCCTTGAAATCTTGGAGGTCCATTTTCGATACGATTTCGGCTTTTCTTGTTTGTGCCGCCTGGAGTTGGCGAAGGCTACGGTTGAAGCATCGGCGATGTCTCCCTACGCAGGTTCGGCTCCGTTCGATCTCTGTAGGAAGGAAGCTGCTTGTTTGCCTACTGGTGTGTTGTTGTTTGATGCTTTGATCCCTTCCACAGGTTCCATGTGTCACGGTTCTCCTTTGCTGTTGCTCGTTCTCGGACCTCTCGCTTTTAAAAGGTAACTACTGGAGTATAATCGCCGATGCATTTTGAAGGCTAGGTTGATTGTGAGCTTTGTTGGTTATCTGCTTAAACTGAACTAGATTTATCTAGCGTTATCGAAGCGGAGGCTGTGGCTTGTGTGAAAAGTTGTTTTCAATTCTAGAAATTGAATTTCTTTTTAGGGGAGTCTTAGTTTCTTGCGTGTTGTGAAGTTAATTATGTTCTGTAGCTTTCTCGCTATGCAGAATTGAAGGGCAACCAGAGCATCTTCTATGTAGGTATCTACTTCTCTCATGTCTTGCTTGCGTAGGTAGTTTGCAATTTACTATTTTCACGCAATGTGATGTGTGGTGATCTTTATTGTACTCGTCTCTTGTTCAAAGCATGAGTAATTCAGTGTGTTGTCAAATACCTGGAAGGATCTAACCTAAATACATATTACAATGCTTCTGGTTTTATCTTTGATTCTCTGAGTTGAACATGACTGCGGAAAAACTTCTGAACTTGGAAATTTGCCATTGTTTCTTTGTTTTGCTTTCAATGGATTACATTGAGCATAATACGTGATTGTTACAATGTCGCAAATCTTTATAACCGTCTGCTGTATCTTATCTTGTGAATTTTGTCTTTAATAAGTTGGTATAATCTATCAGATCTTCTCCAGAGCAATCTAAGATTATCCCCTGCATTCTTTATGTAATTATCTCCTATGTTGATAAGTTGATCAGTCCATGAGAACAGCTCTTTTGGTCATAGTCTACTTCTTGTGATTGCAGATATTCTCAATGCGATGCTTATTTGTGCAACTGGTCAAAGTCTGCAGAAGGCGTATGCCCAGCATCTGGAAGCTCTGGATCTTTTCAAGTTGTCAGAAGAATCAGGTAAACTTGTTTCTCTAGAATCTAACGACTAGTGTTATATTCTTCTGCTTCTCTCCCTTTTGTAAGACTATTATTGCAATACATTAAGTTACCCAAGCTAGCATCTCCTAGGCTTAGAACTATGGTGAGCTAGCTGCATTGAGGTTGCATTGGTCTAAAATTAGTTTAAATTGAGTATGTCATGCATATTTGGAGTCACTGAAGATTATTTCATAGTTCATTATCCTAAACAAGGCATGCTGGCTTGGCGAGGTCCGTTTAAGTGAGATAAGGGATTCTAAAGATATAATACCAGTTTGGTTTGGGTATACTTACAATCTCTTCCTGGAGGCTTCTTTTTCTATCGTGGAACTTCTTTGGCCATTTCTTTCTGGGGACTTCGTGTATTCACTAATTCTTATTTTTCTAATTTCCATAGTATGAAGCTTCATAGATGATATGCTACTTTGAGAAAAGAGCTAGTGAAGCTGCAACACTATGCTTTGCTTAAGTTTAGGTCTTATTTTGTTTCAGGGATGTTACCATCAGGAGACATTGCAGCCGTGGTATATCTGTGGAACCCTTTCACAATAGTTGCATGGTGTGGGTCTATCGACATCCCCTATTGAAAATTTGGCAAACCTATTAGCCCTTTATGGTGCTGTAACACAGAACAAGCTTTGCTGGCTATGAAGATCTGGAAGTCCCACCGTAAGGTAAGACACACTTTTGGGAAGCTCAAATAAAATTCTCATGTTACAGCAATTGCAGTTCTCTCGATTTGCATATTTGCTTCTTACATGATCAGAATATAGGTAACTATATCAAAATTAATGTTCTCCCTTTAAAGGCATCATATTATCTAGTTAGGGTTAGATGTTGTTTATTTGCAGAAGCATTTGAGAAAGCAATAAAGCATGGTAACTGTGTTTTTTTCGAAAAGCTATCGAATGGAAAACCATATCGGTAGATTTTTGGTGAAAACGTTGCTTATATTGACTTGGGAGTCTTAGGCAGCATATATATTAATAAACTGACGCAGAACAGTGAAGCCAAGGATCTTGCATACCCTACTTGTATCATTGCATAGGTGCAGATCTTTTAGGCATGTTTCTCCATGTGCTTCTCCTCAAATTGCGTTCTTCATGAAGGCAATGGATTAGTTTGTCTCTGCTTTTGTTAGGAACGGTTACGACTTACGTGTACATATAAATGTGAATTTAGTATGAGACCATTATAGTATTTGCTGTGGGACCATTATAGATGTGGATAAACTTATCCTTCAATTCTTCCGGTTCTTGCGAGGCAAGGTGAAGGATACAAGTAAAGTTCGAGATCTGCTCTTTAGCACTACTTTACTAGGGTGGGTGAAGGGTGTATGTAACTCAATCCGGCAAAATTGTTTTGTTGTTCTGAATTTGTATCTTGGTTGTCAATATTTGGTTTTCCTTATTTGCTGTCATGCAAACTCATCTTCACCCAACTTTTCGTGATGGCTGGACTTTGCATTTCCAGATTTCTTCCGGGTTTCTTAAACAAAACAAGAGAACTATAGATCTAGTAGGTAATGAGAAAATGAAGGCCAGCGCCAATGTTAGGCATATTGTTATTCTTTGTACAAGCTCGGCTAGACCTCAGCTTATCCTAGACATAATATGCTGTTACAGCAGGTTAGTTGTTTCCATTTTCATTTCTTCAATGCTGTGCTCTTTTGTTAGTCACGAGATTTATTTGACACTATATAATTTTTAAACTTTCTTCTCTGGTTGGATTTTCTTTAGTGGAGGCTGTACCATAATTTTTACTGAGACAAAAGGAATTTGCTTCTCAACTTTCGGTATTGTTGCTTGGAGCACAGCCCTTGCATGGAGACATACAGCAAGCCCAATGAGACCAAAGGAATGGCCGGTTTTCTGGTGGCTTCGGTGGTCGGAGAGGTCGCGGCAATAATAGAAGGTGATAAAATAATCTGCAGCCAGTTCCTTGGCGTCGGACCTTCAAGGACAAAAAAAGGCATCAATGTCAAATTTTGGTTGATTTTATGATTTTAGGAAATTAGCCTCAAGCGTTTGTAATGAATGACCCACCATAGGATAAAGTATGTGGTACCTTGATCCCATATAGTCCTAATATATTTGGTATATTTTCTTAGTCAACTCTGTTTTCTTTTTTCCTAGCTTTTTGTGGGGCCTTTGAGTGATGTCTCCACCTTTCTAAATTTTTGTTTTTGTTGCAAATGTGAGTTGTACGCTTGGGTATATATTTTTTATCAGTTCAATATAAGAGTTGTTTCCTACTTTTGTGCTTCTCAATGGTGGAGCAATACTCCAATAAGATCACCAATCAACAAAATGAAGAAAAATGTTTGCTTAACATTACAATTTGTTAAAGTCAAGGGCAGAATATCATTGCAGAGACAACTCAAAAGCAGCTAATGATTCAACCAGACAAGGAAAAATCCAAGTCTAATTACAATAGAGGGTCTCAATAGTAGTTTAGTCGATATTATACTCGTAATGTAATTTCCTAAAAAAAAAAAAAATAACTGCTTACATCAAAAAGTAAATTGTTGCATTAATCAATAATTTAACATCATAATATGACATCATTTATTGTGACATCATTTATTGTAGCAAGAGCAGTGAACTATACAAGTCCAAAAAAATGTATACAAATCAATCCAACTCTAAGTGCATGCTCATAGCAAAAAGACGCAAGAGCTGCACATTGATCCTATCCTATGTAGAAGTGCTTGCTCATAACAAAAAAACCAAAGAGCTGCACATTGATTCTACCCTATGTAGAAGTGCATGCTAATAGCCAAAAAAAAAAAAAAAAATCCAAAAGCTACACTGATTGGCATTAGCTAACTATCTACACTTTCAAGAGAATTTGTTTCATCATTTCAAAGTCAAAAGCCATGCTTCATCTTGCTCATTTTGCTGTGCGTCCTTTTTCAACTTTCTTTGATTACACAGACCTTTTCTCTATCTACTTGTTGATGGCAACTTGCTTCTTGTAGCAGTCATACAAAATGTCCTTAACCTGCAATATATTGCAAACATTTGTTAAAGAGCTACACTAATAATAATTGTAATTGCAATAAATAAGTAAAGCATATTTCCACCAGAAACTTCATAGTGAAAAAAATTATTACACACACCAAGAATTAGCTCCACATCTTCAACAAAACCCATCCTTAGTATTTCATTAGCCTCATCAAGGACACAGAAGGTTAAAGAGCTCAAGTCAATATTTTCCCTCTCAATGTGGTCCTGCCACAAGGTGTAACAACTGTAAACATGCGTTATTCCTAGCGGATGAAAGAAAACCAAATAAGCTTCCAATTCAATGAGTTACTTTCACATGGCCAAGTGCTCCACCATACAAACAACATGATGTTAAGCCCATTGCTCCACCATAAACTTCAAAATCAGAAAACACCTAAAATAATAGAGTAAACAATGTCAGACATCTATCTCTATAAAGAGATGAGATTATTTCCATTAACTTGATTGCAATACCTGCTTGGCCAATTCCTTAGTAGGTAAAAGCACCAAAACACTTGGTGGCTTACCATATCCTGTCTTCCTTAAGGTTTTTGCAGGCCCATTCGTCAGAGATTCCAAAATGGGCAAGACAGAAGCCATAGTTTTGCCCTGGTACGCCTTGCACAGTGAACAAGGTGATAATCAGTGCTAGAAAATTAAAACCCATCAACTATAGAAATGAGGAAGCAGTTCCAAAACTCATATTCCTAGCAGCCAATCATCTTTAAAAAAATGAAATGCAACTGCAGCCAAACAGTCTTCACGCACTTTTGGTTTTTATATATCAAATAACACCAATGAACTAATGTACAGATGACTCTACCACAAACTAGAAGATTTATTTAGCTATAGGTTTTTTGGTCGAATTATCAGCTGTAGGTTTGAATGCCTTCCGCAGTACAGTACCTTCAATGAATCTGTTTTCCCTCTCCTGTTGACTATGAAGAATTAATGACCTAGAAATCTGTTCAGGCCAATGTCCTAAAATTGTCAAAGTGAAAAATGCCCTTGCATACTGGGCCTTGCAATTCTTCTGCATGGTTGCCATAGATTTTCGACAATCGAAGCAACAAAAACAAACCGACACAGACACAACATCAGTGGGCAAAGCACAACAAGATCTCCATGACCGAAGTTATGGAGAAGTCGGACCACCATCACCATCAGAAAGCGGGAAGAACAGAGGTCTTAGTAGTAGCTATAAAACTGAATTAGCAGCATTACACCCTTTCGCATGAGGATTTTTACTCGATCCTTGATTTTTCTTAATTGGACCGCCATTACCAACACCTTCGTAGACTAAATTCACTACTCTTTCCCCGCTTCTTGCTTGGACCAGAAAAATTGCAAAGTTCAATAAATAATTTATTGCTCAATTGGGTGTAGCACTGCCTTCCGTGGCCATTGAAGAATACTGATCTTCCCTATGCTACTACCATTAACCTCTCCCTCGAGAGAAATAAAAGCCAATCTCAGCCAATTCTCTGTTTCACTAAGACAGGATCATGAATTCGAGCCAGACCAGCAGAAGAATTGAGAAACAATGCAGAAAACATGCAAAGCTTCGAACTGCTTGTCAATTGTAACTGCAATGAAAATGAGAATATGTATGTCACTAAGTGAACTGAACTTGAACATCAAGTTCAACAGCGAAAGAAAAAAGAAAAGAGGAATTGGTTCCGTTTTACTTTTGCTGCGGTAGCAATCTTGGCCTAAACATCCTCTCATATCAGACAGGGCAAGTTGTCAGTCTATATATAAATAGAGTCAAGAGGTGACAACTTTACTGAGAGAAGGACGAAGTTTGCTGTAAAATTGACAACTCCATGCAATTGGGTGGCATAGCGAGTAAGACACTCCAATTCTAGTAGGGACCAGATTCTTATTGATCAGCTAGAGCCTAGCACAACTTACTACTCAGTGCTAAGACAGTTCAAGGAAAACAACCTTGCCAAACAACATTTCATCTAATAAGCACAAGAAGTGGGAAAAAAAATTAAATAATTTCTCCTCTCATAGTATATACAGTTGATTTCCAATAAAGCGAATATCAACAAAGCAAACTGAATACGACAGAAACATAGGTGCTACCTACCCATCAAGCAAATGAAGGTTTCAAGGATTTCCTTGTACCTTGTCTTGGAATGCTCAAGTGATGCTGGGACAACCAAAAACATCATTTTGCTCCTTCAAATGGATGGATTGCCTTTGATCCTCCACACATTGAAGTTGTGATGATAATTGAAGCAAGTTCATTGTAGTACCACCACCTTCAGGAGAAAGGTTGTCTTTGGAGTTTACAAAACCTGATCCCCCTAGAATCCCATCAGAGATCTCCAAATCAGAAACCAGGGGATGACCTGGGAGGTTTCTTCTGCAGAGTCCATCCCGATGAAGACAATTTTTTCAACTCCACCCCCACAGAAGCATGCGAACTCATATCCACTAGCTTGTCGGTTGCTCTGCACAGAGAGGAATGATCGTCGGTGCCTGCCATGACCAAAGACTGAGCCCTGGGAATTCGGGAGTGGCTTGTAGAATGTTGCTCTACACCACAATTGCTTTATTGTGCTGTTAATTAAAACAACATTCACCAGGCTCATACATCAACCATTCACTACTCATAGAGCCAACAAAACCTGCTTCTCTTTTCATATATGTCAGCTTCGTGACCCTTTTCCACATCATGCTGTCATTACTGCAACGTCCAGACCATTCACTTCTCTAATTTGTCAGTTAATTAGCAGAGTTCAACCAAGCACGCGACCATCGACATGTCAATCCTGCGGAATTCAAATAAAAAGTCTTCATACCTGGCCAGTGCGGGCACGGCCGACCAAATCAATCCCATCGAGGACGATGTCAAACCTGATGGCCTAAATGCGAAAAAGCGCCTCGATCCCATTGTCCTTCAACTTCAACCTCAAGCTGTCCGAGATCTTGAAATTCGACAAAGCGTTGCAGTTCCACCTCATCATCGCCGTTGCTCAACCTCGCCTTCTTCTTCTTCTTCCCCAAGTTCTCAGGGTCGACCAGCTCGGAGCTGGTCTCGATCGTCTTCCTCGTTGTCCTCGCACAACTCCAGCGCCTTCCTCTTCTTCTCCTTCTTCGCATCCCCTTGATGCTCCAGGAGCTTCGGCTGCTTGGATTCGGAGCCTTTGCTGCCACTCTTCTTTTCCTTCTTGTGCTTCTTGTCCGATGTCGGAGACTTGAAGCCGCCCTCGGCCTCGAGCTGGACCTTCGCCTTCATCTTCTCCTCTTTGCTCTTGCTTTTGGATTTCTTTGGGGATTGAGCTGAATCGGACACAACTATCGAAGGCATCGATGAAGCTGTCGGGAACGGCGAGAGGAGTTTAGGGGACGGGAGGGGAGGGAGAGGGTGGTTTTGTCCTTTCTTCTCTTCTCCTTCTGTGCTCGATCTCCGCATTGGAAACAGTCGAAGGCGGAGGCGGAGGCAGAGGAGGCTCGGGACCCAGCTGCGATCGGCGGGGCTCTCGGAGCGATGTGCCAGCAGCAGACCGGCGATGCTTTTGGGGAGGCGGAGAAGGAGAAGAAGCATGAGGCCCTCAGGTCCCAGCCATCGACCTCGAGGACATAGAGTCCAAAGACCTCACGGTGGCTCGGAGTCGGAGTTCGTCGGAGGGAATCGAGGTCCAGAAGTTGCCGAGAGACCAACGCGAGCGCAAACCTTGTGCTCGATCTCCATGGGAACAGTCCGAGACGGAGGGGGTCAAGACCCGACGGCGGCGGCGAGGCTCTTGGAAGAGGCGACGTGCCGAGCGCGAGATGACCGGCGAGGCTTTTGAGGAGGCGGAGGCGGAAGCGGAGGGGCTGGAATGCGCGAAGAAATAGGTCTCGTCGTTCTCTGTTCGTTCGTTCTCTTAAGAGGAGAGAGAAAAACCCTTAAAATTCAATTGAGGAGAGAGAAACTTTTCGAGCGGGAGCTTACGAATTTCTTGACCCATTGACTTGTCTTTTCCTCTGCCAGCGAGCGGAGCCGAGCCCAGCCGAGCGAGTCCTTTCATTTTCCAGTGGGTCCCCAGGACAGGTGTCGATAGCTGAGTGGTATGTGCGCACCACGTCAGCGGATGACGTGGCGCGCACATACCACTGAATATTTTCTCGTGTCGAGGGCAACGCGCCATGTGTCGTCACCGTTTTGTGGACACAGAGATTGGAGTTGAGAAACCAAGGAAAAATCAATGGAAGGGTCGGCTCCGTTTGAGGTATTAGTGGTGAAGCTGTAGGGTCTATACCTGAGGAACCGGCAAGCTTCACTTCCATTGAAATTCTGAAATCAACACATACCTTTAATCAACACATATTAGTGGTGAAGCTGTAGGGTCTATACCTGAGTGCACCATTTTTTTTTAAATGCTGCCATGTCATTTTTTTAAGGAAAAGCACAAAAACGATCCAAAACATACTATATCGGTATAAATTCAAATCTAAACTTTTCAATTAAATCAATTTAGTTCTAAACATTTTCTCATTAATTCCAACTGAAGTCATTCAGTTAATTTAAGTCGGAAATTACTAAAGTGGATATCAGCCATCCTATATGGCATGATTGATGTCGATGTAAATAATTTTTTTAAATTTTTAAATATTTTTCGAAATTTTTTACTAATTTTCCTTTTCTTTTTATTTTTCCATCTTTTTCCCTTCTTATCTTTTATTTTTCCACTATGACCAGCAAGGCTCGAGTTGACCAGCCACAATGTAAAAAAAAAAAAAAAAGAAAAAAATTAATAAAAATTTTAAAAGTTTGAAAAAAATAATTTAAAAATGTCTACGTTAGCGTAAATCATACCACGTAAGATGGTCAACATCTATGTCAATAATTTACAACTTAGATCGATAAGATGGATTCAATTGGTACTAATATGAATATATTTAGAGTAAAATTGATCTGATTAAAAGATTTAGACTGAACCGTGCCAATGCAATATAGTCTTTTGTACTTTTCCCTCATTTTTCACGTATACGAGTACCACGTGGCCTCGCACAATAGCATTTGTTCGGATCATCTTTTGTGGAGAATGCAACAAATCATTTTCTATGATAAAGAGAATGCTTTCCTAGCAATTTGAAGTCCTATTTATCCGACCCAAAAAAAAAAAAAAAAGGTCCTATATGCCATGGTTAAAAAATTTTAGCATAAAATATTTATCTAGCAATAGCTCTCGGTAGTGATGGTGATGGATATATTTAAGATATAAGTGATCCAAACTTGAGAAAATATTAGTTAAATCAATCTTGTCACGTAACTTATATGTCACTCTAATAATTTGATCATCATGTGTCGAGTAAGGCTCAGTTTTAGATTTTCTTTTCCTCCTTCGGTACTCTCTCCTCTCACTTTTTCTTCGATTTCTTTATGCCTCCCGATGCCATGGACGTCAATGAAATTTGGGTGTTTGGGAAGGAGTTGAAGGAGCACTTCAAGGACCCCAAGTTCCCACAAGGCGGAGCCCCCTGCCGCTGAATGGGAGGTGACTGACGGAGCTGCTCCCCGTGGCGGGGCAGCAAAGAGAGCTCGTCACACTTCAGCTCCTCAAGCCATGGATTCCCATTCTCGCAAGAAATCAAACCATCCTTTCACGATATGCCCTTTCCTCACCAAGAAATCCCTTTAAGACCGTGCGACTTATGCGTGTACATAGAATGCAAAGACAGAGCAGAGCACATTACCCACGATAAATCAAGAGCAAAGATGGATGCTCTGTACTTGAAAACGGGGGTTCACGCAATCATGCCTTTGATCTCGTCAACTTGGCTTATGCACCAGCACAGGGGGACTCCTTGCAAACGGGCGAGGAGCGCTACTATTGTTGATGGCTCTCTCCGTCATGACGGGGGCATTTTATGCAGCCGTAACGGTAGCAGTGAGCAAACTTATATGGCTCACGACCCTTGTTGTCTACCTGAGATGCGCTTACCTCCCGATATGCGTACTGGTTTAGCAGCCTTTATATTCCCAATCCCCACCTGCTAAGCTTCTATTTTTCATTTATTATCTAGCTATGACCAACCAGGATCACCAGCCGTCGATTAGTCAAGATCCACTGGCTACCTTTCCAGCTTGAGTTGCAGATTTGGAGCCAGCTTTTCGTTCTCCAAGTTTTTTCTGGCAAGTCCATTCCTAGCCCATTCCTAGCCGAGGCATCGTAGAGGGGCGATCGGAGTTACCCGTGATGAAAAGGTTCGGAAGCCATTGCCGTTTCAGCTTTTCTTTATGTGCTCACAAATCCTATAATCGTACTTGCAGGCGCGGAGGTCAAGGGATTTTCAGTTGAATTTTTTTTTTTTTTTTGGGTCGGAAAGGGATTTTCAGTTGATTCACCAGCATATATCGTGTCAAGCCGACTTTAGTTTAATTAATATACACATAAAAATGTGGTTATTTTCGCTCGAAATGTATCCAACACTTGTTTGTTAGATTTTATAAATTATTCGAAGATAATCCCAATATTTTTCATATCTTTTTTTTTTTTTTTTTTTTTTTTTTTTTATGATCCGGAAATCACCATAGAGCCGGCGGCGATATAAACCCGGGCATTAGGGCGGGAACTCACCTCCCACAGCACTCCACTTAAGTGGCACAATGGGGATGAAAGTTTTGAACCTCTTTCCTTCCGGACAAAGGGGTAAGGCGCAAACCAACTCGTTCATCACGGGGTGGGATTTTCCATATCTTTCTTTTTTTTTTTTTGGTGAAAGGTAAGAAAAATTTTCCATATCTTTCTTAATTCTCTATATTTCCCCGATTTGTACATTATATCCCTTTTATTGTACATATTTTTTTAATTGAACCAAATTGATTATAAAATTATATTGTAATACATGTTACCTTAATTAGTTATCTTGTAAAGATTATATGTAGGCTTATTTTTCATCATTATGAAATTTACAGAAATTACATAATTTTCTTTTCTTATATTCTTATCTTATTATTAGAGTTCCTGTTTTTTATAAAGCTTATCATGTCTTTTTACGAAGTGCCCATAGCAATGTTAGTCATACTGTTCCAACACCTTTTATTACTCCTTTTGAATAACCAACGCCACTATCAAACTCGTCACTCACCGTCCTCAAACGAGCTAAATCATAAAATTCCATTGCGTTATGATGTCGCGTGCAGCCTCACCTACCTTCACACGTCATTTCAATCGGGATACATGAGCTAGAAGTTTTGCACACGTACCATTGACATCTTTAACGTGCTAGCTAGCCCGAGTGATCCATGTCACCTGCCACTTCATCCACAACCTCATCTGCCACGTAATGAGAAACCTCACCTGCGACATTAGTTGCCGCACCAACAGCCACATCTCCATCAGACCCGTTAAACTCGAGCGCTTCTTCTTGTCACGTCATTAGAGCAAGTAAGATTTTTGTCACATGGTGCGACACATCAGTTGGTTCGCTCCTTAGCCAAACCGACCTGTTTGCTTTGCTTGCTAGACCATTTGCCTTGCCTGCTAGACAGGTTCAGTACCTTAATTCCTCTGAATCGATTATTTTCAGACCGGTTCTTGAGATACTTACGACGTGCTGAGTCTATTTCTAGCTTGATTTCTCCATATTTGTCCTCTAAAGAGTTGTTTGCTTATTTACAATTTTTCCCTGCTAAATTGCACGTAATGGGTAAATTGGAAGATTCATCGCGCATTCGGACCATTTTGAAGGGATCCGACTATATTTTGTGGACTAAAGAAATATTAGGCTTCTTGAAAGAATGCAAGGTTTGGCATTATGTCAGCAGTTATATTCGAGAGACTACTAAGACTAATGGCGAGATTAAAGACAAATTTGTTGAATGTTTGGTGTGAAATAGCAAGAATCATCATATCCTAATTTAATTTTGAAACACTTCGGTTCCATCTACCGGACTTCAATATGGTCACATCAATACAATAAAGAAAGCCAGTGATCTGCTTGCCAGCCGATATTCTACTTCTGAAATTGCCCATCAATATTAGCTTAACGAGAATCCACATCACATGCGTGACGAGACAGGTTAGTTTGTTTAAAATTTTTTGTCATCCATGCATGCTATTTGCGGATCAATCCATTCATCGGCACACTAGCCGTAAATCATCCAAGGAGCAAAATGATGCACCACGGCCCGATCTCACTCATAAATGACCTCAATCGACTGATCACATTGACTTCCAACAGCCAAAAATATAGCGACTAACATGCATATTTGAACTATCACTTCTTGCAACCATACTGATCACTTTGACTTCCAACAGCCAAAAATATAGCAAAACTCGCATAAATACTCGCCAGAGCAGAAATTAATGAGCCAAAACTAACCATTGGCTTACCAAGCCTCTATCACACAGTAGAAATTACATCAATCTGCAGGAAGATAGTTCATCGCAGGTCTAAGAGAGCAGAAGGCTTTAGTTTAAATTGTATATCCATCCATAGATCAACGACTTCTCCATCGTGGTCCACCTCTCAACAGAATGCGCAATTCTTCTCTCTTGCTTAGATTGAATGGTAGAACCCCTTCTCGTAACAACTCATCCACACTCAAGCATAGAATTACAAGACAACTCAGTAGAGACTAAAACCAGTTAATAAATAGACTCTATTTCCAGAAATGATCTTCCATTAGATGCACTAAAACTCTTCGGCCTAGAATTTGGAAGGATTAACTTCTTAACTGAATTAAATTTCTGTCACTTGGTTCATTTAAACCCGACCCCCTCCCTTCCCCTGAGACAGAGTTTCATGATAAAAAATATACAGTCCAGCTCAAGTGAATTTCTGAGCAGGATGATGCAGTTATTTATCTACAATTCCATCTATCTAGAATTAATTGAATATCTGGAATACATATGAAGAGCCACTGCTTGAATTGTTCAAACTATCCTATCCAGCAACAACAAATAAAAAAAACCATTCAGCAATGATGAACCTCCACGAAAGAATTGTCGATTAACACAGAATTTTGTATAACCAATCAGTAAATTACAAATTTTCAAAGACCACAAATTAACGGCAACTCGTCCTTCCATCACTCCTTTCCAGGCACCACAAATTCATGGCAACGACTATCATGCTTCAGCCTAGCTCATAGATCTGTAAAATGCCAATCTCACAGTTCACAAGAATATGATTACCAGTAAATGGATCTCATTTTATTCTAGAGTCAAACTGAATTCTCACGGACACACTCTTACACATAGTGGAACAACAAACATGTCATTGCGGAAAGTACGTAGCTCAAGTACATAAAACAGGGTAAGATAATAGTCCAGAAAACTTTATCCTTTTTTTTCCCCTGCTGGGAAATGAAAATGTATTCCTCCAATTAGAGACCAGACTACAGGGACAAATGCATGCTTTACCCACAACCGACCTAACAGAACAAGAAAATGAGTCAGAAGTAAAAGGTAAACCAACAAAGGAAAAGTTAAAGCCCAACTGCATAAGGAATGAGCTACCCCATTCATGTCCCTCCGAACCCCATCCACTGAGACAATTTCCTGGGACATATTATTCAGAAGACCTTATCATAACTTGGAAGGCAATGGTGCCTTTTCTGAGAAGATAAACAGTTATGTTCTCTTCACAACTGAATCAGAAAAAGAGAGACAGACGGATCTTCTAATACTAGACTATAATTTATATAATGTGCGAGGAGCAGCATTCAGGAAAAATTGTAGCATAGGGACGCTAATTACAAGGAAAGACCTACCATCTAAATTATGGATCAACACAAATAAACATCAAATAATCAACTTTATAAGCAGCAAATGGCATCAATTTGCAGAGAAACCATGTAACCGATAGAAGGAAGAATAAGCCAGCACTTTCGCATGACAAAAGGATAATCCTCGCATAGCATGACAACTAGTGATGGACAAAAAGAGAAAAGTACATGTGTTTCATGGATTACAGACAAAACATTTTGGCAAGCATCAAGGAAGTGCATCCAAGCACAGCAGAAGATTGCAAACTCTCTAAAACAAAATATAAGGGGCAGAACCCCATTCATATGTATCAGTAGATGAACATTTCACCTCTATCAATACAAACATACTAGTTCAAGAACCTACACACGATGCTCTGTGAACTATTTGATTTTGAGCTGTCTATACAAGAACATCCAACACTGGCAAAAGTAAACCGCCCACCAAAATAATTATCACTTGGACACCAAAAGAATCTCAGGTTTCTTAGCTTTGCTCGGTGTGTTAGCATTTGAAGATGCATTTGCAGCCGCCGTAGCTGCAACCGCTTTCACAGCCTCACGCGCCCTCTTGTCAAGTTGAATGAGACTCCTCGTAGCCAAGATTGCCTGGGGAACCAAATCATGAGAAGCCCTCGCATATAAACTCCTGACTGCAACTGAAGCTGCGTCCTTGACTTCCTCTGCGTTCAAAGGAGCCAACAAACAGTGGCCCAAGATCCTCAACACAGGTTGCAGAAGCTCCCAGGGGAGCGGGATTCTCGCTCCCTTTGGCTCCAAATTCACACCGTACTCTTCAATTGCCAAGTTCCTAACTACCTCCACAACCCCATCGATCTCAATCTCATCCTCACTGCCATTCCCATCCTCCAAAGCCCTGAACCCATTAACCTTTTCCTCATCACCATCAAACTCCCTCCTGCAAGAGCAATCCTGCCCCGCCCAAGCCGCCGCGAACCGGCAAAGCTCGAGCTTTGACCACGAGGGCATCTGAGAGATCTGTTTATAATAACAATCCAGAGCAATTCCCACGATCGCGGCCCTCTTCGTAGACTTCACCGCGACCTGCGGCTCAAGGGGCGGCCACAGGACCCCGGCGGAGGCACGGGACGGCGTCCCCGGGGACCGGGTGCGCGGGGTGTGGTAGAGAGAGGGCTGGGAGAGGTCCGGGATGGCGACCAGCGAGGGTTTGCCGGCGCGGGCCTTGCATTCGGAGGAGTAAATGGCGAGGAGGACGGCCTCGAAGCCGGCGAGGGAAGGGGAGGGATCGGAGTGGATGCGGGAGAGGTAGAGGCCGGCGAGGAGGGGCAAGAAGGAGAAGACCACGAGGCGGAGGTCGGGATCGGAGGAGAGGAAAGTGTCGTAGAGCCAGTGGCAGAGCGGGTCGGAGCCGGAGCCCGAGCGCGGGTCGGAGAGGGCGGCGGAGAGGGCGGAGTAGACGGGGGAGGAGGAGAGGAGGGAGAGGGCGGGGCGGTCGGAGTCGGTGAGGGAGGAGAGGGGTAAGGAGAGGATGGAGGAGAGGGACTCGATGCGGGCGCGGGCCTTGGAGATGGACTCCCACCAGGAGTGCATCGGGTCGTCGGTGGCGCCGGTCGCGGCGGTGGCGGCGACGGCGGCGGCGGCGGTGGCGACGGCGGTCAAGGAGTTCGGGGCGACGGAAGAGGCGGAGGAGGAGGAGGAGGAGGGCGAGGCGTTGCGCTGGATGTCCATGGCGTCTTCTTCTGCTGGAATTGACGACAATGGCGTGAGAAGAGATCGGAGATGGGACTGTGGATTTTGAGTTGAGGACGATGACGACGGTGGTTTTCGGGTTCGGGGATTTCCGGGTCGGGGATCTCCTTCGGGTTCGGGCCATCCGGTCCTCTGCAGAGGCCCAAGGGTCATCCTCAGGCCCGAAAGGAAAAAAAAGGGGCTAATATTCTTAAAAAATCTCAAATTAGCACTGATAAATTTATCATAAATTAATTTTTTCATCATAAAAAATCATAAACCGATACACATATAATAAATGCACCCCAAATGACCACAAAAAACTCTAAAATTATAGGTATACTTGTGACAAATTTATCAAAAATCAATTTCTATGATCGCCAAAAACCATCCATTAAATTGGATTAGTATAAAAAACAACCACAAAAACTATACAACAGTGACATATGAATAGTAAAATCTCAAACTAGTATACTAATTAATTATCACATGTCATCAAACTTAACAATTTGATAGTAAAATTTAAAGAAAACTAATAGAGATAAATTTGTCACAAGTATACCAGTTTTAAGTAAATTTATCAAAAATGTATCATTTTGGGACTTTTTTATGGTCAAAAAATTAATTTAAAATAATTTTTCATATGTATACCAGTTTGGGATTTTTCAGGGTATTAACCCAAAAAATAATGGGGTTAATGACTTGTGTAGTTTTATTGTATACGTATGATTGTGTGTGCCATTTGGTGGCGGCAATGGTTGTTTATTATATCCCGGTGGTGTTTGAGGGCGGCAGTGCCAACTAGTGCCTAGTGGCCGGCATTGGGAATGTGGTTGGAAGAACTTTCTTTATTCGGGTTTCTAATGTTAAAGATTTTGACCGTTTTAACGTCATTGTCGATGTTGCATTGTATAAAGAGGACACTAGGATGCTAATCTAGACATTTAATGGCTGTCCAACGATCCTAATGCACGCATCTCCATTATTCTACCAATTACGGTGCCAATTCGATATGAGCCTCTTTTAGTGTGAGTTGACTTGGAGCTTGATTTTAACTACCCATATTACGACCTATATATAGTGAGTTGGGTGGAATATGTGCTTCTTAAAATTTTAAAAAACAAGTTGTAAACTTATTCACAAAAATAAAGCCAATTTTTAAACCAAAATCACCTTAGCTAAAGTTGATATGACAAAATTATGTAAAAAATTATCCAAAAAGCCTTAAATCTATTGTGCGACAACTAATTTAATCTTAAATCTTTCAATTGTATCAATTTAATTTTAAATATTTTAATGATTTGTCAGTGTATTCTAGCCAATTTTGTCTATTATCCTCGGTGGTTTAGTTCTAAAGTAAACAATTTTTGTAATATTTTTTAAATTTTCTGAAAATTGATTTTTTAAATTTCCTTTTTCTCCTTTGTCGTTTTCCTAATTCCCTCTATCGGTTAGGGCTGCAAAAATGGCCAGCGATGGTTGGCGAAGGTTGTTGGCCATTAGCAAGGTTTCGTGGTCCTCGCTAGATTTGGGTGAGGGTCGAGATGCCCTTAGTTGCCTCTACTAGCCACTAGGTTAGGTTTTGTCGGCCCTAGGTATGGTTGACAAGGGCATCACGACTATCATTAGCACTCACCCAGCGGTCAAAAGGAATTGTTGAGCCTCAGCCAATGTGACCAGTAGGCCCTTGTCGACCATTAACAATAGACTTGAAAGAATGAAAAAAATCGATAAAAAATTCATAGGTCATTCAAAAGATTGTGAAAATTATCTATGTCAATACTGGCTATGCCATATAGGATAGCTAATATCCATGTAAAAGATTTTCGACCAAAATTAGCTGAAAGAATTATATTGGCAAATCATAAAAACATTAGGTCTAGATCGACACAATTAAAATGCTTAAAATTGAACTAGCCGCCATATAAAATATTTAAGACTCTTATTTACAATTATCTGCAAAAAAAATTAAAGAAAAATAAGAAGGCAACAGGTTGAAGACTCGAAACTGAAGAGAATAACGTCAAAAGATCTTTAATCATTTTCTATATCATTGCACATGTAACATCATATTAAGATGGCATGTACCGACCTAAAAAAAAAAGAGGGCACGTAGGATGTAGGATGCAGGAAGCTAATTTAGACATTTAACGGCTATTTAACGATATTAATTTGCGCATCATAATTTTTCTACCCATATGTTATGGAAGTGTTGCATCGAGTCATAATTGAAAATGCAATATAGTTTATTAAAAAGAAATTTTTACTTAAATGCATGTCGAGTAAACTTAGACCTATCAAACATGTGAATTAGGTCGGATTTAGGTTGGGTCATAAATAGTCCAAGCCAAATCAACCAATTTAACATGCTTATGACTTATTTATTATAGTGTAAAATTCTTGACCCATACTTGACCCAATCCATTCCCAACTTATACTCAACCTATCTAAATGAACTTAAGAAAAATTATTTTTCATGATTTTTTTAAAATGGTATTGCTAAAACACTTTCATTCGATCCAAATCTAGTTGGCAATTTTTATATATTTTTTTAAATAAGCCTTCGATTGTTTATTTGAAAATATTACGTGAAAGTATTTTTAAGGAAAATTACAATATTTTTTTGTTTTTGCCTCGAAATCTAAAAATAAATTAGAAAATATGATTAAATTTTCCTATGTGATTCCTTTTAATATTTTTATTTTTCATTTTTCTTCTAAAAATGAAATTTATAATTATTTTTATTATTATTAAAATTTTAATTAATTATTATTTTTATTTTTAAAATATAAAATAAAATATAATTTTTAATTATTTATTTTTTCTTTTTACTTCTCTTCGACTGGTCGCCGGCCATAATAATAATAGGCAACCGGCCACAAGTGAGCTTGAGGCTCACCGAACATTGATGAGGCCTCGGCCTTATCGGATCGGCTAGAGTTCACCCTCACCAATCATCAGCAAAGTCGAGGCCCCTATCGAATTGGCAAGCCCAAGCCTCATGTAGCCGGTTGCCAACATAGAGGTCAGCGAGGCCTCTGCCTCGCCAAATTGGCGAGCTTGAGCTTGCCCGATGTCTGTGAGCTCAAGTCTCCCTAGATCGGCGAGCTCGAGCCTCACTTGGCCGGTCTCCGGCCATTACTATGCTAGCACCGATTAAGGAAGATGGAAGAAGATAGCCAAAAAAAAAAAAAAAAAAGAAAGAAGAAGGAAATATAAAAAAATAATTATAATTTTGATTTTTATATAAAAAATCATAAGGCTAAATATGGAAAGAGAAAGTGTGAACTTTAGGTTGAAAATGGGTTCTAAGCCCAATTCATTTTAGGTTTTCAATCTTAAAACCCATTTAAGTAGTCTTTTCAAGATGTAAATAACATTTATTTTTTAAATGGGTCATGTATGGTTTTAATATCCATTTTGACACCTCCGGTAAAAGTTCAAAAACACTTTTGCTCATAGAGGTGAGAAAGCAAATGGAGGGGTGGTAAAGGGAGTGAAGGAGGGTGTCTAAGGTTTCTTTCCTACTTATATAATGTGCTTGGGGTCATTCCAATAAATGACCCAAACTGACCCTAACTAGTGAGGTATCCAATATTTCATTTACTATTCAAACCTAAATGAGACCCAATCCTAAAAAACTCGAAAATTTTGAATAGGGTCTATTCGGTAGGGTAGGGTAGGGTAGGGTATTTTTGACACCCTTAAGGTCTACTGAGACTAGATACTTCCTTTCGAGTGTCGCCATAGAAGTCCAGACCATATCATAAAAATGTTTGACTCGTAGATCTTGAGTTGGATGTTGTATTGTGTTTGCCAGACCACTTTGCACTAGAACTGTGGAGTATCCTTCGAAGAGGTCTTCCTAAAATATGCCATCTCTCATTGCAATCCAATCAAAGTCCCAATTTGATAAAAGTTCTTTTTAGGGTGGGTTGAGAGCATTTGCTAATATTTCCATTTTTGGGAACAGTTTCTGCTTATAAATAGTTTTTTTTTTCTATTTTTATTCACTAGATGAATTTCTAAGTAGAATAATGTGTTTGGTAATTACACAAATTTTTTATTTTTAGAATAGAAAAAGAACAAAAATACATTTGTACAAATCTAAAAATTTATATTCTCAATTTTTTTTAATATAATTATAAAGGGACTAAACATTTCATGTTTGGATAATAATTGAACTTTTATAATGATTTAATTGATCAAGATATTCTAAAATGACCTAAGAACAACAA
This sequence comes from Eucalyptus erythrocorys, assembly GCA_014182555.1. Lineage (NCBI taxonomy): Eukaryota > Viridiplantae > Streptophyta > Magnoliopsida > Myrtales > Myrtaceae > Eucalyptus > Eucalyptus erythrocorys. The sequence goes on from CM024602.1 coordinate 52,969,549, forward strand.
ATATAATAGTTAATCAAAGATTGATCGCTAGAAATGGTAGCAAAGAGTCTCATTAATTCATAACTTGCAATACGGGAATGTTAATAGTAAATTTTTGGGCATTACGATAAACATGTATATATATCTTTTGAAAAGAAAAGCAATCATTACTTTGAGTCACCGAGCTTTCAGACCTAGCATTGTCTCCAAAAGAAAATAGCATTCAAAAATCCATATAATAAAGTCTTAAAAGTTTATTCAATTTTGAATCCAATTTTCATCAAAATATTTTCACATTTTTTTATGCTAAACTAATTCTAAACTAGAATTAACATTAGAATCTAGTAAAAGTACTCATAATCCAATTTCTAAATTTTTTTCCTAATTTTTCAAGATTTATTTATTTTTTTATTCTGAAAAATGGGGAGTTGGATCGGGTCAAGAGACCAGACCTTATGTCGATTTTGTAAAAACAAGCACCAATTATGTCAAGCATGTTTTTCTAAAATGACCTTAATTCTCCTTTTGTTCTTAGAACAAATAAGTAAGTTTTTCTTACTTTTGTTTAAGTTTTTCTTATTTTTGTTTTTATTCTAAATATATTTCCTAATTACTGATATGTTTCGGAGAATAAAAAAATTAATTACCAAATGAATTTATATTATTTTTCTGTTTCGGAGAACAAAAGAATAAAAAAAAAAAAAAAGAAAAAAAATAACAACGTGACTAAACAAAATCTTAGAGTACTCACAAGTGAAGGTGGCAACATGGGCCTCCAACTCACTTTCAATTTATATTTGGCAGGCTGGATGGAATGGTTACCCATAAACATGGCTATTGCCATAAAAGAAAGGTTTATAAAAGTAAAACCCAATTAAACATGGGTCCTAGGACTTGAGCTACTGGGATAACTGCCATGCTGGCGAGTGATGAGTCTGAAATGGACCCAATTTTTCAACCCAAAACCACCGTAGCTTAGAATTTGGTGCCAAGTGGAAACACCGGTGGTCCAAACCCAAAACCACCCTAGCTGAATTTGTTCAGCTAGCTGAAAAAATTTAGGAAAAAATAAATAGAAGAAGGCAGAAGGTTGAACGCTCAAAATCGTCCTGGTGGTACATCGACGTTGGTAACGTTGAATATGGAGGAGTATCTTAGCGGTTGCCTCAAGGGCCACAGTTGGAGACGTCGTTAGTAGTGTTTGGCGTTTCACTTATTTGTTACACAAATACGAGGTAATTCCGTCTATTTATTTTCTTTTTTTGATTCTTATTTTTTTTTAATCGTCATTCAGATTTACCCTTCTCATTATTTCTTGTCATTGTTTTTTTTCCAAGTCATCAATTTCCATTTTCACGTAGTCATGTTGAAAATGTGAGTTATTGGGATGGGTGTGGATTGGACTTGGGCAGGAGTGGGTACAAATCACATTAATTGTCCGTCATGACCATGCGTTTCTACTTTGAGTTATCTACTTTTTTTTCTTTTGTTGATCGAGAAATCATTAAAAATTACTCTTCAATGATCACATGATCTTTCAAGTCAGATCTCATCGCAAATCATTATTTAGATGTAAAATCTCGGGATCTGATTAGTAATTTACCTTTTGGATTTTCACTTAAGTCATGATATACAATGTGTCTAATGAACCAGAAATTCTCGAAGCTCCTGTTTCTCTTGCTCCTTCGTCATCCACTCCTCCAGAATTCCGTATCTCTAATGCCTCTAAGATAGATTATTTCTATAAAGTCTCTCTTAGTGATGAGATCAGAATCTCTGAAACTCAACTACCTCTCATGAACCCATACTCCGCTTTTGCTAAACCCAATTCATCATTTTCACCCATTCGCTCCATTCGTCAACTCATCCATCAAACCCCAAAGCAAGTCAAGGAGTATGTTTAGTCCTTCAAATTCGACTAACACCCCATTCCTGCTACTGAAAAGGAGTACTTTGTTACTCTTCAAATTCCTCCAGAGTTCCCTAGACAGTGGACCTAACAGGGTTACACTCATGTTCACTATGGTGTTGTTCGACTTGCCCTCACTTTTCATGGTCGAAAAGGTTTACCTGTTGTTGCCAGGATAGCATTACTGGATACTCGCTTCTTGGAGTATCAATATGATTGTATTGGCATAGTCCAAACCACCCTGAATGCTGGCACAGTATTTGTCACTTTATATCCCAACTTTAATATTGCTCTTTCCGATCTACAGTTGCTTTCTTTTATGAAAGTACAGGTTCAACTCACTGGAGCCCCTCAGACTGCTGACTCTGTTGCTGCAACACTTAACTACCAGATGGTTTACCGAGTGCAGAACCATGCTCTTGATCTCAACTTCAACAATGGAAATGAAGATGCCCTGTTCATCTCTATGCAAAATGATCAAGCATCATGTATCCATGTTCCCAGACAAATTCCAAAGGAGAAGTTAGCCACTCTCCTCCCAGATACATGGATCACCAACTATGAAAAGCTGCACCAGAATAGTAAGCCTCTCCAGTCCTCGGATTCTGAATTCATCCGAAAGAAAGATGGAACTGTTTCCATCAAGTTTGGCAAGGAAAAAGAAAAAAGTCCATCTATCTTCCAAACTCTTTTCATGATTGAACCATGTGTTCTCGAAGCTATTTCCGAGCAAATCATTTAAACTCTTGACATATTTATTTAGGCTTGCATATGGGGGTTTGAGCTACCTATTTATTATCTTTAGTCGCTCTATTCTTTTTTTTTTTTTTTTTGGTCTCTAGTCGCTCTATTCGACGGAACGAATTTTAAGGAAATCACTAGGCATTAAGTTCATGCTACGTGACTGAATCAGTGATGAAACCGTAAGGGAGAGAAGCTTCGGAATCTCCGTCCCGACAACTCCGCGTTCTCTCTCTCTCTCTCTCTCTCTCATGCATAAATACAAACACTGAGCGAGCAAACGTGGTCACTCTTGCTGTTGTTCTTGCCTACTCTGATCTAATCTAACACAAACACAACTTCCCCTCCTCGTATCTGTCGCCCAAATTTCACCCGCCCCACCCCCTTCATAAATCCTCAAACCCATCGCTCCCCTCTCTCCCATTCTTCTTCTGGTTTTCCCATCCTTCCCCTCGTCTCCGCCCGACCCATCACCCGCAATGGCAGCATCGGCTCTCTCCGGTTCGTTGCTTTCCCCTTCTTCTTCTTCGTCGTCGTCGTCTTCTTCCCTCGCTCCCCGCCGATCGGCGGTGCTGCCGCTGGCCTCCGTTCAGTTCCGTCCCAGGTTCGGCGCCGCCTCGAAGACGGCGGGCCGCCGTTTCGCGGCTCGTTGCTCGCTGGGCGCTGCTCAAGATCCCAAGGACGACACTCCCATCGAATTGAGTGGGTTAACTTCTTTGAGATCTTTCTTTTACCCTTTTCGTTATCGAGTTGCGAGAATCGCGATTTTGCTTTTCAAAGATCGTGTTGGTGACCTTTGCATTTTTCGTGTCCGGCGCAGAATATGCTGCATTTCCGACGGTGATGGATATCAACCAGATTCGCGACATTTTGCCTCACAGGTGAATGGGTCTTTACGCAGGTTTCGGTTTCTCCGAGGAAAAAGGACGGCTTTTTTGGTCGCGGGTATCTCTTTTGATGTGATGAGAAAGTTAGAACTTTTTTTCCTTTTTGATATGATTTAGGTTCCCATTTCTCCTAGTGGATAGAGTGATTGAACACAATCCTGGAGTTTCCGCTGTTGCTATCAAGAATGTGACTATTAACGACAACTTCTTTCCTGGGCATTTTCCCGAGAGGCCAATTATGCCTGGTGTTCTCATGGTCGAGGTAAAACCCTCTGCTCTCTTGTGCCTTTTGTTTATGTTGTTTATCTTTTGCTTTAAATTTCATTAAAGTACTGGCGAGATATTAAAGTCGTTTGCATTAAGTCAAATGAAAGTTCTTCTGATGTATTGGAATGCCGAGTAATTAGTGATGGCCGGCACTCTTTCTCAAAGATGATGTGGTGTCTTCAGTCCAAAGTTGTTCTTGTTCGGACAGTCTTTGGCACGAAGTGCCAATTATCCATGTCAGGTTTCTCGAGTATGGGTTTTCCTTGAAGATCTGTAATCAAAATGCATTAGTCGCCAGCAAATCTTATATCTATGTACCCTTATTGGATAAATTGTGCTATGAAATGATGGATCCACTTAACATTGCCTAACGTGCAACTTGAAGTAGCCAAGTTCCTACTCACATCATATCAACTTTAACATCCTTGGTTATTGTTGTCAGTATGAATTTCCTTGTGTTGTTTATCATTGTCTTTAAAATTTGGAAAGCCAAGCAAGACAGTAGTGGCAGCCTGGCCAGAGCTTGGACCTTACATATGGGAAGCCACTTCAGTGAGCCTACAATCTGCTTTATGTATTACATTTTAAGCCCTTAAGCTTAGCAATTCACTATATCAGCCAAGAGTAACGTTTCTGACCACATCTCTGCTACTGATATTTATTATCACCTGAGCAACCCTCTTTAGAAACCTAAGGGTAAGTTTATCGAATTCTTTCCTAGTGAAGGAATTAAATGGTAGGGCCTAAGCGTTATTTCTCCTGAAATATGTCATCTGATTTTTACATGCGGCCAATCCATTGTGAGAAAGCAGAACATCATTTTTAACCAGATGCCAGTAACTATCCTTTGCCCTGGCTGTCTCCCTGCTGGGAGGTTTTGCAAATCTAGAGGACCATGTTTTGCTGAAGATTCTACATGAATTAGTCTTTAGTCAAGCATCGACCATAGAAATTACTTAGCTTCTATAGGAATTTAAATGGACTGAATATCTTATGACTTCTGTACTACAAGAGATATCGCTAGCCTTCTCAAATCTTTAGTTGATGACTCTGAAATTCCCATTAGAAATTGTCTTGGATTTAGAAATACATGTTTCTTCTGACACAAGTTACTACAAGTGTCATTACTTTTGGGAAGATACTGACATGTTGGGGAGGTTTTACATCCATGAAGCAGACAATGATGCACTTTGTTGGTTGTCCAGGCAATGGCACAGGTCGGTGGCTTGGTTATGCTACAGCCAGAGGTGGGAGGCTCTCGTGAGAATTTCTTCTTTGCTGGAATTGACAAAGTAAGATTCCGGAAGCCCGTCATTGCAGGTGACACCCTAGTTATGAGGATGACACTTGTCAAGCTACAGAAACGCTTTGGAATTGCAAAGATGGAAGGGAAAGCTTATGTCGGGGGTGAAGTGGTCTGTGAGGGCGAGTTTTTGATGGCTACTGGCGCTGGCAGTGAATAATTTGTAGTTTTTAAGTGGTCTATTGTCATGGCTGTGTTTAGGATAAATTTTTCTTTTCGGTGGAAGCATTTAAGATAATTTAGCCAGTCTCTTGTTCTGATTTCTTCTAGTGAAACTCAGGAGAGCCTCTTTGCGAAGGGAAACTTATCACTCACGGATTCCTTGTCTACCTTTATATTTTTGTGCTCTTGCCAGTAGATGAAATTTTTGTCTCTCCTTTGTTATGGGATAGGTAATCATGATCTAACGTTTTATTGTCCATTGAACGTTGAATTGTCTATCCTATCCTACTCCAACAGTCTATTTTAAGTAATGTTTTCGCATTTAAAACTTATCAGATTAATCTGTTTTTTACTTTCTATAATTTGGCTGAGATGGTGTCAGAAGAATCTGTCGAAATTCAGTCTCTACTAGTTTTGTAGCCATTTAGATATCATGGCCAACAACCAAGGATCTTTACCCTCGGAGAAAATCTGCTGCTAATAGGTTGTAGCTTGAGGCAGAAGCAGCAGTGGGGTTGACTCCTGTCAAAGGTATGTAACTAATATTTCACATAAGATTAAGGCATGTCCATGAGAAATTGCGCTCATTTCAGTTTCTCCACGATCAACATGGCCATCTGACCATTTTGCGCTGATGACATCCTTTGCGGTCCCATCCTCTCATTTGTGGCTCAGTCATTCGTATTATATTCATTCGTCGCATATGCTGGTCCTTGTTCCATCGTTTTGGATGAAAGGACATAATTCCGCTGAGATGTTGGTCAGCATAATTAGGTAGTTCTGTTAAACAAGCCTATAAGAGCAACATAAAAACAGCGATCTAGATTTCTTTGCATTCATTATAGAAGTCAGGGTTCCTCTCCTCTCGAGTTCCTTTCGCAGTTTGTCTCCTTCTTTTCAAGTAGCATGGATTTATCAGTTTTTCAAACACCCCGCGCTGGTTCATAGTTTGAAAAGCATAATGGAATTTAGATCGTAACGAGTTCTGTTAATTTTCTGTCACCACTTCAATCTTCATACGCCCGATTTACAAGCCAAGAGCACCGAGAGGTGTCTTTCCCTGCCCGGCCTCAAAGTAGAAAATAAGCATGGCCAGCATAGCAATTCTCGCATGCTTGATCTCTGCCAGCTTCAGTCTCTCTAACTTCTCCTCGTCAGGAACGTACACTCCATCCTTCAGCGTGCCCGCCAACCCCAAGGGGTCGAAGAACTTGCCTCCCGGATATCCCTGGTCTCCGGTCGCGTTTGCAAAGTTCTCGGCCGTTTTAGACCAGGGAGTAGCCCATTCCACAGACTGTGAGTCTGGGTTAAAGAAATCCACCCATCTTTTGCTCTCGACCCATCCCATGAGCAGGAGCTGGGTTCCAAGCAGCGAGCCAAAGGAGAAAGGTGCCACTGCACCCGGAGCTGCGCCTGCTTCGAACCACGGGATTCCGCTCCATGCCTGGCCCACGAAAATGCCGACCACTGCAGCCATGGCCCATCTGCCGTGGATCAGCTCGGCTTCTCTATACCACTTGAGGAACGCCGGGTCCTTCCCCAGCCCTAGCGGGTCAAATCCATAATCGCCTGGAAGTCTGCAATTTTTTCATCAGTCAGACACTCGGTTGAATGGATTCCTTTTTCCTTGAACAAACCACCGGATGCATGACTAGCACATTAATATGCATAGATATGTGCCTCGACAGATACTTACGAGCCATCGAGCCATTCCGGGTCGATGAAGTTGCCGCTGCCTCTAACGGCAGGGATCCACGACTTCTTCGGCTGCGCAGCCGCAGCCGCTACAACCACCTTCCCGGGAGTGAAAGCAGGGATAGCCCTGCCTCCAAAGCCGGCGGATAACAATTCATGGCTCCTCTTGCCTCCAGTCAAGAAGGTCGAGCTTGAGCCTAACCCACCAACAAATGCACTAGACGTCGCAGCCATCTCTTTCCCTCTCCCTCTCTCCTGCGTGTGTTTGTGTCTGAACTATGAAGATGGAGCTGGCGATTCTGGGTTTTCTATTTAAAAAGCATCGTACGTTTGCCTTTTTTCCCCTCTGAGGGAGGGAGAATCATCAGGGAGGTTTCCTATGGTGCCAAGTAGGATCACGAAATCTGAAAAGAGGACTGGTTGTGGATACCGGATAGATCATGGACCAATGGGAACTCGAGCTCGCATTGCCCTTCTCCAGATGCCTTAAATTGCAATGGGCCCATCTTGTTGTCTCCATGGATATTGTCCCACGCGACAGTGAAAGGTCCCTAGCCATTGCCTGCATGCATTCCACAGCAAATGCTCGTCGATAATCTCTTTTCTTGGGCGCTGAATAAGGTCGGGTGGATGGCTAGACTCACCTCCTATTTTCAGGTTGCTCCCTGCATAATGTGACTTCTAATGGCTTCTGTTAGGTCCAGTCTATGACCAATCACAATGCTTTGAAGAAAAAGGAGTAGAGTAGACTATGCTTCTTCTGTCACGTGGGAAACCCCATCTTCTTAACTTGGTAATTAAAGTTCATTATGATGCGTGCAATATGTTGAATCTGGCTTTGGATGGTTGTAAATTTTCCATCAATGACCAAATTCAGTTTGACTTTGCATAAAGAATTTAGAGTTTAGAACTTTAGCCTGAATGAAGTGATTCTTAAAGTTTATTAATATATATTTTTTGTAAGGAAAAGTATATCAATAAGATTTTGATGCCACTGATATGCTTCCAAATTAAATCATCGAAGTAAATTCCATACACTTATTCCATTAGATATTGTCTTTCAAAAGAAAAAATAAATAAATATAAGTAGCTAGTCACCTTTGCTTACAAAGTGATGCGACACTTGTATTTAGTACTAAATATTGTTTATTTTTTAAAAATCTACGTACGATATGTTGAATAAATACTAATAAGAAAGCAATCTTTTAAATAACTGTTTATATGTCGGGAACGTGTGAACCGAATCATATTCCTTATTCTCGAAAAATCGTTACTTTACCCGCTTTGCTCGGTAGTCGGTGGTGGGGACCATTAGTTATTACCGGTCACTGATCAGTGATGGACAGATGTCGCCTCTTCTCTTTCCTTATCCTCTTCGCTTCGCTGTTGGCATGTTGCTGTAACTCCGGATCACCGCTTCCCATGGCGGGCTTTTGCTGATCGTCTCTCCTCGCAACATTCACTAACCACTCAACCCACGCACGGCATCTGCGGGAATGCGGATGATCACAGTGCTGGGGTCGGTTCTGTAGCGTGAAGAGTTTCGCCATGTGGGCCTCCATGGAGGCTCGTTCTTTGACCTTCTCTTGTTCCAGTTCTCTTTTTTCTCCATGCACTAGCCATTGCTTTCAAATCTCGAGAAAGTTCCCCCTGAGAGTGTGTGTTCGCAAGAAGAGGTCAATTCCTCGCGTTTTCTCCAAGCCTGCATCCCCTGGAAATTCATCTTCTTCGCCTGATTTTGGCCTCGTCTCCACCACAGGTTCGATAGCGAGCAGCTTCTGTTTCTCTGATGGGTTCTTTTCGATTGTTTGAGTAATTTTGTTTTGTTTTCCGCGTTCTTCTTATTGCTTTGTCTCTTGGGGGATTTTGGGCAGAGTGTTCTGATGGCAGTCTTGTTTTTCGCTTCGGTGATGTGAGGGAAGCGGAGAGGGTGGATGTTGAAACGGAGGAATTGGAAGGTACTGGTGACGATGTTGATCAAGTTGCTTCCGCAACTTTCTCCGATGAAGATGGTAAAACGGTCTACTTGCCAGAGAATCTTCATATAGACCACAAGAAAGAAGTTGCAGACAGTAACTTCAACCATACTGCAAAAGAGAAAGCTGAATCCCAACCAGTAGCTGAATTTAGAGGGGACTCACCTGAACTGATTGATGAGATGATTTTAAATAGAGGAGATTATCCGGGTACGGCAGAAGTTGTGCCTTTTGAAAATCCTCAGTCAATTGCAACAACGTTGGAGGATGCTGGGTCCAATGTGGCTACAAGTGATTCCTTTGGTCCTACTCCTGATTGTGTAGGTAGTATAAGTAGCGGGGAGGATTGATGGAGACTATCGAGCGGGATTCTCCCGCTTCAATTGGCTTTTCCAAACTTAGTGATGCCGTAAGTATGGAAACCATTAGTATCAGCGAGAATAATCATGATGCTTCACTTACTACTGATTCAAAGTCACATCCCACAGAGGATATGGCAACCGTGAGTGATGTAGAGGAAGTTTTGGAAATGAAGACTGTGGATGAAGATATAGCCCCAGCCTCACTTAAAGCCGACTCAATAGTTGAAGTGTCTAGTGACAGTCCCTCTGAGGAAAGTATTCAGGAAAATGTTCAAACGGATGGTTCAAGTTTTCGTGATACTGCTGCCACAATAGAAAAAATAGATATGTCAACCAAAGGTTCGAGTGGTGAAGATAGTGCACAGATTGAGACAATGTTAGCTTCTGCTTCATCAGAGGTTGAATCTTTAATGAACGAGAACGTTGGCAATGTTGCCACAAGTATTGCTCCAGATGGGCGTAAGAGTGAAAGCTTGCAAGGGGTTAGTCTTTTCTTGACAGTTCCATTTCAGTGCATCTTCTCCTTGATTGAGCTTTTCCAATATATTCAGCCACCACTTACTAAATGGTATCATCTACTAATGGAAAGAGTGGAGGAGAATGGCTTATAGATTTACTTGCAATAATGAGCAAGTTAATTTGGATTGAGATTTAGACTCTGCTTATGTAACCACCATTTTGCCTCCCTTGCATGCTGGGATTGGAAATCCTGTGTGATTTAGTTGTCCCATGCTTTGGAAATGAATCCATAGAACCTTTGACTCATTCAGCATGTGTGAGCTCTGTACTTAGCATGAGTCTTACATTTCATTCCTGGTGTCAATTGAACTGGGGAGATCACTTGACAAATTATATGTACCTGCACTCATACAGACATTATGCACAATGTGTGCGGAGAGAGAGAGAGAGAGTTTCTGCTCTTTCATTGCCAGATTTCTGTGGAGGAAACGAATACGATTTGGTGGTTCATGCTTATATTTGAGCATCTGTACTTTTCTGTCTTCAAACAAACCAATGGATAATAGCACTCAGGAGACATCAGTTTCAAAGTGTACTGTACATTCAGCTAGTTTGTCTCACTCCCTTTTTTGTCACCACAGTTTTCCTAGTTCTAGTACTTATTTCGACTGCAATGGTTTTGCCCTTAGTTGCTTCATCTACTTCCTTCTTCTCATGTTCAAGGAACTTAAATGATCTTTTGTATGTCTTCTTTTTAGGAAGATGATAGTATGCTCTTGAATCATGATGAGTCACTTGAGCTTAACTTGCATAATATTGAGCTTGGAGAAATGCCGGTAATCAGCGGGGAAGAACAGGAATCTGCCAAAAGTAGTGATGAAAGGTAACCACAAATTTTCTTGTGCCTCTTGCAGAGCAAAATTAGTGTTAAATTTTGCTATGCTCAGGTAAAATGTCTACCATGATGACTGATTTGATCTAGAAGGTTGTGTTTTTGCAAACAGTAACTTGTGGTCATCATTACAAAGAGTTACCATCATATCATAGTAAAGAAAACTAAAACATTTCCTTATACCGGAATAAAAACTTTGAGAATAACATTCATAGGATGTTGCTAGGCTCCAGTAGACGAGCCAATGTGGAGTATTATCAGACAATCTTCTTCCATTAGTTGCCAAAGTCTGGCTTCTACATCTTTGTGGACTGGTTAATGCATGATCTGCTGATGAAATGTTGATGCATTGCTTCATGGCAACTTGAAAGTATTTCATACTGTTTGTAAGTTAGGGTTGAAATAATTCTGTGGTAGTTTCTCATTCTGTTGAAGTTTAGTATGGTGTGATTTGCATATTTGTGAGTAGATGAGCTCCCTTGTCCTGATATCATTGTCACTCTTAGAGTTGTAGCCATGACAAATACCATGGCAGAGAGCAATTAATTTTTTTAACTAAAACTACAGTTCTGAGATAATACAGTTTCAGCAATTTTCAGCATCTTGCTTCTACTCCCAAAACCTTTTGTTTTTCCAGTCTAGCTACACATTGGTTTTATTTTTTCTTGTTTAGCAATTTTTCTAAGGTCATAAGATTTTGTTTATAGAATCAGTTTATGTTCTGTTTGATATTTAAATTAGTTAATATTAGATTTCAGCTCGACTTAGAGTCAGGTCCATTCTATTCGTTGGTTATTCATGTAAACTCAGAGTTCTCTTTTATTACCTGCAACAAATATTCAACTGCAATTTACCTTCAGGCTTGACCTTGAGAATGTGGCTAACAAATATCCATATCCAGGGAAGAAATCTCAATGACAGAATTTTGCCTTTATTCGGGTGCTGCTTCACTGCCACATCCCTCTAAGGTAACTGTATTTCATGGACATCTGTTCCTATAATATGAGATAAGCATGAAAATTTTTTCTTGGGAGCACTATGACAGAGAAAAAAAAAAATGGAATTAGTAAAAGAGATATTCTTTTTCCCTAATTATCCCTCTTTTACTGGTATTCCAGTAATAAACTGTGTCTTCTTATCATTCCTATCTTCCCACATTTGCATGGGGAATTTTCATTTGAGAGTATGGCTGACTATGGCTATGTAAGTTCAGTATTAATACAAGACCCCCTTGTTAAGAAGTGCCGGCAGGTTGCATCAATCCTCATTGCAACTACTATAGAGGAATTAAATAGTTTGGAAACTGCTAATAGGAAGGAAGAATACTTAAACCAAAGTAGGGTAGCAGCTGGCAATTCTTCTGATTCTTCTTTTTTCCTTCAGGGAATTTGGTTGTTATCGAGTTGAGACTTGCCTTCCAGTTTCAACTGTCCCTGTCACATTGAATACCTTAGAAAATCCTTTATGATGTTAAAAGGAGAAAACGCTTCCATATTGATAAAGGGAAAGCTCAGGGTATTACATAACATTTCATGTCTAGTATGAAGTACTGACACTATGGTTGAATAAATAATAGCTTCCAGGTTTTGACAGGTGGAGAGGATTCTCATTTCATCACCAATCCGAGATGGCTAGGTGTTGCTGATGGAGTTGGCAAGTGGTCTATGGAAGGTAAATTTTTCTACTTAGTTTAGAGGAAACTGCTAGAAAAGAAACAGATATGGATGCTTCTAAGGACGCATTTGGTAACGATTTTGTTCTCGGGAATAGATTCGATCAGAAATTATTATTTATTTATTTATTTATTTTTTCTGTTTCCGGAACAATTTCTAAGTATTTTAAGCCGTTTGATAACTATCCAAAATTTCTGATTTGGAATAGAATTGCATTTGATATCGTACTTATTGATTATGTTTCAAATCAATTTATTTTAATTTTTAAATAATTTTTTTTTTATTTTTTTTTTTATTTTTCTCCTATTCTTTGTCGTTAGCCCTCGGTGAGGCCGAGCCTCGGTCTCGATGGCGGCCAGGCCGGCCTCACCGAGGGCTAGGCAGGCCTCGGCAGGTGGCCGGGCGGGCCTCGCTAGGGATCCGTGGAGGTCGAGTCTCGACGGTGGCCGGTGAGCTCTGGTGAGGCTCGTCTAGCCACCGGTAGGCTGGGCAAGCCTCTGGTGAGCTCGCCAGACCTCGCCTTGGCCTGGTGAGCTCGCCGGACTGGTTGTCGGCAGATGGCGGCGGACGACGCTGCCGGCAACCGCGGGATGGCGGTTGATGAAGAAGAAGAAAAGAGAAAAAGAAGAAGAGAAAAAGGAAGAAGAAGAGTTGGTTTTGATTATTAGATTTGTTCCCAGAACAAAAATTAATTTTTTTTTTTATTCTTGATTTTGTTCCAAATCTACTTTTGGGAACAAAAAAATAGAAATTCGTTCCCGGGAATAAAAATTTTACCAAACGCGATTCTGTTCCAAAACTATTCTCGAGAACAAAAAATCAGAATCGGGTATTATTTGAATGGTTACCAAACAGCCCCTAATAGTTTAACTCTTCTTCCTTCTCTATAATAATAGAGTCTACTGAAAAGAGGCATCCCGAAATATACAGAATGAAAATTGGAAGTACACATTATGAAAACAGCCTTCATTATGTTTGCTAAGAAGATTGTCTTCAACTCTGCAAGAATTGACTAATAGGTTGACTTCTAGGGCTGCGTGAACTTTTATTGAAGTTTTTCTTAGTATTACTCAATGCTTTCAGAAGACTGGTTAGAATGAACTGCAAATCATGAAGAAGCTAAATATTAACTGCCTTTTTTTTTTTTTTTTCACAGGAACTAGTGCTGGATTATTTGCCCAAGGATTGATGGATAACTGCAGAGAGATGGTATCCACCAGTGAGAGCAATGCTCTAACTGATCCTGTTGATGTGATTATTAGAGGTGCTGCAGCAACACAATCTATAGGATCGTCTACAGTTTTGGTTGCATGCTTCAACGGTCAGGTAATATCATTTATGTAGATGTGATTCTTTAATTTCAATTGCATTGCATGCTTGTTGGTTCTCTCGGGTTTTCAGCTTCAACAAGGCAGCCACAGCCCTGGGGAACTTCTGCATTTAAAACTGACCTTAAAATGCTTCACGTGAATGCTGTCATTTTTATGGGGATGCAGTCAGTCATATCTTGAATCTTGGAGATATTTTAATTAGTAAAAGACTTAATATCCATTGTTTCTTTGGAAGTTTACTCATCAAATCTCCTATATTTTAGTCAAAGCAGAGGAGATGCACTTTTAAGGCTCTAACTACACACCATTAGAGCTTTAGATGTGCTTTGGATAAGTGAGTCTGCGAAGCTTCAATGAAATGGTTGATGCTCTAAATATCTTTCAGGCTGCATTCAGAAACTCTTAACTGATTTATCTTTAACCTTTCTCGTGATGACCTTTCATGGAATTTCCTAGCCCTTGCACTGTTAAAAGCTGAAGCTGCAGTGTCTTCTAGGCTGCTGCTTGCAAGGCTACATGTTCTCCTGTTGATTGATGATTTAAATGACAGGTCTTAAATGTGGCAAATATAGGAAACTCAGGTTTTATCATAATTAGAGATGGCATAATTTATAAGAGATCTTCTCCGATGGTTCATGAGTTCAATTTTCCTGTGCTGATAGAAGGAGGAGATACTCCCTCAGAGCTTATGGAGGTAATTTATGCTGAATTAGATGTTCTGCAATGTCATAAGTGGAATTCTTAAGTATGTGCAATTTTCAGTATATTGGAGAATAAATCCTTGTTGGAACTTAGATGCTTCTTGTTTGTATGGAGAAAGGTTAAGGGGAGAGAGATAGATGGCGAGATGAAACACTAGAATCTTAAAATTGTTTATCAATCAGTGTTACAGCATTGAGTTGGATGAGGGCGACGTGATTGTGTCTGCAACTGATGGTCTCTTCGACAATCTCTACGAGCAAGAAATAGCTTCAATCATCCGCAAGTCCTTGCAATCTGGTTTAAGTCCTCAGGTACCTTGCTTATCTAAACTATATTTCACTAAGCCTCTTTGTTATCTGGAAACAATGGATCACTCTAAACCTCATGCGCTAATAGTGGTTTCACCAAGTATCCATAATTGGATTGAATTTCTGGACATGCATTGAGGCCTGCTATGATCCTTGACCTACTTCTGGTCAACTGCATTAGATCATTGCCTTGTAGTGTTTTTGACTATTGAGCTCTTCACGTTAGCCATTAATAGAGTTTCCCCTAGAAGATATTGACTGCTCGTCCATACTTCTCTATTAGGACATAGCAGAACTATTGGCTGCTAGAGCACAAGAGGTGGGAGAATCAAAATCTGCAAGGACTCCATTTGCAGATGCAGCGCATGCAGCTGGTTATGTTGGTTATACTGGTGGCAAGCTCGATGATGTTACTGTAATCGTGTCAATGGTCGAGAAGAGAGCCAGCTCTCGGCTGTAGGACGATTCATCTTTTTGAATTAAGCCAATTAAGCCAATGGCAGTTAAAACTCCTCTTTGTGCTCCTGCAAGATTCTTTTTCCCAGGTTCTATTTATCTTGATCTGAGGAAAGAGTTTGCGCAATACCAATTGGAAAATGTCCAACAGCATCCTTTCTTGGTTCACTTCCCTGCTATTTCAATTTCTTAGGCCAAAGATCCATCGATAAAGTGGCTTTCCATTTCTTAAATGTCTTGATCCTTTTAGGTTGAGTTAGTTCGAAGTTCGATCTTGGAATCGTGTTTCCATCACAAAGAGCATCAGACAAAGCTTTAGGTTGCGTTAGTTCAAAGCGCAAGGACTCCACAGGAAAGTTAGATGTCGCCATGGTGCTTGGTGGCGTAACTCATTCATGGTTGCCTCCGGTGAACAGGATGATCTCAAAAGATAAACAAGTACTGTTAATTTTTTCATGCTTGTTCCAAGTTCGAAGTATCATTTGTACAAATAAGAATTCTCTTCATTACATGATTTTGCCTTGTTTGATTTGGCTTTAGGAGAATGTCTTTCGGAAAATGCAAATATCTTCAGGTTAAGAGAGTTTTTCGAAATGCAAATAGCATTTGGTGAATTATAATTTTAAGTACATTGAGAAATAACTTTAGCTAAAATGCCGTTTGGTAAAAATTACATTTGTAAAAGATTTTTACTAAATCAAACAAAAAAAAAAAGGTTTTTGTATTTTTTTTTTTGACATTTAGCCACCAACCGACCAGATCTAGCCACTCGATCGCCGAATTTGGCCAACGAATGGCCATATTTGGCCCCCGGATGGCCTTGGCTGAGGTCGCGTCACCTCAGGCGGCCGTTTGGGTTGCGCGATGCAGGCCCTTAGTTGCTTGGGTCATGCAAACCAGGCATTGCCCAAGGTTTGGCGATCCTCAGGCAGTGATTGCTGATGCGCGCGACCCCTTGGTCGGCGGTTGTTGATTTCCGATATGCTTTTTCATGTGGCGGTCTTCGGAGAAGATGAACAGTAATCGAGACTAAGACTTGTATTCTAAAAATGTAACTTCTCAAAATATCTCGAAATCTATTTTGTATTAAAAGTCCTTAAAGCTCTTTGGAGATGCAATTGTATTTTCTTAAAGTTGAGCAAAAATATGAGGCATTTATATTTGGTCGAAGAACTTGAGAGTCTCAAAGCCAATTACAGATGTCGAGTCAAACGGGGTCAATAAACATGGATAGGGTCCATGGCAAAGATGCGCGTGAGCATTAATGGGGTCCATTCACTCCTGGCATCTATCTCGCTTTGGATGCATTTGAAAATTTCATACATCGGAAGATGTGCAGATCTAGGACTTTCTAGACCGAAAAAATGAAAAAGAAAAAGGGTATGTCCGCGTTGATATGCGAAGTTTGAAAGGTACTGAGAACATGCTCAGCCTCATGATTAGTAGGGACTCTCCTAGCATGCTGTCAATGTCTAGTATGACATCTGGAATACGAACAGAGGGGACCCAAAAGGATAAAAAGATTAACAAACGAAAAAGGAAATGCATTTAATAAAAAGTTGGAGCTACGGACATTCTCATGGCGACTTGCGTCTTCAGGACATCCCCGAGAACATGCTTCACCGGCATAAGGAATGGAATCATATTTGCTGCTCGGTTCGGTTCGCCACTGACAAACCCAAGTTGTTCTAACACATGCAGCAGTTGCCTGATGATTGCCTACAGAGAGAGAGAGAGAGAGAGAGAGAGAGAGATTGAAAGCTTTGCAAAGTTCACATGAGGCACTAGGATTTGGGATATGAGCAAAAGGGTTGTCCACTTTGCTTTGATGCTTTTGACTTAAAAACACGAAGTCGATAAAAGGCAAAGATTCCCCATAATGAAAGGAGGGTCCACTCACTAGGCGTCATTAATTGGATTCACGAGCTCAATCACGCCACCTTACTAGCCATTCTATGCATCTCCATGACTCGCTTGCTGGTCAGTCGATTGGTGGCAGATTTCAAAAAAATAAAAATTGGCAAAGTGCAGAGGTCAAGTGGGTTTTCTCTGTTCTTTCCAAAGCCAAGCTCCTGTTCTCTTCTCTCCAAGGCGTTCGGAATGGCACGTTAGCCTAATCATGTTTAGACGGCTAAAAGGCTTGTACGTGGTCCCTCAAGATTTCAAATTTAAAAGGGGGTCCTATGATGCAAGTACATGGAAAAGCAGGGATTAGAGGTAGAAAAACAGGAAGGATAGTCGCCTCTCGGTTTACCTCCCCAAGTCATTCTTTTTTAGCGAAGATAATATTTTCTCAAGAGATCAATAGCAAGAAGAACGGCTTTATCTCTCCATGTAGTGCGCAATTGATTGCATGATTCAAGTTTCTTCTTTCTTACGGATCCGTCAAGATTAAACCCGTCAAAGTCGAGTGTTCCATTCCCATCTTGCACAACTGATTTGAAAAGTATATGTGAACTGTGGACCGATAAAGTTTTGCACTAATAAAGTAAAACCAAAGTGGCTAATGCTTTTTTTTTTTTTTTCTCTCCAAGTTGATGTCGACTAGGCGGAAGGGAGGACAATCGGAGTCAATAAATGCGTCAGGACTGAGGCAGGAAAGTGGAGTACAGTAAAGAAAAACGTGTTGAGTATACTTATTGAATAATCAAATTTATTCAAGATGTGTAGTTAATATCTTCAAAGGTTGAGCTCCTTTTTATCTATATATATTCGTTAATGATTCTGCTAAAAGAAAAGGTCTTACAACACTTAATAAGTATGCAGCTGAAAATAATCATAATCTTTAGTTATATTAAAAGTTACTCAATGATTACCATTAATCTTGATACCATCAGCCTCTCGTTCATTCAATCCCATTTCTAATTTCAAAAGGTTTCACGAGTTAAAAGAAAATATAGGAAGATAACTGAAAGTGCCTTTCTGAAAATCCTCCTCTCAACAAGATAAAAAGAAGAGATGAATGCACCAGCAATTCCTCCATGAAAAATGGCTGACGAAATTTCACACGGCCCGTCTGGCTCGCGTCAAATGAAAGCAGAAGAGACTGAACGAGAGATGATGCCCTCTGGCTGATGGAAATTCACAGCAGTTCTGTTGCGTTCATGCTACCGTACCGTGCGGTAGCAGAGGAGAGGAGCGACGCGTATCCACGCGCTTGCCAGTTTTCTTTTCCCCGGGCATCGCGCCCGCATGCCACGCCCTCTCTCCTCTCTCCTCGTTCCTCAGGAAAACGAAAACCCACGAAGAAAAAGCAATAAAGTATGAACAAAATCGTTCCCGCACAGTGTCTGCATTCCTCTTCACTCTCTCTCCCCTTATATAACCCGGAAAGTTTACTCTTTTGCTTCCCTCAGATCCTCTGGTCCGTCGCTCGTCGCTCGTCCTTCGTCCCTCGTCGGTCCCTTCTAATCTTTCATCCCTGCGCTGTCACTGCACTCTCTAGAACCCCCCCTGGAGCAGAGAGGGTAAAACTAACTGCAGAGGAAACATGGAAGCCACAAAGATCTGTCTCCTCCTCTTCGCGCTCGCCGCGTGGGTCGCCGTCTCCGCTCACGGCGCGTCGTCCGGCGCGCCGCCGCCGGCCGTCGACTGCTCCACCCTCGTGCTGAACATGGCCGACTGCTTGTCCTTCGTCTCCAACGGGAGCACCACCGAGAAGCCGGAGGGGACCTGCTGCTCGGGGCTCAAGACCGTCTTGAAGGCCGACGCCGAGTGCATCTGCGAGGCCTTCAAGAGCAGCGCCCAGCTCGGGGTCGTGCTCAATGTCACCAAGGCCCTCTCTCTCCCCGCCGCTTGCAAAGTGTCCGCCTCTTCTGCCACTAAGTGCGCATGTGGGTATCCTCTGTTTCGGCCCCTTTCCTTGCTTTTTGTCTCAAAGGTGTCTCCTTTTTTGAGCGTGCACTGTACTTAGTAGAGTGATGATCGTTTCTGGCTTGGTCTATTTCGAGTTCGTGTTGGCTCGTTTGTCTGTGTTCGCTTCAGCTTTTGAAAGGCATACTTTATTTCTCTTTCTTTCTCTTTAAGCTCGAGGAGAGTTTTCCCAGTATCATCTGTCTAATTTATGGGGCCTTTATTTGGCGATTGATGTTCTAGACTGGTGATTTACCCTGGCGTTTTGTTGTTTTTGCAGTGTCCATAAGTCCTGCAAGTGCTCCAGGTACTTTCTCTTCGCCATTGCCATCGTCTTTTATTTTCTTAGTCATGATATTTTTGTACGCTCGAGATTGTGCTTGTTCCTTGGGGCAAAGGACAAAGCTTGATTTGATGTATTTAATGTTTTATATGCACGGTTCTTCTTCTTTAGGAACAGATTTCCTCACGGTCCTACAAATTGCACGCAAAAGTCTTAAGCTTTTAGAAAGTGGTGCTAAAAGGTCTTGTCCTTGTCATGGAAGAAATGTGTGCCTGAAGTTTTGGTACATTATTCTTGGTAACAAACTGGCTATACGCAGACTAATAAGTTCAGCAAATGATCTTTGTTTAATTAGGCCTCGTGGAAAATTTTGTTGGACATTTATTTTGCACCGTAAGAGAATTCCAAGTCACAGATCTAATGATCCTTCTGAAGTTTTGAAGGCATTGTAGCGTAACGAATTGATTTAACTTTGGTCATTGGAGCTGGAGTCTAGCACTCTGTTTCTCAGTTTCCATTTCTTAATAAGATAGGAAAAAGAACATTGATGGTGGGCGGTACTTGAGAAACAGAAATGCACTGTCCTAATCAAACTATTCATGCTGTTATCATGCCCCTCGAAGGGGCTTTGGTGGCTGAAATCGGTTCTTTCTATCCTATTTGCCTTTCTAAGTCATAGCAAAGTTTCTTGCTTTGCCGATTTGTTAGGTTTGTTATAAAAATCTTGTCTGTCTCTATAGTGTTTTTAGCTGGATGCACATGTTCAAGTGCCCCCCTTTCTAATCAAAGTAAAAACACAAGAGTGGCCGAGCTGGGCCATGCCTATATTCGATCTTTCCTTCTGAGGCAGAATAAATTGCAAGGCCTTTGGTCATGTTTTGGTTTGATTTTTGCAGCTCTACCTCCAAGCTCTCCAACTATTCCAATACCAACGGCGCCGGCCGCTGCCACCGAAGGATTGAACGAGCAAGCACCTGCCCCAGCTCCAGGCGGTGACTCGGCAGCTTCCTCTATCTCCAATCCTTCTGCATTCGGGGTCGCTGTTCTTGCGTCAGTTGGATGGTTGCTGCTTTGAACTGAGAGGGGAATTACGGTGCAGTTTTGGGTGTAGAGGAGAATATCGGGGTTACCGGGGGGACAATTGACATGATCTTCATTTTGTTAATTTGTGTTTGTGAGATTTCGGGTGTTCTTCTTCGCTGATGTTGTAGAGTAAGGATTCATTGTGTGGAACTTATGTTGGATGAATGGTATTTATGAGGTTTCTAGATAATAAATTTCGCTATGATCGTGTCTAATTCGATTTCTCAAATCAGAACATCTCTGTTGTCACACAAGAAAATCGTAATCTTTCCTAATTATACAATTTGATTATTTAGGAAGAGCCTGTAAGTTAGGCAAAAATCTTCATCCTGTCTAAAGCTATTTCCGTAACTGTTCTAAAGGTTGAAATTTGGCAGTTGACTTACGTTGAAGCCACGCATTAGTCAATTCACGTGCGTCCCTCTCTTTCCTTCGTTTGTCTCTTCTTCATCGTTTCTTTCTTTCTCATTCCATGGCGGGGCACCGACCACGGGTGAGAACTGGCGAGGGTCTCTTTCGTTGGATTCGGTGAGGATTTGAGAGGTGACAACATTGACAAGGTTGTCGCGGCCCTCATTAGCCACCCACAGAGGCCACTTTTGTCAGATTTGGCAAGGTCTCAACTCTCGTGGTTAGGGCGAGGCGAGGATCGTCCTTGCCGGATTTGATGAGGGTTTGGGAAGTGATGACAGGACTTGATGAGAGTTTAGGAAGTGATGACATTGGAGTTACAAGGGACCTCAAGGATGCAAAGGCTAAGGGAGGAGGACTCGGGGTCACGGATGACCGCAGGGGGAGGGGGGGTTTGCTTATGCTAGTTCTCGGCAAAGGGCAAACGACTTGTGATGAGCATTGGTGTTGCTAATGAGCCAATCATCAATTGGCTGGCCACAAGTGTTGTCCATGGCTGGATGGGAAAGATGGATACTTGGGGATCAATAGCATCCTCGAATGACATCAACGACAGTTGTATATGAGCGTCAGTATGCTCGTGAGCGGTTCGTCCATTGCTGGCCGCCGCAATCCACGGTGCGAGCGTCGTTCATGGCCTCAGAAGGCAAAAAGAAAAGGAAGAAGAAACGGTGAAGAAGAGAGAGAAATGAATGAGAGGGAGGGGCTTGTAGGTTTTCTGTAAAGTGGGCCCGCGAATGACGCGTGTGGCTCGCAGGATAAACTAATGCATTACTGAGGTAACTACAATAATTACACCTAATCTTTTCTTGGAAGGTGGGGGTCTAATCACATGAAAAATCTGATATGGCATGATAGAGTGGCAAGAGAGTGAATAAAATGAGGTTCGAGGGTTGACTTGACTTCGAAGCGTAGTGGGAAGTTCTTTCAAAACATCATGTTATTTGATTGTCATGAAAGCAAAGCTGTGATGGATCATGTTCAAAGGCTCGACTCATTCATGAATTCGAATAATATAGGAATAATTGTACAAATAGTCTCAAAATTAGGCTAAAAACGTAATTTGGTCAATGAATTTTTAATTTATTTAATATAATTTCTAAACTTTAACTTAATATACAATGTCGTCTCTAAATTTTTAATTTATTTAGTATGATACATAAATTTTTAATAAATATTTAATCTAGTACTTGGAATATTATATTTATGGGTTTAAATCCAGGGATTAAATTTAATATATCTTAAAAGTTCAAGAATTATATCGAATAACTTAAAATTTAGATATTGTATTATATACTAGGTTAAAGTTTAGAAACTGCATTTAATAAATTAAAAGTTTACAAGTCATATTATATATTAAATCAAAATTCATGTATTATTTATGTCCCATTCCCAATAGCAGGATAGGTATTCAAACGGGCTGTTTTCAAAAGGTTTTCGTATAGGATCCGGGCAATGATTACTCGTGTCTCCCTAACGAGGTGATAAGTCTCCGATCCGGGCTTTAAGCGGGTGGGTCCAACTTTGACCCGGCAGCCGAAAGGCCCGTAATCAAAACCAAGGCACGATCCCGAGCGGCTCGACCCAAAACATGGGGGACGTGCTCATGATTGTCGATACATCATGATGGTGGGGCGCGCCACTCATTGCTAATCGCCACATGCTTTCTCATTATGTCCCCATGCACCACCCATCCATCGCCGTCGCTTTTTCTGTACTCCTATTTTCAAAAATTCTCTTTCCCCCTTTTCTTTTGACTACGTTTTGGATCCGGCGTCCTTTGTTCCGAGTCTATCAAATTTTCGTGTCCCACGAGTCAAAAAGCAAGCGATGATGACCTGGCTAGGACTTTGACTCGCTTCTCACTTTTGGATATGTGAGATTAATGAAGTATTCCCGTAGGCTCGGGATTTTATGTGCGGCAGCATGCTTTCTTCGGTTGGTACTGTACTGCCTTTGAGCAGCCACTGGCATCGGGGGAGCTAGTGACACGGGGTCCGGGGTAGGTTCGAGATCAGAACCGATGGTAGTAAAAAAAGAAAAAAAGACAGTTGCATTGGGCCATAAAAGAGTGTTGCATGAAGTGTCTTTTAAGGAACCAGATGTGTTCACGGGCCTCATTGAACCCGCTTTCCATTCTTACCAAGGTGAACTCCTCTTCAGTCCAACAAACTGATAGGCTTGAAGCCCTATATGACCGTGAACCTCTCGAGTCTAAACAACCATGAATGGGGCCTGAATCGAATCGAGACAGACGACGCCGTATATCGAGTGGAGACTATCGGCTGCGAGTCGTGTTCCATCTCGTATCATCCTAGTAGAATGTCTGCCAGAAACAACATTCTGAGGGTGATGTTGGATGCTCAAGTATCAATTCGTGGGATTCCAAGCTGACTTTACTGAAAGTGGTTTGAGGGTTTATTTGGTAACTATTCTATCTCGGGAACAATTTCTGTTAAGGAATTATTCATTTTTATTCTATTCTTGGACGAGTTTTTGAGCATTTGAAGATATTTGGTAACTGTCTAAAATTTTTAGTCTCAGGATGGAAATGCGTTGATAGAACTCTTAAAATTTCTAGCCTAGACTACTTTCTTTTAATTTTTTCATAAAAATTTATTACTTTTACCTTTTACCTTTTTTTGTTTTCCTTTTTTTAATTTTCCCTTCTTCTCCTACCTCTAGTTGCTGGAGCATCATTGGCCCCTGACGAAGCTTGAGTTGACGTGCCTCATTGTTGCTAGGCAAGGCTTGGCCTCGCCCAGCCAAGCTGAGGCCGACCTTGCATTGGCTAAATGAGGCTTCGCCTTGTCTAGATCTAGCGAGGTGGAGCTTGGTGGTGGCCAGACGGGCCTTCAGCGAGCTTGTCGAACCTCGCCTAGTTGGTCACTGATGGCGGTAGCGGCGACAGGCAGAAGTGGCCAGTGATTAGTTAGGAGGAAGAAGAAGAGAGAAGGAAAGAGAAAAAAAGAAAAGAAAAGAAAAATCGGTTGCCTTGATTCTAGAGTTGTTTCTGAGAGTAAAGAAGTAGCTTTTTATTACTCCTTGATTTTATTTCCAATTTATTTCCGTGAACAAAAATTTATCAAACAGATTTCTATTATTTCTTTTTTGTTCCCAAAAATAAAAAAA
This sequence comes from Eucalyptus erythrocorys, assembly GCA_014182555.1. NCBI lineage: Eukaryota > Viridiplantae > Streptophyta > Magnoliopsida > Myrtales > Myrtaceae > Eucalyptus > Eucalyptus erythrocorys. The sequence goes on from CM024602.1 coordinate 52,993,412, forward strand.
TAGAATCGGGTACTATTTGTTCGGTTGCCAAATAGACCCGAAACATACCAATTGTCAACGACATTGCTTAAATCTTGTCGAATTCGTGCGGTCTTTCACCACATATCTAGTATTCAGTATTGCGTAACCCATATCGACTCTTCGTCTTCAAGCCCCGTGGCAAGCATACAATCATTCCATGACAAACACATGGTGCCACGAGCCCTAGCATTTCATATGTGGAACGAAACAAGACAAATTGAGGGACAGCCGTGTCCCATTTTTCTTAATAATCAAATACAATCTCCGCCTTGATTGGTAATGCTTTGAATCCGGTCGATGTTTTTGAACCTTAAAATGCATAAAAACCAAAACGCGATTTGACTACCGGTGACGTGCTGCCGAATTCACAATGCCTCTTGCACATCAGTTGGGAAAATTATCAAAAAAATCCTAAATTTATTGCAATTGTGCCAATTCAGTCATAAACTTATTTTTTTGATCAATTGAATTCCAAACCTTTTACAATTATTCACGATCAGTCCATCTGGCCAAAAATGGCCGGTCGGTGTTGATGTGGCGGTGTCCTTGGGAGACTTTTTTTAATAATATTTTATTTTTTGAAATATTTTATTTATTTTTTTTTTTTTCCTCTTTTTATTTTTTTTTTTTTTGCCCCTCTCCCTCTTTCTTCCCTTGGCTCCGACAATCGGCCAGAGGGGAGGGCTGGTTGGTTGCCGGACCGAGGTAGTTGACGGGGCTCGCCTCGCTAGACCCAACGACGGTGAGGCCAGCCGACTAGAAAGGCGAGCCCTCACCGGATCTAGTGAGGGCTCCCCTCGCCCCGCGACTACGAGGCGAGCCCTCTTTAGATTAGGCAGGGCTCGTCTCGCCTCGCCAGACCCAGCAACGGCGGGCCCCCCTCGCCGGATCTGGCGAGGGCTCGCCTTGCCGGCCGCCTTAGTCTGGTGATGGCCAGCCCTCTACTCTGGCTGGTCGCCAGAGCCAAGAGAAGAAGGAGGAGAGGAGGAGGAAAGAGGGAGAGGGGAAAAAAAAGAGGAAAAAAAAGATAAAAAATTATTAAAATATTTCAAAAAATAAAATATTATTAAAAAAATGTCGCCAGCGGTTAGCGTTGGCTGGCCGGCCATTTTTGATCGGATGGATTGATCGGGAATAATTGTAAAAGGTTTAGGACTCAATTGATCAAAAAAATAAATTTAAGATTGAATTGACACAATTACAATAGATTTATGATTTTTTTGATAATTTTCCCCGCATCAGCCATTGACATGCGTTGGCTCGGCTGCGTCTAACAAGAGGCCAAGAAGGATACGGAGGATTGGATTAATCATGTTTGACTAATCTTGCCGGCCCTGGATTTGCTGTTTAACTTTTTGTCACTCCCAAGATGAGTGAGGAAAAAGATTATTAGCAAGTAAATGGCAGATTCTCGTTCGATTCTCGGACAAGCTATAAGTACAAATTGTACACTCGCATATTATAAGCAAAGATGAATCTGCACATTCACATGATGGAAATCGAGAGGAAGGAAACAAGAGAAGATTCGAATGTAGATCCAATCTAAACCACTACACGATCACCTTCACGTCGCGAGTGAATTTAGGTCGCCGGTTGGTGCTACGAGTCGGTCTCTAGTAACGCGAATTAGGGAATTGTGCTCGCTAGCCTTCTACGCTGTTGGCTTATCCGGTAGTTGGTCGTCCTCTTGATGAAATTTTTAATATGCAAAATTCGACACCCACCCGTGTTTTGTTTAGCAGCGGGAAGGGGGGAAGATGACCCAGTCTGGTCAAGTTAGGTTTCGAGTACATTGTGAGATCTTCTAAATCTTGATTTGGTCTGTTTTGTTTGTCTCCGAATGAGTCGTCCACGAGGTTTTCTTTAAATGTCGCTTTCTTTCAAAGACATAGATGATAACGAGCCTATGTAATCAAGATATGGTTATATGGTCTTTTATCGATTTAGGCTAAAATAGTGGGCTATCTATCATCTTTAGCACTCTAACCAGAATATCTACTTTTAAAATGACACAAAACAAGAAAAATTGCCATTTGTAGCCAAACAACGTATGTTCATCGGCCGAACAAATCAAGGTAAAGATCGTCAATTGGTAAAAAGTGAAGGGCTGCAGCTATAATGCATCATCATATAGTCATTTGCTAGTAAAATTGTTTCGCTGAAAAGTGTTAACAAAATACCTTTCAAGATATGAATTGATCAAATGTTGTGAATGGTCTTTTATTGATTTTGGACGAGAAACGTAAATGACAAGAATTAAAAGTATCGAGACTAGATATAATCATGTCTACTATCTAGTCATACTAGAATATAAATTGGAAATAAAATTGAATAACCGATATTCATTGATTGATTGACTTTACCTTCCACAAATTACTATTCAAGTATTTATATTTATTATTAACAGTTAACAACGGTTACAAAGAAAATAAATACATCCTACGTGACTCCTAGAATTTAGCAACTGAATCAATATTAAGCAAATCCATTACTTGACAGTTATTTCACCTTCGCTATATCACAGCCACCATCAACAATCGAGTCCCAAAGTTCCTGATTCCAGTCTCATGACAGTTATGATAACCCACATTTTTTAGCTTCTAACATTAATTGCTTCCAAGATCTCTGTCTCCAGGATCTGACAGTTGTGCGTCTTCCAGCATGTCGAGGTTCACGTAAGTTGTGGCCCTTCTGTCGATTGAACCGAGTGTCGTTTACCGACGTCCATGCTCCAGGACTTGATTATTTCCCTTCATATTTCCCGTCAGCTAAAACTAGTTTCTTTGTCGACTAAACAAGTTCACCAACAAGAAGCTTTCCACGCTTAGCATAGACCGCCTCTGCCGCCATCTTCCTCGGTCCCTTTAGCCCTCGTCCACAGTCAAAGATTAGGGCATTTTGGGGAGAAAACTGGGCGTCAACAGGAACGGAATAACAACACGCGCCACCGAATACTTATTCCATTTTCTCTCTCATTCCACCGATGATGCGACATATTTTACTCCAGTCATCGCCCCTATCGATATTTACTACAAAAAGCGCGTCTAACCTTGTACTCAACGTGGTCTTCGATCGCTTACCAAGCACCACCTTCCTCGCACTTTCGTGGTACCTAATATTTTATGAAAGACGATACAAGTTGAGAACATTGACCGACTCGCACGTTCACAGACCCCACTATATATATCTCAACTCATTTGGCTTCTGCTCGGCAAGAGATAGCTAACAAAGCAATCGAGTCTCTTGTTCTTCTTCAGCCACAACTCGATTCCAAGATCATCCATGGCCGTCTCTCTCGCTTCAACCCTAAAACCCTCCCAGCTCTCTCTCTCAGAGCCTCGCTGGCTCCCCACAACACAACGGCCGCGACCCAGGATCGCCATCTCATGCAGATCATCATCGTCGTCAGCCACCAAATCGGTGTGTGGAAACGGCTCCAACTACTACGAGCTGCTTTCCCTGAACCCTAACAACACGAGCGCTGACGACGTCAAGAAAGCGTACAGATCACTGGCGCTCCGATATCACCCGGACGCATGCCGCGACCCGTCAATGAAGGAACAGTCGACGAGGATGTTCCTCCTGCTTCACGAGGCCTACAAGACGTTGTCCGATCCCACGTCGCGCCAAGAGTATAACTACGAACTGGGCCTGAACTCGACTGTATCTTGGAGATCGCCATGCAGCGTCGTCTATGGTAATAATAAATTCACGAGCGGTGATCTGGAAATGATGAGGAGTAGGTGGCAGGATCAGATCGCCGAGCTGAAGAGGAGGTCAAACAATCGGATGGCTCAGAAGAACGGGTCGTGGGCGGCGCGAAAAAGAGCTCAGAACCTCCGGACAGACTGAAGAAACCTGTTCAAGCAAAATGAAGCATTAAAAAAGGAGAGGGAGAGAGAGAGAGAGAAGGAAAAGCAAGTATATGATTTGTTATTGCTGTTGGTCCCTCAATTTATTCATAATTATGTAAGACACGTCATTAATGATTCGTTGATTCAGATTCATTTACTCTTTTGTAATTCTGGTTTCTTCCTTCCTGGAAATTAACTCAATTTATTTCATCAAATAGAAATTGTTTGCTTATGGTTTTGTTTTTGGTAAGTTGGTTCCTCAAATCCGGCTGTACATATGATGAAAAAAATTCTGAAATGAGAAATAATTATATGACAGTTTTTAATGAACTATAAGAATAACAGCCTATTTTGGATCATCAAAAATCAAATTACAAAGAATTATAAATTGTTATGGGATTCACTTGGGACCGACTTCTTTAAAAGTTTCTAGCTTATAATAGACTGTTATCTTCATAGAACTCCAAGGACTGTTACGCTAGTAAGGCCCTTCTCAAATTGCAGAATTCTATTCTTCCATGAGGAGAAATACGGCCCGTACCTGCAAATTTCAAGTTACCCACTTTTCTTGATAAGTTGCGAATAAGCAATTTTTGCATAAACTTATCAACTTTTTATTTGCGCAACTTATTAACATATCGAATTTACTAACTCTTGTATATAATCATCAATCTATATTAAAGTGATCTATCAATTATCGTCAAATTAAATTACTCTCTAATTTTGAGTTGACATATCTCATTTAAGTTGCTTACTGACATATAATCTATATGAACTTCCAACATTGTCTATTGTCTTATATATTTTTATGTCATTTGTTAATAACCCTTTAAACTCACTAAACTATTTTTAAATTATGAACCTTTACCGTAAATCGCCATTTTTCTCTAAATTAAATTATTATTTAGTATTGGGTGACCAACTCTCAATTGAGTTAATTATCAATGTTTTTAAGTTAATTAACTTTTCTTCATTAAATTATCATATGGTATTGGGTTACACTATATACTAATTATATCTCACAATTGAAAAGAACCTGCTATATTAAGTTTGAACTAGCAACTAGAGAAAATGAACCAAAGTGTTGATCATCAGACCTTGACGTTTCAAAATCTTGAAGTTGCATATGCTCCACTCAAAACTAAGTAGTGAACCAAAGTGTTCACATCACACCCTCTCAAAGCTTACATTAAGCTACAAGGCACATACTTTCTATAATTTTCCTTTAATTTTCTTAGCTGACACCCGTCATCAAGACTTAAAATGTAAGAGAATATCTCATGTAATAGCTACGTCGTGTCATCAACAAGAATTTTGCAATTTCAATATCCAAAAATATATTTCCTTATTTACTATAGAAAACAGTTACCCAGAAAAGTCATTGGCTATTGAGAAATTTTTATTGCTAACGAAGATACGTGGTAATTTATAGTTCTTTGATACTTTGATGGATGATGACAATCACTATTTTGAAGGTGTTATATGCCTGAAATGTTGTTGATGACACGTTTAAAACCAATAGACCTCTAGGATATATACCAAAGGCATAGAGAACCGAGTTTAGCAATTACTCAACTTTACTCCTAGAATTTCATCTTGATGTGTTGTCAAACCCATGTGAGAAAAAAAAAAGTGAGAATTATGAGGAAGAGAATGTTGTGAAGAAGAGAAAGTTGTGATGAACATGTGATTTGGTAATATTTACATCAAAATTATATTATATATATGTATATTTACATCTTATTGGCAAGTCAACTAATGTCCATTAATTGTTAATAATAATTGAACCCATTTCAACATAATTGTTTCTTTTCCAAAATGATGCATCTGTAGATGTCATTGCCTTACTCTTTGACTTCTCCTCCATTTACTTTGAGAATCAAACAATTATCTTTTACTTGTTGAAGCATTGCTTGGGTCAATTGGCATTTGTGAATATGCTGAGGTATCACTTGAATCTTTAAGCTTTAGTATTTTTTGCATATCTAACAGACACACTTTTTAATGCCCTTGGTCTTAAGTTGGTTCACTTAGGATCAAGAATTCTAAAATATCAATGCATTCCCATACTTTAAAATATTGGATACTTCCTATTCTTCCTTTATAGTAATAATGTAAATTTCTATAAAGGAATCTTTTTGTTATGAACATGACATATAATTAGTGCTTCTCCCCATATATTGATTGGCAATCTTGCTTATGACATTATGGAATTAAACATATTTACCAAAAGTTGATTCTTTCTTGCTACCAATTTATTTTGTTGTGGTGCGCAAGGTCCACTTGCCTGATGCACAATTTCATTTTCTTCACAAGATGCAGAAAAATCTTATGAGAAGTATTCTCCTCCCGGATCGCTTCTCAAGAATTTGATTTTTGTATCCTTTTGATTTTCAACTACAACCTTATATATATTGAACAGGTTTTGATTTTATAAGGTAAACATAAGTATATCTAGAGGTCAGTAATGCATGTAACAAAATGATGAATTTTACCTCTAGTTACTATACCATTTCATTCACAAATATCATAATGGACCAATTCAAGTACTTTCGTAGATCCTTCTATCTTTAAGAACAACTTCTTAGTCATTTTTGCTTGTAAGCATATTTCACAATCCTCCTTATCCAGATTATCACAAGGTGTTAGACCACTTTTATTCATAAATTTCAACGTACCATAGTGAACATGAGACAGTAGTATGCTACAAAGAAGGCAACTCAAGTATATAAACCGATTAAAACTTTCATCAATACTTGATTTGAACATTCCATCACAAGACCACCATTTCCTAACAAATATCTCGTACTTAGATAGAATAAACTTATAGAAGTCTCTAACACAACCTTAATTCCATTCTTGCACAAGAAATTAGCTAATACAAGATTCTTGTGAATATCAAGGACATACAACATATTGATCAAAGTCACAAAGTACCGAGTTAAGCAATTACTCAATTTTCCTCTTAACATTTCATCTTGAATGTGTTGTCAAACTTGTGTTAGAAAAGAGAAGGAGAGAGAATTATGAAGAAGAGAAAGTTTTGAAGAAAAGAAAGTTATGAAGGAGAGAAAGTTGTGATGAACATTGGATGATTTGGTCAAATTTATAGACTATCAAATAACTCATCTATTGGAAATATATCGGAATTATCCCCACTTTTTATTATTGACCATCACTTCTCTTCATATCAGTAATCACTTTTTTTCATATCCAACAATCACTTCTTTCCAAGTCCAATTCAATTTCTTCTCTTAATTAATTTTGGATAACATGCTATTTCAACATTGGCTTGTCTATATAAGTTAGCAATGAAACCGATTGCATGAAATGATCCCTCACGGTAGATGGAATCGAAGTAAGAATGTCCAAATCGCAGGCAATTAAGGAGAAAGTTGAGGATCATTGGTAATTTTCTTAGCCAAAGTTTGGGACCCCAGTATCGTAGGATATTATGGATATTCTAACAAAAGGAGCTATGCATCTACATGATCCATGAAATTGAAACTGTGTAAAACATTGCAATCTAATTGTATATTTCGAGGAGGATCAAAATGTATATCTATATATTTGTCGTTAGCTATGGAGATGTTATGTTTGTACGAATGAATCTACCCATCGTTTATAAACATACATATATATGTTACAAAGAGAGTGAGAAAAAAAAGAAGAAAACAGCGGTCGTGTCAAAGTTTCAAAATCTAAATGTGATTTAACTACTATTGACATGTGAAGCCCGTGTGGCGGCCAAATTTAGAAAACCTCTCCCATGTCAGCCATTGTTTTGACCCATGATATGCGTCGGCTCGGCTGTGCCTAACGGCGGCCAAGAAAGACAAGAAGGATATATCATCTTGTAGAATTTTATGTGTATTTTCAAATGTCGTGAATTTTTAAAAAGAGAACTAGTTTTTGAAAATTTGTCAATTAATAAAAGGATGAAAAATCATTGTATAACTTGTTTACACATCCTGTAGACTCCAAAGGAAAAACACGAATAAAAGAATTGTTTCTAGTTTGCACCAGAGGAACCAGACAAACAAGTGAGAAGGTTCCAAGCGCTAATTTTGTGGTCAGTAATGGTCCGTCACTCTTCGCATGAGTAACGGACCGTTATGTAAGCATTATTCTTATTCTATCATCTTTAAGTAATCTCGCCGGCCCTGGATTTACTGGTTACCTTTTTGTCACTAACGAGATGAGCGAGCACAAAGACTATTAGCAAGTAATGGCAAATATCTTATTCGATTCTTGGAAAGCTATGTACAAATTATTCAACGCATAAAGAATATAGCTATATGTATGTGTACGTTCACACAATGGAATTTAAGAGGAAGAAAACAAGATAAGATTTGAAAATGGATTCAATCTCACCCATCAGATGATCACCTTTATGTCGCGTGTGATTTAGGTCGTTGGTCGGCGCTATGAGTCGGCCTTAGTTAATGAAAGTCAGAGAATTGTGCTCGCTGGCCTTCTCCGCCATCAGCTTATCGGATAATTAATTATCCTCCCGATGAGATACTAATATGCAAATTTTGACACCCCATATTTTGTTTAGCAACGGGAGAAGGGAAGAAGACCCTTTCTGGTCAAGCCAGGTTTTGAGCATACCGTGAGATCTTCTAAACCTTGACTTGGTCTGTTCTGTTTGTCTAAGAACGAGTCGTCCACGAAGCTTTCTTTAAATGTCGCTTTCTCTCAAAGACATAGATGATAACAAGCCTATGTAAATGCGTGCATTTCGGAGATCCAAAAATATTTTTTCTCATCCTCCACACCTTGAGTTATTAGACTCGACTGAAATTTATATATGGTCAAATGTTAAAAAAAAAAAAAGTTTTATGGACACTGTTAAATAGTGGACTATCTATCATCTCTAGCACTACTACAAGAAAATTTACTTGGGTCCCGCTTTTAGTTAGTTCCATTTATGCCGATACATAATATATATTCTACCAAGACTTAAAATAAATGACAAATAAAAATTGCCATTTGTAGACATTATCACGCCCCGAACCCCGAGCGCACGAACATCCCTCAATGGTCGACTAAATTTGTGATGTCTCAAGACGTGTTACCGACCCATCTTTATTGTCTTTCGATTAAACGCAAACGGAAGCATTTAATATAAACACCCAATCAATCAACAAGCAACAGGGATGGTAAACACAACTAGTAATTCCAAAGCATAATCTTTATTTATTAATTGGTTAACCATAGGAGTTTAGCATTCACATGCCTAATCCATAAGGCAACTCCTAAGCGACCATGAGCAAAAAGGGTTAGGGTTAATTTCAGCTTCACTAACTTCGAGCCAACAAAAACTAACACTAGGCATGTCCACGTCTTGGTCCATTGAGGCCCTAAACCACCCATGACGGTTCTCCATACTATGGGCTTGAAAATATTGAACAATAATAGGGTGAGATATAAATCTTAGCGAGTTAACAGCTTAAGTCTCGATTAGGACACTAATTCGACTACCTAAACTAACATAAAATATCAAATTACCTTGCCTTGGCACGCTCTTGCACATTAGTACATCACGTATGACAATAATAGTGCAATAAGTATAATTAATAATCAGAACACATTTCACAATATTCAAGCATATTGTCAAACACACGTGTTCCAATTGGAACGACCTCTCAGGCCACGACCAACACATGAGTCAACGATCTTCCGATATGACTGGGCATTGTTTCACCCCATCAAGTATAGCATTGTCCCAACATTTGGACTCTTGCCGGGAATCTGATAAAAATCGGGCATTGTCTCGTATATTCATACGCATCAAGACGGAACCATTACCTTGCGTAATCATATGCGTCAGGGCTATTATGTGACCCCACGAGCACTCAACCACTCAAGCAATTTTTTTATATTCTGACTTAGTCAATGCAAATGTGGTTCGTGCTCAAATAACGAATCTCAGATTTTTTTTTTTTTTTTTTTGGGACCGGTGGAACCGCCTCACAGCGAGCGCTTGGCGTAAACCCCCAGGAATTTTTATTCTTAATAATTCCAGTAAAATAATCACTTGTCATTACGTATTTGAAATTAATCCGCCAAATTTTGTGTACTTTCCTTTGAAAAACCCATTGCCCCATTTAACACGTAAAATTCGGCATTCAAAATAGAAAGCTCAAAATTCGCTACTTTCTTACAGAGAAAACGTTCTTTGGAAATAGTAAATATGGCACATACGTTAGACACATCAATAACTTGGCATAACAAGTTCAATCAAACAAAGTTATGCATAAATTAGCATATAATTCTACTTAACGGCTAATACGTCATTAATTACACTAATAGCGATTGATTAATCTAATCATGATTAATTAGGCCAAGTACGATTAATTAAGCTAATTGTAATTAATTAAACTAAACTCTATTAATTAACCTAACTATAATTAATTAATTGATGTTAGTAAAAATAATTATGACTAATTAAACCAATTACGATTAAATAAATAAATCTCAATTAATTAAACTAAACCACAATTAATTAATCTAATTGTAATTACTTAAACTAATCGCACTTAAATTTAATCTAAACAGCCGTTAATCGTAATTAATGCTAAATTAAAATTAACTAATACTAACCGTCATTATCCTTAACTAACCTGCCCATAAATGTAATTAACTACATAATCAAGGATTATGAATTTACTAATGCATTTTCTGGTGATGGCGAGCCCACGGCGACAGTGGCACGACAGCATTGAGAACATGATGCTCATGACTCAAATGGAGACCTGACGGTGGTGGCGGCGGCTCAAGCTCACGGCTTGAGCATGGGTGTTTGGTGGTGGCAACTCGGGCGAACGGCTCAACGGCAATGACGGTGGCTTGGGGCCAATGGTGGTGACGTGGCGGTTTGAGCGGTGGCGGACTTGGGAGCTCGGTGATGGAAAAGGTGGTTCGGTGAGGTGGGTGCTTAGCTTGGGCGGTGGCTTGTGGTGGTGAGAATGCGTGTGGTGCGGGTGGTGGCGATGATGGATGGTGGTGAACAGTGGTGGTGCTAGTGGTGAATGGCGATGACAATGGGGTGGGATGAAGAAGAAATGAAGGAGGAGGAAAAGTTGAAGCGAAAAGAGAGGAGATGGGGAGAGAGAGAGAGAATTAGATTTGTCCATAGGATTTTCCCCAAAAACCCATCATTTCTTCGCACCAACCCTTCCCAAGATCCTCCTAGCCAAGCCTTATATCCCCAAAATATCTACTTATTCTCCTTTTATTTCTAATTTCTTAAAAACAAGCTTTTTGGTCCAAAAAATTACAACCTAGCTACTAGGTTCAGTTTTCCTTTTCGACTTTCCATTTTCCATCTGATAATTCCTTTTCTGAAGATAACGGACAATGAGATGACCTCCAATAAATTAGTGTTGTGACTCTCAAAAATTCGATACCCGAAATCGAATTAAAATGCAACTTTAATACGACCTAAATTGTAGGGTGGTTTTTAGGGGTTGTCACACGGTCGACCTATAATCAATAATTTTTTATCCACGTTTGTGTCTCTTCAAATTGTGGACAACCCTTGGTTGTCATGTAATTGCGATATTCAATTATATACCATGTTTACAATATCAATAAAAAATCAGTTTATTGTCGTCCAACATGAATATCATAATCGTACGAATCACCGGTGAATTAAGTACGTACTTCCGTCGAATCAATTTATATCCGTTTGCAAAATGACTTATAATAGTGCAATATTGGCTATTGTCGATCCTTATGGTCGAGCAGTTGATCCCTGATCGAATTATTTAGTGTTTCGCGTTTTAATTATTTACGGTTTCATCCAATAGATTAGTTAACTCGTGAATGATCAGTTTAGAATAAAATAACCATAAGTTTGTTGATAAAATAACCATTTAATATATTTTGAAATGGGGCCAAATTTCGGGATATTACAGACATACACCACATTAACTCATGACGTTCACTGAATAATTCTTCAGCCTAACACATCAAGATAAAGATCGACTATTGAGAAAGTTATCAAGACAAAAGGTGAACGATTATAGAGTCGAGATTATATATCCATCTGCTAATGAAAGCGCCACCGAGTTTGTACTCCCTCCCCTTGCTAAGTCGACAGATGATGGAAGATATTTTGCTAGCAATCATTGCCCAAATCGATATTTACATCAAGAACGCGTTTAACCTCAAATTCAATGTGGTCTTCTTCGAGCGCCACCTTCCTTTCAATTTCATGGTACTTTATATTTTACGAAAGAGGATGCGAATTAAGAACATTGACCGACTGGCACGTTCTCAGACCACTGTATATGTATCTCAACTCATTCAACTTCTGTTAAGCGAGAGATAGCTAACAAAGCAATCGAGTCTCTTGCTGTTCTTCAACCACAACTGAATTCCAAGATTATCCATGATCGTCTCTCTCACTTCAACCCTAAGAACCTCCTAGCTCTCTCTCTCTCTCTCTCTCTTTCTCTGTTGGGATATAATACGCGGAAACAACAGGATCTTGCAACTTACCTCAATGCGAAATCGCCAGAGAAATAAACAAGAAATAATAAGGACATTAGAAATTTACATGGTTCGGTCTGAGTATTGGTACCAACATTCATGGGGAGAGCCAGCAGCAAATAATCCACTATAATCGGAGAATTAGAGTTTACAATTACTCACACGCTCAAGTGTTTCCCACATCTAGATTTAACCCTAAACCCAAAGTGTTTATAAATAAACAACTCACTTGAATATAAACTCATGGCACAAAATTACTGCGCGTTCAAGCTCAAATGAAACGTTCTACGTACGTAAATCTTCACGTTCCTTTGGAAAGCTTCGCATGGCTTGCGTGGACGTGCGGCTCCTTTTTGTTCTGCTTTCATAGGGCTTCTACGGCTTCTTCTTCTTCTTTTTTTTTTTTTTTTTTTTTAAACCACTTCACGCATGTCAAAGAAGGAAATCATGTGCCCAAAGGTCAAATCTTTGACCTGGGCCCACCCCTTTTCTGTTTCACGTGCAGATTCCTTTCTTTTGTTTGCATGGCCGAACAAGAAATCTAGGCGTGAAATCGTGTGTGTGCGCGCCCAAAAGTCAAAGGTCTTGACTTTTGGGCCCCACCAGCATAACAATTTTGGCAAGCTTCCGTGGGTAAGGAAAAAATTCGTATCTTCCTTTTATTTCCTCTTTTTTGTAATCCTTTGTGCAGTCCCACGATCAAACAATAAAATTTTTTTATCCAAGCGAATCGCGTTTTGTAAACTTTTAAACTCGAGATATAATTTAACAATTCTCCAGCTTGGCTTGATGTTTGAAATCAAGTTATAGTGCTCATAATCCATATTGCTCTCCCAACGCCTCATCGGGTGCTCACTTTCCACAGATACCAATAGAGCTCAAGCAGAGCTTGAGCTTCGCCAAAGAACAACCTTAGTCATCATGTCTGCTCGGTTATCTACTGTAGCAATCTTGTTGACAATAACATTACCCTTAGCTAAGACATTTCAAATGAAATAGTACCTGATATTGATATGCTTCATTCACTCATGGTAAACTGGATTATACGCCAAATATATCGCACCTTGGTTATCACAGTATATATCCACACTTTTTTGTTTTATCCCAAAGTCCGAGAGCAAACTTTGCAACCATATCGCCTACTTCGCTACAAAGGTTAATGCCATGTACTCTGCCTCAGTCGAAGATAAGGTAATGTGATCTTGTAAGGATGATTTCCAACTAACTGTACCACTCACTAGCGTAAACATGTACCCTGCTAAAGATTTGCGATCATCCAAGTCATTGGCGTGATCCGAATCCACAAAACCAGTGATCTCACTGCCATTGTTGTTCCTCCGATACACTATACCCACGTCTGTTGTCCCCTTCAAATATCTGAGGATCCACTTCACAGCTTCCTAATGAGCTTTACCAGGACATTTCATATAGCGACTAACCACGCTCACAGCTTGTGAAATATCAGGTCTAGTGCACACCATAGAATACATAATACTACCCACGACACTAGAATAAGGAACACGAGACATATGCTCCCCATCCTCCTTAGTCTGTGGTGATAATTTATTTGAAAGTTTAAAGTGTTTTACTAAAGGTGTACTTATGGATTTTGCTGACTGCATATTAAAACGTGCCACAATCTTCTCAATATATTTCTTTTGAGATAGACGTAAAACTCTTGAAGCCCTGTCACGCAAAATCTCCACACCCAATTTTTTCTTTGTTGCACCTAAATCTTTCATTTCAAATTCAACATTTAACCGCATTTTCAACACATTAATATCAGACATATTCTTAGCTGCTGTCAGCATATCATCAACATATAAGAGTAGATAAATCAAATAACCATTCTCCAATCTTCTAAAGTAGACACAACTATTCATCTGACTTTTTGAGTAGTCTTGGCTAGCCATGAAAGCATCAAAACCCACTGCCTAAGAGACCGTTTAAGCCCATACAAAGATTTCTTCAACAAGAAAACATGATCTTCCTTACCCGAAATAGCAAATCTCTCTAGTTGCCTCATGTAAACTGCTCCTCTAATTCACTGTGAAGAAATACAGTTTTCACATCTAATTGTTTTACTTCGAGATCCTACGAAGCAACTAAGGTAAGTAAAACACGAATAGAAGTATGTCTTACCACATGAAAGAACACCTCATTGTAGTCAATGCCCTCACACTGTGTATACCCCTTCGCCACAAGTCTCGCCTTATACTTAACTGCCTCAACACCGGGAATGCTCTCTTTTCGTTTGAAGACTCATTTACTTTCAACAATCTTTTGGCTATTGGGTACTTTGACCAGCTCCCATGTTTGATTTAGATGAAATGATTCCATCTCTTCACTCATAGCTCTTAGCCACTGCGACGACTCCGAACTAGCCATTGCCTCAAAGTAAGACGAAGGCTCATCTGTCTCCACCTCATCACCTACAGTCAATGCATAAGCAATATCTATATAATCATAACGTACCAGTGATTTGATTTGCCTTCTTTGTCTATCTGCGGCTATAGTGTGCTACGGTTGTGCTGATTGTCCACTATTACCAACTTCAGGAATTGCAGCTTCATCTGTAGTCTCAACTTTAGTTACCTTTGAGGTCTCCGGAGTCTTCACTCGAAGCTCCACCTCACTAATGACACCATGATCTATCTTTTCTACTGGTTGTGTCCCAAAACTCCTCTATTGAAGCATTGCAGTCTCGTTGAAGATCACATCTCTGCTGATTTGAAAACTGGGTGATCAAGGATTAGTGCACCACAGCCGGTAGCCTTTCACCCCATGTGCATAACCCAGAAATATGCACTTCTTCGGCCTTGGCTCAAGCTTACTATCACTCGCATAAGCATACGCAGGACATCCAAATATACATAATTCGGAGTAATCAACAGGTTTCCCCGACCATACTTCCTCAAGAGTCTTCCACTTAATAGCAGATGATGGAGATCGATTAACCAGGTAACATGCCATGTTCATTACTTCAGCCTAAAATTCCTTGCCAAGTTTTGCATGCGAAAGCATGCATCGAGCTTGCTCAAGCAAATTATTTTCTTCCGTTCTACCACGCCATTCTGCTGTGGTGTCCCAGGTACTGTGCGTTGTCTCACAATACCTTCTTTCTCGTAGAACTCGGTAAAATCTTTACCATAGAACTCCATGCCATTATTGATTCTCAAGCACTTGATTTGTTTATTTGACTGCTTCTCAATCAATGCCTTAAATTTCTTGAACCGATCAAGCACATCATATTTGTGCTTCACAAAGTATACCCATACCTTCCTCGAATATATCGGACACCATTTTCGAAGGAATCGAAGACGAGCCCCAAATGTTTGAATGAATATATTCAACCGGTCATTTGGTCGAATGAATAGTTGTATTAAACTTAACTCAGTGCTGTTTCTCAAAGATGCAATGCTCACATAAGTCTAGCTTCCCTGTCTTTTGACCCATTTTCACTCAGTATTGTCATACCTACCTCACTCATGTGCCCTAAACGCATATGCCATAATTAAGTCAAGTTAGAGTCTGACTCACCTGATGAAACTGCAGCGGTTTCGATCACGGTCTCTCCAAGTAGATGATAGAGAGTATTCACTTTCTTCCCTTTCATCACTGTCATAGTACCTCGAGAGATCTTCAGTACTTCACCTTCAACGGTCTACCTACACCCGATGTCATTTAGTGTCCCTAGAGAAATAAGGTTCTTCTTGAGCTCCGGTACACGCCTTACATCTGTAAATGTGCACACCACCCCATCATGCATCCAAATCCGAATTGTCCCTATCCCCACAGCCTTACAGACTGCATTATTTCCCAAAAGAACTCTACCCCCATTTGCAGTTTGATAAGTACTAAACCAGTTCTTATGAAGCGTCATATGATAAGAACACTTCGAATCTAGCACCCATTTGTTTCCTGACAAAATAGTAGTCACGTATAAGATAGCTTCTGTATCACTATTACTCCTCTCGACAACGTTTGCCACACTGCTTGTAGCATTTTGCTATCAGCTTTGTTCTTCTGCTTTGGACAATCTCTCCTGATGTGCCTCTTCTTGTGACACACAAAGCACTTCACGCGTCCCTTGGACTTTCTATGGCGTGATTTCGATATGCTTTTACCTTTACTGCTACTAAGCCCTCGATGTTGTTCTTTACCCCAAATCATCAGTGCTTGCGCTACTCCTTGCGCCAAACTTTCATCTCGCAACTTTCTCTGCCACTCCTTAGAGAATAAGGCGGACTTTACCTCTTCAAAGGTAATTGTAGTACGCCCCTACAACAGTGAATCGGTAAAGTGCTCCCATGACTTTGATAAAGAGGCTAACAACATCATGTTGATAAAGAGGCTAACAACATCATGCCTTGTTCTTCATAATCAAGTATCTTACCAACGTTCTTCAAATCTATCACGAGTTTATTAAATCCATCTAGGTGGGATCTGATAGACATACCTTCAGTATATCTAAATTGAAACATCTTCTTCAACATGTTCAAGCGATTGTTTAAATCTTTTTTCACATAGAGTGCTTGAAGTTTTCTCCATAATGTTGTGACATTCTTCTCCTCAGCAATCTCTATCAAAACCTCATCTGACAAAATTAACAAGATTGTGCTCTTTGCTTTTTTCATTAGCTCTACCCTCTTTAAGGCTTTCATTATAATAGGCAACTCATCTTCACCATCCAGTACCTTGGCTAAACCTTGGATTGTCAATAAAGCCTGCATCTTGATGCTCCATAACACAAAGTTGTTACTCCCGTTAAGCTTCTCAATTTCAGATTTTCCCTCAGACATAATTGTAATAACAGAATTTCTAGATAATAATTAGACAAGGAAAAGCTCCAAATCACAATCAAGAAATCTCATCCTAAGCTCTGTGATAACTCTATAAAAATAGAGTTATTTTACCTATTTTAGGCAACAATTAATGCAATTTCTATGAGAATATATTTGGATTTCCTTCTGATAATTTGAATTTTTCTTATTTATGCAGAATAATGATATATTGAAAAGATAAGGAAAATAATGGCAAAAATCAGGAATTCAAATCAGGAAGCAGTGGAAGATAGATATCAAATCAAAATCCTCTTATTTACTTCCCGATTTATGCTCAATTGCTTGGAGCTTGGATATATCCTCTAAATGAAAGAACATTGAGAGAGAGAGAGAGAGAGAGAGAGAGAGAGAGAGAGCAGCTAGTTTTTGTTAGTTCGTTTTTCATTGTTCTGAGAGTTTTTCAAGTATTTTGAAGAGAAGACAAAAGTGATAACATAATTCTGGTTCTTTGATTAAAGATGTTGGGTTTGATTTATATTTTTATTTCTTATTCTACTATGTTCTAATTTTCTTTTGTTAGGGCTACAATGTAGCCTAACCATGATGATGTGAATTTCATGATTTTTATGTTTTACAATTAATTTCATTCATGTGAGTTATATATTATTGTGCATATGCTTTTGAGTGACTGGCCACCACTTGGATGATTTGATGTACATGTTTGAGACTAAAAAGTGATAATATGCAATTGATCATTATAATATATAACCATGAATTAAACGTGGATAGAAATATACCGCGTTATTTGTGTAGTTTTCGGTAATAAGGTGACCCAAAAGACTCATTGTAAGCCAGGAAAATTCATAGTTTTTAATGCACTCATGTTTATTTTAATTCACATAGAAATATAGTGGATTAATAAGCTGAGTAGGTTTGCTATACTTGGAGATATGATAGTAAATAGGTTAGGAAATTCCTTTATCACATGTTTGATATCGTTTTTGTACCCACAACAATATGATATTCATATCTAGTGGTTATGGTGAAATTGGATGCTCTAACATATTTATCTGATCGATTTACTGCATTTAGTCTACAAATTTTGTTTTTAATCTATTCTTAATTATATTTTGATCTGTTAGATGAATTTTAGAATTAATCTATTTTAGTATTTAATTAGTTTATTAATCATCGATTTCTGTGGAACGATACTCTTTCTCATCATTATATTACTTGTCTGACAAGTTCACTTGCGTTTAGAATTATCATTAGATGGATATAATTAGTTTGTTCTTGAATTATGTGCAATTGCTTGGAGCTTGGATATATCCTCTAAATGGGAGAATATTGAGAGAGAGAGAGAGCAGCTAGTTTTTGTTAGTTTGTTTTTCGTTTTTTATTGTTCCTAGAGTTTTTCAAATATTTTGAAGAGAAGACAAAAGTGGTGATAAAATTCTAGTTCTTTGATTCAAGATGCTGTGTTTGATTTATATTTTTATTTCTTATTCTACTATGTTCTAATTTTCTTTTGTTAGGGCTACGATGTAACCTAATCATGATGATGTGAATTTCATGATTTTTATGTTTTACAATTGATTTCATTTATGTGAGTTATATATTATTGTGCATAATGCTTTTGAGTGACTGGTCACCACTTAGATGATTTGATGTGCATGTTTGAGACTGAGAAGTAATAATATGCAATTGCTCATTATAATATATAACCATGAATTAAACGTGGATAGAAATATACCGCGTTATTTGTATAGCTTTCGGTGATAAGGTGACCCAAAAGACTCATTATAAGCCAGGAAAATTCATAATTTTTAATGCACTTATGTTTTTTTTTAATTCACATAGAGATATAATGGATTAATAAGCTGAGTAGGTTTGCTATACCTAGAGATAGGATAGTAAATAGGTTAGGAAATTCCGTTATCACATGTTTGATATCGTTTTTGTACCCACAATAATGTGAAATTTATATCTAGTGGTTATGGTGAAATCGGATGCTCTAACATATTTATCTGATCGATTTACTGCATTTAGTCTACAAACTTTGTTTTTAATTTATTCTCAATTATATTTTGATCTATTGGATAAATTTTAGAATTAATCTATTTTAGTATTTAATAGTTTATTAATCATTGATCTCCATGGAATGATACTCTTTCTCATCATTATATTACTTCTTCGAACGTTCACTTGCATTTAGAATTATCATCAGATGGATATAATAAGTTCGTTCTTGAATTACGCGCAATTGCTTGGTGCTTGGATATATCCTCTGAATGGGAGAACATTGAGAGAGAGAGAGCAGCTAGTTTTTGTTAGTTTGTTTTTCATTGTTCTGAGAGTTTTTTAAGTATTTTGAAGAGAAGACAAAAGTGGTGACAGAATTCTGGTTCTTTGATTCAAGATGCTAAGTTTAATTTATATTTTTATTTCTTATTCTACTATGTTCTAATTTTCTTTTGTTAGGGCTACGATATAGCCTAACAATGATGATGTGAATTTCATGATTTTTATGTTTTACAATTGATTTCATTCATGTGAGTTATATATTATTGTGCATAATGCTTTTGAGTGACTGGCCACCACTTGGATGATTTGATGTGCATGTTTGAGATTGAGAAGTGATAATATGCAATTGCTCATTATAATATATAACCATGAATTAATAGTGGATAGAAATATACCGCGTTATTTGTGTAGCTTTCGGTGATAAGGTGACCCAAAAGACTCATTGTAAGTTGGGAAAATTCATAATTTTTAATGCACTCATGTTTATTTTAATCACATAGAGATATAGTGGATTAATAAGCTGAGTAGGTTTGCTATACTTAGAGATAGAATAATAAATAGGTTAGGAAATTCCGTTATCACATGTTTGATATCGTTCTTGTACCCACAATAATATGAAATTCATATCTAGTGGTTATGGTGAAATCGGATGCTCTAACATATTTACCTGATCGATTTACTGCATTTAGTCTACAAATTTTGTTTTTAATTTATTCTCAATTATATTTTGATCTATTAGATAAATTTTAGAATTAATCTATTTTAGTATTTAATTAGTTTATTAATCATCGATCTCCGTGGAACGATACTCTTTCTCATCATTATATTACTTCTTCGACCCGTTCACTTGCGTTTAGAATTTTACGAACAAGTTTTTGGTGCCGTTGCCGGGGATCGTTTGTTTAATACTAATTAATATTGATACCAAATAATTCTAAGTTTAATTTATCTTCTGTTTTGTTTTATTTTTTTAGGGTGTACATCGGTTTATGACACGTAGCCAACAAGGGAAACTTATTGAGCTTGATTCGGAAATCGAGCGTACATTCAAAAGCGATTGACAGGACAGAGAAATCATGCTAAGAAGATGGCAGACGGTGAGAATGAAAATCCACGTAGACTCTTAAGAGATTATGCTCCGCCAATAGTTCAAGGCACCGCATTAAGTATCAAAAGACTTGCAATTCAAGCAAACAACTTTGAGATCAAGCCGTCACTCATTCAGATGCTTCAACAATCAGTGCAATTCAGTGGGCTACCAAGCGATGATCCAAACGCTCACATCGATGCTTTTCTTGAAATCTGTGACACCATTAAATATAATGGAGTTACAGATGATGCCATTAGTTTGAGATTATTTCCATTCTCTCTTAGAGACAAAGCTAAGAGTTGGCTTTCTTCTCTTCTTGTAGGATCAATCATTACATGGAATGATATGGCTCAGAAATTTCTTGATTAGTTCTTTCCACCTGTAAAGTCTGCGAAGATGCGTAACGATATTACAAATTTTATGCAGATGGATAATGAATCATTATATGAAGCATGGGAAAGATTCAAAGAATTTCTTAAGAGATGCCCACATCATGGACTACCCGTATGAATGTAGGTACAAACTTTTTATAGTGGCTCTAGTACAAATCTTTGTTCTATGATTGATGCAGCTGCAGGGAGAACTTTAAATAATAAAACACCAGAAGAAGCCTACAATCTATTAGAGGACATGACGTCCAATATTTATTAGTGGCCTACTAAGAGACTACCAAAGCGAAAAGTTAGCGGAGTTCACAAAGTTGATGTTTTTGCTGCAATTGCTACACATTTGAAGCACTCAACAAAAAGCTAGATAATATGTGTTTCAGCCATGAAAATTCAAATTTTGACATGTGATTTTTGTAATGAAGGACATGCTAGCACAGAATATCAGGTAGGTAATACTTTTAAACAATCTAGTGAAAATTTTAATTTTGTTGGAAATTTTAACAGGTCACAAAATAATCCCTACTCCAACACGTACAATCTTGTATAGCACAATCATCCAAATTTTTCATGGAATAATTAGAATGTGACAAGACCACCGGGATTCAAGCAATTAGAAGATACAAAGTCAAATTTGGAAGATATAGTCACCAAACTTGCTAATACGACTCATGACTTCATCAAAAGCACGGATGTGAGATTTCAAAAACAAGAGGCTTCAATCAGAAATCTGGAGATGCAAGTTGGTCAGTTAGCAAGCATGATGTCAGGGAGACAACAATGTTCTTTGTCGAGCAACATAGAGAAAAATCCAATTGAAAACATAAAGGCTATTGCCCTGAGAAGTGGTAAACAAGTGGGAGAAGAGGAGATTTTCAGAGATAAGGAAAAGGTGATCAATAAACAATCAAAGGAGACAAGCAAGAGTAAACTTTTTCCAAATAATCCCAAGCCATATGTGCCGCCAATTCCATTCCCTCAGCGACTCCAGCAGCACAAAATAGATAAGCAATTTTCTAAAT
The DNA here is from genome assembly GCA_014182555.1 of Eucalyptus erythrocorys. Taxonomy (NCBI): domain Eukaryota; kingdom Viridiplantae; phylum Streptophyta; class Magnoliopsida; order Myrtales; family Myrtaceae; genus Eucalyptus; species Eucalyptus erythrocorys. The sequence continues at coordinate 53,015,375 of CM024602.1, forward strand.
TTCTAGATGTATTCAAAAAATTGCACATTAACATTCCTTTTGCAATGCCTTAGCGCAAATGCCTAGTTATGCAAAATTTTTGAAGGAGATTTTGACAGACAAAAGAAAATTGGAGGATTATGAAACTGTGAAGTTAATTGAGGAGTGTTTAGCTATCCTACAGAACAAATTACCTTAGAAATTAAAAGATCTAGGGAATTTTACTATTCCTTACACTATTCGGGATTCTTACTTTGAAAAAGACATTATGTAATTTAGGTGTAAGTATTAGTCTGATGCCTTATTCAGTTTTTAAGAAATTAGGATTGGGCGAGGTAAAAGCAACCACAATATCACTCCAACTGGTTGATCGATCAATTAAATATCCGAGAGGTATTGTGGAAGATGTTTTGGTAAAAGTTGACAAATTTATCTTTCCTGCAGATTTCATAGTTCTTAACATGGAGGAAGATTTTGAGGTACCACTGATCTTAGGTCAACCTTTTCTAGCAATAGGAAGAGCTCTTATTGATGTAGAACAAGGGAAGTTGATTCTTAGAGTCCAAGATGATCGTGTTTCATTTAATGTTTTTAAAGCAATGAAATATCCATCTGATGATAATTCTTGTTTTAGAGTTGAGACAATTAACAAGTTGGTGAATAATGTTTTTCAAGAAAATATTTTTAAAGATCCACTTGAAGCATGTTTGATTCAACCAAGGGACAAAAATATTCAGAATGAGGAGATAAAGGAGTACGAAAATTTCATGGAGGCAATTCCACCATATTCAAGGCAAAAGGCAATTAAATTTGAGGAGTTGGGACAACATATAACAAAGCCTAAACCATCAATTGAAGAGCCTCCAATTCTTGAACTCAAACCATTACTTTCTCATTTGAAATATGCTTATTTAGATGGAGTTTCTTCTTTACCGATAATTATATCTTTTTCTTTGACAGATTTGATGGAGGAGAAATTGCTCAGAGTATTAAGAGAGCATAAATGTGCAATTGGATGGAAAATAGCTGATATTAAGGGAATTAGTCCTTCATTTTGCATGCACAAAATTTTGATGGAGGAACAATATAAACCCATTATCCAACCTCAGAGGCGTTTGAATCCAAAGATGCAAGAAGTAGTGAAAGCTGAGGTAATTAAGCTACTTGATGTAGGTATCATCTATTTTATCTCTGATAGTTTCTAGGTAAGTCATGTACAAATTGTGCCAAAGAAATAGTTACTGGGTGGCGTGTGTGTATGTATTACAGAAAATTGAATAATGCCATTAGAAAAGATCACTTTCCTTTACCATTTATTGATCAGATGCTAGAAAGACTTGCGGGGCATGAGTTTTATTGCTTTCTTGATGGATATTGATCACTCTGCTCTTAAGTATCTACTTGAAAAGAAAGAATCAAAACCCCGGTTGATAAGGTGGATTTTGTTGCTACAAGAATTTGATTTGGAAATCAAAGATAAGAAGGGGATTGACAATTTAATTACAGATCACTTATCAAGAATTCCAAATTCAAAGGAAGAGGTAAGACCAATTTTGAAAGAGTTCCCTGATGAGAAAATTTTTTCCATCAAGTCCACAAAAATTCCCTGGTATGCTGATTTTGTAAATTATTTAGTAAGTAATATTCTTCCTCCTGAATTATCATATCAACAGAAGAAAAAAATTCTTTTATGATGTTAAAAATTATTTTTGGGAAGAACCTTTCTTGTTTAAAGTATGTGCAGACCAGGTCATAAGGAGATGTGTTCCAGACGAAGAGAATGCAAACATTCTACGTCATTGTCATGATGGAGAGGCAGGTGGCCATTTTGGTGCCACTAAAACTGCAGCTAAGATTTTACAATCTGGATTTTATTGATCCACACTTTTTAAAGGTGTATACTCCTATGTAGCTTCATGTGATAGGTGTCAGAGAAGTAGAGATGTTTCAAGAAAAAATGAGATGCCTTAACACAACATTATTGTGTGTGAATTATTTGATGTTTGAGGTATTGATTTCATGGGACCCTTTACACCTTCTTATGGGAATTTATACATTTTAGTGGTTGTGGAGTATGTGTCTAAGTGGGTAGAAGTTATAGCATTGCCAACAAATAATGTTAAGGTTGTGGTCAAATTCTTGAAAAAAAATATTTTTACCCGATTTGGCACTCTTTAGGTAATCATAAGTGATAAGGGGCATATTTTTACAACAAACAATTTGAAGCACTTTTGAGTAAGTATGTAGTCATATATAGGGTTGCAACCCCTTATCATCCTCAAACTAATGGTCAAGTAGAGGTTTCAAATAGGGAAATCAAGATAATTTTAAAAAAAAATAGTAAATGCCTCTAGGAACTTTGGGCCTATAGGACAACGTACAAAACTCCAATTGGGAGGTTTCCTTTTAGGCTAGTGTTTGGGAAGGCTTGTCACTTACCAGTAGAATTAGAGCATAAAGCATATTGGGCATTGAAATTTTTGAATTTTGACATGCAATCTACATGTGAAGAAAGATTATTGGAACTGAATGAATTAGAGGAATTTTGTAATAAGGTCTATGGAAATTCTAAGTTGTACAAGGAGCGTACAAAAAGATGGCATGATAAGCACATATTCAGAAGAGAGTTCAAAATTGGTCAAAAAGTCTTACTTTATAACTCTCGTCTTAAACTTTTTCCACGAAAGTTGCGGTCTCGATGGTCTGGTCCTTTCACAGTTACACAGGTATTCCCATATGGAACAATTGAAGCTGCGCATGACACTAAAGGCACATTCAAAGTGAACGGTTAATGTTTGAAGCCTTACTTTGAAGGTGGTTACAACAAGCAGAAGACCACCATTGAACTTCATCCTCCAAAACAGCGACATCTGAGATAGTTTGGCTGAAAACTATAAAGCAAGCACTTCTTGGAAGGCAACGCAAGCACTCCCTGATTTTATGAGCAATTGCTTGGAGCTTGGATATATCCTCTAAATGGGAGAACATTGAGAGAGAGAGAGAGAGTAGCTAGTTTTTGTTAGTTCGTTTTATATTATTCTGATAGTTTTTCAAGTATTTTGAAGAGATGACAAAAATAGTAACAGAATTCTAGTTCTTTGATTCAAGATGTTTGGTTTGATTTATATTTTTATTTCTTATTCTACTATGTTCTAATTTTTTTTTGTTAGGGCTATGATGTAGCCTAACCATGATGATGTGAATTTCATGATTTTTATGTTTTACAATTGATTTCATTCATGTGAGTTATATATTATTGTGCATAATGCTTTTGAGTGATTAGCCACCGCTTGGATGATTTGATTTGCATATTTGAGACTGAAAAGTGATAATATGCAATTATTCATTATAATATATAACAATGAATTAAACGTTGATAGAAATATACCGCGATATTTGTGTAGCTTTCGGTAATAAGGTGACCCAAAAGACTCATTGTAAGCAGAGAAAATTCATAATTTTTAATGTACTCATGTTTATTTTAATTCACATAGAGATATAGTGGATTAATAAACTGAGTAGGTTTGTTATACCTAGAGATAGGATAGTAAATAGGTTAGGAAATTCTGCTATCACATGTTTGATATCGTTCTTGTTCCCACAACAATATGAAATTCATATTTAGTGGTTATGGTTAAATTGGATACTCTAATATATTTATCTTATCGATTTATTGCATTTAGTCTACAAATTTTGTTTTTAATTTATTCTCAATTATATTTTGATCTGTTAGATAAATTTTAGAATTAATCTATTTTAGTATTTAATTAGTTTATTAATCATCGATCTCCATGGAACGATACTCTTTCTCATCATTATATTACTTGTTCGACATGTTCACTTACGTTTAGAATTTTACGAACATTATGATACCAATTGTTGCGATATAATACGTGGAAACGACAGGATCTTGCAACTTATGTCAATGCAAAATTGCCAGAGAAATAAATGAGAAATAATAAGGACACCAGAAATTTACGTGGTACGGTCCGAGTATCGTTACCTACATCCACGGAGAGAGCCAATAGCAAATAATCTACTATAATTGGAAAATCAAAGTTTACAATCACTCTGTCACGCTCCGAACTCTGAGCGCGTGCCCATCCCTCTCTAGTCGATAATATTTTGCTACTTCGTAGGATGAGTCGTCGACCCTTTTTCGTTTTATTGTACATGCGGAAGCAAAAATAAATCCCCTGACAATAATCATCTCGGGATAGAAAAGCAGGACAACGAATTCACAAAGCAAACATGCTTTTATAATCACATAGTCATGTATAAAGTCTATGACCAAAAGACTACAAAAACTGACTTTCCAAAAAGAGATGGTCCTAGCTAACCTACACTTCACATCACCTCCTCTCGGCTCCAAGTCCTCCACTCGACGACCTTGAAAAATTGTCCCACAACGGGGTGAGATATAAATCTCTGCGAGTCTACACTCTAAACCTTGATTAGGAGGGTAATACGCCTAGAGGCGTTGTAATCACACAATCGAGCATCGAGCATAAAGGACTTATCTTGTCTGGGTTCCCTTCTACAGGTTAGCATAGTTTATACACATTATACATACAATTGGTGCACACAACAATTGAAACGCATTACTCAACTCAATAAATCACAGGGGTCATGATTACAGAGCCAAATCGTTATGACACGTCTTATACCATGTCACACAATTTTGTATCATAATTCGGCGCCTCAATTCCACTCAACAAGCGTTCCAATTGGTAATTACACCCACTCTAGGGTACGGCCTACTTGAAGTTCAGTGGTCTACTGGCATAACTAGGTATCGTCTCACCCCATTAAGCATGGTTACATCTCTCAAAGACGACTTTTCCGAAAGAGTATAGGTCTAGCCTCTACTGCGACCCAAATCCCATATAGGGTAACATCCATTCGACACAGTTCGGGGTAACCAACACACGACTATACATACTCGGCTCAGGACATTGTGCAATGCACTCAAATGCCTTAATTAAAATAGTGATCTTGGCCTCTTCATATTAAAAACATCTAGTGAAAATAGTCGTGCGTTGGTACACGATCAGGTTGGACCTAGAAATTCCATAACCCTCTTTTTAAAATCCCACTGGTTTATATAGTATATAAAATCATTTTCGGTGTTTAAAACTTGACACCCAGGATTTTCTGGATAAATGTCAAAATTCATAAATTCTGGAATAATTGACCCAATTTCCAATGAGCACTCCAATTTCACAAAATAACGCTCGATTGCAAAAATTAACCACACCATTACAATCAGTACAAAATTCTGATCACTGGCTATCCCGGCCTAATTTCTTCAAAGATATTTAATAATTAAATAATTTCTAAAATTAGTTAAATAAATGCATTAAATACTAAAAAAACGTTAACTTAGGCTAAATAAATTTAATCTAACCACCTATTGAGCTAAATGAGTCATTCTAGACATCCTAGCTAAATAACAATACATTAATCTAAATAATTATAAAATTCTAACCACCTAATTAATTAATCTAACTGTCCTAATTTAACTAACTAAACTAATAATTAAACTAATTAGACTTAAATAAATCTAAACACCCCTAAACATTATTAGTCTACTAAGAAGAGTTTAGTGTATAAACTCACTTGTTAATTGTAGAAACCGATTCATCGCGACGACGGCACAACGGCGGCCGAACTTGGGCTCACAACGACACCAACGGGTTTGGACCAGGCCTAAACTTGGCCCAACAAATCTCAGCCCAAACTGAGATTTGTTTTTGAGTTGGGCCGGGCCCGAAGCAGGCTGACTTCGCGGGCTTGGGCTTCAAATGGGCTTGCTGCAGGTTGGGCCGAATTAAACGGGCTTCATTGAACTGGGCTGCTGTAATTTTCATGGGCTTAAAATAGCCCAACTGCTGGGCTTGAAGATTTCGTTGGGCTGAATGCTGGGCTGTGCCTTGGGCTGAAAAAAAAGAAGCTGGGTCGATCTCACATGGTTGGAGGCATGAAATTCACGGGCCGAAGGAGAGAGACACGCGGACGTCGTTGCTACTAGGCGAGGGGAGTGGAACGCTCGGGTGCTTCAGTGGACTGACTTCGTGCAGCTGGATCGTGAGCTTTGGTCTTCGGTGGGATGGCAGCAGCTGTCTTCGTGGCAGCTTGATAAGAAGACCCGGTGGAGGCAGCTCGGTTGGATTTACAGTTGGCGTGAGCTGAAAGAAAATTGATACGAATTGAGGTATAACGAAGAGGTGGGTGTTGACAGGGGCGTGTGGCAGTGGAATGGATTTCGGTGAAGTGGATGAAGCTGCAGACATCCACGTGAAAGCTTCGCTTGAGAGAAGTGGACTTGGAGGAGGGAAGACCAACGTTGGTGGAGGGTGTGGATTTCCAAGACATGCACGAAGGAAGGCAGAAAAATGAAAACAAAAATAGAAGCTAAAGGAGATGGTTTGATCGAATGAGGAAGAAGATGGAGGGAAAGGGAGCGTGCGTAAGAAGCCAAGGGGAAAGGACCGTGAAGTGTGTGCTAAAAGATTGGGATTAAAAGGCCTAAAGTCAACAACCCAATCCCTTTATTGCCTTGTCTCCTAACTCTTTTCATCAATTTAAATTCCACAAACTAATCCAAAACGAAGCCAAAAAAATGCTGCCCAAACCTAAATCCGAATTTCATACTTTGGGGTTTTAATTTCTTCACGAATTCTCCAAATCGACGTCCAATTTCAAAGAAGAAAATCCCAAATAAGTTTTTGTAAGTCCTTGACACTCAAAGGCTCGGCTTGAAAATCCAAATTTACTTTAATTTGGCTCGTCCGAATGTCCGCTAATTTTCCGTAAAAATCTCGGAATCTTTGAAATATCTTTGGAGGATGAGTCGACGTTTCTAAAGTAGATCATGACACCACAAAACTTTCAATTTCTGAAATCAGATTCAAATTCATGGTTAATTTTACTCCGGCACGATTTTAGCGTAACCTATTCTACCGGGTAACTTTTAGGAATTTTTTGTGCAATTAACTCATGATCGATTTATCTCGAGTCATAATGTACATCTCGGACATATTGGCGACTCTAGGTTATCATGAAAATCTCGAGGTTTCAATTATCGACATAAGGTACCCAAAATGATAAAAAACTAATTTAGTGCCAATCGATGAGAATTTTGCAATTAAGTGGAATCACCCACATTTTGATCACGTATCTCAGTCGAATCGACCTATCTCTAATCTTTGATCGATTTTGACAATGTTGTAATGACCCTTACAGATTAACACGGTTGAGTAGTCAGTTCCTGATCGAATTCTCAAGTCCATTGCATTTAGAGTTCTCTATAACAAGATCCATGAAAGTGAAAATGCCTAAGACGCTGCAATCTAATTGTATTTTCCTAGGACAATCAAAATGTATCGATCTTCATTACGTATGGATATGTTATGTTTGTACGTATCAATCTTCCCATCGTTTGAATTGATTATTGTAGACAATTTCATTTTCTTGAATGAACAAAGAGTTTGTGAAACAAGGAAAAAAAAAATAGCATGGAACCACACGTTGCTTTTATTTGTAAGAACACAAACATGCCAGAATAATTTAGAGACAAAATGTACCGACAATGCAATAGCCCCCCAAGAGCGAAAAGCTTATGTTGGGTACATTTGGTTTGTCGTTAGGAGAATGTTTTAAAGGAAATGTAAAGGCTTTTGAGTTAGAGGGGTTTTCCAAAACATAAGTGGTGTTTGGTAAAATATATTTTAAAAATACTTTGAAAAGCAATAAATATCATTTGGTAAAAATTGTAAAGGATTTTTGCCATTTTTTATATAAAAAAGCTCAAATTATTTACTAATAGAACTGAACCGTCGTCGACAAGGGTGACAATAGATTGCTGGCTACTCGCAGTGTAATATAGCGCTTTGACCAAGTAAGAAAAGGAAAAAAAAAAAAAAACAAATGTTGACAAGTCAATAAAGCAAAGAAGCGGACGCTTAGGGCCTATTTGTTAAAATTTGTTTCTATTCCCCAGAACAATTCTTTTTGTTCTTTTGTTCCGGGGAATGAAAAAAGAATAGAAACTTGTTTGGTAAAACTTTTGTTCTCGGGAACAAAAAGTCTATATTTTTTTGTTCCCGAACAATTTTTAAAATATGTTTTTCTCTCTCTCTTCTTCTTTCTTCTTCTTCTTCTTCATTTTGGCTAGTCGCCGGCCTTGGCTATGGTCGGCGCCGGCGACTGGTCAAATGAGGGTCGGCGATCTCGCCAGAGCGTCACTAGCCCCCAGAGATGCCGAGCCACAGTGAGGCTCGGCCTCGCTTGCGCTGGGCGAGGCTGACTTGGCCTAGATTCCTGGCAAGGCCGAGCCTTGCCGGTGGCTGGGCGAGCTCGAGCTCGCCTAGGCAAGGCAAGGCCGAGCCTCGCCGGCTAGCGCGAGAGCCTCGCCCAGATCTGGCGAGACAAAGCCTCATGGTGCTCGGCAGGCCACCGACGAGCTCGCCTAGCCGGTCGTGGGCCACGGTGGTGGCCGATCGGCTAAAGAGAAAAAGAAAAAAAAAAGGAGAAAAAAATTAAAAAATTAAAAGAAATAAAAAAATCTAAGAATTTTACAAAACGCATTTCTATCTCGAGAATTTAAATTTTGGGAAGTTACCAAATATATTTTTTCCGCTCAGAAATTGTTCCCAAGAACAGAAACAGAAAAAATCATTTATCAGTAAAAATTATTCCCTGAAATAAAAACGTTATCAAACGTGCCCTTAGTTTATAAAGCACATTGAGAGCTCGCGCAACAAAAGGGAAAGAAAGGAGAAGAACAGAGGAAAAAGGGGAAAGAAATGAAAGGGTTTTCATGATTACATGCCATGGGGACTTTGCTGAGTTGATTCAACTTTGCATTGCAATGCACAAAGTAAGTGCTTACACCCTCTATTTGTCCAATTGGAGTAGATTTCAAAGTTATGGCTTAAATTCAAAATTATGCAAGATTTGAGACGCGAAGTTCGATTTTTGAATTGTCGAGCTATGGAATTTCTTGGAAATGGTGGTTTGTGACATCGTGGAGCTGTAGAGTTTGTTGAGAGTTGTTTTCGAGCAGCAGTTTAGTTGAAGGAAAATTTTAGGATTTTGCGTTCAAGTTCGGTGTTGCAAACGACTTAAAAAATCGTTTTGGTTGAGAAATTGGTTAGCATGTACGAGTTGTTGTATTAGCGTTGAGGCGTAGTTAAGCCGTTTTTGTAGTTGAGGTAATGTTTTCCTTGGTTTTAGTGTCGATTCTCATTGAATTGCTAAGATTACGAGATCGTTTGATCGTTTATCTTCGTGTTCTTTGGTTTTGGGCCTTCCAGGTGAGTAGTGCTATCTGTCCTTTAAATTTGTAAACTCATATTTCAAAATGAAAAATATGAAGTATATTATGTGCACATTGTGAATTGGCTAAAGGCAAAAAGTAATGTCCATAGCATATTTGATGCATAACTTTGGATCGATGGTTGGAGAAACATCTTTTGGATGGTCTTGCGAAAGTTTACATGTATGTATTATGTTGTGAACTAATTTATAGAATGAGTACTTAATTGATTTGGTAAATGTTCAATGAAAAAGACATTACGAAATGATGTGAGAAATGTATTGTGAAATATACTTATTAAATATATATATATATATATATATATATATATATATATATATATACACACACACATATAATTTTGTGTAATGAACGTATTTGGGAAAGAAGATTTATTTTGAGTTTACGAAACCTTTTGTGAAAAAATTGCGTTGACTTGAGTATATTTTGTGAAATGTGACTTGATTCGGCATGTGAAACCCATTTAGGATATGAATTCTGAATGGGTTTTATGGATAGAATTGATTTGTGAAAGGCTATATTTTGGTTTGTGAATACGGACTCGTCAAGGACTAAGTGTTACATAATAACGTAATTTCGTAAGAGCCACTTCTAAGGCCTTGTAGTCAAGTACTCAGTGTTACACAATGATGTAACTTTGTAGAAGCGACCTTTAGAGTCTTGTACTATTGATATATGTTAATTGAGGATTAAGTATTATATGATAACGTAATTTCATGAGAGTCACCTTTAAGGTCTGGTACCATTGATATGTATTGGTTAAGAGTCGAGTGCTACATAGTAATGCGAATCTTATGGGAGCCACCTCTAGAGCTTTTTACTACTCAAGGGCTAAGTGTTACATGATGATATGATTCTAATGAGAGACATCTCTCCAGCTTTGAGATGTGATGTGGTACGATTTTAACAACGGAATGGACTATTGACATGGTTTTTGATAGAGATTAACTAATGGACTTGACCATTAATATTTGTATTATGATGGTGGATGTAAATGAGTATTTCCAATTTATATAAAGCTTGTTGAAATGCAACAACTCATATGTGATTTTATATGTATATCAAAGTATTGGATTATGAGTTTATGGTATTGCTTTATATATTTATATGCATAATGGCTACTCGATCTGCTAATAAAAAATATGCACTACTCATTGAATTGTGGTTGTTTACCCATTTCTTTTCCAATCATTTCATGTTCCTTGATTAGGGGTCCATAGAGCGAGAGCAACACCAATGGAGACCTTTGGGAGTTGAATTTAGGTGGTTAGAGGATGCGTCTTTCAGGTAAAAGGACAACCATGTGATTCCCATTTTCTACCAAGATCTGGGTTGTGACATACCGGTTGCACACCAGCTGCTTAGTCGCACGTAGGTGGCACATCGATCGCATGCTAGTGGCACATTAGCTGTTGGTCGATGGCTGAATTTGAGAACATTACATTTGTCCAATGAGCTTTGGGCCTAAAGGACTTTGCAAATTTTGAACAAAAGACACACCATTTATCACTCACCATTCACACCCATTTCATGTCCTGCCACCACAAAAAGTTCACTACTGGCTCTAATTTCTTTCCAGACTCATAAACACAAAATTCAATCTTGAACTTCAACTAGCATTATGGGTATATACACCATTTCAATATCAAGAGAAGTCTCAATAAAGACAACTATGGAAATTTTGGAGTGCGAAATGGGACAATTAGGCTTGTTCAATCTTGAGAACATAGGTCATGAATGAAGACCTTATCCTCCCCATTCAAGTGGGAAAATTACCAAAAAAATCCTAAACCTATTGCAATTGTGCCAATTCAGTCCTTTTTTTTGGCCAATTTAATCCTAAACCTTTTACAATTGTGCTAGTTTAGTTCATCCGGCCAAAATTGGCCAGTTGGTGCTGATGCAGATGCTGGCTGTCCGACGAAAGCTGACATGGCAATTTTTAAATAATTTTTTTTGAATTTTTAAATATTTTTTGAATTTTTGAATTCTTTTTTTTTCTTTTTTTTTTCCACCTTCTCCTCCCACCAGATCTGGCGAGGGCTGAGCTTGCCGGCACTAGCGAGGTTGACCTCGCCTCCTTACCCAGGACGGCTAGGCTTCTTGCCTAGAACAGCGAGGCTTGACCTCACCATGGCTAGGCAAGGCCGAGCCTCACTAGATTGGACAGCCCGACGGAGCCTCCGCGGCGATTCAACGGGCCGTCAAACCCTCATAACCATTGACGACGTGACGAGATCCTTAATTCGATGCAGATGTTGCACTCTCGCCACCCCTCATTAGTGGCCGGCGAGGCTGTTGTCGCCAGATCTGGCGAGGCTCGGCCTCGCCCAGCCATGGTGAGGTCGAGCCCCGCCATCCCTGGGCAAGGAGCCTCGCCGGCCCTCTCCCCACCGGCTAGAGGAAGTAAAAGGTAGAAAAAAAAAAAAAAAGGAAAAAAAAGAAATAAATTTTTTTAAAAATATTTAAAAATTCGGAAAAAAAATACAAAAATAATTTAAAAATTGCGATATCGGCTTTCGCGGGACGGCCGGTGTCCACTTCAGCGCCGACCGGCCAATTTTGGCTGGATGAACTAAACTAGCATAATTGTAAAAGGTTTAGGACTAAATTAGCCCAAAAAAAAAAAAAAAGTTCAGGGTTGAATTGGCACAATTACAATAAATTTAGGACTTTTTTGGTAATTCTTCTCCAATCAAGTCGGTGAACTTGGATGCATGAAGCTTTTCGATCACCACTGGCCCTAGATTTGCAAGAACAAGCTGCAAAAGAATATGAAAAAAAAAAATCATTTACAATGTAAAATGGCAGTTTGTACAAGTGGAATGCGATCAAGAGATGAGCTAAAATAGCACGTTTTAGCATGACTTACTCGAATATCCCTCTTCTGGAGGCTTTTGGGCAACTCTTCTAAAGCATGTATGCCACTAGAATCAATGTTTGTAACGGCTATAGGCACATATAATGAAGTCAAACTTGCAAGGACATTGATCATGAAGAGCAAAGCTGGTCATGCAAGAAACAGCTTACGAGACATTTACACAATCAAGTAATGGATTCTTGGTTGATGATTCTCCTTCAGATATTTCTCTTCATTACAAAGCCATCTCAATATCCTGAAAAATTCAAGTCATGCCAATGTAAATGGCTGCTCTAAGGCACCGGTATAGAATTCTCTTGTTCATATTTATGGTTATCCATGTTAAATCGTGAAGTTCTTAGCAAAGTTGACCAAGAATAAATTAGTAAGGACAAACAGGGCCAAGTTTGCCCTTCGCTCTCACTCCTATCTGGCACCTTTTACGGATGTAGTTTGAATTCGAAAAATAGATGGTTGAATTAACCCTAACAATCAGAACTCCTATAACGTTTGTTGCTTCTAGGTTTTGCAAAATATTCTTGTAAATAGTCGTCCTTGGTAGCTTATCAAGAATGGATGTTTGAGGTCATGTTACTTGTAAGATGATGTCTTTTGGCAGTTAAATTTTGTTGGTTAGAGAACGCATCCTTAGAGTGAAAGGACGGCTATGTCATCTCTTTTTTTGCTAAGACTCAAGGGTGTGACACTGGCCACACACTAGCTGCTCAATCGTACACAGGTGGCATACTGGTGGCACGTCTGCCGTTGCTCGGTGGCAAAGGTAAATTTAGGGTTTTCGATAACATTACTTTTTTTTTTTTGTCAGTCCTACTTTATACCTATTCTACACTCACTCTCAGACTTTTGCCATGCCTCTTGCAGGGCGTGGGCGTCGAAACCTACTCCTGAAACTTGCGCGTCCCCACCCCATCCCTCCCTGAGAAGGTGGGGGTTTGAACCCGGTGAGCTTTGGGGACCAAAGGACTTTTCAAATTCTGAACAAAATGCACCTGTTAGCACTCACCATTCACTCCCGTTTCTAGTCCTGCCACCACAAAAAGTTCACAACCGACTCTAATTTCTTTCCAAACTCATAAACACAAACTTCAATCTTGACCTTTATGGGTATATACACCATTTCAAGATCAGTAGAAGTCTCAATAAAGACAATTATGGAAATTATGGAGCGCAAAATGAGACAATTAGGCTTGTCTGATCTTGGGAGCATAAGTCACAACAGCGTCCGATACGGTAACGAAGATCTTATCCTCTCCAATCAAGTCGATGAACTTGGACGCATGGAGCTTGTCAATCACCACAGGCCCTGGATTTGCAAGAACAAGCTGCGGAAGAATACGAAAAAAGTAATCATGTACCATGTAAGATGGCAGTTTGTACAAGTGGAATGCGATCAAGAGCTGAGCTAAAGTAGCACGTTTTAGCATGACTTACTTGAATATTCCTCTTTTTGAGGCTTTTGTGCAACTCTTCTAAAGCATGTATGCCACTAGTATCAATGTCTGTAACGGCTGTAGGCACATATAATAAAGTCAAAAACTTGCAAGGACATTGATCATGAAGAGCAAAGCTGGTCATGCAAGAAACGGCTTACGAGACATTTCCAGAATCAAGTACTGGATTCTTGGTTGGTGATTCTCCTTTAGATATTCCTCTTCATCGCCAAGCCATCTCAATATTCTGAAAAATTCAAGTCATGCCATTGTAAATAGCTGCTCTAAGGCATTGGCATAGAATTCTCTTGTCCCTATTTATGGTCAGGCTTATTAATTCATGTTGTTATATCATGGAGTTCTTAGCAAAGTTGGCCAAGAATAAATTACAAAGAACAAACCGGGGCTAAATTTGGCTTTTGCTCTCACTCGTCTGTAGTACCTTTCACGAATATAGTTTGAATTCGAAAAATAGATGGCTGAATCAACTCTGACAATCAGAACTCCTGGAACCTTTTTTGCTTCTGGGTATTGCAATATATTCCCATAAATTGTCGTCCTTGGTAGCTTACCAAGAATGGATGTCCGAGGTCTTGTCACTTGTAAGAGTATTTTGGTAAATGAAATTGAAACCTGCCAAAGTAATACTTTACTTTAGTAATACACACGGAGAATGAAAATCATCTAAAGAGTAGCATAAGTTCCTGATATTCTTACCGCAATTAAGAGGCCTATCTCAACAGAGACGAAAACTACCCCAAAGAAGGTTCCCATGCAAGCAACAAAATCGAACTTGTCAATTTTCCAGATCAGTAGTATCGCCTCAATGTCAATTAGGCCAACCACTGCGGATATAATAATTGATGCAAGAATTGCATTTGGAGTATACTTGAATAATGGTGTGATGAGTTCCAGGGTTAACAACACCACACAGGACATGACAATGTTAGAAACTGTTGATTGGCAACCAGTCATGCAATTAACAGCAGAACGAGAGAAAGATCCTGCACGAATTGCAAATAATCCAGTGAATATCATTGAAGAAAATTCTAGTTCACAATGTAGCGTTGAGTACTTGTCCTTTCATACCCGTAGCAACGTAACAGGATGTCAATGAACCAACCACATTCATCGTTCCTAGTGCTATCATTTCCTTATTTCCATCTATCTGGTAGTTGTTCAAGGTGGCAAACGTCCGTCCAATGGCAATGGCTTCCTAGAAACATCAGTGTTAGGAAAGAGAATCACATATGGCAACTCCAATTCTCAGCTGAAAGTATGGTGAAGTTTCTTACTGCCAAAGCAACCATGCCTGCAACTACGCCAATCTTAAAGCCCTTGGCAAGATAAGTGCCAGTGAAAAAGATTTCCTTCACAGAAGATGGATTCACACCCTTTTTTATTTTACCCACCTTCAGACAAAATTGTATTTGGCAGGATTACTATTACTGCCATGGTCAATGGAATGAGTTAAAATGAAATGCAGATGAAATAGAGAAAAACCACAGAGAAGTGGTCTTACGATTGCAACATGATGCTTGTCTGCGTGAGTAATATACGCCAAAAAAGTGGACAGGATAATGGAGATCAAAGGGGCAATTGCAGGCACCCAAAATAGTTTCTTGTTCTTCTTGCCCTGATATAATAGAAAGTGAAATTAAGATAAATGGCTAGGAAGTGATCCAGTCAGGATTTGACAACGAAGAACAAGACAGACTTCTTACTATGTATTTGGCAAGCAGAAGGAAGGCCAAGAATGTCACTCCAATCACTACCGTCTGCCAATTCCACTGAGAGAGCAGTAGTACGATAGAGTAGGTTAAAAAACTTATGCAGCCAGTTATTCTATTCGGTAGATAAAATGAGTTGTTGAATTTCTTGACGTACCCCATGATTCACCGTACTCCAAACTGATCGCATCACAGACACTATGTCGGTCTTCTTTGTGAATTTTGTTATGCCCAGTAGACCCTTGAGCTGTTGAAGAGCAATGGTGATGGCAGCACCGGCCATAAAGCCAACAACCGCAGCATGTGATAGAAAATCGATCAGGAAACCCAATCTGGAAATGCAAACAGTGTAATATTAGAGAGTAAAAAGAAAACGATCACTTGACTCACCAGATAAGCCGTAGACAGCCTCATCCAAAGCTAAAGGAAAAAAGGTACGAAATGCACATCAACAATCCAACTGGGGTGATATACCTGAAGAACCCGAGCACAAGTTGAGTGATGCCAGCAAAGAATGTAGCTGTGAATGCCAGGCGTCTGTAGTCAAGGGGATGAATATCCGGATCAATCTCGTCCCTAAGAAGAGCCCCAAGCAAGAGAGAAACAACAGCTACTGGTCCTATGGCGATATCTCTTGAGCTACCCATGAAGGCATACATAAGAGGGGGAACAAAGCTGCTATCTGCAGTGCAAACGAGGGCACGTCATTTATCCACTGAAAATGACTAAGTTGACAGGTCCACTAGGTTAATGAAAAGAGAAGAAGACAACTTACATAGTCCATATTGTGGATCCAAATTTGCGAGTTTTGCATACGCAATATCCTAGCTTACAAAGATAAAGAATCCATAAGAAGTGGAACTAGAGTGCAAAGAGCAAATCTATCTAGCTCTTCAGAGTTGCTTTGTCACTCTTACGTGGGGAATGGAAAGGCTTGCTATGGTAAGTCCGGCAATCAGATCACCCCTAAACTTAGTCAGGTTGTAGTGCCTTCCCCATTCGAGAATGGGAAAAACACTCTGGATGCCGATAATGAACTTCCTTGACCATGGATTATCCTTAAACTGACGAAGCAGGTCATCTGCAAAGAAAGTCTCCTTCACTGTGGCTGTGAATTCCTGCAGAAGGTTCTGCTTTGGAGGGATGCCCACTTTGTGAATATACGGTGCCTCTGAATGGCATTGCAACGAAGTTTCGTTTGTTATGTCGGTTTTCTGTGCCCCAACGTCACTGCTGCTACGAAGACTCATCGTGACAACGGGTCAGTGACAAGCTGGATCGCAAACAAGCAAACACAAGTATTAAGAATGATTAATATCAATGGTTGGCTTATCTCAGCACTGCACTGTTAAGAGCTTAAGAATCGAATTTTCCTATTACAGATGGGTCATAAAATTCTCCGTTTTCTTTTTTAAGGTAGAATCTTATCAAATTCAGCATATTAAAGGATTGGAAATCAAGTCTCAGAGACGAGAGTGACCGACAGCCACAGCCACAAGCAATCAAATGGTAAAGAAAAGAACAAAGTCAGAACCTGATCCTCTGGCGCCACAGATAAGGCGAGACCCGCTTCTTCTCTGCGTTCTGAAAACACGAACTCTTTATCTTAATAATAAAACTGATGCAGAACCTGATGTCAAGAAACAGAGAAGATGACTGAGAATTGACCCAGGTTCATGAAATCTACCATAAATCGACTTTACAATTACTTCCAATTATGGATGACTTTAGAATTGACCCAGGTTCATGATGTCATGGATGGCTTTACAATTACTTCCAATTAAATCGACTAAATTAAATGGACTAATTAGGTCTATTTTTCACACTCATAGGAGTTTGTCTATGTTTCTGCTTTACGAATATGATATTTTTTTAGGCATTTCTAATAATAACAAGTGTTATTCCTATTTTGGCATTTTTAATTTCTGGAATTTTAGCCCCAATTAGGAAAGGGACGGAGAAACTTTCCAGTCATGAATCAGGTATAGAACCAATGGACGATACTTGATTGCAATTTCGTATCCATTATTATATGTTTGCTCTAATTTTTGTTGTTTTCTTATGTTGAAACAGTTTTTCTTTATCCATAGGCAATGAGTTTCGATGTATTGGGGATATCCATATTTATAGAAGCTTTAATTTCTGTGCTTATCCTAATTGTTTGTTTGGTTTATGTATGGCAAAAAGGAGCATTGGAACGTGAAATACAATATACGCAAACATTGCGGATGACGTGAAATGATAAGCACAAGATAACAGATGAAGCCTTTTCTCCGACATCCTATATTCACGCGGTGATCATAATGCAGGCAATAATTTATTTTACTACTCCTATGAACGATACTGTCACATTCCGATCCTCGAGCGCGTGCCCATCTATTGATGGTCGATGAAAACTATCACACAACCATACAACTATAGAGATTTATCTTGTCTCAAATCATTTCTGCAAGTTAGCACAATTCACATCATAAATATAAACAACATTCATGCTCAAACAATTGAAACGCCAATGCCTTCATCTAAAAAAAAAACCAAGGGGTCCCGATTATAGAACTAAATCGTTATGACACGTTCCATATCATGCCACACAATTTTGTCATATAATTTGGTGCATCTATCTCAATCAATCATGCATTCCAATTGATAATTACACCCCTCTAGGGCACGGCCTACTCCCAAGTTCGGTGGTCTACTGGTGTAGCCAGGCATCGTCTCACCACCATTGAGCAAGGCTTCGTCTCTCAAAGATAGCTTTCCAGAAGGAGCATAGGTCCGAAATCTACTATGACCCAAATCCCATTAAGTGGGTAACCCATATAGGATAACATTCGGTGTAAACGCTAGGGACGAGTTCTCTTAACCAATGCATGACCAATCAATCTCGGCTTAGGACACCGTGCATTACATTCAAATGCCTCAATTAAAATAGTGATCCCGGCTTATTTTCTTCATATTAAAAACACTCGATGAAAATAGTCGTGTCTTCGTATTAAAAACACTCGGTGAAAATAATCGTGTGTGGGTACACGGTCAGATTGAACCCGAAAAATTTATAACCTCCTATTTAAAATCTCACTGTTTTATATAGTATATAAAACCATTTTCAGTGTCAAAATCTGACACCCAGAATTCTAAATAATTATTGAAATTTCCCAATTTTGGAATAAAAGATCAAAAATCCAATTAGCGCTCAATTTGCACAAATTAACATCCAATTGTATAAACTGAACACACTGTTGCAATCAGCACGAAATTCCAGTCATCGATTATCCCGGTCTAATTCTCGGAAAATAATTAATAATTAAATAAATTACTGGCAATTAAATAAATTATAAAATAAATAAATTAAAGCACTTAATTAAATCAACCTAAATTAACTGGGCTAATTACTTGAACTAACAAATAAATCTAACCATTCTACCTAATTTAATCTAATTACACTAATTATAAAAAACCAACTAATTCCTAACTAAATCCACCAAACTATTCTAACTGTCATTAGCCTATTAATTAGGGATTAGAACATGAACTCGCCGATTTAGTCCGAAAATCGGTTCACAATGACAGCGGCGCGATGGCGGCCGAGACTTGGGCCTATGGCGACACTAACGGAGACTTGGACTGGGACGAAAAGGCCTTACAATTCATGGCCAAAACTGGCTAGAATTTGTGTTGAAGAAGCCGCTGTGTTGACCCGGTGAAGTGAGCTGGCGTTGGGGGAATTGTCGCGGACGAAGAGGCGGCTTCGGGCGGGGATGGGCTGTCGGTGGGGTGCTTCGATGAGTGGAGATAGTGGGATAGATGCGCTGGCCGAAGGAAGAGGCAAAGATGTAAGGGTTCGGTCAACGTGGGGAGGAGTTCCACTGGAGAACTTGTCGGGTTGACCGAGGGGGACAAAAGGTGGTGGATGAGCGTGAGCTGCAAAGGAGAAAAACGGTGGAGCTGGCTTCGATGAAATAGAAATGGGGCTGTAGAACTGGCATGAAGACTTGGGCTTTGAAGGAAAGGGGAGAGAAGGTAGCGAAGGATGAAGAATCGATTGAGGCATGCGTGAGAAGTCAGTGGATGGGGGAAGAGTCAAAGCAAAATATCTAAAACTCATTAATGCAAGGTCCAAGAAGTCTTCAAACTTATCCTATGGTCCCCCATTACTTTCTTGCATGGAATATCCACAAATTACTCAAATTGATGCCAAAGTTGCAGCCCCCATCCTAGGCTCCGAATTTCACAAAATATGCTCCAATTTCTTTTCCGATTTCCTCAATTCGATTTCCAATTTTGTTAAAGAAAAAGTTCACACAATTTCTACAAGTTCCCATCACCAAATAGCTCAGTTTGGAAGCTAAAATTCCCTTCGATTTGGCCCATCCGAATTTCCGTTCTTTTCCAAACGTCAAAATTGATTTTTCGTAAAAATATCGGAGTCGTCGAAAATTCTTCGAAAGATGAGTCGAAGTTCTTAAAATGAATCGTGACATGACAGAACTTTCAATTTTTGAAATCAGGTTCAATTTCGCGGTTAATTTCAATCTAACGTGATTTTAGCGTGTCCTAATCTACGGGGTAACTTTTAGGAATTTTTAGTGCAATTGACCTATGATTGATTATTTTCGAGCCACATTGTACATCTTCGATATATTAGCAATTCTTAGTTGTCGTGAAAATCTCGAGATTTCAAATACGGACACATGATACGAAAATGACAGAAAAATCGGTCTAATGCTGGTCGATAGAAATTTTGTAATTAGGTGGAATCACCAACGCACTAATCACATACTTCTATCGAATTGACCTATCTCAGGTCTTTGATCGATTTTAATAGTGCCGTAATGACCTTTGCAGATTAGCACGATCGAATAGTCGATTCCTGATCGAATTCTCAAGTCTATTACGTTTAGATTCCTTAACGGCTTTACCTGATAGGCTAGTTAACACGTGAGTGGCCAACTCAGAGAAAAATGTCATAGGCACGTCAATGAAAAGTCCATTTCATCTTATTGAAAATAGACTCAAAAATCAGGATGTCACACATACGCAGGATATCTTAGATTGGAATTTATAATTTATAAGAAATGGCAATGTCTTGAATGAGCAATTGCACAATCAAAAGACAACAAATGGAAGAAGACAACACTTGAAACGCGGCCCGTCATGGCATGGCTTGAACACAGAGACTTTTGGGTCCATTGCGAGACTTTGAACCTATGAACAAGGCGATGACCCTGGGACAGCAGGAGGAGGCCTCCGCTCTACGTGGATTAACCCCAGATTTAGCAGTCGGCAAAGAGGTATAACGATAGAAAACTATATATTGCACCAAGAAAAAAGAAATGGCTTTCACAAGCGACGTCAATTGTCAGGTCAGGAAGAAAACATGCGTGCAATTTAAATCGGGGAAACCGACAGCCACCTTATATATAAACATATATATGTATATGTATATGTATATGTATATGTATACATAAAAGAATAATATCTATTGAAAATACATTACAAAAGATTAGAAAATAAAAACAAATGTCAGAAGCATGTAAGAAATGTCCCTAAGGATAATTTTGCTCTTTGGAGTACAAAACTTGGTGTGCAAAGTTTCGGCGGCTATCCTCTCAAGATACAATAGACCTTCTTCTATACTTTATACTGAATATTAGAAGGAAATAGAATAACTTTTGTGCATAACCCAAAAAAGAAGAAAAGGAAAGATACGAGAACCTATTGTATCTTCAAAAATTGTGATTTGAAGTTTAATTTATATTTAAATAAGAAAAAGAGTGAGCCATTGGGAAGTCATCATAAATCAATTAATAATTAAAAGGATAATCGTTATTAAATAATGAAGAGTTTATAAAGTAATAAATTAAAAGTTAGAAAGCCATTACACATGGCTATTAAAAAACCATTATATGGCTGTTAGAAAGCCCTTATTCGCCGTTGTAAAACTTGTAAAACTATTACAAAAATGATAACTTTAATAGCAATCATAATTTCTAATAAATATTTCAAAACTGCTGAAATATCCAACAATATCTTTGTCTCCATGCCTCTCCCTATTCCGTTACTTCCCCAGAATAATTGCTCTTGTTCTCTCTTGTTCTGTTGACCATCGTGAAAAACCAAAATCTTGGTAATGGAGGTCTATTCAAATCATGAATAGAAGGAACAAAATGTCTGTCCGATATAGACTAAAACCCGTTTGGCGGGCTCATTGACGTTTTCAGGTGTAGCCGTTCTATAGTTTCCTGTGGTTTTGCTTTAGGAAAGTGATTGGTTAGCTTGGAGGCTATTGCAGGCAAATCACATACAGATCCGCCACAATAGTATTTTTTTGGTAAGAAAATCCGCCACAATAGTTTAGTACCATTAAACATAAAATCTCAAAAACATGTGCATTTGGCACAGATAGGGACACCACAATAGCCCAAGGAAGAAGAAACAAGCAATCGGTCCAAGCCTTCCTGTCGAAACACCCCAACAACACGAAAATGGATCCAACTACTATGAGCTGCTTTCAGTGAACTCTAACGACACGAGCGCTGACGACATCAAGAAATCGTACAGATAACTGGCACTCCGTTATCACCTGCACGCAAGCCGCTACTCGTCGATGAAAGACAAGTTGACGAGGATGCTCCGCAGTCTTCATGAGGCCTACAAGATGCTGTCCGACCCAATCTCGCGCCAAGAGTATAACTACGAACCGGGCCTGAGCTCGACCGTATCTTGTAGATCGCCATGCAGCGTCGTCGACGGTAATAATAAATTGATGGAAATAGGGAGGAGTAGGTGGCAAGATCAGATAGTGGAGCTAAAGAGGAGGTCAAACAATCGGATGGCTCAGAACAACGGGTCGTGGGGGACGCGAAAACGCGTTCAGGACCTCCGGAGAGATTGAAGAAACCTGTTCAACCAAAATGAAGATTAATAAGAGAGAGAGAAAGAAGGAAAAGAAATTATATGATTCGTTTTTGCTATTAGTCTCTCTAATTATTTGTAATTGTACAAGATGCGTCATTTAACGATTCATCGGTTTAGATTCATTTATTCTTTTGTAATTCAGGTTAAATTTAACTTAATTTATTTATCAAATTGCAATTTTTTTGTTGATAGCTTTGTTTGTTGGTTAATTGGTTCCCGAAATCCAGCTGTACATATGATGAACATTTGTAATCTTTCGTTTTTCTGTGCTGATGGTTGAATGTGCCCTGAGTAGTATAAGCTCACTTATGCATCTTTATAACCATGAAAAGCATTCCATAAATGGCAGAATTCTATTCTTCCGTATCAAAACATATGGATTTTTCTTCGTGCTGGTAAATTTCAACAATTCTATAGAATTGCCGACTTTTCTTGATAGTTTGGGTATAAGCAACTTTTACAAATATATATTCCGTCTATTTTAAGAAAAATAATTTATTTGGAAAATATTTTAAAAATTACTAACCTTTAATGTAAGTTGCCATCTTATCTCCCATTAAATTATCACATAATATTAGGTTACCAACTCTCATTTGAGTTAGTTACCAATGTTTAATTAATAATTTGACTTCTTGGCTTTTCATTCAGTCAATTATTGCATAGTATTCCGTTACACTTTATACATATTATTATCTTATAATTGAAAAGAACTTGCACCATGAAGTTTGAACTAGCAACTAGAGCAAAGGAACCAAGAGGTTGGCCATCAAACTTTGACCTTTCAAAATGTTGTTCACATCCTCTCGAAGCACACTGAAAGCTACATACCACATACTTTCTGTCATTTTCCTCCATTATCTTAGTTGCAATTGTTGTCGAGACTTGGAATGTAAGAGACTATCTTATACAAGAGTTACATTAAATGACATCAATCAGAAGCTTGGGATTACAATATGTTGAAAACATATTCTCTTATTTACTGCGGCACACCATTATCCTGAAAAGTGCTTGGCTTATTTCTCCAAGTCAGCAATGGAACTAATCGCATGAACTGATTTCTCAAAGTATATGTTATCGAAGTAAGAAGGTCCATAGTGCCGGTAACTAGGAGAAAGTTGATGATCACTGGTAATTTTCCCAATTTTCTAACAGAAGGAGCTCTCCATCTACATGATCCATGGAAGTGAGAATGTGTAAGACACTGCCATCTAATTGTGTTTCTCTAAGGGGATCTAAATGTACACCCCTATCTTCGTCCTATCTATGGAGATGCTATGTTTGTATGAATGAATCTTCCCATCGTTGGATTTGATTATTGCAGACATTTTGATATCCTTGAATGAACAATGTATATACAAAGAGATAGGGAAAAAAAAAAAAAAAAAAAACAACTGAAAAACCACACGTTCCATTTATTTGTCCCATTTCGTTCAGGAGTCAATAAGAAGAACACAAGCACGCCAAACAATTTAAGAGACAAAAATGTACAGACAATGCAATAGTCCCGCAAGAAAGAATAGCTTATGTTATCACTCACCATTCACACCCATTTCATGTCCTGCCAGCAAAATTGTCCAAAAAATCCTAAACCTATTGCATTTTTGCCATTTTAGTCATAAACCTTTTAACTTTACCAATTGAATCCTAAACATTTTCACTTCTTGCCGATTCAGTCAATCCGGCAAATTTTGGCCAGAAAATGTTGATGTGGATGTCGGCGGTGACACGTAGGACTACCGGCGCTGACGTGGATAATTTTTAATAATATTTTAATATTTTTTTGATTTTCTGATTTTTTTTTTTCCCTTTTCCCTTTTTTTCTTTTTTTTTTTTTTTAAAAAAAATTGGCTTTTTTCTTGGCCTTTTCCGATGGTTGGCCACCAGCCACAGTCGACAACCGGCCACCGGCCATCAGCCACAGCCAGCTAGCTAGCCTCACCCGCCATAGGCGAGGCCTAGTCAGGTGAGGAGGAGCCCCGGTGAGGGGAGCCGTCGCCCCGGCGCACGGCCCGGCCAAGTCGCCTGGGCGAGGCCAACCCTCCCCCAGACCAAGGCAGCCTCACTCGGCGTTGGCCAAGTGACGGCGACGCTAGGCAAGGCTGCCCTGGCCTAAGCGAGGGCCGGCCTCGCTAGATCTGGTGAGGAGAGCCCTCACTAGGGCTCACCCTCACCCGAGCGAGCGTCGGCCTCACCTAGACCAGATTTGGCGAGGCCAGCCCTCGCTTCCGGCCGGGCGGGTGTCAACCACCGGCCACAGGCCCGCCCGGTCGGAGGCAAGGGTCGGCCTCGTTAGATCTAGTTTGGGCGAGGGTTGGCCTTGCTAGATCTGGTCTGAGCGAGGCCGATGCTCACCTGGGCAAGGGCGAGCCCCGGCAAGGGCTCCACTCGCCAAATCTAGTGAGGCCGGCCCTCGCCCAACGTCGCCGTCGCCCGGCCGATGCCCAGCGAGGCCGCCCTAGCCTCGAGGAGGGTTGGCCTCACCCAGGCGACCCTAGTTGGGCCTCGCCTGTGGTGGGCGAGGCCAGCCAGCTAGCTGTGGCCGGTGGCCGGCTACCAGAAAAGGCCAAGAAAAAAGCCCAAAAAAAAAAAGAAAGAAGGGAAAAAAAAAAAGCAAAAAATATCAAAAAATATTAAAATATTATTAAAAATTATCCACGTTAGTGTCGGTAGTCCTACGTGTCACCACCAACGTCCACATCAGCATTTTCCGACTAAAATTGGTCGGATGGACTAAATTTGCAAGAAGTGAAAATGTTTAGGACTCAATTGGCAAAGTTAAAAGGTTTATGACTGAATTGGTAAAAGTGCAATAGATTTAGGACTTTTTAGACAATTTTCCCTGTCCTGCCACCACAAAAATTCCACAGCTCACTCTAATTTATCCACTGACTCAAAAACGCAAACTTCAATTGCAACCTTCGGCTAGCATCATGGATCAATACAACACCATTTCAAGATCCAGACAAGTCTCAGTTAGTGCCCGATGTCTTTGAATGTCAAGTAGGACAACAATGGAAATTGTGGAGTGTGAAATGGGACAATTAGGCTTGTTCAATCTTGGGAGAACATGTCACAACAGCGTCGGATACAGTAAGGAAGATGTTATCCTCCCCAATCATGTCGGTGAACTTGGAAGAATGAAGCTTGTCCATCACCACCGGCCCTGGATTTGCAAGAACAAGCTGTAGGAGAATACGGAAAAAGTAATCATGGACAATGTAAGATGGTGGTTTGTACAAGTGGAATGCGATCAAGAGATGAGCTAAAGCCCGTCTACTTATAGGGCCTATCCTGCTAAATACATTATGATGTTTGAACATGAGTGAAGATAAACTGCTTGACACTGAGAATATCAATAACCTGTTGAGGGAAATAGACATATAGCTAGACACCTGTACTGAGGCAATTATTTGCCCAAAGAACCTAGTTATTTTTTGTGAGACATAGTTTTTGAAGGTCGGGGCAGGTGAGATGGACACTAGATGAAAATATTTAGGTTTCATCTCGATTGGAGGAGTATTACTTGGCAAAACAAGTGACTTCGACAAGTCACAAAGTTTCAAAGGACAAAAAGAATTACTCAACATATGATTGGCAAGACGTCATCAACGAATTTATAACAACATGAAGCAACACGTTTTAGCATAGCTTACCTGAATATCCCTCTTTTTTAGGCTTCTGTGCAACTCGTCAAGGGCACGTATGCCACTAGTATCAACGTCTGTAATGGCTGTACGCACATATAGTAATGTCAAAAATACATGCAAGGGTATTGTTCATGAGAAAAAAAGGAAAAGAAAAGTTAATCGTGCAAGAAACGGCTTACGAGACATTTCCACGATCAAGTACTGGATTCTTGGTTGATTATTCTCCTTCAGATATTCCTCTTCATCACCAAGCCATCTCAATATCCTGAAAAATTCAAGTGATGCCTATGTAAATAGCTGCTCTAAGGCAACGGCACAGAATTCTCTTGTCCTTATTCATGGTAAAACTTACTAATTTATGCATGTTATATATGATGGAAATCATGGAGTTCTTAGCAAAGTTGGCCAAGAATAAATTAGAATGGACAAACAGGGGCCAATTTTGCCCTCCGCTCTCGTTCCTATCTAGTACCTTTCACGGATATAGTTTGAATTCGAAAAATAGATGGCTGAATCAACTCTGACAATCAGAACTCCTGGAACCTTTGTTGCTTCTGGGTATTGTAATATATTCCTGTAAACAGTCGTCCTCGGTAGCTTACCAAGAATGGCTGTCCGAGGTCTTGTTACTTGTAAGAGTATTTTGGCGAATGAAATTGAAACCTGCCTAGGTAAAAATCTCCTTTAGCAATACACATGCACATGGAGAATGAAGTTCATTAGGATAAGTATACTAGAAATGTTAAAAGTTGTGTATGGCGCTTACTTTATTGTCAAAACTTTTTTTTTCATCGCTTAAGTGCCACTTAAAAAAAAAAAAAAAACGATTATTTTAAGTGACAACTTCGATTTGAGTCACCAGAAATCTAACATGGTTATATTTTATTAATTTATCAATCCTACGTGACTTACCGGTGTGCCTAGTCAACAAATAAGCCCTAAATGAATTTGTCTAAAAGTTATAAATAGTAAATATTTACGTGCCAAATTTTGTTTAAAGTGATCACTTCATTCCTAATTGTTATAAAAAAGCGAACACTTTAGTGTCAACCATGCCACGTGAAAATGCCACGTGAACTAGTTTTTAAAAATTTTGCTAAGTCATATTATAATTTTAGTTATAAATGCCACGTAATCAATCTAGTTGGAATTTATCGCCATTGGCACTTAAGTGATCATTCTTTCTCCAATTTGGCACTTAAGTGAGCCAGCGTGAGCGCCATACACAACTTTTGGCACTTTTAGTTTACTTATCCCGAAGATCATCTAAAGACTAGCAAAAGTTCCTGATATTCTTACCGCAATTAAGAGGCCTATCTCGACAGAGACAAAAACCACCCCAAAGAAGGCTCCCATGCAAGCAACAAAATCCAACTTGTCAATTTTCCAAATCAATATTGCCGCTTCAATGTCAATTAGGCCAACCACCGCCGATATTATAATTGATGCAAGAATCGCATTTGGAGTATACTTGAATAATGGTGTGATGAGTTCCAGGGTTAACAGCACCACACAGGACATAACAATGTTAGAGACTGCTGTTTGGCAACCAGCCATGTAATTAACAGCAGAACGAGAGAAGGATCCTGCACGAAGTGCAGATAACCCAGTGAATATCATTGAAAAATTCAAGAACACAATGTAGCATTTAGTACTTGTCATTTCATACCCGTAGCAATGTAACAGGATGTCATCGAACCCACCACGTTCATCATGCCTAGTGCTATCATTTCCTTATTACCATCTATATGATAGTCCTTCGTGGTAGCAAATGCCCTTCCAATCGAAATGGCTTCCTAGAAATATCACTGTGTTAGGAAAGAGAATCACATATAACAACTCCAATACTAAGCTGAAAGTATGGAGAAGTTTCTTACCGTCAAAGCAATCATGCCTGCAACAACGCCAATCTTGAAGCCTTTGGCAAGATAAGTGCCGGTGAAAAAGATTTCCTTCACAGAAGATGGATTCACACCTTTTTGTATATTACCCACCTTCAGACAAAATTGTATTTGGCAGGGTTATGACTGCGTTGGTCAATGGAATGAGTTAAAATGAAATGCAGATGAAATAGAGCAAGACCAAAGAGAAGTGTTCTTACTATTGCAACCTGATGCTTGTCAGCGTGAGTAATATACACAAAAAAAGTGGACAGGATAACGGAGATCAGAGGGGCAATTGCAGACACCCAAAATAGTTTCTTGTTCTTTTTGCCCTGATGTAATAGAAAGTGAAATTGAGATAAATGGCTAGGAAGAGATCCAGTCAGGATTTAATAACGAAGAACAAGACAGACTTCTTACTATGTATTTGGCAAGCAGAAGGAAGGCCAAGAATGTCACTCCGATCACTATCGTCTGCCAATTCCACTGAGGAAGCAGTAGTCGATAGAGTAAGTTTAATTCTTTTATTCTATTTAGTAGATAAAGTGAGTAGTTGAATTTCTTGACGTACCCCATGATGCACCGTACTCCAAACTGATCGCATCACAGACACTATGTCGGTCCTCGTTGTGAATTTTTCTATGCCCAGCAGAGCCTTGAGCTGTTGAAGAGCAATGATGATGGCAGCACCGCCCATAAAGCCAACAACCGCAGCATGAGAAAGGAAATCGATCAAGAAACCCAATCTAGAAATGCAAATAGCGTTATCCATTAGTAAGAGAGAAAAAAAATCACTTGACTCACCAGACAAGCCATGAGCAGCCTCATCCAAAAAAAAAAAAAAAGAAAGGAAAAAGGAATGAAATGGACATCAAATAATCCCGACTGGGGTGATATACCTAAAGAACCCCAGCATGACTTCAGTGATACCAGCAAAGAATGTAGCCGTGAATGCCAGGCGTCGGTAGTCAAGGGTATGAATATGCGGATCAATCTCGTGACTAAGAAGAGTCCCAAGCAAGAGAGAAACAACAGCTACTGGCCCTATGGCGATATCTCTTGAGCTACCCATGAAGGCATAAATAAGAGGGGGAACAAAGCTGCTATCTGCAGGTGCAAACGAGGGCACGTCATTTATCTACTGAAAATCACTAAGTTGACAGGTACACTAGGTTAACAAAGAAAGAAGAGGACAAAACTTACATAGTCCATATTGTGGATCCAAATTTGCGAGTTTTGCATACCCAATATCCTAGCTTACAAAGATAAAGAATCCATAAGAAGTGGAACTAGAGTGCAAAGAGCAAATCTATCTAGCTCTTCAAAGTTGCTTTGTCACTCTTTACCTGGGGAATGCAAAGGCTTGCTATGGTAAGTCCGGCGATCAGATCGCCCCTAAACTTAGTCAGGTTGTAGTGCCTTCCCCATTCGAGAATGGGAAAAACACTCTGGATGCCAATAATGAACTTCCTTGACCAAGGTTGATCTTTAAACGGACGCAGCGGGTCATCTGCAAATAAAGTCTCCTTCAGTGTGGCTGTGAATTCCTGCATAAGATTCTGCTTTGGAGGGATGCCCACTTTGTGGATATATGGTGCCTCTGAATGGCATTGCAATGAAGCTCTGTTTGTTATGTCGGTTTCCTGTGCCCTAACATCGCTTTTGTTACAATGACTCATCGTGACAAGGAATCAGAGACAAGCTGTATCGCAGACAAACAAACAAAAGTATTAAGAATGATGAATATCAACGGTTGACTTATATCAGCACTGCACTAGTAAGAGCTTCAGAATCGAATTTTCCTATTTCAGATGGGTCATAAAATTCTCTGTTTCCTTTTTTAAGTTAGAACCTATTACATTCGGGCATAGATGTTGATGGAATCAAGGAAAAAGCGAGCCATCAGCTTAAGATGAGCACTAAAGAAATGAAGATAGTCATGAGATAGAACAACTGCAAGAGGAATAAGCACCTGCAGCAGAGAAGGTTTGGAAACTGTACTTTAAATTAGTTCCAGGAGAATCCAAAGTCAAACGTTTAAGATGACAGTAAGCCCCAGCCTTCCACAGTGAGAATGTATACACATCTCTATTCCATCTAAATTCATCAAGCAACTGTCTCATGATGGAAAAGGTTTCTTCAATCTTGTGAGACTTGGCTTAAATTTGTAAGCGTCGACTCGAGGCAATTGGATTGCCACTCGTTATCACATTAGTTTGGCATTTAGATGCTCTGTGAGAGACTTAACTTTAGCTGTTTGTACTTCATGCTTATTGGCAGGAATCATCATATTTTGGGAATCTGACATTATCCTTTCTGCTGACTTCTGACTTATTCCTCCTGCAATCATCTAGTGAACTTCATCTAACACTTTGTTTTCTCCGTGCAAACCAAAACCACCTATTCTTTTAAAGTATCCAGATCTTGCCCTTTGCAGATTGACAATCAAACTATAAGGGTTAGCAAGCAAAGATGGTTTTCAGACATTTTCAGCAATTCATTTCCCTCAGATCATCCCTTCTGTCATTGTTTATCACTCATTAGTCGTGGGAATTAATTAGCAGAGAAGGGAAAGATGTGCATCTACATTTGAAACAGCAAACTAACCTTCACTTGATCAAAGACGAGCCACTTTGCAGTGATAAAAAAGGAATACTACTGAGGTAACTACCATGGTCATAACTCATGAAAAGAAAAGGTGCAATCAAAACAAACCCACAAATGGACTTGTAGCTGTTGTTTTGGCTTTATCTGCAACAAGAGTCCTGGAAGCATTGCTTTTCCGAGTTCATTAAAAAGAAAGATTAAATTATCCCTCAGAATTATTAACCATTGTCATTATCACTGATATTACAATATACTTAAGTTGACACCATTTTAGCATCCAAATAGTCCTTGTACTACATACCACAATAAGAAAGGACAAGTATAAGCATCGAACGGATGCTGCTCGTGTTATTCTATATGATAGCTAAATGAGGGGAGCAAGGCCTATTTAAGTCTGGTGTTGTTAAATAGACAATTTGAGGGAACAGAATTCTCTTCATCTCCCTTTCCCTTTACAGGGGAATCAACGAAAGGGAAACAGCAACATGACTTTCATGGACCACAAATTGAATCCATGAACAGAGAAGAATTTTTATAACCTTAACAACATCAGAAAACTAGAAGCACCAACAAGAGCCGACCACTGTGAAAGTACTCTTGATCGACCAAAAGAAAACATTAAAATTTGAAAACAACCAAAAGAGGCACTGAAAAAGAAAGTTGGAAAATCAATTTTAACCGGTCTTCTCACTTTTCTACTAAAATACCCATTAAAAGAATCAGAACAATCGTCCCATGAGTATATTTTAGAACTCTCTCTCTCTCTCTCTCTCTCCAGTCTTTCCAATTTGGTTTTAGATCCATCCCTATCGCTTCATCAGACGATTAAAAGAGAATTATCACCTATTTGAAAAAAGAAAATGATTAGAAGGAAAAGAAAGATTATCAGCAGAATAATTTTGATCAAGAGTCAGAGCCGGGAGTGACCCACAGCCACAGCCACAGGCAATTAAATGATGAAGACAAGAAGATAGTCAGAAGCCAACCCTTTCTTGTGCCACAGAATGGGTGAGAGCTGCTTCCTCTCTGACCTCTGAATACAGTGAGCTCTTTATTTTAATTCTAAAACTGATGCAGAACCTGATAAGAAACAGAGTAGATGACTAAGAATCGATCGGGTTCATTGAATCTGACAACGTTGTATTGGAATGTAAGGAAGAACGCTCCAAATTAAGACCTTATCGGTTTAGTAACATAACGACAAAAAGGACGAAGAACTCAATTTTTTCCTGTTTTCAGACATAGACCATGAAAAGAATGAGTAAAAATGAGCACAAAGAGACACGATGCGTACCTCTGTGATGATGCACAAATATCCTAACAATGAACATTAGAGATGATTGTCCAACTTTGATCAGTATTGCCTCGCTCGTCCATTTTTGTCAACGCTCCCTTTGCTGTCTCTGCAAGAGAATGAATATGTACGGATATGTGGTATGCGTTCAGAATGGAAGACCCAGTCAAGCGATGCGTGGGAACGATTGCTTGAACGATAATCTACACTTCGCATGAATTATTTGGCACCAGCTATCGATCCCTCTCCTTATCCACTTGCCAGTTCCATTATTGTGTTCGACCAACGGGCCGTTTGCTTGCTGCTGCTTCACCGTGCGAGAGCATTCATGCCCTGAATTCAGCTTCTTTCCCTCTTATTCCTCGGGCCGTGCATGCCCTGGCTTTGGGTCTAACGCTTTTTGAACTGCTCAAGTCTTCGCGTGGAGAAAACATTGGCTACGTCTAATGTGCCAACACAGTAAATAGGAAGTGCCATAAGGGTTCGACACGTGTCCCAAGTGAGGTCCGATTTCAGACTCTCTCTTCTCTTCTCTTTCTTCTCTCTCCTCTGCACGCTCAGACTCTGACTCTCTCTCTCTCTCTCTCTCTCTCTTCCCCGCACGCTCTATCAGACCCCACCCCACAAGTAAGAGCAACAAAGAAGCTGTTCACTTGTCCAGCGATTCCAGCAGTCATTTGGCGACGGCAGACGATGGGTTTCGATGGAACTGCGGCGGCTAAGAGCTTCGGAGGAGGGCGGCGGGCCAGCGCTGGGCCGCGCGACAACTGCAGGTCTGCCGCAGCCACCGTGTCCTGCGAGGGCGGTGCGGCTTTCCTCTGCCTGGCCTACAACAAGCTCACCTCCTGCCACAAGCGCGCGTGGATGTACGAGGCGTGCGAGCGCACGCCAGCAGCCTTCGCGTGCGGGGCCGACTATTTGTTGAATCCTTATAGCCCTTCCTATTTGTTGTGTTGGCACGTTAGACGTAGCCAATATTGAACAGAGGTTGGTTTTGGCTTCATATGTGGAAACTCACCCCGCATGCAGGTCATCGATTCTCCTCATTTTTGGTGTATTCAGAGTCCATAGGAGTTCCAAGATTCTTGTCTCTTTTTTTCTTCTTATGCAGTCGAGCGTTGTCCAGTTCTGTCCAGTTGTCGACCTCTCTAGACCAATCAAAGCAGGCCACCCACGTCTGAGCAAGGAGAACAGTCTGAATGCGTGGATTATATGTACCAACAGATTCACCGGATGATTTATAGAGTTTGAGAGATCAATCTTTTCACTCCTTTTTCAATTTCCGATACTCCGGCTCGAGATTTATGAACGCATGAAGAGATAAATCTTCGCGACATCAACTCAATAAGTCATATGAAGGACCTCTTGATTTATGTTAGATTTCACTACCCATCTAACACGTCATGACTGTCTTATAATAACATCTTTATGCATAGTAATGCTTCTTAATTGGTACATTATTGGCAACAAATATTATTAGCGTAATTAAATATTAACCACGCATTTATCTAACGGTTTAAATTTTTAGGTTAAAAGTGAGTTCAACGGATTATGTTGACAAGCTCGAACTTGGGCACCTCTTGATTTAAGTATACTTCTAGCCCAACTTCATCTTACGAGCTTGTGTTACTACACCACAATGCCAATTTGCCCAGAAATCGCAATTATCAACTCTGATATCATTTATTGGAAATGCGCAACAAAAGTGTAATACCTTCACTTAGGGTGATCACTAAGAGGAAGTCTAAGTTTAAGTCCGTCAATATACCCAATTAGACCCACCTTAACTCAAAAGTTTAAACCATTAGGTGAAGGTGTGGTCACGCTAACAAATATGCTATAACTATATGTGAAATATGATATACACATACAATGCCGGTCGGCGTGAAATGATAAGCATAAGATGACAAATGAAGCCTTTTCTTTCCCTCACACTCTGTTCAGGCGGTAGTTGTAATGCAAGCATTCTTTTATTTAAATTCCAAGCTTCCTATAAGTGATCCACACGAAGCTTGGATTGGAATTTATTAACATATAAGAACGGCGATGTCTTGGATGAGCACTTGCATAGTCCAAGACAGAAGAAGGAAGAAGAGAACACTCAGAACATGGCCCACTGTCAGTTTCATGTTAACGGACCTCTGGGCCCTCCATTGGAAGATTTGGAACCTGAGAACGGGGCAGTGGCGCCGGGAATGTGTGCTTGGTGTAAATGCATGTCCACATTCCAGTACTGCTCGGGAATATCTGTTCTTCCTCTCTCTTTTTCTGTTGACTACCATGAGATCCTGATAATAGAGGTTTGTTCGTATCCAAGTAGAAGGGACGATATGTCTATTCAATGTATTAATCTTGCGACAGACTGGAACCCAATTAGTGGGTTCATTCTCGTTTCTAGGTATTGTCGTTCTATACTTTTCCTGTGATCTCTTTTTCTTTAGGACAGTGATCGGTTAGCTTGGACGGGATTGCAGTCAAATCACGTATAGCGAGTGTACAAGAATATTCCGCAATAATTTAGTTCCATCAATCGTAAAATCCCAAATACATGTGCACTTGTCTTTAATGGGGACAGCACGATAGCCCAAGAAACAAGAAATAAGCAATTGGTCCAAACCTTCCTGTCGAAACACCCAACATCACTATCAGTCTTACTTGGGGCCATTACCATTATCAAAATCTTCATCTTTTTTATTTTTAATTTTGCCAATTTTCTCTTTTCTTAATGGATGGACCACCAGGTTGACACAGTTCCCAGAGGAAGGTTTAAGGAAGAC
Source organism: Eucalyptus erythrocorys (assembly GCA_014182555.1). Taxonomy (NCBI): domain Eukaryota; kingdom Viridiplantae; phylum Streptophyta; class Magnoliopsida; order Myrtales; family Myrtaceae; genus Eucalyptus; species Eucalyptus erythrocorys. Next base: position 53,049,861 of record CM024602.1, read on the forward strand.
AGTTTCTTCAATTCTTCAAGAACAAGGCCAAAACTCAGCTCTCTTCACCTTCGAGATGCTCTCCAGGACTCCAACTGGTGATACATGTCCCCTCGCGGTCACTCTCTGTCTCCAAATCTATGCTGAAGGATGTTACTCCTGGAGTCAACCGAAGCATGTGGTTGTTCCTCACTCGAATTGCTTCAGTTTAAACACAAAGTAATGCACATAAAAGAATATCTAATGTTGAGATGTAGGGATTGGATTCGATCATGATATTTTCTTATTTATTTATGCTGAGATAGTCTGCAATTAGAGGCATCTATGACCCATTTAAATCATAAATAAGTCATATATTGGTCACTTATTTTTGACAAAAAGTAGTTAAATGGGTTTAACAATTAAAGACTTTGATAGATGGGTCTTAAGTAGGTCTTAAATGGGTTGGATTCAAAACCCATTTTCACCCAAAACCTCATAATCTCTCTCTTCTCTCTTTAACTTTACAAAAATATTTTTTTTATAAAAACTAAAATTATAATTTTTTATTTTAATTTTCTTTTCTTTTTCTTTCCCTTTTTTTCTTTCTTCTTTTTATTTTTTTTTTCTTCTTCCTCCGGTCGCCGGCACGACGATGACCGGCGATCGCCGGGCGAGCTTCGAGCTCGCCGGATCTGCGCGAGCCTCGCCGATCTAGCGAGACTTGAACTTGCCGGTGTCAAGCGGCTTGAGCCTCGCCCGGATTCGGCAAAGGGCAAGCTCGAGCTCGCCCGTCGGCAAGCCTCGAGCTCGCCGGATCCGGCGTCGGGCGAGCCTTGAGCCTCACCCAATGCCGGTGAGCCTCAAGCTCACCAGATCTAGCAAGGCGGAGGCCTCGTCGACATCCGGTGAGGCTAGAGCCTCACCAGATCCAGCGAGAGGCGAGCTCAAGCTCGCCCCATGCCAGTGAGCCTCGAGCTTGTCGGATCCGGCGAGCCTCGAGCTCGTCGGCGCCCGGCGAGCTAGGCGAGCTCAAGGCTCGCCCGTGGCTAGCGGCTGGCCGAAGAAGAAGAGGAACAAAAAAGAAAAAGAAAATTAAAAATTATATTTAAAAAATATATATATAAATAATTATTTTAAAAATTATAAAAATTGTCCATTAAATTTGTGTTATATAAAACTATTTTAGCAATATCATTTTTTTAAATATATATTTAAGGAATAAATTTTCTTAAATTTAGTTAAATGAGTCGGGTATGGGTCAAAAATTTTGCATTATAATAAATGAGTCATAAACGGGTTAAATGGATCGATTTGGATCGGACCATTTATAACCTGACCCAACCCACCTGTTTAACAAATCTATCTGCAATTGACCATGATCCTCAACAACACATCTTGTCTACCATGTTATTGCTCTCATATGATTAATAACCTACCGGTGCAATAATATAGCAATAAGCCTGTCGATCTCAATGAAGGAAATAGCATCTGAATTAGATATAGTAAATGTGCCATAGCACCAGTTTAGTTCATAAAAAGTGTGGTTAGAGAAGCATCAAAAGTACTATTTTGGGCGACCACTTTACACAATTTAGACCATGAACGAGCACGACTCTGTGTGTCTGTGCATGGGCGCACTGCATGCGTGTGTGTTGTGTGAACTCAAGAACGGGCCAGAATGGGCACCTTCCATCTTAGACAGATGCTTCTTTACTTTACCAGCACAGCCTTGACAATGAAGAGACACCCTCATAACAACGACCTGCAAGCACAAATCCTAGAACTAGATCATTTGAGATACTCAATTTGACACGACCGCTGTTAGAAGGCAAGGGGCAAGAGTGAAGGAAGAAGATTGAGTTGAGAGAGAATTCGAAGCAGAAGAATTTCTGTGTAATTTCTCTTCTATGTATTGAGCTTGTACATTGTAATACAAATATAATACAAGTTTACTATGAATAAAGAAATGATTGATTTACTCTATCAATCTAGATCTAGATGCGATATTTAATTTACATGTATAAGAAGATCATGGTCAATTATGATCAATCAAGATCAAGGATGATCTGGCGAGATCCCGATCTACATATCTTCTAATACTCCCCCTCAAGCTGGTGGCTTATAGATGTCTAAGTGCCTAACTTATTTAATAGATATGCGTGTTGTCTCTGATACAAGGGCTTAGTGAACATATCTGCTGGCTGCTTTGTCGTTCCGATTCCTCTTGTTTCAATTATTCCTTTCTAAATCTTTTCCCGTGTGAAATGACAATCCACCTATATATGCTTGGTCCTTTCATGCACTATAGGATTTGATGCGAGCTTGAGAGCCGCATCATTATCACAATATAATCTTGTGGGTCCCTGCACTGCTACTCCGAGATCCTTGAGCGGTCCTTGGATCCAAACTATTTGACAAGTGGCCTTGGCCATAGCTCGATACTCTGCTTCTGCCGAGGATAAAGACACGGTTGCTTGTTTCTTGGTCTTCCAAGATAAGAGAGATTCCCCCAATTTTATGCAATATCCAGTGACAGATCTTCGAGTAATTGGACATGTCGTATAATCTGCATCACAATAAGCCATCATCTTCATGTCACACCTTTTAGAGAGAAGTATCCAAGCCCTGGACATCTCTTTAGGTATTTGACGACTTTCAAAGCTGCATCCAAATGAGAACGCTTTGGTTGATGCATAAACTGACTAAGTGTCTGAACTGCATATGATATATCAGGTCTAGTCATTGTCAGGTATATGAGTTTCCCAACAAGTCTCTGGTAGCCTGATAGATCACTAAGAAGAGGATCATCATTTCGAGATATTCCTTTATCATACTCTGCAGTAGTCAATTTAGCATTCTGCTCTATAAGAATCACGGCTGGCTTGCATCCTGACAGACCTGCTTCTGATATAATCTCTAGAACAAATTTCCGTTGACTAAGAGAAATTCCTTTGTCAGATCGGGCAATTTCAATTCTAAGGAAATATTTGGGTGCTCCTAAGTCTTTGATATGGAATATGGCATGCAAATATTCCTTGAAAGTCTTTATAGAGGTTCTATCATTACCCATAACTAGTATGTCATCAACATAAATCATCAAATAGATAGATGACATACCTTTAGTTCTTGTGAATAAAGCATAGTCATGCTTGGATTGCTTAAATCCTGCTGTTGTAAATTGGTGAATTTGGCATACCATTGTCTTGATGCCTGTTTTAATCCATAAAGGGATTTACGGAGACGACACACTTTATTCTCCCCCTATCTCCGTATCTTGGGAGGAATATCCATGTAGATTTCTTCATCAAGATCTCCGTGGAGGAATGCATTATGAACATCCATCTGATGTAGATGCCATTCATTAATTGCGGCAACAGCTAAGAAGGAACACACTGTGACGTCTTTGGCAACCGGAGAGAACGTCTTGTGATAGTCGAAACCTTCTCTTTGGGTGAACCCTTTAGCCACCAATCTGGCCTTGTAATGCTCTACCGAACCATCAGCTCGATATTTGATCTTGTAAACCCATTTGCATCCAATAGGTTTGCGCTGAGCTGGTAATGGGACAAGATCCCATGTGTGGTTTTTAGCCAGTGCTGTCAATTCTGCTTTCATGGTCTCCTGCCATTTTGGATTTATGGAAGCTTCTTCATAACTGGTCGGTTCAGTTTCTTCGGACAAGCGACGAATGCAACATTTGTGTTCCCGAGACAGTCTATTAAAGGAAACATATGAAGATATTGGATATTGAATACCTGGAGAGTTGTGAGCAGCACATACATAGTCCTTTGTCCAGGTTGCTGGTCGTGTGGATCGACCAGATCTCCTAGGAGGATCAGCTTCAATAATGGGTTGTGCTGTCGTAGTATCAATGATTTCTTCATGAGCAAGAGTTTCCTCCGGTTGATCCACATCAACAAGGTTTGTCTCCAGAGAATCTTCATGAATATGTCTTGAAGAGTCCAAGTTGTCTTCAAGTGAATCTTCAGTAGCTGAGGCTGTATGATGAATGGGGTTTGTTGGTTGCATCACTGGAATATAAGGAGGATCCTGGTGTGATGCTTCATCATGGAGAGGAATGTGATGCCTGGAAACCATCTCGGTATCCTCATGTGAGGTTCCATTGTCAGAAAATGGATACATATGCTCATGAAAAATGACATCACGACTTACAAAAAAATCTCATGTGGCTATCTCAAGCAGCCTGTAGCCTTTTTGAAGATTGGAATATCCCATAAAAACACACTGTCATGCACGTGGGCTCCTCTTGTCACGAGGCCCCACGGTTGCAGCATAGCATAGATAGCCGAATATCCTCAGATGAGTTAATTTTGGTTTCTTCCCAAATAGTAGCTCAAATGGAGTCCGTCCCTTAAGGATTCTGGTAGGCATTCTATTGATGAGATAAGTCGCTGTGATGATGCATTCACCCTAATATTTATCTGGTATCAATGCCTGAAATTTGATGGCACGAGTAACTTCCAGCAAATAACGATGCTTCCTTTCAACCACTCCATTTTGTTGTGGTGAATAGACACATGAACTTTCATGCTGAATCCCATGGGAGTTGAACAGCAGAGAGCATTCATGACTAAAAAATTCCTTTCCGTTGTCAGTGCGAATCTGCTGAATGGATTTCCTGAATTGATTCTTAGATAGTAGAATGAAATTTTGCAGGTGAGAATAAACCTGTTGTTTAGATTGCATGAGAAAGACCCATGTTGCCCGAGAATAGTCATCTACTATCGTAAGAAAATAACGGGAGCCGTTATGATTAGCTGTATGGTAGGGTCCCCAGATGTCCACATGAATCAATGCAAATATCTTACTAGTCCTTGAAGTGCTAGAAGAGAAGGGTGTGCGTGATTGCTTGGCAAGAGGACAAATTGAACATTCGAGTATGGAAAAGCAAAGACGTGACCCAATCTCATATGCATTGTAGTATTACTATCATTGGCAAGTGAATTACATAATGAGCTTTTATTTAAGGAATTGCATGAATAATTTAAATCACTCTTCCAGTAATAGAGTCCTTCAAAGAGATTACCCGAGCCCATCGTTCTCCCAGTCGAAAGAGCCTGAAAGAGACATTTGTCAGAGTTGAATATCACTTGGCATGAGTTTTCTTTGCAGACTTTAGACACAGATATGAGGTTGAACTGGAATTCCGGGACATATAGCACATTCTGTAGGACAAGCTGAAGACTGAGTTTCACTGTTCCCGACACTCTGACATAAGTCACATGTCCATTGGGCAATTGCACGATGACAGGAAAATCCAAATGTTCATTTAAATTTGTAAATAATCCTTTGTCACAGATAATATGATCGGTTGCTCCAAAGTCTATAATCCATTCTTTTCTGGAAATAGAATTAATAAGGCAAAGTGAAATACCTGAGAAACTCCCCCCCTTTATTGGAGATATCCATCTTTTGCATAAGTTGCTGAAGTTGGCCGTATGTGACTGGCTGATCAATTTTGGGCCCGGCCGGTCCACTGACTTGGTATGCTGTGGAAATTTTTTTCTCCTTTTCTCCAGACTTTCCATGCAATTTCCAGCAGCTATCAATGGTGTGATTAGTACGCTTGCAATAATCACAAAAAAATTTACCCTTTCCTTTAAAATTTTTTGCAAAATTCTTGGATGACGTGGCAAAAATCTGGCCGTCCATCCCTTTGATCGAGATTTGATCTCCACCATCCGATCCAGGCGTTGTCCCGATCCCATGATAGCCGTCCGATCTTCACGCGTGTTCTGGACCGTCAGATTTGCGCGCGTAATCTGGGCCGCTCGATCCTCGGATGTGATCTGAGCTGCTGGATTCTCGCAAGTAATCCAAGCCGTTGGATCCCTGCATGAAATCTGAGCCATTCATTGGCTCCCTTTTAAACTCGCGGGCATCGATTTCTCCAAACCCTAATGGGTTTTGTTTTTCTCTCTCCCGAGCTAGGGTTAGGGTTTTCCCTTCACTTCGAGCGGCGAGAGCGATGCTCTCGCTGTTCTTCACGGTTGTGGCCCTCTGGGTTTCCTCCTGCATCGCCAGTTGGAAAATACGCCCAATCGGTGGCATCGGATCCATGGCGAGGATTTGTGACCGAAAGGTAACATATGATTCATTGAGAATCAACAGGAATCTGGTGGCCTTTTCTCTCTCTTTGATTTTCTTGTACTGTCTGAGGGTCAATTCTGGCCCTTCGAGCTTTTCTTCTACTGCCTCGAGTTGGTTCCAAAGAGACGATAGCCTGTTGAAGCAGGCCGTGACCATCGAGTTTCCCTGTTTCAATTCACTGATTTCCTGCATGAGATTGAAAATTTTCGCTTGATCCATCTTTCCGTACATTTCACGAATATTTTCCCACATGGTTTTCGCATCCTCTGTGGGTGGAAGCCCAGCCGCGACTTCTGGGGATATGCTGTTTCCAATCCATGTTCGGACAAGTTGATTGCATTTTCGCCAGTGTCGGGCTAGGCGTTCATCCGAGGGGATCAGAATCGTCCCATCGAGAAATCCGTCTTTATCCTTTGTCACTAATGCCCGCCGGAGCTCCTAGGACCATTTCAAGTATGTTTTAGGTTCGGTTAATTGCTGGTGTATCAGTCGAACCTCCGGTCCGTCGACGTTGGAGACGAACAAGGGATCGCCGATTTATGGTCACCCGGTGAATGTCGCCGCTGGAACGGGTAAGAAACTGGGTGCGAAACTTGGGTAGGGATTCGTCCCTTGACCCGATTCGTTCGACCCAACTGGATGCCCCGCATTTTCACTTCTCGGGTATGTATTCTCTCCCATACCCGATTCATTTGAATCGCCCGTCTACTCCATCGCGATGGTCGGGCTTGCCCCACTCGTGGCTGGTGGGCCTCCATCGCGACTTTGGTGACCCACGAAGAACGGCGATGATGGATTCGGGCTTGACCCAAAATAAAGTGGATATGGGATCCACTGGTATGGTTGACCCATTGTGGGTTGCCCCAATTGGAATTGAGCCTGCGTGGGTCGCCATTGTTAAGGCAGAGGTAAGGTAAGTTGCGGTTCTGTGGTTGGTAAATTTGTAGGGAGATTCTAGATCTGTGAAGACGGAGGACTGTTTCCTTCGATAGTCTTGTCTTCAACACTCGGATGGGAGTCCTGCGGAGAGGCCATGGTAAGTTAGACTGTTCTTCTTTCCTTCGAGAGTATGCCTAACGCCGAAGAGATGTTTGATTGTAGTTTCGAAGAACTTTCTTCGATGAAGTCTTGACGCGGAAGCAAATCAGAGATCAACGCTGCTCTAATACCATGTTAGAAGGCAAGGGGCAAGAGTGATGGAAGAAGATTGAGTCGAGAGAGAATTCAAAGCAGAAGAATTTCTGTGTAATTTCTCTTCTGTGTATTGAGCTTGTACATTGTAATACATATATAATACAAGTTTACTATGAATAAAGAAATGACTGATTTACTCTATCAATCTAGATCTAGATGCGATATTTAATTTACATGTATAAGAAGATCATGGTCAATTATAATCAATCAAGATCAAGGATGATCTGGCGAGATCCCGATCTGCATATCTTCCAACAACCGCAATCCTTTCATTCCTGATCGTCTTTGTAAGTCAAGATTGTTCCTCAATTTTTCACGTTCATAATTGATTCAGCAGTTCATTGTTATAATTCTTCATTACCCCAACACAATGATGACTACCACTACCAGGATTGCACGCACTCTTCATATAAGCCAAAGCAAAAGTGTAAAGAGAAGAAAGAGCGGCAACTCTGACCAGGAATACATTATCTGATGAATCCAAGGAAGACGGTTGCTGGATGGCGTTGAAGAAGCAGTCTCGTTATGTCCTCCTCTATCAGTATGCACCAGAACTGATCTACCCTTGCTTGCGGCTGCACCACTACTCTGAGCCTCAACGAGTCTTGAGTACCTGCCTTTGTTCAAAAGACCAGTAGAATCCACCAGAGCTCGATCTGGAACTCTCCTAGGAACAATGACCGACCGGGGATCAGGTATGGTGCATCCTCAAGTTACTTGCATAGAATAGCATATGAAACCCCTCATTTTTCTAGGTAGGGCTGAGAAGAGATGCTTGAGGTTGCGAGTAATCATAAATGTCTATTACCTTTGGTTTCTTTTATCAATGATGATTTTCAAAGAAACATATCATATTAAATGACTTAGCTAACAGGAATTTGCTGGCAATTGTCCGCGTTTATCAGTACTGCAATGGCTACGTTTGAATGTATACAACCATCCTGTCCTCATCATGTGTTAATGTTCAGGAACAAACTTATTTCCTCCGTGCTCGACTCTGCTTGACTTGGAGAGAAACTACTACTTGAATTGTACGCATGCAGCAGAACCTTCCGCCGGTGATGGGGAGATAATTTACTGTTGCCCAAATTGATATTTACCACAAGAACGCGTCTAACCTCGAACTCAACGTGGTCTTCGAGCACCACCTTCCTTGCACTTTCATGGTACCTGATATTTTATGAAAGAGGACACGAATTGAGAACATTGACCGACTCGCACGTTGACAACTTCTGCCCAGCAAGAGCTAACAAACAAAGCAATCCAGTTTCTCGTTGTACTTCAGCCACAACTCAATTCCAAGATTATCCATGGCCATCTCTCTCACTTCATCCCTAAAAACCTCCGAGCTCTCTCTCTCTCTCTCTCTCTCTCTCTCTCTCTCTCTCAGTCTCACCGCTCCCAAACAAAGGCCGCGACCCAGGATCACATCTCATGCAAATCATTGTCATCGCCAGCGACCATGTCGGTACGTGAAAATAGCGCACAGATCGCTGGCACTCCGGTATTACCCAGATGCGAGCCACGACTCGTCAATGGAAGACAAGTCGACACGGATGCTCCTCAAGGCTTCACAAGGCCTAGGAGATGCTGTCCGAGCTCACGTCGCGCCAAGAGTATAACTACGAACTGGGTCTGAGCTCGACCATATCTTGGAGATCGCCATGCAGCGTCGTCGATGATAATAATAAATTTACCTGCGATGATCAGGAATTGATGAGGAGTTGAGATAAAGAGAAGGTCAAACAATCGGATGGCTCAGAAGAATGGGTCGTGCGCGGCGCAAAAAGGCGCTCAGAACCTCCGGTGAGATTGAAGAAACCTGTTCAACCAAAATGAAGCATTAAAAAAAGAAAAAATAGAGAGAGAAGGAAAAGAAAGCCAATGATTTGTTTTTGCTATTAGTCCCTCTAATTATTGATAATTATATAAAACGCATTATTTGACGATTGATTGATTTAGATTCATTTATTCTTTTGCAATTCGGGTTAAACTAACTTAATTTCTTTATCAAATTGCAATTTTTTAGTTGATAATTTTGTTTGTTGGTTAATTGGTTCCCGAAATCCAGCCGTACATATGATGAACATTTGTAATTATTTGTTCTGTGTTGATAGTTGAATGTGTCCTGAATAGTATAAGCTCACATATGCATCTTTATAGCGACGGTGAGGGGATTTGAACTCATCTCCTTGCGTTAGGGAGAGAGAGCTCAAACCATCGCGGCCACCGCAGGCGGTGGTTAGAATTCTATTCTTTCGTATCAAAATATACGGATTTTTCTTCTGCCAATAAATTTAAACAATTTTACAAAATTGCCAACTTTTCTTGATAATTTGAGGATAAGCAACTTCAATAAATTTATACTACGTTTGTTTTAAGAAACATAATTGATTTGGAAAATATGTTCTTGTAAGTAATAGATTTGTTGCTTGAAATAATTAGTCAACGAAAAATATTTCTATTATCGGTAATAATTTATATTTAAATATTTTCGTGGAAGTTGAAATATATCTTGTTCATTTATTTTAACAAACGATACAACAGACCGTTTTTATAAAAAAAAAAATATATATATATATATATATATTTTTTTAAATCATTCATTTTCCATGAAATAAATGAAGCCTCAACAACTTTTCATTTTCATAACTTACTAACGGTTCAAATTTACTAACTCTTAAATGAACTCATCAATCTAAATTAGAGTGATTTATCTATTATTGTCAAATTCAATTATCTTTCAGTTTTTAGTTATTACCTTTCATTTGATTTACTTACCAATATATTTTCTTATTTACCAACTTTATTGTTTGTGTTATCAATTTTTATGTCATTTGTTGACAACTCTTTGCATTTACTAACTCATTTAAAACTTACCAGCCTTTAGTGTAACTCATTAACTTATCTCCCTTCAATTTATCACATAATATTAAGTTACTAACTCTCATTTGAGTTACTTACTAATGTTTAATTAATAATTTGACTTCTCGACTTTTTCCTCAGTTAATTATTACATAGTATTTCATTACACTTTATACTTTTTATTATTTAATAGCTGAAAAGAACTTGCGCCATGGAGTTTGAACTAGCAACTGGAGCAAAGGAACCAAGAGGCTGGCCATCAAACTTTCACCTGTCAAATTGTTCACATCCTCTTAAAGCATACTATGAGCTACATACCACATACTTTCTGTAATTTTCCTTCATCGTCTTAGTTGACACTTGTTGTCGAACTTAGAATATAAGAGACTATCTTATACAAGAGTTATATTATAGGTCATCAATCTGAATCTTTGGATTACAATATGTTGAAAACATATTTCCTTATTTAGAGCGGCACACCATTATCCTGGAAAGTACTCGGCTTGTTTCTCCAGGTCAGCAATGGAACTAATCGCATGAAATGATTTCTCTAAGTATATGTTATCAAAGGGAAAAAGTACACCCCAAGTGTCAAAATTTGGCATGAGGAGACACTTAAATACCAAAAGTTAAGAAAATGATACTTAAATACCACCTTTGGCAAGCCCCGTTGAAAATCCTACGTTACAATTTTTTATTAATTTTGCTTGCCTACGTTGCACGCCGGAGAGTTGACTCAACAAAAAAATGCAAAAACGACGTCGTTTTGACAAGGATTTGAATCTTAATATAAAAAATTAATTAAATTAAATTGTAAAAAAGTGTTTAAAAAAAAAGGAAGAAGATAAATAGTTGTAGGCAACTGAAGGTGCTGCCGCCTCCCCACCGTCGTTGGGAAGGGCCGATGACGGTGGGTGGAGGGTCGGTCAGGGGGAAGGGCCAACGATAGTGGGGAGGTGACAGCAAGGGCTCAGCCTTCGCTGCTTGCAATCTCCATTTTTCTTTTTCTTTTTCTTTTTTAAAAATAAATTTAGTTTTATATTTAATTTAATTAATTTTTATATTAATTATTTACTTATGTCAACGGTAAAATGTTGTCATTTTTACACTTGTCTAGCCATGTAATGTGCAAAACAAAGTCGCTTTGCACTTATTTCATTAGAAAATCACCACGTCAGCATTTTTACTTGATTTTCTTGTCGTTGGCACTTTAGTGATTCATTTTACTTCGATTTTGATACTTTTAAGTGCCATATTCCTAACATTTGACACTTAAGTATCCCTCCATGTCAAGCTTTGACACTTCCAAGTGTCCGATACTCATTATCAAAGTAAGAAAGTCCATATTCCCGATAGCTAGGAGAAAGTTTATGGTAATAAAGAGCTCTCTCTACATGATCGGTGGTAGTGAAAATGTGTAAGACACTACAATCTAATTATGTTTTTCTAAGGTTACATTTGGTAATCCAAATTTATGTCAGAATAGGATAGCAAATTATCCTTTTTGATGTTTGGCTACATCCTCTGGACTAGACAAACCCAGATAGATCCAAATAACATGTCAAGTAAAAAATCCAGGGTAGGGGGTGTGATAAGCCCGGACTAGATAAGAAAAATTAAAAATAACTTGATAACGATGGCTCCATCAACATCACACGCAACCCTCCACCGGCGTCATCTCTATCACTCACTCTTCTTCCCCTTGCTGCCCCTCCAAGATGCCCCCTCGAGCCCGTCAAGATCGTCCCTTACAACCTCTCCATCTCCACTGTCAATTCTCTCCTTTTCCCTTACAGCTTCGACCCCATGGCATTCAACGATCTGTTCTCACTTATCTCTAGGTCTATTTACTCATTACCATTTGTACCATCCTCTTCGGTGTTTGCTGCAACTAGGTATCTTTCAAACGAATGGAATTCAGTTCCCCAAGAGATTCAAAGCAAGGGAATATCGAATCAAGCACAAAAGACAGAGAGAGAAGCAGTGATTAGGATATGAGAGCTGCAGTGCTTGCTGTAGTAAACAAAGAGTTCGGGGTCGGTACAATCAAGAGCGGTGCCTTCGCTCAAGTACTTGCGTGTCGTCCTCTTCGGCATATCTCTCTTTCATACCCACCCACACACAAACTCAGAACCTCCTCAATTTGGTCTCAGATGTTCAAAAAGCTACAACTCGGAATCCAGGAAAAAACGGATCGCAGCCGATTTGCGTCAAGTCCAATTTGTTTGATTTGTCCGTCCATGACGATGGAGGAAACGGTTTTCATGCTCTTCTCTAAAAACTTTTTCTGAAATGTTTGAAGTGGAAAAATGAAAAACTTTGCAAATTTCATGAATCTTCTTTACAGCATATTCAAAGATTTACAATCCTATCCTGAATTTTACCAAACATATGATGGGATTTTCTCCTATTCATAGGATATTTAGAGGATTTCAAATTTCACCTTATTCTATCCAATTTCAATTTGAATCCGAATGACCAAACACGGCATAAAGGGATCTAAATGTCTACCCCTAACTTCGACCTTATCTTTGGAGATGTTACGTTTGAATGAATGAATCTTCCCATCATTGGAATTGATGATTGCAGACATTTTGATATTCTTGAATGAAAAATGTACATACAAAGATTGGGATAGAAGAAAAAACAACTGTGGAACAACACGTTCCATTTATTTGTCCCATTTCGTTCAGGAGTCAAAGAAGAACACAAACACGCCAAACAATTAAGAGACAAAATGTTCAGAAACATTGCAATAGCCAGACAAGAGAGAAAAGCTTATGTCATCGCTCACCAATCACGCCCATTTCTTGTCCTGCCACCATGAAAATTTCACAACTCGCTCTGATTTCTTCGCTGACTCATGAACACAAACTTCAAACGCGACCTTTGGCTAGCATTATCGGTCTATATACACCATTTCAAGGTCTAGACAAGTCTCAGTTAGTGCCCAATCTGCTTGATTGTCAAGTAAGACAATTATGGAAATTATGGAGCATGAAACGGGACAATTAGGCTTGTTCGATCTTGGGAGCACAGGTCATAATAGCGTCTGATACGGTAAGGAAGATCTTATCCTCCCCAATCACGTCGGTGAACTTGGACGCATGAAGTTTGTCCATCACCACAGGCCCTGGATTTGCAAGAACAAGCTGCAGAATAATACGGAAAAATTAATCATGTGATGGGTGTTTTTACAAGCGGAATGCAATCAAGAGATGAGCTAAAGCCCGGCCGCTTATAGGGCCTATGCTGTCAAATCCAATATCACGTTTTGAGCATGAGTGAAGATAAGCTGCTTGACGCTGAGAATAACAAGAAATAGATATATAGCTAGATAACTGTACTGAGGCAATAATTTGCTCAAAAACTTAAATATTTTTTGTGAGATTTGCAGGCCGGGGCAGGTGAGATGGACACTAGATGAGAATATTTACGTTTCATTTCAATTTAAAGAGCATTACTTGGCAAAACAAGTGACATTGACAAATTATCACAAAGTTTCAAAGGACCAAAAAAATAACTCAACGTAGGGTTGGCGAGATGTCATCAACAAATTTAAAACGGCATGAAGAAACACGTTTTAGCATAGCTTACCTGAATATCCCTCTTTGTGAGGCTTTTGTGCAACTCGTCAAGGGCATGTATGCCACTAGTATCAATGTCTGTAACGGCTGTACGCACATATAATAATGTCAAAATACATGCAAGGGTATTATTGTTCATGGGACAAAAGGAAAAGAAAAGCTGGTCATGCAAGAAACGGCTTACGAGACATTTCCACGATCAAGTACTGGATTCTTGGTTGATTATTCTCCTTCAGATATTCCTCTTCATCGCCAAGCCATCTCAATACCCTGAAAAAATCAAGTCATGCCAATGTAAATAGCTGCTCTAAGACCCCGGCACAGAATTCTCGTCCCCTAGTGATGGTTAGACTTACTAATTTATGCATGTTATATGTGATGGAAATCATGGAGTTCTTAGCAAAGTTGGCCAAGAATAAATTATAAAGGACAAACATGGACCAATTTTGCCCTCCACTCTCGTTCCTATCTAGTACCTTTCACGGATATAGTTTGAATTCGAAAAATAGATGGCTGAATCAACTCTGACAATCAGAACTCCTGGAACCTTTGTTGCTTCCGGATATTGCAATATATTCCTGTAAATAGTCGTCCTCGGTAGCTTACCAAGAATGGCTGTCCGAGGTCTTGTTACTTGTAAGAGTATTTTGGCAAATGAAATTGAAACCTGCCAAAGTACAAATCTACTTTAGTAATACACACACAGAATGGGAATTATCTAAAAACTAGCAAATGTTCCTGATATTCTTACCGCAATTAAGAGGCCTATCTCAACAGAGACGAAAACCACCCCAAAGAAGGCTCCCATGCAAGCAACAAAATCGAACTTGTCAATTTTCCAAATCAGTATTGCCGCTTCAATGTCAATTAGGCCAACCACCGCAGATATAATAATCGATGCGAGAATCGCATTTGGAGTATACTTGAATAATGGTGTGATGAGTTCCAGGGTTAACAACACCACACAGGACATGACAATGTTAGAGACTGCTGTTTGGCAACCAGCCATGTAATTAACAGCAGAACGAGAGAAAGATCCTGCATGAAGTGCAAATAATCCAGTGAATATAATTGAAAAATTCTATAACCCGATGTAGCATTTAGTACTTGTCCTTTCATACCTGTAGCGATGTAACAGGATGTCATCGAACCCACCACATTCATCGTGCCTAGTGCTATCATTTCCTTATTACCATCTAGCTGATAGTCCTTCATGGTAGCAAATGTCCTTCCAATTGCAATGGCTTCCTAGAGATATTATTAAGTTAGGAAAGAGAATCACATATAACAACTCCAATACTAAGCTGAAATTATGGAGAAGTTTCTTACCGTCAAAGCAATCATGCCTGCAACAACGCCAATCTTGAAGCCCTTTGGCAAGATAAGTGCCGGTGAAAAAGATTTCCTTCACAGAAGATGGATTCACACCCTTTTTCATTTTACCCACCTTCAGAGGAAATTGTATTTGGCAGGGTTAATATAACTGCTAGGGAATAAGTTAAAATGAAATGCAGATGGAATAGAGCAAAACCAAAGAGAAGTGTTCTTACTATTGCAACATGATGCTTGTCAGCTTGAGTAATATACACAAAAAAAGTGGACAGGATAACGGAGATCAGAGGGGCAATTGCAGCTACCCAAAATAGTTTCCTGTTCTTTTTACCCTGATGTAATAGAAAGTGATATTGAGATAAATGGCTAGGTAGAGATCCAGTCAGGATTTAACAACGAAGAACAAGACAGACTTCTTACTATGTATTTGGTGAGCAGAAGGAAGGCCAAGAATGTCACTCCAATCACTATCGTCTGCCAATTCCACTGAGAAAGCAGTAGTCGATAGAGTAAGTTTAATACTTATGCAGCCAGGTATTCTATAGAGTAGATAAAGTGAGTAGTTGAATTTTTTTGACGTACCCCATGATCCACCGTACTCCAAACTGATCGCATCACAGACACTATGTCGGTCTTCTTTGTGAATTTTGTTATGCCCAGCAGACCCTTGAGCTGTTGAAGAGCAATGGTGATGGCAGCACCGCCCATAAAGCCAACAACCGCAGCGTGAGAAAGGAAATCGATCAAGAAACCCAGTCTAGAAATGCAAATAGTGTTCTCCATTAGTAAGAGTAAAGAGAAAAAAAAAATCACTTGACTCACCAGACGAGCCAAAAACAGCCTCATCCAAAACAAAAAGAAAAAGGAACGAAATGCACATCAAATAATCCCAACTGGGGTGATATACCTGAAGAATCCGAGCATGACCTCAGTGATGCCAGCAAAGAATGTAGCTGTGAATGCCAGGCGTCTGTACTCATTGGGATTTTTAACCGGATCAATCTCGTTCTGAAGAAGAGTCCCAAGCAGAAGAGAAACAACAGCTACTGGCCCTATGGCAATATCTCTTGAGCTACCCATGAACGCATATATAAGAGGGGGAACAAAGCTGCTATCTGTAGTGCAATGGAGGGCATATCACTTATCTAGTCAAGATGACTAAGCTGACAAGTACAATTAACAAAAGGAGAAGAAGACAATACTTACATAGTCCATATTGTGGAGGCAAATTTGCAAGCTTTGAATACCCAATATCCTAGTTTACATGGACAAAGAATCCATAAGAAGTGGAACTAGAGTGCAAAAAGCAAATCTATCTAGCTCTTAAAAGTTGCTTTTCACTATTACCTGGGGAATGCAAAGGCTAGCTATGGTAAGTCCAGCGATCAGATCGCCCCTAAACTTAGTCAGGTTGTAGTGCCTTCCCCATTCGAGAATGGGAAAAACACTCTGGATGCCGATAAGGAACTTCCTTGACCGCGGTTGATCTTTAAACTGACGAAGCGGGTCATCTGCAAAGAAAGTCTCCTTCACTGTGGCTGTGAATTCCTGCAGAAGGTTCTGCTTTGGAGGGATGCCCACTTTGTGAATATACGGTGCCTCTGAATGGAATTGCGATGAAGCTCTGTCCATTGTATTGGTTTCCTGTGCCCCAACATCGCTGCTGATACGATGACTCATCGTGACAATGGATCAGAGACGAGCTGTATTGCAGACAAGCAAACACAAGTATTATGAATGATGAATATCAATGGTTGGCTTATATCAGCACTGCAATGTTAAGAACTTAAGAATCATATTTTCCTATTTCAGATGGGTCATAAAATTCTCCATTTCCTTTTCGAAGGTAGAATATAATCACATTCAGGCATAGATGTTGATGGAATCAAGGAAAAAGCAAGCCATCAGCTTAAGATGAGCACTACGGAAATGAAGATACTCACGGGATAAAAGAACTGGAAGAGGAATAAGTACCTGCAGCAGGGAAGGTTTGGAAACTGTACTTTATATAGTTACAGGGGAATTTAAAATCAAATGTTTAAGGTGACATAAGCCCCAGCCTTCCACAGTGAGAATGTATACATATCTCTATTCGATCTAAATTCATCAAGCAACCGTCCGATGATGGAAAAGGTTTCTTAAATCTTGTGAGACTTGGCTTAAATTTGTAAGCATTGACTCGAGGCAATTGGATTGCCACTTGTTATCACATTAGTTTGGTGTTTATATGCTCTATCAGAGAGTTGACTTTAGTTGTCTGTACTTCATGCTCATTCGCAGGAACGTATATTTTGGAATCCGACATTATCCTTTCTGCTGACTTCTGACTTATTCCTCCTTCAATAATCTAGTGAACTTTATCGAAGGCTTTGCTTTCTCTGTGCAAACCAATGTCAGATTGACAATGAACTATAAGGCTTAGCAAGCAAGGATGGTTGTCAGACATTTTTAACAATTCATTTCCTTCAGATCAACCTTTTTGTTAATGTTTATCGCTCTTTAGTTGTGGAAATTGATTAGTAGAGAAGGGAAAGATGTGCATCTACATTTGAAACAACAAAACCGACCTTCACTTGATCGAAGACAAGAACCACTTTGCAGTGATAGAAGGAATACTACTGAGGCAACTACCATTCTCATAACTCATGAAAAGAAAAGGTGCAGTCAAAAGCAACCCACAAATGGAGTTGTAGCCATTATGTTGGCTTTATCTGCAACAAGAGTCTTAGAAGCATTTCTTTTCCGAGTTGATTGAAAAGAAAGATTAAATTTTCCCTCTGAATTATTAACCATTATCATTATCACTGATATTACAATACACTTCAGTTGACACCATTTAAGCATACAAGTAGTCCTCGGTACTACATTCCACAATAAGAAAGGATGATACATCGAATGGATGCTGCTCGTGTTGTTCTATATGATAGCTAAATGAGGGAAGCAAGGCCTTTTTATCTCTGGTGTTGTTAAATAGACAATTTGAGGGAACAGAATTCTCTCCATCTCCCAATCCCCCTTACAGAGGAATCAACGAAAGGGAAACAGCAACATGACTTTCGTGGACCACAAATTGAACAGAGAAAAAATTTTACAACCTTAACAACATCAGAAAACTAGAAGCACCAACAAGCGCTGACCACTGTAAAAGAAGTACTCTTGATCGACCAAAAGAAAACTTTAAAATTTGTGAACAACCATAAGAGGCACCAAAAAAGAAAGTTGGAAAATCGACTTTAACCGGTCTTCTCACTTTTCTACTAAAATACTCATTTAAAGAATCAAAACCACCGTCCCATGAGTATATTTTAGAACTCTCTCTCTCTCTCTCTCTCTCTCTTCTCCCCCCCCCCCCGGCCCCCCCAAAAAAAAAATCTTTCCAATTTGTTTTTAGATCCATCCCTTTCGCTTCGTCAGACGATTGAAAGAGATTATCACCCATTTGAAAAAAGAAAATGATTACTGAAGAAAAAGAAAGATTCCCAGCAGAATAATTTTAATCAAGAGTCAGAGCCGAGAGTGACCGACAGCCACAACCACAAACAATTAAATGATGAGGAGAAGAAGAAGAAAGCCAGAACCCGACCCTTTCTTGCGTCACAGATGAGGTGTGACTGCTTCCTCTCTGACCTCTGAATACAGTGAGTTCTTTATTTTAATTCTAAAACTGCTGCAGAAACTGATTAGAAGCAAAGGAGTTGACTAGGAATCGATCAGGTTCATTGAATCTGGCGACGTTGAATTGTTATGTAAGGAAGAGCGCTTAAGACCTTCCCCGTTTAATATCACAACGATCAAAGGGACGACGACCCTCCGATGACACCAAAACTCAATTTTCCTGTTTTCAGAAGTAGACCATGAAAGGAATGACTAAAAATAAGCACGAAGGGACACGATGCATACCTCTCTGATGGTGACGAATATCTTAACAATAAACATTAGAGATGATCGTCCGACTTTGATCAGAACTGCCACGCTCGTCCATATCTGCAAGAGAATGAATCTGTACTGGTATGCGGGATCGTTCAGAATGGAAGACTCAGTCAAGCCGTGCGTGGGAACGATTGCTTGAACGATAATCTAAACTTTGCATGCATTATTTGGCAACAGCTATCGATCCCTCTCCTTATCCCCTTCCAAGTTCCATTATCGTCCTTGACCAAGATGCTGTTTGCTTGCTGCTGATTCACCGTGCGAGAGCCTTCATGTCCTGAATTTTAACTCCTTTCTCTCTTATTCCTCGGGCCATGCATGCCCTGGAATTGGGTCTGCTGCTTTTGGAGCTGCTGAAGTCTAAGCGAAAGGCGAAAAAGTATGCCAGTGAAACAGAAGTTGGTTTTGGCTTCATATGTGGAAGCTTACCCCGCATATAGAAGTCATCGACTCATTTTGACGTATTCAGAGTTTATAGGCGGTCCAAGATTCTTGCCTTCTTTTTCTTCTTATGCAGTCGAGCCTTGTCCGGTTCTGTCAGCCTCTCTAGACCAATCAAAGCAGGTCATCCATGTCTGATCAAGGAGAACGGACTGAATGAGTGGGTTATATGTACCGACAGATTCACTAGACAATTTATCCTGATCAAGAGAGTTTGACAGAATAATCTTTTCACTCGTTTTTCCAATTCCAGATACTCGGGCTTGAGATTTTTGAACACGTGAAGAAGTAAATCTTCCAACATGGAAGGAAGAGGTGGGGGTTTCGACCTTGTTAAGGGGGTGGGATGCGGACGATTTAGTTTCAAATGTGAGTTTCAACTCTCACGTCCTATAAGTATAAGTGAGGTATGAACGATTTAATTTCAAATGTGAATTTCAACTCTCGCGTCCTATAAGAAGGCAGTGCAAAAGTCTAAAAGTGAGAATTAAAGTAAAAATAGAGTAGGACCGATCAAAAAAAAAAAAAAAAAGTAAATCTTTAGTCACAATGTCAACTTGACAAGTCATGTGGAGGAGTCTTAATTTATTTTGGATTGCCCAGCTCATCTATTGCATCTCATCCGTCTTATAAGACCATCTTTATGCGTAATAATAGCTTCTTAATTGGTACATAATTGGCACTAGATATGCAATTACTATACGTGAAATATAATATACACCGAAAATGCGGGTTGGCGTGAAATGACAAACATAGGATGACAAATGAAGCCTTTTCTTTCTCTCACGCCTTGTGTTCAGGCGGTGGTTGTAATGCTAGCCTTGTTTTAATATTAATTCCAAGCTTCCTGTGAATGATCTACAGGAAGCTTGGATTGGAATTTATTGATATATAAGAATGGCGATGTCTTGGATGAGCATTTGCATAGTCCAAGACAGCAGAAGGAAGAAGAGAACTCAGGACAAGGCCCACTAATGGGTTCATGCTAACAGGGCCCCTGGGCCCCTCCTCGGAAGACTTCGAACCTGTGAACGGGGCAGTGACGCTGGGAATATCTTTTTGGTCTGCATGCATGTCCATATTCCAGTGATGCTCGGGAATCTGTTCTTCTTCTCTCTTTTTCTGTTGACTATCATGGAAAACCAAAATCCTGATAATAGAGGTTTGTTCGAATCCAAATAGAAGGGACGATATGTCTATTCAACGTATTATTCTTGCGATAGACTAGAAATTAATTCGCGGGCTTGTTCTCGTTTCATGGTATAACTATTCTATACTTTTCCCATGATCTTTTTTCTTTGGGAAAGTGATCAGTTAGCTTGGACAGGATGCAGACAAATCAGATCAAGCAAGTGTACAAGAATTTTCCACAAAAATTTAGTACCATTGAGCATAAATCATGAAAACATGTGCACTTGTCACTAATAGGGACAGCATAATAGCCCAAGAAAGAAGAAATAAGCAATCGGTCCAAGCCTCCTGTCAAAACACACAACGTCACTATTGGTCTGA
The DNA here is from genome assembly GCA_014182555.1 of Eucalyptus erythrocorys. NCBI lineage: Eukaryota > Viridiplantae > Streptophyta > Magnoliopsida > Myrtales > Myrtaceae > Eucalyptus > Eucalyptus erythrocorys. Next base: position 53,070,794 of record CM024602.1, read on the forward strand.
CTTGGGGCCATTACGCATAATGGATGTCTTCATCGTTCTTTTTTTTTCTTTTGCCAATTTTCTCTTATCTTAATGGATGGACCACCAGGTTGAAACAGTTCCCAGAGGAAGGTTAAAGAAGACAGTTTCTTCAATTCTTCAAGGAGGAGACCAAAACTCAGCTCTCTTCACCTTTGAGATGCTCTCCAGGACTCCAACTGGGGATACATGTCCCCTCACAGTCACTCTCTTCGACTCCAGATCTATGCTGAAGGAAGTTACTCCTGGAGTCAATGCCAAAGAATATGGTGGTTCATCACTCGAATTAGTTCAGTTTGAACACAAAGTAATGTTTTAAAAGAATGTCTAATGTTGAGATGTAGGGGTTGGAATTGATCGTGATATTGTCTTATATATTAATGCCGAGATAGTATGCAATTGACCGTGATCCTTGATGACACATCCCACCTACCATGTCACTGGTCTCATATGATTAATAACCTATCGGTGCAATAATACACCAATAAATCTGTCAACCACAGTGAAGGAGAAAGCATCTGATCTAGATATAGTAATGGCGTTGATAGCACCAGTTTAGTTCATAAAAAGTTTGGTTAGAGAAGCATCAAAAGTACTATTTTGCGCAACAACTCTACACAATGTGCGCGCGTGCGTGCGTGCGTGTGTGGACTCAGGAGCAAGCCAGAGTGAGTACCTTCCATCTTAGACAGGTGCTTCTTTACTTTGCCAGCACAGCCTTGACAATGAAGAGACACCCTCATGACAACAACCTGCAACCACAAGTCCTGAAACTAGATCATTTGAGATGCTCATTTTGATACACGACCGAAATCCTTCCACTCTTGATCATCCATGCAAGTCAGAGTGTTTCTCAATTTTTCATGTTCACAATTTGATCAGCAGTTAAATGTTAGAATTCTTCATTCCCCAACGCAATGATACCTACCCCTTCCAGAATTGCACGAACTCTTCATGTAAGCTATAAAAAAATGTAAAGAGAAGAAAGAGCAGCAACTCTGACCTCGAATACGTTATCTGATGAATCCAGGGAAGACGGTTGCCGTATGGCTTTTGAAGAAGCAGTCTGGTTTTGTCCTCTGTTATCTGTATGCACCAGAACTGACCTACTCTTGCTTGTGGTTGCACCAATACTATGAGCCTCAACGAGTCTTGAGTACCTGCCTTTGTTTAAAAGACCAGTAGAATCCGCCAGAGCTCGATCTGGAACTCTCCTAGGAACAATGACCGACCGGGGATCAGGAATTGTGCATCCTGAAGTTACTTCCACAGACTGGCACATGAAGCCCCTCATTTTTCTAGGTAGGGCTGAGAGGAGATGTTTGAGGTGTGTTGTGGGTTAGTATAAATGAGAACTTGCAGATATTCCAAACCTTTTGTTTCTTTTATTACTGATGAGTTTCACAGGAACGTGTCATCTTAAATGACTTAGCTAACAGGAATTGGCTGGCAATTGTCAGAGATTATCAGTACTGCAGTGCCTAAGTTTGTATGTATACAACCATCCTGTCCCCATCATGTGTTAATGTCCAGGAACAAACTTACTTCCTTCGTACTTGACTCTGCTTCACTTGGAGAGAAACTACTACTTGAATTGTAAGCATGCAGCACAACCTTCGCCAAGAGGGAGCCCCAACCTGTCAATATATCCAGTTGAGTTCACCTACACTTAAAAGTTTAAGTTAATCAGTTATGGACCAGGTAGGTTATACTAACTATTGTACATCACACCAATTCTCCAATATGAGACTTCTCTAACACAACTCGCACGTGTATCTCCACACCGCCTTTGTTTGTCATGTTTCCTATACAAATAAATGGTGTTACTAACTTCAATTGACAGTGACTTACAATCAAAGATCTGTGTTTGCTTCAATTTATCCCTCACACCCACTATTCCTAGCCTGGTAGCTGATACTACATGGGGAAAAGAGTAGAATGTCACTTATAGAAACAAGAACAGCAAAACTAGAGACAAGCAACAAAGGCAGTGCAATCAAAGAGAATAAGGAGGCAAATTCAGAAGAACTGCTGTCACATAGACACTAATTATTAAGTGATAATTTGTACACATGTGGTGATCTTCATCACCTTTCTCTCACAGCAATGCTATTGAACCTGTATTGTTATGATTAGAACAAGATTTTGAGGGGATATCAGATCAGGCTTTTATTATAAGAACAAATGTCACCGGAGTGACCAATAAAACGAAAAGGACAGAATGAAGAGGAAAGAGGAAATACATCGAGCTCAATCTGGTCATTGATCATCCTGCAAAGATGTTAGATATGGTAGTTAATGGCAACACCAAATTTGAAAAAGACATTGTATATATGAAATGGGGCCAGCCCGAGCGTAGTGTAGTAACTACTTTTTCAGGACTGGTTGCTCTTTTAAACGTGGGTACCCTCTCCTAATTCCCTTTCAAAGGACCACATATTGTGAAGGACCACATGCCCTTTAATAGTAGTCCTTTTAGCCTTCCTTGCCTGCAACAGTAATACCATATAGCGATAGCTGATCAGCCTGTTACTGTTGGAAGTGGATGCTCAGAAGCGAAAGAGATGGTCAAGCAAAAACGGTACAGAGACGAGGCAGGCCCAAGTTCAGTTAAGCATCAGTGCTTTTTTCAGAGACTTTGCAGAACAATAAATGAGTTTAAGATTATAAAGGGTTCTTGTTCGATAGCTCTGACAGCCAGCTAACAGCAGCTGAGAATACTTGTCTGTCCACTTATTGTTCTTGAAATCCTTTGATCAAGCCCTCATGACATGACTTTAAGAACCATGTGCTAAAGGTTCACATATTCAGACATGGGACAAATTCTCCATCTCTGACTTGGCCACATTCAGGACGATACTTCATTCATGAGTCGGTAGCTTGCAAAGAAACTTTGGATTCACGTCAGTCCAGAAACAGTAGTTTCTCACGACAACATGCATCGTATTTGGCAGTTCAATCGACAACAAGAAAATCACACAACAAGAGATGGTAGCCCAAATCCGTCCAGTCAATCTTGACTAATTTTCCGTAATTTCCGAAGGAAAACCAGAAATATCTTTGGCATAATACTTGAGTAGCGTACTTATGAACAAGAAATGGAACTTATTTGCAGCACTAGTCGAGAGATAACGAAGCAGGTAGATACTCTTGCGTTGATGTGGGTCTTTTTCCAAGCTAATAACTCCACAAGAGACGAGCAATTCTCTTTTTGGAGTAGCTTCTGCATCTCGATCTTTGTCTTAAAAGAACAAGCTTTTTCTATCCTTAGTATATGCAGATGACAAAGTGAGAGAGACGCCAACATCCAAATCAGTTATACATAGCAACATGGTTTGTTATCATCCGTCATATTTAACCAAAGCATACATTTGTCTTTCCTTTACCGGTTTTGCCCCCTCCAAAAAACTCAAAGGGGTTATGAGGCACAAAGATCAAAGGGCATACACGTAAATAAGTCACAATTTAGAAACAACCATGTCTCATGGAAGTGTTACTATGTTGCATATAACAATGAAAAGAGGAGAAAAAAATGACACAGTTGACATATTCTCGACTACTTTCCCTTCTTTCTTCACTTCCTTGTATTGAACTAACTGCTTTTTCTTCTCTTTTCACACATTCACTCAATTACGCGCACGCATGTGCCCCGACACTGATTTGCGTTAAGAGGGGGTAAATAGATGATTCGGAAAAAAAAAATTTCGAAAAAGATCATTTTATTACTTAAATAAATAAATGAACAAAAAAACCTTTTTATTGTCCAGTTTTCGTTTTTCGTTAACTAATTATTTCAAATGATACAAACGATCATTATAAAAAATATATATATATATATATATATATTTTTTTTTTATATTCCAAATCACATATTTTTCACAAAAGAAATGTAACTAGGTGCATTTGTTTTTCGGAAAACTTATGAAAAAACATTTTTTAGGAAAGTAGATAGTTTTTCTTTATTTGGTGGTATGTAACCACAAACGTTTTCTAATATTTAAATCTCATTTGGAGAGTAATTTCAATCTTATTAATTTATCTCGTCGCAAAAAAAAATCAAATTTTTAGATATATCTTTTTCTTTTTTTCTTTTTCTTTTTTTCTTCCCTTCACCGATCGTCAAGCATCAACGATGGCCAATTATCGGCCAAAGGCGCAAGCTGACAAGGTCAAAATCGTTGGAAATGGCAAGGCTTGAGTTCACTAGTGGCTGGCGACGAGCAGAATAAGAAAAAGGGAAAAAAATAAAAAGGATTTATTAATATATTTGGGACGAGCCATTTCTAAAAAATATTTTCACCTCCTTAGATTTTGAAATTCACTTTTCTAGATTTATGCATGAATGTTTTCATTAACCAAAACGTGTTTTGGTTAACGAGTCATCTTTAGCAAACCAAATGGGTGAAAGTCCAAAAAATCAATTCCTGAAAAACACTTTCTCTCAAACAAATGGATCACGGAAAATAAACAATTTAGAAAATATTTTTCTATAAATAATTGCTTATATCTCATGAAACAATAAATTAATGAAAAATATTTTTGTTGTCGATAATAATTTATATCTAAATATTTTTGTAAATGATGAAAATAGTTTTCATTTATTGATTTTTGTAAGCGATATAAGAAATCATTTAAAGAAAACATTTTCCAAATCTTTCAATTGCTAAACAAACATACCCTTAGGCTCTATTTGTTTCGCAAAAAATACTTTTGGGGAAAATATTAGCCTCATTTTCTAGCATGCTTAGAAAAATTAATCAAAAGAAAACTATGTTTAATTATAGGATAGTGATTTACTCTTTAAAAAATCAACAATCATTTCTCAAATATAACTAGATATTAACACTTGAATTCATAACTCTTTGCTTGGACATGGAAAGCCCAACTCTAGCATTTAGGACCACCAAAGCGCTCAGGCCCAAGTCCATCGAGGCTGAGCCTATGACTCCGATGCTTGTGCTTGGATCCTCAGCCCACTTGCTCAGGTCTATTGAGGCATAACTTGGGAACCAATGCTCATGCCTAGTGGCCCAACACCAAGTCCACAAAAGTCAAGTGTGGGATCTTGATCTTGAGCCCTAATCCCCAAGCCTAGTTTCACAAGGGTCATGCCCAAGTCCATAAAGGGCATGACCAAGTCCCTTTGAACTAGCCCCATAGCCTGGTGCTCACATTCCAGTGTATCGAGGTTAGGCATGGGACCTTGATTCCCTTACTCTAATCCTCGGCGTCTAGGTCGAGGTCCATCATGACCATAGATCCTAATACTTCTACCCAATTTTCTGATTATCCATGCGCAAGTTATTAATGTCCGAATAATGTATAACTATTTAGGAAAAGCAAATCAAATTTTCTAAACCAAACGATGGAAAATAATTTTTAATTTATTTTTAGGTTCCAATCTAACATCTAAAATATCTTTTTTTTCAAATATTTTTCAAAAAGGACACATTTCCCTTGTAACTTTTCTTCTTTTTTGTTTTTCGGGTCTATTTAATGATTTTGGAACCGAGCGCAAACGCAAAAAGTTTTGAATGATTAAAATATTATTAAAAGTTATATGAGTTTCCGCTTTCAAAGTGTGAGCCCGCTTGTACTGTGTGGACCCATTCAATGGGCCTTTCACGACCGTCCGACCTCCGCTTGCACATGGACACCTGAGCTTTCTCTCTCTCTCTCTCTCTTTTTCATCAATTTCTTCATATCATATGGAAAATTGAAGGCAGAGTGAGAAGGGACAGAAAAAAAAAAAGATTTGTATATTCTAATCATCTAGACCTTTGCATAGAATGCTGAAGCTCGAAATGGGAACCGCAAATTCGATCCAAAACTTCATTAGGAAATCAATTTGCACTACAATGAATAGGTTAAGACAAACGAGTGTTATACTTAAATTGGCCCTTCGACGCTTGTATTGACACTAGAAATTAGAGCGATTAAAAGCAAAAGAGAAGTTATAAGTTTTATGACAGAGAGAACTGGAAAGAGCCCCATAGATAAGTCCTATATTTCTATTTATATGTTACCTTGATGGATTGTTGGATTGTGTTCAACTAATGATGGTTTATAAATAACAATTGATGAAAGGGTATGACAAATGACATTCGTATCATTTTAAAGTTTAATGCATATCTAACCTTTCAAATGGTGATAACACCGTCATAATGCTTAAATTGATTAACATTAAAGTGATGTCTTGTCGAAACTTATCTATCAAGTCAAAGGACCATGAATTAGTCAAAATCACCTTCTTCGTTAAGTAATCATCGCCATTTTTTTTAATTTTTCTTTTTTTTTGACAAGAATCATCGCTCTTTTCTAAGTTAAGGTTTTTGATACTTTTTTTATTGGAATAAAGTGCAATGGAAAGGGAGCATAACTTAAAACATCCCCAAACATTTCACCATATGAACCATGATTCAGACTTTGTTTATGTTGCAAAAAACAAATAATTTAGAAAAAAATTTCTTTAAAAACGATCGCTTATATCTTTTGAAATAATAAATCAACGAAACATTTTCTTAAGTCAAATAATTTATATCTAAATATTTTTGTAAATAATGAAAATATTTTCGGATAAAATATTTTTTAAAAAAATTATTTAATTTTTGCAAAATAAATTCACCCTCGATCTTAAGGTATGAAAAGAAACATCACTAACGCAATGTCATGTCCCTAAGCTAACCGCCTGACGCGTCTCTCTCTTCCACGTCCCCACTCTCTCTCCTTCTTCTTCTCCTTCTTCCATCGGCGAGCGAGAGAACACGCAGAGACACAGAGAGAGAGAGAGAGAGAGAGAGAGGAGAGGGAGGGAGAGAATCGGAGGAACTTCCATGCGCATTGGCGAACGATGTCCACCTTCTTGACCGGCACCGCTCTTTCCAATCCCAACCCGAACAAGTCGTACGAGGTATGGCCCCCCACCCCATCCCGATCTCTCCCTCCTCGCTCGCTCGACGCATCTTAGCACGGTCGGTGCTGCGTGATTTGGGGTTCTGAGGGGGGATTCTCGGTTTCGTTGGATTTGCAGGTCGTTCAACCTCCGAATGACTCCGTCTCGAGCCTGAGCTTCAACCCCAAGGCCAACTTCTTGGTGGCCACTTCCTGGGACAACCAGGTATTTATACCTTTTGTTCCCTTTTCTTTTTGTTTTTTGTTTTTTTTCTTTTGGCGCCTTGAATTTGACTATCGGATGAGGTGCGGCTGCATTTTATCCCGAGTTTTTCCAGTCCTTGCTATTCTTGAGAGGCGTATGACTCTGATTAAGGAGCTACGTGTCATTCTAGAATGGGGATTTGACTGTTGTGTGATCATGGTTGCGTTGCCAAAATTGGATTTTTTTTTTTTTTTTTTAGTGGGGTTAAGCTGTTTTTCCATTTCCATGGAGTTTTATTGTTCTAGATTCGACATAATCGATTGAGTTTGTGTGTTACCTGTCGTTAAGAGTATGTTATGAGAATGACGGTATCAATGCCTTCTTTTGGCACTTTGGAAAAAAATTTTCTTTTCTTTCTTTGATGTTTTGTAGGTCAGGTGCTGGGAGATTGTGCGGAGTGGAACAAGCGTTGGCACTACACCAAAGGCATCCATATCCCATGACCAGCCAGTAAGAGATTGGCTTATGTTATCTCCATAATAAGCTTTATATGAATTGCTAGAGAACCTTCGACTGTAATTTATTCTATTGACCTTAAGTTTGTGCAAGTTCGTATCTTTGCCTAGTTTTACTGAGAAAGAGAGAATTTCTGGATCAATGTTTCAGATGTGTTGTGTGATGTGATTCATTGGAAGTGAACATAGAACATAGAACATGTAATGTGGTAACCATAGAATCACGGCCACTCGATTAGCAGTTAAAATATATATCCCATTAGGTAGTTGCTCTTTTGCGTAAATTTAATTGGGACATGCTTAGAGTAGACATCTATAGAATTTAATTTGTTGCTGCCCCAGAAATTTGACTGAAGGAGTCAACCTCTATTCTCGATCTCTCTAATACTGTGCAAAGCAAGAGTTGGTGTATACTGTGTCCAAGGTTACATAAAATAGGGCTTCCTATCTATGGCTGTTAGTGCTATAGCTCATTCCTCCATGCGTCTCTCGTGTATCCTTTTTCAACTTATTTACATAGCAACTGTTGTTAGCCCTTCCATTTATTTAACTATTGCAAACCTCTTATGAAGGTATTGTGCTCAACTTGGAAGGATGATGGAACAACTGTCTTTTCTGGCGGCTGTGACAAGCAAGTCAAAATGTGGCCATTGTCAGGTGGCCAACCAATGACTGTGGCCATGCATGACGCGCCAATAAAAGAGATTTCGTGGATACCTGAAATGAACCTTTTAGTTACTGGAAGTTGGGACAAGACATTGAGGTAATTATCCCGTCTTTTTCATCTATATAATATTTTATGCGTGAATGCGGCATTTGGTAGCCCTAAAGCAGCAAATGTTAGAATAGGGAAAATTTTCTTGCTCTCAACTATTAGCATGACTAATTGATGCTGAAATTATACACGACTTTGTTGCTCATCTGAATTTCCAGGAATGATGGTTTATGAGTGCCTGCTGAATAGTTGCACGAATGACGTCTCCCTTACAATTGTGGCTTGTCGACATGTTTCTTTCACATTAAATGTCACATAGGCAACACTTGTGGGTAACAGAAGCTAGAAGTCGGCGACCTAAGGCTGCTGAGGTTCTAGTAGCATTCCCAAACGCCAGATAACCCACATATTTTGATTGTGAGATTGTAGACTCTGCCTCTTTCCTAGTTCCTGACTTTTGCACTGTCTTGCTTTTAAATCGCCCAGATCCAAACAGTTGTACTGGGCATTTACGTAGAGATGAATTCTTTAAGATCACATCTATTTATCTTTCAATAAGTTCTATAACATGCCACGGTTAATTAGTTGCTCTCATGATCAAAAGTTTATAGGTTGCCACAGAAAAGAATTTCTTGATGTATTGTTATTTTTTTCCCTTTATATCTTCAGATATTGGGACACAAGACAAGCCAATCCAGTTCATATTCAACAATTGCCTGAGCGTTGCTATGCTCTTACCGTGAGACATCCCCTCATGGTTGTTGGTACTGCGGATAGGAATCTGATAGTCTACAACTTGCAAAGTCCTCAGGTCTTTTTCTCATTATTTTTCCAGTTTATACTCCCATAAATGACATGGAATAGTGACCTACTTCATTCATGCCATCTCTTCGATATTTTGACTTTGCTATTAAGTAATAATACGCATGACCTGGAAGACTTAGGATGTCTGCCTGTCTAGACAATTGATGGTGGTGGTACTTTAGCTGTTATGCAATGTGTTCTTAATCATCTATCAGGATACTTACTAGTATATTCTTTACGAAAAACGCGTGGATAGCCTGAAGGGCCACATTCTGCAAATAAAGTTGGAGATAGCTCCATTCTTATGGTAAAATGTACTATCAGTTTTTTTTTTTTTTTTCCTTTTGTATGGATTTGCAAGTTTTACTGGGTCATTTCTGTTCTTAATCGGTCTCTTGTACTGCTTCGCATCTTTATCATGCCTTTTCCATCATCAAGCTTCTCATGTGGTTTTGTGTAAATATTTGGGTTCTTGCTTTCCATTTCGTGAATTGGTTTTGCTAGTTACCTTTTTAGATTCTTACGTATTCTGTGGACTTTAATAGACTGAATTCAAGAGAATCAGTTCGCCCCTTAAGTATCAGACCAGATGTCTCGCTGCCTTCCCCGATCAACAAGGCTTTCTGGTAAGTGATGGCTAGTCATACAATGTGTTGCAGTGTACCGTTCTCTTTGGTTCTTTCTACATGTTCTGTTAAGCTCTTGCTTCTTTAACATCTCAAGTCTTAATAACCTTTCCCACTTTTAAGTTCTTAATTTCTCCTGGTCTTGTGATTAGTTTTTCTGCAATAGTTCCCTATCAAATTTATCGGAGACTAATTTTCCTGTTTACACAGGTTGGCTCTATTGAAGGAAGAGTTGGGGTACATCATCTAGATGATTCACAACAAAGCAAGAATTTCACCTTCAAATGCCACAGAGAGGGCAGTGAGATATACTCGGTCAATTCATTGAACTTCCATCCTGTAAGATTTTCCTTGGAAGATTATTAGCCCCTGCACTTTTTTTATGTTCCTCATTTGTTTCATCTTCTATTCACTGTGCGGGCATCAAAATTGTCTTATTCAAATCGGAGTGATTTGTAGTTGAAAGTATACTTTTTAACAAGAAATAAAGGATTCTACTAGCAACCCTAAAAAATGAGTTGATAAGGATGCCACTAGACTGAATGGATATGTTTAGTCAAAAGATGGAAGATGAAAAACAAAGGAAATGTCTTTTGCTGTTGATGTTAAGCCCTCTGTTGGAGAGAACAACAGATTATCTGTTGAGGCCATGATTAGAAAAGTGAACTAACGGATGTGGGGTTGGGTTGAAAGACTTTCTTATCCTTTATCCTTGAGAATTCTCTGTAAAGTATCTGAAATGCCACTTACAAATCCCCTCTTCTCTGAAAGACCTCTCTCAGAGGGTTCAATTTTGTCTGATTTATCGCCGATCCTTTTCTTGAAAAGTTGAGATCTGGCAGAACCTTCAGATGCTGAAGTTTTTGTCCAGATAAGTTTGTTTATGTATTTCTAAAGAATGGATATATGAGTTCCGATTTCAGGTACATCACACCTTCGCAACTGCTGGTTCTGACGGCGCCTTCAATTTTTGGGACAAGGATAGCAAACAGAGACTGAAGGTTTTACACTGTTTTACATATCCATAGTCAGGGTTTCTGTTCATTTCATTGAGATTTCCAGTGGACTCAAATGTGTTGTTTAGACAGTAGCTGTGTGAGCATCATAGTATATGGATCAATAATTACTTAATGAACCACCAAAGCTCAAATAGCTTAATCGGTTAGTTGCTTATGAGATCATGGCTTTGAGGTCACTTGGTAGTGCTTCAATGAGAATTTAGCTTTGTGGTCGAACCTTCTAGATTCCTTCTGTAGTGGAGAATGGAGGTAGCAGGTTATAGTATACTATTTAATTGTCTTGGAGACTTTGAAATGTTCCCGAATCTCCTTTTGTATTTTCTCTGATCAAGTTCTGAAGTATTGGATTAAGCTTATCTACTTAATTTAGTGTCACCTTTAACATTGAACAACATGCTGTGTGTGCTTTTTCACATATATGGTCTGATAGCAAAGCTAGTTATTAGGGCATTCACATTGTTAAAAATGCTGTCTTGTTATAATTTTCATTTTTATTTGTTTCTTAATTTCAGGCAATGTCAAGGTGCAGTCAGCCCATTCCCTGCAGTACCTTCAATAATGACGGGTCTATTTTCGCATATTCGGTATGCTTTACCTTCCTGCAGCACCTGTACATGTTTTGGGTCCAAAAGAATCAAAAAAAATAAATCCATTGTCTTAGGTTCCCACACTGCGCTCATAAAAAGAAAACTGAGAAGAAAATCGTAAAAATTAGTGATGGAAAAAGCTAAAACAACTGCATGTACATGATTAGTTAGAATCTAATTGTGCATTATTGACTTCATATACTAGTGCTACAATACTGCATATTTACAAAAATAAGGTGAACAAACAAACACATTTATAGTTGAGTTTTTCTTTGCGAGATGAGGGAAAAAAGAATTGTTAGGAAAGAGAGTATAGAAATAAAAGAGACAATCGACTTGTGTGCTAATTAGCTCATGGTTCTTGACCTCATTAACGCCGTGCTACCATGTATCTTATAGCTTGGTTAGTCAAAAGCATGTGGTTTAGTTCAGTGTGACTTCATTCCATCAGATGGAGTTTGCAATATTAAGCTGCAGTAGTTCCTTTTGTTCCGCAGAGGTATGTATCCATGTCTACATGATTTTGCATGGTCAAACATGGGGATCCAAAAAGAACAATTTCATGTGTTTGTTTGATTGAATTGGTTTCTATATATTCGGGATCCCAAACTGCTTCTGCTTCTTTTGTAATGAAGTCAATATGGCAGGGCCTGTTGTCTGACTCCTAAGTTCTACATTTTGAATGCTATAGGTGTGCTATGATTGGAGTAAGGGTGCAGAGAACCATAATCCTGCAACAGCCAAAACTTACATTTTCCTGCATCTACCACAGGTTTTTTTCCTTTTTTAATTTTTCACTTTTTCAAAATAAATTGTCTCAAAATGTGGATGAATTTTGCACCAATATTCAGGTCGTATCACAAGAATTTGATTTTTCAGGATTCTGAGGTTAAAGGCAAACCACGACTGGGGACTACTGGAAGAAAATGACTCCTGATTTCTAGTCGCAAAGCCCCATCATCATATTTCTAGTTGGAAGAGTCGTATTCCCTGTTGGAAGGATGAGGGATTCGTACATGTATAGACTTTCCTGCCGCTTCTCCCAAAAAATTTAGCAGTTGACCTGTTTTTGGCCGAAGTCGAGGATTTCGTTGGGTACAGGGAGTTACTACTTGTATGTATGTAAATAATGTGGCATCTGTCCAGTTACTATAGATGGGAGTCCGCTGGGTGGATTTTGTTATATATATTTTGGAGATCGGTTTTGTCTTTTGTTTGTATCCACTAGACTACGGAAATTACATGCTAGTCAATCCTTCTACCTATGTCAAGAATCCCTGAGCCGAGTCTATTGGGCATGGTAAAATGTACGGTCGGCTAATTGGATGATCCCAGCTTGACGAAAATGGCAGTGAAAAGGCGAAGTTATGGCTCATGCAGAATGTCATGTTGATACATGTTCGTATAATGTGAATTTTGTCGCTCAGTTGCAATGGTAGTCGTGGTTAAGCTTTCCTATCCCTTTTCTTCCACGCGTTGCCCATCCTGAAGATGTCTCAAGTCCTTTCGGAAGTATTAAAAATCAAATGCCCAGTTGATGAGGTCTCGTTTTAGTTACTACTGTCTAGTAGAAATTATTCTAGCTGTTCTTTTTCAATCTTGAAGATATGAACAGAAACAACGATGACTTATTGATTCTTTCTGACCTCGAAAAGAGCAAAATGCTGACATCCATGTCTAAAAATGCAATGAAGATCTTGTCAAACTGAAAATTCGAACACTTAATCGATAAGAATGAGCAGATTGCAGAAGACAGACGTATTTATTTCTCTCACAATGATACATGAAAATTATAGACCAGTTGTGCTACCACAATCCTTACGTTTACTAGCACCTGTTGTTTCCACAATGGCAATTGGTAATCCTACAGAACTAGAAGCATAGAGCAAGTTTAATATGAACGATAAGCTGGACAAGGAAAAGGAAAAACAAGTGAAACAAAAATCATAAAAGGAAAAGAAAAGAAAGACCATATGCACAAATTTTATAGTTCAGTTAAAACTACAAAAAGGGCCTTCCTGAGACTCTTCATGTGATTGATGGACTTCAATAGGATCATCTGGGACCAGATAATTCGTCTGGGCGGAGGTGGGAAGTAGAGTCAGCAATGATCCAATCAGTGTGCGGGTTGTGAGTGTTGCTGAAGTCCTGGCGGAACATTTCGTCCTTTTGCCATTCCTCCCATCTCTCTGCCAAACCTTCGCCTTCAAGCATTCTGACCACTTCGGACATTTTAGGTCTTTCCATAGGGTTGCTTTGCGTACATAAGAGAGCGACCTGGATCAATTGTCTGACCTCGTCATCAGTGTAATTACCTTGGAGATCGGAATCAACTAGCATTGGCAATTTGTCCTCATCTAGAAGCCCTTTGACCTGAAAGTTCAAGGTTCAAAAATTAGTCAAGCAGAAGACAGGTGATTATAGGATGGAGAGCTGCTTCGGTGAACTAGAAACGCGAAAAGCAGTTAAGGAGTAACTAGAAAAGGGTACCAGAAGGATGAAGAGAATGCACACTTCCTTGCAGATTGGCTAGGCCAACCCATTAACATAAGAACATAGAACCGCAATAAAGACAGAATGCACACAATTGATTGTCAAGTGCAGAACAAGAAATTTCAGAGGCATGCATACCCAATCAAGCAGCATGACATCATCATCATTTGCTAGCCGAGCAAGGTCAAATGCCCTCTGTCCAGTTATCAGTTCTAGAAGCATGACCCCATAGCCAAAGACATCCGTCTTCTCTGAAGACTTTCCTGTTGAGAGGTACTCTGGAGCTATATGCCCAATTGTGCCACGTACAGCCGTGGTAACGTGAGTATCTTTGTAGTCCATGAGTTTAGCCAAACCAAAATCTCCAACGACAGCTTCGAATTCCTCATCCAATAGTATATTTGCAGCTTTGACATCACGGTGTATAATCTTGGGGTCACAATGGTCATGCAAGTAAGCCAAACCCCTTGCAGCTCCCAACGCAATTCCCTTCCGTTTTGACCAGTCAAGTGCGGGTTGATTGTCCTGTCGTTCTGTAGGGATATTATTTAACAATCAGGAATAAATTGAGGATTATCGACTTGGTTTCTCCTTCAACTCATATCCAGTAAGATGACATGACCCAGCATATGATGATGATAAGAATAGTTTGCCAAAAACAATCAAGAGAAAGGCATTTTACAGCAAGTAGTGGAAAGAGTATAAAATCTGGTTAGCAAGCTGTACCTCTTAAACGGGAAGCGACACTTCCATTTGACATGTATGGATAGACCAGCAAACGCTCAGTGGGTGTCATGCAAAAACCACGTAGACGGAGCAAATTCCGATGCACAGCCATACTGATTAATTCCACTTCTGTTTGAAACTGCAGTTCTCCACCTTGAGTACGCTCCTCTTTAAGTCTCTTCACTGCCACTAGCGACCCATCAGCTAAACGTCCTTTATAAACTTTACCAAAACCCCCTCTGCCCAAAATATTTTTATTGCTAAAATTATCTGTTGCAACTTGCAGTTCACGGAGGGAAAATCTTTTGAGCTGTCCCAAATGAACTTCAGGATCCTCCTCAGCTGCAAGATATTTAGAAGTTAAAATGAATCCAAAGAATAACTCATGCGGGACAAATTCATAAATTCACCCGTTCAGGGTGCTTCATGGTCAATTTCTAATATTGAACGTGATTTTTACCATTTAGCTTTATGGTTTTGTTGATTTTTTTTTTTTTTTGGCTAAGGAGTTATTGTATTTTTTAAGATGGAAGTTGAAACTACTGAAATTAATTCTCCTAAAAATTGAAACAAGTATAGACAAAAGAAGTGTCATCATTTTTCATTCAAACACTTCAAAGGGCATTTTGCTATTTTCATTTTTGGGTTTGCACAAAAAGCAAAAGTGCAATCAAATATCAGAAGAAGGTTCTGTTTCAAGCTTTCACAAATTGCCTTTTAACTGAAGCCATTAATGCCAAACAGTTTGCTATGTCAAAAGCAAAAACACAAAAAACAAAAGATGGGGAAAAGGGCCCCCATTTAAGCCCCTGTTGAAGAGTCGTAAGCATGTGTCAGAGAAGCTAACCAGCTAAAACAGACAAAACGGAATAAAAACAGCTAAAATATGTAGGATGAGCCACTGACCAGGCACATCGAAGAAATGATCCTGAGGCTTTCTCTTCCGCCACCACGCTAGCGCGATTGCTGGCGCTGCAAATAACAGAGCAGCACCAGCTGCAACTCCCCCGGCAATAGCTCCAGTTGTGCTACCTGCTTGAATGGCATTAGACAATGATTAATATGATAATTACAAGTCACTTCCGCAGCAAGCCTTGATAACTTCTATATAAATGTGAATGTTCCCTTCGCTGGAAAGATTACTAAAGGCTATAATCCTACAAAAATGGACAATAGTTATGAGGGAAGCCTGAGCTAAAAGTGGAGAAAACAGGTGAAAATGCGGTTCAGGCCAAGAATTAACACACTCTAATCCTAAGACATGCATAAAACTGGCAACAGGAAGGTGAAAGCAAAAACATAAGGATCTCAAACAATGAGGGCAGTATAAGGAAAAACGATACTAACAGCATACCAGAAGAAGAAGATGAAGGTGATGGAGTGACAGGAGGCGCCGGAGGTGTTATTATAGGGTTGAGTTTGGGGTTATTGGCAAAACTGAAGAAAGATACGACAGTCAGCACCTTGATGATAATGACCATCACGAAATAAATGGAAAGTGTAAATATATTATCAGACCTGATGGGAGTAAATAGAGAAAAAGAGCCATTGACTGGAATATCTCCTTGTAGCTGGTTATTAGAAAGATCACTGCATTTTACAGGGAAAAATCGGGAGATCATTACTATCAATGCCTTCCACATAAAACACAGTACCAACAAGAATCTTCAAAAGAAAAAACAAAGTACTCACAGGACTTGCAGTGTGTTAATAGTAGTTAGAGACATGGGAATGGTTCCTGAGAGCGTGTTATTGTTTAGACGCCTACAAAACAGAACTTTTCTTTGTTCAATTGCAATGGAAGTCCAGCAGTAAAGATGAGTAAAAGTTAGACACAATCATCTAGTAACTATAGCACAAGAACTTCCCAAAGAAATGCTTCATGTAACTCAAAAGGCAAGCAAAAACTGTCAAAGTATAACATGCAGCGCCCCAACAGTGTTTTAGCAATTTGTTCTAATAGGTTAGCAGCTTTCAAGATAGACAACTAGTTTCACATAAAAAGGCTTAAATTAGTTTTCGGTCTCTTATTTCTTCTAACAGGGTCCCTGCAGACAGATCATTTGCTGGCCAGAGCAACAAATTGTACAAGCAAATAATTGAAAGGGCAAAACAAGAAAAAGCAACTGATGAAGAAGAGGAATATTATATTTTTAGAGACTATTGCTCTCCAGCCTACCTTCCAACCATAAAAAAACAAGATGATCAGAATCTATATATCTATGGCATGATTACCCATCATTTTGGAAACTAAAAGAGGTAGAGAACCAGTTTTCAGGTCTAATCAGAGGCAACAGTGAATATAAATATTATTATATTCGCAACAAACTAAAACAGTTAGAGAAATATAACATCATGTCCCAAACATGACTACAAAAATCCTATAACATTCACCAATTACATATTGCGTGAGAAAAGATGAATGCAAGTTTTCATGCTACAGCTTGTTCCAGCAGCATCCATTAGCATCAGCTGCAATACTAAAAATCTCTGAAAAAGGGGGAAAAAAAGACTTTTTGTCAGTGCTCTTTTGATGTCATATAACGTCCAGTCAGGTCACAAGCAGCCAGTCTTTTAAATGTCGTTTTATCCTTTGAGGTTCATTATGTAGCCATGCACCACCTACTGATGTGAAAGACCTCAATGTAGCAGAATCTAAAACCACTTTTGTGGTTGCACTGATTAGCCCTGCAGCTAATGTCATTTAGAGAGCGACCATTTGTTCTACTGAACTTTTCCAAATGCATAAAACTTGAGTAAGCTTCAGAGTTGTTGAATTCTCTCCATTTTCATTCCCTTACCTCTCTACTCAATTATCTCCAAATCTCCTTAGTTTGGAATTATGAAAAAGTTTCTTTCCTATGAGGATTTAACTAATATCGAACTCTAGGAAGGTTTCTTTATTTTGCCTTTTTTTAATGTATCTTTCAGCACTTCTATATATGGGATGCAGATTACACCATGCTGTCCCACATGACTTCCCCCATGACCCATTAACTTTGTCAACAGCATTCAGTCAACCATGGAATGTAACTATACATCTTATATGAGCACTGCAGGTAACAAAACCAGGGTTTAGGATTGGCGCAGGAATGAGAAACATGGGAAGCAGATTACACCATGCTGTCCCACGGGAGTTCCCCAATGACTCATTAACTTTGTCAACACCATTCAATCAACCATGCAATGTAACTATACATCCTATATGAGCACTACAGGCAGCAAAACAGGGTTTAGGATCAGCGCAGGAGTGAGAAACATAGCCTTCACAATGCATTGAGCTCTCTTGTTGCAATCCCAGTAAATATACTTTTGTAAGTCCCCATCTAATGAAAGATGAAATGCAATTACACTCTATACTTTTAGCTGTATATGTCTCAGTCTAATTTATATGGACCTTCCATCTACCCTCTGATTTAATCTGCTTACTCTCTAAAATTATGGTATCTAAAATAGAAAGTTCTCTAGTCTACATCAAGATCGAGATAATCTAGATTTAGACATCTTAATTACTATAATTTTCTCATCATCTCAAATTGTAAGTCAAGCAACTGCACATCCTATTGTTTAGTTAAAATAATCGATGTCATTATGCTTGAGGAAGATGCTTGAAAAAACCCTACGGGACATTCTTACTGTGTGCATTCATCCCTGTTATTCTTATAGAGTTCATCAAACCATTATAGAGACATCAACTGAAAAAGGAAAAAAAAAAAAAAAAAGTCCAACAAGACTTAGGCTTATTTAACTAAAAAGGGGTATGTTCAAGAAGCATGAGCTCTCACAATTTGCCATTTGAATTTAAACCTAAAAGTTGTACAACTCCAACTGCAAAACATTTTCACTCTTATTCAGGACATCAGGAATAAATGCTTATCTAAAAATACCATTCTTGAATTTTAACTGTGGAAAAGTTGCATGTCCTTTAGACACAATAATTTAGAATTATAAAATGCATGAGATATTTTATACTCACCACATTTATATGCCAGTACTTTCCCCCTCCTGAATGAACATTTTCCTACTGGCCATTTATGGCTAACTACGGTCAAACATGCAGGCAAAACTTCAGAATTTTAGAAATAGTGCACAAGACATGAATTCTTCTTTTGTTACAAGTAAGACGGGTAATGGGAAAGATAAGAATCTAACCCAAGACCTCCTTGAACTAGGAGGGTGGACAACCACTAGGTCAAGCCCTTGTTCCTACACATGATTATATAGCTTCTAGAAATCATGACAAAACCAGAACCATTTGTGGCCACTTAAGACCTTGATATAAATTAAAACTTAGGTGAAACTTCAGAAGGAAAAGTCTCATAAGAGCTTGCTCTTGGAATGGACTGTTCGCAATTTACAGGCTAGAGGTCTATATGTCTAGGTTGCAAGATGGTGCTTACAAAACTTTGTTTTACCACTTCCATAAAAATGCTGCATGGATAATGCTTGATCACAGATTTAAAATGCAATTTGACGCAATGAGTCTTTACTAATTTATTCCAGCACAGGATCCTAAGTCATCACAGACACATCATTCATCATGAATGAACCCTTTAGAGGATTTGAAACCCATAAGTAAAGAAACAAGATGCACCAGAATTTCCGTTAGTAACACTAAGAATTGAGCTGGAGGATTTTTTCATACAGGAAACGGAGCTTTGCAAGCTTTCCCAATGTCACCGGAATGGTACCACCTAAGTTGTTCAGGTAAAGATCCAAGCTCACTAAGTTTGTCAGATTCCCAAGCTCTTCTGGAACTTTCCCAGTTATGTTGTTGCTATACAGTTCCCTGACATTAAAGAATCATATTTAGTCCATTGCTTTGGCAAAGCAAAATGCTGGAAGCATATCTTACATTTAAAAGTAATAACATTTGAACTCTGCAAGCAAAGAACGGCTAAGGAGAGAAATTCTATTTAAAACCTTTGAAAGAGTATCCTAGCTTCTCATGAAGATCAAAATAACCACCCTGATGAGTAAGCTAAACAATTATCCACTGAACAAAATCAAGTGAGTTTCGCAAGTTCCTTGAATCGTCTGATAAGTTACATAATTAATAAATGCAACAAACCAATAGATGCAGCAGCAAATTTTCTAATGATAGGCTATCGACCAAGTTTCGAACTTCTACGTCATAGCATCTGCATTCCTAGAAGTATCAAATTTCAGTGCAACAGAGAGAACATATATGGAACAAGGCCCTCATCCAGTAAGGCTGAGTCAAAATGTCATCTGACTAGTTTTCACTATTTTCATAAACAACAATGAAAACAGACTCCAGAAATAATATCTCAATCTCACAAACTCCTAAAGGTCCCCACTTGGGATATGCAGCAAGCCCTCAAACAGGTTCTGTAAACCTACCAATAATTCAGGAGCAAAACCAGTAAGAAAGTAGGAGTCATTTCTTGAATTCTAGCCTTCTTCAAGGAACTGAAGACACATGCTATGTTCAATAAATCACCGATAGCGATGGTAGAGGCATAGGTATTGATGCTACACTATCGAGAACATGAAAAGTATATGGAAGCTTTATAGACGCAGCACAACCATCAATAGCAGCTACTCCTATATCTCCATTGAGACCGACAGAGTTGCATGAAAGCATCGAAGAAGGAGCAAAATAGATACATCATCAAATGAAAGAGTTGTATCGAGCAATCAGTGTTTCCAAGCTAATCACAACAAGCCAAAAATCATGGTTCGCTCATGATGAATAACCAAGGATACTTCTCTTCAAAATATGGGACTTACAAGTACTGCAAATTTGGCAGCTGGCCGAGCTGTGGAACCAACTGACCAGAAAGATTTGCATTCCCAAGATCACTAAGGCAGCATGTACACCCACAGTTAGGCAAAATGTAAAATCTCGTTGCAACAAAGTGGCGACTGAGCAAGTAAATGTGCTTACACTCGGGTCACACTATTGTCACTATTGCATGTCACATGGAACCATGTGCATGGATTGACCAGGGTAGGGTCCCAACTCTGCAAAACATTGCCTGGATCAGCTAAGTTCGTCTTTAGGGCATTCAAAGCATCACCTGGTTTGCAAGAATGGGCAATCATTAATCGCTGGTCACAAGTGTCAATGAAACTGGTAAGGGAAAGTGAATTAGAAAACATAGAAACACCAATAACTTCGTGCATTAAAAATACCTTGACCTATGTTAGGGCTTACACAGAGACCATCTACAAAGAATCCCCTCCCATTATGGGTTAACCTATTTAATTGCCTTAGGCAATTAAAATATTAAAGGAGAGGAGACATGGGAGTCTTAACCCTCTCTACTCTAAAGCTGCAGCAGAAACCTCACTATATCTGAAGCTCATTAGAAGTAAGCTTCCAATCAATACCGTTCACAAGTAAGCTATCCAGCTCCAGGAAGTGCTCACTCAACCAAGTTCTATACAACATAAGAGTCAGATTTTCTACCCCAAACAGAACTGCCAGTTTGTTTAATTCGTTCACAGTCTCTAATTCAAAGCAACATCATTGGTAATAAAGGACACGAACAGAGTTGTCTAAATGATCATGCAAAGAACCATAGCTCAAGAAGATACGAAATGCCGCAATTATATCAAGGCCGTTGAAAAAACTAAAAGGGTACATCCGCCAAACAGCACAAAAACCTCAGATATACAACCTCCATGAATAACGTGAGACAGGCAGCTGTCCTAGTAAGGGCCTGTCTACCCAGACAGCGAATCAAACCCGGCATCATCTTTCGGGTAAGTCTAGGTCTCGCTGTAAAGTTGCCATCGACTTGTCGAAGCATAAGTAGTGGAACAAGAGGGAGATACTGTTTTAACTTAGACTAAAGGCGCCTATTCCTCATAGTCCACGCTAGAGCAAAAATGGTGAGACTTTGTGAGTGATGATTGTAAGTTAGACCAGTCGTTTGAGCCCAATCTTCAGTCAGGATATTGTCCAGCAGCAATCACTATTTATCAAACGAGCAAGATTTCTTGGAACAGCGAGATAGGGACTACCCAGGTTCCCAAATCGAAACTTTTTTTGAAGGCCACCACCCAATTCAGGAAAAAACACAACCTGATGCCTGCTAGTATAGAAACCCAATAAAGGAATCATCCAACAAAAGAAAGATGAAGAGGGTCACCTACCTTCAGCATTCCCGCGGGCTCTGGGCAAAAAACGAGACGCCAAGACCAACCAAAGAAAACCCAAGATCGCTCGCCCCATTATTGCCATTTCAAGTCAACAACGGACGCTCCCCGAGCTTCACAGATTCATAAGCCCCAATCTTGCCAACCCAGATTCACTCGCGGAATAAAATTTAAAAAAAAAAACCCCTGCTCCGATTCCGCCGAATCGCCTCAATCGAAGAAGAACCCCCACGACCGCCAAGAAATCCGAAGCATCCCACACGTTGACTCGATGATGGGCGAGAGCGGCGAGACGAACCAGACGCCTTCTTTAGCCGTTACTCCCCGAGACCATCAATCTTGATTCGAAGCCGAAGACCGGCCTCGGAACCGATGCGAGGACGGAACTTTTTGTCCGTTTCTGGAAGGGGCAAGAGAGGGGAAGCAGCGCTTACAAGAGAGTGATTCCAAACAAGACCATGAATGCGATCACCCCAGTCGCGGTTTATTTCTCCTCTTTTCTTTTTTTTTTATTTATCGCCTCCCCAACCTTTCTTTTTTCTCGGTCGTTGCAGGTGAGGTAGGGGAAGGCTCAGTCAAAGAAACTCTCCTCAGTCATTCTCTCTCTCTCTCTCTCTCTCTCTAAATTCTCTGTATTTTCTTTATCTTTTTTTTGGCCATCTTTTTGTTGGGGGCCTTGTTCGTTTTTCAAACTTTCCACATGCCGCAAATTCCTTTTTTTCTGTGGGGAAATCGAAGAGAGAGAAAGAGAGAGAGAGAGAGAGAGAGGGAGAGGGAGAGCAGTAATCGGGTCAAAGGCGCACGCCCCAACTGTCCCCACCGGAAAACCTCTCCTCCCTTTTCTTTTTCCCTTTTTTTTTTTTTCTTCTTCTTCTGTTCGGCGTGTGTGATTCATGCGTTCAGAGGAACCCCGGAGGAAACTGCGCGCGTTGAACGTTCCTGCCGCATCCGAAAACGAAATGCGCAGAAGAAGAAGGCGACCAGCAGCTCCTCCGATGCACCGGCCATGCTGAGGAGAGATATCGTGTGTCGTGTCGTGTGTCGGATCCGGTCGAGCCTCCTCCCGATCCCTCGGGGCATTCGGTCGAACGGCTGGCGTGCGCGTCTCGTGGCTGTCCCGTTTAACGGAGAGGGAGGAGGCGGGGGCGGAGTGTATTCGGTGAAATTTCCACTCTCCTCTCCAAAACGCGCGATTCCGGAATAACGGGCATTAAAAAAAAAATCGATCTTGGCTTTATTCTCCACCACGGGCTTGGAAGTCAACTCGATTCGCTCGCTCCCGTCCTAGCGTCCTCTGCCCGGCCATTGGCCACACGGAAAAGGGGGAAGAATTCAAAGCACCCCCATTAAACTCGCGTGGTTGACGACAGTGTGCAAACTGCTTACTTTTTGCCATCTCTCTCTCTCCCCGGGAAATTCACGTCGACTAAATTGTCCCGGTTTAAGTCGCGGAAAATGACCGATTAAAAAAATATTTTTTTAAATTGACTACTTACGTCGTTTGAAATAATTGGTCAATTGAATAAAATTTTGGTTTATTCGATTTTGTGAGCTATTTAAGCGATTGGAAAAATATTTTGTAGG
This sequence comes from Eucalyptus erythrocorys, assembly GCA_014182555.1. Classification (NCBI taxonomy): domain Eukaryota; kingdom Viridiplantae; phylum Streptophyta; class Magnoliopsida; order Myrtales; family Myrtaceae; genus Eucalyptus; species Eucalyptus erythrocorys. The sequence goes on from CM024602.1 coordinate 53,094,105, forward strand.
CATTTTACTAAGTCTTATGACTGGGTTAAATGCCAAAATGGACAAGATTCTCTGCATTTTTCGCAATGTGAATGATTAGATTCGCGTGATATGACCGATCTCGTAATTATCATCTACATTGAATATATATAATATATTAGTAGTGAAAAAGATGGAAGAAAAAGCAATTTATTCGGTGGTAAGTTGGATACGGGTTGATTCAGTATTTTTTATATATTTTCTAGATGTTCTTAGTTTCTGTTGACCTTTGATTTCGCTGCAATTGCATGTTTTCTTAATATACATTTGAGAGATGTTGGCACTCGAGGAGTCGTATCATATTCCTTTAGACGACATTTCTAAAAAGTAAAGACGACAACTAAAGAAAGAGCGCCTCTTTTAAGCTAAACCACACAAGCCCACTTACTTACCTACTTTCTGTCCATCCTTCCCCCCCTCTCCTCCAGGATGCACACCTGTTCAGAAGACAAGCAAATTATGATCAACTCCACTAAGTCTCATGAGAACCATCTAATCCACCACGGAGCATCATCAGCCGTGGACCTCTCTCTCCTCTCTTCTTTTTTTAAGTTCTGGCAAAAATCGAGAAGGTTTATGATGAAATATTTCGCATCGTTTGGCAATTAAGGTTATGTATATACATGATAAAATAGGCGGAGGTACTAAATTTGAATCCTACTAAGCTTTTTCTTACAAATCCAATGCCACTCTCCCGAGAAAAAGACGGTCGCTTCTTTGTTTAAGTTTTAATTGGTTTTAGTCCTATGGGAAGCGAAAACCTACAAGACCAGCCCTATGTTGTAGTAAGATGCATGCAGGGACAAGCTCTATTTCGTACCATGTTAGTGTTACATGACATGAACAAGAACGGTAGACATCGTCTCGTCACGTCACGCTCGACCTTAGAAGACTTCTAAACTAATCATTGATTCGAGGATGTGCAAGGAGAGGGATATTTACTGAGAGACTTGTTCGTAAGCCTTCCTTTTCTTTCCTCCTCCCATGGAGTCTTTGTACTTTTGAGCTTCGATCCGAGCGGGAATTGCCTGCACTCGGCAGGTGGGACCCGCGCCGATCCCGCCTCATCCGACGGTCCATGCAGGCCGGACTCGCACGATCCAGGTACCGCTAAGGTTTTAAACCCACGGGGATCACCGGAATGTTTTGCTTACCGATTTGAATTGGGGGGTCTGCAAGCTACTAATAAATTTCTGAACTGGCTTTAAGGTGAGCCGTTGCTGGAGATCACCCCTGCACTTTTCCATGGGCCCCGAAAAGATGGTATTCGGCTCCATATCTACGCTAAAGAATCGACGACCAGTTTAGGCCCATGGTCATCGAGCTTGGGCTATTTCTTGGCGTTGAACCGTGGACGGATCAGCTCGGCCCGTATGTCCTGGGCTTTTGGGCCGATGCATTGCGGACGGAACTTCATCTGGACTCGAAACGATTGTCTTTTCCGAGATTACTTAATCCAAATCCCGCCGGTGGTTTAATTAATTATGCACATCCTGAATATTTCCTCCATTGCACGGTAATCCATCCCATCTTCCAGCTAATACAGGACTGTAAAGAGGGCTTGGAAAGATGAATTTTCTTCTGATTGATGGCGACGATGAGGTTATGCAAAGTAGTGATTGAAGCAGTAAATGATTCTTTTGCGTAATATCCACGATACCTTTATCTCTTTTCAAGTTGGTAAAGCGAAAAACAAGGAATAATTTTAGTTGCTTGAGATTTATAGTGGGTTATAAAAGGTTGCAGTTCGCTTCAAGTAGGCGAAGAAACCGGCTCGAGCAAGAGCCAATATCACATTAGTATATCGGATTAAGATATCGTTTGCTTCCCACGCTGCAATAATTTAGAGCGGGTTAATTGGATCAAGATTGTAGGTGAACCTCTAACCGATGGAAATTGTTAATTACATTCCCATAGTCGCGAAACTAATACAAATATCATGGTCTATCTATTTCGGAGAAAACTATGCTTTTCGAGATTCTCCACTTTCGAGTTAGGCAATTCATTTTTATAATCTTAAACATGCATAATTTCTTTCAACCATAAACAATTCCCGTTGACTTATCGATTTTAGAAAAATCAAACGCGTAAATAAAGATGCCCTCAGCCGAGAAGGTTATTGGGGCCCTACAGTCTAAAAGATCCCACCATGTTTTTGCTGTGATCATCTATGCACGGTGGTACAGCTCACGAAAGGCCAGAAAGATAGAGAAGCGAACCTAGGACATGAAAGGCAAGAAAGAGAGAGAAGCAAACCTAGGACATGAACGGAAAGATGGAAAGTGGAGAAATAATCGGGCATGTCTTGTACTTCGATCGGACACTTTGTGTCGGACAGAACAAGAACACACGCCATGGTTGCCTCCACCCTCGGCTACACCCCGCCTCTTGCCATATTTTAATTCCCATAAACTTTGGTCAACTCTCTGCAGAACAATAATCGTTCTCATCTTCTGACGTCTGGCGTGGGAATTAAGTATTCACTTCTCAAGATTCACCGATTCCTGTGCTTTTTAATAGGATTACCGCATCATATCATTTTCACTATCTCAATTCTATATATAAATCTGTATCGTTTTCTCTCAACAAGATGTCGTCCTAAATTTGATTTAACATGATTATGATCGATGCTTCAAGTCAATTGCGATGCCACCTTGTAATCGCGGCATTTCTATCTCGAGCATCATGCGAGATAGTCTCGATCTCAACCAACTCCTTGGTCTGAGAGAAAATAAATAAATAAACGAAAGAAGAAAACTTCTCATACCGTCCCATTTTGATATGCATTTTAAAGATTACATTAAAAAAAAAAAATTGTTTTGTTTGAAACGCCGGACAAAGCTTGAGCTCTCACGCTAGAGATTCACTGCATTTTGTTTCCGGATACGTTATCACAGGCCCTTTCCCTCATTGGCCGCTCTGGATCTACTTAAGTTGAATAAATCCAGTCAATAATCCAAATTTTAAATCTGTAATCATCTGCGTGGGTGGTTAATTAATCTTTAATTATGAGTTAAGCAAGGGCGATTAGTTGGAGGAGAGATGATGACGGCTGCTGTCCCCCATCAAAGGTAGGGTCTCTCCTAACTTCGACCAATTAAAACTACTAACCCTTTTTTTATTTCTCCAGTGCAATGATACACCTTTAGCGACATGATGATATTACTCTTTATGCTTCCTGTGGAATGAATTTTGTGACTTTCCATCCGACGATGAAACATTAATTGAGATACAAAGAGAAAATTAAACATATGATTCTGTCCTGCGTGCAATGTTTTTCTTTCAACCTTACAAAACGGTTGTGGAATAATGAGTTTCAATATTTGCATTGTAATGGCTCAATCCATTTTATGCTTGGCAAGCCTTTAAATCGATATTCTTAACAACCACACAATGTGAATGATCATTTAGGAACATGGGCTTACTTGTGAATTACTCGATATGGTCTCTTATATCCAGTGTAGGACATTGAAATGTTACGAGCTTTCCTGCTCAAAAACACAGACATCTCTTTATGTTAGGTGCGTGGTTAGACCATTTCTCACTCATTCCATACTTAAAAGCATAACAAAAGTCGCATCATATCCAGACTTTCTTATCCTGATGATCATTCTTCACTTTTCTCATATCAAGTATGGGGTTAACTCTATCCATGAATCGCAACATTTGCTCGGGAGGGTTCCGTTATGATATCGTATGTAACTATTCAACTAGTTTCATACTACCCCAAACAACAATATAATGAATAATCATTTGAGATAGATGAGCACTTGATAGGGCTTGTTCCATTAGAAGTAAAATCTTGAAATGATAAACCTATCACTGCGAATAGTAACCGTAAATTCTTCAGAATGGACGATGCAATGATTATCCACTTCAGAGAGAGACCAAACAAATGCATAATCAAATATACAAAAATTTCCCTCATCTTAACATTAAGGAGATATTTCATTTTTTCCACCAAATTTCATCGTGGCATATTACATCCCGACTCATCAAAGCCAATTTTGTGCTCGATCATCTTCAACCCGCGGATCCCAAGAACGTCCGCGGAGCCATTCGCAATGAACTCCCACGGTGGCGACATCAAAAGTCGCATTGACTTTTCTTCTTCTAAAGGCGACCAAAAATAAAAAATAAAAAAAGAGGGAGAAAAATATAAAAGGAATAAAGAAAAAGAGAAATGAGTAGGAAATGGGAATGGGGGAAAAGGACAAGGGGGCGAATGAAAGATTCCTCGGCCATCGTGGGCTCCGCCGGCGTTGTTGAGGCGTCACATGTCCGATCCATTGGGGGTGGTGGCCACCAATCGGAGCCGGTTACGTAAGCACGTCGCTTTCCCCTCGACGTGGCGAGACCATTGATTTTGCCTCCGCCCGCCCGCTGGTGGGGGGCCCACCCCGAACCCGGTCCCCACCTCTTGTCAGCACTCGACGAAAGTATGAGCCGGTGGGCCCCCCACCCCCACCCGTAATTATTATTATTATTTTTTTCTTTTGGGGTTTTCCCACCGGAGAATTTTGTTGGCGCTCCCCAAATACAAATCACGCTCCCACCCGCCACATCAAATTACTGTTGTTTTTCAATATTTTATTTCCTCAGGTGATTTTTTTCCATGACTATAATGAGAACTCTAATTGGTCAGTAAATATTTTCCGAAAAATTTCGATATTATGAATACGCAATAATTGGTCTCATCAGAGGTTCAACGAATGATTAAATCCCACCATAGGCATGCTTAATTATTTTTTTGTTATTAAAAAAATATGTAAAATAATGGGGAAGCTGAGGTGAGCAACAATGATAGAGCTGGTGGGGTAGGGCGAGGCTGGGGCGGGTTGCGGTTGTGGCGCGCGCACTCGAAGCGCGGCACCACTGCGGATCTAAAGTACCAGATTATATATCCACGGTGCACATTAAAAATAAAACGTCCGTTCGATTCCGGAATCTCCAATAATTAGCCGCCCGCCCGCCAATACACGGGCGCCACGTGCGGCGCGGAGATTCCCCCAGACCGATTCGCCGTAGGAGGAGGAGGTTCCGTTGGATGCTGCGCAGGGAAGTTGCACGGGCGGCTCCAGATGCGCCTCTCCCCGCTTCGCGTCCTAGGCTTCCGCAGGGGGCCCCACCCCGGCGCCAGAAATGACCCGGCTGCCCCCTAGCGACCCCGGCCCCGGGCGGGCGGGCGGGCGCGGCGGTGGGGCCACTTCCGACTTTTCCAGAGGCCCCGTCGCTGTCCGACGTGAAGTAGGCGTAGGCGTAGGCGACGACCCGATTCGGCTTTTCCCTCTCCTGCCCTCGGGATGATGGCTGCACTGGCTGGCGGGGGGGAGGGCGTTTCCGGGATTTCCGCCTGGCGGGGGGGCTCGTGGTGCTTCGGTCCGTCGGGGGAAAGTTAGAGCCGTCCAGATCCATTATATCTATATTCATTTGGGCATTTATTATTAACGCGAGCGATTTTCCTAATCTCGCTCTCCCTCTCTCTCTCTCCCCCCTCGAGTTTTTCCACTCGGGTACACATTTCGTCTCGCAGTTTTCTTCTGTATGCCTGGGTACGGTGGATTCCTGGGATGTTCCCAGTCGCTGCTTCTCAGATCCCCTGAGCTCCTCTTCGAGGTGCGCGCTTTTTCTCCGTCTTCTTCTCTTTTTGCCTTCTTCGGTTCTTCTAATCGATTCGCCTCGCGCGCCGGGCGGATGATGCGTTTGTATGTTTCTTTCTTTTTTTTTCTCTTGGGCTGTTTTTCCGCTCGTTCGTGGATGGTCCGTGGCCGACAGGCCGTTCGTGTCTGATGACGACACGGGTCCGGTTCCTCGGATTTCAGGCCGATTCCGTGGTGTCCATGTGTCGAGGGACTTGAGGCCTGTGTTTCTGGCGCATGCGGCTTCCTCGTTTGCTGATGCCATCAAGTGTATGATGGGTTTCGATTTCGATTGTTGAAGAATTGAGTTTGCTGCTTCTTGCTTTTCCTTTTTCCCCCCCTCTTTTTTGCCGCTTCTGCCGGATATCACATACGCGAGGTGTCGTAAATCTGCTCGAGTCCTCGATGCGGAAGGCAGCTTCCATGCGATTTTCTGGTGTTTTTTTTTTTTTTTTTTTTTTTTTTGAATTTTTCGTTTTCTTGTGGCGACCTTGAGCTGTTTAACTTGCATGGGTTCTTCATCGAGTGTCAGTTTTCACTTTATCGGCTCTACCGACATGCTGCAACGGTGTGGTGTCTTTAATCTGATTATGAGATTACTTGTTTCTAATCTGGGATTTACAGAAAAACGGACTTTTCCTATGAATTTCGAATTTTGACTCAATAGGCATCTGGCTTGGGATCTACTCTGCTATTCGGATTCCAATCCTGTGCTCCTTAGTATAGCGGAGCCTCAGAAATCTAAAAGATAACTTTCTTAGGCTTGGATTGTACTGCAGAAAATGAATGATTTGAGTTTTTTTCCTTAAAAACGATTTGCTTGTGTTGCTTAGAAAGATGAACGAATGAATTATATTTTCGTTGTATATGTAAAAATTTTTAAATAAAAATTATTGTTGACAATGAAAATATTTTCAATTGACCAAATACTTCAAGCGATTCAAGCGGTCGTTTTTAAGAAAAACTTTTCTAAATCATTTAATTTCTACTTAACAAACAGAGCCTTAGCCGGCTTAATTTCAGACTTTGATTTGACTTGGCTGGGAAATCAACTCCCGGTGATGAGAAATCCATGACCAAATGGACGTTGACATGGATCTACATACGAGGCGCCTGCTAGCTAAAGACTGCTATGTCCATTTTCTATTGATGAATACTGCAAATTATAACTAATACCGTTCAGAAATAGACTGCTGATTTTTTTTCTTATAGACAGCACATTGATCTGTGTACATCAAAGCTCTTTCTTCATTTCTTGAGTGTCTTTGCCCTAACCCGTAGTATAATGGCCGAACATGCATATTTAGATCTTGAGAATGGATGGGGGTTCAAGATTGTGGTTACCATACCTCTCTTACCCTTTTTCCATATGTGATTCACAAGATTCAGTGGAGGCAGGAACCATATAATTGAAGAGTCTTGTGTAGTCGCCAATACCGGAATATTTATCAATTTCCTCCTGTCTGTTTACATCCGTACAGTTTTTTTCCCCTTCCTGTCCTTTCCTTACTTCATGAGGTAAAGCTTGGCTCCATATATTTTTGGCACTTCAGTGGGCACGTCTGTCACAGATTAAAATTCAGCTCACCCAACGCTACACAAAATTAACATCTAGCCTTTTCTCTCATTTTCTTTTGGAGAAGTTTCGAGATATGTACCTAGGAAATAGTTATTCCAGTTTTGCCCAGATTTATCGTCTATTATCGCCTTCTGTGTTTTCCTGTATTAAAATAGAGTCGTTGCCTAAGGTTCGAAGTATAATTGTGCTAGAGATTAGGTAGTTTCGGTTTTCTAGTTCCCATTTTACTGGATCAGATTAGATGCCTGCACCTATTATTATGTCGCTACTGCTGACTACTCTCTGATTTGCAGGGTTAATGAAGCTGGACAATTACCTAGCAAGGAGCAGGAGACGCTCCCCCGATTTTTTAGACTCGATTCTGACCGGCCTTATCAAAGGCTTCTATCCTCGAAACGTGATAAGATATTCTAGAAGATAACCACTTCTTTTGGAAGATCAGCTCCCTGACATACAGTATAAAATGGATAGGTCAGACACGTCTGGCTTTGTGAGCGGTGGGGCTACCTTCATCAGCGTTCCTTGTGCATTTTATTAGGATGGAGTACTGCCTCTGCTGAAGTTCAGTAATGATCTTTCTTCTCGGGCCTTCTCTTTGTTAGTGTTATAGCATAAGATGACTGCCATGGATCTTAACAAGAAGGGTGGTCTATTTTCATTTGAACTTGCTAAACCCGATCATTTTGGGGACACCACCCTACGGCTGAATTGCCTTGGTTACGGAGGAAGCAACGTGTCAAGATGCGGAAAAAATGCAGGCAATCTGGAGATCAACTTTACCAACTCTTTCGAAGATGGATGTCAATTGGTGCTCGGATTGGGCCCCACGGCCAGTGCCTATGGTGATGGCTACCGTAATGCTAGCAAGGGCAAAGGATTAGCCGCTTTGCAATCACAAACTTTAGCTTCTGATTGCGATTCTACCTTAAAGCTTGGACTTTCTGAAGGCCAAAGCATGCTGGAGGGTTCAGTTTGTGGAGAAAATAATGTCAGTGCTGCAGTTGCTGGCCAAGTGTCTGCTGAGGGCTGTAGAGTACTGATTCCTGTTGTTGACGAGGGGTCTACATCAGCAAAGAAGTCTGGTGGTTACATGCCATCTCTTCTTTTGGTTCCTAGGATGGATAGTGCGAAATCCTTTCAGACACAGGAACTGTTGGAGCTCGGGACAAAATCGCACTGTCAACAGTCACAACTAAGCGGTGAGCTGTCAGCTACAACAGAAATGTCTATGGGCACCATTTCCGAGCAAACTACTGCAACAGCATCTTCAGACCGCAGGACAAGCAATCCCAAGAAATGCAAGTCCCTTGGCTGCTCGAAAGGAGCACGGGGAGCATCGGGCCTTTGTATTGGTCATGGGGGTGGTCAGAGATGCCAAAAACCTGGGTGCGACAAAGGTGCTGAGAGCCGAACGGCATACTGTAAGGCTCATGGTGGAGGTAGGAGGTGCCAGCATCTGGGGTGCACTAAAAGTGCCGAGGGAAAGACTGATCATTGCATAGCCCATGGCGGGGGCAGACGGTGTGGTCACCCCGGAGGGTGCGGCAAAGCCGCACGAGGCAAGTCGGGGCTCTGCATAAGACATGGCGGTGGAAAGAGATGTAAGATGGAGGGTTGCACCCGCAGCGCTGAAGGCCAGGCTGGCCTGTGCATATCTCATGGTGGTGGTCGGAGGTGCCAGCACCTGGCATGCTCGAAGGGGGCCCAAGGTAGCACCATGTATTGTAAAGCGCATGGTGGCGGGAAGAGGTGCATCTTTGCTGGGTGCACGAAAGGTGCCGAAGGGAGCACGCCACTGTGCAAGGGTCATGGTGGAGGGAAGCGTTGCCTTTATGATGGTGGCGGGATATGCCCGAAAAGCGTACACGGAGGCACCAACTTTTGCGTCGCCCATGGTGGTGGGAAGAGGTGTGCTGTCCCGGGCTGCACGAAGAGCGCGCGTGGTCGCACCGACTGCTGTGTGAAGCATGGTGGAGGGAAGCGGTGCAAATACGAAAATTGCGGGAAGAGTGCCCAGGGCAGTACTGATTTCTGTAAGGCGCACGGTGGGGGGAAGCGGTGCACCTGGCCCGAAGGAAAATGTGAGAAATTCGCAAGGGGTAAGAGTGGTCTGTGTGCTGCGCACACCAGCATGGTCCAGCTGCGGGAGAACAACCGAGGTTGCCTTATCGGGCCCGGGCTCTTCCACGGGCTCGTGTCTGTTGCTTCGACTGCCAGGAGCAGCTTGGATAACACTCACTCATCCTCAGGAATCGGAGATTCCGTTGACTCGCTGGAGAGGCCAGCGAAAAGGCAACATCTCATACCGCCGCAGGTTCTGGTTCCTCTGTCAATGAAGTCCTCATCATCCTGTTCGCCTTTCCTGAGTGCTGAGAAGCCAGAAGCAGGAACCAGCGGTTACGGTGCCCGTTTCGACGTCGGCAGTAGCAGTGGGGCCACAAGGGGCCTGGATGCCATGATCCCAGAAGGTAGGGTTCATGGCGGCGGACTCATGTCGCTGCTCGGGGGTAATCTGAAGAACGCAATCGATGGAATCTGAGGATCGAGTTGGCCGTTCATCATTGTAGGATTTCCATGGGGTTTGATTAGGGTGTCTCCACTCATTGAATTTGTGTATAGTGTTGTCCCGCGGTCTGGTGAATTCTCAGGTAGTTTGTGACGAAATTGGGGTTCTGTATTGTGGGTTTGTCGTTGGAACCTCTTTCGATGTGATGTCTTTTCGGGTCAAATTTAAGTTCCCAACGGAAGCCGAGTTGGGAACACCAATAAGGACGATTGGCTGCATTTATTGGGTTGTCAAGTTGCATGAGAAAGCTTTATCTTTGATGCTCCTTTGCATTGCCTTTCTCCCTCTGAATTCCTCCTTTTGAGCTTAATTTGGCATGTCTTCTCCAAGTTTCAAGAGTACCTGGCGAATATGGCAGGATTGTATAGAGAACTTCTACCCTCTCATGCAGGGTACACCAATTGAATCTCGCACCAAACTCAACCTCGAACTCAAACTCGTTAAACATTGGACCCCCATCGAATCGCAGACGGACTCACATTTTTTGGCAATGCAACGATTTTTCCTTTTCATAAATTTTAAATGACAACATCATATGCCCTGACGATACTGAAATTTTGTCTCTCGGCGGTTCTTCTCCAAACACGCTTGGATCAAAAAAGGTCTCAAAGGACAAAAATACCATCCGAAACCAAATTAGAAAGATGCAGCGCGGGGCCCGCCGCCTCGCTTACGTATATATACGCGTGCGGGGAACGCTTCGCTCGCGCTCCCCTCCTTCCTTCCTTCCTTCTCCCTCCTCTCTGGTTTGACTCGAATCGCCATGCTCGCGGGATTAGGTTTTGCTCCATCCTTCTCGGTGCAGGTGATTCATCTACAGCTAACGTAGCTTCGTCGTCCGAGTTTCTTTCACGCTTTGAGATCGTCGAGCGATCACTGAATCTCTCCGTCCTCCTCTGTTTTCTAGCTGTTGCGGAGATAATCGAGTCCATGCGCGAGCGGGAGGTAATGCCGACATTCGCAGCCGAGAGCTTTCCAGGTAAAAACTAGGAACGAGAATGGAAGTAGTAGCTTCGGAGGTTTTGATCGCTCTACCAGCGGGTGAAATAGATAGGGGCATGCGGAAGCGATGGAACGCGAGGCTCGGGAGTTTTTTCGGACGTTGACTGTCGAAGAGTTCAGTTATGCCGAGCTTCGTTTCCCCGTCGCCTGTTCATTTTCATGGGATTCAAGTTCGTTCATTTCGCTATCCTTCCCTTTGGCGTCGATCGCGATGCCTCTGAACTTTGCTTCTGTCTTCCGGGGGGCATGAAGCTGGGAGCTGTTGTACGAATCCCCTAGCTTTATGAGTTTTTCTTGTCGAGCTCCGCTGTTTATGTTCACCGAAATTCGCCGTTTGGATTAGGATTTGAGCTCGCTCGTCGGTCGTGTTTCATGTTTCATGGATCGCTTCTGGCTTGATTTCTGATTTTCTCTTTCTGGAGTCTCTCGTCAAAATTCGAACTTTGAGCGGTAAATTGGAGTAAACAGAGACTTGGGAGTCAAAAGCAATAATGAAAACAAGAGCGAGTAGATGGATCAGTTTTATTCGCTTATCTAAGTGCATCATGACTGATAGTAAATCTTTTGAGTAACGCCATTGGGGCTTTTGATGTGTTCATGAAGAAGTCGCTTGAGTTGCTCGTACTCTCACCTATCGCCTTTATGGCCAAATTGATAGCAAAGTGACGGTTATTGTTTTGTCGAGATCCGCATCAATGATTTTCTTCGTATTTAATTTCTTTGGCCTGTACTTTCTGGGTAATACAGGAAATAAATGCTACTTTAAATTTCCCCAAAATTCAAGCTTTCAGTTTCATGGAAACGCGAGGATATTGATCATAAATTTGCCCGTCTTGAATTGATGATGGAAGTGGGTCGATCAGGCTTTTAATCGTTTTAGAGTCATGCATGTGGAGAGCCTTAGAGAAACCCCAATCTGGAAGAAAAGAATCAGAAATCTCTGTGTCTTTTGAAATCGAGAGTCTATTCGATTTAGTCAGCGATCATCTATCCAAGAAGATGTGCTAGATATGTAATCATTTAGAGGTTCTCCAGGTGAAATGACCTCTGAATGAAACATAGTTAAACTTACATCTTTGTTCTGTGGAAAGCAGGAGAAGAAGGCCTCATGGAAAACCTCTATGGCCACAACTCGAGACTTGCTAAGATGAGGGCATTAATTGGAAATTTTCCTGAGATCAGCCCACGCAGAATGGACAGTAATCTGCTGCAGGGGAGAGGCCGCCAAAGGCATTTCCAGATGAATCAAAACATCGATACATATTCACCTATCATCAAGTTTCTGTTATCCAAATCTCCATCATCAGCTGTGGAGAATAACAATTCTGCCTCGCCCGTCATGGTTAATATGGAGGAAGATACACTGGTGGTGGATGGTGTCTTACTGACATCGAATTCTGGGGGACCTTCTTCAGGGAATAGTCGCCACAAGAGGTCAACTTATCGAGCAGGAGAGGAGAATTGTCTCTCCTCTTATGGCTCAAAACGGCATGTGAGTCTTCTCCTCACATTTTCATACGGTGAAAGAGTTCTTTTTTCTTCCTTTCAAGTCCCTTCACGATGTGAAACTGTGCTGCAGTCACATATATTCTGATAATGTTGCCTGCGATAAATCATGCTTGCCACCAGCAGTCAATCCACAATCACAGCTACAATTGTCATATGTTTATATGCTTTGGAAATTTAATGGTTACGTCTTCACCCCATTTGCAGCATGTTCATGGAAAAGAAGAGCAGGCACTGCGGTTCTCCCCTTTTGCCATGAAGGCCAGCCCTGAGGTATAAAATGTTCTTTCTAACAAACAGCAGACGATAAAATTACATGTGCGCTGATTATATTGTTTTCAAGATAGTTTAGGCGACCTTCTCATGGACAATGGTTTGCAATACATCACGTAGCTTTTTAAGGTGTTCTCTGTTGATCAGGCGAGCAGAACAGTACTCACAAGAGTAGAAATGGCAACCAATGCAACCACAAGACCTGGACAAATCCACAACTCATCCAGCAGAACAATGTCCCCTCGCGACTGGTCACCCCACGATGATGGCATTCAGATCATTTTGCCTTCTCACCCTGGTGTATTGCCGTCAAGGGAAGATGTAGATACATACATTCAACATTTTCTGTATGGCCAGTCTCATACTAGAAAGAGGCTGCTGGTCTTCACTGAAATATGCAGCCCATAAAGCTCCACCTTGTGCCGTCCTTCGGCATCTGTTTCTGAGCCTTTCAACATTCGGGCAAATGCCTTCCAGCTTCACTCAGCGCCCCTCTTACAAAGCTCATACCTCTGACCTGGATACATACCCATATCTGATTCATGTTGATGCATGTACATAACACATTGCCATAGACTCCATATTCTTACTGTATACAAACCCCCTTGATCACACTGGTGGCTATAGCCACCGTTTAGATAACACTTCCTCTACCGCAGCAGTCTGCAGGATTTCAGAGCTCCAGATTTTTCTTTTCGGTCTTCTTCCCTACATATAAGTACATTATCCCTAGCTGAATAAGAGGATGCGAGTCATGTGTGGGTGGGAGAAAACAAAGAAAGCAAAGCGCCTCCTCATAAGCGAATAAGCATTATCGGTGCATATACAGTGCCCACTAATGAGATTGAACACCTCATATGGGCGAAAATAGTTTTTCTGTTACACTTCTTGTAGATACTCATTGGCACCAAGAATTGTCTCTGCAAAAAGTTGGCCACAACATGCCAAGGTGGCAATATACCATGATGTATGTCTCATTTTGTCTAGATTAGCACAAATACCTCCTTTTTCTTCTGTTTTAATTAGTATACCAATTGAGCCAAACTTGGGAACATCTGATTCAAGTTGTTTTAGAGTAGTTGCAGTAGAAGAACCCAACCAAGCACCTCTATCTCCAGTCCGTTATAGAAGCGTTGCATCCAAATACAAGGTAGAAAGGCATGGTTAAGCCATTTTATTGGCGACTTTAATCTGCTCATGCTCATGCTGCTTCACCACCTCACACTTACGTATAACAATTCCATTTTGTGCTATGAAACTTGGGATTAATAATTGAGAGAATGCATGGTGACACGACTAACCTGGAAACTCTTCAGTTTTGTTGGGGAATGAGCATCCGGAAATTGACCATAAAAAATGATGATGACAATAATAATAAAATATAGAAAATGAAAGAAAAGGGGAAAAGCAACTTGTGTATGGTAGGAAAAATAATTGGCCATCAAGAAGGGCTACAAAAACTGTTTGGCCTATTTATGACGCCATTTTTTCTGATTAGGAAGGAATACATCGGATAGTTACGGTGCTCTCAAGGATGCTCCATCGTAATCTCTCCACTCCATGACTAACTGACCTGTCAAATGTATTTGGTGACCTAATTTAAAAAGGTTCAACCGAACATTATAAGAGAAAGTTTGGCATAATGACAGGTGGAAAGTTTGGCATAATAAATTTATAATTTGTCACTATTCTTTAAGATAGCCCTTGATTTGAATTTGTCCTCTTCTTAAACTGAAAGTCTCTGTGGCATGATTTATTAATTTTTCTTTATTTTCTTGTACAAGTAGCGCCTATGCGGCACCAACCAAAAAAAAAAAAAAAAAGACTAAACTTCGAAATGAAAAAAGAAGAGAAAAGAAAAATGGACAAATTCCTCGTTTTCTTTCCGACGTGGCAACGAACGACTCCATCCGATCTGATCTGGTAAGCAATCGGGATAAGCCCCATTCGAGAAGCTTTCAATCCATCTCCACGAGCAGGAGAAACCACAGCCTCACCTCAATCATATTTTCAAAGCCTGCGATCGCTCTTCTTCGCCATGGATATGCTGGAATCGGAACTCCGTACGGTTCCAAATGACACTCTCCCTCTTCTCCCCTCCCCACCTTCCCTCCTCCTCCTTCAGACCCCGCGCCGCTCCCGCCACCCGCCTCCACCCCACCTCCGGTGACCCTCCACCCCAATCCCTTCCTCCGCCCAAGGTCATCGTCGTCGGCGCCGGCCTCGCCTCCGCTCCGACGGCGTACCCTTCCTCCTCCTCGAGGCCTCCGACGCGGTCGGCGGCCGCGTGCGGACCGACGTCGTCGACGGCTTCCTCCTCGACCGCGGGTTCCAGATCTTCATCACGGGCTACCCCGAAGCCCGGAAGCTGCTCGACTACCGGGCCCTGGACCTCCGGAGGTTCTACTCGGGCGCCCTCGTTTACCACGACGGCCGGTTCCACACCGTGGCCGACCCCGTCCGGCACTTCTCCGACTCCGTCAAGACCCTCGCCAACCCGATCGGGTCGGTCCTGGATAAGCTGCTCATCGGATTGACGAGGATTCGGGTCCTGAGCAGGTCGGACCGGGAAATCCTGACCGCCGACGAGGTACGGACGATTGACCTGTTGACGAGATTAGGATTCTCGGACTCGATTCTCGATCGGTTCTTCAGGCCCTTATTCGGAGGGATCTTCTTCGACAAGGAGCTCGAGACCACCTCTAGGCTGTTCGATTTCGTCTTCAAGTGCCTCGCTCTCGGAGACAACGCCCTTCCCGCGAAAGGGATCGCCGCCATTCCCGAGCAATTGGCGCTCAAATTGCCGCAAGAATCGATTTTGCTGAACACCAGAGCAGCGTCTATCGAATTCGACGACTCCGACTCGCCAATTTTGAGACTGGAGAGCGGAGAAATCCTTCGAAGCGAGCTTGGAGTGATCGTTGCAGTCGACGAACCCGAAGCTGCCAGGCTTTTGGCGGGAAAAAACGAAGAAAGGAAGGCCAATAGAAAGCCTCCGCGGAGCACGGTTTGCTTGTATTTCGCGGCAGACCGGGATCGGATCCCTGTCAAAGACCCGGTTCTCTTCCTCAATGGATCGGGCAAGGGGATCGTGAACAACATGTTCTTCGCCACCAATGTGGCTCCGTCCTACGCCCCGCCGGACAAGGCCCTGGTGTCGGTGTCCTTGATGGGGCTGTACGAGGGCATGAGCGATGACAACTTGACGGCCGCGGTGGTTCGGGAGCTCGCCGATTGGTTTGGGGAGTCCGTGGTAGGCTCATGGAGGCACCTGAGGACTTACAGGATCGGGTTCGCGCAGCCAAACCAGTGTCCGCCCACCGATCTGACGAAGGATCCGAGGGTCGGGCCGGGTGTGTACGTGTGCGGGGATTATGTGACATTGGCCACCTTCGACGGCGCTTTGGTTTCAGGGAGATTGGCAGCTGAAGCTTTGCTCAAAGATAGGGCATTGATCCGAATTTAAAAGCGGAAGACGAGCTTTTTGTTAGTGAGAAGGGCTTGAGATCTATCGTGCCACTAGAGTGATGTCTGCTCTTATATGAGAGTTCCGATTGAGGCTACACATTCAATTTTTCAATCTTTAGTCATGTCTTGATATTTTTGTTGATTTTTTTTCTTAAAATAATCTTGTCCAACCAAATTGGATTAATTCATGTGAGACTGAATGTAAATTCTAAATAAGATGGGCGAGTAATGCAAAAGAAAGAGGGATTGATAACCATGGTCAATTTTAGTCGTTGGATCAAAGGTTTCATTTTTTTGGTGGATGAATAAGGACCGAAAGATTAAAAGAAAACGACAAAGGAAAACATTTCCTTAGAATTGTTGAAGAATGACCTTAGTGTCATCTTACTGCATTGGAAAAATTTACAAGAACCAATTTCAACTTTATTTTCCAAATCAAGTAACATATGTACGTTTCAAAACTTTCGATTATCATTCTTACTTTTCGAAGGGCATTTTGCATTTCATTTGCCAACTACATATAATTTATTAAATTATCGTATTACTTTCTAGAGTACCCCATCTCAACAAAAAAATCCATCACATGGGTCGTCATTACTCCTTCATAAGCCATGGCCAACCTTAGATATTCGGTTAATGATGGTCATCATGCCAAAGAAGGTGATTTATATGAAATATTGTGACAAGTTCATCTTTGGTTATAACTAAAATGAAGAAGGGCATTTTCACAAAGGAAAATTTGCAATTTTCATTGAGGAGGTAATTCTTATTTCTAATTTTTAAGCATTGTTGGAAAAAGACACAAATTTTCACTCGAATGATAAATTTATCAACAACTTTCAAGCACTATCAAAATGCAGCAACATTTGCCCGAGAGATATTTCAGGTCCTGTCAAAACACACACAAACAAAAAGTTACCATATCTTTAATTCTTTGACCAAAGAAAAAAGAAAATTATATCAAACACAAAGAACATAAAGAAAATGTAAATTCAGCCGAGGTTCTTTCTTTAGCCACAAGTCGAGCGAACATACGGTCCATTTCTCCGGAAAGATCACAAAAGAAAATAATAAATAAATAAAATCGAGCGAGATATCCCGCCGGGGTCTCCAGCACCCGCCACTCAATCAGTCAGTCACTCCATCGTCCGTCGCCCAGTCCACACTAGCGACAACCGAAAGCGGAGGAGGAAGAAGCGGTGGCGGAATGGCGAGCCGCGGCAGCGCCGGCAAGGAAGCTCCGGACGAGTACGGCGGGCAGTCGAGCCTGTACGAGGCGTGCAACGAGCTCCACGGGCTGGCCCAGGAGTCCGACGCGCCCTTCAACGCCCCGGCGGCGCTGGTGGTGGGCCACCAGACGGACGGCAAGAGCGCCCTCGTGGAGGCCCTCATGGGCTTCCAGTTCAATCACGTCGGCTCATTAATTGAAAGAAAATTTCCAATCAACGCCCTCATCCTAGCAAGTCTCATGTTGTGGCCGTGGAGGTTTTCCAAGAGGCCTTCTTCTCCTGCTTTCCACAGAACAAAGATGTAAGTTAAATTATGTTTCATTCAGAGGTCATTTCACCTGGAGAACCTCTAAATGATTACATATCTAGAATGGAGGACCATTCTCATGTGGAATTCCACGACCACTAAAGAGATTAAGTTTGTTAGTTAATTCTTTCCATTTTCTACTTTTTTAGCATCATTTTTTATGCTGCTTTATTTTGATAATAATAGAACTTAAAATTTATATTTCTCTGTCTACGATCTCTGAACGAAGTGGAGATCTCGCGTTTCTTATGAACATCAGTGTCTCGAGGAATATTTGCTTAGTAGGAAAACTCATGTGCAAGGGACAATAGTGAGGAATATGATGCTTGTTTTGAAGAATGCAAGGCACCATCTCATGTCTCATTATCGAGTGAACGCACAAGTTCTTACGGCATTTAGGGATTGAGCTTTCGTAATACATAATATGCTCCAACATAACATCACTTGTTCAATTTCCATTCATCATAAAGGCAAAATTGTCAGCGTACTCTGTCTTTACTCTTTGACATGTGCCGATCATTCATCGGTTAGGCTTGGACCCATCCCGTGACATGAGGACCAAGTCGCAGATAGCTTGAGCAGGTAGTTGTCTTCGACGTGGGTGATCAAATAGAGGTCGAAGGGTGGGGATGATAGGTTTTGATGGAAATGAGAGAGATTCATTGCTTAAAATGCAAACATTGACACGAAGAAAAAACTACCTTGTTATACCAAGAGGATTCACATGAAACAAAAATTGAATGAATGCCATACAACATTCATTGTCATTTATAAAATATGGACAAAACGAGTCTACCAGAAAACACTAGTGCCATATGAAAAACATGTAAAAGCTTCACCGATTACATTTTGAATGATGATACATGTTGATAGTACTATTTATAATTTTTGCATCTCATTATAGGGGAACAATCACACAATACATGATTTCGTAAACTCATGGTCATGGTAAAATTGGGAACCGCTAGAAACTATTGGAGCACTTGATGAAGATGAGATTGTTTCAAGTTCTATCTCGACGTCAACATCAAAAACTAGTGCCTCTCTTCTCGGATATAAAAGTGGCTTTGGAGGCAGTTGTAGTTTATCCATATTTCCTTCAAGCATATCTAGGACTTTCCTCATCAACGGCCGATCATTAGGGCTCAGTTGTATACACCATAGTGCAACGATTATCATCTTCCTCGTTGTTTCTTTTTCCTCTTCTATGACATCTACCCTTTCAAGTTCTTTTTCTTTGCCGAGTTGATCATAAACCCACAAAGGAAAGTAAATTTGACTCGAACGCTCTGCATGTGCATTTAGATTTCTCCTTCTACTAGCCATTTCCATTAATAACATCCCAAAACTATAAACATCGGCTTTGTAAGAAATGCCACCAATGTCTTTATAGAATTGCTCAGGAGCCATATAACCCAAGGTTCCTCTTGCTGCAGTCAGCGATACTATACTGCGATCAGTGGGATAAAGTCTTGCAAGTCCAAAGTCAGAAACTTTTGGAGTGAAATTTCGGTCTAGGAGAATGTTATGAGGCTTAATGTCAAAATGTAGAATTTGCATATCACATCCCCGATGTAGATACTCTATCCCTCTAGCTATGCCAAGAGAGATCTCATACATTTTCTTAAAATCAAGAGGATCATCACCATCCTTATAGGAAATGTGTTTATCCAAAGATCCGTTCGGCATGAAATCATAGACAAGAGCTTGTTTGGAGTACTCGAAGCAAAAACCAACAAGTTGCACCACATTAACGTGGTGGATCCTTCCAATTGTGGCCACTTCGCTTATAAAATCTTGGCCATTAGATTTTGATTGGTTCAAAATCTTAACCGCAACTTCATTGCCACTTCTAAGTATTCCTTTGTATACGGAGCCATATCCCCCCTCACCTAACTTGCATTTGAAATTTTTTGTGATCCTCTTGATATCAGAGTAAGAGTACCTTATGGGCAAAAAGTTATTGTGAGCTCGTAGGAATTCTTCGATGTTTGCATCGGTCGCTTGATGCCTTCTCATCCACTTCAAGATTAGAAATATCAACACGCATGGAGCTCCGAGTACGAACTTTGTTGCTAGGAAGTGGACTGCGTAGAAATTTGGCCATCGATTAGCATAGTGTGATAATTTTTTTTACACATACAATTTTTGTTTGTCAGAGTGCTGAATGAGAGCTTCATAGATGTGAAGAGAAAAGGACTTATCATACCCAAGACAAAGAAGAGATTCCATGCGGCAATTATAGCAACATGGCCCATGATATACCACTTAGAATAACCTGTAGATAGTAAGAAAATTCGTGAGAGATTATCAGGTATGGTTAATTAGAATTAACGACCAATCAATAAAGAATTAGATTCATTGTTTTAGCAGTTAAATAATAAAAGCAATTCGCGTTAAGATATACCCCAAGTGAAGGATAACTTTATACAGTCACTGCAAAGTGCAAAGACACATTTGTTAATTGAAATTTGCAAGTGGAGAAGTCTAGAATAAAAAAAAAGAGTGAACTAGTTTCCCTTTTCTAGATAACACTTAGATCCATGAAACACATTTTCACTTTCGTTCTCCTAAATGTACCAAATGTTCATAAGTTCCCCATAACAATAACATGGACTCAAGGGACACAAGCTACACTCAAATCAAACAATTTCCCCCCAAAAAAAGGCCTAATTCCCTAAAAAACCTTGAAGTTCTAGTCCAATTTTGGCTTGGACTTTTTTTTTGTCACAGAAGAAACCCAAACTTTAGATACAATCCCAGATTTGCCTTGAATTTTGTTTTGTTTAAAAAAATCACCAACTTTTAATATATTCCGAAGTTTACCCCCATGGTCCAGTCCCAATTTGACATGACATTTCCACATTGATAACAACTCAACTTCAGTAAGGTGACATGGAAAATTATTTCCAAAATGAAACCGTTCTAAGATGTGAAAATTAGGGCGGCAATTTTTGGTCAGAGGGTTGATGGGGTAGATTTGTGATTAGAGTGAAAATTGGTGTTTTTTCTTTTAGACAAAAAAAAAGTTAGAGATAGATTAAGGATTTGGCCTAAAGTTTGAGGTTTTTTTTTAGACAAAGAAAAGTTTGAGGTAGATTTGGACTGAACCTAAAGTTTAGGGTTTTTTTTTAGGAAAAAAAAAGTTTGGTGTAGAATTGGGACTAAACTTAAAGTTGTTTTTTTTTTTAGTGAATAAGGGCCAACAGAAAAATAAAGAAAGAGCGTCAAGTCCAAAAAAGCTCCACAGATGTAAAATAAAAGAGCAATGCATGCCAAATCTACTAAAAAATCTTACTAAACTTTTTCACCAAACGGATGTGGCAATTTTTTTATTGGGTATTAAAGAAAATAATGACTCAATAAATCGAACCAACGTATTACAATATCCAATTGAAACATGCCACATCACTTAGTAAGTAAATTTTGATAAGATCCCTCAGTAGAGCTAACATTTAAGAAAAGGAAGAGGACGAAGAAAAAGAAGAAAGAAAGTAAGAGACTAAAGGAATAAAAGCTTCAGAGAAAGTCAGCTTACCGGGGTAAAATGCTCCCCAACGCCCCTCTGGGTAAAAAAACACGCGAATCCGGAAAATTAGCGACACCACCGGCGAAGGAGGAGATCCAAAAGTGAGATTGAATCCTTCAGCCATCTTGTTGCGGGGGTCCTTACACAGTGGGCTCACACAATTATACCAAGCCATTTCCCCCGTCAGGCTACAAGTCGTTAAGGATGTCGTCAAGGTTATGTTGCAAGAATCCTGGATGTCCCCTACTTGTGGACCAAACCCAGACCCATACAGAGCGTACGAGTTCATTTGGGAAATATTACGGGGCGTATCGGAAGGGTATGCTCCCTCAATACATGGTTCAGTATTGATATACGAAGCAGAAGCAACGGGCTGTGAGCACTTCATGAAGACCACCAGCAATTCTGATTGCCAAAAATTCTCACAACTGTATGGATAATAAGCACTAATGTTGGATCTCGCCAATAAGTAACAAGGGAGGGATGAGAAATTACTTTTCTGCGGTCCATCTTCAACCACTGTGATAGAACCAAAGAAATAATCTCGGGAATGATCCTCATAGTGAATCGACTTCACATAATGTCGACCGGCATACAAATATAGAGTGGTGCGATTATTTTCACAAGCTAGCTCATACTCAGAGCGGCCGCAGCCTTCTGGGTCACCTTTCAATCGAAAAGGATAGGATATGTCACGAATCTCACCGCAAGACGAAGCGGCACACCGGTGATTCCTTCTCGCACTGCAACTCGTCATCAGTAGCAACAGAACATGCAATATGAAAAGCAAAACACGGAACATGCCCATGGAGCTCGGAGACTTAATCATCTCTCTATTGTTTGATCTGATGCAGTGAAAGTTTTGCTAATTGGTAATGCAATGAAGGGCTAGTTATATGAATGGAAAGCATCGGGAGTCGTCGGTCATACAAATGTCCAAGTCAACCAATAGAGACAAGTCTAGCGAAGACGCGTGGAAATTGCTGCCCTTGCAGTCTAGGTGACAAAACACGGTGTTGGAATTATTTGTGCATGACTTTTCCATTGATTAGAAAAGAAACTTCTCTGTAGTTTCCAAATTGACTTTTCTTAGTACCATAAATAAGAATCGATTTGAATGTTTTGTATTCTAAAATGAATCAAAAATCCTTTCGAGTGAGGCATTGGCATTCTATTTTCTTTTCAAGGCTAATATTCCATAAATGTCGCTTATTAAATTGTGAAGGCAAAAAGGAAATACATATCATATTTTATTGTATGAGCTTTTTCAATTTTAACAAAAAAAAATTGGTGACAAAAATAGCTTATTGACGGGAATATTAACTTGTATAATGTCGCTTTTGGCATCTTGGATGGTGGGACCGGTCATGAAAGCAAGAAAGCAATACAATAATTGCTATCGAGGGACCAACGCGCCTTGATTAGAACTTGGCTAACTTCGTCGTCACACAAAGACGATAGATGCAAAATTTGACTTCACAAATATAAAGTGATGTTTATTTATTTACTATCAACTTTAATATTTCAATCACTCTTGTGCTAGATCTGTGAACAATACTATCATCTCTTTCCTATAACAAAACCACTTAATTATTGGACTGATCAATTTCAATAATACTATCATTTTATCAAATGAAAGAAATGTTGTTGCCCGCTTCATCATCGTAAATGTGTGGAATTGAAGGTGTCATGTAAGCTCAAATGAGACTATCGGTCAATTTACCATTGTGAACATAACATCAGAAAGTTTCGCATAGAAATTCTTCTCAATGGAACGGACACGCCTTCAAATAATTGTAATTAGCACTTAACATATATTTTTCAAGCTAATGCGTACACCTAAGTATAATCGAAGAGACTAAAATGAATTTTCCATATAATACAGCAAAGTTTATTTTAACCGACGCATCCAATGACATTTTAGCTGCACATGTTCATTTTTTTGTAGTAATATTATTACTGATTACGCTTTTAGTTTTCTTTTTATTGCATATTACCCTTTCTGGAAATTGGTTTGTTCTGCGAGCAGTTCCACACGCAATGATACCCTAGTTGCTTTCTATATCATCATTAAATATTCAGCAGTGATTAGTCAAATTTTTAAGTAGAAAATCTCTTGGTGAAAGTATCCTGTATTATCTCTTGCACGGACGCCAAAAGATTTGGACATAAATCATGCAAATTGATGTATCAACTATCAATTGATTCAGTGCCATAAAATACTACAGAAAAATAATAATCTGTCTCGTAGTGTAGGATTTTTCATTTTTAAACCAAATGAAATTTGTGACTGAAAAGATTAATAACAGCACTAAAGACTATCGTCGCACATTACGAGAAAAGAATAAAGGCCATACAATAATTTCTCAACTAGCAATAGATGGACACGAGCCTCGATTTGAAGGTCACTTGCTTCGTCATTGTCCGACACGCACGAAGACTATAGGTGTAATATTCGCATTCATTGAAACAAAGCAACACGTGCTTTTTCACTAGCAATTGAAGTATTGTTCTCGTAGATCAATCACTCACTCTCCTGTAAAATAACCCCATCTCTTTCCCGCAATAAAACCGAATGAACTAACAGATCTCAACAATAACGTTGTTTTATTGAACAAAAGATGCTGTTACCTGCTTCATAATCATTTTCCATCTCCAGGTGGTACCGCAAGTGTCATGTAAGCTGAAATGGGACTACAAGGAAGAGTGCTGCCATTTTCATTCGCTGTTGATAGCTGTTTGAATCTGCTCAAGACTCCTCCCTTTCGTTTCAGGGACCACCGTGATCACGAACACCATCCCTGCGGCGTTAATCACCGCATAAAGAAGGAAGGTACCTATGAAGCAGGCCGGCAGAGTTATTTGCTTTCAACAAGTTTTGCGGAAGCATATTCTGGAATTTCTCTCATGGGAAGAATGCTTTAATATATACTACCTGTCTATTAATCATTCTGCAGAAAGACCCACTTCATTTATTTTCTTTTCTAAATGACGCCTCGACTCAATTTTTGTGATATTCGAATCTAGGTAGAAGTTGCTGTAAACACATTGACTGAAATAAATGGACTAAGTATGCATTTGAGACCAAGAAGAACAGAGTGACAGTCACCTCCGGTTCCAAATAGGATTGAAGTTTTCAAGAAAAGCTAAGTCTCAAGTCTGTAGTTTGGTTGAATTCGTGCAACAACTCATGTTCCACTGTGACAAATTTTTATCGAACTCTTGCCAGAGCAACAGTTCAAAGAGCGTTTTCAGTAATCGTACCATAGGAGCTCCAGCTCATTAAGTAGTTGAATGTGTAGGAAACTGCCCAAGCGCCGAACCAATTTACTAGTGTTACAAACACTCCAGCTACTCCTTTGATATAAATGGGGAAAATCTGGACACCAGCAACACATTATTGGCAAAAATTTTGAAACACTCGTAATAACACCAGTTACGGAAACGGCCCTTTAATTTGATAAGCATGAAACTTCGGAGGATGGTTAGGATTACCTCGGACATCACGACTCAAGGAACCGCGCCCATTCCAGCGGAAAATGCTGCTATGTATAGCTAAGCATCGGAAAAAACAGAACAGAAAAATTAATAGTGGGGAGTTGTTGTGGCAGCCAACCGGATAGAGCCAGAAAGAGATGAAGGAAGGTGAGATTATTACCAGAATGCCAGTGACGGTAAGTATCGGGACAGCATCAGTTGCCAGATCATGAACCTGGCTCGGAAGATTCTCAAAAAATTATTGGTTGACAAGCATTGCAAAGCAGAAGGAAGATACCAGGATGGATAGTATTTACCTTTAGAAAGAATGAAAGGGCAGTTACTACGGGCGCGCATGAAATCATTTCTGTTCCAGAAATAGTTTCTGGAACAGAAATAGATTTTTCTATTTCTAGTTCTGGATGAGTTTTTAAGCAAAAATAACCGTTTGATAAAGACACAAAATTTCTACTCTAAAAATAGAAATTCGTTTGATAACGACACAAAATTTCTTTCTTTCGGACGCCGTTGGCAGCCGGCGGCGGCGACCGGCGGCGACGACGATCAACGGTCGACGGTCGGCGGCGGTGGCGGCGCAACCGGCGACCGGCGACTAGAGGCGATCGGTGGCGGCGGCGACGATGAACGATGAAATTTTTTTTTTATTTCTCATTTCTATTTAGAAATAGAAAAATAGATATTTTCTATTTCGATTTCTAGTCCGATCTATTTACGGAATAAGAATCTATTTCGAAATAGAAAAGTGGAATAATTTTACCAAACGGATTTCTATTCCGGGTGTTTCTAGAATAGAAAAACAATTTCTGAACAGAAATTGTGGGCAATCATGCGCGCCCTATACGCATCCCAGGACCAATCCTGTCCCCGAGATCTGCGATTGAGAGAGAGAGAGAGAGAGAGAGAGAGAGGGGAGGTTATGGTTCAAGTTGCAGAACTCGCGAAAGGGGCAGAACCAGAAAAGCTTTGTTACTTTAGACATGATTTCTTAGCGACTTTCATCTATTTTACCAAGAGAAGGGGCTTTCTTCCAGCTCTATCGACCAGTGCAGCGCCAATAGCCGAGACAATAACCTACAAAAATTTACTCTTTGAGCGTGACGTGTATAAAACTAGATCCCCGACAAAGAGGAAAGGGCGAGAATTACAGACCTGGAGTATTGCATAAGTTATGGTTCCAACATTGGAGGAAAAACCTGAGGAGATTGTACAAATGCGATTATAAAGGCGAGACTAATACCATACTTGTGAGATTCAACACTAAATTATGTGAACAGCTCATTCAGTGATAATTAAGTAGACCAAAAGCATTGGACATTGTGAATTTTACTAACCATTTGAATATTAACTGGATTATATAAATTGGAACCCGTGCTTTTCTTTTTATTTAGCTATCCGTTCTGGAATCATAAAATACAATGCATACTTTCATTTTTGTGGTGCCTAAGAGCTTCTTGCTATGAACTTCATACCTGCTTCCTTGAAAATATTGCTTGTATAGAAACAGATGCCGTTTATCCCTCGGAACTGCTGGACGACCATCAATCCAACACCAATCTGGCCAAAATTTATCTCTCCAAGAAAATGTGCTAGATATGTAATCATTTAGAGGTTCTCCAGGTGAAATGACCTCTGAATGAAACATAGTTAAACTTTCATCTTTGTTCTGTGGAAAGCAGGAGAAGAAGGCCTCACGAAAACCTTTATGGCCACAACTCGAGACTTGCTAGGATGAGGGCATTAATTGGAAATTTTCCTGAGATCATCACGCGCAGGATGGACAGTAATCTGCTGTAGAGGAGAGGCCGCCAAAGGCATTTCCAAATGAATCAAAACATCGAGACATATTCACCTATCATCAAGTTTCTGTTATCCAAATCTCCATCATCAGCTGAGGAGAATAATGATTCCTTCTCGCCGGTCATGGTTAATATGGAGGAAGATACACTGGTGGTGGATGGTGTCTTACTGGCAACGGATTCTGGGGGACCCTCTTCAGGGAATAGTCACCACAAGAGGTCAACTTATCAAGCAGGAGAGGAGAATTGTCTCTTTTCACATGGCTCAAAACGGCATGTGAATCTTCTCCTCACATTTTCATACGGTGAAAGAGTTCTTTTTGTTGGAAATTTCCTATAATATGAGCTTACATTAATTAATTGATTTCCTATTTTAAATAATCAGGTTAATGGATATTCCAATATTTATTGAACCTTACAGTGATCTGATTAAATTGGGTATTGGCATATATTGATAACGGGCCTAGTTGAGTAGCAAAGTGTAGGCAATTGTATTTAACTGAAGCTTGTAATCGAAAGAATCCAGTTGACACGCTGTTGAATAGGGTTTGCCAAGTCCCCTCTCTAGCCTATAAAAAAGGGATAGGTTATATCTATTAGTGGCTTTACTCCCATTGAAAGCTGCTATACTAAAATAGGTCATAGAGAGGAAGATCTGGCATTCCGATAGATCCCTGGTTATAGATCTCTGATTATCAGATTGATCTATTTTTCTTCACTTGAAGCGATGGCTCAAACAGGTACGCTTTAATTCCGCTGTATTTAGTGATATCGGTGTTTTATAATCATATATGGATATGTTTTTTCTTAATTGATTAGTTGTTTATGTAAATAATATTCTACATGTGGTATCAGAGCTAATCATATATAATTGTAAATGGAAGCCTAAAGGATCAAATGTTCATGGTCCAAAGAAAGGGCAAGACTTCAAGAAAAATGGGAATTATGGAAGAAATGGAGATAAGGATTTCAAGTGTTTTCAATGCAAGAAGCAGGGTCACAAGAGAGCCAATTGCTACAAGTTCCAAGCTTGGCTAAAAACAAGAAAAGAAAGTCACCAAAGTGAGTTGTTGGTGTGTTTTGAATTAAATCTAGTTGATGTTCTTATGGATTCTTGGTGGCTTGATTCTGGTGCTACTGTTCATGTGACTACTACCTTACAGGGTCTCACAAATCTAATGAATCCAAGTCTGAAGGAGTCAAAGCTTAAAGTTGGAAACAATACTGAAGTTGATGTGGAGCGCATAGGGACAATTGTTTTGAATTTAGATTTTGGTTTTCAGCTTGTCTTGAACAATGTTTTATATGTTCCTAATTTTAGGAGAAACTTAATATCTCTTTCTTTGCTTGACAAAGCTGGATATTATCTTCATTTTGCGAATAAGAGAGTGGATTTGAGTTATGATTCCAGAATTATTGGGAATGGTGCTTTGTCCGATAGATTATATCAATTATCTTTATATCCAGATAGACCATATTGCTCTTTCAATGTCGAGAATAATGTTGCTAAGAGATCTTTAATCAAAGAAAGATCTTCATTGCTATGGCATAAACGATTGGGGCATATCTCCAAAGAAAGGGTAAAGCGTCTTATCAAGGTTGATATTCTTCCTCCTCTTGACTCAGATGATACTGAGACTTGTGTTGATTGTGTGAGGGGAAAATTAACTAAAACCAAGAAAAAAGGCGCTACTCGCAGTCAAAGTCTATTGGAGATAATTCATACTGATATTAGTGGACCATATTCAACCACTTCGTGTGGAAATAAGTACTTCATCACGTTCATTGATGATTTCTCCCGATATTGTTATATTTATCTAATTAAGGAGAAGACTGATGCTCTTGAAATGTTCGAAGTGTTTCGTACTGAAGTTGAGAAACAATTGGGAAAAATTATCAAGATTGTTAGGTATGATCGCGGTGGTGAGTATTATGGGCGATATACTGAGACTAGACAACAAAAGGGACCATTTGCAAAATATTTGCAAGACTGTGGTATTATCGCTCAATATACAATGCCTGGGAGTCCTGAATAGAATGGTGTAGCTGAATGGCACAATCGCACACTCATGGAGATGAAACGAAGTATGATGGGCAGTTCTAACTTGCCTGAATATTTATGGGGTGGTGCAATTAACACAGCAACTTATATATTGAATCGTGTACCTAGTAAATCGGTGCCGAAAACACCTTTTGAATTGTGGACAGGGAGGAAACCAAGCTTGAATCATTTTCGAGCTTGGGGTTGTCCTGTAGAGGTGAAAATTTATGATCCTTCTCAAAAGAAGACCAACACCTCTAAATGATTATCATGTCTATCTTGGAGAAGCTGATTTTGACATTGGAAATATAGTTGATCCGATGACCTTCAAAGAAGCACTTAATAATGATCAAGCAGATAAATGATTAGGAGCAATGAATGGCGAGATGATTTCCATGTCAACTAATCAAGTATGGAAACTTGTTGATTTACCTGATGGGCATAAATCGATCGGCTGTAAGTGGGTATTCAAAACCAAGAAAGACAATAAAGGCAACATAGAGAGATTCAAGGTAAGGTTAGTTGCAAAAGGGTACACACAGAGAGAAGGCATTGATTATACTGAAATCTTTTCCCCAGTGTCCACTAAAGACTCCTTTCGGATAATCATGGCATTAGTGCCTCATTTTGACTTAGAGCTTCACCAAATAGATGTTAAGACAGCTTTTCTAAATGGAGATATGGATGAAGAAGTATATATGCAGCAACCTGAAGGGTTTAAAGAAGCTGGAAAGGAACATATGGTGTGCAAACTTCAAAAGTCTATCTATGGTCTCAAACAAGCATCACGTCAGTGGTACTTAAAATTTCACAAAGTTGTGAGATCATTTGGCTTTGAAGAAAACAAGTTTGGTCAATGCATCTACATGAAAGTAAGTGGGAGTAAATATATTTTCTTAGTACTTTATGTAGATGACATTTTGCTTGCTAGCAGTGATGTTAATATATTGAATGACACGAAAATGTTTCTATCTACAAAGTTTGATATGAAAGATCTTGGGGAAGCCTCTTTTGTTCTAGGCATTGAGATTCATCGTGACAGTTCTAAGAAGGTTCTGGGGTTATCTCAGAAAAATTATATAGATCGTGTTTTGAAAAGATTCAATATGCACTGCAAGTCGGGTGATGCTTCGTTGTGAAAGGAGATAAATTGAGTATAGAACAATGCCCCAAGAATGATGTTGAAAAAGAAGTCATGAAGAATGTTCCGTATGCTAGTGCAATTGGTAGTCTTATGTATGCACAAGTATGTACCAGACCTGATATTGCTTTTGCAATGAATACTCTTGGAAGATATTTGTCCAATCCAGGTCAAGAACATTGGGTTGCAGCTAAAAAGGTGATGAGATATCTACAACGAACGAAGGACTTCATGCTTGTGTATAGCAGAGTTGAGGATCTAAAAGTGA
Source organism: Eucalyptus erythrocorys (assembly GCA_014182555.1). Taxonomy (NCBI): domain Eukaryota; kingdom Viridiplantae; phylum Streptophyta; class Magnoliopsida; order Myrtales; family Myrtaceae; genus Eucalyptus; species Eucalyptus erythrocorys. The sequence goes on from CM024602.1 coordinate 53,123,965, forward strand.
TTGGATATTCAGATGTTGATTTTGCTAGTTGTTCAGATGATAGAAAATCAACTTCTGGATATATTTTTATGATGGCTGGAGGTGCTATTTCTTGGAAAAGCACAAAGCAAACCTTGATTACGAACTCTACAATGTATGTTGAGTTTGTAACGTGCTACGGCGCGTCAATTCAAGTGGTTTGGACTAGAAGTTTGATCTCAGAATTACGAGTTGTGGACTCTATTGCTAGACCTATGGTGATCTACTGTGACAACGCTGTAGCTGTGTTTTATTCAAAGCATGACAAGATTAGCAATGGCTCCAAACATATGGAGATTAAATATTATTCTATTAAGGACTTGGTCAAAAAGGGAGATATTGTGATTGAAAATATCATAATTGAGTCCATATTCGCTGATCCTCTTAACAAAAGGCTTACGACCCATTTTGTTTAAAGAACATGTAAAGAATATATGTGTCTTAGATTCTTTTGATTTCTTTTGTTAGTGGGAGTTATATAATTTGTATTTCTGGATATTATAGATATATGCAAATTGATAATGCTTTTATGATATCTATTAAAGCATTTATTTTCAATGATTGTTATTATTGATTCTATTATTATCATTTCTCCTGACTGAGAAATGAAAATATAAAACAGTATCTTTAAACAAATTTTAGTTTAAAGATGACTGGATGTCACTGATTATGAGATCTCATGTTGGATTGTGACATAGTCGTGCAATTTCATGTTGTTTAGAAATTGCGTTAATCCAGTTTCATGTCGTTGAGAAATTACATTGAGGACCAATAAGAAATAGTTAATATTTTGATCACATGTTGGCACTATTTCTTACTACACTACTAGGCCCATGATCCATGAAAATATAATGCTTATTATATGTGATTATGGAAGATCATGTGTTATGGTATTTTCTTAACACATTGATCTCCATAGTATTATATACTGAGGTTATATAGGATTGGATTGGTTTTGAGATGCCATTATTGGAATATTATTTTTTAAAGTTGTGGCCACATAAAACAAAATCTTCAGTTATTAACTCGACAGAGTCGTTTTCAATATAAAATCTTTTTCAAAATAAAATAAGTTAATTAATGTAGCCCAAGTGGGAGAATGTTGGAAATTTCCTATAATATGGGCTTACATTAATTAATTGATTTCCTATTTTAAATAATCAGGCTAATGGATATTCCAATATTTATTGAACCCTACAGTGATCTGATTAAATTGGGTATTGGCATCTATTGATAACGGGCCTAGTTGAGCAGCAAAGTGTAAGCAATTGTGTTTAACTGAAGCCCGTAATGGGAAGGGCCCAGTTGATACGCTGTTGAATAGGGTTTGCTAAGTCTCCTCTCTAGCCTATAAAAAGGGATAGGCTATACATATCAGTGGCTTTACTCCCATTGAAAGCTGCTATACTAAAATAGGTCATAGAGATGAAGATCTGGCATTTCGATAGATCCTTGGTTATAGATCCCTGATTATCAGAGTGATATACTTTTCTTCACTTGAAGCGATGGCTCAAACAGGTACGCTTTGATTTCGTTGTATTTAGTGATATCAGTATTTTACAATCAAATATGGATATGTTTCTTCTTAATTAATTAGTTGTTTATGTAAATAATATTCTACATTTTTTTCTTCCTTTCAAGTCCTTTCACGATGTGAAACTGTGCTGCAGTCACATATATTCTAATAATGTTGCCTGTGATAAATCATGCTTGCCACCAGCAGCCAATTCACAATCACAGCTACAATTGTCCTATTTTTATATGTTTTGGAAATTTAATGGTTGCGTCTTCACCCCATTTGCATCATGTTCATGGAAAAGAAGAGCAGGCACTGCGGTTCTCCCCTTTTGCCATGAAGGCCAGCCTTGAGGTATGGAATGTTCTTTCTAACAATGAAGGCCAGTCCTACGTTACATGTATGATGATTATATTGTTTTCAAGATAGTTTAGTCGACCTTCTCATGGACAATAGTTTGCAATACATCACATAGCTTTTTAAGGGGTTCTCTGTTGATCAGGCGAGCAGAACAGTACTCACAAGAGTAGAAATGGCGACCACTGCAACCACTAGACCTGGACAAATCCACAACTCATTCGGCAGAACAATGTCGCCTCGCGACTGGTCACCCCATGATGATGGCATTAAGATCATTTTGCCTTCTCACCCTAGTGTATTGCCGTCAAGGGAAGATGTAGATACATACATTCAACATTTTCTATATGGCCAGTCTCATACTAAAAAGAGGTTGCCAGTCTTTACTGAAATATGCAACCCATAAAGCTCCACCTTGTGCCATCTTTCGGCATCTGTTTCTGAGCCTTTCAACATTCGGGCAAATGCCTTCCAGCTTCACTCAGCGCCCCTCTTACAAAGCTCATACCTCTGACCTGGATACATACCCATATCTGATTTATGTAAAAGAACTAAGGAATTTTGGAATGAGAATTCTATTCTTCATTACCACAAAAACGCAACATATATACAAGAAGATACAGCTATCAAAAACAATCTCCTAATAAGGCTAAACTACCAAAAATACAAAGACAACACAATAAAAGATATGTACACAAAACTTCCTAAGTAAACGGCCTAAATAAAAGCATATATATAAAAGCATATCACAGCTGCCTTTCTCATATATATTTGCTTTTCCAATACCCCCCTTCAAGTTAGAGCATGGAGATCTCGAATGCCCAACTTGCGAAGAAGAAATTTAAATTGATCATTTCCCAACGCCTTCATGAAAATATCAGCTAGCTGCATTGAACTACGTACGTAATCTGTTTGAATGTTACCATTAAGTATCTCATTACGAATAAAATGACAATCCACTTCAATATGCTTGGTACGCTCATGATAAACAGGATTGGCGGCTATATGTAAAGCTGCCCGACCGTCGCAATACTGATTGCATAGGTTGAGAATGTTTCACACCAAGAGAATCCAATAATCCTTTCAACCACTTAAGTTCACAAACCGTAGTACTCATAGACCCGTATTCAGCTTGGCGAGATGAGCGAGACACTGTCTTTGCTTCTTAGTCTTCCACGAGATAGGTGATTCTCCCAAAAGAACAAAGTAACCAGTCAAAGATCATCTCGTCAAAGGACAACTAGCCCGCCGTCGAATCGCAGAAGCGGACAATTTGAGGTCACAATTGGCACGCAACATAATACCACGACTGGATTTCCTTTCAAATAACGCAGAACTCTCATAGCTGCCTCCCAATGAGCTTTCTTTGGCTGCTTTGCATGAATCGTGCAAGAATATGTACACGAAGACAATTCAAGTCGAGTTATTGTTAGATAAATAAGCCGGCCCACTAGGCGCCTATACTAAGCAGGGTTGTCTACATCATCACTCTCAGTAAGGGCCAACTTGTGATTTTGTTCAAGAGGAGTTTTAGCCGGCTTGGAACCCAACAATCCGACCTCAGAAATCATATCCAACGCATACTTACGTTGACACAAGAAAATACCATCTGAGTTTCTTGCTACTTCAATCCCCAAGAAAAATTTCAGCTTCCCCAAATCTTTCATATGAAAACAACGACTTAGATAGTTCTTGAATTTTTGCACAGCGGAAATATCATTACCAGAGATAATGAGATCATCAACATAAATAAGCACATTCAATTGAGCAGTCCCAACTCAAAAAGTGAATAAGGAGTAATCTGAATATGATTGCTGAAATCCATAAGCTTTCAAAGATGCTGCCAATTTCGCAAACCAACATCTAGGTGCTTGCCGCAAACCGTATAGAGATTTTCGAAGTCTACATACCTTCCTTGACGATTGAGAGGCAAATCCAGGTGGCATCTTCATGTAAACCTCTTCCTCTAAATCGCCATGTAAGAAAGCATTTTGAACGTCCATCTGATGAAGTTCCCAATTCTTTGTAGCTGCAACGGCAAGAAAAGTGCGTACAGTGCACATTTTTGCCGTAGGAGCAAAAGTCTCCTGATAATCTATGCCTTCAACTTGTTTATTTCCTAGTATCACCAATCGTGCCTTGTATCGTTCAACGCTTCCATCGAATTGTACTTAATTTTATACACCCACTTGCTTCCAATTGCTTTCTTCCCGGGCGGCAAATTTTCGATTTGTCCATGTGCCATTATTTTCTAAAGCCTGTATTTCTTTACTCATGACCTCTCTCCACCGTTCATTTTTAATTGCTTCCCCATAAGAGTTTGGTTCATGTCCTGTAGTAATTGCTGCCAAGAAACACCGGTGTTGCATAGAAAATTTTTTATAACTCACATAACGTGCTATAGAATAAGGCATACCTGAGGAATCAGATCGGGCAAATGAGCACGTCGAGGGGCTTATTCTGATGGTGTTTGTCACATAATCTTTCAAACGAACAGACGATTGCTTGACCCTTGGTCCCCTGCCTAACTGCTCTTCAACAACTTCACTTCTTTCCACATCCTCATTGTTTGTGTGGATCAATTCCTCCATTTCATGATTCACCTCATTTTCTCTATCTACACTTTCGGCGTGCTCCTCTCTCATGTCACTTTTTAAATCATCAACTTCATCACCCAACTCCATAACTCTATTTTTAATGAGTTCATCACTTACTTGTTTTCTCATCAGCATATGGAAATTCCGTTTCAACAAACACTACATCTCTTGAAACAAAGTATTCACTAGTTTTTAAATCATACAATCTCCACCCCTTCTTTCCCAATGAATAACCAACAAAAACACATCGACGACTTCTACTAGCAAATTTATCTTTATCCTGATTCTGATTATGCGCATAGCACAAACAACCAAAAACCCGAATATCTTTGTAAGAAGGAGGTTGGCAAAAAATAATCTCATATGGGGTTTTACCATTCAATAATATAGATGGAGTCCTATTAATCAAATACCCAGCTGCGAGTACACATTCTCCCCAAAATTCTATGGGTAAATTTGCTTGGAAACGCAAAGCTCTTGCAACATTAAGGATATGGCGATGCTTTCTTTCCACTCGGCCATTTTGTTGAGGTGTTCCAACACAAGAAGTCTGATGCAATATCCCATGTTCATCAAAATATTCTTTCAAACACAAGAATTCACTTCCGTTATCACTTCTAACGATTTTCACATTTTTCTCAAATTGGCATCTGACCATCGCAATAAACTTCCTAAGAACGCAAGCCACTTCACTTTTTCCATTCAACAAATATATCCACACTGCATGAGAGTAATCATCAACAACTGTTAAGAAATAAATTGCTCCACATGAAGCTGGAACTCTATAAGGCCCCCACAAATCACAATGTATTAATTCAAAACAATCTTTAGCTTTATTGTCACTAGAAAAGAAGATCTCTCTTGTTTGTTTTGCTCTAAAACAAACCTCACAAGTTTTATTGGTTTTCCTAACCATTTTGCCAGCTTCTAGAATTAACTCCACCACCTTAGAAGAAAGGTGACCCATTCTTTTATGCCAAAGCTCAAAGGGTTCCATATTAGCCACCATGCAAGCATGTACTGAAGTCACTCCCTTGAGAAAAGTAAAGCCCCTCGCATTGCTCACCCGCTCCAATCGGGTTCCTCGAATTTAGGTCCTGTATAGCACATATTTTGTTAGTGAGTTGAATAACCAAATTTGAATCATTAAGAAGTTGTTATACAGAAATCAGATTGCATTTCAAATTGGGGACAAAAAGAACTCATCGCAATTTCAAGTTTCCTCCAAGCAACACAGTTCCTTCTTTCATTGCCATGGTCTTTTCTCCATCGTAACTCGACCGAGCATGGCACAATGTCACGCAATTCTCTAAAAAATGCCAACGTTCCTGTCATATGGTGGGAAGCTCCTGTGTCAATAATCCAAGGAAAAATACTATGTTTACTTGTCAACCTCTCATGGGCACCATTCTAATGAGAACTTCCCAATAAAGTTGCCCACTGCTCATCATTTAATCCACTAAGACCTTTTCGATCTGAATCTGTCACAACTCCTCACCCACCATCAACTCCAGTTGCATGTGAGACATTGGCACGAGCACCACCTCCCTTGTTACGTCCACCTCTATTACTACGCTTTTGACCACTACCTTGTCCGGCAGAGGTTCCACGTGGTCTATTACCCCACCATTCTGGATATTCTATTAGTTGGAAACAACTTTCAGCATCATGTCCCTCTCGGTTGCAATTAGAATAAAACGAGATTTTATCTTTATCCCCCCTTGAATTTTGACCACCTGCCCGGATTGCAAAACTCATGAGATTGCCTCTTTCATCCTTGGTTCGTGTCATAGTTCGCACTCGCTCTTGCTGAACAACCATATCATAGACACGATTTAGATTAGGCAACGGTTTAGTGCTCAAAATATTAGCGCGCACTGTTCCATATCCTTCTTCATCTAAGCCCATCAAAAACTGATGAACTCTCTCTTCTTCACACTTTCTTTCCAATTCAATGGTTAAATTGCATCTGCAACCTGTACACACACACACTGGTATTTGATCATAGTTATTTATTTCATCCCACAAGATTTTGAGTTTACCGAAATAGGACACGATGGGTTGACCATCCTGCCTACAATTGACCAAATCCGATCTCAGTTGCTGCATCCGTGGACCATTCCCAATTGAGAATCTCTACTTGATATCATCCCACAGATCTTTCACGTTCTCCATGTGAGAGATAGTCGAGCGAAGTGTCGGTTCAATGGTATTAAACACCCAAGAAACCAACATGGAATTAACCGTCCACCAATCTTCAAGTTCCAAATAATCATCTCGCTGGTTGCTTGACAGATCCATCAATAAAACCATATTTCTTCTTGGCTCGTAATGCAGTCCGCATAGCTCGTGCCCATTCTTCATAATTCTTGCCCTTCAAGGCGAACTTGGGTAATCAAGTTACCCGGGTTGTCATTCGAATTCAGTGTGTAAGGGCTAGAGGTTTTCTTGTCTATTCCAGAACTCTCCTCACCTTTCTTTCCATCAGCCATGGCTCTGATACGTTTAAAAGAACTAAGGAATTTTGGAATGAGAATTCTATTCTTCATTACCACAAAAACGCAACATATATACAAGAAGATACAGCTATAAAAAAAAAAAAAAAAAAAAAAATCTCCTAATAAGGCTAAACTCAAAAATACAAAGACAACACAATAAAAGATATGTACACAAAACTTCCTAAGTAAACGGCCTAAATAAAAGCATATATATAAAAGCATATCACAGCTACCTTTCCCATATATATTTGCCTTTCCAATAATGTTGATGCATATACATAACACATTGCCATAGACTCCATATTCTTACTGTATACAAACCCCCTTGATCACACTGGTGGCTATAGTTGTCACTGTTTAGATAACACTTCCTCTACCACAGCAGTCTGTAGGATTTCAGAGCTCCACATTTTTTTTTTCGGTCTTCTTCCCTACATATAAGTACATTATCCCTAGCTGAATAAGAGGATGCGAGTCATGTGTGGGTGGGAGCGAACAAAGAAAGCAAAGCACCTCCTCATAAGCGAATAAGCATTATCGGTGCATGTACAGTGCCCACTAATGAGATTGAACACCTCATATGGGCGAAAATAGTTTTTCTATTACACTTCTTGTAGATACTCATTGGCACCAAGAATTGTCTGTGCAAAAAGTTGGCCTCGACATGCCAAGGTGGCAATATACCATGATGTATGTCTCACTTTGTCTAGATTAGCACGAAATACCTCCTTTTTCTTTTGTTTTAATTAGTGTACCAATTGAGCCAAACTTGGGAACATCTGATTCAAGTTGTGTTAGAGTAGTTGCAGTAGAAGAACCCAACCAAGCACCTCTATCTCCAGTCCGTTGTAGAACCGTTGCATCCAAATTCAAGGTAGAAAGGCATGGTTAAGCCATTTAGCTTCACCGCCTCACACTTACGTATAACAATTCCATTTTGTGCTATGAAACTTGGGATTGATAATTGAGAGCCTGCATGGTGACACGACTAGCCTGGAAACTCTTTTAAGTTTTGTCGGGGTATGACCATCCGGAAATGGACCATAAAAAATGATGACGACAATAATATTAAAATATAGAAAATGAAAGAAAAGAAGAAAAGCAACTTGCGTTTGGTAGGAAAAATAATGGGCCATCAAGAAGGGCTACAAAAACTGTTTGGCCTATTTATGACGCCATTTTTTCTGGTTAGGATGGAATACATTGGATAGCTACAATGCTCTCAAGGATGCTCCACCGTATTCTCTCCACTCCATAGCTGACTGACTTGTCAATTGTATTTGGTGACCTAACTTGAAAAAAAAAAAAAAAAAAAAAAAAAACTTAAAAAGGGTTCAACCAAGCATTATAAGAAAAAGTTTGGCATAATGACAGGTGGAAAGTTGACGTTGTGTGGGATCCACTCAAAAAGTTTTACAACTTGTTACCGTTCTTTAAGACAGCCCTTGTTTTTTATTTTTTTTCACTTTAGTATAGCCCTTGTTAAATTTGTTTTCCTATTGATGGGTTCGACTCTCACACCCTGTAAGAGGTAGGGTAAAAGTCTGAGAGTGGGTGTAAAATAAGAATATAGTAGAACTGATAAAAAAAAATTATTTTTCACTTAAACAGAAAATCCCCGTGGCATTATTTATTAATATTTTCTTTATTTTCTTGTACAAGTAGCGCCTATGCGGCACCAACCAAATAGGCGCCACATTAGGAAAAATAAAAAATAAAAAAAGACTAAACTTCAAAATGAAAATAGAAGAGAAAAGAAAAATGGACAAATTCCTCGTTTTCTTTCCGACGTGGCAACGACGTCTCCGTCCGATCTGATCTGGTAAGCAATGGGGATAAGCCCAATTGGAGAAGCTTTCGATCCATCTCTACGAGCACTGAGCAGAAACCACAGCCACACCTCATCATCTTCAAAGCCTGCGATCGCTCTTCTTCTCCATGGATTTGCTGGAATCGGAACTCCGCACGATTCCAAATGACACTCTCCCTCTTCTCCCCTCCCCACCTTCCCTCCTCCTCCTCCTCCTCCTCCTCCTCCAGACCCCGCGCCGCTCCCGCCACCCGCCTCCACCCCACCTCCGGTGACCCTCCACCCAAGGTCATCGTCGTCGGCGCCGGCCTCGCCGGCCTCGCCGCCGCCACCCGCCTCCGGTCCGACGGCGTCCCCTCCCTTCTCCTCGAGGCCTCCGACGCGGTCGGCGGCCGCGTGCGGACCGACGTCGTCGACGGCTTCCTCCTCGACCGCGGGTTCCAGATCTTCATCACGGGCTACCCCGAAGCCCGGGAGCTGCTCGACTACCGGGCCCTGGACCTCCGGAGGTTCTACTCTGGCGCCCTCGTTTACCACGACGGCCGGTTCCACACCGTGGCCGACCCCGTCAGGCACTTCTCCGACTCCGTCAAGACCCTCGCCAACCCGATCGGGTCGGTCCTGGATAAGCTGCTCATCGGATTGACGAGGATTCGGGTCCTGAGCAGGTCGGACCGGGAAATCCTGACCGCCGACGAGGTACGGACGATTGACCTGTTGACGAGATTAGGATTCTCGGACTCGATTCTCGATCGGTTCTTCAGGCCCTTTTTCGGAGGGATCTTCTTCGACAAGGAGCTCGAGACCACCTCTAGGCTGTTCGATTTCGTCTTCAAGTGCCTCGCTCTGGGAGACAACACCCTCCCGGCGAAAGGGATCGCCGCCATTCCCGAGCAATTGGCGCTCAAATTGCCGCAAGAATCGATTTTGCTGAACACCAGAGCAGCGTCTATCGAATTTGACGACTCCGACTCGCCGGTTTTGAGACTGGAGAGCGGAGAAATCCTTCGAAGCGAGCTTGGAGTGATCGTTGCAGTCGAGGAACCCGAAGCTGCCAAGCTTTTGGCGGGAAAATACGAAGGAAGGAAGGCCGACAGAAAGCCTCCGCGGAGCACGGTTTGCTTGTATTTCGCGGCAGACCGGGACCGGATCCCTGTCCAAGACCCGGTTCTCTTCCTCAATGGATCGGGTAAGGGGATCGTGAACAACATGTTCTTCGCCACCAATGTGGCTCCGTCCTACGGCCCGCCCGACAAGGCCCTCGTGTCGGTGTCCTTGATCGGGCTGTTCAAGGGCGTGAGCGACGACAACTTGACGGCCGAGGTGGTTCGGGAGCTCGCCGATTGGTTCGGGGAGTCCGTGGTGGGCTCATGGAGGCACCTGAGGACTTACAGGATCGGGTTCGCGCAGCCGAACCAATGCCCGCCCACCGATCTGACGAAGGATCCGAGGGTCAGGCCGGGCGTGTACGTGTGCGGGGATTACGTGACATCGGCCACCTTCGACGGTGCTTTGGTTTCTGGGAGACTGGCAGCCGAAGCTTTGCTCAAAGATAGGGCATTGATCCGAATTTAAAAGCGGAAGACGAGATTTTTGTTAGTGAGAAGGGTTTGAGATCTATCGTGCCACTAGAGTGATGTCTGCTCTTATATGAGGGTTCCGATTGAGGCAACACATTCAAATTTTCAATTTTCGGTCATGTCTTGATATTTTTGTTGATTTTTCTTAAAATAATCTTGTCCAACAAATTTGATTAATTCATGTGAGACTGAATGTAAATTCTAAATAAGATGGGTAAGTAATGCGAAAGAAAGAGGGATCGATAACCGTGATCAATTTTAGTTGTTGAACCCAAGTTTTTATCTTTTTGATAGATAGATCATTGGACCAAAAGATTAGGAGCAAACAACAAAGGAAAACATTACCTTAGAATTGTTGAAGAATGACCGTAGTACCATCTTACTACATTGGAATAATTTACAATAACCAACTTCAACTTTATTTTCCAAATCAAGTAACATTTGTACCTTTCCAAACTTTTGATCATCATTCTTACTTTTGAAAGAGCCTTTCACATTTCATTTCCCAACTGCATATAATTCATTAAATTGTCATATTACTTTCTAAAGTACCCCACCTTAACAAAAAATCCATAACATGGGTCATCATTCCTCCTTTATAAGTCATGGCCACCTTAAATATGAGATTAATGATAGTCATCATGCCAAATAAGGTGATTTACATAAAATATCGTGACAAGTTCATCTTTGGTTATAGATAAATTGAAGAAGGGCATTTTCACATAGGAAAAATTACAATTTTCATGAAGGAGGTAATTCCTATTCTAATTCTTAAGTATTGTTGGAAAAAGACAAATTTTCACTCGAATGATAAATTTGGCAACAATTTTCAAGCACCATCAAAATGTAGCAACGTCTATCTGAGAGATGATTAAGGTCCGTCAAAACACACATAAAGAAAAAGTTACCGTATCCTTAATTCTTCGGCTAAACAAGAAAGAGTATTATATCGAACACAAGGAATATAAAGAAAATGTATATTCAGCCAAGGTTCCTTCTTTAGCCAAAAATCGAGCCAACATACGGTCCATTTCTCCAGAAAGATCACCAAAGAAAATAATAAATAAATAAATAAATCAAGCGAGATATCCGGCCGCGGTCTCCACAGCACCCGCCACTCAATCGAGAACAGTCACTCCATCCTCCGTCGCGCAGTTCACACTAGCGACAACCGAAAGCGGAGGAGGAAGAAGCGGCGGCGGAATGGCGAGCCGCGGCGGCGCCGGCGAGGAAGCTCCGGATGAGTACGGCGGCCAGTCGAGCCTGTACGAGGCGTACAACGAGCTCCACGGGCTGGCGCAGGAGTTCGACACGCCGTTCGACGCCCCGGCGGTGCTGGTGGTGGGCCACCAGACGGACGGGAAGAGCGCCCTCGTGGAGGCCCTCATGGGCTTCCAGTTCAACCACGTGGGCGGCGGCACCAAGACCCGCCGCCCCATCACCCTCCACATGAGGTTCGACCCCTCCTGCCACGACCCCCTCTGCCACCTCGTCTCCGACGCCGACCCCGCCCTCTCCCGGCAGCTCTCCCTCCACGAGATTCAGGTGCGCCTCGCCGTGCGGTTCGTCCGCGGTTTTCGTCGTCCGGTGTTGGTTGCGGCAGTGCCGCGCTTTCGTTGGCCGGGGATTCTTGTTTCTGCGAATTGTTCAGGAGGCTGAACTCCTCGCAATGTGTGTCGGTTATCGCCTGTTCGTGAAGAGTTCGTAAATGATGGCTGATCCTTTTGGTTGGATCTTTGGGAATTTGTGAGTTAGCGCTTTGATTTTCGATTCTGGTGGCATTTTGGTTGGTAATTACGCTATCGGTTCGCCTTGCAGTGTGATTTCTATATTGCAGAAGAGTTGTCCTTGGTTAATGCAGGCATTACTTGTTCCACCTGCCGACTTTTCAATTTCATTTTGATAGGAGTAGTATGTCTCCTGTTTTACTCCATATCAAATATCATACCAATACATGATTTTGGTAGTCGCAGTGTGATCTTGACTCCTGTCTCCAAAATCAGGGGTTCTGTTCGATTAGATTAGCTTTATTTTATTACATTTGCTTGTCGTGCTGAACTGCGTAAACTTGCAGACGTATTGCACTTCGTTTATAAAAGTTGCCATTTTTCATGGTCACCGTTTATTGTTACTCGTAGGCTTACATTGAAGCTGAGAACATGAGGTTGGAGCGTGAACCTTGTCAGTTTTCCTCTAAGGAAATCATCATCAAAGTAGAGTATAAGTATTGCCCAAATCTGACGATAATAGATACTCCAGGGCTTATTGCTCCTGCTCCAGGTCGGAAGAATCGAGCATTACAGGTAATGTACGGGAAAGGGGACAATTGACAAGTGAAAGAGACTCTGCATGATTTTGTTTTTAGAATTCCTTGCCTTGGTAATTTTTGCTGCTGAAGATAACCATGATTTGTGTTTTCCTTCTGAAGGGGCAAGCTCGCGCAGTTGAGTCACTAGTGCGAGCCAAAATGCAGCATAAGGAGTTCATTGTACTGTGCCTTGAAGACTGCAGTGACTGGAGCAATGCTACCACAAGGAGAGTGGTTATGCAAGTATAATACTGACATTATACTTCACATTCAAAATTCATTTTTACCTCAATATCCTTAATGTCGAGATCCTTAGCTAGAGTTGTCCTAAGTTGAAGGCTTAACCTTTTCCCTGAGGATGGGAAATGATCCAGGCAAAAGAAAAACAAAGATTGATTTTATTTCTTAGTCAATGAAGGTTATTTACAAAATCAAAATAACACTTTTAGCTTTACTTGACATATTCGGATTTCAATCTTGTTGTTGTTCCAAATAATTTAAAGTGCACAGACATCATAGAGTTTTGGTGTATAAGCAGAATGTGATTGTCATCTCTATTTCTGGTGACAATAAAGTGTACATTTTGCCTAATTGGTTTAGCAACAGTTTAGGAACTCGACAAACATTACTTGATATAAATTACAGAAACTTCAACATTTTGTTCTTTACATATATACATTTGGTCATTACAGGTTGATCCTGAGCTTTCAAGAACAATAATTGTCTCAACTAAGCTGGACACAAAGATACCACAGTTTGCACGATCTTCAGATGTTGAAGTTTTTCTTTCACCGCCAGCCTGTACACTTGATGGCTTCCTCTTGGGTGACTCCCCATTTTTCACCTCTGTCCCTTCTGGAAGAGTTGGCCCTGGACATGAATCAGTTTACAGATCAAATGATGAGTTCAAAAAGGTGTTTATTTGTCTAGTGAAGTTTCCTTCTTGGACTGGATCTTTTAGGGTACTGACCTGGTGGATGTTTACTAGAATATTGATGTGGCTCTTCCTTGAACCTTTAGTGTGAATCTGTGCAGTTAAGCCAAAGTATAGAATTCTAGTGTTTCTGCCATTTAATTTCTCGAACAGTTAGACTCCATTGGTTCTTGCATTATGCACCTTCATCTGCTTGATCTTAGATGAAGGAAAATGTTTTGTGTGCCAGTTAGTAGTTCCATTAGTATTTCACTAGAACTATCAGTTTTGTGATGTGCATGAATAATATTGAACTTTGAGTCCTTTTCATGTAAGATATGTGGTTTGGTAAATCTCAAAAGAGTTACTTGGTTTTGCATCTTGATACAGGCCATATCTTTGAGAGAGACTGAAGATGTTGTGTCTTTGGAGGAGAAGTTGGGGCGATCTCTGTCCAACCAAGAACGAAGTCACATAGGTGTGAGCAAACTGAGGCTATTCTTAGAAGAGTTGCTTCAGAAAAGGTGTGTTTTGATTCAAACCGTTTGGTGGTCAAACTATGTTTCTTGAACTTATAATTTGGAAAATATATGCTATTTCAGGTACATGGACAATGTCCCACTGATAATTCCACTTCTTGAAAAGGAGCATCGCTCTGCAACGAGAAAGCTAAATGAAATCGATCAGGAACTGAGGTTAGATGTCAAGATCCTGTTATTGCTCCGAGAGTACTATACTACTGTGGTAGTGGTCACAGTGTTTTGATCGGTTTAATTGTCACAAATTTTTTAACAGACACTCGTGATTCACTGCCATTGAGGTTGGCAGGAAGGGGTTGTTTGGAAATTGATTTTATGCCAGTTTGGATTCGGTGCAATATTAGTCTTGTTTTCATTTGCAGCACTTTGGATGAAGCAAAACTGAAAGAGAAGGGAAGAACTTTTCATGATCTCTTTTTGACCAAGGTTTGAGTCCATTTTACACTTTCATCAATCTTTAGTGTGTCTTCATCTCATGGAAAGGCTGGAATTGAGGACAAGAAAATTTAAAACTCTTTATGTTGATTCTTAAAAACCATTTATTTGTGGATGTGCAAGGGTAGCATACTGCGACCCTCAGTGATTCATTTTCTGTGCTCTTGTGACACTTTTATCTTCTCTATCTGAAGTGTTCTTAATAAAATTAATGTTCAGCTGTCATTGCTACTCAAAGGAACTGTGGTTGCACCTCCTGACAAATTTGGTAATAACTCACTATTACTCGGATGGCTCTGCATTTTGATATGTGATGATTCTAATTCATTCCTCCCCTCTATATGCTTTCTTGATTTCCACTATGAATTGGTATATTTGTGCATGAGTCACCAGTTCCTGAAGCATCATGAGCCCATCAAGTTCCATAAACAATGATTCTAGACTCTTCTTCTTGTCAAATGGTAAAAGTGAATCAAAAAAAGGCTATGAGGGGATGCCGACCCATGTATAAAATCATGTGCAGGAGAAGTAAATGGTCAATGATAGCACATCGTGACTTGTGCTATGCATGATCCGGAACTTAAGTAAAGAGCCAAGAATCCAAATTTTTAACAAAATGGCTCTCGACATAATTCATAAAAACTCCTACTTTTTCTCCCTATAAATCAGCCGAAAAGTTACTAGAGGGATTGAGCAAATCATCTTTGTCCTCTCTTTGCTAGAACGGATCCCCAATCAAGCTCTTAGCTCTTTCTCCACTGACTCTGCTCACCCACTGAAAAGCCAAAACTAACATGACCAGATTCCAAAGATTTCTAGACCAACAACATTATTGTAGGTATAATCAACAGATTCCACTGCCTGTTTACAAAGGCAACATCAATTTCACCAACACTTCACCTTGCTTTGCAAATTGTCCATAGTTAGGAGCTTCCTGCAGAAGCATTTCAAGCAAACCACCACCCCCCCCCCAAAAAAAAAAAAAAAAAAAAAAAAAAACAAAACACACAAAAAAAGAAACATTTGTTGGTACACAGATTTCCAGAATTCCAAATCAGTTTCCAAGGGAACTCGTCCTTACCTTTTTCCTCCATCACGGTGCACAGATAATTGTACCTTGACAGAGGAAAAAGGTAAAAGTAAGGATTCTAGACACTAATGTTTTTCATCCTGAAGTCACATGAACTCATTTTTCTTTACGACAGTAATCAGTGTGCTAAGCAGAATTATGTTACTCTATAATGAAAACTTGTCTAAAATCCGTTTATGGTGGCCTTTTGTTCTATTGCAGGTGAAACTCTACAGGATGAAAGGACTAATGGTGGGGCTTTTATTGGTTTTGATGGTCTGCAGTTTCCACACAAGTTTATACCCGTAAGCTTCTAAAGTTGAGTTGCATGATGTACTTATCCTACCTGGTTTTTGAGTATATAAAAATAGCTGCTAAAAGCACAAAATTGAGTAATCTAGATTCTAGAACCGATGGTGCTTTTTCCCATATTCTTTTTGCTTTGTGAAATTCATGTTATGGGGTTTTCACCAACCCAATCCTGATTCCCCTCCCCCCAAAAGATTAATGGGCCAATCCTATGTGTTTCAGTTTGTTTCCCCTTTGTTGAAGGTAAAGAATTACATCTACTATGGAGGCAACTGATGCCAAGATGTTAGATTATTTTGCTTTTGAAAATACTTTAATCTTTCCAATGGTTTTTTTTCCTAATATAAGACAAAAGATTGCAACCTGTTCCTGTTTTGGTTCTCAAGTAACTTCTGAAGAATGCTTCTGAAGAATGCTTCTGGATAACCAATTTCTTTATAATGGTATGATGGATGTTTGGGAGACCTTTTGTAACAGAATTTCTTGTCTGGCTTTTGTTCTTAAATTTCCTCTGAACTAATTTTGGGAAAGTTAGACGGAAGAAAGCCTGGTCTGGTCTTAAAATATGCTTTAAATGAAGATATTAGTGCAATGAATGTTGTTGCATGAGTTATGTGCTGGACTTCTTTTGAAGAACAACCAAGGCTTGAGAATATAGCACTTTAAATGGACAAAATGTTCTGTCTTTGCTTAGAATGCTGGAATGCGTCTTTATGGTGGTGCTCAATATCATCGCGCAATGGCTGAATTCCGCTTTGTTGTTGGAGGAACAAAATGCCCGCCAATTACTCGTGAGGAAATTGTCAATGCATGTGGAGTAGAAGATATCCATGATGGAACTAACTATTCTAGGTAATAGTTGTCTTTCTGGCCCGATAAGTATCCTTTATATTTCTAGACCATGTTTTCCAGTTACCGTTGTCACATGTATATATTTTTTTTGGAATAATTTAGGACTGCTTGCGTGATAGCTGTTGCGAAGGCTCGTGATACATTTGAACCTTTTCTTCATCAGGTAAATTTGCGAAATGACTGCATATAAGATATGTGATTATGTTTTCAACTTGTTCACCAAAAGTAGAGTTTTTGTTATCAGCCAATGGTTCCAAATTTTCTCATTGCCAAAAAAACTGAGGGCTGCCCTCAATTTCTTATTGTGTTGCATAGTTATTTTTATGCATGGGTTCACACTGGTTGCTGCCTTGATATGTTTACTAATACCTGCCAATGGAGATGCTTGACTAGTGGATACTTGAGGCTTCTTGTTTGTCAACTTCATTATCACATGGCAAAGGTTGAGTTGTAACTTTCTCCTTGCCTTCCATCTATCTTAATATGGTACTCAGTGGTCTTGGGATGCACTCTTGGCTATGTTCTCATGGCAAGTAATGTAGAGGCTTCTTGGTTTGAATTTGCTTATTTGTCCATTTGTCTGTCCATTTCCAACCTATGACTCCTTCTACAGGTCCCTTACCTTGTTCTTTTGGTCATGGGTAGCAAGAAAATTGAATGAACCTGCTGAAGGACAAAATAAGATGGCATAGTTTCAATTCAGAATGTATGCCATGCTAAGTGTTCTCTGTTAATGTTGCAGTTAGGTGCCCGACTATTGCACATTCTTAAGAGATTGCTTCCCATCTCTGTTTATCTTCTTCAGGTACAACTTACAAAGTTCAATGTCCATTTTAGTACTCTATATCTAAAGCACTCTCACATCTTCTCTCTGGTTGATGAAGCCATTTATTCTACTTAATGTTTATGTCAATTCATCAACTCTTCATTTGGACAGAAAGATGGCGAGTACCTTAGTGGACATGAGGTTTTTCTGAGGCGTGTTGCTGTTGCCTACAATAACTTTGCGGAGTCCACTGAAAGAGCTTGTCGTGAGAAGTAAGCTACTTTTTTTTGCTTATGCTTAGTTACATCTGAGTTACTTACAACACAAGAAAAATTCTGTGTTAGTGTGTGAACATAAGATTAGCGGATTAGACAATATTTTCACTTAGGTACATTGGTTTAATTGTCCAAAAGTAGCGACTAGGTTCTTAGATTGTGATTTTTGCACAAGATTGTAAATAACATCTAATATTGCACTTGAAGGCCAGATCTTCTCCTTCTTTGACTAGGTTTTGCTAATATTTATTTGGATGTAGTTCTGTCCTACACGCTATGTTAACAAAGGACAATGAAAATGAATACGAGGATTACAACTCTGGACTTGTGCTCTGATATCATGTCAAGAGACCATTTTCCTAAAACTTTAAACTGATAAGAAATGTGATTGAAATGTTTATCAAGCACATATTATTAGTTAAAAAAGCGGCATTTCGGTTGCCAGCAAAAGTTTGAATGATATCACATGAAATGACATGCTGGATCCTTGTTTGTGTTTCATGCTTCTCATGACAGCCTTCACCTCATTGTTCTTTCAAATTTTGCTGGTGTTTTACACTATTATGTACTAATTTTATTGAATGTGTGATATTGTAGATGTATGGAGGATTTACTCAGCACCACACGCTATGTTACCTGGTCCCTTCATAACAAGGTAAAGAAATCCTGTTGCATCGTTGTTCATTTGATTAGTTTGCAGTGTTACAATGAGGAAATTTGCAGGCGCATTATAGTTATAAAAAGTCCAATTATATTATTTCCTATTCTCCTTTCCCCTAGCAACTTGAACATGGGAATTCAAATGCACTACGTTAGTTCCTTTTCTATTGCCAAAAGTGATCTTACTTTCTATCAAAGAAACGTGTCCTGCTGGTGGGAGAATGCACAAATAGGTATGCTTAGATAATTCTTTTCTCGTCCTCATGTACTGTGAAAACAAGTGCCTCTTAAAGATACTGGATTAATGACAAGTGATCAGTATTGACTTCTGTGACATATGGAATCCAGGTTATTGATCCCATAGTTGGACTAGTTAACAGATAATCAATAAAATTTGGTCTGCTCATTGAATTCTGTAAATGATTGCAGAATCGTGCTGGGTTACGCCAATTCCTAGACTCATTTGGTGGAACAGAGCAGCCTGCTGCAGGCAATTTTTCCCAGGAAACAACAGTAGGGCTAGTTTCGGATGAGAAGCCAGAAACAAAGCATAGATCAGATGTCAAATTGAGTCATTTGGCTTCAGGAAATGACTTAGGCACCTCTGTTCAGACAACAGAAACAAGGCTAGCTGACCTTCTAGATAGTACTCTTTGGAACCGGAGGCTTGCTCCATCTTCTGAAAGACTTGTATATGCTCTTGTGCAGCAGATATTCCATGGCATAAGAGAATACTTTTTGGCTTCTGCAGAGCTGAAGGTATGACAACTTCACTTTTCTACACTCAGCATCTATGAAGATTCTTCATGACCAAAAGCTGGGTTTTCAAGGAATTCTTAGCTGCAATGTCTTTTAACTTTAGGTTTACTTCATTGTCACTTATTTATTGCCACTATTAGCAGTGTGATTGAAATCTAATGAGTTCAAGTCCCACTTGAAATTTTAGTTAGTTGTTTTAGGCAACAATAACTTATGTTTCTCTCTCTGTTATTTAATTATTTGCATCTGCATGTTGCAGTTTAACTGCTTTCTGCTGATGCCCGTCATAGACAAGCTTCCTGCACTGCTTCGTGAGGACCTAGAATCTGCATTTGAAGATGACCTAGATAATGTCTTTGATATTACGAACCTACGGCACTCGTTGGGGCAAAGGAAGCGTGATGTGGAGATAGAGTTAAAAAGGGTTTGCTAATATTCCCTTTTGTTTTGGCCTAACAAAGCATCATATTTTGTATTTCCTCTTGTTCAAATTGCTAGTGATTTTGCAGATCAAGAGGCTGAAAGAGAAATTTAGACGGATACATGAGCAGCTTAGTACACGTCAGATGATTGCAAACCCCGCTTGAGCATCCTGCTGGAAATGTTCAGGAGCTAATCCTCCGAGAGCTCAAGATGAGGTATACACTCAGGGTACATCTCCTACCACATACTTGGTCATCTTAAATGAAGCTTCCAATAGAGAGATCTTATTATCTATTATTTCATATCCTATTGTTATTCATTTGTGTGCTAGTTGACCTTTTGCTTAAGAAGATCAGGGACTATCTGCCTCTAGATATTCCAAGAACTTTCTATCAGGCCAAGAAGAAAACCAAGCGGGAGCAAACTTGAGAAAATGTAAAAAATGGGCATTGATTTGCTACCTATTGGTGTAAAAAGTTGTAGCCACGCTTTTTCCCTTCCTTATCGTAATTGCTGCGGTTGTCATTCTCTTGAGCTGATAGGTCAGCGGTATCACTTCCATCACGCCGCAAAAAAAAAAAGGAAAAAATCAATTAATCTTTTGCTGCCACTTTGGAAAAGTCTTTTGAGTCATTATCTTGTCAATCTTATTTTAGAAGTGGGAGAGCCTAACTTTGTTCCTTCTTTCTTTCAACAAAAACGACAAAATTCGGAGAAACCCTAGGCCTTCCTTCGGAAGGGGTCTAATCGGATATAATGTTTTGGTTGATTGACGTTTCTATTTTTATTGTTATTTGTGGGATTTATCTTTTGTGCATTTCGTTCTATATGTCATGCCGACGGACTAAATGGGAACACAGCATTATAACAAGTCCAAACACGCCAAGCAGCCTCCATAGGTCGTGCTGCCATATTCCCTTTGGGCGGTCGAAAGCAGCATGCTTTCTCCGTCTTATCAGTTCCTGTTCAATTCTTTATTACACGAGGACCTGGAATTTGTTTTCTATCATTGGACTTCAAAGGTGATTATGGGTTGCTTTTCTTAAACTAGAAGAAGATGAACAACAACCAGAAAATTAGTGTTTTACATGTGGTTAGGTAAAAAGTGGATGGGATCTAGTTAAGAGCAGATAAATATGGAGTTTCTCGAGTCAAATGGCATGAAAAGTAGGCCTCCACGATCCACATCGGGTGAGAGAGAGCAGCCAACGCTCACTTTTCTGGGTCCCTGTCCTAACCCACCTCGACTCTGATATATCTTCTATCACGTTTGGATATGTTTCAAGATGCTCTAGTTCATGTATGTAATCTGATGTTATGGTGTTTGATCAACGTACGTCACATCTCCTTGAGCTTGACCCGCTATTCAGATAATTACAATTATTGCTTGCTTCACATAATTTAAGAAGTGGTAATTATTACATAGTTCAACGTGTTCCGTTCGTTCACACTAACAAGCACTTTTTTTAATAAAGAAAAAACTTATTCTATACATGGAAAATGTTTAAAATATTCTCTTGCAACCTCCCATCTTCCTATTTGCCTCCACTTTCCTTGGACACCAGGAAAGGGCAGAACTGGGTCTATTCCTGTTGTGTATGCAATTGGTGGGAGTTTCAGTAGTTTCTCACCCGTTTGAAATGACCAATATGATTGTGGAATGTGGAGTAACAATGACATAAAGAGAAGCATCATCTAAGGGTACTTTTTTTTTTCCTTTTTTTCCTTCTTTTTAAATTTTTTTTTTCTTGGAGGCCTGCTGCACTCTAAGTGTAATAGGAAATCACTTTCAAACGGCTCCTTATATCATGCTATTCAGTCTCTGTCAGTGCTCCTGCATCCCCGGCTTTTTCATTGCATCTCCACTATTGGCACCTATCGGAAGAGTTACCTTCCCTTTTAAAACTGTCTAATAGCTTTAGACATAATCGTGAAAAGCTCTCGAAGTGCTGTTAGTGCCGCAATTCAGTTCAACTTCGAAGATCCGTGTTCAGGGATGATACGACGTAGGGTCAGATTTTAAGTATTGTTTCTTTCAATTGCCTATGGTTTTTGTCTTCATCCGCTACTTGCTCCGGCCTTTGCACACGAGCGTGGGTATGCCCTCTAGCGAATGGTAGTAGCACGGGACGAACTAGACTCGCTTTCAGCACCGTGAAGTTTGGCCGAAATTCCTGATCGTTGTCTTGGATCAGACATTGACCATGAAATAGCTTGAGAGTGGTAATGTGTGGTTTTGAGAAGATGAGCAATCTGGGAACACCCAATGAAGAGGAGAAGGAAACGCTTAGTAAAAATATCTCATCCCACTCATGTTACAACCCCCACCCTGCAGGGCCCCCCAAAATTTTTATCATCTTCTAACATTCTATTATGTATGCCGAGAGTCCCGCTCATCCGCTCGCGGACAACCGCAGTGCTTCTCTCAGTCCCATTTACTATTTGAGGGAATGATACTTAATACGGACATTTGACGACGACACCACAATAAAACCATCGGCGACCATCGATATAGGTTTTAACAGCAGAAAGGATTTCCGAATCAAATTGCAATTTGGAACGATGGATGGTGTGTACGTCCCCGCTACCTTCAAGCTGTCTCTTTCCCTTTTCATCTTCTCGTTGGAGCGACATAGCTGAGGAATTGCTTCTTCATAGTGACCCGGGACATAGACACGGAACCGACCTATATAAGTAGTACGATCATATGCTAAAGCTCCTACCCGAAAGAGAAGGTTTTCTCTTGGCTAGTCCCAGAATCCCAAGTTCATCTTGGTTAACTAAATTGACCCCTTTTTTGTCTGCCGACATCGAGATTGGGCTCTAGCGGTGCTACCGTCGAAGGGCGTTCGGCGTCGGTGCATCAAATCCCGGTGGATCCGCCCGGATCATCGTTTTGAAGAAGGCCACAGAATTCCCGGGGGCGATGTACTATGAATGGGTTCAAGGTGTCCTTCCTAGCGTGTCGATGTAGTATAATGGCGGGGGCAGATGGACAAAGATTCAAGTACATCATGTAAAAGAAAGAAAGGAAGATGTAATAAGTGAATACAATGATGGGTATGGCTATTGGTGTTTAGGCACACTCCCAAGAGGGGCGGGCCACCACCAAGTTGGGGAATCATGTTGGTCCACGACCAAACTCACCCTCCCCTCAAACCCAAATTTTCATGCTTGCCACGTGGATGACAGCATGTGTATGATATAAGCATGAAGTATGAAAGTATGGTGTTCTTTAAGTGTGTTCATTATTCTCCCCAATCCCACCATCTCTTTTGTTGACAACTTAGGATTTTGCTAAAGATCTTGTTCGCTTCTTTTTGCCTTGGATGCAAGGCACACCTTTCATGGTTCCAAAGATGACACCCTATATACTTCCTCTTTCATGTCAAAGATATGATCGATTAGTCGCAAACACCCTCCCAAGGCACACCTTTCATGGTTCCAAAGATGACACACCCTGTATACTTCCTCTTTCATGTCAAAGATATGATTGATTAGTCGCAAACACCCTCGCCGTTAGCGAGGCGGGGCTGCTTTCGGGCTAACCTAAAAACCGAGATCGATGCCATCCTATATACTGGACGTTCTTTTATGTACTTTCATAGGGGTCATTGGGTCGATGCGGGATCGAGATGTGGGGTTAAGTCGATTTTGGAAATAGAGGAGAGGCGGCTTTTCGGATTGAGACGATTAGGTAAAATAGAGGGAGTCTCAATCACATAACAAAAATAAAGCATGTGAATGCATAATTATGATATAAGCAAGATATGAGAGAGAGAGAGAGAGAGAGAGAGAGAGAGAGAGAGAGAGAGAAAGTAAAATCTGAATCTGCAAGCTCCCTTAGATGCAAACAGATCCCGTTAATTGGAAGCATCTAAGAAGCGTTACCAGCCGCCTCCCCATTCATTGATAACCAACTGATGATCGCCAACTCTACAAAAAAACTAAGTAAAGATTAAAAAGAAATTAAAAAAAAAAAAGAGTATAGAAATGAAGACACTCATCACGAAGATAGATATATAGATGGATAGATAGAGAGATAGGAATCACTTGTGTCCTTCCCAATTGCATATGATGTGATCAACACCCACCTTCAACCTCACGTCAGTCTCTCTCTCTCTCTCTCTCTCTCTCTCTCTCTCCCTCTCCCTCTCCCTCTCCCTCTCCCTCTTATAAATCTATACGACCTTCTTCTCCACCACCACTCCCACCTCCATTCCCTCATCCTTATACTTCATATTTCGCCATAAAACCTATATTGTTCATCCCCTCTTCGTCCCCAGTTCTTGTTTTGGTGACCCGTGCCTCTTGTTTTGTCTCTAGTTTGATACACATATGCCTCGCTATCTATAGACGAGATCGACAACGCCGAGATTGGAAGCGATGGGAGATAACAATGTGAACTTGCCACCCGGTTTTCGATTCTACCCGACCGATGAAGAACTCGTCGTCCATTTCCTTCAACGGAAAGCCGCCCTCTTGCCGTGTCATCCCGACGTCATCCCCGATCTCGAACTTTATCCATATGATCCGTGGGAGCTTGAAGGTACTAGCATAAACAAGTATTTCACTCATGATGGTTATCTGAAAAGCCTCCGAAAGATTTATGCACATTCTAAGCGACACATACTCGTAGACCAAAATTTATACATACAGCAAGTTTTTTTGAGTAGAGATGAACACATGCATGTCTTATCGTCAGCCTCACTAAAATTTTCAGTACTGATGAAAGTCTATACATTAAGTAGAAGAATGGAAGTATTTTGGGCTACTCTCTCCTTAATATATTTGGTTTCACAGTGGTGGCGGTAATATCACACTTGTTTTTTATTTGTTCTTCAGGGAAGGCCCTGTCCGAGGGCAACAAATGGTACTTCTTCAGCAGGAAGACGCCGGACCGGATCACGGGCAACGGGTACTGGAAGCCGATGGGTGACGAACCCGTTTTCACAAGCTCGAGCAAGAGAGTCGGAATGAAACAGTCGTTGGTGTATTACTTAGGAGAAGCTCCAGGTGGGACGCGAACTAATTGGATAATGCATGAGTATCGTCTCTCCAATGGTACTAATTCTGGTAGCAGCAGTAGCAGGTCGTCCAAAAGAAAAGGATATCCTAAGATTGTAAGTTTATCTTCTCCCATATATTATTATGCAGTCGGCTTAGACACCTTGCCAGAGAATTAAATTACCAATCCTTTTGTTTTTCAGGACTATAGCAAATGGGTGGTGTGCCGAGTTTATGAGCACGGTGACGACAACAACGATGACAACGGAGCGGAGCTTTCGTGCTTGGACGAGGTGTTCTTGTCACTGGACGATCTTGACGAAATAAGCACGCCAAATTAAATAGAGACGATAGAGAACCACAAGTACGTGGTCAGATTAGGGGGACTCACTAAAGAGGTTCAAATCAAATTGTAGAGCTCTATTGCTGTTGGGTGGGCGGGTTAATCATTGTGGCAAAAACCAAATGGCACTTGTAACTTTCCCTTTTTCTTTTTATTGAAAATGCTCTCTAGGGTTTACTTATGGTGCAAGCAAAATGTCGGCATCCTTTTATAACTAATTGAAAGAATGCCCATAAAGTCATCGGGAAGCTCACTTTTCTTGCTTGTGTTGTGTGAAACCTCTTGACCTTTTATTGGTTTTGAGGGATTTGGAGTGCAACTTTTTTTCTCTATTCAATTCGAGGGATGGTCACGTGCTTGAATAATGGCTGGAGTAAGTATGTATGGGGGGAACCAACACTGAGGAAGAGGTGGAGCCCAAAGAAGAATGGAAAGGCTTTTGCCGAGAGGCATGAGCATGCCTTTTTGGCTTTTGTCCCTACTTTTCTTCTATAGTATACAACTGAGGAGAGAGTAGGAGCTTGTTGTTTCTGGGTCGATACTTGAGATGTAATCAATGTAACTTTAGGGATACACAGTGGGTTGTGTGGGTGACTGCTTAGGGAAGCATTGAGTCATGTATGATGCCATCTTTCACTCACCCACAGCGCCCTATAGCTCAGTACACATGGCAACCCAACCCAACCCCACCCACAATTTATATCAGTTTCCGTCCCCACACAAGAGTGCCAAAAGAGGGGGAAAAAGGAAAAGATTTAGGGTGCGCATGGCAACGTTTCTGGGCTGGGGAGTAGTTTTTTTTAGAAATGCTTCTTTTCTATTTCTATTCTCTGGGGACAATTTCGGGTAAAAAACCCGTTTGGTAACTACACAAAATTTCTACTCTAGAAATAGAAAAAGAATAGAAATGCGTTTGGTAAAAAACGGTTTCTTTTTTATATTTATTTGTTTTTTATTTTTGTTGGCCGATCGCCGCCGGACGTCGCCGCCGCCGCCGGGCCGACCGCCGCCCGCCGCCGCATGTCGCCGCCCGGCCGACCGCCGCCGCCCGACCGACCGCCGCCGCCGCCGCCGCGCCGCACCGCCCATCGGCCGCCGTCGGCCGTCGGCGGCCGATGGGCCGATGGGCGGCCAGCGGCGGCGGCGCGGGTCGGCTCAGCGGCTCGGCCCAGCGGCGATCATGCGGCGGCGGCGGCGGTCGGCCGCGTCCGACGGCGGCGGCGGCGGCGGCGGTCGGTCGGACGGTCGATCGACCTCCGACGGCCGGGCGGCGACATGCGGTGGCGGGCGGCGGTCGGCCGGCGGCGGTCGGTCGGCGGTCGATCGACCTCCGGTGGCCGGCGGCGGGTGGCAATCGGTCGGCGGCATCCGGCGGCGGCGGGCGGTCGGTCGGCGGTCGGCCGGCCGGCGGCGGCGGCGGCGGCGGCGGCGTGCGGCGGCGAGTGGCGGTCAACGGCGGTCAATGGGCCGTGTGCAAGAGAAGAATAAAAAAAAAAAAATTTCACTTATTTCTTAAACTTGTTCCCTGAACCGAAGCAACTTTTTTACTTACGGTTTTTGTTCCAAAACTATTCCGGGCTAACTTTTTGTTCCCTGGAATAAAAAAACAACTCGACGTTACCAAACGGATTTACTGTTCTTTTTTTATTCCGGGGAACAAAAAAAGAAATTGGGAGAAGTAGAAACGTTACCATTCGTACCCTTAACATCTGATTGAGCTGGACTCCTTTAAGGGTCAGGCAAATAGTAGTCCCCACGGAGGCCCATCCTAAGCCTTAAGACAAACGGTTTTTACACCCGAGTCTATTGGGCAAAGCATGCTAGATGGGCGTGCGAAGTCGGATGTGCAAAAGACTTTTGCATGAACATGACTGAATTCCTTTCGTACTATACACCATAACAACTCGGTAAATGCATTATGCAATTAGTATGTCTACAGTCAAAACAAAGTGTTAAATCGCTAAATGCAGTTACGAGTTAATGTAAGATTAAAAAGGGAATACAGTCAGGATTTTCTGTTAAGTAGTCATGCATTATGATAGGAACTCCCAAATCTTTGGCAAGAGATTGAAACAATGCTGCATAAACAGGGTAAATTTCCAAGTCGAAGCCATTGAAAAGTATTAACCAATCTGAGCATCAATCGAACAAGCATGACTAACTAGTTTCTGCAAAATGAAAATCGAAATCAGCTTCACCCCTTCAAAAGCACCGAATTGTGTAGTCGTTGGGAGCTGAGGTTTCAGTAGTTTCTTGTGTAACCTCCCGTGTTGTATGGATAGTTAGCCTGTACATTTGTGACTCCAACCTGCCCTTGCCTCCCATTGTTTGCGTATTGCTGCCACATCATCTGCTCCTCCATCAGAAGCTTCTGTTTCTTCTCCATCTCTGACATCTGCACGTATGGCGGCGGCGCCACCGTGAGGGACGCCATGAAAGGATCCGACCCGGTGGGCATATTATTCCCCTCTGATGTCGGCGGCGCTGGCAAAGCTAGCATTGCAGGCCTCCCTGCCGACCCAAGTGCGACACTACTAGCACTTCCACTGCTTCCGTTACCAGCAGCCCCACCCATCGCAGCCACCATCGTTCCTTGGTGATACATGCCCTCGAGTAACAGCATGTCGAAGCCGCCGCCTAGTGCCTTCTTCTGATTAGTCAAGTTGCTTGCTGATTCAACTAGCGCTGCCTCCCAATCCGGAGTGTTGTCGGAGAAAGCTTCCCACGGGGAAGCCGTCGTGGTAGCCACCGATGTAGGGGCACCACCGTCAAACAAGGCCAAGGCCAGCTTGTCCCCGTGCTCTTCACGCGTGTCTGCATCATCCCCCAAATTCAACAAATCGCCCTCTAGTTGCACATTCGCTTTTTTCTCCTCTTGCTTCGGCTCCAAGCTTTCCGCATCCTGATCTACAGTTGAAGCTTCCATGAGGTTTTCTGGTGCAGGTAGAGCCTTGACAGCATTTGGATCTTCCTCTTCTTCATTTGCTTCTTTGGATGTTTCTTGAACAGAAGTTTCATTCTTCTGTTCCACAGATTCTTCTCTCTTACCACGTGCCAGTGCAGATTTATCCTTGATGAATTCATCCATGAGATCGAGTTTCTTTTGGGTTACTTTCTCAACTTCTGGATAATCGGCAGAGCGGGCCACTCCAACATTCTTGGACCAGCCATAGAAGATATCGAGCTCTTCAAACTGCTTCCCAGTCCGAGAGAAGATCTCGTACACCTTCACGCAGTCGGGAATCTCTAGCTCCATAAAACGATCGATAAGGATTCCCATTATCTCTGTCATCTCGTAGTAGATTTGAAAGCTTTCCTTAACTATCGGATAGAGCGCAACGAACACAACTCTGTTATCTTTAGCTCCACCTGCTCAAACCCAACAGTTTTAGGGAAATTAT
Organism: Eucalyptus erythrocorys; assembly: GCA_014182555.1. Taxonomy (NCBI): domain Eukaryota; kingdom Viridiplantae; phylum Streptophyta; class Magnoliopsida; order Myrtales; family Myrtaceae; genus Eucalyptus; species Eucalyptus erythrocorys. Next base: position 53,152,400 of record CM024602.1, read on the forward strand.
TATTGTGATCTCATTTATTGCTAAAGAAACAAGCTAACCATCACATTCACGTCATAGGTACCAACCCGTTGGCTTGCATGCCAAGAAGCGTTCAAGAAGCTGTTGCAGATGGTGCATCTTGGAGAAGATCTGCTCGATTTTCATCTCCCTCACCGGCGTGGCCTTAACAGCAGCCGGAACAGCGCCTGCATTGTCTTCACCTTCTTCATCGTCCAATCCATATGCGCTCCGCTTCCCTCGCCTGCCTTGCATTCTGTACTCGAGCCTTTCATCAAGGTAGAGCGCATACGTCCGCACGAACGCAGAATAGTCCCATGAATTCGACCTCGAGGTGTCACGGAAATCTGACAAGTTAAGGAGCCGAGTGCCCCTCCTAGTGGCGAAAAAAATCTCCTGCTCATATGCCGGATCGCCCTCCACAAGCAGCCGTTGGATCAGCATCAATGTCTTTAGAGCCACTGTCCAGTTCCGAGTCTTGTTGAGGCGCCTCGCAAGGGTGCTAACACATGAGCTGATGTGGGCACGTGAGTAGCACGTCAAGCTCAAGATTTCCCGGATGTGCTTCTCCTCTGCGGGGAATTCTTCGTGCCGGGTCGCCTTGACGATGGCGACGTCAAGGTCGGAGAGAGAGCTGCTGCTTCCAACTTTTGCAAGGCTGATGCTCGTCCGGTCCTTGACCGCCCCAAGGGCTCTTCTGATTTTGCTCGGAGCCATGGAGCTTAACCAGATCAAATGAATGAGCGGTCAATTCAAATTTCACAAGCAACTACCATATGATATAACAATTGATCTACATTGCCATCGTTAAACAGAATCCAGGGATTCAACGCAATGGACTTTCCACAGCGTTGCGGAGGCCGCGGTATTTAGAGGACTGCTCAGGGTTTGGCAATCAAGAAAGAAAGCAGATTGATGAAGAACTAGTTGATGCAGTGACGATTTGGTTCGGAAAAGAGGGTATTTTTGCCTGTCTAAAGGAAAAGAAAGAGAGAATAAGATCAGAATTGAGGAAATAGTAATTTTAGCGGTAGAAATTATTTTGTTTTTTGTTTTTTGTTTTTCCTTTCTCTGCGTCTATTTCTTTTGGTTTGTCTCAACCAGACATCTTGTGCTTCCCTCCAAAACCGCAGCCTGAAAAATCGTAGCAGCCGGGGAGGCAAACCAACTTTAACTGTCGGACCCATTTGACCTTTTCAACTGCCAATCCGTTTACCCATTTTTGGCCATAAGCATCGGAAATATCTGGCCTTAAAGAAAGACCCTTCGAGCGTCTTATGACCCTTTCATAAAACACTGAAGAGAGCATTTTATGCTCATAAACCATCCTCGTTGATGTTAAACGAATTAGAGGGTAATGACACATCGTTTCTGCACTTTGGAATTTAAAAAAATGGCGTTCTCTTTTCCACACAAGAGCGCCTGCCGTGTCACTCGTACATAAATGAAAAACGTATAGGAGAGATCAAGGAAAGACATTAAATTGCGAAATGATGTCAAAATCAAATATCTAGAGGTAACAAAATGAAAAAAAATGTTCAAGGATGTCAAATAAAAAGGTATGAGTAAACTATATGTTATCTTATTTCTGAATCCCCTTCATCTTTAAAGCATATCAAACAAGCCGCAGCATTTTTGAATTTTGTAAATACTCATATGTTTAGCTAAAAATTTTTTGCTACGTGCATATCATGCATCCTCAACATACAAATATGTAGTTCCACCTACATTGAAGACATGTAATTTTCCTTTTCCCCCCCAAAATTAAGCTGAAAGGACGGTTTTTCATCCATATTCCAATTCGAGAAGGATCTTTCACAACATTTCAGAAGTCACAGAATGATGAAAAAAGGTTGGCCTTTTGCCAAGTGGGCGAATTTTTTCCAGAAAAGGTATTGAAAGGAGGAGTTAACGTAATGATTTAACCTGACAATCCACATTTCCTTATGCTCCCCATACCCTATATGAAGCAGTAGAAATTTTTACTTCCCTACCTGCTAAATGCGAATATCATTATCAAACTACCAAAAAAAGCCTAGCAGCTGATAGAAAACGAACTGCAAGCAATGCCCACCCAGAGGAAAGTACAGACTTTTGACGAAAATTTCCAGGAGGTACACCTCAAATTAACCCCTGGTATGCTGCCAAGGAACAAAATCCTCAACCAATATCTGAGAAGGTTCTCAATATAATTAATTGATACAACGTCACTTTTATCTTTCGCTCCACATCAAGGTAAAACATGAAAAAGGCATCAACAGAGACCAGTTATGGCCAGAAACTAGACATGAACTGAGTTCCCGTCTCTGAAGACCACATGCACCCACAGACACAAGATAAGCAACCATTCTATCCATATAATACAAGTTCATCCAAAGACCAAAGAGAATATACTCAATAAGCAGTTAATAATACTCTTACTTTCTCATTGATAGTACAGTTAATGTACACATTTGCTCTATCCCATAAACCAAAAAGCCGCATGATAGACCAGCCAAATCTATCATTCTCCACAATTGTGACAGCATGAACGCACTAATGATTACATCAGATCCAGCAATTAGTGTGTATCACAAAACCTCTACGAATACGACAGTGATTCATCAAGCTAAGCCATCACAATCCCCTCATCAACAGCTAATGTACAAAAAGCTTGCTGAAATACAAAATCTTACCAACTACGTTTATTGGCATGCCGAATTTCATATTGTTATCATTGTCAGGATAAATGCATGGACCTGCGAGATAGAAACGAAGTGTGGCCAAGTAAGAAACTTCTCAGTCCTAAGTTCGTTCAAATGACAATTAAACAATAATCAAACGGAATTTAGGAAATTAAATCTGCGAAAACCATATCATAAACAGCTTTTAACCAATGCCTTTGGCATAGTAAATGGTTCTATCCCGGGAATTAACAGATAGCTTATACCATGCTATAGGTTTTCGACGAGATTTGAAGCAAAGAAGAAAGACAACATTTCTGGCCACTTGTTGTCATGATATTATTTTTCATTGTATTCATTTTGATGTAGTGGATCGGTAATCATGATTATACCGATCTCACTAAACAGACTGCTGAGCAACCATTACTGTGCACAACCTAATTATGTAACCATGTAGGCACATACAACCTTAAGAGATGCATCACTTCTTTTAGGTTTCTTATGCTGAAAACACTAAAACAATTGTAGCACTGACCAACCCAAGGCCTCTTTTGCATTTTGTATCTTCAGCAGTACCAACATAATACCATCTCTTCTTATCCAAAAAAAAAAAAACATAATACCATCTCAATGCAAGCATGACAGAACAAACATCTAACTGGCCAATCCTAAAAATGCCAACGTACTAAAAGAAACTGATCAATTAATCCACTGCCGTGAAACTCATCATGCGCTCACATTAATGGTCATTAAGAAACAAGGGATGAAATGTGATAACAATATGGCAAACAAACTACCTCGAAACTAATAACGATCTTCAGATGAGTCAATTGTACAGGTAGGGGCTTCTATAGAAACCTGAGAAGGTTGGACTGAAGCACCAGAGCACGTTCTTGACATCATTCTGACAGTGACGCAGGTTGCAGAGCACATAATGCACGCAAGTGATTTCTAACATAAACAAACTGAAATTTCTTTTCTGGAGCTCTGTCTAAGGTTAAGCTCCTCTTCCTATACTTTATCATATAGCGGTCAAAGTTTACATCACTTCCTTTGTTTTCTGGTTTGGTGAACTTATTATGCTCACGACAAAACTGACCTTCAGATCCGATAAAGTTAGAAAAGCTACCCTCTTGCTCCTCCAATGGCAGTTCTGTGTTTTCACCATCTCCATTGGACTTAACCACACACTCTTCAACTGATTCTGGAGCGATGACCTCACAAAACTTCTCATTCATGCCAAACTGAAGCTTCCCATTAGTGTTTGCATTCCCTGATCTCAATTCCTTAGCAGATGCCCTCCTAACATACGTCCACATCAGTCGAACATCTGTACAGCTCTTATTCGTAGAGTGCCAGTTACCTGATATCCTCAAAGAGCTATTCATTGAGCGGCGCAACTGAAAAGCCAATTTTTCGTGCTTCCCATTAATGGTTGCATTACCTGGTCCCGATGCCCCAGCCTTTGCCCTCCTAACATAGGTCCACATCCTCGGAACATCAGCACAGCTCTTATTCACAGAGCAAAAGTTCTTTGATATCCTCGGCGAGCTATTCATTGAGCGGTGCAACTGAAAAGCCAATTCCTCATCATCAACAACTTTATCATCACAATCACCACCTCCTCCTTCACACACCAAGAGACTACTCTTGTCCGTGTTGGCAACCATATCGAGAGCCTCGCTCGCCAATTCCACCGCCCTTTTTGCCACAGCCACCTTCTTCTGCGCCTTCTCCTTAGCCTTGCACGCAGCCGCACTCTTCAACTCCACCATGCAATTCGCATCCTTCACAACATCTTCCAAACACTTGATCACACAGTAATCCCCATCCTCCAAAAGTCTAGAATGTCCTGATCCACACACAGCCCTCCCGTCACTCTTGCCACCGCCTCTCCTCCTCTTCGAAGCCCCATTCAATCTCGCCATCGACCTCGGGAGCCAACAATCGACACAAACCGAAAACTCCGAACCCAAGCCCGAACACGAGTACGACCACGGCGCCGCATTCTTAGACTCCAAGAAGCAATCTTTATGCACCCGGCGCTTACACGCGCAGCAGCGGAAACACTCATCCCCAGTCTCCGAGAAACAGTAGGAGCAAATCGCTGAGGACTCGACCCGGACGAGGCATTTCTTGCACAGCAGCACGATGCGCCACTCGCTGTACAGGGGTTGCAGCCTGTTCTTACCGTCGACCAAGTCGATGCGGGATCCACAGGCGTGGCATTGCGACAGATTCGGCAGATCCCTCGTCTTCTTCGGCACGGAAGGGCCCGGAACCCTCACGTTTCCGGACGATCTGCGGTCGGGGCAACCGGATTGGCGGGGCCTGCGCGCGTACTGAAGGACCACCGCAGGTTTTTGCGCCGATCGAGGCTGGAGAAGGTCCGGTTGATCCATCGCAGAGGTATTGCAGATGATGGAAAGAAATTAGGGTTTTCAGAGGTTCGACTTGGGGGCGGTTGAATTGAAGAGAGAGAAACTATATTCTTTCCTCTTTTTTTTACCTCTTTTTCGAAATGAGGTGAGAAACTCAATGTTTTGACGACCATCCCAGGAACATCCGGTTCAACCTGGTCAATCAACTCGATGACGTCATAATAACAGAAAAATATGCTAATGTATGAAATATATATAAAATACTGAACACAAAGAAAAATGAGAAATTGATATCTAAATGATAATAAAAAAATTCTAAAAAACGAAAAATCAGGTTCCCAAATAGAAAAAAATTATATATATAATGTTATAAGTTGAGAGTGTGCGAAAAAATTCTTCAAATGGGCTCCTTTGAGTAGCAAAACGCCTAATAAGACAATTTAAATCATAAGAAAACTCTAACAAAGGCCTCATGGAAGAGAGGAGGCACTCTCTTTTACCTCTTTAACTACCATTTCAGGTACACCCAGTTTAACGCGGTCAATAATGTCATTATCATAATATGGAAAAATATTTAGAAAATCCTAAACACAAAAACGGGTTTTACAAATAGATTAAATATAATGTCGTCACTTGAGAATGTGATAAGAAATTCTTCAATGGGGGCTACTTTGAATAGTAAAATGCCTAATAAGACAATTTACTTCATATGAAAAGTCTAACTTGGGGTGAGCGTTGATGTAGGATCAACTCGAATCGACCTCGCCAACCTGGGTGGTCTTAGTTCGATTCCCAGAAAAATTAGGTTGGTTTTTGGTCTTGGGGCCTCTAGATCTTGCATTGTGTCGATTGATTCTCAATCTTAGGAGTTTAGAATTGGTCCAATATGAACCAAAGCTGTACTTGGTATTATATATATATATATATATATATATATATACATTATACATTTTATATTTTTGTCTACTCTAAATTTTAGCGCTTCCTCATCTGTTCTCTTCGTAATTTAGTTTATCGTGTAAATTAGAAAATTAAAAAAAAATCCAGTCCTAATTCAACCCAATAAAAATAAAGAAAGAAATCATCGTCACTTGCCTCAGCCTCGCTCACTTGCTGGTCATGTTGCTTGCCTTTGTTCACACGCCTTGTCACTTGATCTATTCACTCGCTTTGCATGTTCTTTTTTATGATCTATTGCTTTTAGCAAATACAAATTTCTATTGTTACCTTAAAATATATTTATGTTTTATATGTACTGAATATCGCCCTATTGATGGATATATAATTTCAAATAACATATTTATCCTTTTATGGAATATAAAAAATGAAACAAAAAAATAATCATTTGGTCTCGAGTTGACTTTATAATCAGACCGAATTTATAGGGTCTATTTAGTTTTCGGTCCCAGTCTCAACATGATGAGTTTTTTATTCCAAAAATTGAAAGTCAATACTGTGCGGGTCGGTCCTTGAATTAGGTGCCGAATCAGTCCATTCCGGACCATGCTTATCTCTGAATTTAACAAAGGCCTTGTGGAAGAGAGGAGGCGCTCTCTTTTGTTTCTTTCTCACGAAAAGAGCTAACGCAACCCTTCGTTTCTCTTTGCACGGATAAGAAGAGGGTCTTGAATCATGGTAATGAGATGCGGTTTTTACTTTTCTAGACTAGTAGTAAATAATGGGCTGAAGAGTTGCCGGGGAGTTGAAACCCATCCGGACCCAAAAATCAAGCTTTCTACTAAAATCGTGGTTCCAAACATTCGGGTCTATCTGGGTCGTTCGGACTTCGACTAGTTAAAATGGGTCCAGGTTTCAACCAGATCGGTTCCTCGTTTGATTAGTTGAAGCAGCCGGCGCGGTCCAGTCCCAATTCAAAGACGATGTAACTATGCTTCATTGTGTCCCTGTTAGTTTGGTTTTATCTGGAAATGAAAGGGTACAGCATGACAGGCCCGGCATGAAATGAAAAGGTTTGGGCCAAGATACTGTTGGCGCAAAAGAACAACGTTTGGATTTCTTTCAAGTTCATCCTTTAGGCAACGGCCAGTGTGCCTATTTGTTCGAATAATTATGAAATGGGCCTATGTACAGGTGGACTTAGATAACTATCATTTTCTATTAGGTTTTCGAGACAAAAATGATTTGTATCAAGTGCAAGATGATAAATGCGATCAACTTGGCGTTGATTAAGATTAAGGGTCATATATAATATAATAGTATCATCACCTATTAATCAAGAATTATCATCACTGAGGCAAATTTATTCACTTTTGGAATGTAATTGTTAGTGCAAGTAAATTAACTATATTGTATTGGCAAGACCGAACTATGAAGTCTGATTTTGATTGTAATCTCCTTATGCATATTAATTAGTTTAAGGTGAGTTTTGAAAAGGTTGCTTTGGAAGTATTTATCGAGTTACATGTAATAAGATAAGAGTGTTCAAATAATTATTATGTCATTTCAATGGTGCCTCTCACCCCCAACCTCCTCTCCTCGACGCCTGTGGCCGCGAGCTCTATCGGAGGGAAAAGAGGGTGGGCCATTGAGATGAGGGGCTCAATAGCATCGCGAGACAATGGCAATAGTGGTGAGGGGAGCAGAGAGAGGAAGAGTCTACTGTTTGTGCGTGCGACTGAGTGCGAAAGAGGGTGGAGAAAGAGATGGGCATTAGGAGTAAGTTTTGGTCCCAGTTCCTACTAGATTGGACCAAATCGAAATAACCAGTTTTAGGTAGTTCATGATTATGCAAATTTAGAATTGGCAATAACTAGTCTGGTTTCCGATTCCTTGTGTGGAATCGGATTAGATTGACGGCGCTAGCTCGGTTTGCCTTGTTTCTCTCTCTCTCTCTCTCTTTTTGTTTCCTCTTCTATTAATAAGTGAACGACTTAGAGGCGAACGGTACTCGGTACTCTTGATCCGTCAAAGTTGAATGGTAGCTAGTACTTGGTGGGACTCATGAAGAAGTTGTGGACCTTAAATAAGGTTAGTGGACTTTTTACACATTAACTTTGGTTTGAAAATTTACTTTCCTATAAGCAAATAGCAAATCCTGCCTTATGAAAGGTAGTATTATTAATCACCGGGATTTGTCCTAATGATCACCCTTCCAACATGGAAGGGGGATGTGTGGGTTTGAATCCTCACTTTCTCGAGAGTTTGGAGTAGAGACGATTTAGTTTTAGATATGGGTTTTGACTTTCATGTCCTACAAGGAGACATGGCAAAAAGTTTGAGGGTGAGAGTTAAAATAAAATTAGAATATGATAAAAAAAAAGGGTAGTATTATTAATTTCCTTCATTAGCCCCTTATCTTTGCCCACAAATATTGTGGTTTGAGTCATCAAGGTGGCTTGGGAAAAAGTGTTAGAATAGTTCTAAACCTTTTGTATTTGTACCAATTTAATTATAAACTTTTTATTAGTGGCAATTTAGTCTTCAACCTTTATTTTTTTGGTCAAAAAGTTCTAAAATCTTTTGACTTGGACATAAACATTTCATTTGTGCTATTTTAGTCCTAATGCTTTTTACTTAGTGCTAATTTAGTCCTGAAATTTTTAATTTAGTGTCAATTCAGTCATTCCGGCTAATTTTGGTTAAATATTGCTAATATAGATGTTGATCGGCTAATGTAGCATAGTTGATATTGATGTAAATAACTTTTAATAATATTTTTATGTTTTTTTCAAATGATTTATTTATTTATTTATTTCTTTTCTTTTCTTTTTCCCCCTCTTCCTCTTCCTTCCTCCAATAGGTCGCCAACTGGGCAACCAGCCTAAGGGGAGGGCTGACGAGGCTCGAGCCCTCACTATCAGCCGCGAGGGCGATGCAGCTTCTCTCATATTCCCCTAATATTCCTGCGGCCATGCCTGGAAATGTCTCGCACGGTAATGAAATAGCGTACACCATCAACTTTGGCCTCTTGTTTTCAGCCACTTTGTGGTCCGATTATAGATTAAATCGTAGCAAAATATAAGACGTGAGGGGCGCTCGTTCCAGAACAGGGGAACCCTTTGGAAGCCCCCAGATCCAGGTACCTTGAAGGTCAATATTGATGGATCTCATCATCTAGGCTCAAGTGAAGGTTCTATGGTGTGTGTTTGCAGGGATCATCACGGAAGACTTACTGATGGATTTTCGAAACACTTTGATGCATCTTCTGCTCTGCAAGCCGAGATCCAGGCTGTGTCTTTAATTCTGCAGCATCTGCAACGCTGTGGCTTCTTAGATGCTCCACTTCTTCTTGAATCAGATAGCTTCCTGGTGGTCGAGATCTTGAACCACCGCTGCAAGCCGCCATGGGAGGATCGGCCTTTCTTTGTCGAAGCCGACTCTTTGCTCACCACTTTCCCTAATCTTTCGCTCGTGCACTGCAGAAGGGAGGCAAACGTTGCTGCCGACTGGGCCGCAAAGGCCCACCACCGTGCTTGTTCTGTTCAGAATTGAGCTGTTCTTCCTCCTTTTTACTTAATTGATCTTATATGTACGGATGCTTTAGTTGCCGGTTGTAATGGTTTTACTTCTCCAATATAGTTTCCTTTTCAGACCAAAAAAAAAGAAAAAAAAGAAAAGAAAGGCAAGAAGCAGGACTCGTTTATCATAAACGCATCCGTGAAACCCCCCAAAAAAAAAAAAAAAAGGTCTCGACAATCAATGGAATTAGTAGGGGTAGCGAGGAAGAGAATAAGAAGAAAATCGATGGTAATATTACACATAAATCTGCATGATGGAGATGGGCCGATCAAAAACGAACTTGAGCTCTTACGACTCAGAAATGAAACATACGAGACATCTCAATGCTACAGAAAAATGAAACAAAGGAAAAGAAAAGGAAAAGGGAAGTTGGTCGTGGATGCCTTATCATATGCCCTTAGCTAGAATGGAGTTTCTTCGAGCAAAGCTAGCTAGAGGACTCCATCAATTACGACCTAAGAAGATACAGCAGGGCAAGCCGACTGCTTCAAACCAGCCAAGCTAATCAGCGTGGTCAAACCAAAGGTGATCCCCATGGCCAACCACCCCCCAACCAGCACCCTGGAAACCGACTTCGCCACCGGCGCTTTCCCCAGCACTGTGTTCTGCCAGCCAAACCCAATCAATGCCATGCTCGCCGCTGCTATCACCACTGCCAGTCTCACCTTGTATGCCTTTACAAACGCTGCTGCTAGGAGCGGTACCAGCGCTCCCACTGCAAAGGCCAGTGGCGATGCCCCCACCACCTGCCATGGGCTTGGAAGCATCTCCTTCCTCGCTTCCATTTCTTCGGCTCCTGAGGCTCCATTTCTGTCTTCTCTCTTGATTCAGGCCACCTTGACGTCGTACTGCGAGTACACAGATACAAGCTCCCCGATGGCCATGCTACAGGCCCCGCCAATCAGCCCTGCCACCCCGCTAAGCACCGTAGACTTGGTGTCCTTGTGGACAGCACCAACACCCATCATGAGCAATGCCGTTGAAAGCAAGCCGTCATTTGCACCCAACATGGCGGTACAGAGCCACTGAGCTCACTTTGAGAAGTCGACGACCTCAACCTCTTGCTCAGGGGCTTGTTTGGTTTGTCCCTCGAGGTCAAGGGGAGGAGGAGGAGGCCGTTGTTAGTGGTCTTGTGGTTGAGTTGATGGTGCCGTTGCCATGGATGGATGGAAAGAGATGAGTTGATTTGAGGAAGCTTCAGAAATGAACGGAATACTAGAGAGGAAGACGAAGGGCGTGTGGAGGGCACACTCCCTGAGAGAAGCTATTTATAGAAAAATGTGTGCGTTATAGGATAGACAGGTGGGTTATGGTGGAATGTAATCTAAGGTGTTCACACCTGAGTAGGATTATATTTATAAGTAGAATGAAAAATCCCCAGCTAGTGACGAAATGCAAGCTACTTTATGTTCATGGTTTTTTACTATTCCAATTAGTCGATATTGATGGTACTGTAGTTGTGTCTGCAACTGCTGACTCCAATCTCCGTATTTCATATTGTGCTTTTTTTATTTGAAAGGTTAAAAAAGTCCTCATATTTTTAACATTGATGACAGAACAAAAGCACCCATGCTTGAGAGCATGTAATTTTCTAGACACGTAAAAATATTGATCTCTGCTTGATCTGATCAAAGCAGAGATGATCAGATCAGAAAGTCATGTGATTGACTTAATGCTAAGACTTTACAATGAATGAACTGACTAACCTCTTAGCTTGGTAAAGCACGAATTTCCCTCCAAACTTCTTAAAAACTGTCTCCTATCTCTCTGCTTCAGTATTTGCTGCGCAAGTATCTGAAGGAGAGCAATCCATCTTAAGGTTGATTGTCTGTAGGCAAATGTTCCTCTTTGGTTGTCCTGCCAATTTACATATGAACGGGGAATTAGATACAGAGAATATGCATATGGTATCAGAAGGACAAAGGATTGCAGCTAGGATCAAGTCACAAGCAAGTGGCTATATGTCTTCTCCCTGATTTGAACATCTCCAATCCTCCAGGCAGTTCACAAAATTGACAGCAGAACAGTGCCTTGCAGGATTTCATAACAGTCAAAATGCGCTAGCGCAAATTCTTAAAGAAAGAAGCTGCCTCATGCAATGGCTGATATGAGGACTAGATGATGCATCGAGGAAGAGCTCATGGAGAGCTTCACTTGGTTTTGCCCCATCACTCTCCCAAAAGATGCCCTAGTCTTGCATATGCAGCTTCAGTGGTTACACTGTAAATATCTACATAACATTTAAATGTGCCAGCCCTGAATGAAAATCTAAATGAGCAATAGTTTAGAGTCAAACTCTGGTCAGTGTTGCTTAAACAATCACAAGCTTATATCTCCATGCAAAGCCAACATGATGCATTATCTAGCAAATCCCAGCTGATAACAAAGATAAAATAAAAGATCAGAGTGATAAAGAATTCTCAAAATAAAGATTCATTAGTATGTACAAGTCGTTGAGGATAGAGAATGAGAGTAAAATCAGAAATAAGGAAGCTGCAGGTATTTGGATTTATCTCATTTATCTACAACTTATGTACAGCCAATTTAGTAGCGGTTTCTCATGTATGAGAAAACCAATGCCCATATGCGTTTTCTTTCAACTCCATCAGGACTCAGGAGCAATAAGGATTGTTCCAAACATCAAGAAGAAAACATTGATAGGCGTCATCGGCAATAAGCTCTTCCAATGCACACAAAGAGCCAAAGAGAGTAAGCAATAGCTAAAGCTCTGTAACTGCTGCACCTATGAGATCAGCATGGTTACATGCCCTTGGATGAATATGCTTCTCATTTCGCGAAGATCTCAGTGTTGATAAATCCAGGCATCCGGTCACATTGAGTAAGAGCAGGATTGACTAATAAAACATCTGTGCAAAGTTCTTATATTACCCTTTTGGATTAGCCTTCACTTACTCAAGCTCTAAACCCAAAGTCGTTATCATTTGATAAATTCCATCTGATTCAGGGTGTGATGTATCAAATACTGTAAATTCATGGACCCCATCACCTAACTCTACTGAACTTTCTCCAGATGGTTTCTGGAGCCTTGTCTTCTTCATTTGCCGCCTTATATTAGCAACACCTTCCCAGTCACCCATTGCAGCGTGAATATTTGACATCAGAGAGAAATTACCCGAATCAGAAGTATCCAATTTAATTAGACGATCAACCACCTCTGAGGCCACATCCGTATTGTTATGGATACGGCAGGCCCCTAGAAGTGTACCCCATATGATGGCACTTGGTTGCATCGGCATTCTCTGGACAAGAGCAAATGCCTCCTTAAGACGACCGCCACGACCCAATAGATCAATCACACAACCATAGTGCTCAACTTGAGGAATGATCCTAAAATCTCTTTCCATTGCACGAAAGTAATCTAGGCCTTCATCAACAAGACCAGCATGGGTACATGCACACAACACACCAATGAATGTAACTCCATCTGGTTCAAACCCTTCCTCCTCCATTCTAGAGAAAAGGTGGAGTGCTTTCTCGCCATTCCCATGTATTGCCAGACCTTGGATCATAATGTTCCAGGACACAATATCTTTCTTGGTCATCAAATTAAAGATGCTTAGAGCATCATCCAACCTACCGCACTTTGCGTACATATCAATCAGTGCATTGGTGACCAGTGTGCTACACTTGAATTTAGTCCTCTCAACCCAGGCATGAACTTTCATACCCAGTCTAAGCAGACCAGACTCTGCAGAAGCAGCCAATATGCTAATAAGAGTCCCATCATCAGGCACTAATCCAGACTCCTCCATTTGATCGTACAACTGACTGGCCTCCTTGGCCATCCCCTTCTTGGCATATCCTGATATAATTATAGTCCATGGCACCAAGTTCTTCGCAGGCATCTTGTCAAAAAGAACTCTGGCCATATCCATCTCCCCAGCTTCACTATAACCAGAAATCATAGTCGACCACGACACAACATTTCGCCGTGGCATTTCCCCGAACAATTCAAATGCAGCATTCATTTCTCCAGCCTTCGCATAACCATCCAACAGAATGTTCCAACTAATCGTGTCTCTCTCAGGCATTTTATCGAACAGCTGGCGAGCTTCTAACAGCTGCCCTGCCTTCGCCAGCCCATTGATCACAGTATTCCAGGACACCGTGTCCCGCACCGCCATCAAATCAAACAGCTTCCTAGCTGCTCCAACACCCGACGAACCACACTTGCAGTAAGTATCAATCAGCGAATTCGGCACGAAGATATCCGCGCAAAACCCGAACTTCTCGACGTGCGCGTGTATCATTTGCACCAGCGACAAGCTACTCTGGCCGCCGCTGCCGCCGCCGCAGCAGCACGCCCTGAGAAGATAAGGGTAGGTGTAATTGTCCGGGAAGACCCCGTTGCGCTGCATCTGGAAGAAAGTCGCGAAGGCCCGGCAGGGCTGCGAGTCCCGGGCGTAGGCCCGGATGAGGATGTTGTACAGGTGGGCGGTGGGGTCGGGGATCTGGTCGAAGACGCTGACGGCGAGCGCCATGTGGCGGCAGAGGGAGAAGGCAGCGACGAGCTTGGCGGCGACGTCGACGTCCCGGTGGAGGCTGGCCTTGAGGATCTGGGCGTGAACCTGCTTGATGTGGCTCAGGTTGGTGCACCGGTGGAGGTCCGACAGCTGCTGCTCGAAGACCCGCCTCGGGGAGACCCACCGCGGCGTCCGGACCGGCACGGACATCTTCATGGGCCGTGTCGGAAGGCGAGTTGAAGAGGATGAGGTCTCGACCTGGTTCTTAAAATTTGGAGGGAAGCAACGGAACCTCGGAAGGGACCTAAAGATTTGTTGATATCTTAGATTTTTTTTAAAAATTTTTTTTTGGGGTTGTTTTCAAAAGATGTCTTAAGTTGAAAGGCTCGTGTTCGACCAAAAAGAAAAAGAAGTTGAAATGTCCGTTATCGCAGTCCCATCAAGACGTTAATCATTAGAAGGTCTCTTGACGCATAAATGCCACGACCAGAGATGATTACCGGACGTGCATCCCACCCCCTTGAAAAAGGGCAAAAAGGGCAACCTTGGCGACGACCTATTCCGACCCGGCAAACTTTTTGGCCGAGCCTTGCCTGCTTGAAATATCTTTATGCAACTTTCCTATCATGAGCGGGTTCAGACAATGCGTTAGGGCCGACCTCCGGCCGAGCCTTGTCTAATGAGCACCTCTAGTTGTAGCAAGCCATTAACGAATCTTTTAGAGGTTTGAACATAATGAAATGTGTGGGCATTCTGATAATTAATCGCTTCACTTATAAACAATCGCGTCGTACATATTAATTACATTTTGTTAATGAATGCCCTTAACATATTCTTAGTTTCACATATAACTTTGTATGTATCACCAGTCTTGAGTCTCTTCACTCGCGTTTGATGGGATTGTGTTGACAGGCTCATCTAACCTATAGTTGATGCTTCATTAGCGCTTTAAATTGAATATTATAATAGTGTCCGAAATAAGTCTCAACCTCACCCAAACCTTATCTTTTAATAAGACATGTCAAATGGGAAGAAAATATTTCAATCCAAATATATTTTTGATGCAACATAAATTTAGTGATTCATATCTAACTCAATACCATATAACTAATCACTTTTATATTTGATCCAATTTATGAAAACTCATACCCAAATTAAGTTAAGTGTGTAGAGTGAACGAATGTGAGATCGAGAAAGAGAAAGAGGGAGTAAAGAGAGATTCATATAGGTGACTTGAGCATAGTAGGTTGTAAACCCATTTAACGCTAATATAATTTTGGGCTTTAAAATTCTAAAACCCATTTATGAGCCCATCAAATATGGAATAATTTTTATAATGTGATCCACATTAATTGATATTGTAATTTATGAGATTTGTCTAATAAGGTAAAATATAAAAATTCTTAATTAATGTAATATGAAGTCAGCTAGTATGAGTTAAATAAAACCCAACATGTGATGAGAGAGCCGTAATTTGATAGTGCTCAAGTTTATCTTATAATTTTAATGCATAAATATCCTCAAATAAGTAGTCCTTATAGGGGCAAATCTAATTGAGCATAGTAATTAAGGCATCCAAAAGGAAGGCAACCCCTCATTAAACGTGATTACCAAGCGTGTTCACATCACCATTGGGTCACGTCAATCCCTTATTAGACGTGACTATCAAGCGCGTTCACACCCTTGTCGCCAAGAGCAAACTCGAGTATTTGGGCTTATCCATCTCATCATCTCATTCCAAATCCGAGAAGCGACCGACCGGCCGATGGACGCAACCTGCGCATCCGTCCGAGGGCGCAAGTTGCCAATCAGACCCCAAAAATTCCGCGCTCAGCCACAAAAATACGCCAAAAGGTGGTGGGTGGGGGGCAGGGGGCAAGTCGCGTCGAAGAAAATTCCCTCCTCCTTCCCTTCCCTTCCCTTCCCTCCTTCTCTTCCCCTCTCCCACCTACCCCTGCTCGACACCGCACCCACCACCACCACCACCGAACCCACCGCCGCCACCTTCTCTTCTCTCTCTCTATTTCTCTCTCTCTCTCTCTCTCTCTCTCTCTCTCTAACTGAAGCGCCGTCGATGGAGGCCAAGCTGCTGCTCCGAGCGCCGTCCCCTGCCGTCGCCGTCCCTCCCCGGCGCTCCCGCCAGCCCCCGGAGCTCCGTCGCGGCGTCCGCCTCCCCGGTGGGTTCGGACCCGGTTCGCGCTCCGCGGGTGGGCGCGTCTCGTGCGCCCACGCTTCCGCCGCTCCTGCCGGGTACGGCTCCGCTTCCTTCCCCCCCCTTCCGCAAGAAAAGTTCGTAATTTGAGTTCTCTCGGCTGCCTCCGGTTTCGTGCTCCGTCCCCGCCTTCGTGAATTTCGGCAGGCCGGGCTTCTTTTGCCGGTTCTAGTGAGGCGGTTCGGTAATCCGATGGTCTGACTCGTCGCTAATTTTGTTGTGTTCATCAAACTGACGAAAAGAACTAGAATTTGTGGGGCTTTGGCCGAGGATCATGGGGCAATGTGCCCTTCTAGAAGGATAATGCCTTCCCTTTTTCTTCTTGTCAGACTATCCAAATTCTAAGTTGCGAACTTTGATGTGGAAGGTGTGAAATTTCAGTTGTTGTTGCGGTGGGGTGTGGACTGTAGAAGTCTTTGAATTCTGGGTAATTAATTCGAGTCTCTTTCCCGACGATTGATGCTGGTGTCGGTGTTTGTTCCAGAATTCTTATGAGGCTTAGTTCTGCCTTTGTGCTGTAACTTCTGAACGTCAAATTCTTGCATATTTTACTGTGGATGTCTTTTGCTTTTGTTCTCAGAGTGTGGATATCCTAGTTGATAATGGCATGGAACTTGCTCTGAATTTCGATTTTTCCATACGTAGATTCTCGCTGAAGAAAAGGATAGACAGGAGCCAGAGCTTGAAGCTGGAGGGTATAAGACATTCTTTAATTCGGCAAGAGGACAGCATAATATTTGGCCTTCTCGAGAGAGCTCAGTACTGTTACAATGCTGAAACTTACAACCCTCATGCATTCTTAATGGATGGTTTCGATGGTTCTTTGGTTGAGTTTATGTTGAAGGGAACTGAAAAGCTTCATGCTCAGGTGCGTTATGCTTTGAGAAAGAAACATAGTTGTGCTTTGTTGGAGGGAGAAGTGACAAGGAAGATTAATAATCACAATTTCACACGTCTTTGTTTCCATGATTCATTATAAATTAGGTTGGCAGATACAAAAGCCCTGATGAGCATCCTTTCTTCCCAGATGACTTGCCCAACCCAATGTTGCCACCGCTGCAGTACCCACAGGCAAGATATGATATAACCAAACTTAAGCTCTGTCGATATATTGTCAAATTGTTGATTGACCTATCTGCACAGGACAATAATCTGTATCCACCCAGAATACTTCTCATTAAATACAAACAAGAAGACGTGCTGCCTGTGAATAATTTGAAAGCCGTATTGATGTGATTTAATTGAATCAACTTTCTAGATGTGGCCCTTGGCCTGTAGAGAACTTGGGCAAGTGCACTCTCTTGAAGGGACTGCGACATAGAATGAATACCTTGCTTGCTGATGACCTATTCTTCATGCATAGATGTTTGAGACAAGCTGTAGATATTATCTAAGAGAGCAGAAGATTGCGAGGGCAAATTGTTCTTTGGGACTGGCCCTGATTTAGGCCTTGGTGGTCCAACCATGACCTGACCATCTTTCTTGGGCATCAGTGCAGCATTAAAGAGCCAGATTGAATAAGCACTGACGTCAATGAATTTGGCATTATTTTTGTTTGAGCATGCTTGATAATTGAATGTAGCTCACCCTTTCTGCCAAATTGATTAAACTTTAGCTCCACAGATCTGCTCCTTATGAAATTTTGTCATTTATAGTCAAATTATTCCGAGCTTGTTCTTTAGTTTTAGAAGACTATTGACAAAATTTGCATTGTCCTTTTTCACTTAAGATGACTGAGATGTTTATACTTGAATGAAATTATGGCTGCAGGTACTACATTTCTCTGCAGATTCAATCAACATGAACAATAAGGTTTGGCAAATGTACTTTAGAGATCTCCTCCCAAGATTGGCTGTTGAAGGAGATGATGGCAATTATGGATCAACAGCTGTTTGTGACACAATATGCCTGCAGGTATAAATTCAACTAATCTTGAATTAATTGGCAAATGCAGAGATGCCCCTTTAAGTCTAGGTTTGTTGGAATAGGTTTTTTTGGTCATTGTTTCCAGATGTGGTGACAGATGCTTAAAGGTTATGTGAGCTTTGGTTTAGATTTGTGGAAGGAGCCCTATTTTTTATCGAGTCGCCCTCAGCCTTCATGGAAAAGCCTGGCAGTTTAAGCTGATTGTTTGATCTACAAGTTAAAAGAGTGAGGATGAAAGTGGATGGCAGTTGCATTTGACCAGTCATTACTATTGCCTAGTAGAAAATTGCAATATAGAATACACATTTGTCCATCCTTCGCCTTCTAAGGAGTTAAATAAAAGAACAAGAACTAGCACAAGTCATTCGATTTGATTTGTACACGTGTTCAATAAAGTCGTTAAGTAAACAATGTTGCAGAGAATTCAGGGAATGGGTCCTAAGTATCACTTGTTAGTGACCTTCAATAGCCTCAAACATTGATCATTTCTCTTTATCCAGCTTATTTTTATTGTGTAATAGTGGTGAACTCGGTATATTTCTCTGAGAGACTATTTGAGATCAACAATTGACTTTGTCCATCCTGCAGAAGAAGAATGATTGAAGCCCAACAAGGGCTGAAGTCTTTATGCCATTGATCAGTTGTGCATGTCATGTCCACATCTGCACGTGGCTGTCTAGATTGTCCCTTGGCGACACCGGGCCTTGTGTTTGTTACTGATGCAATCTTTTTATTACAGGCCCTCTCAAGGAGAATACACTATGGTAAGTATGTGGCTGAGGCAAAATTCCAGGCCTCCCCTAATGACTATAAGGCTGCTATTATAGCCCAGGTAACTATCCTCGAATACTTTCCTACTCAACTTAATCCATTTCCACCCTTCTGTTATAGGCCCCGTGCCATGTCCATAGATCTTAAGATTTGGCTTTTCAATTTGGATCATGCAGGACAGCGACAGGCTCATGGATATGTTGACATATCCAGCCGTCGAAGAGACGATCAAGAAGCGAGTAGAAATGAAAGCTAAAATCTTTGGGCAGGAGGTAATTGTGGATATTGAAGGAGATGAAGCTGACCCGGCATATAAGATCGAACCGAGCTTAATAGCAAATCTGTATGGCGACTGGATTATGCCGTTGACAAAAGAGGTTCAAGTGGAGTATTTGTTGAGGAGATTGGATTAGTTGGAGCAAGAGCTCCCTAAGCTATTTAGTTGCAAATAAAACAGTAAGCTTTTGTCAATAGGTGCATACCGTTGTTGGGTTTGGGAATGATGTATGTAAAATGGGAAGATATCAGGAAGATGTCTCGGGGATATGAGAAAAGATAACAGCTCATTTTATAACTGAAATTTACGTGTATCGGATCGATGGATGTTTGCTTGCCAGGCTGTGCTTATTCTCCCTCAATATAGAAGGAAATGCGAAACCTCGTTGGCCTTCTGTTGTCTGCTCAAACTTGAGTTTATTGTTCGCTCCTCGAGGTTGGATTTCGATAATGGAAGCGGAAAAATGCTAATGTCGTTCGGTTGACATGCTGAAGATCTGCCTCGTTGAGGGTACAGACGGTCGAAGAAACAGTATCCACCTGGGACCGAATTGCACGTTTTCCTTGAGAAAAAGACAGGATCCAAATGCACTGCAACCTTCATGATAATTCACCATTGGATTGCACTATGACAAACTTCAGCCTTTCAATTAAAATTTCCACTAGGATCGGTTGTCATCTTTTGCCACGAGACAGCGCGAGGTGAAAGTGAGTTGTTCCTTTTTGTCCCAAAATGCTCTGCATCATACCACCGTGCTCTGTTAGACGAGACAACAGCAATTATTATCAGCACATGCACAGAAAGTTACCCGCATGCGTATCATGACCCGTCTTCAAAACTCGAATCCAGACCAGAATGCCTCTTGAGGGCCGAGTGCTCCCTTATCCATTTGCCACTTCTTCTGTTATACTTTAAAAAAGGGTTCGAGCTACCTACCAATATAGACGGTCCATTTTGTTGATAGAAGTAAATGTGAATATTCTCACCAACAAATATGAAGAAATGAGACATATGATGTATTTATTTTGCAGAAAATGAATGAGTTGGAAAGTATTTTCTTAAAAATAATTATTTCTATCACTCACAAGAATGCACGACAAAAGATATTTTTTCGCCCATGAAAATATGCAGATGTAAATTATTATCCATATTGAAACGTTTTTCATTGACTAATCATTTCAAGCAATACAAGAAATCATTCTTAAAAAAGTATATTTCAAATTATTCATTTTTAGCTAAACAAACAAGCCATAGTTTTCTCTTTACCAAAAAAAAAAAAAAAAAAAAAAAAAACAAGCCATAGTTTTGTAGTCAATGATTATGGTTAAGTGTGAAAAACCAATGTTTTTGCCAAAAAAAATTGATTAGATTCTTCACCAGTTACGTCATTTCGGTGGCTATTGATCTGGGTTGTGGACTGAACTATGAACCGGGCAAGATGAACTGCACTTTGCACTAAACTTCGAATCCGTGAAGAGCGGAGCTAGTTACAGAAAGAGCAGAGCTGAGGTAGTTCGAAATCGCATTGTGCCATATAAACCCGACCCCATTGTAAAGAAGAAATGTGCACATTCACTAGAAAGAGTTGGGCTCGTTACAGAGAGCTGGAGACACAGATGGACACGGAGAGAGATGGGGCGAGTGGTGACATTAGCCGGAGCGGCAGTGGCGCTGTGGCTGGTGGCAGCAATGTTACCGGAGGTGGCGACAGTGAGGATTCTGGTAGGGAAGGGGCATGGGCGACGCATGGACCACCAATGTCAACTACACAGTTTGGGCTCAAGGCTGGCACTTCTACAATGGCGATTGACTCTGTATGCTCTCTCTCTCTCTCTCTCTCTCTCTCTCTAGCCTTCAGATCTCGCGTTAAACGTAGTGGGTCTATCCAGATGAGTCAAATCTGAAGATGGGTATGCGTTGTGCATAAAAATGAGCTCACTGTTGGACCTGAGCAAGTCCTTAAACTGCTCAATGGAGGTAAAAGTGAGAGAACCACCCTGGGGTGAATGACCCCGCACTTGCCTCCCCTACTTTCCACTGGGTAGGATACACAACCAGTGAAAATTAGGGGGCGCCTAGGTGGTGAAGGTAGACACCACGTCAGTAAGCTTGCTTACTGGCTAGGGTTGGGGAGTTCCCTTGGGTTGCCAAGGCGTGTCTACCAACCTGATAGGATGGTGGGTGAAATACCCACAGGCCCATTAGCATGCCTCACGGCACCTTTCCATAACCAAAGGGCTAACAAGTTTCCCCCGGTTATGGAAAGGTGCCGTCATTCTCCTAAGTACAAGCTTAATGTTGCGACTTCTTTGATAGTGACAAGTAGCATTTTTTCATCTTTCGCACAATAATGTTAGGAGAAGGAGAGGCCAAAGAAATTGACATAAATGGTTCATGAACTTTGTCTCAATATGTAGTGTGATTCCTAAACTTTTAATTTGTTCAATATGGTCCATCGTTAAACATTTTTTATAATGTTCAGAAACTAAGTTGAATGTGTACTAAAATTAAGGGACCAAATTAAATAAATTAAAATTTTAAGGACTATATGTGTCATTATCTTGGGAGGTTACCCATGTTAAGGCCCAGGGCATACCGCAATTTGCTTAAAGGTGTTTGCTCTTTTCAACTCTCTGCTAAGATCCGATGCCTCTGCATTTTCATCTCTGGCGACCATTTACAGGTTACAATTCAATGATGAGAGCTACTAGCTCGGCCATCAAATTGTACGCGATCTGTGTTCGACGCTTGGACACCAACATTCTATTGCTGTTTGCTGACTCTTTGCGTTTTTCCAGTCGCTGTGTACGATAGGAACCAATTGAGCGTGCTCGATGTAAACGAGACGGACTACGAGTCGGGCAACTCTGATCACCCGTTGGTGAAATGGACCACGGGAAAAGGGAGGGACGTCGTCCCACTGAACGTCACGAGGCCTTACTACTTCATCAAAGACCCCGTTCCGCCGCATCTGGAAGAAAGTCGCGAAGGCCCGAGAGGGCTGCGAGTCCCGGGCGTAGGCCCGGATGAGGATGTTGTACAGGTGGGCGGTGGGGTCCGGGATCTGGTCGAAGACGCTGACGGCGAGCGCCATGTGGCGGCAAAGGGAGAAGGCAGCGACGAGCTTGGTGGCGACGTTGACGTCTCGGTGGAGGCTGGCCTTGAGGATCTGGGCGTGGACCTGCTTGATGTGGCTCAGTTTGGTGCACTGATGGAGGTCCGACAGCTGCTGCTCGAAGACCCGCCTCAGGGAGACCCACCGCGGCGTCCGGACCGGCACGGACATCTTCATGGGCCGTGTCGGAAGGCAAGTTGAAGAGGATGAGGTCTCGACCTGGTTCTTAAATTTGGACGGAAGCAACGGAACCTCGGAAGGGACCTAAAGATTTGTTGATGTCTTAGATTTTTTGTTCTTTATTTTTTGGTTGGGGGTGGTTTCAAAAGACGTCTTAAGTTGAATGGCCCGCGTTCGACCAAAAGGAAGACAAAGTTGAAAAGTCCGTTATCGTAGTCTTATTAAGACGTTAATCATTGGAAGGTCTCCTCCTCCTGAGTCTTGACGCATGTATGCCACGACCAGAGATGATTACCGGAGGGGCATCCCACCCCCTTGGAAAAGATAAAATGGGCAAGCTTGGCGACGACCTTACATGAGAAAGTTCCGACCCGGATAACTTTTTGGCCGAGCCTTGCCTGCCTGAAAGACCTATATGCAAATTTCATATCATGAGCAGGTTCAGACAATGTGTTAGGGCCGACCTCCGACCTGAGCCTTGTCTAATGAGCACTTCTAGTTGCAGCAAGCCATTAACGAATCTTTTTGTAAACAATTGTGTCATTGTACATATTAATTAGATTTTGTTAAGGAATGCCCTTAACATGTTCTTAGTTTCACATAGAATCTTATATGTATCACTAGTCTTGAATTTCTCCACTTGCGTTTGATGGGATTATGTTGACTAGCTCATCCAACTAATAATCGATACTTCATTGGCACTTTAAATCGAACATCCTTATAGCGTCACCCAAACCCTATCTTCTAATAAGACATGTCAAATAGGAGGATCGGGTCGAAAATGTTTTGACCAGAATCGATTAATTTTGATGCGATACAAATCTAGTGATTTATATCTAACTCCATACCATATAACTAATCACTTTTATATATGATTTTATGAAAATTCATACCCAAATTAAGTTAGGGGCGTAGACTGAACAAGTGCAAGATCGAGAAAGGGAGAGAGAGAGTAAAGAGAGATTCATCTAGGTGACTTGAGTGTAGTAGGTTGCAAACCCATTTGACACTAATATTTTTGGGCTTTGTAATTCTAAACCCATTTATGAGCTCATCAAATATGGAATAGTTTTTATAATATGATCCACATTAATTGATATTGTAATTTATCGTTTTATGATATTTGTTTAATGAGATAAAATATAAAAATTCTTAATTAATGTAATATGGAGTCGGTTAGTATGGGTTAAGCAAAGCCTAACATGTGATAAGAGAGTCCGTAATTTGATACTTTATAAATAATGCTCAAGTTTATTTTATAACCCTAATGCATAAATATTCTCACATATGTAGTCTTTATAAGGGCAAATCTAATTGAGCACAATAATTAACGCATCCACAACGAGAGTAATCGCTTATTAGACGTGATTACCAAGCGTGTTCACACTCTCGTTACCAAGAGCAGCTGGATCATTGGGTCATGGCAATCCTTAATTAGACGTGAATATCAAGTGTGTTCGCACCCTCGTCACTAACGTGTCAAGCTGGAGTCTTTGGGTTTTTTTTTTTTTTTTTTCCTGATCCAATAGTCTTTGGGTTTATCCATCTCATCATTTCATTAAAAATCCGAGAAGCGACCGACCAACCGATGGACGCAACCTGCGCATCCGTCCGAGGGCGCTGGCAAAAAGTCCAAGGTCAAAGACAAATACGCCAAAAGGCAGTGGTCGGTAGGTGGGGGGCGACTCGGCGTCGAATAAAATTCGCTCCTTCTCCTTCCCTTCCCTTCCCTTCCCTCCTTCTCTTCACCTTCCCCCTTCCCCCTTACCCCTTCTCGACACCGCACCCACCACCACCACCACCACCACCACCACCAAACCCACCGCCTCCACCCTCTCTCTCTCTCTCTCTCTCTCTCTCTCTAACTGAACCGCTGTCGATGGAGGCCAAGCTGCTGCTCCGAGCGCCGTCCCCTGCCGTCGCCGTCCCTCCCCGACGCTCCCGCCAGCCCCCGGAGCTCCGTCGCGGCGTCCGCCTCCACGGTGGGTTCCGCCCCGGTTCGTGCTCCGCGGGTGGGCGCGTCTCGTGCGCCCACTCTTCCGCCGCTCCTGCTGGGTACGGCCCCGCTTCCTTCCCCACCCTTCCGCAAGAAAAGTTCGTAATTTGAGTTCTCTCGGCTGCCTTCGGTTTCGTGCTCCGTCCCCGCCTTCGTGAATTTCGGCAGGCCGGGCTTCTCGTGCCGGTTCTAGTGATGCGGTTCGGTAATCCGATGGTCTGACTCGTCAGCTAATTTTGTTGTGTTCCTCAAACCGACGAAAAGAACTAAAATTTGTGGGGGCTTTGGCCAAGGAACATGAGTTGGGGTGATTGGGTCTAGAGTGGGTAGAGTTTAGATCTGGATCCTATATCCAACCCTGTTATAACCGAGTCATCTTTTTTGGATCTTAGGGTGTGTTTGTTTCACGGAAAACGCGACGTTTTTAGAAAATGTTTTCCGAGAAATCATTTTCCAGGAAAATGGTTACTTTTCCTTTGTTTGGTGATATGTGATTGAAAGTATTTTCTAAATGTTTGGATCACATTTGAAAAATGATTGAATGACATTTGACATAACAATTGACAATAGTGTGCCTCTTACTTCCAAATTAATTTGTTGAGTCCATGACCTAAATATTTTTTTATAAAAATCGAAATTATAATTATTTTTCATATTTCAATTTTTTTTCTTTTTTCATTCTTTTTATTCCTTCCTTAGCCGATGGCTGACAGGGTGACGGCCGCCGCCCGATGATGATAGGCCAAGCGAGATCGAGCCTCGCCCAATGTTGACGAGCTCAAGCCTCGCTAGATTCGGCGAGGCTCGGCCTCGTTGACGACTGGTGAAGCTCGAGCTCGCCAGTGTCAAGCGGAGCCTTAGCCTCGCCGGATCGGCGAAATTGAGCCCTGCCCGACACCGACGAGCTCGATCTCGCCTGTGGCCGGTTGCGGTCATCGTTGTGACCAGCGGGCCGGTCGAAGAAGAAGAAAAAAGAAAAGAGAAAAAGAAAAATAATGATTATAAATTAAAAATAATATTCTCTAAAAATAAATGAAAATTATATTAAAAAATTAAAAATTCGATTTTTTTTTAAAAATATCTTAAAAAGAATTATAAAAATTTAAAAATATATCTTTATAATAATAATTGTTTGTAAACCAAGCATTAAATCTAGCCTTTGGTAGATTCGGAAAACGTTTTCCGGTCCTTTCAAAGGGGAAATCATTTTCCTGAATTTAAGCTTTGTTAGAAAAACATTTTCTGTTGACTAGGAAAACGTTTTCTGTTGACTCATTTTCATGAGTGAACCAAACGCCGGAAAATGACGAAAATGTTTTCCCCGAAAATGTATTTCGCGAAACAAACACACCCTTATATTCGATCCTATTTGTATTGGACCATGTACTCGACCCATCCTATTTTTCCGATCCAGTTCGAGGATCAACCTATTTCCACTAAAACCTGTTTTGCAATCTCCCGATATCATATACGACTTTGAATTTTATATTAATACGCGAGAAAATAACGTAATTATCTTAATTTGTATTGAAATATTAAACACTTATAATAAATAAATACATTAACTTTTTGAGTAAACGAAAAATTAAGAATCCACAAGGCTAATTATAAAAAATAAAATCATAAGTCTTATTCTCACAAGTGCTACATGAAGTTATTCATTTATGCAAGCATAACTCCTACTACAAAAGAGAAATTAGGTGAGCCAATTCATGTGATACGCGGCAATGAACACCGTTCGTCCATCGAATCAGACAGTGCGAGAGGGAGCCGATGAGGGAGGGAAGCAAGTGAGGAAGAGGAATGTCCTCCCATGCATGTTTGAGAGAGCCAAGAGAAAAAGTGTCGTGTGATTGCGGGAGTAAGAATAGAAATCGAGGGAAAAAAAAAGGTTTTGGACCTCTACTTATAAAACTGGTTTGGGAATCGGTTCCAAACTGGTCCAGGAACTAGTTTCTGGGTGGGTAATAAATCGAAACCTGTTCCCGAACCGATTTAAACTGGTTCCAAATTTTGAAAATTGGTTCTTGGACCGATTTCAACGGGAACCGGCTCCTGACCCTTTTTTCCAGGTGGGCCGGTCCGGAAATCGGTATATCCAATTCGATTGCACACCCCTAATCATGAGGCAATGTGCCCTTTTAAAAGGATAATGCCTTCCCTTTTTCTACTTCTCAGACTATCCAAATTCTAAGTTGCGAACTTTGATGTGGAAGGTGTGAAATTTTAGTTGTTGTGGTGGTGGGGTGTGGCCTATCGAGGTCTTTGAATTCTGGGTAATTCGAGTCTCTTTCCTGACGATTGATGCTGGTGTCAGTGTTTGTTCCAGAATTCTTATGGGGCTTAGTCCTGCCTTTGTACTGTAACTTCTGAACATCAAATTCTTGCATATTTTACTGTGGATATGTTTTGCTTTTGTTCTCAAAATAGGGATATCCTAGTTGATAATGGCATGGAACCTGCTCTCAATTTCGGTTTTTCCGTACGTAGATTCTCGCTGAAGAAAAGGATAGACAGGAACAAGAGCTTGAAGCTGGAGGGTATAAGACATTCTTTAATTCAGCAAGAGGACAGCATAATATTTGGCCTTCTCGAGAGAGCTCAGTACTGTTACAATGCTGAAACTTACAACCCTCATGCATTCTTAATGGATGGTTTTGATGGTTCTTTGGTTGAGTTTATGTTGAAGGGAATTGAAACGCTTCATGATCAGGTGCATTATGCTTTGAGAAAGAAACATAGGTGTGCTTTGTTGGAGGGAGAAGTGACAAGGAAGATTAATAATCGCAATTTCACGTCTTTGTTTCCATGATTCATTATAAATTAGGTTGGCAGATACAAAAGCCCTGATGAGCATCCTTTCTTCCCGGATGACTTGCTCGACCCAATGTTGCCACCGTTGCAGTACCCACAGGCAAGATATGATATAACCAAACTTAAGCTCTGCCGATATATTGTCAAACTGTTGATTGACCGATCTGCGCAGGACAATAATCTGTATCCATCCTGAGTACTTCTCATTAAATACAAACAAGAAGAAGTGCTGCCTGTGAATAATTTGAAAGCCGTATTGATGTGATTTAACCGAATCAACTTTCTAGATCTGGCCCTTGGCCGGTAGAGAACTTGGGCAGGTGCACTCTTGAAGGGACTGCGACATAGAATGAATACCTTGCTTGGTGATGACCTAGTCTTCATGCATAGATGTTTGAGACAAGCTATAGATATATAATCTAAGAGAGCAGAAGATTGCGAGGGCAAATTGTTCTTTGGGACTGGCCCTGATTTAGGCCTTGGTGGTCCAACCATGACCCGACCATCTTTCTTGGGCATCAGTGCAGAATTAAAGAGCCAAATTGAATAAGCGCCGACATCAATGAATTTGGCATTATTTTTGTTTGAGCATACTTGATAATTGAATGTAGCTCACCCTTTCTGCCAAATTGATTAAACTTTAGCTCCACAGATCTGCTCCTTATGAAATTTTGTCATTTATAATCAAATTATTCCGAGCTTGTTCTTTAGTTTTAGAAGACTATGGACAAAATTTGCATTGTCCTTTTTCACTTAAGATGACTGAGATGTTTATACTTGAATGAAATTATGGCTGCAGGTACTACATTTCTCTGCAGATTCAATCAACATGAACAATAAGGTTTGGCAAATGTACTTTAGAGATCTCCTCCCAAGATTGGCTGGTGAAGGAGATGATGGCAATTATGGATCAATAGCTGTTTGTGACACAATATGCCTGCAGGTATAAATTCAACTAATCTTGAATTAATTGGCAAATGCAGAGATGCCCCTTTAAGTCTAGGTTTGTTGGAATAGGTTTTTTCGGTCGTTGTTTCCAGATGTGGTGACAGATGCTTAAAGGTTGTGTGAGCTTTGGTTTAGATTTGTGAAAGGAGCCCTATTTTTTATCGAGTCGCCCTCAGCCTTCATGGAAAAGCCTGGCAGTTTTAGCTGATTGTTTGATCTACAAGTTAAAAGAGTGAGGATGAAAGTGGATGGCAGTTGCATTTGACCAGTCATTACTATTGCCTAGTAGAAAATTGCAATATAGAATACACATTTGTCCATCCTTCGCCTTCTAAGGAGTTGAATAAAAGAACAAGAACTAGCACAAGTCGGAAAATTACCAAAAAGGTCCTAAACCTATTGCAATTATTCCAATTCAGTCATAAACTTATTTTTTTTTTTTTTTACCAATTGAGTCCTAAACTTTTTACAATTATTTCGGATCGGTCCATCCGATCAAAAATGGCCAGGCCGGCGGCGACGTGGCGGCCGGCCAGCCAGCACCGCGACATTTTTCAACAATATTTTAATCTTTTGAAATATTTTATTAATTTTATTATCCTTTTTCCCTTTCCCTCCCTCCCTCCCTCCTCCTCCTCCTCTCCTCCTTCTTCCCGGGCTTCGACGACCCGCCGGGGGGAGGGCCGGCTGGTCGCCGAATTGAGGCGGTCGGCGGGCGAGCCCTCGCCCCCGCCGGACCCGACAAGGAGGGCCTTGCCAGACGCGATCCGCTACTACCGCGCCAAGATCGAAGCTGAGCTCTCCAAGATCTGCGACGGCATCCTCGACTCCTGCCTCATCCCCACCGCCTCCGTCGGCGACTCCAAGGTCTTCTTCCTCTAGATCAGTTCCTGGACCATTGGCGAGCCCCTTTTGCCGGATCTGATGAGGGCTCGCCTCGCCCGGCGACTGCGAGGCGAGCCCTCACCAAATTCGGAGGGGGCTCGCCCCGCCGTCGCTGGGCGCGCACTAACTGGCGAGGCGAGCCCTCGTCAAATCAGGTAGGGCTCACCTTGCCAAACTCGGCGACGGCGAGGCCCCCCTCATTGGATCTGGCGAGGGCTCGCCCCACCGGTCGCCTCAATCCGGCGACCGGCCAGCCCTCCCCTCTGGCCGGTTGCCAGAGCCTAGGGAAGAAGGAGGAGGAGGAGGAGGAGGAGGGAGGGAGAGGGAAAAAAAAGATAAAAAAATTAATAAAATATTTCAAAAAATCAAAAGATTGTTAAAAAAAAGTCACCGGTGCCGGCTGGCTACCACATCAGCGCCGATCGGCCATTTTTGGCCGGATGGACTGATCCGGAATAATTGTAAAAGGTTTAGGACTCAATTGGTCAAAAAAATAAATTTAGGACTAAATTGAAATAATTGCAATAAGTTTAGGACTTTTTTGGTAATTTTCCAAGTACAAGTCATTCGATTTGATTTGTACACGTGTTCAATAAAGTCGTTAAGTAAACAATGTTGCAGAGAATTCAGGGAATGGGTCCTAAGTATCACTTGTTAGTGACCTTCAATAGCCTCAAACATTGATCATTTCTCTTTATCCAGCTTATTTTTATTGTGTAATAGTGGTGAACTCGGTATATTTCTCTGGGAGACTATTTGAGATCAACAATTGACTTTGTCCATCCTGCAGAAGAAGAATGATTGAAGCCCAACAAGGGCTGAAGTCTTTATGCCATTGATCAGTTGTGCATGTCATGTCCACATCTGCACGTGGCTGTCTAGATTGTCCCTTGGCGACACCGGTCCTTGCGTTTGTTACTGATGCAAGCTTTTTATTACAGGCCCTCTCAAGGAGAATACACTATGGTAAGTTCGTGGCTGAGGCAAAATTCCAGGCCTCCCCTAATGACTATAAGGCTGCTATTATAGCCCAGGTAACTATCCTCGAATACTTTCCTACTCAACTTAACCCATTTCCACCCTTCTGTTATAGGTCCCGTGCCATGTCCATAGATATTAAGATTTGGCTTTTCAATTTGGATCATGCAGGACAGCGACAGGCTCATGGATATGTTGACATATCCAGCCGTTGAAGAGACGATCAAGAAGCGAGTAGAAATGAAAGCTAAAATCTTTGGGCAGGAGGTAATTGTGGATATTGAAGGAGATGAAGCTGACCCAGCATATAAGATCGAACCAAGCTTAATAGCAGATCTGTATGGCGACTGGATTATGCCGTTGACAAAAGAGGTTCAAGTGGAGTATTTGTTGAGGAGATTGGATTAGTTGGAGCAAGAGCTTCCTAAGCTATTTAGTGCAAATAAAACAGTAAGCTTTTGTCAATAGGTGCATACCGTTGTTGGGTTTGGGAATGATGTATGTAAAATGGGAAGATATCAGGAAGATGTCTTGGGGATATAAGAAAAGATAACAGCTCATTTTAGAACTGAAATTTACGTGTATCAGGTCGATGGGTGTTTGCTTTCCAAGCCGTGCTTATTCTCCCTCAATATAGAAGGAAATGCGAAACCTCGTTCGCCTTCTGTTGTCTGCTCGAACTAGAGTTTATTGTTCACTCCTCGAGGTTGGATTTCAATAATGGAAGCGGAAAAATGCTAATGTCGTTCGGTTGACATGCTGATGATCTGCCTCGTTGAGGGTACAGACGGTTGAAGAAACAGTATCCACCTGGGACCGAATCGCATGTTTTCCTTAAGAAAAAGACAGGATCGAAATGCACTGCAACTTTCGTGATAATTCACCATTGGATTGCACTATGAGAAACTTCAGCCGTTCAATTAAAATTTTCAATCGGATCGGTTGTCATCTTTTGCCACGAGACAGCGGGAGGTGGAAGTGAGTTGTTCCTTTTGGTCCCAAAATGCTCTGCATCATACCACCGTGCTCTGTTAGACGAGACAACAGCAATTATTATCAGCACATGCACAGAAAGTGACCCGCATGCGCATCATGACCCGTCTTCAAAACTCGAATCCAGACCAGAATGCCTCTTGAGGGCCGAGTGCTCCCTTATCCATTTGCCACTTCTTCCGTTATATTTTCCGAAAGGGTTCGAGCTACCTTCCCATATGGATGGTCCATTTCGTTGATAGAAGTAAATGTAAATATTCACCGATAAATATGAAGAAATGAGACATATGGTATATGTATTTTACAGAAAATGAAAGAGTTGGAAAGTATTTTCTTAAAAATAATTGTTTCTATCGCTTACAAGAATGCACGACAAAAATATTTTTTCGCCCATGAAAATATGCAGATATAAATTATTATCCATAATGAAACGTTTTTCATTACCTAATCATTTCAAGGGATACAAGAAATCATTCTTAAAAAAGTATATTTCAAATTATTCATTTTTAGCTAAACAAATGAGCCATAGTTTTCCTTATCAAAAAAAAAAAAAAAAAACACGAGCCATAGTTTTGTAATCAATGGTTGTGGTTAAGAGTGAAAAACCAACATTTCTACCCCCAAAAAGAAAAAAAAAATTCATTAGATTCTCCACCAGTTACGTTATTTCGGTGGCTATTGATCTGGGGTTGTGGACTTAACTATGAACCGGGCAAGATGAACCGCACTTTACATTGAACTTCGAATCCGTGAAGAGCGGAGCTAGTTACAAAAAGAGAGCGGAGCTGAGGTAGTTGGAAATCGCATTGTGCCATATAAACCCGACCCCATTGTAAAGAAGAAGTGTGCACAATCACTAGAAAGAGCTGAGCTTGTTACAGAGAGCCGAAGACCCAGACGGACACGGAGAGAGATGGGGCAAGTGGCGACGTTGGTGGGAGTGGCGGTGGCGCTGTGGCTGGCAGCAGTGATGTTGTCGGAGGTGGCGACGGTGAAGATTCTGGTAGGGAAGGGCGTGGGCGACGCGTGGACCACCAACGTCAACTACACAGTTTGGGCTCAAGGCTGGCACTTCTACAATGGCGATTGGCTTTGTACTCTCTCTCTCTCTCTCTCTAGTCTTCAGACTTGTGACTTAGATCGGAAGATGGGTCTACGCTGTGCATGAAAATGAGCTCACTGTAGTGTAATTCTACTGAAGTTATGAGCTGAGTGTTGCGACTTCTCTGAAAGTGACAAGTATGCTTTTTTTCATCTTTTTGTACAAAAAAGCCTAGGAGGAGGAGAAGTGAGAAAAAATGACAAAAATGATCCTAAAGTTTATCTAAATATAACGTTATCTCTCTGAACTTTACGACATTGAACATTATTTTAGAGTTAGGGACCATGTCATTATCACCCATGCTAAGGACAGGGCATACCACAATTTGCTTAGGGATGCTTGCTCTTTTTAACTTTATGCTGAGATCTGATGCCTCCACATTTTCACCTAGTTGCAATTCAATGATGAACGAGCTACTAGTTCGGCCATCAAATAGTATGCTATTTTATGCTCGACGCTTGGACATCAACGTTCTATTGCTGTTCGCTGACTCCTTGCGCTCTTCCAGTCTGTGTACGATAGGAACCAACTGAGCGTGCTCGAGGTGAACGAGACGGACTACGAGTCGTGCAACTCCGATCACCCGTTGGTGAACTGGACTACGGGAAAAGGGAGGGACGTCGTCCCACTGAACGTCACGAGGCATTACTACTTCATCAGCGGCAATGGATTTTGCTTCGGAGGAGCCAAGCTCGCTATCAACGTAGAAAACCCAGCGCCCCCTCCCGTGGCCTCTCCAGTGAAGAGCGGATTCCTGGCTTCCTTTTACCGCGGACAGATGATCCTCCCAGCGGTCTTCGCACTTGGCACCATGTGGGACGCGCTCCTCCGGTTCTGCTAGCCCCAAAAAACTGCTCGAGAAACGGCTTACCACGAGATTAACCCGACAATTCCCTTGAAGTGAAAAAGAAATCAAGTTGTTTTCTTCTAACCTTAGTTCTTCATTAAGGAGGAGAGTTGTTTGGTGGTCTTTTTATGTTTAGCTGTTGACTTGAGTTTGGTTTGGTTTGGTTTGGTTTGGTTTGATTGAGGTAGATAGCGTGAGCTGTGCTTGAACCTTGTGGCCGTGTTGGGTCTCAAAGTCCTGAACACCAAAGCTTCAGAAAAAAAGGAAGAAGAGTTAGACGTTATTGTGGACTGAACTGCGAGCCGGGCGTGACGGACGGCAACTTGCACGAAAGTTCGAATTCGTAAGTGGACGAGGGTCACCGGGACCACTGATCTTCTTTTGCATTCGTGCAGCTGAGGCCGCATTTAGCAAACTCGAGACGCTTCCACAACGTTCGTCTGGGCCCTCTCTTTCTTGTCCTGCACGAATTGATTATCCGCTGTCATGCACCACATCTAATTAGGCAGCGAGACGTATGAACACCACCTTTACCAAAACAAGCTTGCTCCATCCACGGTAGAATAGAATCGGAACTCTTGGGTGACACTGCATCTGATAACTTAGAAATCTGTACTTACTAGGGTTTTAGCCGTTCTGACCCATAAATTGATTTTCATAAATAAAACGAGAAACCTATTGAAAAAACGGATCTTATCGAAAAGGTAATATCTTGAGTTTCGAAGGCACTTGTTGAAAATGATTAAGGTGGAAAGTTTTGATTTTTAATTCTGTAATATCTAGAAAGCAATTTACTTATCTTTTGACTCAGCTTAGCGGGTGATTCTAAAGACAATCATCGAAAGATTTGCCCTTTTGGCATTGACCCCGGTGAGTAATTATAAGGGGAGGGGCTACTGAGACAGTGGCCCACGATAACGTGCTAAGTAAAAATAAATCTTGTTTTGACCTTAGCTAGCAACGCCGTGCTGCAAGTTACTGTCTTAAATTTTTTGCCGAAATCTGGATTAACGTTCTTTAATTTAAATGGAACAGTGGATCCAGAGGGTGAGCAGCTAGTGAGTTTTTGAGGATAAATAATCGGCGTATGAGGCCGACCCTTTATAAAAAAAGAAGCGTGCATAGCCACTAGACCGAGCTGAGCTAGTTACAGACAGACAGAGAGAGAGAGACAGAGAGAGAGAGAGAGATGGGGCGGGTGGCGACGCTGGTGGGGGTGGCGGTGGCGCTGTCGCTGACGGCGGCGCTGGTGCTGCCGGAGGTGGCCGCGGTGAGGTACATGGTAGGGGCAGGCATGGGCAACGGATGGGCCCAAGGCCTCAACTACACTAACTGGACTCGAGGCAAGCACTTCTACAACGGCGACTGGCTCTGTATGCTCTCTCTCTCTCTCTCTCTCTCTCTCTCTGTGTAGCCTTCAGATCTGTGACTCGTTTCGCTCTCGTTAGACGTTCCGGGTCCATCCGAATGAGTCAGATCTGCAGATGGGTCTGAACCGTGCATGAAAAATGAGCTCACCGCAGTGTGATTCTACTGAATACGAGCTCAGCGTCGCGTGCTGCTCTTTCTTATTGGCTCCTCTCTTGAATCAATGTTGATTCAGGAGCTTGATGCCGTGTGAATTTCGCTCAAGAGTCGCGACTTCTCTGAAAAGTGACACTTCGCTTTTGATTTCGTTGCTATGTTAGTACCCTGATTCTTAGAGGTGACATCGTATCGGGTTCAGTGGCTCATTGGGGTAACATTTTCAACATGAGTTGACGAAAGAACTTGCTAGATATGGTGAATCTTGAGGTTGAGGTTGCTTAGAGAGTTTAAAACCCTCAACGTTGGCGGAGATGGTCACATGCAAATAAACTCATTCAGATCCGCATCTCTCGGTCAATGTCAGTTCGTTTCCCCCCATTGGAGCTTCTTCTTCGTCTGTAGCCGTTTTGGAGTTTAAAATTTCACATCTTTTCTGCTTACTTCCTACTCCTTCGTCCGGCAGCTTGTTCCTCCGAGTCAGTTCTGCTTCCAATTTTTTTTCAGCATTGGGAATCCTTGTCGATTTGAGGTATAATTGATCGTTTTTCAGTTGGTTCGGATTGGTCAAATCGCTTCTTTTCGGTTGAATTAAAGTTTCATAACTATGTTTGTTAACCGTTTTTAGAGAAATTAAATATGTGGTGAATCTTAGAACCTCCATAATGCATGGAAGATGCAATTGTACTGTTAAACTCGCTGCTCTTTTGGCTTGACGCTTCGTGCTCTCATACACTTGCTAGTGGAAGGAGAGAAGTCATAGGACAAATGCTGTCCGATTGAGGATTCAGATCGGTCTTGTTGGTGAGGCTTGGTATCTAGGAGCTGGATCTAAATCTTGACTGCATGTGATGAGAGAAAAAATGGTGTCAAGCTGCCCCTGAGATGCATAGCTATTTTGGTTTGATGAAGTGATAACACTGCCTACTTAGCAAAGTGAAGTCAGTTGTCATCTTTATGTGCTCTTTGACATGTGGTCGAGGAGATAACCTTCTCTGGTTTGCCATTTCATAATTTGCTTAAAGGTGTTTGCTCTTTTTATCTTTCTGCTAAGATCCGATGCTTTCACATTTTCATCTTAGGCGACAATTTGCAGGCCGCAGTTCAATTATGAACGAGCTGCTAGCTCAGGAATCGAATCGTATGAGATTTATGTTTGACATCTGGACGCCGACATTGTATTGCTGTTTCCTGACTCTTTGCGTCCTTCCAGTCTTTGTCTACGATAGGAACCAGATGAACGTGCTCGAGGTGAACGAGACGAACTACGAGTCATGCAACTCCGATCACCCGTTGGTGAACTGGACCAGAGGAGCAGGGAGGGACGTCGTCCCACTGAACGTCACGAGGCCTTACTACTTCATCAGCGGCAACGGATTTTGCTTCGGAGGAGCCAAGCTGGCCGTCAACGTAGAGAACCCACCGCCCCCTCCCGTGGCCTCCCCAGAGACGAGTGGATCCCTGGCATCCTTTTACCACGGGCGGGTGGTCCTACCAGCGGTCTTTGCGGTCGGCGCCATGTGGGACGCCTTCCTCCGGTTCTGCTAGCCCCTAAAGAAACCCGCTCGAGAATCGGCTTCCCACGGGACCGACCGGCAATTCCTTTCTTCATCTACAAAAATTCCTTCGAAGTGAAAAGGAATTCAAGCTGTTTTTATTCTACCATTTTGTTCTTTATTTAGGAGGAGAGTTGTTTAAGAAAGGGTCTTTCTCCATGTTTAGTTGTCGACCTGGGTTTGGTTTGGTTTGATTGAGGGAGATGGCGTGAGCTGTGCTGGAACCTTGTGACCGTGCTGGGTCTCAAAGACCCGCAACACCGAAAAGCTTTAGAAAAAAAAAAAAAAAAAAAGAAAAAGTCAGGAGAGAGTTGAATATTGTTTTCCGCTGGGAATGTATGCTTTTTCTAAGATTGCAAGCTGTAAATTTTATGTTGGCATGTGGCGTGTCTCGTAATCTACCCCGGTCCATGGCCACTGATTCCGCAGCGATTCTCGCCATAAAAGGTGAGGACGAGCTACTTATCACGGGAGATCCGCCACGTGGGGGCTTGTGTTTCTCGATCTGGAGGTCAGCTTTTGTGGCGAAATCACATGAATTCTGTCCTGAAGGCACTTTTGCTGCGTGGCCCCCGATCAGGTCAATGGCAGGTCGGAGGGCAGGAGAGATCTGCTGAAACAGCAAGATTCGACAGCAAACAACTGTCCGAGGGAAGGACTGATAAGGACAAAGTGAGCGTGGGGTGGTTGAAACTTTTAAGAAAG
The DNA here is from genome assembly GCA_014182555.1 of Eucalyptus erythrocorys. NCBI lineage: Eukaryota > Viridiplantae > Streptophyta > Magnoliopsida > Myrtales > Myrtaceae > Eucalyptus > Eucalyptus erythrocorys. The sequence continues at coordinate 53,189,233 of CM024602.1, forward strand.
ATCGAGCTTTGGTTGGCTCGGAGAACAACGCGAGCAGAGAGGGCGACGACGAGCCCATTCGGCGAGGCCGCTGTTGGTTTGACGGGGTGGAGCCGCTCGAGCCCGGCATTCTTTGAGGAGTCGCCCCGAGAACGATCTGGGGCGCGCGCTATCATCGTAAGAAAGTGACATGGGGCGATCGAGGCTGGGCCGAGCACACGAGTCGGCCACGGGCTGATGTGCGAGTTACATTGCTCGTCAGCTCATGCTCTTTCCCCTCCCATTCGAATTACTAGATTCCTTTAGTTTATGATGATGAATAAATGCAGCCTGGAAAACTCGGTTTCCCGGGAGGACGATAACGAAGGAATAATCCGTTTTTAGTATCTAGAGGCAGAATTACCGTCACATAAAATAACTTTTTAATGTGAACTTTATAGAAAAGAGTTTTTAGGCAAATGATCCCTCAATTTTGGCCTAGTATTCAATGTGATTCTTGAACATTTAATTTATTTAATGTGGTTCCTGAACTTTAACTTAAGGTTCAATGTGGTTTCTCAACTTTAATTAGTTCAAGGTGATCCCTGAACTTTTATTACATGTTCAATATAGTCTCTTAACTATATGAAAATGTTGAATGTAGCACTTTCATTAATATAAGATCTCGGGCAATATTAAACATATTCATATAATATAATAACTAAATTAAATGTGTACCAAAAGTTTGAGAACTATATCGAATAAATTAAAAGTTCAAAATAGCTAAAATTCAAGAACTATATTATATAAATTAAAAATTCATGAACTACATTGATCTTATGGATTATTTATGTCATTACCCCATTATTTTTCTTTCTTTGTTTTTGGGTGCTAGTGAGGTTTAAAAGGAGCTTACCAACAGCTTTTCCCGCATAGCAATGGCAGGCAGACGACATCGTCGCGTGTGGTCAGAAGATTGCCTGCTGAAGCCGAAGCATTGGCGATGCTTTCCCTCACTTCCGGCTCCGAAATGCAGCACCACGGAGCGAAGCTCGATCCTGCGGGAGGGATCGATCAGCGTCGACAACCTCCGCCGCTTCGTCGACCTGAACGCGGGCAACTGGAACGGCTCTTTCCACCTGAGTACTCGTGTTCAGTTGGCGCTCTGTCATCTTTATCTTGCGGTACATATCGTCGTTGCGCCTCTGTCGTTTGCGTTGCTGCGGTAATGCCCGACTCAAAAGCAGGCCTGAAATGACGTTAGGGTTTCACTGGCGCTAGAGGGTCTTTGGTGGACTGAAGTTTTTAGGATTAGAAGAGGTCGGCTGAGAAGCATCCGAGTCATTTGAATTTTGACATTTGGTTTAGCTGATTCTGTGTTTTGACACTGATACTTCGTATTGTGACGCGATAAGCAATCTGAAAAATATTATGTGAACCCCAGTAGTAAAGCACAAGAAGCAATACAGATCTAACATATTTTAAATCAGAAAATCATAGTGACTCAAACAATACTTACATGGAGGCGAAAAAACAAGATCTACGTAACTTCTTTCAATATCCATTTACATTCTGTATTTGGGCTACTCCCACCTACCTAAAGCAAAACTCAGCTGCAAAAATTTCGAATTTGTGGCTGCTAACAATATAAATGGTCCATATGTACAATTCTGGACATATGCAAAGCACTCCATCGCAATTTAATTTCCACAACTTTGCATTAGCACTATTCAAACCGACAAAGGTCCCATCCATCCATCTTTTGTCACAAACCTAGGTGAAGTTGCTTGATGTGATATCATCACATATCAATAAAAGAAATCAGAGAATGGACAAGGGGGTCATTCTCTCCAGGAAACGGCACAAGTGCTAAAGTTGCTGAAAGCGGAGTGCAAGAAATCATTCAAAAAATGCGATAAGTTACAGTAAGCATTATATCAAACACTCAAAATTAACTGCAATACAGAGGTGGACCTTTTTGCCAAGAATCAAGAATATATTTGATAATTGAGATTATATTTAAAAGCTTGAGGTGCTTTGTTAGGTCATACTCTGCTTGCTTGCATATAAAGGCCAAACCTACACCTACTTAGTGTTGCTTCCAATACTTCAAATGAAACCTGGAAGAGACTCCATTCAGTCTCTAGCATCTCATCCAGCTCATCAAATGAATGGCGTGTAATATAGTTAAACCACAAGTAATCAAATTCTAAAAAGAGAATGTTCTTATGTGATTGTATCATAATTACTATGAACATGATTCACCAATACCCAAACCTCGCATAAAACACTAGCCTCATTTCCTTCCTCCCATTCAAATGCAACACACAAAATCCAAGGTTACTCCCATGCAAATCTTGGGATACCCAGAGAGAGACAGAACGCTCTTGACTTTGGATAAACCAACATGCTATCTCTCTTTCAGGAAATATAGTATCCATGTAGTGACCCATCTCATGAACATCCAGCTATAGCAAATCTATTAAATGAGAATCATATCAATTCATGCACATGTGTAATGTTAGCCAAGTCAACACCTTCACAAACCAATCCATGACAAGAATCTAAGTGAATGTACACTGACATGGAGCACTGAATGCATTGAATAGACAATTTTGGAAGTCTTAACAATGCATTGTAGCCACTTGCTTCAGGGGTGCAAATGTTTGGTGGGAGCTCCAAGATCTCCTGTAGCTACTTACAATCATCTACTTTTTAATGGACCATCAACTCCTCAAACTTGCTAATGCATATAGGAAGACTAACAAAGTTATTTCCTTAGAGATGCAAAATATTTATAGAAGAGAAGAGGGTAAGACTCCGAAGGAATTCTTCATCTGATAGCTTGCACCCACTAAGCTTCATGGAGACCAGATTTGGAGTGCAAGTCTACCATTCGGGAGATTGGGAGCTCTCACTGCTCCGTGGAAACAAGCCAAATGATGAACAACCTTCAAGGCAAAGGTGCTCTAGACTGTGCATTCAGGAGGAGGAGCAATTTCAATTTTCTCATATATGTGAAAGCACTAGGATCGATGTCTAGCTCTTCTTGTGTCGGCAAGTCTAGCACTAGGCCTCCAACAATATTGGTTTCCTATCAAGGAAAAGAAAATGAGTCCGGGATATCTGGAGTGCTAAAACTTGGTACAATGAGGCACTTAAGTAATAAAAGTTAGAAAAGTGACACTTAAGTGTCAAAATTGGAGCAAAATGGATCGTTAAGTATTGATGGCAAGAAAATCCAATCAAACACGACGTGGCGATTTTCCGACAAACCAAGTAAAACAACATTATTTTGTTGCTGATATGGATAAATAATTAATATAAAAATTAATTAAATTAAATTTAAAACCAAAAGAGAGAGAGAGAGAGAGAGAGAGTAGCAGATGGCTAAGGGATTAGCCCTTGCCACCGTCGCCACCTTGCAATGTTTAGCGACCCTAGTCGACTCTCCCCCACCTTCCCGGTCACGGCGGGCGGTGGCGGCGGTGAGGGCTAAGCCCTCAACCACCGACTGCTGTTCATCTTTTATTATTATTATTATTATTATTATTATTATTATTATTATTATTATTATTATTATTATTATTATTATTTGGTTTTAAATTTTATTTAATTAATTTTTATATTAAAATTGGAAAATTGCCAAACCGACGTTGTTTTTGTATTTTTTTGCTGAGTTAGCCTTCCGGTGAGCCTCGTAAGTGGACAAAGTTAATAAAAAAATTGCTACGTATGATTTCTGGCGGGGTTTGCCGGATGTGGTACTCAAGTGTCCTATTTTTTTTTTTTTTAAATTACACTTAAGTGTCACCTTCCTAACTTTTAGCATTTAAGTATCCCTTTATGCCAAATTTTAGTACTTAGGTATTCTTTTGTCAAAAGAAAATAATCATTATTACTCGATCAAATTAGGGAATATTGTGTAAGATAAGATTATCAATGGTTTCAGAGAAGCTCTTGCAATATCCTCCGAAAATACTTCAAAAACATCATTGTAGCACCGTAATCTACTCCATTTCCTAGGGTCATCTAGACACTCTTGTTTCATGATATCCTAACCCATCAGCTGAATCAAGTCTTGCAATTGTACTATTCTCTTATTCTCAATGTTTATTAAAGATCTGTCTATTAAAGTTTGAATCCTAATTAATGTCTTTAAACCACAACTATCGAAAACTCTGGTTACATAATCGCTATCCTCCCCCTTAAACAAGCAAACAATGTCCAGAAAAATGACCTCATTGTCCTCCAACACATCAAAACTGATCTGCAGGACGCTGTTTATAACCTTATAAGGACATTTGGCATGTTTACCCATTGTATTCTCCCATTCCCCTCTGCTTCTACCCCATAAAAAGGGACCCAAGACCACAACTGCTAAGGGAACGCCATGAGCATAGCCCAAAATATTATATATGAGATCCCTGTGTATGTCTGTCTGGTTTCTCGGAAAGCATATGAACTCAAAAGTTTAAAAGCTTCTCCTTTATCTAATGCTTTAACTCCATATACCTTATCTATGTTATGAGAAGTTAGTACATGTTTATTTCTTGTCGTGATAATGATTCTGCTCCCTTTTCAAAATCATTCACATTCTCTAACTAATGCATTTAACTGGTCCCCATGATCCACATCATCAAGCACAAGCAGAAAATTCCTACGGCAAAGTCCATCCCGTATCAAGTTTAATGCCTTCATCCAAACTGAAGACCACTAAATTTTCTTTCCACTATCTCGGATAAGAGTGATTTCTACAAATGAACCCGGTCATCACTTTTACCGGAAGTTTCTCTAACACTTGCAAGAAAGCCACGCCCACCAAATTGACTATTGATATTGCTATAGACAGCTTTAGCAATAGTGCTCTTCCCTGTAACTCCTGCTCCCCATATTGCTATCATCCAAACCTCATCCAGGCCAAATACTTAACAAGGATCTTACTTTCTCCTTCTGGTAACCTACACCGACAGGATACTTGGTCACACTCAACGCACTCGTTGTGATGCCTGGTCTCATCTCCGCCAAAACAAAGTAGCAAAGGAAGGGGAGCAAATGGAAATATACGGTCCATCGATCTAACTAAATCTAATATGACTCTTAACACACTAATCGATGCCATCAAGTATCAATCAAATTAGAGAATCCCATATTCTTTTCCAGGGTCGAACATGACTTCGTGATTACCCATCTACATAATAATGCCAACCGGACAAATTGGCAGCTTCAATTTCTCCTCGTGCTAGGTCAATGCCTTACCATAAACTCTCTCTCTCTCTCTCTCTCGTGCCAAGTCAATGCCCTGCCCTAACCCTCCCCCTACCCCAACCCAACTTCAAATCTCCCTCGGCTCCACCCTGTGGAACGCAAGCAACAACAGCTATCCCCTTGGACAAGTTGGTGAAGGCAATGGGTTTCCGAGAGGAGTCGGAGGAGTGCGGGCATTGCCGAAAGAGAGATAGAAGGAGAAGTGAAAAAGATGAAGGGTGCATTTGGGAACTGCCTTCCCAAAACTCCTTGGGCATTCAAAGTTCTTTGTGCCAAATAAAGGGTGTTTGGCAAATTTTTCTTGAACTCCATTTGCCAAATGCAAGCTGAAAACAAAGGCAGCTGAGGGGGTACTTTGGGCATTCTTGGCATGCTGGCCTTGGGCTAGTGAAAAATATTCTCCCAAAATTATCCTTGCTAATTTTTTATTTTTCCAATTTTGCCCCCGTAACTGTTCATCTTCATCTTCTTCCCTTCTCTCTATTGAACAGGACCAACATTTGGGTGTGGTCCCCGCCGAAGGGGAGGCGGTCCGGCGAAGGGTAGGTGGTCCGACAAAGGGTCGCTGCGACCCAATCACGCGACCACATCGCAAATTGGGTACCATTGCATAGAGGTCATTGCAACCAGATCACGCAGACCCAGTGATTACAACCTTGATCGGACGATCGTGCGACCCACCGCGTCACGACCTCCGAGCGAAGGTCACTGGGCCACACGATCCGGGTCACGGTGACCTCGCTGGAGCGCCTGCCCTAGTGTAGATTGCCTGCCTTTCGAGGAGAGACTACTTGCTCTTTGCCAGCCAAGCCCTTAGCTAGCCAACTCTTTTTTTTTTTTTTTTAATAACAAAAATCTTTTACAAATATAATTTATCTAAATACTATTTTGCTCAAAAGTATTTTACAATGGACTTTTACAAATACAATTTACCAAACATATTCCCAAAGACTGTCCTTGAAAGCCTTCCCAAACGCATCCGAAGAGATCGACGAGCAGCTGAAAAATGGTGAAAAGGCACCGTTTAAAAACTCCTGATTCATAGATTAGCCCTTTTGTACACGAGTTTGCTTTCGTTTTATTTCTTAACAAATAAATAATCATTCCACAATTCTTTAATAGTGTAAATATTTTAGAAGAAATAGGTAAACAGCGTCAGCCGAAAAAAATTGCAATTCAGATTTTAATGAAATGGTAGAAGTAACTCACGTCAACTGAAAAAATGCCAACGCACGTGCCACTTGCACGCCCTATTACATTGATATTTTCCATGAATTTCCTTTAGTTTAATGCACGTAGTATAACCTTGCAAAAACTGCTAATCTACACAGAGAGCTGATAACGTATCATCTTTTTTGTATACTTATTACATCCACATGCGTCTTTTTTGTAAACTTATTACATGTACTTGCTTGATAATTGAGAAGAAGTATTTACAATGCCTTTACTTTCGTCGTGATTGATCGGAGGGATGCGCTTTCTTCGTGGAAAATGCACAATCATTAACACAACTACTGATAACCACATTTGCTATCACTTTCTACGCAGGGCTGCAGATGCAATTGTGATAAAATGATTTGTAGTTCAGTTAAAATTGCTCACTGCTCAAGACTATTACGAGGATATGCATTCTGTTAATGATTATACCAATAAATTAGAACTGCATCATGTTCATTTTTAGTAAAATCACCTATTACAATCTTCGACGTGTCGATTTTTCTAATTATTTGTCATTCTAAAATTTTTGTTTTCAATAATTTTAGCAGACGATGGCACACTATCTAATAATGAAAGAATGTGAAACAGAGACAGGAGGTTATGAAAATTTTACCTTTGGTGAGGAAGATTGAAAAGGCAAGAAAGTCAAAGGCTTGGCTTTCTTTGATGGAGAAGAACTATCATCACCGACCAGGACAATTATGGCATATCATGAAAGGAGATCCTAGAAAGGGGAAAAGTGCTAAAAAAAGACCTAAACTTTTTGTATTTGCATCAATTTACTCATAAATCTTTTTTTTGATGTCAATTTAATCCTAAACATTTTCACTTTGTGCCAATTCAGTCCTTTCCGGCTAATTTTGATTGGATTTTGCAGATTGGGTATCGACCGGCTAACGTGACATGATTGGTGCTAATGTGTACAACTTGTAATAATATTTTAATATTTTTCTTTTTTTTTTTTCTCCTCCTCCTCCCTCTAACTGGTCGCGGGACCTTGACCTCATTGGCCACTAGCCAGCCTTGCTAGTGGTCACGAGGGCGGCCTCGTCGGAGGTTGGGAGAGGCTCGCCCTTGCTGCCCCTCGCGAGGCTGCCCTCGTAACCACTGGCAAGGTCAAGGTCATTGAGGTTCGGTGAACAGGTGGAGGAAGGAGGAAGAGAAGGAGAAAATAAAAAGAAAATAAAATTGAAAAATATTAAAATATTATTAAAAGTTGTCCACATTAGCGCCGATTATACCACATCAGCCAATCGGCGCTTAATCAACAAAATTTGGCCAAAATTGGCCGAAAATGATTGAATTTACATCAAGTGAAAAATTTTAGAATTAAATTGGCATCAAAAAAATGTTTAGAATTACATTGGCACAAAGGCAAAATGTTTAAGACTTGTTTAACACTTTTCTCTTCTAGAAAGTTAGCTTGCGATCCTTAATCGCCAAAATATTTGAAATAGCTTAGGGATTCATGTTTGAGCGATTGATCTTCGTGAAAAATGAATGGTGGGGCTACCTATATAATAAGCGACATCATTGGGTTCTTATATATGTGAAAGACAGTTTTTGGACGGGAATGTCTAACATGCAAAGAAGTTGGTGAAAGTTTGGACTCTTTGAGCGCGTTTGGTAATATTTCTGTTTAAAAATTGTTTCGGGTACGAAATAGAAAAAGTATTTCTGTTTCGGGGAACAATTTTTGAACAAAAAAGCGCATTTGGTAAGTCTGTTCCGAAATATAAAAAGAATAGAAACACGTTTGGTAAATTTGTATAATTTTTTTATTTTTAATTTTTTAATATTTTTATTTTATTTTTCTTATTTATTTTTCTTTTTTTTTTTTTCTTTTTTGGTCGGTCGCCGGCCTCCGACGAGGGCCAACGGCCTCGCCCGCCGTCCGGCGAGGCCGAGCTTGCCCGAGGCCGGCGAGGCTCGGCCTCGGCCGGGCCACCGCCCGGCGGCGCCGACCTAGCGGTGGCCGGCGAGGCCGAGCCTCGCCGGCCGCCGGGCGGGCGAGCTCGGCCTCGCCTTGCTGGGCGAGCTCGAGGCTAAGCCTCGCTAGGGGCCGGTGAGGCCGAGGCCGACGACACTCCGGCGAGGTCGCCGGCCCTCGACGGCCGGTCGCCGGCCATGGCCGAGGCCGACGATCGGCCAAAGAAAAAGAAAGAAGAAAAGAAGAAGAAAAAAGAGAGGAGAGAGAGAAAATGTGTTCCTCAAATCCGTTCCAGAAATAAGAAACAACTTTTTTTTGTTTCTTGTTTCTGTTTCAAATATGTTTCTGGGAACAAAAAAATACTTTTGGAACAAAAACGCACCCAAACGCGTTTCTGTTTCTTTTTTGTTCCCAGAAACAAAAAAACAAAAAAAAAGTGTTTCTGGGAACAGAAACACTTTTTACCATGCAGCCCCTTTCTTTCATGGGTATTTCGTTCGCCAATTGGTATAAGGTGGAAAAATAAAACTTTTCGACGAGTATAACTCTTTTAACCCCAGAACCCCACCTCATAACACAACATGGCATTGATAAGCACTGTCAAGATGTTTGCACGAACAGCAAGTCCAGATAATTTGTTGAAAAATAATATATGTTAGTTATTCAACTCTGACCAAAATCAAAGTTTCCATTTCCATTGATAATGTCTCCGATGAAATTGAACTTGGTGATGGAAAAAGGTATGTTGATTACGAAGTGTACTTTAATGTGGGGGAATGAGAAATGGAGCGCATGTGTTACTTTTTTGAATCCGTGAATTAAACGATGGGTTTGCTTCTTTCTGGGAAGAGAAGGTGATTTGAAGCTAGATTCAGTTAGGCAAAATCACAAACGCCTGGTGGACATAGCAGAGGTGGGTTTCTTCAGAGAAAAGGGAGAAGGGACAAGCCAGAGCTGCAGGAGATAATCTCGTTCACTCAGATGTCAATGGCTTTGAAAGCTCTAAACCCTCATTCTATGACTAAGCCATCATTCAAATTCATGCATAATCTTGTCCATTCTTAGCTTGTGGAATTTTGGACCGAGCAAAGCAATCCAAGGGACTCTTTATCACCCTCGCTCTCTGCCCATCAATCATCAACGACTACATTGACTATATAGATCAATGCACGACATTTCTGCTTCGGCTGTAGGAAGTTGTCTTTCCATGTACAAGATTTTATCTGCTTAAAACTGTTAGTTGTAAATTGCGACAGTTTGCCGCGAAAACCATGTAAAGTACTGTGTCTAATTAATGTTAAAGAAAGTGGGAGGCAATAGAGGTTTAAGATAACATGGTACAAAAATAGGAGAGCAACCTGATACCAACTCAAAACATTTCAGTTCAAAGAAGCCTCCAGTTATGACACGACCTTTGCACCTATCCAATGTAATCTATTTAGTAACAGCAGAGGAATCAACTAGACATGATATAAAAACGAACAACTTCATAGGTTTGAGAAGAAAAACAAATAGATGCTAATGAATGCCTACCAACGGGGTGAGATTTCGACCAAAAAAAAAAAAAAAAAAAAACGGGGTGAGATTAAATATAGACTTGCCTTCCAAGCAAGATATGAGCCTTCTCATCCATAACAGTCAACAAGACACCACAACGGTATGCCAGTTTTATTCCAGCATTACACCGATGGGCAGCAGCATTCTTAGAAAATTTTAAGTAATGGTGTGACAATGGAATAAATTTATCCATCTAAGTTGACCAGGGCATCTTATATGATAGAAAAACACTAAAACTAATTTCATAAAACTCGTAGTCAAAACAATTAATTATACAATGGATTCAGTTAGGCAAAATCAAAAACGCCCAGTGGACTCACAGAGTGTGGGGTTTCTTCAGACGAAAGAGAGAAGGGACAAGGACCGGCTGTGGGAGATAATCTTGTTCCCGCAGTTGTCAATGGATTTAGAAGATCTAGACTCTTGCTCTATGGCTAAGCCATCAAAAGATCTAGACTCTTGCTCTATGGCTAAGCCATCAATCAAAGTCATGGATGATTTTGCTCATTTTTACATCATGGAATTTTGGACCGAACAAAGCAGACCAAGGGACTCTGTCACCCTCGCTCTCTGCCTCATCAATTTTCAATCACTAGAGAGATTCGTGTATGAAATTGCTGCTTCAGCTCAAGTTTATTAATCTAGAGGAAGTTCTCTTTTAGTGTATAAGACTTTTAGCTGCTTCATACTATTTTTGAAACTTGAGAATCAACACGGATATGATAAGACACTTGAATCAACACGGGATAGTAATCAAACTTGTCCATTGCTGTGAAATCAATAAATGATATGTAAACGACATGTAACTAAGCCTGTTGTGCAGAACATGGCATTTATCAAGGATATCACGATCTGATTGACAAGGAAACCTGAAAAACACGTGCTTGCCATGAACTTGCACTTGACTTCAAATCAAATGAAGTTGGCATAACAATAAAAAGTCCGTACATTAAACACCCCATAATGATCATAAGAAAGAAGTACTTCCCTTCTAAAGACACGACAATATTAATAGTAAGGAAGAAGTCCCCACAGAAGTCGTGACCAGGCTATCCAACAAAACTAGACCACTTCCTCTGTATGGATGTGACATTTGCGAAAAAATTCTCTTTCAAGACGTTTCCGCTCTCTTTTTAATTTTCTCCACCTATTGGAGTAGTCTCTCTCTGAATATTTTGGCTCATCAGAATCCTCTATGAGTGAAGCTGGATTCACTAATTGATTGTCTTCCAACATAACTTTCAAATCGCTGTCTAGTTGTCTGCATCTTATCACATATCCCAACTTTTTTACAGTTCCACCTAATACTTTAAGTACAAGGCTAAATTGTAAATAATTCTCACCAAATTCACCAAAATCAACTCCTCCCTCCAACACTCCCCACAACACATTCGATTTGAGATATTGGAACCACGTGTAATCTGAATCAAATGAATTGAGAGTTCCTGATAGTACATTCCCCTTTTGATTATTGATGTGCGGCACGATGTCGAAAGATATCTCCCTTTTTCCATCTTCTACACTGAAAACGACACAAAGAGCCAATCCGAGAAATTTGTCGAACAAGTCTTGTGAAGCCTTGAAGCATATGGTATCGTCTTCAACAGGGATGAACTCCTTTGGCATCGCTCCTCCAGGGCAAACTTTTTGGTAACGAGGAGAAATTAGGGAATAGCGAAAATTCTGTGAAATGAGTAAATTGTTAGAAGTATTCAAGTTTGTAATTAGTTCTAAGTACAAGAACTTGATTTGAGCATTTCCTTGTAATTCAACCTAAGCTAGTGGCGTATAGTAATTAGACAAATTGATCCATCCTTTTGTTGTATAGAATACTCATGCGAAAGAAATCATTCCCCTGGCCACCTTTATTACAAATACATGCAGAGTCACTTCATATTAGATTTGTTTGTTCGTCCAGAACTTTCAATTTTTGCATTCCACAAACACTGTTAACCCAACGAACACACCAATGAACACACGCATGCATAGAGAGAGAGAGAGAGAGAGAGAGAGAGAGAGAGAGACCTGAAGTGAGAAGTCAGCCATGTTCGATCCTCTGAGGACTAAATTACTTGAACTTTTTTCCTCTATGCTAATTTTACTATGAAGTAAATCTTCAGTTTCACTTGAACTTTCTTTCATCGTGCTTGTTTGACTATCTTCACGCTGGATCTCATACAGTAAAGCTGGATCCAGCAAATGATTGTGTTGAAGTAAAAACTCCAAATCATTGCATATTAATCGGAATCCACACTTTTTCACAATAGTATTACTTGATGCTCTAATGATAAATTGGAAACGAATCCATTCATTTAGATGAAAAATGTCTCGTTCCTGGCCCCACATAGCTACTGGTGTGGACCACCAAAGCCACACATGATCCGAATCCAATTGGGGGCGAAATACTTTCGTCCAGCTCCTTTTTCCATTAAGATACGGACTAATCTCTAATTGGACATTCTTTTTTCTGTCTTTTACTCCGAGTACAACACCAAAAGCTAATCCACAGATCTTCTTATGTAAGTCCTCTGAAGCCATAAAAGATATATAACCCTCTTTATTAGGGAGTAACTAATCTGGCATCTCTTCTCCAGGTAGGAAAAAATTTTGTGTATTATATTTGGGAGGAAAATGCTGTCATAGATGTAGACTGTTAGATAGTATTTCAAAATTGATAGCTAAAATGAGACACTTCAATGAATTGAATGGGTTTAGCTATAGTTACTAATAGCATTACAAAGACCTTTTCGTACTTAATTGGTCGAACTAGCACATGTATCATGGAATATTTTGTAATTGGATGAACATGTATTATTGAATTTTTTTGTTGGTTTATCCTCATATGTCCACAGCGAACTAGAGTTCTTTATATAGAAAGAATATCCTATGCGTTACCTTATAGCCACCTCCACTATATATACATGCAGAACCACTTCATATATTTGCTTTTCTTAATTAGCCCACCGATCCAAGATCTTCAGCCTTTCCCAATAGACAAACAATCGGTGCAGCCAACATTTACACGACTCCATGTTAATCACGCACACACACATATATAGAGAGAGAGTCTAACCTCAAGCCTGAACAATTCATCCATGTTGAACCCATTACGGATCAGCTCATGACATGAATTTAAGTCAACATACCAGCCAATGTCACATATGTCGGAGGGAATTTTTCTCAGAGATTCGCAACCAGCTACATCTAGACAGCGCAATTGCCTTGGAATCTTGAGGATCTCTTGTAGTCCTTGGCAACCCGAAACATCCAACCTCACCAACTTATATAGTTGCATGCATGTAGGAAGCTTAGTGAAATTGTTTCCCGACAACCACAAAAACATTAAGGAGGGAAAACAAGAATGATTCTCCAGGAACTCTACTTTTGATAGATTGCATCTACTAAGAGATAAAATCCGTAGTTTGGGAAATCCTGACTTCGTATCGGGATCACTCAAATCCTCCTCCGCCTTTGGAAAGTTGATTAGTTTTGAGCAACCACAAAGATGCAGTTCCTCAAGACTTTGCAACTTGTAAAGGCTAGACGGAAGGATTGCTAGTTTCTTGCACTCATTTAAAATCGGAGACTCCAAAAAGACGAAATTTTCTATCGATGTAGGAAGTTCCCTAATCGAAGTCCCTCTTAAATCAAGTCTCTGCAATTTTTTGCTTTTATTTGGAATATCAGGGAATCTTTGCAATTTTGAACAATGACTAAGATTGAGAAGTCGTAGATTCTTGGATCGGAGCACATCAGGTAAATGCTTCAAGTTTTTGCACCCATGAAGATCCAATTCTTTAAGATATGGAATACAATAGAGGTCCGGCATATAAATGACGGACTGGCATTTGCTGAAGTTAATGAACTTCAATTTCTTATGATCCTGCAAGAACAACGAAATCAACTTGGACAGTCGTTCTGGACCAAAAAAAGACGGAAATAAACATTATATTCAAAATCTGGCTCCGTTTTTTTTTTAATAAAAACTAGTGGTCCGTCCATATAACTTACATAGGCAAAAAAATTTCACTCATCGTGAAAGAATTAGTGGAAAACTTTGATGAACAAGTAATTGTTTCTATTTGTCTGTGGCCAAATAAATTGTCCCAACAGTTTTCCTAAGCAGATTACATATGGACGACTCTGCTGTTACGCAGTGCAAAAATCGGAATACCGTTCCATGCTGGGAAAAGGTGAAAGATGTTGGTAATTGTCAAATTCCATTGCCAACAAAATCTTCACTGAAAACTTGCGTACTCAATAACGCATTAGTAAGTTGCCAAAACTTTCAAGTTACTAGATATTTTTAAATTACCAACATTTCATTACGTGGCATAGCGATAAGTCAATATCACTGACTTTTGCAGAAAACTAGCAAGATGCTTGTGTGTTGCATGGATCTAAGCTTATATTTGCTATATTATTCTGAATGATGGTACTGACGTGACTTTTCCACGATAGAAGTAAAATACGTGCAAGAAGTTATAATTAAATAAATATCCACATCAATCAAATTCTCCACTAAAGCTTACATGCCATTAATAGGTTTATATTTTAATTAAAAGGAGATTGATTCCATTAAAGACCTCAAACCAGTACTTCATGACACATTTATCCTAAGCTAATTCTTATCTAATAAAAAATCCCAAATTGGTACGCCTAACCTAGATCTACTATCTAATATTAATTAGCACTTTGTCCAATGTCTTGTTAAAATACAAATAGAAGACTACGAGACAAATTTGACAAAGAATCATAGATTTGATGTGAAAAATATTTAAATTCCAATATAAAATAGTGACTAATTATTGGGGAAAAAGAAGAATAAGACTATGGTTTTCGTCACATGGTATTTTTTTTTTTTTGACTCTATTTCTACTTTAACTCTCATTCTCAGACTTTTTGTTCAGCCTCTTTGCAAGGTGGCGGAGCCGAAAGCCACGCTTGAATATTAGATTGATCATTTAATATTATTATTTCTCAAATATGATTTACCTATTACAATCCAAAGAGTTACGAGTATGTGCCTTCTCAATTCCCTACTGGAAAGGGTCTTTAGAAAACATTTGGACTACAGACAACTATATATCCAAAACATACAAAAATCAAATAAAAAGTCTCATGGTATAGCCTAAGTACATTCAACATTCAAATGTTAAATTAAATAGCAATAAGTTTTTCAAAGTCATGACAGTTTGAGCTCACTGGTTGTCGTTTTTGTATACAAACAGAAAAATTATACTTTTCTTCCACTTTTTTTACTACTTTTAATCCATGTACTTTTAATCATGCCTCTGTAATTTTAGATTTGAGTATATTTGATACCAGAGAGAGGTGATTAGATAATTTATGTAACCAGAAGGACTTGATTAGAAAAATTAAAGACACGTAGACTTGACAACCTACGTTTGGTGCTTTAATACGAATGAAGCATATAGAAATTGTAGATGCTTTTCTAAGGACACCAACAAACCTCATCAGATTAAATATTTAATATAATATATACATATATGAGTAATGAAAAAAGACCAAACAAATGTGTACCTTAAATTGTTCGAGCCCTACTTCGATCTTGCTATTCTGCATATCAACTCCAACTAATTTCTCTAGAAATTTTGGAACCGAGGCACAATGCGGCCATTCAAACCACCTTAACGCATTAGGGAGATGGATGGGGCCTTGGAAAGGATTATCCACATTATGCAGAATGAGTAACCTCAACTTTTTCATGTTTGTGAAAGCATTAGTACCAATATAGGTCTCTTTCAGCTCTGGTAGTTTCAAAACTATGGCTTTTATTGCATTCATTCCCTGTATAATTATACATATATATTTAGTTTACTATGTAACTATAATGAACATAGTCAATGATAAGAATAGAATATGAATTCTTATATAGTGACAAGTCTTACCGCATCTCTTGATAGAACATGAAGAACATCATCATGAAGCCATAATCTACTTCGTTTTCCGGGATCATCACGACATTCTTCATTAACAATATCCATACCCATTAAGTGTATTAAGTCATGCATTTGTAAGGTCCCTCCCTCTTCACTAATCAAGGAGCGCTCAATGAGAATTTGTATCCCAATAGTCGTGTCAAACTCACAACTAGAAAGAACTTTCTTAATGTACTCTGTACTCAGGCCCTTGAAGAAACAGGCAATGTCAAGAAAAATCTCCTTTTCATTTTCCTCCAATCCATCATAACTAACCTTTAACACATCATTGATTTTTTTATGAGGCCTTTTGGCAAGTTTTTGCAAGGTACTTTTCCATTCTTTTTCTCCTCTACCACATAAGAAAGAACCCAACACCTGAAGAGCCAAAGGAAGGCCTTTGGCATAATGTAAAATTCTATCAACAAGATTCCTCCTTATTTCTATTTTTTGACTTCTTATAAAAGCATGCTTTCTAAAAAGTTCGAGTGCTTCACCACCCTTGAGAGCTTCAACTTCATACAAATGGTCCAAATCTACTCCATGAGAAATTAGCAAATGTTTGTTTCTTGTTGTTATAATTATCCTGCTTCCTTTACCGAACCACTCACAATCTCCAACTAGAGTACTTAGTTGGTGTTCATCATCCACATCATCAAGAATAATGAGAACTTTCTTATTGCACAGTCTATCTTGAATCAGCCGACTTCCTCCATCAACATTGTAGACTGTTAATTTCTTCCCCATCAATACCTCCGATAACAATTTTTCTTGCAAAGCAACCAAATCCTTAGAATTTTCTCTAACATGTTCCAAGAAACTAGAACCTTGAAACTCTTTAAACACAACATTGTAGATGGCTTTCGCAAGGGTTGTCTTCCCTACACCTCCTTGTCCCCATAATCCTACCATAAAGATATCATCCTTGGCTTGTAGATTTAGGATTTTTTGAAGCACTTGTACTCGTTGATTTATCCCAACTGGATACTTGGCTACATTTAATGGTGTTCGTTCTAGTTGAGTTGAGATATCTTGTATAATATCTTGTATAAGCCCCGCTTCACATCTGACAATGAAAAATTAGTTAAAAGCACATTTAGAGCAATCCAAAGAAATTAATAAGTATTCAAAGAGAATAGCAAAGCAAGAAGCTAGTCCGCAATATATTTGGAGATGAATGCCCAAATATGTTAACTAGCAACATTCCTGAGTCTAAGCGGACCTAAAACTATATTCTTCGTATTATTCTAAATGTCGTATGTTGATCTATTTTGTATTTATTAATAATTCAAGTTAATTATTGGATATACTAAATTATAGGTAGGCTTTATATCTATATATATATATATATATATATATAGCTTTTTACAAAGTTTATTGAAACTCTCTTATCTTTCCTTTAACCGACCAAATGCCTACCCAATTATTTGGTATATTCCTTTGTGAATCAATATCTGTTATAAATTACCAATGTGAATTCTACATTAGCATTATGAATAGGGTAAATCCAAATAAAAGTCAAGTACTTTACCCTTTGGGACGATTTTACGCCCACTTCTAGAAATGCTTAATTTTCTAAAATATCTCAAATTTTAGGTCCAATCCCAATTTTATCCTAAACTTTTTTTGTCCTATAAAAACCCCCAATTTTAGATTTAGTTCCAATTCTACCCAAAACCTTTTTTGTTTGATGAAAAGCTCCCAACTTTATCCCAATCTCAATTCTACCAACTTTATCCCAATCTCTGCCAAATTTTTTGTTGACAACCAACGAATGGAAAATTCCCAAGAATGAGCTGTTCAAACGTCCCGAGCCAAGTGGTCCGAGCTCAAGCTCTCCAACCGTGAGAGATGGAACATTTATGAGCATGAGAACTTGAACACCAAGCATTAAATTTCGAAGATCCAAAAAGACATTTGGCTGATATGAAAATTCATCTCCAAACAACGTCCTCCTAAATCTGAAATTTGGGAAAAAATTAGAGCGATGATGTGGAAATGTGACGTAAGATCACTAAAGGCAATTGTGGACGGAGGGTTAATTGGGGCAAATTTGAACTCAAGCAAAAGTTGGAAATTTTTTATGAATAAAAAAAAAGGTCAAATTGGAATTGGACCTAAAAGTTTGGATTTTTTATGAGACAAAAAAATTTTTGGGTAGAATTAAAACTAGACCTGAAGTTTGGATTTTTTATTTAAAAAAAAAATTAGGGTACCATTGGAACTAGACCAAAAATCAAGAGTTTTTCTAAGACCAAAAAAGAAAATTAGGATAAAATTAGGACTTGATGTAAAATTGAGAATTTTTTAGGGTACAAGGCTTTTCTAGAAGTGGACAAATAAAGACACGTTCTTTGCTTGTTTGGACAAACACGGCCTACCGTTGGCTCCTGTAGAAATCTATCTTGTTATTACCTTTTTACTCTTTAAAACCTCAAGTATTTTACAAAATGCCATTAGGCCTGTATTTTCTTTAAAGAAAAAAAACACCTAACTTTTCATTCTTTCTTTTAAAAAAATAAATAAAAATTTCTAATAAATAAAACAGCCTGACAGAATACCGGATTTATCTTCTCCTATGCAAAATGTCTTACCTAATGAAGTAAATTATCTCTTGACAAGATATTTCACTCAAAAACGACTATGTAGATGCATAAGAATGGAGCAATGCTCTTGCAAGAGAGATGTCTTTGTTGGTCAATGAAAGGCTTGGTGTGATTGAAACAGAGACTAATTTAAAGAAGTTGCTTGGTGTGATTGAAACAGAGACTAATTTAAAGAAGTGTGAGGGTCAAGCTTCAAATCAAGTCCTTCAGGTCCAAAAAATGTAGCAAAAGAAGGTTACACCAGTCATTTCGGCTATCTTTAGAATTGGCTAAAGAAGCTCAATTGATGATAGAACAAAATACTAATTTGCTCGAAGGATATTCATAAAGGCCTGTAGTTAGGTCTTGGTCCTTTTTTAGTTTGGATATCGAAAAACATGTGCTTGAAAGGAGAGAAGAATGGGTCACAATAATTTGCATGTTAACAAATGCAGGAGGATATAGTCGAAGACATGTGAACTACGTGAAGCCACTCTTGTAGGTGACGCTCAGAAGTTTGGGAAATTCTTATGATCATTGATCTCAAACAGATTTTGTATGCAAATAGCTGAGGTATAATGACTTGTATAGGCGGAGGCAGCTCACTTTTGTTCTTGTCCGCTTGTAAATATTGAAGTAAGCTGGCAACATCCTACGGGCACAAACTTTTGTATGGATATAGCTGATCACTCTTCAGTTGAAAGGAGAGGCAAAATCAGTAGAGAAAGCTTTCTTTACAACTCTTACTCTCTAAGTGATTTTTAGTCTGGATCTGTGAGTGAGTGAGAGAGTGAAGGCACTAAGCCTCAACAAGAATCAGAGGCATTTCAGCAGTACAAGAGACCCTCCACGAAAATATACTTATATAAATTTTCAGGATAATCTTTTCTTAAGAGGATATAGTTTTTATCTAGTGCTACAGAATCCTCATAATTGGTCGAAGGATGAGGGTTGCTAATCGTACGAGTCTTTAATGACTGATAGCCGAATCAAGAGTGCCAAATGTAAGCTAATACCAAATGAAGTTAGATCACATTATGAAATGATCTATATTTCCAATAAGGAGTAGCTTATCTATGGTTTATTTTTATTATTTATGTAATAATATACAGATTGATATCATGGTTAATATTGACAGTAATTCGTATTATGTATGTCATTGATTTAATGAGTTATATTTCTCATACTTTAAACCAAATGGATATTTGTTTGGTCATGAATTACATATAATAATATATGCTAGTTAAAAAGTTTATTTCAAGATTTTTTTATTTTTGTCTAATTTTTCAGATTTCAAATTATTAGAATTTAAACTTTCAAATTAAATTGATAACTTTACCATCATGATTTTTTTCGTAAACAAAACATATATTTATTAAAAATGTATTTCAAGATATAGGCCACATCAAATAAAGTGAAAATTGGCCGAATATGGGTAGTACGACACAATTATGCCATGTGACAATGACAGAGCAAAGTTACCTCCGACGTTGGCTAGCATAGAAGAGAACTTGCTCCTAGCGTTCGCCAAAACTTTTTATAGTAGATATATGATATAGATATAAACTAATACACGTGATTTTGATGTATTATGTATAGTTTTTGATATTGAAGAAACTTATTATATTTGAATATCGAGCAACTTTTCTTCTAACAAATATCTCATTTTGTAAATTCAAAATTTCGGGCTTTGTGGATTTTTGATATGTTTTCTTGGTTTTTTATTTTTTAAATATGTTTAAAAAATATAAATAGTGCCTCGGCTCAAAACTCTAACTGTAGTTTCCCACTGCCCCGTGGCCGCAGCCATAAGAGCCAGCCTCAGGCTACCACTGCCCGAGTTCAGGGCCCACCGATCTGGGCAACCCCCGATCCGGGATCGGTGGTCGCGAGCCTAGATTTGTAACCTAAAGCTGCTTGACACGGAGAGACGAAGAGGGGCTGAGGTGATGCGGCTGGGGTGTTAGGAGGTGAGCAAAGGAACGGCGTGTCGAGAATCAGCGGAGGCTCGGAGAGGACCAACGGCTCGCAAATGGCACTCTTTTTCTTGTGCTGCGTAAGTGTTCTCTGTGCTGTATCAGTGTCCTATGAGAGTATGCTCTTGTGCGGGGGGTAGATGGGGCAAACTATGTCTAACTTTATAGGATCTCAAACCTTACAGAAGATCAAGTATCAAAAGATATAGACTAATCAAAATAGTAGAAGTGTTCTCACGTACCCGTCATTAAGGGTGCGCATGGCAACGCTTCGGGGTACGGGAGTAATTTTTTTGAGAAATGCTTCTTTTCTATTTCTATTCGAGGACAATTTCTGATAAAAAACCCGTTTGGTAACTACACAAAATTTCTACTCTAGAAATAGAAAAAGAATAGAAATGCGTTTGGTAAAAAACAGGTTTCTTTTTTATATTTATTTGTTTTTTATTTTTGTTGGCCGATCGCCGCCGGACGCCGCCGCCGCCGCCGCCGCCCGCCGCCCGCCGCCGACCGACCGCCACCGCCACCGGCGGTCGGTCGGTGGCGGCGGCGGCGGCGGCGCGACATGCGGCGGTGGGCGGCGGTCGGCCGGCGGCGGCGGCGGCGGCGGCGGCGGCGGCGGCGACATGCGGCGGCGGGTGGCATCCGGCGGCACCGGGCGGCGGTCGGCCGGCGGCGGCGGTCGGCCGGCCGGCGGCGGCGGCGGCGTGCGGCGGCGAGTGGCGGTCAACGGCGGTCAATGGGCCGTGTGCAAGAGAAGAATAAAAAAAAAAAATTTCACTTATTTCTTAAACTTGTTCCTAGGAACCGAAGCAACTTTTTTACTTCGATTTTTGTTCCAAAACTATTCCCTGGGCTAACTTTTTGTTCCTGGGAATAAAAAAACAACTCGACGTTACCAAATGGATCTCTGCTCTTTTTTTATTCCGGGAACAAAAAAACAGAAATTGAAAAAAGTAGAAACGTTACCATGCGCACACTAAAAGGCCACCCACTCAAGCTACCAGCCTCAAAAAGAGCTTTCTTCCATCTCTTTATTTTCTCTGAATCCTTCCCGTACTTGATCTCATGCTCAGTCACAGCTTCACAATAACTCTGTCTCTCCCCTTTCCCATTCCCTGATGCTCTCACTACTCTGGGTTCCACTTTATAAAACACCGGAAAAACCATGAGACCTCTTCGCTCCTTGCATTCCATGATTTTTGCCAGCTCATCCAAACACCACGTTGATGAGGCGTAGTTCTTGGAGAAAACAATGATGGCGATACGTGATTCCTCAATCGCCTCCATAAGTGCTGGTGATATTTGATCTCCCTTCCTCAATTCTTCACTATCCATGTAAGTGTTTATTCCTCTCTGATCTAGGGCTGTATAGAGATGACCAACAAAGTTATTGCGGACATCTATGCCTCTGAAGCTCAGGAAGACATCGAAGCTCCTTCTACGCTTGGAAGAAGGGGAAGCCATTCGAATCTGGAAATGGAAGTGGTTAATAATGAGCACTGAGTTGTCTGAGATTTGGTACTTTGCTAGCGGTAGTTTGTTCACCATTTTATCTTATCTATATACTGTTGATACCCAGATGCATGACTTCCTTTTCGCGTGGGTCAACAAAAGAATATTTTTATATGGGACTTTACCGTGCGCTTCACGCGCGTGAAATGTTGACAATCTGCACGATATACTTTTCTTAATGAAGATCCCTACCTTTGTTTTATGTGTCTTGGCCACATATCTTTAATTTAATGTAATGTTGATAAATTTGACTATTCAACATGAAATAAATTTCTATCACCATAATATCATACTATCCTAATTAAAGGCTAACTTTCCGATTGATTGATTGGTTTCGGGGAAATGACTTCTATTTATTCAGTCCTTCATTTTTATTTTTCTTATATAGATAACAAAGTGTCGATCTCATTGAAAAGATACTTCGTCGCTATATAGCAAATTCATGAGTGATGATCGATGTACCTCTAGATTAATTGACCGGACGCTAATCAATTCATTCATTTATCAATTTCTTGTCATTATAAAATGAAAAAGGTGCTATGAGATATGTGATGGCATCATGTGCACCAACCTGTGTTTAATATGAAATGAAAATGGTCCATGAACGGTATTTAAGTATTTGTTAGACTCTAAAGAGACTCTAGTGATGAGTGACAAAGCAACTTGGATTTTTGTTTTGAACTGAACTTTACACCCATCTATATATAATGAAAACCTTATACCCCATGACTTGAAGTCTAACTACAAGGTAGGTCATACATTACTTATTCTCAATAAATATATCAAATTGAACAAAAAATGCATATTCAGATACAAGTTGGAAGTTATGATTAAATAAAAAAGGTTATGAGGTTGGAGCTCCAAAATTAATGAGGACAAAACTGAAAGCTCAAGTTGGACATAAGACCTTCAATTGCTAGAGCATGGAAGTCGTTCCAAGTTCCATCACTACCCAAGGAAGTAAAATGAGAGACAACGTGAATATGGGAGGTGTAACAAACTCTCCGACACTTCTTTTTTTTTTTTTGAATTCCACCAATTTCTCCTGGGGAAAGAAATAGGGAATTATTTTGTGATTGTGTAATAGACACTAAAATACGTTGAAATATCAAAACAAGGAATGTTAATTAAGCAAAGTAAGCAAAACCTACATGGTCACAATTCGTCGACTCACACATGCTTATGCAACCTGTGAAGTGATTATGCAGGTATACAATCATTAAAATAATGATACGCAATGCAATTAAATATAATTAAATATATAAATTAAACATGCAATATAATCAATATACAAGCAAATAAATGCCTAATTATACTAAGAATGCAAGACATGACAGTTCCTACCCAAACTCTACATTTTTTCGATTTTCGAAATTTTTAATTAAATTTTTTTAATTTTTTTCGGAAAGAACAATATTTTTTTGGCCGGACCGGGTCGGGTTCGGTCTGACCCGGTTGGGGCGGGTCGGGTCGGGTCCGACCGCACCCGGGTTCGGCTCGACTGGGGGCGGGCCAGTCAGCCCGACCGAGAGGGGCTAGGCCCGACCAGAGATGGTCCGGCCTTTATGCGGCCTGGATTGGGCCCAACCAACAGGCCCAATCCCACTGCAAAACTTCTGCGGGCCCAAGGGAAAAAGGCCTATTTTCCAATAAAGAAGGGCCCGGCCCAGAGATAAGAAAACCCACGCACGCAGGGCCCATTTGACCCGAATCAGCGAAGGCCCGACTCGGATCCGTGACCCGGGCCCGACCTGGATCTGGTCGAAACCCTACCCGATGGGGGGTTCTCGTCCGACCCGGTTCTGACCCGGTTTTGGAGCTCCCTTCTTCCTTACCCCTTAGGCGGCGATGAGGGAGGCTAGCTGGGACGTCGTCGAGCGGCGACTCAGCGACGGCGGCGGGTGACGGCACAGTGGCGGCGTGGAGAGCAACAGCAGTCCAGCACGGCGGGGTCCTCCGCAGGTCGTCGGGGATGGCGTCAAGGACGTCGCGGATCTAGAAGCGGGCGGCGGCGTTGCGAGCAGACGGCGTCGGGCCCAGCGGCCGATGCTGCGACGGCGACGACGGAGATCTGGTGCAGCGACGGCGGCACAGCTTGAGGCGGCTGGTCGAACGGCAGCGGCGGCCGGCCTGGGGCTGCGGCGGAGCTCGATCGATTCTCAGATCTGGCCCTTGTCCGACCCCCGGCCCTCGGATCTGGGTCTCCGGACCTCCTCCGATCTCCCTCCTCTCTCGGCTGGCTCAGCGTCGGGACTGCGTCGAAGCAGATGGTAGCGGGCGACAGCGACGCGGCGGAGATCCGGTGCGGCGACGGCGTCGGGGGATGACCGGGACGGTACGGCTCGACGCAGGGACGGCGTCGACGGCGCCTCCTTCCTCCCTGGTTTCTCTCCCTCTCTCCGGTTTCCTCTTTCTCCGTCCCTTCCCCTCTGCTGTCTTCCCCCTGTTCTCCTTTTTCGCTCTCCCACCTCCTGCTTCCTTTTCTTTCCTGCCCTCTCTCCTCTTTTCTGCAGAACGCGGGAGGGACAGAGAAGGAGAGGAAAAGAAGGTTGGGCTCATCTTGGGCAAAATAAAAGAAAAGTGGGCCGGCCCAGGCGAAGAGAACGAAAAGGGAAAGAGAGAGGCCGGGCCGACCTGCCACCGGCCCGGTCTCATCTTTCCCATTTTCCTTTCTTTTTCTTTTCTTTTTTTTTGTAATTAATTTTTTTGATAATTTTTTAATCTTTTTCTTTTTGATGACAAATTTTTTGGAAAAATTTAAGAAAAGACCATGTGCAGTGCAATAAAGAAAACAATACCTTTTAATGATTTTTTTTTACTTTTCTTTCTTCTTTTTTTTCTTTTTTTTAGCAACTAATTCCTAATTTTGTATGTGATTAAATCTTAAATAAGATGATAAAATTTATATGTCAACAAAGTGAAACAGCGAAGGAAGATGATTCGCTGGAGAGCCCCGATGTGAAGACAAGTTCATGCTAATTTCACTCTGAAACTAAGACACAATAGTGGTAGCTTTTGATAGCTCCTTCTCTTTCAAAGTAATTTGAGACATAAATCTTCGCCCTTATTGATCACTCATGATTGTAGTCCTTCGGCTGAATTGTGTAGATTTCTTGTGTTGTCTCTTGGCCCTCAAATCTGCTTTAAGGCTCTTTCATAGCACAAAGTTTTGTTTTACAGTCAGTCTGCTAGTGGTGGTATGTTGGGAAGATCGAATTGCTATTTTTCCTGAGCTAACATGCTTTTCTCGAAGAAAAATTATTTGATGAATGATCACATAGCACACGGTTCATACCGTCAATATCTATTACCTACTAAGTCGTTGTGGCCGGTGGATCTTGTTCACAACGAGCAAGAGATTGCGATGTTGACGGGGAATAACCTAGCCCGTGGCTCGTACGGCCTTTCTTCTCCTGCCTCGTGTCATGTAGGGTCGTTACGGTGGCTTCGATTTTTATCACCTGCTGAGTCGCAAAGTTCGGCGGATCATGTTCGCAATGAGCGCGGAAAATTGTGAAAATTGCTAATTTAAAGTCGCCATCTTCTGTCTACAGAATGGTAACTGGGAGTCATGTGCAAATGCTTACGTCGCTTTGTCAAGACGTGAATATTTACGTTCACTTTGGCTGCGATGATCCATGTGCATTCACACGCCAGTTTTGAAAAATCTTCTTCCTCATCTTTATTTTATTATTATTCTTGAAAGATGGAAGAATCCAAAGGGTTAGTCGGGTGCTTTGTCCTATTATTAGCACATGATCTGTATGAAAGATTCCAGCATATGAGCTTGGTAAATACAAATAATGTTGTTCGACATCCATGCTTTTTTAAGCTTCCCGGGGAAATGAAAATGGCGTTACCCATGATTTTGACTAAGACGGCTTGGAACGACAAATGCACATTATATTCGCAAGAAAGAAATCTTCACAACTATTCTAAAATATTATGGAATGAGGTCAATGTTGGCTCAAATTTAATTTTGGATGATTATGAGGAACTCAGTCAAATATGTTATCTATTTTTTTGGAATTGTATGTGTTGTATATGATTATTTTTTAAAGGATTTCAAAAGGGTAAAGGAAGACTGCCTTGCCCTAAAACACAGAATATTATTTTGCACTTTTCTCTGTATCTTGTAAAACAATAGTCAGCTAGACAATATTATAAAAAAGACTATGAGACAAATGATTCATAAATTTTGACAATACGTAATATGCTCCCTCAAGTTTATATTAAAAAACTTTAGCTCAATATATAATATCATCCATGAACTTTTATTTGTTTAATATTATTCCTGAACTTTTGTTTCATGTTTAATTTAGTCATTCAACTGCATGAAAATGTTTAGTATTATCTTTCCATTAATTCAAGTTTAGAGACAATATTATACATTTTCATACAGCCCAATAATTCAAATTAAAAAGGGAAAGAAATTTCATAAACCACATTTGTTCAAGGACAACATTATACATTGGGCTAAAATTTAGACATTATATTGAATAAATTTGAAGTTTAAGAATCACATTATATACTGAATCAAAGTTCATAACTATTTATGTCATTCACCATATTATAAGCTTTTTGTAATTTTGCTAGTATCCCACATTATATTCTGGCCAAGGTCACACAATAGGACAAAGGTTGTTTGATTGATAAAGCGGGCAATGCACTAACGCTCTACTTTCCACACATCGCATGCATGAACCCTCCCTAATTTCAAACCGGACCAAACAAGCGGACAATGGCTTAGCTTGGTTAGGTATTTGGAAAGCCCTTTGAGACTCTAAAGTCCCTTGGTCAAATGTAAACATGTTTGGTTCGTTTTTTTGGGCAACTTTAATAAGATGCAATTGCATCTCCAAGTGGCTTTAAGGGCCTTTAGCTCAATGCAGTTCCGGAGGTACTTTGTGAAGATGCATCTCCGGAATATAAGTATCAGTACTGTTCATCTTTTCCAAAACCACCGCACACCACCCCACGAAGAAGTTGATCGGAGGCCGACGACCGCCGGCCAAGGGGTCGCGCGCGCCAGCGACCACCACCTAAGGGTCACCGAACCAACTGAAAAACGATCAATTATACCTCAAATCGACAAGGATTCCCAATGCTGAAAAAAAATTGGAAGCAGAAATGACTCGGAGGAACAAGTTGTCGGACGAAGGAGTCGGAAGTAAGCAGAAAAGTTGTGAATTTTTTAACCCCAAAACGGCTACAGACGAAGAAGAAGCTCCAAGGGGGGGAAACGAACTGACATTGACCGAGAGATGCGGATCTGAATGAGCTTATTTGCATGTGACCATCTCCGCCAACGTTGAGGGTTTTAAACTCTCTAAGCAACCTCAAGATTCACCATATCTAGCAAGTTCTTTCGCCAACTCATGTTGAAAAAGTTACCCCAATGAGCCACTGAACCCGATACAATGTCACCTCCAAGAATCAGGGGACTAACATAGCAACGAAATCAAAAGCGAAGTGTCACTTTTCAGAGAAGTCGCGACTCTTGAGCGAAATTCACACGGCATCAGGCTCCTGAATCAACATTGATTCAAGAGAGGAGCCAATAAGAAAGAGCAGCACGCGACGCTGAGCTCGTACTCAGTAGAATCACACTGCGGAGAGCTCATTTTTCATGCACGGTTCCGACCCATCTGCAGATCTGACTCATTTGGATGGACCCGGAACGTCTAAAGCGAGCGAAATGAGTCACAGATCTGAAGGCTACACAGAGAGAGAGAGAGAGAGAGAGAGCATACAGAGCCAGTCGCCATTGTAGAAGTGCTTGTCTCGAGTCCAGCTAGTGTAGTTGAGGCCTTGGGTCCATCCGTTGCCGAGGCCTGCCCCTACCATGCAACTCACCGCAGCCACCTCCGGCAGCACCAGCGCCGCCATCAGTGACAGCGCCACCGCCACCCCCACCAGTGTCGCCACCCGCCCTCTCTCTCTCTCTCTCTCTCTCTCTCTCTCTCTCTCTCCCTCTCTCTCTCTCTCTCTCTGTAACTAGCTCAGCTCGGTCTAGTGGCTATGCACGCTTCTTCTTTTATAAAGTGTCGGCCTCATACGCCGATTATTTATCCTCAAAAACTCACTAGCTGCTCACCTTCTGGATCCACTGTTCCATTTAAATTAAAGAACGTTAATCCAGATTTCGGCAAAAAGTGTAAGACAGTGACTTGCAGCACGGCGTTGCTAGCTAAGGTCAAAACAAGATTTCTTTTTACTTAGCACGTTATCGTGTTTACTGTTTCAGTAGTCCCTCCTCTCATCATTACTCACCGGGGTCAATGCCAACAGGGAAAATCTTTCGATGATTGTTTTTAGAATCACCCGCTAAGCTGAGTCAAAAGATAGGTAAATTGCTTTCTAGATATTACAGAATTAAAAATCGAAACTTTCCATCATAATCATATTCAACAAGTGCCTTCGAAACTCAAGATATCACCTTTTCAATAAGAACCGCTTTCCAATAGGTCTCTCACTTTAATCAACTAATGGTTCAAAACGGCTAAAACCCGAGTAAGTACCGATTTCAAGTTATCAGATGCAGCGTCACCCAAGAGTTCCGATTCTATTCTACTGTGGATGGAGGAAGCTTGTTTTGGTAAAGGTGGTGCTCATACGTAATGTCGATCTCGCTGCCTAATTAGATGTAGGGCAGGACAGTGGATAATCAATTCGTGCAGGAGAAGAAAGAGAGGGCCAAGACGAACGTTGTGGAAGCGTCTCGAGTTTGGTAAATGAGGCCTTAGCTGCACGAATGCGAAAGAAAATCAGTGGTCCCGGTGACCCTCGTCCACTTACGGATTCGAACTTTCGTGCAAGTTGCCGTCGTCGCAGTTCAGTCCACAATAACATCTAACTCTTCTTCCTTTATTTCTGAAGCTTTGGTGTTCAGGTCTTTGAGACCCAACACGGTCACAAGGTTCAAGCACAGCTCACGCTATCTACCTCAATCAAACCAAACCAAAGTCAGGTCAACAGCTAAACATAAAAAGACCACCAAACAACTCTCCTCCTAAATGAAGAAAGGAGGTTACAAGAAAACAACTTGATTTCTATTTTACTTCAAAGGATTTTTGTAGCTGACGAAAGGATTTGTCGGGTTAATCTTGTGGAAAGCCGTTTCTCGAGCAGTTTTCTAGCAGAACCGGAGGAATGCGTCCCACATGGCGCCGATTGCGAAAACCGCGGGTAGGACGATCCGCCCGCAGTAAGAAGCCGGGGATCCGCTCTTCACTGGAGAGGCCACGGGAGGGGGCGGTGGATTTTCTACGTTGATAGCGAGCTTCGCTCCCCCGAAGCAAAATCCATTGCCGCTGATGAAATAGTAAGGCCTCGTGACGTTCAGTGGGACGACGTCCCTCCCTGCTCCTGTGGTCCAGTTCACCAACGGGTGATTGGAGTTGCACGACTCGTAGTCCGTCTCGTTCACCTCGAGCACGCTCAATAGGTTCCTATCGTACACGAAGTCTGGAAGAACGCAAGGAGTCGGCAAACAGCAATAGAATGTTGCTGTGTAAGCGTCGAGCATAAAATAGCATACGATTTGATGAACAAGCTACATGGCCGAGCTAGTAGCTCGTTCATCATTGAATTGCAACTAGGTGAAAATGTGGAGGCATCAGATCTCAGCAGAAAGTTAAAAAGAGCAAGCATCCCTAAGCAAATTATAGTATGCCCCAGCCTATGGGTGATCTCCTGTGATAATGACATAAATGGTCTATGTGATTCCCGAACTTTAGTATATCTTTAACTTAGTCCCTGAACTCTATAAAAAATGTTCAATGCCATAAAGTTCAGAGATCACCTTATATTGAGATAAACTTCTGGATCATTTATGTCATTTTCTCTCACTTCTCCTCCTCCTAGGCTTTTTTTGTACAAAAGATGGAAAAAACACTGAGCTCATAACTTCAGTAGAATCATACTGCAGTGAGCTCATTTTCATGCACAGAGCAGACCCATCTTCGGATCTGAGTCACACATCTGAAGACTAGAGAGAGAGAGAGAGAGAGAGAGAGAGAATACAAAGCCAGTCGCCATTGTAGAAGTGCCAGCCTTGAGCCCAAACTGTGTAGTTGACGTTGGTGGTCCACATGTTGCCCATGCCCTTCCCTACCAGAATCCTCCTTGCCGCCACCTCCGGCAACATCACTGCCGCCAGCCACAGCGCCACCGCCACTCCCACCAACGTCGCCACTCGCCCCATCTCTCTCCGTGTCCGTCTGTGTCTCCGGCTCCCCGTAACAATCTCAGCTCTTTCTAGTGATTGTGCACAGTTCTTCTTTACAATAAGGTCGGGTTTATATGGCCCAATGCGGTTTCGAACTACCTCAGCTAAGCACTTTATGTAACTAGCTTATCTTCTGTCTACAGAATGGTAACTGGGAGTCATGTGCAAATGCTTACGTCGCTTTGTCAAGACGTGAATATTCACGTTCACTTTGGCTGCATTGATCCATGTGCATTCACACGCCAGTTTTGAAAAATCTTCTTCCTGTTCTTTATTTTATCATTATTGTTGAAAGATGGAAGGATCCAAAGGGTTAATCAGGTGCTTTGTCCTATTATCAGCACATGATCTGTATGAAAGATTCCAGCATATGAGCTTGGTAAATACAAATAATGTTGCTTGACATCCATGCTTTTTAAAGTTTTCCGGGGAAATGAAAATGATTTTACCCATGATTTTGACTAAGACGGCTTGGAACGGTGAATGCACATTATATTTGCAAGAAAAAAATCTTCACAACTATTCTAAATTATTATGGAATGAGGTCTATGTTGGCTCAAATTTAATTTGGATGATTATAAGGAACTCAGTCAAATAAGTTATATATTTTTTGGAATTATATGTGTTTTATATGATTATTTTTTAAAGGATTTCAAAAGGGTAAAAGAAGACTGCCTTGCCCTAAAACACAGAATTCGTAAAACAATAGTCAGCTAGATAATATTATAAAAAGGATTATGAGACAAATAATTCATAAATTTTGACTCAATATGTAATATGCTCCCTCAAGTTTATATTCAAAAACTTTAGCTCAATATATAATATCATCCATGACATTTTAATTTGTTTCATGTTTAATTTAGTCCTTGAACTACATGAGAATGTTAAATATTGTCTTTTCATTAATTCAAGTTTAGAGACAATATTATACATTTTCATACAGCCCAATAATTCAAATTAGAAAATGACAAAAGTTCATAAACCACATTTGTTTAGGGACAACATTACACATTAGGCTAAAATTTAGATACTATATTGAACAAATTTAAAGTTTAAGAATCACATTATATACTGAGTCAAAGTTCATAATTATTTATGTCATTCACCATATTATAAGCTTTTTGTAATTTTGCCAGTATCCCACGTTATATTCTAGCCAAGGTCACATAACAGGACAAAGGTTGTTTGATTGATAAAGCTGGCAATGCACCAACGCTCCGCATGCATGAAGCCTCCCTAATTTCAAA
This sequence comes from Eucalyptus erythrocorys, assembly GCA_014182555.1. NCBI lineage: Eukaryota > Viridiplantae > Streptophyta > Magnoliopsida > Myrtales > Myrtaceae > Eucalyptus > Eucalyptus erythrocorys. The sequence continues at coordinate 53,220,659 of CM024602.1, forward strand.
CCCGACCAAACAAACGGATGATGTTCCACTGCGTTCTTGACTGGTGAAGGTTCAAGTGTTATTTTTTAAATCTATTGATTGCGATTGGGGTTCCCACTGTATTCTTGACTTGGGCGGAAAGATACATTTCTACACCATGATTCTTTATAATTGTTTATCGGGCAGCTTATTGGCTTTTCTAGAGGGAAGAATGGATTAAGACTAGGTGATCCTATCTCCTTCTATTTGTTTGCGATGACAGTGCAATTTTTCATTAAATTTCTGCGGCAGAGATTAAGCAACTGAGATTTTAACCTGAGAACAAGAAATTCAAGTTTAGGCGCTCATACTTATGTTGGCCATTTACTCACTCACACACTTATACTTTGCTAATAATCATCTTAACTTCTTGAATGGAGATAAGGATTCATTTCTTACTGTATAATCTGGTTTTAGGAAACTCTACAATTGTCTCTGGTCGGAAACTTGACCTCAAAGGTGCAAGATGTTTGGGAGCTAAATTAGGGCTACGCTATTAAACTTCTTCCGAGAACTCGGTCACTTTAAAGCTGGTTCTTCTTTTTTTCTCTTCCTAGCTTCACAAATGTTTGCATTTTCCGGCTAGGAAGCATATGAGGATGCTGAAACCTCTTTCTGGTATGAATAGTACGATTTAGTCTGAAGTTTGGGGTTGCCATTGATCCGGGAAGATCAAAGAAGGTTGACTGCAATTTGGGAATTTTTAGCTGAAAGTGTTGCATTAACAAACTCAATAGGCTGCTAATGAACTTATCATGCTGACCAATTACGACTTATTAGCATTGTAAAACATAGAATTGTGAACTATTGCTGTCATATTTTCATCTTGCCCAAGAAAGCTAATAGAAAAAATTGAGCAGAAATGTGGTGCTTTCTTTTGGAAAGGCTCTTCCGTGCATGGAGTAGAAGGTGCATCTACCAAAGAACCAAGCAGGCTTGGGGTTGAACGAAATTACAGGAATGGAAAAATGCTCTTGTCCTGCCATATAATTTAGAGCATTTTCTTGAAGACCACTTACTTGTAAACAGCTTCTATTGAAATTCTTAAACTAAAAAGGGAAGAATTTCTGGTCATTAAAGTTGTGCTCTGACTCTGTCTATTGCTAAGTAATTGTTGAAGCCGCGTAAAATAGCCAGGCAGTTAATCAATTACACATTGAGTAGCGGAGAGTACATTTTTCTTGTGGTTTGACCTTGGCATCTCATGGCCCTTCGCTTGATAAATATCCAACAAAATATTGTCTATGGTTCAGGTCCATGCATTGATCTTAATCAGCAGGTGCTTGGAAGCATGGATTTAAGATCTGATGATTTGCTCCAAGGGCTAGCAGTTTTATGTGGGATCCCTTTTCCTGCATCCACCATTGCTGTCTGATGGAAGGTATGGTTCTGCTTGTAAATGGAAAGTAATTATAGAGGAGCAACATGTTAGTTGGTATAAATGTGTTTAGTATAACCCATGTAATCTTAAGAATTGTTTCATAACCTGGCAGCTAAACTTGAATAAGTTGGGCCATATTTGTTACTTTGTTACAAATGTAGAAACAACATACACATATTTGAGCACACCCCCAATCAGGCCACAGAATTCCAACCATCAACAAGAACATGAGAATGTGCCCTTTTTGCCAGTCATGGCCCTTCACCTTTCTCAATTTAAGTTGTATGTGCCTATACTAGGATGGCATGCCGACTGAGATAATCAGACAAATTAGAATGCAAGATGTTGAATTTTCTCCAAAACCTCAGTGGTAGAACTTTAAGGAAATATGAGAGGAAACTCCATTGCATTATAGCTCAAACTTCATTACACAAAAGATAACCGAAGGAAACTGAAAGAACTTGCATACAAATATTTATGGGATTCTACCTAGGAATCTAACTTGCCAAAGCAATTGAAGAAGTCAAACTTCGTTCTAGATGCCTCTTTTACTTTCAAGCTTTTTTTTCCAATTCTTCTTAGAATATCCTCTTACATAAGTAATGCCATGCTCTGTCACATAAACAGAAACAAAGGCAAGAAAATGGCACATAGAAGGGCAATTGTTTGGATGCGCAGTGAAATACCATTCTGAAAAATAGAGAGGTAATTTAATATATTTTTGAGTGTTTGAAGGTGTACACACCATGAATTTGTTAAAAGGCAGAGAGATTTCATACAATTGATGCTCGCTAGGAAACAGCACAAGTCCTCAAGTTGCTGAAAGCGAAGTGCAAGAAAGCATTTGTCGAATGCAACAGGTTACGGTAAGCATAATATCAAATATTCAAAATTAACTGCAATCCAACGGTGGACCTTTCAGCCACGGATCAAGAAATTCTCTGATAATTGAGATTATCTTTAAAAGCTTGAGGCGCTTCCTGGGGGCAATTCATGTTGGCATTGAACCCATAAGTCAAACTACCCGAATTTCTTTACTGATTACCCGAATGAAATGAGACCCACACCGAAGAAACTCGAAATTTTCGATTCGGTTCAATTCAGGTATTTTGACACCCTACTAGGGGTGAGCATGGTCTGAGTAGGCGGTACTAAAAACCGGTTCTAAAAAATTGGAACCGAGAACCACTTGTTGGTTCCTTGGATTCACCCAAGAACCGAATTACCGGTCCAATCTGATTTTCGGGTGGGTCCATGGAACTGGTCCCATCAACTTTCACGCATTCAATGCAACATTTTCCGATGAGCCAAAGTAAAGCAAAAAAAAAAAAAAAAAAAAAATTCCTATTAGTAATTGCAAGATTAATAAAAAGATTAAACTCATATTAAAAATTGAAAGTTAACGCCGTGAGTCGATGGACATTGAGTTTGAAAATCAAGGCCGTGACTGAGAAATAGAAAGACGACTCATATGAGGTGAGAGTGAGACAAGATGGGCACTTAATTAATATGTATTGAGTTTTGAATTAGGGATTTTAGAGTTTTTCATTTTTCTTAAATTATTTTTGGTAAGAAAATTTTCTTAAAAATTAAATGTATATTTATATATTACGATTAGGTCCGAGATGGGCGGGCGGACGGTTCCACACCTGAAACTATGAATCGGACTGGTACCCGCTAGTTTTAATAAATTAGAACCAAGAACCGGACCAGTTCCCTTAGGAATTGCTGGTTTCGATCCAGTCCGATCTGATTCTAGGCAGTCTGAGTGGTTTCCGGTTTTTTTGCACACCCCTACGCCCTACTGCTTACAATCTTTGTAGGTTTGTTTAAGAATGGGAGAATAAAATATCAAGGTCCCGACTATAATAGGACGTAATGGAAATGAAAAATATATTCAGAGGCTCTCAGTCTAAACGACAAACAAAGCAAATCGAAGCGCCAAGGGAAAGAGAACTCTCTGCCCTCAAAGGATGAAGCATCAAAATTCGTAATATATGATCAGCATGTTGAAGGAGAACGTCCAAATCACTCTATGCGAACGTCCAAATCACTCTATGCGCTCTCAGATTGATCAACGACGAAGAAAAATTCATCATTATCATCTCTGAGGCAAAACGTCGAACGAGTGGTGAGCATGAGGGGTGAGGTATTCTACAAAAAGGAATTCTTATCAATTGACGAGGAATATAAAACATGAGAAAATCCTGCTAAAAAATTGCTAGAGAGGAATCAACGAATCCGAGACCCAATAATAGACAACAATTTGAGATGACAATTTGAAGCTCTCGGCAAAAAGGCAATACAAAACAATCATTTTTTTATTGACCATTTATTTATTTATTTTTATATGTATCGCCAAATTTGCGTGTTCGATTTGTCAGTAAAATTCCAGGTGTCAACAATGAGCAATATTTTAAAATAGCTAATTTCATAAATTTGTAATGAGAGTTTAGCAATGATGTTCTATAAGCGACCGTCCTTTTAGCTAAATGGACCTTACATAAGCCAGTGATAAGGTTGGCAGTTTTGTGAAATTAATTAACTGATGAGCGAGTACACGGAGTTCTGTATATTATCTCACTTGAAAGTTAGTTATATATGAGCTTCATACATTTATACATTTTACGAGTGATTAATTTTGTTAGCGGAAGTAGTAATGAATCGTGCTGCACTCCTCATCTTGGGTAGTTTACACAACCATTTCTTTCCATGATTTAATGATTTGAATATTACGAAATAAGGTAATCTTAACTTTTATGTAATAATATAATTCAGATCAATCACATGACATCACACAGAACTTTTATGGTAGATTTGATTATATACTTCCTTTTTTTTTTTTTTTTTTTTTGAGATCACATATATCCAAAACAAAGTAAGCATGTAAAAGCATTTCAAATTATTTTTAATTACTAGAACATCATATAAATTTCTTAAAATTTGTAGTATTTAATATTAAATGCTAAAAATTTAGGATCAAAAGCTAAAGTACAATGAAATATGACAAGAAGTATAGCAAAATGCTACTATTGCGTTTACTATTTGCAAATGATACCTCTATTTAAAAAAAAAACTTTTATAAAACTTTTATATCAATTTCTTCCATACACACAGTGCTGTGATATTTGCTAATATTTAAAGATTTCAACCCCTTTTAGAAAAAGGGAAAAAATAAATACTAGATAATTATTTTGAATTTAAGTTTAAAAGATAAGACGTTAATTGGTAACTTGCGAATCATCTACATTATCTCAAGTTATGATTTTGTTCATCTATAGTCATGTATAAGCATATTTATTCTACATATATGTGTCACAGGCCGAGAGTTTCCTTGGCCTCGGAACGACCCGTGGGCGCCTGGCGAGCAGAATTCGCCAGGCCAGCCTTCCTTCTTTAGTTGTTCCAACGAACAATACGGTGAATACTTCTTCATAGAAGATCCTACCCCGCCCAGCGTTGCTCAGGCGTCTAGTCCATCTAGTGAGACAGCAGATCTTTTTAGGCACAAAACTAGTTTCGGCCTGCCATGGTTTCGTCAAGAGAGCGGCATAAGCTCCCGACCTGTTTGTGCACGGGAGGCCTACCCCGCCTTCAGAGTTCCTAAGTATATAATCTTTCTATCCTAGAACTCCTAGCACCAACCGTTCTGACGCCACTCCCACAGACCAGTTGTGTTCGACCCTTCTGCCTCATCACTTTTCACCCGATAACCCCAAGCACCACTCACAAGGTCACGAGTACAGGAGGATTCATGGACCGTGACATTCTCCCCCACTCAATTCGCAACGCCCTCATTGCGATCTGCTCTGTCGCTTCCTTGCATCACTTAACCATTGATGCACTACTTTTGGGATTTCACATCAAATGGTCACGCTCGCCCAACAAAACAGGTCTTGCTCCATTGGTAGCCTCTTTTGATCTCAGCTGCTCGACCATTTCAGTCACCTGCACTTTCTTTGGCAAGTGTGGCATTTTCCTCCAACTGCGTCTTTTGGCAGCACCATTTTTGCGTAACCAGCTTCTTGACTCCAGCAAACCAAATGGAGGTTCTTTCCTTGTTGAAAACATGGCAGCAGTAGACCTCTTCTTCAAATTCACCGATCGATCTAAGAACATTATCCCTATTCAGCGAGGATTCAGTCCTTCTTAGACTCGTTATCCGCTCGGCGAGAAGCCGACTTGTGCTAGCACCCAGCCATCCTAGGAACAGAAAGCCCAGCTTCGTTTGAGCATCCTTTGCCCCAGCCAAACTTTCTGCTGCACTAGGACCGGTACCACTAGTACCTATTAGTTCAACTCACGCAAGAGCGAGGAGCCCGATTCTCCGACTCGACCACTTACTGGAGGGATTCCTACTCTAATACCACTTGTCACGGGCCGAGAGTTTCCTTGGCCTCGGAACGACCAGTGGGCGCTTGGCGAGTGGAATTCGTTAGGCCAACCTTCCTTCTTTAGTTGTTCCAGCAAACAATACGATGAATACTTCTTCATGCGAGATCCTACCCCGCCTAGTGTCGCTCGGGCGTATAGTCCATCGAGTAAGACAGCAGATCTCTTTAGGCACAACAACTGGTTTCAGCCTACCATAGCCTCGTTAGGGAGCGGCATCAGCTCCCGACCAGTTTGTGCACGGGAGGCCTACCCCGCATTCAGAGTTCCTAAGTGATATAATCCTTCTATCTTAGAACTCCTAGCACCAACCGTCCTAACGCCACTCCCATGGACCAATTGTGTTCAACCCTTCTGCCTCATCACTCTCCACCCAATAATCCCAAGCACCACTCACAAGGTCACGAGTACAGGAGGATTCACGAACCGTAACATATGCATGAGGTGACTAAGTAAAAAAAATTTTGGGCAAAAGTTTGAAATGAAAATGCTTATTGGATTTGCTTAATTAGTAACACAAGTATCAATTTCTTTTTGGAATGGATCTTTAATCAAATGATTTTTTAACAAAAGAAAAAAAAAAAAAAAAAAAAACTACGGCGAGGAACTAGCCCAGATATAGGAAGGGAGGGATTTTCCCGCCTGCCCATTGGGCCGCAAACGATAAAAATAGAAATTGAAAACAACTAAAAGAAGACACACTCACAACCCTTATACACAGATACTATCAATCACTCACACACATTCAAACATTTTACCCAAATACTATTGGCCTCATTTGGTTCAACATTTGCAATGGGTTTTGGGACTCTAAAGTTCATTAACCAAATGCGAATGCATTTGGTTCTCTTTTTGCTCAACTTTGGAAAAATACAATTGTATGTTGATAGGGCTCTAAGGGTTTTTAGGGGTCTAAGGATTTTTAGCCCAAAGTAGGTTTAAAGATCATTTGGGAGGTTACATTCTCAAAATGCAAGTCTTGACCCCTCATTTACTGTTCACCTTCTCCCAAGACTACCACATGGAAAAATCGATCGAAGGCCAAGACCACCGGCCAAGAGGTCGCCTACCAACGACCGTCACCGGGGGGTCACTTGACCCCGGTTGACCACCACTTGACCTCAGCTAACACCTAGGTCATGCGACCTAGGTGATCGATGACCTGAATCATCGTCTGGGTCATGGGACTCAAAAGAGGCTGAATGACGGCCAAATCTAGCCATTGGTGGCTGAACTCTCAAAAAAATTTAAAAACCTTTTAGTCATTTACAAATGTAACTTTTACTAGATGGTATTTAAGCCAAAATTATTACCTAATGCATTTTAAAATTGCAATTCACCAAACACCATCTGCATTTTGGAAAATCCCTTTAAATCAAATCTATTTGCATTTTCCCAAGGATATTTTTCCAAAGTCGAATTAAATGGGGCCAAATAACTTGGAAATTACTTGAAATCTTTACATATAACCTTTGCTTTACCTCTAGCAGTGCCCCAGAGCTAGACATGATGCCCCTCTTCTGATATATTGAAGCGTCTCGTGGGTGGAGTCGTCCTCTATCCATTCCAAACCTTTCTTCCAAGAGTAGAATTGTACCATGGACACCCATTGTCCTCATGAAATGAAGCTCGATCCACTAATCGATTCTTTTCAGTCTCTCATCCTTTGAAGCTTTCTTTAGTTGATAGGATTGTATCCCATATCCCAACTTTTTTATTGTTACACCTGCTACTCCAATATTAAGGCTAAATCGTGGATAACTCTCACTAAATTGACCAAAGTCGACTCCTCCCTCCAACACTCTCCACAACACATTTGGCTCGAAAACTTGAAACCACACGTGATCCATATAAAATGAATCAAGAGTTCCTAATAACCAACTCTGCCTTTGGCCGTTAACATGTGGTACGATGTCGAAAGATACTTCCTTTTTTCCATCTTCTACATCGAAGACAATACAGAGGTACAATCCTCATAAGCATTTGTACAAGTCCTTTTGAAGCCACAAAAAGATATTATACTGTATTCACTGATGATGAACTCCTTTGGTATCTCTCCTCCAAGGCGAAATTTTAGTAAAAAGACTCAATACTAGACTCAATACAAAATATTAGCAATATCCGAATTTGTAATTAGTTCAGGAAGAAGAGTTTGATTCAAGTATATTCCAAGTAATTCCACTAGAGCTAGAGTTTCATAATAATTAGACATATTTATCCTTGCTTATGTCGGAATTCATTCCCTTGCAAGTGCTAGCCTCCCCTATATTTTATCGAATCACCCTGAACGTAGCTCATACAATATGAGTGTACTGTATAGTAAGTGAAAAATAGATAGAAAATAGAACAGCATATCCAAGAAATTAATTGCCATCGTCAAACCCCACTGTCTAATGTTCATTTTCATGAGTTCACTTTAGACATCGCCAATTCTTTAGCACAAATTGTCCTAATTGAACTCCAACTTACTTGCAACAAACTTAACATTACTAAAAGAAATAAAATAAAAAAATTTCTACTTGCACTCAAACTAATGGAAAATTGGAAAGGCAAATCCCCTCTCCACAGACCAGCCTCGTCCAACCACTTGTACCTGTTATTTTTGCTCTAACTTTATATAAAAGGAGAATCTCAAATCTAATACTCTCTACTAGGGGTGTGCAACCGGACTAGATATACCCGGTTCCCAGACTAGCTCACCCGGAAAATAGGGTCGATAACCGATTCCTGTTGAAACCGGTCCAGGAACCAATTCCCAAAATTCGGAACTGGTTTAAACCAGTCTGGGAATAGGTTCCACGTGATTACCCACCCAGAAACCGATTCCTGGACCAGTTTTGAAACCGGTTCCCGAACTAGTTTTGTAAGTAAAGGTCCAAAATCTTTTTTTTCCCCTAATTTCTATTCTTACTTCTGTAATCACACGACGTTTTTCCTATTGACTCTCTCAAACACGCACAACACTCCTCCTTTGTCACTCCTCTTCCTCACTTGCTTCCCTCCCTCACCGGCTCCCTCTCGCACTGTTCGATGGACGGACGGTGTTCGTTGCCGCCAAATTCTTGTGTATCACATGGATTGGCTCGCCTAATTTTTCTTTTGTATGAGGAGTTATGCTTGCATAAATGAGTAGCTCCATGTAGTAGTTTTGGGAATAAGACTAATATTAAACCCATGTCTGTTGCTAATTCTTTGCCTTATGATTTTATTTATTATAATTAGTATCGTGGATCCTTAATTTTTTGTTTAGTTAAAAGGTTCATGTATTTATTTATTACAAGTGCTTAATGTTTCAATACAAATTAGGAGAATTACATTATTTTATCGCGTATTTATATAAAATTTGAAGTCGTATAAGATACGGGAGATTGCAAAATAGGTTCCAGTGGAAACAGAGTTGACCTTGAAACTAGATCGGAAAAATAAGGTGGCTTGGATAGAGGGTCCAATACAAACAGGGTCAAATATAGGGTCTAGAAAAGAGGAACCGGTTATAACATAGTTGGGTACAAGGTCTAGGTCTAGACCCACCCACCCTGGACCCGATTACCCTTACTTTCTACCAACAAAATTAAATCAAATTGTCCAAGTAATCCGCATATGGCTAACAGGGCATGTAGTGCGATAGTCTCCTATCATAATCGTGACAGCCCAAATGACAGTGCGCGAAAAGGAGGGATGGCGATGCGTCCACACCTCAGTCTTCGAACATGCACTGTGAGGGGGCATGTCTCTTATCCCACATCACCTAGAAAGGGAGTTTTGGGCTGTCTTATAAAACAATAGGCCTTCTAATTGTATACACATGTTTTTTTGGAGTAGTATGGATTATCCTGAAAAGAACAAAACTGTGATGATTTAGTATCCAAAGTGGACAATATGAGCTATTACAATGATAGCAACCAACATCTAAGAGTGAAAATTATTGAAGTATTATCGTTGTGTAGTTTTATCTTGATTTGTAGAGTTGATCAAGTACCATTATCAGTGTTGGTTCTTATGATCAACCATTACATCAAGAACTGCTTGTCCATTTGTTCATTAGATTTTCTATAATTTCAACATTATTTTCCATTAAAGAAATTACGAACATCATGTCCCTGTCATTGCATCAATTTGAGATTTTGTCAAGGTTTGTACACGTGCAGAATCACTTCATATTAAAGTTGTCTGTAGTCTAGAATTTAAAGGGAGCTTGCCAACGGCTTTTCCCGCAAAGCACTGGCTGGCGGACGACGTCGTCGCGTACGGTCGGAAGATTTTTTTGTTTTTTGCGGGACAGGGAGCAGGAGCTTATCATCATCATCGGAACTCCGCAGCAGAGGGGACGCGTCCCCTTCTCATGGCTTCCATCTGCAACCTCTCGCTCTCTTCCCTCCCGAAGCTCGAGAGCTCGCTGAACCCTAGCAGACCGCTTCCCCAATTCAATCGCGCGCTGAAGCCGAAGCGTTCTAATCGCTCCGTTCCCTCAATCCCGGCCCCGAAATGCCGCGCCGCGGAGCAAGGCTCGGTCCCGCGGGAGGGATCGATGAGCGTCGACAATCTCCGCCGCTTCGTGGACCTGAACGCGGGCAAGTGGAACGGCTCTTTCCACGTGAGTACTCGTGTTCAGTCGGTCGCTCTGTCGTCTTTATCTCGCGGTATATGTCGTCGTCACGCCTCCGTCGTCTACGTTGCTGCGGTAATGCCTGACCCAAAAGAAGGCCAGAAATGACGCTAGGGTTTGGCTGGTTCTTTGGTGGGGGGGGTGTTGTGTGGATTGAAGTTTTCTTAGGATTAGAAGAGGTCGGTTGAGCAGTGGTGTGGCGCAGATGCTTTTTAGTTGGGAGAGCTTCGCTGTTGCCCCAATGACTTATGACTTGCCTCGGCGACTGGATGCGGAGTTTTTATAATCCTTGCGATGTCTTTATGTTGAATGTCCTGCCTTTGCAGCAATTCGATGCCCGTGGGAATCTGTTGCATAAGATAAGTACGAAGCTTTCTGCGAGCTTTTATGGAGAGGATGAGCTCATCAGTCTTATCCAGACGTAAGCTCCGTTAGGCTTCTCTCGTTGAAGTTTCGATGCGGATATGAGATCTGTCGTGGTCTAATTGGACTGCCACCTTGTTGTAGGCTTTACATAAAACAAGCTCAATCGAGCACTTCGATTTCTGAACGCGATGAAGAACCTGAATGGGCAGAGTATAAGATAAAAGAAACCAACATGTTCACCGTCGACAAGCATCAACAGGTAAGTTTCCGATATGCTAATGTTTGAGAGGGTTTATGTCGCTGGATAATGCTTCATTCGTTGGCTTCTTTTGTTATCCTGCATAATTAGTCCATAGTTAGGATTTTTCCCAGATGAGAGGGCGTTTGCTTTGAGGTATCAGACAGCAGGCATGCTCGAAACTGTATTAAGGCAAGGAGTTCTAGGGGAAGATGACACTGGCGAAGAATCTCCAAAGTGAGTGCTTCTTTTGTTTAAATTTTTCTGTTCTTGGTGGTCTGTCCATCCTTGGCCATCAATCATGGTGACTAAGGCTAGAGAGAAGGCGAAGGTGACTAATTCACTGAATGAAATACATACATCCTTGTGCAAATATAGCATAGTTTTCTTTCCCTTATGGCTTCCTGCTCCATTAAATGAATAGACACAACAAATGAGTGATAGCTACCTAGGTTTCCGACAATCATGTGATAGCTACCTAGGTTTCCGACAATCATTTCTCCACTATGCACAACCATGTTGATGGCTTGGCACATTACGCTTTGTAGGACGTGTCCGTGGAAACATGAATATGTCACTTGTTTGTATACCATGCGGATAGACTTTAGAAGGATGTTGTGAAATAGTCAATGCATGTTTCCAAGGATGGGAACTACACACAGAGTAGGTAGACTGAAAAGAATGTGGTTTGAAGTGTATAATTACTATCAACCAGGAAAAGAAAAGGAGATAAGCGTCAAATTACGATTACTATCTGTAGGTCTCAGAAAACCTGCTTCTCTTGACAGAATCCAGAGAAATGAGTTACATAGCTTGTCCAATGAGGGTTGTATTCATTGAAAGGGCAGATTCGAGCTTCAATGAATTCCATGGAAAATTCAATCTTTACAAGTTGCTTTCTAATCATTTCCGGAGATGCATCATAGCGGAGACTAGTTGTAGAATATTGTCGACATGTTGATTCTTCACATTTGTTTTGGCTGGTTCTATCACCCGATCTGTCTAGACAGTCAATTCTTTAGTTGGAGACTTAGATGTAATTGATAGAGCCTCTGTTCTTTTATTATAACCAATTGCATCCCCCTTTTTGGGTGGAGCATCGTCATTGTCTGATCTTTTCTGTTGTTATGGCTTAAGCTTCTGTTTATGAGGTTTCAAAGCTTCGAGATTGTCCATTGCATCCTGCTCTTCTTTAGCGCTCCAGATTCTTGCTTCTTTCTTTTGCTGAAGAGGCTTTTTTGCGCAGAAATCTCAAGCTTCCATCTCGCCGACCTTCTATTGTGTGCGAGAATTGTCTATACTCACAACAAGCAGATACACGAGCAAGAGCATTCCACATCATGGACCCAAAGGGTGTCATTGAAATGCTTCTCGTATTTCTTGAAGAAAGAGGCAATGAGTTGTCTGTACCTCCTTCGCTTGAGAACTCTGAAGTAAGTTTCAAGATATTGCTCATCTTTTAAGCGGCTATTGAAAGTGAAAGATTAAGTAGAAAGTGAAAGATTAAGTATTTGCTGTCTTTCCTCTTAATTGCAGGGAAGCACAAATAGGATAATGCCATTTCTCGGAAACTGGAAGGGGCATTCTGTAACAAAGCGTAGTGGTGTTTATGGAGCAACACTTGCTGAAGCTGATATGGTTTCGTTACTTCAAATGGATGAGAGGGGGCAGTTAGTTCAGGTTTGTTGGAGCTAGAATTCAGTAGCTAATATATGCTGGAAATGATTAAATAAAACTTATGAATCTATTGAAGATGAAGAACTCAGATGAAGCAGATGTCACACTAGTCAGATGCTACTAACATGTTAATATTGGCTGTAAGTAAATGAGATATACATATTGCGAAGCTCTGGTTTAAGTTTTTCTAATCTAAAGATGCATGGTTTTCAATATGGCCTTAAATGGGTGACTCCAGCTGAAAAGTTACACATATAGTTTCTTAGTGGTTCCACTAATCTCTACTTTGATTAAACAAAATTTAATGGCAGTTAGGTTTATCAATGCTGACAATGAAATTCCATAAATTATCCTTAATAAAAATTGTGCAAAGCAATTATTGTGAAGTCTGCTGACATATTTAAGACTACTCTTTAGGTAGTTGTCCCCTTGCTCCACTTTCTCCAATCACCTCAACCATCTCCCTACTCTCAATGTTGCTGATTTGGTTTGATGAACCACATAAACTGCAAATTGTGCATTAGAAAAGTTAAATGTGTTTTCATGTTCAATTGGTGACTCAAGAGTTTGTTCTCCCTCCTTCCTCATCATCATGTCAGGAGACTACTAGAACATCCAGTAGCGGCAAAGTCACCACCAACGTGCATTGGACTGGCACAATGTCGGACAATTTGATCACGTTTGACGGTGGGTACCAGATGACGCTGCTGCCCGGAGGCATGTACATGGGCTGCCCATCTAACGTGGCGAAGAGCGTGGCCGAGTCCAAGTCATTCCATCTGGAGTTCTGCTGGCTCGAGGCACCCGGAAGGCGACAGAGGCTTGTTCGCACATACGATGTGGAGGGCTTGGCCGTATCGTCAACATACTTCCTGGAAACCAAGTCTTGAGGTTGAGAAAAAGGATTGGTTCCCGGTCAATTGTAAAGACTAGACGTGCTCACTTATACCGATTGAGCCGTGCAAAATGAGTATATCTTGTTCGACCAAAACCCGGAAGCAAGAATTTTGTCGTAGCTGCGTGTGTAAATGTACAATAAGATGGGAGACATGTTCATGCTTTTGCCGTCACCTTATTTATTATTCAAAGGGGCTTTTGGGACCGCAAGTCTTCGCTGTTGAATAGGCGGGTTGCAAGTGGGGGAATCAACTTGCTGGCTTTTGATGGCTGCCTGACAACTTGCGAACTGTCTTGCTGGAAAATGATGGCTGAAAACCGGAACGTGGGGTTCCATGCAATTAAGAATACCAAATTGCAAGAGCCGACCCTTCAGCCGCCGTGACGATGCTGACGTCGGCAAAGCACGAAAACTCGTGGGCGATGGATGTAGGCAATGCCGACAATGGCTCGGTTGCATCATCTTACCCTACCGAACGAGCCTACACTGTACGTAAGTCGACACAGCTTTCCTTCTTGTCGTCGCACTCCTGTTTGTTTGCTACAAAAGTTTCAAATCTAGGATGAAGCATTGTCCACGTCATCAGAGAAAAGGGGTGCATGGGATTTTAAAATAAAAGATAAATTTTGTGAATATTACAAACATCCATATTGTACATGCCGAAAGTCATATGAAGAGCCAGATGATAAACAAAAAGAAAAAAGAAGAGAGAATTCTCTGGTTATTAGCTTTCGACATAAAGATCTGAAAGAACAAATAAGACCAAAATACCAAAATGCCCTAAGTCAATTGAGCACTACTGACAAGGTTGTACTTGTTTTTGCGACACAGTTTCTATTTCGATTGATGTATGAATAATTGATTTAAGATCTGAAAAAGCAAATCAAACCAAAATACCAAAATACCCCGAGCCAATTGAGCACTACTGACAAGGTTGTACTTGTTTTTGCAAAATAGTTTCTATTTCGATTGATGTATGAATAATTGATTTAAGATCTGAAAGAGTAAACCAAACCAAAATACCAAAATGCCCCGAGTCAATTGAGCATTACTGACAAGGTTGTACTTTTTTTTTGCAAGACAGTTTCTATTTCGATTGATGTATGAATAATTGATTTAAGTGTTAGTGACTATGCGATATGCAATGAGCAATTTGTCTCATGTTTACAAAAAAAACCTCCCTCTTGTGAGTTGGTGTATCTTCCAAACTAGGATGTGACTTATGTTATTAAAATTGGTACCGTTTATCTTAATTCCAATATTATCCTTAACGATATCCTCTATATTCTTGAATTCAAACTCAATCTTATCTTCATTTCCAAAGATTGCAAGGACGATTCTTGTCCTGCAGTCTTCAATTCTGCAAATCGTTTCATTTAGGACTTTTTGACTGCCAAAACTGATAAAATCTTATCGTCGTATCTTGACCTCGAGTGGTCCAGAGCACGGACGAATCACCTTAAAACCTAATGATAGAGGACATCAGGACTACACGATGCTGCCCAACGTTTTAGCAACGATTGAATGCTGCTGCTGTACCGCGACACCGAAATTAAATTCACGGTACCGAACGTGTGGGGTGTCCCCATATATACGTCTAGTCCTCCCATCTTCTTCTGCTCATTCGATGCATTCGGTTCGAGTTCCGACGTCGTATGGGGCCCGAAGCAGCGACCTGCGCAATCGGAGGCAGCAGGTGCTCCCGCGAGTCACTGCCAATCTGCTGTCAATTTGCCAACATGGGCCTCGATTCGCAATTTGCTCATCTTTCCCACGGAATTCATTCCTTAGTTTCTTGCGTGACAAAAGAAAATTGTTCTGTTGGTAATCTTTCTTTCCAAGAAAAATCTTTTTGACCTCCTTTTCCAACATCGGCGGATGCCCGGAATTCTTGTAGTACTCGTCTGATCATCGGATGTGACGCCTTGCCATTCCACATGAACTAGATAACAATAAAAGACCCTTTTATCACCCGTCGTGGTGGCTCCGCTGGGTAGGCTTCAGACTTCCTTCGCACTAGAGGTCTGGAGTTCGAAGCTCCTGAGACGCAAGTTAAAGGGAGGCTGGCAGATTGCCGCGTGGCACCTTGCCCGGGGTGTGTGGGTGGTGGTTTCCTGTGTGCTTCCCCAGGGTTTACTCCCAGCAACGGCTGTGCGGGGTTCCCTGGGTAACCAAAAATAAATAAATAAATAAATAAATAAAATAAAAGACCCAAAAATCACATCAAGAAATTATATGAGTGTGGCAATTCATATCCGAGTCTGGAAGGATAATGAACTTAAATTCAAATGCGTGTAGCTTTAAACTACCATTTAATCAAGATTTTCTCTCATTTTTATTTTGTCAATAATAGTCTCATCATGAAATTGAAAAGTCATCGAAATTAGCTTGATCGTATGTTGGCGTTGCGGAAGGATAGGGCTTTTGCATGTCACTTTTCAGCTAGTATTAATAAACATGTTGATGTCGGGTTATTGAATCAAAAATCGCGAGATCCGATAAAAAAAATTCTTTATATTCAATAGCATTGCAGTTCTTTTTTTTTGATTTATATGTGATAAATGATCTGGGGTGCAACATTTATATTAGAAAAAGGTAACGAATACACTATTCATAAAAAATCTCATCTATGTTTTCTTGGCATCTTTGATGAAGTGAAACAGCAAAAAAAAAAAAAAAAGAGAGAAAAGAAAAGAAAAGAAAAGAAAAGAAAAGGTGGGATTTTTAACTGTTCTTCTTCTGGATAGCAAAGACAAGAGGAAGCTAGGACAAGACGGCAAGTGGCGTTGAGAGCGGTAGTTGCCACCCGCAACGACAATAAATGTCGTGGCAACGTGGGAGAAATAAGGTCAATTTAAAAAGGGTTAAAAAGGAAGCAACCAAGAAAAAACGAGAAACAGACGCCAAAGTGAAAGCAAAGACAACAACAGCACTCGCCGATTCTGGGCTTTCCCAGAGCAGCGGCAAAAAAACGAAGCCAAGAAATGGCCGGAAAGCAGCCGCCGCCGCCGCTGCGGCCCACCATATCGGTGCCGCCGCGCCCGCCGGCGGCCGCCATGTTCGGGGCCTGCGCGAGCCCCGGCCCGTTGACGCTGGTCACCAGCTTCTTCGCCGAGTCCGACGGCGGGTCCTTCTCGGAGCTGCTCGCCGGGGCCATGTACTCTCCGCTCGCCGTCGGCGCCTCGGGCCCAAGCTCGTTGCTTTGGGACTACACGCGCGAGAACCCGTCGAGGGAAGGGGAGTCTCGAGATGGGCAGGTGGGCCTGACGGCGGATGCTGCCAAGTCGCCGTTGTTCACGGTCCCCCCTGGCTTGAGCCCTTCCGGGTTGCTTCTGTCGCCCGGTTTCTTCTCTCCTAAGGTAATTGCTGCATTTCATTTCTTGGGTTTTGAGGATGAAATTGAGGCCCCTGCCTTGCTCTTTTGGTGAATGAATGCGTCTTTTCGGAGTTCATCTGCAGTCGCTAATCTTGCGACCGCATAAACTCGCATCCTAGGAGATATAGTTTGGTTAGAAAGACGTTTTTTTTTTTTTTTTTAAATAATTTCAAGTGCTTCACTGGTATTTCCTGAAATCAGAATCCTAGATATGGGATCAAGGCAAACGGGCCGTAGGTGAGAAATGGAATCGAGTGTGTAATGTCATTATCCCCTTCAAGAACCTTGTCTCAAAATCTCACCCAGATTGTTGCTGCAGCTGTCGCGGCGATTAGCACGCGTCTCGTCTGAGCAGGCTACATTGTCTGAAATTAATTAATTGATTAACTAACTACCTTGGCAAGTTCCATGCTCTCTAGCTCGTTACATGCCCAGAGTGATGATTTTCGGTTATTGGAGGTGTCTAATCTTAGACTCTCACCCGGAGAATTTTATGCTCTTATTGAGACCTTAGGATGATCGACAGGATACAATATCCTCTGGAGAGTAGCTCCTGGAATTGTTTTAGGCACACATAGAAACTTGCCATTTACAAAACCTAGATAATGTAATTTCCTGAACTTACATATGAATCTACTTCTATGCTTCCTATGCACAAAGCAGAGCCCCTTTGGGATGTCCCACCAGCAGGCCTTAGCACAAGTGACTGCTCAAGCTCAGGCTGCACTAGCACGGTCTCATGAGCACTCGCAATTAGAAATAAATCCTCCATCAGAAGCATTAGAAGAGCCACTCCCAGACGAACCATCTCTTATGCCAAATGAGGATTCACATCAGCTCTCTCCATCAGATGCTACCACTTCCATGGCCGAATCCTCTGATTTCGTTAGTTCCAGTCACAAATGGGAAGCTCTTCCCATGGTTCTTGAGAAGCCCACTGAAGATGGGTATAATTGGAGGAAGTATGGCCAGAAGCAGGTCAAGGGCTGTGGTTTTCCCAGGAGCTACTATAAATGTAGCCATCTGAATTGCTCAGTCAAGAAAAAGGTTGAGCATTCTCTTGATGGTCGTATAACGGAAATTACTTACAGAGGGCAACACCAGCATGAAATGCCTCAAGCCAAAAAGACTTCAAAAGATGGTAACAACTTGAACAGGAGCACAAATTCTCTCGCTAAATCTCAAGCTGTTCTTCAGGGGCAGAGTGGGCGCCAATCTGCTCCTGCAATGCTCAGGAGTGGCCAAGATGAGGAGTCCTCTCAAGCAATCGCTTCAAATACCAGCGGGTTAAGTAACTATGTGGAGTTAGATGATGCTAAATCAAAGGGAGATGGGTCTGAGGTCGATAATGATGATGTTGATGCTGGTGATGACAAATCAAATCCCAAGCAGAGGCAAGTTTTATTTATGATGTTCTATATAATTACCGTCTTTCTTCTTGTAATATTTCATTTTAGACAATTTAATAAATTGCTTTGGCTTATAGGATTGTGCCAATTCCATCAAGCAAATATGTCACAGAACCCAAGATCGTTCTGCAGACAAGAAGTGAAGTTGATTTGCTGGATGATGGCTTCAAGTGGCGCAAATATGGACAGAAAGTGGTCAAAGGGAGTACCTACCCAAGGTACTGAACTTTTCTTTGTGTTTATTGATGAAATTTTCATGAGAGATTTTTAGTTATTTCATAGGCATCTCTTCCCATTCTTGCCTGCTGTTCATCGGCTTGATGATCTAATCATGCTTGGAATTGCAGTCTTGATGTCAGATGCCATTAGCCCTAGAAATTAGATTTTGGTGTCTCACCTCGTGAGATGTCAAAAGTGTCTATGAGCAAGTGTTCTGGATCCGTGCAGTGTGTACAGTAATTTTTTTTTGTTGGTCAGTCAATACAGTGTATATAGTAGATTTTGTACTCAAATGTGAAGCCCTTTTTTTGCGACTTTTGTCTGTCTGTAATGGGGGGCAGGGAGGCAGCATGTTGCCTATAGTTTTTGCCATGTCCTTTAGCTGTTCCTTCACTATGCCTGAACAAGCCAAAGCATGCGAAAGCAGTTGAAACTTGGGGAAGGGTGTCTTTGGCTTCAAATAATGAGGTGAAATACATAATGATCTCGAAGAAGCCCATTAGATTTTAGCAATGCGTTTCTTGACACTTTCAAAATACACAAGAGTCACCTAAATTATTTTGGTGCAAAATCATGTGGCAGCATAAACATAGTACATGCAAAACAAAACCAGGAGGATCTCTTCTGGAGTGTCGAGAGTAACATAGTTTCCTCTCATTGTCTTATGCCATCTCATAGATCAATTGAGTGAAGTCATTAGGAGTATGGATTATTAATATTCTGGGTATTGTGTCATCAGTTTAAGATTTGCCTTCTCTTGTGTACTCGATAGGTCTTATAGATAACCCATCAGGGATGCCAGATTGTTGTTACAACACCTTTTACTCTGTCTTGTTTTGCTTGCATCATTATAATCATCTGATCTTAGATCACAATTGAACTCACCCAACTGAGATTTTTGAGGGGCGACAAGTCTTTTTCCTTCCCCAGTCTTAGCATATAGGAGTGAAAACAGCAGATATATGTCACCTGGTCATTATATGAACAATGATTACTCTCTCGCTTCATCTTTCCTGTTGTGTTCCTGGACTCCGTTTACTCAACCATGCAGAAGTACTAGGATTGTCTCAGCGTTCATGTTTTTCTCTGCTTTCCATGATGTTGGATTTGAATACTTCATAAACGGTGCTCTCTCTCTCTCTCTCTCTCTCTCTCTCTCAGTGTTGGCTCGAAGAAACAGATTGATTTTCCAAATGGTGCAATCAAATATTTGAGCACTTCAATTTGCATTTTTTTTCTGTTAAGGACCTGTTCTGATGCAATAAAAAATCACTCTATGCTGTATAGGAGCTACTACAAGTGTACTTACGCAGGCTGCAATGTCCGAAAACATATTGAAAGGGCCGCTTTGGACCCCAAATCCGTCATAACCACTTATGAGGGAAAGCACAATCACACCGCACCATCTGCTGGAAAGCGAGGCCGCGCTGTTGAGGCAACAGAATTTGGCGATGCCCAAAGACCGTCGGTTCTACGGCTGAAGGAAGAGCAAGTGGCTGCTTGAGCCTTAAGCTACTCAATGCTCATCGTACTGAAAAGAGATCGTGGACTCGGTGGATTTTGGTCAGAGTCACGCAAGCCATGTATGATCGAACAGAAATGTGATAAATATGTAAATGAGCGAACCCTCTTGCTGTCGCTTGGGGCTTGTGTTTTCCATGCACAAAAACCACATCAAGTGCAGGGGAAGGTTATTGCTTATGCTTCATGCATCTCCTCCTGTAACTAAGCATCAGTAACTCTGTTGTATCAATTGCCAATGCTGAGTCTCCAAAAAAGTGAGATTTCAGTCTTTCCTCTATTTTATCGATTCGTTTCCTCTTAATTGATGCCGACCTTAAAAAGAGAAGCTTTTTACATTGCGGGACGGTTCTTGCTACCGCAACCTCTTGTTCAGAGGAGCTTCCGCTTCAGTATCGATCAACTTGTCTTTGCATAGAAAGCGGCAACTTCTGAAACAGTTCCATGGCTTGAACATCATTAACAGCATCAACTCGAAAAAGATCGCAGTTTTGGCATGGAGGGACTTTGAGCAGAACTGAATGGAGACCCTGAAAATGATACGATCAGATTTGCGAAAACCGTACTGCAAAATTGAAATTGCAGAGCAGCTTCCGAAGGTGAATCATTCATCATTTGCCTCGCAATCATTCAAGGCACAAAAAAGGATTTGCCTTCGACAAATTATATGGAAAAGGCGCCAGAGTTCGCAATGCAGAACCCAGATTCAACATGAGACGCAAAATGGAGAGGACGCGCGACCAAAAGGAAGGTTCTTTTGGTTTTTCTGTAGGGCGAACCCGTCACTTTGGACTGCCGTCTATTCTAAAGATGCGCTTCCTCCAAAGGTCGTAGAAAGCCTGTGGTTGTCCATTTGAATTGATCATCTTGTTCTGATAATACGACCGTTCATAAAAATATGACTTCCAAATGTTGGCATCCTCTATGAGTGATCATGCTAGAATATGCGATCAAGTTTACCATCTCAAGTTTGAACTCAGGTTGGTCCTTCGACGAGCACATCACAATTTCTTAGCAAGAATCATTTCACATTTAACAGATCAATTTTTGCAGACCAGCATGACTACCTGACATTACTCTTTCCTTTTGGAAAGCATCTTCGATGACACGGCAAGCACCAAGTTACCAATAGAGTCCCAAGGGAACTTGACAGAAGCATCCCAACAGCATATACAACAAATATATATATATATATATATAACATTACTAGAGACATAAATGGCGGAGTAGAAACTGATTTCATGTTTAACTTGTGCTCACATGATTAATGAACCAGGGATAAATGAAAGGTCTTAATTCAAATAATTTGCATATTTATAGAGATTTTCTTTCCCAGCTGGATTCAGACTGAAGGCATGGACTTCCCCCTCTGAAGGCCACTGTCATGGTTGGTAGTCAGCATCGATCTGATTTCACTTTAAAGGGGAGTTCTCAATCATCATCCCCGGCGACCAGCGTCGGTATTTGGCCATGATTGATGAAATCAATCTTGTTCAGTCTAACGCAACAAAGCACCTGTTCTGGCAGCTCCTCCGGCTTTTGCGCCTGTTGGGTTTTCAAGAACAGAGCTCAGAAATGAGATGAAACGTGCAAAGAATTCAGTATTTCACTGGACGCAGTATTAGACGGAGTACTCAGTTTTAACATCATAGATAGATGGGCGCGAGATGGTAAATCCCAATTCTTTGTCGATGCATGAAGAGTTTCTGGATATGTCAAATATGAAGGGTAATGTCTAACAGGAGTTGCATAGCTGAAGGGTTACCTGGATAGTCAGACCCAAGTCAAGTATTCCATTCTTCAACCGTTCCCGGAAAGCTTCCAACCCCTTTCGAGATATAAAGCTGAATCGGTGAATATCCAAATCGATCTCAAAGTAATTAGGTCCCTGCATTAATGGATAGAGGTGACAAGAACCTTAGAATGCGAGTAATCAGTTTGCAAGGAAAAGGGTCAACTTATTAAAATAGTCAAAAGAACATATTATTGCAGTTCACCTTATAGAAGTTGTGTTGAGGCCGTGACAGAACTGGCTTTTCATTGTATGCTTGTACTAGTTTTCTTTCGGTAGAACTTAACTGGAGATCCTCAGGGTTCTCAACACCAGCCATGATCTTCAGCCTTTCTCTAAAAGGAACGATACACTCTTTAGCAAAGCCTTTAACCTTCTCCATCTCATCCTCGACCAATTTCTGCATGAGGAACAAGTTATCATAGCAGAAAAAAGAAATTTCTAAATCACCAAACTGAGTTGAATATTCGAGTATCACAAGTATATGTTTGGACTTGAGTTTTGTTTTTCTTTTTTTTGTTTGTTTTTTTTAATATATATAATTATGCCCATGTCACATGGACCTACAGCGACTAAAATTAGCAAGGAAATTGAAACAATAATTTGCTGACTCGTTTTTTTTTCTTTTTTTGTTTGACCTAAGACTACATGAACTTGACACTGGAAGCACCAAACAACCGATACAGTTCAAGCGGATCACACGTGCCCCATCAAAAGTATGGTAATTAAGTCATTGCAGTCGAGAATTATGATCCCCAAGGCTGAGACAGATCCTTCAAAACTTGAACAGGCATTATATTAAAGGCTACTCTTTGTCATTATAGTATATTCCTTCATATTGAAGGCCACTCTTTGTCATAATATTATATTCCTTTACATCCTAACTTGATTTGACTGTGTTCCCTGGTTACAGCCAGCAGTAAGAAAGAAAGCAAATAGGAACACCGGAAGGGAGGGTAAACCACCTGGATGCTGTCCTGATATTGTGAAGAGATGTCTTTCTCAAAACTCTCAGAAACTTTGAAGTACAAGATAAGACTCAATCCTTCCCCATCGGTATCACCAAGGAACATCGCAGCAGGATAAGTGGGCAACTGCAGAATGCACACAATTTAGATGATGAGAGAGCAGTAAATCACGAGACATAACATGACAATGATCTGACAAAAGCAAACTTCCTTGCTCCAAAAGTAAGAAGGCAAACGAGGAAAGTGGATGGGACAAGCATTCTCATCCAGGACTTACTTGGATATTTACAACAAGAAGAGGAGGTACTTTTCCATCTGCTTTCACATTGGGTAGCTCGAGGTGTTGGGCTATGTGGTTTATTTTTCTAGGACACATAAAAAGGTCAACTCCAATTGGTATATACGGGCTGTTATCTGAAGCAGGGGACTTCCGCTTATCTCTGCATACAGCCATCAGGTGATTAGGTTCTACACAATCAAAGGAACTCACAACACACAAGCAATATAATCAAAGTTTACAAATGAGCAACTAATTAAGACATCTGTTAGATGCAATGAAGAAACTGGTGGAAGTATAGCGTTTGAAAAATCATTGTCATGTTATGCATGGTTATCATGAAAGCTTGTGATGAAAAAGAGCATTGACATCGTACTTGAAGTAGTTTTCTCCCCTAAGTTTAAATTTGGAGGGCGGAAGCTCAGACCAGCATCCAGGGGTCGGTTTTTCACCAGTGCAGCAAGGGATAATCAATCCTGCTCGGGGGCGATATAAGAATCTTTTTGATGCACCTGTAAATACACCAACCCATCTCATACTATACAAATTCACTGAGACATGCAATAGACGCTTTAACTGTCATAATTGGTAATA
Organism: Eucalyptus erythrocorys; assembly: GCA_014182555.1. Lineage (NCBI taxonomy): Eukaryota > Viridiplantae > Streptophyta > Magnoliopsida > Myrtales > Myrtaceae > Eucalyptus > Eucalyptus erythrocorys. The sequence continues at coordinate 53,244,391 of CM024602.1, forward strand.
CAGGCAACATCAAATCACTTGTCAAGGACATAGATGTATATAAGCGTCTATCCCTAATATCGACAGATTTAAAAGGCCACCAAGGAACTAAACTATGCAATAATGACTTCATAGAACATAAATTAAGCTTGAACATCAATGCAAGAAGGCCCCTTGGAATACTTACGATGTTCCGTTGTTTCTTCTCCGTCACAGGACCTTCTCTTGAATGAAAGCCTAAAGACTGCAGACTTCTTTCTTTGAGCCTGCAGGCCCGAATTATGAGTACTTATGATCTTGTCGTTAAAACTCACAGAAGGAACTAAACGAGATAGGCCAGATTTCAATATTTTCGGTTGGCATTTCTCCTCAGAATCGCGTCTATTCTCTTTAAGACCTTTGAAGCTCCCATGGCAGTGTTCCAATGTTTTTCTCATCCTGTTGTAACTTTCCTCAGCCTTTCCAACACAAGCCAGCTCATAGCCTTGTGTAGACGTGAGTGTATTAGATTCCTTGTGCTCATCTTTGTCTGTTAAAACTTCTGATTTACCTCCATCTATTTTGAGATAACTTCCACGAAATTCTTCATAGGCATTCCCACTGTCCACAAAGCAAGATGAAGTTTCATACTGAAGCACTTGACCACCAGAAATGTTGCCAATGGCATTGACTGCCAAAGGAAATCCATCTACACATATGTGTTCGGGAACTCCAATCAGACTCAGAAAGGCAAACGATGATAATGTTCCTAATTTAAATATTCTTTGAAAAAGGAAGAAGAAAGACAAGAAAAAGTTTCCTGACTACTTGTACTGAGGAAGTTTATGTTTCTTACCTCCATGCACACTGATGAATTCATCATCTGAGTCAGACTCCAAGATGCTCACTGAGTCGAACCATGCCTCCTCTTGGCATAATACTGCAGGGATTGACTATTGAAGCTTTAGTAATTTGGCTTCGCACAGTCCAAAAAGTATATTTGTCTATGAAAGGAAAGCCTTCCAAGCAATACGAGCAGTAAATTAAATTGAAAAATTCAAAACACCCTATTCAGAATTATACAAATGCAATGGAAATCTTATTATATGAGGACAGTCTAATGTCTTTAACCTGTCAGCCACCATGAAGAAACCTAAATAAACTTCATGTTGGTGGCTACAGAGAGAACTGAGAAAGTTGCTTACAGTAACTGGCTTATTTTTCAACCTAGTAAGTGATCAAGTTTGTGCAAACTAGGGTAGTAAATATAAAATCAGAACAGAAGCGGGACTGGCATAAGTGAAGGCAAGGTAAGATTTTCTTCAAGGACTTCCGATGCCTATAAGGGGTATTCTGGTTTTCGTATGCAATCTCACGGAGTTCTTGAAAAATGCCAGTCAAACTAAACTCAGGATAACGAAACAGCGTACCGTTTGATTCAAATTGGCTATGGTGCCACTGCAGCTGTGTCAGATGAAATGTAGAATTGGCAACCTCGGATCTTCTGCAAGTGGTTGTTTCCCCTGTCTCAAAATCCATACGAACAAATTCACTTACGGCATAATCTGTGACGTGAGTTCCGGCACCACTATTCTTTTTCTTGGTTACGGTAGGGACAAAAGTTGATATCTTGCCTTGGCGTTTGCGGGTTCGACGGGGATGTCTCTTCCGCACTTTTATCTTTTTAGGGGGTGTCGACATGCAAGCGCCCATTATGACTACTCAAAGCACAGTTTTAATCTTTTCCAATGATTGTCAATTTTTTCCCCAAGAAAATCTTCCGCAAACCTATCAACAATGAAACTTGGAACATAAATATAATATGCAAGATGTTCTCCACAGATGCACTGCATTGTAGCCTTTCTTCTACATGAAACATGAGTACTGAAAGGAAAATAATCCACAACGACAAAAATATTTTAATTAAGACAGGTTCTTCATTCAAGTACCCAAAAATCCCTGGGTATAAGATCGAACCATCTACCATTCCCGATGTTGGAAAGCCAACCATCTATTGTAAGCAACATGAAGGAGGACTTTACCTTCCTCGGAGAAGCTGAGATTTCAGGGAGAGTGAAAGCTGGGCAACGTAAGAGAGATGAAACCCCGATCAAATTATCAGACAAGCTCTTCCCTGATCAAGCATTCCTTTAAAAACCCTGAACGCATATAAAGGAAAATCACAGGGCGGTCATCAGCAACGAAAACGAATAACGACGAACGCAAATGCATCACATGATTTACACTAGTTTCCATAAACCATTCTAAAGAAATCACAAGGAACCTGCCATTCTAATCATAGTACTTTACATAAACTAATCAATGTCGATCCAAAAATATAAAATAATAATAATAAAAAAAGAGAGAAACAAAAAGAACAAAGAGATGGACCTCTAGAAAGTGCAGATTCACAGAGAGAGAGAGACAGAGAGATGAACGGTTCATTCATCACTTTTAAAGGGAATTTTCATTTCACTTTCAGAGAAGGGACATATAACAAGGGAGACAGATGAAGGGTCCACATAAGACGAGGAGCCAAAAGAGAGAGAGAGAGAGAGAGAATAAGATCGAGCACCACTATGTTTCCCATAAAGAATGGTTGCTTTGTCCATATCAGTGTGCCAGAGGCACAGGAAAAAGTCGAAAGATCTCGGCAACGTGAAAGCGCTTCGAGTGGAAGCACCACAGAAATTTCCCAGTCGACGCGATGATGCCCAAGAAGCAGTAGCCGACAAAACCAAGAATTATGCAAATTTCCGGTCGCGTTTCGCGATCGAATACCAAAAGAATCAAGAATTAACAAAAGGGCAACATTGAAAAGGGAAACTCATGCTTTTCGAGAGATGAATATATTCGCGACAAGTACAATGGAAAAGGGTGAAGGAAAAGCATAAAAATAGAGGGGGATTCATCCACCACATGCATTGCACCGCGACCAAAAAGGACATCAAGGAAGACATGAAATCGGAAACGTTTCCCAGGAAAAAGAAATTGCGAAAGATTCGCGCATTAACAAGATCGGTGGAACAGAGGAGATGTTAGATGCATGCATGCACGAATAGATGCTTGAGGATCGGAGAAAAGACGGTTCGAGCGAGATCATACATCGAGCTTGATCGAAAACGGAAATGGAAAGGCCTAACCTTTTTTCTTTCACTTTTTCTTTGTTTTTGCAGTACGGATCTGTGTGTCCCCCTCTATCCGTCTCTCCTCTGCGCCATCACCGGCAAGAACAAGAAATGCAAGAAAAGCAAAGCTGCGCTCCCGACAACAACAGCCCGCAGAGCCAGAGGAGAGAGCCCCAGAGGAAAGCGGGAGACAAGAAACGAACCGGGTCGGTGGAGAGGGTCCGACAATGTCGTCGGATCCGCAGAGCGGTCTTATCTCCCACGCCTCGTCCTTCCTCCTTCCTCCTTTCTCCTCCCTCCTCCTCCTCCTCCTTCTTCGTCCCTAAATTTCCCTCCTCTGTTTTACCCTGCAACTCTCATTGCAGGCGGAGAACGCGAATCCCAGAGCGGCTCCTCTTCTCCTCTCGTGCGGTTCTTGAAGTCGTCCTTGCAGAGAGACATCCCTCTCTCCCCCTCCCCTTGAGTTTAGCTCTCGTGTTGCCTGTCTTTAGCCTTCGGGCTTTTTTAAATTTCGCTGGCGGATAGCCAAAAAAACAAATCAGCAAGAACCCATCTCGAGAGAGAGAGAAAGAGAGAGAGAGAGCAGTGATAAAATCCTATATATTCCCCATGATCATCGTATACGTTGCGTGAACTGTTTATCCTATTTATAATAGTCAATCCCGTTTCGCGCTGAAGTCAAGGTCTAATCCCCTCGCATCCGAATCTGCACTCCACCCTGCCATCCGTCTGCCTGCACCGTCCTGCTCCTTCCGCTGCTCCTCGTTGTGCGTGTGCCACCCGTCTTGCCTCCCGCTTTGTCACCTTCCGCCGCTCCTCCAAGAAAAATCAAGAAAAACACAAGGGCCAGGAAAAGTCGTGCTTTTTTAGCATTTTCCTCGCGTCGCTCTCCCAACAAATTTCCCTGTTGCTTGCCTTTACGCGTGAAACCAATTTCCATCGAAGCTACGTCTTTTCATATACCTATTTGACGTTACCATTTTGATCCTTTTTTTTTTTTTTAATAGTTTCGATTTTGGCCTAATTTCTTAGAAAGATCTCAACTTTAAATTCAATTCAAATTCTATCTCTATTTTTTTATCTAAAAGAAAATATCTGTTGTCCCTCTAAACCTAACTTTGTCCACGGGCATATCAACGTTGGAAGGCTATTGTTATTTCATACGAAATTGAAGGCGATGATGAAGTGAGTTCTGATAATGAATTTTTAGATAAAACTAGTGACGATTTTTTGATTCATGGGCAGATATGAGATTCAATTGAAAGTTTGAGTGTCCTATAGACTAAACAAGTTTCGGAATAGAATTAGGATTAAACCTCTAGTTTAGAGTTTAACTAACTCGAATGTTATCCACTTTAATCTGTTTCACATCAAGTCTCACTATTTTGCCTTTCAACATACAATTGAACACCTTCCCAAGCCATCTAAGCACGCTTAACTTTAGAGTTTGCCATTTTCTGCCTATTCAATTCTTCCACCCTCATCAGACTAGGTATAAGTGAGCACTTTCTCGGGAGTTCATTTATCTTGGAAGTGCTTCCACCTAAGCATGTTTAACTTTGGAATTCCAAAATTAAGTATTGTCATTACATCAAAATATGCATCCGTGATTTAATTCCACTTTTTACACATATACATTGAAAACATTCTACCTTTATTCGGTGCACAGTTCTATTCATTCATATCCCCTTCTTCATTTTAAAGGTCTATTAAGAGCTACTTTTTGTTGAAGCCCTCTTACACCAATGACCACTTTCCACCCTCATTTGACTAAGTCGTTATTTCAAGGTATTTGATAAATATTTAAAACAACAACACATGATGACAACTTGTTTACTTAATTTTCAAGTGTTGCTACTCAAACCCAATATAAATTTAAGTATCTCAACTGCTTCATTGAGTCAAGCTGAAACTTGAAAATAATAAATTAGTGTATGTTGTGAATTTAGCTCAATGAATGGATTAAAAATCATATGAATTATCGGTTGAAAATATCAAAGGTTTGTATTTACGAGATCGTGAATGAATTAGAAATTCTCTAAATATAGCGAAAATTTAAAATAGACCTTTGATGTCGAATATTTAATCCAGTGTATTTAACGTAAGGATATGGAATTGATTGGGATCAGGAAAAATATGTCATGTCTCCGGCATATTAATTGTTAGTCTATAGCAAGCTCTTGTTAGCAAAAATTAAAAATGGGCATAGGGTTGGTCATGTCTTGGGTGACCCAAGTGACCCATGGGACTATTTTCTCAACTTCAATGTTCTAGTGAGATTCGAGATCAAGCTATAGCTATATTTGAATTTAAAATCGAGGTTGCCCTCCTATCAAGGGAAACTCAAGCTCATGGCAAAGTTGATCTCAAACTTGACAAATCAATCTCGATCTTGTCCAATATCGAGCCTTTTATCCGAGCATAGTTGAGCCCGGTTATTAAATTATTTTGATTAGATTTGATAGGATGCGATGAGACAACACAAGTGTTACGTTGCCAATCACTAACCGCCGACTATAATAACTGGACCACGGTTTTTACGCTAGACGGGCTATTTCGCAATGGTTAGGTACTTCAGTTAATCAACCGACATAGAGGACGATGAAGACAGGACTGCACATTAATTACCGCCACACCTATTCTTTCGATTTTTCCTCTATTTCTATTTTTCTCCCTGTTATTATTACTATTACTATTATTATCATCATTATTTGGACCTCCAAAAACAATTCAGCAATTAAAAATAATAATAAATGCTGTAGAGAAGAAAGGGTGGAAAAACTGACAAAAAGACAATAATTGGGGGGACACAGATAAGAGGGACAGCTACATAGCTACTGCCCGTCCTAAATCTTTTATGGGAGTTTCAATTGGATCATTATTGGGCGTGCGCATCTACAGTTTCCGAATGGTCTCTTTTGCGACAATTCGCGAAAACCCAAAAAGAAAAAAGAAAAAAAATGAAGTTTTTTTTTTTAACTTCAAAAAAAAAAAATGAAGTTTGAATGTACAGCTTTTTTCGATCTGCACTAATGTGTCCGTGTCTCCAGGTTGGGCCATCCATCGGTCGTTGTCTGTCCACGTCGAAAGTGAATTGAGTGAAGGCCGTAGCCCCACGAACGTGTCTTAAAATTAGCTACAAACTGTCGGACTGAACTTTCGGTTTCATTTTGTTGAGCTAACGTCGAGAAAACTCTTAAATTGATGCATCCTAAACTAATTTCTATTTCATAAAAGCCAAACCTATACATTTATATTATATTTATCACAAACTAATGATGCTTCTACACTACACATGTCATATTTCTCCCGCATTATATCAAATATAGGATTTTTTTTATAAAGGAAAGTTGTGATATGTACTAAAAATTAATTTGTGGATAAATATAACATATGCGTATTAATTTAGGTTTTCTGTTGTATTAGCCCTATTTTATTTTATTTTTTCTAAAGCTTGCAAGCCCGTGCATTTTGATTGTCATTTTGCACAAGATATCGAATACCACTCAAAATATATAAATTTCGAAATATAAATATGAACAATACTTTTTTAATTTTTTTAAAGATCAAATTAATTTTTAATTTTGATGCAAGAGTACAGAGTTGCGATCGAACTTTTATCTAATGGGGACACTTGACGCCTATTAAAGTCTATAATTAATGACGTCTAGATTTAAAATATGGTGCTTTGGAATAGTTTTGAATTATTAAGAAAATTTTAGTTTATAGTTTTTTTTGGGGCTAAGCGATCGTGTACTAGGAAGATAAATATAGCGGATCAATTAAGAAGAAGAGATTTGAAAGAGGCCCGATTTGCATAAACAATAAAGTAAAATCGATTTGTTCAATCATGTATTTTGTATTTATTATTGGAAGTGATCCTTGGGTTTGTCCGAGCCGACAAGGTTTTACAATTAAACCCGGTTGTTGAGGCCCTTTCAAATTTATTTTCAAACATATTTGACATGATGAAGCTCGTGAGTTGCCAAATCCACGATCAAGTGTATTTGGCACGGTAAGACTCTAAATAAGTTTTATTTAATTTTCTTTTACTAAAAATATGCAAATAATTTCTCTCTAATCATAAACACGTATTCTACATGGATAAAACTAATATAAATTCACAGTGATAAATTTAGCATCGAGATCAAGTCGTGTTTTTCGCTGCCGTGTATTAATGTGGCGAGTCATCTCCGCACATCTAACAAAATAACCACTTGAAATGCATGACAAGAATGATCTAAAGTGAATCATAATTTCCCTGGCGCAAGGAAGGCCACGTTTAAAAGCGGGCGTTCGATGGCGGTAAATTAATCCTATCTTTTAAAAACGACATTAAAGAAATTCGGGTAATCATGAGGTCAGGGTGACTTCTAATTCGTGCATCATTAGCTGACTGAACATCATTTAATCGCCACTTTTCTAGGGACTGATCACATGGGAGTCCTCGAAAGTTCACGTGCATGCACGTACGTGCAGATGTTATCATTATCGCTTGGCCACATTTAATAATATAGATCAGCTTGTCATGTCAGCATTAGGATAATTACTACTGTTTTAGTATTATCGTCATTTCTTTCTATTGTTCTAATAATTGAAAACTACCGGTTAATATGGCACGCCGTTTTTTTTTTTTTTTTTTTTTTTTTTTTTTTTTTCATGAAGTCGCTCGACATGAAAATTATCACATTAACTTTTACTTTTAATTTTTTTTTTGTGAAATAATTTCCTCATTTTCCGATATTTAGAGGTCAGGCTGGGTTTCGTGGGGTCCACTAAGGACAAGTCCATTGAGGCAACGCCCAAGGCCCCAAATGCCTCTGCTTCATTCCCTAATTACCGGAGCCTGAATCCATAATGATCGAGCTTAGGAACCTCATGCTTGGGTTAGGGGTCCTTGATGCCTAGACCTAGGACTCTTGCACCCAAAGTTGAGTCTCTAGAGCTCAAGCCCAAGTCTAAGTTCACATCGACACCAACCTCAAGACATTAGGGGCTAAGATCGGGTCCTTGGTGCTTGGCCATAGGTCCATCATGGTTGAGCTCAGGTTTATCAATGCCAAGAGCTTAGGACCTCAGCACTCGTGCACAGGATCATCAAGGCTAGCCTTGGGTCCCCATGATGCTTGTTCCCAAAAACTTGGCACCCACACTTGAGATTAGGTGCAAGCACCCTTGCTTTGATTCATTGATATTAGGCTCGGGTCCATCAAGGCTGACTTCGGTTCTAGGCACCCAAATTTGGGTTAGAGGCGTCCAATACTCAAGCTCAAGTGCAAAGGACTTGCGCCTAGCTCATGAGATTTAAGCTCGAGTTGAAGGGACTTGATCCGTGGCACTCATTGCTGAGGCCAACCTTGATGGAGTCAGGTGTTGATGCCGAGCACTAGCATTGCAATCATGGCTTTGATTGACCCAAGTACATGTGCCGGGGCCTGAAGCATCTTGTGTTCTGGCATCAGGGACTTGGGCACTAGTATTGGGGTTTTGGGCCCAACCTCAATGGGCTCAAGCATAGATACCAAAGTACTTGGACCCTATGCTCGAAATCAGCCTTGTGGACTTGGGCCCCCCTTCGATAGACTCGTGCATGGGTGTTGGGGGTTATGAGCCTGGGCTTGCTTGAGCACTATGGTCCTTAGCCTGGCCTTGATAGACTCATGCTCAGGTGCTGTGGTCTAGGTTTGGCCTTGATGGACCCGAGCAAGCGCTGAGCATATGCATTGTGAATTTGAGCACTGAGGTCTCGAGCATAGGCGTTGTGAATTGGAGCTTGGCCTCTATAAATCCGGGCTTGTGGAGATAAGGAGCAGCACACAAGCACCTGGTTATCTTTAAATCGATAACCCCTGTTAGATATTAACCAAACATGTTACTGCCTACCTATCTATCTGTATCTAATTCCTATCCCATTATTAAGCTCCCACGAAATTTCACGAATGTCTTGTTCATGATATTGCCTACCTATTTGCCAATATTTGAATCGTCTAAGATTTGAATTCCTAATCCTACCATCCGGTTGTAACCCGATAAGCGTAGCACTACCTTAAAATATACAAAAACAAAGCAAATCAATCGATTTCTCGTGCATCGACTTCGATGGAGAACGACTTTTGATCGAGGTAGAGTTACGGGGCTCCTCTGTACAATCCTTGAAGCTCGTTCAGAGCCCAACACTGTGGAACTAAATGCTAAGGCACTCGAGGCTTTTTCTTACTTTAAAAAAAATACTTTTTTGACTTTCGATCGAAAAAAAAAATTTCGACCACTTTGTTCTCGCTCATGGCGGTTGCTGAATTACACAGTTTTAAATTATTTGTGTGTTTTATTAAGGTAGTGTAAAGATTAAAATTTTTTGGTCTTTATTGTCCCATAAAAAGTTAAAAAATAAAAGACAGGCCTGGAGCCCGATCCGGACCAAGAAAATCAGTACGGGCTGGGCCGGGCTTTTCGGGCTTGTGGTTTTTTCCCACCAACTCTGGAGGTGTTGATTCCTATTTAATAGGCATAAAAGATAGATGCCGTTTGGAAATAATTTGTTTTATGCTTTAGTTTCCTAAAGTTCATAAACATGAAAAATAAAATGCACCAAATTTTATTTATCTTAGAAGCTAAATTAATATTTAGCTCTATTGAGCTCTTAGTGAGGCACAAATCTTATGTACAAAAAATTGATTACGCTGAAATATTAAATAATGAAAAAGAAAATCTCACTGAAACAGATAAGTTATAGATAAGCCGTTCATCCTATAATGAATTATATTCATTTATCTTAAAATAAATTGAAGAAAAATCTCTCTTCCTCTTTTCGACTTTTTTTCACCATTTTTTGCATGCACAAATGGTATTTAGTATATGCAAAAATTATGGACAAAAACTTGACCTCATATAACATTTGGGGAAATTATCTAATCAGTACCAAACTTATTATAGTGATATCAATTCAGTTTCAATATTTCAATTTTAATAATTAAATCTAAATTTTTTGCGCGAAATTCCAATATAATATTAAAACCATTACCGGCCAGTAATCACTTGATCACACATCGTGCATGCACTTGGTTATATATGTATAAGATTTCATATAAATATACCATCCGTACACAATTCTTGTTTACCGAAATTAATTAAACCAATTAAATTGGGGTTGCTTTGACATTCCATCAAATTTTGTTCAAGACAATTAATACGCTGATGTCAGGCATGCGCTGTGGCTCGCAATTCGAAGGGAACTTCAGGAAATTCGGATTTTGAGGAACCTGTGCCCTCTCCGTGCTTATTATTGCTTGTCCTTGAAGTAGATTTCATGGAAAGTTTGTGACGTTAATCGCCATTGAATTCCGTGGAACGGACGTGGCCGAGATCGATTGGCTTCGTGCGTGTCGATCGAGACGCCACACTAACAAGCTTCGCCGAAGAGGCCAGTTTATCGTAAAATTGGCATCGTGCCGATGATCTTAAGGACAAGTGAATATTCACATATTATTGTAATCATGAGTGTATTTCACTACATGATAGCAATTAACGATAAAGGCGTTTGTACTTTGTACATTTGTATTAGTTTCTATTGACGGTATTGGGTTTTTGACACCTCTAGTGAAGATACTAATCAAGTAAATACGGTATACATGAGATTTCTCTAATAGGCTTATTGTATTCGTTTGAAAAATTATTATCTTAATATTTAAAAAGTTATTTATATCAGATTGCTATTTTTATTGAAAAATTCAGTATGGTATACAGAATATTATGATTGCGTTTGATGAATGATGATTTGTCATTTGTTCTTTTAATACAAAGGAGATTTTTATCTTTTTAAAAATAGGGATAAGTGTAGCAAATATCCAAAAATTTGTCATTAAAAGCGTGATTGAATCCTAAAATTTTTAAAAGTCTAAATAAGTATTGAAAACTTGTTAAATTCGTAGAATCAAAACCTTCCACCAACTCTATTAAACATGGCTAATAAAAAATGCTAACGTGACTTATTATATTATTTTTTTTCTCTCATATGTGACATATTATGTGTGTTAAGGTTAGCTAAAGCGCTAAAACAACGTCAATGGCCCATAAGTGAAGGGTCCAGCTTACCGTTAGTGTTTTTTTTCCTTCCTCTTTTTCCAAAAAAGTTCTATCCTTTTTATTTTTTCAATCTATTTTTACTAAAATTTACATTAAAAAATTGAGATTTTGAACAAAACAACCTCGTTTTAATCATTTAGTTAATCTTAACGCCATGCAAGAGAGAAAAAAAATAACAATACAAAAAGCCACATCGGCATTTTCCATTCCCACATGATTATATATGTATAAGATTTCATATAAATATACATGCCCTACACAATTCTTATTTACCGAAGCTAGTAAAACCAATTAAATTGAGGTTGCTTTAACATTCCATCAAGCTTTACGCTGACGTCAGGCATGTGCCGTGGCCCGCAATTCAGAAAAAGCCCTAATTCAAAGGGAACTTTCGAGAAAACTCGGATCCTGATGAATCTGTGCCTCTCCGTGCTTATAATTTGCTTGATGTTGAAGGATATTTCATCGCTGTATCTCAATTTGCTTGATGTTGAAGGATATTTCATCGCTGTATGCTCTCGATGCATAGAAAGCTTAGTAATGTAGCCACCATCGAATCCCGTAGGTCTCAAGCGATGTCCGCATGTGACTGAGATCGATTGGCTTCCGCATGTCGATCAAGACCGTGTGCTGATCAGCTTTGCCGAGAGGCTAGTTTCTAGCAAATTGGGTATCGTGCAGATGATCTTAAGAACTTGCGTGTATATCTTATTATAGGATTGCAATTAATGTAAATGCGTTTATAAATTTGCATTGGTCTCTATTGACGATATTGAGCCTTGGCAACTATCAACACCTCTGGTTGAAATGCCGTATATGAGATTTCTCTATTAGGCTTGTCATGTCCATTTAAAAAGTTATTACCTCGATATTTAACATTATTAATATTAAATTGCCATAATCTATTGAAAAAATCAGTATGGTATTAGGAGAAGTGTAATTCTAGATGTTACCCCATAACTTTTTGCGTGGTATGGTAGGCAAAACGGAGGGATGCGTAACAATGTATTTCCTTCGATTTATGATACATTTTTCTCTCTCTCCCCTTTTTTCAGTCCGGTCCTATTTTATGTCCATTTTACAAATCATTATGTGTACTATGTGCTGTTCTCAATATTGCCTTTCTCTCTTGAAGCTGTCTAGAAGAGCTTTTTCCTAATTTCCATGTAGCTTTGACTTTGTTCGATCGTCATTCCCACCCCCTGTGGCTTCCTTAAACTACGTGATTCCGGCGACGTTTCTCCTCCTCCTTTAATTGCATCGAAAGGGACGGATGGTAGTCTCAAAGCGACCACGGAATCTCAGACATTCAGGACTAGAAATCATGATATCTCAAAACATTGCATGCAGCTCCGATTGCTCGATTTCGGGCGGCGAAACCGGCGTTGAACGAGCTCTCGTTCGAATTATCTAGGGTTTCGGGAGACCGTAAAGCGATGGATGCAGCTTATTTCCCGACGAAGAAAGCAATGGGTGGCGGATGGGAATGCTTCGAGGCGCATGCAGAGGTCCCTTTGCTTGTCATTGTCCATAAAACTCTCACGTCCCTTTGCTATCAAAACTCACTTTAGCTCTATTTGTTTCACAAAAATAATTTAGGAAAAAATAATTTCTAAATTTTTTTATATTCATTTCAAGGAAAATGAATTAATTGGGGAGAATTTTTTCATGAAGGAAAAAAATCTTATAAGAAAGGAAAAATATTTTGCACTTTTAAGAAAGAGGAAAATATTTTCCTTACTTACTTTCTCTTATCTCGATAATTATTTTAACTTTTTTTTTAATTTATTTATAGTTTTTTTTATCTTTCTTCTTTTCTTTGCATTTTTTAAATTGAATTTTTAATTCCTTTTCTTTTTCTTTTTTTTTTTAGTCTGTCTTGGCCGATCGTCGTGACTAATTGCCGATGACTAGCCATAGGCGAGCGTTGAGCTTGTTGGCCTTGGGTGAGCTCGAGGTTCGCCGCTTGCTCAATCGGCAATGAGTTAGGCGAGCAACAAGCTCGAGCTCTAGTTCGCCACTTGCTTGATCGGGAACGAGCTTGAGCCCTAGCTCGTCGCTCGCCCGATCGGCAGCGAGCTAGGTGAGCGACAAGCTCGAGCCCTAGCTCATCGCTTGCTAGATCGGCAAGCCAGGTGAGTAGCGAGCTCGGGCCTCGCCATATCGATGAGTGTGAGCCTCTGGCTTGTCAATTTGGCGAGTGGCGAGCTCGAGCTCGCCTTTGGTCAGTCGCCGGTCGAAGAAGAAGAGAAAAACGAAGAAAGGAAAAGAAAAGAATAAAAAAATAAAACATAGATTTTTAAAAATAAAAATAATTAAAACATATTTAAAAAAATAACAAAAAAATATTGAAAAATAGTGCATGAAAGAAAAAAATTTCCTTACTAAACAGCAGAAAATATTTTTCGCTTCTTTTCATATTTCGACTAAGCACTATAAAACGACTATTTAAGATCAGCAACCCACCAATCCCAACGTTCACCAGTCCACACTCCCGGAAATCCGATGCTGTTTCGGTCACCTATCATCTCTTGATGGCCAGAGCGTCACTGCCGGATCAAGTGGATATTAGAACCACGTCACTCCCGCCGATCTACACCAGAACCAACTCCTCCAAATCCAACCCACAACCACGTCCCGCCGCCATTCCCTTCTCGATCTACACTGCCAGACTCTTCGTCTACGTCGTCACCGCATGCGTCCTCCTCCTCATCCTCTCCCAAATCTCCCTCCTCCAATCTCAACCGGCTCCTTCCCCTCTATGGCCCCTCTCTCTCGTGCACCGATGGCGAAAAATCATCCTCGACACCACCTCCAGCGCCGCTCTTCATGACACGGTCGCCGCCGCCACGGTTGGTGAGCTCGAGGCCGTGGTCGAGAGGCTCCGTGATGCGGTCACGTTCCTCCCACTCAAGGACCGGCGCTTTGCCGACCGACCCACCGAGGGCCACACGTGGTTCATGAGCTCCCTGGACGAAATCAGCATCAGCGGCGGGCCTCGGCACATGCACTTCCCGTCCGACAGCTCAAAGGGCCGGGTGCTATGCCTAAAGGGACGTGACGTGCATGATGGCTCGTGGAACTACTATGCCCTCGCGTGGCCTGACGCCCTCCCACGCAACGCCACCTTCATGAGCGGCCTGACTTTCGTGTCCTACAACCACTACGACTACGACAACATATGGCACGGCCTGTTGCCGGTGTTCCCGTTCGTGGCGTGGTACCAGGGGGATGGTTGCCGCCGCCCGCCCGAGCGGTGGGTGCTTTACCACTGGGGTGAGCTCCGGCTGGAGGTGGCCCCGTGGCTGAGCAAGTTGATAGAGGCGACGTTCGGGAAGCCACCGTCCATAGAAACGTTCGATAAAATCAAGGAGGATAGCCCGGTTTGCTTCGAGAACGCAGTGGTGACGAGGCACAACGAAGGAGGGATGTCTAAGGAGAAGACGATCGAGGCCTACGAATTGTTGAGATGCAGCGTGAGGAGATATTGCAACTTCAGCTTAGACGTCGATGGTGATGGTAACAAGGTTAACAGGATCCATTTGACGTTGTTGATGAGACGAGGAGGGAGGTCGTTTAGGAACGAGTCGGCCGTGGTCAGGATTTTCCAGAGGGAGTGCAATAAGGTCGAACGGTGTCAGCTTACGGTGGCTCACTCCGACGATCTCAGTTTCTGTGATCAGGTCAGTGCATAAAGCCTAAATTTGGATGTTTTTAGTAACCATTCTATTTCCTAAAATAATTTCTGATCAGAAATTATTCTTTTTTATCCTCTTCCGACGAACAATTTTTATGCATTCGAAGACGTTTGGTTATTATCTAAAATTTCTATTCCCCGAATATAATTGTGTTTGCTATTGTCATCAAAATTTTTAATCCAAACAAATTTCTTTTAATTTTTAAATAATTTTATTACTTTTTTATTTTTATTTTTTTCTTTTCTTTATCTTCTTCTTCAAACTTTGGCCAATCACCAGCCTCAGGATGATTGGCGACTTAGCCAAACGAGGGTTGGCGACCTTGCTAGAGGGTCATTGGCCCCTAGCAGGCCGAGCCTCACTTGCAATTAGGTGAGGAGCCTCGCCTAGATTTGGTGAGGCTAAACTTGCTCAGCTCTCGGCAAGGCTTGGCCTCGCTGGGCCACCATGAGGTCGGCCTTGCCTTGGTCGGATGATGCCGACCTCACGATGGTTTGACGAGTTCGAGTCTTACCAGTGGTTGGGCGAGCTTGGCTTCGCTAGATTTGGGCGAGATCAAGCCTCACCCTTGGCCAAGCCTTGCCAGTGGCTGCGCGAGCCTTTGGCAAGCTCATTCGATCTCGCCCTGGCCTGGTGAGCCTCCGACGAGCTCGCCGGACCTCAACCAACTGGTTGCTAGTGACTGGTGGCAGTGGAAGAAGAAGAGAGAAGGGAGAAGAACAAGAAGAAAAGAAGAAGAGAAAAAGGAAAGTTGAATTAGATTGATTTTGGAATTATTCTCAAGAGTAAAGAAGTAACTTTTTTTTTTTACTCTGTTCCAAATCTACTCCCGAGAATACATTTATTCTTGAGAATAAAAAATTTACCAAATGGATTTTTGTTCCAAATCTATTTCCGAGAACAAAAGAATTAAATTAATCACTATTTTGCAAGTTACCAAACGAGGCCTTAGCCTTTGTTTGAATCAACACGACTGTTGTTTCTTTTATTATTTTTATTTTTTTTTATGACTGAGGGACCACCGAAGATCGCCCTTCGGAGATTACACGACCCTCCGGTGCTCGGTAGCACCAGTGGGGCCTTTGTTTCTTTGTAGTTGGAAGATCCAAACAGAAAAAAACCAGGGTTTGATTCTTCTTATGGAAATTATGGTACATTTCTTCTGATTCTCTAGTGTAAATGAGTTGAATAATCTCGGTAGGGGTCAACTTATAGGTGGAGGGACGTAGCCGAGTCTTCAAATCGACTCCGCCATTCCACACCATTCGAACAAAACAAACATTCAAGGAGTGCATGCCATGCATGTTAGGCGTTGACCCACCATTTTAGATGACAAACCAAAAATCCTCACGTCTGAAATGACCAATTCCCGCAAAATGAGGTCCAATTCAATGACAAATACTTGGCAATTCGCACATGTTAATTGACCTTGATGTCCACTTATCTTGCAAGTAATCAATCACTAGAGCACGTTGGGTTCGCGGGGTCACTTTTTGATCGAAACCGATAATATTATGCAGGTGAATTTGTTGAGCACGACGGACGTGTTGGCGACGCCGCACGGGGCGCAGCTGACCAATCTGTTCATGATGGACCGGAACAGTAGTGTGATGGAGTTCTACCCCAAGGGGTGGCTGCGCTATGCCGGGGTCGGCCAATACGTGTACCAGTGGCTGTCGAGCTGGTCGGGGATGAGGCACCAGGGCGCCTGGCAGGACCCAATCGGCGAGGAGTGTCCCTACCCGGAGGACGCCGCCAAATGCTTCGAAGTCTACAAGAACGGCCAGATAGGGCACAACGAGACCCATTTTAGCGAGTGGGCAGGAAAGGTTCTTGGTGAGGTGAAGCTGAGAAAGATTGCAGAGGCCGTTTCTGGCAAGAAGCAGGATCCCACTGGCGCTTGTGCTTGCGGCTGATAATTCGGATATATTGTTTTTCAATTTTTCACAGCATACTCCCTCTACTTTAAAATCAAGATATTGGAACTAGACTTGTTAATCGATTCATAACCTTTCAATCACAACCGATATCTATTTGAACCCCCTTTACTTGTAGGAGTAAATATTGGATCTATTGTTTATGTTATGATAGGAGTCCTACTCATCGCAAGTGGCAACTTGGTCGAATAAGGAGCAACTAATATCAAGAACTTTTCATATAGATGGAGTATTAATGGGTGGTTCTACAAACAAGTACGAGTCCTCTTTAATGGAAAAATCAAATTCAATGACAATTTGGTTCATCCCACATGTCCGCATCATGAGCACCCGGTCTTTCTATGTTCTATAGACTTGTATGTAATTATTGAGAATTGATTTGCTATAAGATTGAGAAATAGATTAGGGTTTGTTTGGTAAGATTTGTGAATAATTGTTGGTGGTAGAGGGACAAAGTGATTAGACCGCATATTCAAAAGAATAACAAGATGGCAACCGCGGCGATCGCGATGCTAAAGGGTTTATTTACAATTGATCATTAATACTAGCAATCGTGGGTCTCCGAGTACTAGTTTCATGTTGAGCGATTTTGTAGTCTTAAAAGAAAAATAGTCTCCTAGGGATGATTCGGAGGGGGTACCAAACTAGGCCTAACTTCTAAAAAGCCCAAAACTTTAGGTGAAATCCTAATTTTGTCCTGAAATTTTGTGTATAAAAAAAAAAAAAAATCATAAACTTTCATTCTAATATTGTTGCTCCATATCAAGGCGGGAGTGTTGGTGATACATAGGTTTTGGTAATAAGCCTCTAATTGACCACGCTAAAGATAATTTTGAAGAAATCAATGAAAATTTTTGACGGCAAAGGCTAATTTGGGACCATAGTGGAAGTTTGTGATTTTTTAGATGAAAAAATTCTGGCAGAATTGGGATTTTTGTTTTTTGTTTAGTAAATTTGAAAGAACAAAGTAACTATTTAATCCTTTTGATGGATACTCGAAGTTACTTCACAAATACTTATTCAAAAGAAATTACATAGATCCTATATTCAAGGATATGCAGATAATCGACCAATGGTTATTTCTGTAACAATAATTTTGTTGAGAAATTTCAAGACTCTTATTGATAACTTCACACCGTTTTGTCAATGATTTTACGAATGAGTTGTTAATTTCCTTCAAATTATCGATGATTCTAGTAATAAATGATAAAATTCTATTCTCATTTATTGAATTTATCATTTAATGATAATAATTAAAAACTAGTCTTTTTTTTAACGTAAACATAAAGAAAAGGGTGTCCAGGTCAAATTTGATCAAGTGCATTCGACATCGATCATTGTGATCCGGCGTAAATGATTAACAAATAAGATTATGGATCTCAATCTCGCCACTGCATTAAATGCGTTCTACCCAAAAGTCAACTCATCTTGAATTCCTTCATGGGAAGTCTCCGTTCTCGTCTCTTTCTCCAATCTCCTGTCCATGTTTTCCACGCACTTAACTTATTAAATTACGCCGCTCACATTTCAAGAACTATTTATGGACCTACATTGAGATCCACCAACAAAAGAAAAACAATAATAATAAAGCCGAATTGCTATGCAATTTTCAAACGGTGATTGATTTTGTTCACCACTTCACTCAAGAATTGCCCATAAATTAAATGTATACCCTCATTTGTAGTTTTTGATTTGTTTTGGAGTTTTACGAGTTTGTCTTGTTGCAGTGACTTAGTAAATCCCGTCATGTATTATTTTAATGAAGAATAAAATTTTCTTTTGACCAAAAGGGAAAAAAAAAAAAACCTTCTCCGCATCATCGTCATCGAATAGCCTTGTCCAAACACTGATGGCTAGAGACTGTTGAAGGTGCGAATCTCCCAAATTCAAGCTTTTTGGGATAATCCGGTGCCTGCACAACTTAAGATGGTCTCAACCTTGCCGAAGGTACGGACTTTGATTACTTGTATCATTTTGCTTGCTTATCTGACTCTTAGGCTTCATTTGGTTCCTCCAGAATCGAAATCCATGTCCTAAAGAATGCAATGTTAGGGTTTGCAGACACCTCGTAGCATATTAGGAATGAGATTATAATTTACGATTTAAAGAAATCGTTGCGGGTAAGGAAAATGATTGAGAGTAGCTCAGGAGCCAAGCTAAGAACAAGAAGACCGTAGCCCTCGAATTTAAATAAGAACAGAGAACTTTCGAGACTGCTACAAGGTGGTGGCATCGTCCGGCGTGATTCCTGGATGTTGTCGACGCCCGTTGTTAATCCGAAGAAAGCTCCAGCCGGACTCGGTCTTCCTCACTCGTCCATGAACTCTCTCGTTTACCTTCTTCACAAGCATCATCTCTTTCATGGCCCAAGCATCATGCCCAGATCAAGTGGAGATTAGGACCTCCTCGCCCCCACCGATCCACACAAGAGCCAGCTCCTTCAAATCCAGCCAACGACCCCGTCCCACCGCCGCTCTCTTCTCTGTCTACACCGCCAACTCCTTCGTCTGCATCCTCGCCACATGCTTCCTCCTCTTCCTCCTCTTCATCCTCTCCCAAGTCTCCCTCCTCTATTCTCAATCAACTCCTTCCTCTCAATGGCCTCTCTCCTCTATGCACAGATCGCAAAAGATCATCTTGACGACCAGCTCCGCCATTGGTCCCGACGCAGCCACCGCCGCCCGGGCTAGTAAGCTTGAGGCCGTGGCGGAGAGGCTCCGTGATGCGGTCACGTTCCTCCCGCTCAAGGACCTGCGCTTCGCCGACCAACCTGCCGATGGCCACACCTGGTTCATGAGCTCCCTCAATGACACCAGCATCGGTGGTGGGCCCCAGCACCTGCGCTTCCCGTCGGAGGGCTCAAAGGGCCGGGTGCTGTGCCTCAGGGGACGTGACGCGCATGACGGCTCGTGGAACTACTATGCCCTCGCATGGCCTGAAGCCCTCCCGCGCAGCGCCACCTTCATGAGTGGCCTGACTTTCGTGTCCTACAACCACTATGACTACCACAACTTATGGCACGGCCTGTCGACGGTGTTCCCATTCGTGGCATGGCACCAGGGGGAAGGTTGCCTCCGCCCGCCCGAGCGGTGGGTGCTGTACCACTGGGGCGAGCTCCGGGCCGAGATGGGCCTCTGGCTGAGCAAGCTGATGGAGGCGACGTTTGGCAAGCCAACCTTCGTAGAAGTGTTTGACAAAATCAAGGAGGACAGCCCCGTCTGCTTCGAGGATGCTGTGGTGATGAGGCACAACGAAGGAGGGATGTCTAGGGAGAGGATGATCGAGGCCTACGATCTACTGAGGTGCAGTGCAAGGAGATATTGCAGCTTGAGCTTGGAGGTCAATGGTGATGGTAAGAAGCGTAACACGATACGTTTGACGTTGTTACTGAGACGAGGAGGGAGGTCGTTCAGGAACGAGTCAGCTGTGGTCGGGATTTTCCGGAGGGAGTGCGATAAGGTCGAAGGTTGTAGGCTCACGGTGGCACACTCCGACGATCTCAGTTTCTGTGACCAGGTCAGTGTATTAAACCTGAATCAGTGCGTTAGACTATGTAGCTTTTGATTCTTTTGTGTAGATGAGTCGAATAATCTAAGGTGGAGGTACATAGTCGAGTCTTCAAATGGATATCGCAAATCCACACTAATCGGCCAAAAAGTTCACGGAATGCACGCATGTCAGGCGCTGACGACACCATGTTAGATGAGAAACTGAACCTGCTAATGACATGGTACAGGTGAAACTGATGGGCACAACGGATGTGCTGGCGTCACCGAACGGGGCGCAGCTGACCAACCTGTTCCTGATGGACCGGAACAGCAGCGTGATGGAGTTCCTACCCAAGGGGTGGCTGCGCTACGCTGGGATCGGCCAATTCGTGTACCGGTGGCTGGCGGGCTGGTCGGGGATGAGGTTCGAGGGCGCCTGGTGGGACCCAGTCGGCGAGGAGTGTCCCTACCCGGAGGACGTTGCCAGGTGCTTCGACATCTACAAGGACGGCCAGATCGGACACAACGAGACCCATTTCAGCGAGTGGACGGGAAAGGTTCTAAGCGAGGCGAAGCTGAGAAAGATTGGAGAGGCCGTTCCAAACAAGAAGCCAGACCCTATTGGTGCTTGTGCTTGCGGCTGATAATTTTTTTCCAATTTTTCACAGCCTACACTTTTGATTTCGTTCACTTTTTTTCTTTTTCTTTTGGTGATATATTACTAGGGACGCATGAGAAATATATCTCACTAAAAATCTCTCTTCATTTTTCGATTTTCTCTTGAAGTTCCATCAAAACAGTCGAGGAAATTGATTTTGCGATAAGCTGAGAAATGGGGGTTTAGAGGTCGTCTTGGAAAACACGAAAAAAATTGTTGAAGGTAGAGGAGCAAGTGATGAGATCACCTGTTAAAAAGAACAATAAGATAATGGCGACGGCCGTGACACTGAAGGACTTATTTACAATGGTCACCGACAGCATGCCTAAAAATCAATGTTAATAATGGGATGTAAGTTTTTTATCTTGAAATTTTGTTCAAGCTACATCGTATTGTCGATTTAACCCTACACATCTGCCAAAGGGTACAAGACCAACAAGTTTGTTAAGAGACATTGCGTGAAGCATAGGTCGACCTTGCAGTGAGTGTTTTACTCACCCCTCCACTTTTACAGGTGCATGCGGTTATTATATTGGCCTATTAATTTCTCAAACACTCCTTACGAGGTGTGGTGGAGTCTATCTTCCTCACTCGAAGGGAACCTTATTCTCGAGTGTAATTTTTTCTTCCCCACCCAAGAGGAAATACCCCCGATATTTTGTGTCCTAGAGTTTAGATGAAACAGTTTTAGAATATATTCCTTTATGACATGCTAAGTTTAATTGGCTCTTGCGGAATTGGTTGAAATTAATGATTCGTCTTCTTCTTCCCTTCTTAAGAGCAGGTCCGCAACCCTTGCACCGGCAACAAGAGGGTTTAGAACACTCAACCACATGGATAAGGTCATAACCCCCGAGCCAACGAAGGCAGACACTTTTGTAGTTGTCATGTAGTTCTAAACCGGCAACACATGCCATCCCGGCGGTTCAATTGATTGACGGGCAAACCGGAAGCCGAAACCGGTTCTCTGACCCGGTCCGGTTCAAAAGCACCGGTTCTCAGCTTGTCAACGGTGCGACAGCGATAGAGGCATGGGAAGCGGAGCGCAGTTGAGGGTACCGAGCAGAGAGAGAGAGAGAGAGAGAGAGAGAGAAAGAGAGTTGAAGGGTTAGACGATGGATAGAGTGGAGGACAGGCGACAGCGGCGCTCGTTAGCCGGACAAACGGCCGACTGTCGGATCAACGAAATCGTGCCGCAAACTCTCATTCAGTATTGAACATGAATTCGTCGTTTGAACTCTTGCATATCGCTAAAAATTCAATCTTGATGCACCAAATTGGGGAATCCGAAGCAAGGAGACGAGCCTTGATGGAGAATTTTCTTTCTTTCATGTACAGTTTTGTAATCTGTGTTTCTGTATCACCTGAAAAGCAAAAAACCTGCAAATCCGAGGACTGTTTGTCTCTCGAATTTACTCAAAGTAAAATATCTCTTCCACAGATTCGGACATGAAATCGTCGCTATCTTCTCATCTGTTCAACGGCTCCCTCGTTAATCTGTACAGAATGGAGCGCGCTGTCGACTGCCCAGAACGAACCTCGCTCACACCATGTCAGCGATCTTCCCGCACCGGTCACCCTCATCGTCGTCGATGTTCACCTTCGCTGTGCTGTGGCCGTGATTAGCTGCTCCGTCTGCCCGGGAATTCGACTCGCAGCTCTTCACGTACAAGCCACAAGCGATCGTGTCCAAGACGACGACGACCGAATACATCCAAGCGACCACCAGCCCTTCCGAAGCCATGCCCAGGTAAGGCCTCTCGGCGCTTGGCCCCTCCATCACCGACGGGTATCGGAACCGAAACAGGGCTTCCACGGCGGCGAAGCAGAGATAGTGAGGCAGAGCGATCAACAGCGCCGCCGATTCTCTGCGCCTCAGCGAGCAGGCCTTTCGGATCGCCTCGGAAGCGGAGCAATTCTCGATACCCACGATTGCGAGAGCGACGTCGCACACGGCGGACAGGTTGGCGGCGATTGCGCAAGAGACGGTCCTGGACGTTAACGCCAGGAGGGTCCCCTGACCGCGCGAGAAGGACCCGTGCGGAGCCCAAGCGATCGCGTCGGCCGCGAGCGCCAGCGACGTCTGCAGGAACTGGAGCTTCACGAGGCGTCTGTAGAGAGAGAAGGAAGACGAGAGGGGCGAGGGGTCATGGCGATTCGCCAGGGCCTGGAAGACGCGGGCCTTAGCCACGGCGAGGAAGGTGAGGGCGGGCGCGAAGCTGAAGACGGCGCGAAAGAGGGACTGCGGGAGGGAGAGCGAAGCGGTCTTGGCCGCAGGGAAGAGGCAGCTGTAGAGAAGCAGCGAAGCAGAGTAAGGGAGGAGAAGCAGAACAGGGGTGTGGAAGGAGTCGATGTTCTTGAGGAAACTGTGGATCGATCGCCTGATGATTCTCCCTACCCTCTCCATCTCCGAGCTCGGGTCGATGGGACTTCTTCGTTTGGAATCCTTGTACGGCAGAATTAGGCAGTCAAAGAGAGAAAAAAATAGATCTTATCCTTAATGGGTTTGGGGTTCTTGCACGAGAACAGTGCGGATTGCTCTGCTTATGCTGCGCTGAACTGTTCTTGACGATATCATTCAGAGACCGATTTGGAGTGTCTTAATGGGTTTTTGTTTCTTTCCGCAACAGAAAAAAGGGGGCGAACTTTGTCTCATAATGAGGGGGAACAAGAGAAGGCGAGAGACAGAGATTTTTTCCGTTCTGAGATTTCAAGGTTCGTGTCGATGGAGGAGATAAAGGCCCGATTTTTCCCCTCTTTCTGGAGTGGGTTTTGGCACCTGCAGTTGAAGTTGAACCACCAGAAACCAACGCACAACTGCCGACGTTGGTGCGTCTTCGCCACTTGTTCTGTGAAGTCATCATGGCTTATTGGCCCGTCCGTTCGGTGCGTGCGATCTGACTTTTTTTTCTTTTTTTTTTTTTCTCTTGGGCGTTCTGACAAGATAAAAATCTGATCTTGTCGTGGCCTGTCCCGGATGGGATAGCTACCGCGACGCCTCCCTTATCTGACGCTTTAGCCAATGCCTAGATTCTTTCGTGGGGGGCTTACGTTGCTTGCACGAAGATTAGGGGGGCGTGATAGATGATGTTATTATTGTCTTGGCAATTTAACTGGATTCGCCTCGACGGCGATTCGTGCCCGGAAGAGGTAATCTGTAGGTAATGGTGCTGTCGAAACCGTGCGTTTTCTGGACAACTTTGATTCGAGTGTCGGCTTATTTTGAGTAGTCGGAATCAACATTAACGTTACTTGCATAGAATTAGCATTTCCTTCTTCCTTTAATAAAAAAAAAGCTAAGAAGATAGTCGGTTGATTTTTGGAAAATGACAGGACGTGCTGATCACATGTCCCGATTGTGGGATCTTAGCGATGGGAATTTTAATGCTTTCGAAATGTTATTGTTAAAAACGACGTTTACGATGTGAAATCGAAGAAGCAAGACCCATTGAAGAATATAGAAGCAAATTCTATATATAGGGCATCACTAGTACCTAAAGGAAACGGAAGCTTGCTTAAGATTTGTTAGATTAGAATTCTTAAAGTGTGTATCTCATTATGTAATATGACTAAGATATTTTAATAAGTAAAATATAACATCATTGTATCCCAACTCAAGCTTGTCCTGTAAAAGTTGATAAAAATAGGAAAAGAAATTAGGGACGGCGAATTCAGGGAATGAACCTCAATTTTCAAGAAGCAGCGGACCGTTTTTGAAGCTTCGGAATTTTTACTCGGTTTCTCTTGAGTGTATTTTCGGGAGGTTAAGTTCTGCGGATTTAGAACTAAATCGTGTTAGGTACGTAAGCAGTGAAGCGATTAGACGAATAGAAACATCCAGTCTAATTGGCTTTATCTGCTAAAAAAAAAAAAATTGGCTTTAATTACGTCCTGTGCGTTCTCGCAGCAAAATTCTCAGGAAAAAAGAAAAAAAAGAAAATTTTTCTTGCTAGGAATGTACGGACAACCGAGAAAATGTACGGGCATAATGCTATTCTTTCTTGAGCATGTGGTCTAATCACTTGTCCCTCTACCCAAAACAATTTTTTGTGATTTTGCAAAGCAAACCTCTAAACTATTTCTCGGCTTGAACTAAATTAATTCCCTTGGCAATTCCAACGGCACTTGGAGAGAAGACCCGAAGATGAAGAGCTATTTAAGACTATGTTTATCTTGCAAAAGATTGATAATTTTAAAAATATATTCCTGATTGTTTGTATCGATTAAAATAATTATTTAATGGAAATTTGTTTCATTCACCAATAATTTATATTCAATTATTCTTATGAATAATGAAAACATTTTTTGTTAATTCCTTCTTTTAAAAGATATAAGGTCATTTTTTAAAAGAAAATATTGTTCAAATAATTCATTTTCGAAGAAACAAATGAAGTATAAGTAAAACTCAATTCTTATGCATTGATATAACATATCACAAAAAAAAAAAAAAATGGGTAAGAAAATGAAGGCTGATGCTATGGAAAATTGAAAAACAATATATTAGAATTATCAATTGCAAGCACAACCGCCGGTCTCGACAGAGTCCTGCTTCCTCTTTGAAACGGTATCTCCAATCTTTCTTAGCTTCACCTCACCGAGAACCTTTCTTGCCCACTCGCTGAACTGGGTCTCGTTGTGCCCGATCAGGCCATTCTTGTAGAACTCGAAGCATTTGGCGGTGTCCTCTGGGGAAGGACACTCCTCTCCGACCGGGTCCCGCCAGGCGCCCTGGTGGCTCATCCCCGACCAGCTCGACAGCCATTGGTACACGTATTGGCCAACCCCGGCATAGTGCAGCCACCCCTTAGGGTAGAACTCCATCACGCTACTGTTTCGGTCCATCATGAATATATTGGTCAGCTGCGCCCCATGCGGCGACGCCAACACGTCCGTCGTGCTCATCAGCTTCACCTGCATAAAATCTTATCGGTTTCAAGCAAGGGTAACCCCACGAACCCAACATACTTTGGTGATTGATTACTTGTAAGATAAGTGGACACCAAGGTCAATTAACATGTGTGGTTTGCTAAGCATATGTCATTGAATTGGACCTCATTTAACGGAAATTGGTCATTTCCATACGTTAGGATTTTCGTTTTGTCATCTAAAATGGTGGGTCAACGTGTAACATGCATGCACTCCTTGGAATCTTTGTTTTGTTCGAATGGTGTGGATTAATAGAGTCCCTTTGAAGACTCAACTATGTCCCTCCACTTTATAGATCATTTGACTCATTTACACTCAAGATCACAAGGAATACAGTATGATTAACATGAGAAAAATCAAACAAGAAAGATCCTGATTTTTTTTCTTTTTGGATCTTCGAACTACACAGTTAAAGGATCGACGAGTGTCAAACGGCAGTCGTGTTGATTCAAACAAAGAATAATTCAGATTTTATGCAACTGACCTGATCGCAAAAACTGAGATCGTCGGAGTGAGCCAACGTGAGCCGACAACCTTCAACCTTATCGCACTCCCTTTGGAAAATCCCGACCACGGCCGACTCGTTCCTGAACGACCTCCCGCCTCGTCTCATAAACAACGTCAAACGTACCGTGTTGACCTTGTTACCATCGCCATCGACCTCCGAGCTCACGTTGCAGTATCTCCTCACGCTGCACCTCAGCAATCCGTAGGCCTCGATCCTCCTCTCCATGGACATCCCTCCTTCGTTGTGCCTCGTCACCACAGCGTCCTCGAAGCAGACAGGGCCGTCCTCCTTGATTTTATCAAACACTTCTACGGACGGTGGCTTTCCGAACGTCGCCTCCATCAGCTTGCTCAGCCACGGCGACATTCCGGGTCGGAGCTCGCCCCAGTGGTACAGCACCCACCGCTCGGGCAGGCGCCGGCAACCGTGCCCCTGGTGCCACGCCACGAACGGGAACACCGTCGACAAGCCGTGCCATATGTTGCCGTAGTCGTAGTGGTTGTAGGACACGAAAGTGAGGCCGCTCATGAAGGTGGCATCGTGCGGGAGGGCGTCAGGCCACGCGAGGGCGTAGTAGTTCCACGAGCCGTCATGGAAGTGGCGTCCCTTGAGGCATAGCACCCGGCCCTTTGAGCTGGCCGATGGGAAGCGCATGTGCTGGGGCCCGCCGCCGACGCTGGTATCGTTGAGGGAGCTTATGAACCAGGTGTGGCCGTCAGCGGGTCGGTCGGCGAAGCGCAGGTCCTTGAGTGGGAGGAACGTGACCGCGTCGCGGAGCCTCTCGTCTACGTCCTCGACCTTACTAGCCATGGCGGCGGCAGCGAAGGCATCAAGAGCGACGTCGGAGGAGGTGGTGTCGAGGATGATTTTTT
Organism: Eucalyptus erythrocorys; assembly: GCA_014182555.1. Classification (NCBI taxonomy): domain Eukaryota; kingdom Viridiplantae; phylum Streptophyta; class Magnoliopsida; order Myrtales; family Myrtaceae; genus Eucalyptus; species Eucalyptus erythrocorys. The sequence goes on from CM024602.1 coordinate 53,271,646, forward strand.
GCCATTGGCGCACGAGAGAGAGAGGCCATCGAGGGGAAGGAGCCGATCGAGACTGGAGGAGGGAGATTTGGGAGAGGATGAAGAGGAGGACGCACGCGGAGACGACATAGACGAAGAGCTTGGCAGTGTACATTGAGAAGGGAATGGCGGCGGGACGCGCGGACGGTTGGCCGCATTTGGAGGAGCCGGCGGCGGTGTAGATGGCCGGGAGGGAGGCGGTTCTGATGTCCACGCTATACGAGGGAGACGATGCTCTGTCCATCGAGAGAAGATGGCGATTTCGTGAGCGGCTGGGATGGGGGGAGGATCTTAAATGCTCGTCTAGATGGACAGACGATGCAAGCTTTGGCTAGAAGAAAGAGTGGTAAATGCGGCGACTTAAACCTTTGGATGCAATTAAAGTTACGGGAGCGGAATCGGGGGGAGATGCCCGCCGATCGCATTGTTGAATCCCCATGCTGGAAGTAGAGAAGACGCGGTAACCAAGTCAGAGCTTCATCGAAAGGTGAAAAAGATGTATCGGACCTCACTTCGAGAGAGAGGCACGATCCGCAATTCCACTGAATTTGTTCAATGGATATGGCAATTTTATACTTGATAAGCTATCCAAGCATATGCGACAAGAGCAGGTTAGGAAGAATCTCGATGATGGGCACCTTAACTTGAGGTATCGACGGTGGCCAAGACCCGATACGGTCACTGGAGACTAATATATTTACAATCTAGCCTCCTCAATGAAGGCTTATTTTTGTATACTCTCGATCGATATACATGAAGTCAATTGGTCTCAACCATATGCATACGTTACGTTGCGGTGAGTTTCTTAGAATTTGAAACTAGATGCATTATATAAGTTTGTAGGTATCAAGAGCACGCCAGCATTTCGGAATTGCTCTTCTTTATTGTTTCCCTTCATTCTTACTTGTCAAAATTAAGATCCGTGATGGAAATCTTCTTCAAGAGCAAGTAATTGAGCACCGAGGGCCGCTGATTCGTCTGAATCCAAATTTGTTTCTCGGAGTGCACCGGAATATAAGGGGGGGCTCTTCTCGAATTGCGGCCCACAGCTCATCGCCGTATCCGTTTATTTCTTTCTTCACGTGAGAAGGTTGTCTGAATTAATGATATTTTGTAGGACAAAGTCCATCGAAAGGGTTGAACAACCTTAATTACGTATAGGAAATGTAAGAATTACGTTATTTAGTATTGGAAAATGCTTGGTCGACGGTACCGTCAGCAAAAGAAAAAAGACGGTCAAACATCAGCCAAGCGCTTTCTATCTTCAAGGTGGGAGACTTGGTTAACAGGTTTTTTGTTTTTATTATATGAAAATGCATTTTCCATATAAAAAAATGATTTTATTGTCTTATTTAAAGAAACAAATCAAAGTGATAATATTAAAATTATAAGAAATATATGAACAACTCAATTGCAACTTTTAAAATAGTCTATACATTATTCTCCAGCCAAAGAAAATCAACTAAGAATCGTTTTTTTTTTTTTTTTTTAACTTTAGCTTTGACTTATGTGATCTTAAGATTAATTTTGTAATGTTTTAGGTCCCTGCACATCTTCATCATTAGCGAAGTAATTTATTTTCTCTTCTAATTCATTACTCTTACCTTGATTTTCTCTTTACTTCATTGATTTTTATGTATAATCAATATCATTGGTCTTAATTTTAGATCATTGGAGAGTTCTTTTAAAGCAATTTAATTTGAGCAAGAGGAATTAGAAGCCATTTCATTACAAAATGATTTAAAGCTAACGTTTCAAGTGTTTCTTTTTTCATATTTTAAATTTAATAGATTAATGTAATGGCATTAATATTTTTTTAATAAGTGATCCTGTAATTATTTATATTTCAGTATTAAATTTAATTTTTCTTTGTTCATATTCAAGAAAATTAATTATATGGGTCCTCATATGATTTTTGTTCTTTCAATTTAATATTGCAATAAGGAAACATAGAAATTTATAAAATGGAAAAATCAAATAATTATATTTATTAAAAAAAAAAAAGACGTTGAGGCAAAATTGAAACCGGCTGAGTAGGTATACCGATTCCCTCCAAAATATCTTGTGGCTAGCCTTTGACTGTCCTGCTGTCTTTCTGCAGGGGACGGTCAGGCTAGGTATTCTGTATATTGCTTGATCATACATGTTTTTAAGCATGAAGTCAATTGTTTAAGCTAAGCTTAGCTTCCGTATCTACATGCGTGCATTATCGTTTATTGTTCGCTGCGGAAGCCTCGTAAAAATACGTGACAGATTAAGGAGGAATTGACCGTGACCATCAAGCAGAGTTTAGTCTACGAGATACGCCTGCTGGCGGCGAAAACAAGGAAGTCGAAGAGCTTCCAGCATTCAGCCTTGAATTCCTCTGCGTAAACATTACGAAAGTAGCGTGGCGCGATGTGCGCATTTGCTGACCATGGCTACCAAAGTAGATGCTTGTGTTTTGGAATTGGGAGTTTTATCCTCTCGGCCAGGAGTTCTTGGCCGCTGCGATGATCTTCCATGCGACCCCCCCTTCCCAAGTCATGGCCCGTTCTCATGGTGACCGCAAGGATGATTGGAAAGTACATCAGGCCGTTGAGCCCAGGCATTCTGTCTCTCTCATCGGGCACCGATAACATCCGGATGTCATGAAAATGTCAAGTAAGTCAATATGACGGAAAAAATAACTATGACATTACATAGCAAAGCAGAAAATTCTCGGAGGAAATGAGACAAGACGCTGAAAGCAGTTCAGGCTTCATCAATGGAGAATTTCATGAGATCTAAAACTAATTATGTATGCAAGTTCAATCGCATGCCATATGGAATAACTGCAACGATGAAGTAAAAAATTTGTAGAGTTTGTTTTCGTCAAACTGGTTTGATCTTGTTCTGAAATCTCTACATATAAAATAACTGCAAGGATGAAGTAGAAAATTTGTAGAGTTTGCTTCCATTGCACTAGTTTGATCTTGTTCTGAAATCTCCCCACAACCATAGTGATAGGTATAAAAATACAAAATTTTTGGAGGCCTGAACCTGAAAAATAGTTGCAACTGGTATAATTTTTTTTTTTTTTTTTTTTTTTTGGGTCTATGACCACGCGGTATCCAGAACCTTCGATCCCGACTAATTTGGATGTGAGCGTTGTCGGACCCATAATTGAGGGGGACTCTCCCAACGCCGTTTGCTCCGTACGCAAGGCTCAAACTCAAGACCTTGCAACCGGTACAATTTATATGCAAAGAAACCTTGGTTCAAAGATTACCATAAAAAATGACGATGTAACAAGTTGATTCAGTTTTGTTTGTTCATATTTCCATAGTTACCGGTCTAGCAAGGCTCGCTTGATCGGCGAGCACAAGATTCACCATAAGCTTGCGCTCGCTGATCTAGTAAGCCTTTTCAAGGCCAACATGCTCAAGTTTGCCTTTGGCTAGTTGCCAACTATTGCCATGGCCGATGATTAATTGACGAAGAAGGAGGAGGAAAAGAAAAATGAAAAAAATAAAAATAATTATAATTTTGATTTAAAAGAAATTATTGGAAGGAGTGATCAAATCGAATTTTCCATATTGATCGAATCGAATTTTCCATATTGAACGAAAAAACATATTTTGTAGTTCATTTTTAAATTTCGGTCGAATATAAATAAATATTGTCATTTTCTTTTAAAAAAAGACTTTTTAAAATATTTTTTAGAAATGCTACATTTTCCAAAGCCTAAATCTTGATGATTGGAACAAAAGAGGTCTTTTAAGAACACATTTAGTAATCGAATCGATCTAGGGTGTGTTTGATAATCATTCTATTCATGAGAACAATTTCTTATTAGAATTGACTTTTTTTTATTATATTTCTTAGATGAGTTTCTAAATATTTGAAAGTGTTTGGTAATTATCTAAAATTTTTATCTTCGGGATAGAAATGCATTTGGTAAAATCTCAAATTCTTTTGTGAATTAGAATTTCTTTTAATTTTTTAATATTTTTGTTATATTTTTCTCTTTTTTTTTTTTTTTTCATCCTTCTTCATCTTCTCTAGTCGAAACCAGTCATGGCAATGGCCAACAACTAGCCAAGCGAGGTTTGACGACCTTGCCAGAGCCTCGCTAGGCTAGGGCAAGGCTCGGTGACCTTGCTGGGCATCGTTGCCAGCTGCCATGAGATTTGGCCTTGCCTAGGATAGGGGCAGGATCTTAAATGCATGAAATTCTTCGTGAGTGGCTGGGATGAGGGAGGATCTTAAATGCTTGTTGAGATGGATAGATGGTGCAAGCTTTGGCTAGAAGAAAGTGTGGTAAGTGTGGTGATCATTGTCCAAGAGGTGCTACATCAACTTAGAATGAGAAAAAGAAAGTGGAAATTTCGAGCTATCCTCAAATTAGATATGCAAAAAGCCTATGATAGGGTAGAATGTATTTTTTTTTTTTAATGATTGTACATTTTTTTTGTCAGTCTTATTCTATTCATACTCTAACACTCAATCTCTCAGACTTTTGCCTTACTTCTTTGCAAAGCGTGGGAGTCGAAACCCACTTTTGAAACTTACTCGTTCCCATCCCAACCCTCTATGAAAATGTGGGGATTTGAACCTCCCACCTCTCCCTTTCAAATTGGAAGGGTGGCCACCGGGGCAAACCCGAGTGGTTAAATAATTGTATGTTGAAAAATGGGTTTTTGTGAGAAATGGGTTGCATTGGTTAAAAAATGTATTTCCACAGTGTCATATAGTGTAAGAGTGAACTGGGAGTTATGTGATTATTTCCAACCAACTAGAAGGATTAGATAAGGCGATCCACTGTCACCTTATCTATTCATCTTTATGGGTAATGTTCTATCCTCTTTGATTTTGAAAGCTATAAGAGATGGGAGTTTGAAGGGCATACAATTGAATCCATATTGTCCTACACTTTCACACCTTTTATTCACAAACGATGCTATATTTTTCTTTGATGGCACAATTATTGGGGCATAGTACTTAGCTGATGTCTTGCACCAGCATTGCTGTGCATCAAGATAGTCCATCAATCTCAACAAGTGAGGAATTTTCTTCAGGAAAAACTGTCCTCGAGGTCTAAAACAAAATCATGCGGCTAATTAAGGGTGCCGATTTTTGAGAAAATGGATAAATATTTGGGGATACCATCTGACTGGGGACAAATTAAGAAACAAATGTTCTCTTGAATTCTTGCGAGAGTTGGAAAGAAATTAGAAGGGTGGAAAAAGAATTTGATATCGAAAGCAGGCAAATAAATTTGGGATATGTGCAACACAAGTCCTAAAACTTACAAGGAAAGTGCAATTAAGTCCTAAAACTTACAAAAAGTGCAATCAAATCCTAAAACTTGTCAACTTAGTTCAATTCAGTCCTAAAGTTAACACCGTTAGCCTTTCCGTTAAAAATTGCTGATGTGGCATTTAAAATAATTTTTTATTTTTCCACGTGGATATTTTAATTATTTTTTATTCATTTTAAAAAAAATAGATTTAAAAATTAAAATATTAGATTTAAAATCTTTAAAAATAGATTAAAAACTAAAAAGGAAAATCAAAAAAAAAAAAAAAAAAGAGGGCACCGTTTTTCCACCGCCGCCCAACGCCGGAGGGCCGGCGACGGTCGCCGGCTCCGGCGGGGGTGGCGGCCCTCACCTCGCCCAAATCCGGCGAGGCTCGCACGAGGCCGGCGAGGCCTCGCGGCGAGGGCCGGCCACCCCGCCCAGCCCGGCGACCGTCGCCGGCCCACTCCGGCGACCGTCATCGGCCACTCCGGCGATGGGCGGCGGCCAAAGCACCATCGGTGCTCTTTTTTTTTTTTTTTTGCACAATTTTCTTTTTTAAATAAATTTAGCTTTTTCTTTTCTGTTTTTAAATCTAATTTAAATAAGAATAAAAATAATGTTAAAAGCCATGTGTATAATAAAAATCATTTAAAATGCCACGTCGCCGCCACGTCGCGTTTTCCGTTAGTAAATGTAACGGTGTTAACTTTAGGACTGAATTGAACCAATTTGACAAGTTTTAGGACTTGATTGCACTTTTTGTAAATTTTAGGACTTAATTGCACTTTCTCTGTAAGTTTTAGGACTTGTGTTGCACATATCCCAATAAATTTTACTCAGGACAGTAGTCCAGGTATTACCCCAATCTAGCATGTCTATCTTAAAATTCCCATATCAATTTGCAAGGCTATTAAAAAGAGAATTGCATCCTTTGGTGAAAGCAAAACGCAATGGGAAAGGACATACATTGGAAAAAATGGGACATCTTAAAAATGGGGAAAGACTATAGGGGATTAAGTTTCAAAGACTTAGCTGATTTTAATAAAGCGATACTCGGAAAGAAAGCCTAGAAACTTATTCAAGATCCAAAAGTCATATGCATATATTACGTTACGGTGAGATCCTTAGAATTCGAAACTAGATGCATTATATAAGCTTGTAGGCATCAAGAGCAGGCCAGCTTTTCTGCTCTTCTTTATTGTTTCCCTTCATTCTTACTTGTCTAAATTGAGATCCGTGATGGAAATCTTCTTCAAGAGCAAGTAATTGAGCACCGAGAGCCGCAGATTCGTCTGAATCCAAATTTGTTTCTCGGAGTCCCCCGGAATAAGGGGGGGGGCCCTTCTCGAATTGCGGCCCACAGCTCATCGCCGACGTCGGCGCATCCATATATTTCCTTCTTCACGTGAGAAAGTTGTCTAAATTTATAATGGTTTGTAGGACAAAGTCCATCAAAAGGGTTGAACAACCTTGGTTACGTAACTGACCAAAAAAAAAAAAAAACCTTGGTTATGTGAGGAAATGTAATAATTACGTTATTTAGTATTGTAAGCTTGGTCGACGGTACCGTCAGCCAAGAAAAAAGACGGTCAAACATCAGCCAAGCGTTTTCTATCTCCAAGGTGGTAGACTTGGTCAACAGGTTTTTTGTTTTCATTATATGAAAATGCATTTTCCATATAAAAAAATGATTTTGTTGTCTTATTTAAAGAAACAAAATAAAATGATAATATTAAAATTATAAGAAATATATGAAGAACTCAATTGCAACTTTTAAAATAGTCTACATTATTCTTCAGCCAAAGAAAATCGATTGAGAATCCTTTTTTTTTTTTTTTTTTTTTTAACTTTAGCTTTGACTCGTGTGATCTTAAGATTAATTTTGTAATGTTTTTTAGGTCCCCACACATCTTCATCATTAGCAAAGTAGATTTTTTTTTTTCTCTTCTAATTCATTATTCTTACCTTGATTTTCTCTTTACTTCATTGGTTTTATGTATAATCGATATCACCGGCCTTAATTTTAGATCATTATAGAGTTCTTCTAAAGCAATTTAATTTGAGCGAAAGGAATTAGAAGCCATTTCATTACACAATGATTTAAAGCTAACGTTTCAAGTGTTTTTTTTTTCATATTTTAAATTTAATAGATCTATGTAATGACATTAATATTTTTTAATAAGTGATCATGTAATTATTTATATTTCGGTATTAAATTTAATTTTTCTTTGTTCATATTCAAGAAAATTAATTATATAGGTCCTCATATGATTTTTGGTCTTTCAATTTGATATTGCGATAAGGAAACATAGAAATTCATAAAATAAAATATATATATTTAAAAAAAAAAAAAAAAAATTGAGTCAAAATTGAAACCGGCTGAGGAGGTATACCGATTTCCTGCAAAATATCTCGTGGCTAGCCTTTGACCGTCCTACTGTCGTTTTGCAGGGGATGGTTATGCTTGCAGCATCCTTTAGTATCTTGTATATTGCTTGATCATACATGTTTTTAAGCATGAAGTCAATTGTTTAAGCTAAGCTTAGCTTCCGTATCTACATGCGTGCATTATCGTGTATTGTTCGCTGCGGAAGCCTCGTAAGAATGCGTGACAGATTAAGGAGGAATTTATCGTGATCATCAAGCAGAGTTTAGTCTACGAGATACGCCTGCTGGCGGCGCAAACAAGGAAGTCGAAGAGCTTCCAGCATTCAGCCTTGAATTCCTCTGCGTAAACATTACGAAAGTAGCGTGGCGCGATGTGCGCATTTGCGGACCATGGCTACCAAAGTAGATGCTTGTGTTTTGGAATTGGGAGTTTTATCCTCTCGGCTAGGAGTTCTTGGCCGCTGCGACCCCCTCTTCTCAAATCATGGCCTGTTCTCATGACGACCACAAGGATGGTTGGAAAGTACATCAGGCCGTCGAGCCCACGCATTGTCTCTCTCGTCGTATACGCGTCGAAGGCACTAATGACATCTGGATATCATGATAATGTCAAGTAAGTTAATATGATGGAAAAAATAATTATAACATTACATAGCAAAGCAGAAAATTCTTAAAGGAAATGAGACGATGCTGAAAGCAGTTCAGGCTTCATCAATGGAGAATTTCATGAAATCTGAAACTAATTATGTCTTCATGCAAGTTAAATCACATGCCATATGGAATAATTGCAACGATGAAGTAAAAAATTTGTAGAGTTTGTTTTCATCGCACTGGTTCAATCTTGTTATGAAAGCTCCCCATATAAAATAACTGCAACAATGAAGTAGAAAATTTGTAGAGTTTGCTTCCATCGCACTGGTTTTGATCTTGTTCCGAATTCTCCCCACTACCATAGTGATAGGTATAAAACAACAAAATTTTGGAGGCCTGAACTTGAAAAATAGTTGCAACTGGCATAATTTTTTTTTTTTTTTTTTTTTTCAGGTCTATGACCACCTGATATTCAGAGTCTTCGGCCCCGACTAATCCAAATGTGAGCACTGTCGAACCCATAATTTGGGGGGTGGGGGGGACTCTCCTAGCGCCGTCTGCTCCATACACAAGGCTCGAAGTCAAGATCTTGCTACTGGTACAATTTATATGCAAAGAAACCTTGGTTCAAAGATTACCATAAGAAATGATGATGTAACAGGTTGATTCGGTTTTGTTTGTTCATATCTATAGTTACCGGTCTAACAAGGCTCGCTTGATCAGTGAGCGCAAGATTCGCCATAGGCTCGAGCTCGCTGATCTGGCGAGCCTTTTCGAGGCCAACAAGCTCAAGCTTGCCTTTAGCTAGTCACCAACTGTCGCCATGGCCAGCGATCAATTGAAAAAGAAGGAGGAGGAAAAGAAGAATAAAATAATAATAATTATTATAATTTGATTTAAAAAATTTATTAAAAGGAGTGATCAAATCGAATTTTCCATACCGAACGGCAAAACATATTTTGTAGTTCATTTTCAAGTTTCAGTCAAATATAAATAAATATTGTCATTTAAAAAAAAAAAACAACTTTTTGAAATGTTTTTTTAGAAATGCTACATTTCTAGAGCCTAAATCTTGATGATTGGAATAGATGAGGTCTTTTAAGAACACATTTAGTAATTGAATCGATCTAGGACGCGTTTGATAATCATTATGTTCGCGGGAACAATTTCTGATTAGAAATTATTCTTTTTACTCTATTCACTAAATGAGTTTCTGAGCATTTAAAAGTATTTGGTAACTATCTAAAATTTTTATTTTCAGGATAAAAATGTGTTTGGTAAAATCTTAAATTCTTTTGTGAGTTAGTTTATCTTCTCTAGTTGACGCCAGTCATGGCAATGGCCAACAACTGGCCAAGCGAGGTTTGGCGACCTTGCTAGAACCTCGCTAAGCTAAAGACGATGCAAGCTTTGACTAGAAGAAAGTGTGGTAAATGCGATGATTGTTATCCAGGAGGTGCCACATCAACTTAGAGTGAGAAAAAGAAAGTAGAAATTTCAGGCTATCCTCAAATTGGATATGCAAAAGGCCTACGATAGGGTAGAATAGATTTTTTTTTTTTTTTTTTTTTTTTATGTGATTGTATGTTGAAAATGGGTTTTTGTGAGAAATGGGTTGCATTGGTTAAAAAATGTATCTCCTCGATGTCATATAGTGTAAGAGCAAACAACGAATCATGTTACTATTTCCAACCAACTAGAGGGATTAGACAAGGCGACCCACTGTCACCCTATCTATTCATTCTTATGGCTAATGTTCTTTGATTTTGAAAGCTATAAGAGATGGGAGTGTGAAGGGCATACAGCTGAGTCTATATTGTCCTACATTTTCACACCTTTTATTCGCAAATGATGCTATATTTTTCTTAGATGGCACAATTATTGAGGCATGGTACTTAGCTGATGTCTTGCACCGATGTTGCTTTGCGTCAGGATAGTCCATCAATCTCAACAAGTGAGGAATTTTCTCAGGGAAAAACTATCCTCAAGGTCTAAAACAAAATCTTGCAACTGAATTAAAGGTGCCAATTATTGAGGAAATGGATAAATATTTGGGGATACCGTCTGACTAGGGACAAAATAAGAAACAAATGTTCTCACGAATTTTTGCAAGAGTTGGCGGGAAATTAGAAGGTGGAAAAAGAATTTGATATCGAAAGCAGGCAAATAAATTTTACTAAAGACAGTAATCGAAGTATTACCCCAATTTGTTGTGTCTATCTTAAAATTCTCATATCAATTTGCAAGGATATTAAAAGGAGAATAGCATCCTTATGGTGGAAGCAAAACACAATGAGAAAGGACATACATTGGAAAAGATGGGACATCTTAAAAATGGGGAAAGAGAGGGGTTAGGTTTTAGAGACTTAGTTGATTTTAATAAAATGATGCTAGGAAAGTAAGCTTGGAGACTTATGCAAGATCCAAAAGCCATATGGAGTAGATTGTTAAGAGGAATTTATTTTCCTAAGGTGATTTCTGGACAGCGAACAAAGGCCTCGACCCTCTTGGTAATGGCAAAGCTTACTACTAGAAGACACACAATTGAGCCATAAATAAAATGGGAGGTTGGTGATGGCAATAGGATTAGCATTAGAGAAGATAGATGGCTAATCTCGGGAAAGATAGGAGGGCCAACGAACCATAATGAACTCAGTTAGTAGTAAAATTAATTAACCATAATAATAGGGGATGGACCATTCAGCTGTTATAGGAGACCTTTGAGGAAAGAATTGTGATAAAAATTTCAATTATGCCTTTAAGGCTAACAATTGGACCATACAAGATGATTTGGACAGTAAACAACTCAGTATCCTACACAGTGAAGAGTGATACAATAAGATTGGAGACTCAGAGAGACGTCTAACAGTAAAGCAACCCTCTACAATATACCAAACTCCTAAGAAACTGTGGATTGAAATTTGAAAACTCAAAGCCTACCCCAAACTCAGATTTTTTCTAGGGAGTGCATGCGATAATTCCCTACCTACGAAGGAAAATTTATACAAGAGGAAGATTTTATTTGAACAGGAGTGTCCCTTGTGCTGTCAAGGTTCGAAGTCTACAGAGCACACCTTCATCTTGTGTCCCTGGACGATTTGGTCAAACAACAAAATCAATGCAAACACATCTCTAGAAATTAGCAACAGGAAAAAATAAACTCACAAGCAAAAGCCCTATTCGCCAAAGCAATTTGGAGAGTATGGAAGGCTCGGAATGACTGGATCTTCAAAGCATAAAGTCCCAAACCAAGCTCAATGATAGAATAAGCATACTATTCGACATAATATAGGAGAAACAAGGGAAAAGAACCACAAACTTGGAAGACACTCTCTTTGACAGCAATGACAGCAAGCTTGCAGACCCATATCTACTACAAAATCAACGTGGACAGCTCCTCGAGTAGTTTGAAGCTGGAAGGAACGACGGTAGGGATTTGCAGAAACAAGGATGGAGCTCTCTTTAGTGGGTTTGTGAGTCGGATTTTCGCCCCATTAGCTCTGGTCAGCGAAACCTTGACAATAAGGGAAGCCTTGCTCTAGTTGAAATGAAGGAGAAGGAGAAGTGCACGAACTGAACAAAATGGAGATGTACTTGCAATTGATTTGTCAACGGTGTTATCTTCTAATAGGTTATCAACGGTGGACTACGTAAGGTGCGTTTGGGAAGACTTTTGGGGAAAGTATTTAGGAAAATGCAAAGATCTTTCAGTTAAAAGGTGTTTTCTAAAATGCAATTGTGTTTGGTAAATTATACTTAGAAAGCCTAGGGAATTACATTTACAAAGGATCTTTGTGGTAAAAAAAAATTATAAATTTTTTTTTTTTAAATTGACCGGCAAGGGTAGCGACTGCCGGCGACCCCGGATCTAGGGCGGCGAGGTCGTGCGACGCCGCCTCGACCTCCGGCGACCTAGATCCGGGGTGTCGAGGTTGCGAGAGGACCTCGTCGCCCCGGATCTGGGTCGTGGTGGGGTCGCACGACCTCGCCGCCCCGTATTGGGGGCGGCGAGGTCGCACGACGCACCGCGACCCAGATCCGAGGGCAGCGAGGTCACATGACAGTAAGGTCCTCCCACGACCCTAATGCTCCAGATCTTGGTCGTGGCGGTCACGCCACCCCTCGACGTCGATCGCGCCACCCCCTGACGACAGTCGTTTTGGCAACGGTCATCAGCGACTGCCTGCCCTTCGCTAGCGACCGCTCACGGAAGAAGAAGAAGAAGCAGACGATGAACAGTGGGGGCAAAACCGAACAAACGAAAAATCAATGAGGATAATTTGGGAAGGAAAAAAAAAATTTGTCCCTCAAGCTCAGCATTTTTGATAAGCTGAAAGCCTAAGGCAGAAGCCCAAGGCAGCCCCCAACCTGCCTTGGGCTTTCAGCCTTGTGAAGCTGGCATTTGGGGAATGCAACCCAAAAACAAATGCCAAACACACTTGCATTTGTCCAAGGGGCTTTGGACCCCCAAAGGGCTTTGGGAAGTGGTTCCCAAACTATAATGAGTTCGGCAGGGCCATCATGGCCTACTCAATCCATCATCAATGACTACAAATCTCTAATGGCCAGCTTAAGGATGTCATCCTCTGTTTTGAGCCGAGAATATATAATCAAGCGGCTAACTAGATCACTAAAGCCCACCAAGTCGGTTCTTTCCTGAAGAACTCGATAGCTAATCCCCCTAATTCCCTTTAGTTAATTTTATGTTCGGACATCGAATCCTTGTGTTTTTCTTCAATGCCAAGTTAGTAACGAAATATTGTCAATTTTATAAGTAAATAAATAAATGAATTTTTTTTATTTATCTAAAAAAAAAGCCTCTCGATGCAATCGAAGTTACAGGAGTAGGGTCAGGGAAATATTCACCGATTGCATTACGGAATCTCATGCAAAAAGAAGGTCGACGCGGTAACAAAGAGCTTCATCGAAAGGTGAAAAAGATGCCTCGGACTAACTTCGAGAGAGAGGCAATAACCTGCGTCTTGGTCTTCAATTCCACTGAATTTGTTCAATGGATATGGCAATTTTATAATTGATAGGCCATCCAAGCGTATGCAACAAGAGTCCGTTACGAAAAATCTCGATATAACTCAGTTTGATGGGCATCGAATCTAGAGGCATGTTGATAGTGACCAAAACCCGATACTGTCACTAGAGACTCGTAAATTTATAATCACATTTGCTGTCGATTGTCATTATATTGGGTTTACCATAAGCATGCCTCCTCAATGAAGCTTTATTGTTGCGTAATCTCAATTGATATACATAAAGTCAATTGATCTTAACCACATATGAATGTTACGTGAGATTCATAAAATTCAACGCTCGAAAGCATCATATAAGCTCATACGCATCAAGGGCACGCGAACATTTCCGAATTGCTCTTCTTTATTATTTCCCTTCATTTTTACAAGTCAAATTTGAGAACCGTGATGGAAATCTTCTTCAAGAGCAAGCAATGGAGCACCGAGAGCCGCGGATTCATCTGAATTCAAATTTGTCTCGCGAAGTTCTTCTAGAATTGGGGACAGCTCATCCCGGATGTCGGCGTGCCAATTTGATTTCCTTCTCACGTAAGAAAGTTCGTCTGAATTTACGGTATTTTGTAGGACAAAGTCCGCCTCTGCCATAGAACGGTGGAACAACCACGGTTATGCCGAGGAAATGTAATGATTACGTTATTTAGTATTCTTTATATGGCTTGACCATATATATTTTGAAACATGAAGTCAATCTCTTAATCTAAGCTCAGCTTACGTATGCACATGCGTACAATTTCATGGATTGTTTACTGTGGAAGTCACGGGGAACCATGACGTAGAAAGGAGGAATTCATCCTGCCAATCAAGCAAGGATGGTTGAAAAGTACTTCAGCCTATCGAGCGAGCACATCCTATCTCTCTCATGATAAGGTGCCATCGGCACTGATAACATCGGGATGTCATGAAAATGTTGACTGAGTCAAAATATCGGAATAAATAATTATGATACTATATAGCAAAGTGGAAAATTCTTAGAGGAAATGAGACAAGATGCTAAAGGCAATTCTTCGAAGAGGCTTGGCCAAACGGAGAATTTCATGAGACCTGAAACTAATTTTGTCTCCTTGCAAGTTTACTAGAAGAAATCGCATCCTGTATGGAATAATTGGAACGATGAAGTAGAAAATTTGTAGAGTTTGCTTTCATCACACTAGTTTGATCTTGTTCTGAAATCTCCCCACAACCATAATAATAGGTATAGAACTCCAGATTTCTAAAGGCCTAAACCTAAATAATATTTGCAACCAATATAAGTTACATGCAGAGAAACCTTCGTCCAAACATTTCCATAAGATGTGATGATGTCATAAGCTCGCCACAGGCTCGAGCTCGTCGATCTAGAGCCTTATTAGATCAATGAGCCATTTTGAAGTTAGCAAGCTTGAGCTTGCCTTTGACAGGTCGCTAACTGTTATCATGGTCGGCATTTGATTAAATAAGAAGATGAGCAAAAGAAAAAAATAATAAAAATAATAGAAAAAAAGTTGAAAAAATTAAAATTTTATTTTTTAGAAAATAAAATAATTATTAAATGAGTGCACAGAAAAATATCAAATCGAATTTTTAATATCGAAGGGCGTAAAATATTTTGTAGTTTATTTCTAAGTTAAAGTCAAATACTGAAAGATAAATAGATAATTTTATGGAAAATAATTTTCTGAAATGTCCCATCTCTCGGACCCCAAATCTTGATGATTGGAAATATATATATATAATTTTCTGAAATGTCACATCTCTCAGACCCCAAATTTTTTTTTCCTTTTTTCAAAAGAGGTTTTTTTTAAACGCGTTCTAGAGCCCGGTCCCGATTGCACTGACTCTCGAGAAGAAAAGGGCGGCCTCGAATTTATCCGGTAAAAAAAAGAATTTATCCGGGTCGAACCGACGAAATCAAAGATCCGCCCGCGATGGAGAGGATCCGACCCGCCACGAATCGGTCCGCAACGTGAGTCCGCCCGCACGGGATCCCACCACCCCGGTTTGATTTTTCCGGGAACGAGAAAGGAGGAAGAAAATTCCCTTCCCCGGCGGCAACTCGTCTCGCATGGCGGATCGGACCAGATCCGGCGCGTTGATCGTTCGCCTGTAACTCCTCGCTCTCGCTGGCTCCTCCTCCTCCTCCTTCGTCTTCTTCGTCTCTGTGATTCCGGCGGACCAAGCGAGTCCGACAGGTAAATGCCTCCGATCATTTCATCTTCGGCGCCGATGCGTAACCCTAGCTCTCGCCGATCCCGTCGCGATTGTCGTCTCGTGTCGCCCGCGTGTTGCTCGGTCGGATTCGAGTTAGCTTTGTACGGGTGATCGGGTCTAGCGGAGTCGAATTTTAGCGGGAAAACGTTGCGGAAATGTGAACTTTATGCTTTGATTCGAGTCCGGATCACCTGTGGGACGCGAGTGTGGTTGAGTCGTTTTGGACGACGGGGAAGCGAGTGGATGCGAACGACCGAGTTTGATTGATGTCCGAGAAATTTTGCATTTTCGTGCTTCGACCGTTTAAGGTAGAGGAGTCGGTTCTTTAATACGCGCCGGATGAGCTTGAGGCGAGGACAATTCGAACGATGAGTTCATCTTTAAGTTTGTGTTATCGTGAATAGGGGTGTGTGTTTGTGTTTATTTTGGCTTTTTAATGAGCTTATCTGTTTGCTAATGGCGGGAAACAGTTAGTTTCTGTAAGCTGTGAGAGCGAACCGGCTTTAGCTATTGTTCGGTGCTGATGGAAGTACCGCGGCCATTTAAGCAGCTTGATTTTGCTCTTTTTGGGTCTGATATATGGATAGATCCAACCATGATTTTAATTGGCTTGAAATTTGAGCGAAGTCGGATATAAGTTTAATAATGCAAGTCTCAGTATTCAAGAGATTAAAGAGGATGTTCTCTGACTTTGTAGTTCTGTTACCTCATTACATTGTGTAGGTGCCACAGTAAAAGTCATCGGAAATTATCCTGAAGGTGACCTTTAGCGAGTATGGCTTCTAGGCGCAATGTTGGGTACAGTCGTCTCCCTGCTGATGAAGATGAGGATTACGACGAGAGAATGGGAAGGAAATATGATCCTCGGTTCGACTATACTCCAAGAAACTTTGATAAAGTGCCATGGAAATCCATTGCCCTTGCACTTTTCTTGCTCTTTCTAGGGTCATTGCTTCTCTTTCTTTCCATCTTCATCTTAACAGGCCACATGGGTGGTGAGAAGTCCCAGGGATATGGCCTCTTAGTCCTTGGAATTCTCACTTTTCTTCCAGGTAAACTGAAACTCTTGGTGGTAGTTTATGTCTGCTATTTGTCATGACCTATTCGAATAACTTAATTGCAATGAGGTTTTTTTTTTTTCATTTATAAGAGCTAGCATGGATAAGTACTTCTTTTACCTCCTCAAGCGTCTGTGTGTGTGTGTGTGTGTGTGTGTGTGTGTGTGTGTGTGTGTGTGTTTCCGAGACTCAGTGTGGCAGAGTTAATATGGTCGGGTTTATATATCATGTTTCTCATGACATGGAAACTGGGAAGTCCCATAAGTGCGGCGCAACCTATGAGAGATCTGAAAATATTAGATGGAATGGCATGCATTACTATGGTGGAACTTATTAAGAAGCAAAGCCATGAATTGATTTAGTTACCTGGAAAGTTTTTCATCAATTCTGCTCCTTCTAGTTAGATATTTCTTCTTTTTTTAACCTGAAAAAAAAAAATTTTGACTTTGCATACTGGATCTTTTACTCATCGAACTACATTGCAGATAATTTTCGGGGTTGATGCCTGGGATTTTTCTTTGAAAAAAATGTAGCATACACTTTTGGGGTAATACATAGTCCACATATACTACTATTTATGTCATGCCAACATCTACATAGTCCACGTATACTTTTGTCTGCCATCTGTTCATAAAGTAAAAACTTCTTAATAAATTATTTTGATTGTGCACTATGGTTTGTTACTGATAAAGACAGCCAATAATGTTTACAGGTTTTTATGAGACTCGGATCGCGTATTATTCATGGAGGGGTGCTGAAGGTTATCGCTTTGCTTCGATTCCTGATTACTGAGGCGTGTTTTCCCAATGTGCTTACACAGCTGTATAATATTGTTTTTAACAGCTAAAATTTGGTTTCTGGACAATTTTACTTGTACATTTGGATTGATCAGTTGTAATGCCAATGCGAATGTTTACGTCTGATTCTGTTTGACTCATACATGAGTATCGTTTGGCTAATCCCAGCTCTGCTGGGCTCCCAAGACACATATTTATGTTGGTTCAGAAGAATAAATTGGCTTATATCATTTCAGAGAATTTGATTGGAAGAGTTACCGAAACAGCTGACAGTTAATATATATATTCACAATTATGAAGAATGAACTAATCGACACAGCACAGGAAGCAGGGTTATTCTTCCTATTACAATGCACAAATTTAAATAGACAACACTTCTACATGTATATGTATCATGTTATGGAAATTCCTGTCTGATATTTAGAACTTTTAAAAGATGTATAGTTCCATGTGGGAGAAAGCATGTTTTGTGCATTTGGCATATTCATTTGATTCAACATTGGCATTTTCGATCTAAGCAACTGTAACAGCTCAATCACCGAAGTTTCTCTAAGTAACATACCGTTTAAACATGTTGGACCATATAGTAGAGCTTGTGTATGGAGTGGGACTTTCATTCTTAAAATCGTGTACTCTGGGCATAATAACCATACCATTATGGATTGGCTTTTGATGAGAGAGCTTCGTGTGTGGTGGCACCAGAACTGCATCATCATCATGTAATACAAAAGAGAATGTAATGGATTCTCCTTTGTAGAGAGACCCAACTTTATCGGTAGATGCGTTAAATGATGGGGGTTAGAAGATGAAGGCCTTGATCAGAATATGACCTCTCAAGTTGTGTGGCAATTCCGAATCCCTTCAAGTTCTGTGCTTAGTATTAATAAACTTTGAAACACCTTCGCACTGCATTGCATGTATTCTTGGAACCATATGGCTGATATATGGGATGGTTCATTGTAGTAAATTTATGTTAGCAAGACAAGGTTTGCTTGATTATCAGAAGTTTCTCAGAATATGGATTAGGTACTGTGATGTTCTTTTGTCTGAGTAACCCTACACTTGAATTTGAAGGCCCCTCTGTGTTTTCCTAAGTAGTCAAAGGCAGGGTTAGGTATGTTGACAACTTCATGAGAGTTAAATTGCATATTATCCATGGATGGGTGCTGTGAGCTCTCTCTTGACTTTTAGTTTCTGATTGGTCCTTAAATATCTCCGCTGTCAATGTGTTTACAGTGTATTTGCCTTTTTCATTTGGTATGGCGGAATTTTCCTTTGCTGGACTGCGTCCACTTTTCTTGTGTATCTCTGTGGATAATTCATTATACCTGATGTTCCTGGATCAATTAGTTTGTCTCCTATGCATGTATTTCTCATCTCATTTCAGCAATAATATTTCACACCACAGCCTTTCAACACATGGTTTTAGGATTGATCTGCTGCGACAGATGGTTTAGTATGATCAGTTCTGAAAGTGCTATAAAACTACTGACAGAAGTAATATTGTATTTGAGGTGCCAGTTCTAGCTACATAACCACCCAACAGGCACTTTCAATTATGATTTCTTTGCTCATAAATTTATGAATCACTCTTCTTATTATGATGCACAACCAGATGCAATGCAATCATTTGGCTCACTGTGATAGAACACAAAAGCAAAAGCATGCTGTGTGTTAACGCCATGCTATAGGGTTGAGCCAACTTGTCATGAAGAAGATTGAGATGTTAATGCTTCAGTAGGAGGATTATAACTGTGTAACATTTCTTTCTCTGAATTAAACTTGAAAGCTAAATCAGTACAAACCTAAGGATATATGACTGACGCCAATTACCCTCTAGTAGAAAGAGAAGATTCTCAGTTTGACATAGAGGAGAGAGCTTGAACTATTCAGTTGACAGAGCAAATGGTTGGGAGATTCAGGGAGCTCCAAATCGACGATTCGCCTTCATTGCTTGAAGATGAGGAAGAAGAGGAAGCAATTGTATCAGTTGGAGTTTCTGGGTTTTCTTCTTCTGCCATCACTTTCAGGAAGCCATCTCCCGCTGGCTTGTCTTGCTCTTTCTTCTTGTCACATGCTTTCTGGAGTTTTGCCAGTTCATTGGAATGTGCCCTCGCCATAGCAGCTCTTGGTCCGAATTGCAGCTTCAAGCACTCGGGTATCCCATTGAAGGCATAGAGAGAAGCTGAATACTTCCTCTCAAACATCATTCTTTTCATGGCAGCTGTGAGAATCGTAGGCTCTTCTCCATCATTCTCCGGTTCCATGGGCTCAACGATCTCTTCAGCAATTTCGAAAGGAGAGTAACAGAAGGACGATCTGAACTTGTCAAGAAACTGAGGATCCAATACCCTGAGATCAGCATCTTCTACTTCGTCTCTACCAAGATTGCCATCATCACTGTATGATTGTGTTACATCACTCATGCTGTGGTCGCAATGCTTTTCTTTCACTGCTCTCCAGCTCGAATCTTCTTTGAAATTGAAAGAGGACTCGGAATTGGTTACGTAATGACTTGTAGTTGCATCATTAATGAAGTTTTGTTCTGCGGTGTAGTCCTCAGCATCATTGAGATAATCAGAGAACTGCATATCTGAAAAACCCGTGACTTCTGGCATAAGCTCTTCCTTTGGCTGCTTCTGCTCTTGGCAGCTCAGTCCATCCGAGGTCGAAGCCAGAGAGGTTTTCCTGGCTTTGAGCCTTTGGAGGAGAAGGTTCGTGACCTTTGAGGGAAGAGCCGGAGACGAAGATGCTGATGGAGAGCAAGGCCAGAAGTTTGTCCGGGTGTTGGCCCCGCGGAGCAGGCAAGCTGCCTCATCGTAGGCTCTGGCTGCCTCCTCCGCTGTATCGAATGTACCGAGCCACACCCTTATCTTCTGTATGGTGTCCTTGATCTCAGCCACCCACCGGCCCGACGGCCTTTGGCGGACCCCAATGAACCGCTTCCGGGCCCTCTGGGCGCCACCCAAGGCAGCCACGGCCGCGGCCTCCTTCACCATCTGGTCCCAAGTCATGGTCTCTTCACTGGGGTTGCTCTCTGGCATGGGTTCACCGGACTTTCTCTTCCTCGCCATGCTTTTGTGTCCACTAGCGAATTTGGTGAACAAAGCTTTGTGATTTCTTGAAGGTGAGAATGGTTTACTAACTTTGCACTCTCTCCGGTCTTGCGTCCTGACATATATATGAACTTGGGTTATGACTTTGTCAAACGAGAGTATAGAAGTTGAATAATTAATCATTCTTGTCCCCACGTCCTTGTTCTCTTCCAAATTTGGCTCCATTGTTGCCCAAGTGGAGCCTTGCCTTTGCTTAGCGGATATAAAAATGGTGCAGACTAAATCCATGCGCGTTTTTGCATCTGCTATGCGGTGCCATTTCAGCGGATGCTAACTCTGATCTAATCCTAGGGGCACCAAAACCCTCTCTTCTGCATCACAATTGGACAATTCTCTTCCTTAATTGAACGGCGACGACGGATAAGTCAAAAAAATTTACCACGTTGTGGGGTTAGAACATATTAGCCGAGTACATGCTACAAAAGCGATCTGTTCCATGATTTGTGGGTAATCGAGACTGTCACGAGCGATTTGAACGTTGACGCGTGTGGGCTGCGTACATTGTTAAGGTGATCTGCCATGAGTATCGGTCGATTCAAATTTAGCGTTGTCTCCTCATGGCTAACTACAAGGATTGCATAGAATGTATCTAAGTAAAAGGAGTGATGGTGACCACTTCTTTGGATCCTATCCCTTTGTATGTTACGGATTGTGAACCTAGCATGTTGAAACGAACCAACACCAAAACACATGCCGTAAATTTTACTGTTGCAGCTGCCGAACGCCCAGCAGGTGGATAGTGAACTTTGAGTTATCGACCCTTGGAGTAAATTAATGAATATTAATTAATGTCTGACTTTGGAAAATACCCTTTTAATGGTTGCTTGATCAACTCATGATATTTCCTCAGTGAAATTGTTTGAAGATAAATGTAACAATGTTGAGTTTCTAACTACCGCCCGCGGTGGCGCAGCTGGCTTTGGGCCCTCTCCCCCTCACGAAGGGGAGGGGTTCAAATCCCAGAGGCGTCGCGTTCGCACGACTCAAACGCGGCTGGGTCTGTGGTGGTGGCTCAGTCCGCCCCGGGTTTACGTCTAGGCTGCCGACCGACGGCGGTTCCCGGGTCATCAAAAAAAAAAAAATGTTGAGTTTCTAAAAATGGATTTCCATTTCCTTTCCTATCAACTAGAGGGAATAACTTCCCTTGATAAGTTATAGGATGGACACAGGTGCACTTGATGTGTATAAATCTCATTAGACCAAACGTGAAAATTTGTTTAGTTTTTTGTTTTTTGGTTGATTGTTCGACAAAATATGATAATGAGAAGTTTAAGCCTTTCGACTTAACTAATTTCTATTGATATACACAAACCGTTTTGTTCACATGCATTGCCTAAGTTTACTCACTAGACAATGAGGCATAAGCCTTGAAGGGTACTCTAAATGAGAGAAATTATAATTTAAATATGGGATTTATTATATCCAATCTAAGCTCTTAATCACTTAATTAACTTGTCTAACTTCTTTTTAGTTTATCTATATGCCTTTTAACCATGGTTAACTTGACTTTAACTAAAGCATGTGTAGACTTTAGTTTAGTACTGAGCATATCAACGTTTAGCTAAATGAAAAGATTCCCCAAGGAACAACTTTGGTTAAGTGGCCTCGTGGAGATGGATTGTACTTCCTTTCTGCTTGTCGTTTCGAAATGAGACCAGTTCGAGACGAGCAATAACGGTCCTCCCAAAGCCCCCACCACAATGTTGATACAAACTGCCATTTGTGCATATAATATGCTTTCATCCATGTCTCTCTTTCTCTCTCTCACCATGAAAGATTTATCAACCAAACAACATGATCATGGCCCAATTTGATTATTATTTTTTTTTGGTAAAGAGCAATTTGATTATTTAGATTGAATGTAATTTTTAATCCAAGATAGCGTGAAAATATCGAGTCTAGACAGCGACATTCTTGAATTGATCCCTATACAATTAACAAGCAGCTAATTGAAAAACCCCAATGACTCGTTTATGTTCCATAATTACAACTATGCCAAAGATTGATAATGCGAAGTGAAATGACGTTAACTATGACGATCTGTGCGATATGTACTCATTATAATCCCATTTTAAAATGAATAGCCTCATGGTGTCATATATATATAATATATCATGTCCAATCCTAGGGTAATCCTATAAGAACTATTAAAATAAGAGAATTAGGAAGTTAATATTGAGAAATGCGCTAGGCAAAATTAGATGACTTTGAAGGGGTTGGCGGAGGAGGAGGAAGAAAGGGGTGGGGCCAGAATTGAGAGGGCGAGACTGGAGAAAATCTTGTGGGGACGGTACGATGTACAGAAGAAAAGATAAAAAAGAGGTTGACATGGGGGCAAAGCACACCTTTATTGCAATTGTTTTTTTGCATTTTTGCAATCATTGGATTTAACCAACAACATTATAATAAGAGGGGTAGATATTGGTGAGATACGTTGGAACCACGTTATTTATTCTCAGTTAGTGGAAGAACCGGCCCATTTGCATCCTCAGGCCGTTGGTGTGACGGGAAAGAATAATGTTGTAAAAAGAAGAAGACATATAACCCTAGCAAAGCCAGCATCATCCTTTTATTATTTGCTCAATTTCAAGAAATCTATGTTGAATTATGAGCACACGGCCCTTTTTAGCGACAGAATCGGCAAATCCATAAAAGGTTTACGACTAAATTTACATAATTAGAAGTTTTTTGGAAGTAAATTGACAAATTATAAAAAAAAAAAATTATGATTGAATTGGTCACTATACAATAGGTTTAGGACCTTTTGGACTGTGTCATTTTACGAACATTGTCATCTCATAACCATTTTGAACGAATCTAATCATATGGTTCTGGCGGAAAAGATTGAAAGGAAATTATTCATTTATAACCACTGACGAAGGATTCATTGAAAAGTTAAAGGATTATTAATCCATTTGACCTCATACGTGTGCGCAACGCGGTTAATAGAAAAAGAAAGAACAAGATATTGGCTTTCCTCATCATAAGAATAAGTACGATTACTTGTACCGTGTAGTAAAACACAACAAAAGATGCACGTCTGATCGTGACATGGTTTGGTCAGATATATGGCTTACGTTTTTTTTATGGTTGTTTCTAGTTGAATAATAACCGCCCACGTATTTGGAGTTCATTTGGTAAAGTTGTAGCCTTTCGTATTGAAGTTCTGTTTTTTTATCGACAGCGTACGTGGTACCCAACATAAAGCACAAAGGAATATTTCGTTCAGAAAATTCCATCCAGATTTTGAAGTTGACAAAACTCTCTAATTTTAATGCTTATGTTAGAATAGGTTTTGGAATAAGCATAAATTATTCCGAAAAGCTTTCAAAGACTTTTGGCAAAGTCTGTTCTATTTCAAAATCACTTATACAAACAAGGTGAATATTTCACTATGACGGGTCCAAAACGTGACAAGGTTAGAACAAAATAAATCTAGAACAAGACTTATCAAGAATATAACACAGGATCAAAACGAAGATAGACTCAAAATATAATTTACAATGGCTAATAATCTAGCTACGGATTTTACTTTCCAAAGATATTTTGACTGAGTCAATCAAACTGATTGATGAAATCAATCCTGGAGACAAGTTTCCAATGAGGAAGCTATGATATAGAAATCAAGATTCTGATTATATGGGCGGCTGGGATTAAGTGGAGATTCCGTTTTTGTCTTCAATGGCCACGAGATTTCTTTGAATCGTTATGTCCAACCGGTAGGTTGGAAAAAAAATCCTTCGATGATTGGCTAAATGGCTAGTGCAACATGGAGGAATATTTAAAGAGGTTAATTGGTCTAATGAAATAGAGTCGTGAACCCAAAATTCTAAAGTCTTAAGCTAATCTAAATATTACTTGTCTTTTTGAAAGAGAAACACCAAAAAGAGTGACTTAGTGAGTTAATATGATTTATCACTAAATGTTTGCACTCATAATTGTAATATCTTGATGATCATATAGTGGAATTCAGCTAGTAGGCTATTAGCATGGAAAAGTGGAGGTAAGTTTGATCTAAGCCTATCCATTATAAAATTTGTGTGCAGTTGTCTCATCTCTTATCTCATTTTACTTAAGTTTGTTTCACACTCACAATTATCTCAAAAATTTGTTTCATCATATAGCAAATAGAAGTGAGATGGTCCGAATCGGTGGTTCCAACCTTCCACTAAAAATCGATTCCAAAAAAGTAGAATGGAGACCCGCCTATTAGTTTCATGGATCTACTTGGGTCTAATTCAATTCCCAAGCGAGTCCATAAAACCGGTCCCCAATTGTTACAATGCTTGTTCGGCCTTATATTTGGGTTGAATTACGAGCCACTAATTTTGATTAAGGATTGAAAACTATAACACAAAATGAATAAATAATACTCCTTAGCTAAAACTTAATTTCTTCATAGGTTATGGCATGGTTCCCTTACTACACGTTAAAAGTCCTAACTTTCACAGAAGTTAAAACATTAATCGCTCGATTAATCTTTTCTCAATGTCTACCTAATTTAATCATGAAAATGGTACTCTTAAAATGAGTCGTTGTCTCTTATGCATATCTCCAATCAGTTTCCTCCTTCTTCTACGTTTATTTGTTTTGTTTTGATTAAAAAAGCAAGTAAATGGATTATTAGAATGAAAAAAAAAAAGTAGAAGATTAATCCTATTACATACCCAAGAGACAATATTAGTCAATGATGTCCAATAACTACAAATATACATATATGTATATATGTATATATATATATATATATATATATATATATGATCAAAAATTACAAAATAATTAAGGGCGCGCATGATAATCATTATATTCCAGAAATCAATTTTTAGTTAAAAATTGATTTTTATTTTTATTCTTACAATAAGTTTCTAAGCAAAAATATGCATTTGAAATTTCTATTCCTAAAAATAGAAATTCGCTTAATAACAACATAAAATTTCTTCCTCCCAAGTGGTGGTGAGAGGCATTTGGTGTTCGGCAGTGGATGGGCAACGTCTAGCGATAGGCGATCCGGTGAAGGGCGAGCGGGCAGGCCATTGGCCAACGGCTAGCAACAGTCATCCAATGTCCAAGGGCTTACGGTGGGCGATCGACGGGTTGGCATCTAGTAACCAGCAACAAGTTGGCAGCCAGCATTTGAGGGCGACAAGTGGGCAGTGGTTGGCGATCATCGACCAGCGTCTGGCGACGAGCAATGAGCGTCCAATGATCGGCGGTGGGCGGCGAGCATTCAACAGTCGACGACAGGCAGTGACAAGAGTGAATAGTGAAAAGAGTTTTCATTTATCTTTTATTTTAGAAATGGAAAAACTAAAAATTTTAATTTTCGATTTTCGATTTCTGATCCAATTTATTTATGGAATAGAAATCTATCCTAAAAATAGAAAAATAAAATTACAATATCAAACAAGTTTTTGTTCCTAACTTGTTCCAGGAAATAGAAAAATAGAAAAACAAAATAGTTATCATGCACGTCCTAAATAATTGCGATGAAATTTCTTTTTTAAAATATATATAGTATTCCCCTTCGGGTGAATGAATAGATGATTCCACCCTAGAATCGAAGACTAGATTGATACTTATCGGTTCCATTAAATTGGAATCGAGAGCCGAATCGACCCCCAATGAGAACTGTCAATTCTAGTCCAATTTGAGGTTCCAAATTCTTTTGCACACCCCTAATAAGATCTATACTCGGACTTTAATCTTGACTTGCTCTATTCCACAATTATTTGTCAAGATTTACTTTTATCATCTATTTACCTCGCTCTAGTTGTTGGTACTAACTTCATCATATTTTATAAAGCAATTCATCCTTCAGAATCAATCCTTTGGAAATCAGAATAAAGAATCACCCAGTTCAATCTTTACAAACCGTTTAGATACATGTGCTCATCTCTATACTTCTGCTGGCCTAGGATGCATGTCCAGCTACAAACCCACGGAATACCGATTCACCTTCCATATTCCCAATGCCAAAGGCCATAGCGGTATACGCTACTTGAGGAACTTCATACTCGAATTTCAAGACCAGCCCCAAAACAGAGGATAATTTCTGAATTGAAACTTTACACTAGTATTGGATAGGCAGGTTTCTCTCACGTCACCAGTGCAAATCACTCGAACAAACTCGGGAACTCTGGTAATATACAAGAAGAAATTCCTCATCAAGCTAGGTTCTCAAATTCTGCACCCTGAAGAAGGGGAGTGCTGCGCGAATCAGTGCTTAGTGAATGTTGTGTTGGCTTCATAGCTGGATCTTCATATGCAGTAGCCAATTTATCGTAGAATTCACGTATCGTGGGATCATTCTGGTCCTCTCTATCCTTCTTTATCAAGCACTGCAAGAATACAACATTCAGGCTCCTCCTCAGAGATCATGAAATGTAAACTATAATCATTCAAATTTCAGTCAATGGTTTTAGCCAGTTTAACTGGAAAGATGACAATAAATAGAAAAAGAAGAAACAGAGGCTGCATCTCAAGCTTCATGAAGGTGACATAGGACAATGAAGCTCCAGCAATAACTCATGATAGCAATTGGATTAAAGGTCGCAATATATAAAGACTCCACCAACCATTTCTGAGGTAATAAGATACTCCTACCCAGATGATCAGCAAATAATATCTTCACCATGAGCCCAATGGTCATCTACCTGAGTAAAGAGCTACTCTCTCTAGATAAATTTTGCTACTATCCTCCAAGAGAATTGTTGATAATCAACCATATTATAATCCAAAAAATGACCGATATATCATCAAGCTTGCTGGACCCTTGGACAATATCCAGCGCGAGCATAACCAATTTGTGGTTTTAAACCCTCCTTCAGCTCCTGTATTGCTAAAGATCTTTCTTAGCATCACGCTATTCATCAGTAAAATGTTCCTAAAGTCTCTCAAATTCAAATGTATTTGTTCTACAGCTGTTAATAATTCGTACATATACATCGTCAGTCCATTTATCTACATAAAAAACATATATACATTGTCAATCCGTTTCCCAACAGCCTAAACTTCTAGAACAGACGGTTTTGTAATAACTCATTAAAGCATGGGTCAAAGGTTTGAATTACATGCCTTTGTATAATTATCATTCTGTCGCATTTGTCTCCCAAATTCACATGTAAGCCCACTTCACAAGCGACAGAGACTGTTAAGGCATACGCTTTACAAACATACTAGGTGTATTTAGTAATAGATTAAACTTTTGGCACAAACAGTTTATTAACAATAATTACTCATAGACTCTGGAGAAGAGATGGGTTAGAGCATCTTATGCAGCAAAAACCAAGAGAATCAACCAACATGTCAACGGTATACATGAAAAAGTTATATGTGAAACTTGGTTTAGAAGCATAATAAGTAACACGTGGGAGATCACAAATATTTAGGATACTCAGGTAGATGCATCCAAAGTATCTATTTGGGAAAGAAGTAGATGCAGCAAGAGAACCTATGTTAGTTTGACAATGTTGTACCAGGAGATCGCAAGAGCAGCATTGCCATAACACTACCTGACATGCTTTCGAACGATGTGGTAAGCTAATGGTCATCTGGCATTCTACTGATATAATGCTCAATAATACAAGAGCGTGATTCGTGAAGAAAAAGA
Organism: Eucalyptus erythrocorys; assembly: GCA_014182555.1. Taxonomy (NCBI): domain Eukaryota; kingdom Viridiplantae; phylum Streptophyta; class Magnoliopsida; order Myrtales; family Myrtaceae; genus Eucalyptus; species Eucalyptus erythrocorys. Next base: position 53,299,718 of record CM024602.1, read on the forward strand.
TATGATTCCCTACTAAAACAGAACATGGCTGCCATGAAAATCTAGTTCAGGAGAACATCAGTAAGCAGACTTCATGCTCTAAGTGGCAAGTCAAGAATCAACTCTAACTTGAAAATATAGCAAATAAAGTTAGAAGACAACGCATACAAATTCATGCAGTATTTTTTTTACGTACCTCAGCCGGATAAGCTTTAAATAGAGGCAGGAACCGTTTCTGGCAATACTGATTGAACAGAAGGGTGAGCACTGGGAGAGGAACCATTAAACCTGACGCTAGGGGAAGATTTTTAAGCCCAAAGATACCAATAGCAATAATATGCATCAAGACCAAGGAAAAAATTGTTGAATTGTGTACTATGGGCCAAAACCTTCCACTGGTTTCATACTTAGAGACATAAACATTCAGTAACTGCAAATGGAGAGAGGAACAAATAGTCAATCTCAACAAAATTTAGGTACAGCCATTCCCCAGGTCAGGTTAATGGTTTTCCTTTAGAGAAGACATCAAATTTTTTCAGCAGACAATATACATATAGTAATTCAAAGACTGTGCTCAACAACAATATCATATGCTGAGTAGCATCCTATGAATCAGAAAAAATAATGTAACAATCTCTAACAATACTTATCTCCAGAGGGTTTAAACAGAGCATTGTCATTTATCAATGAAGTGCTCATTTTAGAGCTGCATGAAACATGAAGACAAGGCACTTCACATCAACATCATTTTTCATCCGTCTACTTCGGTGGACATTGCAATTTGCAAGGGCGGTCCACCTTTAAGTTTTAGGAATATAAGTAGTTAAGTTTGTGTAAGACATCAGACCCAATTATGGGCCTACGTAGAACAGTGGCGATCTTGTTCCTTTCTTCTTTATTTTAATTTTCTTTTTACATTTGTTTATGAATTATAACCCAGTAAGATACAGCTCAGTTATTGCTAATATATGAATAACAACCCGAACTCAGAAAAGAAAAGCAAATCCCAGCACAAGGAAAATCTTAATATTCATCAGGACAGTGATATAATAGAGTATTCAATAATTCGAAGTACATTGATATATTGTCATGCCATTAAACCGCTGAATACATATTGAATTCCCAGTGTTTTTCCAGAGCAAAATAAAGCACATGGTCCCCTTCATTTTAACTAACACACACAAATATTAAACCAGAGAAATAAGAATATAGGCATCCTAACCTGGTTACGGTAGACAATGTATCCCATGCAATAATAAATCAGGAGGAACGGCAGAATCAGTGGAGCAAGGAAAAAGTATGTTGTACCGAGAAGCCCGAAGAAGATAATCTTGGGTATCTCACTGTGGTAAGGAATCTGTGGAGGCTCAAATTTCTTATCATCTTCTCTAGCAAAGACCTTTGCCAAAATATGACAGATGAGTGGAATCAGCCTGAAAAGCTCTGACGATAATAAACTGGTCCATCCGGATGTTACAACATACGCAATGAAGAATGATGCCTACATGAACAATGAACAAGCTGCATTATATTCTCAAATTTACCTGAATACATATGAACTCTATACATTTGTTAGAGGGAAGTGTTAGAATAATTAAATATTAAATCATGCCTCCATCTAACAGCTTAAGCTTTTAGAACAGTTGGCGGTGGCCTCACAAAATCTAACGTGGAATCAGAGCTAGGAGATCCTGAGTTTGAATCTTCTAGGCTCCTATTTGCCTCCCCAATTAAATATGCCCATGCTTAGTACTAGGCAAAAAGACCAAACTAAGTGTGAGAGAGAGTATTAGAGTAATTAAATATTAAATCACACATTCATCTAACAGCTTAAGCTTTTTGTTTTAGAATAATCAGTTGTGGCTCCACAAAATCTAACAACATTAAACTTTGACCATTCAATCATCATATGACAAAGCAAGTCCACTCATTCAAATGGCCACCCAACAACAGTGGCAGAATACTTTCCACTTCCCTTGGAAGATTCAAGCCACAATTTTGACAAAGTACGCACATGTCCACAAATAAAGGCATTGTAGAATCTACACATACTTCATCCACTCTCTTGGCAGTGTTTCAAGCTGTTGATAGTTCTTATCCTCCATTTGCTTGATCCCATACCTAGAACATTTAAGTATTACAACACACTTTTCTCTTTAACCCTTTTAGAAGAGTTGACAATAGATTGGCGACTTCTACATGGGATTAGCACAAGTGATCCCCTGTTTCCATGACCATTTTTTGCTGCTCCATTTATATTCAGCAATCAGACTCCACTTTTTATGCCAAATCCTTGCATATGCATGAGATGGGTGTTAGATTTGTCTTAGCTCCTCTTTTCCCTACTTTTTCAAAGTGAGGTGTTAGAACAATTGGAGTAGAAACCAACCTCCCTAATGGATCCGAAATGAGAAAGATAACCTATATTGGCATCATGTAATTGACGTTGTATTGCTTTAGGTCCACACTGCTAATGTTACCATATGTCAACTTCATGATGGACACAAACGGACAAAAATGCAGCGTGCCCTTCAAGAATTGACAAAGTATAACGACTCTCTTTTTGAAGGTTAAGAGCTACTTTTGCATTCAGTAGTGACCTCACAGGAGAAGAGAGTGGAATGTTTACTCTATGGAAAGCTTTAAGACCACTCACTATACTCCTGACAACTTGTTGATTCATAGAGAAAGGGCTATGAAAAAAGAGTAACTATCAACAATGGATAATTCAAATAGAGACTTTTCAGATTCAGTAAGATGGCCATTTTGTCCTAGGTTGATGCGCTGGTAGAGAGATGGCTATGAAAAAAGAGTAACTATCAACAATGGATAATCCAAATAGAATCAGTGCAAAGTGACTCTTTGTAGAAAGAATAAGGATTCATGAGAGGGATATTTTAATACCTGTCCAGGAACAGCCTCAGCAAGTACCGTAGGAATATTCTTGGGATCAAGGAGAACACTAAGTCGGTAGAGAGCTGAGCCTGATAGTACATTTGCAAAAAAAACGTTCCAGATTGTAAACCACAGCACCTTGATACATGCACTTTTTTGTATTTGGCTAAAGGCTATATATCCTTGCATTGAAGAAAGTACCACCATAACAGGGGGTATAAGAGAGAGGAACAGCTGAAGAATCAGACTGGGAAGATATCCTGTTATCACTTCACTGATGAATGTTCTGCATCCCAAAAGTAAGTACAATTCAGCTCGTGCCAAGTACAAAATTCAATAATTGAACAAGAAGAATGTAAAATTGTCTAACTCAACAAAGAGTGCATGACTCTCATGGGTGTGCCAATTCTAAAACACCAAATCGAAAGCCAACGATCTTTTGAAGAACATGTATGGCAAAGATAAGCAAAGCTGTTATCCGATGTTCTACTCAATTAACAAAAAACAGTCGTATGACCAAGATACTTGGGCAGTGGATATTCTGGTATTCTAAAGGTGGTTTCCTTTATCCCTAGAACAGATCTCGACATTGAAATATGCTAAATGTGACCATGGACATGAAACAATGTGAGTCACTTTATTACTTAGTCTATCATCTAGCTTTGAGTTGAGACAAAATGCCTTCTTGGACCTTGAATCGTAGTCTGGTCAACCATTCTTGCATGTGGAGGAAAAGGATGAACTCCAGATACAGTGTCACAGAACTTACCAAGTTGCTACTCTGATGAGTACTAATCTTTTTGATAATGATTTATGTAATGTGTGTTCACATCAGATCCTAAATTGGCATCAAAGAACCTGTATTTCCACTTACAATTCTAACAATCCTTCAAGAAAAGGGAAATAGGTCTCCAGTTGATCCAGATTAGTAAGACCCTGCACTACTACAACTGGAATGAGAAATAAAATAGTTATGGCAATACAGGCAGCCACGACAGCCAGGTTGCAGATCCATCTTCTTAAGAATGATGTAGAAAAGAAAGCCCAGTGAATATCCTGAGGTTCAGGAGCTTGCTCAGTGACCCACTCGGTAGGTTTAATCCTCTGTTGGATGTGCAGAGTTGTGGCAGCAACAAAGCGTGAATTGAACGAGACAAAGGCAGCTGGAACTTCCTAACAAATTCACAGCCATAATGCAATTAAGTATCAAGCTTAATAATCAAGCATTATGATATAAGTCCAACTCCAATCTCTGTATCAAAGGCAATTATCTTGCTTAATAATCAAGCATTATTAAGTATTATAATATAAGTCCAACTCCAGGATCAGGTGTGGATAAAATTCAGGCACTAGAAACAACCCCACTAACATCAAGGATCAGGTGTGAGTGAAACATAGATAGGTGGCCAACAATGAAATTGTTTGCACATGATAGCGCAAGGGCATCGAACCCATGTTGTGTACTTAAACCACACAAAGAGATCTGCTCTCTAAGCCACTACGCCAACAACAAGAGTCAACCATTTGGAAGACTCTCTATTGCATGCAAAAAGTCATTTTCATGCACTTGTCCTGCCTTACAAGATTTCAGTTGGGGCATTGGTTTCCCAATCAAAATACAGAAACACATATGTTTATATGGCAGATGATGGGTCCGTCTGAATAAGTCAGAAAGAGGAACCGACCCAAAAAAAGAAAACCCCCAGGATATGAGTGTTCATGTGTGCGTGCTTTGCTTGTTGTGCATTTGAACATAAACATGGGCATGAGATGCACATGTTAGCACATATCTGAAGGAGTTTCATTTTTGATGATCTTTTACAAATACATTCCACTATCAAGCTTTTCTTTCTTTAAAATCCAATCACAGAAAATAAAACTTTACCAAAGTAGCAGTTTTTTAGACGATGCCTAATAACACCTACCTGTCCTGCTAACAAAGACTGCTCTATCCTCACCCGCTCTTCTAGATCTACCAACTTCTTCTCGTAGTGGTCTGCGAGATCAACTTGTCGTCCAAAAAGTCCTAGGGGACCCTCACGTTTGAACCTTCTTCGAGCATCCTTATTTGATTTTAAGTGAGCCAGCTTCCAGTTCAGCTTCTCTGCATCGCTCTAAAAAAAGGAATGTGATGTATGTGAAGATCTGATAGGGTTTGGAAGCAGCTAAGCAACCATGCAGGATAGTTACTTCTCTCATGCTCAAGGTAAAAACGTTCAGGGCATCATCATGTTCAACACCAGAAAAGAAGGATTTCTCAACTTGCAAGGACTCTTCAAATCAGTTAACATCAAAACCAGATAAACTTTACATAAAACTGATATGAACTAAGACAACACTATGCATATTAAAGATCACTCATGGACCATTAAAGAAAGGGACTAAAATGCTGATTGATTCCATTGTTTGAGCAAGATCCAGAGAGTTAAAAACAGTTCTCTCCTAGTTTAGGTGACTTCATTGTTCTTGTTTCAGTCATCTCTTCTCTTCTTTTTTCTCCAGAGACCTCGTTCTTTGCTGTACGACTTTTTTTCTTCTTTATAAGATCTATATGTACCACTCATGACAGAAAAATCAACTGAATTAGTAAAACCAAGTTTCCAATAATTGGTTGTAGGCACTAACTTTACTCAAGCACGGTCAAAAACCAAGCAAATAGGAAACATATCTTATTTATTTCCCACAAACTTGTCTGTGTTATTTCCTTTTAGAACTGATATTTATGCAAGTTATGGTCCTTTAAAACTTATCCAGTAAAATTAAGAAACAATTGCAAACAATCCACACAAGTAGGACTCAAAAAGGTAATGCGTTTTACTTCACCAATTATACATTTAAAGAGGCATCAAAAGACGAAACCGCAATATGCATTAGTTCTTTTCTTTAGCACTGTCTCACTGCATGATGCCAATACACAGTCCCCTAATGAGAAGTGTGATCATTTGCATGTCCCCCCAACCCCCCCCAACAAAAAAAAAAAAAAAAAAAAAAAAAAAAAAAAAATCTAGGTCCGCCTTTGTACATATACATTTAAGTTGAGTTTTGTGAATAATGCAACTTCTAAAAAACTAGCTGGATGTTAGTGTTCTGCCAGGATGGTTCATTACACACCGAGAACCACGAAATTCTGCCAGAAACCCATGGCACACATTTCTAGGATTCATCTCATCTAAGCATTAGAATGACCAGCAACGGTATCCACATTGCATGTGATGAACGTGACCCAAGATTTCTTCATAACAAGAATGCTTACTCTGAGACTTTGAAGTTTGCTGGTTCGACGAACAACAGAATGGGAAAGATAGGCAGAAGGATAGCACTCTGTGAAAAAGCTCTCTACATCTTCACCGACGGTGTGTCCCGATGAAGTGGAGATACCACGGACAAGTACAGTAAACTCATGAGGCAAATGTTTGCATGAATAGAAGTAACTAATTATCTTGTCAGAAATATAGCTATACTCCTGCAGAACATCAAACAACCTAGTTAATCATCAAAAGCTGATGTTGATTTTAACCGACAAGCTTGGACAAACTAACTCACAGACAGAGACTGCTTACGTAATATAAAAGGTAGCAGACCACTCCGGAAAAAATATATGCAGCAGAAAAGTGGACCCACAACCTTGAAAAAAAATATCATTATCAGGGTTCAATGATAGTCTTCCAGTTTGCTCATTAATACTGGAAAAAGATTTACCAACCCCAGAACTCAGCAGTTACTTCACTCTCCACTTTCCAGATTATTATAAAGTTAAACAAACAAATGGACGGAAATATTAATGAAAGAAATTCAGAGTAGGCTGCGCTCAAAATATCACAGAAATAAGAGTCCAATAAGGAAGTAAGATTTCTAAATAGATAACATGAAATAGAACCAGCCATCTACTACTAATTTTTACGAATAAGAAAAGTATTCCTCTGAATATTAAACCCCGGTATTTAACTCCAATATGGACACATGCATAGCTGTAGTTTCATGCCATTTATTTTACCATTTATGTCATTGCACAAGTTCAGCCGGTAAGATCCAAGGGTACCCACTTCCACTAGACCAAAAAAATTACCAGTTAGAACCATCATTGACATTCGAAATGCTGAAAGTGTCAAGAGACGTGTTTGCCAGGTCAGAATCATCACTTAGCTGAGTACCCAGATAATTGATAGGAAGGAGAATGCCAATCCCAACAATCACAGCAAAGCTAAATACTCTCAAACTGCACAAAACAAACCAGCTCAGTCAACCAAAGAAAATCTGTGAAAGTGAATGCCAGAAGGGAAATGATGCAGCAAGAGTGAATCTGAAGATAAATGCATTAAGGCTACTTGCACAAAAGCAAAATAAAGGTGGAAGAACCACATTTAGCACACAGATAGATAAACAATGTGATTGTTGCAACCTGTCACATGCAAGGCCCAAAATACTCAACATTTCTATTAGAGATGATCATTGCTCATTCAATATAATGTTTAAGCAATTACTTATGTCCCCATGTGCATTTCAAAGAAGAAATTTAGCATGTAAAATATCCCTTAACCTCATGCTTTGAACAGGCGACAATACATGTTCCCTTCTATTCTCATGTACCACAACAATACATACTTCAGCTGGCTAAAGACATATGGTATTCACCCAAATGAATTTTTATAGGTAAAGCATTATCTATCAGAGGACCACTGGGGGGCAAGACCACGAATAGAAAGAACTCAAGCACCAAAAAGAGCTCAGTTCCAAGAAAAAACATCAAAAATGTCAATTAGTGCATTGACTCACGCAGAAAATTTTCCAATGTACCACAATGTAACATGTTGAGGCTCAAAAAATTCAAAAGAATCCTCTCCTTGGAAGGCTCTCTTGTCACTCTCCTCATTGAATGGAATAACAAGAGAGCCCAGGACTGATATCCATACTGACAAGCTCCTCTTCATCAAGAAATCATGTCCTTACCCACAAAACACTCCTAAATTTGCTGAAGACTGAATATATTAAATCAATGTCGACTTGTCTTGACAAACCGCCCTAAAATATCACCAAAGACGTCGACATTTTCTTCATATTCTGCATTTTACATAGCGTTTCTTCAACTAAACTTCTCTACCTTGAGCCTCCAGGTTACTACAACCTGATATACAGGGGCATAATCGATGCTCGAAAAGGAGACTGGAGATGCAGTTCCATATCCAAGGATCTTAATCCATCCGAAGAATGGAAAGAGGTCCTCAAATGGAATCACTTCATCAAAATCACAATCCCTTTCAAACTCGCAAATGAATATGTATGATTTTGTAACTAACAAGACTTATGCCTTTTATGCATTAGTGAGAGAATGAGGGTGTTGCCTAGTGATGTGTGTTGCAGATGGATGTGAGAGAGAGAGAGAGAGAGAGAGAGAGAGATTTGTTCGCTCCAGATATCATCATATGGTCCGTTTGCTTAAGCTACAGTAGTATAAGCAGCATAAAGTGGCATAAAGTTGAAATCTGAAAAGCTTTAAAAAGAATGGACTTGTACATCATAGGCAAAGCCATGGAGGCAGGAGGACAAAGTGCTTGTGGCAGTAATTGTGTCGTACCAAAATCACTTATGGCAGAGGCCTGAAGACATATTTGTTCAAGCGGAAGCAATGCCAAGAGTTCTAGCATTGATCAGAGGATGCTATCAGTTTCGGAAGTTTGGAAAATGTGCAGCTGGAAAAGCTGGGGCTCTGAAGGAGGTAAAATCAAAGGTACATTGGTCTCTATTAACAGGGGTCAAGACACATTCCTAATCCGCAAAAGCAAGACCATGCATATTTAGGCCGGTGCAAAAAAGTAGACAGATATACAAGTCCTACAAGTTGCAGTTCATCACTGATTATATCCTACTAAAATACACATAGCCAACAAATCAGGAGCTCAAAGTATTTCTTGACTGATAAAATTTGAAATTTCAAAAACAATCCATACAGCTTATATAAGTAATGACTCAGAAGAATGAAGAATATTCAATAACCTGAAAATAAAGATACGCATAAAAACGACAGCATCCAGGCCCAAGAGTGACAATAGTTCTCCTTCGGTAGGCTGCCATGCTTGTCTCAACCACCCAGGGGAAGGAAGTAGGCTCTCAAGATTGAACTGCCTCCGTTCAATCTTACGTTCAGCAATCAAGCGAGGTGCATAGACAGTGATGTTACCAGGCTGCTTCCTCAAAATGGAATATAAAGTGAAATACAGAAGACAGAGCCCAAGATTGATCCCGACAGAAGTTAAAAGAGCAGAGAGTAACATCACTTTGAGGAGATCAACAAATCAGCCGATCAAAACTCAACACCCACAGTTACCCGAAATTCTGCACAAAACACGGAGTTAAATAGACTTAGCTATATCGCAATCTCAAAGCAACCGACAGCAGAATACATGCAGACCCTGTTAACCAAATACCCTCTTGACCTTAATGCGTAATTAAGAACCAGAGGAATCATCGGGACAGAAGAATCCTCACCACGAACAAAACACACCATGCATCAATGACGATAAGTACCACATTTACACCGCGCTACATGCACTAAGTGAATGATGTAATGAAGTGGTTGCAGGGCTAGAAGGCCTGGACAAGGAGCGGCTTCTTGTAGGCTTCTAGGATGGTGAAGGGGGCAGGAATGAACCGAACAGAGAGGGAGAGGGATGCTTGACATATACATGTGAAAAACGGAATTAAGTCACGGACACAGCCTTTTAACATTATGGCGAGCTTTGTTTTAGAAATCCAAAATTAAGGCTAGAGCACCACTAGGATGGTTGACCTCTTTAGTTTGGGATTGGTCAGAGAGCGGACAATATCTGGAGTGAGTTAATCCAGGAAAGTGCTTGCTTAGAATGTCACGAGATTGAGCTGATCTTTTCGTAATTTTTTTACCCGCCAGAACATCCCGATCCGGTCACAACGAGTCGAGGCAAATCACAAAGTAGCAACCACTGCCGACAGCCTCTACTCAAGTCAGGTTCACATTCGGGGCGACTCTCTGCCTACACGCTCGGGAAAAATCGCGAGCGCCGGAACCCCGCCCGGGCTAATCACGCCGCTGAAATGATGCAGGGGAACCAGAGGCAAAGGCGACGACGCCTCGAAAAATCTAAGAGTAGCGAACTCAGCAATCAGAAGCCGATCAAAGAAACCTCAACCGACGAACAACCAACAACACCAAATGAAACCAAAAAAGAAAAACAGGTAAAGCGCTCACGAGCTCGTGCCGGGACCGCCGCAGCGCGACGGAGGGGGAGCGGAGATGTCGGCGGCTCGGAGACGCGGAGGCGGCGCCGGAATCGGAGCTCGTGCGTACCTGGTTAAGACCGAGAGAGAGAGAGAGAGACTGAGAAGCGAGCTGAGCCTTGGAGTCGCGTGAAAATGGAAGCTTCCACCGGCACCACCAGCGGGGCTATGCTCGTCTCTTTCTTCAATCTCGCCTTTCGCTTTTACTCCTCGGGACTGTAACCACCTCCCCGTACGGCTCACGCGTTTTTTTCCGACGAGCGTATCGATTCCTTCCCCCTCGCACGTGCAAATGATAAAGAAATGGATGGAGCGCCAAGATATTTAATCAGTTCTTCGTAATTTTCTTTTTTCTTTTTTTTTTGGTATGAAGTGGCATTTAAAATTGTCGTGAAATGTCGTTTCAATGTCCACGTGTACTCTAACGGTCATGAAAAACATTTCAATGTTTCTCTCCAAATCCAAAAAACTGGAAAGGAATTTGCAAGAAAAAGACGAAGAACGGGGCGTCGGCGGAGGTTGTTATCGCAACGGTGCAGAGGCGCCTAAGCGGCGACGAGGGCGTGGGCCCCTTAAAATCTTAATGTTAAGAGATGGAGACGTGTACTGCCAAATTTTCGTTCATCCCCTCACGCGTACAATTAAATAAGGAAGGTTGAGGGTATATTCTTTGAACAATTTCAAAAATATCTTTCTAAAAAGAAAAAATATTACAAACAGTCCCTAAACTTTTAATTAATGTGTAATCTCATCCTTAGATTTTTAATTTATTCAATTTGGTCCATGAATTATTAATAAATGTCCAATCTAGTCCCCGACTAATTTCGTCCATAAATTTTTGATTTGTTCAATTTGGTCCATGAATTATTAACAAATGTTCCATCTAGTCCTTCCGTTTGTTCAAACCGTTAAGTGATAACGTTGAGCATTAATTGATGACATGGGGCTAAGTTGGATTACTAAAATTATGAGTTAGTATATATCTTAAAAAAAGGAAAAAAAAATAGGGGTCAACTAGATATGAGAGCACTGATTACAAAAGTAGAGAGAATAAGTGGTTCTATATCTTTTTTTTGGATGGTGGCCACAACTTGACATGTTTTAAAGGTAATTTCCATATGGATATTCCACATGTCCTTTTTTATTTTATATTCAAGAGACTAAATGCCATGGAAGTTGATTTTGTTAACTTTAACTAACAGAATAACGAAATTGGTCAATTTTCAAATAGTCAGGGAATGAATCAGACATTTATCGATAATTTATGGATTAAATTAAACAAATTAAAAGTCTATGAACGATATTGCACATTAAGTGGAAGTTCATGAACCAAATAGAACAAATTAAAAGCTCGAGAATAAAATTGAACATTAGATGAAAATTCATGGATCATTTGTGACATTTTCCCTTCTAAAGATAATAACTCATATCATTTGAAACAATTAATTAGTAAAATACATTTTAATTATTGATAGTGGTTAATGTCTAAATATTTTCATAAATGATGAAAATATTTTTTGTTCATTCATTCATTATTTCTTAGTGATACAAATGATTGATTTCATCAAATATTTTATGAATAATTTATTTTCATGAAAACAAACAATCCATTATTTTTAATACTATTTATAAAGGGGAAATGACATAAATGATCATTGCATTATGATTCAATGTTCAATGTGATTTCTAAACCTTTTAATTTGTTCAATATAATTCATGAATTTAACTTACTAGGCAGTATAGTTTTTGAATTTTAAATTTATTCAATATAATCCCTAAGATTTTAATACATGTTCAAACTAGTCAATGAATTATACATTCAAGGTTACCCTTAAGTTTAATGGAAGGATAACATTTTTTTTCATGCAATTTATGAGCTAGTTTAAACATCTATTAAAAATTCAAATATCATGTTGAATAGATTAAAAGTTCAAGAATGACATTACATATTATATTAAAATGCATAGATTATATTGAATAAATTAAAAATTTAAAAATTCCATTTTGATAACCATTTGTCATTACTCAAATAACGAATATGTTCGAAAATTGCACTGTTTTATGGTATATTTGCCGCTTTCTTTCAGGATTAGGGGCAAATCTACTGCAACCTAGCGGCTGACACGTGGACGAAATCAGAAGGCAACCCGCCATTACATGGTCCCGTAGATCGGCTACACGTGTACATTTCCCCCCCCCCCCGGGCAGGGGTCACGCACAGCCGCGTCTCTTTATCATCCCTCCACTGTCGTCATCATCACCCTCGCCACCCCCACTACCGCCTTGGTCGTGTCCACGCCAACAAAGCAAAGCTCCACCGAGCGCACCGTCGTTTCGGGCCACCATCGTTTGTGCCGCTCGCGGGGAAACGACGCGCCGCACCGTGCTCCGGCGAAACCTCCTCCGGTGGCCCTGCTCCGTCGCCGATCACGCAAAGGTCTCGAAATCGCTCTCGATCTAGTGCGCGCGCAGTTGATCCCGCGCCGCCGCGACGTGTTGGTTTATCTTTGTTGCCTTGAGATTCGGTCGGCGGCGAGGGTCGATTGCTCTCTTCTACGGGCGGCGTCGCTGATTTCGGGGCTCGTTCCCGTGCTCCGGTGGTCTTTTTTTTTTTTTGGCGCAGGGAAGATGAGCCAGGTGTTCGAAGGATACGAGCGCCAGTACTGCGAGCTGTCGGCGAATCTGTCGAGGAAGTGCACCTCGGCGTCGGCCGCCGATGGAGGTAATTCTCCGTTTCTTTTACGCGAGGAGGAACGGGCGGCGACTGGTTTTGGGTTTGATTAGTCCACGCTGCGTTTAGATGACGATGAGTGCGATCGCTCGATTGAGTTCTTCGCGATGATCGAATGCGGGGTTTTTTTGGGGATACTAATAGGAAACGGATTGAATGTGGTGAAAAGCGTCCCGAATAGGATTGCTGATAGCTGAAAAGTTCAGCCTGCATCTGTTGAGAAGGACTGATGGGGAAGCTGATCCTTTTATTTCGAATGCATTGTGAATCTGCAGAGCTGAAGAAGCAGAGGATTTCCGAAATAAAAGTTGGAATCGATGAAGCGGAATCTTTGGTATTTGATTATTGTTTTTGTTGCTTTTATGAGGAACCGCTTTTCGGGGCCTTTGTGTACTTCATGTGCTGAGTATTGTCTGCTGTCTAATTTAATTAGATTCGGAAAATGGACATGGAGGCGAGAAGCTTGCAGCCCAATGTCAAAGCAGTGCTCCTCGCTAAGTTGAGGGAATATAAATCCGATCTGAACAACCTGAAAAGTGAAGTTAAGAGACTTTCATTGGGTAATGTGGCTGCTCGAGATGAGCTGCTGGAATCAGGAATGGCCGACGCTCTGACGGTAAAGCAGTAATCTTTTAGCTTTTTTCGGGTTTATAAACACTCTTGTGGTTGCATAATGATCAGTTGGTATATTTTCCTTGAGACGTTTCTCTTTTTTTTGGTAACACTTTAGTTATTCTTGCATACTCCTGTTGTTTCTGTGCCGATATCAGTTGGATTAAGTCTGTGCAGAATTAGCTGTCTTAGTGGCAAGTATTTCTTCCCTTATGTGTTAATTAGCTTCCTTTTGAGCTTTGAAGCTTGTACTATGTAGATAAACTAATAAGCTCTTGTAGTTATCGTCACTTCTTTTTTCCAGCTTTTTAGTCTGTCGAACAATCTTTGACTTTGACAGCTGTACTATTCAAACAGGCATCAGCAGATCAAAGAGCCAGACTGATGACATCTACAGGAAGATTAAATCAGTCTGGTGAAAGAATTAAGGAAAGTAGAAGGACCATGCTCGAGACGGAGGAGCTTGGTGTTTCAATTCTTCAAGACTTGCATCAACAGAGACAGTCTCTCTTACACGCCAACAACACGGTAACTTGCTGATTGCACTTTAATTGGGTTTCTATCACGAGTCATTTACTTTTGGCCCTTCCTATTTTAGACTGTTATCGGTGGTGCCATGTCATCATTGATGGTGCCGCGATAGGCCAAAGCACAATCATGCTACTTCATGTTCTCATCTTTTTATTACCTAAATTTCTAGGTTTTGTGTTACGATTTAGCTGATGTTGCTTCTCTCGCCATCACCAAGTTCGTAATTTCTCATTTATTAGGAGCGGACGGTCCACTGATGAGTGCAAAAGGTGTAATACTTTCCAAGTATTTATTATGTTTCACTTCTCGCAGCTTCATGGAGTGGATGACAACGTTAGTAAGAGCAAGAGAATTTTGACTGCCATGTCTCAGAGGATGAACAGAAACAAGTGGATCATTGGCTCAATAATTGTAGTTCTTGTCATTGCTGTCGGACTGATATTGTACTTCAAACTCAAGTAGTGAGGCATTCTAATGTTTGCTGTGGTTTTGACTTTTGGTTTGAAGTGTGGGGTGTTTGTCTTTGTTGTCTTCTTTGCCTGTTGAGCGATAACATTAAAGAAATTTATGCCACGATCTCTTCTGTATCCTGTTTTTGCTTGAACTGCTGATACTTCTCAGTTTCCTTCTGTGCACTGTTCCGATGATATATAAAAGTATGATTTGGATTAGGATCGCCAGCAATCCTTGCAAATCGATTGGTCTTCCATGTTAGGTTGAACTGAGCTGCTTGAGATGACGTGGTGTGAGAATCTTGAAGCAACGAATTATTTCAACTGTCTATCTTATTTTGAACCAGTTGATCTGTAGCCTAGTCGAGATGATATTTTGGTAAAGGCTTTCGGCATAAACCAGGTGTGAACAAAACTTTCTTCTTGCCTAAAGAGGAAAAGATTTTGTTTATTTTGTGAAAAATAAATGATTGCGAAGTCTCGCTCACAAATTGACAGAAAATACTTTATTATGAATGACAATCTATATTTAAGCACAGTTCAGCAATGATGCAAAAGGTGTAATGCTTTCAAGTATTTATTATGTTTCGTGAAAAAAATGCACCCTTAAAGTTTATAACTTTATTGTATCCATCCATTTGGTTGGATTTCAATCGTAGGTGATGCTAGCAAGCTACAGAGTCGATGGCTGCAATGGCTGCTCCTTCATTATAATTGTACAATCAAAAGTTTTCACGAGCCATCAATGTGAACATTTCTAATCAAATGAAAAATGGATTTTGTAGATACAGCAAGCAACGATAATGTGATAGACTCGAGTTGTAGGTTTTCTTTTCCAGTGGTCGGAACCTGAGTTGTGATTTGCCTGGTCAAATATGATACAAAAAAGCCAATTCCTGGGTTTAAAAAAATAATAATAAAACAGGATATGTATTAATTCGATCCTAAATAGAAAAATTATTTTTAAAGTATAGCGTCGTGACAGAACTGATATTTTTTTTTTCTTCATACACAAACAAATTTACAAAGATGGAGGGTTTTACAACACATTACAAAGTAGTTCAACTTTGTAATTTACGACATCTTCTGTTTAATCAGTTTGATACACCGGTCTTAGAATTCCGATAATTACCCAAGAAACATAGACAATTATAAAGACATTTTCTTTTGGCCATTATTTAGTCATATGCTCCATTTGTTTTGCAAAAAAAAGAAAATAATTTAAAAAATAATTTCCTAAAAATGATTAAATAAATGAAAAAATTTATCATTATACACGAAAATATTTAGATATAAATTGTTATCGGTAATAAAAATAATTTTCATTATTTAACTATTTCAAACGAAAAAAACGATCATCTTTAACCATCTCACGGTAAACGAGTTAGTTCGCGCTTTACCTCCTCATTCGGGAGAGGAGAGGTTTGAAATTTCTCACCCCCATCACGGGACTTAAGTGAAGTGCCATGGGAGGTGGGTCATTACGTTAGTGTCTTACAAGGCGTGAACCAACTCACCCTCATTGTGCCACTTAAGTGAGGTGCCATGAGAGGTGGGTTACTGCTAGTGCCCCGGATTTATTTCACTGGTTGCCGGTTGTATGGCACTTCTCGGATCATTAAAAAAAAATGATTATCTTTAAAATATATTTTTTAAATTATTTATTTTTTGCAAATCGAATGGTGCGCAACTTCCCTCCGACAGGTGTAACGCAAACGGCTAATAGAGATCGATTCCGTGGCCCCGTATTCACCTCTGCTAATGTTTTCCTAACTCTCATTACCGGATCGAAGGGACTCCCGCAAATCATCAATCTGGAATCGCTCCGCATCCCCCGATCCTCGTCCCTCCTATGAAATGGCCACTTTTCCAAGCCGCCACTTCCCTCTCCCACCATTTTCGCGCCCTCCTGCGAGCATGCGCCCGACGATCTTCTCTCGGCCCTGCAAAGAAGCTCCACGCCTTGGCGTTCACCACTGGGCTCGCCGCGTCGCCGAGCTCTTTCCTTTGCAATATTCTCCTGCACGTGTACGCCTCCTGTGGCGAGGTCGCCTGCGCCCGCAAACTGTTCGACGGAATTCCCGACTCGCACAAGGACACCGTCGATTGGACCGTGCTGATGGGCTCCCTCGCCCGTCATCGCGTGCCCTTCGAGGCGCTGCGGTTGTTCGTGGAGATGGGAAACGCGGGCGCGAGACCGGACGATGTGACCCTGGTTTGCCTGTTCAATGCCTGCGCTCGGTTGATCAATGCGGATGTGGGGATGCAGGGACATGGGTGGTTGGTGAAGATGGGGTTTGAGTCTAGTACCAAGGCATGTAATGCCCTCATGGATGTGTATGTGAAGAGCGGGCTGATGAGCGAAGCGAGGCGGGTGTTTTTTGGGATGAAGGAGCGGACTGTGGTGTCTTGGACTGTGTTTTTGGATGGCGTGATTAGGTGGGAAGGCGTATTAAGTGGGAGGGGGGTGTTTGATCAGATGCCTGAGAAAAATGAGGTCGCGATTACTGTCATGCTTGTGGGCTATGTGGAAAGTGGATATACCCAGGAAGCTTTTAGCCTTTTACATGAAGCAATTTTTGGTTGGTGTATGAGATTAAATAGCGTCACACTTTGTTCTCTCCTATCCGCTTCGGCTCAGTCAGGAGATGTGATGATGGGGAAGTGGGTTCATGTTTATGCTTTGAAGACGATGGGTAAGCATATGGATGTCATGTTGGGGACAACGCTACTTGACATGTATGCCAAATGTGGTAGGATTAATACTGCGTTGAAAGTTTTCGAGTACTTGCCTGTTAGGAATGCAGTCACATGGAATGCAATAATTAGCGGATTGGCAATGCACGGGCTGGGTAAAGTTGCAGTTGGTATGTTTCCTCAGATGCTCAAAGAAGCAAAGCCGGATGACCTGACCTTTACGTCTCTGTTGAACGCTTGCAGCCACTCTGGCCTCCTTGATGAGGGCCGTCGCTTTTTCCACGATCTTCAATTTGTATATGGCATAGGACCTAAAGTTGAACATTATGCATGCATAGTGGATCTTCTAGGTCGGGCTGGTGAGATAGAGGAAGCAGAGATGGTGATAAAGACGATGCCTGTCCCTCCGAATGAAGTGGTTTTAGGATCTCTTTTGGGTTCTTGTCATGTCCATGGCAAACTCCAGCTTGCCGAACGTATTTTGAACCAGCTGGTTCAGTTGGATCCTCAAAATACAGAATACCATGTATTGCTATCTAATATGTATGCTCTGGAAGGAAAGTTGGAGAAAGCCAACTCGCTTAGGCATATTCTTAGGAGGGGGGCCACGAGGAAGGTGCCTGGAATAAGCTTTATCCATATTGATGGTAAATTTCATCAGTTCTCTGCTGGAGACAAGTCACATCCACGAACAAGAGAAATATATGTTATGCTGGATGAAATGATACGGAGATCGCGTTTGGCCGGTTATATTCCGAATACTAGCTTACAACTATTAACTGGTTCCGATCATGTGTTCAATGAGGAAGAGAAGGAGCAGGCACTGTTCTCACACAGTGAAAAGTTGGCAGTGTGCTTTGGGCTTATAAGCACCAGGGCTCGAACACCTTTGTACATAATGAAAAATCTAAGAATATGTCAAGATTGTCATGCCGCTATAAAGATTGTCTCAGACATATACGAAAGGGAAATTGTTATAAGAGACCGAAGTCGGTTCCACCACTTCAAGCATGGCTCCTGTTCTTGCTCTGACTATTGGTGAATGCTGACTGCTTCAACTGAAAACTTTCCGAGTTGGTTAGATCTTGAACCTCAGTCATAGATTCGCATTAATGACCATCTTTAGTTCCAATGGTAGGTCAACTGCAGTAATAGCGATGCTTGGTGCTTGGATTATGCTACAGTTGGTTTCTCAATTGCAGGAAACAAATTCCTGCTGGGCTAGAGGTTCAAAAACCATTGGCCTGTCAAAGAAAGGTAGGGCTGCCATTTACATTGTAAAGCCCTGCCTCAGCCCGGAACTTCTGGTTTTGCTCCATAATTATGAATTTGCAGATCTTGTTCACGTCTCAAATTAGATAACATGCCAATACAATATAGCTTACAATTTTGAAAGTTAAGCTATTTGGCTTGTCCTAATTAGTGAAAAGTGAGAAATTCTTGAAGATTGAGAGACCGACAGCAATGCCTACATCTGACTATTGCTACATGGAGCTTCAGGGGTGCTCTCACAAGTCAGCCATATTTTGCTATATCCGTATGAAGGCAACATGTACGTGGACTGATGAAGTTCAGTTAGCGAAAATGCAATGATCCTGGCATGTAAGAAAGATTCTTCAGGCTGTCTGTCCAGTGTGGGGCACTGCGCTCAACTTTCACTTTAGGCATGCTCACTGCCCTGTCATGGTTGGACTAAAGCAGCTCCCTCGGTTGCTCTCGTTTGAATTTGCTATAATCTGCAAGTAAGCTGCCATTAACTTTGTGCTTCATGTTCTCTACCAACCTCGTCAACACCTGATCAAAAATACGGGTCTTCATAAGGTATTGCTCAGAGATCTCTTAAATTCTTGCAGAAAGCAACTACAATAAATAAACACTGATGGTGAACTTTAGGTGGCTTTAATTTTCTCACTGATTCTGCAACACATCGGAGAACATCTGCCGGAACCAGAGCAAGCATTGGAGGTAGGACAAAGCTCATGCTCATCTCTAGCTGACCTTTGAGTCGGTTCCTTGTTCCGTGTCTATCTGGATAAAGTGCTCCTTTTACACCGAGTGCAAAATGAGACGGCTGAAGAATGCTGTCCAGCCCTTGGAGCTCCCACCGTGTCTGTAGAAGAATGGTTCTGGAGTCATCATGAAGGTAAGGAAAAGAAATGGACCACGCAAAATTTGTTGAACTTTAGTCCTTACAATATCAAGTTCAAGAACTTTAGAAACATCTTGAGGAATTTGTGGCGGATAATCTCTCCCCCTTGATTTGCATCTCAATCTCATGTCTATTACAGGCCGGACAGTCAGGAATAGGAATTGTATGGGCAGCATCTGAATTCTCCACTCTTCCTGGATAACAATAAACTTGAGATTTTGGACAGGAGAAGAGTGTTCCGTCCAGCAAAGAAATATGGAAAAAGAAAAAGGAATACCATTTGCAAGGTAAATAGTGATGGCATTTGAGACCTGACTAGATTTGTAAAGCAAGCAAACTCAATTAATAGCGTGATCTTACAGATATAGCTATATGCCTCGAATATGTGAAGATGAAGAAGTCATGCCGCCTTTTTTGTGATTGAAAGCCACAAGAGTCAATTGGATTGATTAGCCCAATTTTCTAGCCTCCATTCAAATAAGATTCACTGGTTAGTTGCGCCCATAATTTATCAAAGTGATCATGAGCACTAACCTAGAGGTATTTACAGTGTTTATGATTCCCCACTGTTAAAAATTCAGGATGCCCTTCTTGCTCACAAATTCATTTTCTTACTTTGGTATCATCGAATGCAGCCATATAGAGTCAACCTTGTAAAACATAGATGGGCCTCTTCAAGATAAACCATAAAGAAGCACGAGCTTCTGGCAGCAGGAGTTGTTGAATTGTCTGCCAAGTGTGACTACTGCTTCAGAGCAGCCTGAGAACAGGGGCTCCAAGCCTACATGGAGTCAGCCTACGGTGACTTATCTTTTCCGTCACTCGCTGCAAGAGATTTACAACTAGTATCAAGTACGGTACTCAGATTGCATCTGAGGTTTTAAGTTTTGCTGGAAAATTCTGTGATTGCATTCTGTTTGTGTCCTAATGAACAGCACTTTCAGAAATATAGCTGTCATGTGAAAGGCAATGTTGCCCAGACCAGACATTACGATTCTTTGACGGCCACAAGGTACGGTGCGTTCTAGAATATGCCCAACATCTTCTCTCTGGTAAAGTTCAAGAATCACCATAAACATGAAAAGTTCATAAGACTGTAGAATCATGTACTGCGAGACCCGAGTTCAGCTCATCATAGAGACGAGAGCTGAACACCAAAAAATGTAACTTTCGGCTGCGTGTCTATAAGGAAATGCGGTGTGAGAAATTCAACAGAGAGTGAAGAGGTTGTGCCCATCACTCCTAACTCCACAAGAAGATACGCGTTCATCAATTTCGAGACAGCGATCGAACGCCCAAGAACTTAGACAGCAACGGTGGAATCAACAAGAAACAGAGTGGTAACAATTCAAGAGGGGGAAAAACCTCGTTGAGCTGTTGGCTCCTTCGATTATCAGGGAAGATGGCTTGGAACACTCTGGGCTTGTCTTCCAGATACCGATCGAACGAAGCCTGCACACAGTCAACGCAAAGTCACCCAAAAAGCAGTAACCCCTAAATAGCCCAACAGAGAGAGACAGAGAGAGAGAGAGACCCCAGGAGATTCGTAAAGCGGAATGTCGGTGGCGATCCTGGACGTGTAAGTGGAAGCCTCCTTCCCCTCCGCCGTCCCTCCACGGTGGCTCGCGGCGTGGCACCGCA
Organism: Eucalyptus erythrocorys; assembly: GCA_014182555.1. Taxonomy (NCBI): domain Eukaryota; kingdom Viridiplantae; phylum Streptophyta; class Magnoliopsida; order Myrtales; family Myrtaceae; genus Eucalyptus; species Eucalyptus erythrocorys. The sequence goes on from CM024602.1 coordinate 53,320,656, forward strand.
AGTACCGGCGCTGCTGCTTCGGCCACCCCGACTTGCTCCTCCCGCTCGTCCAGCAAGGGAGCAGCGGCTGCCGGCACGGCGCCCAGTAAGCTCCTCCAAGCTCGCTCATTGCCATCTCCTCCTCCTCCTGCTGCGAGTACTTTCCCTGGCGAAAAGTGCTGCAGGATCAGAGAGGTGACGCTGACGATGGAGAGATAAGCGAATCCGACGTGGGGTCTTTATCGTCGACGCGGTGTACACGCGGCGCTTCCTCAGTGAGCGCCACTCATCTCTGGATCCCACTCATCTTCCTCTTCTCCTACTCCTTTTTTCTCCATTTCCTTTCGTGGGTCCCCCTCGGATTTCGTGGCCATGATTGATTGGGACAGACAGAGAGGGAGGGAGACAGGTGGTCGTAATGGGCTCTACCCAAAAATGGCATGCGAGCTTTGGACCGAACTGCATGTGGCTGAAATCTACTGGCTCGTGTTTGTTAAGGAAAGCAACGTCATTTAGGGTCCGTTCGTTTCGCGGAAAATGGCCCATCTCCTAAAATATTTTAAGCTCATTTTTCGGGAAAATGACAATATTTTCTCAAGTGTTACTAAAACCTCAAAGTATTACGGAAAATGTTTTCCTAGTTCGGTAAGAAAAATATTTTTCGTTCACCAAATCGACGAGCGCGAGTGCCAAGCTCGAGACTCGCCGATTGACGAGCGCGAGTTTAAGATCGATGAGTTTGAGGTTCACCTGATTCGACGACTAGCCAAGAAAGAAAAAGAAAAAAAATGAAAAATAAAATAAAAGAAAGAAAAAGGAAATTAAAAATAATTCAAATTAAAAAAGACGAAGAAAACTAAAAAATAATTCGAATAAAAAAAGAAGGAAGAAGAAATGAGAGGAGAAAGTGAAGATTTATATAGGTGTGAGGTAAGAGAGATCAGTGAGGAAAATGTTTTCCACTTTTTAAAAGTGGAAAACATTTTCCTTACTTTAGAAGACTTTTTTCCTTGGACGGAAAACATTTTCCCCAAGAAATTCATTTTCCATGAAACGAACACCGGAAAATCCGGAAAACGTTTTTCCGGAAATTATTTTTCGCGAAACGAACGGAGCCTTAGGTTGAGTGGTTTCGCCAACACGAGAGAGAGAGGAGCCAGCGCTAGACCGGGCCAAAACTCGACACCCGACGGCTCACGTCACATGCCCGGAAATGACCCTCTGCCGCGCTTAGCGATGGAGGCCTAATTCGGAGGGCCGAGGGCCAGCTGGACGGTGCATAAGGAATGATCAATTTCTGATTCAGTCCAGTCCCATCTAGGAACCATGAACTGGACCTAAAGGATTGGTTCCCAGGTGGTCTAATGGGAGATGAAAATGAAATCAAAATGCAACCCCTCGCACATATTGTTGTCTAGATATTGAGAATTGAAACTACTCCTTTCTGATGATAAGTTTATGAATTTGACCACATCACAACTCCATTATGATACTAGTTAGTCAGTATTGTACTCCCTTTAAGAGTTTATACATTATTCATAGTGGTTAATTTATGAGCAGCTCACCCAAACACAGAGGATAAAGATGGAAAACAAAATAGTTCAGAGCAGGACATGTGACAAGGTAAAGGAAAGAAATTTGCATGAGAAATAAAAAAATAAAAATCATTTATTCGATTTAGGCATTTCGGTTTTTCTCTGGAATTAGGAATTGGATCGAAAATCATCAATTCCAACTTTATGGAACCAAGAATTAGATCGATGCCCTTGAAAATCGCCCAAAATTGGCCGATCTTGGTTTATACAGTTTGGTCTCTTCATGTTGCTCTCCTCTCCTGTGCACGTGTTCTTGTTTTTTAAGTGGATTTGGAGGCAGCAATACCGACTTTTGATTCATTGACCCTACAAGCTTGGACAGCCATGTGGTTGTGGATTCTTTGGCCAAGTCGGGTCACGTATGTTTCGTAAATTGAGATCCCCAACCCTCTTGGCACAAGCCGTATCGAATCAAATTACGAAACATCCCTAGGGAATGCAAAGCTGCGCACTGCAATACGTGGACCACATGTTACTTTGCATAATCTAATTTGAGAGCTTTAAGCTAAAGTCTAGAAAAGACATTACTCAAATCACGATACTTGGCGTAATTTAGACTTGATTGTTAGTCTATGTCTAGGTCTCAAGTATAAGTCAATGATTGGGTTTATGTATAGTTCTCTTATGAGAAAATGCTGGGAAAAATACTAAAAAAGTTGTAAATTTATTGTATTGGTATAAATTCATTCTTAAATATTTTAATTTAACCAATTTAATTTTAAACCTTTTCGCATTAGCATAATCTGGCCAATTAGGTTAGAAATCGCTGACGTGGACATTCACATTTTTATGTGTCACGACTAGCGTTAACGTAGATAAATTTTATAAATTTTAAATAATTTTTAGAATTTTTATTATTTTTTCTTTTCTTTTCTTTCTTTTTTCCTTTTTCGGTAGACAATGGCCGAAATCCTTGCATGTTGGCCGATGAGGACGCAGAGGCCCTCACTTGTGGTAGGCAAGGGTTCTGATGCCCTTGCCTAGTCTATGGAAGGTTTTAGCCCTTGCTTGGATCTAAGCGGTGGCTCGACACCCTCGCCTGTGGCTGGCGAGGGCATAGAGGCCCTCACCCAAACTAGCCTCTAGCCAAAGGCCTCAATAACCAAAGGGTGAAGGAAAAAAAAAGGAAAAAGAAAGAAAAGAAAAGAGGAAAAAAAGGGAAAAATATTTAAAAATTTTGAAAATATGAAAAATTATATAAAAATATTCACATCGGTGTTGGTCGTGTCACGTGGAATTACCGGAGTTCATGTCGGTAATTTTCAGTCAAAATTATCTCGATAAATTGAATTTATATCAATACAAAAATATTTAGAATTAAATTGATCAAATTAAAATGTTTAAAACTAAATTGGTATCACTACAATAAATTTACTACTTTTTTGGTACTTCTCCTAGAAAATGCCAAATACCCTCCTCACATTTAACCTCGAAATCATTTTCCATCCTCCCCTATGAAGCCACTGCTTTTCAGCCTCAGGTATAATCTCACGGCGAAATGACTCGATTGTCCTCCCTGAATAGAATGCCACCCAGTTCTCAACTCACCTGATACACGTCCTAGCTTCCATTTCCAACTCCTCAACCCACCACATGCCCTGTAGCTTGCAGCCTCCTCCATACACCATGACCCACCGTCATGGCACCGCCGCTGTCGCCGCCCCGCTTTCAGCCGCCAATGCCTCTCTCTCTCTCTCTCTCTCTCTCTCTCTGCTGTGTGCAACGTACTCCATGGACGACACATATCGCTGCGGCTGGCAACCTCGATTGGAAGTAGCAAGCCGCCCCGGGTGACGACAATCAAGGGTGGCCGCAGAAAGGCCTGCGACCTCGATGGGTCATCGTTCATTTTGAACATAAGCACTTTGGAGGGCGTCTTCATCGTGTAAAAGCATGTCCTCAACGCCAGTTTGGTTAATTCTAAGCTCTATATGCAAACAAAAAGGATATTATTTTGTGGACCGCCATCTTTCAAGACAATAATTTTCGTCATGAATTTGATAATTCGCTTTTATGAAGCCTTAAAATTGTTTTAGTTACCTCATGTCAAATCTTCTAATTACATTTCTCTTTGCCTATAAGAAGAAAATGCGATTATTGAGCTACGAAAAACATTTCGCGGCTGTACAATCATAGCATGGACTTTTAGAGTAAATAATCGCATAAATTAATCCGAAATAAAAACATAGGTACAAGATGGAGCATGCATGGATGAAAGCTGAGTGCGAATGAGAGTGAATTGTTCTTGACATGTTCATATGACAGAATTGAGAATCACAGAGACCGAGCAAGATTATTCTGGAGACATTAAAGCATTTGTAGTATCGCCATGCTCGACATGCGGACTTCACGACTTTGCATTTTACACAATTTTTAACCAAGAGAGAATCAAAATCAAACCGTCTTTGGTTTAAACGAGTCACCCAAAACCAATGATCCTCAAACAAACAGTTCTTGGAGGGCCAAAAAGGGTTTGGGTGTGTGACTCTCTGTATCTGCATCTTGAAGAGAGAGAGAGAGAGAGAGAGAGAGAGAGGCATCAGAAGGTGATGTCATTCGTCGAGTCGTTTTAAATGAATAGCTTCATACACAAACATGCAAATGGGGTTTGCTGGGCAAGGCCGATTCCATGCATTCCTCGCCTCCTCATTTCATAAAGGCTCCCTCTTCCTCCTCCTCTAGTCTCAACGCATTCCTCATATTCATCTTCTCTGATCTCCCTCTCTCTCGCTCTCTCTGTCAGCCGTCATGAAGAGACCGCCATGCTGCGACAAGTCGAACGTGAAGAGAGGCCTTTGGACGCCCGAAGAAGATGCCAAGATACTCGCATACGTATCGACTTACGGGACTGGCAACTGGACTTTGGTCCCTGAGAAAGCTGGTCTTCTTTTATGTTTCCAATCCTTTCATGAACAAGATCATTGTCCCTTCTCAGCTCGTTATTTCCATGTTTTGATAGAGCTCAGTCTTACTTTAGGTGTGCCCGCGCGCGCACATGCAGGGTTAAACAGATGTGGAAAGAGCTGTAGGCTTCGGTGGACCAATTACCTGAGGCCTGACCTTAAGCATGATGGCTTTTCCCCTGAAGAAGAAGATCTCATCATCAACCTCCACAAAATCTTTGGCAGCAGGTCTCACTAGTTTGCCCATCATTTCTCTGTCGAATGCCGTTATTCTTTTGAATGTATAAAGCCGATAGAATATATAAGGAACGGGGTTTATCATGCATTTTCATTAGATTGAATGAAAAATTCAAATCGCTGGTCATTTTCCTGTCAAGTTCCCCTCCGAATTTCACGGAGAAAACTCTTCCGTGGATGAGTGGATTAATGCAGATAGAGGGTTGTAGTTTTAACTTCGTAGATCTTGAGTTTGGAAGGAAACGTTAATGAACTCAACAGCTGGTGGGGTAAATTTCATAATCAACCCATCTTTCTGTCATGAAAGGTTTCGATGTGTGTAACTTAATTCTCATGCATGCAGCATTTACGTATTTTCTAAGTACTCCTCTCACGCTTTTATCGGTTACATGATATGGTCTTGTTGCAGATGGTCTCTAATTGCAAAACATCTGCCCGGAAGAACAGACAACGATGTCAAGAACTACTGGAACACCAAGCTCAAGAAGAAGCTCCAAAAGATGGGAATCGATCCTTTAACCCACAAGCCTTTCTCTCAGATCTTCTCAGACTTTGAGAACATGAGTGGCTGCCCAAACGCCCGACATCGCCAAATCTTGCCCGCGCCCTCCTGTTCGACTCAGGTCCCTGCAGGCTCCCGTTCTCACTTAAATGTGATCATGAAGCCCGCGATGGAGCAAGTTCATGAGAATTTCACTGCCGAAAATCACCTCTCGTGGTCTCAGTACCAGGTGGCGAACCAGGAAGTTATGCAGCTGCAACAATATCAGCACGTACTGAGCGAGGTCACGTCTTCTTGTTCCTCATCATCCTCTCCTACTCTGACGCGACTTAACATGCAACAGTCGGATGGTCCACCGCTTTCTCCTCCCTTTGTTGCCTGGACTGGCGATTCGATTTCGCATCAGCCATTTCCCACTGGCAATGTATTGCCGAAGCACGAAGGAGACTTGCAGGATATAGTGTCTTCATCGTCCATCAACTGTGCGAGCGATATGGCAAAACAAGCGCTCCCCAACACCCCTGTCGGCACAACGGCTTGTAAAAACGAAGCCAAATGGGCCAAACCCGGAGATTCGTGCGAGGGAGCGCCAGAACTGGAGTGCCATTTCGGAGACGGTTCGTACTCTTGTTTCGGCTCTTTCACGGACGCCATCTTGGACAGGGACAGCAAGATGAGGTCGGAGTTATTTCCGGAATTTATAAATGGACTTCTAGATTACTGACGAAGCACCTCATGCCGTTTGAAGGTGGTGGTATAGATTAATATGCGTGCAAGACGAGTTTAAAAAATCCTAGTTATCGTTAGGGCAGTCTGGCGAGAAGTTTGTCACTGGTTTGATAATGTTGATTACATCCCCGTAGTTAATAATATCTCCTGCTTTCCTGTGCGATCAAATTTTCTTTTAAGAGCCAGACCAACTCTAGAAGCAACCCCGTCGGGCTAAGTATTTTAGCTCATCAGGGCATGATTGCTGAGGTACGCGAGCTAAATAAGAGGCGCTGCCTCGTGAGTGAACCCTCTTGGGACCTAGGAGCGAGCATCAGCGAATCGGCATAGCTCAGCCAGAAAGACATTTGCATGGGCGGTGCTGGAATCATCCCTAAACTGATTAGGTAGATCACACACCTCAATTCTTGCTCTAAGGATATTGTAAAGCAAGTAATCAGAAAAAAAAATCAGATCCGAGTAAAGCAATCAAGGAGCTCGATATGCTGTTGCTTAGAGATCAGCATTCAGCATTCATTGAGTATACACAAACAGGGTTAAGTGTTGAACCCCATGCACAGGCAAGGCCCAAACGTACGTAAAGAGGAAGCGTTGGGTAAAACAAATCACGCAGAATTCTAGGGCCGTGGCCTCTTCAAATGGTTTTTTCCTTGGATTGCAAAAAACAAAGACACGGATTGAGTCAAAACTCAATGAAACCTCAGAGGGGACACCGACAGCGTTTTACAGATCTTATTGTCACAACTCGAAACCATCTAAACAATGGAAAGAGTAACATGTTCAACAGTATTCTTGTTCAAAGAGACGAATCATAAAGGATAGACACCCGAATGTTGGTCTGAACAGAATTTACCGCTTCCCTTCATCTTGTACAAGGGCACTCACACAAGTTGGATGGTTTACCTCATGGCTTGAGAGCCAAAGCAAGTCCAACCTTAGCACTCTTATCTATGGACTTGCTGTCAACTTCCCCTGAAATGGTGAAGAGGGATCTCGGTCGCCACTCATGCTGGATAAGAGCACTTACCTTGCCAGCATTGGTCACTCTTGCCTTGACAGATGTCAAAGGATCCAATGCATGCTGGGTACCAACAGTGATGGTATTTTCATTGGTCGAGAAGCGATGGGTGAACTCAGCACCTACAGCAGTGTTGGTCAAACCATTCACCAGGTGGTAGTACGACGCAGCCAGTGTATCGCCCTTGTCATTCCTGTATCATTCACAACAGTGAGAAAAGAAATAACTATAAAAAGAAGCATTTCATGCTGACAAGTCTTAAAAAGTCGCTTCTACCACATTTAAGTACGCTTAGAGCTGATAATCAAGAGCTACTTACACAGTCAGTGAAGCAATCAAGTCTGCATTGGAGAAGCTCAGACCAGCATTGCACTTGGCAAAGTCACCAGACTTGGTGTCAAAAGACACATCAGTACCAAGTGCCAGAGCACTAGTTCCAATAACTCCAGAGAAGGTGACAATGGGGTTTGCTGTCAGACCAATGCTAGAGCTGATCCCAGCGTGCTCATGCAAATACTGGAGCTCAATCTGGGACAAGGAGAAAGGTAAACATCATTAGGTGAACATGCAGAGAAGCAACACATAAAGATACTCAACACTAAGCAACAGAAAGACAGATAAGCTTACCTTGCCAGACCTTTGATCAGGAACTTTGAAGCTAAAGATAGTCTTCAGACCAGGAGCAGGCTCATCAACAGTTATGGTTGTGAAGAGCTGGTAGTAACAATAGAATGTTCAGCAAAACAAGCAAGTACAGCATGGATTACCCATTTGCATGTTCATGTGGTGATGAGAGCCACACGCTTCAAAATACTTAGTTAAGAATATAATTGCCATTTGATCCAACTTATGATTTGTGCTATCATAGTAACAATACAGAGAATAAAGAAGATAACAAAAATGAACTTTCAAGGGGCATTCACTAAACTTCTTAAGATTAAGATGAAACTGCGTGTGCATGCTTGAGAGAGAGAGAGAGAGAGAGAGAGAGAGAGAGAGAGAGAGAGAGGAGAACAGTGAATGCCGGATTCAACTATGGCTTTAGGGAGCTACTCTGCTCCGTGCATGATGCAAATATCTAAGAGGAAACTTCCCTGAAGTCATAGTCTATATATCAGGAAATAATAATGCATAAACTCCCACTCAACAGGGATCACCAGGTTCAATCACCATAACAGATGCCACTTCCCATATTGGATGAAAAGGCAATGTCCAGCTGAAAAATGAAACTCAAGATACGATGGTACTAATGATCAAAGCCAACACGAGTGTAACATCCTGCAACAGTCCATTTTTGACGTGGGCAAGCCTTATTCAAGAGACCAGAAACAAAAAAATCTCAGTCTCCTATCATTCAATCACTCATTCACACAAGTGGAAATAAAAGAAAACCTACGTTGGAACTTGTGTCGACTTTGATGTCAGTGGTGATATTCTTGTTCTTAAGCTGGGTATTAACATCAGCCAGAAACAGCTCCCCTTTCTTGGTTCCTGTTGATGTTAAACTCTGCAGCAGAAAGCAAACCATTCTCAAAGAAAGCAGCAAAACCATGTGTCGGCACGAGCACCGCAACATTATAAAGAAGATGAGTCAACCGTCATACAGAAAAGGAAAAACGCATAACCAAATTAGACTAACCCAAGTGAAATCGAAGTCATCTTTTAATGTCCTTCTCGATGGGAAGCACAAACTAACACTAGTTTATTCCGAGTGTAATTAGCCAAATCAAGCAGAGCAAGGCAATAACGACCAAACAAGAACGAATGACACATGAATAGTGACTTCTTCACAAGTTAAATCAAGATTCCCCAAAGATCGGGTTTTGATATCACAGACGAAGAATGGAAACAAATGAAAGGTAGCCCCTGGAACCAATCGCCCGACACGAATCACCAAGCAAATCTTCTTCGCCACACCACCCAAGAAACGGCAGCATTCAATCAAACAACTCTAAGTCCACGCAACTAAAATGCATCCCCCCCCATCCCAACGCTTCTTCAATCGACCGCGGGCAACCCAACATCAATGCCGAGTAAACGAACAAGACCCCAACAACCTCGCCCAAACCCAAACGATAAATTGCACTCTCGGGGGAAGAAAAACGCAAACACCAAACGGCAGCCCACGCCGGAGCGAGAAGCGCGCGAAGACCCACCACTCCGGTCGGCGAGAACGTGGTGATGGTGAACTTGTGGTCGCTCTGGTAGTCCTTGTAGAGAAGATCTGCGAAGCGGCAAGCCACATCAAAAAGCGAGAAAAAAATCGAAGCGCGCCGGCGCACCGATTCGCATCGAAGGACGAGGGAGGGAACAAAAAACCCTCCCGGGGGACGCACGCACCTCTGGCTTTCTTGCCGATGTCGGAGTAGAGACCGGGACCCTTGCCCATGGCTGCGGAGACGGAGACGGGAGATGGGGAACGCTCGGCGGAGCACGCGAGGCGTCGAAGGTCGGAGCGGTGTGGGGAAATGGACAGGGGCCGCAAGTGCGAGGGACGACGACGCCTATTTGGGGGAAAATCCGGGAGAGCAAACCCTAATTTTTCGAGGCTCCTTTATCTTTTTCATTTTTTTGATTTTCTTTTTTCCCTTCCGACCAAAATGCTAAAAGCATCATGGAACATTCCAAAAACCGAAACTTCCGAATGTGCCCTTTTTTTTTCGGTAAATTTTTAGTATGATTGATACCACAAAAATTAATATATTTGCGATCAATTTATCCTAAAAATTTGAAATTTATAAACTTGTAATAAATTTATCATATGTTAATTTTTGTTAAAAATTACCGTCAAATTATTGAGTTGGATTACACATGACAATTGATGAGTTTATTCATTCAAGGTTTTACCCTTAATTTGTCATAGATGTATTAATTTTGTGATTTTTGGTGATATTAATTCAATCTAGTGAAAATTAACAATGAGTATATTTGTCATAAATATATCAGTTTTAAAATTTTTGATAGTCAAAAAATTAATTTTGAGTAAATTTATTATGAATATACCGGTTTTAGGTTTTGTAGTGCAAAATTTAGTTTGGAATAAATCTGTCAAGTGTGTCAATTTGATTTTTTATGACATTAACCTTTTTTACTAAATTGCCAAAAGAAATTTTGATTAGAGTTTCTTTCGTGGAATAAATAAGGATTTAAGAGGGCAAAATAGCAATGCGCTATATTAAAAAGAAGAAAAAATAGTTCCATTACTCTTTTTTATCGTTGAGGACTTCAACAAATTCGAGATCAAATTAACAAGAAAAAAATTAATATATATATATATATACATATATATATATATATTCTTTTACAAGACTCATATAATTAATAGTCCATATAATCGCAATTTCCATAATCCGTGGAAAGTGTATAATTTCCCATATTGGCACGAGATGTCGAGAGACAATTTATTATAATATAAAAGGAGGATCTTAAATTATGATAATTTGTTTCATTTAGATGATTTCTTATAATATAAAAGCCGGATATTTAATGATGATAATTTATTTCATTTTCAATTTACTTTTTTCCTTTATTAATGCTTTTTTTTTTTTAATAATCATTTGTTTCCTTTCCAGTAGAGAAAGTTGTATGAATTTATGATTTTTTTAGGGCAAGGTCCATAATTCATATTTTCTATAAACGGTTGGACAAAAGTCGGTCATTTAGAGGAACTATCACGATTTTTCATGCACATTTTACCAAATATCGTCCACAAAGGGAGTCTGGTGGAATTATGACATGATAATGAGGAATTGATCCTAACAACCGAAAGAGTGTAAAAAAGAGAAAAAAATTATAATTGATTAATTCGAGTAGAAATAATCAACTAATAACTTTTCTTTTTAATCATCAAAACAGATGAAAATAAAATACAGTGTAAGGTTGTGATCATTATATCACATCTAGGAATGCTGCTATAGAAAACTTAATAGTAAAATAAAATCAGTCGCAAAGCATGGATTTTTTATTTATAAAATCAATCAATATATTTCAATACAGTATAGATTAAATACATTGATTTATATATGTACACGTCCTTCCAAAAATTTTATTGGGACATTTCCAATACATTCACTTTTACAAAAGGCATTATGCTTATTGTGTCGACGATTTTAATTTTAAATTAAAGATGATGCATGTCTACATAAACAAAAGAATTTCCCTGCAAAACGACTCAATTGCACTACTAATCTTAAATTGATCATCAATATCACTTGAAAGCTGTACTTATTGGGAAAATAAGGGGTATTTTGATTAAAATTACTCAACAAGTATGATAGACCTCCTAGTCGAGAAGCATCAAATCACTTTGAAATCATTATCTAAAATTGTCACTAAATGTATTGCATATGTGAAAATTCACAAATGGTTGGAGAAAAGATAAAAAGAAAGAGAATCCCACCATCATCACTTTGAGAGCACTGTCTCACATTCTTCCGATCTCCTCACGCTCTCGGCTTGATAGAGCAGCACGCTCCTCTCTCCCCTCTTTCCTTCTCTCGAGTAAGCTTTGCTCTCTCTTTGTAGTCTATGCTAATCTTGCTTCTTTATCCCTGTTTAGCTCACTTAGCTCAGGAAGAATATGCAGGAGCCGTCAACGGTTGAAGTGATCATGCAATATGCCTGTAAGTGTCTCGATTCCCTCCCTCTCGATTTGTCGTTTTCACTAACTTCGATTTTCACTCACTTATCCAGTTGCATGTTTTTCTCCGGTCTCCTCCTTGATCCCATGTAAGTTTCATACACGCATTTCCCCTCCATTTCCTTAAAATATCTGTGTATATAGCATAATCGAACTCTTGGAGCTTTTCAAAGTTCATTTATGTTGTTGGACAAAGTTTCGTTTTTGGTTCCATAAATGTCCCACGTACTCCTGTGTAGCTAGTTGTTATGTACTTAGGAATGTGCGATCCTTGAAGCAGTTAATAATGTCTGTGTACTTTGTTTCAATCTGATAAGTTCATTCAAAATAAGTTTCAGCTCCAATCTCCATTAGCCCTGCCCGCTCATATGACTTATTACCAAGAAAGAACAATAAATGACTTGCAAATGCTTTTTAATGTTTGGCCTTTTGTTTAAGACTCTACACTTTGCTTTACAGTTGTACCGTCACCACTATTATAGGAAACGGGTTTGTAGCGCAATTTAGGGTAGATGCATGCCTAGCTACTCTTGCGAACTTCGGATTCATGATGTCCAACATATCTAGCTCATCATGTTCCTCTATCATGGGCGTCATAGTGAAGATCGTGTACATAGATATTTTCTTTTGTTATGTCAACAGCAATTTACTTTTATCTAGTTCTCTAACATTTACTTTCATTCAAAATTCAAGATCTCTCCATTTATGCATTTCATTATTATACGTCCTAACATATACTAATACACGCATCTTTTTCCTTTTGCAGAAGAAGACAACATATTGTATTCGTGCTGAAGTCACCTCTGTGGTTGTGTATTAACTGGTTTTCATGCTTGCTTTACACCATCCCAACGGTCAGCCGATGACTTCCAAATCAACTTTTCTACCATTGGGATGGTGTACAACATGAAAACGAATGAATACATAGGCATAAAGGTGACTTCAGCATGGATACAATATATTGTCTTCTTCTGCAAAAAAAAAAAAAAAAAAAAAAAAGATGCGGGCATTAATATATGTTAGGACGTATAGCAATGAAATGCGTGAATGGAGAGATCTTGAATTTTGAATGAACGTAAATGTCAGAGAACCAGATAAAATGATAACTTTAAATTTTTGTCAGCATAACGAAAGAAAATGGCTATGTACACAATCTCAACTATGAGGCCCATGATATTGAGGAACATGGTGAGCCAACTATGCTGGACATCATGAATCTGAAGTTTGATAAAGCAGCTAGGCATGCATGTATGATAAAATCTCAAAATGACTCCAAAGGCAAGCATTAATCTTAAATCAAAAATCGCCCTCACATTAACCTTAATAATTGTTGTTTGTCAGGAATATAGTAATTTCTAGTAAAATTGAAAAAAAAAAGGGTAAGAAATATTTTTAAATCAAGAGTGGAACCCACGAGGGACATATTCATTTTAATGTAAAAAATGTGTTAGGCATGGAAACAGCGCGAGCCAATTTTTATCACTCTTTAACAAGCTTTCCGAAACATGTAGCTATTTGCACTAGTTGTACATGCCCAAACAACAATATATGGAAAATTACCCTCCATTATTGGATTAACATTACTAAATGCTAAACAAGTCCCAAACTTTAAAAAAATAAAATCAAAATGTATATTCAATACCATGGGGCTATGGGATTTTCGTAGATGCAAAAATCGAGTAAATGAAATGTCAGATGAAAAAGTTAAGCATGGTAAAAATTTGATAATAAAAAGTACACACATCATTTTTCAAAATATTTTCTTAAGGGCTGAGTGGCGAAGAGATTGAGACGCGACACATTAAACTTCTTTCTTGTTTCTTGTGCTAAATGGATAGAGTCACTAAAAACTTCGATTATGCACAAGTTTAATAGAGATTGTTTAGTTGACAAAGCCAGGGTAGAAAAAGAACTCCGAAGATTGCAAGAAGGATGGAACTGCTCCAAGGATGACAGCTCCCGGGAGGAGGTCTCCAAACATGTAGTAGCAATATATTTAGATCTATAAGAGACCGAGCGGCACCCAAAACCATTTTCAACCTGCAAAGTTGTTCGATAATAGTTAGACTTGACCTTAAATGAAAAAAGAAACAAAAATAATTCAAAGTTCCATGCCGATAACCACACGATAAATATTGAAATTGATCACCCCATAGCCCACCCGCACACCGCTACTAAGAAAGAGGTCCGACGCAAGACAAAATGGCATAAATTCGACGCTAGCCATGTCAATGGAAAAACATTGAGATTGTTAGCAAAAAACAAACAAAAGGAGGAAAGCAGCATACATACCAAGATTGCTAGCGAAAAGCCATACATAGCGACATTAAACACAACATAAAAGACTCCAAAGGCAAGCATTAGTCTTAAATCAAGACCCGCCCTCACATTAACCTTAATAATTGTTGTTTGTTAGGAGTATATTAATTTCTAGTAAAATTGAAAGAAAAAAAAAAAGAGGAAAGAAATATTTTTAGATGAAGAGTGGAACCCACGAAGGACATATATTCATTTCAATGTAAAAAAGGTGTTAGGCACGGAAATAGCACGAGCCAATTTTTATCACTTTTTAACAAGCTTTCTGAAACATGTAGCTATTCGCACTAATTGTACATGCCAAAACAACAAGGAATAAGTGTAATAGAAGTCTTAAAACTTGTTACGAAAATGCAATTAAGTCATAAAACTTGCAAAAAGTACAATTGAATCCTAAAACTTGTCAAATTTGTTTAATTGAATCCTAAAGTTAACACCGTCAGACTTACTAATGGAAAATGCTGACATGGCATTTTAAATGATTTTTATTTTCCACGTTGCTTTTAAAATTATTTTTATCCAAAATTAGATTTAAAAATTAAAAAATAAAAACTAAAATTTATTTAAAAACTATTAAAAAAGATAAAGATAAAATGGCAGCTCCTTCGCCACCGCCCATCGTCGGAGGGGCGGGCGAGGGCGGAGGCCGCCGCCCCTCGTGAGGGCCAGCATGCCCATATTTGGGCACCCTCGCTAGCCCTCACCTGGGGTCGGCAAGGCCTCGCCTTGGTCTAGCAGCGGCTGACGACCTTCGCCCAAGCCTGGCAACCGTCGCCGGCCTCTCCAATGATGGGAAGTGGTGGTGGCAGTGGCAAAGGAGCTACCATTTTTTTTTTTTTTTTAACAGTTTTTAAATAAAATTTAGCTTTTCTTTTTTTAGTTTTTAAATCTAATTTTGAATATATTTTTTAAAAAGCCACATGGAAAATAAAAATCATTTGAAATGCTACGTTCGCACCACGTTAGCATTTTTCGTCGGTAAAGTCGATGGTATTAATTTTAGGACTCAATTAAATCAAATTGACAAATTTTAGGAATTGATTGCACTTTTTGCAAGTTTTAGGACTCGATTGTATTTTCGTAACAAGTTTTAGGACTTTTATTGCACTTATCCCAAACAAAAATATATGACAAATTACCTTATAATAAAGGATTAACATTACTAAATGCTAAACAAGTCTCAAACTTAAAAAATAAAAATAAAAATCAAGCTGCATATTCAATACCATGGGGTTATGGGCTTTCCATAGATGCAAAAATCAAGTAAATGAAATGCCAGATGAAAAAGTTAAGCATTGTCAAAATTTGATTATAAAAAGTACACACATCATTTTTCAAAATATTTCCTTAAGGGCTGAGTGGCGAAGAGATCGAGACGCAATACATTGAACTTCTTTCTTGTTTCTTGTGCTAAATGGATAGAGTCACTAAAAACTTCGATTATGCACAAGTTCAATAGAGATTGTTTAGTTGACAAAGCCAGGGTAGGAAAAAGAACTCCGAAGATTGCAAGCAAGGATGGAAGTGCTCCAAGGATGACAACTCCCAGGAGGAGAAGGTCTCCAAACATGTGGTAGCAATATATTCAGATCCGTAAGAGACTGAGCGTCATCCCAAAACCATTTTCAACCTATAAGGTTATTTAATAATAGTTAGAATTGACCTCAAATGAAAAAGAAACAAAAATAATTCAAAGTTCTATGCTGATAACCATGCGATAAATGTCGAAATCGATCACCCCATAGCCCGGCCACGCACCACTATTGAGAAAGAGGCCCAATGTGAGACAAAATGGCATAAATTCGACGCTAGCCATGTCAATTACGCCAAGGAATGGGAAAAACATTGAGATTGTTAGCAAAAAACAAACAAAAGGAGAAAGCAGTGTACATATCAAGATTGCCAGCGAAAAGCCATGTGTAGAGACATTAAACATGGCACAATTTACTCCAAAGGCAAGCATTAGTCTTAAATCAAGACCTACCCTCATATTTAACCTTAATAATTGTTGTTTGTAAGGAGTATAGTAATTTCTAGTAAAATTGAAAAAAAAATAAGAAATATTCGTAAATCAAGAGTGGAACCCATGAGGGACATATATTCATTTCAATGTAAAAAGGTGTTAGGCATGGAAATAGCGCGAACCAATTTTTATCACTTTTTAAGAGTTTGGGACACCTGGAGTGCCATAATTTGGCACGGGGGGGACACTTAAGTGCCATAACTTTTTTCGGTACACTTAAGTGCCACTTTTTTTCAAATGGGACACTTAAGTGTCACCTCCGGCAACCTTGCCGGAAATCCTACGTGGCACGTGTTTATTATTTTTAATGCTTGCGTGGCTCGCCGGAGAGCCGAGTCGGCGCCGACTCGCGAAAACGACGCCGTTTACATAATAAAAAATTAATTAAATTAAAGTAAAACTTAATTTTAATTAAAAATACTCTAAAATTTAAAAAAAAGGGGGATGAAGGGGCGGGCGGGCGAGGGTGAGCCCTCGTCGCCGCCACCTCCCCGCCATCGCCGGGAAGGGCCGGTGACGGAGGGGGAGGGTCGGCGGGGGTCGCCGGCCCCGGCCGACCGGCGGCGAGGGCCCGGCCGACCCTCCCCCTCCGTCGCCGGCCCTTCCCGCAACGGCGGGGAGGCGGCGAGGGCCCGCAGCCCTCGCTGATCGCGGCGAGGACGCGGCCCTCGCCGCCGGCCGGTCGGTCGGGGCCGGCGACCCCGGCCGACTCTCCCCCTCCGTCGCCGGCCCTTCCGGCGACGGCGGGGGAGGCGGCGGCGACAAGGGCTCGGCCCTCGGCCGCCCGCCCCCCTTCGTCCACCACCTTTTTTTGTTTTTGTTTTTTTAATTTTTAGAGTATTTTTAATTAAAATTAAGTTTTAATTTAATTTAATTAATTTTTTTATTATTTTTACACGTCGACGCGAAACAGCGTCGTTTTTGCATTTTTTTGCCTCGTCGGCATGCAAAAACGACGCCGTTTTGGACCTTCATCGCCGGAAAATTGCCACGTCAGCCGTTTGGCCGGATTTTCGCCGGAGTGGCACTTAAGTGTTCCATTTGAAAAAAAGTTATGACACTTAAGTGTCTCCCCGTGCCAAGTTATGGCACTCCGGTGTTCTTTACTCCACTTTTTAACAAGCTTTCCGAAACATATAGGCTGCACCGTTGACACCTAAAATTTAATAAAAATTCTGTTTGAATTATAATAAAATAAAAATAAAAAATAAAAAAAAAATAAAAGAAAAGAAAAGAAAAAGAAGAAGAAAATCAAAATAGAAAAATCGGGAAAAAAAAAAAGAAGGTCGAAATCAAAGAAAATAAAAAATGGAAAATTAAAAAGTCGGAAATTAGAAAATAGAAAAATTAAATTGACGAAATAAAAACGCGAAAAAAAAATTAAAAAAATTAAAAAATGGAAAATATAAATAGAAAAGATTAGGGTTTTCGAGGGGGGCTGGGACGTGTCTCTCTCTCTCTTCCGTCACCTTCTCTCTCATCTCTCTGGTCTCCCTCTTCCCTCTCAATCTCCGTCGCCCCCAATTCCACCCCGAGGAAACCCTAGATCGGAACTCCGATCTAGGGTGTTTCGAGGGAATTCTCTGCAAATCAAGCCTCCCGAAACCGATTGGATCCATTCTCTCCATCCCTCTTTTCGTGTTTTCTCTCTTGATTTCCTCTTCCTCGATCGAAATTCCTAAATCGAGGTTAGCCAAAACCCTAGGTCGGAGATTTTTGATCTCCAGCAAGTCGGCGTTGGTGAAGACAACGGCGACGACGACGACAACGACGGTGGCAGCAGGTCCGGATTCTCCTGTGTCTTCGGTGAGAGAACAGCGAGGAACCCTAGGGCTTCGGTCGACGACGACGGCGTCCGCGGCCCTGTTTCCATCAGATCTGGCCTTCTAGCTGCCAGATCTGATCAAATCCGGCGGTGGTGACAAAGATCTCGGTCGCGAAAGTCAAACCGAAGAATCTCTCTCTTAGATTTTGGAATCGTTCCTCGGAGATTGGTGGTAGTCCAGCCGAATCAACAACCACGATCCCGATCCTTCCTCGGAAACCCTAG
Source organism: Eucalyptus erythrocorys (assembly GCA_014182555.1). NCBI lineage: Eukaryota > Viridiplantae > Streptophyta > Magnoliopsida > Myrtales > Myrtaceae > Eucalyptus > Eucalyptus erythrocorys. The sequence continues at coordinate 53,338,647 of CM024602.1, forward strand.
AAGACCGAATCAGTGAGTTTTCTCTTCCTTTTTCTATTTGATTAGTTTTCTTTAAGGGATTTGATTTTCTTTTTCCCTCTTATTCAATTCCTCTGTCTCTGAACATCGTTTTTCTTCTTTCTCGTTTGTTTTTTCTTTGCTCGGTTTGTCACGGCCGAGACTGTCGATGGTTGGGTCTGACGCGATCGCGGCGAGTCGTATCCTCCCGGAGCTTGAAGACGCCATAGCCCCGTTTACAGCAGTTTTTTTTTTTTTTTTTATTATTATTATTGAATTGCTCTGATTTTCTTCTTGTCTGTCATTTGCAGAACTCAGGTTTACTAGAGTGTTTCGGCGTTTGTTCTTTGTTTAAAAAAGCTATCAGTCGTCACTGGTCTAACTAGGTAAGAATAAGCCTGAACAGGATTTTATTATGCCATTTAAACCATCCTGACTGAGGTGATTCACATCTGTTTTGATGAAATTCCTATGTTAGACCATCGCATGTTCCAGTTTGAATATTAATTGGATGTTTCCCTGTCCTTGTTCTGAATAGTGACTATATTGCACTGAACTCACTTAAATTTCTTAGTTTGAATGCCATATAACTTGCTGTGTCTATATTAATGCATGATCAGTGTGACTGCAATTAGTTCTAGAAAATCCGAAACCATAGGTGATAGTTGTTCTTTACTTCTGGTTTAATCAAATCCTGATGTTGGTGTTTAATTTGATGGAGTGTCTATATTGCCAGTATGCTGTTTGAATGGAACATATTGAATTATGAGCAATCAAATCTGATTATGTCTCAATATTCTATGATGAAAAATACACGTTTACTTTGAATATGTCTGAATGAATATTTGTGTGTTTTTTATGCTGTTATTATATTGTTGTCCGATCATTGTCTTACCTTTTTTTGAGTTGCTGTTGGCTTTGACGTTTCTGTTTTATATCTTTGCTGTTTATGTGTTACTGTGTTGCTGCTTGGTTTGTTTTCTTGTATCTTGCTATCTTGTTGCTCACGCCATGTAGTTATTGTCCCGTTGTTTTAGCTTTTCCACATTTATTGCATTACTGCTTTATTGTTTCTGTTTTGATACATGGCTGTTCCGCCATATCTTCTTTGCTGTTTTTGCTATTCTGTTATTTCTACATTGCTGTTTCGTTGTTCTACTGTCTATTCCTATGTTGCTGTTGCTGTTATGTCGATTTACTATCTTCATATCGCTATTCCGTCGTCTTAATGTTTCTGTTTCCATATTACCGATATACTATCTTGCTGTTTTGATGTCCTGCTGTCCTCTGTCTTTTATCCTGCCCTGTTTGTCGCTTTGCCTTTTAGGTAAAACTATAATAGTCAATTGATGTATTTTTATTTTTATCCCCGTGCTTCTAGTTTTAATTTCTTAGTCTAGTTTTAGATTAGAACTTTGAAGATGAAGAAGACATGAAGAGGATGAAGGAAAGGTCGATGTCCATTCCGACTGTTAAAAAATGTAATCTTCTTTTCTTTTATATTCCCGATATATGTTTCGGGTTTTTAAGATTGTATTAAAGCCCGACGAGTTGCGGGCCTTTTATTTTTCTTTTTTCTTTTATTATGTTTTCCTTTATGTTCTTTAGGATTATATGCTTGAATTTACTGCTTTATATTGACTGCTTTATTGCGTTTCAATTGGTTGTTTTCTTTACAACTTCTCTTATAATTGCATGTTCTGGTTTGTTTTTTTTTTTTTTAGGTTGCTTGTTTATCCATCTTATAATGGCATGCTTATTGTTTGTTTTCTTTCTTTTAGGAATAAAATGAAATGAAACCGAATTCACCACGCATGATTACTTAGTATAGGATTGATTACCTTAAAAAAAAAAAAAAAAAACTTAAAGGACTCATGGAAACAAAAAAAATATATAAAAGAAAATTCAAAAATAAAAAATAAAAGATCAAAAAAAAAAAGAAAAAAGAAAAAAAAACAACAACAAAAACAACAAAAACACAACATACCATTAGGTACCGAAAGGGCGTTAGTAAAAAAAAAAAAAAAAAAAACATTAACGTAATCCAGGTCCCCGAGCTTTAGATCTCTGGTTGCGTAAGGATCGAGGGAATCTCCCAACCCTCGATTAGGTTTCTAGCTTGCCTCTAAGATAAGCTAGTGGCGACTCCTGTTTTGTTTAGGATTGATAATATGATTCAGTTTTATAAACTTTTGTTGTGCCTAACGATTAGCTTGGGAGAGCTCGGGTTTGCATGTTTAAAATCCGAAAAAGTTAGGTGCGACATGCACATGACAAAATTTCTGAAACATAAATTGATTTGTAACCAGAAATTGATTTCTCAATTTCTATTCCTCGGACAAGTTTCTGAACAAAGAAACCTGTTTGATAACAAATTCAAAATTTCTATTTTTAAAACAGAAATCCGTTTGATAACAGAAAAAAAGTTTCTATTTCTATGAATCATGCTGTCCCCATCCTTTTACCTCACTCTCCTTGGTGCTTGTGATGGTAATTTAATTTGATAAAAGTTGGTAAATCACTTTAATTTAGATTGGTAATTCGATAGAGTAGTTAGGAATTTCAAAACATTAGCAATTTATGTAAATAAAAGTTAGTAATTAGTATAAAAAAAAATGCTAATATGCAAATTATAAAAGATTTGGTATTTTCAAATGCTAATATGCAAATAGTGAATGTATTTATTCTCCTCATTCAAGATTCGGGTTCAAGTCACTATGCTTTTTTGCATTTTTTTGTGATCAGTTCAAGTGGACAAACACGTGTGATCTTCAGTTACTTTTCTCTGTGTGTGGTACGGGAGGATTGGGTGTTCAAAAGGTTACGGACGACCCATTAATATACACAAAACCATAGAAGGAGATCTTTAACCAGAACATCAGGCCAATTGCCAAACGAAGTGATTTTATGATAGGTACTAGTTGACATGGGTGGAGGCACAATTTGCGAGAGAATCGAAATTAATAAAATGGAAGTTCTGCTAGAAATAGGAATTGATTAAATAACAACATAGGAAATCCTCAAATACAAAATAATAGTCGAAATAATACTAATACATTACAAAAGTCGAAGATACAATTTCATGGAATTTTCGGCAAATTATTATCCCTTGCAATTTTGTTATCTTCTCAGTAGATTGCAATTCTCTGGCTGTACGAACTTGTCGCCAGCAACTGGAGAAAAAGCAATGGCAAACATGATACCTACACAAAAGCAAAGAGGGTGAGATACTCAATTCATCCTTTTTATCTTCTTATCTCTATATTGTCGCGCCTAACCCTAATCTAATCTCGAGCCCTCCCAAGCTCATGGTGTACGCGACAAAATTTTTATACAATTTAATCATCTAACAACCTAATAATATATGGGAGCCGCCACTAGCTTTCTTTCTTTTTTTTTTTTTGGAGGTCAGCTAGAAAACCTAATCGAGGGTTGGGAGAAATCCCTCGATTTCTACGCAACCAGAGATCTAGACTCGGGAACTTGGATTACGTTAATATTTCTATTAATGCCCTTTCGGTACCTAAAATGGCATGTTGTGTTTTATTTAATTACATCCATACATGGTAAATTGCTTTCAGTTTATCCTCTTTCTTAAAATGAAAACAATCAAGTGAAAACACAATTAAAAGACAGAAAGTAAACAATCAAGAAAAAGCAGTAAATCTAATCATGCGATGCCTAAAAATGAAGAGAGCATCAAAGAAGGAGAAAAGAGAGAAAAAGAAAAGACCCGCAACTCGTCGGGTTTTATACAACACAAGAGTCCCGAGACATATATTAGGAAAAGAAAAGAAAAGAAATTACATCATATGGTCGGAATGGACATCGACCTCCACCGTCTTCATGGTTTCTCTATCTTCAAAGTTTTAGTCTAAATCTAAACTAAAAAATTGAAAACTAAATGCACAGAGATAAAAGTGAAGAAAGGTCAATTGATTACCATAGTCTACCTAAAAGGACAAAGCAGCAAAGTTAAACTGCAGCATTATCAAAATAGAATCAATGGAATAGCAAAACTACACCAGCTTACTTTTGTAATAAAACTAACAAAACAACAAGGCTCAAATCAACAAATCAAGAAAACAAAGCAAGTAACAACAACACAAAAACTAGTAAAATCAGCAAAACAGTGAAGCAAAAGCAGTAGAAACAGCAAAACAGAATCACAGAGGCAACAAGATAGCAAAACAGCAATATAAAAGCAACATAACAACAATACAGAGACAGCAGGACAGCAAAACGGCAATATAAAAACAACATAACAGCAACACAGAGACATCAGGACAGCAAAACAGCAATATAAAAACAGTAAAACAGCAATGCAGCAAAGCAGAAACGGTAGGACAGCAAACAGTAGAGCAGAAACAGCAAGAACAGCAGTATAGGAACAGCAAAACAACAATGCAGCATAAAACCAACAAGTGAACCTACAACCAGCTTTTTATGTTACTTGAATCCTCAACATACTAAAGTATAGTCCAGGAGAACAAGCAGGGAAATATTGATACAACATTACTGCAGAAAACATCCAAGTGAAAAGAAAGCACAAATTGAAAACGATTGTAGAAAAGCCCACAGAAGACTACAAAAATCTGAAGCTTGTAAACCCTGTGAACCCTTGTGCCTTTTTATATTTACTTGATCCCACAGAAAGTATTCAACAGATATCACAATCAATTTCAGAGAAAACAACATTATCAAATTCAATGTGCATATTTTTTCTAAAAAAATTCAGGAGTAGAGACATGCCAATCAGCCAAGACAATCTATACAAAGACAGTGCATTTACTTCAGTTATTTTCTGCAAACTAAAACTAAGGCGCATCTCTTCATCCTTCAATCAATCAATGAACTTCAGAAATCTCTTCAAATGCATCACAGCTTATGCATGAGGAAATTCCCACAGCTTAACCAGATTCAATATCGAGATCATGGCGCATTAAGCAAACAATCTCAATCCACACATTAGCACTAGTTCAAATTGCAGGTCATTGCAGTCCCTTAACTTTGACTAAGATGCTGCAATCATTGAAAGCCAAGAACATGATAAAATATAGTTAAGCAAACAGAATGATGCAGCAGAACATGTAAAGCAGATCCATGTAGTGCAGTCTCAAATACTAACTGTTAATAAAAGAAATCAGCTCAGACATCATCAAAACATCAACATACATTCAAGACATTAAAAGAGCTCAGTCACAGCATGTTCTGCCAACCACAGCATCATTGTATCAAAATTTATATGAGAAATGCAGTAAGACAACAATATGGAACCAGCAAAACAAAACAATAAAACTAACCAAAACAACAAAGCGAAACCAGCCGATCAACAAGCTCACAAAGTAAAAGGATGGTAAAAAACCAATTAGCAAGAGAGAAACTCTATTCAATGCCTATATTCAAGCAGTGATTTTTCACACTTACAACCAAACCAGGTAAATCTCCCAAAGATACATTCAATTAAGTAACAGACCTTATTTGTATGGATAATAAAAACAAAATAAGAGAATGACTCCTTACAATGAATTTCAAGAAGATGCCGAAGGCCAAGTGCGATGTGTTAAGGAAATAACCAGAAGAAGAGCATTCAAGTAGCATTCCATGAAGGAAAAGACATAATTCGTTACAGACTGTACATTCATAATTTGTAGTTAACATTACATTGAGTGTCGCGGCATGATTAACAGAGAATCCCATATCCATACTAACACTAGTCAAATCATGCAGTAACTTTCCAACACCAAGAACGAGTAAGTGCCTGTGATGTTAAATGCCCCATTAAATTGTGAAAAGCGTCCATTTGTAAGCATGAGATATACTGCGAGTATCAATATTCACATTTTAGAATGATCTTCATTATCATGAGTCAAAGAATACCATCAATTTAGTCCACAAAATGCAAACATGCATCCACATCGCATCACTGACAACCAACAAGTTGCTCAGTGCCGAGATCAATTCCTGGAAACTCCATAACATCAACACGTACTTCACTATCTACATTTCCCTTCATGAACATCCCAACAATTTTATAATTTGCAACAAAAAAGGTTCAAAACATGACAGTCGACAATTATTGCCCTGATGAAAGCATCAAAACCAAAAGAGATTTCAGAGAATCTCTCAGAGAGTTGGCTGGCTTTAAAACATTAAGCATTCAAACATTTCTATAAGTAACTTCATCAAAAATAGGAAAGAAATGTATCTCCATCATGACTTTTGTTGAGACAAAATCAAAGCACAAATTGATTTAGTCCAAGAATTTCATCAAACAGGTACTAGACATTACGGCCAAAAGGTTTGGATGCAGAAATAAAAGAAATGTCTTACCCAGACTTATCATAGCAGCAGTGCGACATGCTCAGAGTTATCAAGGAAAATTCAAATGCTATTATATTTCACACTGGTGGCATTCAATACTCGATTTTTACCTTCAAAGTGTATGGATTTACCCTTTTCTTTTATCTTCACAGGGAAGCGCGATGAAGCGAGAATCACCTCACACCGGGAATAGTACACATCGAAGGGGACTCAGTGATGATTGAGGATTACTGGATAGCGTCGATTTGATACTTGGATACCACTGAAGCTAGGATTGGCTCATCATCAACGCCTTCTCTTTCCACAATCTTCGGCCCAATCTGATGAACCCGATCCAGAAAGAAAATCGATCGAGGTCCTCGGGCGATTGATTGAGTGATTACATTCAAGAGAAAAAAAAATACATGAGAGAGAAATAAAATCAGAATCTAAGATCTAACAATCAAAAACCCTAACAGATCGGAAAAAAGTAGAAGAAAAACTCACCGATTTGGTGAGTCCGATCCAGAGAGAGGATCGATTTTTTTCTCTTTTTTTTCTTTTGCTCTCATTTTTTTTTTGTTTATTCAATTTCAAACAATTTTTTTTTATTTTTTTATCTAAATTGCCGAAAAAATTCGGGTGTCAACATATATTATCTTGAATCATTATAAAATAAACATGGAAATCCAGGGCACTTAGGAGATCTGCTAGCTCCCTTTACAAGCATAGGACATAAGCCCCATGGCAAAATAAATAGAACAAATTAGCGTTACAATCAAATGTAATCCTTCCAAGATGCAACGCTCAGTTCTTCTCAGCTTTAGTTTTTGAGATCCTCTTCTATTTAACTTGTTAAACAGATCTCAAGTAATAGCTAAACTAGGACAAACTTAATAATGCACCTGTTTGACCTTCTTTGTTCCGTTGAAGTGTTGAGTGCATCTCAAAATCTCTACCAGGGCGATGTACATCAAACACACTTATGGTTTTGTTATATCCAGCAAAGATTCTACACATGAACATAGGATAACCACAAATTAAATCATTTAGGATAACTGCAACCACTAAGCAACCAAACACCAACATACCAAAATTTGGGTAGTAGTGCACAATCTACATCACCAATTCTGATTTCTTTCGACACTAGAAGGTAAAGTAATGTAAGGATTCTAAAAGAAAATTTCTAGGGGTATTAGAGTGGACTATTGACATGAGGTAATTTAAGAGTCTTGAATGAATGTTAACCTTACTTGCTTCCCGCAGGATTTAAAGTAATTGAAAATGCAGCTGTAATTTCATCCACAGCATTATAAACTCTATATGTGCAACATAGCTGCAATGTCAAGTGTATCAGTCAATGAAATTTCCCGGTTTTTTCCAAGGCAATTAAAAACGAAGCCGCACGTAGAAGATTGTAAGGAGAAGTGAAGGGTTATGCAGACAGCAGAGTTGCTACAAAGCATGTTGTAAGGAGAAGTGAAGGGTTATGCAGACAGCAAAGTTGCTACAAAGCATGTCTAAGATGTGTGATAAGCTCGAGGACCACAACTTCACTGTACCCCAAAACAAAAGAGAAAGGAAAATAAGTTCACTTTATTTTGATTCAGAACTTCCCCTCCATGATTTCCTTTCTCTATTCTATGCAGTAAACAGGATAATCCTTATCGTACATTCCACTTAGAACACAGGAAGACCCAATCTTTTTTCTTCCCACGAAGTCGACGGCGAGGATGGACAACTTCGGAGTCGACGACGCTTCGGAGTTGACGGCGCTAGGGTTTTTGGTTGAAGCTTCGAGGATGGCGACGAAATCGACGGCGAGGATGGACAGCTTCAGAGTTGTAGGGTTTTTTGCTAAAGCGTTGAGAGGAGAAAGAGAAGGAACGCCCAGATAGAAGAAAAGCTGATGAAAGGATGCCCAAATAGAGAAAAGAAGAAATAATTGCTCAAAACTATTTTAGAAACAGAGAAGCTAAAATTTTTAACTTCTGATTTCTCCTTCAAATCAATTTCTGGAGTAGAAATCTGTTTTAAAAATAAAAAAATCAAATTGCGTTACCAAATAGATTTATATTCCAAACATGTTCCGGGGAACAGAGAAACAGAGAAATCGAGAAACAGAAATTTTGTCATGCGCAACCATAGCTATTTGCACTAATTGTACATGCCAAAACAACAATATATGGCAAATTACCCTCCAATAAAGGATTAACATTACTAAATGCTAAACAAGTCCTAAACTTTAAAAAAAAAAAATTAAATCAAACTGCACATTCAATACCATGAGGTTATGGGCTTTTCGTAAATGCAAAAATCGAGTAAATGAAATGTCAGATGAAAAAGTTAAGCATGGTCAAAATTTGGTAATAAAAAGTACACACATCATTTTTCAAAATATTTCTCTCTTTAACTCATGTAGTTATTGTGATGTCAATGAAAAAAAAAAGAAGAAAAAAACCATCAACTAGTGATTGTTTCTCTATCACTCCTTGTGGTCGACTTGCTCTTGCATTTCATGCCAGTTTCTCGCACATCTAGATACTATGGCAGGTGGACGAATGCTCATGTTGCATTCTATGGAGGAAGGATGCTTCCGGAACAATGGGTATAAGTTATGTTTCTAATCAGACAAAATTAGGCTTACTCATTGAGCTTTGCATGTTAGGCGATGGCGCATCAATATACACGGTGAAATGGAGGTCCAATTCACTGCCTTATATTTAGTACCTTGGTATTTACTTATTTCACAAAATAGTTTCATCACTAAAGTATGTTGGATCTACAGGGTTACTTTTGCTTGAAATGAATAATAAGGTGCGGGTGAAACAGATGAGCATTTTGCGTCAACACCCGAGACGTAGCTGAGCAACCTATTCTCAATGGATTGAAACAGCAGCACGATGGAGTCTTTCCACAACGGGTGGTGACGATACGTAGGGACTAGCAGATATGTGTTCCGAGAGGGGCTGTCGAGCTAGTCGGTGATGAGGCACCGAAGCACCTGGTGGGATCTAGTCGACAAGAATTGCCCCTACATAGAGGGCGCCCATTAAATGGTTTAACAAGAACGCTCCGATCGGGCACAACGAGACCCATCTTGGCGAGTAAACGAGGAAAGTTAGCTAATAAAGATTGGAGTGACCATTCCTAACAAGTAGCTGGATCCTGCTTGTGCTCATGCTCATGCTCGTTTTTGGAGGTGACGACTGGGATATATTGCTTTTCAATTTTCCACAGCATTACTCATTGTTTTTTTTTTTTTTGTTGGAAATTTTCTATAATATAGGCTTACATTTATTAATTAATTTTTTATTTTAAATAATCGGTTTAATGGATATTCTAATATTTGTTGAACCCTATAGTGATTTGATTGAATTAGGTATTGGTATCTATTAATAATGGGCCTAGTTGAGCAGCAAAGTGTAGGCAATTGTGTTTAACTGAAGCCCATAATGAAAATGGTCCAATTGACACGTTGTTGTTACGGTTTGCTAGGCCTTCTCTTTAACCTATAAAATGGTAAGTTATACTTATCAATTGCTTGAATCCTATTGAAAGTGCTATACTAAAGTAAGTCATAGAGAGGAAAAATTGTCAGAGTGATCTATTTTTTTTTAAGTGAAGCAATGGCTTAGAGTGATCTACTTTTCTTCAAGTGAAGTAATGGCTTAAATAGGTACCGCTGTGCTAATTGATTAATGTGTTTTATAGTCATATGTGGATCCAATTCTTCTTGATTGATTAGTTATTTATGTGAATAATTTTCTACATGTGGTATCAGAATAAGTCATATATGATTGTAGAACCCAAAAAAAATCTTTTTTATAGACAAAATTTGAAATTTTCCTCTTTGAACCGAATATGGATGTTATTTTTGTGTGTGGATTTTTGCTTGATTGATCATGAAACCTTAGGGCTTTTGTTCTACATGTTGAGATCTTTCTAAATATATATAATTTGTATAATTTCGTTGAGAATTGAGAGAGAGTTTTAAATTTGAAATTCTAGGGTTTATACATGAAAAAAGTTCTAAAATTTTCAAATTACTTGCAATTGATTGATGTTTATTGTAAATCGTTGCATAGGTATTGTTATATATATGTTTCAACATCTTTTGTTGCATTAAGGTAAGTTTTTAGGGTTTAAATTTAAGAAAACCGAATTTTCGGCCATGGGAGGCTTAAATCCAAAACTTTGAAGCTTATATGTGGAAGATTTACTCGTTCTTTCTTCATTTAATTTATTCTAGTTAATCACATTGATGTTAGAAACAAGACCCATGAATAAATTTCAAGAAAAATCAACTTAATGGGTGAGAGAGAAATCGGGGGTGTCCTCTCTTTTTTGATCTGACAACACGTAGCATGAAAAGGTGAGAGAAAGAGAGAGAAAAGAAGAGGGAGGAAGTGTCTTCTTCTTCGGGTGAGTCTCCGCGACCGATCCTCTTCAATTAATCCTGAAGGAGGGTGGTTTAGGGTTTGATACGAGCACGTGCGACGCCACTTCCCTGCAACCATCCGCCGCGTTGAGTCAGGGATCTCCTCAGTGTTGCAAGCCAGGGATGAAGGATGGAGGCGGAAAGGGCAGGGCAACAACGCTGGGCCATTGTAGTATTATTCTGGGCGTAAGTTCAGAATCATGGGCTCATATATAATGGGCATAAGCCCATTCTATTTAGTCTTATTCGTGTGGGCTTATAGCCCAAATTCGTGGGCTAACTTAATTGAAAGGAGCATGGGCTCCTATGGATTGGGCCTAAATGGAATAAAGGTAAAGGGCCGTGCTGGGTATGGGCCTCGCGAGTCTGGCCCACGGTGCAATTTGGGCTACTAGAGGGTACTGGGCCCGCGGGAGTTCGAAATATTAAAATAATAAAATTAAAAAAATTGTGGCAAAAATTGTTGTTTGGTAAATGCAATATGATTTTTGGAAACACATGTTGTAAATTGTTTCATATTATTTGATGAATTTTGGGCATAAATTTTTGGAGTTCCATGTTGATAAAATTAGTATATACAATTACTCGCCCAAATGGAGTTATTGTGTATATTAATTTGGAAAATAGCATGAAGATTAATTCTCAAATTTAAAAGATGGGGATGTATAATTGAAATATATTTATCTGTTCAAATGGGATAAATGTTTTGAAAATTATATGTAATTCCCCTCTATATTGTGATAATGGAGATGTATAATTTAAATGATTTGTCTGCTTCAAAGGGATGGATTCTTGACAATTATATGTAATTCTCCTTGTTATTACTTTATAAACTTCATACTGTAAAAAATAATGATGCATTATACACTCTGTCAAATGAAAGTTTATAATGTATTAATTATTTTTGTTGAATTGCTTATTGCCCATAATTGATCTTATTGCATTATGTGTGAAGAACAGTTACATTTGCTATTTTTACAAAAAAAAAAATGGTTATATTTGCTATTAAACAATAAGGGTATTAGAAACCGAATCGAACCGAAAAATTCAATTTTTTTGGTTAGGTTCTCATTAAAAATTAATTTTTTTTATTGGTTCGATTTTTATCCATTAACCGAACCGAACCGAACCACAAACCAATAAAATCTATCCTCCTCTCCTTCGTGACTTTCAATTCGTCGATTTCCTCCAGCTTCCAGAAGCACGATTTCCTCCGGTTCTATATTGACAGACCGGGAGTGATTTCTCCCTTGATCGAGGGACGCGATTTGCCGGCGCTCAAAGCGATCTCCATCGGCCCCCGACTGAGCCCTCTCCAGTTCAATGTCGGCTTAGCGCTTGACAGCGGAGTCTCCTCGATCCTCTTCACGGCATCCGGATCTCGAGATCCCCACCACTTGCTTCGGCTCCTTGAACTTGGCCGAGACGACTCTCCGGCGGGGGCTTCTTCTCGTCCCCGGCTTTGGCCTTCTCGAGGCGAAGCGCCTCGAGCCTCGACGACAGGCGCGTGATCTCCTTCTCTATCTCCTCAATCTCTGCATCCATAGTCCTGCCATTGCCTTCTCGATCTACGGCTCCGACTGACAGGGGCTCCAGCACGCCCTGCTTCCATTGGATCTCGGAAGGAACGGAGGATTGGAGGGAAATCTGGGAATTGGCGCACTCGGGGCTCCGCTTTTCCTTGTTGAAGTCATCGGACTCGAGCGAGCCAGAGAGCTTCACGAAGACGGGGTTGACGGACGACCAAGACGCCTTGACGGCGGCGGCGGCGGAGGCAGAGTCTTCAGACTCGCCGTAGTCGAAGGTGGCGTTGTTCACACCTGAAGCTCCAGCGCGTCGAATGCATCTAGGTACCCAAGAACACTCATCTTTCGGATCCCGAAACGAAAAGAAATCCGGAGAATTACATTTTCCTCAAAAGAGTAGACCCATCATCTTTCGTATCTATAGCTATGAAGCCAAATGATCATATTTTGCATGTATAAATAATTCTCGACACGTTACGTTGTTAATTGACCAAATAAAAGATATAATTTTAGTGTAGAATTGGAGTACTTTTACGTGAGCATTGTGCATGCGTTCTATATGTGTATTATTCGGTTCGCTCCCTAGTAATGAGGATCTTTCTGAAAGCTCGGCAAAGGTTCAAAAGACAGTAAGTTCTAAGCATCAATTGGATCTCAAAGGATAGTGTAATATTGTTGGATACAATGTTAGAATATAAAAAAGAAAATCTCGACATGTCCTTAATTGAACAGTTAATCATAAATTTGAAGAGTTGCACTAAGAGCTAGCACGAGCCGGTGTAACACGAGCTGCCTGCCCTCCTTGGACCAAACCCCGACAAAGCGGGCAACGCAAGTGTTTCGAGAGCCATTCCTTGATGCAACTCTCGTGGTACCCATGGCCGCACATCTCAAGCATCCCACACGGCTCGCCTTCCTGAAAATCCTCCAAGCAAATTGGGCACCCGTCGATATCGAACTTCCTCACATCGCCATGATACTCCACGACCACAACCGGGGGGGCTACAGCCTCCGCCCTTTGTTGCAGCCGCTCGATGTCACGATCAGGGCGAGCCCGATTCACGCAGTTGCGGAGACAGCCAGAGTAATAGGCGCAGCCCACCAAGATGAGGAGTGCGAAGGCGATATATGCTGCCACTGTCGCATACAACACTGCAAAAGCAGCGAGGTTGGGAGAAGGCGGCGGAGGCGAAGATGGAGGTGGAGGCGGCGGAGCGGCCCGGGTAGGCATGATGTGTTAATTTTTCTTGTGCTGTGTTTCTTCTTGTTTCAATCTAATTCAGAAGATAAAGGTCCAAGTCCGAATAGTAGTATGCGATGAGTTTCTTGAATTAGAGGCCTAGTCCACTTGCAAATTCATGCTGAAGTAGACATGTAAAATCTTTCTTTGCATATTATAGAGTAGATCTAATATTATTTCAAATCTCAAAAAGAAGAGTGATATCCATAATTATAGGCAAAAGGGTGTGTGTGTGTTTTTGTGATATCCGAAATTCTCTTATATGGACACCGGTTATTTTATGTATTGGAGCCGATGTTATTGTGACAAATTTTTAGAATACTTTATTATTTTTCTGATTATTTTTCTTTTTCTTTTCTTTTTCATTCTACTAAGGGTTGGCCATAGGCAATGGCCTGATCAGCTAGCCTCAATTCGTGGAAATTACATTTGATAATGAAAATATTTTTCGTTATTTAATTATTTCAATAGATATAAGAAACTGTTTTTAAAAATTTTATTTTTTAAATAATTAATTTCTCGTGAGATAAACAGAGCCCATGGCTCTTTTTGTCGTTGGGGCTTCGACAACATACGAATTTTGGATAAGACTAATGAGATATATGTATCTTTTTACAGGATTGATAATAATAGCATTCCAAATAAAGGAGATCTATGTGACCTATAGGTGGTATGTGATTTCTCATATTGACACAAGATGCTACGAGAGACATCTTACCATAATATAAAAGATGGTCTTAAAATGATATTATTTTGACACATGTCCACTTCTCAGTTAGGTTTGGTGAAGAATAAAGATTCTTTTCTTTTTACCTTTTTCCTATCCTTTTGATTTTTTTTTCTGGATAATCAGCACGTCATTCAACGTGGATTTAACTTTAAATTAAAAATAATGTAATACTACATTGACGAAAGTATTACCACATATAATTCAATTATCATCATGGATGTGTTTATTTCATGTAAAATAAATGATTTAGAATTTGTTTTCTAAAATGACCACTTGATATAATTAGTTGATAGGAAATATATTTGGATGATGAAAATATTTTCTGTTTATTTATTTTTACAAGTGATAGAAATATTAGAATATAAACTCGACATGCCATTAATTGGTCCCTATCATAGATTACAAAAGTCAAAACTAGGATCTGGTAGGAGCCGGTGTAAGACTAGCCTCCTGCGCCGCCTACAGCGAGCTTGGACAAAGTGGGCAGCGCCGGTTCCTCGAAAGCCACTGCTTGATGCAACTTTTATGGTAAACATGGTCACATGTCTTGATCACCCAGCACTCCTCTCCTTCCTCGAAAGTTGCCTGGCAGATCACACACTCGTCGTTGCTGAACTCTCCCTTGCATCGCCACAATACTTCATGACTATCACCAATAGGGCTGCCATGTCAACCTGTTGCAGTGGCATGTCGATGTTTGGGATCAAAGTGAGCCCGATTGCGCCAGCGAAAGCAATAGGCATAGCCCACCACGATGAGGAGGAGCACGGCGTCTGCGCATGCTAGCGACAACGCATACAAGGTGAAGGGTGTGAAGCGGAGACCGACCATGGCACGGTGGGGAGGCCGAGGCGAAGGCGCCCGATCGACCGTGGGATAGGGAGAGGGGGGGCATGATGTGCCCATCTCTTCTTCGAATTGGAAGACAAACTGGGGTGCACTTTTAAGCCATGGCTCAACAAGAGATTCGACAGCTAACGAAAGGTGGGACAACGTTGGGTTTCCTCCACTTGTTTTGGTCTTTTCCGGAAACTAAGATCTAAATCGCTAGCGTTTGGACGGCAACATTCCCCTTGCAACAAATGCCAAAATAGACATGTAAAATCTCTCTCTATATATCTTACATGATAAACCCATTAATATCATTTCAATCT
This sequence comes from Eucalyptus erythrocorys, assembly GCA_014182555.1. Classification (NCBI taxonomy): domain Eukaryota; kingdom Viridiplantae; phylum Streptophyta; class Magnoliopsida; order Myrtales; family Myrtaceae; genus Eucalyptus; species Eucalyptus erythrocorys. The sequence continues at coordinate 53,354,038 of CM024602.1, forward strand.
CCATCCCTATCCTGGAAAATCCAACAATACCCACGAATTATTTGAATGATGGCCCTATAAATATTCTTAAGCAATATAGACAACCTTAATTTCATTGAGTAATTAAATTGCACAAATCTTTTCATAGATACTGCATTTGCATTGAAGCTTCTTCACCCTTTGTTTCCAACGACATATATGTCAAATCACAGCTTGTTTTCCTTTATCGGTTTTTCCCTCTTTTGCTCGCATATCGATAATGAGCCTTTTTTAAGTAGTTGGGAACACAAATTTTATTATTTTGTTCCCTCCAAGGGTTTTGGAAAAGAAAAAAGACTCTAGTTGCAAGTTAATGCCCACAAGTTTATAATTATCACTAGAATAATAATCAGCACATCCATCAATTTTTCGATTTTTTAAGTTTTCAATATTTGTAGCACTCTCTATAAATCCCAGTTTATCTAAATATTTTTTTCTGAGTTAAGGTTTAGACAGTTTTCTAAACGTGTTTATTGAGATATTTGATTACTATTCTATCAACCAATGAAAATATAACTAAAAATTACCTTTATGTGTGAGCATACGTGTCAATTATGTCTTGAAGAATGGTATAACTTTTTTGATACAATACTTGAATGTAAAAAGAAAATCTCGACATATCTCTAATTGGAGCATACCGTAAATTTAGAAAAATCGAACTAGCAATTGGCAAGAGTCGGCGTAACACGAGCTGCCTGCCCTGCTTGGATTGAGCCCCGACAAAGCGGGCAACGCTGGTCTCTCGAGGCCCATTCCATGATGCAACTTTCATAGTACCCATGGTTACAAGTCTTGAGCACACAACGCTCCTCTCCTTCCTCGACACTCCTAAGGCAAATCACATACTCTTCAATATTAAACTTCCTCGCATCACCACTAGACAGCATGACCACGACCATAGGCGGCGAGGCTGCCGCTCCAACCTGTTGTTGCTGGCACTCGATGTCATGATCCAAGCGAGCCCTATTCGCACGATTGCGGCGCTGGCACCAATAGACGTATCCCGCTGCGATGAGGAGGACTATGACTTCAGAGCATGCTGGCAACATCGTGTACAAGGGTGCAAAGTGGAGATAACCTGTGACGGCGAAATAGGGAGGAGGATGCGACGGGGTGGGTGGAGGAGTCGTGATGTAGCCATTTCTTCTTTGAATTGGAAGATAACCGGTGTGCGCTTTTAAGCTTTGATCGATTATGAGATTCAATAGCTAAAGAATGATGAAACGGTATTGTGTTTCAGTTATTTGTTTTGGCCTCTTTGGAAACTAAGATCACGTTAGATTACTCTTCGTGAAAATAGTGTATCAAAATAGTGGCGTGGGACAGTAAAATTTCACTTACAAAAATGCTAAATAAGCACGTAAAATCTCTGTGTCATATAATAGTAAATCCAATCTCAAATTTCTATCACGACTAACTATAACCTAGAGGGTAAGTGGGTTTTAAATCACACCTTTTTTTTTTCTTCATTAGTTTTTCTGTTTTTCGCACATATTCATGTGTGCCTTTTTTAACAGTTGGAAAACAAATCATATTCTTTTGTTCCTTCTTAGGGTTTCTGGAAAGAAAAAAGACGCTTGTCACTCGTAAATGCACACATATAAATATCACTAGGATTGTCCTGTGTGTCGCCACGAGACCAAGAAATAAATATTTTTTAACAACGACAATATCATCATTTATTTGTGACACTAAAAAATTGATGTTGTAGTTTGCGAAAATCGTTTTTAATTTTTCAACAGTTAAAGCACCCCTCATAAATCTTAACTTATGTACATTATTTTTTTTGAAACGGAGTTTAGACTGTTTTATATACGTAGATCAAAATATTTTAGGACCATTTTATCAACCAATGAAAAAATAACTCAAAATTTACCTTTTTGTGAGAGCATACATGTCAAATTTAGAATTGGTAAACTTATTTAATGGGTTATTTCATGGCCATCCATATTTTGTTAAAACCAAAACAAAATGCAATTTTTTTTAAAATGATATTCCATGTTGACAACTTCAATAATATGATTAGTGAACAATGAGATAAGTAACAAATTACACGTCTCCTTTTCAAATAAAAATTTCATCTTCATTTATTAGACACAACATACAATCATTATTATTACAATTTCAAAGGTGTATATCAATAGCTAAAATAGAAAGATTCACACTTCTATATTATTCACGTCAAAATTCATGACTGCATTTCAAGTTACACGACCTTAAGATCATACAAATACTTGATATAATAAAAAGAATTGTATCATCTACCTTTAAAGATAAATTAAGAGCAAAACGTAAAAACTCAATTGAGTTATATGACTTTTTGAATTATACTATTGAGTCCAAAAATTTATCAAATCGGTGTAATCAAATCATTTCATTAATTCTGTCCAATTTGATTAACGGAAAATATTAATATGATTTATTATTATTTTTTAAAAAAAAGCGGTGCCAATGTGGCTCCTGTCAAGCGTAACATTATAAAAGAAGAAGAAGGATAATAAGGTAATAAAATAAAATAGGATGAGAATCAAAAAGATAGAAAACTAAACATATAAAAAAAAAATGAAGAAAGTGACAGTATCTTATAATATCAAATCAATCAAAGTTCATTCATAAGATAGACGTACTAGTCAAGAAGCATAAAATTTATTTGAGATCTTACCTTAAAATCATCATTAAATATATTACCTACACGAAATTTAAATTAAGTTGGAGGAAACATAACAAAGGAAGATTTGATCATCTTTATGGATGCATTTATTTCATAAAAAATAAATGATTTAAAATTGTTCTTCCTTAAAAACGATCACTTGAAATAATCAATCAATAGGACATATTTTTTATTGTCAATAATAATTTATGTTTAGATATTTCTTTCATGAACAATAAAAAAAATTTCGTTCAGTCAATGACAATGGTACAAAAATTAAATAAATACAAATATTAGAATTTATGAAGAAAAACTAACATGCCATTTATTAGTCCCTATCATAGATTGCAAGAGTCGAACTAGGATCTACTAGGAAATGCAGGACGATGACTAATTGGGGGAAAATCTAGAAGAGCAAACCCTAATTTCTTGGGGTTTTTATCTTTTTCTTTTTCTTTTTCTTTTTCCCTCGATCGAAAAAGCTAAAAGCATCATGCTACGTTCCAAAAACCAAAATTTTCAAAAGTGCCCTTTTTCTTGTAAATTTTTAGTAAGGGTGATACCACAAAAAATCTTAAATTAATACATTTATAATAAATTTACCCTCAATATCTCAAACATGTACATCTATGACAAATTTAGGCTCCGTTAGCTTTTGTTAAATTTTACTATAAAATTACTGAATTGCATTGCATATGGTAGTTGATGGGTCTACTCTTTTGGGGTTTTATCTTCAATTTGTCATTTAGTGAAAACTAACATATGGTAACAGATGGTATATTTGTTATAAATGTATCAGTTTAAGATTTTTAATATTTTAAAAAATTAATTAGAGGTAAATTTATCATAGGTGTATCAGTTTTAAGTTTTTTTACGATGAAAAAATTAGTTTGAGATAAATCCGTTCTAAGCATACTAGTTTGAGAATTTCTATGGCATCAACTCTTTTTAGTAAATTACCAAAGGAAATTATGATTAGAGCTTCTTCCTTGAAATAAATAAGGATTTCAAAGGGCAAAATAATAATGTGCTATCTTAAAAGGAAAAACAAAATAATTCATGACTCTTTTTATTGTCAAGGGCTTCAACAACATGTGAATTCGAGATCGAATTAACAAGGAAAAATAGATATATATATCTTTTTACAAGACTCATATAATTAATAGTCCAGATAATCGCGATCTACATAATCTAATGAATTTGTACAATTTCTAGTATTGACATGAGATGCTGCGAATATAAAAGAAGGATCTCAAATGATGATAATTCATTTCGTTTTCGGTTTACTTTTTTCCTTTTTTTAATTGCTTATTTTTTGGATAATCATTTATTTCCTTTCTACTAGAGAAAGTTGCATGAATTTATGATTTTTCTAGGGCCAGGTCCATATTTCCCATAAACAGTTGGACAAAACTTAGTTATCTAGAGGAAATATAATAATTTTTCATACGTATATTATCAAACGTTGTTCACCGAGGGAGTCTAGTAGAACTATGACATATTAATGAGGAATTGATCCTCGCAATCGAAAATGTGTAGGGAAGAAAGAGAATTTTTTTTTTAATTTATTAACTTGAATAGAAATAAATGATCAACTAATAACTATTCTTTTTAATCATTAAAACAAATGAAAATAAAGTACAGTTTAAGGTTGTGGTCATTATATCATATCTATGAATGTTGCTATAGAAAATCTCATAGTAAAATAAAATCTGTCACAAAACACGGAATTTTCGTTGATAAAATCAATCATCATATTTCGATACAGTATAGATTAGATAGATTGATTTATGTACATGACCTTTCAAGATTTTATTCAGACGTTTCCAATACAGCCACTTTCACAAAAGGCATTATGCTCCTTGTGTATTTCAACGTGGAATTTAAATTTAAATTAGAGATTATGCATGTCTACATAAACAAAAGAATTTCCCCACAAGACGACTCAATCAATTGCACTAATAATCTCGAATTGATTGGCCTTCATTCATCATCATCACCTTGAAGCCGCCTTTACTGAAAAACAAGGAATATTTTAGTTAAAATTACTCAACAAGTAAGATCAACCTCCTCGTCAAGAAGCATCAAATCACTTTGTCTCTACAATTATCACTAAGTGTATTGGTTACAGGAAAATTCATATATAGAGTGGGACACTTAAGCATCAATTAGATCTCAAAAAACAGTGTAATATTCTTGATACAATGTTTGGTTGTTAAAAAAAGAAAAAAAGAGAAAGAAAATCTCAACATGTCCTTAATTGAACATTTATCAAGAATTAGAAGAGTTGCATTAGGAGCCGGAGGCAACCGGTGTAACACCAGCCAACTGCCTTACTTGGACCAAACCCCGACAAAGCGGGCAACGCGAGTGTTTCGAGAGCCATTCCTTGATACAACTTTGGTGGTACCCATGGCCGCATGTCTTGAGCATCCCACATTGCTCTCCTTCCTCAAAAACCTCTAGGCAAATCGGGCACTCGTCAATGTCGAACTTCCTCGCATCGCCATGATACTCCACGACCACAACCTGTGGGGCTACCGCTTCCGCCCATCGTTGCCGCCGCTCGATGTCGTGATCAAGGCGAGCCCAATTCGTGCGGTTGTGGCGCCAGTGACAGTAATGGACGCAGCCCACCAAGATGAGAAGTGCGAAGGTGACGCATGCCGCGTACAACATTGCAAACAGATATGGCCCGGCGAGTTCGGGAGGAGGCGGCGGCGGAGGCGGAGGTGGAGGTAGAGGCAGAGCCAGAGCCAGAGCCACAGGCGACAGAGCGGCCTGGGGAGGCATGATGTGTTTATTTCTTCCTTGAGTTGGAAGAGGTCTGGTGTGGCCTTTAAGGGCCAAAGAACGATGCCCTGGTGCCATGTTTCTACTGGTTTCATTCTAATTTGGAAGATAAAAGAGCCGAGTCAGATTAGTCGTATGAGTTTCTTGAATTAGAGGCATGAAAAATCTTTCTCTGTATATTATAAAGTAGATCTAATATTATTTCAAATATCAAAAAAAAAAAAATTCCAATGATATCCATAATTATGTATCTTTTGAATAATAGCCATATATATTTTTTTAAGTTACAGACAAGAGGTAATATATATTTATCATTTGAATACACAAATCTTTTATCAGATATTAAGTTTGCGTTGAATCTTCTCCCCCCCTCCCCGGGGGTTCCCTAAATTATACAAGTCTAATCACACCTGGTTAGACTAAAGATTCAATATTGTTACTGCTTAAATTTTTCAAAATCTGTAGCATTCTCTGTAATTCTTAATTGATCTAAACACAATGTCAAAGTAAAATTTAGATGATTTGATATAAGTATATTAAGATATTTGACCAACCTTATATCAACCAATGAAAAAATAAATCAAAAATTGCAATTGTATGTAGGAGTACGTGTCGAATTTAAAATTGGGAAGCTTGTTAAAACAATATATATAGGAGGCCGTCCATGACAATCCAACTAAGAAAACTATCCAAAAGGCCTTAAATCTAATATGTTTTTGCCAATTTAATCATAAACATTTCAATTTTACTAATTAAATTTTAAACTTTTTCATATTTTGTCAGTTGAGTCTACCGACTAATTTTAACCAGTATTTAACATAGATATTGACCACTCTACATGACAAGCTAACGTTGATGTAAATAGCTTTTAATAATATTTTTTATTTTTTTATTTCTTTTATTTTTTTTTCCTTTGTTCTTCTCTATCGCGACCAAATTTTTGAGTGAACCATCCAGGGTTTGGCTAATGACTTAACTCAGGCTCTCCCAAACCCATACCAATTCGCGACTTTAAGTTCAAGTTCTTAACATGCGATTGATTTTTTCAATTAGGAGTCGCTACTAATTTATTTTTGGTGGGTCGATTAGAAACCCAAATAAAGTAACGAGAGTTTTACTTTACTCCTACGAACCAGAGACTATAGGTATGAGACTTGGTTACACTAGAGGTACCATTCTTTTATTTTTCAACAAATGTTTTTTTTCTAAGCAGCTTAAATTGATTTTAAATCTATTTCCCTAACATGTGAGGTGATCATACGGATGCACAAACCACCAATTTAACATCCAGATAAACAATGAATAAATTGCTAAACTTACCTCAAAGTAACGAAAGCATCTGCAATGTTAAATTAAAATCCATATCAATAACCTTAGATATGATTTCTAATTAACCCGCAATTTCTTTTTTTTTTTCACTTGACTAATGAAAATCATACAATATGTAATGCAATAAAACTAACTGACCTAATTCTAATGACATGCACATGACATTTTTTCCTTTTTTCTTTCTTTTTCCTAAAAGAATGCAATTTATCCTAAAGAATGGAACCAATTTATCCTAAGACATTTTTTGGTATTTTTCATGAAATTCGAAATTAAAAAAATGTGAAAATTACCTAGCTAGATTAAAATTCTATCCAATTTAAACTAAGGATTAAATCATACTAAATCCTAATTTAAACTAAGATGTTATCTTAACCTAACGATCTCTTATCTAAGATGCAATTTATCTAAAAATAATCTAAATTTAAAATGAAATACGTAATTCTATTATAATATGCATGATGATGATTTTTTTTAATGAAAATTCGTAATTAAAAAATCTAACTAAAGCGAGACATTATCTATTTTAAGTTAGGAATAGACCAATCCTAAATCTAGAAAATTATCTCGTCATACAATCCAAAAAATATTATCTAACCTAGATACTACATGTGTATTTTGTTTTTTTTTATTTAAAAAAAACCTCTTCTATTATGCAACATTATCTAGGAAAAACAATTCTAATCTAAATGCACTTTTTTTTGTATTTTTTTTTGGATAAATAAAGCAATTAAAAGATAAGCACCAAATCATTCACGATCATCAAAGATATTACCCATTTGTTCAAATTTAGAAACGATATCTAATCAACTTAATTATTTCGCTAATAAAATCGATAAATTGATCTTAAATCTTAAAGATCAAGATATCAGTTTTATTCCCACGTGATTAATTATTCTAGCTAAAGCCTTATAGATGAATAAAAAATCGGTGTGCGGTTGTGAATTAGGCAATAAATCCTAATTTGGAGCACGCCGATAATTCAAATATGCACGTAAGATATTGAAAAGCATGTATTAGGCAATAAAATATCCAAATCAAATTTAGATAAGATAATTACCTAATTCTGCAAATGATATTACCAAATTTGAATCGAACAGAATCCACTCAACAAGTGACCGGCGGTGTGGGGTGGTGCTTGGCAGTGTGGTGTGCGTGGTCAAGGAATGTGGCATGATGGTAGCTCGATCAAGGAAAGGCTGTTGCTAGTGGTGCCGAAGAACAAGTATTGCTCGAAAATTCGCTGGGGGCGGTGACTGGATTCGGTCAAGGAAGACCTGCAATAATAAAATTCACACGAAAGCAAAATAACTGGATCGGTGGAGGCCTCAAGCACGTCGAAAGTCGTCAGGTGCGGCCAAGCTGCATGCGCATGACAGAAAGGGACGGGCTAGTGTTGCAAGATTGGCCGAGAAAGCTGAAGATCGTGCAAGAGCAGACATACAAAAAAGCTTATAGGCTAGATTTTGCTATGGTTTAGAAATCTGTATTTTCTCTCATTCCATATTGATCTCCAAGCATCGCCAAGTGGAGCCCTGTTAGAGCCGCCAAAATCTGATCGTCGTGAACTTTCGACCATCGTCATCGGAGACTCCTTGGCGTGTGATCATCGTCGAAGGCCGTAACTCGGCTGGACAGCAAATCGTCATGGACTCTCGGAACAGCAACTTCGTCGTCGGCACAGTAAAACCAGAGCAGCGGTGTTGTCCTGCGGCAGCGGAAGACGTCTCGTCCAGAGGGAGCGCGGCAAGAGGAACGTTCCAATGGTGCGGCCTCTCTACCGTGCTATGGGCTTCCGAATTGCCGTCCCTCTCTTTGTTGACTATTTTGTCTTATAGCCGTCTCTCCTTTTCACGAGATTGTGGCCGTCAAGTAGCGATGGCCAGATCATGGGATTACCCATGTGACCATCCATGATAATGAGGAATTGTAAAAACAATACAATGGAGCATGTGAATTGCTCGAAAAAAGGGCAGAGGCGTGAATGTGACGAGGAGGGGAGAGAAATATTGTAAAAAATCTAAATTGACGCAGTCGCTTCTCTCTCTCGTTACCTCTCACACTTTTTCTCTTTTTTCGTGAATGAACGTGCTCTCCCCATCGTGGCCGTTTGTATCGATTGTGTGGCCCTCTTTTTTTAAATTGCTTGGCCGACCCCTTTTATATGCATTCGCGAAGCCCCCCACCAAGGAAAGAAAACGTGGTAAAATATTATAAAATTTTTGCTTTTGTTTTTCTTTCCTCTCTAGGGTGTGCTCAAAATTTGCAACTTTCACGTTTTCAAACGAAGAATATATCATGCCAATACGCTCCTTGTTGATATATTGCATGAATATATAAAACGTCAACTATCATATCATCCTTTCTTTTTATCCCTTTTTCATTGGTCAAATTTTCCTTTTATGCTCTTGAATGAATATTGACACAATATTTCTGTTGGTCTTGTTCTGATTGTGAATTTTTTCTCCAAATATTTGACAAACAAAATCATTTCTTGTTTGAAATAAACAAATATCACATCGAAGAATAGAATGCCTTCATATCTATTAAGCTTAAAACCATTCGTTCAAGTCCATCCACCATCGTCGATCCAATACGAATGCAATAGATAAAAAACGAATGTACCTAAAATTATATGCTATACAATTAATATTATTATTTTTTAGGGCTTAAAAATTAATCCCTAATTTTCTATGTAATGAGTAAATGAATGATCGCCAAAATTTAAGTGTCAACATCAACCATAGGTAATGGCATGTGATTTCTAGTATTGACACCATATGCTGTGAGAGACGTCTTACTACAATATAAAAGTAGGTCTTAAGAAGATATTATTTTGACACGTGTCCACTTCTCCAGTTAGGCTTTGCATAGAGTAGAGATTTTTTTATTTTGTTATTTTCATCTTCTTTTTACTTTTTTCCTATCCTTTTGATTGCTTTTTGTCTTTCTGGGTAAGCATTTATTTCCTTTTCTGGATAATCATTTTCATTTAGATGAAGTACTTACATGAACATAATAGTTGGCTGTCATATTTTTTTACTGCTAGAGTACTTACTTAGCTATAGTTCTCAAATTTCATATAGTTGTCTCTCTCTCTTTTTTTTTTTTTTTTTATTTGTTTTGTGTATTGTTGTCTTTGAAATGGGTACTTTTACACTAGACATTATGGTTATCACACCATTCGACGTGGATTTAATTTTAAATTAAAAATAATGCGTTTCTACATTAACGGAAGTATTTTCCATATAAGATCTGAAATTCTTCGACTAGTGAATAGCAATTAACTCTACGGACCAAAGAAAAGAAAAAGAATAGTAATCGACTCATTAGATTGCATTGATAAATCTCAAATCGATTAGGGATCATTCTTTAGATGGAGGTGCCACTCGAGAAGCATGAAATTTTTTGGAGATCTTACCTTAAAATTATCATTAAATGTATTGCTTACATGAAATTTCAATTAAACTAGAGGAAACATAAGAAAAGAGGATTCGATTATCATCACAAGTGTGTTTATTTTATAGAAAATAAATGATTTAAAAATCATTTTTCTCTAAAATCGATCGCTTAAAATAATTGATTGATAGGAAAATATTCATTGTTGACAATAATGTATATCTAAACTTCTTTCATGAACAATGAAAATATTTTTTGTTAATTTATTTTTACATGTGATAAAAGATTGGTCCCCGTCATAGATTACAAGAGTTGAACTAAGATCGGGTAGGAGCCGGTGTAAGACTAGCCTCCCGTGCCGCTTGGACCGAGCCACGACAAAGTGGGCAATGCCGATCTCTCGAGAGCCATTCCTTGATGCAACTTTCATGGTAAACATGGTGACATGTCTCGATCGCCCCGCACTCCTCTCCTTCCTCGAAACTCGCCAAGCAAATCACGCACTCATCGCTGTTGAACTCGCTCACATCCCCACGATGCTTCATGACCATCACCGACAGGGCTGTCGCTTCAACTTCTTGTCGTGGCATCTCCATGTCAGGATCAAAGCGACACCGATTGGACCAGCGAAAGCAATAGGCGTAGCCCACCACGATGAGGATGAACATGGTGTATACACATGCTAGGAACGACGCATACAAGGGGAAGGTCGTAAAGCTTAGACCTACCATGGCACGGTCGGAAGGCGGGATAGGGAGAGGGAGGCACGTTGTGCCTATCTTATCTCTTCTTCGAATTGGAAGACAAACTGGTGTGCACTTTAAACCAGGGGCTCAACAAGAGATTCAACAGCTCATGAAAGGTGGGAACAATGTTGGGTTTCCACCACTTGTTTTGGTATTTTCGGCAAACTAAGATCTAAAATCGGTGGCATTTGGACGGCAACATTCCCCTTGCAAGAAATGTCAAAATAGGCATGTAAAATCTTTTTCTATACATCTTACATGGTAAACTGTTATTATCATTTCAATCTCCATCCCTATCCCGAAAAGTTCCAATAATACCCACGAATTATATGAATAATGGCCTTATAAATATTATTAAGTAATGGGGATGACCGTAATTTCATTGAATCATTAAATTGCGCAAGTCTTTTCGTAGATACTACATTTATGTCGAGGCTTCTTCACCCCTCGTTCCTTCCCATAGGAGATACATGTCAAATCACAGCTTGATTTCCTTCGTTAGCTTTTTCCTCCCCTTTGTTCGCACGTTGATATGTGCCTTTTTAAGCAATTGGGAACACAAATTTTATTATTTTGTTCCCCCTTAGGGTTTTGGAAAGAATAAAAAGATACGTAAAATAATAAATAGCGTATCATCGATGTTTCTATAACACTCTCTATAAGTCTCAGTTTATAAATATTTTTTTCAAATTAAGGTTTAGACGGGTTTATAGATGTGTATCGAAATATTTGAGGACCATTCTATCAACCAATGAAAAAATAACTAAAAAATAATCTTTTTGTGTGGGCGTCATGTCAATTACATCTCAAAGAATTGTATGACATTTTTGATACAATGCTAGAATGTAAAAAGAAAATCTCGACATGTCGCTAATTGGATCTCACCATAAATTTAAACAATCCAACATGGAATTGGCAGGAGTTTGCGTAACCCTAGCTAACTGCCCTCACTTGGATGGAGCCCCGACAAAGCAGGCAACACCGGTCCCTCAAGGCCCATGCCGTGATGCAACTTTCATGGCACCCATGATTACAAGTCTTGAGCACACAACACTCCTCTCCTTCCTCAAAACTCCCAAGGCAAATGACAAACTCTTCAATATTGAACTTCCTCGCATCGCCACTAGACATCACGATCACGACCACAGCCGGCAAGTCTGCCGCTCCAACCTGCTGTAGCTGGTGCTTGATGTCATGATCAAAGCGAGCCTTATTCGCACGATCGCGGCTATTATCAATAGGCATAGCCCGCTAAAATGAGGACTATGACCCCAACGCATGCTGGCAACAGCGTGTACAAGGGTGCAATGTGGAGATAACCTGCGGTGGCCAAATAGGGAGGAAGAGGTGATGGCGACAGAGCGGCCGGGGTAGTCATGATGTGGTTGTTTCTTCTTTGAGTCGGAAGATGATTGGTGTGCGCTTGTAACCTCTTATTGATTAGGAGATTCAAGAGTTAAAGAATGATGAAACGATCTTGTGTTTCAATTACCTGTTTGGCCTCTTTGGGAAACTAAGATCACGTTAGATTACTCTACGTGATAAGAGTATCAAAATAGCAGTCCTTAGACTGTAAATTTCACTTGCAAAGAATGCTAAAAGAAGCATGTAAAATCTCTCTATTATATAATAGTAAATCCAATCTCAAATTTCTGTTGTGGCTAACTATAACCTAAAGCATCTTTACCCAAAGAAAAAAAAAACTATAACCTAAAGCATAAAATAATTGGTATTAAAATTTTAATTTATTTGTGACACTAAAAAAGGTTCTTAATTTTTCAACGATTGAAGCACTCCTTAAAAATCTTAATTTATCTACATTATTTTTTTGAAACAGAGAAATAGATTTTTTTATAAACGTACGTCAAAATATTTGAGGACTATTCTATTAACCAATGAAAAAATAACTCAAAATTTACCTTTTTGTCTGAACATAATGTCAAATTTAGAGTTGGGAAACTTGTTCAAAGGATCATATCGTGGCCATCCATAATTTGTTAAAATCAAACCAAATGTAAATTCTTTAAAATGATATCCCATGTTAACAACTCCAATAATTAGATTAGTAAAATATTAGATGAGTAATAAATTACGTGTCTACTTTGCAAATAAAAAATTCATCTTCATTTATAAGACACAGTCGCCTGCAATCATTATTATTACAATTTCAAAGGTGTATATCAATTAGCTAAAATAGAAATTTTCACACTTCTATATTATTAACGTCAAAATTCATGACTACATTTAAAGTTACGCGATCATACAAATACTTGATATAATAAAAAGAATTATATCATGTAGCTTTAAAGATAAATTAAGAGCAAAACGTAAAAGTGCAATTGAGTTATACGACTTTTCAAATTATACAATTGAGTTAAAAAATTTATCAAATTGGTGTAATCAAATCATTTCGTTAACTCTATTCAATTTAAGTAAGGGAAAATATTAATATAATTTTTAATTATTTTATTAAAATATGTGGTGCTGATGTGGCACCTATCAAGTGTCACGTTAGAAAAGAAGAACAAGTAGAAGAAGGTAATGAAAGAGAATAGGATGAGAATTGAAAAGATAGAGAACTAAACATATAAAAAATGAAGAAAGTGACAGTATCATATAATATCAAATCAATCAACGTTCATTCATAAGATAGACGTACAAGTCAAGAAGCATAAAATTACTTTGAGATATTTTCTTAAAATCATCATTAAGTCTATTACTTACATGAAATTTAAATTAAATTGGAGGAAACATAACAAAGGAGGATTCAATCAAGTGCATTTATTTAACAAAAAATAAATTATTGAAAAATCATTTTTCCATGATCACTTGAAATAATTAATCAATAGGAAATGTTTTTATTATCGACAACAATTTATGTTAAAATATTTTTCGTAAATGATAAAAAAAAATTATTCATTCATTTTTACAAGCAATACAAATATTAGATTGTAAGAAGAAAAACTCGACATGCCATTAATTGGTCCCTATCATAGATTACAAGAGTCGAATTAGAGAGCCGATGTAACAATAGCCTCTTGCCCCGCTCAGACCAAGCCTCGACGAAGTGGTCAGTGTCAATTTCTCAAGAGCCAAACCTCAAGACACTTTACAAGCGATACAGATATTAGAATATAAGAAGAAAAACTTGACATGTCATTAATTGATCTCTATCAAAGATTTCAAAGAGTCAAACTAGGATTTGGTAGGAGATGGTGTAACACTAGCCTCCCATGCCACCTAGACTGTGCCTTGACAAAGTCGGCAATGTTGATTTCTCGAAAGCCATTCCTTACTGCAACTTTCATGGTAAATATGATTACACGTCTTGATCATCTAGCACTCCTCTCCTTCTTCGAAAACTTGCCAGGCAAATTATGCACTCATCGCTATTGAACTCCCTCGCATTGCCACGATACACCACGACCACCACGGGCAGCATTGCCACCTTATTGTTGCGGCGTCTTGATGTTGTGATTAGAGCGAGCCCGATCGCGCTCGCGCAAGCAAGGTTGCACATGGCAACATTTCTTAGTTGGGGAATATTTTTTTTCAGAAATAATTCTTTTCTATTTTTATTCTGAGGAATAATTTCTGTGTAAAAAAACTCATTTGGTAACTACACAAAATTTTTATTCTAGAAATAGAAAAAGAATATAAATGCGTTTTGGTAAAAAATAATTTCTTTTTTTATATTTATTTATTTTTTATTTTTGCCGGTCGTTGCCGGTTCTTTGCGCCGGCCGCCGCCGCCGCCGAATGTCGCCGAACGACCGTCGCCCCACCGCCGCATGTCGCTGCCGGGCCGATCGCTGCCGCGATCGCCGCCGCACGGCCCATCGGCCACCGTCGATCGCCGGCCGATTGGCCGACGGCGACATGCGGCGGCGGTGGCGGTCGTCCAATGGCGACCGGCGGCAGCGATGGCAACCGGCGGCGATGGCGATCAGCGGCGGTCAGTCGACGTCGGCGAGCGGCGATCAACGGCGATCAATGACGGTCAACAAGAAAAGAATAAAAGAAGAAAAAATTCACTTATTTCTTAAACTTGTTCTCAGGAATAAAAAGCAACTTTTTTTTACTTCTCATTTCTATTCCAAAACCATTCCTGAGCTAATTTTTTGTTCCCAGGAACATAAAGATAACTTGCAGTTACCAAATAAGTTTATGTTCTTTTTTTGTTCCTGGGAACAAAAGAATATAAATTTTTTGGCCAGGGAAGATTACCATGCAGCACCCAAAAGGCGTAGCCCACCATGAGGAGGAGGAGGAGCATGATGTCAGCACATGCTAGCGACCGAGGGAGAGGGAGGCATGATTTGCCTATTTCTCCTTTGAATTGGAAGATAAACTGGTGTTTGCTTTTAAACCTTGACTCCACATGAGATTCGACGGCTAATAAGAGGTGGAGCGATGTTTGGGGTTTCCACCACTTGTTTTTGTCTCTTTGGGAAAGTAAGATCTGAATCATTGGCAATTGGATGGCAACATGGGCATGTAAAATCTCGATCTTTCCGTATTATATAGTAAACCCATTGTCATTTCAATCTCCATCCCTATCCTAAAAATTCCAATAATACCGATAATTATTTGAATAATAGCGCTATACATATTCTTAAGCAATGGATGTATCCATAATTTCATTGCGGCGTTCAATTGCAGAAACCTTTTCATGGGTAATCACGGCTTGTTTTCCTTTTTAAGTTTTTTCCTCTTTTGCTCGCATATTGATGTGTGCCTTTTTAAGTAGTTGGAACACAAATTTAATTGTTTTGTTCCCTCCTAGGGCTTTCAAAAGAAAAGAGACAAGCCTCACACGTCGTGTACCCAAGTCATAAGTACCACAAGAATAATGATTAGCACATCATCAATGTTTTTGATTTTTAAGTGTTCACTATTTGATTTGTAGCATGCTTTATAGATCTCGATAATCTCTCTCTCTCTCTCTCTATATATATACATATATCTTATTCTATCAACCAATGAAAAAATAATTCAAAAATTACCTTTATACATGGGCAAACTTGTCAATTATACTTTCCTACTACAATACTATAATGTAAAAAGAAAATTTCAACATGTCATTAATTGGATCATATCGTAAATGCAGCCACTGTCATTGGTAGGATTAATGGTGGCCTCTCGACCATGATTATCTCATGCCAAGATAAGGCAACAGACTAAGTAAGTTAAGATCATCATTGACTAAGAAAGGGGAAAAAAACCCAAATAGAGAAATAAATTATCCATCCATTACTAAACAATAGAAGGAGGAAAGCTACCGAATAGCAAGATATTTAATTTGTCCATTTGTAGACGACTTATTTAGAGTTACTTAGAATTAGACACATCGAAAAAAAATTTGTTAATTGTCCATTTGTAGATGACTTCTTTTTTATTGAATTGAAATAGCAAATTTGTATTCTGCTATGTAAAAATCATGTTAGATATCATTTTTGTTGTAAGAACGAAAAAAAAAAAAAAAAATCAAAGTGTGACATGGAATCGGTAAAGCAAAGAGAGAATAATAAGGACAATGCTAGCCTAATGATGCCAAAAATACTTTAAAATAATGGTGCATTTTGAGCCTTTAGTATCACTTCAAAAGCAACGAGCTATCAAAGATTTGATTAGTTAATAATTCAGCTTCATTAGTAGAAGATTGCAGGCATTTTATGGAAGAGAAAAATGAACAATTTATTTTAATTTAATAACTTAATATCGATATAAAATCTATTTCATATAAGACAATTTCAAATCCACCTAGCAAATTCAAAAAGCAAATTTTAATTCTCATATTAAAAACTAATAAAATCCAAGGTAATGATATCTGAAAAATTCCACTAAAAATTCCAGGTTTCCCAAGGAAACCGGGCACACAAGTCTTCTGGATTCATTGGGAAAATATGGGGGCAAGATTGCACCACACAATCATCTAAGCTTTTTCCCATATCGTAAATTTATAGGAATTGACAAGAGTCAACGTAATAGTAGCTACCCATCTCACTCGGATTGAAGCCCGACAGAGTGGACAAGGTTGGTCTCTCAAGGCCCATTCCATGATGCAACTTTCATGGTACCCATGGTAACACTTGAGGAAGCAAAACCTCTCTCCTTTCTTGAAACTCTCGAGGCAAATCGCACTCTTTAATATTCAACTTCCACGTACCGTCTCTAGGCACCACGATCACATCCAGGGTCACCTTTCCAGCCTGCTGTCGCAGGTGCCAGTAACAATAGACAAAGCGGAGGAGGACTACGATGTTCGCGCAAGCCAGCAGCATCGTGCGCGAGGTGGAGATAACCTGCAGCGGCGGAATAGGGAGGAGGAGGCGACGGAGCGGCTCAGGTAGGTTAAGGAAATGGTTGTTTCTTCTATGAATTGGAAGATAACTAATATGCGCCTTTAAATTGATTGATTAGGAGATTCAATAGTTAAAGAATGATGAAATGATGTTGTGTTTCAATTATATGTTTGGCTCCTTGGGAAACTAAGATCACATTAGATTTACACATGTGACAAATTTATTTCAAATTATTTTTCTGACCACCAAAAACCTCAAACTAGTATACTTTCGATAAATTTACCTCAAATTAGTACACATATGACCAAACTATTTTTTTGACTACTGAAAACCCCAAACTAGTATACTTTTGACAAATTTACCCTAAACTGGTAGACTTGTAACAAATTTACCCTCTGTTAATTTTCGTCAAATTGGGTATACAAATTTGGGATTTTACTCTTCGTTTATCATAATTTACAATTTTGTGATTTTTTTTGTGGTATTAATCCAATTTAGCGAATAATATATTTGTCACAAATTTACCAGTTTTGGGTTTTTTGCAATCGAATAAATTAGTTTGGTTAGTTTAGGATTTTTTATGGTCAGTCGGGATAAATTTATTATAGATATACCAGTTTGAGGTTTTTCATGATAAAAAAAAAATAGTTTTTGGTAAATTTATCACAGGTGTACTGATGTACCGGTTTGGGGGTTTTCAGGTTATTAACGCTAAAATAAAATCTGTCGCAAAACACGGAATTTTCGTTGATAAAATCAATCGTCATATTTCGATACGGTATAGATTAGATAGATTAATTTATGTACATGACCTTTCAAGGTTTTATTTGGACGTTTCCAATACAGCCACTTTTACAAAAGGCATTATGCTCATCATACATTTCGACGTGAATTTTAAATTTAAATTAAAGATGATGCACAAAAGAATTTCCCCACAAGACGACTCAATCAATTGCACTAATAAGCTCAAATTGATCGGCCTTCATTCATCATCATCACCTTGAAGCCGCATTTACTGGAAAACAAGGAATATTTTAGTTAAAATTACTCAACAAGTAAGATCAACCTCCTCGTCAAGAAGCATCAAATCACTTTGAAATCATTCTCTAAAGTTACTAAGTGTATTGGTTACGAGAAAATTCATATATAGAGTGGGAGAAAAGATAAAAGAAAGAGAATCCCACCATTGTCACTTAAGCATCAATTAAATCTCAAAAAACAGTGTAATAATCTTGATACAATGTTTGATTGTAAAAAAAGAAAAGAAAAAAAAAACTCAACATGTCCTTAATTGAACATTTATCAAGAATTAGAAGAGTTGCATTAGGAGCCGGAGGCAACCGGTGTAACACGAGCTGCCTGCCTTACTTGGACCAAACCCCGACAAAGCGGGCAACGCGAGTGTTTCGAGAGCCATTCCTTGATACAACTTTGGTGGTACCCACGGCCGCACGTCTTGAGCATCCCACATTGCTCTCCTTCCTCAAAAACCTCTAGCCAAATCGGGCACTCGTCAATGTCGAACTTCCTCGCATCGCCATGATACTCCACGACCACAACCTGTGGGGCTACCGCTTCCGCCCATCGTTGCAGCCGCTCGATGTCGTGATCAAGGCGAGCCCGATTCGTGCGGTTGTAGCGCCAGTGACAGTAATAGACGCAGCCCACCAAGACGAGGAGTGCGAAGGTGACACATGCTGCGTACAACATTGCAAACAGATATGGCCCGGCGAGTTCGGGAGGAGGCGGCGGCAGAGGCGGAGCCACAGGCGACGGAGCGGCCTGGGGAGGCATGATGTCTTTATTTCTTCCTTGAGTTGGAAGAGGTCTGGTGTGGCCTTTAAGGGCCAAAGAATGATGCCCTGGTGCCGTGTTTCTACTGGTTTCATTCTAATTTGGAAGATAAAATATCCGAGTCAGATTAGTCGTATGTGATGAGTTTCTTGAATTAGAGACATGAAAAATCTTTCTCTGTATATTATAGAGTAGATCTAATATTATTTCAAATATCAAAAAAAAAAAAATTCCAATGATATCCATAATTATGTATCTTTTGAATAATAGCCATATATATATATTTAAGTTACAGACAAGAGGTAATATATATTTATCATTTGAATACATAAATCTTTTATGTCGATATTAAGTTTGCGTTGAATCTTCTTCCCCCCGCCCCCCCGGGGGTTCCCTAAATTATACAAGTCTAATCACACCTTGTTATGCTAAAGATTCGATATTGTAGCTGCTTAAATTTTTAAACATCGGTAGCATTCTCTGTAATTCTTAATTGATCTAAACACAATGTCAAAGTAAAATTTAGATGATTTAACATAGGTATATGAAGATATTTGACCAACCTTACATCGACCAACGAAAAAATAAATCAAAAATTGCAATTGTATGTAAGAGTACGTGTTGAATTTAAAATTGGGAGGCTTGTTAAAACGATATATATATGTATAGGAGGTTGTTCATGACAATCCAACTAAGAAAACTGTCCAAAAGGCCTTAAATCTAATATGTTTTTGCCAATTTAATCATAAACATTTTAATTTTACTAATTAAATTTTAAACTTTTTCATATTTTGTCAATTGAGTCCACCGACTAATTTTAACCAGTATTCGACATAAATATTGATCACTCTACGTGACAAGTTGACGTTGATGTAAATAGCTTTTAATAATATTTTAATATTTTTTATTTTCTTTTTCTTTTTTTTTCCTTTCTTCTTCTTTTTGTTAGTGGTCAGCTATAGGTAATGGCATGTGATTTCTAGTATTGACACCAGATGCTGTGAGAGACATCTTACTATAATATAAAAGCAGGTCTTAAGAAGATATTATTTTGACATGTGTGCACTTCCCTAGTTGGGCTTTGCGTAGAATAGAGATTTTTTTTTTTTTTTTTCATCTTCTTTTTACTTTTTCCTATCCTTTTGATTGCTTTTTGTCTTTCTGGGTAAGCATTTATTTCCTTTTCTGGATAATCATTTTCATTTAGATGAAGTACTTACATGAACATAATAGTTAGCTGTCATATTTTTTTACTGCTAGAGTAAGTACTTCGCTATAGTTCTCAAATTTCATATCGTTGTCTCTCTTTTATTTATTTATTCTTTCTTTCTTTCTTTTGTGTATTGTTGTCTTTGAAACGGGTACTTTTGCACTAGACATTATGGTTATCACATCATTTGATGTGGATTTAATTTTAAATTAAAAATAATGCGTTTCTACATTAACGGAAGTATTTTCCATATAAGATCCGAAATTCTTCGACTAGTTAATAGCAATCAACTCTACCGACCAAAGAAAAGAAAAAGAATAGTAATCGACTCATTAGATTGCACTGATAAATGTCAAATCGATTGGGGATCATTCTTCATATGGAGGCGCCACTCGAGAAGCATGAAATTTTTTGGAGATCTTACCTTAAAATTATCATTAAATGTATTGCTTACATTAAATTTCAATTAAACTAGAGGAAACATAAGAAAAGAGGATTCGATTATCATCACAAGTGTGTTTATTTTATAGAAAATAAACGATTTAAAAATCATTTTTCTCTAAAAACAATCGCTTAAAATAATTGGTTGATAGGAAAATATTCATTGTTAACAATAATATATATCTAAACTTCTTTCATGAACAATGAAAATATTTTTTGTTAATTTATTTTTACATGGGATAAAAATATAAAAATGTAAGACTTGACAAGCCGGTGATTGGTCCCTGTCATAGATTACAAGAGTCGAACTAAGATCTGGTAGGAGCCGGTGTAAGACTAGCCTCCCGCGCCGCTTGGACCGAGCCACGACAAAGTGGGCAATGCCGGTTTCTGGAGAGCCATTCCTTGATGCAACTTTCATGGTAAACATGGCGACATGTCTCGATCACCCCGCACTCCTCTCCTTCCTCGAAACTCGCCAAGCAAATCACGCACTCATCGCTGTTGAACTCCCTCACATCCCCACGATGCTTCATGACCATCACCGACAGCGCTGTCGCTTCAACTTCTTGTCGTGGCATCTCGATGTCATGATCAAAGCGAGCCCGATTGCGCCAGCGAAAGCAATAGGCGTAGCCCAGCACGATGAGGATGAGCAAGGTGTCCACAAATGCTAGCATCGACGCATACAAGGCGAAGGTCGCGAAGCGGAGACCTAACACGGCACGGTCGGGAGGCGGAGGCGCCGGAGCGACCGACGGATAGGGAGAGGGAGGCATGATGTGCCTATCTCTTCTTCGAATTGGAAGACAAACCGGTGTGCACTTTAAACCATGGCTCGACAAGAGATTCAACGGCTAATGAAAGGTGGGAATAATGTTGGGTTTCCGCCACTTGTTTTGGTATTTTCGGCCAACTAAGATCTGAATCGATGGCATTTGGACGGCAACATTCCCCTTGCAAGAAAGGTCAAAATAGGCATGTAAAATCTCTCTATACATCTTACATGGTAAATCTGTTATTATCATTTCGATTTCCATCTCTATCCCGAAAAGTTCCAATAATATCCACGAATTATATGTATAATGGCCTTACAGATATTCTTAAGTGATGGGGACGACCGTAATTTCATTGAATCATTAAATTGCGCAAGTCTTTTCGTAGATACTGCATTTGTTCACCCCTCGTTCCTTCCCATAGAAAATACATGTCAAATCAAAGCTTGATTTCCTTGGTTAGCTTTTTTTCCTCTTTTGTTTGCGCATTGATATGTGTCTTTTTAAGCAGTTGGGGACACAAATTTTATTATTTTGTTCCCTCTTAGGGTTTTGGAAAGAATAAAAAGATACGTAGAATAATAAATAGCGCATCATCGACGTTTCTGTAATACTCTCTATAAGTCTTAGTTTATAAATATTTTTTTCAAATTAAAGTTTAGACGGGTTTATAAATGTGTATCAAGATATATGAGGACCATTCTATCAATCAATGAAAAAATAAGTAAAAAAATTATCTTTTTGTGTGGGCGTCATGTCAATGACATCCCAAAGAATTGCATGACTTTTTTGATACAATACTAGAATGTAAAAAGAAAATCTCGACATGTCGCTAAATGGATCTCACCATAGATTTAAACAATCCAACATGGAATTGGCAGGAGTTTGCGTAACACTAGCTAACTGCCCTCACTTGGATGGAGCCCCGACAAAGCAGGCAACACCGGTCTCTCAAGGCCCATTCCGTGATGCAACTTTCATGGCACCCGTGATTACAAGTCTTGGGCACACAACACTCCTCTCCTTCCTCAAAACTCCCATGGCAAATGACGCACTCTTCAATATCGAACTTCCTCGCATCGCCACTAGACATCACGATCACGACCACAGCCGGCAAGTCTGCCGCTCCAGCCAGCTGTAGCTGGTGCTTGATGTCATGATCAAAGCGAGCCTTATTCGCACGATCGCGGCGCTATTATCAATAGGCATAGCCCGATAAAATGAGGACTATGACCCCATCGCATGCTGGCAACAGCGTGTACAAGGGTGCAATGTGGAGATAACCTGCGGTGGCCAAATAGGGAGGAAGAGGTGATGGCGACAGAGCGGCCGGGGGAGTCATGATGTGGTTATTTCTTCTTTGAGTCAGAAGATAATTGGTGTGCGCTTTTAACCTCTTATTGATTAGGAGATTCAAGAGTTAAAGAATGATGAAACGATCTTGTGTGTTAATTACCTGTTTGGCCTCTTTGGGAAACTAAGATTACGTTAGATTACTCTACGTGATAAGAGTATCAAAATGGCAGTGTTGGACTGTAAATTTCACTTGCAAAGAATGCTAAAAGAAGCATGTAAAATCTTCCGTTATATAATAGTAAATCAATTACCTGTTTGGCCTCTTTGGGAAACTAAGAACATGTTAGATTACTCTACGTGATAAGAGTATCAAAATGGCAGTGTTGGACTGTAAATTTCACTTACAAAGAATGCTAAAAGAAGCATGTAAAATCTTCCGTTATATAATAGTAAATCAATTACCTGTTTGGCCTCTTTGGGAAACTAAGATCATGTTAGATTACTCTACGTGATAAGAGTATCAAAATGGCAGTGTTGGACTGTAAATTTCACTTACAAAGAATGCTAAAAGAAGCATGTAAAATCTTCCGTTATATAATAGTAAATCCGATTTCAAATTTCTGTTGTGACTAACTATATCCTAAAAGCATAAAATAATTGGTATTAAAATTTTAATTTATTTGTGACACTAAAAAAGGTTTTTAATTTTTCAACAGTTGAAGCACTCCTTATAAATTTTAAGTAATCTACATTATTTTTTCGAAACAGAGATTAGATTTTTTTTATAAACATATATCAAAATATTTGAGGACTATTTTATCGACCAACGAAAAAATAACTCAAAATTTACCTTTTTGTCTGAGTGTGATGTCAAATTTAGAGTTGGGAAACTTGTTCAAAGGATCATATCGTGGCCATCCATAGTTTGTTGAAATCAAACCAAATGTAAATTTTTAAAAATGATATCCCATGTTAACAACTTCAATAATTAGATTAGTAAAATATTAGATAAGTAACAAATTATGCGTCTACTTTGCAAATAAAAAATTCATCTTCATTTATAAGCAAACATGCCATCACTATTATTACAATTTCAAAGATGTATACCAATTAGCTAAAATAGAAATTTTCACACTTCTATATGATTAATGTCAAAATTCATGACTACATTTTAAGTTACACAACTTTAAGATCATACAACACTTGATATAATAAAACGAATTATATCGTGTAGCTTCAAAGATAAATTAAGAGCAAAACGTAAAAGTTGAGTTATACAACTTTTCACATTATATAATCGAGTCCAAAAATTTATTAAATTGGTGCAATCAAATCATTTCATTAACTCCATTCAATTTGATTAACGGAAAATATTAATATAATTATTTTATTATTTTCTGAAATTATGTGGTGCTGATGTGGCCCCTATCAAGTGTCACATTAGAACAGAAGAAGAAAGATAAGAAGGAAATAAAAGAGAATAGGATGAGGATTGAAAAGATAGAAAACTAAACAGATAAGAAATGAAGAAAGTGACAATATCATATAATATCAAATTAATCAACGTTGGTTCATCAGATAGACGTACTAGTCAAGAAGCATAAAATTTCTTTGAGATCTTACCTTAAAATCATCATTAAATGTATTACTTACATGAAATTTAAATTAAATTGGAGGAAACATAACAAAGGAGGATTCGATCGGGTGCACTTATTTAACAAAAAAATAAATTATTTAAAATTATTTTTCCTTAAAAACATTTTCTTGAAATAATTAATTAATAGAAAATATTTTCATTATCGACAACAATTTATGTTTATATATTTTTCGTGAATGATAAAAAATATTTTGTTCGTTTATTTTTATGAGCGATACAAATATTAGAATATAAGAAGAAAAACTTGACATGCCATTAATTGGTCTCTAGCATAGATTACAAAGAGTCGAACTAGGATTTGGTAGGAGCCGGTGTAACACTAGCCTCCCACGCCGCCTGGACCGTCCCTCGACAAAGTCGGCAATGTTGATTTCTTGAAAGCCATTCCTTAATGCAACTTTCATGGTAAATATGATTACACGTCTTGATCATCTAGCACTCCTCTCCTTCTTTGAAACTTGCCGGGTAAATTATGCACTCATCGCTATTGAACTCCCTCGCATTGCCACGATACACCACGACCACCACCGGCAGCATTGCCACCTTGTTGTTGCGGCATCTTGATGCTGTGATTAGAGCGAGCCCGACCGCGCTAGCGCAAGCAAAAGGCGTAGCCCACCTTGACGAGGAGGAGCATGATGTCAGCACATGCTAGCGACAAAGCATACCAGGCCAAGGTGAAGCGGAGAGCACCTGCCACCGGCGGCGTGGGAGGGAGGCTGAGGCGGCGGGGCGACCGGGGGAGAGGGAGGCATGATTTGCCTGTTTCTCCTTTGAATTGGAAGATGAACTGGTGTTTGCTTTTAAACCTTGACTCCACATGGGATTCGACAGCTAATAAGAGGTGGAACGATGTTTGGGGTTTCCACCACTTGTTTTTTTGTCTCTTTGGGAAAGTAAGATCCGAATCACTGGCAATTGGATGGCAACATGGGCATATAAAATCTTGATCTTTCCATATTATATAGTAAACCCAATGTCATTTCAATCTCCATCCCTATCCTGAAAATTCCAATAATGCCCACAATTATTTGAATAATAGCGCTATACATTTTCTCAAGCAATGGATGTATCGGTCATTGTGTCATTTGATTACAGAAATCTTTTCTAAGTATATATGTCAAATCACAGCTTGTTTTCCTTTTTAAGTTTTTTCCTCTTTTGCTCGCATATTGATGTGTGCCTTTTTAAGTAGTTTGAACACAAATTTAATTGCTTTGTTCCCTCCTAGGGCTTTCAAAATAAGAGAGACAAGCATCACACGTCGCTGCACCCAAGTCATAAGTACCACTAGAATAATAATTAGCACGTCATCAATGTTTTTTATTTTTATGTTTGATTTGTAGCATGCTTTTATAGATCTTGGTTAATTTATTCTATCGACCAATGAAAAAATAACTCAAAAATTACCTTTATATATGGGCAAACGTGTCAATTATATCTCAAAGAATGAGATAACTTTCATGCTACAATACTATAATGTACAAAGAAAATTTCAACATGTCATTAATTGGATCATATCATAAGCGCTAGCGTAACAGCCACCGTCATTAGTAGGAATGATGGTAGCCTCTCGACCATGATTATCTCATGCCTAGAGAAGGCAACAGACTAAGTAAGTTAAGATCATCATTGACTAAGAAAGGGGAAAAAAAAAACCCAAATAGAGAAATAAATCATCCATCCATTACTAAACAATAGAAGGAGGAAAGCTACTGAATAGCAAGATATTTAATTTGTCCATTTGTAGACGACTTATTTAGAGTTACTTAGAATAAGACACATCGAAAAAAAAATTGTTAATTGTCCATTTGTAGATGACTTCTTTTTTATTGAATTGAAATAGCAAATTTGTATTCTGCTACGTAAAAATCATGTTAGATATCATTTTTGTTGTAAGAACAGGAAAAAAAAACATAAAGTGTGACATGGAATCGGTAAAGCAAAGAGAGAATAATAAGGACAATGCTAGGCTAATGATGCCAAAAATACTTTAAAATAATAGTGCATTTTGAGCCTTTAGTATCACTTCAAAAGCAACGAGCTATCAAAGATTTGATTAGTTAATAATTCAGCTTCATTAGTAGAAGATTGCAGGCATTTTATGGAAGAGAGGAATGAACAATTTTGTTTAATTAATAAGTTAATATTGATATAAAATCTATTTCATATAAGACAACTTCAAATCCACCTAGCAAATTTGAAAAGCAAATTTTAATTCTCATACAAAAACTAATAAAATCCAAGGTAATGAGATCTGAAAAATTCCAGATTTCCCGAGGAAACCTAGCACACAAGTCTCATGGATTCCTTGGGAAAATATGGGGGCCAGATTGCACCACACAATCATCTAAGCTTTTTCCATATCATAAATTTATAGGAATTGACAAGAGTCAACGTAATAGTAGCTACCAATCTCACTCGGATTGAAGCCCGACAAAGTGGGCAACGTTGGTCTCTCAAGGCCCATTCCATGATGCAACTTTCATGGTACCCATGGTAACACTTGAGGAGACAAAACCTATCTCCTTTTTTGAAACCCTCGAGGCAAATCGCACACTCTTTAATATTCAACTTCCACGTACCGTCTCTAGGCACCACGATCACATTCAGGGTTACCTTTCCAACCTTCTGTCGCAGGCGCCAGTACCAATAGACAAAGCCGAGGAGGACTATGATGTTCGCGCAAGCCAGCAGCATCGTGCGCGAGGCTGCAAAGTGGAGATAACCTGCAGCAGCGGCAGCGGAGTAGGGAGGAGGAGGCGACGGAGCGACGGAGGGAGGCTAAGGAAATGGTTGTTTCTTCTATGAATTGGAAGATAACTAATATGCGCCTTTAAATTGATTGATTAGGAGATTCAATAGTTAAAAATGATGAAACAATGTTGTGTTTCAATTATATGTTTGGCCTCCTTGTGAAACTAAGATTACGTTAGATTACTATATGTGAGAAGAGTATCAAATTTGCAGTGTTTGACAGTATATTTCACTTGTAAAGAATGTTAAAAGAGGCATGTGAAATCTTGTATAATAGTAAATCCAATCCGAAATTTCTGTTGTGGCTAACCATAACCCAAAGCATATAATAATTTGTATTGAATCTTCTCCGCACCTCGTTCCTTAAATATAAAAGTCAAATCACACCTTTATTTCCTTCATTAGTTTTTTTTCCTCTTTTGCTCACGTATCCATGTGTGCCTTTTTTAAGAAGTTGGAAAACAAATTATATTATTCTGTTCCTCCTTAGGGTTTTTGGAGAGAAAGAAAAGACACTCGTCGCACGTAGATGCACACAAGTTATAAATATCATTAGAATATTGTTCTATATGTCGCCACTGGACAAAAAAAGAATCAACAATGACAACATCGTCACTAAAAATTGATATTATGGCCTGCTAAATCGTTTTTTCATTTTTCAACAGTTGAAGCACTCCTTATAAATCTTAATTTTTCTACATATTTTTTTGGAAACAGAATTTAGATCGTTTTATTTATGTACATCAAAATTTTTCAAGCTTATTCTATCAACCAATGAAAAAATAACTTGAAATTTACCTTTCTTTCCGAGTGTACATGTCAAATTTAGAGTTGAGAAACTTATTCAATGGATTATTTTGTGGCCATTCATACTTTGTTGAAATCAAACCAAATGTAGTCTTTTTTTTAAAAAAAAAATGATACCCCATATTAACAACTTCAATAATTCAATTAGTAAAAAAATAGATAAGTAATATTTTACGCATCTCCTTGGCAAAGAAAAAATTCATCTTCATTTATAAGATATATTCGCATACAATCATTATTATTACAATTTTAAAGGTGTGTATCAATTAACTAAAATAAAAATTCCCGACACTTATGTATTATTGACGTCAAAGTTCATGATTGCATTTTAAGTTGCATGACCTTAAGATCATACAGGTACTACAGATACTTGAGGAAATTATAAGAATTATATCAGATAGCTTTAAAGATAATTAAGAGAAAATCGTTAAAAAAAAAAACCGGGCCAGAAAGGAAGAGTGGAAAGAAAAGGCAAGAGTGAAAGATGATAAACTCAGAGTCAGATTGTGATATTCCTTACTGGAAAATCTCCATTACCAGCAAGAATACCTGCCCGCTAAACCGCGCACAATCATTATTAATTAGCATTTTTCATTCGTAATTATTTTTAACTACAACATAAAATAAAATTAGGATGCTACCTTATACTTTTATAATTTAACTTGAGAAATATAGCGAGCCGAGTCATTATTTAGAAGCCACAAATTAGGAAAAATATGCGCATTTTATACATAAAACTAGGCAATTGCCATTTGTATTTGTTCAGCTATCCCTGTAGAGCACAAAGAGGATCGGCACATAAAACATAAAAAGCCAAATAGTAGGTAAGTTAAAATGATTTGGAATGATGGTATAAATGGTTTCTATGGAATTTTTAAATTTTTAATTTATTTAATATGGTTCTATGAACAACTTAATATCTGAACTACGTGAAGACGTTCAATATTCAAAAATCATGTAATATATTAAATCAAAGTTCATAAATAATTTATGTCATTTTCCCTTATAATTTCAACAAGGTCGATGTTGTTCAACTTACTTACACGGGTACCGCTCATGGTACTTACTTTTACTTCGGAACGTATTAATTTTGCGTGTTTAGATATAAATTAACTTGATGAAAATATGCACAAAAATAAGAGAAAAAAAAAAAATCGGACGTGACGAAAAGCGGAAAAGGAAAAGACGATCTCAACGGCGATTCGGCACGGTCGGAATGGATTGAGATCAGCCGTCGTCATCGTCCCGAGGTAAGCGCGGATGCCTCGCGTCGTCGGTCGCGATGTAGGCATTATCCAAACTCAAAAGTCAAATAATCCACCGTCCAACCATTTGCCGACACTCGCCTCGCTCGCTCGCTCGCTCGATCCGCCAGGAAGGGTGCGCATGGTAACGTTTCTACTTCTCCCAATTTCTTTTTTTGTTCCCCTAATAAAAAAGAACAGAAATCCATTTGGTAACGTCGAGTTGTTTTTTTATTCCCTGGGAACAAAAAGTTAGCCCGGAATAGTTTTGGAACAAAAACCAAGTAAAAAAAAGTTGCTTCCTGTTCCTGAACAAGTTTAAGAAATAAGTGAAATTTTTTTTTTTTATTCTTCTCTTGCACACGGCCCATTGACCGCCGTTGACCGCCACTCGCCGCCGCACGCCGCCGCCGCCGCCGGCCGGCCGACCGCCGCCGCCGGCCGGCCGACCGCCGACCGATCGCCGCCGCCGCCGGATGCCGCCGACCGATTACCACCGCCGCCGGCCGCCGGAGGTCGATCGACCGCCCGACAAACGACCGCCGCCGCCGTCGGACGCCGCCCCCCCGCCGCCGCCCGGCCGACCGCCGCCCGCCGCCGCATGTCGCCGCGGCCGGCCGAAGCATTCGCCGCTGGCCCCAGCCAGCCCATCGGCCGCCACCTCCATGGCCGGTGGCCGACGGCCGACGGCGGCCGATGGGCGGTGCGGCGGCCCAGGCGGCGGCGGCGGTCGGTCGGCGGCGGCGGCGGCCGGCGGCGGCGACATGCGGCGGCGGGCGGCGGTCGGCCGGCGGCGGCGGCGACGTCCGGTGGCGATCGGCCAGCAAAAATAAAAAATAAATAAATATAAAAAAAGAAACTGTTTTTTACCAAACGCATTTCTATTCTTTTTCTATTTCTAGAGTAGAAATTTTGTGTAGTTACCAAACGGATTTTTTACCCGTAAATTGTCCCCGAATAGAAATGAAAAGAAGATTTAAAAAAAAAATTACTCCCCAAATTTCCAGAAGCGTTGCCATGCGCACCCGAAATCTCGCGCGTCCCCTCGAATCGACAGCGTCGGCTCCACCAATAAGTACCCCCCTTCGAAACGCGTCCCCGATCCCCTCACGCATTTTCGCAAACACCTTCTCTCCCTCTCTCTCAAAATCTGCAGGAAGAAGAAGAAGAAGAAGAAGAAATAGAGAGAACCGACCATGCCGTACTACCACCGCAGCGAAGAGGACGACATCGAGTTCGACGAGTACGACCCCACCCCCTTCGGCGGCGGGTACGACATCTCCGTCACCTACGGCCGCCCCCTCGAGCCCTCCGAGGAGATCTGCTACCCCTCCACCTCCTCCTCCGCCGGCGGCGTCGACGACGACTACGACCGCCCACACTTCGCCTCCTCGTACGACGAGCCCTCCGCCTACGCGGAAGACGCCCTCCAGGCCGAGTACAGCAGCTACGCCCGCCCTAAGCCCCGCCCCGGCGGCCCCCCCTTCGGCGGGCCCCCTCCTCCCCAGCCCGGATTCGGCGGCCCCGGCGGTCCCGGATTCGGCGGGCCCGGCGGTCCCGGATTCGGCGGTCCCGGCGGCCCCGGATTCGGCGGGCCGGGCGGTCCCCGCCCCGATTTCGGACCTGGGTACGGCGGGCGGCCGGAGGAGGAGCCAGGCTCCGGGTACGGCCGCAAGCCTGATTACGAGAGGCCTGGATCCGAGTATGGTCGCCGTCCGGAGGCTGAGTATGGTTCTGGATACGAGAAGCCTAGCTCGGAGTACGGATCCGGGTACGGCCGTCCCGGATCTGAGTACGGATCCGGGCATGGCGGCCGGACCGAGTATGAGAAGCCGAGCTCGGAGTACGGATCCGGATATGGCGGCCGCACCGAGTACAAGAAGCCGAGCTCGGAGTACGGATCGGGATATGGCGGCCGGACCGAGTACGAGAAGCCCAGCGCGGAGTATGGATCCGGATACGGCGGTCGGACTGAGTACGAGAAGCCGACCGCGGAATATGGATCGGGGTATGGTGGCCGGACCGAATACGAGAAGCCGAGCACGGAATATGGATCCGGGTATGGTGGCCGGACTGAGTACGAGAAGCCTAGCACTGAGTATGGATCCGGGTATGGTGGCCGGACCGAGTACGAGAAGCCTAGCACTGAGTATGGATCTGGGTTCGGTGGCCGGACCGAGTACGAGAAGCCTAGCACTGAGTATGGATCCGGATATGGTGGAAAGACCGAGTATGAAACTGGTGGGTCCGAATTCGGATCCGGGTATGGTCGCAAGCCCGGGTATGGTGAGCAGGAAGGTGGTGAATTTGGGTATGGGGGCAGGCCACAGAGGACTGAGATCGAGAGGCCGAGCTATGGCGGCGGCGAGGACAAGCCTCCGAGGAGGCCGAGCTACGGGCAGCCCGAGGAGGAAGAGGGTGGTTATGGGAAGCCGAGGTATGGGAGGAAGGACGATGATGAGGATGAGGACAAGCCTAAGAGGTATGGGTATGGCGAAGAGGAGGAGGGCTATGGCCGCAAGAAATATGTAAGTTCCATCGATTCTGTTTTCCTTGGTGCAAAGGATGACACTCTTTGTGATGTTGTTAGGATCGTTGGTTGCATGGTCCTGCCACTTTTCTATGAAATTTGGTACTTCTTTGTTTTCGTTACGATGCGATGGATTAATTATACTGTTGTCCTGTCTGCTATGGATAATGTGGCTACATACGCATGCTGCTAGCCTTCTCTGAAATCTGGTCCTCACTGGTCACTGCTATTGTCCATCTTTTTAGTATGAGTGGTTTCTTGGCATGTATATTGGTTGAACCTTTGCATTGGCATCTAATTTGAATGTCTGATCTAAGTTGTAGTCGGGGCCTGCTGAGGTTACCTGAAGTAATCTAAGATGCTCTTGCACTGATTAATCGACAGCTAGATACCTATAGTTAGAGCAATGGATTTTCCTCCGAAGTTGCATGAGAGAGTGGCACCTTTTAGTGAGATCAGCATTACTGGGAAATTCCCTTTTATCTATAATGAAGAGTGAAGACACTTCTGTTTGCTAATCATTCCACATAAGTAGGAATACAAGCTCTTGTTTTCGTTGAACACTTCCGCAAGAGAGTTTTATGGTTAGGCAAGCGAATCATGTTCCATAGAGGAGAGGCCCTAATATAGGGCTGTGGATTGTCTATGATGTTATCCAGCCAGTTGGGGGAGGGAGGAAAAGTGAGGTATTAGCCCCTGAACTCCTTAGGTTACACTCCTGGACATATATCAAGCTTCTGCAGATTGACAAGGCCAGGCTAGTGTGTCATGTTATTTAGGTTGGAGGCCATAAGTTAGTTTTGCCGACTTTCTTTGACTTTGTAATCACGGTGTGGAAGGAAGAAAAAGAGGTGCATTCACTGAACAACTCCTTAGAGTATATGCAAGTCTCATTCTTCAGTAGTCTAGTTAAAATGTACATACAGGTGAAAATAAGTACAAGTATAGAACAAATAGTCAACCCTCAATCTTTCCCAAACACAACTTGTCCCCCTATTGCCTTTACTGGAAATATTAAAACCCTTGGAACTTCTGTTTTCAGTCAATTGGATCCCAAGTTCTTGGAGTCATCCAGCTCTATCGGAACTTGATTAAGCTTATTTGCTCGAAGAGAGTACTAGGTTAGAGTCTGCTGTAAACTGAATTGGGGATTTGATTATCACACATAATCAAGAGGGAGGCATGCATTGATTCACATGGCTGGAACTGAGACTTTGTTTTGGTTCCTGCACTGCTTGACCACTTGTGTGACCATTTACATGTTAGAACTTGATTTTATGCCCTTAGCAATAGATTAACTTCATTTTGCCTGTTGTTTTCCTATTGATCTCACAGAAATGTTTCTTCCTCTCTCTATTCATTCTTTCTGCACTGTTTGACCCGTCTCATACTTGGATTAATGTTATAGTCTTGACTGTGCCACATAGCATAGATAAAGTTCTTGTTCAGACTGAAGTATAGTTTCGGATGTGTCAAAGAAATTTTTAATGGCATTTTCACTGTTAAAACAACATCTTCAAACCAAGTCGGTAGAACACGGATAGTTGCCTTGTTCATACTCTATTTGAGCATGAGCTGTTTATGTTTAACTTTCACCCCCTCTTGTGCCCCATGTTGATATGCTGAGCTATTCTTATATTGCAGGGAGATGACGGCTCTGATGACGATGAGGATGAGGAAAAGAAGCGTTATCGCCATCACCACCACCACAAGCGCCATGACGATGATGAGTGATCTAATGCTCGGTCGCCTCTTGATGGGAACCCATGCTATATTAAGCTACTAAATAAAGGGTTTCCAGGATGCTGTGTGTGTCGTTTGTTGCTTCTGTCATCTGCTTGAGTTCATGACATACATCTGTGTTCTGTCTTGTGCTTGTCCTTCGAATAAATGCCCAAACATTTCGGGTACTTGAGGTTTTATGATGTGATATGGTATGATATGATCGTGACTTCATGTCTCTCAGGACATAACGCAGGCTTGTTCTGATCTTTACATGGCTACTCAGTATATTGTCAGAAAGCATTGGCGGTAATGGCGGATGCTTGAATGAATACAAGCAGTCCGTGGCTACTAAGATATGATTTCGATCCCAGCATGCGAGTTTTCATTTTTTCATAGTGAGATGAAGTTGGCCTGCATCATGCGAATGCTATTGATGTACCATGATTCTGGTCTAACTTGATATCTCGCGTAAGAATCTAATACGTTATGATGTCCAAGTGGGATATGGATTCGTGTCATTGTGTCGTGTAGTAACGCACGAATGCAATGAGAATGTGACCTCATGAGATTAAACAAGATTTAACGGTTTCGCTTTTGACCGAGATAGGTTATATAAATATTATATAAATATATATTTATATTTATAGTACACTGATTAAATAATTTCTTCGTCTAGCCTGATGAGACGTGCTTATTCATGACATGGCAGTACGAAGGGTGGATGATAATTGCCGTGCATAATTGCCAATTAAAACGTATCTGCTAAGTAATTAACATCAAAAGTATATCTGGTGCTATATAATACGACAGATGAATCACCTTTCGAAAAATCAATTGAAATACTAGTTTCTAAAAAGTTCGATACTTATAAAACCATATATCATCTATATTTGCCCTCAAAGGGAGACCGATGAAATTATCGTGTAATTGGCAATTAGTTATACTTATTTGCCACTGTATTTGCTCGATTTCTTATATTTGACATTTGTTCTCTATCCATATTGCTTTCTTGATACTATAGATGACACCGACGTCAATCTCTAAGCGACAAAATTTTCCATACCGTTCTGCAGCTATTTCCGGACGTCACGGTATATTCCAACATAAGTTCTAAAACCTTTTTATTGCCAATGCATCCTGATACTTATTGTAGGAGATTTAGCTCTTATATTTGAAGATGAATCATCACCACATAGAATACTATAAAATGATCACAACATAGAATACTATAAAATGCATAAACAGTTTTTACTTAAAAGATTTATTTTTGAAGCATGCATTATTCAAGAAGCAAGTGTTAAATTAAGTTTAAGAAATTTGTTGTGACCATGTACTATTGTGAAAGTCCGATCAAACAAGAAAGCAACTCAGATTTGGGGTGATCAGCATGGACTCGATTTCTCCGGTTAGTAACATATTTGCAGACATCCCTCCCTCTAATTTGAGCAATACCGCTGGAGACTGAAGAATTGGCAACAGGAGATATTCAAGTTCAACAAAGCCGTATAATTCAAATTGTGCGTGCCATAAAGCCAAATAAATCGAATTCAGGATATAAAAATTTGACTAATCTCTCAACCTCTGAAAAAGACTGTCTTAGACCAAAAAAAAAAATCTCGAAAAACTGGAACTTGAATTTCCCGGGCACAAGTTCATCTCTATATCAAAGATTATGGGAGTTATCTAAATTCTACCTAAAACATGGCTATTTAATACTAGATTGCTCATGGTGCCACCACAATCCGGCCAGCAACTTGGTCAAGATCTCGTTGACCAGTTGATGTAATTCTCCTTCCACTGCACAAACAAAAATCCAGCATAAGTTTAAAGCTGCCGTCAGGAAATATTCACGCCACGAAAAATGTGGATATAAAGCCACACTAATGGTTCAAGAGATGACTATTGTGCATTCTAGCACGTCCCAAGCAAAGTCTAATCCAGTAAAACCTATATGTATACCCGCATTTATCTAATAATTTTGCCCTTTGCCACAAATGAGCTAAGCGGCTAAAAATCCGGGCACTCACCCCCTTGGATCAACATCAACGATGTTCATATTCTGCAACTGTTGAAGGATGTGGCGGGCGACGGAACCACTGCTCTTGCAGAAATGGGGTGGCCGACTTCCATTCCTTTTGCTCCCCCCATAAATTCTGCGGAAAGCACCTACGCCAAGCCCTCCTCTCAAGTATATCTTCCTCGCCATTGAGGCTGCAAATAAATTTTAAACTTAAGCTTGAATGGATTTTTCAAGAAGACCACTGAATTTAATATAACCCAAATGGAAAATCACTCATACCGGCTCTGATGTAATACCAGTCAGGATCATAGGGAGCAAGCTCTTTGAACGTGGCAGTCTTCACAATGTCAGTCCAGTGAGGTAATTCAATCTGTTCAGAGACATCAAAGAATCTTTAAGTACTAAGACAGTAACAATCCCTCTCGCAAGGAGCAAAAGCATATATAGCTTAAGTGAAGCGGATCTCGTTGCTAAATTAACTTCTCCAAAGCACTCGAGGTACTTTTCTGAGTTTACATAAAGAATTAGACATGATAATACATAATTTTTCCGAAAAGAAACAGGATGCTCGACGGAAAACATCAACAGCAGAGTTCCAGCAGTACGAAGCATAGAAACTTGCTTAAGTGCAGAGTTCAAATCCAAGCTACCAAAACATGAAATTCTATCCCAGCAGCAGCACACCACCCCACAACACACAAGTATCAACCAAGACGTTGTCGATCTTATTAAAATGATCATCTTTATTGCATTGCGAAAACGATGCCTTGCCACTCCACGGACCCTTCTCGGCCACCGATCCATGGCACTTTTTTCTTCACAGACATCCACTCAACCCGAAGCATACGAAAAATTTTCAAAACCTCACAACCCAGTGCAACTCCAAAACTACCGCAAACAACAAGAACCCAATTCTCCAATCCATTCGACACGCCAAGGCGATCTCAATCAATGCCGAAACGAACCACTAGTTGCACATCCATACACCTACGGGAACTCCAAAGCCACCTCCGATATGAGACACAATGGCAGCCCTCTCAACCTTAGCAAAATCAAGCTCACAGTGGAGCACGAACCAAATCGACATTAACACATCCAATCACGCCCTAGCAAACGCAAACAGATTCCGCTTCATAAAACATTCCTCAAGAGTTCCAACTGCGCGCGCGCGCGCTTTACCTTGCCGGACCGCTTGAGGTGAGCCGCGTAGGCATTGACGAACTCGTGCGAAGACACGTCCTTCACTGTCCTCGCGCTCGCCATGGTCGAGTCGGTGCGCCGAGAGCAGTAAGACCTCCGTTTCAGCGACAGCAGCGGGGGAGCTCGGGAGATCGTGCTGTTTATATACGATTAGGGTTTTTATTCTTTTTGGTCGAACGAAGAAGATGGAGATCGAAGAAAGTGGGCCGGGAAATGATTGAGCTGGGCCTGAGAGGTCTTCGGAGGACTGGGCTTTTAGTTGGGCCAGCCCAATGGTGACTGTTGGGTGCAATTTCTTTCAAGAACCACCGAGAATAGTTCACCAACACTGTCCTATGAGAAAACTCTTTTAGAATAAATTATATTCATTTTCACGAAAACGTCTAAACATCAATTATTGTCGATTAAACAATTATTTCAAGCTATAAAAACAATTATTTTTATGATTTTTTTTCAATTCATCCATTTTCTACAAAAAAATAAAAATAAATAGAGCCTAATTGTTAATTTTTCATGACCCATATTCCACATCTTAAGAAACGCGAGGTCTTGTTAAGATCCTTTCGGATCAGCAACTCCTTGTGATGGATGGTCTGTTGTGGTAGGACTAACATTGGAGCGCATTTGCGGAATATCAAGTGACATAGGGGTCTTTTTGTGTATCGCATACATTGAAAAACTTGCGTTGATGAAAGCCGTCTTCTTTGGCCATGGTGTTTTGGGTAAAAATCATGGGGTTCTTTCTTTTTGCTTTGATCCGGTTCGTATCTGAGCAAAAAATGATTATTTCCTAGATAGCAAACTACATATGTATCGAGTAAAT
The DNA here is from genome assembly GCA_014182555.1 of Eucalyptus erythrocorys. Taxonomy (NCBI): domain Eukaryota; kingdom Viridiplantae; phylum Streptophyta; class Magnoliopsida; order Myrtales; family Myrtaceae; genus Eucalyptus; species Eucalyptus erythrocorys. The sequence goes on from CM024602.1 coordinate 53,391,555, forward strand.
ATTTTCTTGGTAATGTGGGAAAAATAGAGGACTAAAGTCATAAGTTTTTGGTCAATAATTGCCTCCATGATATCCCAAAAAAAAAAAAAAAAAAAAAAAAAAGGTGGAGAGGGGGTTGTAGGGTGATGGACCATTTTTCCATGTGGAGGACTAGACCGCTCCATGAGGGTTGTGGCAGGGTGTGGTACCACACGAAGGAAACAAAAGGGTACTCTTCACATCCCTTTTTCCTCTCCCTCTTTTTCATTTCTTATCCATCTGCTTTTATTTCCTCTTGAGCCAGCCGACTTCGATTTTAAAGACAGCAAAAGAAGAAAAGAAAAAAGAGCCCCCTCGAGAAATCGACAAAACGGTCAAGATATAAACGCTTGAGAGCTATCTTAATTCCGTTTGATCGTAATCAACATATAGGAATAATGATAAAAAAGTATTTAAACTTTCACCTAATATATAACGTAGTTTCTGAGTTTTAGCGTAATATGCGATATGATTCATAAACTTTTAATTTATTTAATACAGTCCATAGATTTTTTTTATGCATGTTTGACTTCATCATTTAACTATATAAAAATATGGGAAAATTTCAAATAAGGATCCAAAGTGCCCTCTTTTTTTCAAAAGAGAACCTGAAATAAAGTCTGTCTCCAATAAGGACCTAAAGTGATCATTTAGTCTCAAAAAATGACCTCACTCGCTTGTCGATGAATATATGCATCTCCGATACATATTCTAGTGGCTTGATTAAGGTATTTTCGTCAAAAGCTTTTTTTTTTTTTTTTTTTCATTTTTGGTTGCCCTGTTCATTGTCTTCTTCGTCCCTTGTTCACTTCTTCTTGCCTAGATCAAGAACACCGAACTTGGGGAAAGGTCGGCAAGCACTAGCTTCTGGTAAGGGTTGGCGAGAGCTCGACGCCCATCATTGGCAGTGGGCGAGGGCCATTGAGCCCTCGTTGGCCATGGGGGAGGAGGCCATCCAAATCGAGGCCCTACGAGGAGGTCCTCGAGGGCAAAAGGGATAGCTTGAGAAGTCGTCAATCTGGGAGCGATGGTGGGAGGAAGGGATGAAGAAGGCGACGTGGGTGTCCCAATCATAGTTTTGGCAGAAGATGAGGTTGTCGGTGGAGCGGCGGTGGAGGTGGGGGAGGTTGTCCCTTGCGAACATCAGCAAGGTCGCCCCTCGCTAGCCCTGGGCGAGGGCTTGCCCACCTCATTGGCCACTGATAAGGATTGGCGAAGGCCTACGCTCAACGAGGGCTTGGTGGCCCTCGTCCATTGCTAGCAATGGGCGTCTAGACCTCGTTGGCCCTCCCACTGCTAACCCTCACCAACGGCCGGTGCTCGTCGGCCCTTCTCAAGTCCGATGTTCTTGAGAAGAAGACAAACAAGGACAAAGAAGATGATGAACAATGCAACCATTGATCAAAATAAAATAAAATAAAGAACAAGACAATTGAAAATTAAAAAAACAAAAAAGAAAAATTGAACAAAAATACCTCTGATCAGGTCACCAGAATATGTATCGGAGATGCAACTGTTCACCAACTGGCGAGTGAGGTCCTTCTTTGAGACTAAATGACCACTTTAGGTCATTTTTTAAGACATACTCCACTTCAGGTCATCTTTTAAGAAAATGAAAGCACTTTGGGTCTTTATTTGAAATTTTCTCTAAAAATATTTAACGTTAACAATATTGAACATTTTCCTATAATTCATTAACTAAATTGAATATGTACTAAAATTCTAAAGATCATATCGAATAAATTAAAAGTCCATGAATCACCTTGCAATTTGCATTAAAACTTAAATATTATATTATATATTGAGTCAAAATTTATATATTATTAGTATCATTTTCTTTTGACGTCTTTCTAGGGGTGGTGTTTTCGGCTGCGTATGCCAGAAAAAGGGCCGAGAAAGGGGGCACGTTATCGATGCCGGAAGCGTCCAAATGGCGAGATTCAAGTGGTGCACGCCCGACAAAACAGGGGGCGGGCCAGGGGAGGTTCGGGTCGTCAGCAACACCTATGTTCGATCGAGTGGACGCATCTGCCGACCGGAAAACAAAAGGAATAAAGCGCCCCAGGCCGTTCCAAATTTCGATCACCATCATCGTCGTCGTCATCGTCAACCCCTCTCTCCCAGCCGAGCGACTTCCCCTCCTGTTTCTGCTGCTGCTGCAGCAAAAGTTAAAGGAACTCGAAACGTCACATCCGAGCGAGAATATGGCCATCCCCGGTTCCCACATGCTCCTTCGCCTACGTTCGTGTATGTCCATGCAGCTCCTTCCATCTTCAGGCGGAATGATCAGTGCCTGATGATGCTGACGATGCGGATTCGAGTTGAGTAATCGGGTTGGAAGTGGAGCTGCTGCCAGCGCCTCTGTCCGCAGAAACTAAGGCTCAGATCACATGCTTTTTCTTTCTTTCTTTCTTTCTTTTTTTTTTTAGGGGTGGCGCTTGTCGCGCATGCCGGAATTAACGAGATTTGCCTCCTCCTAGGCATGTGCGGATGATTTAAATTAACCCACATTTAGATCGAGAAGGAAAAGGAGGGGGGTGGGTTCTGTTTAAAAAAAAGACGATGTGTATGAGCTGCCACGAGGAGGAGCTGCATGCAGGGAATGTGCTGAACATGCTGTACAATTCATGCTGCCGCACTGTCTCCTCATGTTCACATGCCACGTCCCTCTCTCCCTCTCTCTCTCTCCCTTCGCTATCGTCCAAAACTCCATAGTCTCTCTCTCTCTCTCTCTCCCCCTCTCTATCTCCATGTGCTCTTCCCATGTGCTCTCTTTCTCTCTTTCTCTCTCTCTTTCTCTCTGGTCCTCTTGGCTGGCCCTTTTGAGGAAGCCACCCCCCCTTCTTCCAAAAAGAAAAGTTGCACATCTCTTTGCCTCAAAACCCTACCTCTCCTCGCCTCATTTACACGAATGCCCTCCTCCACCAGAGTCTTTATCCGGGCTGCCATGCATGTGTCGGGTGCACAGAGCGAGAGACCTTTATCTTGATATCATATTCGGTTTAAGAAGCAGGACAAAAGCTTTTTTTGTCTTTGCTTTTAATCTTCCGGATCATCCCATAGAACATTCTCTCCCAACACAGGTTGCGAATGAATCTCGGGCCCGAGGTTCTAGCACCCGCAAGATACGGGTCTACTCATGGCATTTTCTCATATCATCTCTTCTTCAACCATCACCTCTAAATTTCTCAAGAGACAAGGAAGAGAAACGAATGCTGCGAGGTTAATCCAAGCTCTGATCTGCCGCTGTTAGATGTAAGCACGAGGGGTTTTAATCGATCTCGCGACATGTGGGGAGGGATGCAACATGGGCAGCAGCCACATGCGCATGCATTGAAATGGCCTTTTACTGCCCTTCCCGTCCGCCCCGTACTTCGCATGTGCCGTTCCAGATAGGCAGGCTTTTTGCAGCCCAAAGAAGATGGTTCGCAACTTGCGCCACTGTTCTTCCCCCCTTCCCGCTTCTTCTTTTTCAACCTTCAAATCCACCTTCAAAAAGAAAGAAAAAAGAAAGGAAAAGAAGAAAGAAAAATACCCCCAAAAAAGGAGGGGAAAATGAAAAAAGAAAAAAGAAAAAGAAAGATCTAAAATGAAGAAGGACCCACTATTCATATGCTCTTCTTACCAAAGTCCCCTCCATCACGTCACGATTCAAATTCGATCTGGACCACTAGAGTCGAGCTGGGGCCCAGACCTTCTCAACTCATCCAATCATTCCTGCATGACTTGATAATTTTTTATACAGTGATTTGCTTCTCCTGTAATTCCTCCTGTTCAGGAACAGAGAGATATTTCGATTTCCTCGTGCCCTAGATGTGTGGAGGAGGGCATTTTGATGACAACATTCGTACAGTCGTAAAGCAATGTGCTTACGAAACAACTCGAGTCTCTTTTGTTCCTTAAGGAACATAAATTTGATTTAATAAAAACCTTAGGGTTTGCCAGCCGATGGGGGGCCATCATCTGCCTCATTTATTGCACGGGGGAAAAATATCTTATCTTGCTCGTAGAGGTACATGACACTAGAATACGGAGATTGTTCGTGTGCACATTTGATGAAACTAACATTTTTTTTTTTTTTTAGATCCAGGGAATTCCCATACGGTCGATAACTGGAGAGTAAATCCTTAGGTAACGCTAGTGGAGGACCCACCACCCCGACGCCACATTTAAGACCTCAAGTGATGCCTCTAGAATTCAAACTCTTTCCCTTTCGTGAAAGGGAAGGAGCCCGAGCCAGCTACGCCACCACAGGCGGTGGTTCAATAAAACTAATGTTGATGTCTTCTCAACTGTCATTTGCGAGTTAGGTCGAAAGGACTTGACCATCACTTCGCTTATCATGCTATTTGGTCAACACAGTCTCTCCATCAAATTCACTCGATCGAGGTCGCATGCGATTGGAAATTCTTCTATTACCAACTAGGGAAATTTGCACACTTTCTATGGATCGTGAAAAGCAAATAGAGAAATGCATTATTTCATGAGCACGAAACATTATTGGTGTCAAAATTCATCTAAAAGGATTCATAAACATGTCGAAAGAATTGAACATGTAACATTTGATTTTGTAGGCTTTATTTGGGAAGCGAAGGAGGAGGAGGTGAACATAATCGGGCAATTTTGAAATTTTTTTCAGAAAAAATTGGACAAAAAGTTTTTTAAAAAATTGTTCAAAAGTTGTAAATCTACTACATTTTTGTCAATTTAATTCTAAACATTTTAATTATACCAATTGAATTCTAAATATTTTTCACATTTTGCTAAGTGAGTCGATTTGATTAATTTTAAGGGTGTGTTTGTTTCGCGAAATACATTTTCGGGAAAACATTTTCCTCATTTTCCGGCGTTTGGTTCACTTAGGAAAATGAGTCAACGAAAAACGTTTTCTTACTCAACAAAAATATTTTCCTAACAAAGCTTAAATTCGGGAAAATGATTTCCTCTTTGAAAGGACCGGAAAACGTTTTCCGAATCTACTAAAACCTAGATTTGATGCTTGGTTTACAAACAATTATTCTTATAAATATATATTTTAAAATTTTTATAATTCTTTTAAAAATATTTTTAAAAAAATCGAATTTTTAATTTTTAATATAAATTTTATTTATTTTTAAAAAATATAATTTTTAATTTATAATCATTATTTTTCTTTTTCTCTTTTCTTTTTCTTCTTCTTTGGCCGGCCGCCCACGACGATGGCCTAAGCAACCGGCCACGGGCGAGATCGAGCTCGTTGGTGTCGGGTAGGGCTCAATCTCGTCGATCCTAAGGCAAGGCCGAGGCCCGCTCGACGCCGGTGAACTCGAGCTTCACCGGTTGTCAACGAGGCCGAGCCTCGCCGGATCTAGCGAGGCTCGAACTCGTCGGCATTGAGCAAGGCTCGATCTCACTTGGCCTATCGCCGACCGGCGGCCGGCCGTCACCCTGCCGGCCACCGGCTAAAGAAGGAATAAAAAGAAAGAAAAAAAAAAAAAAATTGAAATATGAAAAATAATTATAATTTCGATTTTTATAAAAAAATATTTTTATAAAATTAAAAAAGGTCATGGACTCAACAAATTAATTTGGAAATAAGAGGCACACTATTGTCGATTGTTAAGTCAAATGTCATTCAATCATTTTTCAAATGTGATCCAAACACCAGAAAATACTTTCAATTACATATCACCAAATAAAGGAAAAATAACCATTTTCCTGAAAAATGATTTCCCAGAAAATATTTTCCAAAAACGTTGCGTTTTCCGTTAAACAAACACACCTTTAGTTAGAAATCATTTACATGGATACTGATTGTCTTATATGACACAAACGACATTAACGTAAATAAATTTTAATACTATTTTAATATCTTTTGAATTTATAAATCATTTATTATTTTGCTTTCTCTCTCTCTTTCTTTCCTTTTTTACAGCTCTGGCTGGCGAGGTCGGTGGCCGACCATCAACGGCCACAAGCGAGGGCCAACCAACCTCCAATACGAATATCTAGGCCACGTTATCCTGGGGTAATTCTGTCATCGAACACGAACGTTTTCCCTGTGCTTTCTTGGACTCGGTCTACATGTATACAAATCCCCATTCTCCACGTTAGAATTTGCTTCCGGCTTGTCCTCCATTTCCGGACCCATTTGTACCATCCGGAGATTTTCTGGATTCCATCCCGAAAGATGTGGATGTCAGTAAAGTTAGGTCGAAGAGTGCGCGAGGATTTCGGTGACAAACGGAACTAATTATAAGCTCAAACTACGGGAGGTCCGAGCAATTTTCTGCAAGTTCCGATAGGTGAAGTCACTTCATATTTATTCAAGTGCTTTCAAAGAACACAAAGATCGAATTTCAAAGTGATGCCACAATTAATTTGCAGAATAATACACATGGTGAGCGAATGCTTAGATGAGCAAATCATATTCAAAATGCTTAACGATATGATATTCGCCCATGTTTTGTAAATTAAACTTTACAAACAAGACTTCTATGTATCTCTCGTTTTCCTTGGAAAAATGGCTTAGATTACAAATGAATTCAAAAAGACAATCGCATTTCGTTTTTCATTAAAAAAAAAAAAAAAAAAAAGGAGCAATAAAGAAAATGAGGAGGAAGATCCAAAGCAATGGCAATTCCGTAAAAATTTGCAAGCCCGAGGGCCATTTCCCAAATCTCCATTACATAAACCTCGTAGCCCATCTCCCTCCGTTCCTAAATAAGACGTTCAACATCTCTCTCTCTCTCTCTCTCTAAAACATGAGCTCGTCGACAAGAACAAGATCAAGAACAGCGACGGCCGCCTCAGCCGCCGCGTCAAGAAGACGGCGGCGAGCCAGCAAGCTGGCGCGCGCCTGCATGAGCAAGCGGCGGAGGCCGGCCGGAGGCACGTGCTCCTCCTCCTCCTCCTCCTCCTCCAATGACGCCGTCTCGGACAAGCTGCAAGCCCTCAAGAACCTCATCCCGGTCACCAGGGACGGCGGCGACGACGACGTCGCCACTGACGAGCTCTTTCAAGACACGGCGGATTACATCCTCCGGCTGAGGACCCAGGTCGTCGTCCTCCAGAAGCTGATCCACTTCTACGGATCGGCCGATCTTGCCGAGAAGCAACGCGAGATCGACGACGCTTCCTCTGTATTATAGTCTTCAGCCTCAACCACAGGAGAGAAAAAAAAAAACGAGAACGCGAGATGAGAAGATGGTTCTTCAGATTGAACTCCGACGGAAAAAATGCTTTTGGCTGGCGAGAAAGCAAGCGCAGAGGAAAATTCTGGAATATCTGGTACGAAATTAGAAGGAAAGAGACATCGTTTGAGCTCAGATTGTCGTTGGAGGTCATTTTCTTGATTTTTTTTTTTCCTTCCTTTCTTCACTTTTATTTTCTCGTCGGGCCGCATTTTTCCAAGAAAATATGTTACATGTAGTTTCTGTCTTCTATCCATATATCTCGGTCCATATTTTTGTTTATGTAGGCTTCTAGTTTGCACTTCTCACGAAGTTCTTCTTATTTCCATATCATGGTGTATGTAACAGCTTAGATTAAACTAATTTCCCGTCGTTCCTAGACTGTTCCATGTGGGACGGACCATATCAAAATTAGTCCAAGCAGTATTACCTTTTATATCACTAGTTAAAAAGGGCGGGAGGAGGTGATCGGCGCCGGCCCTCGTCTCGGTGTTTTTTCTTAGATGGAGAACGGAGTTCAAGGGGGGAGAGAACAAGAAAAAAAAATATCTTATAAAGAGGCAATGTGCATTCGAAGACGATGAATCGAGTTAAGATATCAAACTGGCTATGTATATCCATCCGAATGTTGCGTTAGTGTCTTCGGAGCACAAGAAAGCATGTGCTCTTGGACGTACGGTCGCTCTTTCGAACGTTCAAGAACTGAAAAATATCTAGGGTCGGCGTGAATTTTCGAGGGATGATTTCAAGAACGCAATGGAGATCCGAGTGAAGAAGACAGGAGTGCCCCTGGAGAGTTGCCGGGGGGTCGAGCAAGTGATTGGACGACAGGGATCAGTGTCACTCGAAACGAGACAAGAAGGGAGGGAAGCACGTGCAAAAGCCAACATTTTAGGCCTCCCTCGTTCGCTCGCGTTGGTGGGATGACACGATATTTATTATTGTTATGAGTTACTGTCGGGCCGGGGGGTGTGTGGAAATGTGTCAGCTCAGCTGCTCGGCTGCATTCCTTCACATGCACCCTCTTTTCTTTCTTGCGCATTTATTGCTTGTGCGAGCGCCCGAACATAATGCCATGAAAAGTAGCTTAATACAAGTCTCTAGTGTAATGTCCAGTGCATGTGAGCCTAAGTCGCATGCACCGTTGGGTTAGATGGATCCTGCATAAAGACCTGCGTCGATCAGTCATACATGTGGGCTCGCCGATTCATTTAAGATTTCGACGGCTTTCCTAGTGCTAGTTGGGCTATTCATGGGCCAAAGGGTGCAACCTTTTGTATTTATTTGTTTTTTATTCTTACTCACGGAACACCGATTGCCGCCCGCCACCGCACGAGCACCGCACGAGCGTCGCACGAGCGCTGCACGACCGCCGCACAATCACCACATGACGTGGCATTTTAAATAAATTTTTATTTTCCACATGCATTTTTTAATTTTATTTAAAAAAATAGATTTAAACACTAACAAATTAGATTTATTCATTTTATCTTATTTTCACCAAAAATAAAAAGAAAAGTAAAAAAATTTATTTAAAAAAAAAAAAAATCGGCGACTCTTCTCCCCCGCCGCCACCGCTACCGCACATCGCCGAAGGGGCCGGGTGACGAACAAAAGAGCATACTGTCCTCGTTACTGCCACAGCTAGAGAAATCGCTCCGTTCTCCTTCACGATCGCTCCGGCGAACCCCTGACCGCACGAGCCGCTCCGGCGAACCCCCCGACCGCAGGAGCCACTCCGGCAAAGCCCCTCATGGCTACCCCGATAGCCGGAACGGCCCCCGTGACGGTCGGATTCCGAGCCGCTCCAGCTAACCCCCTGTTGGCTACCCCCAACGGCCAAAGCGGCCTCCCCATAGCCGAAGCGGACCCCGTGAAGGCTGGAGTCCGCAGTTCCCCCTCATTCTATTTGTATTAAGTCCATGACTAGATAGTAATAGGTAAATAAATTCCTATTCTGAGTGTGTCTGGTTCTAAGTGTTGAGTGTGTCTGGTTGCGAGTGCTGAGTGTGTCTATCCGATGATCGTTTATTATGTAATATGAATATGCCTCTGCAATTAAAACATATGCTTTTTACTATACTTGAACGTAAAACCATTTTTTATGTCACTATTACTATTAGGACCCGTAGGTTTCATCTGTTACATTTGTCCACACGCTATGATTCCTCTAAGATTTTCATCTCGGTATAGTGCTTCTTAGAGGGGGCAGAGCAGCACCACTTTGCAATGGCAATACGTGTTTCATTGCCACTAGCTTTAATCAGTCTAAGTATGAATGCTTATTAATTTAACCCTAATGGAATTATGCTTTCTTTCGAGATTAATGTTCTCTCAGCTTTCGTCGTTGCAACTATTAGCGACGGTTTCAAGGTTGTTTAGTTGTTTAGGTTTCTTTTATGCGGTTCCAGTACAATACCAAACCGAAATGAACTATCAGATTTTTTTTCCCTCACTACCCGAACAGAATGAAAACCAAACCAAAAATACATGGAATTTTCAGCTTGGTTCAGTTAATATTAACAACCCTACTTAACCATGCAATTGCTTGGCATTAAATTTTGTGGGAGTAAAGACGGTTTTGTTTAGCACCCACAGTTGCATTACCAGGGGCACGAGGCCGAATGTCTTAGCAACACTGGTTTCTCTTTATGATGTCTTTGGATTAACTTACTCAAGATATAGTCTAATTTGACCCATCCCATACTAAGCCTCACGGTTTTATCTTTTGCTGTATTAGCTTTTAGCTCGCTTAACTTTGGTGTTCCAAAGTAAAATTTGCCATTATATCAAAAGACGCCTCTAAAAGCTAACTTCGGTTTTCATATATATATGTGTGTGTGTGTGTGTGTGTGTCACAATTGTTCTCTTTTTGGTGTACAATTCAGTTCATTCATGTCCCCTTCGCCATCCTAAAAGCTTATCAAGAGCCACTTCTTGGTTGGTGGTCAATTCCTGCTCTTGTCGGACCGGATTGTTACTCTTTGGCTAAACTTTTCGACTTAACAGCTTCAATGAGACTCTCTGCTTTGCCCTTAGCTTGGAGGCGTCGGATGTAATCTTTTCTGGATAATATATATTCTCGGCAAGTTTTCACGCGAATTGAATTGATTTATACCGTTGAAAACAATCATTCTGCACAGACACGCTTTTCTGCATCTGAAATGGCCTTCAAGGCATTTCCTCTTGCTGCTCCTGACTTTTCTTTTGTTTCAAAATAGGGGCATCAATTTCTCTGCATAAGCTGAGAGTAGCTAGTTTGGCTAAACCAAGTCATTTTTACTTTAGATTTCTATTCCGTGTTATTTCAACTTCAATCCTACTTAATTAGTTCCTTCTTTTCCTTCTTTTTCCATGAATCAATCGCAATACTTAGAAAATCAACTGGGAGTGGTCATGGAGCATGAGCGAGTCCTGGCCGCTATAATTCTACGCAAGAGGAGTCACATTAGCAGAGCAGCTCCAAATAGAGATCGTCGTTCTGTTGGCCAAATCGAAATGTATCGTATTTGATCATTAAAAGACTACAGAGGGGAATAGCAAGAGCAAAGATTATGCGACAAGAACAGCTGTTACATGTACTAACAAAATTCACCTAAAATTGACTTACTAAAGACAAACCAGCCTAAGGAAAGTTTAAGTAACAAACGTTACCCAGGATGCAACTACCAAATTGTTGTCTGAAACACAATAGAACATGTGAAGAACAAAAAAGCATACTCGCACATGCTTACGCATCGGATGCATATACATCCAGCTATTCTTTGCAACAATTCAATCAAATAATACATTTTCAAGGGTTATAGATTGTCTTCAATTGGTCGAGGCTCGCAGATTTATGGTGTTTGCCCGCAGAAAATCTCCATGTATCACCTATCATAAAGGCAAATCTTGGTTTTTGCAAACCAAAGCCGGATAACTTGAAGAACTGTTGATAAATAACTTTTAGACTTGGACTTACAGATGATTACTCGAATTCCTGAATCCCAATCGAGCTCTCACATAAATTGCTAAAAACATCAGCAAAATGGCGTTGATTTACAAGCACGGTAGCAATCATTAGAAGCACGATTCCAGCATTTCACCAGATGGTCTCATGATCATATCAAAGACCTGAAATAGAAGAAAGAGATGGAATCGAGTGGTGAATTACCATAGCTGAGGAAGAAGCCAGAGCTCAGAACTTGGGCAGATGAAATGAAAAATGTCAAACCTCATTAGATAGGTATCCCCGAAGAAATCCGCAGTTTTGAGTCCATCCCACCACTAACCACAGAATCACCTCTCCACCAGTCCGCACAAAATACCTGCACCACCATACAAAAAGCCATAAGTTAGCCAATGAACGAAAGAAGAAGAACTGAAGGAGAACTCAAAGCCAGATAATCAGACATGGAAAAAACAAGCCACACCTTATCTTTGTGAGAGTCAATGACAGCTAGAGGCCACTGCAAGAGAAAATTGCATCAAGAAATATATTTCTCAAACTGGAGCTCTGCCAAAGACATAATTGTGGCTAATTGGTCCAAAGTTAAGAGTTGACTTACAGCAGTTCTCAAGTCCCATAGCATTATTTTCCCATCATAGGATGCAGAAAGTAGATGAAACCAAGATTTATCGTGCCACTTGCAAGCTGATATCCAAGAAGTGTGCGAGGAAAACTGGAAGATGGGGGCCGAACTTGCTGAGAAAATGCAAGTTTTATCAGGGAGAGACATTGAGGAGATGAGTACTAGAAGGAAAACTATTTAAGCTGCCTTGCTTTTACTTGCATGTCATCTCATAAGAGTGCACTATTACTAAGACAACTGCAAAATACCTGGTTTGCGAGGATCCCATATCCTAAGAATAGGATCAGAACCTCCAGCAGCAATCAAAGCAGAGCCTTCACCTCCAACATCAAGGCAATTGAGGACTTTCCCACAGAACTGCATGCAAAAATTGCCAATTTTACTGTCTAATGGGAAGAAAGTCAATCTTCTAGCATTTCCCATGCTACTCAAAACTAGTGATAAGTACTAATATGCGTTGCAGAAAATATTGCCCTAGTGACATAAAAGCTCCAAAAAGGCCTATTAAAATACAAATAAAGCAAGAAGGGAGAGGGTAGAAATCATTTATCATACAATGTTCAACATATCTTTGCCAGTCTCGACATCCCACCGTCTCACAGAGTGATCCCATGAAGCAGAATAAATTGTCTCCGCTTGTGGCCAAATCACTGAAGATACACATTGTGTATGGCCTACAAGTGTAGACACAGCTTCCTCCTGATAGCAATGAAAAATCAATGTTAGTAAGCTGCCAAATAAAGTTTTTCTAGTCCAGATATTCGTGCTAGTTTGTTATAACTACTCGACCGACCCTTTAACATTTGTAATAAACAGAAGAGTAAACAACTTTTGCGGCAAATTTGGTATTTGTTACTGAATGATGGTGACTGACTCCTTAACACTATACAACAGTAGAGTCAATCTGTGTTGCCTGAAGGAAGAATGACTTCCTAATTGAAAGAAAGGGTCCACATGCAGGAGCTATTCAAGAATTTTGGAAACCATCATAATACAACTTAAACGACTCAAAATGAGGCAATAATCACATCTAACATAGTCTAAAAATCCACGCAGAAGTACGCTTAACGTAGTAAAGAAGGAAGCAATACCTCCATTTGAGATTCCTCAACTTGATTATTAACTTTTCTCTTCTTGACTGTTACAGGATTGTTGTCTGCAGCCAACTCCTTCGTGTTCCACAAATTAATAGTACAATCCCAAGAACCAGAACAAATCTGATTTATGCAACCAAAAAGAAGCCGGCTCAGTCTTGGGGTATATTCTGATGCTTTTAACAATACAATGATACCAGGGTATAGACAGGACCATGTCTCCAGCAGAACTCGCTGAAACACTTTGCACTGATGCTTTATGCCCCCGCAGAATCTTAAATGCCCTCATCGTCGCAGAAGAATTAAGAGATGCCTCGGTATGAATCTTTTCATGCAAAAGAGAAAAAAATAATAATTGAGTGGATGCAGGGATCACATACAGTAAAAGAGGAGGCAGTACCGTCATTCAATTACCTTCCACAACCTTAGTGTCCTGTCCTTTGATGCAGTTGCCACACAAACACTCTCAGCTCCTGCATTCACACCACAGGCAGTCCATAGTCAATATGCAAACTACATTTGGGACTGCACCCCCAGAATGCGGGGATGTATGCTTTGCTTGCAGTACATAAAAATCTTAATGGTGACTTGAGGAAAAGCTGGACCATGACACTAAAAGTCACCTTGTTCATTTCATAATTTCTTCATTACACCAAAGTTTCAGAAAGGAAAAATTGCCTTGAACAGTATCGGCAAAAAAAAGATATAGCCCCTATAGGCCATGCTAACCTACAGATAATTTTTGCAATTTGTAGTATCAACATTGGATCTTTTAAATTGCAACTCCATGCTTGATACAGTGTCCTCTCTGAAGATTCATCAGAAACCATAATTTGGTGATAAAACAAGTTCAGAAAACAGTAGAAGTATATCGTAATCATATATAATTTCATAAAAGTTAATGAGCAACCCCATCATGCAAAGTAGGAACCCAACTTTAACAACCATGGTAATGATGATACAATTACAATCATTTACATGTCCAATTCAGCGGATGCATTCACATGTGCTTTGTACCTTCTTGATCGATGACACTGACAGAAGTAATTGCATCACTGTGTCCTCCTAATATATGACTGCATGATCCGGGAGCATCCCATACCCTTCATTCAAGACATCAAATTCATCGTCAGTAAAAGTTGTTGAAACTTGGAGTGATTTCGTAAAATGATTGCCGGTGCAAGATATGCGTGAGGAACAAGCTTCTTTAAGTATTACCTTCCTAAACCATCATAACATCCTGTCAAAATGAACCTGCCAGAAAATAAAACAAAAACTGAGAAGAAGAATAAATAGCCCAAAAGAAGAAAACAAAAACCAGAGAAATCAAGGGTACTTCGTTAGGTCAGTTCAGCGTACAGATGGATGTTATCCTGTCTAACATGTTCACAAGTCCCACATCCAAGCTAAAATACATTAAGTTATGCCAAAAGTATTGTGAATCCTCCAAAACTAGAGGTGGTTTTAAGTGTTAGGAAAATGTCTAGCTTTGTGACAAATCACCTTTTGAATATAAGATTCTGCACTGAAGTCCTGAAACAACAACAGAATTGCTCAAGGAGTCCCATTCAACGCAGCTAATCACATTAAATGAGCAGGGAGCTGTGCTCCCATTTTCTAAAACAAGCTCGCAAGACTTTCATACCCAAAAAAGCATTAAAACAAAAAAGCTTCTCTTGAGAACTTCAAACTGTATGAAATTGCAAATATCACAAGTTATATTAACAAACTTGTTACTGCTGAAATAGATACAGAACTTTTCATTTGCATGCTGGTAACAAATACATCCGCAATATCCAATTAAGATGAAGCACAATAACCAAAAAGAAGACATTAGGCACTTAAGTCAATGACTACAATTCTAAAATTTGCAGTTATCAGACATTAAAGCTCCGGAAGACCCCCAAAAGCCACACCTTTGACAAGAAGAGAATCGCTAAACTAAGATCTGCAAACCTATAGCAATTTCATAACACTAGGATATATCTCCCGAAAAGTGAGAACACCATAAAATGCAAATAAAATCCCCTGACAAAGCATGCGGCGTTTCAAGAGTGATGTTCGAGTGCAAAGAAAAGGCGTCCTTGTGTCCCTTTATCCTTTTGATGTCAATATACTTACCTAGGATTAGACCCATCAACTGCACTAACCCAATCCTCATGTTCAGATGGATCTTCCTCTTTTCGTGGGGCTACAGCTCTAATGTACTCTATCTCCAATACCTTCTCCTGTAATAACCAAAAATTCCTACTTATATATCAAACTAATAGCAAAAGAAAATAGCAGGAGGACTTCATTGTCGCTTCGATTAATTGAACCACGGACCACATCTCGAAAGAGAATATTAAACAAGTTAGGAAGCTCAGATGACAGAAGTATCACAAAGCAGATTATCCCACCACATCAAACTATCCGCAGATGGCATCAATATCGAAGACCCAAACCTCAGTAACTAGTCATTTTAACCAAAATTAATTCACCAACTTACGTCGAATAAAGATAATTATATTCTAGCTATCTTTACACTGTGCTGGTGAGAAGAAACAATATTAGTACCGCAGAAATGCCTTTGGCGAGAAGAAACTGCTCGAGCGACATCCGAATGAGCTCGCCATCGATCAAAAAATCAAACGGTTCCGGGTTCCAATCCGGATCCCCTGGCAGAGAAAATCAAATAGCTCAGCACCACGATCAATCTACGCCACAGCAAAGGAAAAAAAAAAAAAAAATCACGCCACGCAGCCTAATGCACCTAAAAACTAATACAAAAACCGCACATCTTCACATAAAAAGCGAAAAATTGAATAAAAAAATCCGAATGAAGCTAAGAAAAGGAACAAACTTTACTACAACACGGCAAATACAAATTCATCCGTAAGAGGGACGAGCGACTGTTCACGCAACATTCCTTCGTGCTTCGAGAGTAATGTAAAGCTCCTACCGGATTGGATGAGATTGTTGACGACGGTGGAGAGGCCCAGCCTGGTGAGGTTAGCGGGGATCGCTATGGAAGCGGGAGGGACCTTCAACGGGGGCTGCAGCTTCGTGACGAACCGGACTTGAACCCGCCGGGACGTCTCCTCGCCGAAATCATCTCCGTCCATTGTCGCGGGAACAGCTCGAAGAGAGGCCCCGCGAGCGCCGGAAGTTGGATGCCGATGAGGATGAGGATGGCGGTCGGTGGGGAATTTCAGGGTTTAAGCTTATGCAGTAGCTATGGTGATGAAGAAGAAGGAGAATCTTGGCTAGGGTTTTAGACGATTTTCATTTTCGATTTTTTTTTTTTTCAATTTGTTTGAACGCGACGTGTCGTTTTTGCCCCCTGCTCCACCAAAGCGCAGGGTTACCTGTCGTTTTTGTCTTCGGTCGCTCAGCCTTTTCTCGTTAAAAATGAAAGTCGTTCGATCTTTTATTTATCAACCGCATGGAAGAAAATGTATATTAAGTATCAGCTAGAGAGAGAGAAAAAAAAATTAATCGGTATATATATTTTCTTTTTCTTCATCTATTTAGTGTTTGGCGAGGCAGTCGAGTTCACTCGAAATTTCCATAAAATGAGAGCTCAGATTTGAATAAAAATCAGCTTTGTTTGTCTGTTGTATATTTAGCATAATTAGTTCAATTTGCAATAATTGAATTGATGAATTTATTGAGTTTCCATCAAAAATTGCAATTTCCATGTCCCAATTCACAACCATCACGTGAACACGCATTGTATAAATTATTATTATTATAACAAAATCTTAACTTTTACATTCCTTGTAATTTTGATTCAATGCGAAATTTTTTTATTAAGACAAATTTTATAAGTATGCAATAACTTCATAAGAACAAGAAAAAAAAAATCTTATAATATATCACAAAGATTTCTCATTAAAATTGCTATGCTAATCTATATTATTAAATTCATTTAAACCAGTAATATTGAAAGCAAGCATTTAGGTTACATTTGGTCGTCTGGATTTCTAACCAAAATAGGATATGAAATGTAAGGGATTTTACTATATCATATCCACTGATTGGTGATTGTAATAATAAAGTCAGATTATTTTACATATTATTTGGTATAAATGTTTATATGAATCACAAATTTTACAAATAGAGATGATAGAAATCTCTTGCCACACTCTTGTCTATTTTATTTTTATTATATTTTTTATATTACTTTCCTCTCTTTTTTCATTAATTTTAATTTATTTTTCCCCTTCTATCATTCTCTAATAAATTTTATTAAACAGAAAATTGTACTAATATACCTAAAATACTAAAACACCTAAACTAAGTGATAATTATATATATATATATATATATATGTATTGAATTTATATTGTAATACAGATTTAAATCCGAATATATAAATAAAAATAAGATTAAATTAAAAAACTAAAATTTATTTTTTATTTTGAATTTATTTTATTAGAATTCTAATATTGTTTATATTCAAATATAATTCTAATTCGTTAATTTAAGATATTTGTTATTTGAGAATAAACTTTCTTATTATGATATTAGAAATCCGATTCACCTTTATTTCACCTCTATTATAGCTTTATATCCAACTTTATCTTATATTGAGTATGCACGAAACGTAAACCAAATGTAGCCTTAAGCCTCATTTGATTAAGCTTTCCAAGAGGCTTTGGCCCCCAAAATCACTTGAGGAAAATATTAGGCATTTGGCAAGTATTTTTTTAAGTTCCTTGGCCAAATGTAGCATTGAAAATGTTGAAAGTCCAAAACAAGTCAGCTTTCAGCATTTTGGAAATGCAACTCTACCTTCTACTATTCTTCTATTGACCTTTTTTTTCCTTTTTTTTTCCTTCTCAAGAATTCATCTTCCCATACCTGCTGAAGGCGACCTCAAGCGGCACCTCCTACGACCTCAAGCGGCACCTCCTAGGCCTCATCGACGGCCAAATTTGGGTTCATGCGACCTTAGGTGCCACCGGTTGGGTAGTGCGGCCTTAGACGATATCACAACCCAGGCAATGCCGCTTAGGTCGCATGGACCCAAGCGACGTCACCTGGGTTGGTCATGCGACGCCTGCTTGGGTTGCATGAACCCATATCTAGTGACTGGCAGGCGGTCAGCCATTAGTCAACAATGGAGTTTCATCGAACTTAATTTTAATTTTCTTTAAAATTAATAAAAGCCCTTTGTAAATGTAGAATTTATCAAACAATATTAACAGCAAAATCACTTTTCAATGCACTTTAAATTATAATTTGCCAAATGCTAAAGCATTTCGAAAAATCGCTTTATCTCAAAGTATATGCATTTTCCTAGTGACATTTTTCAAAAGCTGAACCAAACAGGCCAGGCCAGAGGAGAGAAAAATCCGGATTGGAAGCAAGAAGAGTGGGGAGAGTAAAGAAAGGTACAAACGTCCTCTTTCTCTTTCCCTTTGCTTCTATCATTGATGCAAATAACTCAATAGTCTGGCCGAATAGAGAGCCTAAGGGGGGAAGATGAAACATCTACCTTCTTGTCCATGTCTACAGTAAAGACCTCTTCATATATAGGTTTTAAAGCAGTCATTGAAAAAGGAAAACTGAGAAGTGCCACTACACGAACTTCTTCAGCAGTTGCCGCCTCGGACGAAATCCGCAATCAAATTCGCGATGGCATTAGGCTTCTCGACGTGAAGTAAATGACCGCAGTCCGGCACTTGCCGAATGATTGCACTTGGCAGTTCACAGTGGAGCCTCTGCATTTCCAGCATTTTCATTAGGGCAGTAAGAAATTCGAAGTGCGGGAAAACAAAAAATCCTTTGAAATGAAGGGGAGAAAAACAAAACAGAAAGAGAGCAGAACATCGTAACACAGACCTGAAGGGATCAGCTAGGGGTCCTTTTCAAACACAAGTATTCATAGAAGGAAAAATGGATGGCAAGCCAAATATCAGATAAGAGAGCAAAATCAACAAAACTTTCCTTGTTTGGTTTATAGTAGAGTTTATGAATCAATGGAAACCTAAGCCATGGAAGCTATACAACTTCCAGCTTCAAAATCATTTTTGCAAGTATCTCATTCTACAGCAAATTATTATGGCTTTGAAGGCTACTACAAGTCCAAGCTGAACTAACCACTTGGAGCTTCTTGGTGATTATCCTGTCATGCTCGCCATAGACAATCAGAACTTTCTGCTTTACCTGCAGAAGTACGATATTGTCGAGTCAGAGGTGCACCCATGAGAATGGGTCATTCAAATTCCTTCTCTCAATCCTGACTCAAGTGAGACTTAAAGTTTACAACAGTCTCAATGGCCTCTGCTCCTCTCTAATCATGAACAGATAACATTACAAAGAAATCAGGAGTGTTATCAACCATTGAGTTCCTCAGAAAGTTGGGAGTGAATCAGACGAGCACTATCAGCAGACTCGTGTTAGCCCTTAAAATAGATTCAACTGGTAGCAACTATAGTCCGCTACAGCCTTGAATTAGTCTGGTAAGGACTTTGACAATTTATGCCAGTGCGTAGTCAGTTTAAAACTAATGGAAAAGCAAAGTTTCCATCCACTGTCTGGAAATTTCAATCAATTACCATAGCTTATAGGCCAAGATGTCCTTTACCATCACACTTGACTGCTGATCTATAGTAGGACACCATGATGGATGTTCCCACTGTTGTGCAGCTACACTATTGTGAAGGAACATTTAGCATCTGAAGGTTCTCCATTAGATAGGTCAGCTAGAGGGCTAAAATAATGGGAACATTGATTAATTAATTGCAGCGCAATTACAAAAAGAGGTTAGCATGCAAAATTTCAATAGTTGCGCCAATCAATGCGACAAACATAAGAACCATCTACACTATATAATTGTAGATGTATTAGCATAAGAAAAGAATTAAAAAAAATCCAATGCACTAATAAAAGCAATCTTCGTCCCATTTGATGGCATGCACCAACAGATTTGTCATAGAACGTCTGCTTATCAGGCAGACATAAAGCAGAAACATCAAAATTGCTGTACCTCTTTTATTTGGTCAACGACATTATACCCCCCACTCCTCATAAAACTAACACTTGCATCTTTCCACCATGGTAGTAGACAATGTAAGCGCCCGACCTAGAATGCAACACAAGGACATAAAGAAGCTTAGATGGCTCCAACTATAAGCCTAGTTCATTTATTGTTGATGAAATAGATCGCTTAATTATGGGGCAAAGGAAACAGAACCAAGTAAGAGCAGAGAACTTTTACATTGGTCCAATCAAAACATGTAGCCAATGAGATTCCCTTGAAGGCCAACATATTGGCATAAAGCCGCAGTGGGATGCTCTTCAGCAAAGAAACCTGACATATAACAGACAACCACATGTTCAGGTGGGACCAACTAAAAGGAAAGTCAAAGAACTAAAACAAACTGCATATGTGCATAGCAGCAGCAATGGGATTGTTTTAGAGAAGGGTCTGCCTTTATAACATTTAATCCATCAGTGCTCTAAGGATAAGGAAGATAAGACCGATGAGTTGACTCAGTCTACGAAAGAGGAGGTAGATATGCAATGAGGAATAATGATATCAGAAGAATGCTATCATCTTATCTAGCTTTAAGAGCACGAGAATGTAGTGAGCTCTTGAAGTGTTTAGAAGATTTCCTTGTATAAGATGCAAGGCACGATGATTTCTTGATAATTGCATCAGAATTCTGAGTTATAAGATTATGGTATTCAGACCCTCCATCCTTAGGAGATGGAAATTGACCATCAGGTCCTCCTCTTCTTATCTCTATCATTTAGCTGAGTAAGATTCAGTCAGGTAGTCGCTTCATTATCGGATATTAATCCATCACAAAGCAACTGATCAAACTAAATGCATATGCCATGTGAAATGGCTCCAAGCTACTTGAAACTAAAGGAAAATAGAGAGTGCTAATTCATGGAAAGTATTTGGTGCTCAGTGCAATGAATGGCAATGTACATATCCTGTCTGACACATATGTCCCACAAAATTCAATTTTAGACCTACCCCAGCATAGGCAATCAACTTGGGTACTTTCGCTAGCTGACCTGTGCCTTCCTCATAAACACACCCATTGATCAAGACCAGCTTCTCAACCTGTCGAGCCAAAAAGCACATAAGAATGAAAACCAGAGGACAATAACCACAAAAGGAGGGAAAAAAAATCAATTTAGGTGGATTGTACGTAAAAAGTCAGGCTTGAGTCCGTGGTCATCCATGACAATTGAGAAGGTCAAACAATGAAGTACGAGAAAAGCTTTTTAGCTTTTCCAGAGTCCAACTGGTCAAACCATGAAGGAATTCATTGGCGGATTTAAATTGAGGATTTGACAAAAGGGAAAAAAGGCAGAAAAACTCATTTGAGCTCAACAACAATGTCATGCATGCATTTAAGAAACTAGAGATGGTCGGATTAATGTATCATATTTTCCCAAGCAAGATGTATCCACATTGTCCAAAGCTCAATAACAGGAATAGCATAAAAGAATCTACTCACAGCTTCTGAGTGATTGACAGCAAAGTCAATTGCAGCTGCAGCTCCCAGACTTGGTCCAACTAATACCATCGGCTTTCTTATATGGGTCTTCCACAACTAAAATGCAGAAGACCAAATCTTAATTTAGTCGCTGTAAGCTTTAAAAAGTTGGTCGCAGCAACATCAGAATATCAGAATAAGAAAGAAGAGAGTGCAACATGGTCTTTGGATCCTAAAGCAACAACAGAAGTAGAACATTTCCCAAATCTACGTAATCAAGAGCCAAGGAGTCACCTGATAGAGGTGATGTCGCTTGGATGAGACACCACATGGAGGACACTTTTCTACCACATGCACATGAAAAAGAAAAAAATTTGCATCATTAAGGACCCAATCAAGAGTACAGACGGAGGATGTTAATAACCAGCTAAGAACAAGTCAAGCAGATTGATCAACCTAAGTCAGAGAATCCCCATCCAAGGACATCAACAGCCCATGCTTCCAAACCAGCCTCCTCAAGTAAAGGATATGCATGTCTCCACTCTAAACAAGAACTTAAGTCACAAAAACATGGCAGACATATGTTAGTAATTAGTAAAAGTTTTCTGCTAATATGATAAGATTGCTATTAATTTTAAACCTGTCGAAGCAGTGTAGCAGGACCACCGGATTGTTGTTACTTCTTATCGATGGTTTCACACAACTGCTCATTACACAACCATCAAATGATTCAATCTGCAAGTGTGACAAGCATTAAAATGATAAGTCTATCATACAGCAGCTTTTGACGTCAGGCATTTTGAACACTTTGTCCTGTCAAATAAGCACAGGGCCCGAGTGAAGAAGTTCATAAAACATCATAGTGGCTGGTTTATGCAATTAACCTCTTGGCCATAAACTTCTCTAATATAAGCCTCTGAGATAGGTTTGTTTAAATCACAGACACCACTCAAAATTTTAGCCAAATTACAGTTTGCAACCCTGCAAAAATAAAACTAATATTGGCCCCATCACTGCAATTAAGCTAACAATTTCACCTCGTCATCTTTTCTATCTCGTTCATTTTAGTTTCGGTTTGAAGAAGTGTCGACAGGCTGTCACTCAACACTCACCAGTAGGAACATTTCCCGACTACATTTCATCTACATGTTATCTATTTCCGGAAGTGAAAAAGAAAGAAGCCAGAAAAGTTGCCCAAGTTCAAATGCCCGCGAACAGTGTCGACAGGCTGTTAACTCATCCGATCAATAATATCGCATGACAAGAAGAAAGCTTTTACCGCAATCTAAAACCCCTCCCTCTTCCCCTGCTACTACCATGATTTCTTCCCCATCTACAGGATATCTAATAGATATTATCTACTTAACCACATTCTTTCAACGTGCCGCGAAATAGGGGTTGAAAAGAGGGAACTTTGTCGCGGGGACCACATGGGTAGGTAACCACCCAATATTTTCTCAGTAGGTAGTAGGGATCCTTTCACTTTTACTGGGCCAACGTGATCACTGCAACGCACGGACAAAACGCGCACAGAACACACAGTACGCCAACAACAACAGAATCACGAGCAGAAATCCGGGCCTTCACGAGCAATGTCACTAACTTTCCAGCAACACCAATCGTTACATTGCGCACGAAATGAACCTCTCTCATCGTTTTCAGGCAAGACGCGAGCCGGAGATCGGGCAACGAGACGAAATGACCAAAGAACAACAGAACCGGCACCGCGGCCACGAGGAACGAAACCGCATTCAGAGATTTAAAGCACAGCGAAGGCACCTGCACCGGCACCGGGACCCTCTCGATCTTCTGGGCCAAGCGACGAGCGAAAGGGTCCTTGATCTTCTCCACCTCCCTGGGCAGAAACGAGGGGAACCCATCGCCCGCCTGCCCAAGAGACGCCGCGAGACGTCGCGGCCCCGGCCCCGCGGCGCGTCTCGCCGCCGCTCCGGGTCCCGCCGCCCTGGGGCGGCCCCACGCGAGAGCCATTCTGGGTTCTCGCCGCGACGGACGCCGGCTCGCGGGTCTTCCTCCGGCGACCGAGAGAAATCGCGACGACGGAGGAGGAGGAGAAGAAGGAGAAGAAGGAGAAGAAGGGACGAGCGACGCGAACGGGTGCGCTGGCGAGTGGCGGGTCGTTTGAGGCGGTGGGGAGCTTGTACGCATGCGAGTCGAGACAAAAGGGTGGCCGGGGGTGGTTTGGTGAGTGCGACTGACGTGTGCTGCCGCCATTGTCACGAGCATGGAGACATCGCTTGGGGAAAGTACGAGCAAGCGCAGGTCCGTAAAACGTTCGAAGGCGACTCGGTCCGGACTCAATAAGGAGGAGGCTAGTTGCCGAAGCAACTCGGTATCAACCACGGGATAAGACGATACTATTATTGATGGAACATTTGAGTAGTACGGGCAATTTGGAATTAAAACGATAACCATCAAAGTGGTTGTTCTCACAACTTGGTTATAAATAAGTGAAGAAAAAGTCAATTGTGAAAGAAGATCGGACAATTGAACAAAAAACCAATGCACTCATTTGTTGGTTTTCATTCTTTGTTTATCTTCCATGTATTTCCAGTTGTATTAGATTCATTTTTTATTCATCACGATTAAAATAAAGGGTTAATACCCTGAAAAACCCCAAACTGGTACACATGTGACAAATTTACCCTAAATTATTTTTTTGACCATAAAAAACCCCAAACTGATACACCTATGACAAATTTACCCCAACTGACCATAAAAAACCATGAACTTGTATATTAATGACAAATTTACCCCAAATTAATTTATTTGACCATAAAAAACCCCAAACTGGTCAATTTGCAACAATTATACCCTCCGCTAAATTAAATTAATACCACAAAAAAATCACAAAAATTGTAAATTGTGACAAACAGGGTGTAAAATCCAAAATTGGTTTACCGGTCAACCGTCACGTGTCATTTAACTTAATTAAAATTTAATAAAAATAGCAGAGGGTAAATTTGTCACAAGTTTATCAGTTTGGGGTAAATTTGTCAAAGGTTTACCAGTTTAAGGTTTTTGGTGATCAAAAAAATAGTTCAGGGTAAATTTGTCACAGTGTGTACTGGTTTGGGGTTTTTCAGGGTATTAACCCTAAAATAAAATCCATAACTTCTTTTTCAAAAAGACATAGGACATGATATACAAAAAGCGGAAGAGCTAATCTTTGGTAAAAGACATTTCGTCTGAGAACATTTTGGGTGAAACAGGTTTAGGTTCATTATAATAGCTACACTAAGGTTTGCCGAATAGTTTCTCGACAGTCGATATTCAAGACATTTAAGGTGCGTTTGGTAATATTTCTGTTGTAGTGAATAATTTTTAAGCATAAATAGTTTTTTTTTTCTGTTTCCAATAACAATTTCTGAGTATAAGAATGCACTTGATAATCGTAATAAATTTCTAGAAATAGAAATGCATTTGGTAAATTTGTATAATTTTATTGTTTCTTTTAATTTTTCAATATTTTTATTATATTTATCATTTTCTTCTTTTTTTCTTCTTTTCGGCCTCACCCCGGGCCGGGCGAGCTCGAGCTCGCCCGGCCAGGGCGAGGCCAAGCCTTGCCGATGGCCTCCCGAGGTTCGCCAAGCTCCCCATCTTCTACTACATCCATAGCGGTGGCTTCTGCATCGACTCCACCTGGCCAACTGCCATAACTACTACTTCAAGCTCGCTTCCAAGCTCCACGCCATGGTCGTATCCCTTGACTACTGGCTGGCCCTAGAGAACCGGCTTTCAGCCACCATCCTCGGGAGGCCACCAGTGAGGCTCGACCTCGTCCTAGCTTGGCGAGGCTGAGCCTCGCACCGGAGCTCGTGCGCCAAGGCTTGGCCTCGACGAGCCTCGCCATGGCTTGGCATCTTCGGGGGTCGGTGACACTCCGGCGAAGTCACCGGCCCTTGTCTAGCCGATCGCTGATGCTGACCATGGCCAAGACCAATTACCGAAAAATAGAAGAAGAAAAAAAGATGAGGGAGAAAAATTATTTCTCATAACAAGAAATAATTTTTTCTACTTCTTATTTCTCGTTCAAAATCATTCCCGAGAACAAAAGTTTTATTAAATGTATTTTTTTTATTTTTTGTTTCTTGAAATAAAAGAATAAAAATTTATATTTCAAAGAACAAAAATAAAAGTAAACAAACATGGGTTTATGGGTTTTTTTTGGGTTTTTTAGGGTTGATGTGGAAAGCCGAGAAGCTGCACACCCCACGTGTCGGCCTGTCTTTGTGGAGAAATGGCTCATCGGGTTTTGCTTATCGGGGCAGTTGCGGAGTCACTGAGGAGCCTGAGCCTCCCCCCTTCCGTCAAAAGATCAGCATTCATGTTTGATTGAAAAGACGGGACATGAGCCCTTAATAAATGGCGAGAGGACAAAAAAGCACGGAACTAGGGATGGGAAACGCGATGTGAGAGACTCACCAAAGACTCCTGTTCCAACAAATGAAATAAATTAATATTTAGATTTCATTTATTTCGCAAAAATTAAATAATATAAAAATAATTTTCTTAAAGAATTACTTGTATTATTTATAAAAATGAATGAATTAAAAGTATTTTAATCGCACGCGGTAATATCTAAACAAATAATGAAAATGTTTTTCCATTAACTCATTATTCAAACGATTTAACTAATCATTTTTAAAAGAATTTTTTTAATTACCCATTTTTTGTTAATCTTAGGACTTGTTTGTTAACGTGTTAAGCAATATATGATTTATATTCTTTTATTTTCAGAATAAAAAAGAATAAAAATTCGTCCAATAACTTTTTTGTTTTTAGTAATAGATTTATAAGAAAATCAAGAAATAAAAAAAAAGTTACTTCTTTATTTTGGGAATAACTATAGAAGCAAGCCAAACTATTTTTTTTTCTCTTCCCTTCTTCTTCATCTAGTCAATTGCAAAATATAATAAAATTACTAAAAAAATTAAAAGAAATTTTGAAAAATATAATAAATTATAATATAAAATTTTATTAAAAATATATTAAAATTACATAAAATTATATTTAGAAATATGATGAAATTATTTAATAAAATTAAAAATATATATTATATACTAAAATAAAAAATTAATAAAATAATTGAAAATATAACAAAATTATACAATGAAGTTATTAACAAATTAAAATAAATTGTAAAAACATAATAAAATTATAACATAAATTATATTTGAAAACGTAATAAAATTACATAATAAAATAATATTAAAAAATACAACAAATTTGTATAATAAAATTTAAAAATACAATAAAACAAATAAAATTAAAAATATAATATAATAAATTTATTAAAAAATTAAAAGAGAAAATATATAACAAAAGTAATAAGAATTAAAAGAAATTTTAATTCAAAAAAATTTGAGGATCATACCAAACGCATTTCTATTCCACTAATAGAAATTTTGGGAAGTTATTAAATACTTTCAAGTGCGCAAAATTCATTTTAAAAAAGAAAAAAAAAAGAATTATTTTTTGGTATAAATTGTTCTCGAAAATTTAATGATTACCAAATAAATCCTTAAAGTCAATTGATTTTTCTACTATCTCTTATTGTGAAAAACCTACTTCATTTGAAAGTAAGAGTTCATTTTTGACCAAATAAAAGTTGTTGTACTGTTTACCAAAAAAATTGCTCAAGTTTTTGACTATCAATTACAATTTAGAAAGACCGGACACAGTGGAATAGATGTAAAATTTGTTGAGTGTTGAAGGCTTTTAGCCGTCAAGTATGGTAGGTCGAAAAAGTGAATGTTTCTAATTGATGGAATATAAAACAAGGAAAACTAAGTCTCCACACGCGAGCATTGTTAAGTAAGGCCTCACCTAATCGACAAAAGGCCATGACTTATGATGAGCTCAATGCATAGTGGTGATCTAAGTAATTCAGTCGGCAATCTCAAACGCAACTCATAGGGCTTCTATCAAGAAGTGAATTTGGCACAATCATCAAGTAGTGGGTACCATATATTTTGGTTGCCACTAACAATAGAGGCCAAGAAACATGGGCTGTGGGATAGGAGACTTCAAAGTAATTAGTGATTGTATCAATGTGTTGATTAACGTTGATAATAGTTGTAAATATTAGAATTGTAACTCATGTAAAAGACAGCCAATCAATCGATGAACACTAGTTGTTCAATTTTACTTCATATTTTTCTTTACATTTCAATACTATACTATATGGCTTGATAGATTGTCTTCAATTTCACTACTTCTAATTTTCTCATCACTTCATCTGACCTATGCAAGAATCAACAAAGTACCATTTACATCATTTATTAATTTACACATAGATTCACATTTCGAAAGGTTTTTTCGTCAACGCTTTTTGGCAAAACGGTGCTTCACTTAAGTAATAAATTGCGTCACTTCCTACCTCACTCTTACTTCGAGTGCAGTCTTGGATCTCGATGCTGCAATGTGATAAATTCATAATAATTACATTAACTATAAGAAAAAAAAAATTTCATTCCTCAGTCCGAAAATTATAATTTAGGTGAACACTCTCATCAAAAGAAAAAAAAATGAGAACACACACGAGGACTTTTTTAGATTTCACTTATTAACGTAGGAAAAATGGATATTAACTAGGTTTTTTTTTTTTTTTGGTAAAGGGATATTAATTAGGATTAATATCCTTAAAAACCCCAAACTAGTATATTTATGACAAATTTATCAAAAACTACTTTTTTTGACCATCAAAAACCCCAAACTGATATATTTTTGACAAATTTACCCCAAATCGATACACTTGTGACAAATTTACCTTATGTTAGTTTTCGTTAAATTTTATCATCAAATTATTAAGTTAAATGACATGTGACAGTTGACTAATATACCAATTTTGGATTTTATGTTTTGTTTGTCATAGTTTACAATTTTTGCAATTTTTTTGTGGTATTAATCCAATTTAGCGGGGGGTATATTTGTCACAAATTTATCAGCTTTTGGTCTTTTGAGGTCAAATAAATTAATTTGGGGTAAATTTGTCATAAATGTACCACTTTAGAATTTTTTATGGTCAGTCGGGGTAAATTTGTTATAGGTGTACCGGTTTTGGGTTTTTTATGATCAAAAAAATAATTTGGAGTAAATTTATCGTAGGTGTATCAAGTTGGAGTTTTTCAAGATATTAACCTTATTAATCATGACAAAAGGACCTCAACGTAAGAATCAAGTGCATTGGTAACTCTAAGTTGATAGTACAATCCTTTTGTGCAATAAAATATCCAACTCGTCGTAACATTCATTTACACTTTGCATGGTTTTGCATTCCATATATTTCGTAAAAAATAAAAAAATTTAAAAATATTTTTTAAAAATTAATCGCTTGATTCATTTGAAATATATAGTCAATGAAAAATATTTTCACTATCGATAACAAATTATGTCTAAACATTTTTGTAGATGATAATAGTATTTTTAGTTCATTCATTTTTGTAAGTAATACAAATAATTAATTTTAAAAAAGTTCTCCATATCCTTCAGTCTCAGCAATAACCTTATGTGGCAATGAGTTTCCTTACTCATCATAACTTTTCTTAATCAAATGTAACTTTGATCGCTTTTGAATACCCAACGTTCATATAATGTCGATCAGTTATGACATAAAACCAATTTTGCAAAGCAGAATGGACAGGACAACGGTTTTTCTCTCTTTCGCCTTTTTATGCAGCAATCGATGTCAAATGGGTTCGGGGAGTTTCTCACAATTTGATAGTTAAAGAAAGGAATTGACATGTTTGCTAAATAAGATCATAGCGAGACTATGACCCCCTTTTGACCCAAGTCTATCCACCAAAATCCTTGGTTATAATATCGGCGAGTTATGACATGAAACCGATTTTGCAGAGTAGATTGGACTGGACTGGACAACAGTGTTCTTTTTTTTTTCACCTTTTTATCCAACAATCCATATCAAATGGGCTTGGCGAATTCCTCACAATTTGATAGTTAAAGATATAAATTGATATGTTTGCTAAATGAGATCATAGTGAGACTATGATACTTTTTACTCAAATCTACCCCCAAAATCCTTAGTTAGAACGTCCTTTGACTTCGCATTTAGGTTGTGATTACCCAAATCATCTTCTATCTCTCTCAATCGATGATTTAGATGTTAATTATGAGTAAGTTAAGAAGAAGTTGACAACTAAAAATACCCAGAATGAATGAATCCAGGTGGGGCGTTTTTAATGAAGTTGACTAATGGAGTATTTTAAAAATGGTCCGTGTGAGAAGAAAACAAGGGCAAAGTGAAAAAAAAGAAGGAAAATAGAAAAGGTTTCGCTAGAAGGAGGGCTTGAACCTCCGACCTTGTGGTTAACAGCCACACGCTCTAACCAACTGAGCTATTCCAGCTTGTTGGTCATATGGTAGCTCGAAAATACTAAAGAAGCATGTCATACGACTTAGAAAATGCAATTTCTCCGAATTGACGCATTTTGACAGTAATTTTGCAATTCGAAGGTGACATGGCGTGACGAAAACTTTATGCACATGAGTTTTATAACACAATCAACAAAAATATAGGGTTTTTTTAATGATATGATTACAAAAATGATTATGACATGCGAATATGAATTGCCAATTCTGTTAGAAATTTTCATATATGTTGTCATCTGGGTAATGCTCATACCAAATTCACTCCATTGACTTAGAGATGGACCCAAAAGAGAGTTGATAGCGAGTTCTAATGCTCCGAACCATCGATGGTTGGCGCAATTTTCACAAGGATCTTATCAACGGATGCTTTGAGGCACTTACCGAATGTCCAATTTCTAGTGCGCTCTCACTCTCAACATGTATTGTCAATGCAGTAGATATCACTTCTCAATAAGACCCCTTTTATAAATTGCACACTTCATCCATCAAAATTCTTGAAAAAAGAAATCCTTGAATCACGCCCCTCATCTCGATTACAATTTTCTTTTTCTTTTTACCTCGCCCCTTAGTAGAAAAGTCTGCATCCAGCACAGCCCATTGACCTCATTAAAGGGCAGCCGTTCCATGTCGGGATTATGGGAGGCAATGACTTCCTTTCTGGTGGATCTCCTTTCAGGATTTTTTTGCGTCAAGTAAGAGCCAAATCGCAAATCTCACACATTTTAGGGACATGATCATTGACCATAGCAAACGAGCAATCGAAATTGATTACGCTAAATCTTATTTTGTGATTAATCCAAACAAAGGAAGATGATGCATTCCGCAGGCAGAGGTACACGAGGGCAACCGAGTCAATCATAAGTGAGTATGTCAAATTCAACGCAATAATAGAATAGTGGGGACGCATTTCGCATTGTCATCATTCGATAGGCCCGGTCATCGAATAATTAAGCAATTAAAACGTGAAAACAATTGGACGCTTAATGAGTGCGTCCAGAAAAACAAGAAGAGCAATGAATGGCGACGAAACCAGATCCCACCGAGACTGGGAAAATCTGATTTGGACCTCATGTTTGGCCATTTTGTGAAGACAGATGATCTTCCGTACAATTCAAGGAGAGACGCCATGTGCTACTCAAATGTCCATCCATTTTCTTACCACTACTCTTTTAACTGCCATAACTGGTCAGTCTATCTACTAGTTATCCCTTTTTCAGTCTCTTTTGCGTTCTGAATGCCATAAATTTGACAAAATGGATTCAAACAGGTCATTTCTACACTCTTCTTTTCTCAAGTTTTGCACGTTAAATTTTGCTTACAATGCAAGGAAATGGAGAGATAACAGAAACTGTTTCATGCGTCGTCATTGTTTGGACTGAAACATTTTTACCAAGTATAGAATACATGAAAAGATGAGATGGTTCATCGCTCATCTCATCTCACCAACATCACAAAGTTGAAAATATCTCCACCTGGCTCCTACCTTGATAACTTCTCTACATTTAATCAAGAAAAAGAACAAGGCAAAGACGACAACATGCAGAACCCAAAACGTGAGCACTGTAACCACCGTGCTCGATTATGTATCATCCTAGCAAAACATGATCTGTCACCATCAGTATCTAAAAGAATGGAGATTAGGTCCCCAAAAGGGTGGAAGGGGCTAATATCTTGATTTTTACATTTTCAGTTAGAGTACAATTCCCCGAGCAACCAATCCTTTTAACATTATTCGACCGACATGAGAGGTGACATTAACAACAGGCCATGACAGAGTTATAACCATAATTGTCTTCAAGAAAAAAGGGAAGAAACACAAAAGCAAGAGAACAAAGAACACATTTTGAGCTTTACACTCTGACTCATCCTCTGTCCCTTGGCTATTTACTTCATTGAGATTAGCTGACAAGATATGGCTTTTGATCAGACCCTGGTGTTGGCATAATTATTGGGTTCATTGTCATCGCCCTTAGGATTGTCTTCCAATGTTTCTGCCCCAGCATTATCACTGGGAGAGAAGTCACCACCATCGGCACCACCAGAAACACCGAAGTCTCCCCTACTGTCAGCACCAAGATCACCGCTGTTTCCACTGTCGAAATTGCTGCCACCGCCATAGCTGCCACCCCCATAACTACTGCGACCGCCATATCCACCGGTTCTGGCATTGTAGCTGGCCCCTCCTTGTCCATAACCATACCCTCCGCCTCCTCCATAACCTCCGGCACCAAAATTACCCGCGTTACCAAATTCACCGCCACCTTGTCGAAAACCAGCACCACCAAATCCTCCGCGAGATTTCTCTACAGCATAATTCACTCTTATCCTTCGGCCATGAAGATCCTAACGAAAGGATAACAGAAAAACATCAGATGGATTCACACATGCCGGTTGGAATTGATATTAGTGACCTAGTCAAACCATGACCAACTAATCTCATAACATACAAATTCACACAATTAGGTGGGAATCTCACGGGCACTCCAGAAACAAAATGACTTCCTTCACTAATTTAAATCACTGAAGCTCATTAGCTTAACTGGAAAGCAGAAAGATGTATATTGATACCTCCATAATTTCTTATATACTGTACAAATAAACACATGACGCAACCTTATCACCCTATGAATACTGTGAAATTGTAACAACTGTGTTTTCTAATCTGCAATTAGATAGCAAAGAACCAACACCCAAACAAAGGATGGGTTTGAGGCACAATGGGTATAGTGCACAGTGACCATGCGGAGCATTGACTAGTTTGTAAAGACTCTTTAAGAGTCTTTTGCGTCTAGCATGTTGCTCGCGTGGCATTGTTGCCTCTCGATGTCTGCCAACACCCTGACTGCTGCAGGCACAAGGCAATGGCAGGGCAGATCTTTGCTAGGTGGGGTGCGGAAGGGGAATGTGATCCTCGTCCTTGCCACGCCTGTGCCCATCCCTAATCCAAGCCTCTTGCTTGGAATGTTTATCTTTTTGTTGCAAGTGAATGATATTGTACATCAAGCTATTGACACCTCATCCCCTGAAACTAAGGAAGGCACTGAAACAAAAGGTCTGGGCACTATATTGAACAACGTGAAGACATTCTCTGATTTGGCCCACAAGGAAATTCATGTTATCACTAACACTGGAAGTCCATTGCCATTCAGTGCAATCTCATAAATAGGAGAACTTACCTATTACAAGCACAGATGGAATTGATAGCATGCAGTCATGCATTGGAACTGTAACTCAAAGAACACCTCAGTGATTTGCTAGAAAAGACTAAGTACAAATATAGATCCCTACCTGTCCGTCCATGCTCTGGATCGCATTGGAGGCTTCATCGCTAGAAGCAAAACTAACAAACCCGAAACCTCTAGACCTTCCGGTCTCACGGTCCATGATTACTCTAGCTGCAAAAGGTCAAAACAACCAGCATTCACTACCTCAATCTTTCAAGTATGAAACCATAAACAATTATTAAATGCACACATAAAGCACACTAAATAATCTTTCATATCCATTATCACTAAACCTGCGCCAAATTGCCAATTACTCAAAAGTAAATTGGTTCTGGTGTTAACTAATGACCAGGTTGCCGACAATCTTATATCATTAATCTCATGCAATTCCCAATAAAGACCATAATAACAACAGCTGTACCCAAAGTTTAAGTATTCTTCAATAGATCAGATGATGAAATGCCTTTCTGGCTGCCATTGAATCATAAAAACGAGTTTTATATCTACGTCTTACAAACACTGTACTGTCAAAGAGGCAGTAAATACATGTGATTAGCCTACTCTGTCTGCAATCACTGCTTATCATCAGATCAATGGGTAAGCATATCTTGCACATAAGTCAGCAGCATCCGACATTCTGTTTGATGCAACATATACAACAAATAGAGCACATTTACTGTTATTACCATAAAAGAGACAAACACATCAGGAGTACCTTCAATTATCTCCCCATATCCTGCAAAAGCTTCTCTGAGACTCATGTCATCGGTGCCATATGAAAGACCTGCAATGCAACAAAAGAAGCTATAACACACTTGGGAAAGTAACAGAAAGCATTATGACTTACAAGAGAAGCAGATTGCCATACCTCCAATGAAAAGCTTCGAGGACATGCACCTAATGGCCTGGTATATAGATGGACAATGAGCAGATGCGTCAAAGTTGGCATGCTTGCTCACAGTCTGCTTTAGAATGTTCCCCACCTTGCTGATGAATGCCATGGCTCAGACCTTCAGTTTGGGAGATTAAGAAAGATCCATTAATCCTGATCAACTATAAATGCAAAGCTGTAATATTTTACTTTTCCAAGAGATACAACGCAACAGTAGATCGTCTTCGATGACAAGAAGTTCATTAACTACTGATATTTGGGTCATATTATCAAGAAGGTCAATGCACATTGTAGAGTTTCATTCCAATTCTATGCATTTCTCAACTACTTCTATTATGCACGCAATAGAACGCATACTTGGACATCAACAAAACACAACTGTACACCTGGTTCTGTCCCTTGTTACTGTACACCTGGTTCTGTCCCTTGTTAATCAAATCCATATCAAGTAAATCAGCATGACTATCAGAGAGACTACAAGCAACACTGCAGTATATCAAGAACACAAAGGCAATTTGCTGGCTGCAAATAAAAAAATTTCTTTCGGGGAGGATTACCAGTGTTATCAAATGACGTCAAACAGGGCCTCCCACATTTGGCCTCCGTTCATCTAAAGCATGACTGTCTGTAAAAAGTTTTTAATGAGAAAAAGAAAACTCTGTTCGCTACTTCTTTGTTGATAAGATGTCTTCAATGAAGATGACACAAACAAAGCTTTCTCTCGGTGACGATGAATGTTCTCGTTTGGACAGTTCAATCAAGTCATGACCGATAAACCCGCGCAGCCAGAACATTAGGCGCATCAATCTCACGGACTGAGGGAGCAGCGAACGAGCCTGATTTAGACCGTGCGCAAGCGATCACCCTCATAGACACCGGTCACTAAGTACTAACGAATCCGGGCAAGGCTAGTGCCCACAAGTGGACCTTGGTTTTCCCTCATTCTCTGTCTACCCATAAAGAAAAAATGTCCCCTTTCAGCTCTCACCATCTCCAATTTGCCGCATCGCGCAAAAAGAAAACGACCCACCATCCAAAAACAAGAAAGAAATCGTGGGCTTTCCTTCAAATGAGACAGAATCCCCGTGAGCATCCGCTGCAATCCCCCACAGCCACGAAGTAGCACACGAAACAGCGTAACGTGATGACCAAAAACAGAAACCAAAGACAACTAATTGCTGCGCCGCAGCGAACATACGCGAGACTTACTTCCAGCGAGGTCTCTCTTCGATTCCAAAACCCTGACCCGGGCGGGCGAAGCAGAAATTGGGGTTTTAGAGGGAGCTTCTCTGTTCTGTTCTCGCTTCTCGCGCTCGTCGCCATGGATATTAGAGACACGACGACGGGACAGTCCGGCTCCTCCGTTGGATTATCCGTTTGGTGATTCTAGGCCGTTGGATTAGAATGGGCACAGTGCCCTTCTTCACTGCCAGGTTCATTATGTTTTTGACCGGGGTCAATTTTTCTTTCAGCCCCCTCACATTTTTGCCTTTCTTTTTGATTTGATTTGATTTGCTAATGTCACCAGTTTGATTTCTATTCAATTTCGGATTCGTCGATCTGCTTCAAAAGTCACTCATTGATAACAAAAGTTGTTAATACTAAAATACTAAAAAAAAAAGTTACTATCGTATTAAAAAAAAAAAATCACTATCACAAATATCTTCTCACGTTATAGCTGGAAACCATGCTTCTTTTACTTATCATGTTACTTTGAACTAAATTATCGACAAGATAAATCATAAGTTAACCGATCGATATTAATTTTGATTACTCTCTTGTCACTAATTTCTTTGCAGACAATTTGCTAATTATGTCATTTTGAGTAAATTTTCGACCTCTCTCATTAACAATATCAATATATGGTCTAATTGACATCGCTAGAAATTTCGGTATAATTAACACTGTTGCTCTTTCTAACATGCTCTTGGCTTCATACTTGAAGCACAATTTCGTTCGCTTCATGGAGAGTTATTCAGCACTCATGAGAGATCAGTTGAATGAGATCATCTTAACTCGGGTAGACCCTATTTAGGAGACAAGAAATTTTCACATTTGAACTACAACAGTTTTGTAGGTCTGGTTTTGATCCATATGCTAAAATAAACACATCATGGCATTCCTCCATTTGATAGCAGATTCAGAACTCTACAATTGATATGCTATTTGACTAAAAATCGATCAACAATATAGTAATGATGATGATGAAGAAAACACCACAAGCATGCTTTTTCTCTATCCACAGGTCACAACCACAAGCAGTGGGATGTGGACTATACCTATCCATACAACCACTAGTCGGCCAGCCAAGCTGAGCAACTCAAAACAATACAGAAGCCAAACCCAGACTGGTCTCTCAGAATGCTGTGCTTTCCATTGCTCTGCTCTAAGTCAATCTGTTCCTTCTCTTTTTTCCTCACTTGAGCTGGTGCACGAGACAGCAATAGACAGTACGAACAACAGGAAAACGACAGGGGTTCACAAGTGACCAAGCAGCATCCTCCTTACATGCTGGACTTTAGATTACCCTTAGGAAAAGCAGATGAAACATTCTTCCAAACAATTCGGTAATGTTTACAGGTGCTCAGTATATGGACTATACCTGCCGATACAGCAATGACCTACAGAGTACAACACTGAAATATGCAATTTCCCTAAGCCTGAACTTTACTTGGCCACTGGGAGAAAACCGTGGGACAACTTCAAGGTAAAACAAAGGAGAGAGTGGCTGAGCTAACCCCTCGAACTCGGATTAGTAGAGAGAGGAAACAAAAGGCTTGTCTCGATTACAAAAACTAAATAAATTGTGCTATCACCTCCTATAGGGATTGGGCAGGGATTTTGGTGATCCTTCGAACAGATCCAAGATGTAATTCTCCAGATCGTCTGCGGTGTACTTGATGTGCCTGTCGCTTAGATGACCGTTATGCCTTCCCACGAACGTTCGATATGCTTGGACTATCTTGAGGGATGTTGAGATGCGTAAATCTTCCCGAAGTTGAACATCCGGGATCACCCAGGCCGTCTGAGCCTTGTATACCTCCTCGAAAGCCAGACTGAAGTTCTTCAACCTTTCTCTTAGGAGGGTCTGCGAGACGGAACCCGAACCTGAACTGTGAAGCCCCTCTTCTCTAAGAAAGGAGAGTATGGAACTCCATGTTGATCTCTCGTAGCTCAATGCGTGCTGTTGGAACTTACCATTGTGCTTCCGAATCCAATCATCTCCAAAAATAAGTCTAAGCTCAGAATTTTTCACCTTTTCTGCCATGTAATGCACATTGTTCATCAGAAAAATATGCTGCAGAGCAGGATCTTTGTATAGATTGGATTTCTCATTGAGGTTTGATTCCAGAACAGAAGAAATGCCATGAAAATGGGGAGCCAGTTTGGGAAATCCGCATCCGGAAACCCCGCTCTGTTCATCCTCTACAGGTGAATTAGTTTCATGACAGAATGAATTGGAACCTTCTTCGCCATGGTCGCTGAGAAGCAACTCAAGAGTCTCGCCATAATCAATGAGATTCTTCATATAGTTCATCACGTAACGGGTCAGATGATGGACCCCACCTCCCGGGAATGCAGTTGCTGATGCGTTTGAAGCGATGGCTTTCTGAAATTCGAGGAAAGTCATCCTGATACAGTTGCCTAGCCTCTGCTGGAGTTCATGATACTGAATTCTAATGAAGGACCCAGCATCATCTGGATATAGATCATCAATATCTGGTAAAAGCTTAGACATCACTTCATACATTTCAAGGAAGCAAAACAACTTCTCCGGTTCTTTTGAGCCTATAGATATAGCCTCCCCAAAATTAAGAAGTTGCAAAATTGCAGCCTTCGATGCCTCAATAAAGCAACTCAAATTCAGAGATACCTCCCCAAAAATTTGATCACTGAGCCATCTCTCACTTGCTAGGTAAACCCGCACAAAGACTCTAATAGCTCTAACCCATTTCTTGATCTTGAAATTAAGAGTGGCCCATTCCATCCTAAGAACATCCTCGATGCAATGCTTCTCCATCTCAACGATGAAGAGACACTCATCCAGTGCATCCCTGCGAAGATTGACATAAGCCTGGGAACATTCGTGTTCATAACCTGAGCTGCACATCAAATTCGCGATGCACCTGAGGTCAGGAAGTATTTCTGGATGAACCAGATCGATTATTGACTCCTCCGAGATTCTGTTGAAGCTGTCTCTGCGGAGGGAGTCATCGAAGGAGGAAGAAATCGTCGAGCCTACTTCTGCAGCATCCTCCTCACTTGAACGGAAGGATGTGTGCTCTGGCTCGATAGAGCGTCTATTCTGAAGAAGCATATGCTTAAATTCTTCCTCGAGCCTAACCATAGCTGTCTGAAGAACATCATGGGCATTCCTCAACATCTCGTCCTTTTCAACTGACATATCTGAATGTGAATTCTCTAGTCGTTCGATCAACTTCCGGGTTTCATCCACGGCATCCAGATACTGATATGCTTCGTCTTGGCCCAAATCCCATATCATGGACTGATCATTCTCCCACCTCATGATCTTCTCGTGAATAACATCGAGATGCTCTTCTCTGCTCGCGCCTTCCTCAATCTTCTTTTTCTTTTTCTCACTATCTAAGGTAATGGTGGATAACTGGGCCCTCAGATGAACCAAAGCTTTTCTCTCCTCATCAGTTAGCTCTCTTTTCGACACCAACGCCCTCGCAATCTGTTGCACGGCAGCAATCAAGTTCCCTTCTCCTTCTGAATCCAAGGCACCACTCTCAAGATCATCCATATCCGAGAAAAATCTCAAGAACCCTAGAAAACCACTATTCACCAAAATAAAATAGCTGATCCTCTATCACCTAAAAGTGGGAGACTATGAAGATCCCGGATAAAATTAGAAACCCAATGCTAAGAAGTCCCCGAATCTAACGCTCGCACCCTCTGGACTTGACCAAACCAATGAACATGAACAGACAAAAACACTGACAACTTGGCTTCTCAGCCAGAGCAAGTACACAAACCGAAGACTTCAAGATTCACAACAAGAAGACCCAGAAGAAGATGGTCACTCTGGATTCGTCATTCCCAGAAGAACGCGAAAAGGGTGCAAAAGTAATCGGACGGGAGCTCGCGAACTTACCTGGGCGAGCTCAAAGGCGCCTCCTTTCCCAGCTCTGCGAGCAAGAACCGGAAAGAGAAGAAGAGGGTATCGAGCATTAGAAGCCAAGGACTGACTTTTTTCCCAACGAAGATCTGATCCTAGAGGATCTAAAACGGAGCAGCAAAAGCGGGGAGGGAAGGCGGTCAAACGGCTGCAGAATACGGAACCGAATAGAATAAGGATATATCTCTAAAGGCAGGGGTGGAAAAGAGGCCGACGGCGGAGGCAATGTACGGACGGAGCAGAGAAAAGGGTGCGTGCACTGAAACTGAAAGGAAAGACTTGCTTCTCTCTCTCTCTCTCTGAATCTCTGGAGGGTCGTCACTCGTCAGGCCGCGACTCCCATGGCGGATTCGTCGCCGCCGAAACCGACTAATCTACACACAAATGATTGATCTTTCGTCGGAGTTCTTTCCCCTGTAATTCTCTTTTGTTTTGCCTCGCATTGCTGGGGAGATGGGGACTTTCTCGGTCCCCGCGGGGGCAGTTGCCAAAGCCTTTCAAGAATTTTCAACCTTGTCGGGACAGGTGGTGGAGAGGAAGAGGCTTTTCGGAGAGATTTACGGTATTACATTTGATGATGATTTCGCTTCTTACGAGAAAATGATGGTAACCGCCGTCCTCGGACTTTCGGCGAATGCTCGAGGAAACCATGTTCAATGGGTCAAAATTCAGATTAAGTGGTAAGCCTCGTGTCTAATCATATCACAATAATGCCTCAATTAGCAACTAAGTGAGATAAACTCGATATGCTGCATCCAATATCCTACCTCTTGTGGAATAGAACTCAGTAAAAGTGAAAAACATTTAAAAGAAAAAAATAATACAAAGCGGGTTTGACTTGAAACATTATATAGTTGAGTCGTGACATGTAGAGGTAATTAATGCATACCGATGATTTTTCCATCAAAATTAATTGGAGTAACTACATTAACAAATCATCGAATGGTTCAAGATGAAATTGGATAAATTGGGAGGAATAGGCATTCATATGATGAGTTCACAATTTTTCTGGTGTCTAAATTGTTTGGGTCAAATCGGTCTCCTGCAATCTCAATCAGATGGTACAAAACTTTGAATGGTATATAGCATTGTCCAAGCCCATCTGGCCCGATGGGCCTTGGGCGCCATGGCTGGCATGGCCCATTCCATAGTCAGACGAATTGAGTCAGAACAGGGCAACTCTCTCTCTCTCTCTCTCTCTCTTCTTTTTTAACTCAAAGGAGGGGACACCAATTTTTTTTTTTTTGTCCTTAAGGGGACACCAAATTTGACCGTTAGAAAATAGTCCCTCTTCCTCATCGTTTAAACGGTAACACAAGCACGCCACCATGTCCCACCGCCTCCTTCGCCGCTGCTCAAATACCAACCCTCCCACAAACAGTCCCCACACCCCCCAACATCATTCAATTCAACGCCATCTCTCTCTCTCTCTCTCTCCGGTTTAGTCGACTTATACAGAGGCCCTGATGGAGAAGCAGATAGTGCTCGATTCGCCGGTTGATGTCGCGGTGTTATCGGAGAATGGCAGCAAGAACGCCGACTCGGAGCACAAGTGCGCGACCCCACCTCCGAAACCCCCACAGTCACAAGAAAGTCGTCAATTTTCGCCGGTCCCCGGCGAGCTGCGCAAGCCTGCCACGCCGGATCGCCTCAAAGTCCCCAAGGCTTTCAAGTACCCCGAGAGGTATATCGAATTGACGGTTTTGCCTTCCCCGCTCTCTCGTGTTAGCAATCTGTATCAAGTTTTGATTTTGATTTTCCTTTCTGAGAGTTTGGGTTTGAACTGGTTTGTGCTCTTCTCACGTGAAGGTATCGAAGCCCAACTGATTTGATGGTGTCTCCCGTCACAAAAGGCCTCCTTGCCAGAAGCAGAAAAGGCGGCATCGTCTTGCCTCCTAGTAAAGATCAGCTCAAGGTATCCACAACTTTTCAATAGTATCGCGTACCAAACATGGTCTTGCCTGCTTTGGTCTGGTGTTTCGCTTGTGATTTCTGGGGATTCTGATGGTTAGTATCCAATTTTTTGTGGAATTGCAGGTTCCGGACTTGAGGGTTCAAGATGCCGGTCTCTTTCATTAACTCTGAAGCGATGGATTATGCGACTGGGCACATCTTTTTTGATATAAGATGAGATCGAATAGCCCTGCACCGCTGGTGATGCAGAAAAAGTCTTCTGGGATCTTGTGGGAAAGCTCAACTTGTTTTTTCTTTTGACTGATGTACCATTTGATTGTAAACTCTTTTGATAAGACAATTCTCAGTCACATTATGCAATGTCGCATAGAAATTAATGTTCTGTTGCTGCTTAATCATGTTCAGCGCACTCTTCTGATATACTCCTGAGAACAACAGAGAAGTTAACAATGTAAATGACTTCTTAAATGTTGCTCCGATTAAGTTCTTCCATTCAATGAAGTATGCCGGAGACTGATACGAGTACTTCATGTATCTAAGAAATACAGTGGAGCACGCTAATTTATGTCCTCGGCCATTGCTTCGGTCACTCTAGGCGGACCTCGTACCATTGAATTGAGCCCACATCACCATCTATTTCGAGCTCACAGACAGAGCTCACAAGGTAGGAGACGGCATCGTCGAGAGTTTCATATCGAGTGAGGTCAGGAGGGAGAGGTTTGCGCGGCCAGTTCTCCAGCCAATCTTTGAGCTTGGCCTTTAGCTCTTCTTCGGACACGAATGTCTCTTCTTGTCCTGGTTCCAGCAGCACGTAAGTCTCGGTGCGCTGATTTGCCCTTCTCCGCCTGAATGCACATATCTGAGCATAATAAAGACAATAGCACATTGAACGACACTCCTTGAAGTTTGGTCATTCTTTAGGGAGAAGGAACATGATTAAGCAAATTGACTAAGAAAAAAGAGGACCCTCTACTGCAGAAACGAAACAACAATAAAGGACGACACACAGATGTTCATGTACCTTCTCTATGTTTTTCAGATGGTTCCCCGTCTTGTGCAATTTGAGGTGTTCGGAGGGACGAGAGAACTGAACGGCGCCTACTGAATTTGCTTCGACAAAGGAGGTCCTCATTTTATTCCTCCAAGTCGTTTTGCCTGCAACAAAGCAAAGCCCAGGAGTTAGAACAGTTCACTCCATCGGTGATTACGTAACAGCCGAATGAGATAATCTTCTCATTCAATCATAATCGATGCCATTTTACTCTATAAAGTGTCATAAACATATCCTATGAAATTCACTCAGTTCCCATATTTACCTTGTTGCAATGTCTATACCAAGTAAATCACACGGTTATTAAATTCTTTAACCAAAGCCCTTGTAGGTGAAAAGAAGAAATCTTGCTTATTGGCATCTTCACGTCTTAAATTTGTGCAGACCGTAGCGAATCGATCAGCCAGTTCTTATTCCTGCTAGGGATTAAGCATTGAAGAGTTGTCTTCGGCACTCTCTCATGGAAAGGCTAACCCCACCAGCGCATCATTATCCATTTTCAGACGGCCGTTCAGTAAAGTACTCAAGAAAAACCAATCAGCATCTCGGTCCGAAACTCCAATCCTATCATGAACGGAAAAACTCCTAATTCTCAGAGTCCAGCCCCAGAATCATGTACCCCGGGAATTTGGAAAAGGCACAGTTTCGAGAGTGCCCCGGATCAGCGAAGCCCTGAGACTTAGGGACAAGAGAAGGGAAAGAGAGGAGTTTACCGGTCAGGTCCCGTGCTGCGGCGCATTGAATCTGCATCTGGAAGGCTCGTTCCATTGATGTCATCTGTAATCTTCAACTGCAAACCGAGAGCTTGTGTTTCAGGCAGAGGGTTTCTACTTCTGGTTGGATAATGTTATGAAACCGGACCTTTCTTGTCCTTACATTGGTAGGTGTCCTATCCCCAAAATTTCACTGTTATATCTCGTCAAGGGTTCTTGAGATATTTGGCTCATTCTAACAAAGCAACTTAATCACGCGTCCAATAAGATAGGAAGTTTTATAAAAGCAATTTCAATAATTATTGATAAGTCATTAAGAAACTAGTAAGTTAAAATCAACTACATAAACGTTACTAAATAGCTCAAATAAATAGTTGGTAACTCAAGATAAGATTCAAACTTCACTTGAGAAAATGGTGGCCCATTCCATTTGAGGTCGATAATTTCACGGAAGAGTTTGAACTTTTTGTAGGGTGAGGGGTTCCGGATTCTATTCAAGTTCTACCTAAAACCTAGAATGTATCTGTAAGAATGGAATCCCTAATTTTTAGGACATGGAACTTGAAACCTACCTTGCCTAATTAGAAACTTGAATTTACCCCGTCACAAATTCTAGCAATTTCAGAGCCAAGTTTCACCTGTACTCTCAATTGAATGATTGCAGTAAATTATCTACTTTAATGATTACTATTTGTTACGATACACTAATCACAACTCATATTTAGACATGTGAAAATACAAAATATTAACAAAGTAAAACTTTCAATCATAGGTATTGTTAGAAATAAAAGCTCAAACTAGTAGTTTCGGATTACATACTCATCATTAGGCACTATAAAATTTTGTAGGATTGCATAAAGATATTGAACAAGAAAAACATGAAAACTTGTTCTAGATTCCCAATTCCACATTCCAGGAGGATACCTGTCAAAATAGGTTTCTCATTTTTTGAAATTC
Organism: Eucalyptus erythrocorys; assembly: GCA_014182555.1. Taxonomy (NCBI): domain Eukaryota; kingdom Viridiplantae; phylum Streptophyta; class Magnoliopsida; order Myrtales; family Myrtaceae; genus Eucalyptus; species Eucalyptus erythrocorys. The sequence goes on from CM024602.1 coordinate 53,435,160, forward strand.
GAAACTTACTTTGTATATTTTAGAACTTAGAATCAGATCGATTCTCATGTTCTCGATTCTATCCTTGAATCATATTCATTGCTAAACTTTAGCACCTTCTTAAGTTACACCGATCAAAGTGAGCAATTTAACAATATCATTGGTTATTCATAAAAAACCAAAGAAAGTCGAAAATTTACTAACAAGTTAAAAAATAAGGGCTTCATCGAGTCGTTTATTCATCAATTATATTTAGAACTCATCAAAACACCTCCAAATTTACCAACACGAATGTTACCTTCTTTTCTCCTCGTTTCTCCGCGTCCAACGTTGTATGAACAAACACGTTTTCTGCGATCAATTCTGTTTCGTAACATTCTTAGAAAACATTCTTTTTTCTTATCTTCGAGCCTTAAAAAAGTAGAAAGTGGGGGGAGTCCCCATCCTCTTGTTAGGCTTGCTGCTGAACTGTAAAAGCTCAGTTTGAAAAACGGTTAATGCGGTTACAGTTGGTATCGTCGCATGGAAGGGAATCCTCTCCCTTTGCCGCGTTGAAATAAAGGAACACCCCCACCGAAATCGTCTCCCCGCCGTCCTCTCTCTTTTAACTCAGCTTTTCTCATTCCATCCCCCTTCTTATCACCATCAAGCTTGCAAACCCCTTGCTGTCCCCCCCCACCCCTCCTTCCCTCCTTTCTGCTCCAATTCACGTCCCCTTTCTTGTACTTACTCTCGGCGATCGCGGCACCCGACATCCCTCGTGACCCGATTGGGCGATTCGCCGTTAGGAAACTCGGGTCCCCTCCGATTCGATTCCATCAGCTGGAGCTTTTGTCCCTCCGGTACGTTTGCCTCTTCTTCTTGCCTGATTTGATTTTTGTTTTCGTGATCCCAGGCTCTTATAGAATTGTGGCATTCCTTGGATCAAGCCACATTGATCGGTGAATGAGTAAGCGTGGCAAGGGCGATACGCATGACGCGTCTCTAGTTTTTACCGTGTTCCTGCGCGGTACTAGGCGATGCGGTCTCTATTCTGCATCTCTCCCGCGCCCCTCCATCGAAAGAAAAGTTTGTACCTGCATCAGCAGTTCTCTCTCGTGAAGACTCTGCATCATTCGTATGAAATTCCGGCTTGCAAAGGGCAAGGGTTTCAATGGTTATATAGCGGATCTAACCCATAAGCCGAATCGCGTCGGAATGAACTTCTGTCTGGTCCCCAAGACATAAAATGCGTGTCTGCTAAGGTTGTGTTCGTGCTTGTTAAGACACCAGCTTCCTGATCCTTATTGTTGGAACCGTGCTAGTCCTTGAATTATTTGCTTTGATTCAGAAAAAATGATTCGACTTCATTGATCTGCGTAGCTTAACTTAGCCCTTTAATGGCTTGGTGTAGGATCTCCGAGGGCTTTGGCATCTTGAGATCGTCAATCCCATGGATAAAGAGGCTGGGGGGGATAGTAGTAAGCACTTGAAATTTCATTTCGACGTCACCAGCAACGAAACGCACACGCTACCGGGAAAGGAAGCCTCTCCTCCTCCTTCTTCCTCGTCTTCTTCATCTGATTCCGACAAAGAGTCGGAATCAACCCTTACTGATCGAGATGAGAGCGATTCCTTGACGAAATCGATCCGTTCTTCACAAGAGCTCGAAGGGCTCTCCCCATCAGAGAGTTATGCTCAAAGTCCGATCTCGAGCACACATGACGAGATCGCCTCTCCACTTCCCACGAGCTACATGGCAGGACGACCTGCTGGGTATGACCCGAATAGGATTCCAGCGACCATCTTTAACAGCAAGCCGGCGAACCCGATGGATTGGAGTGTCGCTTCCAACGAATCCTTGTTCAGCATTCACATGGGAAACAACAGCTTCTCCAGGGATCAGGCTTTCTTGCTGTATAAATCGGGTGAATTAACCAAGCTTGATGAGGTGTTCAGCGTCCCAACCACCCTGCCCCCCGTGGCAGAGGCCGTGGGTCATCAGCAGGAAAGCGCGAGATCATCGTCCGCGACCCAGATTGCTGGTTTAGTGAAGCCATCGCTCCAAATAACTGAAATACTCCCAGAGGAAACGCCTCCAAGAACCAGCAATGTAGATATCAAGAAAAGTGAAGATGATAATGCTAAGGAAAAGATGCAACCTACTGAGGATGTCCATAATTCCACGAGCATGTCTACACTCTCTGATGGCAGCGGCGCAAGCACCGCTTCTTTTGCATTCCCAATGTAAGCTGCAATTCCGTTTAATTTTAGTTTCTTTCTGTTGGTCATGGTCGAATTAGCTCGAGATCAATCCATAACTGATAGCGCTTAGTGCATCTGGTAGTTCATGCTCCCTAGGGCAGTCGGATATACTGTTTCATTCCCTATCTTATTTGTCAGTTTTTCACCATTTGTATGAGTGCATAGTCTAATTCATGCGAGCACATAGGTTTGTTTTCTTTCAGCATACAAACGGTCCTCTTGGAATCAAACAATTCCAACTTTCGCATGTCAACTATTGTTTTTTTACCTCTCCCCAAAGCCTAACGGTCGAACTCTGTTTGTGTCAGACTGGGAGGGACATCAGAAGAAAAGAAGCCCGCGATCAAGGAGGAACCGAAGAAAGAACACTCGCCAGAGGTATTGCCGGAGCAATCTCAACCAAGGCAAGCGACATCGAGGACTACTTTGACCAACTGGTTCTCTTGCTTCTCTTGCTGTTCATTCCGCTGTTCGATCTCTCTCAAGTCAAAGTGAGATTGCAGACACAGTCGGGCAGTCGTCTCTCAGTGCCTGTCCATTTCATCAATCCAACTGATAGTTTTAAGCGCCTCTCTTCCCTTTAGATATAATAATAGGCCTGCATATTATATGCATGTTACTATCAAGCAGTGCGGGTCTAGTTAACGATATCTTAGCATGTGCGTTAGCTTATCTCTGGTCGGCTTGCGCACTTGCATCATGTGTATTAACTTGAATTTTAGAGTGAAAGAGAGACCGTAATTAGGAATAGCGATTACAAATCTCCCGGTGTTTCAGAGAAGATTATGTATGTAAAAGTCACACCCTCTCTTCTCGTTTTCCGAAGTTCTGTCCTCGCATCGAATGTGGTTGGATCTGATGCATGACATTCCAATCTGTTGTGTCGCTTCATATTCTCGACAATTGATCATCGACAGAAGCAATGCGATGAGCTAAAAGACAACAGGAGGTTACAAACAAAAACGACGCCATCACATCCATTGTATGATGCGCCACCAACACAATTGCTGTTGACTTTCTAAAAGCTGAAGAACCTGCAAAGATCTCTATGTAGCTCTCAGTGCGAGAACTCCTCTGAGATGAGCTCGAACTCCAAATTGATTTTGCCAAGAGCGATAGAACAGAATACAAGCATGCCCGCACACACACTTTGTCGAGGAGATTTGCCCATGGTCGATGCAATATTAAGTTGATTTTAGTTAGTCTGGAAACCGAGACTGAATCAGACGTCTCGCCGCAACTTAGCTGCAGACATTCTGACTACACATGCTTCCACAGAGTCTCCAAAGTTAATGCCAGCAGATATGTGCTAAGCACAGGGTTGGTGAGAAGAACTAGTTGAGTGGAAGCATATAAATCCACAGACACACACAAGAACTTCTGTATCCCATGGAAAAATGGCCATCCAAAGAAACATCAGAAAGAGACTTGACAGATTCCTTGGACACCCACTTGAGATAATGCCATTAAAGCTACCTTTGCTTTTGTTAATATACAACAGATCATAATAACCTTCCACTACAAGACATGCAAAAGAAAATGCACCAGATGTTCAATGATGTCCTCCGTGCCACTAACAGATTTAAATTGCAGGAGCCATGGTTGCTGAAATATCCTCCCGCAGTCAACTAAAAGGCGCCTGGCGACAACGACCCTCGACGCAAAAAGCTTGAATCATCACGTTCTGCTGATGAACCGATCCCATCCGTCCCTCTCGGGAACCTCAGCCCACGAATCACATGACCAGCCGTTGCAACACTAATAGTAGTTCGGTCATCCTGTAGTGGGGCTGTCTGTTCCTCCCAATATGGAGAGATTCCAGATGTTAGCTTCCCCAAATCGTGCTCTCCCGCTTCTCATTTGTGTATTCCATGTGAACAACATGGTGCGCGCGGATTGCTCCACGGAGGAAAACGTTTAAAGTAATGGCTGATCTGTAGTGCTTTAGTGGTGGAGGGCTTAACTTAATGGAACACACACACACACACACCCCTAGATGGCAACTGGAAGGGAGGGGGGGACACCACTGGTTTTTCTTGGGAGAGATAAAGAACGCATGAATGTGTATTTTCCTTTGGTGGATTTGGAATCTCTTGAAAGTTACGTCGCAACCAATTCAAGACCCCTCACTGACCCGTCAAATCGGTTTTGAAGCCCATACGCATCTGGCGACTTGAGACGACTCACACGGATTTTAATGAAGAATTAATATTATGAAAAATCTCAAATTAATATATTTATAATAAATTGAAGTATTTTAAACCGGTATATATTTGACAAATTCATCCCAAATTAATATACTTTTAATAAATATATCCTCGCTATTACTTTCTATTAAATTTTGTAGTTAAATTACCCAGTTGAATGACGTACGACGATTATTTGTTGTATTACTTTTGGGATTTCATTCTCTATTTGTCATATTTATAATAATTTTGTGACTTTTTGTGATATTAATATAATTTAACAAATGGCTTATTTGCCACAATTGTATCACTTTTCGGTTTTTAATGTTAAAAAAAAATAGTTTTATACCCATCCCGTGGTGGATGAGTTGGTTCGCACCTTACCCCCTCATCCGAGAGGGAAGAGGTCCGAAACTTCTCGCTCCCATTGTGCGACTTAAGTAGGGTGCCATGGGAGGTGGGTCTCCGCACTAATGCTCTCGATTTACTTCGCTGGCCATATGGTGGTTCCCAGGTTAAAAAAAATAGTTTTATCACATATATCAATTTTGAGTTTTTTGTGGTCATTTGAGATAAATTTGTTGGTATGTCGATTCAGGATTTTTCATAAATAAAAAATTAATGTCATAAATATTTCGATTTAAATTTTTTTCGTGGTATTAACTCTTTCATTAATGGGGAGGGGCCCATCGAGTCCGATCCCTCCGTGCTTTATGAAATTTCTCGTCAAATGAATTTTTTTTTCCTTGAATCTTTTTCTATTTCTTTTTCTTAAAATTTGTGGGATAATTGAGCAAATGATGGTCTTGCCAACTCGGACTTTTTCGTGGTGCGATGTGCTTTGACCGTCGGGCTTCGGAGGAATCTCCCGACCAACCACATCGAGCAAACTGAGTTTGACGGGTCCGACGTATGGATTGGGTCAGGGCAATTGACGTGGAATTAACCTCGAAATTAAGAACGAAAAATTAAAATTAAAAAAAAAAGCCCAAAAAGAAGCTTCAAACCGAAGACCCAAACTTTTGGATAATTCATCAACTTGATTTTTCCTCACGAGAAAAATCGAAACCTTCAAGGACGTCATCCAGTCGATTGAAGTCCGAAGGATTCCGAGGTACGGCAGGGGCCGTAGTTTAACGTCATGCGTAAGACGGAAGGAAATTAAAGTACCATAATCGGGTCAACAATCTTTGTTTTCTTTTTTTTTTCGATCTTAATCGTTTCTCCCTTCTTCTTAATTAAAGAAAGAAAGGAAAAAAAAAAAAAAATGAACGAGAACGACCTACACCTCACCCGGTATTCCCCCCACCGGGCCCCACCGATCAAAACGACAAACCCCACGCATCGACGTCTACGCAAAACGCAAAGGACACACGGAATTATTGACCGCTGCTTTCCTGTGCTTTCCTGTGCAGAAGAAAAAGAAAGAAAGAAAGAGAAAAAGAAGACAGTGAAGACGAGGTTGAAGAAGAAGAAGAACAACAAGAACAAGAACAAGAACAACGCCGACGACGACGACGACGACGACGACGGACGAAGCGCGAACCCAAATCCAAGGAAAGGGAGCTTCGACTCGTCACGCGTTTTCTTCGAAGACCGCGGTCGGACTGTTTCCTTCCCCACCTCGCCCCCGCCATGGCCCGAGCTAGGGTTTTCCTCCTCTGCCGTTCCCTCTGCCGTCGCTGACGAAAAGGAGTGGGGGGCCTTGCCTTCTTCCCGAACCGCCGTCCCGGGCGCCCAAGGCTCGAGCTTTTCCGGTTCTTTGGACACCCTTTTGGGTGTTTGGAGATGGGTTCTACCGCTTTCCGAGCACCGCCAACCGTCGCCGCTGCGCCCGCTTTGCTCCTCTTCCTGGCCTTCTCCTCCTTCGTCGCCGTCCTGGGGGATTCCGACGAATCGGTCCTCCTCCAGCTCAAGGGCTCGTTCGCCGACCCGTCGGGGCTGCTCTCCCGGTGGGGGAGCTCGGGCCCGGGCGCGTCCGGGCACTGCGGCTGGTTCGGCGTCACCTGTGGCGTTGATTCGAGGGTTTCGTCCCTCAACATCACTGGGGACGGCGGCGCAGGTAAGGTGAGCTTGTTCCTTTGTGCTGATTCTGCTCAGTTCCCGCTTTACGCGCGTGGAGTTAGGAGGAATTGTGTTGGGAGTGGTGGGAAATTGGGAGGGAGATTGTTGCCTTTGATTGCTAAGCTTACTGAGCTCAGGGTCTTGGCACTTCCATTTAATGGACTGTCTGGGGGATTGCCTGCTGAAATCTGGGGAATGGAGAAGTTGGAGGTCCTTGATTTGGAAGGGAACTCCTTGAGCGGATCTTTGCCGGCTCAGTTTATTGGGATGAAGAATCTGCGCGTTCTTAACCTCGGGTATAACCAGTTCTCGGGTGAACTGTCCGTGCCAGTATCGAATTTGGCCGATTTGGACGTTTTGAATTTAGCTGGAAATTCTTTGAATGGAAGCGTACCTGGATTTGTTAGTAGGGCGAGGGCTGTGTATCTGTCGTTCAATCAGTTCACTGGCTCTATTCCTAGTGAGATTGGGAACGATTGTGGCAGACTGGAGCATTTGGATCTGTCAGGTAATTTCTTGGGCGGTAAAATTCCAAGTGGCATTGGGAGCTGTGCAGAGTTGAGGTCGCTTTTATTATACTCCAACTTGTTGGAGGAGGTCATTCCAGCTGAAATTGGGCAGCTCAAGAAGCTCGAAGTGTTGGATCTTTCGAGGAACACCCTCAGCAGGTCAATACCTGTTGAGCTGGGAAACTGCAGTAATCTCTCTGTGCTCGTGCTTTCTAACTTGCTCGACCCGCTTCAAGACAAGAATACTACGGAAGGGAGTGTCTTGTCAAGATTTCGTTCGATGAACGATGAGTATAATTTCTTCCATGGTGAAGTTCCTGAGGGTATCACTAAACTGCCCAAGCTCAGCATATTGTGGGCCCCAAGGACAAACCTGGAGGGTAGGATTCCCACCGACTGGGGCACTTGTGACAACTTGGAAATGGTCAATTTGGCTCAGAATTACCTTACTGGAGGGGTACCACAACAACTTGGTTACTGCAAGAAGTTGGTTTTCCTTGACCTGAGCTCAAACAAGTTGAATGGGCAGCTTTCTGAAGAAATCGAGGTTCCGTGTATGACTGTGTTTGATGTCAGCGGAAATGCCCTGTCTGGTTCGATACCCCGATTCCATAATAGCAGCTGTCTTTCTATTTCTCCCACCAATGGATATGCTTCCGATGATATTAACTGGTCAACTGGATATTTGTCATTCATTGCATATATGGCACAAGGCGGTCTACCTTTACCATCAGCTCCAGCAGATAGTGGTTTTGTCATATATCACAATCTTGGGCGCAATAACTTCACTGGAACATTGAGCTCAATGCCGATTATCCCTAGGAGACTGAATGCTCAAATGATTTATGCCCTTTTTGTTGGAGAGAACAGTCTTTCTGGACCATTTCCTGAAAATATATTTGAGAACTGTCAAAACTTGGATATAATTGCCATCAATATCAGTTACAACAAAGTCTCTGCTCCGATTCCGTCTGGCATGGGTAAATCATGCCGATCACTCATTCTTTTGGATGCATCTTGGAATCAAATTCCTGGTTCTATTCCCCCAAGTCTTGGAGAGCTGCTTTCTTTTGTCGGGTTAAATCTTAGCTGGAATTCATTGCAAGGTCAGATCCCATCCAGTCTAGGCCAAGTGAAGGGTTTGAAATATCTTTCCTTGGCTCATAATAATCTTACTGGCTCCATACCACCCAGCTTGGGGCAGCTTCAGTCCTTAGAAGTGCTGGATCTTTCATCCAACTCCCTCTCTGGTGATATACCCAATGACATTGTGAAATTAAAGAATCTGACCACTCTTCTGCTCAATGACAATAAGCTCTCTGGGCAACTCCCATCGGGTTTGATGAATGTGACAGCACTCACTTCATTCAATGTGTCATTCAACGACTTGTTTGGGCCTCTTCGCTTGAATGATGAGTTGATGAAGTGCAGTAACATTATTGGAAACAATTTTAGCGAGCCTTGCCCGTTGCCAACAGATTTGCACAGGGCGGATAGTATGGCAAGTTATGCAGCTCCATCCTCAGGAGGTCAACCGCCAAGTTCTGGAAATGGTTTTAGTGTGGTAGAGATAGCATCTATATCTTCTGCTTCAGCGATTGTTTCTGTGCTGCTGGTTTTGATTGGCGTATGTATTTACACAAGGAAGTGGAAACATAGAAGTCCGAATTGCAGCCCTATCAAGAAGGAACTGTCAGTTTTCATAGATATTGGGATTCCATTAACATATGAGAATGTCGTGCAAGCCACAGGGAATTTCAACGCAAGCAATTGCATCGGTAGTGGTGGTTTTGGAGCTACATACAAGGCCGAGATTTCGCCAGGGGTATTGTTGGCGATAAAGAGGCTGGCGGTGGGCCGTTTTCAGGGGGTCCAACAATTTCATGCAGAGATTAAAACCCTGGCACGACATCACCATCGGAATCTGGTTACTTTGATTGGTTATCATGCCAGCGAGACTGAGATGTTCCTTATTTACAAGTATTTGCCCGGTGGTAATCTGGAGAAATTCATTAAAGAAAGGTCAACAAGGTCTGTGGATTGGAGGGTACTTCACAAGATTGCTTTCGATGTAGCTCGTGCACTGGCCTACCTGCACAACCAATGTGTACCCCGAATCCTCCACCGCGATGTCAAGCCTAGCAACATCTTGCTAGATGATGATTACAATGCGTACTTGTCTGATTTTGGGTTGGCTCGGCTACTAGGAACTTCAGAAACCCATGCCACTACCGGTGTGGCAGGGACCTTTGGTTATGTGGCCCCCGAGTATGCAATGACATGCCGTGTCTCTGATAAGGCCGATGTGTACAGTTACGGTGTAGTACTTCTTGAGTTGCTCTCAGACAAGAAGGCTTTAGACCCCTCTTTCTCTTCATATGGGAATGGCTTCAACATTGTCCAATGGGCATGCATGCTTCTGCGACAGGGTCGTGCCAAGGAGTTCTTCACTGCAGGCTTGTGGGACGTGGCCCCCCATGATGATCTGGTGGAGGTTCTACACTTGGCCGTAGTTTGCACTGTCGATACTCTTTCTAATAGGCCCACGATGAAGCAAGTTGCACATCGGCTGAAACAGCTTCAGCCCCCTTCTTGTTAGAGTTCCCTCATGAAGTTTTTCTGGGAAATAGCAGTTTATAGGAAGTGAGCCAAAGGGCCCGGTGTAATTTATCTGTAATTGTCCGTTTTTCACTCGGTCTGTCAGATGCCCCTTAGGTTGAGAATTTTTATACTATAGATGTTGTACCATAGATGTGATGGCCCCCTTACTCCGCAGTAATTCATCGGCGTCGGGGCATTTTATGATGAAGCTGCAGAAGAGTGCAGATATTCTTTTCCGCATCTTACACGAGTACTTTTAGGTTTTGATTTTCTAGGTTCGTCGGCTGTAATAAAACTGTAGAAATTAGACTCCTGTCCCTTTGTATAAAATGATCATTCTTTATAATGGCTGCATCAATTTTCCATCACTGCAACCATCTGATATCTGAACATGCATTTTGGTGCTTTCTGGTTTCTGTTCTCCATCAGATTTTGCTGGTTTTCTCCTGCAAATTCTGATTACAAAGCCGGAAATTTCGTTTTCCATATTTTCAGGTGTAGCAGTCCTCTGTGTTACCTTCAGCATTCAGCCCAGGAGTATGACGGTGAAGGACCAAAAAGTATTGTGGTATTCATTTGTTGCTGCATTTTCTGTGAACGTGTACTCTGCAACAAAGATGGAGGGTTTCTTGGTGAGTTTAGCATCTTTGCTCACATCCCAATACAAACACGGCTTGAATAGCCAGCAGTGAACAGTGTGCAGTCCTCAAGATTCAAGAAGTCAACATGGGCCTTTGGGTTTTGGCGGCCCGAAAAATTGCAGCATCTAGGATCATAAAACTGAAGCCCAAAAAACCACATTCTCACGAGATGTTGCATCGTGAGGCCGATCACTTCATTTCGAAAACCCTCGAGTCATCGCCGTTCTCGATCCGTAATCGCCTTCCGGAAGCCGACCCTTCGTGGCAATAAGCCACTTTGCTTCGCTTGGTCGTTTTCTTTTTTCCCAGCCCATGAAGAAAAAACGAAGAACTTTCCCGAGACTCCCGTCCGCTCAGCTCGCCTCGGATGTAATGCAGGTCAACATATTCCGGCGCGAACGTGTGGGCTACACATGATCTACGTAGCTCATACACAGACGTCGCTTGGAGAACGATCACGACATACCTTTCGAACGCTCCACAGCCACAAGCAACAATTCTTGCAAAACACCCTTCCTTTCCAAGTTCGGTGCGTCCACCGACTTTGACAATTCATGCGCGAGGCGAAGTGGATCCCGAGGCAGCGAACAAGGACGAAGACAGAAAAGGGCGAAAGGAACGCAATCAGGAATCCCAACATCTCTTTCATGCGCGACTTTTGGTAAGTGATTCGCGAGACGTTTCTCTTGTCCCTCCAAAAACTGAACCTCTGCTGGACTTCTCTTTATCTGCGCATGCTCTTTCTGCGCTCTTTGTCGTGTCGTCTTCGTGCTCCTTTTTTCCACTTTTTCAGTCGATCCATCGGCTGGATGGATCAGATTTGATTGATCTGCATCCTTTCAATGAAATAGAATAAATGTGGCTTGACTTGTCTCGCCACAGTAAAGGAACTGGACCAGGTTTGTCCGTTTGAAGAAAGTGGAAAAGATTTCCGTGTCCATAAATTCCTAGAAGCGTTTATAACCTTTCAATAATGTTGATAAAGATAACGGATCGGAATGTCCTTTATCCGATATCTTGGAAAGTCATGGACTCGATTGTGTTTTTAGCGTGCTGACACTTTCGATAGATTATCACCTTTTCTTTGGTTGGTCTAGCTTATAAACTTGTTAAAGGTTTAAACCTGCCGACTCTCATGCGAGGTTACCGACCTCAATTCGATTGAATTATAAACTTTTATTCGATTTAGTTACCGACCAAGTTTAGGTTTACTAACTACTAATTGAATGACTTACTAATACTCGTTTGATCAATTCCGAATCACCATCTTTTCAAATAACTACTTACCGACTTTTATTGAAGTAATTGGCCCTCATATCAAATTAACAACTTTAATGGAGAAATTAACTGACCTTTTTAACCTATGCGACCTACGTAATTAACACTGCCGATTAGGTCGGCCAACTTTCATTGAAGTTACCAACTCCTCTATAAAAATACTAACTGTATTGGAGTTACTAATTTTTTTTCCCGATAAAATTATCCACTAATTATAGGCTATCAAAACTTATTTGAATTTAATCTACTTTTTAACATTGATTAGGTAGCTTTCTAATAGTCAACTTTTCTAACAACTCAACAGATCTATTGATATTGCAAACTCTTATTAGAAACTATAAATCTTTTTTCAGTTACTCTTCAATCTTTTCTCCGATGACCATAGAACTTTTGTGTCACCTTCACTCGAGATGTTTCTCTTTCTATTTCCTTTTTGGCATACTAGATTATTAAAGTAGTTTAAACGGGCCATTCTGCTGCTCACTGATTATCCACTAATGAAACAGTTATAAAGGTGGAATTGAAATCATAAGCAGACAGGAATCTAATCAAATGACCCTAAAATTAAATTATTAGTTTGATGACTACTCAGATTAGGAGAATCATGTAAGAAGAGAAAGCCCACATTAAAGATGGGTTAGTGGCCCCATCCCAACTAACCTTTAACGAGAAAACTAGGTGGCATTGGCCTTAGTCTCTTCCTAGGTTTTTTAAGTAATCAGCATACATTGTCATAGTAATAGCGAGCAAATAACTTGGCCTGAAATCATTTCACAGATACATAACACTCATGTAGATTTGGAAAATTTTTGGAAGATAAATTGAAGCAACTGGCTGGCCATTAACTTGCGACCATGATCAAATTGAGATTTCGTTAATGATAGAAAAAAAACAAGGAGTAATCCCAGCATTGATGATATTCAGTTTTTTTTTTTTTTTTTTTTTTTTTTTTTTTTTTTTTTATGTCAAACTAACATTTCATTCATTTCTGAGAAAAATGCATGAAAGAAACAACGTAATATAACGACAAATCAAGACAAATCTCAAACAATTTCAAAGCAAATCCATTTATTGGATGAATCATCAGAATAAGGTTGTGGGTTACACGTTTAAAGAGCAGATATGTGATTTCTGTAAACCAAAATTGATGGTCGATCACCATAATGTCCAACTATTCGTACGGCTTTGCTTTTTGACAATGCACCCCTAAGTTTGACGTCCCCAACACTAGGCCGTTCAGAGTAACAAAGTTGTACAAGCATAGATCTAACACCTGTGAGAGTGAAACCTTCACGAAACCCCTCAATCTCCTATGAAACTAGACTTGTACACCAATGAAACTCAAGTGAAGCGAAACTCCAAAATCATATAAAAAATAAATAAATCTAGACTAGATTAGGATAAAAACCTCCTCGAAATAGGAGAGAGAAACTTTTAGGTCTCGATTAGATCATAAGAGAAAAGCTCCTCAAAATGTTAGGAAAGGGTAAAAAGGAAAATAGAGAACCAAATAAGTCAATGAAAAAATAAAAAAGGAAGGGGAGGGAGAGATCTAGCTCAAACCCTCTCCTCCATGGAAGTTAGAGAAGACAGCTGTGTGAAAATGAGAGGGAGAAGAAAAAACCCTAGGGAGGAGAGAGAAAAAAACGTGTCATGGTGATAGTAAGTTATTATTATTATTTTTTTTTGTCAGAATGATGATAATAAGTTTAAAGAGCATTCTTTTGCGTATTATAATCGAACGACCATATAAACGGTCGATGGGAAGTGCTTTACCTAACTCATTCGAGTAGGGCATAAAAATAATTTCTAGCTAAATCATATATCGGTACGAACAATTTTTTTAGATAGCCTAATTCCAATGCCGTTTTTCTTTTCATTTTCTTTTTAAATTTCTGACTCGAGTTCCCTTAGTTCAAAAGTCATAGGAATCAATAATGTGGCAAATGACATATCAAATCAAATCAGATTCGGCGATTTGATATAAATTCATCGGCATGCGGCGGCGCCTTGGTTTGATAGAGTGGAGGAATATGAGTCCAAATCAAGACAACCTGATTATAATGCTGGGAAAGAAATATTTTAGACCGTTTTGAAGTAGATAAAGGCAAGACACCAAAAATTGGACACAGATTAAGACAATTAGTACAAGAAACGTGATTTCCTGCGATGCTTTCAAGATTCGCTCCCCAGATGCGGTTGGGGTCCAAACAAAGAAACGAAAGAAGATCTCACACGCCTCGCAAAGGCTGGCCATGTCGATGGACGGAGCAGTAAAAGAATTAGTGGGCATCTGGCGTTCGAGGGTTTTCTAGAGAGAGAGAGAGAGAGAGAAGCTCGGGCTTCGTTTCAGGTGGAGACTCTCGAGAGTTTCTTGGGAAAAAGTGAGAAGCGCGTGTGACAAATCATTTTAGAATGAAAGGAGGGGCCGGGGGTGTGTGTCTCGGATCAGGGGGACCATACGTTGAGTGACAATAATGATATCTCTCTTCTCTGCTGTTGCTGTGAAATCTGCATCAACTGCACTTCACAGTTCACGCTCTCTTCACTTACTCGCTGAACCTTCTTCTGTGCTCTCCCTTTCTCTTGAGATTCCCGCTCAAAGCCCCTGTCAGTATCAGTAAACCCTAGAAGAAGAAGGAGAAGAAGTGACCCTCTTTCTCTTGTCAGACATCCTCTTCATCCTGCAAACTGTAAACACCCAACCCTAAACCTAAACCAAGGGGGAAAAAAAAAGAGAGAAATCTGCCCTTCTATATCATTGATACGTTGGGTAGGAATAATTAGGGAAAAAAAAGTTATAATTCTATTATACAAATGTCAATTCAATTATAAATTTTTCAATTTAACCAATTTAGTCATAAATATTTTGATAATTTGCCAATAGTTATTCCAGCGAAATTGACAGAAACTTATTAGCATCGACTAATTTTACAATTTATATAAAAATAATAATTCCTTTGCTTTTCATTCCTTTTTCTTTTTTTCTTTTTTACTTTTTTCTCAATTTCCCTATGCCAAACTCTAGGCCTTGGTGATGGTTGGTAGAGGTTGTTGACCCTAGACAGGGGCAACTGGGGAAGGAAAATAGGAAAAAAGAGAAAAAAAATTGCAAAAATTCATCCGTGTCAATGATTGCTGTACAAAATTGGCCAAAAAATTATATTAACAATAATTTAAAGATTTAAGACTAAATAAATCAAATTAAAAAGTTTAGAATTGAATAAATTTATGATATTTGTTGGTAATTTGCCCTATTGACATGTGTGCTATTATTCCTTCAATCGATTCATTATTTTCAATGTGCATACTTCAAATGATATCAGGTGGCACGCTTAATTACATCTTTGGCATCACATCAATATGTCACATGACATTTTAGTTTCAAATAATGCTCTTTCTATAAGCTTTAGAGACAGAGATTAGGATACCTAATCCGATCTTACGTGTAGCCCACAATTAGGTTTAGCTTGACTTTTGAATACTTTACGTCTCTTGTGCAATAAAAACGGCACATTGGAAATGCAGCTTTCACATTGAAACTTTGCAAGATAGAAGTACATTAACTTCACATCATGTGACACACTAATATGTGGTCACCATTCAAATAGGTCAGCGCTTGAAAATGCATATTAATTATAAACCACAATAGTTAACACAGTCGGTTGGATGTGTGGCATCTTGTTCATAGAACGCTTTCTAAAGTGAAAGGCATCTCTCTCTCTCTCTCTCTCTCTCTCTCTCTCTCTCTCTCTGTCTGTGCTGCTCGGCTGGCTCTTCATGAGCAATTGGACACCCTGAAATGCTTCTGTTTTCTTGCTCGTAACAATTGTATAGCAGTGGAATTGAAGCTTCCCTTTTTATGCGAAAATCTATTGCTAAACTTGAGAGACAGTACAAATAAAGAAAACAATCTATGCTTAAACAAGTAAGTGTGTGTGGGTGTGGGTGTGGGTGTGGGTGTGTGTGTGTGTGTGTGTGTGTGTGTGTGTGTGTGTGTGTGTGTGAGAGAGAGAGAGAGAGAGAGAGAGAGAGAGAGAGAGAGAGAGAGAGAGATTAATCCTTCCATAAGTTCAATGTTTTAGCTCACGACTGCTAATTCCACTCCTAGCAACAGGCAGACCTCCATCAAGATGCTCATTTTCTACATAACTAAAGCTTGCTTATCCACTAATCGAGCTTCATCCTATGGAAATGCCCCTATTTTATTTTGAAAATTCAAGATTTCCATTACAATGAGATTTTAATATGCAAATAAAAAAAAAAAAAAAGTAATTAGTCCTCTTCTCTAACATCTAAATTTTGTACTTTAATCAGCCAAATAAGCTTTAAGATGATACTAAAATGATCCATGCTCTTATGGGTTGAAGATGGTTAGACATTAACTTGGTTGAGCTCCCCTTACTTTCACTTACAAATTGCGAGATAGAGAAGCACATCATTTTCACTGACTTGGGTATATGTTAACTCTTCGAGCTGGGAAAATAAAGCCCTAAAAAAATCTGCTATGTTGCTGTATAATGAGTTCCTCATTTACTGCAAGTCTTGCCATTTTACCTCCGGACAGAAGAGCTAAACTACTTAACAACTTAACGTTAGGGTTTCTGCTAGTATTGAGGGCTAGCAGGAACAATAATAACAAGCTAAGCTTTATTATTTAATTAGGACTCTTTAGGGTTTTGAAGTATGGCTCAACAGCAACACCTAGAAAGAGAAAAGCGCATTACCTAGATCCTCTCAGTTATGGAAACCAAAATGCTGAATCTCTCTCTCTCTCTCTCTCTCTCTCTTCCATTTCTAATTTAATTGTATTTCAAGAGACTTTATGTTGTGAAAAAATAATCAACTTGATAATTGTACTTGTCTGTTGGCTGTGTTTGGCTCATTTACATCAAGTTGTGCATAATTCAAGATCTGTCTCTCTCTCTCCCCCTCCTCGAGGGAAAAAGTTTCTCGTGTGGTCCTCTTTGTTCTGAGTGGATTTTATTAAAGAATCAGTGAGATTGGTCCCTCATCTATGAGGTTGGATAGTCTCTCTCTCTCTCTCTCTCTCTCTCTCTCTCTCTCTCTCTCTCAGTAGCCATCATACACATCAAGATGACCTTGTATAGTAACTATAAGCCACAACTTTTTGGAGCCCTTGAAATGGACTTATATATGTGAATTTCTGCTTTTATCTTCTGGCATCGTCCTTCTTGCCCATGTGATCTGGCTGCAAATTTGTTTATGGCATGATAGTAATTGTTGAAAGGATTTGGTTGGTGTGCTCAACAAAATGCAAACATACATATAACCATAGATAAGGATTCAGACCAAAGATCTTTTTGTAGTTGTCGATAAAGCTTTTTCGTCGTTTTTTTCATATATATTTGTAGATGGTCCCCTAGTTGCAATTATCAATCTTTGTTTGTTTATAAGTGATAGTCAAGTTCTGCTGGAATCTTTTTTGTGTTCTTGAAAACATCTCACTTAGAAAATGGCGATTATTAGCCCTTCATCATATATATATTTATTTTGTGCCCATGATTGCTCTATAAGGACGACTGAGAATGCGATATGTCATTGGCTAACGCGTTCCATTTGAAGGATGTCGTGACACGCCACGTGGCAGAGGATGCCCCATTGCTTTTTCGTGTTTTCTTTTATGAGAGGGAGTGCATTGTTGAATTCGGCATCTTTCTTTCCGCCATAGGACTTCAGAGCTAAACTTATTCTCCACGTTTTTCTGAGGCTTTCTTTGATTTGATAGAGCTGTGTCCACACAGAAATTAGTTGCATAGAAGGAAGACATGCTGGGTATCATTAATTTTCCCTTCACAGAAGTATAAGCTCTTGGAGCTGATTGGTGATACGCATAACAGGAGCTTAGCACCGCAATCTCTGAGCTCATGTAAGTCATCTTATTTATTGCTCCATCATCGATAAATTCTAGATCTGGATTTCGTTTATCAGCAAAGTGAATTTCTTTGCTTAATGCAACAAGATGAATATAACTTGGTTTGCAATTGCATCACCCGCTGATGTTTTTACTTTTTTGTTGATGTCCATTGAACTACAGTTCAGTTTCATAGACATGTAAGAAGCAGAGTTTGGTGGTGTAATCTCATAATCCAAACGAATTCGAAAAACTTTCTCCAGAATATCTATAATTTCTCTACTCTCCTTTATCTCCATGCAAACAATAACCCCAAGAAAAAAGGCTTTCGATGTTTATACTGATCTCTCTTTGAATTCTATCTCAAGGATGGAGAAGATGGCTAAAAACTCAAATTGACATAAACTGATTTTGTCTTCTTTGCTTCACAGATTTCAAAAACTGACAGTCACAGGAAAGCTCAAGAAGAGTTAATATGCAGCAGATTTGAAAACTGAAAGGAAATTGATGAATGACCGGACCAACGAATGTACACCGCTTTCTTCCAAGTTGTTAATATAGATATCGCACTCATGGAAGACCAATGATGATGAATATAGAACCAAAGGAAGCGGATTCACCACCAACACAGGAAAAAATCGCTAGCACCAACCACAAGATCCTCAAGGCTTCATCATCATCTGGTTCGGCTGCGCACTGGTTAAGGTCGAGAGACCCAAGGATCGTCCGTGTCTCGCGAGCCTTCGGAGGCAAGGACCGGCACAGCAAAGTGTGCACCATCAAAGGGTTGAGAGACAGGAGGGTCAGGCTCTCAGTCCCCACTGCAATTCAGCTGTATGATCTTCAAGATAGGTTAGGGCTCAGCCAACCAAGCAAGGTTGTGGACTGGTTGCTTGATGTTGCTAAGCACGAGATTGATGAACTCCCACCTCTCCCACTGATCCAACCAGGTCACAATTTAGGTCATCAAATCCATCAATCAATCCTGCCAAAATCACATGAAATTGTTGGAGATGACTCATCCAGCAAAGATGGGTTGGTCAAGTCATCAAGATCAAGGACTTGGTCATGTTCTGATCATCATCAGGAAGATGATCAAGAACCCAATGACTGTGGCACCTCAAAAGTCCCAGCACAGAACTATTTCTTGTCAAGAACTAGCTCAAGCTTCCATTTAGAGCCTCCAAACATGTCACTATTGCCTAATTCAGCTGCAATCCATGGGTTCACATCCCAAATTGGAGACCCTCACCATCAAAATGTCAACAATTTCATTCCATTTTCTCTACACTCAGGGAGCTCTCAGATATTCCTGTGCCCTCCTGGAGTGACCACTGCACCAACACCATCTTATTTTCCTTCGCTTTTTGCGACTTCAACAGATTCCAATAGTGATCCTCGACCTGCCAATCATCAATTTCAAGTTGTGAGCTCACTTAACTCACACAACAGTCTACCAAGTTCTCTTGCACCACCTCTTCTGATCTCTGCTAGTTATCCGAGTTTCATGAGAGCCTCCCATCTTGACGGGAGTTGTACTGAGGAGGGTCTTCACTCACACAACAGTTTTGGAAGTGACCAGCCCAATAAAGACCCATGACAGGTAAATTATTGTGTTTGGCGCAGAAGCAATTATGTATAGGGTATACAAATATATAGTTGCCACCATGAAGAGGTGAAAGTTGTTCATGTAATAATTAGGCTCTTGTTTATGGTTTTCTTTACACGGATGTGTTGTTTGATTGAGTGATTGGCAATACGGTATTTAGATTAAAAAGTTGGTTATTTTTCCCCTTAATGCTGGCCAATCTAAGTGGTCCTTAATTGTATAGAAGAAAAATAAGTATTGGACAGTACATGAAAATCAATAATCTTGGAGCGTTCTTTCATATATGTACTTGATTTCTGCCATATCAATTAGATACTTTTAAATGTGAATGTCATTTTGTGGTGTATCATGCACATCACAATGTTATTTAGAGAATCAGTCACGATTATAATGCACCTAATAATATAACTACTTAAATCAAATCAAAATGATACGATAAATTTACGAATGACCGCAAGTTTGCAGCTTTGAGCACATCTCTCTTTCCTTCTCTTTCCTTCTAAGGATTAAGGAGAGAGGTATGATGGTAGGAATCAAACATTTGACCTCATGAAAGACAAATAGCTAACATATAATTTGTCTAATTAGAGCAAACTAAACATTTACATAATAAGTGAAGTTCAATCAACGAACTTTTTTTTTTTTTTGAATGTTTGTTTTTTCTTAACACACCTTAAACTTATCAACTCTTATATGAATTTGCCAATCTTATTTGAGTGATTTATCAATTTTTTTAATTGAATTTTAGGTTATCGACTCTTATAATTTAAGTTATTTACCAGCAATTATTTCATTCTGTTTATCAACTTTTGTGTTCCTTACGAAAGACTTAAATTTATTATCTCTTAATTGCATTACTTACTATCTTTTTTTCCCATGAAATTACCCACTAATTTTGATTTACCCACTTTTTGTAGTTAATTAGCAACGTATATTTGTCTTCTTCTTTTTTTTAATTAACCAATTGTTTTATTGAGTTACTAGCATATCGACATCCATCATCTTTTATTTGTATGACTCACTAGCTTTTCTCCGATTAAATTACTCTCTAATTTTCAACTTTTTTTAGTTGCTTAGCAACTTATATTTGACTTTTATTGAAAAGTCACTTTTAATTACTTAGTTATTTTTTAGATTCTTCAACCTTTTTTTAGAAAAATACCAACTTCAATAAAATGATTACGAGCTTCAATAAACTGATCACCAACTTTTCTCCAAATAGAATACCATCAATTATTTGATTTAGTTGCCAATTTTTTTTTTTTTAAACAATCAGTATCTCCTATCTCTAATAAGAAAAACGTGCTCTTGTCATGTTTAAACTTTTATTTACCTTTTCGTATCAGTAAATTAAGTTAACCAACTATGTATGAAATTATCAACTTTTATTCGTGTCACTTAACTTTTCTTCTATCAAGTTACCAATTAATTTGTGTACCAACTCTTATTTAAGTTGCAATTGTGTTTTTTCCTTCTAAAATTTGAAAACTTTTCAATTTAGTTGCCAAATTTTTTATAATAACTAATTTTTATTTTTTATCTCTAATTAAAAAAAAAAAAAAACTCCTATGATGAAAACAAGCTTTTAACACATTGATCGATTTTTAACAGTTTAAGATTTGAGCATGTAGACAGTAAGATTAGTACTGTATTATCCGTACGCAAAATTTAATTTTTTTTCCAGTGCTTATAAACTTTATAAAGGAAATGCAGTTATTGAGGGTAAGCACATTAAGCAACCACAATGGAGGGTACTTTTAACTTGTATTAGCCCTTCAAAATCATCGATATCTAAATAAATATTAACGATTGATATGTTAATCATAATTTTCATACGTTCCTTTTTCATATGGATTAATAGCGGAACCCCTGATGGAAAACAAGGTGTAAGTACTTACATATACTTAATCAATTACATCAGCTTTTGTATAAATCAATGTGAGGCTTCCTAAAAATCACGAACGGAAAATGCCGACATGGACATTGACGCTGTTAAATAGGCACTAACCGTGCACATTTATGTCCATTATGGCCACTTGAGATGATGCTACATCAGCAGAGATGTATTAGATGACTAAAACCATGCATGATCTCTTCTCATCGCCCACAATCTGAATGGAGACAACACAATTTTTTTTCCGAGAATGCAAGCCATGTCACCAGTCATGCTAAACTTTTGCTGAGCAAGCGAGCCATGTCGGGCAAAACCATATGACACGGCAATTTGTTCAACGGAGGCCTTGCACTGAGTTAAATTGGAAAAGCCGATCGATCGAATTAACAAAAGAAAAAAGAAGTTTGCCTGGTAAAAAATTTAAGTATTTGTGCCCTCATTCTCCCCGCGCTGAAAATAGCATGGGATTTCATGTTGAAATTTTTGCTGGGCTAGCATTCTTGCGACCATAGAATCGAGCAACTAAATTTCTTATGAATATTCTTGACCCCACGCGGACGACTTGTCTTAGATTAGATCGAGTATATAAAACTGGATGAACTTGTCCGATTTCTTGTGTCGCGTAACCGTAAAACCGAAATGGCGGAAAGAAAACATTGGAGAAGAGAGCTCAAAAGAGAGTGGTTGCTTAAAAGATTTTGGCACCATTGAAGTTCGTGGCTCAGCGCTTCTGCAAATCAAGGCGCGACCCAACACGGCCTCGGCACTGTCATGTCGATTTGAGTTTTCATTTAGCACGAGCAGGTAATGAGGTCGAATGGTGGAGGAGAGGAGGAGGAGGAGGAAGAAGAAGAAGGTGTTGCGCCGTGCAGACGGAGATCGCAGAGGTGATGGGAAAAGAAGTGATTTCGGGGAGTTGTGCAGTGTAGAGTTATGTGAATCTCTCTGCTGAAACTTCACCGAACCGACATCCGCTAGTGATTCTTGGGAATCATGAGCCATTTGTGTGAAGCCAGAAGCTATGAATGGAATGCTGGTGTCCTCGTTGGGTTTGAACTTCTGCGGTCCCAGCGCTCCTCTCTCGTCAAGGAATTCAGGCGTGAACGTTTCCGTAACGAGGGGCTTGTCTCTATGCAATCTAGTACGGAATATGGGGATCAAATTGATCATGGGGTGTCGAGATGATTGCATTTGCCGTCGCGATTCGCGTGGACTGCAGATGCGTCCTTGATACAGACCGAAGGAAAGCGGCAGCGCGTGTTCCCACCATGTGCATACGCATGAGGAGCGCGCTAATGGGCAAAAGCAAAACATGCAGGAGGACCCAGCTATAGCGTGACTCCTGAAAGAGATGGATAGAAACTTGGCAGGGATGAAACGGTGTATGATGAGGACTTCGAGGAATGTTCACATAGGGGTGGAGCTTGTACTAGGTGTTATTCACTGGCTAGAAAGACCACAATCACACTGTCAGTGCCACGCTACTATTTTGCTAAAGAAAAGTTTGATCCCTTTTGTCTTCACCGAGGGTCAGAAGAGATTTACAGAAACAAAACGACTAGAGGAATCAGGAAAACACACTAAAAGGCACTACTTGAAAATCAGCCGCCTGCAGTGGCCTGTCGGTTGGGCTCGTGGACCGGTGGCCAAACTGCTCACTACTTCACTAACCAAGTCCTTAAAGATCAATCTCTCGATGTCCAAGACTACTCCTGAAACGTCGTTACAACCTGCCCAGTTCAGCTCTTGATGGGTCAAATCTTTGGATGAGATAGTCCTCGAATCGTCGTCCTCATCATCAAACGTGCAATATGGGCGGTCAGTTTGAAGTTGATCTATCTCAGAGCATAATCCTTTCAGGAGCTGCTGTTGTGCTGTCTTTCTCCCTGCCAGCTTATCTGATGAGAACCAGTTCCTGGAATAATTCGATAGCAGTCTATGCACTAAGATCTCACTAACGACATCATATATCAGCTTTCTTCGCATTTTGTCGCCTTGTTTTGACCGGATGGTGCATTCCCTGGCCTGATCTCCACTTGAAATGTTGTTGCTTGCCTTGGTTTGTTCTATAATGTGGAACAAGTTTCCTGAAAGCAGCCGGATGGTCATTAATCCAGAATCAAGATCACTCAGCAGACCAGATGCTGACAATATCTCTGAAATGTATGCATGATCCGAGCTTGTGCTCTCACTTGGGAATGCTGTGCCAGATCGTTGGACAGTGGAGATTACTTTTATTTCATTCTGAACCAGGGGAAGATTGACTAAGCTATTCTGGTTGATAGCTGAGCCAAAGCTGCTTCTTTTGCTATCAGATAAATTGTTTAGCTCTCGCAAATTCCACTTTACCTCACCAGAAACTTCATCATCTGCAATAAAAATATATAAGAAACTGGTTTAGCCTTGCATTCTTCCAAAAAATTGCAGAATCAATACGACCTTTCTTCCTCCTCTCCTCTATGAACAAAGAACATAAATGCATTCACATACGTGAGCAATGCAATTTCAGTTGTACTGTGAACTAATAATGTATCCTTACATGTATGATTATAATAGTAAATTAGAGCACTTTCAGCAAGTAAATCATGTTCTCTGAGTCAATATTATTATGGATCAGTGAAAACATTATTGGTGGTATGAATGCAAGTCACCTTTAAAGGGTTCTGAGGTCATTTTCACTGGTGATGGTGCTTCGTCTTCAAGGTATGATGCATCAAGGACGGAGACTGGACTTGGTTTTTCTGTTGTAGGTATCCCAAGTTTCCTGCTCAATTCCTGTTCTCTCGTGAGGAATGTTTTCTGTATGGGAGATAACGAAGTACATTTAGTATGCATCATTGATAATGCTTCTTTCTTAAATTAAAGGAGAGCAACTTACTTTTCTGGTTTGGTCATCTTGAGGGAATGTGCCACGGATTTCAGCAAAGCTATATACACTGGAAACTTCTGTGTCATCCTGAGAGTCCATACTAGCTGCTGATTGCTGAGAAATGGTGTTATTTTGGTCGCTGAGATCTCTTGTATGGCTGCTCTTCTTGTTCCCTCGGTCAGAACTAAGAGGCACATGATTAGTTTTGGATTTTGGTGTTCTCCCCGGAGACCGTGGTTCTTTTGTTTGCTTCCCCTGGTTACCTGTCCCCTGAGCATCTGTTGCCCTCAATTGCTTCAGCGTAAGCCGTGGGCTTGAAGTTCCTGAATTCCTGCATGAACTGGTGTTTTCAGAAACATGTTGGTGCTCCACTGCTACTCGCGTCAATGTGTTTCTAGAACCAATTTTTCTGTCCAGGAAATGGGGTTGCCTACTGGAAACCTTTCTTGGAGTGAGATCCTCGTTTTGTTGCTGCTCAATAGATTTTCTCCTGCTACTTGGAGAAATCTGGAGCTTGGCGAGACCTGACGTGGAATTGACAGGGGATCCAGGGATGTTCAGTTTTTCTATACTTCTTTCTTGTTTCACGGCAACAATAGTGGACTGCAATTTCTTTGGGGAACTGATTTTCTTGATTCTGGGAGAATCTGGGGCTTCAGATTTTATGTTTCCACAGGGAGCTACTCTTGATCTGCTGCCTGAGCTGCAACTGTTTGTTTGAAGCATAGACTCTGAAGCCTGGACATCTTCCTTGCCCTCTGATGTCTCTTTGGATCTTTGCATTGCTTCGAGCATCTGTTTCAGAAATCTCAGATCCTTCCCCGATTTCTTGAACTCAAGCTGTGGCAACCTTTTCTCAATTTCTCCATAAACCGAGGGGGTTGAATTTGATTCTTTTGGATGTGATGGAGTAGACTCAGGGACCAGCACTGCGGGACTTTGGCTTCCTTCTGGCCTCTTCCATGCAGTTGCTTGTATTGGAAACTGTGAACTTGGGTTGAACTTCATGACTGAATCCACAGTGGCCTCCTGCTGCGAGATGGCTGACCTTTGGCTCTTCCTTGGGGAGCCAGATAGCAGAGCAGGCTTGTTTCCGTCGGGTGTTCTCGACGAAACGGAGAAGGGATCCAATGCTTTAGGTGAGTTGGTTCTGCTATCGCCGACCTGAAGCTTGGTGCTTGACACTGAATCTGGGAGGGCTTCCAGGCCCATCAACTTCGCTACCACACTCGATTGCCTCGTGTGGCTCCCTCGTTCTTGGGGTAAATTCACAGTTTGACCCATACTGTGGCTCACCCTTTGATGATTCCCTTGCAAATAACGTGACTGACTTTGAGAGGAAAATGACATAGAGCCTCTCTTGCTATCCAACGAATGCCTGGGAAGCTCTTTCAGCTTGAAGTTGGACTTCAAAGCGTCCCTTGATTCTCGCCCGTCATAAGAGAACCGAGGAGCGTCCTTCTTAGGCAAAGAACAAAAACTGTCAATTTCCATCTGTTCGGCGGAAGTCTGAGGTTGGCGAAGGTTAGGAAGATTTCTGAATGATTCAGACACATGAGAAGTTTTTGATTTAACAGATTTGGCCGGCTTTAGTGGCCTAGGCGAGTCTATATATGTCAAAGTAGCTGCTTTATCTTTGGTTTGGGGCCTCAATAAAACCCCATGGGCTCCTCTGTAGTTGGAGCCCTTGGCGATATCAGTGAGGTCAAGGGATTGTCCACTCAAATGCTCAGGGGCATTTAAATGGTGGAGTGGCGAGCCGTGACGCTGGTTAGTTTGGGTTGTGCTTAGCCTGAACAAAGACGGTTCTGACTTTGCTGGTCTAGCCTCCTCGAGCGAGGAGAAACTAGACGAATTGCATGAAGACGAGACAGAGCTTCTTGAGGAATCAGATGACAATCTGTGTCTCTCAAACTTTGTTGCCTTGGAGTTTTTCACCTGCATTGGTAATTCATCTAATCAACATCCTGGAAAATTTAGCTCTGATCATATGCTTCGGTTTTTCGCATAACTTACTGCAGATTTTTGTAAGACTCCATCTTCCTCTGCATCGACAGTGGCGTTTTGACCTGAGGAAACACCGGAAGTTAGATGTCTTTTGCAGCACTGAAGAAGATTTACGTACTACGGAATGCAAGCTAACTGAGATATCATCAGTGCCTAAATGTCTTCATGAGTCACAGGGATAATATTCAGCTCTCGTCAAACCATCCCCACCCTGTCATTTTCTTGTAGCGGGGTCTCTCGTTGGAAAAGGAAAAGAAGTTCTAAGAGAACCCTTTTCTCTCTAACGAGTTCTGATTCGCATTTGGCTTAATAACACATCGTTAATCCGCACGAATTCTAACTAGTGATCATTGCAAATGTTCTGACATTTTCCTTCGGCTTCCGCAGAGCACGGGCTGCGGAGCGTTTACCAAATTTTCTTCTATCAAGTGAACAAATTTACACCATCATAATGGAAGCTAAAAGTAGAAAACCCCGTAACAAGTGAAGAGGCTAGGATCTATGTGCAGTGTGGTGGTCGTGCATGATTGCTGCGCATGTTGCTTTTCAGCAGTACATAGACAAACCAGGAGATAAATTTAGATGAAAAGGCCAAGGAGTTCCGAGGAGATTCTTACCTTCAAGAAGCCTCTTGTGGTTGTGGCCATTTAAGCGTCTACCGGAGAGAAAATTCTGACGATCGAAGAGCTGAAAGATCCCATTCATACACCCGATTTGCTTCTGCATTCCAGCCTTGTCATCTGTCAATGAATACAGGATTCTCGTCGACATGTTTTGCACTCACAATACCAGACCTACAAAGTTTGTGCAGGCATGTGCTTCTGGAGCTGCAGCAGAAACTCCGGGTAAACTGGGAGAGCACTGAATTTCACGTTCCAAAGCAGACAATCACGCATGCATTTCAGCATGGATGCATTCTCCTTCTGCTTTGGCTTTTTTTTTTTTTTATGTACAGGGCTCTAAGAGGCTCTGTGGCGGATGAGACTGGAAGTACAATTGAAGATGAAAATGAGGATAACAGAAGAGACCAAATCCTACGATCCTCCACAGGAACAAACGCATAGGACAACGGACTTTCAAGAACGAGGTGAGAAGATAAGTTTCCTGCGAAATTCAGGAAGTGGGATTATATGAAAAGAGAGGAAGGAGGGGGGGACCCAAAGGATCAGCCAATGAGAAACTGAAGGGAGCTAGGATCCAGAGCCATGCTCGAGGACCATTTCAGCAGCGAGAGTCTCTTTCTGCAGACTCGAGAAGAGATGTTTTTCTGGGTTTTCCTCGCAGAACGAAGCAAGCTCTGTCTTTTTGGCTCTCTCTAGTATAAAAAGGCTGCTGAAAATGCTAGCCTATATAGCTTGAGAGAGAGAGGGAGAGAGAGACAAAGGGGTGTGATGTAATGTGAAATGTTTGTTATGTAAGCAATGTTCACATCAGTTCTGGAGAGAATGAGAAGTGGTGACAGGCTTTTCTTATTCCCATTTCAGACAGAGAGAGAGAGAGAGAGAGAGAGAGATTAAAGAAAAGAAGGAAAAAGAGGAGAGGGGGAGAGGAAGAGAAGCTATCCAACAGCAATCTAGTAATGAATTGGAGGTGGGAAATTGTGGGTCAGATCTGAGGAAGGTTTTCTATTTTTTCTGGTCCCAATCTAATCCCTCCTCCCCCTCCTCCTCCTCCTCCTCCTCCTCCACTTTCATTTGGACAGAGTAATGTGGGTGGGTCTGAGCTCGGAAGGCTGGACCTCTCTACACGACCATGTGGCCTGTGTCAGGCCAGTGTCGACGCCACCATGGATAGGAATCGAGCAAAACAAAACCCAAAATTCAAAACGCGGGTTTATGCTCTGGAATCTCCTCTTCTCCTCCTAAAGAAAACGCTCCTTTTTTCCATCTTTGGGACATGATAGAAAGAAGAGATCCGTATCGAATTCTGCTTCTTTATTCCATCAGATCCCATTGGGACACTTTGCCCCTGAAGTTTCCTTCCTTCTCCTTGACTTTTGAGGCTATTTTATGGGTCACATGGAGGAGATCCGATCCGCACAGAGAGGTTAAAAGGAAACATGGCATGGATGAAATTTACTTTTGGGTAAGAGCAACGCCGCAGCTAGAGTGCTGCTCCTTTGTTTCTAGTTTGAGCCTGGAATCTGACTGAGATTGATTGATTAGCGTCTATACCTTTTATTCCTTTTCCTGATTAGTGCTGATGTCTAGGTTAGCAATCTTGATTGGACACGAATTATCCCTTAATTTAGCGTATGTTGATTTGGTAGGTGGCTTATTAATTAACTTTCATTCGCGATTTAGCGTCGAAAGGAACGGCTCTACTCAAGCATGGGGCGGAGTCAACCAAATACGAAGCAGCCTTGCCTAAAATTCTAGATGTTTAAGTGATTTCCAGCTCATGTAGACTCATTGCATCGGTAGCTTAGTTGGGTTTCGGGTGGCATTTTTGTTCTATTACCGTCAAATGATACCTCGAATCAGCTTCCACAAACGCTCGACCGCAAAGTCACCGCTTTGATCTGGCCAAAGTCGGAGGTCGCATTCATAGTAAGACGTAAAGATTTTGAATTTTTTTTTTGGTTGGCTACAGGACATACATTAAGCTCAGTGGGCAGGACACTCCCATCATTCTCTACGAGAAATGCCGTGATCTTTCCTCTGTGCAATGTAATTGATCTATATTGCCACGTCGACGTAATATCCACTAGTGGACCACATAGTAATCAAGATCATTTGAGGTGAAACCTAAATAGAATTAGACGATTCTCAAGAATTCGAATCCGCGTCTTCATTCTTCCCCTTTTTTTCCGTGGCGGACGAAACTTCGTACGCTTTGAAACCCCCGAAAGATCTCTAAATTTTTTCCTTTTATCTCCCCCACTTTCTTCTTAGTTTTGGTTTCTTTTAGGGATCGAATGGTGGCAGCATTGATGAACTTAGAGCGAAGGACAGGAGAACATGGACAGTGATGGGCAGTGCCCCAGCAGACACACAGTACTTCAGACAGCGATCACACATAGTGCCTGGTACTCCGATTAACGTGAATCCGATGTACTCGTTTGAGATCATCTGCGATTAAGTACATGCAAACCTAGGCCACATGTTCGCATGTTGTTCTCAATTTTATCCCCCCATATACGAAAAAGAAAGATAAGGTAGAGGCTCCTTAATCCTAAATACCTCCGCCCTTTAATTATATTTTTTCAAACTTTTCCGTACGAATTTATTCTCTTCTGGAAGAGATTATCGTCGTGCAGTGTGTAATACTCATTGTATCTCACGAACTGTTGTCCCATCTTTTTTTAACTCCAACAGAAGCTTTTGCCTTTTTAATTCTTTTTTTTGGGAATTATGTGCTGCTTTATGGATGATCTCTCGTATTATTCTTTTGCGCTAAACGATGCGTTGTGATCTAGTCTTGGGTACGGTCTTAAATTTTTTGTAGTGCCAACTAGAATTACGTGCTGAATTATATGCATTAAATGCATATTTAATCATGGTGCCTGTTTGCGCTGTATTTGCATTCGCCCCTTGATGGTGATCATAGAATTTCCAGAAAATTCCTTTCAGTGTCAGAGGTAACGTGGAGATAATGGAACTAAACTAAGTGCAAGACATGGTGAACACATAAAGAAAGTACGCATAAAATGTAGAGCAATATCATACTATACTTTTTCATCGTCAAGGTGAGCATGATTTTAGAATAGAGTCTAAAATTTGAAAATCGGATTGGTGGGAAGCTATACGGTTCTAGATTCCAAAGTATGCATAATAAGTTTCAGGTTCCAAAAATTAAGAAACTTATTTCGATAGATAAATTCTAGGTTCTAAATTATAGGAATTTGAAACCTTAAGCTCAAATGTATAATCAGTTTTAATGTTTTTCTTAATCTATGTCTTCAGGTGATTTTATAGTATTCAATGCCATTCAATGATGAGTGTATAATCTAGAAGCATAAGTTCAAACTTCCATTTTATGACTGAGACTTACTTCATTAATGTTAATATTTTTTGCATGTCTAAATATAAGTTATGGTCAATAAATTGTAATAGCAAGTAGTGGTCATTAAATGTTGTAATTCATCATAATTATTCAATTAATAATATGAGTGGAACCTAAGTAGACTCTAACAAAGTTCTAGAGTATGCATGGATGTTCCAAATAATGAGGAAATTGTTCCAATGGATAAGCCATCGGGTAAATTTCAAGTTATAAGTGAAACTTATATATAATCTGAAACCGTTCACCCCTACTCATCGCCAATCTTTATGCAATATCTATCTGTCTGCATGGTAGGCCGAGACGATTTTCAAGTTTAATTCTATTCTCCTCGTTTGAACCTCGCCCTTCACTTTAAGGCTATGTCATCATATATGAGTCACTTGATGCTCACATCAAATTGCGTTCATATGCGACATACATGCCGAGGACCTCGATTGGACTTGGAAGGTATGGAAAAGTGTGACCCTACAATCACATTGAGTGTTGGTTTCTTTGTGGACATAGCTATTCGGATGACTTATAGGATTCACTCAAACCCTAGTGGATCCACCAAAGTCTAACCTCTTTGCCCCACTCCTTTTTTCTATCACGAAATTGGCCATTGAATTGATTGAGATGGACCGTGGATCTTTTGCATCCTCTCGCGATTATTGTCATTTACGTGCAATTCTGTTTTGTCCTAACGGGGTTCTCATTTTCCGTTTCCTGTGTCGCTGGAGCGATGCGGCCTATAGAATATTATTGTATGTGCATTTGTCACATCGCTGCTGTCACCTTTTACAAAGAATAATGCAACAATCTTCACCGAAAAAAGTTATGTGTAGCACATTTGTTTCGCAAGCTACACGTCTCCTCCTCCTTTTCAGGATCATGAAGCATATCAACCCCAAGATCGGCGTCCAACCCAAGATTACAAAAGGAGAAATCTCGACAATATTATAAGTGGCGCATATCTAATTACAAGTGCAAATCGAGGTAGAGTTTGTTCACGTGAGAAGCTAAGGTAATCTTAATCATTAGTTAGATCCTATATATATGAAGTGCTTTGAGGGGAAAATGGAAGAATACGCGATCATCCTATCTTGATGAGGATGACACACGCGGGTAGGTTAAACAAGAAAATGCTGTTGTTCATCCCCTTGTCATGTTGCATTGGATGATGCGCATGATTCCATGAAGACCCCACTATCCCCAATAATCAGCCGGTTAGGGTTGGTGAGTCCAGGAGGCCTACTTGCTTCCACTTTTTCTTCACGAGGAAAATCATTTTCATGACTTATGTCTTATCTTCGAATGGGCATGCCCCACATGTCAATCCGTACCCATACAGTCATACTCATGCGTAGAATTACGTATTTGTACGTCCTTCATATTTTTCGGGTTGTATAGTTCGGTTATGTGTAGCATGAATCATTTCAAACGAATATCTTTTGCTTAATTTCCTTGGATGCGACTTTTATAAATTAGTATAGACCCTATTATCACTGGAATTCTCTTGAATCAACCTCGCAGTTTGGCAATTACGCTACATACACACACACACAATTGGGCAATAAATTGGCAAGTTAGTATGACTTCAATAGTATTTTCCCAAAAAATAGATATTGAGGCTTTAAGCATCCGAGCTAACTCAAGTTTGGCCTCCGCCTATATGTTCTTGATCTCATGCATGTTGAACCGTTGTGCTAGATTCTCTTTTTCCCCTTAAAATTTCAGGACTTGTGCTAGGCTAGATTTCATGTCTACATGCTTGGAAAGAGTCAGACCTATATAACAGATAATGAATGAAGTAATGCATATGGTAAACTAGGGATACCTAAAAATTTTAGTTAAACAAAGAAAGATCAATGAGTAATTTATCACGCGAAAAACTCATTATCACTTCGCTTGATGGTTTGAATTTTTAGGTACGAAAGTGTACTTTCATACCTAGGATATGTACAGAAATTCCCTGAAAATGATGTGGCCTACGAGAATCTACGCCTTCTTTGAACTTGCATACAGGCATATCTTCATGCACAACCCAAGTATTCGCAACCGAAAAGATACAAACCCTAAATGTCGAAGGGAACATGCGATAGGATAAGAGGGAGTACGATGGTGATGGTTGAAGATGGAAGGAACAGAGAGAGAGAGAGAGAGAGAGAGAGGAGGGCACAAAACCACATGGATAAAGTAGAAGCATCACATGAAAGGTCGCCTTAGCTTCGCAAGACAGGGACCAAAGAGCCGCCCACAACTTTCTCCATCGCATACAGTATGCTAAACAAAAAATAAAAATAAAAATATATGTGATGTATCTATGTATATTTTATTCGAAAGTTATTATATTCCAAGAGCATGTATTCCAGCATTCAATCAGTCACCATGATTGGATTGGCACGTGATATCCCACCTCATCCCCCCTCAACCCCCAATTTGCCATGTGATTTGAGCAATAAAATAACTTGGGGAGGGGTTTGTGGGTCAAACCCATCTAGGATTAATGCAATCCAATTGAAAAGCACCCAAAAAGAAATTTGAATCTCATCGCATAAAAAATTCTTGGTCAGAGATGGAGGGTAGGAGGGAAAGAAGAAAGTTTGAATGCTATAGATTTGTCTCTTAAAAAATAAATTTTGAAGTTGATCGTACCATACGTGATATAAAATATTTACTCGTGGTCACAATAATTAATAAGTTAATCTAAGGGTGAGTATGGTGAATTTCCTACGGGATAAAAGAGGCTTGATAACTTTTCAATTAAAAAGGAAGTGCGTTAGATTAGAATTTAAGAATATGAAAATTAATTATGTGTACAGCTTTGTTAAAAACAATTATAATCTCTCACTCTAAAAAGGTAAAAACATGAGAGAAAGGTGAAGTGTACCCCGTAAGAAAAGTGAAACTAATTGTATGATACAAAAAAGTGAAGTCTACCCCGTAAATAACGAAGAGGTCCTCTGGAAGATTTCTTATGGAAATAGGAAGGGCAAACGTAGAAGGAGGCAAACTGGGACAAAACTTAAACAGCACCGAAGTCATGGAAAAGTCCCAACGAGGAGCACAATTGGGGGATATTATTGCAAATGACCTTAATTTTGTGGAAAGCCCATTTATGGAAACCTTAATCGAGACAATCAATTGTTTGGCAAAAAAAAATTAAGATATAGATAAATTACCTGCATAATACATCTTAATTTACTTTTCAAGGTGATTATCATGATTTGTAAAGGATACAATAGGACAATTAATTATTCCGTTATTAAGAGGATTTCAACCTAGAAGTTTGAACTCCATTAGTAATGCACTGGACAAAAATTATATGGAATAGAATGCGGGCGGTATATATTGTTATTTTGCCGTAAAAGCACATGCAAAAGTATCCGTTCCTTTTAGTAATTGAAATGAACAATGAACTTAATAAACACCTGTATTATGAGTGTATTTTACGGGGAAAAAAGGTATGTTTATTTTATTGACAAAACTGAAGCTTTCAAATAAGCTTTCTCGAAATTTGGGTTGGATAGCCATTATGTGTCGATTATGACCGTTTTACTTAAAATCTCTTTCAAAGTTTAGCCCACATCACGTAATCCATTCGCTTTATAGATAAATCTGGTCGGCCTAGCTAGCGATTATAGATATTTGTAAACACATAACATCTTGCTTGTATCAATTAGGGCTTTACAAGAAGTGGTTGTGTGGCCACCAAACAAGGGATGGTTCCACCCCAAAGTACAACAAACCCATTTAATGAAGGGTTTAAAAAGTCAAAAGATTCCATCCTACCCCCCTTTTTTTCCTTCAAAGTATAGAAAATGATCTTCAGGATCTCACGGATCACACAGCTTGGGGTTGAAGAAAACCATGCCATTCAATGAAACTTCAATGTTCTTTCCTCATTTCCCACGCTCTTATCCCCTGTCCCGCAAGCCTCGAGTACATCGACGGTGAACAATCAAAACCCTAGTTTCGTTTTGTGTTTTGGCTTGGCTAATTCAAGTAAGGACATGGTAATTGCCGAGGGGCGGAGGGCGCCCTCGGTCGAGCAGTTAGCCCTTCGAGGAAACAACCAAAAAGCCATTATACTAATCATTCCCCCGCAAAGTTGAAGTGCGCACGCAAAGCCTACAATCATTCATTGGTATGTCACTAAAATATAGCCCTCATCACGTGAATCAAGAAGCATTTTGGCAGCAAAACACCAGTGGCCCTAATTAATTAAAATGAGCTGGACTAGATATTCCCCCTCGACCCGATCGACACTTCCATGATCCTCAAAGATCAAGCCATGCAGCGCGAGTTTGCCAGTTCAATGGGAGTTAAATAACCCCATCCGTCACATGCCGACCTGCGGAAATGGTTATGAAGTTAGTTTCCATGCACTGTATGAGTTGTATCGGGCTAAACAATTGGGAAAATTTATCTCTTGCAAACTACTTTAGAGATATGCAATCTCCCTACATTTTCTATGCTTCCCATATGTTTTACATGCCCTCTTTTTGTTTTCACTACTAGCTGGCCAAGAACGAACCCTAGCCAGTGGGTATGTTCTTGATAATCTTTCGCGCGGTGGGTCCAAATCATTTCTTTTAAACACTCCCTCGTGGTCATCATGTGTTGAGGTACTTTGAGATACCCTCGCGTCGGATGAAAAAGAACCCATCAGCATCTCACCAAACTCGTTTTCAAAAAGATCTCACTTCGCTGAGACGACCCTTTTTTGAAATCTGGCCACGATCATGTACGCGGCAGCACAATCATACCGTCATAGCTACTTCGGACCTTGTTTGCGTGCACGAGGCTGGATCGCAGTGGGAAAGGCGCATGGGTTTCAATGGGAATACGGGCGTTAGGTCCCATCCTCGAAAGAAAGGAACTCTGAGCAAGCCAAGGAAAATGATGAGGAAATCACATGATGCTTTGAAAAAGCAAGGAGCTTACAGAACAGTTTTTAAAAAGATAAAAACCCCTCATCATTGCGAGGTCAGAACTCAGAAGCCGTGTCAGGCGGTAGATAGGAATTTCTTGCGGCCAGGGAGGGGCACGCAATTATTAACAAAGACATTTCCGGGGTCATCTTTCGTGTGCCGATGGTCCTATGATTTCGTACGTTTAACTTGTTCAGAAAAGGAGGAGGAATCGATCGAGTGGGGGGGTTTGCGTGGACCAAGACGATGATGCCCGACATGCACATGGTCGCATTCCGAAGGAAGCGAAGATGAAAGGACGTACTCCGCGAGCAAACTATCGATTCAGTGTCTTGCGAAAGTCGTGTCAAAGAAGAAGCATAACTAAATGATGGATATCTTCAATCTTAGACATGGGAAATTGTGAATTAAGGAAGTGTAGGCATCCATGCTTCGTTTGCGTATTAGTCTTGTATGAGAATATAATATTCTTAAGGAGTCATAATAGTGGCAATTATCATGAAGTCTATCCGGCAGAGTCAACTCAAATCCATAACTATGGATATCTTCTGAATATCAATGGATAATTGGATATCTTATACGTTGGAATCACTTGACAATCTTTTAGAGGAGCATTAGAAATTTTATGAGTAATAATAGACGAAGGTAAGCAAATTAAGTTCAACAAAAGGGGTTTAGACATAATCATGCACAAATTTAATGGACAAAAGGCTATAGTCAAAAGTATCAAAAAAGTTAAAAACTTATTGTATTCATGTCAATCGATCATAAACATTTTTCACATTTTAATAATTAAATTCATCCAATAAATTTTGGTCAGAAACCACTAACATGCATGTCATCGATCATATATAACATGAATAACGTTAATGTCAATGTTTGATATATATTTTTCTCTCTTTCCCTTCTCTACCTACTAGTGGTCGATCATTGGCCTTGCTTGAGTGTGGGAAAAGAACCCCCCTCGCCCAACCCCGAGTGATCTTACTGAGAGTTGCCTAGGCATGATTTGGCCTCACTAGGCTTCGCCGGATCTAGTGGTGGCTGACGCCTAGCCACTAGCAAAAATAAAAAATATATATATAAAAAAATATTAAAAATTTTAAAAAATATATACATTAATGCCAGTTATGCTACATAAACATTTAACGTTTATGTCAGTAATTTTTATTATCTAAATTAAATGGGTCAATTCAATTGGTCAAATGTAAAAATGTATAGAAATGAATTCACACTATTAAAAGATTTAAAATTGAATTGATACAAATATAATGGACTAGGCTTATGACACTTCTGATTTTTTTTCTACTACTACGTGCAAAGAGGGAAAATGAACCCCAAAAGAAAGAAGCTGAAATAAGGGTCATATTTACGCAATAATCGAACTAAAACAGAAAAATTTACGTGACTAATGTACTCACATCAAATGCTTGAGGGCTGCAAAAGTCAATTTTAGTGTGGCATATTGGATTTTAATCAAGTGACCGTTGCGGGTGTACGAGAATGGCAAAGACTGCTCTACGAGATAAAGGCATCGCGATCTTTTTTTTTTTTTTTCTGATAACGTTACTCCAATGACAACGACAGAGGTTCGTGGAGAAATATCCCCTTCCTCGTCACTAAAGCAGTAACTTTCCAGCACGATGATGATTCGATTCTAGGACCACGTGATTTTCTATGATTAACTTTCTAGCACGTGATTTTCGAAGGATTTTCGATGCAAAGTAACATGTGAAAATGGTTATATAAAAAGTTCTAAATTTATTATAATAATCAATTTTAGTTCTAAAACTTTCAATTATATCGATATAGTTCTAAATATTTGGATAATCATAGATCTATTATTTGGATATTTAGTTAGAATAATTACATTGAAAAATTATCAAAAATTTTATGACTAAATTGGCAAACCATCGAAATATATAAAACTAAATTGTCAAATTGTCAAATTGTCAAAGTGTTTATGACTAAATTTGTACAATTGATTAGGACTAAATTAGTCTCCACACAGTACGTTTAGGAATTTTTAGACAATTTTCCCTACAGTCAAACTTCAATTTGATTAATAAAAGGTGATATTTTTATAGGGATGTTTATAAATAACCAAAAAACCGATAAAGTGAACGGAATTATTAATTTGGTTTAGGTTTTGATTCTATTTTTGTTAGTGGTTTATTGGTTCGGTCTTGTTTTATAACTTCGTAAATTGGCAAACCCAAAGCGAACCTATGAACTCAATGGATGAATTTAATTTCCTTTCGACCAATAGAATCTGTATTTTGGCCTAACTATGTAAGTTCTTCCTATCTAAGAATCCTCTATACCGGCAATTATTGATATCGCGATGAATAATATAAACAAGAAAGATATACAATATAAACAAATATAAAGAGAATAGAGTAGAGATAGAGGAAGCTTGCTCAAGTCGATTATAGCGGCTCGCCACCACTGAGTGAGGGCTGCCGCTGCCATGAGCGAGGGCACAAGCAAGCCACTTGCCTGTGCCTAGGGCTGCGGCCATTGCTGGTGGTTGGCCATGGCCCTACATTGCTGGCCCTTTAAACAAGCGTCTCTAACCCTACGGTGTCTTCTTTTTTCTTTTTTGTTTTGTTTTGTTTTGTTTTGTTTTTTTCTTTTTTTGGGTCAAACTAATCAACTTGGGAAGGATTAGACTGGACGGAAGCTCTAAGTTTTAGAATTTAAATGCACGGAATGAAATTTTAAAGCGGACGGAGTTAATAAATTTTAAGACTCGCGCAATGGTTATCTCAAAAGAAAATGACCCTCTCCATCACCGGAAAGTTTGGGCTCAAAATGGGCTACAGTTTATTTGGCCCGTTAATTTATCTTTCGGGCGTCTTTGAATTCAGCCATAGTTTGGGCCAACAAGAATGGGCCAACAAGAATTGAGCCACAGGCCCAAGGTCGTCTTTTCAGAACGGAAGGAACTTATACACAAAAAAACAACCCAATCCAATGTCCCAGCTATGGGTCATCGTCTATGGGTACATTCGGTTGGAATTTTGGAGGTCTTTGGGAAAATAATTAAATGGGTTTTTCAAAATACAAATTGCATTTATTAAATTGTAATTTGAAAGTTCACTGTGAAGTACTTTTGAGTAAAATAGTGTTTAGAGAGATTAAATTTACAAAGGACTTTTATGATTTAAAAAAGAAAAAAAATTGTCAAAAGAAAAATAAAAAGATTGACTGGCGCGAGTTGGCGGCCTCAAGCAACCCCAAAAGACGACCAGCAAGGGTCATTGGGGTCAGGTGACCCTCGATGACCCTTCACAAAGGTTGCATGACCTTACCACAACCTAGATCTGGGTTTGCACGAGGTGGCGCGACCCTGTCGCAACCGAGATCTAGGTTGTAGCGACGTGACTCATAGGTAATCACCATGACTTGCCAGGATCGCACGACTAGCAGTGATGATCGCCGGGGTAGTCGCAACTCGTCGACCTCAGTTGCGACCTTGTCGGCCTCTCTCTAGCCTGTCACTAACCAATCACACGCAACCACGCCACTAGACAAGAAGATGAACGATAACCTGTGGGGATTTTCGAAAATGCTAAAAGCCCAAGGCAATCTAGGACTTGCCTTGGGCTTTTAGCCTTTCAAAAACTAGCACTCTTTCAATGTGGGTTTCAAAAATTTTATAAAACACCAAATATTTGGCCAAATGGACTTTGGACACCCAAAGTCTCTACCCAAAACGCACCCTATGTCTATTCTCAAACCGTCTTTGGTGGGTCAAATATAATTTTAGACAAGACGGCCTTTGTCTTGATCGTCACTCAAAGGTAAAATGATATTAATGGTCCCATAACTTAGGCCTATTATGCAATGTGGTCTTTGAATTTTTAATTTTTTTAATGTGATTATTGAATTTTAGCTCAATGTATAATGTTTTCTTTAAATTTTTAATTTGTTCAATATAGTACATAAACTTTTTGTGCATGTTCAATTTAATCCATGAACTAAACTTTTTGTGCATGTTCAATAATTCAAGTTCAACAACAACATTAAATATTTTCTTATAGTCCAATGACTAAATTGAAAATGAACCAAAAATCTAAGGACAACATTAAATAAATTAAAAGTTTAGAAAATACATTATACATTGAGTTAAAGTTTAAGGATTACGTTGAACAAATTAAAAGTTTATGGACCAAATTACAAGAAAACGTTCGGTGTTGTCTTTAAGCTTGAATTAATGAAAGTACAATATTGAATATTTTGTTATAGTTCACAGACTAAATTGAACGTGCACCAAAAACTTAAGAACTATATTGAATAAATTAAAAATTTAATGATGATGTTGCATATTGAATCAAAATTTATGGACAATATTGAACAAATTAGAAGTTTAGATATCAAATTGCACATTCAACTAATGTTTAAAAATCATTTCTATAATTATCCCATATCCGAGTATGTCCAGATATCATACGGATAAAAGAGGTCCATCTAGGCCGATGACACAAACCGGATACATCCGAACAACAAAAGACGTCGTTTTTTATACTGTAGATCAAACTCAAGCTGTTTAAAAGTGATGATGCTTAGGTATAATTGCTTGGTAATTTGTTCATTGATTAGAGGATTTGAAGGTGGACCACAAGCCCACTAAACCTTATACAATCTGGGGGGAGATCATCTCTACAATCATCATGGCAGTGAATCGGATCGATCCACGATCTTTCCATTGGCGCGCATGTGACTTTCCCTCCCATCTTTTCAGTCTACGGAGGGCGCCAAAAGCCCAAAGGCTCCGCCGCCACGTGTCCCTTTTGGGAACAATCAACTTTGGATCATGTGCGCATATCACGCATGCCATCATGGTAATCTCCACATGCTCGCAAGGATGGACACGTGTGTACGAGATCAAGAGCGCATCGGTTTTCTGTCAAACGTGATGATGCCACGCTCATTCTCTTCACCAAGCAAATAGCCAGTTGAATCATTTTCTTCTTGAAACAAAATTAAAGAGAGGAGTGGTACCGGCGGGCGTAATTCCAGTCATGTGTACTTGGAATTGAAAGCATGTAAAAGCTGGAGAGATACATAAGTAATTGGAAAAAATAACATGAATAGTTTATGAATTTGAATTCAATGTATATGTCTTTTCTGAACTTTTAACTTATACATTACTATGACCCAATATTTTTTATATAGTTTAGGTACTAAATTGAACATTTATCAATAGTTAGGGATCATATTGAACAAATTAAAATTTTATGAATAGTATTGCATATTGAGTTAAAGTTCAGGAAAAATAATGCACAAATCAAAAGTTCGAGAAAGATATTACACATTGCGTCAAAATTTATGAACCATTTGTGCTGTTATCTTTAAGTAGTTTTTAGTCGAGAAAGAATGTCATGTAATACCGAACAACTCTTCTTTGAAATATAAATTAGTATTTAAAGTTAAAATTGAATATGTCAACATAGGATTGGTGGTTATATTGACACTTAATGTTGTTGTTAAACATGATACTAGTTTAACTAGGGAAGGCTAGGATATGATGGAACACGTGATTTAGTTCTGGCTCCCATTCTTCTTTTACCTTCGTCTTGACATGAAATTCATCTCCAATTAACTCCCTAA
Source organism: Eucalyptus erythrocorys (assembly GCA_014182555.1). Lineage (NCBI taxonomy): Eukaryota > Viridiplantae > Streptophyta > Magnoliopsida > Myrtales > Myrtaceae > Eucalyptus > Eucalyptus erythrocorys. The sequence continues at coordinate 53,475,450 of CM024602.1, forward strand.
AAAGCTCCCAATTAAAGGTCCAATTGTAACTCTGCCTCAAACCTTTTTTTTTTGGTCTACAAGGAAAATTCCCAACTTCCGCTCTAACCTCAAACCTGCTTACAAGTTTAAAAATCTCCACTTGTCTCTTCAAAACTATCAACACGAGCCTATTTATACACTTTGTATGGAATTGATGAAGACGCATATTCTGATAATGAACTTTTAATTGGCCATGATGTTAATAATTTTTGAAGAAATTAATAATGTTTTTTGGACGCGTGATCATATTTGGGACCACAATGAAAGTTGAGAATTCTGTTTAGATAAAAAGAAGTTTGGGACAGAATAGAATAGAACCTAAAATCGAGTCTTTTCTATTCATCTCTTTCGTTCTCTTTACATCATTGTCCTCGTGCTGTGGGTGGAGAGAGAGAGAGTCGATAGTTGGGGAGGTGATAATATTGAACACACTAGACTTTAAAAGCGTGGACAAGTTCTCGTCCATTGAATCTCGTGGAAGATCGACAACAGAACTGCTCTTTTTTCCACCATCCCTCGGGCCGATCGCTTTAAGATGCAGGGAAGAACGGGTCCAGATGCATTTAAACAAGACCAACAACAACACATTTAAAGAACACGACAAAGAAAAAGTCTGGAACCTGTACTTCCCGTCCAGATTGGATTTTAACAACGGACCATGACCTGCGCCCGGCAATAACTATGGAAACTCATCAGACCAAACCCTACACGGAATTTAGTAGCTTTTCCACGCCTTTTCCCTTCTGTCACGAGGATGAGAGGATGAAGAAGAAGATGGTTCCGTCGAAAAGACGCCTTGACCAGGACCGATTGGGAATGGGATTTTGTCAACGATCGCTTGGAGAGCACTTGTTAGGTGACCGACCGGGGAAGCTTCCGGGGTTTTGGGGAATTTCTATCGGATTGGATAGTTTCTCGTTTAGCATGCTTGATAAGTGTCACGGGACCCTTGTCGATAGGACCCATTATGACTTTTAAGCCATCGATTTATCTTGACTTCCGTGTAATTCGCATCTATAAAAGTAAGATAATAAATTTATAAGGGTACTCATTGATATATACCAGTTGCATACCGATTTAGAATGGGGGTTAGTGGCTTTTCTTGTGGTTTTGAGTTCAAGTCTTATTGAGAGTAGGTTAGGAGTAATATCCTACGGATATTAGGCCGATAAGGTGGTCTGTGCCTTCGACATTACTCAGAAGATGGACCTATCGAAGTGCATAAGCTAGCCTCGATGTCACCGGCCCACCATACAATGTACACACACCCCTACCAAGCCTAGAGAAAATGTAGTGCGTATTCTTTGATTTTTTTTTTCGTGTTTTTATGGAACTCTAACGATTGGAAATGCCCTACAAGGTTAAATCGCAAACCTAATTTAAAAGAGCGTTAAGTAGCTCCATGCTAAAAAACCTAGATATGGAATTCGATTATCTAGACATAGAAACTTGATTACTGCAAGGAAATACAAAAAAGTCCCATAATAAGAGATGCGTCTCAAATATCTTTTGTGTTATGATCGAGTATTCTCTTTAACGTCATCCATAAGATGTGTCCATGCATTTCTTTAAATGATTGTCGATGAATCAATTGGTGTTCGAATCAAACATCGCCATAGCCATCTAACCACATAGACAATCCTTTTGTATGTAAGTTTGATTGCTCTGTGTAATCCATAGTTCCAACTAATTTAATTTTATAGTGAAAATTCGAAATGATTTTTTTTTTTTTTTTTTTTTTTTTTTTTTGTTTCGAAAGAGGAGATGACTTGGGATTACATAAGGATTTCACAATCGAGCCTTGCTTTTTAGTTTCTCGTTTAGTGTGCTTATAAAGTGTCACGGGGACTCTCGTTGATTGGATCTATTATGACTTCTAAGTCATTGGTTTATCTTGTCTTGTGTGGAATTCATATTTACAAAAATTAAATAATAACTATGCTAAGGTTACTCATTGATACATACCGATTGTGTGTTAATTTAGAATGGGGTTAGCTGTTCTTCTTGTGATTTTGGGTTCAAGTTTTACTGAGAGTACTTTAGAAGTAAAATCCTAAAGATGTCAGGATGATATGGAGGAATATGCCTTCAACATTACTCAAAAAGTGGACCTGTCGAAGTGCACATAAGCTAGCCTCAATGTAACCTGGCCACCATGCAACACACACACACCCACACCAACCCTAGAGAAAATGTAGAGCGCATTCTTGGACTATTTTCGTGTTTATATGTCACTCTAACGGCGACAAACGCCCTACAAAATTAAATCGCAACCCCAACCCAAAACGCTAAGTATTTCCATGCTAGAAAATCTAGATATGGAACCTAATTATCTAAATATAGAAAACTTTATTACACGCAAGGAAATACAAAAATGCCCTTTGTAAGAGATGCGAATCTCATATATCTTTTGTGGTATCATCAACTATTCTCTTCTATGTTATCTAAGCAATGTTTCCATGCGCTTCTTCAAATGATCATTAATGAATTAATTGGTGTCTGAATCAAACATCGTCGTAGCCATCAAACCACATAGATAACACTTTTGTACGCAAGTTCAATTGCTCTAAGTAATCTATAGTTTCAATGAATTAAATTTTATGTTGACAATGTGAAACAAATTTCTTAGTTTCAAAAAAGGAGATGACTTTAGGAGATGAGTTGGGATTACGTAAGGATTTCGCAAGCCTTGCTTTTTAGCTGGAAAAACCCCTCCTTTCTCTCCACTAAACTAGCCTTTTCAGCAAGAATTTAATCACTTCTGAAGTTGCTTTAGGCAGCTCAAAGTCTTTCCCCTCCCATTATTTTATGCTGCAGAATTAACCTTTTGAAATATTTAATAATCGCCCTTTAATTTTGCTTCCTTGATGGTGCTTGAAAAGGGTAAGACTTTAGACTTCGTGGTCCCCGGTATTCTTCCACGTGAGGCGCAAGTTCTTCTGATCTGAGAAAAGTCTTAGTAAAGGTCGTAAAATTGATGTGATGGTTTTCTGGTCAGTATCTCCTTTTGTTGTTATATGTTGTTTTAATTGATTTAATTAAAATTCAGAAAAAGAAAAATGTCCATCACGGGTCTTGCTGTTTTTGTGAACTAAGGGGTCCATGTGAATTGATTTGTTGATCGGTTTTCCAAGTGAATTGCTTATAAAAACTCAAAAATCATAAAGATTGATCAACATTTCAAGTAATTACGATAATTAAATTCCACGAATGCAGCATGCTCTGATCTTAGTGTAAGTCGATTTTTAAGCCCACACATAACTATTTTTGGCATCTCATTTATAAATAACATTTTCATAGCTCGTCAATTTTTGTAAACATTATTAGCCCTTTTGTCCCCTTGTGACATAATGCATTCGTGTAAGAGTTTTCCTTAATGTGAACTAAATTAATTGACGTTGTAATTTACCGTTTAACGTTTACCGTTTTACGAGATTTGGTTTAAGATGAGATAGAAGGTTTCTTAATTAATCTAATATGGGGGCATTTGTGTGGGCGCCAAGTTGAGCTGCTGGCCGCGTGATGAGGAGGCCCAATAAACTCTATAAATAATACTTAAGTCTCTCCTCTAACCCTAATTTTCACGTGTATCCTCACCTAAGGAGCGTTAACCTAACGCTAAACATGAGGGGCCACCTCACTGAGCCAGTGATATGGAGGGCAATAGAGGAGAAAAATTTGATGCGTGGATAATCCTCTTGATGTATGAACAATCCTTTTTTCGCTTCCGCTTTCAAGAACGATTAATCATAAAACAGGTGCGTTGATATTTTACTCTTTGGATGTGTGTTCTTGTTTTAGTTATGGACATCTTGGGTTGTGCAATTTGCGTCTAATAATTCGATCACTCCACTTAGTGAAAATGACAATATTGATTAAAATGATTTGCGAAATCATGAACTCTCCAGCTGAATTCGGAAAAAAAAAATCAAAAGAATTCTCCAAATACGTATAAAAAAATCAAATACACCCATTGTCTTAAAGAGTTTCGAAACTAACCCAAACATAAAACAGAAATAAAATTCAAAGAATAAAAAAATTAATGAAAAAAGGGTCTAAAACAGTGCGAAATTTAGATCCATACATTTGTAACATATTCATTTATTTTATCTGGTCGTGTCAAGTAACGTGCGCGCGACGCGAATGACTCCCGAATGGCAAAACAGTAATTTCGGGGGTTCAAAGGACGCCAAAGGTCGGCGGCCGATCGACGCAACCCGTGCTTTTTTACGCGTCAAAAGACGAAGTCGCCCCTCGCTTCATTTCCGCCGGTCCGCGAGAAGGGCCACGGGAACAGAGTTTATTACAACTTCGTCCAATGTCCTAAACTGAAAATAATTTGAAAAAAAAGTCTTCAAATTGGGAAAAAAAAAATGACAGATTAAAATGCCTAGTAGGGCTACTCAATTCAACGCCGAGCATGCTAAGGTTCGGCCAACATCACTTATCACAATCAATCACAATAACTCCCAATTTTATTATGTCCAGTGTCATGTCACTCGTGACATTAAGCGACATGACATTAATTATTAAAACCAATAGTCTCGTGCACAATGCCGTGTTTGTTACAATAGTTATGTGGACGAATAGGTTAAATCAATCGAATGAAGTCCGATCACGACAGAGGAAAAAATGACAAAAATTGAATAGGAAACTCTCCTTAAAAATCATATGAATAATCTCTTTGCCATTTTTTTTAACAATGGGGTGATTTGGATTTCACTTTGACTAGTCTCTCAAGATTCATGAATCTCCTGGTTAGCACATACGACCTAATTAAATCGACAGTTTGGATAGATGATTGACGAGAAATTGATGGCTCTTTTTTTTTTTTTTGATGACCCAGGAACCCCCGCACGGCCGGTAGCCGGAGGATAAATCTAGGGAGTTGCGAAAGCGGGAGGACCCACCACCCTTGGCAACCCACTTAAAACATCAAGTGATTCGCCAGCCTCCCCGCAACTTGCATCGCAGGGGCTTTGAACTTCAAACCTCCTTGAGGGGGGAAACCTGAAGCCTACCCAGCGGAGCCACCACGGCCGATGATAATTGATGGCTCTTTTTATAGATAGAAATAATTATATTCACGGCACAAAATTAGGTGAGACACAAAATTAGGTGCTCAGATCCGTTTATTTGTTTAGGTGAAGTCGGCCCTTGGAGTTAATCCATCCCTCGGTTAAGATTTGATGAATTTATTAAAATTGTCTTCATTGAAAGATATGTAATAATTTTTATAATCTAATTAAAAATTATCGATCTGATTTCGTGCAACATATTTTTCCCCGAAGCAGAAACTATAAAAACCACTCCCGTCCCCTTCTCTCTCCACCTTCACCTCAAACTTGCCAACTTCCCACTTTTTCTCTCTCTAGCTCTCTCTCTCTCTCTGTTCCCACTGCATACGCAGAGCACAGCACAGCACAGCACAGCACAGACTCCCCTACCCCCCTTCTCTCTCTACCCTCTCTCTACCCTCTACTCTCCACTCTATACTCTCTCTCTCTCTCTCTCTCTCTATACATGCAACGAGGATGGGCAACCTCTGCACCTGCTTCTCGCGCAAACCGGTGAAGAAGAGGCGCCTCGCCGCCGCCAAGCGCCTCACCAACCACGGCCACCCGCCGCCGTCCCTCCCCGGCTCGACGGCCGCCCGGTGGAACCGCGCCCGCTCGTCGCGCGGGGACAGGGTCGAGGCCCTGTCGCAGGAGGAGGCCGCCGCCGCCGCCGCCGCGATCCTCCTCCGGCGGCGCCAGCAGAACGGCCAGGCCGAGCGGTCCGGGCCCTTCGACCGCTCCGCCTCGCTCAGGTACCCGAGCTCGGGCCCCAAGAAGCAGGCCGCCCTGCCCAGGAGCTCGAGCTCCCGCGCGCGGTCGCTCACCGATCCTCTGCTGCAGCCTCAACAGCTCGTCAACCAGGTTCGGGTCGATGCCTTGGCAACCCTGTGGAAGTGTTCTCGGTGGTGCGATGACGTTGTTGCTTTCTGGGTTTCCTAATGTGCAGTGGAGGCGCCTGGGTTGTGCGCTTTCGGATGTGAACTTTGTCTTGTATGTTGTGTAGTTGAGTTGTATTATGAAAATGCATGCTTTAATTGGCGGTGGAGATGTATCCCCACATCATTTCTCCTTTTTTCCGATGATTTGGAAGAAGCCTGGTTAATGCATTTGTCTGACTTGGGTTCTGTTCAGAAGAAGAAGAAGAAAAAGTGCTTGAATCTGTTCACGTTCAATTCTCATTAATGGTTGCTGCAATTGTGGGATTTCGTTGCGTCATTAATGAGTTCGGTGTCATAGAAGGGTAATGGTGTCGAACTACTTTTTTTGTCTCTATCCTGCTTTGAGCTGCCTTCCATATTGAATGCGGTTGAATTTATGATCAATCCATTTTGGGATGGTTGAGGTATTGAATTTTGAAGCTTGGTGTTTTGAGTCATGCGACAGCAAATGTTCTGGCTTTAGAGAGGTTGTTCGTGACTTCCATTCCACAGTTGGATTCCAACAGTAGCCTTGAATATTAAGTTCGAGTATTCCATTTTTTTCTTCATCGGGTAACTGTCTGTGAGCTGTATTCTTGTTGCATGAAGTAATGAACTTGAAAGAGTGATTTTTCATTTATCTTGTGAATTTTTCTGCGAGAAGATCAGAGCAAAGGGCTATATTTTCTGTCATTTGTAATTTTTCTCACAAGTGCTTTGTTTAACAGGTAATAAAGATCGATGATCTAGAAACAGACCATTTCGTCCTTGTCCATGGAGGTGGTTTTGGCGCCTGGTGTTGGTACAAAACTATAGCATACCTTGAGGAAGGGGGTTTCAAGGTTACTGCCATAGACTTAACTGGTTCTGGGATTCACTCGTTCGATACAAATGGTGTCACGAGTCTATCGCAGTATGTGAAGCCATTGACTGATTTCCTCGAAAAGCTTGCTGATGGGGAGAAGGTTTAGCTCTAATCTGATTCTCTGCTTTCCGTGACAATGAATGATGACATTTACCACTGCATATTCTTGGGATGTGTGGGGTGACCGTGGGGACATCCTTTTACATAGTTCCATTCTGTTCACTGCTAACTTCGTCCTTTTATGTGGTTTAAATCTGTTCAATGCTATCACCCTTTTACATGGTGCCATTCTGTTCTATTCTGTTTCATGTTCTTGAGATGTACAGGGTTGATTATGGGGAAATCCTTTCACAGAATTTCCTCAGGCAGGTTGCCCTTGTGATGATGCCCGCTAGTTTTCGCTCTTACCATTGTCCTGGCGCAGAAATGATACTTGTTTTACTTGGACTTGCTTATTGAGTAGCAAATGAAGATATTGTCGAGCAAAATGGCACTAATACATTCTAGGCCAGTTCTCCGAGTTCTGACAGCTTAAGTTTTTGGAGGAAACATCGTGTTTTACCATCTTATCAGAAAACAAGTCAATAGTTCAAACCATAACACTCCCCCTTATTGTTATTCTGACTTGTTTGATGTTATCATGTCTTCGTCTTCTATTGTCTGTTTATGTTGGTCACATTTACTTACCCATCCTCAAACTATATGTTGCATGCAAGGTCTGACTTACACGGTAGGAGTGTTAAGAAATGTGCTACAAATATAATAGCAGACTCGTTTCTAATTGCTTAAACTTTTAGAAGTAGAAATGGTTGTTTCACTGATATGATGAAGTACTAGTTATGACCCCTTATGACCAAGGAGTTCACCTTTTTAGGACCCTTTATTTGAGTTGAATTTGCGTAAGCTAAGGGAGAGAGTTGAGAAGACTACAAGGATCGTTACATGGGACAGCCACACTACATATATGTGGTCTTGTATCTGAATACAGGATAGGAGTCGGTGTGGAGGCCTTGTTTCAAATACCTGATGCTTTAAGTCGTTAATCAGGATTAGTAATTGTTTGTTCTTTTTGGGAAATTAAAAGGTGCTACACAAACTTGACTAAAATCTGTAAAAATAGTGGATGCTTACTTTCTTATTTTGAATATCATGCAGGTAATCCTGGTGGGACATGATTTTGGGGGTGCATGCATTTCATACGCAATGGAACTGCTTCCCTCTAAAATTTCAAAAGCTATTTTTGTAGCAGCTGCCATGTTAACTAATGGCCAGAGCACTCTGGACATGTTTGCAAAGCAGGTGTGGTTTTAACAGGATCTTTACTTTGATGTATCTTTACATGTATGCCACGTTATTTGTTTTCCCTTTTCCTTTTCTCTAGGTAGTTAGGGGAGTGAGTAGTTAGGGGCTTGAAATCATGGAAGTTTTGGTCTTGGTAATGTTGCCCACCATTGAACTCCTCATCCCATTAAACCTTGCTCAGTTTTGGGAAGAAAATGCTGCGCGTAGAGAGTCTTCAGTAACCTCGGTCCTAGATGTAGACTCGAATCTGCATCTTTTATGGTTAATTGTGATATGAAGTTAAAGAAGCTGGGCCTTTCTGTTCAATTAACCTGAATTATGCTTAAATACACGCAGGCGGGCACAAATGATCTAATGCAGCAAACTCAGATATTTTTGTACGCCAATGGGAATGACAACCCTCCGACTGCAATTGACCTGGACAAGTCACTGTTGAAAGACTTGCTGTTTAACAGGAGCCCTTCCAAGGTTTTTCTTCCTTCCTAATACATGAAACTTTGGCATCCTGACATCATTCTGCTTCGGAAAATGGCAACAGACTTTGGTTTCTAAAGCTAAATTACAAAATCGCGTTTCAGTTCGCCTGCAGACATTTGTCTTATGCATCTACGAGTGCGCTAGTCTGATTCCACACTGATTCTGATGATTGCTTTTTTGCTTTTGCTCGTTCCAGGATGTCGCATTAGCATCTGTTTCGATGAGACCAATTCCCTTTGCTCCGGTGCTTGAAAAGCTCTCCCTTTCAAAGAACTACGGTATTGTGAGGCGGTTTTACATAGAGACTTCCGAAGATAACGCCATTTCCCTCGAACTCCAGGAGAGCATGATTAACGCGGACCCCCCAGAGCGCGTATTTCTTCTAAGAGGTTCTGATCACTCGCCTTTCTTCTCGAAGCCTCAAGGCCTGCACAAGATTTTGGTCGAGATTTCGAGAACTCCCTGAACTCGGATAGACTCGTGAGCATAACTTAGACTAATCCGGTCCACGTAGACCCCTCCGATGGCGTACCCGCTCGAGCCGAATGCAGAACTTGCAAATAAAGGAGGAGATCATGCGCACATGCGTGCATGCTCCGGAGTTTTCCCAGAATCCTCCTGAAAAAAGCTTGGGCATGGTGTCAGGGGCGTCGGCGTAATGGCACAGTTCTGCTTTCCGAGGTGTAAGAGATGTTTATATGAATGTTACAGTTCCGAAGGTTCACAAAAATAATTCATGGGAAGTTTTGATCTATAGAATAGCAGAGAATGCATGGTTTTTGCTCCATTTTCTGGCGACATTGCCGGTCGATGAAAGCATACGCGGCCATGATTCAACTATCTATGATCTCACTGTAGCAGAAACAATGACTGTCAAAGTGAACTGAGTCACGATCACTCCTTATAATTTTTCAAAGGAGCCTGAATAGACTGGGCTGGAGAATTCATGTCAACCTCCTCTGCTTCTACAGCATCGAATTTAATGTTCGTTGAAAATGTCATACATTAAATGTCGTGCCAAACATGTCAAATGTTTTCACGACTTTTTCGAATTGATTTTAGACGATGCTAATCACGCCAATTGTTATGAGTCTATTAAAAAGTTACACGCCGTAGAGGTTGAAAATTTCTTTAAATAGCTCGTTGTAAAGAAATTTACGTCTACGAGAAAAGAGAAGCGAAATATTTAGAGGAAGTGAAAATAAAGATGGAGATAAAAAGTATGAAGTCTAACTTTGCAATGTTAGATAGAAAAATAGAGCTAAAATAATGGTTACGTGAGTTGCTTAAGTATAAATTGAAAAAATAAAAATAAAAATGAGAGGAAGGCTCGAGGAAGTGACACGTCCTCCAAAAACTTAAAAGAATTGTGCTTAAGCAATAGAGCAGCTAAATATTAATTAAAAATAAAGGTGGAAGATAAATGCCAATTTTAAATTTAAAAGGTAAAAAAATAATTATAAGAGCTATTTAAATTTAAACTAGAAAAATTGTTAGAAGTCCTAAGTAGATCTCTCATCATCGTTTTTCATTACAAAACATTGGAAAAAGTCAAAATAAAGGTCGGAAGTGTCATCATTTTTTTAAATAGGAGTTTGAAGTGGACATTATTTCAAATAAGAATTCGAAATACCTTCATTTTCTCAAATAAAGACCTAAAATAAACATTGTTTCAAATAAATGGCTTAAATAGTCTCGAAGACGGGCTTGAACTCACCAGCTATGAAGGGTAATTTCGTATTTAAAATTTTTAAAATTTTCCATTTTTCTTTCTTTTTTTTTTTTGTTTTTTCTTTCCATAAAAAACAAAAAAAAAAAAAAGGAAAACATGTGCAGGAGGGGTGTGTTTTTCCTTTTATTACGTTTTTAAATTTTTAATCTAATCTAATTTAAATTTAATTTGTGTTTTGACAAAAATATCCATGAATGATCAAAATATTTTGTTAGTCGGTAAGCCGACGAGACTAAATCTTTATTTGAAATAATCATAATCATTTAGACCTCTTTTTAGGATTGATATGGCCATTTTAGATTTTTATTTGAGAAAATAAGAGCATTTAGGGTTTTTATTTGAAAATTTTCCAAAAACTTAAGTTAATAACCTGTAACGCACATCAATTGCTTCACTCCTCACTATTCTTCTTTTGGGGGATTTTTTTTAACATAATTTGCGCATACAACTCAACAAAAACAATTAAAGTGGGGCTCGAAAGAATGATGCATGTCCTCCCAAAACCCTACTTTAGTATATTTTTATAGATCATAATTGTGGCATGACCCTTTATACGATATTCGATAAAAAAAAATAGAGATGACATGACACCTTATACGATCTTAAAAAAAAAAAATAGAGACAATCAGTGACATTATTCAAATAAAAAATGAAATAATAACTCGATAGAAGGAATAATTATTTTGTAAAAATTTGTAGAATTTATATAAAATTACTATAAAAGCTTTAATTTTTGCGTTTAGTAGAGATTAAAAAAGAGCTGTTGGCACAAGTTGGTTCCTTTAAAAAAAAAAAAAAAAAGCTTTTATTTCTCTATTTCAATAGCAGAATTTCTTTTTCTCCTTTTTGGTAAAAAAAACACCAGCATCCGATAAAACGCATGCCGTATCATCGCATGCAACGCCCGGATCCAAATCATCCATCGCTAGGGTTTATCGCGCACTCTCTCCACCGCTCCGCTCGCTCCACCGCGCGAAACGCTCGGAGATCGCAGATTGGCGGCGGCGGCGGCGACCGAGGAAAATGACGACGGTGGTGCCGACTTCCGAGGACGACCTCTCCCTCTCCGTCGTCCGCTTCACCTCCGAGCTCGCCTGGGCCGACGCCGGTCCCGAGGTACGATTCGCGGCGATTCGCCTCGGCCCCCGCCGCCTTTTCTCTGCTCTCGATTTCTTTTCTCTCGCGCGGCCCCCCCTTCATTTTCTCTGGTTCAGCTCGATTGGCTGAACCCGAGGGCAATCGTAAACCGTAGGAGTAGGTAGCATATTCGTCTCTCGATTGGGCTTTGGGCTGCGTGAATCGAGCGGTTGATGAAGCTTCAAAGGAGCTTTCCGATCGGTGTTGCGATGGTGCTGCATTAGCTGTCTGATTTTTCCGAGAGGAAGGGTGGAGATGGAGGAGTTTGGGGTTTTCGTTAGGTTTAAGTTGTTTGTCAGGAAGCAAATCTGAGAGGAGGGGCGAGGGTTTATTTTGCTGAATCTGAATGCATTTGTAAACCATAGGAGTAGGTAGCATTTGTCAATTGATTGGCCTTGGGCTACGTGAATCGAGCAGTTGATGAAGCTGAAAGGAGCTTCCAATCGTTGTTGCGATGGTGCTGCATCAGCTGTCTGATTTTCGAGAGAAAGGTTGGAGATGGAGGAATTTGGTGTTTTCGTTAGTTTTAACTTGTTTATCAGGAAGCAAATCTGAGAGGCGGGCAGAGAGTTTGTGTTGGCGGTTATGTTATTTGTGCATAGGCTTCTGCTTTTGATGCGGTCTGGTATTTCAGCTGATTGAATGGGGTGATGAGGGAATTGGTTTTATCCTAGGTTGAATGTTCTCTTGTTATGTTCAGATCGCGGAGCCTCAGGTTGAGAGATTATGTGTGGAAGCACGGGAATGCATTTTGCAGGGCAAATGGTTGGACTTGGTCTCCCTGATGCTCACATCTGCAGACTTGATATTCTCAAAGGTCTCAGAGAAGGGTAAATCTTTTTCATGTTTGTATTTTCACCATTTCTTCTCCTTAAACACATGGAAGATACAACATAGTCTTCTCATCAACATCTTGCTTGTTTAATTAACTTGGACATGTATGTTGTTCCTGTGCTTGGAGTTTCTTCCTGTCTACTGATTTGCGGAATACCCTTTTCAACCCTTTTGGCTAAGACCTAGTAAAAGACTGCTTGTCTTGGATAGACAACTTGAAACTAGAAGACTGGACAGTGGTGTGGGCAACATATTATGTTTTATTTTTATGAAGTTCATCCTTTCCCATGGGCACGTTCCAATGGCTGTCAATTTTTTGATATCAACCATGGACAGTGTAAATGGATGGCAGATACTGGAAATCACTCCTGACTAATTTCTGTGTGCTTACTGCTGCTTGTTTTGGTCATGATTGCTATAAAATTTGCGGCAGTAGTTGAGAGACTGAATTCTTGGGCCTTGGTCTTCTTAAAGAACCAGACATAACATGAGATGCCTTTCTTTGCTGTATAATATAGATAGCACTGATCTCTAAGCATATTGCACATATTTTTCAGCATGTGAGAATTTGCCAAAGGTGGTATGAAGAGTTGGGAACATTAAAAGGACCAGAAATGCATATTGTAATCCAAGGATATTGTGCGGTGGGAAATCCAGTTGAAGTAATAGATTATACTTTTTTGATATGTTCATGGTTGAGTCCAAACTCAATTTATTATTATGATCCTCTTCTTGGCTTCATTGTCGTATTGTGGTGTTTGATGTTGTGTGCACCTATGCTACGTAAATGATAATGGCTAATCCATGCAGCATCATTATGTTGACCTTCCTGTCTTGTATTCTAGATCTTGAGTGTGTCTTCACCGTCATCTGCAATGCTGTGACAAACTCTGAAGATCCGGATCAAATACTTGAGATGGCAAAACTTATATCTGCAAAGATTGTTCAGCAACCGAATGACAGGCCTGCATTGCGTTTGAAGATGTAATTGAATGTGATGGTCAGTTAAGATTATTCTTGACTTTATTGCTGTCTCATCCTTGTGCCTTTTGTTTCCAGCCTGTTCAATCTCTACAACCTCCTGAATATTCCATATGGCCGATTTCATGTATATATGAAATCCCTGAATTTGGCTATCACTGGGAAAGTTGCTGAGCACATTGTACCTTCTTTCAAGAAGATCGATAGTTTTTTAAAAGAGTGGAATATTGGCATCAAGGATCAGAGAGAACTCTTTCTTACCATATCCAATGTGTTGAGAGAAAGTAAAAGGCATGAGTCATCTTCTTGTAGCTCTTTTATCTATCTGCCTTGTCTTCTTTTCAGTTGGTATGCTTAAGTTTTTTCATATATCAAAATCCAGTTCAGCGAAGGATTCTTTCAAGTTCCTGACGAAATACTTGGCCACCTTTTCTGGCGAAGATGCACATGTAATGAATGAGGCCAAGGAGGAAGCAGTGCGAGCAGTTGTGGAATTTGTAAAGGCACCCGACATGTTCCAGGTATTTTCTGCTCACTGTTGGAAATTGTCTTTAATTGTGTCTGTGAGCACTCCTCCAGGCATCTCAAGGTGTGTTTGGTTGCGACTTGTGAGCTTTACTTTCAGACTCATATATTTCACTTGGTTTCACATGCTGCTACTTCAGTTTGCATCAGGGGTGCGCAGCTGTCTTTAGTTTTTTCTATTCCATGTTTCTAGGTGACAGTGTACCTCAACATTCTTCCTCGGCCCTATTGATGCTTTATCTATGGTGCATTTAAATTATTACTCGAATAAGAAATGGTAATTAGCCATTGATTATTTTGTTGCCATCCAACTGAATCCTAGTCATTTTCTTTACTTATTCCATTAGTCATTTTTTGAGCAAATTCCTCAAGGTTAACAAACCCTTTTCAAAGTACCAGGTGGATTAATAAAAATCTTGACCTTGAGGAAATTATTAATTTGCTTTGCCTATTGTTTTATAAAATAACTTCCATATTGTCTATGGAATTCAAACATAACTCTGTCTACAGCTCATTATTTTTATACTCATTCTGCCTTGTATTAGCAATGAATGAGTTGTTTCTGAGAATTTCTAAACTAAGTGTAAACTGCTCTGGATGGTGGATCCTTGGTGAATGTCTATTGAGGTCAGATAGGGTTGTTTTGTGTGTTATTAATGTGGTGAGAAGGTGACTGTCACTATGGCTACACTTTGTTCATCGACACAATAATAGTTTTCAATCTTTTTTGCCTTACCTTAGAAGCAGGTTATATTGTTGAACTACGTAGTGATACTGAGAGCCACTACTGAACATTTAGTGGCATCTAGCTAAGCTGTTCTGTAAAACCGTTTCCTTTGGGTGATAAGTCTTGTGGAAAATCTTTGCTCTGGTGCTTCCCATGCATGAATATATGATTTCTTGACAACTTTCATATTGCTAATTTGCATGTGGGTATTGGTTTATTTTCTTTCCTTTTCTCCCATATTTAAAATGATAGTTTCTGTATTGCAGTGTGATCTGCTGGAGATGCCTGCCGTAGGACAACTCGAGAGGGATGCTAAGTATGCTTTAGTTTATCAGCTTCTGATGATATTTATGACCCAGAGGCTGGATGCCTACTTGGAATTTCAGGCTGCAAACTCCGCATCACTGAAAAGCTATGGTACAACATTTGCTTTGCCTTTTTTTTATCTCGAGTTTATCTTTAAACTAACATTGGATATGTAATGTTGAATATCGATTGTAAACTGTCTAGGTCTTGTACATGAAGACTGCATTACGAAGATGCGACTAATGTCATTGGTGGATCTTGGTTCCAGTGAATCTGGACAGATTCCATATGCTCTTATCAGAGATACCCTCCAGGTAGATTTGCTGTTCCATAATGTTTGTTCATCTTTTCCTTAGGAAAAATTGTTTATCCTTTATGTTTCCATTGCAGATTAATGACGACGAGGTTGAAACATGGGTAGTCAAGGCAATATCTGCGAAGTTACTGGATTGTAAAATGGACCAGCTGAATGAAGTTGTTGTAGTGAGGTGAGCCCTGCTTTCTATTGTTTTATTGATATGATCGCCATAGTACGATGACTTCTAGTTAATATTTATCATTTAATATGTAGCCGTTGTACTGAGAGGGTGTTTGGAGAGCAACAGTGGGTAGCTCTTCGAGGGAAACTAGCAACATGGAAGGTATGTACTCATTGAACCTTCTGGGTTTTCCCGATATTTTAGAGAAGAATTGTTTATTAAAGTTCTTTGGTTTCTTGTTACATGACATTTAATTGATATAACCACAGAAGATGATTTCCCCTTGTCATTTTTATTTGGAATGATGCTGAGTAATCAATACAGTGCCTCCAGACTTAGTTCTTGGGAAGCAGGGAACTCCTATTATTCACCTGATTTTGCTTATTTACACCTACTTAATGAAGAAACGTTAATTAGTGAACCATTTAACTAGTGTTAATGAGGCAAAGTTCATATTTCTGCAATGTTATTCTCCAGGAAAACATAGCAAACGTGATCAGCACTATTCAAGCAAACAAAATTCCTGAAGATGCATCTCAGGCGACGCAAGGGGTGATGATCCGTTGAAGATATTTTTTGGGACTAGGGTTAGCTTTTTGGTCTTGAGCAATACTTTTATGTCGAGACAAGTAAACATCATGTGGAGAGGAATCATAGTAACTGTAATACCGATCAGATTTTGGTGGGGATGGTGGGCTCATGTGTTGGACTTTTTGGCCAAGCAAGTCAAATTGGAGAGTGCATGTTTTCTTTTTCCCCTTTTCTTCCTCCAGCTAGTTTTCTGCTGAATTTATGGGGGCTGCATTGCTTATGCCCCAATAGTGCATTCACACGAGCCGGTTCCTTAACACTAGGTGGCGGAGCTGAATCAGCATATCTGACGGGCTCTCTACTAAAATGCTAGTTCAAATTAGAATTAAGGGTAATCGGATTCGGGGTGGATCGGTACCCATCCTGAAATCTGGAATTGGACTGGACAGACTCGGTTCCCCTTTAGTAGAATTTGGAACAAACCTTGTTGACCGGGAACCGACTGGAGACGGACTAATTTTGGGCTAGTTCTAGGGTCAACTAGGGGTCTAGTGGTTTTTTATTTTTTATTTTTTCAATAATATCTTATATAATACCTGCCATAATATGCTGTATTGAACTCATGGAAGGGGAGAGGTAAGGGGTCAAAATCCCCACCTTCTAAGGGGATTGGGGTGGTAAAAAAAAAATTCATAATACTTTTTTTCACAGAGAGAGAGAGAGAGGAGAGAGCAGCTCCGGCGAAAATGTCAATGAATGCGTGAGAGAGAGAGAGGCTCATTTAATTAAGGGTTTGCCCTTTGCTGAATAAAAAAATAGAAAAAGAAAATATTTATTAGGATGGTTCCACTAGTTTGGTCTTATTGATTCGATTAGTCTGGTTCCTCCTCAGCAATAGGGAACTGGACTGGTTATTTCCAGATTTAAATTTTTGAAATCGAGACTGGACTGACTCTCTCATGAGAACCATCTAGGGCTGAACCGGTTCTAGTTCAATCCCGGACCGTTGCTCACCCCTGATTAGAATCTGTTGGTTCAACAACAAATCCCATCATTACTCTAAACCGAACGTTCTTGATTGGATTATGCAGCGCATGAAGCATTTATGTGATGTCAAATAGGATCCGCGTATCATTTCCTTGAGGTACTTTTAAGATTCATGATTATGCTTTACAAACTCAAGTTGTTCCTGCTGAAAGTGGGTAACCTTCTCGAAGTGATTTTTCGAGCTTTCCAAGTGTTTCGATGGGCATTTCAACTATTTTTACCGTCCTTCGACTCATTGGTTATTATCAAGATCCGTCTCTATTTCAAGATTAAAAACAAAGAAAGTGCTCTCAGTAAGTCATGATAAATTTCTAGCTGAAACTCGCTGTTGAACCCCCTAATCACATCAAGAAGTTGTTTCAACACAAGTAGTTTGTTGCCCAACAGGCCTTTTCGCAGCAGGAATTAGGATCCTGTGTGCTTCCCAGTTTAAAGCACAGTTGGTCACATCAGATCAAGTAGCACAAGGGAACCCAGAACAGAGGGCAATTCATAAAGGAGAGGACCTACATGAATAACACGAGAGCACACTAGACTTCGGTTCTGGGACCATCCTGTAGTTGTCGTCTTACGAGCGCAGTGTAGATACCGTCCTGACTAAGAAGCTCTTCATGAGTGCCGCTTTCGGCTATCTGCCCATCAGATACCACTGCCACAGTATCTGCACTCTTCACCGTCGAAAGCCTGTGAGCTATGACGAGTACCGTCCTTCCCCTCATTAGAGAATCCATGGCATCCTGAAGTTTTTTGACAAAAAATGAGGCACAAAAGGAGAAATTTAGACAGCAGCAAAGAACGCTCTCTGAGTAATGCATTTCTAAAAAATGCGAAAGATCTGTAACCTGAACGAGGTACTCGCTCTCAGCATCCAGAGCGCTCGTGGCTTCGTCCAACAGCAAGACTCTCGGATCCATCAACAGCGCTCTTGCGATAGCTACCCTCTGCTTCTGGCCTCCTGACAACCTCAGTCCTCGTTCTCCCACCATGGTATTGTACTTGTCGGGGAAACTTTCTATGAAATCATGGGCATTGGCCATTTTCTGCAATCATCATAAAACTCCGCATTAGAAACATCTTTTTTGTGAGGATGAAAAAGCAAACGCATAGGAAAACGACTGGGATCCGCAGAGAGCTTACTGCTGCATTCTCGATGTCGGAAAAGCTAGCTTTCCCTTTCAAACCGTAGGCGATGTTTTCTTCTATTGAACAATTGAAAAGAACAGGCTCCTGGCTTACTATACTGACCTGTTGTTTGTTCCAATGTTTCAGACTGTTATCTTTCAATGATTTGGACAAGAACACTGAAATAACGATTATCAGACATCACAAGCATTCATGGGTGCGCCAATGTGCTAACACAAGGCGGACTATGAAACTGCTAGCAATCTCTTCGTGTCCACAATGGAGGCCACCTTCACAGGGACAATTGCACATCCTAAAAGCATAAGAGTAGGAAGTGGGTATGGGTGTGATATGATTACCTTGCTGTGGAGGTATTCATGTGATATTTCGACAAGGGGAATCCCATTAAGCATGACTTTTCCTTTCAGAGGATCATAGAATCGTTCTATCAGGTTTGCTATAGTAGTCTGCAAAAATGCGAAATCCGTCACTTTTCAAATGAACTTATGAGTGCATAGTCTGTTCAAGCATAACCATCTTTAGAAAGTAACCGGAAGCGAAAGGGACAAAGGCAAACTTAGACAGGAAAAGACGTCAAAATTACTTTTCCACCACCACTTGGACCGACGAGTGCTATTTTGGAGCCTGGTCTCATTTTCAATGTTATTCCCTGCGGTACGAAGCAGTCGGGATGATGACATGAGAAAAGAAGCGTTAATAAACTCAGTAATTGGAGCACCATGAGATTATCCATTACCTTGAGTACCATATGACTTGGACGAGATGGGTAAGCAAACCAAACATCATCCAATTCCACATCTCCGTCCGGATTTCTGAATTAGAAGACCACAAACCCCATTCAGATGGGTAAAATCAGATGTTTACTAAGAAAGCTTGAACTGACATATCTTTGCGCCTTATTACCAGTGCAGAGTTCACTTGCAATCATCAAGATTTTTAAGGTAAAACATAGAATTAGAATTTACAAAAGAGGACGTAATGCACTGAACCCTCAGATGAGGGTTCATGCACCTAATGGTGGTGGTAAGGAGCATGTGCATGTCAAATGCGTGCGGAGAGAGAGAGAGAGAGAGAGAGAGAGAGAGAGAGAGAGAGCCAATAGGGCATTTATCTCCTGATTTTGGCATGCTTGAAACACGATCGAGGAGCTGAAAAACTCTCCTACTTGCACCTGCAGCTTTCATGGCGGTCGTGTATAGTCCCGATAAAGAGGAGACTGAGGATCCAACTGCAGGCAAAGATATCAAACAAGTGAACGCTCAGATTAGCGAATGCAAATACTTTTCTACCTTCGAAAGCATTAAGGCAAATGCTTGATAGAGAGTCCAACAAGAGTGTCAATTCACAATGGAAAACTATTTGAAGCCAATGAAAAGTCTGATGCCTTCAACGAGCCAGTAGTTTGCAGGAAACAGCAGGTATTTACCTGTCAAGCTGTAAAGGATGAAGGATGTGAGCGAGCCTGCAGTCATAGTGCCTGTTATTGTCAAGTATGCTCCGTATACGACCACAACGATGACAGATAAGGTTGATGCTAAATTTAGTCCTCCGAAAAATAGACCAATTACTCTCTGCAAAGACAAAAATGTAACTCTACAGATGACAAACTACCTTAGGATTGGCAATAGTGCCATCTTGTAACCCATGGACAGTGGAAGGGAGGGAGGGAGAGAGGACTTACAGCTTGTCTGAGCCCAAGTTTTAATGTTTCATCTACTTTTTCTGCATAATTTGAAGTCGCATAACTTTCCTGAGCAAAGGATCTCACTGTCCGAATGGCCCCAAATGATTCCTGAAGATAAAATTTTGTAAAGGCAAATTGTCAATTGTAGAAGCCAAAATCGACCAATAAAGCCTCTCTATCATACTTATGGTGATGGTCTGCTTGTTAAAAATAATTGGTGTCCATGTTTGAATTGTTTGTCTACTAGAGCTGCAGATGTTACTCTTTTATTTTTCCAAATATGATCATGTAAATATTTGGCAGCTTAGGGGGGTAAAGTATAGGTTGATAGGGAAAGAAGCATCTCGAGGGGAAGGGCTAAAGTACATTGTAAGTGCCAAAATTTGGCATGAGCGGATACTAAGTGCCAAAAGTTCCAAAATGTACACTTAAATATTACTTTTTTTTTGAAAATATACTTAGATGCCAACTCCGGCGAGCTTGGCGGAAATCCGATGTGGCATTATTTTAATAATAAAACTGGTTTACGTGGCTTGTTGGAATGTCCACTCAGCATTTCTTGTCTAAAACGACATCGTATTCCATGTTCACTTAAGTTCCAGGCGTAGTTAAAAAAAGATCACTTAAGTGTCAAGTTATGGTGTAAGTGATCACTTTAAGTGCTACTTTAAAGTGCTATTCGTAGTTAAAAGTGAACATCTAAGTGCCAAGTTTTGCAGAAAGTGATTATTTAAGTGCAAAAAACAATGTCGTTTAGCATACTCTTTGTGTCTACGTGGATAATTTTTTTTAAAAGAATTGCCACGCCATAAAAAAATATCGTAGGAAAAAGCCAGTTAGTAGTTTGGCAGGAATTTATTGCTATTGGCACTTAAGTGTCCCTATTTTCTCCGATTTTGACACTTAAGTGTATATTTAGAAAGTTTTGGCACTTAATGTCCACCCGTGTCAATTTTTGGCACTTTGGGTGTCCGGCAATTAAGGGAAGAAAACTTAATTTCCCTCCTTTAAAATTAAAGAAAAGAAAAAAAAAAAGAGAGAGAGAGAAGATTTCAGGGTCTTCATAACATTGATATAACACCTATCTTGATGTTTGTTGATTCACATGCTTTGCAGTCTTCCTTGCTGGCTAAGAGACAATTGGTGGCGTAAAAGTATAGGAAAAACAAAAGACTTAAACCATGACCCAAAAGCTTCTCAGACAGGGAAGCAAGTAATTATACTAGAGTAGGTAGAGAAAAACCTCAGCAATTGATGCAGCAACTGCAGCGGCAGCTTGAGTTGAATGTGAAAGTTCACGAAGATAGCGCCCAAATTTACGTACACAAACTGAGATGACTGGAACTACCGCTAGTGCCAGCACTGAACAAGCATGGTATACTTCAATGAGCCCATTCACGACTCGGCCTCAGCAATTTAAACCACTAGTCCAAGAATTACTTACATGCCAATTTCCATGATGACGTAAACATGAAGGTAATACCAATTGCTGCGGTTGTTAAGTTCCTGAGTGCCTCAGAAAGATTGTTGGTTGCAGCATTTTTTATGACTTGGGTATCTTCTGATAGCCTGCTTAAAAGTTCTCCTGTCCGGGTGACATCATAAAAGGCTATTTCCTGTTGGGTTGGCAAAGAACAGCGAGGGTCAAAACGCGTTGTCAAGGATTCACGCTCCGAAAAAAAAGAAAAAGAAAATCAGGCATAAAAGATCATAAAGTCATGTTTGTCTCCAACACCACTGAACCAGCAGTCCAGGGTGATTCAGTCTTGCACTTCGTGAGAAAACCAAAAACCAGAACAAGATTTAAAGAAACAATATGATGCTAGTTTAACCATTCATTCCAGATGCTAGATAAAAATGTCTCGAGGTGTTGGACAATAGCACTTCAGCATGTCAGCAAAGAAAGAAGCACGCCTTACCTGATGGATGAGGTGACTGAACAAATCTTTTCTTAAACGAGCCACCACCCTTTCACTAGCCGAAGCGAACAACCATGATCGAAGAGCAGTGCAGAGAGCTCTGAAAACAACTCAGTGGATTAAATACTCTTAAATAACCTCACACATAAGGGGAACGACAGAGCACATATTTTGCATCTCAGAAGCCAATATGAAGCAAAAGAGAAGGCATCAGAAAGGTTCTTCCTATGTCTCAAACCAAGCAAGATCAATGAGAGAAACGTTTCACACAGCATCAGAAATAACGGACAAGAGCCAGAAACTCAGCAAATGCACATCGTGAAACAAAAAAATACAAGTAAATAAATATCAAAATTGACCTACCCGATTACAACTATGAGCACTATTTCTAATATAGTGTTCTTGACAGCATTTAAGGCCTCAAGTTGCTCCTCTGGGCTATTTATCTCTCTGGATACAATGTCTATTATCGTGCCTCCAAATCTGGGCTGCATTGGAGTTAGTGTCTTTCATAAAATTTCAAAAGATATATGATGATACGGAGGCCACAGCCCTGCCATAATTTCAGCATATATCGCACAGCTACAGTCCCATTGCAATTATGTACAATACTCTATCTTTGACAATGTTGGTTGAGAATATGGAACTTTCCGTCCAAAGGAATCTTCAATGGCTAGTAAGCACAAAGAAGAGACATCAAGGTTGGAATCTAACCCTCTCCATTAACATCCTGCCTAAGTATAAAAAAATTCCTGCCATAAGCCTTGACTGCCACAATTTGATGTTCTTTGAGAGGGCGCTATGAGCTCTGCCATGTATCCGGATCAAGACGTCAAAAAAATTTAAGATTTTCACCTCCTCGACATTTAGAAGGTAACAGGTTTTATAGTATCATGTATATCATTAGAAAACCAATTTTGTCACTATAGCATCATTCTCTTTGCATTGCCAATGACAGAGTTTGATGCACCATGAAGTCATGTCACTTGGAAATGATTGCAGAGCCGACCAAAGAAGATGAAAAATCCACAATCAAGTGATCCTCTGGAAGAACAGTCCTTTTTAGGCTCTTTGTAGTTGAATCATACACAGATGAGATTTGAATGTGGAAACAAACGATAAGCTAGTCATTCCCGCAAAAGCAAGAGCACTTAAAAGTAAAAAGGCTTGTGTAGAATGTCAGATCAAGATGTGCTTGTAGAGCCGCATATAAATGGAATACATACAATGAGAATGCTCGAAGTTGATGCTATCAGTAGGGCAATGGTGCCAATAATCAGCTTTCCTGCCTCAGGTTTTGCCTGCAAGGTAAAGGTAGAGTCAAACAGTATCAAAATTGGAAAGTTTCTTTTGAACCTTGAATGACCATAACTCTACTTACCAGTGAATATACACGAAAGAATCCGACGTTTGCTGCCTGATATTTCCAAAACAGAACACATAGATTGGAAGACTGTCTCAAGAGAAAGAAAAGTTCACCAAATGAAATTGCATGAGCATCCCTCACCTCTACTGCATCCCCGAGCTCAAGGTCCGACACAGGACCCTCAGCTGACTGGTCTTCCTTTCCCTTCTTTTTAGCCTACATGAATAAGATTTTAGAAGTGGAGAACAATCCTCAAAATTTAAGAGTGCAACCTGCATTAGCATTCGCGAAAAAATTGACCTATGAATCCCTAAGTTACTAATCCGACCACGACTGAAGAAGATCAAACAAGCTCGAAATCCCAACCAGCAGCAAGTATCAGAAAAAGCAACAATTTCAAGATTTTCAAAGAAAGTATGGCACAGACGGTTCCTGATCAAAGCGAATGCATGCCTGATGGGGCACTCCAGCACTCTCCTAGTAAATATTCATATTTCTGTCTCTTAGTAACTAGTCTCTTACTCATGCCTGGCCAGATCACGTCAATGGCCCACGCCCAAAGTTCCACTTCCGACCATAACAGGAAGAAGGGCAAAAAGAAGAAAAGAAAGAAAGGAAGGCGATCACACAGCACAACACATCCAGGCAGAACAAGTATGAGATTAACGCAATTTCCTCCTTCAGAACCAGCATACACACGCAGAGCTCAACAGCTGAATTATCTGACTAGTCTGAGCAGAATCGACAGAAGAAAGAAGGCTGAGACGGGCGGAAGTGACCATGAAGAACCGAAAGGAGCAACAACGAGAACCTAAAACTCAATCTTGCAAGAAAAGAAACAACAGGGTATCTCTAAAAACGCCTGGAACTGCTAAAACCATTCACTGGACTCAAATCAAGAAACCACAGATAGAGAGAGAGAGAGATTGGCGTAGCGTACGCCTTTGTTGAGGAGGGAGACTCTCTCGCTGCCGGCGCTCATGATGGAGCCGGACGTCCAATCCAGGTGCTGCTTCTTCCCCATATCGGACCAACGCTGGACGGATCAGACAAAAAGTACAAGAAATGAAGCACTTTCGCGGGAAACGGAGGCAGAACGAGAGAGGGATCGGTTGGAGATTATATGGTAAAACGAACCGAACTGCCCGGTTGATGTTTTTGCCGGTTGTCGTTTTACCGGTTGCGCCTTCTTTCAAGTCAATTCTCACCACGTGGCTACGGCCCATGTCCCTCGTGCCTGTCCACTCTTTTCAATCACTCCGCACCATCGTGTGTCCACTGGTACTGGATGCACACGGTCCGAACGCGCCTCGTGAATTTGCCATCCGATTAGATGGACCGCACCTCATCCAACGATATGTGCAACCTTGTCCTCGGACTAATATGTATCCTTGTACATCACCGGTTTGATGATCTTGACGTGCTCCGCCATATTTAATAGATTGTGTCTTCCTCTTGTAGGACCTTGTTTTTCTCGATGGTTATCCTAATTGGAGAATTATAGACATGGATTTCGCATTGGCCAATTATAAGTGAAATAGGTATACTAAAAATTTTAGAAGTTATCATAAGAGTGTAATTAAGTTTTAAAATTTGTCAAGTTGATGCAATCAAATCTTCCGTTAATTCTGTCCAACTTGACAAATGGAATATGCTAGCAAGTTTTGAAGATTGATTGCACTTTTTGAATTTTTTATAATCAAATTGTATTTTTGCAATAAGTTTTAAGATTTTATTATACTTCTTGAAAGTAATAAGCAAGTTATAAGATTTTTAGTGTGCTTATCTATCCTACTAGCTAAGATTGCATGTGGCTAATGTCCATATCTTACAAACCAAATGGGAGGTGTATGACTAAAGGAAACTTTTTTTCGATTCAATTTAGGATGGAGCAAAACATAGCCCTCTTTAATAATCGAGATGGAGATGCACGGTTACTTGGAGTGTCTAGATCTCTTCACCCATACATGCGACCTTGACTTGAAATAATTTGTGCACAATAAGTGGAATGTCAATAACGTAACTTTAGACGGGAAAATTAACAAAAAAGTCTCGAGCTTATTGCAATTATGCCAATTTAATCATAAACATTTAACATTTGTGTCAATTTAGTCCATTGGACTAATATTGGCTAACTAGTACTAACGTAGACGCCAGCTAGCATCAATTGTCCAACTGAAGCTAACGTGGCATTTTAATAATTTTTAAATTTTTTATTTATTTATTTTGATTTTTCCTTTTCCTTTTATTTTCCCCACAGTGGCCAGCAAGGCTCCAGCGAGAGTCACAATCCTCGCTCATATTTGGGCTAGCCCATGGCTGTGCCTTGAGATGGAAGGTAGAGCCATTTTTGAACTCGGTGTCTCCTTGATCCTTTCAGTTTCTTAATGAAATGATCCTTTCAATTGCTTAATGAAATGCTCAACTCATTCCACTCACTTTGGCGATTCTCCACATGAAGAAGGGAGGGAGAGAGAGAGGGAGAGGGGCTTAACAAGAGATTTGTAAGCCTCGGTTCACAATTGATCGCTACCTCGCCGGTCGCAACCCTTGCCGAAGGTTGGCAAGCCTCATCAATTGGGAAAAATAAAAGGAAAAGGAAAAGAAAAAATATTAAAAAATTATCGCGTCAACATTGGCTAAATGACCAACTAATATTAGTTGGATGGATTAAAGCAGCACAAATGCAAAATGTTTATAGCTGAATTGGCATAAAAAAGGTTTAAGATTGAATTAGTACAATTATAATATATTTATGACTTTTTTTTGGTGATTTTCTACTTTAGACCGAGAATCTCCCGACCCCCTAATTAATTGAGGCCGAGGATGCATCTATAACTACCTAAAAATCACTCCCCCACAAAGCACCCACCCAAGAAAAGAAAAAATTCTTCAAATAATGAGTAGAAACATCAAAATAATTTTTCTTCTCTTATGATTCATCTGTCGCCGCTACACGACCAGGTGAGACCTCCACTAGACAAACCACTACCAAATTTGGGGATCTGAAAGAGACTTCGAATGCCGCCTTCCTGGCTATCAAACACCAACAGGCTATCCTCTCCATGTACCTCCAAATAAAACAAACATTCTTATATAATAATAATAACAATAATAATAAAGCATGTCGTGGTAGAATGCACTCCACATCAGATCAGGAGATTATATTCAGTAGACGCCAAGTATAAAGGACATTTTAAGCTAATTCCA
Organism: Eucalyptus erythrocorys; assembly: GCA_014182555.1. NCBI lineage: Eukaryota > Viridiplantae > Streptophyta > Magnoliopsida > Myrtales > Myrtaceae > Eucalyptus > Eucalyptus erythrocorys. The sequence goes on from CM024602.1 coordinate 53,501,710, forward strand.
ATGCGAGGTATGCCATGGCTACTATTAAAAAAAAAAAACTTATATTCGGCATAACCTAAGCCTGATGTAATAAAAAAACGACGCCGTTTAATTAAATAGGAAAAATATAAAAAGATTTGGTATTTTAAATGGCAACCACGACCTCAATCAAAGTATTGCTTATGACGACCTACTATGTTTTAAGAGTAAGCAAGCATGTTGACCCTAGATGGGATGATGCTTAACCCAGTCTAAATGAATTGGAGTAGTAACCTCCACACGAGATGTTGACGCCGATAGAAAAGGGACAATTTGAATATTTAAGAATAGTAGGTGTTGACAACACATGGAAAATATTTTCGCCCAAGTTCAAGCTTGTGCAATAGCAAATCGACCTAACATTATTTTTTCCAAACTTGACCTATGCAAGAAAAAGACATGATTGGGTTTAAATGGACAAAGGAATTTCTTGTGCATTTGCTTGTAGTGTTGCACAACAAGAGAGGCAATCTTGCTCATGACGACCCAGAATGTTATAAGTGCAACCAATATCTATGCGTCATGTTGGACCAAGTGGAATGATGCTTAACTTAATTTGCATGAACTGGCATAGTAACTTCTATACAAATCGTTGGCATCGATAGAAAAGGGATAATCCAAATAATTAGGAATCATGGGTGTTGACAAAGCATTAAAAAGGTTTTCGCCCAAGTTTGAGCCTGTGCCGTAGCAAATTGACTTAACATTATCTTTTCTAAACCCAACCTATGCAAGAAAAATACATGATTGGGTTTAAATGGACGAAGCAATTTCTTGTGCATTTGCTTATAGTGCTGCACAACATGAGAGGCAATATTGCTTATGACGACCCAATATGTTTTAAGAGCAACTAATAGCTATTCAACATGTTGGACTGGGGTGGGATGATGCTTGACTTAATCTACACGAATTGGTGTAGTAACCTCCGTACTAAATGTCAACATTGATAGAAAAGGGACGATCTGAATATTTAGGAATTGTGGTGTTTACAAAGCATAATTTTTTCTTTTTCGCCCAAGTTCAAGCTTGTGCAATAGCAAATTGACTTAACATTATCTTTTCCAATCCCGACATATGCAAGAAAAAGACATGATTGGGTTTAAATGGACGATGCAATTTCTTGTGCATTTGCTTATAGTACTGCACAACATGAGAGACAGTATCGCTTATGACGACCTAGTATGTTTTAAGAGCAACTACTAGCTATCATTTTGAACTTGGGAGGGATGATGCTTAACTTAATTTGCATGAACTACTGTTGTAATCTCCAAATGAAGTGCCGGCATCGATAGAAAATGGATGATTTGAATATTTAGGAATTGTGGTTGTTGACAAAGCATGGAAAAGGTTTTCACCCAAGTTCGAGCTTGTGCAATAGCAAATTGACTTAACATTATCTTTTCTAAATCCGACTTATGCAAGAAAGATACATGATTGGGTTTATATGGACGAAGTAATTTCTTATGCGTTTGCTTACAATGCTGCACAACAAGAGAGGCAATATCGCTCATGACAACTTGTATGTTTTAAGCATCGATGTTGTCTTGAATTTCATGAAGTTTATTTCCTATTCTTGGACCTATCTACATAGGATTTCATTGGAAATTGTCCTAATTCAATGTAAATAGGATATGTCATGACATTCCTAATATTTGGAGCATAATCACTAAAAATTTATGAGTTAGTTTCCTAAATTGATAAGATTTTTAGGATGGAATTTCTTCCTTGTTGGAATTAGGGAAGTGGGATCTAAGGATCTATTTACTTAGCATTGTACCTCTTGTTTAAAATACTCTCTAATAAGAAATCGTCTCTCCCCCCCTCCCCAATGGATGTAGGCAGATTTTTTTGCCAAACCACAGATATCTCTGTGTTCTTGATTATTCTTGTTTTTATTTTTCATCTCCTCTGATTTGGGTGCTCTTTGCACAACATTAAGAGCAACTAATAGCTATTCGACATGTTGAATCCGTGTGGGATGATGTTTAACTTAATGTTTAACTTAATATGCACTAATTGGCATAGTAATCTCCATTTGAAATGTCGACATTGATAGAAAAGGGATGATCCAAATATTTAGGAATCGTGAGTGTTGACAAAACATGGAAAAGGTTTTCGCCCAAGTTCAAGCTTGTGAGGTAGCAAATTGACCTAATATTGTCTTTTCCAAATTGGACCTATGTGAGAAAAAGACATTATTGTGTTTTAATGGACGAAGCAATTTCTTGTGCATTTGCTTATAGTACTGCATAACAAGAGAGGCAATATCGCTTATGACAACCAATATGTTTTAGGAACAACTAATAGTTATTCGGCATGCTGAACCTGGACAAGATGATATTTAACTTAATTTGCACGAACTGGCGTAGTGATCTCACGAAATGCCTCCATCGGGACAATTCGAATATTCAGGAATGGTGGATGTTGACTATTCATGGAAAAGGTTTTCCTCCAAGTTCGAGCTTGTGCGGTAGCAAATCAATTTAACATTATCTCTTTCCGAAGCTGACCTATGCAAGGAAAGGACATGATTGGTTTAAATGGACGAAGCAATCAATTTGCTGTGCTTTACTTCTAGTGCTGGACAACGAGAGAGGCAATTCATCGAAATTGCCGCCCGCATCATCAACATCAACGTTTTGCTTGACAACCTTTTAGCAAAATGCTGGAGTGCATTCACAATTTCCACGGGAACAGTAAACCTAAAAATTATAAATTTATTATTTTTATATTAATTTATTCATAAATATTTTAATTGCATTAATTGAGTTCTAAATTTTTTTGAAAATTTACTGATATAGTCTATTCGGTCATTGTGATAATAGATCACTGACATAAATGTCAAGCATTCCATATGACATAACCAACACCAATGTAAACAAAGTTTACGATTTAATTTTTTTTTTTCTAAATTTATGTTAGTATTATAATTTTTTTTTCAAACGTGCGAGCCAGTCACAAGGGTCAAACTCTCGCTAGATCCGGCGAGGGTAATCCTCACCTAGGTGAGAGCTTGACCCTAGTGACTTGGTGAGGGTCACCTTCATTGGATTTGGGGAGGGATCAACCCCTACGGCTTGGCGAGGGCCACCCTCGTTAGACAAACATGCTTGTTGAAAGTTAACTCTTCTATCGAATCTAATGCATTGCTCATGAGATATGTTACTCCATTATTTTTATATGAATATTCTCCTTCATTTTGGAATAATTATTCCAATTTTCGCATGCTTACATTGGGAGAAATTGAGAATTAAATTGTATTTCAATGACATTATTGCCTTGAGAAAGTGATCCAACATGCCTCTAGTCAAACGAATCTGTTGTCCAGCATCATTTTTCGGTCATAGAGCAGTTTACACACAACCTGTCTATAAACAAGTGATCTCCAGTTCTAGAGTTATAAGTTCCTGCACTCCAACCGACCGTGCTGACCTCACAGTATAGATCTGTCTTTTATCATTGCTTTTGATCAATTCAGTCGTCCGTATCATCATAATTATGGTGCATATGCATATCATCCTCCAGTCTTTTTTTTTTTTTTTTTTTTTTTTTTTGAGTTTAGAATATAATATAGTACAATGCAAACAATTAAACAATAATGGCAGATTCCCATGTGCCCAGTTATCTAGTCATGTTTACTCATCCTCTGGATTTAAGGCACGGAGTGGTCCATGGTTCGTTGGCTTCAATAGTCTAGATTCCCCACCAATCAGACAAGGCAGAGACAAGATCTTGGCAGGTCACGCTCCTCTTACCCGAAGCATAATCCCAATTGCAACAATTATATACATAACAACATTCAAATGAAGCCCAAAATCCCAGATGATAAGTAGCCTTTAATATTACAATTCTCTTCTTTCATGACAATAGGTAATGAATGATATGGTGTGATCTGTACTGAACTTATCGTTAATTAATCACTCATGTGGACATGAATATATCTTATTCGGAAACATACTAAACATTGCATGTATCTATTGATTATTGTCACGACAAAACAAGGGCTCAAACTTTTATCAATTATATTGATGGTGTAACTCGAGTTTCCTTTTCTGTTTTTTCTTATTCAGTTAGTTTATGATCATTGCGTCGCCCATGAGAACACCGCGTATTTTCTTCAAATCATATGAAAAGCGCATGTTTTCTTCAGCAACTAAATTTGTTTGGGTGTGGTACGAGGATTCTCCTGCAAATGTTAATAAGTGAAAGGATAAGTATTCATTCAAGTTAGAAGAGAACCACAAAAAGAATGAAAATTGACATATTGTGATCATTAATATATTGGTATTCACAAAAAGAAAAATAACAATTAGATTACGTATCTATCCGATCATTCATGAAACGATTTTGGCCTTTTTTAGGGTCCGATGATAACTAAAAGAAGAAAAAAACAATCGTAAACAAATTAAGGCATTATCTATTTCACGAAAATTTTCCTAATCAATGAAAAACATATTCTTAAATTTAGGAAGAAAATTTCCCTTATAAAAAATTAGAGATAATTTTCTAAAATATGATCAAATATCGGCATTTGAATAAAATATTTTGCGCTTGGGCAATGAAACCCTAACACTCCTTTCCAGGTCTTCGACTTCTAGGATATGTCTTTGATACTCTGCCTGGGAGCTTGGTGCTGGTAGCTGGGTCCATCAAGGCCAAGCCTTAAACCTTAGTGCCCTGGCACTCGAGCTTGGTTCCATAACACTTGGGGTAAGGCCACTGCACCTACACCCGAGTTCGCAAAGGCTGTGCTTGGGACCTCCACGCTTAAGCTTAGGTTCTTGGTGCTTAGCTTGGGTACCCAGTGCTTGAATCTCTTGCACTTGAGCCTTGGTCCATCAAGGCTGAGGCTCGAGACCCTAGCACCCATGATTGGGTCTATCAAGGTCAAGCGTGGGAACTTGGTGGCCAAACTTGAGTCCTTGACACTCAGGCCTAGATTGAGATTGGGCTTGGATCCATCGAGGCCGAGCTTAGGACATTGGTGCCCATGCCTACACCCGAATCGCCCACACCTAAGCCTAGGTCCTTGTCCATGTCTGAAACCTCGATGCTCTTGTTTGAGTCCCTAATGCCCTAGCCTAAGTCCACCGAGGTCGAGCTAGGACCCTAGTGCCGATGCCTAGATCCCTCGCGCTCAAGTGCAGGTCCATCGAGGCTGTGGCTTGGGACCTATTGCCTATGACTCAGTCCATCAAAGCTTGAGCCCAAGATTAGAGCATGAGCATTAGTGTCTCAAGCTTAGGCACCGGGGACCCAAGCATTGGGCACTAGGGTCCTAGACCTCCTGTTCGTGGGGGGGCCTTGGGCATGGACACTAGCGTCTTCAGGCTGAGGTGGTGAGCCTAGTCTTTATGGACCCGGGAACAAGCTTGATCACTAGGGTCCCTCGTTCAGTTTTTGTGAATTAGGGCCGGGTGCTAGGGACTCCGGTGTGGATATTAGGGTCTTGAGCTCGGCGTCTATGGACTTGGGATTGGTGCCAGAGCTCTTGCTTGGGACCCAAGTGCCCATGCTTGGGTTCTCGGCGCTTGAGTTGAGGTCATCGAGATTGAACTCGGGATCCTGATGCCTGTGTCTAGTTTCCTAACTACCTATGTCTAAGATATTGGTGCCGAATTAGTGTATGTACATTTAGGAAAATCAGATTAAATTTTCCGTTCTAAACAATGAAAAATAATGGTTTTTTTTTTTTAGGTTTTAGTTTAATATTGCAAAATCTTGTTATTTTTCTCATTTTTCAAAAATGTAGCATTTTATGTGAAACAAACGGAGCTTAAAGACAATAAAGAAACAAGATAAGTTGCAAAAACACTAGACCACATTTGTGTCAAGTGGTTTTGATGCTTTGTAAAATTTTGCCAAACGCTGCCTTAGTGCATTGTTTGAGCAAGAATTGCATAGATTTTTAGGAGATTGGGATGTGGATGATTCAAAAATAGTTCAAATTATCAAATTGAACCAAACTAACCCGATCTAATCTAATTTAATCTGATTTATCCGAAACACTATATAAAACACGAGCTCCTTGAACTTTTCTAGATTTCCATGTTACCTTTAATCATCAAAATTGCAGAGCGTTCTCCCTCATAGCTTTTATATTTGGGCCACTCTACATCGTGACATGGTGGCTCAAATCCTATAAAAGGCTACAGCCTGTTGCCACATGCAAAGTACCGATTGCAATTTACAAACACTCCACGTGTGGTCATGTACTAATCAGACGAGATTAAGAGCAAAAACGTTGCTACTCGATCGACCCGCAGCATCAAGATTCACTCCCCTGCATCAAGAAGCCAGCTTAACTCAAGTCAGTCCATCCAATACAAACTCACTAAGACTGTACTTCCACACAACAACACTCTTCGATGAATATGAGTCACTCTCGATTTAAAAACGGTGAATCAACCCTACGTACGACCACACATATTAGAAAAACACAAGTGGGATATCACCCAAATTTTAATTTTAGCTAAAATTGCATGTGATTGGTGTCCATATCTAACAACCCCAATCAAAGTTACAGCGGAAGGAAATTTCTTTCGATCTAGTCAAGGTTGGAGCTAAATAAAACCCTTTTTTTCCCAATAATTCAGACGTACATACATAGATTCTCGACTATCTAGAATCCCATGAAACATCTTGTAAGTCGAGGATTTTTGACTTGTGCGTGCGACTTTGATTTGAAATAATTCACGCGCAAGTGGAATGTGAATACATAATTATTAGTATTTAGACCGAAAATCTCTCAACACCCTAACTGCCTGCAGCGAGGACGCATTCTTTTGCTCATGCTTCTATAATCACATAAAAATCACTCCCCCACAAAGCAGATTTTATTAAATTATATTAAAAAAAAAAATTTCTTCACTTCACCTGTCTTTGCCAGACCAGGTGAGACCTCTGCGGTCCTCAGCCGCCACCAACTTTGGGGATCCGAAGGAGACCCGGAATCCCCCTCACCTTCCTGGCAATTTAACACCTGTAGCTCCCATTCGCGACCCAACAATTTATCCTCTCCATGTACTTTCGAATAAAACAAACGTTCAGAGACAGTAATAATTATAATAAGAATAAAACATGTCGTAGTTTTTTCTTTTTCAAATTTTCATTTTATTTTGGAATGCGCTCCATATTAAATCAAGAGATTAAATTCAATAGACATCTGATATGAGGACTTTAAAGCTAATTTCAATGCCATAAGTGTCATCAAAAACTTATTCAACATAATTCGAACATGATATATTATAATATAGAAAGGACATAAAAAAATAAAATAAATGACAACCACACGTTTATTTAAATATCTTTTTATAACAATCTAGTATGTTTTAAGAGCAGTTGACATGGAAGTGAGATAATGTTTTACTTGACCTCCATGACAATATATATTTATTGCTGACGTAATAACCTCAATACAAGATGCCGACATGAATAGAAAAGGGATAGAAGTAATATTCGCGAATTGCTAATCCTAAGTAAATGCTTTCCCTAGGTTTAAGTGGGTGCAAATAGCAAATCGATCTAATATAGAAAAGACATATTTTAAATTAAATGTCAACCACATGCTTATTTAAATATCTTTTTATATCAACTTAATATGTTTTAAGAATATGTAACATCGGAGTGAGATGGTGTTTTACTTGGCCTCCACGATAATACATTCATTGTTGGCATAATAACCTCCACATGAGATGTCGACATGAATAGAAAAAGGGCAGTCGGAATATTCGCGAATTGCTGATGCTAAATAAATGCTTTCCTCCAATTTAAGTGAGTATAGATGGCAAATCGATCTAACTTTATCTTTTCTGAAGCCGACCTAGTCCAAGAAAAAGGTATGATTACTTTTGAATGGCGCGCGCGTTGCCTTATAGTACTGGACAACAAGGGATGGCAATTCGTAGAAATCGCCCCCGTCGTCATCAATCAACATCCGTTCGTAAACAACAGCTTTCTGCAGGCAAACTTCGGCGAAATGCCCAGGAGGGTTCCCCAGTTTTCCACTGCGTTGCTTTGCTGATGTAGACGAGACGAGAGAGGGTTTTTACTTTCTCGATAATGACGTTCCAGCGATCGAACTTTGACGGTCTCGCGCCCAATAGGGACGAAACGGCTAAACCGACCCGTGACGCAAAAGTACGGATTCTGCAGAAGGAAAACGCGGAAGGGACCACTAGGAAGTTTCAAGATTCTTTCCCCTAAAATATGGCGATAAGGGACCTGCTGAGAACTTTTGTGTGTTTCATTTTTCATTTTTTTTTTCTGATTATCCTTTGATGAAGCGGGTGAAGTGACGTCCTTTGTCGGTTTTGACGCGTTAGGCTAATCTAAAATATTAACCAAAGTTCACATGGGGAGATGTTTACTGATTGTGCCCTTTTGAAAATGACCGTGGCATATTTAAATTCATCAAAATAGAACATAAATCAATTTCTTAACTCATGTCTAATAAGTTAAGTTATTATATAAGTTAGAGATGTACGGTAAAGGGATTACAAAGAAGTTTAAAATGATAAAGTATAAAATAATATAAGTATTAAATGGATTTACAACTTAGTTAGACCAAACCTACTTGAATTACTCTATCTTCACTCTCTTTCACCCTCACTTGATCTCACATTTGTTTATTTCATGCTTTTATGTCATTTTGAGTATGAATTTTCCTAAATTGGATTAAATATAAAAGTGTTTTAATAATATGAGTTGGATTGAAAATATGTCTAGTATGTGTTAAATAGGGTATGAATCGCTAGATTTGTATTGTATGAAAATGGGTAAAGAATCGTTAAATTGATCAATTTGAGTTGGATCAATTTTGATTCGATTTAATCTCCTCGTTTGATGGGTCTAGGCATGTTACAATCCAATGATTGTGTCTTTGCTCACAAGATACTTAATTGTTCTTATATGAACATTTTCCTTCGTTTGGAACAGCTATTCCAATATTCATGTGTTTATGTCAAGAGAGATCGAGAATTTAATTTGTATTTTGATGACAATATCACCTTGATAAAGTGATATAACATGCCTCTAGTTGAACAAATATGTTGTCCAGCATCATTTTTTCATGACAAATTAGTTTACAAGCGACTTGTATATTTGAACAAGCGATCTCCAATTCTAGAGCTGGAAATCCTCGCACTCCAACAGACTATGCAGACCTCATGGGTATAGATCTGACTTTGTTTTCTTTTTTAATGAGTATGGTATATGATGTAGTGCAATATAAACAATTAGACAATAATTGGTAGATTCCTATATGCTCAATTATCTAGTCATGTCTACTCATCTTTTTGGTTTTAAAGCATGAGGAATAATCTAAGATTGTGGGTTTCAATAGTCTAGATTCCCCACCAGTAAGACAAAGGCAGGGACAAATCTCGGTAGGTAACGCTCCCTTTTTCATGGCATAATACCATTTGCAACAGTATCAAAACAGAGCCTCACATGAAGCCCAAAAGACCAGAGATAGGTAGCCTTTAACATAGAATTCTCTTCTTTCCATGACAATAAGTACTGTTTGCACATACTGTTAAACCTAGGAAAGCAATGCATGATCGGGGGGGATCATTACTGAGCTTATGTTAATTAATCACTCATCTGAGTACTCATATATATTTTAGCAAAAAAGGATATTGAAAATGCCACTTGTTTAATTATCATGCTCAATAGGTCCCTGAACTTTTTGCTAATTATGTCGATGTCATGACCTAAATTTTCTTTTCATTTAAAATCATCACTAAAAGATACGTCGTTTTTGTTCAACTTTACAGGTAATCACATCATTTTTAGGGAATAATGCGACTTATTTTCTTCGAAGCATATAAGAACCACGTGCTTTCAGCGACTAAATTTGTTTAAGTGTGGTATGAGGATTCTACTATAACATGTTATTAGGTGAAAAAGATAATATTCATTGAAGTTTAGAAGAGAGCTGTGACAAGGACTAAACTTTACATCTTATACTCATTAATATATTGATGATCACACAAAAAGTGACGAGGATTAGGTTAGGTATCTATCAAATCATTAATGGAATGATTTTGGCTTTTCTCAGGTCATATAAGAAATGCTAAGATTAAAAAAGAAAAAAAGAAAACACCAAACATCACATTTATGTCAAGTGGCTTTGATGTTTTGTTCAGTCGAGTGAGATTTGCATAGATTTTTTCGGAAGATCCGGATGAGGACAAGTCAAGGACAAGTCAAAGATAGTTCTAATTATCGAATTGAACCAAACTAACCCCATCTAGTCTAATCTAATCTGGTCTGATCTCTCTGAAACACTATATAGAACACAAGCTCCTTGAACTTTTCTAGATTTTTAACACTGCCTTTAATCATCGAAATTGCAGGGGGTTCTCTCTTCCAGCCCTTATATTTGGGCCACACTACATGGTGACATGGCGGCTCAAAATCAATAAGAGATGTTACGGCCCATTGCCAAATGGTATGTACCGATTAAAGTTTACAGGCACTCCACGTGTGGTCATGTACTAATCGGATGAGATTAAGAGCAAAAATGGTTGCTACTCGATCGCGCAGCAGCATCAAGATTCAGTCCCTCGCATCAAGAAGCCAGCTTAACTCGACTCAGTCCATCCAGAACAAACTAAGACTACTTCTACATGATAACACCCTTCGATGGATACTCGAATTACCACCACCGCATGTTACAAAATGCAAGCGGGATGGTTGTGTGTCACGACTTATGATCTTAAACGGAGTCGACAAATTGAGTTGATTATGGGATTATTACAAACCTTGCAACAATTAGACACCAAAAAGCAAACACAAATCATCAAAACCCAACTCCTATCAGCATAGACTCGAATGCGGATGCCCTCCACTTGTTTTCCTAGTCGACACCCAGCCTTGTGCCGCTGAATTGTTGCCCTCCGACTCTGGCAGCGACGCCCGTGATGGATTCACTGAGTCTTGGCCCTTTTGCCTCCGCCACGCCGACAAGATCTCTTTGACAATTGGCTTCAAAGTCTCGGTCGTCTTCAGGACGCCAAAGAAAATGAGCCGGTAAACGAGCGCCATCTCGAACAATATGGCGAGGTCAGTCCACTTGGTGTAACCCGTTTCCACTTGCCATATATCCTTCAGCACATCTTCACCGCTGATTGAGCCATTTTGTGCCGAAAAGGCCGGATCCTTGGGAAACGTTAGGCCCTCGAACTCGTTCTTGAACAAACCGTGAAACGCGTACTTGTTGAAGGACAAGTAGTAGAGTGGATATCTCCAGAATACCTTGGGAAGGTCATGCGGCAGGCGAAAGAAACCGCCCCCAAGGATCATTAGTCCCTGGATTCCCGAACCGGCCGTCAGCCCCATGAGGAAGCTTGGGACGATGCTCGCCACGATCATCATCAGGCTCTCCACCAGCATCATACAGGCAAAAAGAGTCGTGGTGAAGTATAGGAAGTGCCCAAGTTCTCTCTGGAGGCCTACGAGATAGTATGTGATGGCTCCGGGAATTAGGGATATCATAAGCAAGAAGGGCACGGAAGAAAGCGTATTCGCTAGAACGAACGCGCCCGATCCATAGTGTCCGTTTAATCTTTCCCTTTCGAATACCTGATGGACAATGACCAAAAGTGATAAAAGTCAGATTTGTATCGAAGAAATCCTTTTGCCAAGTTACTGAGGAATCCGGGTTGCCGCACCTTCAAATCCTCAACAAACGAAGGGAAGCCACCGATTGCCATCATAGTCAAGAATGAAGCGACAAATGTTATCAGTGAACCTCTAGCCTGGATTTAAGTAAATAAATGGCAATGGTTCGTTTCTTAGTGCTCTGGAAAATTGATGGAGAATCAAAAAAAAAAAAAAAAAAAAAAAAAAAAAAAAGGAATTGATTGGGTGTGTACAGAGCTTGCCTGAATAGAATGATAATCAGAGCCGACGCAGTAGAAAACAGTTCCCAAACTCAAAGCTATGACAATGTACATGAGGAGGCGCATCCAATAGTATCCGAGGTCACGGTACATGTTCATGAATGACCTTGTTGTGAGGACGAGGAACTGAGTAAAGAAGCAAGCTCGGCTCTCTTTCTTGTGTACTTCCTTGTTGTCCTAGGACAATGGTGCCATCATAATAAACATGGTCATTCATTCGCTAATGCCGATATTGCTCCTTTCAGATCTCGGAGTTTACCGCTTTAGTATAGTTCAACTTACCATATCATGAATGCCTTCTATCTGTTGTTGGATGTGCCTATAGCAACTGGATGATTTGTAAGATTCCACGAGCACTTTAATCACTTCCTGTGTCCTTGGCTTTCCTCCTGAACCTGGGTCAATGTCCTGGTCATTACAAGGACAAATTGTCGTCATTGAGGCTAAGCAAGATTGTTTTAACGATAATTGAAAATGGAAGACTTCTCGCATACCTCGTCAAAGTCTGTGTTGATGGTTCTGAGGTAGTGATCCGATGGATTTTGCAAACTTGGACATAGGAAACCGTTCAGAGAAAAGAACTACAGAATTTCAAATTATTAGCTTCATTCCTCCCGTTACCTTTGTATAGAAATATGGAGAGTTTTACGTTTTATGCAAAGGTTTTTTATTATTTTCTATTTCCAAATGACAATACCTCAGGTGCATAACTAGAGGGTCCGAAATAGACGGTTCGTCCCTGAGAGAGGAGGCACAAGTTGTGGAAAAGCCCAAACACCTCGCTGCTTGGCTGGTGGACCGACGCGAGGACGGTCATGTCGTGCTGCTTCGCGAGGCCGACGATGCGCCGCATGACGTAGTAGGAAGCGGCGCTGTCGAGGCCGCTCGTGGGCTCGTCGAGGAAGAGGAGCTTGGGGCGGGTCAGGATCTCCATGCAGATGCTGACCCTCCTCCGCTGGCCGTTGCTCAGGCCCTTGTTCCCCCAGCCACCGATCCTCGTGCCCGCCGCATCATGGAGGCCCATCTCCTTGATGGTGGCCTCTGCTCTTTGCTTCTTCTCGGACGGCGGCATCGTGTCGGGCAGCTGAAGTTGAGCCGAGAAGTAGACCGCCTCTTTCACGGTGAGGGTCGATGTCAGCACGTCGTCTTGCGTCACGTAAGCCTGCGTCATGGAAAACTGATTGATCTACAAAAAATTCTCCATGTATTTGGTGCAAAGCATGAGAATAATTTGCTCACCGACGTCCCATAAGCCAGGGGCTCTTTCCGGCCATTAACAAGGATTTGTCCACTCAGCCTCCTCTTGGAATCCAGCCTCCCTACAATGGTCATTTTTCGTTCAAAGATCATAAAATCTATCTTCTCCTTATTATAAACCTTGGCAAGATTTAACTAGAAATTCTGTTAATATCCACATCTACTAGTGTTAATTAAGATGAATGATAAAAACTTAGAACTTAACAATAGATGAAATAAATGATCCTACGGGGGCGACATCAACTTAAATTCATTTTATGAATTTTTGGAAGATTTCAATCCTTATTTTTGGTGCCCATTCTAAATTGAATCTCCTATGTTCTGAGCCTTCAATTCCACCCTTGAGAAGAACTCGAATTGCACCTTCCATGACCAAAATTTTGGTGGTTTCATTTATCCGATCGCCTTTGTTTCCGAAAATATAAGTGTTATCTAACTTCGCCGGTCATAAAAAATATAAGTCACAAGATGATTGAAGTCATCGTCCTCAAATTCGAGGCTGATCACTTTGGGTGGGGCGAGGCTAGTTGTCGCACACTTATATCTCGGCTTCTATTATAATCGATACTATCTTGTAAAGTAAAGAAGATCTCAAACTTGCTGGGATCTCAACCATCCTTAACTGCTTCTTTTACAAATAATTAATCCATGGGCAACTGCTTCTTATATAATCGTGTTTAAGCTTGAGACATGTTACAATGTTAGAATTTGAAATTTTTTAATTCTACAACAACATTAATAAAGAAATTCAAATATTAAAATATTTTTATCTTTCCCTATGTGCTTGTACAATTTCTTCATATTGTGAATTTTATAGAGATTTTCTTTTCATTGTTGATTCAAACATTTCGCAATAAACTGGTTTTAATTTTTTTTTTTCATATGTCAATTTTGGAGCACACGACATGCGCTGTGCACATTTGCTAGTTATAATAAGAGGGATTTTACTCTCTTCTCCGAAGGCTAGTAGAGAAGAAATCTTCTCTTTTTAAGCCCACCGTATTCTTGACACGATGTAGTCCATAATGCTAAATGACCTCAAATGACATTAGCGCATCACAAATCACAAAGTAAAAATCCGAATTGAAGATGACGCTATATGCTTAATGATGAATCGGCACTTTTTGTTCATAAACCGATCACATAGGGATAGCAATGTATCTATATAATATATTACCGGCCAATGCATCGAGGAGAGTCGACTTGCCACACCCGGATGGCCCCATGATGGCCAACACCTCGCCGGGTTGGGCGAAACCCGTGAGCCCCTGGAGGATGGGTACGCACCCATCTTCGTGGTCTCCCACGGTCACCCACACGTCTAGCCACGTTAGCCAGATCGCTCTCCTGTTTGACTTTGGCCCGACATGCATTGGATCCCGCACGTGAGGACCAAGAACAGCTCCCTGACAGTCGCATTCCGGGTCGACGAGCGTCTCCGCCTTCTGCGAACCAAGACCCGACAATGTATCCATGCAACGTACGTTTGTTCAAAAGAGAGTGGGAGTTGGACGGATTAATGCCAATTTTGGCCGACCTCCGTGGGCATGTATATATGGCAGATCTGCCAACACCGGAGTTCTAAATATCTTGCGAACGAGGAGGACGGTGACGTATTGTATCGTTTCGTTTTGGCGAACTTAGGAAGGTGGCGAGAGAAGAGAGGCATAGTCCAAAAATCAGTGATTATTACTAAAATTACAAGTTGGACGAGCATTGATCCACAAGAAAATTAGCATCTTCTCAGCCTAAGGTCAAGGACGGCAAGTTGTCTTGCTCAGCGGTGACAAGATAGGTCGACCAACCCCAGTAGAAAACAGATACCATTAGCATCGTTAATTTTAAGGTTTTACTAATGAATTCAAGTCTAATCTCTCTCTCTCTCTCTCAAGTCGAGCGATTCCGAGAGAGAATCATATCAAGAAGAGCTTAGCTCAGCCCTTACGTTGTTGTCTGCCACCGATAATATGTATTAACAACATAATCTTAAAGATATCGAAGGTGTGATTAACAACATAATATGAATTAAAGCTAAAGAGCTTGAACAGAAGAACAGAGGAATACAACAGCAGAATAGATACTAAGGAATACTGTGATTCAATCGAATGTAATCTTCATTCCTCTCATTCAATCATTGAATACAAAGTATCTGTGAATCAAAAACAATACAAAGACTTTTCAATCTCTTGCAAAGAGATACGCTACAAGAGTTTTCCCTCTTCTCTGTGTTCTGCTACACACCCTTTTTCATCTGCAGAGAGAGTTCAGAGAGAGAACTGTATATATTGCCTTACATCAAGGAAGATGATTCTACTCACCGACTTTATTCAAGCTAACTCTAACTAGATACAAGAAACTAACTAACTGCCTCAAAGTAACAGCTTCGCATCTTTTGTGAGTTGGCAATCCTTGTGTCTTCATGATCTGACCATCTATGCTCGGAGTAATCCTCGTGACTTCATGATCTGGCCATCTATATCATCATTTAGTAACTTCTTCTTCTAGCATCGGTGGTTACGGTATTAACATCACGTGCTGTTCTTTCTTCTTTTGTAGTAGCTTCTGTAGTAGCTTCTGTAGCTTCTTCAGAAGCTGATTTCTTCATTATCTGCTGAATGTTAACATTCCCCCTCAAATTGGGAGTGGATAAGGATCCAAGTCCCAATTTGATTCGTAATTTGCAATGAGAAAATCGTAAGAGAGGCTTAGTGAATATGTCAGCAATTTGAGAACTACTCGGTACATATTTGACTTGCAAGGATCCTGAGGATACCTTTTCTCGCACAAAGTGGAAATCCACTTCAATGTGCTTTGTGCGAGCGTGTAACACAGATTAGCGGTAAGTGCGATTGCCGACGATTGTCACGGTATATCGATGTAGGAGTAGATAAAGGACAATGGATATCTCTCAAGACAAAACTTATCCAAGTTAACTCAGCAGCAGTTGAAGAAAGAGCACGGTATTCTGCTTCAGTGGATGACTTGCTGACTGTGTTCTGCTTTTTGGCTGCCCATGAGATTATATTGGAACCAATATAAGTGCAGAATCCTGTTGTGGATCGTCGAGTATGAGGACATCCAGCCCAATCAGCGTCTGAAAAACCATATAAGTGGGGAGAACTTTGGGCATGAATGAATATCCCAAGAGTAATTGTGCCTTTGATGTACCGTAGAACTCTTTTGAGTTTATGAAGATCTGCAAGTGTTGGTGTCTGTAATTTTTGACAAAGTAAGTTGGTGGCATAGGCAATGTCAGGTCGTGTCAAAGTGAGGTACTGCAGAGCACCAACAAGACTTCGATACTCTGTGGGATTTGACAAAGGAGTGGAATCATGTTGTGTGATATGAGGTTTTAGAGACAAAGGGAGTGGAAATTGGCTTAGAATCTGCCATTTGGGCACGAGTTAGGAGATCACCGGCATACTTGCTTTGACATAAGAATAGATGAGTAGGATGTTGTTTGACTTCAATTCCAAGAAAATAGTGCGAGAGGACCAAGATTTTTCATGTGGAATTGGAGATTTAAAGACCGAGTGAGATCGTTGAGTAGTTGAGAAGAAGTTCCGGTTAGAATGATGTCGTCTACATACAAGAGTAGGAGAATGGTATCTTGTTCATGATGAAATATGAACAAAGATGGATCTGTGGAGCTACAGAAGAAGCCATATTCCAGTAGAAAATCACTAAATTTTTCAAACCATGCTCTAGGAGCCTGTTTAAGGCCATAGAGAGATTTATTCAGTTGACATACATGGTTTGGCTTCTGTGGATCTTTAAATCCAGGGGGCTGCTCCATAAAAACTATCTCATTCAGTGTTCCATGTAAAAAAGCATTTTTAACATCTAGTTGATGAATAGGCCACTGTCTCATTTTAGCTATAGACAGTATGATTCTAATGGTAGCATGCTTAATTACTGGACTGAAAGTTTCAGTGAAATCGATACTTGGTTCTTGATGAAATCCCTTGGCTACTAGCCTGGCTTTCAACCTGTCAAGGCTGCCATCAGGAGTGAGTTTGGTCTTAAAAACCCATTTGCAGCCAATTATATTCATATTGGCAGTTCTTGGAGTCAAATCCCAGGTATTGTTTTGATACAATGCTTCCATTTCTTCTGTCATTGCTTTGAACCATCCCTCATGTGCTAATGCTGATTTGATGGACTTAGGTTCTGGAGGTACTGTACTGACAGTAAGGCAAGCATATCGAGGATTTGGTTTGACTATACCAGACTTTGATCTAGTCTGCATTGGGTGAATTGAGACAGTATTCTGCATTTCACTAACTTGTTCTGCTCCATTGATTGAGTCACTAGATAGCAAGGTATCATTAGGTAAGTCTTGCTGCTGTGCTAGTGAAGTTACTTCCTCTTGTTGTGTTGCTTCTGCAGGAATAACACCTTCTGGTATAAGTGAAGGGAAAGATGGCTGATCATTGAAGTTACTTTGTGAGGACTGAGGAATGACAGTAGCATGTTCTTCATCAGGTAGTAGAGGAACTGTATTTATGCTGGAGCAAACTGATGAAACATTTTTATCTCTTTCTTTCTTTCTTTGTTTCTGTCATTTGCACCTCTTACGCCCATAACTGATACAAATTTGTAAGAGATGCATACTTTGTTAAGCATATTCTGGTAAAAGGAAACACCTGCTCATCAAACCTTACATTTCTGCTGATATAAACTCGACCTGTTGAGGGCACTAGGCATCTGTAGCCTTTATGATGTTCACTATAACCAATGAACACACAGGTGAGAGATCTTGGGTCGAATTTGTTTTGGGCATATGGCCTTAGACAGGGAAAACAAGCACAGCCAAATACTCTGAGATGACTATAAACCGGTTCCCGTTTATACAGCCTTTTATAAGGTGATTCCATTTGTAACTTTGCTGTTGGTAGCAAGTTAATGATATAGTTTGCTTTGTAGCAAATGCATCAACCCAATATTTCAAAGTGGTACTCTGCCATGGTATAACATAGCTAGTCCTAATTCGACAATGTGTCGATGCTTCCTTTCGAGATCCCATTTTGTCTTTGGAGTATAAGGACAAGATAGACATTGCTTGATACCACGGTCCCGTAGATGAGCTTGGAATCTCGTGGATCGAGGAATTCTCCCCCTCCATCACACTTTGGAAAATCTTAATTTTTGAACCAAACCGGTTCTCAACTTGTTTCTGAAAAAGAACAAAAACTTTGTAGAAATCTCACTTCAATTTTAAAGGGTATAGCCAGCTGAACCGAGAAAAATTATCTACAAACAAGACATAGTACTTGAAATGCTGGAATGATGTAACTGGTGAAGGACCCCATATGTCACAATGAACCTTTTGTAAAGGTACAGAAGTCATAGATTCAGATATAGGAAATGGCAGTCTTTGTAGCTTTTGCTACTTGACAACTACAACATGTACTGTGTTTTCTCATTACAATGAATGAGTTTCGATTCTCGCAAATATTGCAGTGTTTTTGAATTTGTATGAGCTAATCTCTGATGCCATATGTCCTCTCCTACTGCCCCTTGCCTCTGAGCTAGAAAGGCTTGTGTTGCTTGCAAGTTGACTTGGTATAGTCCCTTAATTTTCCTTCCGAGTAGCAGTGTGCTGTTGGTGTAGTTGTCCTTTAAAGATACACCAAATTTATCAAACACAAAAGTGCAAGGATAATCATCTGTCAACTTAGATACTGACAGCAAGTTTTTCTTTATATCAGGAACAACTAACACATCATTTAAGGGCAACGAGTTGTTTCCAGTGTGTAATATTGTGTCACCAGTATAAGCAACAGGTAGGAGTGACCCATCACCAATCATAACAGTTTCATTTCCAGCATATTTAGATGTGTTTTGAATCATACCAGGATCTGCTGTGATGTGTGCAGTGGCTCCTGTGTTTGGATACCACTCGCAGCCTTTTGTATCTTCAATATGGATTGCTGCCAAGGCTGTTGGTATCTCTTCAGTTTGATAGGAATTATCAAACCTGTACCAACAATGTAAAGCATCATGACCAGGTTTCTTGCAAATTTGACATTCTATTTTGATATTATTTGCTGATTTTTGATCTTGTATACTTTTGGAAGGAGTCAAATCAGGAGGATAGGATCTGGTCTGATGATATCTTTGAGATGGACCTGCGAAAGGTCGAAATCCTGAAGATGAACCAGGTTCAGAATAGCTAAAGTAAGGTTTCATCCTTTGCCCTTCTTGCATATAATTGGTGTTATTTGACCTGTAATTCGAATTTTGCCCAACATTTCTGTATCCTCTACCCCTGGTATTAAAGAACTGTCCTCTGTTACTGCTCCTTCCTCCTCTGTAGCTTCCTTTTTGTGCTATGAAGCTTAAATTCTGGGACATGTATTCTTCACCTTTAAACTGTGGTTGTGAGTTTCTTTGCCCAAAGTAGGCCATGTTGGGGTTGTACTGAGTTCTAGAATAGTTCTGCATTCTAGACTCAAGTCTTTCTAGTTGTGCAATCACTTCATCATACTCAGGTTGAGGCTTAAGACAGTAGATTGTAGTTTGAAAATTCTCATACTCAGCTCCTAGACCTTCTAACACACCAAATAGTTTGGTTATGTCATCCACAGGTCTTCCTATTGCATTTAACTGGTCACATATGGTTTTGTATTATCTAAGATAGACTGCCAAAGTACGATCATATTTCTGGCAGGCCTGCAATTTCCCCCTCAGTTCAAATTCCCTGATTGCAGACTTTTGTGTAAACCTATTCAGCAGTGTCTGCCATACTTCATTCGAAGTTTCTACACCAATTATTAGGCTCAATATATCCTCTGATACAGTTCCACTTATCCAAGAGGATACTAGCTGATCTGATTTTGTCCAGTCAGTGTAATCTGGATTTGTAATTTCAGATTCACATCCTTCAACTATTCTCTGCAGTACTCGAGGGGGTTTTATAATTTCTCCACTTACAAACCCAAACAATTCCTGACTCTTTAAGAACCTTTCAACTTGAGCTTGCCACAAAAGAAAATTATCTTCTGCAAGCTTTATTGTGATAAAATTTGAGATATTAACATGTATAGGGAACGGATACCTCGATACTCTTGCTGCCATTCTTGTGTTGTTCTCAGCTTCAAGACAATAGCAGTGAGTGAGAAAACTTACAGAACTTACTGTAGTTCTGTAACTTGAAGTTGCAGCTTCTTCTCAATCTATTGAAGCAACTTCTGGATGAATCCTTAATGGAAGATACGATCTCAAGCTTGATCGCATGGCTCTGATACCATGTAGAAAGCGAAGAATTAAAGCTAAAGAGCTTGAACAGAAGAACAGAGGAATACAACAGCAGAACAGATACTAAGGAATACTGTGATTCAATCGAATGTAATCTTCATTCCTCTCATTCAATCATTGAATACAAAGTATCTCGTGAATCAAAAACAATACAAAGACTTTTCAATCTCTTGCAAAGAGATACGCTACAAGAGTTTTCCCTCTTCTCTCGTGTTCTCGCTACACACCCTTTTTCATCTGCAGAGAGTTCGAGAGAGAACTGTATATATTGCCTTACATCAAGGAAGATGATTCTACTCACCGACTTTATTCAAGCTAACTCTAACTAGATACAAGAAACTAACTAACTGCCTCAAAGTAACAGCTTCGCATCTTTTGTGAGTTGGCAATCCTTGTGTCTTCATGATCTGACCATCTATGCTCGGAGTAATCCTCGTGACTTCATGATCTGGCCATCTATATCATCATTTAGTAACTTCTTCTTCTAGCATCAGTGGTTACAGGTATTAACATCACGTGCTGTTCTTTCTTCTTTTGTAGTAGCTTCTGTAGTAGCTTCTGTAGCTTCTTCAGAAGCTGATTTCTTCATTATCTGCTGAATGTTAACAGAAGGTAACTCATTTTAGTGGAAATTTAAAAAAGAAGAAGAAAGAATTGACTAAATTCACCCCCAAACTATATTTGGTGGGGATGATTAGAAAGGAAAAGAAGGGATTTGAATTTTTAAGAGAGAGAAGAATTCAAAAGAATTTGATAGGATTAAATTATTATAGAGTTGTTTTGGATGTTAACGAGAGAAAAAGAAAAGAAAAGCACGCATCATGACATAAATATCTTTTTGTGTATTTAGAAATAAGATATAAAATGGAGGTGAAAGTCAGAGAGGATGAAAGAATTTGTTTATTAATAATAATATACAGATCCCTCCGGAGATTAAAAATGCACGTAAAAATGACTTCAGCAATCCATCGCCCTCCTTCTCTTTCCATTCCATGCGAACAAGTTCATTTCTTTTTCTTTTTTCAAATTCCTTTTTTCTTTCCTCGTAATCCCTCCAATAAAATCATGTACCGGACATTGCAAACTAGAATAGGATAGCAAGGATTTTATTTATAGTAAGTTGGATCTCGAGCCCCGACTGCCACCTCAAAATGTATCCTCTTCTTTGGTGAATCAATTAATAAGTCGAATTAATCTAGGTAACCTAAGTTGAAAATACCAGCATACCCCAATTCAAAAACGATCGGACTAGGGACGGAAGTCGCACCATCTTTAAGGCGTTAATCCACGCTGGCTATTTCATTCTAAGTTTATGCAAACTATGTCGGACCTTAGATTTGCCAATATAATAATGCATTATCCACCATGTCAATACAGAAAATCGGCACTTGCTAAGAGCTGCGTGGCGGCGAGTGCATTGGAGAATGTTATCTGATCAATTTGAATGTGCAACATGCGAGAACGAACCTATCATGTCCATCCCATGTTTCGATTACTTCGAGGGAATCGAAATCAAAGTGTCCTATGCCTAGCTGTTGTTGTCACTTGTGGATGCGGGTGTTAGTGAAATGACAGGGAAAAGTTTGCCATTTTCCGTTCGACGTATAGTCACTAATTGGAGATGAAATGGTGTTTTTGTGTTATATAATCGAGTCCCAACATGTCTGCCTGTCGGATTTGGCCGATCTCATTAAATTTGACAAGTCTCCATCGAGATCAAATTGGAAGATTGCTTTTGCTTGTCCATCCCTTCTCATGTCAAAATAAAATTGACGGAGATCCAATGATTCATTGATGTAAAATGGGATTGAAGCATGTAGTTAGGTCCATCAATCGCTGGATTCAATTTTTACGTAGAAAAATGGAACTAACAAGTCACATGGTTATTTTCTGCTGTAGGCTCGAACAAACAGCCTGTGTTTATAAGGGGATGATATGGAAGGAAGTAGAGAAGGAAAGCGAAGAACATACAAAGTAAGAATAATGACGTCACGCTTGATCTCACCAAGTTTAAGTCCATAAATGAAAACATGATTAAATAATTGAATATTCCTATCAGCTCTCTCAAGTGTAACTTAGACTTTGACTTGAAACTAAAGCGTGAAAAAATATAATAAGAGTGAGGGCAAGCATGGTTCCAAGATAGAACCGCAAACTTGAGAATCGAAATTGGTTCGATTCGAAGTTCTAGACTATGTATGGTAAGTTTTAGGTTCCAAATATTAAGAAACTTGTTTAAAGTTCTAGGTGGAACCTGAATGGAACTTTTAAATGAAATTTGAAACTACTCATCTCTAATAAGAATAACCAATGAAGGGTCCGAAAAAATTTGAACTCGAGATCTTTATCTCTGGTATCATGTGAACTTTTATGAGTTCATGACCAATTTTTTAAAGAATAAATTGATAAATCAAGGCTTAATTTCATATTCAAACATGTTAGTAGTACGTTTACTTTAGAGAAAAAAAGAGAGCTCATTTTACCGTGAAAAATGAGGAAATATCATCACTCCAGTCATTTACCTCCAATTATTTTCTCTCTTTGCAAGCATAAAAAGTGGGGACTGGCTGTTTTTTCACCACCCCCGCTTCTTTTCCTCCAACTCTCTCCCTCTAATACTTTTTCCTCTCAAATCCCTAACTTCTGATTCAAACGGAAGATTTGAGGCCAACCTCTAATAAAAATTCTTCAACATCTCTAAGAATATTCTCAATGGCCATCTATAGATCATAGTAGCGACATGTTAGAAAATGATCAAAGATAATAATGTCCATATTTCATTTGAAGAATATAAGAACATGGGTTGACGCCCCGTAGCGTTATAGTATCTCTGTTTTTCATTTGAAATTATTCAACTTTTAAGTACTGTACAGAACACGAGAATAATCGACACGTTCGGAATTACAAAACTTTTATAGCTAATTCCATAACAAAACTCCTCTCCAGACGCTTGCTAGCATATTTGGTTTTTTCTGTTAGTACATCGCAGGGGCGCAATGAAGAGAGAATGTCAGGTTGCTAAACCACACCTTGTCAGACAGATAAGCACGTGGTCCTCCTCAAATTCAATAATTCGGGTGGTAGATGAGCAGTACGCACCATAAAGAAAAGGGGAAGGACTAGATGAGGACGATAGAGTTGTCTCCTCTGCTGTCTTTTAAAGACGGGAACGTGAGCTTTCAAGTACGATGTGGATTGCTCGAGGTTCGGACGGGAGTGTCGGCAATGCTTTGCGTATCCACAATGTGAACCTCGTCGCTGTAGACAGTCTGAGAAGGAGAATGCTCGTGAATTTTGCACAGGACCTACAGTAAATAACGCGACGGAATTCTGTTAAATGCGACCTTGTTCAAAACCCAATTGTGATTTGTCATGGTATGCCATGGCCAATGTCGATGGCAACCGTCACGCCAAACATAGCTGCCGTCAACACTTACTCTCTAATAAATGGAGCTTTATGATGTGTTGCAACCACTGAGAGAGAGAGAGAGGGGGGGAGTTCCATCATATTCGACGGTCTAAATATATATATGTATATATTAGGTTCATTAAATAATTTCTTGATAGTATCTCGTACAACACAATAAACAAACAATAACATCGAAAGGAAGAAGCTGTAAAGCCTTGAGCTGGGGAATAATCGCATTTTTAGGATGTACAACTACTTTCTTGCACATGCATTACGTCCTATTTTCAAAAAGCAATCACACGATGACAATACGATATCTCTAAAAAGAAGATCCATCAGATGATATCGAGGACTTAAGTAGCATTTCCACAGTCCATGGTCTTATCGTCTATTGCGATTAAAAGGGCTGTAGTGAGTGCCAAAATGTTTCCCAGGAACGAACGGCGTGTAGCATCCCGACCCTAAACGGCCACAATTGGCAGGCTGGCACCGAATCCCGAACCGTCGGGAGATGTCTCCGGGTTTGAGGATGAGCATGCTGTTGCCTAGGGCATGCTCTGGGTCTCGCACTGCCATCAACTCCACCTCCATTTGTCGATAAGTAATGAGGCACTCGATGCAATGGCATTGCTGCGAAACGGTGGCGTTGTTGGCTTCCGGAGCGGCTTCCGCTCCATGGCAGCCAGTCGGAGCTATCACCATGGTCGCGATCAGGCACCAAGCGAGGAAGAATCGAACCGTCACGACATTGTCGACTTCCATATTCTCTCTCTCCCTCTCCGAAGAGTTATGAAGGATTGGCTCTTTGGTTGGAAAATGGATGAGACATGGCTATAGCAATAGGAGGAGAGACATACGGACAAAGGTCACAGGGTGACATTATATCACGTGATACTATGGTGGGTCGTGCGATGATGTCGCACAATAAAAAGAATTTCCATTGTGACAAATTTTTTATCATTAGAATTTAATCATGCACCATGAAAATCATGACTCATCATACCATCTGCCGAATGAACTCACAAATGATCCGCCAATGGATTAATTTGGAAAAACATAATTTAAAATACACATCTATGCTTAAACATGCTTGAAACGTAAGTTGATTAATTTGTATTTTCAGTAATTAGATTGAACAAGTAGTAAAACACAGAAAGAAAAGGAAAGAACTAAGCAACACAAAATTTCGCGTTTGTTTGGACCAAAAGGAAAGAGAATCTTTTAAAATTTTCTTAAACATGACAATCGAAAATTAGTGTAGCTGGAAGTTCGCCATCCGAATTCAAATTTGATGTCCTTCCATCCTTCACAAGTAGCAGCTAGCTCAGGACTCCATTTGCTAGCCTCATGAATACACAGCGATCAGACTACCAATGCCTCCCACTGTATCATCGGCGACGACAAAGATACCTCGACTCATTCCTACATGTCTGCCCTTCTCTCCCTCCCTCCTACTCTCTCAGTTCCATTATCTCTTACTCTCGCTGTCCTCGGCGTCTCGCTCGACTATGACCAATGTTAGTCTTGAGCAGGACCTTAAAAGGCTCTGATAACCCGGAAAGATGGGTCCTGAGCTAACGCAGGGACAATCTGCTTGGGGTGGGAGTCACTGTCGAACCTCGGGTACAGCCTGGGAGTGGGCTGGAAAAATTTTCACCCCCCACTGCCAGACTGATCACACCCCCTCTACGGGGAAAGGCTGGCACGTCTTGTCGATTCACACAAAGTGTCTCATCCATGTACACTAAATAAGACTCCATTCGCAGGACGGCATTTCTGAGTCCTAAAGTCATTTTGAGCTGATGCGATTCGAAGCACGAGATGTTACTACATTCAAATCATAGGGGGCTGCTTCAGCCAATGGACGCCTCGGGGGTTAAGACTTGGCTTTCATGCTGATGAATCGTGTCTGCTCCAGCCAATTGCAAAAAGTTGTTTTGTCTTTGCATAGGCCGAAAATGAGAGGCACTCAAAATCGTGTCTGCTTGCGGACAGTGCGGAGTCTCACGCATTAGAGGAGATGGTCTGAAGCCATGTGCGTGGGGGGGACTGTTGTTTTGGACTTAAGCAGACTAGCCACGAATCGAAACTAGCTTGGAAATGGAAACTCTATGTTTTCAAATTAAGTACGGAAAAGTGTATGGGAAGTTTTAAACCTCTTATACAAAAGCAATTCAAGTCTAATCTTTCAATTGATCTGGTTAAGTCCCGAATCTTTTTAGAAAGTTCAATTATAATCCTTTTGACGAATAACACTTAAAAATTGCTTATGTTGCATCCTTAATTTATAATTTTGATACAAGGTCTATGGCTTAATTGATTTTTTTAGATAAAGGTTGAAGACTTAATCTAATCAATTGAAGATTATAGAACTCAATTACATCATTTGATGAAGTTTTAGGACTTGATTAAACTGATTTATGACTAAATTTCATATCTTACATAAGGTTTAGGATTTAAGGTGCAATTTTCCCAAATGAATACATTGGAAATGTGCATTACTGCCCCTTCATCACGACAAATACTCGTCTTTATTATAACGTCAATTCAATTATCTTATTGTTTTATCTTGAACGAGAGTTAGCTATTGATCTCATTTCACCTCACGTCCTCTATTTATATCCCTCACATGCACGAACACAGGCACAAACAGCATCGTCTTTGAGAGTTCTTAGTCCTCAGGGAACACTGAAAAGCAACAGGCCAAAGTCACCATGCAACTTAATTTGAACAAGGCCGCCTTCCTTTCCTATCTGTTGACAGTCGCCCTCTCCTGCGAAGCTGAACCTAGAGAGCTCAATGCCACCACCTCCCCATCCCTGTGCAGTGGTCTTGGCGGCACAGCCGAGTGCCGCATTGCTTACCAGCAACCGGAGTTGGAGCTTATGGCGGCCTCAAATGGCTTTGAGATCCAGAAAACTCAACAGCGAGGGCCTGCCGGCTGTGACAGAGGCACCCGACCTGGAGTACGGTACACACGCTGCGTTCCATCGCCGAACCCGAGACCAAATTGTGACATTCATAACAGGAACTACCCTACCTGTTGATGAACCTTCCTAATTGGCGTCTGCTAGTAGCGCTTCCTTGTGCACCAACCTGGTGTCCCCAAACTATCAACCGTAAGAATTTGTACCTAGATCTGCATGTGTCAAGGATGTTAGTAACTGCAAACTACAATTATAATTGGACTTATCGGTTCAATATATGTATTCTGCGTACATTTTATACTTGTGTATGTCAATGTATCTATATTTTAGGATTAACGCATTTGATTGGAGCGTCCTATAGGGACAATAACATTTTCAAGCGTTGTGATTTCTTAAGATAACTCAAATGTTTTTTCTTCTGGGGTAGGCCCAAATATCAAACTCAACCAATCCCAGACAAACTCGAGCCGATAGGCTTAACCTAAAACCTGATGCGACTAACCAGAACCCAACTCAGAGATGGAACTCATGAAATTATACAGTAGCCTGACAGCTGCAGATTCATCCTCATCCTATCAACTGCGTTCCATTTCTCAAAGTTCAGCTACATCTAATCCTCCAGTCGCTACACACTGCTTCTGCTAATTGTAGACTGTTAAGAATTTGCAAGTAGATTTATAAGGATGTTAGGAACTGCAAAATTGCAACTATGGTTGGGTTAGGCTACAACCTTGCAATCGGAGATTTTCGTCCTCAAGTACTTTTTGTATTCTCACATACATTTCAGTAACTGCTATTTATGTAAGGATATTTGTGCATTAGGATTGGAGGAGAGACTTGAATACTATTTATAAAATTTTAAGTCATAGGTCATCTCATCACAAGCCAAGCTTTACTCAGCCCACATTAGCCACCTTACATTAGACTAATTAAGGATCTTTATCTATCTTATTATTAGATCAATCCTGTAAAACGATAAGTATCACTTTATATTATTATGGTCCTCATTAGAGAAAATTTTACATGTCGAACTATGACCACGGCAAGAGAAAGGGGCTGTTTGTTAATGTTTCTTATTTTTTGTTTTTTTGTTCCAGGGAACAAAAAAGAATAGAAACGCGTTTGTTTGTGTTTTTGTTCCAAATTTATTTTTTTGTTCCCAGAAACACATTTGGAACAAAAACAAGAAACAAAAAAAAAAAATATTGTTTCTTGTTTTTGGAACAAAATTTAAGAATAAATTTTCTCTCTCCTCTATTTTCTTCTTCTTTTTTATTTCTTTTTTCTTTGGTTGGTCACCGGCCTCGGCCATGGCTGGCGACCGGCTATCAAGGGCCGGCGACCTCACCAGAGCGTCGCTTGCCCCAGGTGAGGCCGAGCATTGCCGGCCCCTGGCAAGGCTCGGCCTCGCGTCGGCTTGGGCGAGCTCGATCTCGCCCAGATCCGGTGAGGCCGAGCTCGCCCAGTGGCCGATGAGGCTCGGTGTCGCCGGGCCACCGCTAGGCGACGCCGACCTGGCGATGGCCCGATGAGGCCGAGCCTCGCCGGGCGCCAGGTGAGCTCGGCCTCGCCGATCTAGGCGAGCTCGAGCTCGCCCAGCCAAGGCGAGGCCCAACCTCGCCCACCTACGGTGAGGCTCGGCCTTGCCGGGGGCCGGCGAGCCTCGCAGTGGTTGGGCGAGGCCGCCAGCCATGGCCGAGGCCGGCGATTGGCCAAAAGAAGAAAAAAAAAAAAGGAAAAATAAATAAGAAAAATAAGAAAGAAAATAGGAAAAATAAAATAAAAATATTTAAAAATTAAAAGAAATAATAAAAATTATACAAATTTACCAAACATGTTTTTGTTCTTTTTCTATTTCTAAAATAAATTTACCAAACACGTTCTTCTGTTCAAAAATTGTTTCCTAAAGCAGAAATACTTTTTTCTATTTCTGTTTCCAGAAACAATTTTTAAACAAAAATATTATCAAATGTACCCAAATTTATCTTGGCATATATATTGCGTTCACTAGATGGATTTTGGAGAGAGAGAGAGAGAGAGAGAGTGTAAGCGAAAAATCTTTCACCAGAGATATAGACACTGATTTTCTTTTTCTCTTCTGTGCTGATCATGGATAGGAAAATGTGTGGATTTAAATTTTTAATTAACTAAATGAAAGTAAAATGCGAATAGTAGAATGTAAAGTGCAGAACACGAATAATTGAAGGAAAATTAAGAGAGGTTTTATTGAAACTTGTGCGATCCCCTTTAACAAGACACCATGGGGATCCCACTAGAATTATTTGCGAATAAACAGTTGTACTCTACTAAACACGGTTGCTGCTGCCCATCATCCGAGATATTAGGCGTGTTTTACGTGTAATATTCACTGCGCGTAATGCTCGATATGCTTCAGCTAAAATAGGCACTCTCCTAATCCTCCAACACTCGGAAAAATTCTGAAATGATGACGCTCTTCCGTCCTCGACAGCTCTCTTCCCCGGCCTGCAAGATAATTTTCGAGTCAACCATCTTAAACAGTGCTTTCTGCACATGCATTTGACCCTAATTTCCCAAAGCAATCACATGATGACAATGTCTCTTAATAGAAAATTCACCAAACCGATATTGAGAATTAATGAACTCTTCCACAATCCATGATCTTACGATTTCTTTCGCCTTTTACTAAAGAATACCGTGTGCTCGCCACAATCAGTGGTATACGCCTATTTACGTTGATAAACACCGTAGCGAGGTTTGGGATTTGGCTTGGGAGGGCAGGGCGTGTAGCGCTGGCCCTGCTTGTCACGGCCACAACCACCCACATTCGGCTTCCGGGTCCCCTTCGTGACGTCTCCAGGATTGATGGAGCCCAGCATGCTGGCCAGGGCATCATGCTCCGGGTCCAGCACCCCCATCAGCTCCACCTCCGTTTGCTGGTAGGCGATGGGGCACTCGCCTCTGCGGCACACCCGCGGAGTGGTCGCGTTGCCAGCTTCCAGAGCGGCTGTCGCTATCGCCGTGGTCGTGAGCAGGCACCATGCGAGGAAGAAACGAGCCACGGCGGCATTGTCGAATTCCATCTCTTTCTCTCTCTCTCTCTCTCTCTCTCAAGAGGAAGAGTTATGGATGACCGATTCTCTGGTTACTGTCCATCTTTATTTATAGGATGTAATAGGAGGGGCAGACAGGCAAAGGTCACGGGTGACAATATATTGCATGATATAGGGATGGAAAAACAAAGGTCACGGGTGACGATACATTGCATAATACTCCAACATGCTGTGCAATGTTGCGCAAAAATATAAATTTCCTATGTAACAATTTTTTTTCCCTCTGATTAACAATTTATTCAATGTAAATATCTTTCTTTTAAACGATTTTGAGTCATAATTTAATCACACATCATGAAAAATTATGATTAATTGTACCATCCGCAAATAATATCGTCATATTCTAATTTCTCATCATAAATTTGATTTTTTTATGATAAGTTCATAACTCGTACATTAATGGATTAATTTGGGAAAAAAGAATAAAACTTCTATATAAATTCATATTCATTTTTTTTTTCATATTTAAAATGAATTCTTCTATGCTTTAAAGGGCTTACAAGGTAAGTTGAAAATCAAAATGTTTTTTCAGTTTTAGATTTAGCAAGTAACGGAACAAAGAAGGGGAAAAAAAAAAAAGAGGGGAAAAACTAAGTGACACAAAATCTCATGTTTGTTTGGGAACAAAAGCAAAGAGAATTTTTTTTCTTACAAATGACATTGGAAAATTAATGTGCTGGGAAGTTCTCACCACAACCATCGGACTACTAATGCCTCCAACCCCATCGTTGGCGACGATGGAGATGCCCCGACTCGTTGCGGCAGGTTTGCTCCCTCTCCCTCCCTCTCCCCTCTCGGATCCATCGTCTCTTACTCTGTGTCCTCTACGCCTCGCCCAGCTATGGCTAATCAGTGTCAATCCATGCAAAGCATCTCATCCATGTACTTTAAATAAGATTCCACCCACATGACGACGTTCCTGTGTCCTAAGATCACTCCGATCCGACATGGTACTCCGATCCGACATGGTACGAAACACAATACCTGATCTACTAAATTCAAATCAAAGCGTTGCTTGATCCGACCGACACCTTTGGGGGTTGGGAATTGGCTTTCATGATTGATGAATCGTGTATGGTCCAGCCAATTGCTAAAAGTTGTTTTTGCTATGCGTGAGCTGAAAACGAGAGCATTCCTTTTGCTATGCGTGAGCTGAAAACGAAAGCATTCCTTTTGCTATGCGTGAGCTGAAAACGAGAGCATTCATAGGCTGTGTGCGTTAGCTGAAGCCATGTGCGTGGTGGGGTACCATTGTTTTGGACTAAAGTATACTAATCACGAGTCTTAAAAAGTTCTTCCGAGTTCTTTGAATATGTATTTAGAAGTGTACTGGAAGTCTTAAATTTTATGTACGAAATGTAATTGAGCCTAAATTTTTTAATCAATCCAGTTAAGTCCTGAATCCTTTTTATGATGTGTAATTAAGTCCATTCGACTATGTCACGACCTACCTTTTCTGTCCGGGGGAAAAAGACATTCTAAATTATGAGCTTTAGACACTTGATTAAGCACACGCTCTCCTAAACCTTTGACCCAAATGACGTAAGAGTATTCAATATTAAATCAAATTGATGCCGTGATGGTTTTCAAATGAGAGTTGCCACTAATTATTTGGATTGGCTAGAATATATTTCACTTTCTACTCAATTAAAGAATCTAGGGTCGAGAACTTGATTACATCAATTAATTAATTAGTGCTCCTCCGGTACCTAATCTTGTTCCATCACAATAAATGCTAAAAAAAGATGCTCCTCCGTGGAGTCCACGGTAAATTGAGCTTATCCACCAATATGTAAGGTTATCATGCCAGTGCGCAGTTATTAAAATAAAATCAACGACTAATGATGTATTAGATAAAACGCAAAGAAATAAGAAAATGTCATTCCTATCTAGGCTAAAGAGAAACAATTGTTAATATATTAAAGCACTTAATCAAAATAGAAATGTGTAATCCGTGACCTAGCATTTGCCTCTAACAACAAACCCTCTCATAAGTCCTACAATCTTGTTCAATTTTGAGCACGGTTTTTTTTAATCAAGGCTTTTCACACATTTTAAAGGAAAACTAAACTAATTTTTAGAAGAAATAAAAAAAAAATATTCTGAATTCGTAATTTTTAAAATTACATTAATTTTTTAATCCGAAAATAGGGACTAGGACTGGGCTGTTGAGCCCAGTCCGAATATGGGCTGCGACTGGGCACAAGATACTAGGCCGCGTACATAAAACATGAAGAACCGAGAAAAGAAAATGGGCTTACCAACACGAGCACAATCCTATTCTAAGCTGAGTAAGCCCAAATCAGAAAACTCCCAAGTTAAGCCCGGAACCTATAAGGCCGACAAAAAATCTATCAGAATTGGTTTAAACCCAAGCCCAACAAACTCTAATTCAGCCCAGAATCTTACTCGACAAATCTTAAGCCCAAATTCAACTCGTAGCCTAACTAAGCCCACTTCCTTGCCATTCTCTCTTTCCTGCGGTTTTCACAGCAACCCAGAAACTAATGCAAGATTAACCTTTAACCACTAAACGCCAAAACCTCAACAACAAATCATGTCCTCTCTTTATCGTGAACCGTGAATGATCCCAGTTCGACGCCTCCACTTCCAATCGCCGGACTACCAAGAGCCCATTATCATCGGCCATTCATCATCTCTGTCGGCCGCTGGCTCGCCCCATCACTCGCCGAACACCATAGCAAGGATGATTTACCCAGACAAACGGCAATATTTGACCCAGGCCCAAACCTACGTCCATGGAAGCATTTTAACAGACACTTGGAAGGGCGTCGATTAAGGGGAGGGTATTCGCTGATTCGGGAACTGCACGCACGCCAAAACACACGCAAAATCGGCGAAACGACACTTGAAAATCGACTAGGAGGGGCTCGTTATATCCCAACGAGTGGACGAACGGCAAACGATGTGTCTCCGTCTCCTGTTTGGTTGAAACAGCAAAACAGAGCAAAGAGGGTTTCTTAATTGAACGTTGTTGCATCCTGCAAAATGATTCAACAAATCTAATAGGAATTCAATTTAGTTTATGATATCATGGCCGAAAACTCAAAAGTAGAAGAAATGCCCAATTCACTACGAACATAGATTCAACCGCAAGAGGAAGAGCAGATCCAAACTCTATCTTCTGATCAGAGTCCTATGTTTCTGACCTTGGGTTGAATCTGTGGCGTCAATTCCAGTGGTACCCAGTCCAAGGCCAATGGGCCATTGGACTGGCGCCATGGGCCCAATACCCGTTTGAAGCTTTTGGTTTCGGGGCTCAGTCCAACAGAGATGGGCAAGCCCACTTATCGTCAGATCCCAGCCCGAATAACAAATCGGGCTGGACAATTTTGGGTCAAACAACCGGATCCAGCTTTGTGCTGTTTCCCTTCCCATTTGGCGGCGGCGGCCATCCCGAGCCCGGTGACCCTCTCTACTATCGCCGGCAAACGAACCCGAATTAAAACTTATTAGGATGTTACTTATGGGATCGGAGAACTACAATATCTGGTATTAAGGTCTCCAGTGGCCTTTGTCACCAAGGATGAGGATGGCTTGCTCGATGGAGTGATCCCATTCCCATTTGAAGAG
This sequence comes from Eucalyptus erythrocorys, assembly GCA_014182555.1. Classification (NCBI taxonomy): domain Eukaryota; kingdom Viridiplantae; phylum Streptophyta; class Magnoliopsida; order Myrtales; family Myrtaceae; genus Eucalyptus; species Eucalyptus erythrocorys. Next base: position 53,535,173 of record CM024602.1, read on the forward strand.
CAACCGGTGGAAATGCAATCAGCTCGTCCGCACCTAAATCGACAACTACCTTGCCTCTGATGTCCCGGCTGAGCTCCCACTAATTGAAGATGCACATAGTTTTTTGAGAGAATATTAGAGAGACGCATGGTTGTCTAGATTGAGCAAAGCTTTTCACAATAAAATAGATGATTTTAGAATCGAAACAAGGAAACCTTACCGTCACCGCTGTCTTCAGTTGTCTCTCCACTTCTTGGAATGAGCTTGAGGCGGCGGAAGAGCGGTTGGAGGGTCCTGAAAATACCTTAAGACAACACAAAGAAATTTAGGAAATGAAGAAAGTCACGAGATTTTTACTGATTCTCAACGATTCGTACTCCTCATTTAGGTCTCAAATCTTGGCCATAGATCATATGCCACCGCTCGGCCAGATCTAACAATTGACTGTCCAAGAGGAAAGCCAACGGATCGCCATGGCCGAGCACAGGTGAGTGGGTGATGGCATGTCTCTTGCGGCGTTTCTGACAACATTTCTGGCCGTGTTTCCCTCAGGCAGCACTTTGAGAGAAAGAGGGAGCTAAGGAGCTTCTAGAATTCTTGGATCCGTGGCTACAACAACGAACAACGAGATGCGTGCACCCTACCCTAGATTGGACGGCTGGCACACGCGGATAGGATCGGGCGGCTGGGAGTGGCGCGCTGGATCGGAGGGCTCCTAATTTCCCATCTCTTCAACTGAATTGAATGCTCCCTATCAGACCATGTTGTCAATAATGCTATACACTATGACCTCAAACAACATTAGCGCATCACAAGTCATAAAACCCAAATTGAAGATGATGCTCTATGCTTGATCACGAATTGGCATGTTCATGAATTGATCAAATAGGAATGGCAGTGTATCTATATGATTTTTTTACGGGCCAATGCATCGAGGAGAGTGGACTTGCCACACCCAAATGGCCCCATGATGGCCAGCACCTCGCTGGGTTCGGCACAACCCGTGAGCCCCTGGAGGATGGGTGGGCACCCATCCTCGTGGTCTCCCATGGTCACCCACACGTTTAGCCACATCAGCAAGATTGTTCTCCTGTTTGACCTTGACTTCGGCTCGACATGCATCGAATCCTGCACATGAGGACCAAGAACAACTCCATGATGATCGTATTCTGGATCGACAAGTGTCTCCGCCATCTGCGAACTAAAACCCAATGATGAATCCATGCAATATACGTTTGCTCAAAAGTGAGTTGGGAGTATGACGGGTTAATGCCAATTTTGGCCTAGCTCCGGGGGATGTATGTATGGTGGATCTACCGATACAGGAATTCTAAATAGCTTGGGAACGAGGAGGAAGGTCTGGACATTTTGTATCATTTCGTTTGGGCGAACTTACAAAGGCAGCAAGAGAAGAGAAAGGCATAGTCCGAAATTCAGTGATTATTACGAAAAATACGAGTTCGACGATCTTGCTCCACAAGAAAATTGGTATCTTCTGATTTAAAGTAAAATTTGAGGCCAACCTCTAATAAAAATTCTTCAACATATCTGAGAATTTTCCCAATGGCTATCTATAAATTATAGTAGCAACCTATTTGTAAACAATCAGAAATAATAACATGCATATCACTTTTGAAGAATACAAGAATAATGGGTTGACACCCTGCAATGTTATAATACCTCAGTTTTTCATTTGAGATTATTCAACTTTGAAGTTAATGTACATAACATGAGAACAATCAACATGTTCGGAATTGCAAAACTTCTATAGCTAATTCATTAATTCATCTCCAGGACGCTTGCTGACATATTTGGTTTTTCCTGTCGGTACATTGTGGGGGCGCAATCAATGAAGAGACCTTGTCAGGTTGTCAAGTACCCCTTGTCAGACAGATAAGGACGTGGTCCTCCTTCAATGCAAATTCAATAATTCAAATGGAGGATGAGCAGCGAAAAGGGGACAATGAAGTTCGTCTCATCTGCGGTCTTTTAAAGATGGGAACGTGAGCTTTTACGTACGATGGGGATTGCTCGAGGTTCGGACGGGAGTGTCGGCAATGCTTTGCGTATGTACAAGGCAGGGCCTCGTCGGCGAATCCGCGACGCTGCAGATAATCTGAGAAGGAGAATGCTACCTCATTTTGCACTGGACCTACTGTAAATTATGCGACGGGATTCTGCTAAACGCGGCCTCATTCAAAACTCAGTTGTGATTTGTTACTATTTCTCACGGTATACTAGTGATATAAGGAGATCTACTTAATTATGAATATGTCTTAGGATTTTGTACAAATCTTATTTAATATTGCATATCCTTAATTGATACGTTATCTTTAATAGTCATATTATAAAACCTATAAATAGATTAATGTAATCCTTGTTATGAATATATCGAATACCTCGAATTATGGAGAATTTCTTCAAATCTGTCTTCCGCATCATCATCCTTAACTCTGTACATTAATTTAATGGGCCTGTCTTATTGTGTTCACGCAATAGTTCTCTCTTGAAAAACTAAAATAACTGGTATACTAAGCATCGTTATTAGGGGACTCCCAACGGGATGGCTATCTAACTTTACTAAGAGTTCCTTCCTAAAAAGTTTTGAGACCCTAACCAGCTGATGTCCCAACCAACAAGACCCCAAGCACATTGTTTGTGCCAACGTCGACGGCAAACATCACGCCAAACATAACTGCCAATATGTTGAACCATAGAGAGAGACCCCTAGCACATTGTTTGTGTCAACGTCGATGGCAACCATCACGCCAAACATAGCTGCCAATGTGTTGAACCAGGGAGAGAGAGAGAGAGACTCTCACTAGTGATTTAATATATATATATATTAGGTCCATTGAACAATTTCTCGAGAGAGTATCTCGTACAACACAACAAACAAACAATAACATTGAAAGGAAGAAGCTGTAAAGCCTCAAGTTGCGGAACAATCTTATTTTTAGGACGTAAAACTACTTTCTTGGACATGCATTACTCCCTATTTTCGAAAAGCAATCACAGATGATAAATACGTTATCTTTGAAAAGAAGATCCAGCGGATGATATCAGAATTTAACTAGCATTTCCACAGTCCATGGTCTTACCGTCCACCGCGATTATAAGGGCTGTAGCCAGCGCCAAAATTTTTATCGGGAACGCACGGCGTCCTACGTCCTGGCCCTATACGGCCACATTTGGCAGGCTGACCTTGAATCTTGGATTGTTGGGAGACTTCTCGAGCTCTGAGGGCCTGCATGCTGCTGCCCAAGGCATGCTCCAGGTCCAGCACCGCCATCATCTCCACCTCCCGTTGCCGATTAGTGATGAGACACTCGCTGCCATGGCACCTCCGCAAAACGGTGGCGTTGCCGGCTTCCGGAGTGGCTCCTGCTCCGTGGTAGCCTGTTGGAGCTATTGCCATGTATGTAAGCAGGCACCATGCGAGGATGAAACGAAGGTTGACTTCCATGGACTCTCGGTCTCTCTTTCTCTCAACAAAGAGTTATGGATGATTGGCAATGAAATAACAAATCATTGTTATTGTAGATCTTTATCAAATGGATGGGACATGCATAGTAGAGACAAAGTCACGGGTTGACATTACATCACATGATGCTACGATAGACCGTGCAATGATGTCACGCAAAAATTTAAATTTCTATTATACTGAATTTTTTTGTCGTTATAATTTAATTATATATCATGAAAATCATGATTTATTGTACCATTTGCCTATAATACCATAACATTCTGATTCCTTGTCATAAATTTGATTTTTGTATGATGAACTCATAGATGGTCCCTTAACGGATTAATTTGGACAATAAAACAAAATTTAAAGTACACTTCTTTGCTTAAAAATGCTTAAAAGGTAAGTTGATTAATTTTTTCTTTTCAGTAACTAGATTGAACAAGTAGTAAAACACAGAGAAAGAAAAGGAAAGAACTCAGCAATGCAAAATTTCGTGTTTGTTTGGAACAAAAGGAAAAAGAATCTTTTTTCTTTTTCCATAAGCATGTGGAAAATTAGTCTACCTGTAAGTTTGCACCACAACCATTGGACTACTAATGCCTTCGAGCCGTCGTCGGCGACAACAAAAACACCCCAACTTGTTGCTACAGGTCCGCTCCTCTCAGTTTCACTGTCTCTTACTCTCTCTGTCCCTTGTGCCTCGCTCAACAATGACCAATGTTGAGCTCAAGCATAATAGCTCATTTGTCGTGACGAGACATTCACATTTTCAATCTAACTTATCATTGTTGATTCGTGCAAAGCATCTCGTCCATGTACATCATATAAGACTCTATTTGTAGGGGAACTGTTGGGGAACTGTTGTTTTGGGCTTAAAGCAGGCTAGGCATGAATCTAAGTTCTTGGGAGTTCTGCAAATAAGCTCCGAGAAGCTAAATGGAAGTCCCAAATCTTGTCTACGAAATATAATCAAATCCTAAATTTTTTGAGATAAAAATAGAAAGAATATTATAATTTTTGTACAATATTCACTTGAAGGTCATAACTTTTTTTTTTTTTTTTTTTTTTTGCTTACTTAAGTGCAATATCGGAGTAAAATTGATCATTTGAGTTTCGTTTCCAAGAAATCTTCCTAAGTGGATTTTTAAAATTTATTTTCTATTTAAATGTGAATTTTTGATTTTTGATTTTTCTTTTTTTTTTTTTTTTGTTTTGTTTTTTTGTTTTTTTTTTTTTGTGTGTCAACGAGGGTCACCACCTAGGTAGCACCGACACGGACACGCGACACGCGACACGACACGACACGACACGCCGACACGTCATTTCTTAAAAATAGAGAATTTCGACACGTTCCGACACGTTATATATTAAATATATTTTTATATATAAATACATAAATAAATAATAATAAAAATAACCTAGAATTAATTTACACAAAAAATATTAAATAATATCATTCATTATTTTAATTTGTTACAATAATACACAAAACTCAGAGGAAAAAAACATTGTTTGAAAAAAAATGCTGAAATGATATTTTTAAATTTATTTATTTATCATATATAGCATTTTTTATTACTTCTTTCATAGTAAAAGACTTTTAAAAAAATAAAAAAATTCTAAAAGACAAAACTGAAAAAAAGAAGAAGAAAAAATATTGACCCCATGCGTGTATATTTATAGCAATTTTATTACTTCTTTTATTACTTCTTTTGTGTATATTTATATTTTGACCCCTCAAGTATTAGAAATTTTTAAAATTGACCCCGTGTGTGTCGGAGTCGCGTGTCGGAATTCTAGACTCGCGTGTCGGAGAGAGTTGACCACGTGTCGGATTTTTCGACACTCGTTGACCTCGTGTCGGGACGTGTCGGAGTGTCGGACACGACACGGATGCTTTCGGAGAGTGTCCGTGCTACATAGGTCACCGCTTACCCTTGCCTATTGTGAAGGCTTCACCTTGATTGGTATGGCGGGCAAGGCCTTGGGCGACCCATTCTTGGCCACAAGTGAGGGCTTTCATGACCATGAAGGCCTCACCTAGGACCTTTGCGACCACACTAGCTGAGGGTGAGATGGCCTAGTCTAGGTGAAGCCTTCAAGTCGGTGAAGGTTGCTAGTGACCCTCGCAGGCATTGAAAAAAAAAGGGAAAAGAAAAATAAAAGATACAAAAATTCAGTAAATAAATAAGTCACGTAGGACAATTGGTCTCCACGTCAAATTCTCTGGCGAGGCATATAACTGGTGACACTGAAGTGAGTGGGGAAAAAAAGAGTTGGGGCACTTGAGTAAGCGTTGTACAAAATTTATGGCATTCATGTTATTTTTATCCCTAAATTCTTTAGTTGGTCCAGGTAAGTTTTGAAATCATTTTTAAAAAGTGCAATCAACATCCATTCAAGAAACGATATCTAAAATTACTTATATGACATCTTTAAATTACAATTTCAAGATAAGTTTTAGAGTCTAATTACATTTTTCACTAAAGTTCTTAAACTAAGTCAAATCATTTGAAAATTTTAGAACTCGATTGGATTTTTTAGTGAAATTTTAGGACTCAATTAAATTGGTTTAGGATTAGATTGCATGTCTTATGTAAGGTTTAGGATTTAAGCCGCAGTTTTCCCAAATAAATACATTGAAAACGTGCTTTTCACGAGAAACATTTTTGTGATTATTATTTCGTAAATTCATTGATCTTTTTGTTTTTCTTGAACGGTAGGATGATGGGGCGCTAGGGGCAATTAGCTACTGTTCTCATTTCTCCTCGCCGTCCTCTGTATATATCCTACGCATGCACGAACGTAGGTACAGGCAAGAGGCTCATCATCATCGCCGGGAGCTCCTCTTAACTAATCATTACCGATTCACGCCAAGCACTTCTTCATTCTTGTACATCGGATAACAATCGTCATGAAGGAGACATTCCTGACCCCTAAGATCACTTCGAGTCAATGCTATTTGAACACGATATACGATGTACTACGTTGAAAATGAGAGCACCGACAATCGTGTCTGCTTACGATTCTCCTGCATTAATTGAGATGGTCTTATTAGCTAGGTTTACTACCATATAGAAGAAACCCAATGAATAACATGTCCAAAAGGGCTCGAGCCCATATGGTAAGTCATATGAAGAAGTATGATTTTTCATTATCTTCTAAGTGGTAGCTTCAAATAAGTTATCAAGAATGTAATAACAAGAGAAAAAGAAAAAGTAAAAAAATTTAAGATTTGAGAATCAGTTTGATTTACATCAAATGGGCATTGTAGGTTGATTCGTGATCCAATTGAGCTGAAATTTTGTCAGCGTGTTCGTGGTGCACTCCTATTGAATTTGGACGGTTTGATTTTCATTTGAAACTCTCTACATCAGGTTTTTCATAGGTTGATCAAAACTTGAGTTTTTGATCAAATTTTTCTTTAACCTCTTGTGAAATTTATGCATATCGCCAAGAATGATATTCATGAGATGTTTGCTGCTATGTACCTCTAATATTTACTAGAGAAGAACTTTGTTCACCCAATTTTACTGATAGTGAAGATTTTCTGAGTGGACTCTGGTCATGTGATTTTTTTATCTCCTCACATTGAGGAGGTTTTCCACATAAAAGAAACACTCTTTTGAATGGTAACATCTCCAGGCTTTTCATATATATGATGAGGTTCATCAAATTGATAATTGGCCATCTATTAACATAATTGTGTTACTTGGCATTTGCAATTTTTTTTAGCCCCCATGCGTGTTAATCACTTATTTTATCTATCCTTCATGGTGTTTGTATTAAGTAAACTATGGTTGGGATCCTTTTCACTCTTACAGTCTCATATATCTTCGTACTCTATTCAGCTTCTTCTAGATCATTTCATTTGTTGGAGAAGGTTCATTATCAAGCATCCAATGTTACAATAATCTCAGTTAACAAATGAATTGAACTTCATGTCTCTGAGGAGAAAATTTCCTTAGCTTGATTTACTCATATTACCATCACATGTGCTGAATTGGTACTTTAGATCTGGAATATTTGACTGCCTTGTGGATATCTAGTCCTCTTGTCGCATGAATTAAATATTCTACTGGCTGCTGTCTGATAATATGACTAGAGTTGGATTTCTAAGTGTCTAACCATAGCATCTTTAGTATGCATAGTGCAAATTTCATCTTGGGTCCAGGCCGATTGATGTTCAGATTATGCTCATTTTTTAACTGATGGGATAGAAAGCAATTTTTGTTTTGCATATGTTGGCCATTCTCGTGTAGTGCAGCATCCCAATTTGTAGAACTGCTTGTTCAACATGAAGTCTTGGGTGGTTGATTATTGTCTTTATACTTACTTCCCAGCTCACTCTATGGAAAACATGAAATGTCTCAGGCTTTATAGTTAAATGGAACACATAGAAAAGAGGGAGGTAAAAAAAAAAAAAAAAAAAAGGAAAACCTAGAAACTTAACCGGAATTTCTGATGCAAGTCTAATGTGTTTCGAGTCGGATCGGGTCAGGTCATAGTATGTGACCCTTATGTTTCGCGTCGGGTCGGGTTGGGTCAGGTAACATCAAAACCCGACCCAACCCGACCCATTTACACCCCCTACCTGTAGTCACTTCTAGAGGACTCTCGAAAGTGGGGTCTATTGTGGCTGCAAAGAGAAATGCCATCTACCTTAAAATGGACAGTTGGGACCAGTAGGGTAGATCTGACGGTTAGCATCAGCTGCTAAGATTGGGTGGATCCGACGACTAGGATTAGTGCTCTTAATCAGACGACTAGGAGAGAGGCGCGGCATCAAGCAGATCTCACCCATCTATCCATTACTCCAAATCAGATGGTCCATATTTGGCCACATCTGTACCTGCTTATAAAATGTCCTATGGCCCACGAAATGCCACGTCATCAAAAAAGGTTAGTGGGCAATATGCTAAATTCAAAAATAAGTATTGTGAATATTATAAGCGTCCACATCATACTGTTTTTTTTTTTTTTTTGGTCAGTACTACTCTATACCTACTCTACACTCACTCTCAGACTTTTGCCCTGCCTCTTGCAGGGTGTGGGAGTCGAAACCCACTCCTGAAACTTACGCGTCCCCACCCCACCCCCCTGAGAAAGTGGAGGTTTGAACCCCTCATCTCCTCTTTCCATGTTGGAAGGGTGGCCACTGGGGCGAATTCCAGTGGTTCACATCATACTGTTGAAACATGTTGGAAATTGCATGGCAAACCTAATGACAAAAACAACAAGGAAAAAGAATCCTTAGCTTATCAGGTTTCCATGCAAAGGATGAATGGGGCATAGCAGACTATTACTCAAGAATAGTATCAAAATATTATGCAGATTTTGAATCACCTGAAAAATGGTGACAAGGGTGCTGGCTTCTCAAGTACCTTTCTTTATGAGCAAAATTTACTTCCACTTGATGCATGGACAATTGACTCATAAGCTAATGACCACATATAAAAGATCTCAATCTCCCATATCGATATGACTTCCAAATGGAAATATCACCCAAGTCACCAAAATTGACACCGTTCATCTAGGTCCAAATTATGTCCTCAATAATGTCCTATACATTCTTGATTTTGAATTTAACCTTCTTTCTATCTCGAAAGTCTGCGAGGATAATTCTTGTCGTGTCATATTCAATTTAGACACTTGTTTCTTTTAGTACCATTCGATTGGCAAAGTGATGGGCTTGGGTAATGTCATGCAAAGGCTATATTTTCAGATTGATTCCCCAAGAGATTTAGAATTACTAAATAAAAGGATTTCTTGTAATGCTGTTAGTCGAAAAAAAAAAATCTCATTTTTCGTCAACGATTGGATCATAATGCACGATTTCATCACCCTCACTGTCCAATTTGTCCCTTAGCTAAGCAATCTCGAGCATCTTTTTCAATTAGTACTACTCAAGCTAATATTGCTTTCTCTTTACTTCATATGGACATTCGGGGACCCCATCACACTTCTCATTGTGATGGTTCCCATTTCTTTCTTACATTTGTTGATGATCATACATGAGTTACTTGGGTATTTCTTTTGTAATCAAAGGGCCAAACATTCACTCACCTATCGAATTTTATTTCCTTAGTTAAGAATCAATTCAATGAATCCATGCAACAAATTGGCACAAATAATGGGTGTGAGCTCTTTATTTCTAAGTGCACAAGATTTCTATCTTCACATGGGATACTCCATGAAAATTCTTGCACTTATACTCCACAACAAAGTGGAATTGTTGAGCGCAAACATAGACATCTCTCAGAGGTAGCTCAAGCTTTAAAATACCAAGCACATGTCCTTGAGAAATTTTGAGGCCATTACATGGTCATAGTAGCATACTTGATTAACCATATGCCAACTCTGATATTTCATGGTAAAACTCCTTTTGAAATGCTTTAGAACAAACAGTCGGAAAATGATTATCTTAGAGTATTTGGTTGTTTGTGTTATGCAACAAATGTGGGCCCTCAAGACAAGATGGGTCCCCGTGCCACCCAATGTGTCTTCGTGGGCTATCCTCCACTTCAAAAAGGACACAAAGTTATGGAGATTTCTACAGAGCATTTCTTTGTAAGCAAAGACCCAATATTTCATGAAGACGTATTCCCATTCAAGGATATGATAGCTTCATCAACGTCATCATCAGACAACCCTCACCATCCTTTTCTAGCTGATGAAGATTTATCTATGCGCCCACAATATTTTCTTGTTCCAGGCTCTTCGGTACTAGTTCCAAGCAAATTGTCCACTTGGAAAGCTGGTTCTCTAGTACCATCTCCTGCATTATTTGAAGATATTTCATCTGCCCCTTCCATGGCAACATCATAAACTGATTCGGCACCTTCTTCAGTAACTAAACAAATGATGGCTGAGCAGCTTAGATGTTATCGACGAGTCACTCGTCCACCCACATGGATCAAGGATTTTATTTTTTCTGCTTTGACTTCTCTAGGTACACAATATCTTGTTTCCTCATATGTTTCTTTCAATTGGCTATGGCCGGAACATATGTGTTGTATTAGCCGCATCTTAGAAGAACAAGAACCATCCTCATTTCATGAAGTAGCACGTGATCCTCAATGGCAACACGCAATGGAACTAGAACTTAATGCCCTCATAAAAAACCACACTTGAGATATCGTTCCTCTACCACCACACTAAAAGCTGATCGGATGTAAACGAGTATACAAGATCAAGTTTAAAGCAAATGGCACTATTGAATGCTACAAGGCTCAATTGGTTGTTAAAGGTTTCACCTAGAGAGAATGTTTTGATTATCATGAAACCTTTTTTCTTGTTGCCAAAGAAGTTACTATTCGCTCATTCTTATCTATTGCAGCCATTCGAAATTGGTCACTACATCATATGGATATTCACAATGTTTTTCTTCATAGTGATCTAGATGAAGAAATCTATATTGAACTTCCACAGGGATCACGCAGACAAGGGGAGTCTCCGATATGTCGTTTACACAAATCCCTCTATGGGCTAAATAGGCATTTAGGCAATGGTACACCGAATTTATTACTACACTAACCAATGTAGGTTTTCAGCATTCCAGACATGACTATGCATTGTTCACATGGAATAAAGACAATTCATCAATTTATTTGCTAATATATGTTGATGATATATTAGTCATGGGAAATAATGATTCTCATGTTGCAAAATTCAAAGAATACCTACACTCCACCTTTCGCATTAGGGATTTGGGTCCTCTCAAGTATTTTCTTAGGATCGAAATTGCTCGATTTGATCAAGGTATCAACCTCAGTCAAAGAAAATTCATTTTAGAGATCATTTCAGAGGTGAGGATGGTTAGGATATAGACCAACTATCATACCAATTGAACAAAATGCCAAACTGACAATTCATGAGTACAATTTGGATTCTTCTTCGACTGTCGAGGATCCATTACTCAAGGATTCGTCGAAATGTCGACGACTTGTTGGAAAGTTGATATATCTTATTATGACAGGACCTGATATATGCTATGTAGTACAAATCCTTAGCTAGTTCATGCAAAATCCAAAACTGTCGCATATGAACGCAGCCTTAAAGGTTGTGAAATATCTAAAAAGATGTCCATAACTAGGGATATTTTTATCTCGTGACTGCAACATGAAGATAACAGCTTATTGTTATATAGATTATGCCACTTGCCTGATGACAAGAAGGTCCATTACTAGTTTCTACATTAAATTGGGAAGATCACTAATTTCTTGGGAAACAAAGAAGCAGTCGATCGTGTCATTGTCATTCGCCAAATTAGACTATCGAGCCATGGCGAAGACTACTTGTGAAATAGTTTGGATACGAGGTCTACTCTTAGATCTTACACTGCAGGTCAGTGAACCAAAGGAATTGTTTTGTGACAATGATGCTACAATCAAATTAGCAGCAAATCAACCACTGGGATTTGCCCCAGTGGCCATCCTTCCAACATGGAATGGGGAGGTGAGGGGTTTAAACCTCCACCTTCTCAGGGAGGGATGGGGTGGGGACGCGCAAGTTTCAGGAGTGGGTTTCGACTCCCATGCCCTGCAAGAGGCAAGGTAAAAGTCTGAGAGTGAGTGTAGAATAGGTATAGAGTATGATTGACAAAAAAAAAAAAATTAGCAGCAAATCCCATTTTGTTCATTCATGAAAAAGAAAGGACAATAATATATCTTGACGTGAATTCTTTTTTTTTTTTATTTAGAAAAAAGATATAAAATAAGGGTGTAAGCGAGAGAGAATGAAAGAATTTATTCATTAATATACAAATCCCTTCCGAGATTAAAAATGCATGAAATGACTTTATTAATCCATCGCCTTCCTTCTCTTTCCTTTCCATCCGAAAAAGTTCATTGTTTTTTTTTAAATCCCTTTTCCTTTCCTCCTAATCCCTCCAATAAAATCACGTACCAGCAATTGTGAATTAAAAAAGGATAATGAAGGATTTTATTTAGTCGCACCTTGAGCCTCGACCGCCATCTAAATATGTATCCTCATCTTTGGAGAATCTAATAATAAGTTGAATTAATCTACGTAACCTAAGTCGAAAATACCAGCAAATCCCAATTCAAAAACGCTCGGACTAGTGACGGAAGTCGCACTATCTTTAAGACATTTGTCCACGCTGGCTATTTCATTCTAAATTTATTCAAACCATGTTGGACCTTAGATTTGCCAAAATAAAAAAGCTTTATCCACCATGTCGATACAGCAAATCGGCACTTGCAAAGAGCTGCGTGGCGGCGAGTGCATTGGAGAGTGTTCCCTGTTCAATTTGAAGGTGAAACATGTGAGACCGAAACTATTATGTCCATCCCATGTTTCGATTACATCGAGGGAATCGAGATCAAACTATCCTATGCCTGGCTGTTGTTGTCACTTATGGATGCGGGTGCTAGTGAAATGACAACGAAAATTTTGCCATTTTCCATTCTAGTCACTAATTGGAGATGAAACGGTATTTCTGTGTTTTATATTCGAGTCCCGACACGTCCTGTTGTCGGATTCAGCCGATCTCATTAGATTTGAGAAGTTTCGATTGAGATCAAATTGGAAGATCCCTTTCGCTTGTCCATCACTTCTCATGTCAAAATAAAATTGACGGAGATCGAATGATTCATTGATGTAAATTGGGATTAAAGCATGTGGTTAGGTCCATTAATCAGTAGAGTCAATTTCTATGTAGAAAAATGGAACTAATAAGTTACATGGTCACGTCCTAAGTAGGACGTTAAAAGGCTTTGTCCTAAACTGGGGATCCCAGGACGTAAAATTTAGGGATAATTCCCCCATGGGGTAACCTGGCCACAACCCCCCTTCGGGAGGGTTTGGAACCCACCCTGATCCCCGCGATGAGGCCGCTCGAGAAAATCGAAACGCCTTACAGGGAAATGATGGGGTCATTTTCTTCTATGGGCTCGAACAAATAGCCTTTGTTGAAAAGGGGAAGATATGGAAGGAATGAAAGAAGGAAAGTGAAGAACATGTGAATTAAGAATAATGACCATCACGCTTGATCTCGCTAAGTTTAAGTCTATAATTGAATATTCCTGTCGGCTCTTTCAAGCGTAAGTTGGATTTTAATTCGAAATTACAGCGTAAAAACATATAATAAGAGTTAGAGGCGAACATGCTTTCAGGATAGAACCAGGAACTCAAGAATATGAATTAGTCCAGTTCTAAGTTCTAAAATATGTATGATAACTTTCAAGTTTGAAAAATTAGTGAATTTGTTCCAAAGTAGATTTTAAATTTCAAGTAAAACCTGAATGGAATTTGAAACCACTTACCCTAATATGAGTGACAATTGATGGCCTAAAAAGATTTGAACTTGAGATCTTCACTTTCTAATATCATGTGAAATATTATGATTTTATGGCCGATCATTTTAAAATAATAAATTGTAACATTTTAGTGCTACAATTAATTTAGAAGAAAAATAATGATCATTTTACCGTGAACAATTTACACGTGGTAATGAGGAAAAATCATCACTTCAGGCATTTACCTCCAATAATTTTCTCTCTTTGCAAACATAAAGAGTAGGGACTGGCTGTTTTTCCTCCTCCTCAGCTTCTTTTCCTCCAACTTTCTTTCTCTTTAATACCTTTTCCTCTCAAATCCCTAATTTCTGATTCAAAGGAAGATTTGAGGCCAATCTCTAATAAAAATTCTTCAACATCTCTGAGAATTTTCCCAATGGCAATCTATAAATTATAGTAGCGACCTATTTATAAACAATCGGAGATAATAACATGCATATCACTTTTGAAGAATATAAGAACATGGGTTGATGCCCTGCAATGTTATAATACCTCAGTTTTTCATTTGAAATTATTCAACTTTTAAGTTAATGTACATAACATGAGAACAATCAACATGTTCGGAATTGCAAAACTTCTATAGCTCATTCATTAATCCATCTCCGGGACGCTTGCTGACATTTTTGGTTTTTTCTGTTGGTACATTGTTGGGGCGCAAGGATTGAAGAGACCTTGTCAGGTTGCTCAACTACCCCCCTGTCATATAGATAAGGACGTGGTCCTCCTTCAATGCAAGTTCAATAATTCAAATGGAGGACGAGCACTGAAAAGGGCAGAACACCAGACGAGGACGATAAAGTTCGTCTCGTCTGCGGTCTTTTAAAGATGTGGATGTGAGCTTTTAGGTACGATGGGGAATGACCGGGTTTCGGACGGGAGTGTCGGCAATGCTTTGCGTATGTACAAGGCGGGGCCTCGTCGGCGAATCGGTGACGCTGCAGATAATCTAGGAAGGAGAATGCTTCCGCATTTTGGACTGGACCTACTGTAAATAATGCGACGGGATTTTGCTAAACGCGACCTCATTCAAAATTGAGTTGTGATTTGTCACTGTTTCAAACGGTATACTAGTAATATTAGGAGATCTACTTAATTATGAATATGTCTCAGGATTATGTACAAATCTTATTTAATAGTGCATATCCTTAATTGATATGTTATATTTAATAGTTATATTATAAAACCTATAAATAAACCGATGTAATCCTTGTTATGAATACATCGAATACCTCAAATTATAGAGAAATTCCTCAAATATGCCTTCCACATTAATATTATTATTATTTAACTCTGTACATGAATTTGATGGGCCTGTCTCATTTCGTTCACGCAGCAGTCCTCTCTTGAGAAACTAACATAATTGATTTACTAAGCGTCAATATTAGGGGACTCCCTAGGAGATGGTTATCTAACTTTACTGAGAGGTCATTCCTCGAAAGTTTTGAGACCCTAACTGGCCAACCTCCCAACTGACAAGACCCCAAGCACATTGTCCGTGCCAAAATTGATGGCAACCGTCACACCAAGCATAGTTGCCGTCGACACTTCCTCTCTATTAAATGGAGCTTGATAATGTGTTGAACCAGAGAGAGAGAGAGAGAGAGTCACACGAATGACTTAGTATATATATTAGGTTCATCGAACAATTGCTCGAGAGAGTATCTCGTACAACACAATAAACAAACAATAACATCGAAAGGAAGAAGTTGTAAAGCCTCGAGTTGCGGAATAATCGTGTTTTAAGGATCTACAACTACTTTCTTGCGCATACATTACACCCTATTTTCGAATGGTAATCATATGATGACAATACGACATCTCGAAAAAGAAAATCCAGCGGATGATATTTGAGAATTTAACCCGCATTTCCATGGTCCATCGTCATACCCTCCCCCGCGATTAAAAGGGCTGTAGCGAGCGTCGTAATTTTTCTTGGGAACCGCACGGCGTGTAGCGTCCCAGCCTTATACGGCCACAATTGGCGGGCTGGAGCGGAATCCTGGACCGTCGGGAGACGTCTCTGGGTCTAAGGGCCAGCATGCTGCTGCCCAGGGCATGCTCCGGGTCCAGCACCGTCATCAGCTCCACCTTCGGTTGCTGGTAAGCGATGAGGCACTCGAGGCCATCGCAACGCCACGGAATGGTGGCATTGCCAGCTTCCGAAGCAGCTCCCGGTCCGTGGTAGCCAGTTGGAGCTATCGCCGTGGTTGCAAGCTGGCACCACGCGAGGACGAAACGAAGGTAAACTTCAATGTACTCTCTTTGTCTCTCTTTCTCTCAACAAAGAGTTATGGATGATTGGCGTTATTGTTATTGTGTATCTTTATCGAATAGATGGGACAGGCATAGTACAAAGGTCATGAGGTGACATTACATCACATGATGCTACAATCGGTAGGGCAATGGTATCACGCAAAAATCTAAATTTCCATTGTAATAAATTTCTTATAATTGGAATTTAATTATATACAGTGAAAATTACGATTTATTGTACGATCTACCTATAATACCATAACATTCCTGTTTCTCATCATAAATTTGATTTATATATAATGAACTCAAGGATGGTCCACTAATGGATTAATTTGGACCAAAAAACAAAATTTAAAGTACACTCCTGTGCTTAAAAATGCCTAAAAGTTAAGTTGAAAATCAACAAGTTCCTTCGATGATTATATCTAAGGGCTCATTTGTTGTAACGAGACATTCACATTTCCAATCTAACTGATCATCATTGACTCTTCTCATCCATGTACGCCAGATGAGACTCCATCTGGAGGATGACATTCTCGAGCCCTAGAATCACTTTTAGCCGATGCAATCCGGGACACGACATGTTACTACATTCAAATCAAAGGGCTGCTTCAGCCAAAGGACGCCTAGGGGATTAGGACTTGCCTTTCATGCTGATGAATCGTGTCTGCTTCAGCCAATTGCAAAAATTCGTTTTGCATGGGCCGAAAATGAGAGGCACTCAAAACTCGTGTCTGCTTGCGAATCCATGTGCGTGGTTTCCCACCGGAGGGGGGACTGCTGTTTTGGACTTAAGGAGGCTAGGCATAGGCACGAATCTAAAGTTCTTGGAAGTGTTGCAAATAAGCTTCGAGAAGTGCGACAAAAGTCCTAAATTTTGTCTATGAAATGCCATCAAGTCCTAAATTTTTTGAGATAAGAATAGGAAGAGTACCATAATTTTTATATGGCACTCACTTGATAGTCATAATTTTCTTTTTTCTCTTAAGTGCAATATCAAAGTAAAATGGATTATTTGAGTGTTATTTTCGGTAAATCTTCCTAGGTGGATTTTTTAATTAATTTTCTATTCCAATGTGAAATTTTGATTTTTGCTTTTTCTTTTCATATTTTTCTATGCTGACGAGGGTCACCAGTGATCCTTGCCTGCTGTGAAGGCCTCGCCCTCGATTAGCATGCAATGAAGGCCTTGGGTGACGTCATCCTTTGCTGCAAGTGAGGGCTTTCGCAACCATGAAGGTCTCACCCGCGGCCTTTGTGACCGCATTGACTAAGGGTGAGGTGGCCTAGTCTAGGTGAGGCTTTCACAATTGGTGAGAGTCGCCATTGACCTCATAGGCATCGAAAAAAAAAAAGGAAAAGAAAAATAAAAGATAAAAATTCAATAAATAAATAAATAATAAAAAAATTGTCCACATCAATGTTGGTGAAATCATCTAGGACAATTGGTCTCTATGTTGAATTCTTTGGCGAGGCAAATTGCTAGTTACACTGAAGTGAGCGGAAAAAAAAAGTTGTTACGGTTAAGTAATTGTTGTACAGAAGTTATGACATTCCGGTTTTTTTTTATCCCTAAATTCCTTACTTGGTCCATGTAAGTCTCGAAATCATTTCTAAAAAGTGCAATCAAAGTCCATTGGAGGAACAATACCTAAAATTGCTTATGTAACATCCTTAAATTACAATTTCAAGATAAGTTTTAGGCTTTAATTACATTTTTCATTAAAGTTCCGAAACTAGTTGAATTAATTGAAAATTTTAGAACTCAATTGTATTTTTCAGTAAAATTTTAGAACTCGATTAAATTGGTTTAGGACTAGATTGCATGTCTTACGTAAGGTTTATGATTTAAGCTGCAATTTTTCCAAATAAATACACTGATAACATGCTTTTCACGACGAACATTTTTGTGATTATTAATTCGTAAATTCATTGATCTTTTTGTTTTCTCTTGAACGGTAGGATGATGGAGCGCTAGGGGTCGTTAGCTATTGATCTCATTTATCCTCGCCGTCCTCTGTTTCTATCCTACGCATGCACGAACGCAGGCACAGGCAAGAGGCTCATCATCATCGCCGAGAGCTCCTCTTAACTAATCATTATCGATTCATGCCAAGCACTTCTTCCTTCTTGTACATAGGATAACAACCGTCTTGAAGGAGACATTCCTGAGCCCCAAGATCACTTCGAGTTGATGCAATTTAAACACAATATACGATGCACTACGTTCAGATCGATCAACCTTGGGGGTTGGGACTTGGCTTTCATGTTGAAGAATCGTAAGAACGGGCACAAACGAAAACATCCAAATTGCAGAAAGTTGTTTGCTTTGTGTGAACTGAAAATGAGAGCACTGACAATCGTGTCTGCTTGCGAATCTCCCACATTAGCTGAGATGGTCTGAAGCAATGTAGGTGGGGGACCGTTGTTTTGGAACTAAGCAGACCAGGCACGAATCTAACAAGTTGTTGTGAGTTCTTCACATGGAGATAGAAAGTTCAAGTTTTCAAAATAAGTACAGAAAAGCGCATCGGAAGTTCTAAACCTTACGTACAAAAAGCAATTGAGTCTCAAAATCTTTCAATCAATTCAATTAAATTTCAAATCTTTTTAAATAAGCGCAATCAAAGTCCTTTCGATGAATAATACCTAAAATTGCCTACATAGCATCCTTTATTACAATTTTGATACAAGGTTTAAGGCTTAATTGAATTTTTTTAATAAAGTTCTAGGACTTAATTTAATCAATTGAAAAGTTTAGGAGCCAATTATATATTTTAATAAAGTTTTAAGATTTGATTGAACTGATTTGAGACTAGATTGCACGTCTTACATAAGGTTTAGGATTTAAGTTTTAGGACTAGATGGGTAGTTATCTATTGGTCTCATTTCTTCTCATCATCCTCTATATATATCAACACATGCACGAACACAGGCACAGACAGAGGCTCATAATCTTTGGGAGCTCTTCTTAGTCCTTAGGGAACGCTGAAAAGCAACGGGCCAAAGTCACCATGCACCCCAATTTGACGAAGGCTCTCTTCCTTTCCTATTTGTTGACGGTCGCCCTCTCCTGCAAAGCCGCACCTGGAAAGCTCAACGCCACTGCCACTCCACCACCGTGCGATGGTCTCGGCGGCGCAACCGAGTGCCGCATTGCTTACCAGCAACCGGAGTTGGAGTTCGTGGGGGGCTTGAATGATGTCGTCTACGAAACTCAAGACAGGCAGAACCCCGCGAAGTGTAGACACCGCGGCGGACGGTACACACCCTGCACTCCACCGCCGGGCCAGCCAGCAAAATATTCCCCATTTCGCAGGGACGGCCCTCACAGTTGATGAACCTTCCAGAATGCGTCTGCTGGTATCCGCTTCCTTCTGCTCCAACTTGGTTTCTCCAAACTGTCAATTGTAAGAATTTGCACGTAGATTTGTATGTGTTGAGGATGTTAGTAACTGCAAACTGCGATTATAGTTGAACTTATTGGTTCGACTTATGTATCCTGCATAGGCTTTATAGTTGTGCATATCAATGTACCTATCTTCAAGGGTTGACACACTTGTTTGGAGCACGTGTACAAGTACGATAACGTTTTCAAGAGTCGCGTTTCTCGAGCTAGGTCGACTGTTCTTCTTCCAGGGCCAGCCCAAATATCAACTCAACTCGTCCCAGACAAACCCAAGAGCCAATAGGCTCAACCCAAACCCGATGCAACTAAACCCAGCAGACCCAAAACCCAGCCTAAAGATGGAACTCATTAGAAATTAGACACGACTTTTCAAGAGGCTTTCCATTTCTCACCGCGAGATCTCCACCACACAAGCAACCGCCCGTTCTTCTTCGCGCATCACCGACAAAAGCCAGAAGGCTGAGAGACAAAGTTCAGCTAGATCAAGCACAAACTTCTAACATCTAATGCTCCAATTGCTACACGTATTGTCCTTGATATCTGATTCCTTCTATCACGTATCATGCTTTCAGAAACAATTCGAACTTAGAAGGATACCCTGCTGACGTGGGGGAGGACGAGGACAAAAGTTGTTCGTAGGAATTCACCGCTCGCACGAGAAGGAATGGCATACCGAGCCATCCAAGTGCGGGCTCAAAGGATAAAATGAGCGAGCCTGGGCAAGCAATTATGTTATTGGACATCGCACGCTTCACCCAAATTCTATCGACTTTATATGTAATTTTCGAATATCTTTTCAATCTTGGTGGGCCTAAGTAATGAATAATTTTTCTGACCAAAAAAAAAAAGTAATGAATAATTTTGATTAATCTAATTTTAGGTTGCTTTCCTTAGGGCCTAGGTAGGCGAGACCAACGAGCCCTTTTTAGGGCACGCATGATAAAATTTCTACTTCTCTATTTCTCTATTTCTCTGTTCTTCGAAACAGGTTTGGAATAGAAATCCGTTTGGTAACACAATTTGATTTTTCTATTTCTGGAACATATTTTTATTCCAGAAATAGATTTGCAGAAGAAATCAGAAGTTAAAATATTTAACTTCTCAATTTCTGGCCAGAAATCAATTTTTGTTCTAGAAATTTTATCATGCGCATCCTTAAAGTCCAATCCTGTTGTTTCCAGCACACTGTCGGTGACCTACGTTTCGTACCTCCCCCTATAAGCCCACAAGAATTAATTTGATATCCTCTGAGTATGGAGTCTGACTCAAACAAGGCTCTCCTCTATTCTTCTCCGTCGATACTCACCCTCTCCTTCCTATGCCGAGCTACTACGTAAGACGGTTAAAAATTCATGTCGATAATTTATAATCAAAATTACTCAAATGAAGTACATTATCAAATCATCAAAAATCTAGGGCTAAATTAGCTATAAAGTTTAGAATCGAATTATCATAAATACAATAAGTTTAGTACGTTTTTAGTAATTTTCCTCTTTTCTCATTTAGTTAGGCAATCCATTTCAAATGTATTACTAATATGCAAAGAGGTTCCTGTCTTCCTCAATTTACTTATGACAATTTTTTTTTAAAAATTTTGTGACGTCTTTTTTGTAACATTGAAAAAGTGTATTAAAAAGAAGAACTAATGATAGGTAGACTTCACACATGTTGACTCTTAATAATACCAACGCAAAAGTATACAATATGAGATTTTCACGTGATTCGTTTAGACATATTAGCTTTTAGTTGTTAATATTAGATAAGATGAAGGTGTAGATACAAAATACAACTTTTAATCTAGAAAAAAGATTTTTCCTGGCCTGGCTCCAACTTTTCAGGACTTAAAATCTATGATAGATTCAATTGAGTCCCGAAATTTTTGGAAAAGTGCAATCATGATCCTTTCGAAGAACAACACATAAAATTGCTTAAGTGACATCCCTAAATTAAAATTGTAATACGAGATTTAAGCTTAATTGTATTTTTAATAAAATTATAAGATTTAATTGAATCAATTGAAAAATTTTATAGGACTCAATTGAACTAGTCTAGGACTAAATTGCACGTTTTACATAGGGCTGATGATTTAAGGTGTGATCTTCTTGTATAAATACATTGGAAATCTGCATTATTGTTGGCTTTGTCATGCCGAATAATCTTGGTCTTTATTATAACATTATCTTTTAGTTTTATCTCGAAAGAGAGTTAGCAATTGATCTTATTTCTACTCACCATCCTCTATTTATATCCAGCACAAGCACAAGCATAGGCACAAACAAGAGGCTCAGCATCGTTGAGAGCTCTTCTTAGGGTGCAGTTGCTTTAGTATTTTGAAAGCCCATTGAGAAAATATAAAGTAGTTTAGCCTAAAAAACTTTGAGTAAATATAAATGTCATTTGATAAACTATGTTTTAAGAAGTAACTTTGAGAGAAATGTCGTTTGGTAAAAAAAAACACGTTTAAAAAGCCGTTTGGGTGAGTAATATTAGTTTTTTAATTTTTCTTTGTTTGAAATTGAAAAAAATATAATATATGCAACTTTCTAAATATAAATTTTGATGATAATGCTAAAAAAATCAAATATTAAATGCTAAAAAATTAAATATATATTATTTAAAAAAAGACCAAACCTTTCGCTGGTCCATGAAGGTTGACGATTGCTAGTGAGCCAAATCTGATGCCGGTAGCCATCGATTGAGGTCGCTCAACTCCGGCGAGGTTCATGCAACCTTAGTGAGGGCTATCGGAGATCTGGCTCGTCGATGACTATAGCCCTTCGTCAGATCGGCGAAGGGTTTGGTCTTCTTCTTTTTTAAAAAAAATATAATATTTGATTTTTCAGCATTTAAAAAATAATAATCGAAATCGGAAATCTAAAGAATGGGTAAGGGTAGTTTTGGAAGAAAAAAATGAATTTCAACATTCGATCAAATATTGAAAGCTCAAAGCTAGTTTCAATTAGGATTAGATTTTTAACTTTCCCAATATTTTTACTTAAAAGTTGCTTCACAATAATTGTCTAACGATTGGGCATTTTCTCGGGGGATTCCGAAGGTCAGCCCTTTGTGAACGCCAAAAAGCAATGGGCCAAAGTCACCACGCAAATTCATCTGAGCACGGCCCTTTTACTTGCCTGTCTATTGACGGTCGCCCTCTCCTACAGCTGGACGCCACCGCTGCTCCACTGCCATGCGACGGCGTTGGAACTCCCCTCATCCTTCAGACACTTGGCAAATCCTGAAATGATGACCTCCACCAATTGATGACGCTCTTCATCGGCAGCTCTCTTCCCGGCCTGCAGAAGACAATTTTCAAGGCAACCACTTAGTGTGCGCATGGTAACATTTCTACTTCTCCCAATTTCTGTTTTTTTGTTCCCCGAAATAAAAAAAAGCAGAAATCCGTTTGGTAATATCGAGTTGTTTTTTTATTCCTGAACAAAAAGTTAGCCCGGAATAGTTTTGGAACAAAAACCAAGTAAAAAAAAGTTGCTTCGGTTCCCTGAACAAGTTTAAGAAATAAGTGAAATTTTTTTTTATTCTTCTCTTGCACACGGCCCATTGACCGCCGTTGACCGCCACTCGCCGCCGCACGCCGCCGCCGCCGCGACCTACCGCCGACCGATCGCAGCCGCCGCCGCCGGACGCCGGGCCAAGCCGACCGCCGCCCGCCGCATGTCGCATGCGCCGACCGCCGATCGACCGCCGCCGCCCGCCGCCGGACGCGCCGCCGCCAGCCGGCCGCCCCGCATATCGCCGCCGCCGGCCGACCGCCCGCCGCCCGAGCCGACCCGCGCCCGCCGCCGCACCGCCATCGGCCGCCGGAGCGGCCGTTGGCCGATGGGCGGTGCGGCCGGCGGCGGCGGCGGCTCGGCCGGGCGCGACATGCGGCGGCCCGGCGGCGGCGCGGCGGCGTCCGGCGGCGATCGGCCAACAAAAATAAAAAACAAATAAATATAAAAAGAAACCATTTTTTACCAAACGCATTTCTATTCTTTTTCTATTTCTAAAGTAGAAATTTTGTGTAGTTACCAAACGGATTCTTTTACCCGAAAATTATCCCCGAATAGAAATAGAAAAGAAGCATTTCTAAAAAAAAAACTACTCCCTGCACCCCGAAGCGTTGCCATGCGCACTCTTAGTAGTTACTACAATCGACCGAATTTATCATTTTTAAAAATCAGTCATTTTTCAGTATAAACAGAGTGCTATTGTCTAATTATTCGAGAGCAAAAAGAAAGAACAAGTCGTGCAGCACAATGAGCAAATGACTCCTGTCGATCGACCAACATGGAAACGATCGAGTTGTGGGCCTCGAATTGCTAAAAAATTCGGACTTTAGGACGTAGAATTACTTTAGCAAAAGGCAGTGCTTTATGCACTTGCGTTAGACCCTATTTTATCAAAAGTATTCGCATAATGACAACATTTTTGAAACTGAATCGATATTGAGAATCAACAAACTTTTTCACAGACCATGGCCATACGATTTACAATGGACAACGGGGATGAGGGTTGACGAGAGCCTTGGAATTCTTCACAGGAAGGCGGGGCGTGTAGCGTTTGCGTGGCGTGGGAGGGCCACAACCGGACGAGGTTTGGTATATAGGCCCGTCTCACGACCACGAGTTTGGCAAAGGCCAGCGTGCTGCCCGGGGCATGCTCCAGGTCCAGCACTGCCATCAACTCCACCTCCAGTTGCTAGTAGGCGATGAGGCACAATGGTGGCATTGCCAGCTTCTAGAGCGGCTCTCACTTCATGACGGCCAGTCAGAGTTATGGCCGTGGTTGCGAGCAGGCACCACGGGAGGAAGAAACGAACCGTCACGACATTATCGGCTTCCATATGCTCGCATTACGGCACCACGCGAGGAAGAAATTAACCGTCACGATGTTATGGACTTCCATACTCTCTCGCTCTCTCTCTCTCTCTCTCTTTCTCTCTCTCTCTCTCTCTCTCTCTCTCTCTCTCTCTCTCTCTCAATGAAGACTTATGGAGGATTGGCTCTCTGATTATTGTAGATCTTTATCAAATGGATGGGACATGTACAGTAATAGGAGGAGAGATGTGCGGACAAAGGTCATGGGGTAACATTACGATACAACAATAGGCAGTGTCATGCTGTGCAAAAATTTAAATTTCCTATGTAATTTTTTTTTTCAGTTAACAAATTATTTCAATGGAATTATATTTCCTTTAAGCAAAAAATTTAGTCATAATTTAATCATATAACATGAAAATTATTTGGGATGATTAGTTCCCGTTCCGTTTCGATTCCACTCGGACCGGTTCTCATTTTTTGGGATTGGGGATTAGACCAATCAACCGATCTGGTTTACTGGAACCGGCCATTTAGCAAAAAAATTTAAAAATATAAAAGATACGAGAGTTATTACAATTATAGGGTTTATTGTTACTTTTAAGAAATTAAAGAATATATTCGAAAAAAAAAAAAAGTTGATCTGGTCTGCTTTTCCCTTTGAACCGAGAATGAGATTAAAAATCATCAGTTCCATTTTTATGAAACCAAGAATTGGACTGACGCCATTGGGAAACGGACCAAATTGGCTGGTCCAGTCTAATCCGAGCTGTTTGGTATGCCTATTCCTAAAAATTATGATTCATCACGCCAATAATATTATGATATTCCAATTTTTCACCATAGATTTTATTTTTGTATGTTAAATTCACAAATGGTACATTAATGCATTGATTTGAAAAAAAAGAGTTAAAACATCTATGCTTTAAAATGCTTAACAGTTAAGTTGAAAATTTAAAAGAAAAAAATCAGTTTTGAATTTAGCAAGTTACAAAATGATGAGGTAAAAAATGATAAAAACCTAAGTGGTAACCTCATGTTTGTTTGGGAAAAAAAGGAAAGATAAAATTTTTCTTAAGAATGACAATAGAAAATTAGTATGCCCGGAAATTCACACAACAATTATCGACTACTAATGCCTCCAACCCTATTGTCGGTGACGAGAAAGATGTCTCGACTTGTTGCTACAGGTTCACCCCCTCTCCCTCCCTCCACCCCTCTCAGTTCCACTGTCTCTTACTTTGGCCCTGTTTGGTTTAGCTTTGGAAATGAGCATTTGGACTCTAAAGTCCCTTGGCCAAATGCAAATGCGTTTGATTCGAGTTTTTGAGCAACTTTGGCAAGATACAATTGCATCTCCAAAGGCCTCTAAGGGCCCTTTGGCCAAAGTAAGTCTGGAGGTCCTTTGGGAATGAGTATTTCTAAAATGCAAGTTCCGGTTACTGTTCACTTCGCAGTTACTATTCATCTACGAGGAAAACCACTACACAGAGATCGACGACTGCCAGCCAAGGGGGTTATGCGCATCGGCGTCGCGCCGGCGACCACCGCCTGAGGGTCGCATGACCCCGGCGACCGTCGCCGGACCTCGGCGATGCTTGGGTCACGCGACCCTAGGCGACGGCCGCCGGACTTAAAAAAATATATATAAGTGTATTTTTGCTTTTTTAATTTAATAAAAGTTAATTATAAATGTAAATTTTACCAAACGATATTTACATTTTGGAAAACCCCCTTCACCAAAAGGTATTATTGCATTCTCTAAAAGCCGAACCAAACGAGTCCTTTCTCTCTCTGTCCTTTGCGCCTCGCTCTGCCACGACCAGCGTTGAGCTCGAGCCCAACATACCTGGGGCTTATTTGTCTTAACAAGACATTGGCATCTCTAATTTGACTAATCATTGTCGATCCACACAGAACATTTCATCTATGTACACTATATAAGACTCCACCTGACAACATCCCAGAGTTCAAAATCACGCTGAGTCCGTGTGATTTGGAACGTAATATATAATCTACTACATTCAAATCAAAGCGCTGCTCCAGCTGGCCGACAGACTCCTTTTGGGTTAGGGACTTCGCTTTTAATGTTTATGAATCGTGTCTGCCTCAGCCAATTGCAGAGAGTTGTTTTGCTTTGCCTAAGCTGAACATGAGAGCGCTCAAAAAGTTGTGTCCGCTTTCGAATCTCGTGCATTAGCGGCGAATGAGATGGCCTGAAAGCCAAGTGCGTGGGGCACGGTTTGCTTTAGACTTTAAAGCAGACTAAACACGAATCCAAGAAGCTATTGGCAGTTCTTTGCATCGAAATGGAATCTTTGTTACAATGTAATCACTTTATGTTTTCGAATTAAGCATTCAGAAGTGCATATGAGATATAATCAAGTCCTAGATTTTTATATTGGTCTAATTAAGTCCTAAATCTTTTTTAAAAGAGGCAACATAAAAAAAGTCTATTTGATGAAGAATACCTAAAATTGATCACATGACATCCTTAAATTACAATTTCAAGATAAAGTTCTAAGGCTAGGACTCATCGCATTTTCTAGTAAAGTTTTAGGATTCGATTGAACTGATTTAGGACTAAATTGCATGTCTTACATAAGGTTGAAAATTTAAAGTGTGATCTTCCCAAATAAATACATTGGAAATGTGCATTATTGCCGCTTCGTTGTGACAAATTATCTTGGTCTTTGTTATAACATAAATTCAATTATCTTTTTTGTTTTATCTTGAAAGAGAGTTACCTATTGATCTTATTTCTACTCACCGTCCTCTATTTATATCCACACAAGCGCGAACATAGGCACAAACAAGAGGCTGCTCATCATCGTTGAGAGCTCCTTTTAGTCCTTCGTGTGAACACTGAAAAGCAACGGGCCAAAGCCACCATGCAACTCAATTTGAGCAAGGCTCTCTTCCTTTCCTATCTGTTGACAGTCAGCCTCTCCTGCGAAGCCGCACTAGGAGTGGCACTCTACGCCACTACCACTCCATTGCCGTGCAAAAGTGGCGTCGGCACAGCCAAGTGCCTCATTGTTTACCAGCAACCGGAGCTGGAGGCGATGGCGGATCCGGGCATGCTGGGCGCTAGCCTGGCAGGGAGCGTCACGTCCCCCACTTCTGACCAAAATAACCCTGCCGGCTGCGGCAGGGGCCCGGTTGTGACGAATAATCCGTACTGCAGTCCAAAGAAAAACAACCAGACTCGCTGCGACCAGTTTTACCGCGTTAAATGCTGATGTCTCCATCGCCTCAGGACCCCTCATTTTGCAAGGGATTCGATGAACCCGTCGCATGCAATAAAGTTTCTTCTTCAAAAAGACAGCTGGCGAACGCTGATTGAACTTGGGAGGTACAGATCTTCCGAGTTAGAGAAGGGAATCAATTGCGATTGCAAATCCTTGTCCAAGAGAGTCTATTAAACGGATTGTACATAGTGTACGCTAAATGTGTATCGGTTGATAATATATGGTAACAAGCACTTCCGTTGTTTTCATCCGTGTTAAATAGAGAATGAAGGGGCTTCCATCTTTCAGGAAGAATCGTTATCTAAGGTCGCAGCGGGAGTCTCCGGTCGGAAGCGCAGCCAACTGATCATGCACTACCCTTCGCCGCAAAACCAAAAGCCACGGTGTGACATGTTTCACTGGAACTACTCACTATTGATTGTACGCTCCAAATTGCATCCAATAATGCCGCTTCTACTCCAACTTGGTGTCCTCATATTGTCATCATGTAAGAATAATTGTGGCCCACATGATAGTAGTAATTAATGATTTAATAGATACTTAAGTGCTAAAGCTATAATTTAATCATAAACATGAAAATTATTAGGAATGATCAATTTCTGTTTTGGTCCGATTCCACTTAAGAACCAAGAACCGGACCGGGAGGATCCGTTCCCATTTTTTGGGATTAGGGATTGAACCGGATGGTCCTTGGATTAGGAACCAGACTGGTCAACCAGTCGGGTTTAATGGAACCGGCCACTTAGCAAAAAAATTTGAAAATTTAAAAAATATGAGAGTTGTTACAATTATAGGGTTTATTGTTACTTTTAGAAATTAAAATATATATTTTAAAAAAAGTTGGTCCAGTTCGATTTCCCTCCCAAATTGCTAACTTGATTGAAAATCACCAATTCCATTTTTATGAAATCGGAAATTGAACTGACGCCATTATCGCATTCCAATTTTTCACCATAGATTTGATTTTCATATTTTAAATTCACAAATGGTACATTAATGCATTGATTTGAAAAAAAGAGTTAAAACTTCTATGCTTTAAAATGCTTAATAGTAAAGTTGAATTTTAAAAAAAAAAAAATTCAGTCTTGGACTTAGCAAGTGACAAAACGATAGGGAAAAAAAGGAAAGACAAAATTTTTTCTTAAGAATGACAACAGAAAATTAGTATGCCTGGAAATTCACACAACAATTATCAGACTACTAATGCCTCCAACCCTATCGTCGATGACGAGAAAGACATCCCAACTTGTTGCTACAGGTTCGTCCCCCTCTCCTCCCTCCGCCCCTCTCAGTTCCGCTGTCTCTTACCCTCTCTCTCCCCTCTGAGCCTTGCTCCGCCACGACCAGCGTTGAGCTCGAGCCCAACATGCCTGGGGCTCATTTGTCATGACATGACATTTGCATCTCTAATTTAACTAATCATTGTCGACCAACACAGAACATTTCATCTATGTACACTAGATAAGACTCCACCTGACGACATCCCAGAGTTCTAAAATCACTCCTAGTCCATGTGATTTGGAAGGCAATGTATAATCTACTACATTCAAATCAAACCGCTGCTCCAGCTGGCCGACCGACACCTTTTGGGGTAGGGACTTCGCTTTTAATGTTGCCGATTCGTGTCTGCCTCAGCCAATTGCAAAGAGTTGTTTTGCTTTGCCTGAGCTGAACATGAGAGCGCTCAAAAAGTCGTGTCCGATTTCGAACATCGTGCATTAAGGGAGAATGAGATGACCTGAAAGCTAAGCGCGTGGGACATGGTTGCTTCAGACTTTAAGGCAGACTAGGCACGAATCCAAGAGTTATTGGGGGATCTTCACATGGAAATGGAACTTTGTTATGATCTAATCACTTTATATTTTCGAATTAAGCATTTAGAATTGCATTGGAAGTACCAAACTTTGCATATGAGATGTAATCAGATCCTAGACCTTTATAATAGTCTAGTTTAGTCCCAAATCTTTTTTAAAAGAAGCAATATAAGAAAAGTCAATTTAATGAAGAATACTTAAAAATTGATTACGTGACATCCTTAAATTACAATTTCACTATAAAGTTTTAGGGCTAGGATTCATCGCATTTTTGTTTTTGAAAGGAAAATGAAAATTATTGGAGAAAATTGTATTGTGTATCTCTCAAATATTGTACATGTATTGCAAGCCTATTTATAATACAAAAAGGATGTATAATAGGAAATAATATACAAAATAACGATTCCTATTTTATATTCTGAAAATCTAATCTTATGGATTGACTAGATCAATTAACCCACAATTAAAATAATCAGAATCAAATCATATCTCATACTTTAATACTCCCCATCAAATTGGTGCATGCATGAACGTCAACAATTTGCGCTTGAAAAAATGAAGGAGATCACGAGAAACATCTTTTGTGAATAGGTCTATGAGCTGGGAATGGCCAAGGACATGAAGAGGTCAAAGTGTGCCATCCTGAATTTTTCACGAATAAGATGGCAATCAATCTTGATGTGTTTGGTACACTCGTGGAAAAATGGATTAGTAGCAATGTGGATAGCGGCTTGGTTTTCGCAAAAAAGCTCGACAACGGACAACATGATGGCAAGATTGGTGAGAAGCATGCAAAGCCATGTAATTTCTCAAGCTGCAGATGCCATGGCCCTATATTCAGCCTCGGCTGAAGACCGAGCAACAATGTGTTGTTTCTTAGAATGCCAAGAAATAAGGCTAGAGCCAAGAAGCATACAGTAACCAGAAACTGAACAGCGTGTGGATGAACATACAGTCCAATCAGAATCGGTTTGTCCTTGTAATGTAATGGATAAGTCAGTCAAACACTGGCTCATGAACGGACCAAAAGTCCAATCTTCCTGCATGCCTCGGACAGCCTTGGTTCGAATTTAGTTAGCATGGTTTGGATGGGTGAAAATGATAATAGCTGATCACGAGCCATGATCATAGCTTTATCCGCAAAGAGCACAATGAGTTTCGTCACGGGAGATATTCCAAATCCCAAATCAACCGACGCCACATATGCCGTAACGGTTCCCGTCAACAGCATGATATTATCATGGATCCTGAATTCCATCCACCAAGATCCTGTCCCAACCATGTTGTACACGGAATCTGTTGCGGAAGTATGGGCTGATCTGCATGAACGTTTTTCACCATCTAATGGTCCTGCATATTCCACCTCAAGTAGAAAATATGCACTCTTGAACAAGGAGAAGATGACATCGCTAGATATTACAATAATTTGGGTTGTTATTGGGATGAGCCGAACACTTTGGAACCCTTGCCGAACTGTTCTTGCAAGGCAGGGACATTGTTTGTGACGCAACTTGAGAATCGATGTCTTTATAAATTCTTAATGGTTCAAACCCAAGGTACTCTAATGTGGCCAGTCAAGTTTTGCTCATGAATTTGTCACCCACTGTTGCACGGGCTTATTCACTTATTCGTCAAGACGAATCTCAATGCCATGTTCACTCGACTTGCTTAAGTGGCATCCTTAAATTACAATTTCGATATGAGGTTTAGGCTTAATTGTATTTTTTTTAATAAAGTTCTAAAATTTAATTAAATCAATTTTATAAGACTCGATTGAACTGGTTTAGAACTAAATTGGCTGTCTTACATCAACTTTAGGATTTAAGGTGTGATCTTTCTAAATAATTACATTGAAAATGTGTAGTATTGCAGTCTTGTGATGATAAATATTCTTATCTTTAGTATGACATAAATTCAATTATCTTTTTGTTTTTGTTTTTTGGTAAAGTTCAATTATCTTTTTGTTTTATCTCGAAAGAGAGTTAGTAATTGATCTTATGTCTACTCCCGTCCTCTATTTATATCCGACGGTAGCACAAGCACAGGCATGAACAAGAGGCTCAGCATCGTTGAGACCTCTCCTTAGTGCTCGTGAACAATGTGAGAAGCAACGGGCTAAAGTCACCACGCAACTCCACTTGAGCAAGGCTCTCTTCCTTTCCTATTTGTCGACGGTCGCCTTCTCCTGCAGAAACGCGCCGGGAAAGCTCGACCGCACCGCCGCTCCACCACCGTGTGACGGCATCGGCACTATCCTCATCCTTCAAATACATGGCAAATTCTGAAATGATGACCTCCACCAATTGATGACGCTCTTCATCGGCAGCTCTCTTCACGGCCTGCAAGATAAGTTTCAAGCCAACCAACTTAACAATTACTGCAATCGACCGAATTTATCAATTGTAAAAATCAATCTTTTTTCAGTATAAAAAAGAGTGCTAATGTCTACATTATTTGAGAGCGAAAAGAGAGAATTTCTTGTGCAACACAATGAACAAACGCCTCCTCTCGATCGGCCAACATGGAAAGGATCAAGTTGTGGCCCTCGAATATGCCAAAAAATTCGGACTTTAGGATGTAGAACTACTTTAGCAAAAGGCAGTGCTTTATGCACATGCAGGAGAGCCTATTTTTCCGAAAGTACTCACATGACGACGATATCTCTGAATAGAAAATCCAACTAGTTGATATTGAGAATTAACAAGCTTTTCCACAATCCGTGGTCTTATGGTTTATGGCGGACTACAGGGAGTCTTGGAATTCTTCACGGGAAGGTGGCGTGTGTAGTGTTTGCCTAGCATGGGACAGCCATAGATGGTGAGGTAATTCACAAATGTTACGTTATTGATTTGAAAAAAAAAAAAAAAAGAATTGAAACTTCTATGCTTCAAAATGCTTAATAATTAAGTGAAATTTTTTTCAAAAAAAAAAAAAAAATCATTGTTGGATTTAGCAAGAAACAAAACAAAGAGGGAAAAAAGGGGGAAAAAACTAAGTGGTAATCTCATGTTTGCTTAGGAACGAAAAAGGAAAGAAATTTGTTCCTTAAAAGTGACAATGGAAAATTAGTGAGCGTAGAAGTTCACACGAAAATTATCGGACTCTTAATGCCTCCAACCCTGTTGGCAACAACGATAAAGATGCCCCCGACTAATTGCCGCAGGTCCGCCCCCTCTCCCTCGCTCACCCCTCTCAATTCCACTGTCTCTTACTCTCCCTATCCGCTACCCCTCACTCTGCCAGGACTAACTTTGAGCTCCATATTTGGGGCTCATTTGTCATAACGAGACATTTGCTTCTCCAATCTAACTAATCATTGCTGATCCACGCTAAACATCTCATCCTTGTACATTAGCTCCACCAGACGACAACCTAGAGCTCTAAAATCGCTCCGAGTCGATGCAATTTGGGACACGATAAATGATTTACGACATTCAAATCAAAGTGCGGCTCCGGCTGGCCGACCGACACCTTTGGGGGTAGGAACTTTGGCTTTAATGCTCCTGAATCGTGTCTGCCTTAGCCAATTGCAAGCTTGTTTTGCTTTGCCTAAGCTTGAAAATGAGAATATAAAATCAAAAAGTCATGTCCGCTTTGGAATCTCGCGCATTAGCTGAGAATGAGATGGCCTGAAAGTCAAGCGCGTGGGGCACGCTTGTTTTAATCATTAAAGCATACTAGGCACGAATCTAAGAAGTTATAGGGAGCTTTTCACATGGAAATAGAACTTTGTTACGATCTAATCACTTATAAGTTTTTAAATTAAGCATGGACAAGTGTATTAAAAGTTCTAAATATTTTGCATGAAATGCAATCAAATCCTAAACCTTTTAATTGATCTAGTTAAGTCCTGAATCTTTTTTGAAAAGGGTAATGTACAAAGAGTCTATTTGATAAAAAATACCTAAAATGATTTCATGACATCCTTAAATTATAATTCCAATATAAAGTTTTAATGATTACGACATCGACCAAAATCTACATCGAGGCCTCGCTGATTGTGACAAAGGCAAATCGTACAACAGCTGTCTTCCACTGCAAAACCCAAAGCCAAAGTGTGACATCTTTAACAAGTGCTACCGTCACTGTCGATAGACATTTCAAATTGCAATGGCTAGACCCCAAGGATACGTACCGAAACATTAATATTCCTAGAAAGAGTTTTTGTTTTTCCAAGACACCTTTCCATTATTATTTCTAAAAACAACCCCTAAATATTTGAAGGCGTTTAATAACCGTATAAAATTTCTATTTTCAAAAGAAATGCGTTTGGTATGATCTAAAATATTTTTATGACTTAGAGTTTTTTTTTAATTTATTAATAATTTTATTACTTTTTTTCTTTCTGTTTTTCTTTTCCTTCTCCTTCCTCTAATCGGTCGCCAGACTTCACGTAGACCTGGCGAGACCGACCTCGTAGTGGTTGGGCAAGGTTGAGCCTTGCCGATGGCCGATGAGCTTGAGACGATGAGGTCGTTGGGTCTCATCTGGCCAATCATTGGCCAGCTATCACCTAGGCTAGTGACTGGTTAGGGGAAAAAGAGAGGAAGAGAAATAGAAAGAAAATAAAATAAGAGAAAAAGAAAGAAAAAGCTTGCTTCTTAAGTTATTCCCGAAAATAAGAAATAACCTTTTTTTTTTTTGGTTTCTCGTCTCTATTCTAAATTTATTCTCAAAAACAATTTGTTCCAGGAAACAAAAAAATCAGAAGTAGGTGTTCCGTGAAACATTACCAGCCAATCTCCTAATTGGCAAGACCTCATGCACATTGTCCACACCAACGTCGGCAACAACCATGACACCATACATAGCTACCGTCAACGCTTCCTCTCTAGTAAATGGAGCTTGATAATTTGTTGAACTAGAGAGAGAGAGAGAGACTCACACGAGTGACTTAGTATATATTAGGTTCATCGAACAAGTGACTTAGTATATATATTAGATTCATCGAACAACTTCTCGAGAAAGTACCTCATACAACACAATAAAAAACAACAACATCGAAAGAAAAAAGCTACAAAGCCTCGAGTTGCGGAATAATCACATTTTTAGGACGTGCTAATTTATTTCTTGCACATGCATTACACCCAGTTTTTGAAAAGCAATCACACGATGACAACACATCTCTGGAAAGAAAATCCACGGGATGATATTTGAGAATTTAACCAGTATTTCCACGGTCCATGATCTTTACCTTTTATCACGTTTATAAGGGCTGTAGCGAGGGCCAGAATTTGGCTCGGGAACGCACGGCGTGGTGCGTCCCTCCCCTTTGCGGCCACAATTGGCGGGCTGGTCCCGTTTCCCAGACCCTTGGGAGACTTGTCCGGGTTTGAGGGCTTGCATGCTGCTGCCCAGGGCATGCCCCGGGTCTAGCACCGCTATCAGCTCCACCTCCGGTTGTTGGTAAGCGATGAGGCACTCGCCACTGTGGCACCATCGCGGAATGGTGGCGTTGCCGGCTTCCACAGGGGCTCTCGCTCCGCCGCAGCCGGTCGGAGCTAGCGCCGTGATTGCAAGGAGGCACCACGCGAGGAAGAAACAAATGTCGACTTCCATGAACTCCCTCTCTCTCTCTCTCTCTCTCTCTCTCAACGAAGACATGTGGATGATTGGCTCTCTTTATTAAAGGGGTAGGACATGCCTAGTACAGACAAAGGTCATGGGGTGACATTACATCACATGATGGTACAACAGGCGGTGCAATGATGTTGCGCAAAAATCTAAATTTCCATTGGAATGAATTTTTTATTGTTAGAGAATTTAATTATATATCATGAAAATTATGATTTGTCATATCATCTACCTATAATACCTCAACATTCTGATCCCTCGTCATAAATTTGATTTCAGTGTAATGAACTCAGATGGTCCACTAATGCATTAACTTGGAAAAACAAGTAAAGTACATTCCTATAAGTAAAAATGCCCAAAAGATAGGTCGAAAATCAACAATTTTCTTCGCAAATCATATATGGGGGTTCCTATGTCGTAACAATACATTCACATTTCCAATCTAACATTTCCAAACTAACTGATCATCGTCGACTCATGCAACATGTCTCATCCATCTACGCCAGATGAGACTCCACCCGCAGAACAATACTCCCAAGCCCCGAAGTCACTCCGTGCCGATGCAATCCAAAACGCTGACATGTTACTACATTCAAATCAAAAGGGCTGCTTCAGCCAACGGACGACTTGGGGGTTACAACTTGCCTTTCACGCTGGCTGATTCATCGCGTCTGCTTGCGGAGTCTCACGCATTAGAGGAGATGGTCCGAAGCTATGTGCGCGGCGGACTATTGTTTTGGACTTAAGCAGTCAGGCACGAATCTTTCTTGGGAGTTCTCCGCACAAGCATGTTGCACTGCAATGAAAGTTCTGAATTTTGTGTAGGAAATGCAATCAAGTCATATATATATATATTTTTTAAATTGGTTTAGTTAAGTCCCAAATCTTTTTTAAGAAGTATGATTAAAGTATGTTTGATGAACAATACCTAAAATTGCGTACATGGCATACTTAAATTACAGTTTTAGTATGAGTTTTAAGACTCAATTTCATTTTTCAATAAAGTTATGGGACTTACCCAAATTAATTGTTTTCGGACTTGATTGTATCTTTCAATAAAGTTTTAGTACTTGATTGAACCGGTGTAGAATTAGAATGCATTTCTTACATAGGGTTTACGATTTAACGTGCGATCTTCCCAAATGTTTACATTGAAATGTGCATTATTGCCGGCTTCATCATGACAAATAATCTTGTCTTTATAATAACATAAATTCAATTATTTTTTTGTTTTATCTTGACTGATAGTTATCTATTGATCGTATTTCTAGTCACCGTCCTCTATTTATATCCACACAAGCACGAACACAGGCACAAAAGTCCTCCGTGAACACTGAAATGCAATGGGCTAGAGTCACCATGCACCTCTATTTGAGTAGGGCTCTCTTCCGTTCCTATCTATTGACAGTCGCCCTCTCCTGTGAAGCCGCACCTCGAGGGCTCAATGCCACCGCTCTTCCACCACCATGCGACGGGTTGGCGCTGCAGCCGAGTGCCTCATTCCTTACCAGCAACTGGAAATGGAGGCAATGGCAGATCCGGGCATGTTGGGTCTTAGCCTAGCAAGTTACGGGTGCATTTGGTAATTTCCCGAAATAATTTTTGTTTAGAAATGA
The DNA here is from genome assembly GCA_014182555.1 of Eucalyptus erythrocorys. Lineage (NCBI taxonomy): Eukaryota > Viridiplantae > Streptophyta > Magnoliopsida > Myrtales > Myrtaceae > Eucalyptus > Eucalyptus erythrocorys. The sequence continues at coordinate 53,571,677 of CM024602.1, forward strand.
ATTTTTTTTTTTATTCCCACATCAATCTTTAAGTTTTTGAATGGGGCTTGGTAGCTATTCAAAATTTTTATTCTTGGAATAAAAATGCGTTTGGTAACATTCTTAATTTTTTGTAAATTTTTTCGATACTTTTATTATTTTTTTCTTATTTTTCTCATTTTCTTTTTTCTTTTTCCTTTTCTCTTCTTCTTCCTCCTTTTTGTGGCTAGTCTCTAGCCATGGCAATGGTTGGTGCTGTGGTCGAAGACCCGTTGAGCGAGGTTTGGTGAGCTTGACGAAGCCTTGTTTGGGGTGATGCCAACTTGGTAGTGGCCGAGCCTCGCCCAGCCCTCACCTAGCCATGGCGAAGCTCGAGCCAACGAGCCTCGCTATGGCTTGGTGTCGTCAAGGGTTCGCGACACGCCAATGAGGTTAGAGGCCCTCGTCTAGCTAGTTGTAGGCCATGGCTGAGGCCGACGACCGACCAAAAGGAAGAATAAGAAAAAGAAAAGGAAAGAGAAGATAAAAGAAGAAAAATTAGATTTGATTGTAGAAATTGTTCTCGACAAAGAAGTAATTTTTTTTTTTACTTCTTAATACTGTTCCAAATTTATTTCCGAGAGCAAAAAAAATTTTTTTTTTATTTCCAGAAACAAAAATTTACCAAATGAATTTTTATTTTTTTCTTTTGTTCCGGAGAATAAAAAAAAAAAAAATCAATTGTTCTAAAGAGTGTTGCCAAACAAGGCCTGCATGTACCCGCTTCAGACCCAATTAATCCCGCTGGCTATGGCAGGGCCCCGGTCGTGCGGAATAGTCCATACTGCACTCCACCACCAGGTCCACCGACTCGCTACCACATGTTTTACAGTGCTAATTGATGATGCCTCCATCGCCCTAGGATCCCTCATGATCCAAGGGATTCGATGAACCCGGTGTACGTAATAATGTTTCTTCGTTAAAAAGACAGTCAGCTAACGCTGATCGAACTTGGGAGGTACGGATCTACTAAGTTTGAGGTGTCGATCAATTGTGATCACAAATCCTTGTCCATGAGTCTATTGAATGTACCGTACATAGTGTGCGTGCTAAATTCAGATCGGTTGATATATGGACCAGGAAGTATTAGATAAAACACAAAGAAATAAGAAAATGACATTCCTATCTAGGCTAAAGAGAAACAATAATTAATATATTAAAAGCATGCAATTAAATGATAATCGAAATCGAAGCATGCAAACTATGACCTAGCATTTGTCTCTAACAATAAACCTTATGATAAAGCTCTACGAGCTTGTTCAATTTTAAGCACATTTTTTTTTATATCAAGGATTTTCAACCAATTTAAGAGAAAACTACTCAGGAACTACTTTTTAAGTTTTTTTTTCCCTAATTTTTAGAAGAAACAAAAAATATTCCTAATTTTTTCGTAATTTTTTGAATTTTATTAAATTTTAATTTAATTTTTTAATCCGAAAATAGGGACTCGGGCTGGGATGTTGAGCGCAGTCCGAAAATGGGCTGCGACTGGGCTCAAGATACTAGGCCGCGTATATATAACATGAAGAGCGGAGAAAAAGAAGGAGATGCGCGCCCCTTACCCTAGATTGGACGGCTGGGACACGTGGATACGATCGGACGGCCAGGAGTTGCGGGCTGGGTCGGATGGCTCCCGATCTCCCATCTCTTCAGCTGAATCGGACGCTCCCCGTCAGGCCACTTTGTGCATAATGCTATACATGATGGCCTCAAACGACATTAGTGCATCACAAATCATAAAGTAAAACCCCGAATCGAAGATGATGCTCTACGCTTAATCACGAATTGACATGTTTTTTTCATGAATTGATCACATAGGGATAGCGGTGTATTTATATGATATGCTGCTGGCCAATGCATCGTGGAGAGTGGATTTCCCACCGGGACGGCTCCATGATGGCCAACACCTCGTTGGGTTGGGCAAAACCCTTGAGCCCCTGGAAGACGGGTACGCACCTCTCTTCGTGGTCTCCCACGGTCACTGACACGTCTAGCAACGTCAGCGAGATTGCTCTCCTGTTTGACCTCGACTTCGGCTCGCATGCGTCGAATCCCGCACACCAGGACCAAGAACAACTCCATGACAATGGCATTTCGGGCGGACGAGTGTCTCCGCCTCCTGCGAACTGAGACCCGACGATGAACCCATGCAACGTGGGTTTGTTCAAAAGTGAGTAGGGAGTATGACGGGTTAATGCCAATTTGGGCCGAGCTCCGAGGGCATGTATGGATGTCGGATCCACCGACACAGGATTTCCAAATATCTTGGGAACGAGGAGGAAGGTCTGGACCTTTTGTATCGTTACGTTTGGGCGAACGTACGAAGGTAGCGAGAGGAGAAAGGCATAGTCCAAAGTTCAGTGATTATTACGAAAAATACGAGTTGGACGGGATTGATCCACAAGAGATTAGCATCTTCTCAGCCTAAGATCAAGGACGGCGAGTTGTCTTGCTCAGCCGTGACACAATAGGTCGATTAACCCCAGTAAAAAAGAAAAGAAAAGAAAAGAAAAAGCAGATAATATTAGTGCCGTTGATTTTGAGGTTTTACTAATGCATTCAAATCTAATCTCTCTCTCTCTCTCTCTCTCTCTGTCTCTCTCTCTCTCTCTCTCTCTCTCTCTCTCTCTCTCTCTCTCTCTCAAGTCGAGCGTTTTCGAGAGAGGATCATGTCAAGAAGATCTCTCTCTCTCTCTCTCTCTCTCAAGTCGAGCGATTCCGAGAGAGAATCAAGTCAAGAAGAGCTTAGGTCAACCACACCGCAAGAAATCCCTACAACGTTACACTAAGCATGTCGAAGATAATTTAATTTATTGGAAAACTTAAAAAAGAAGAGGAAGAAAGAATTGACTAATTTCACCTCTGACCTATATTTGGTGGGGATGGTTAGAAAAAAAAAGAAAGGATTTGAATTTTTATGAGAGAAATGAAGAGAAAACAATTGAAAGGATTGAATTATAATAGTGTCGTTATGGATGTTAGCGAGAGAAGAAGAAAGGAAAAGAATACATCTTGACAAATATTTTTTGTGTATTTAGAAATAAGATATAAAACAAGGGTGTAGATGAGAGAGAATGAAAGAATTTGTTTATTAATATACAAATCCCTCCCGAGATTAAAAATGTACGTAAAAGTGACTTTGTTGATCCATTGCCCTCCTTCTCTTTCCTTTCCATTCAAAAAAGTTCATATTTTTTTATAATAAAAAAAATCCCTTTTTCTTTCCTCCTAATTCCTCCAATAAAATCATGTATTGGCGATTGCGAACTAGAATAGAATAATGAAGGATTTTATTTATAGCAAGTTGCATCTTGAGCCTCGACCACCACCTAGAAATGTATCCTCATCTTCAGAGCATCAAATAATAAGTTGAATTAATCTATGTAACCTAGGTTGAAAATACCAGCATATCCCAATCCAAAAGCGCTTGGAATAGGGACGGAAGTCGCACTATCTGTAAGACATTGTTAATCCACGCTGGCTATTTCATTCTAAGTTTATGCAAACTATGTTGGACCTTAGATTTCCCCCCCCCAAAAAAAAAAAAAAACATTATCCACCATGTCAATACAGCAAATCGGCACTGCTTAGAGCTGCGTGGCGGCGAGTGCATTGGAGACCGTCCTCCGTTCAATTTGAAGGTGAAACATGTGAGAACGAAACTATCATATCCATCCCATGTTTTGATTACATCGAGGGAATCGAAATCAAAGTGTCCTATGCCTGGCTGTTGTTGCCACTTGTGGATGCGGGTGCTAGTGAAATGACAACGAAAATTTTGCCATTTTCCGTTCGACGTATAGTCACCAATTGGAGATGAAATGGTGTTTCTGTGTTATATATTCGAGTCCTAACGCGTCTAGTTGTCGGATTTGGCTGATCTCATCAGATTTGAGAAGTTTTGATTGAGATCAAATTGGAAAATTGCTTTAGCTTGTCCGTCACTTCTCATGTCAAAATAAAATTGACGGAGATCCAATGATTCATTGACATAAAATGGGATTAAAGCATGTGGTTAGGTCCATTAATCACTGGAGTCAATGTCTACACAGAAAAATAGAACTAACAAGTTACATGGTCATTTTCTTCTATAGGCTCGAACAAACAGCTTGTGTCAAAAAAGGAAAGATATGGGAGGAAGGAAAGAAGGAAAGTGAAGAACATGCGAAGTAAGAATAACGATTGTCTCGCTTGATCTCGCCAAGTTTAAGTTCATAAATAAAACATGATTTAATAATATAATATTTTCATCGGCTCTCTCAAGCGTAAGTTGGATTTTGACTCGAAATTAAAGCATGAAAACATATAATAAGAATTAGAGGTGAACATGGTTCCAAAATAAAATTAGGAATCTAAGACTTTGAATTGGTCCAATTCCAAGTTCTAAGATATGCCCCTCTCGCTCGTTTTGTCGAGCTCCTGTCTACCGTAATGGTAGTTTCTTTACTCCCCCTAAACCCTAATCGCCCATCTCTTCGCCTTGCCCTCTGTCTCGTTGTTGTTTGTGTTTTGTCTCAACTCCCTGTCCTCGACTAGTGGAGTTTTCTGCCCAATTCCTCCTCCTTGTGTTTTTCTTCGCTTCCGCCTTGAACAGCTACCTCGATGGTCCGCAGTCCTCACGCTTTGGGTCCGTCAGTGCTTTGCATGTATGAGATCTGGTTCGCTTCTTAGTTCCTGCCTCGGTTTGTTGGTTTTCTACTCTCCCGATGAGTCTGCATGTCGAGCTTTGGCTTCATCTGATGCACCCTCATCACCATCGGCGCTTGGAATATAGGCGTGCTTGTGTCTTGGGTTTCTTCGTATGGCTTCCTCAGATCCTTACAATACACCTGGGAGTCCTGATACCTCATGTACTAACCTGTATGAAGACGCTCGCATAGCTGCCCTAAGCAAACCCTAAGCAAACACCTGAGTCGGCTTTGGTCTGAACAAAACATTGAAGTCTAGGAGGATGCGCCTTCGCCTGTAGCTTTGGCTGAATGTAGACTTATACTTGTGGGTAAGCTCCTGTCAAACTCAGTTAATTTGCCAGCTTTTCAGACTACTATGAAGTGTGCATGGAGAACGGATAATGTTGATATTACGCAACATGATCAAACATGAAAATGAGAAGAATAGAGTCCTTACCACTGGCCCTTGGCTGTTTGGAGGTATTCTGGTTATTCTTTGTCCTTGGTGGTATAACACTCCATTGCACTGTTATGATTTCTCGTCTTGTGCCTTTTGGGTCCAAATTGTCGGTCTCCTATTGGAGCGCTACACGGAGGAAATGATTTGTAGAGCAATTCGAAGGGTTGGCCGAGTTCTAGAAATAAAAATTGATAACGGCATGGGTACCTCTCTTCGTGCTGGCAGGGCCCGGATTGAAATAAATCTCCAAGAACCTCTCCAGCCAGGCCAATTTCTAAGAGTTGATGGCAAAAATATCTGGCTTGACTTTTGCTTTGAGCGCCTGTGCCACTTCTGTTATTCATGTGGTAGACTTGGACATCACGCCTCAACCTGCAAAGACTGTGAGTTCGATGAACAAAAGCTAGATAATAGAAACAATTTATACTTTGGCCAATGGCTAAGAGCTGAGGTTCTGGAATTCAGCCCTTTCTGGCTTGCCTTTTACGCCTCACCTAGCCCCTCCCCTGAAGCTGAGGAAGCTGTTCCTGAGACACAGGTCAATCCCTCTACTGATGTGCCTCCAATCCCTGCATCCAGTTGTAAAGGAAAGGAGATCGTGCCAATACCTAATAGTCCTCCTATGCTTCTACTAGAACCTTTCGAAGTGCGAGCTCAGGCTGAGCGGCAGCTGGTGCCTACAACGGGATTTACTCCCCAACCTGTTCCCTCTCCATACCCAGTAATGGGGGAAGGATCTTGCGTCTCTGCCAAATCAAAGAAATCTAAGAATCATAAGCTTAGTACAAGAGCTGGGCCAATCAAAAAGTTGAAGCGTCCTCACCCGTTGCGTGATGGGCTGGATGAATCACTCTTGCTGGATACTCCTATTTTTGACGTTGGAGAAGCGGAATCTTGGGCTATGGTGGCTGGCCCTAAAAAGCCGCCACTGAACAAATGAAGTTAATAAGTTGGAACTATCAGGGGTTGGGTAATCCCCTGACAGTTCAAGCCCTTAGGGTATTGGTGGCCCGTGAAAAGCCTGACATCCTTTTTTTGATGGAAACCAAGAATAGAGTTGCGGTGCTTAACAGACTGCAAAAGAAGCTTAAGTTTCCCAATTGTTTTTTGGAAGAACCTGATGGCCTTGCTGGCGGTCTGGCTATTTTTTGGTAGGACTCTGTGCACCTGACTCTGGAGCATCAGTCCTCTTCCTTTTTTGACCTCCTGTGCCACTTAAGAGAATGCGGAACTTTTATGCGACTCACGTGTCTCCGGGCGCCGGCTCTTTTCTCTCTTCAGCTCCTGTTATGGGATCAAGTGAAACTCATTAATACCCATAATACATTACCTTGGCTGTGTATAGGAGATTTCAATGAGGTAATGTATCCTTGGAAAAAACAAGGTAGACGACTGGTGAATTTTCAGCGTATGCATACCTTTAGAGACTGGTGAGCAAATCTTCTCTACTGGAGCTAGATAGTAAGGGTTATTTATTTACCTGGTGTAACAATAGAACAGGGGATGATTTAGTAAAAGAGCGTCTGGACAGAGCTCTGTGTAATATTTCTTGGCGTCTCACCTTTCCAGCTGCGGAGGTTTTCGCTCTTCTAGCCATCGGATCAGATCATAGTCCTCTGGTTTTACATTGTTCTCCAGCCCATCCGAGACGCCCAAGACTTTTTACGTTTGAATCTTTTTGGCTGCAAGGCCCAAAATGTCACTCGGTCATCTCAGATGAGCTATCTAGAATTCAGTCGCACCATATTACCTTAGCTCAGAAGTTACATCTTATCTCAGCAGCGCTTTCTCGGTGGAGCAAAGCCAAATTCTCTAATGCTCACCTCAGAATTTCTGAGCTTCAACAGTGGCTCCAAGCCTTGACCAACAGAAGAAATAGTCAGTCTGATAAGTCTCGCATGGATGATTTAAAAAATCAGATTCACAATTTATGGACTCAAGAGGAACAATATTGGGCCATGCGCTCTCGAATACAATGGCTGAAATGGGGAGACAAAAACTCCAAATTCTTCCATGCGACTACTATCCAGAGACGCCAAAGAAACAAAATCAGCCTGTTATTAGACCAAAATAATCAATGGATCAGAAATGAAACAACTCTACAGGAGATGACACAGTGTTTCTTTCAAAATCTTTATACCTCTGTTGGGCAGCGCAATTATGGGCCTTTTTTAAGTCAATGCCCAGCCATTGTTACAGAGGAGATGAATCAAAAAATAGTGGCCAAAGTAACCCTTGAAGAAGTTCAGCAAGCAGTTTTTCAGCTTGGGGCATCGAAAGCACCTGGCCCAGATGGTTTAAATGACCAAATTTATCAAAATCATTGGGATATATTAAAAGTTGAAGTGTTTACCTCGGTGAAAGCCTTCTTCAACTCTAGAGTATTGGATCCTGTTATCAACAGAACTTTTATTACGCTAGTCCCCAAGATCTCTCATCCTGAAAGGCTGGATCAATTCAGGCCGATTAGTCTTTGTAATTTCCAATACAAAATCATTTCCAAAATATTAGCCAACAGATTAAAGCCTCTTCTACCTGACCTTATATCTGTAGAACAAAGCGCCTTTGTTGGCGGCCGTCAAATCCAGTATAATATCCTAGTGGTGCAAGAAGTCCTACATCAACTCAGAATCAGTAAAAGGAAAAGGAAGTTTCAGGGGATCCTCAAACTCGATATGCAAAAGGCGTATGATCGTGTTGAGTGGGACTTTCTCCAGGACTATCTTAATCAGATTGGTTTTCATGCAGACTGGATTTACAGGGTTATGCAGTGTGTCAGGACTGCCTCTCTTTGTGTTAAGTTCAATGGCCAGCCTCTCCAGCCTTTTTCTATGTTGAGGGGTCTTCGGCAAGGTAATCCTCTCTCACCCTATTTATTTATTCTAGTGGCAAATGCGCTTTCTACTCTCATACATCAAGTTGTCGATATGGGGAATATAAAAGGAATTCAACTTACCCAGAGCTGTCCTACGCTTTCACACTTATTTTTCGCTGATGATGCCATTTTCTTCATTGAAGGGAAGCTACTCGAATGTCAAAACCTGTCAAACATTTTAAATCAATATTGTCAAGCTTCGGGACAAGAAATTAATCGAAATAAATCAAGTATATACTTTAGTCATGGCTATCTAGCACCTCTTCAGGAGTATCTGGCTAGTGAATTCTGAGTTCTGGTGATGCAGAAGATAGGGAAATACCTTGGGATTCCTTTGGACTGGGGCAGGTCAAAAACAGAGCTGTTTTTTTGGATTTTAGCTAAGGTGCATGCAAAAATGGATGGCTGGAAAGAAAAGCTTTTTTCCAAAGGTGGCAAGGAAGTTTTAATTAAAGCTGTAGTGCAAGCCGTGCCACAACACGCTATGTCTATCTTTAAAATTCCCATGTCTCTTTGCATAGCTATTGAGAGGAAAATTTCTAATTTCTGGTGGCAAACTTAGAGTGAAAAATCAGGCATGCACTGGAAGAATTGGGATTCCTTGAAGAGATGCAAAGATGCAAGAGGGCTTGGTTTCCGAGATTTAGCAACTTTCAATAAGGCCCTTTTAGCTAAACAAGCGTGGCGATTAACTCAAAACCCCGATTCCTTGTGGACTCGAATCTTTCAAGAGATTTATTTCCCTTCGAAAGATTTCTGGCATGCAGAAAGAGGCGCCGGGCACTCTTGGGGGTGGCAAAGCATCTTATTTGGCCGTGACTCAATGTCTAGTCATCTACAATGGTCAGTGGGCAATGGCTAGCAGATCCCTATTAGAGGACAAATGGCTCCCTATGGGTAGTATTGGAGGTCCTGCACCGCGAAATGAGCCTACTATGGTTGCCGATTTCATCAATACAGCACAGCAATCTCGGAATATCTCTTTGCTCAAAAACAGTTTTGATGATCAGATTATAAATGAGATCCTCCGAATCCAAGTACGCCCTTAGTTTGCAAATGATTCTTTAATCTGACAGGGAGACATAATGGTATTTATTCTGTTAAAAGTGGTTATAATTGTCTACGAGTAGGCGAACACAACTTAGCTCATCATCAGGCATCTACCTCCTTTACTCTTCCCAGGCGCTTTTGGAATACTTTATGGCAAGTGCCGACGAGTCCTAAACTACGTATTTTCCTATAGTCTCTTTGCCAAAATGCTATTGCAACAGGGGAAAACTTGTATAATCACCATGTTTTACTAGAACCTATTTGCAGACTATGTCAAAATTGTGGCCGTTACCCTATCCCTGAATCTATAGAACACCTGTTCTTCCACTGTCCTTGGACCAAAGCGGTGTGGTCTTATTCACAGCTTCACATGAATATGCGACAGTTCCAAACTAACAGATTTGATGCCTGGCTTCAACAACTTATGAGTAGGAAGAATGTAATACCTGATTTGGCTATTGTTGCAGCTATTCTGTGGCATATTTGGAAGGCCAAGAATGATTTCGTGTTTCGGCAACATTGTCCCAACCCTGATCAGGTGGTTTTCAACGCCTTAGCCTTCGCTCGCTCTTACAAGACCTGCTTCTCTGAGTCCCTGCACAAACATAAGCATCCAGATCAAGCTTCTCCTCATCGGACCTCAAATCAAGCCAGTTATCGCCAGCTCTTAGAGCAACTGCCGGATCTATCTTACCCTTTTTCTCTGCGGAACGGCGGCACCCTCCTCAGCTTCCCTCAGTACCCTTGGGCTGGCGTCCTCCGGATCGGGGAGTTTTGAAAGTAAACGTCGACGGATCCTTTCACCCAGGCTCCTTTGAAGGCTCGGTAGTGGGTGTTTGTAGAGACTTTACAGGCAGATTGATCGACGGATTCTCCCTCACCATCAACGCCGCCTCTGCCCTACAAACAGAGATCCAAGCCTTTACTTCGGCGCTCAGGTACCTACTACAAACAAGGCATTCTTCAACTCACCTTATTATTGAATCTGATTGTCTCCAGCTAGTTGAGTCGATTCAAGATCCGGATCGCTATCCCTGGGAGTCTCATTCGCTGTTCGTGGAGGCGGTAGCTCTGAGTCACCTTTTCCAAACCCTAGAGGTGCGCCACTGTCGAAGAGAAGAAAATGCTATCGCTGACTAGGCCGCCCGAGCCCATGGGCTTCTTATCCTCCCTCCGAATTGGCCTGCTTCCCCCCCTTCCCTTCCTTTTCTCTCTTTTGTGTTCTGATGCCATAAACTGTTGAAATCCGTTTGCTAGCTAATCTATAATTACGTTTTATCGTCCAAAAAAAAAAAAAATTCTAAGATATGCATTATAAGTTTCAGGTTTGAAGAATTAACGAATTTATTCCCACAAGTAGGTTTCGGGTTCCATTCAAGTTCCAAATGCAACCTGAATGGAACCCGAAACCATTCACCTTAATAAAAGTGGCAAATGAATGGCTTGAAATGATTTGAATTTGAGATCTTCGCCTCTTATACCATGTGAAATGTTATGAGTTCACATCTGATTATTTTAAAAAGAATAAATTGATAAATCAAGGCATAATTTCATATTCTAACATTTTAATACTACATTTAATTTAGAAAAAAAAATTGATCATTTTACCGTGAACAATTACATGTGGATAACGAGGAAAAATCATCACTTCAGGCACTTACCTCCAATTACTTCCTCTCTTTGCAAATATTAAGAGTGGGAGCTAGCTGTTTTTTTCTCGTCGTCCGCTTCTTTTCCTCCAACTTTCTTTCCCTTTAATACCTTTTCCTCTCAAATTCCTAACTTCTTATTCAAACGGAAGGTTTGAGGCCAACCTCTAATAAAAATTCTTCAACATCTCTAAGAATTTTCCCAATGCCATCTATAAATCATAGTAACGGCCCATTAAGAAACGATTGGAGATAATAACATGCATATTGTGTTTGAAGAATATAAGAACATGAGTCGACACCCTGTGGCGTTATAATATCTGTTGAAATATGTCTCGAGTTTGAGTCCAATGAGAAATTCCGAATTGATATGTTGCGAACGTCTGAAATAGGAAAGTCCAACTTCGACTTGGATTTGGATTTTCTTCAAAATATATAGAGATATGTTTTGGATAAAATCGTTTAAAATAGGAAACATAATCCTATGAGAAGTTGGCAAAAGGACAAGGGTTTCACTCATATATATAGACCTGTGGATGTGGGTGGTAGGTGTGGATCACAAATTGTCTTGACGCGCCGTGTGAGTGCTTGGTGTTCCGCCGTTGATCATGAAGAATTGGTCTTGAAGCGCCGTCTCGTCGTCGAGTGCTTGAGAGGGATTTTCTTTGTCGTTCTTGTTCATGCAATTACATCCAAGAAGATTTAGTGTTTGTAGCCGATACAAATCTTGAGGTAAGATTTGTGTGTAAATTCCTTTGTGAGATTGAGAGATTATTTTGTGAGGAATTTTGAGGCTAAACACTGTGTGCGTTTTTGGGTGTAATTGGGGCTTGGGAAACACCGAGAGAGTGTTTGAGTGACTTGAGTGTGTAATCTCCTTGTATCGCTTGATCTATAGTGAAATTCGCTGCTACTCTCCCCGTGGACGTAGGTCTTTATGACTAAACTACGTAAATCCTTGTCCGATTTATTTTCTTCTTCCGTCTATATTATTGTTCGATCGCTCGCCCTATCACAACAAGTGGTATCAGAGCCAGGCTTGGCTAAGTTGAAGCGAATCGATGGCGACAGAAGAAGTAAAAGTGAGAATCGAAAAATTTGATGGAAAGGATTTTAGTTTCTGGAAGATGCAGATTGAAGATTATCTTTACCAGATGAATCTGCACTTGCCTTTATCTGGGGAGAAACCAGCGACGATGAAGCAAGCTGATTGGGATTTGTTGGATAGACGAGCTATGGGTGTTATTCGGTTGACGTTGGCTCGTAACGTCGCGTTTAACATCCTGAAGGAGAAGACCACTGCTGATTTGATGCAAGCCCTGTCGAATATGTACAAGAAGCCCTCTGCGATCAACAAGGTCTATTTGATGCGACGTCTGTTTAATTTGAAGATGAGCGAAGGTGCTTCAGCTGCAGATCATATCAATGAATTCAATGTGATTGTTAGTCAATTGAGTTCAGTTGAGATTGACTTTGAAGACGAGGTACGTGCTTTGATTCTATTATCCTCATTGCCCGATAATTGGAATACTACCATTATTCTGCTTTGTTAGTAATTCCTTTGGGTCAACAAGTTTGACGTTTGATGGAGTTCGAGATTTAATTCTGAGCGAGGACATTCGTAGAAGAGAATCTGGCGAACATGTATCTACTGCTTTAGTAGGTGAAAATAGAGGAAGATCTAGAACACGTGTGGGTAATAGTAGTACTAATATGAACAGGCGTAGTCGGGTCTAGGACTCGCTAATGTTGTCTGTTGGAGTGTGGCAAGAGGGGGCATCTTAGAAAGGATTGCCTTAAGCTGAAGAATGTGAAGGGTAAGGGAATTATAGTTGATTCTGAGATAATGTTGCAAATGTAGCGAGATAATGCCGATTATGTCTTGTCTGTCACTAATGATTCATTGCTTGATGGATGGATTATGGATTCCGGTTGTTCTTTTCATGTCACACCAAATAAAAACTGGTTTATCACTTATCAATGCATGGGTAGTGGTAAAGTTCGGTTAGGGAACAACGCCGAGTGCGATGTTGTGGGTGTTGGTGATGTTAAAATCGGAATGCATGATGGTATCGTGAGGACATTGACTGGAGTGAGGCATGTTCCGAGTTAAAGAAGAACTTAGTTTCCTTGGGTGCCCTAGATTCACTGGTTGCGGGTATGCTTCAAAAGGTGGAGTTTTGAAGGTTGTTCGAGGTGCCCCGGTGATAATGAAAGGAATCAAGCACGGAGGCCCGTATAAACTTCAAGGTGAGACAATGACAGGTTGCGCTCCGAGACGTTGGATGCATCTCGTTCGAGGGTCTATGGACTGCTCGAGGAAGACTGGGTGTTTGTGCCAAGGCACAAGTTTGATGCTTTGGTGTCGGGATCACGCAGTCAAGAGCTTTGATCGAGACGGAGACTGGTAAGTCGATCAAGCATGTGCAAACTGACAATAGCATGGAGTTCTGCTCGAAGCTGACAAATAAATTCTGCATGAAAGAGAGCATAGTGAAACACCGCACTAGTGCTAGTAAATCACAACAATTTGCGAATTGATGAGCGTAATATTACTAGAGATGGCCCGAAAATTATCTCTAGTGGCTGGTGTTGCTAGGAGAACCCTAGCTAATGTGTTTAGTACGATAAGCTACCTGATGAATAGATCCCCATCAACTGCTATTGAAAGGTGGACTCCTAAAGAAGTGTGGTCAGGTAACATTGCTGATTATTATATTTTTAGAATGTTTGGTTGCCCGTGTTATTTTCGAGTGAGTGATGGTAAGCTCGATGGGAGGGCAAGGTGCATATTCCATGACTATGCACAAGGTGAGCGGGAGTGATCGGTTGTGGTGCCGGATATAAATTCACCCGTTGACAGTAGAGAAGTTACCCTTGATAAGTCTCCGATACTTCTGGCTAGGAGTGTATGTGGCAGTGTTAATACGGATCTGGACGGTGTTCAGCTTGAGGTGGAGTTGCGATCAGAAACTCCTGAGGTAGCGAGTACGAGTATTAGCAAAGTAATCGACACAGATGGTGCTCATAGCGAGGTGGAGCCTATAGAGCCAACGGTTGCTATAACTGCTGATATTGATAAGGTATATATTCGATCTCCTGACAGATATGGATGCAACAATGGTTTTACTTTATCTGCGGTTAGGGAGGTTGTGTCAGAAAATCCTTGCGGAGCAATTAAAAGTGCATGTGGAGTTGGTTTCTGATGAGGTCCGCAGTTATGGCGAAGTTCAAGCGAGGCTTGGACTTGAATAATATCTATGGCGGTTGACCCCATTGGGGGCAATGGGAAAGTAGCGGCAGAGTTTGAATTTTTTGCATAGCGATTGTGACTTGGTTCAAACGTCGAGCCAAGGTGGAGATTGTTGAAATATGTCTCGAGTTTGAGTCCAATGAGAAATTCCGAATTGATATGTTGCGAACGTCTGAAATAGGAAAGTCCAACTTCGACTTGGATTTGGATTTTCTTCAAAATATATAGAGATATGTTTTGGATAAAATCGTTTAAAATAGGAAACATAATCCTATGAGAAGTTGGCAAAAGGACAAGGGTTTCACTCATATATATAGACCTGTGGATGTGGGTGGTAGGTGTGGATCACAAATTGTCTTGAAGCGCCGTGTGAGTGCTTGGTGTTCCGCCGTTGATCATGAAGAATTGGTCTTGAAGCGTCGTCTCGTTGTCGAGTGCTTGAGAGGGATTTTCTTTGTCGTTCTTGTTCATGTAATTACATCCAAGAAGATTTAGTGTTTGTAGCCGATACAAATCTTGAGGTAAGATTTGTGTGTAAATTCCTTTGTGAGATTAAGAGATTATTTTGTGAGGAATTTTGAGGCTAAACATTGTGTGCGTTTTTGGGTGTAATTGGGGGCAGGAAACACCGAGAGAGTGTTTGAGTGACTTGAGTGTGTAATCTCCTCAGATCGCTGATCTATAGTGAAATTCCGCCGCCGCTTCTCCCCGTGGACGTAGGTCTTTATGACTGAACCACGTAAATCCTTGTCCGATTTATTTTCTTCTTCCGTCTATATTATTGTTCGATCGCTCGCCCTATCTCAACAATATCTCTATTTTTCATTTGAAGTTATACAATTTTTAAGTTATTGTACGTAAAATGAGAACAATCAACACGTTCAGAATTGCCAAACTTTTATAGCTAATTCCTTAACAAAACTCCTCTCCGGACGCTTGCTAACATTTTTGGTTTTTTCTGTTAGTACATCTTGGGAGCACAATGAGGGGAGCTTGTCAGGTTGCTCAATTGCCCTTGTCAAACAGATAAGCACGTGGTCCTCCTTCCGTGCAAATTCAATAATTCAGTGGAAGATGAGCAGTACGCATCATAAAGAAAAGGGGGAGGACCAGACGAGGACGATAAAGTTGTTTCCTCTGCCGTCTTCTAAAGATGGGCACGTGAACTTTCAGGTACGATGGGGATTGCTCGAGGTTCGGACGGGCATGTCGGCAATGCTTTGCGTGTCTACATGGGGGACCTCGTCGCTGTAGACAATCTGAGAAGAAGAATGCTCGTGACTTTTGCACTGGACCAATTGTAAATAATGCGATGGGATTCTGTTAAAGGCAACTTGTTAAAAATCCAAAATCCAGTTGTGATTTGTCATTGTCGCTTACGATATGTTATAGGAAATCTCATTGATTATTAATATTTTTCAAGATTATATACATATCTCATTAATTATGCATATGCTTAATTGATATGTTATCTTCAATTATCATCTCATAAAACTTATAAATAGATAATGTAATCCTCATTATGAATTTCTTGAATTATACAAAAATTTCTCAAATTTATCTTCTGCATTGTTATTATATTTTAACTCTGTAAATTAATTTGGTAGACCTACAACACACCAATCAAACAATAACATCGAAAGAAAAAAGCTATAAAGCCTCGAGTTGCGGAAAAATCATATTTTTATGAGGTACAACTATTTTCTTGCACATGCATTACACCCTATCTTCGAAAAGCACTCACACAATGACGATACATCTTCGAAAAGAAAATCCACCGGATGATATTTGAGAATTTAACCAGTAATTCCACAGTCCATGGTCATACCCTCCACCGTGATTGCAAGAGTTGTAGCGAGCGCCAGAATTTTTCTCGGGAACGCATGGCGTGATGCATCCCTTCCCTATACAGCCACAATTGGCGGGCTAGTCCCCATTCCCAGACCCTCGGGAGACGTCTCTGGGTCTGAGGACCAGCATGGCACTACCTAGGGCGTGCTCCGGGTCCAGCACCGCCATCAACTCCACCTCCAGTTGCTGGTAAGCGATGAGGCACTCGAGGGTGAATGGTGGTGTTGCCGGCTTCCGGAGTGGCTCTCGCTCCATGCCAGCCAGTCGGTGCTATCGCCGTGGTTGCAGGCAGACGCCACGCGAGGTCAAAACAAAGGTCAACTTCCATGTGCTCTCTCTCTCTCTCTCTCTCTCTCTCTCTCTCTCTCTCTCACAAAGAGTTATGGATGATTGGTGTTATTGTAAATCTTTATCAAATGGATGGCACATGCATAGTACAGACGAAGGTCACCGGGTGACATTACATCACATGATGCTACAACAGCATGCAATGATGTCGCGCAAAACCTAATGCCCATTCTAATGAATTTTTTATCATTAGAATTTAATCATATACCGAGAAAATTAAAATCGATCGCATCATCCGCCTATAATACCATAACATTCTGATTCTCCATTATAAATTTGATTTCCTTATAATTAACTCACAAATGGTCCACTAATGGATTAATCTAAAAAAAATTAAAGTACACTCCTATGCTTAAAAATACTTAAAAGGTAAGTCAAAAATTAACAAGTTTCTTCGATAATTATATTTGGGAGCTCATCTGTCATAACGAGATATTCACATTTCCAATCTAACTAATCATTGTTGATTTGCACAAAACCTCTTGCTCACGTACGCCAAATAAGACTCCACCTTAGGGGTGAGCATATCAGACCACCGAGATCGGATTGGATCGGATCGGCCGATTTGGTCCGATTCTCGGTTCCATAAAAATTAAACCAGTGATTTTCTACCCGGTTTCCAATTTTAGGAGGGAACCAGTGTCACGCCCCGATCCTCAGGCACGCGTACATCCCTTACCTTTGGTCGATTTTAAAATGCGATATCCCAGGATTATATATCGCCAACCCTTTCTTTTATATATGCACATGCGGAAGTATTTCAAAATCCACAGACAATAAAACAATAGGATAGAAAAGCAGACCAAAATTTCATTTATTTAAATTCACAACTTCTTAAATACAGGGTTTACAAAGAGGATAGGACCATGCTCGGGATCATCATCCCAGTCCTCCTCAGATCTTTCACTACTAAGCTCATTTTCTTCAAATTCTTCATCTCTTTCTTCTCGCTCATCCTCAACTTCAAATGCCGGCTCATCTTCGGGAAGTCTAGGGGCCTGAAATGTAATCCCACAACCGGGATGAGATTATGTCTCAGCAAGTTCTACCCCCTAAGACCCAATTAGTAAACTAATACACCTTAGGGCTGCCTATACACAACATGAGTCAGAGGACTTACCTTGGCCTCAGATTCCACCTGTATGTTAGCTCAGATCAAATAGGCACCCAAGCAATCACATCACAGATCGAAGCATCGATCAAATCGACTCAAGTCGATCACACGTCAACAAGACCACTCGTGGTCATTCCCAATCAATCAATCAAATCACGACAAACTGATCAAATCACTTAGTCGATTTCATAACCAACAAACTCAGCAATTCCCACAACCGTAACAAGATGTCGAGCACATGTGCATTCTCTTAGGCACTAGTTCGCCAAAGTGATGCATCAAGTCACCGAGCCCACGTGTCTCTTTTATGATGCCATACTTAAGTCTCTGGGCCCACGTGCCTTCTCCAAAGTGATGCATCAAGTCACCGAGATTAAATGGCTTTACGGTCCCCACTCGACCCTTTCAAGATTCACTTTGTATTTATGGCCCCGCTCGACCACTTGCAAGATTTAATGGGCTTTGTATGGTCCCACTTGACCTTTTCAAATTCAATGGGCTTTGAGGTCTCACTCGACTCAAGGTCCCACTCGACCTATCTCGATTCACCGCTTTAAGGTCTCACTCGACCAAGGTCCCACTCGACCTATTTCAACTGCAGCCAACAATATTGCACTTCATAAATAAATTTCTCAATTTCATAATATCTTGGCCCAATTCCCTGGAAATAAAATACTCAATAAAATATCGTGCGTGGGTACACGACCGGCCTTAGCCAAAATATCATATATTTTCTTTCCATAAATCCCACCATTTTCAACAGCCCATAAAACACATTTTTGGCGCTGTGAACCGACGCCCGGTAATTATCAATCAATTACCACAATTCAAATCATTTAGGAATAAATCCTAAAATTACATAATTAAATCAATTCAGCACAACGTAGGGCTCAAATAAATAAATAGACTTCACCACGACAATCAGCACGAGATTTTGATCGTCGGCCATCTCAACCTTAATTTCCGAAAAATAATTAATTAATTAATTAATTTCGAAAATTAAATAATTAATATTAAAATTCCATTTAACTCAAAATAAAGCCCGATTAAATAAGCTGATTTCACCACAGTCATCAGCATGATATTCTGGTCACTGGTCATCCAAGTTAAAATTTCGGGAAATAAATAATTAAATAATTAATTTCGGAAATTAAATAAATAAACACAATAAATTCAATTTAGCACAATATAAAGCTCAATTAAATAAACGGTCTGTGCCACAATCATCAGCACAAAATCCCGGTCGTTATCCATCCAAGTTAAATTTTCGGGAAATAAATAATTAAATAAATAATTTCTAAAATTAATATTTAATTACTAAAAATTCCATTTAAGCCCGAATTACTAAATTGACACCCGATAAGGGTCGGGAAAAACCCTGAGATGCATTCAATAATTAATAGGACATGTTTACTAGTTAAATGCACAATCAATTTAATTAATATGCATCAATAAGTCTCTAATTTAATTATCTTAATCTAATCTAACCACCTAATTGCAATTAAATAAATCTAAACAACCTTCAAGTATAATTAGCAAACTAAGAAGGCATCAGTGAGTAAAACTCACTTGATTAAAAGCAGAGACCGGAGCACTGCGACGACGACGCATGGCGGCCGAACTTGAGCCGAGCCAAGAACTTCGCAAGCCCGAAGAAACTCTGAGCTAAAAATAAGCTGAACTTGGGCCTGAGCTTGGGCTTCAAACTAATCTCCAATGGATCACGGGCTGATCTTGTGAGCTGGGCCGAAAAGCAACTTCAATGGACTGAAGATGGGCCAAACCAGCTTGGGCCTCACTGATTTGGACCTCCAAAATTGACTGAAATTGGCTTGCGTTGAAGCTGGGATGAGGTCACGGCCCGAAGAAGTTTATGGCTAAAGGGCTACGTGTAGGGGTGTTAAGACCCGAACCGAAAACCGAACCGAACCGTGAACCGAACCGAACTGAACCGAAAAATTCGGATTTTACGGTTCGGTTCGGTTTTCGGTTCGGTTTTCATCAAAAATCGAAAATTTTTTTATCGGTTCGGTTTTTATCGGTTAACCGAACTGAAAACCGAATACAAACCGAAAACCGAAAATTTTTTTATCAGTTCTCTCCCTGACTCCCGTTTCCCGTCTTTGAGTGACTCACTTTGTGATTTGTTGTGATTGTTTGTGAGGAGAGATATTGATCGAGAGATAGGACTGGTTTGGATTCACTCATGATCTGTTCCGCTCGTCTTCTGGCCGTGTCCTTTCCGCCGGCGAAGCCACTCTGCTTCTGCCCCTGCAGCTTGTCGTTGCCCACCTCCAGAGTCAAACGGCTGAAGCCCGGGTTCAACTCCAGATGGCGCTCCATGGCCACCGATCCCAAGTCTTCTTCGTTCGCCCCTCTTGTCGATTCCGATTCTCCTGACAAGACCGCCACTGGGTATGCCTCTCCCTCCTGCTGCTGCTCTTCCATGGGTCCGTCATATGTATGTCAACGGAGACAGAGAGGGAGAGTGAACGTGAGTGTAGAAAAAAATAATAAAAAAAGAAAGTGGTCTTCTTCTTCGTTGAGCCGCTCGACGCACAGCAACCGCAACCCGCGACCGCCCCCTTCGTCCATCGCCGGCCCACCGCGTCGCCACACCTCTGGCCGCCCATCACCGCGCCTGCTCGCGCTCTGTTCCCTGCCCTCCAGACGCCGCAGGCTTGCCACATCGACGCCGCCCGGAGCTAAAGCCGTCGTTGCCCCGCGTTCTGCCTTCAGCCCGTTGCCGTCTGAGTCCTCTGCTTTCGTTGCTCCGAGCACCGGCCCGCGACAACGCCTCCGCAATTCTTGCATCCACCGCCCCGATCTGCCCTCGTGACACCAACCCTGTCGTAGCTTAAGCTCGGTCCCTACTCGCAGCGTCGCCCCACCAGCGACCCGTGACCCCTCTCGCTTCCCCGCGCATCTCGCCGTAAGCCGCGCCCGCCTACGCCAAGACGCCCTTGCTTCGCTCCCTCTCACCCACGAGCCTCCGTCGCGCCTTCGCCCAGTGCCCAACTCAGCCCTTGCAGTTGAGGTACTAATTAATGTCTTTATCACTTCCTTTGTCGCTTTACCACCTTCATCTTTGTTCACAACTGTAAAACCACAACTTTTGATTTGCTCTCAGGGGTTACATGGGGCTGAGCGTTCTAATGCTCAGTGTTTAACATGAGTTTGTATAAATTGAAAAATCCTCTAAGCTTGGAGTGTAATAACATATTGAATTTAAATTTTTTTTTTGGTAAAGATAAGTAAAGAATTTAAATTATTTTAAGTTTAACAGAAAAAAAAAAAAAAAACCGAAAACCAATAGTTGAAAATGAAAAAAAACCGAACCGAACCGAACTGAAATTTCGGTTCATTTCGTATCGGTTCGGTTCGGTTTCGGTTCGGTTTGGAAGATTTTTCTAACGGTTCGGTTCGGTTCGGTTTTCAAAAACCGAACCGAACCGAACCGTTTACACCCCTAGTTACGTGGGTTGGACATGCACAGATGCTGGCCCAAATTCCAGCGGTTCGTGGACTGGACCCGTGTGGCGTGCGACTTCAGTAAATGAGCAAGAGTCAACAAGGAAGAAATAAGCTGATCGGAGACACGCAGCTGCTGGGACTGGCTCGACGCATGGACGAAAAGGAGCAGCTTTGTCTGAGCCACAAGAGACACGCGGACACTGGATCAACAAATCGCCGAGGGACCACCGAACTTGACTGAGACGTGGACTGACGCTCCCTGGGTTGATGGGTGAAGGACGCGCGGCCAGAGTCTTCAAAGGAAACGAAAGCAAGAAGAACGGTGGGCTTCGGCTTCTCTGGACGCACGAGGGAGACACGAGCTAGCGGCCAATTTCTTGCCGCGTGGAGGAGTCAACGGAGGCTTCTGTTGGTTTGTTTGTCGACCGAGGCTACCACACTGAAGACGTATGGATGCTGGGACGCGTGGAGCATGATGAGGAGAGCTTTGGACATGTAGATGTGGGGGTCAACGGCTAGGCATTTGTGCATGGGTTTGTTGACCATGGGAGACAATTTATAGTGGAGAAGGGCGGTGGATTAAAAGCTGAATTTGGTGGATGTTGGGTGAAGAAAAATGAAAGAAGGGTGAGAGTTTGTTCGGTGGATTGCAGACAAAGAGAAATTGAGGGGATGAAAACAAAATGGACACGGCAACGAAGATGAAGTCGACAGAGGCGTGACCGAGAGGTCTTGGAAAAGAGGGAAAAGTCAGAATTTTTATCCCTTGCATTGATGGCATGGTCTCCCCTTTTGTCTCCATGTATATCACTATGTTCCCTTAATACTTTCCAACAATAATTTCCCACAAATTAACTAAATTGAAGCCAATTTTGCCACCCCAAGATCCAACTCCGAATTTCCTTAATTTTTGGCTCTAATTTCTTCATAAAATAAATCAATACCTCAATGCCTCAATTGCTAATTTTTATCATCCAATAGACCTTTGTCACGGGCCGATCGATTTGGGATCGAACCATGCGGCAACTTGGGCAACTTTGGATCACCCAAGCCAAGCCTTACTCGATCAATCGCTCAACTCGCTTGCACAACCGGGATCTTTTAGAGAGAGAAAGTTTAGAGAGAGAAGCTCTGGAAGGAAAGTGAGCTTGGATTCTTTGAAAATGTTGGATGATTATAAATGAAGGATGACACCTCTTTTATAGTTGAGGGCCTCGGCTTACAACCGTTGATCTACTTTTCATCCGACGGGCAAGATCGCACCGCCTTAACAACCGACATAAATATGAACTACCGTCTACCGACATAAATAACGGAAGCAACTAACCACCAACATAAATGAGGGCTTCTAGAAGATGTCTCAATGACGGTTTTGCCCGCCCTTGGAAACTTTGGGAAGTAAACTTGGTGGAAATCCGAGTGAGAGCAAGAAGTCCACGGGCGAGTCGTGATCGTGCGCGGGGAACCTCTCGGGTCGACACTCTTTCGGCCCGTGACATTCTCCCCCACTCAATCGAGCGACGTCCTCGTCGCTCTCAGCTTGACGGTTGGCCTTCTTGGCGCGAGCACGGGCTTTGGCACGAGCTTTCTTGTTCTTGTTTCGTTTGGTGCGAACGCTCTCATATGAAGGACCGCCACCTTCTATGGTCAGCTCGGGCTTGGCATGCGACTCCACCTTCGGCTTTGGCGTGACATGCGATGAGCACTCGACCTCGGGGAAGAGCACTTGAATCGGCATAGAGTGTGTTGGAGTAGGATCCAACTTGGCCTTCGGCTTCACCTCTAGCTTGTTGATGCGCATCACGGCCTTCAAGCTCTTGTCGAGGCGTCGGATCGTGGTGATGGTCTTGGTGTCGACCACCCCTTTGATCATGGGAATCGTTGTTGGGTATTTCGGGTCGAGGATCACGAGGCACTTGGTTCTCATATTGATCATGGATCTCACACTATGGAAAAATTGAATACCAAGGATGAGATCATAATCATCGAGAGGGATTACCTCGAAATCCATCTTGCCCTTCCATCCACCAATCTTGATATCCACGTCCGAAGTCGATCCTATGCCTTGGACGCCTTCCGAGTTGATTGGTTTGAACGTCTTATCGCTTGGTTCCACGCGAAGTTTCAAGGCCTTTGCAACCTCGGTCGACATGAACATGTTGGACGCACCAGTGTCGACTAAGGCATAAAGCGTTCGGCCACATACCTCAACTTCCACGAAGAACATTTCGGTATTTGGTGTGATTCCTTCTTCGGACGGCGATCGGGCTTGGACGGAGTTGATTGTCTTCACACTTCCAAGTCGAATTTGCCGCCTTTCTTCTTTGGGCTCCTCCTTTTCTTCCTCGATGGCAAGGAGGGCGTTGATTCGGCCCTTCTTCGGGCATTTTTGAGTCCAATGTGGGCCTTGGCAAATGAAGCAAGGAGAAGGCGGGGGTTGATCAAACTTACTCGTCATGCAGTCCGATTGCGGTCGACCCCTTTGGAAGGACGGCTTGGAAGACCCTTCTCCCCATGCTTTGGCTCGGCCGCCTTGATCGTGCGTGCCTCGGAGAGTGTTTCTTCCTTCGTCCTCGGATCAATCCGACCTCCATGATCGACTCCTTGGTTCGGTCTTGGTGAGGTCGACGAGCGACTCGGCCACGCTTAGCGCTCGCGCAAGACTATTCACGTCCCGACGCTTGAGCTCGAGAAGTGCCCATGGCTTCAACCCATCCATGAACGCTCCGAGAGCCTCCTCTTCACTTATGTTGCGAATTTGGAGTTTGAGCTCCGTGAACTCCTTCACATACTCTCGGATCGCACCTCTTTGCTCGAGGCGATGGAGCTTACTACGGGCTTCTTGTTGAGCAAACTCGGGGAAAAAGTAGTCGCGGAACTCCCTTACGAAGTCATCCCATGTTTCCACGGGATTGGCACCACGTCTAGTCTCGTCGCACCTATTTCGCCACCAAAGCATTGCCGTATCAGTAAGGAACATGGAAGCGGTTCGTACCTTGATCGACTCGTCGTGGATGTTGGCGGCGCCAAAGTATTGCTCCATGCTCCAGACAAAGTTGTCCACCTCTTTGGCGGATCGTTCACCTTTGAATTCTTTGGGTTTTGGCACCTCGATTTTGGGCACCGCTTGAGTAGGCATCACTCCATTTGCGATGCTCATCTTGCATAGGGCGAGCTCGGTCTTGAGCTCTTGGATCTCCACCTTCATGGCTTCGACCTCGTCTCTACGTGGACCTTCTTCCTCGATCACTTGGACGCGCTCCTTCAAGACATCGATCGATGCTTCAAGGGCTTCATCCTTTTCGTGCAATGAGGCGGTAGCTTCGTTGAGGCCGGTCGTGAAGTCTTCACGGAGCGAGGTCTCAACCTCCATGATCCGGTCTTGCACATCGTCAAGACCTTCCATGAGTTCGAGCACGGCACTCCGGACTTTCCCGATCTTCTCATCGAACGCAGCTACGGCTTCCATCGAGGCGTCTCTTTTCTTTGTTCGGCCACGGGTCTCCTTGACTTGCGTGGCCTCTCCCTCCATAACAGCTTCTTGGCTCGACATTCCTTCGAACAGTTGGCACTCCTTCTCCAAACGGAACTCTCCTTTGCTCTGATACCACTTGTCACGGGCCGATCGATTTGGGATCGAACCGTGCGGCAACTTGGGCAACTTTGGATCACCCAAGCCAAGCCTTACTCGATCAATCGCTCAACTCGCTTGCACAACCGGGATCTTTTAGAGAGAGAAAGTTTAGAGAGAGAAGCTCGGAAGGAAAGTGAGCTTGGATTCTTTGAAATGTTGGATGATTACAAATGAAGGATGACACCTCTTTTATAGTTGAGGGCCTCGCTTACAACCGTTGATCTACTTTTCATCCGACGGGCAAGATCGCACCGCCTTAACAACCGACATAAATATGAACTACCGTCTACCGACATAAATAACGGAAGCAACTAACCACCAACATAAATGAGGGCTTCTAGAAGATGTCTCAATGACGGTTTTGCCCGCCCTTGGAAACTTTGGGAAGTAAACTTGGTGGAAATCCGAGTGAGAGCAAGAAGTCCACGGGCGAGTCGTGATCGTGCGCGGGGAACCTCTCGGGTCGACACTCTTTCGGCCCGTGACACCTTCGTGCATCTCAATTTGTATTAAATTTTAATCCCCGGCTCCAATTGCATAGAAACGGCATGATTAATTCAATTGAAATTAATACCAAAATTCTGGATGTCACAACCAGATTGGACCAAATCGGCTCTTTTTAAAAATATATATTTTTTAATTTCTTTAAAATAATTATAAATCCTAAAATTGTAATAACTCTAGTATTTTTTTTAACTTTTTAATTTTTTTTGTTAAGTGGCCGGTTCCATGGTCCAGTCCGATTCCAATCCTAGGATTGTCTAATCTAGTCCCCGGTCCCAAAAAATGGGAATTAGACCGAGAACCAATCACTCCTACTGCACCAGCAAGACGACATTCCCCAGCCCTAAAATCACTACAAGCCGATGTGATCCGAAGTAGGATATGTTACTACATTCAAATCAAAAGGGCTGCTTCAGCCAACAGACGCCATGGGGGTTAGGACTTGGCTTTCATGCTGATGAATCGTGTCTGCTTCAGCCACCTGCAAAAAGTTGTTTCACTTTGCATGGGACGAAAATGAGGGGCACTCTAAATCGTGTCTGCTTGCGGAGTCTCACGCATGAGAGGAGATGGTCCGAAGCCATGTGCGTGAGGGACTGTTGTTTTGGACTTACGCAGTCAGGTACGAATCTTTATTGGGAGTTCTCCACATAAGCATGGAGCAGTCCAATGAAAGTTCTAAATTTTGTGCAGGAAATGCAATCAAGCTATAAATTTTATTATTCCACAAATAATACCTAAAATCACTTGCATGACATCCTTAAATTACAATTTCAATATGAGTTTTGAGGCTTAATTTCATACTTTTAATAAAGTTGTAGGACTTAACCAAATCATTTGTTTTCGGACTCGATTGCATTTTTCGATAAAGTTTTAGGACTTGATTGAACTGGTTTACAATTAGAATACATGTCTTACATATGGTTTAGAATTTAAGGTGCGATCTTCCAAGATGACAATGGAAATGTGCATTATTGCCGGAACTTTGTTATTGGGAGTTCTTCACATGGAAACGGAATTCTGTTACAATCTAATCACTTTTATGTTTTAATGGAGATGGAACTTTGTTATGATCTAATCACTTTTAAGTTTTCAAATTAAGCATGGAGTAGTGCATTAGAAGTCCAAAACTTTATGTACAAAATGCTATCAGATCCTGAACCTTTTAATTGGTCTACTTAAGTCCTGAATCTTTTTTAACAGGGGAAATATAAAAAAAGTCTCTTCAATGAAGAATACCTAAAATTGATTACGTAACATCCTTAAATTACAATTCCAATATAAAGTTTTAAGTAGGAATCGGTTTAGGGTCAACCCTGGACCGACCCTGAACCAGCCCAACCCTGTCGGTCTTGGTCTAGTTCCTAGGGAGACTGGGTCGGTCCTTGATCCTAGAATTTTTGGACCAACACCGTACGGATCTGTCTTCGGTCTCGAGAGTTTCAGGTCGGTCCAATCCAGATCAACCCTGAAAATATATATATCTAATATATTATTTATAATTTTTTTATATATAGAAAATCTTAAAATAAATGACGTCAACAACATTAAACAACTCTTTAGTGAGGAATTAAAGTAATTTTACATCATTTTTTAATAACTTAGATTTTTAATGTCTTTTACGGGGTCAATAGTTATTATTTACGAAGAAGGAAAATGTTTTTGTGAGGAATCCTCACGGCGTCCAAAAAGGTATAAATAACTCCTTATGGTATTCTCTTCTAATATTCGTTCTCTTCTTTCTTATTTGTCCTCTTAGTCTTCAATTTGCCCAAATCAAAAGAAACAATTTCTCCGCTTGTCACTTGACACTCGCCTCAGTTGCTTTGGGTCACTCGTGTCGCTCGCCGCTCGATGCTCACTTGACTTGTTGCTCCCCACTCGACATTCGATACTCACCCCATTTGACCCTGACCATTTGTTTTTCTTAACTGACCTCACTGATCATCGAACCCATTGAGTTAGTACGGTCCTCGGTTGCCCTTACAAGAAGTAGAAAAAATGAAATAAAAATTTATTGGTTAATCTTGGATTAATCTTGAAACCGGATTGAACACGTTAAGTCAGTTCGGTCCTCAATCTTTTTTTTAAGGAGTACAAAAAATGAAATAAAAAATTATTGGTTGGTTCCGGATTGACCCTGAAATCATACCGAACCTATTGGGTTGATCCGGTCCTCAGTCCTAAGCTCAATAGGGTCGGTCCTCAATCCCAAAAATTGAGAACCAATGTTGTACAGGTTGGTCCTAGGGTTAGGGGTGGACCGGCCCAACTCGGATCATGCTTACCCCTAATTTTAAGGTTTAATTGCATTTTTCAATAAAATTTTAGGACTTAACTGAATCAATTGAAAATTTTAGGGCTCGTCTACATATTTTGGTAAAGTTTTTGGACTCGATAAACTAATGTAGGATTTAAGGTGCAACGGGCAATTTTCATGTATATATAAATTTGAAATGTGCATTATTGCCTTTTGTCACGACAAATACTTTTTGTGATCTTTACCCAAAAAAAAAAAAATACTTTTTGTGATTATTTCTCTTACCGTTACCAAAAAAAATAAATACTTTTTGTGATTATTATCTTATATATTCATTTATCTTTTTTTTTTGGTAACGTTCATTTATCTTTTTTGGTACGTTCATTTCACGGAAAACTCGAGATTTGAGAAATATTTTCCGAAAAACAATTGGTTATATCGCTTAGAAAAAATCAGTCAATGAAAAATGTATTATCGGCAACAACTTGTACTTAATTATTTTCATGGGTGAAAAAAATATTTTTTATGTATTCATGTTTAATAAGTAATAAAAGTGATACTTTTAAAGAAATATTTTCGAATTTTTAGTTTTTCTTAATCGATAGAGATGATGGCGGGCGAGGGGTAGTTAGCTATTGATGTCATTGCCCCTCACATCCTCTATTTATATCCCACACACGGCATGAACGGAGGCTCATCATCATCTTCGAGAGCTCTTTTAGTCAATGGGGAAACGCTGAAAGGCAAGGGCCCAAAAGTTACCATGCAACTCAATTTGAGCAAGGCTCTCTTCCTTTCCTATCTGTTTATAGTCGCCCTCTCTTGCGAAGCCGCACCTCCAGATCGCAACGCCACCGCCACTCCCCCGCTGTGCGACAGCCTAGGTGGTGCAGCCGAGTGCCTCATTGCTTACCAGCAACCGGAGTTGGAGCCCATGGCGAGCTCGAATGGGTACAACATCTTTGGTACTCTAAGCACAGGCCCTGGCGACTGTGGCAGAATCCAAAATAAAAAGTACAAGTTCTCCTGCCTTCCAAAGGGGAACCCAGGAAAAATTTGTTATGTATATGACAGGAGCTGCAAACATACTTAGGGATTTATAATAGATTTTACCCTCGCTGTTGATAGATATTCCAAATTGCGTTTGCTGGTACTCGCTTCATTATGCTCAAACCGGTGTCCCCAAATTGTCAACTGCAAGAATTTGTACATAGATTTGTATGTGTTGAGGAACTTAGTAACTCCAAACTACAATTATAGTTGGACTTATCGGTTCAATATATGTATCCTGTACAGGCTTTATTGTTGTGTCTATCAAATGTATCCATCTTCTAGGGTTGACACATATGTTTGGAGCGTATGTATGAGTACAATAACATTTTCAAGCGTTGCCATTTCTTAAGCTAGGTCGAATGTTTTTCTTCCCGGGAAGGCCAACTCAACCCATTCCGTACAAACACAAGAAGCCAATAAGCTCCACCTAAACCTGATGCAACTAATTCCAGCAGACCCAGAACCCAACCTAGAGATGGAGCTCATGAAATTATGCAACTGCAGTCATCCACAACTTATCAGCCGGCATTCCATTTCTCACTGCAAGATCTAGAGCACACGAGCAACCGCCGTTTTTCTTCGCATCAGACAAAAGCCAGAAGGCCAAGAGACAAAGTTCAGCTACATCGAGCACAAACTTTTCACATCTAATGCTCCCAATTGCTACATGTGCTGGCCTTGATATCTGCAGGTGCTGGATTCTTTCTCCCATGTATCCTGCTTTCAGAAACAATCCGAACATAGAAGGATATCTCAGCAGCCACCTTGCCGATGTAGGGGAGCCCAAGGGACAAAAGTAGTTCATAGCCCAAGGAACCTTGCCGATGTATCGGGCTCGAAGGATAAGATCAGCGAGTGTCGGCAAGCAATTTCGTTCTTGGACACGACAAGCTTCACCCAGATTCCATCAACTTTATAAGTAATAATCGAATATCTTTTCAATGTTGGTGGGCCTATGTAATGAATTCTTAATTAATCTAATTTTAGGTCGCTTTCCTCAGAGCCTAGGTAGGAGTCTAATCCCATCGTTTATAGCGCTGTCGGTGACCTCTGTTTCTTACCGCCCCTATCAATCTACAGCAACTAATCTGTCAGTCTGATATCCTCTCACTGTGGAGCTCAACTTGAACAAGCTCTCCTCGTTTCGTTTTTGTCAATCCTAACCCTCTCCTTCCCGCGTGTTATTGCCATGTAACGCGGCAAATTTCTAATCAAAATTGATCAAATAAATTATATTAATAATTTTTAAGAAAATTTTATGAATAAACTAATTAAATTAAAATGTTTAAAGTAGAATTAGTATAAATATAAAAAAATGAGATTTTTTAATAACTTATTTTCTTCTTTTTGGTTAATATAAAAAAAAATCCAAACTAGCACACTATAACAAATTTTCCTCAAATTAATTTTTTCACCATCAAAAACCTTAAACTCATAAACTTATGATGAATTTATCATATGTTGACAAGTATATTAGTTTGGTGTTCTACTTCTATTATTAATTTGTGATTTTTCATAGTATTAATCCAATTTAACATAAATTAATAAATGGTAAATTTATTAAACATGTACCTGTTTGGGTTTTTGGTGATAAAAAAATCAATTTAAGGTAATTTTATCACAAAATACTAGTTTTGAGTTTTTCGTAGTAAAAAAATTAGTTAAGAGTAAATTTATCATATATATATAAATTTAAATTTTTGCATAATATCAACCCTTCCTTTTGATTTGGTTAGGCAATCCATTTTAGATGTGTTAGTAATACTACACGTCAGATCACTTTGCAAGGGTTTCCATCATCAACAATTTACTCATGACAATTTTTTTTTTTTTAAATATATGACATCTTTTTTTTTTTTTTTTTTTGTTAACATTGAAAAAGTGCATTAAAAGAAGAATAAGATAATAGTCTATAATTTTTTATCGCCAAAAAATTAATTTGGGATAAATTTGTGATATGTGTATCACCTTGAAATTTTTCGGGATATTGACCATTTCTAAAAAGTGCAATATTAGTTTGCTTGATGACAATACCTAAAATTGCCCACGAGGCATTCTTAAATTACAATTTTGATACGAGGTTTAGGGCTTAACTACATTTCTTTAATAGCGCTTTAAGACTTAACTGAATCAATTAAAAATTTGAGGATTCCATTGCATTATTTGATAAAGTTTTAGGACTTCATTGAATTGGTTTAAGACTAGATTGCATGTCTTGCATAAGATTTAGGATTTAAGGTGCGATCTTCCCAAATAAATACACTGAAAATGTGCATTATTGCTGCTTTGTCCCAACAGACAATATTGTCTTTATTATAACGTACATTCAATTACATTGATCTCATTTCTACTCACCTTCCGCTATTTATATATCCACACAAGCACAAACAAAGGCACAAACAAGAACACTGAAAAGCAACGGACCAAAGGCACCATGCATCTCAATTTGAGCAAGGCTCTCCTTCTTTCCTATCTATTGACAGTCGCCCTCTCCTGCGAAGCCGCACTAGAGAGCTCAACGCCACCGCCACTCCACTGCCGAGTGCCACATTGCTTATCGTCAACTGGAGTTGGAGCTCGTGGCGGCCTCGAATGGTTACAACATCTACAAAAATCTACAGCCAAACCCTGCCGGCTGTGGCAGAGGTACCCCGAATGGAGCACGGTACACGGGCTGCGTTCCACTGCCAAACCCGGTACCAAAATGCGACATTTATAACAGGGACTACCCTCGCTGTTGATGAACCTTCCAAATTTGCGCCTGCCAGCAGCGCTTCCTTATGCTCCAACCTGGTGTCCCCAAATTGTCAACCATAAAAATTTGTACCTATATTTGTATGTGTTGAGGATGTTAGTAATTGCAAACGACAATTGTAGTCAGACTTATCGGTTCAATATATGTACCCTGCGTACGTTTTATATTTGTGTACTCAGCATTGATTTGATTCTGGTGTGATTTGTACTCAGCAGTGGCTAGTCTTTGAGTCATTTAAGCTTTGATTGTCGAGGGTTGTACATACAAGTTCAGAATAGAATTTCCATTGCATTTGACATTCTCTGTCCAAGCTCAACACGGAACCCAAGTCTCCTATAATAAAATCAAAATACAGCGTTTGGTGAAAGATTTTCACGGGGATCAAAACCGGTGAAACATCAGTATAAACAGAGTGCTGATGCCTACATTATTTGAGAGCGAAAGGAGAGAATATCTCGTGCAACAAAATGAATAGACGTCTCCTGTCAATCGACCATCATGGAAAGGATCAATTTTTGGAACTCGAATCGCTAAAAAATTTGGATTTTAGTAGGTAAAACTGCTTTAGCAAAAGGTAGTGCTTTATGCACATGCATTAGACCCCATTTTTCCAAAAGTACTCACATGATGACAATATCTCTGAATAGAAAATCCACCAAATCGATATTGAGAATTAACGAGCTTTTGCACAATCCATGGTCTTACGGTTTACGGCGGACTACAAGAATAAGGTTGAAGCGAGTGCTAGAATTCTTTTGCGTGAAGGCGAGGCGTGTAGCATTTGCTTGGCGCGGGGACGGCCATAACCGGGCGAGGTTTGGTATCTAGGCCTGTCACGTGACTCCGAGCTTGACGAAGGCCAGCATGCTGCCTGGGGCATGCTCCGGGTCCAGTACCACCATCAACTCCCCCTTCGATTGCTAGTAGGCGATGAGGCACAATGGTGGCATTACCGGCTTCTAGAGCGGGTCACGCTTTGTGATAGCCGGTCAGAGCTATCGCAGTGGTTGCGAGCGGCACCACGTGAGGAAGAGACAAACAATCGCGACATTGTCGACTTCCATACTCTCTCTCTCTCTCTCTCTCTCTCTCTCTCTCTCAGTGAAGATTTATGTGAGGATTAGCTCTCCGGTTATTGTAGATCTCTATGAAATGGACGGGACCTGCATGGTAATAAGAGCAGAGATGTGCATACAAAGGTCAAGGGTTGACATTATATCACATGATACAACAGTAGGCCGTGCCATGTCGCGCACAAATCTAAATTTCCTTTTGTAACAATTTTTTTTTTTTGGTCAACAAATTATTTCAATGTAATTATCTTTCCTTTAAGCAAAAAACATTTGTCATAATTTAATCATATATCATGAAATTTATGATTCATCTTGCTTTTTTTTTTTTTTTAGTTTTTTTTATCAGTCCTACTCTATTCCTATTCTATACTCACTCTCACACTTTTGCCCTGCTTCTTGCAGGGCGTAAGAGTCAAAACTCATTCCTGAAAGTTACGCGTCCCCACCCCATCCCCATGAGAAGGTAGAGATTTGAACCCCTCAACTCCCCCTTCCATATTGGAAATGTGGCCACTGAGGCAAATCCCAGTGGTTATTCATCTTGCTCATAAATTTGATTTTTAATGATAGATTCACAAATGTTACGTTAATGCATTGATTTAAGAAAATTAAAACTTCTATGCCATAAAATGCTTAATATATAAATTGGAAAAAAAAATCTATCGGACTACTAATACCTCCAACCCTATCAGCGGCGGTGACGGCAAAGACGCCCCGACTCATTGCTGCAGGTCCATCCCCTCTCCCTTCCTCGCCCATTTCACTTTGCCATGACGAACGTTGAGCTTGAGCCCAAAACATTTGGGGCTCATTTGTCATAACGAGACATTTGCATCTCCAATCTAACTAATCATCATTGATCGACGCAAATTATCTCATCCATGTACACCAGCTCCACCCGGCGACAACCCATAGCTCTAAAATCACTCTGAGTCATGCAATTTGGAACACGATATATGATCTACCGACACCTTTGGGGGTAGGGACTTTGGCTTTCATGTTAATGAATTGAGTCTGCCTCAGCCAATTGCAAGGAGTTCTTTTGCTTTCCCTGAGCTTGGAAATGAGAGAGCACTCAGAAAGTCGAGTCCGCTTTTGAATCTTGCGTATTAGCGGAGAATGAGACGGCCAAGGAGCCAAGTGTGTGGGGGCACGGTTGCTTTAAATTTTAAAGTAGACTAGGCACGAATCTAAAAAGTTATTGGGAGTTGTTCACGTGAAAATGGAACTTTATTACGATCTAATCACCTTTATATTTTAGGGAAAATGTCACAAATGGTCCTTGAACTATTGATGAATGTCCGATTTAGTCCCTGAACTTTCAATTTGCTCAATTTGATTTTTGAACTATTGATAAATGTCCAATTTAGTACCTGAACTTTCGATCGGCTCAATTTAGTCCCCGAACTATTGATAAATGGTCCGATTTAGTCATTCGTGAGAGAAAAAACACAAAAAAGAAAAAAAAAAAACAGTAACGAAGGACTAAATCGGACAATTTATCAATAGTTCGGGACCAAATTGAGCCGATCGAAAGTTCAGGGACTAGATCGGACATTTATCAATAGTTTAGGGACCAAATTGAGCAAATTGAAAGTTCAGGGACTAAATCGGACATTTATCAATAGTTCAAGGACCATTTGTGACATTTTCCCTATATTTTAATGGAAATGGAACTTTGTTGTGATCTAATCACTTTTAAGTTTTCATATTAAGTATGAACAAGTGCATTAGAAGTCCTAAACTTTGTGTACGAAATGCAATAAGGTCTTTAACCTTTTAATTGGTCTAGTTAAGTCCTAAATCTTTTTAAAAGGGGCAATATAAAAAATGTTTATTCCATTAAGAATACCTAAAATTGATTACATGACATCCTTAAATTACAATTTCAATATAAAGTTTAAGACTTGATTGCATTTTTCAATAAAGTTTTAGGACTTAACTGAATTAATTGAAGATTTTAGGACTCGTCTGTATATTCTGGTAAAGATTTAGGATATAAGATGCAACGTAAAATTTTCTTGTATGCATAAATTTGAAATGTGCATTATTGCCTTTTGTCACAACAAATACTTTTTGTGATTAATATCTTTTATATTCATATATCTTTTAAGGTATTCGTGTTTCACAAAAAAAAAAAAAAAAAAAAAGATTTGAGAAACATTTTTCGAAAAATGATTGGTTAATTAGTCAATGAAAAATATTTTCTTTATCGGCAACAACTTGTACTTAACTATTTTTGTGGGTGATGAAAATATTTTTTATTTATTCAATTTTTAAAATGATGCAAGTGAATCAATTTTTAAAAAATTATTTTTGAATTTTGAGTTTTTCTTAAACGATAGAGATGATGGAGGGCGAGGGGTAGTTAGCTATTGATGTCATTTCCCCTTCACGTCCTCTATTTATATCCCACACTTGCACATTATGACATACTTAAACCAAAATTACCCTTGCTATTTTTGAACGTTCCAAATTGGGTTTGATGACACTGCTTTTGCTTAACTGTAGACTGCTGAATTTATAAGGATGTTAGGAACTGTAAAACTGCAACTATGGTTGGGTTAGACTACAGCCTTGCAATCGGAGATTCTCATCCTCAATTTCTTTTGGTATCCTCACATAATTTTGGTAACCGCTTGTGTGTGAGGATATTTGTGCATTGGACTTAGAGGAGAGATTTGAGCATTATTTATAAAATGTTAAGCCACAGGTCCACTCATCACAAACCAAGCTTTACTCAGCCCATATTAGCCAACAACATATTAAATTAATTAAAAATCTTTATATACCACATTATTAGATCAATCCTATAAAACGATAAGAATCAATATAAATTAATGTAGTCATCATTAGAGAAAACTCTTATATGTCGAGCTATGACCACAGCAAGAGAAAGAGATCATGTGAATTTCATAAAATTTGACAATCCAAATTTAGTTTGGCATATATGTTGCATTCACTAGATTAGATGATTTTTTTTTTTTTTTAGGAGGGGGAGACCCACGTGAATTTCATAAAATTTGATGATCAAAATTTAGTTTGGCATATATATTGCATTCACTAGATTCGATGATTGTTTTATTTTATTTTTTGGATTTTTGGGGGGAGGGGAAGAGAGTTTGTCAGTGTGTTCCGCCCAGAAACGAAAAATCCTTCACCAGAAATATACTCTGATTTTCTTTTTCTCTTCTGTGCTGATCATGGACAGGAAAATGTGTGGTTTTTAATTAACTAAATGAAAGTAAAATGCGAATAGTAGAATGTAAAGTGCAGAACAGGAATAACCGAAGGAAAATCAAGAGAGGTTTTATTAATACTAGTGCGATCCCCTTCAACAAGACACTATGGGGATCCCACTAGAATTATTTACAAATAAATAGTTATACTCTACTAAACACGGTTGCTGCTGCACATCCTCCGACATATTAGCCGTGTTTTTCGTGTAACATTCACTGCGCATCCTGCGCGTTATGCTCCGGCTAAAATCGGCGCTCTCCTAATCCTCCAACACTTCTGAAATGATGACGCCTTTCCGTCGTCGACCGCTCTCTTCTCCCCCCTGCAAGACAATTTCCCAGTCAACCACCTTAACAGTGCTTTCTGCACATGCATTTGACCCTAATTTCCAAAAGCAATCACATGATGACAATGTCTCTGAATAGAAAATCGACCAAATCGATATTGAGAATTAACGAGCTCTTCCACATTTCATGGCCTTACGGTCTACGGCCGATCACGGTAATAAGGGTCCCTGGGAGGTTGGGTGTTTTTTGGGGGAGTGCAGGGCGTGTAGCGCTGTCCCGAGGAGGAACGGCCACAACCGGCGTTGTCCCGTTTCTTGGCATTACCCACGGCGGATCCAGGTGCGACGGAGGCCGGCATGCTGGCTAGGGCATCATGCTCCGGGTCCAGCGCCGCCATCAGCTCCACCTCTGTTTGCTGGTAGGCGATGAGGCACTCGCCTCCGCGGCACCCCTGCGGATTGGTGGAGTTGCCAGCTTCCAGAGTGGCTCTCACTCCGTGATGGCCGGTCAGAGCTGTCGCCGTGGTCACGAGGAGGCACCACGCGAGGAAGAAACGAGTCATAGCGACATTATTGAATTCCATGTGCTCTCTCTCTCTCTCTCAATGAAGAGTTATGGATGGATGACTGGCTCTCTGGTTACTGTCAATCTTTATTTATAGGACGCAATAGGAGGGACGTACAGACAAAGGTCATGGGTGACAGACATGAGATCATATTGCATGATACTCCAACATCCCGTGTGATGTTGCACTAAAATTTAAATTTCCCTCGTAACAAATTTTATTTCCGCTTAACAATTTATTAGATGTAATTATCTTTCTTTTATAGGAAAAATTTAGTCATAATTTAATGATACATCAAGAAAAATTATGGTTCATCATACCATCCGCCAATAATATTGTAGCATTCCAATTTCTCATCAGAAATTTGATTTTTGTATAATAAGCTCATATTTAGTACATTAATGGATTAATTTGAAAAAAAAAGAATAAAACTTTTCTATCAATTCATATTCTTCTTTTTTTCATATATAAAATGAATTTTTCTATGCTTTAAAATGCTTAAAAGGTAAGTTGAAAATCAAAAAGCTTTTTCAGTTTTAGATTTAGCAAGTAACAAAACAAAGTAGGAAAAAAATAGGGAAAAAGTTAAGCGATACGAAATCTTATGTTTGTTTGGGAACAAAAGGAAAGAGATTTTTTTTTTTTTATTTTACAAATGACAATGGAAAATTTATGTGCGGGGAAGTTCTCACCACAACCGTAGGACTACTCATGCCATCAACCCCATTGTCGGCGACAACAAAGGCGGCGCGACCGATTGCGACAGGTCTGCTCCCTCTCCCTCCCTCTTCCCTCTCAATACTACTGTCTCTTACTCTCTTGTTGACACCTAAATTTTGACGATTTGTTTAAGTGTTTATAAATTGCATCGGAAAATTAGGGATTAATTTCTAACCCCTTAGCAAAAAGTTTTCATTAAAATTGCATCACATATAGACATTAGGAGCATTTGCGTCACTAGTTTTAAAATTTATCCAAAAAAAAATTACAAAAAAAAAATTAAATTAAAAAGAAAAAAAGAAAACGAAAAAGAGAGAGGCCAGGTCGGGCCGGATCCGACCTCAGCCCGGCCCGCCTCTCTTTTTTCTTTTCTCCCTCGCGCGGCCCACGCGCGGCCCATCACTCCCTTTATCTTTTCCCCTCGCCCGGCCCAGGCCCTTCCTCCACTCGGCCCGGCCCGCGCCCATCTGTCTTCCTCTTCTTTGGTCTTCTTTGCATCCGATGCTTGCGGTTATTTTGTTCGCACCAAGCAGAATCAGTTGTTTCCGCTATAAAGTCGAACCTTGCTCGCTGATTTTGGTATAATTTCGTGTCTCCAAAAAATGCAAAACTTACGTTTGGCCGATGCCCTGGCCGTGTTCGACGAAATGTCTGACCAAAATACTTACATCCGTTCTTAGTCCTCCTTGCGTTCCCGGATCTTTGGCTTGTAAGATGGGTTCTAATAGGTCCCCGCTACTATCTACCGTTTCGTATGTTCGTGTTTCAACGTTTTCGTATGCGAGGCATCTTTCCGAATAAGCATTCCTTGACTGGTGATTTTGAAAGAATGTGTTTGTGGCCGTGAACAGTAGTTGCGAGGTAGATGGGGTAGTTTTCAAGAGGCTTAAATCAATTTAGTTAAGCTTAGATTCTTTTAGTGCTCGAAAAATTATTTTTTTGGTCATCAAAGTAGCAAGGTTGATGTTCTGGTTCTCTGTGGACCTTCGGCTTCGGGAGGGGCGAGAGGCTGAAGACGAAGCTGGGTTGACGGCGTGCGGGGGGAGGGACGAAGTAAAGAAAAAGACGAATAAAGAATAAAAAAAAGGGAAAAAAGCAAAACCAAAAAAACAAAAAATAGAAAACTATAACATGGAAAAAGTTGACTTCGGGAAGGACCAAGGAGCAGAGTGTACAGGGAAAAGGACGAAGTGAGGAAAAGACAAAAAAAAGGAATTACAAAAATCGTTTAAAAAACATTTAAAAAATTAAATTTAAAAAATAATTAAACAATTTTTTTTAAAAAATTCCTTTTTAATCAAATTGGGTCGAGTCCAGGTCGTCGGGTCGGGTCAACGGGCCGGATTGGGTTTACCCAGCCAGAACCCGTTTTACCGAATATAATAATATTAAATATTAAAACTATATTAAAAATCAAAAATTTCGAAAAATAATACAAATTCAAAAAATTTCCCGAAAATTCAAAAACTCAGAAGACATTAATAAATTCGACTTTCTTTAAAAATTAATTAAATTAAAAAATTTAAAAAAATTTAAAAATTTTGAAAATCCAAAAATGTAGGGTTTGGTTAGGAATTGCTATATCTTGCCTTTTTAGTGTAATTAAGCCTTTATTTTCTTGTATATTGATTATATCACATATTTAATTTGTATATCTTATTATGTTTAGTTGCATGTGTTCAATTTTTATCGCAATTAGGATTTTGATTGCAAATTGTTATTTTCATGATTACGCATCTGCATGATCGCCTCACATATTAGTAGATAAGCGTGAAATCAATCTAAACTGCTTGACAAAAATCTTTACTCTTAAAATGAACAATATTAAGTACTAAAAGGACACTAATTGATCAATTACTGTAATCAAGTCCCAGACCCTAAATTCTCTGGTTGTGTAGGAAGCGAGGCATACTCCCATGCCCTGCTTGGTTTCTAGCTGTTCCCAATAGGCTAGTAGCGACTCTTTTTTGCAAAATATTTAATAATATCCTAATTTCACGCGATATATAGGCTTGGGAGAGCCCGTGCCTAATCATGGGTTATAAGCTCGTCATTTAGACAATACCCCCAAATCTATTCCTTCCCCCCAAGAGGTAGGTCGTGACATCTCTCTCATTTGCAAATTGCTCAGCTGTGACTAATCATTGTCAATCCACGCAAAGCATCTCATCCATGTACATTAAATAAGACTCCACCCACGTGACGACTTTCCTGAGTCCTAGGATCACTCCGAGCTTATGCGATCTGGAATACGGTATATAATCTAACATATTCAAATGGCAGCGCTGCTCCAGCCGACCGACACCTTTGGGAGTTGGGACTTGGCTTTCATGATTGATGAATCATGTCTACTCCAGCCAATTGCAAAAGGTTGCCGTTGCTATGCGTGAGCTGAAAACAAGAGCACTCAAAAACCATGTCCGTTCGCGAATCTCATGCATTAGCGGAGATGGCCTGAAGCCATGTGCCGGTGG
The DNA here is from genome assembly GCA_014182555.1 of Eucalyptus erythrocorys. Lineage (NCBI taxonomy): Eukaryota > Viridiplantae > Streptophyta > Magnoliopsida > Myrtales > Myrtaceae > Eucalyptus > Eucalyptus erythrocorys. Next base: position 53,611,004 of record CM024602.1, read on the forward strand.
GGACAATTGTTTTGGACTTAAGCAAACTAGCCAAGAATCCTAAAACGTTCTTGCAAGTTCTCTAAATATGCATGTAGAAGTGTACTTAAAGTCTTAAATTTTGTTTACGAAATGTAATTGAGTCCTAAATTTTTTAATCGATCCATTTAAGTCTCGAATCTTTTTTAAGAAGTGTAGTTAAGTCCATTCGACAATGTCACGACCTATACCTTTTCCGCCCGGAAGGAAAAAGACATCCTAGACGATGAGCTTAAGACTCTTGATTGGGCACGCACTCTCTCAAGCCTTTAACTCACACGACGTTAGAGTATTCAATATTAGATGAAATTAGAATTGTGATGGTTTTTAAATGAGTCACCACTAATAGAGAGAGAGAGAAGAGACTCACGAGTGATTTAGTATATATATTAGGTTCATTGAATAATTTTTCGAGAGAGTATTTTGTACAACACAACAAACAAACAATAAAATCGAAAAGAAGTAGCTGCAAAGCCTCAAGTTGGGGCACAATTGTATTTTTGGGACGTACAACTACTTTCTTGCACATGCGTTACACTTCATTTTCGAAAAGCAATCAGATGATGACAATACAATATCTTTAAAAAAAAAGATCCACCGGATGATATTGAGAATTTAACCAGCATTTCCACAGTCCATGGTCTTGCCGTCCACCATGATTAAAAGGGCTGTAGTGAGCGCCAAAACTTTTCCCGGGAATGCACGGTGTATAGCGTCCTGGCCCTATACGGCCACAATTGGCGGGCTGGCGTCGAATCCCAAACCAGGGGGAGACGGGTCTAAGGACTAGCATGCTGCTGCCTAGGGCATGCTCCGGGTCCAGCACCGCCATCAGCTCCACCTCCGGTTGTTGGTAAGCAATGAGGCACTCGCCGTCGTGGCACCACTGCAAAAAGGTGGTGTCGCCGGCTTTTGGAGTGGCTGCTGCTCCGTGGTAGCCGATCGGAGCTATAGCCGTGGTTGCAAGAAGGTACCACGCCAGGATGAAACAAAAGGTCGACTTTCATGTACTCTCTATCTCTCTCTCTCAACAAAGAGTTATGATGATTGGCATTATTATTATGATAGTCCTTTATCAAATGGATGGGACATGCATAGTATAGACAAAGGTCACGGGTGCAATTACATCATATGATGCTACAACAAGCCGTGCAATGATGTCGCGCAAAAATTTAAATTTCCATTGTAATGAATTTTTTTATCGTTAAAATTTAATTATACATCGTGAAAATTACAATTTATCGTATCATTTGCCTATAATACTATAACATTCTGATTCTTCATCATAAATTTGATTCATGTATAATAAACTCATAGATGGTCTCCTAATGGAGTAATTTGCACAATAAAACTATATTTAAAGTACACTTCTATGATTAAAAGTACTTAAAAGGTAAGTTCATTATTTTTTTTTTCCAGTGAACGAGTAGTAAAACACAGAGAAAGAAAAGGAAAGAAGTAAGCAATACAAAATTTCATGTTTGTTTGGAACAGAAGGAAAGAGAATCTTCTTTTCTTTTTGGTAAACATGTGGAAAAAATTCTACTTGGAAATTCGCACCACAACCATTGGACTACTAATGCCTTCAACCCCATCGTCGGCGACAGCAAAGACGCCCTGACTCGTTGCTATAGGTCTGTCCCACCTTAGTTCCACCATCTCTTACTCTCTCTGTCCTCCGTGCATCACTCAACTATGACCAACGTTGAGCTCAAGCGTAACAACTCATTTGATGTGACGAGACATTCACATTTCCAATCTAATTGATCATCGTCGTTGATTCACGCAAAGCATTTCGTCCATGTACATCAAATAAGACTCCACCTATAGGACGACATTCCCGAGCCTAAAATCACTCCACGCCATTGCGATCCGCAACACGACATGTTACTGCATTCAAATTAAAGGGCTGCTTCCGCTAACGGACGCCTAGGGATTAGGACTTGGCTTTCATGCTGATGAATCGTCTCTGCTTCAGCCAATTGCAAAAATTGTTCCGCTTCGCATGAGCCGAAAATGAGAGGCACTCAAAACTTGTGTCCGCTTGCGAATCCATGTGCGTTTTTTTTTTTGGGGGGGGGGGGGGTGGTTGGTGTTGGGGAACTGTTGTTTTGGACTAAAGCAGGCTACAAGAAGTTCTTGGGAGTTCTACAAATAAGCTCCGAGAAGTGCAACGAAAGTCCTAAATTTTGTCTACGGAATATAATCAAGCCCTAAATTTTTTGAAATAAGAATAGGAAGAATACCATAATTTTTGTGCAGCACTTATTTGATGGTCATGACTTTTTGCACTTATTTAAGTGCGATATTAAAGTAAAATCTATCATTTAACTGCCATTTCCAATAAATCTTCCTACGTGGATTTTTTAAATTAATTTTTTATTCCAATATGAATTTTTGATTTTTGATTTTTCTTTTCATTCATTTTTTTTTTTTTTTTTGGGGTGCCGATGAGGGTCATTGGTGACCCTTGCCTACTAAGAAGGCCTTGCCCTTGATTGGTATGGCGGTGAAGGCCTTGGTCGACACCATCCTCGGCTGCAAGTGAGGGCTTTCGCGGCCATGAAGGTCTTGCCCATGGTCTTTGCAACCACATTGGCTGAGGGTGAGGTGGTCTCGTCTAGGTGAGGCCTTCATGGTCGGTGAGGGTTGCCAATGACCCTCGCCAACATTGAAAAAAACAAGGAAAAAAAATAAAAGATAAAAAAATTTAATTAATAAATAAATAAATAATAAAAATTGTCTACATTAACGTTGGTGAAGCCACGTAGGGCAATCGGTATCCATGTCGAATTCTCTAGCAAGGCAAATCACCACTAACATTGAAGTGGGCGAAAAAAATGTTGTGGTACTTAAATAAGCGCCATACGGAAGTTCTGTCATTCCTATTATTCTTATCCCTAAATTCTTTAGTTGGTCCAAGTAAGTCCTTAAATCCATTTTAAGATGTGCAATCAAAGTCCTTTCGAGGAACAATACCTAAAATTGCTCATGTGACATCCTTAAATTACAATTTCAAGATAAGTTTTAGAGTTTAATTACATTTTTCTCTATAGTTCTTAAACTTAGTCGAATCAATTGAAAATTTTGGAACTCAATTGTATTTTTCAGTGAAATTTTAGGATCGATTAAATTGGTTTAAGACCAGATTGCATGTCTTATGTAAGGTTTAGGATTTAAGCTACAGTTTTCCCAAATAAATACATTGAAAACGTGCTTTTCGTGACAAACATTTTCGTGATTATTATTTCGTAAATTAATTGATCTTTTTGTTTTTTCTTGAACGATAGGATGATGGAGCGCTAGGGATAGCTAGCTATTGATCTCATTTCTCCTCGCCGTCCTCAGTTTATATCCTACGCATGCACGAACGCAGGCACAAGCAAGAGGCTCATCATCATCGCCGAGAGCTCCTCTTAACTAATCATTATCGATTCATGCCAAGCACTTCTTCATCCTTTGTACATAGGATAACAACCGTCTTGAAGGAGACATTTCTGAGCCCCAAGATCACTTCGAGTTGATGCGATTTAAACACAATATACGATCCGCTACGTTCAGATCGATCAACCTCGGGGGTTGGGACCTGGCTTTCATTTTGAAGAATCGTAAGAACGGGCCAAAACGAAAACATCCAAATTGCAGAAAGTTGTTCGCTTTTTGTGAACTGAAAATGAGAGCACTGAAAACCGTGACTGCTTGCGAATCTCTCGCATTTATTGAGATGGTCTGGAGCCATGTAGGTGGGGGACCGTTGTTTTGGACTTAAGCAGACCAGCACCAAGCACGAATCTAACAAGTTGTCGTGAGTTCTTCACATGGAAATGGAACGTTCATGTTTTCAAAATAAGTATGGTAAAGCGCATTGAAAATTCTAAACCTCACGTATAAAATATAATCAAGTCTTAAAATCTTTCAATCGATTCAATTAAATCATAAATCTTTTTAAATAAGCGCAATCAAAGTCCTTTCGATTAATAATACCTAAAATTGCCTACACAACATCCTTATATCACAATTTCTGATACAATGTTTGAGGCTTAATTGCATTTTTTTTTAATAAAGTTCTAAGACTTAATTTAATCACTTGAAAATTTTAGGATTCGATTGTGTTTTTTGATAAAACTTTAAGATTCAATTGAACTAATTTAGGATTAGATTGCATGTCTTACATAAGGGTTAGGACTAGAGGGGTAGTTATCTATTTATCTCATTTTCCCTCGCCGTCCTCTCTCTATATATCCGCACTAGCACGAAGGGAGGCACAAACAAGAGGCTTAGCATCATCTTTGAGTGCTCCTCTTAGTCCTTCGGGAACACTGTGAAAAGCAACGGACCGAAGTCACCATGCAACTCAATTTGAGCAACGCTCTCTTCTTTTCCTATCTATTGACAGTCGCCCTCTCCTGCGAAGCTGCACTTAGAGAGCCCAATGCCACCACCGCTCCACCGCGGTGCTATGGTCTCGGCGGCACAATCGAGTGCCTCATTGCTTACCAACAGCCGGAGTTGGAGCTCGTGGCGCGCTCGAATGCTATCAACACCCGGAAAGCTTTAAAGAATGACCTTGCCGGCTGTGGCAAATTAAAACGTACAAGTCCTGCCTTCCCCGGCAGAACACAAAAAGGCCTTGTGGCACGTATAACAGGAAGTGTTAAGATAATTAGTGATTTATAACAGGAATAACCCTCGTCGTTGATAAACATTCCAAATAGCGTTTGCTGGTACCAGCTTCCTTCTGCTCCAACCTGATGTCCCCAAACTGTCAACTGTAAGAATTTGCCCATGAATTTGCATGTGTTGAGGATGTTAGCAACTGCAGACTACAATTATAGTTGGACTTATCAGTTCCATATATGTATCCTGTATTTGCTTTATAGTTGTGCGTATCTATCTTCTAGGGTTGACACATTCGATTGGAGCGTATGCATGAGTATGATAACATTTTCAAGCATCGCGATTTCTCAAGCTAGGTTGAATATTTTTCTTCCGGGACAAGCCCAAACATCAACTCAACTCATCCCACACAAATCCAAGAGCCAATAGGCTCAACCTAAACCCGATGCAACTAAACTGAGCAGACACAGAACCCAACCTAGAGATGGAACTCATGAAATTAGACAACTGCAGATTCATCCACGACTTATCAACTGGCTTTCCATTTCTCGCTGCAAGATCTCGAGCATACGAGCAACCGCCCATTCTTCTTCGCACATCACTGACAAAAGCCAGAAGGCTGAGAGACAAAGTTCAGCCACATCAAGAACAAACTTCTAAATCAAATGCTCCAATTGCTACATGTATTAGCCTTGATATCTGCAGGTACTGGATTCCTTCTATCCCGTATCATCCTTCTATCCCGTATCATGCTTTCAGGAACAATTCGAACATAGAAGGATATCTTGCTGATGTGGGGGATTACGCGGACAAAAGTAGTTCGTAGCATTTCACCAGTCGCATGAGAAGGAATGGCATACCGAGCCCAACCAAATTCGGGCTCGAAAGATGAAATGAGCGAGTCTGGGCATGCAATCACATTCCTAGACACCACTCGCTTTACCAAAATTCTATCGACTTCATATGTAATTATCGAATATCTTTTCAATCTTGGTGGGTCTAAATAATGAATATTTTTCGATTAATCTAATTTTAGGTCGCATTCCTTAGGGCCTAGGTGGGCATGACCAGCGAACCCTTTTTAAAGTCCAAATTCCCATTGTTTTCCAGCACGCTGCCGGTGACCAACGTTTCATAACCCACCCCCACACCCCCCGGCCAAAAAAATTCCCATTGTTTTTAAAGGCTCTCCTCGTTTCGTCTCTGTCAATCCTCACCTTCTCCTTCCCATATCGAGCTGCTACGTAGTGCGACCAACATTCATGTCAGAAATTTTGAATCAAAACTGATCAAATTGATTAAATTGTTAAATCGTCAAAGATCTAGAACTAAATTAATCACAAGGTTTAGAACAGAGTTGAAAAAAATATAATAAGTTCATTAGTTTTTTAATAATTTTCCCTCTTTTATTTATCTAGCTAGGCAGTCTATTTCAGATGTATTAGTAATAATACTACACGCCATATCGATTTCCAGAGGTTCCTGTCGTCCTCAATTTACTTATGAATTTTTTTCTTTTAATTATGTGATATCTTTTTTGTATCATGGAATAGGTGTATTGAAAAAAAGAACCAGATGATGGTCGGACTTCACACATGTCGGCTCTTCGTCATACCAAACGCAAAAGTATAAAATATGAGATCATCGCATGATATCGTTAGACATATTAGCTTTTAGTTGTTAATATTAGATTAGATTAAGGTGTAGATACAAAACACGACTTCTAATCCAGAAAAAAGTTTTTTCCCGGCCTGGCTCCAACATTTCAAGACTTAAAAGTTCATAATTGATTCAATTAAGTTCCTAATCTTTTTTAAAAAGTGCAATCATAATATTTTCGACAAACAACACTTAAAATTGCTTAAGTGACATCCTTAATTTACAATTTCGATATGAGTTTTAGGCTTGTATTTTTTAATAAAGTTCTAAGATTTATTTAAATCAATTTTTTTAAGACTCAACTGAACTAGTTTAGGACTAGATTATACGTCTTGCATAAGCTTTAGGATTTAAGGTGCAATTTTCTAGAATAAATACATTGAAAATATGCATTATTACCATCCCATCACGACACATAATCTTGTCTTTATTATAACATAAATTCAATTGTTTTATCTGAAAGAGAGTTAGTAATTGATCATTTTCCTAGTTACCATCCTTTATTTATATTCGACACTAGCACGAGCACAGGCATGAACAAGAGGCTCAGCATCGTTGAGAGCTCTTCTTAGTCCTTCGTGAACACTGTAAAAAGCAACGGGCCAAAGTCACCACGCAACTCCATTTGAGCAAGGCTCTCTTCCTTTCCTATCTGTCGACAGTGTTAAAGATCAAGAGGATGCTGACAAATAGTTGAGACTAGAACACTGCAGTGTTGCTAGATGCTGCTCTGCTAGATGCTGTTCTGCTATGCTACTCACGAGCTGAAGTACAGAAGACTAAAGTGTTGCTGCCGCAAGCTGGAAATGTTGCTGTCTTTAAGTGTTGCTGATGTTGCTGTCTCGAAGTGTTGCTGTCTCGAGCTGCACAAGCTGAATAAGCTGAATACACGTGGGAAAAAGAGGTGCTGAATCAACACGTGGAGATTGATACAAAGAATAAAGTTGTTAGTTTGTTACTTGAAACTTGTAACTGAAAAAGGTTCAGCTGAACTTTCTGTTTCAGGAACTTCTTCTATAAATAGCTAATATAGCATTCAGTTTAGGGATAGAGAGAAATGATTGATGTATAGAGATAGAAACAGAGATAGCAGAGCATTTGAGAGAAATAGAAAAGCTCTCAGAGATCTATTGATTCGTTGTTCAATTGATTCAATGAAACAGAGGAATTCTTCATCTTCTCTTGCTATGAATTTTCTGCATTTCTTCTCAGACAGTGGCCTTCTCCTGCAAAGCCGCACCGGGAGAGCTCGACTCCACCGCCGCTCCACCACTGTGCGACGGCATTGGGACTATCCTCATCCTTCAAACACTCGGCAAATTCTGAAATGATGACCTCCACCAATTGATGACGCTCTTCATCGGCAGCTCTCTTCACGGCCTGCAAGATAATTTTCAAGCCAACCAACTTAATAATTACTGCAATCGACCGAATTTTTATTTTGTCAAAAACTGTAATTTTTTAGGATAAACAGAGTGCTAATGTCTACATTATTTGAGAGCTGTTGACGCCTAATTTTTGAATTTTTAATATATCCCATTTTATTTTATTGGATTTTTTTAATTAATTTCATTTTTGGGTTTCTTTTTATTTTGATTGAAAAAACGAAAAAAAACTAAAAAAAGAAACTAAAAAACGGGTAAAAAAACGAAAGAAAAAGCAAAAGGAGGAAGCAGCCTACGCGGGTCGACCCACGCCCGCGCCCGACCCGCGCTCGACTCGTCGAGTTGTCTTCTTTGCCCAATCGCGTGCGCAGCACGCGTGGGCAGGCGCGACGCGGAGCGGGTGAGCAGCGAAGCACATGGAGGAAGGAGGGTAGACGGTCGACGAGACGCGTCGGATGGGACGCCGGTCCGGCTGGCTGGAGTCACAGCGGTCCCCCCCGGTCGAGCCCCCGTCGGCTGGCAAGAAGGAGAGAGGGATTCGCAGTCCTTGGAGCCCCACTGAGATACTTCAGAGGGAAGCCAGGGACTCACGGCCTTCGATCCACGCTTCGCCGGAGTCGAGAGAGAAAGCAGAGAGAGAGAGAGAGAGGAGGAGATTCCCCCCCTTGCCGCCGTGAGTCGTCGCCATCATCCCCGATGTCGATCCCGTCCAAAGCAGGTGAGGCTTGAAGATCGGCCGTCCGTCGAAGCTCCCGTCACCATCGTCGTCGTCGCAATCTTCCCCGTCGCCACCGCCGTCGATGCTACCCCCAAACTCAGAACCCTAGGGTTCCCGATTGTTCGGGTCACGATTCCGAGTCACGGGTCGGACCGGATCGAGAACCGGGTAGGGTTTTGTAGACTTAGGGGCAGTATCGAGTCGGGTCACGGAGCCGGGTCAAGTACCGGTGAACGGCGTCGTTTCGCAAGGAAGGGGTCCCAAGGTCGTCAAAGCGGGTCGGGCTGGCCGGGTGTCCGTGAAACGGTGTCGTTTTACGTTGAGCCGGAGCCGGGTCTTCAAGTCGGGCGGCTACGACGCCGTTTTGCGAGGGTCGGGCGCGACGTCGTTTTGCAAGAGAAGTGGGAGCCGGGTCATCGAAGCGAGTCGTCGGGCCGGGTCGAGCATCCATGATCGGCCACAATGCCGTTTTGCGCCCTACCCCAAAACGCAGCCCGTCCGCGTTTCGGGCGACCCGGGCGGATCCGACCCGTGGGTCCAACCCGGGCAGTTTTATAATATTTTTATAATATTTTAAAACAAATAATTTATTTCAAAAAAATCAAAAATAAAAAAAATTATTTCCAAAATATTAAAAACTATTTTAATTTAAAAAAATCAAAAAATGTTTTAAAATGTTAAAAATGTTTTATTTTCTAAAAATCAAAAATCAAATAAAAATAATTTATTTTCAAAAATACTAAAATATTAAAAAATATTTTATTTTCCAAAAATTCAGAAAATTCAAAAATATTTTATATTTTCCAAAAAATGTCAAAAAATCCCAAAAATCCCAAAAAATGCCAAATTTCATAAAAAGCCCCGAATTTTCATAGAATACCCAAAAGACTTGTATTTTTCCAAAAAATACCCAAAAAATCCAAAAAACCTTTTATGTCCAAAAACGAAGGAAAGACCTAAAAAATGTTTTTCTCCCAAAAATGCATGGGAAATCCCTCAAATATCCAAAAACCTTAGGGTTTAAACAAGATTAGGTACCAAAAGGGCATTAGTGATTAACTAGTATAATCAAGTCCCCGACCTTAATTTCTCTGATTGCGCAGGAGCGAGTATTTCTTCCGATACTTTGCTTGAGTTTCTAATCAATCTACCCCAAATCGATTAGTGGCGACTCCATTTTAAAAATTGATTTACAAACTAAAAATTTTAAAGTTGTGAATTGGCGGACTTGGGAGAGTCCAGGCTTAATTAATCACAGCAGAGCCATTAGCCTCCTTAGGCGCTCGTACCCAATCCAACCGGGTGCCCCGAGAAAAAAGAGGTCGCGACAGCTTGGCGACTCCGCTGGGGACTTTGAGGACTTAGGCCATATTTATCTTGTTTAATTTCTTTACTGACTTAGGTTTTTTTCTTTTTACAGGTCAAACAATTTAGAAATTTATTTTAAGCTTACTTAAATTAAATTATCTTCTAATTATAAACTGTTGTGCATGCTTTACTGTTTTAAACACTACACATGGCACACACAACCCGGCCGCCGGACCTAGGCCACTATAGGATTTCTAGGATGGTGTTAAGAAAGATACGACCTCGAACGCGAGACTGCGATGTAGAGGTTGCCTTTCTTTTCCCCGAATTTCTTAGCCGAGGTTAAGGGGGTACGCTGCTAACGCGAGACTCTGCGATCGACGATGCCCTTTTAGTTTCAACAAGCCTTCTGAGTTAGTAATCAAGGCGCACGTATCATACACGTGTCTATGTGATTGTCATCATTTTTCTCATATGAAGTAAGTTTCTTGTACACTTGCAATTTGCTTACTTTCATGCACATATTGAGCGGTCCATGATTAGTCTAGGGTTTGATACCACGGTCATTTAAATTTGAAGTAATTATCATAAAGCTAAAAAAAAAAAAAAATTCCGTTCGCTTAAAAAAGGAATAGAAGTTTTGTTTCAAAATTTGTTGCAGTTCAATGCTTCCCTTCGCCTTTTAAATTAAATATCTTTAGTCCATGCTAATATGCCGCATGTCTTTCAACCCCTACTTAAGAAATCCTTTTCATGTTTAAACTTTTCATAAATAAACAAAATGGTAGGATTAGGTCATCATCATGGACTAACTCCCTACTTATGACATGTATTTATGCATGCTTGTTTATTTCGCGGCAGGTAATCACGGAACGTCAACGTTCGCCGATCCAAACTCACTTAAAAGCAAGAGCAAGAATGGCCGAAGAAAATGTACCAAGCCGTATTACGGTCATGGAAAGCGAAATGAAGCAAGTCTTCAATATGCTTTAGCAACTTTCAAAGCAGATAGACTCCATCCAGAGCAAACTTACTCCCACCCCCGCCTCAGTCGAGATTTTGTTACGACAATCATCCACTAGAGGTGATCAAGATAAAGACCCCGACGATAACATGCTCAAATTGGAGGATGATCCTCACCAAATCATGATCGAGAAAGCTGAACCAGATAGTTCGTCTAAAACTGAGCATGACAAACGCCTCGAAAAGCTTGAAGAGAGGTTGAAACACCTGCAAGGCCTCCAAGACCCTACTTTGACGAACCTCTCCATTTATTCCAATGTCAAAATGCCAAAAAAAATTCAAAATGCCTGAGTTTGAGAAGTACGACAGCACGACTTGCCCAAGGGCTCACTTGCAAATGTACTTGGTTCGAATGACCCAATATGTTAATAATGCACCATTAATGATCCGGTTGTTCCAATCAAGTCTAGTGGGCCCTGCCCTGAGGTGGTACATTACAAAGAACATAAACCTCCTCGAAACGTGGAGCAAAGTGAGTGAGGCATTCCTCAAGCAGTATAAGTTCATAATGGACATTACCCCTTCTCGTGAAGATCTTGAGCGTACCGAAAAGAAAAAGCACGAATCGTTCAAAGAATATACTATTAGATGGAGGAATCTCGCTGCCCAAATCAATCCTGAACCAACCAATTTCGAGCTGAGAAAGATGTTTACCAAAACCCTCCCCTACGAGTACCGCAATCGAATGGTAACCACAATCGCCGAATCGTTTAATCAACTCATTCCAATTGGGGAGCAAATTGAGATAGGGTTGAGGGATGGTTGGTTCACTGAACCTGCACCCACAGGCAGGTTCAGTTTGAAGAAAGATAAGGAACCCCCGGTAGATGTCAATGCAACCTACAATCATTCTCCAACAATTCAGACAAGTGCAAGACAGCAACAGACCACCAATCATCAGTCGTCCCAGCGTTACAACAACAGAAGACAATTTACCCCTCTTCCTGGACCTCCATCATAGGTACTGGCAATCCTCCGGAAGAAGAATCTCCTTTCGACTGAGCCAAAGCGACCAAACGCCGAAAACTTCTCCAGCTATGACCCGTCCAAGATATGCGACTATCACATGGGAGAAGTGGGGCATTCGACTGATGAGTGCTTCGCCCTCAAGAGTCGAATCCAGAACCTGTTAGACAATAAAGCTTTCTCATTCCAGAACAATTCGATCCCTGATCACACTGACAAAGTAAACAGAGTATTTAGTTCCGAAGATAGTCAGAGCAGGAATGTCGAAGCGCATACCACTGACATCCATCAAGGGCTAGTAGAGGCCGGGTATTATCCAGGCAATGAAGTGCCTACCTTAGCAGCAGAGAAAGAAGGGCCAGATGACATGACCACCATGTTTGGAGACCTTTTCATGGACACCGTCAACAAAAGACCATAAGAGGAAATGGGTGCAAGCACACTCAAGTAGAATCCTTTTTGATTTCCTCGCATATTCTTCGACGTGGGAACTTGTATATCTTTCTTAAGTCTGGCTTGTTTTATTTTCAACATCAGTTCCGGTTGAGGAACTAATTTTTTGAAATCACTATTCCAAAGTGTAAATCCACCTATTAAATAAAGTTGAAAATATTCCAAGAGCATGAGGCAGTATTCCAAACCTGCCCAGTGATGTTATCCAACCATGAAAAGAAAATATCGTCCAAGGAGAATACTGAGGGCTAGGCTTCCTCATGCTTTTTCTCCCCAAAAGCATATTTTGAAAATGAAAAATATTTCATCACCAAAAGCTTTTGTCAAAATAAGACGACGGATTTAAGCATATTTGTCTTTCTAATTCTTTTACTTTATGTCTCAAAATATCATCTCCTTTAGTTCGGTGTGACAGAAGGCATTTGAAACTAGCACATCATGTGAACAGACCAAACTCGAAAGCACTTTTTCAAGAAAGAAGGGGCAGACATAAAGAATCTTCTTGCTCCAGAAAGGGTAAATCTTATTCATTTGACATAATATTAAGAATGACAACCCCTCTCTCCTATTTGCAAGATACAAAAGATGAGGCGTAATAGGTATAGGCATAGAGTTGAAATCGAAGCATCTATGACATACCTCACTCTTGCCCAGCTCCCTCCTAAGCCAAAGAACTATCTTGTCGCACGACACGCACAACCAGCCAGGTGTCACAACGCCAACAAACCCAGAAGCATGAGGAAGAAATTCCTTCTCTTCCTTAAAGTGATTACTGTCAATAGGGAGAAAATCCAGACAGTCAAGGTGATCTATGGCCCCACGCCTCGGACAACGACTTTGGAATCTAGAAACTTCATTCCAGACGCATATTCTTCCGAGGAATGATTGCCACCAGACACATTAAGGTTTTTGATTGTCCATCTCAAAATCCGTAGAAGCTTGAGGTACATAACTTTTGCTCAATGATGCCATAGCCAAAGACAGAAGGAGAAATTCCACAGAAAGAATGCGTTGAGGATGAATCAACAACCAACAAACATGCATACACGGTCGCAAATAAGGAAGGCCCATTGAAGGAAACATTAAACTATGCCAAGATAAAGAGGCCATCATCAACATTCAAATATCCTTAAGAGCTAGCATAGACAAGCTCTGAGGAATGGTAATTTGGTATCGTTTCCAATACTCCCATTATCTAAACCTACTCTTGACATGTTTTCCCTATTTGACAGGAAAGCATTACAACTCAAGGACCAAACTCAATGGTTAGGTTTGGCAAAACGATACTAGCCAAGCTAGTGTACGAAGATGGCTTACACCACATACACTCAACTTCGTGTAAATGGACATGTCATCCATAAGCCAACTAAAGAAAATAATTGACCGGACAGAGTAACGGACAGGGGACTTTATGCACTCCAGGACCACCTAAACATCTGCAAACCAGTGAAGATTAATGTTGTATCACTTCCAGTTGTTTGACTTCTGAAAAAGTTCGTGACTAACACGCTCTCTCTTGTCTTTTACAAGATCACCTGATCGTCTAAGATGCAGAAAATAAATCAACGAAAGTCTTGTCAGACTCTGATAAGCTTTCCCAAACAAAGTGGCATCTCAAAGCAAATGACAAAGATCCTTCAAGCCTCAAGTCGCTTACGATCTAGGCCCTATTGATTGAGCTATTTCCACAGCTTCTCTTCTGCAAAAAGCAAGAGCAGAAATTCCCGATCAGATTCCCGATCCCCGGCTGATCGTTCATGTGTCATGTCCCTAACCAATAGGAGCAATTTAGTGACACCCATCTGTAAATAACCCTTTATAAATAACATCTTTTTATGTTCAAATTTCATCGCATTTGTGAATACCATTTCACTAACTAAGCACTCTTGAAGCTGTTAATAGATTTTCCTTGAGTAAAAAGCCATTCATTTATTTTGAAAAGTACAAACTCTTTCACATCATCATACTACATACCTTTTTCCATGTGAATTTTGCATGATGATTTTGTTTGTCTAAATCTTTGATTCCATTAAGGAGTATTAGAATAGACAGCCAAGTAAAGAATACAAAATTAATCGAGCATGCTGGATGAGGCACATCAGAATGATGACAGGCAAGCCATATCCCATACACAGTCCCCCATCTATACACTTGTAAGATGAGTGCAGAAATTCCATGACTACAGGGTAAAGAGTCCTCTCGCGAATGGTACGATAACCAAAACAGTGGGAGGCATTCCACCGCTCATCTTGAGCCCCATACACTAGCCAAATCTCTATCTTCCCCCCATCAAAGAACCACCCCACACTAGGGCAAATTGAAGGCAAGCCAGCATCATGAGGTGAGAAAAGGGATAGAAATTCTCTTGCTTGCATTTGCATCAATCTTTGAGTGTCTTTATTGCATATGAACACTCGCGTTAATTTAAGTGCCCTAGAGTCAAGAAGAGCAATTCTTTAAATGCACTTGTATCCATTAAGTCTGTAAGTTCACCCTCACATAGAGGCAAAGCAGAAGCTGCTGTCATTCAAGCAGCATAATCAGAAGCACCAGCAAAGGATGAGGACTCAACAAGTCTAGTGAAGGCATTTGCTTGAATTTGTTAAGAGCGGTTCCTCAAGCAACAAAAACAAAAACCTGGGGCATAAAAAGCAGTGTACCTGGTAAAAGCAAGGTCAATGCCCATGAGTGAAAAAATTCAAAAGAGAAATAGGGGCATGAAAAAAGCAGTGTGCCTGATAAAAGCAAGGCCGATACCCCAAACAAAACAACCAATTGTATTCTCAAGAGAAGTTGCTGTTGTGGTCCGATCAATAGAACCTTCATCTGACTATGAGAAGAAAGACCGGTGACAAACGCCAAGGCAATCACCAGCTCTCATCCTTTCACACATGAGTCAAGCCTACATCGTGTCCTATTATAAAAAGTCTCTTCAGGTTAGGGGCACTTCGATTAACGTAGGATTTCATATGTTTATAAACATCGCTTAGAGAAGTACAAGCAAGGTTATTCTATCTATTTTCGTAGGATCCTCGACTTGTAAACCCAGAAATGATCATGCAGCATCTTTCCTACAAAGTCATGACCTTATTGGTCCCCTTTGACAAGCCATTGACCCAACCTTCATCACAACTCCAAAAAAAGACCTCTCACATTGGTAAAGTCGTATCGTTTGCGAGAATACTCGGACCCCTGTTGACGTGATGACAGTGAGATAGTGTGGTCCTTATAAATCCTGCATCAATGGTCCGGATAAAATAGCCTTTCCCATGATAGTGAGTGGAAAGTCCTTTCAGACTGAAAGTCCCTCATCTGACATGCTCAAGACATCTACATTCTAAACAAAAGTTGTCTTTCAAAATCTTCCCCAGTGGAATTCAAATGAGGCAAAACTGATAAGGTCATCATGCATAAATCACACTTTTTTTACAAATGTACAGCATATACAATCATTGCATACATATGTGCATATTATAGCAAGCATACTCATAGAGATTAGAAATGTCACCAAAAAGCATATCCCCATTCCTGTTCCCGGAGCTTTATATTTGATAAACTTTGAGTACCCCCCACTCACCGAGTACTCCTTCTTATTGACACTCAGCTTGTGCGAGTTGTCCCCAAAATATTAATATTTGTAACTGACCAAGTATCCCTTTTTCTTTGAGTACCTACCATTGTCTAGGTACCCCCTCCTACCGACGTTCGGTTTGCTTGATTTGTCCCTCAAGAATTGATATCTGCGATCACCCAAGAATCCCCCTATTTTCAAGTGTGTGCCACTACTCAAGTACCCCCTTTGCTGACACTCAACCTATTCATGCTGTCATTAAAGTTTAGATGCTTGTGACCATCCAAGTATCCTCTCGTCTTTAAGAATTGACCACTGTTCAAATCCCTCATTTCCGTGACACTCGACCTGTTAGAGTTGTTCTAAAAATTATGTCATTGAATGCTAGCAGCCACTCAAGCATTCCACCACATCATGCGCCTGCGATCACCCAGGTATGCTTTCTTACACTTGGACCAGTTGAGTGGTCCCTGATCATATTCGTAAATATTTGTGTTCATCCAAATATTCCTCTACTTTGTACACCGGTGTACTCGTGGCCATCCAGGTAAGCCTTGCGCCACATTCAATTTCCAGAAGGCGAGAGGCCTGCGCGAATATGCGAGGTGCACCCTCGATATTCCCAATCCCCAGAAGGAGGGAGGCCTTCACGAGTAATTAAGGTACGTCCTCGGTATTCCCAATCCCCAGAAGGCGGGAGGCCTTCACGAATATCCAAGGTACGTCCTCAGTATTCCCAATCTCCAGGAGGTGAGAGACCTTCATGAATATTCAAGATATGTCCTCGATATTCCCATTACCAGGAGGTGAGAGACCTTCATGAATATGCGAGGCACGCCCTCAATATTCCCAATTCCAGGAGGTGAGAGACCTTCATGAATATTCAAGGTACGTCCTCGATATTCCCATTTTCAGGAGGTGAGAGACCTTCATGAATATCCAAGGTATGTCCTCGATATTCCCATTACCAGGAGGTGAGAAACCTTCATGAATATGTGAGGCATGTCCTTAATATTCCCAATTACCAGGAGGTGAGAGACCTTCATGAATATCCAAGGTACGTCCTCGATATTCCCATTACCAGGAGGTGAGAGACCTTCATGAATATGCGAGGCACGCCCTCGGTATTCCCAATTCCAGGAGGTGAGAGACCTTCATGAATATGCAAGACATGTCCTCAATATTCCCAATTACCAGGAGGTGAGAGACCTTCATGAATATGCGAGGCACATCCTCGATATTCCCCAACCACCAAGAGGCGAGAGTCCTTCATAAATACCTCAGGTATGTCCTCGATATTCCCCATTTCAAGAAGAAAGTAAGAGACCTTCACAAATACCCAAGGTATGCCCTCCATATTTTCAATTATCAAATACCCCTTCGATACTTGTGAACATCCGTGTATCCCTAAAAACTCGTACTTATGATCATCCGAGTACCCCTTCAATGCTTATGATGCCTGCCAAGGCCCAAATATCCGTCAAATTAGTACTTGTGAATATCCATGTACTCTTTAATGTGTCTGTGAATGTCCAAATATCTTCCAGAACTGATGCCCTGGGAAAGGTCGGTGCATCCCCCAAAAAAGGTCGGGTTCCAACTAGTGTTCTCGATGCAAGTCAGACACCCCCCAAATCAGATGCCCTGAGAAAGGTCGGCGCATCCCTGAGAAAGGTCGAGCTCCAGCTGGTGTCTTCGATGCAAATCAGACACCTCAAAGCAGATGCCTTGAGAAAGGTCGGCGCATCCCTCGAGAAAGGTCGGGTTCCAGCCGGTGTCCTCGATGCAAATCAGGCACCCTCAAAATAGCTACCCTAAGAAAGGTCAGCGCGTCCCCCAAAAAAGGTCAGGTGCCAACTAGTGTTCTCGATACAAATCAAGCACCCCCAAATGAAATGCCCTGAGAAAGGTCAGCGCATTTCCCGTCAAGGCGACCAAAGAAAGGTTCGGGTCCTAGACAAAATACTGATTGCTCCAACAGACGACCGAAGAATGGTTCGGGTCCTGAAGAAGCAATTTCCCGTCACGGCAACTGGAGAATGGTTCGGGTCCGAGATAGCCCACTGATTACCTCAACAGACGACCAAAGAATGGTTCAGCAACTGGAAAAGCAATTCCCCGTCAAGGCAACCGAAGAAAGGTTCGGGTCCTAGATAAATTATCGATTGTTTCAACAGGCGACCGAAAAATGATTCGAGTCCTAGGAAAACAACCTCCTCATATCATCAGGTAAGATGACACCTTGATACTTGCCAAACTCGGGGTTCACACCCTATCTCACTCATTCCCGGTAAGTAACTCCAAGTATCTTCTTATCTGTCTTAGTATATGTAAAGTTATACTGCCCTCTTTTTGCATAAGATAGTATGTCCCAAATAAAATATGATATATAATCTGATATGCGTGTATGGATACAAATTAGGCATCAGTTTGTCTTTGAATGCAACCTCTACGAGCTTATCTTCAAAGAGGGGCAACTGTTGACGCCTAATTTTTGGATTTTTAATTTATCCCATTTTATTTTATTGGTTTTTTTAATTAATTTCATTTTTGGGTTTCTTTTTATTTTGATTGAAAAAACGAAAAAAAAAAAGCCGAAAAAAAAAACTAAAAAACGGGTAAAAAAACGAAAGAAAAAGAAAAAGGAGGAAGCAACCTACGCAGGTCGACTCACGCCTGCGGCCGACCTGGGCTCGACCCGCCGGGTCGTCTTCTTCGCCTGATTGCGTGCGTAGCACGCGCGGGCAGACGCGACGCGGAGCGGGAGAGTAGCGAAGCACATAGAGGCGGGGGGGCAGACGGCCGACGGCACGCGTCGGATGGGATGCCGTTCCGGCCGGCTTGAGCTGCGGCGGTCCCCCGGTCAAGCCCCGTCGGCCGGCCGTCCTCGACCTATAAATAAGCCCTTCCCCCTCGGTCGATGGACACACAAAGCAACACGGAAAGAATGAGAGAGGGAATCGCAGTCCTTGGAGCCCCACTGAGAGACTTCAAAGGGAAGCCAAGGACTCGCAGCCTTCGATCCACGCTTCGCCGGAGTCGAGAGAGAAAGTAGAGAGAGAGAGAGAGAGAGAGAGAGAGAGAGAGAGAGAGAGAGAGAGAAGAGAGATTCCCCACTTGTCGCCGCGAGCCATCGCCATCATCCCCGGCGTCGATCCCGTCCAAAGTAGGTGAGGCTTGAAGATCAGCCGTCCGTCGAAGCCCCCGTCACCGTCGTCGTCGTCGCAATCGTCCCCGTCGCCGCCGCCTTCGATGCTGCCCCCAAACTCGGAACCCTAGGGTTCCCGATTGTTCGGGTCACGATTCCGGGTCACCGGGTCGGACCCGGATTGGGAATCAGGTAGGGTTCCGTAGACTCAAGGGCAGTATCGAGTCAGGTTGCGGAGCCGGGTCAGGTACCCGGTGAACGGCGTCATTTTGCAAGGAAGGGGTCCCCGGGTTGTCAAAGCGGGTCGAACCGGGTCGGTGTCCATGAAACGGCGTCGTTTCACGTTGAGCTGGGAGCTGGGTCTTCGAGTCGGGCGGCTACGACGCCGTTTTGCGAGGCTCGGGCGTGACATCATTTTGCAAGAGAAGCGAGGGCTGGGTTGTCGAAGCGGGTCGTCGGGCCGGGTCGGGCATCCATGACTGGCCACAACGCCATTTTGCGCCCTACCCTAAAACGCAGGCTCGTCCACGTTTCGGGCTGACCTGGGGCGGATTCGACCCATGGATCCGACCCGGTCGATTTTTATAATATTTTTATAATATTTTAAAACAAATAATTTATTTCAAAAAATCAAAATAAAAAAAATATTTATTTCCAAAAATTAAAAAACTATTTTAATTTCAAAAAAATCAAAAAATGTTTAAAAATGTTAAAAATGTTTTATTTTCTAAAAATCAAAAATCAAAATAAAAATAATTTATTTTCAAAAAATACTAAAATATTAAAATTATTTTATTTTCCAAAAATTCAGAAAATTCAAAAATATTTTATATTTTCCAAAAAATGTCAAAAAATCCCAAAAATCCCAAAATCCCAAAAAATGCCAAAATTCATAAAAAGCCCCGAATTTTCATAAAATACCCAAAAGACTTGTATATTTCCAAAAAATACCCAAAAAATCCAAAAAACCTTTTATGTCCAAATACGAAGGAAAGACCTAAAAAATGTTTTTCTCCCAAAAATGTATGGGAAATCCCTCAAATATCCAAAAACCTTAGGGTTTAAACAAGATTAGGTACCGAAAGGGCATTAGTGATTAACTAGTATAATCAAGTCCCTGATCCTAATTTCTCTGGTTGCGCAGGAGTGAGTATTTCTCCTGATACTTCGCTTGAGTTTCTAATCAACCTACCCCAAATCGATTAGTGGCGACTCCATTTTAAAAATTGATTTGCAAACTAAAAATTTTAAAGTGATGAATTGGCGGACTTGGGAGAGTCCAGGCTTAATTAATCCCTGCCGAGCCATTAGCCTCCTTAGGCGCTCGTACCCGATCCGACCGGGCGCTCCGAGAAAAAAGAGGTCGCGACAAGAGCAAAAAAAGAGAATTTCTCATGCAACACATTGAACAAATGCCTCCTCTTGATCGATCAACATCAAAACAATCAAGTTGTGGGCCTCGAATTCGCTTAAAAATTCAGCTTTTTAAGGATGTAGAACTACTTTAGCATCGGACTTTAGGATGTAAAACTACTTTAGCAAAAGGCAATGCTTTGTGCACATGCATTAGACTCTATTTTTCCGAAAGTGCTCACATGACGACAATATCTCTGAATAGAAAATCCAACAAATTGATATAGAGAGTTAACAAGCCTTTCCACAATCCATGGTCTTACGGTTTACGGTGGACTACGAGGATAAGGGTTGACATGAGTCCTAGAATTCCTCGCGGGAAGGCAGCCCGTGTAGCGTTTGCCTGGCACGGGACGGCCACAGCCGAGCAAGGTAATTCGCAAATGGTACGTCTTGATTTGAAAAAAAGAATTAGAACTTCTATGTTTTAAAATGCTTAATGGTTAAGTTGAAAATAAAAAATAATAATAATTCAGCGTTGGATTTAGCAAGAAACAAGACGAAGAGGGCAAAAAGGGGAAAAAAAAGTAATTGGTAATCTCATGTTTGTTTGGAACGAAAGGAAAGAGAAATTTTTTTCCTTGAAAATGACAACGGAAAATTAGTGAGCCTAGAAGTTCACACAACAATTATCGGACTACTAATGCCTCACACCCTATCAGTAGCGACAATAAAGACGCCCTCGACTCGTTGCTGTAGGTTTGCCCCCTCTCCTTCCCTCGCCCCTCGCAGATCCACTCTCTCTTATTCTCCCTGTCCTCGAGCCCAATATAATTGCGGCTCATTTGTCATAACGAGACATTTGCATCTCCCATCTAACTAACCATTGCTGATCCACAAAAAGCATCTCATCCTTGTGCATCAGCTCCATCTGACGACAACCTAGAGCTCTAAAATCACTCCGAGTCAATACGATTTGGGGCACAATAAATGATCTACGACAGTCAAATCAAAGCACTGCTCCGGCTGGCCGACCAACACCTTTTGGGGCAAGGACTTTGGCTTTAATGTTGATGAATTGTGTCTGCCTCAGCCAATTACAAGGAGTTGTTTTGCTTTGTCTAAGCTTGAAAATGAGAATATAAAATCAAAAAGTCATGTCCCCTTTCGAATCTCACGCATTAGCTGAGAATGAGATGGCCTGAAAGCCAAGTGCGTGGGGCACGGTTGTTCTAAGCTTTAAAGCAGACCAGGCACGCATCTACAAAGTTAATGGGAGCTCTTCACATGGAAATGAAACTTTATTACAATCTAATCACTTTTATGTTTTAATGGATCTAATCACTTTTAAGTTTTCAAATTAAGCATGGACAAGTGTGTTAAAAGTCCTAAACTTTCTGTACGAAATGCAATTAGGTCCCCGACATTTTAATTGGTCTAGTTAAGTCCTAAATTGTTTTTGAAAGGGGCAATATGAAAAGAGTCTATTTGATAAATAATACTTGAAATGATTACATGATATCCTTAAATTACAATTTCAATATAAAGTTTTATGGCTTAGTTGCTTTTTTCAATAAAGTTTTAGTTCTTAACTGAATCAATTGAAAATTTTATGATTCGTTTACATTATCCTATAAAGTTTTTGGACTTGATAAACTAGGACTAGATCACATGTCTCACATAAGGTTTAGGGTTTAAGGTTAAACATGCAATTTTCCCATATACAGATATTTGAAATATGCACTATTGCCTTTTGTCACAACAAATACTTTATGTGATTATTATCTTATATATTCATTTATCTTTTATGATACATTTATTTCACGGAAAACTCAAGATTTAAGAAATATTTTCTAAAAAATAATTAGTTATATTGCTTAGAAAAAAATTAGTCAACAAAAAAATATTTTGATTATCGGCAACAACTTATGCTTAACTATTTTCGTGGGTTATGAAAATATTTCTTATTTATTCAATTTTTATAAGTAATGCACATTACCTTTTTAAACAAATATATATTATCGAATTTTGAGTTTTCCGGGGCGTATTACTTTTCTTAAACAATAAAGATGACGGAGGGCAAAGGGTAGTCATCTATTGATCTCATTTCCCCTCACGTTCTTTATTTATATCCCGGACGTGCACGAACAGAGGCTCCCCATCATCTTCGAGAGCTCTCAAAGCCCTTGGGGAAACGCTGAAAAGCAAGGAGCCAGAAGTCACCATGCGACTCAATTTGAACAAGGCTCTCTTCGTTTCCTGTCTGTTAACAGTCGCCCTCTCCCGCGAAGCCGCACCTCAAGATCTCAACGCCACTGCCACTCTCCTGCCGTGCAATGGCCTAGACGGCACAGCCGAGTGCCTCATTGCTTACCAGCAACCAGAGTTGGAGCTCATGGCGGCCCCAAAGGCTTTCGACATCAGCACTACACTAAAGCAAGGCCCTGCCGACTGTGGCAGAGGTCCACGGTACACGCCTTGCGTTCCAGGGCCGAACCCAAAACCACATTGTGGCACGTATACGCGGATATGTCGATGATAACTGGGGAATTACAACAGGAACTGCCCTCGCTGTTGATAAACATTCCAACTTGCGTCTGCCAGTACCCGCTTCCTTCTGCTCCAGCCTGGTGTTCCCAAACTGTCAACTATAAGAATTAGCGTAAAGATTTGTATGTGTTGAGGATGATAAGTAACTGCAAACTGCAATCATGGTTGGACTTATCGGTTTAATATATGTATTCTGTGTAGGCTTTATAGTTGTGTATATCAAATGTATCCATCTTCTAGTGTTGACGCGTTTGATTGAAGTGTATGTACGAGTATGATAACTTTTTCAAACATCGCGATTTCTTAAGCTAGGTCGAATGTTTTGCTTCCCGGGCAGGCCCAAGTATCAACTCAACCCATTCCTTACAAACCCGAGAAGAGAATAGGCTCAACCTAAACCTGATGCAACTAAACCCAAAAGACCCAGAACCCAACTTAGAGATGGAGCTCACGAAACTATACAACCGCAGATTCATCCACAACGTATCAGCTGGCATGCCATTTCTCACGGCAAGATCTCAAGCACAAGAGCAACCTCAGTTCTTCGCATCAGACAAAAGCCAGAAGGCCAAGAGACAAAGTTCAGCCACATCGAGCACAAAATTTTAACATCTAATGTTCCGGTTGCTATATGTGTCGGCCTTGATATCCACAGGGTACTGCATTCCTTCTCCCATGTATCGTGCTTTCCGAAACAATCCGAATATAGAAGCATATCTCAGCAGCCGCCTTGCCGACGTGGGGGAGCACAAGGGACAAAAGTAGTTCATAGCATTTCACCAGTCGCACGAGAAGGAATCTGCCTATAGGCATACCGAGCCCATCCAGGTTCAGGCTAGAGGGATAAGATCAGTGAGCGTCGGCGAGCAATTACGTTCTTGGACACCGCATGCTTCGCCCAGATTCCATCAACTTTATATGTAATAATCGAATATCTTTTCAATGTTTGTGGGCCTATGTGATGAATTATCTCAATTAATCTAATTTTAAGTCGCTTTCCTAAGGGCCTAGGTAGGATTCTAATCCCATCGTTTCCAGCGCTGTCGGTTAGGGGTGGATTCTAATCCCATCGTTTCCAGCGCTGTCGGTTAGGGGTGGATTCTAATCCCATCGTTTCCAGCGCTGTCGGTTAGGGGTGATCGTGTCCAGGGTGGGTAGGGTTTAGACTTGGACCCTGTTCCCGACCCTGTTATAACCGGTTCTCTTTTTTTGGACCCTGTTCCCTACCCTGTTTACATTGGATCCTGTTCCCGACCCACCCTGTTTTTTCGGTCCGAGAACAGGGCCAACCCTATTTTTATTTGAACCTGTTTTGCAAAAATTAATGTACAGCACTCATATTTAAAATAAAGTGTTTAACATTCATATCGATCAGCATAAGCACATCCACCGTTGTAGCAAATAATTTGTACCTCATAACATCACTAGAAAATGAAAAGAAAGAGAGTATTTCATCACATCACAAGTATCCACTCTTAACTTCATTGATCATTTGCTGAAAAGAAAAGGTAAAAAGAAGAATTGATCATATTCCAATGCCCCATCAACGGACCAATCATCGCATCTCGACCACTTCCATGATATTTAAGCTGCAACAATGCCAACAATGGCATACATCAACTGTTGAAACCAGAAAAAAATAAAATGCAACAACTTGAGGCATTCGTTTTCTCACAAGAAAGATGTGCAATAACTTACCATTGGTGGTGGCAAAGTACGAGCATCAATGACATCAAGTTCCTTTCTCACCGGCATTCCAAACACAAATAAAGTCTATTTACTTACCACAAAATCGAAGTTTCCATAAAATAAAGTTTATTCTCCAATGACAATGTCCTTGGTAAGACAATCCAAATCTATATAATAATAAAAAAAAAGAGATTAAATAAGGCATTTACTTAATAAATAGTTATGTGAACGAATTACAAGATAACAAGAAATATATATAACTTACCCGTCTCAAATTGTTCCGCATTCTCGATGCACTCTTCAACATTTATTAGCACACGAACAGCTCTCAACCAATCTTGAGTACAAATTAAACCTTCCACCACTCTAGGAGTCAAAGAACTTCGAAAGCCATCAAGTACACGTCCCGATGTACTAAAAGCCGACTCTGAAGCAATAGTAGTCACGGGAATAGACAAAACATCTCGATCCATCAAAGATAAGATTTTATACTTTGACCCAGTACTCTTCCACCACATCAAAAGATCAATTTTAAGGATATCTTCACTTTCAACTTCAAGATACCGATCAAGCTCAGATTTGTTTTCATCCAACACTTTTTCTTCGCATGGAGATAGCTTTTGTGCCAAGCATCGATTTCACAATCATTCTCATCAATATCAATATCAATAGTGGAAGCACTACTACCATGACTCACACTTGAATCACCAATTTTTTCTTGACTAGAAGAGCCAACAAAAGATCGTTCATAAGATTTATACAACTTCTCCAAGGCGACCTTCACTTTATCATGCATCTCATCAATTTTTGCTTCATCATCATAGATTTGTTCAAAACAGAACTTTACAAAGTTCAACTTCTTTGTAGGATCCAATACAACTGCAATCAATGCCATCATATTAACTCTATCCAAACTCTCATAATACTTGTCAAACTTCTCTTTCATTTTTAAACCCATAGCTTGAAGCTTTGGGTGTAAAGAATTCGTCACATTATTCAAATACTTGTACAACATAGCTATCCCCTCAAAATATTAATTGGAAGTAACATATGAACTACCCGACATCCTTTTGGTTGTATCATAAAACCGTTTCAGAAATTTAGAAAGAATGATGGCATTTTCTCAATCTTCATCTTCAGGAGGATCATTATCAATTTCCCTTAACAAAGATAAATCTTCATCTTTCATTCTTTTGAAAGCTTTCCTGAACTTTATGGTAGTGTCTAACATCATGTAAGTGGAGTTCCATCTAGTGGCAACATCAAGACAGACCGAACCCTTGTATGCAATCCTCTCAATCTCAATGCAAGCTTGGAATGTCTTAGCTCTCGCCGGAGAACTTCTCACATATCTAACCATGTTTCGGATGCGTGCAATAGAATCACGCACCTCATTCAATCCGTCTCTTATTATCAAGTTAAATATATGAGCAGTGCATCTCATATGTAAAGCATCGCTGTTCAAAATCAAAAATCCTCTGTCTGAAAATTGTTCTTTCAAATAACTAACAGCCACATCATTTGAATTTGCATTATCCACTGTTATTGTAGACACCTTCTTTTCTATTCCCCAGTCATGAATGCATTTCTCCATCATTTTACCAATTTCCTTACCCTTGTGACTATGCATCATCACAAAATTGATTATTCTTTTTTGCAACTGCCAATTTTCATCAATATAATGTGCAGTAAGACACAAATAGTTCAAGTTTTGAATGGAACTCCACATATCCGTCGTGAGTGCAATCCTAGATTTAAGCTTACCAAAGTAAGCTTTCAAACAAGTCCTCTCACTTAGATATAACTTCATACAATCTCTTGCCATTGTAAATCGTGAAAGATGATGGAAAAGAGGTTGCGTTCGAGTAACAAAATCGCGAAAACCAACACGCTCAACCATGGAAAATGGCTGTTCATCAATAATAATCATTCGAGCAAGCATATGCCTACAACGTTCTTGATCAAACTTCCATGTTGTTAAGACACTACCACTACTAGTAGTATTTTCCCTACCTCGCCAACCACATCTCTGTCACGTGATGCAAACAACATTTGTTTTTTTTATCTAAATGAGGATACTTTTTGCACTTTCTCAAGTGCTTCCACATAGTAGAGGTTCCATGATCAACATTATACACATAATCCATCCTGCAATGAATGCACTTCACCTTAACTGTTTTCTGTGTTTTCTCATTTATAATTCTCGAAAAATGATCCCAACAATCTGATTGATTAGCTCGCTTTTTACCCGAAGGAGGACGAGAGTCAGGTACTCTCACCTTGTTAGTTATGCCAATGGTCACAGATTCTACTTCATCAGCTCTATGGAATGGTAATTCCATGAGTGGATTCATTTCATTATGTCCCTCCACTTCCATTGGAGAAAATATTCAGTGGTTTCTAACCACCACATCACTCGCCTACCTGGCGTGCCTGTTCCATTCAAATTGCGCCACGTGCTCATGACGTGGAATTAAAAAATTTGAATCCTAGCGCTCGTTTCTCTCTCTTTCCCTGCAGACTGAGTAAATGACTGACACAAGTAACAATTAATGCATTGCCTTTTCTCTCTCCTCTTTGTGGAGATGAGGTCCTCCTTCACGACCTCTCTCTTCGGCAACAAGGTCTCCATCTCCATCCTCTCTTCCTCTCCCTTCCTCCTCCTTCTTCGCCTTTTCGTCTCCTTGTCGTCTTTCCGTCTCCGGCTTCAAAAACAACCGATCGGCCTCTCGAACTCTCCTTTGTCTTCAAGGCTTAGTTCGATCCCGATTTCTTGCTCGGATATGTCGCCAACGATTTTGAAGTGGAACTAGGCTGCAAGGAGGAGTTTGGATATTTCGGTGGTGGCGCTGAGTTTTGGGGTTCTAGCAACGGCCGCGAGAGATATTGAAGCGGAGGGCTAGAGAGGATTATGGAAAATATATATGGGCATGAAGATATGCGATGTGCTTAAACTTCTTGTTTGTCTGCTTCATCATCCACTAAGTCTGCAAGCGGTGATGCAAAATAGTTCTCTCATTCATTCTTGTTTTTTAGTCGGAGCCCTTCTTTTAATTTTTATTTTTTTCTCGTTTTATGTTTGTTTTTCCTTTTCTCAACGTGAGGATTCTACAGAAAAAATCTACCTTCCCTGCTCAATGTTAAGAAGTATTTCTAAGCAGATTGAATCACGGAGCTTGATTTTGGGACATACACAAAAATGCTGAAAAGAATTCGAAATTCGCTTTCACTTTAGTCTTAATTTTGAGCGGTAGTGATACTGTTGCAACAAGAGCCACAAAAGTGATGCTTCAAGTTAATACTTTGGCCTTCCACCAAGCTATTCCGGATTAAAATTTCACCAATGATGCATGATTAAAAAGAATAATGGAGTCATAATATTCTAAAAATCAAAAGTTTACGGATTAGGCTAATCACCAATAGAGGTGATGGTGGGCGCACTATCAAAAAAAGGAAGAGCGCGTATTTAAGGAATGTGTAATAGGAGTATCACAAATATTTTTCTTGAGAATATGGGCTAAATTTGTGGGCGCGTGATTTCCTCTCGTGAAGGATTTGGCCATATAAATACGGTCAAAACAGGAAGCATACAGTGATGAATCTTCTTCAAATGACCAAGCATACATGGAAAGAGTTCAGTATTAAATATGGCAAAAGCAAACTACGAGGCACCTGTTTACTCAACCAAGGAAAAGAGAAGAATTCGTTCCAACTTTTGAAAGAAATTCTCAGCAATTATTCATTCCAACTTTTGAAAGAAATTCTCAGCAATTAAGCACAAAATTCCAAAAAATAAAGAGGAGACATGGCCAATATTCTATGTTCACTTCGCCCAGCCTTTTCCGCCATTAGGCCTTGATGGTCACTGCTCCGTGCCGCCACGACGTCACTGTTCCTCCCAACCAAGCCAAGTCCGCTTCATTCCATACATGCCATTGACGCGGCCACCACTGGAGCAACGAGTCCATGCCATCCTAAACATAAGTTGTTGGAAGATACACAGCATCAATCAATATCAGATCCAATTAGATTCGATTGTATTTCCATTTATAAAATATTCCCTTACCTTGTTTATACATAGATTACAGTATATACAGAGATAAGCATGTACATTGATTACACAGTGAATACAATACAGAATTCTTCTTTTTCCTTCTTCCACTTCAGATTCTGACATGGTATCAGAGCTCTTCTGATCCATTGTAGCTTCCGCATTGCCATTCGAATTATCTTCTATCTTCCTTGTTCTTGTTACTGCAACACTCGCAAAACAGAACATCGCCTAGAAGGAATTCATCTCTTCACCTCTGTATACGATCTGCAAAATAAAACCACTGCAGAACAACATACATCATGGTAGATCCATAGGAACTTACCTCGCCCACCGAAGAACTGCCGGGAGCAACAACGCCAAATCAGTCTGCCGTTGCGACACCGCCAGATCAATCTGGGGTCACCTCTCTGCCTGGCCACACGCCGTGGCAACAAAATCCGGCTCAGTTCAATCCAGGGCTTATCTCAGGGTACCCATATCAATGGATGCCTTACCCGTGGATCCAGGGATTAAACCCTGGTACATCACAGCCGGGCTACCAAGGCATGCGGGTCGATGGAGGCCTACCAACCGAGACAGGGGTAGGCGCAACCATCGGCCGTGAACAGATGGGCGGATCAGGAAGTTCGAATATGGGTCAATCATCAAATAACCAAGGGTTCCCCACAGGATTCGTACCTTTTCCCTTTGCGGCCACCATGGGTCGCCCAGAACCCGGCGACGCGCTGTACGTCTCCAACAACGACGGACCCGAGTTGCAGCTCATAAGCCACCGTCTCACAGGGCCTGAAAATTTCTCAAATTGGGCACGGGAATTCCGTCGAGCCCTTGTAACAAAGGACAAGGAAGGATTTATCGACGGAACTGTCCCGGTTCCAACCGAGGAAAGGCTAGCACGACAATGGAACAAATGCAATCAATTGGTAAGGACATGGATCGGGAATACCGTGAGCCCAGAAATCGCAGCCGGACTGCCCCCAACGAAGGATTCCAAAAAATTTTGGGACAATATAAACGAGATGTATGGAAAATTGGATCGGGCGAAGATTTTTTCACTCCACCAAGCCCTATCAGAGCTGAAACAGGGAGACACGTTGGTGACAACATGCTTCAACAAGTTGTCAGCGCTCTGGAATGAGCTTGAAGCGGCGGAGGAAAACTCATCGGATCCGAAGCCACCCTCCAGGAAGTACAAGGAAATCAAAGACCGAGAGAAGGCGACTCGGTTTCTTTTGATTCTTAACTATTCTTACCTCCATTTCAGTCGCAAATCCTCGCGATGGAGCTGCGCCTTCAATCGGGCGTATCTTTCAACTTGCAGTGCAAGAAGAAAATCAGAGAATCGCATCGACGGAAGGCCGGGGGGGGGGAAACCCTAGCACTCGCAGCAAGAGGGTCGCGAACCCTGGAAAAGAGACGTGAACCGCAGCTAGGGTTCACGGATCCGAGGGCTTTTAAGGGGGCAGGAATGGACGATCACGATCGCACGCAGCGATCGGATGGTCCAAAGGGGGCGCGGCCTTATGGAGATCTGGACGGTGGAGATGGGCTGTTCATTAAAGGATCTCATGGCCAGGATTTTTCAGGGAATTATGGGCAAAATGCGCGTGGGCCTAATTCACTTGGGCCCAATTCAAAAATTCACAGCCCCAATCCGTATGGGCCGAACAGTTATGGGCCCAATTTCTCTGGGCCAAGTTCAAAAAACAAAGGGAAATTATATTGTGAATTTTGCAGGCGTCCCCACCACACAATAGAAAATTGCTGGAAATTACATGGGAGACCTGGAGAAAAAAGAGGAAAAGAAATATCGGCCGCAGCATATCAGCTTACAGGACAAAGTGATCCAAATCAACCCATCACTCATGGAGAATATGAGAAATTAATCCAAACACTCCAAAAATTGGATATTCAAAAGAAGGGGAGCAGCTTTACAGGTATTTCTCATTGCTGACTCAATTATATATCGAGAAGTACTTGGATAGTAGACTCCGGGGCCAGTGATCATATTGCATGTGAAAAGGGATTATTTACTGCTATTCATGATGGGTTGGATAGTCCAATTATAGTGCACTTGCCGAATGGAAGTATTGCTCATGTCACTATAACTGGAAGAGTTAAACTTAGTCCTGACATTACCTTGACAAATGTCCTATATATCCCTGAATTCCAGTTCAATCTTATTTCCGTGTCTAGAGCCTGTGAGGAAAATTCTTGTCAAATTTCCTTCAATATTCATGGTTGTCAATTTCAGGCCCCTTCGACTGGGAAACTGATAGGATGGGGTGATCTATCTCAAGGACTTGTTTTTTTACGGAGAAGTTCAGCCAAGGATTTAGATATCTTTCCTTATAATAAATCATTGTGTAACTCGACTACCGGTGATAGAAATTTCATTTTGCATTCCAGTTCGGCCACGCTTCTTTATTTACATATCCTCAATGCCATATCTGTCCACTTGCAAAACAATCGCGCAATTCTTTTCCTTTGAGCAAAAATCGTGCGTCTCAAATTTTTTCACTGCTCCACATTGATGTTTGGGGACCATACCATACACCAAATCATGATGGTTCTTGTTTCTTTCTCACTATTGTGGATGATCATTCGAGAGCGACATGGATTTTCCTTATGCAATCCAAAGGTCAAGTCCTGTCACACTTAAAGACCTTTCTTTCTCTGTCAAAAACTCAATTTGGCAAACCCATCCAAAGGATTAGGACAGATAATGGGAGAGAATTCTTCAATCATGAATGTACGTCCTTATTGACAGCTCAAGGGATACTGCATGAAAGCTCATGCACCTACACACCACAACAAAATGGAGTGGTGGAAAGGAAACATCGTCACTTGTTAGAAGTGGCCCGGGCCTTAAAGTTCCAAGGATCCATACCAGACAAATTTTGGGGAGAATGTGTTTTGACTGAAGCATACCTAATCAACCGGATGCCAACTAAGGTCCTCGATGGTCACAGTCCCTTTGAACTTCTATTTGGGAAGAAGCCAGTTCTTAATCATCTGAAAATCTTCGGATGTCTTTGTTATGCCCACATAGTGGGTCCCAAGGATAAGATGGGTCCACGAGCTTGCCGTTGCATCTTCATGGGGTATGCGACCCTACAAAAGGGATATCGAGTTCTTGATCCTTCTACAAATGAATTTTTCGTCAGTAGGGATGTTCAATTTCAGGAAGACTCTTTTCCTTTCTCTACCCATAGCTCAGACACACAGCGCCAACAACATTCTGATACTCCTCTTATTGAGGAATCACCTCATAATCAGGGATATCTCTTGGTTCCCTATTCAGTCGATTCAGGCAAAGCTGATGTACATACTATGGGTATAACACCCCTGGCAGAAGACATGGATCTACATCAGGACGCAGAGATTGCATCCGAATCTCTTCCTGCACATCCTATGGAGAGTCCAACACTTCCGTCTTCTTCTGGTCTAGTACTTCAGCCTTCTTCTGACGTCATCCGGCCCAGGAGGTCAGGGCGAGCCACGCGTCCTCCAACTTGGACCAAGGACTACGTGTGTGGAGTCGAGAATTCACCGGTATTCTTTTTCCCGTTTCCTCTTATGTCTCTTTCGATCGATTATCCGAGGAGCATCGATGTTGCATTGCTCGGATTTCTGAAGAACGAGAACCTTCCTCCTACAAAGAGGCAAGTACTGATCCACGATGGCAGAAGGCTATGGCATCAGAATTACATGCACTGATGGACAACAAGACGTGGGACATTGTCAATTTACCTCCGCATCGCAAGGCCATTGGATGCAAGTGGGTCTACAAGATCAAGTACCGAGTTGATGGTACAGTTGAAAGGTACAAAGCCAGATTAGTAGCAAAGGGTTTCACTCAGAAGGAAGGTTTTGATTATCATGAGACTTTTTCCCCAGTTGCCAAAGATGCTACAGTCCGGTCATTCCTTTCAGTTGCAGCCTATCAAGACTGGGTTTTGCACCAAATGGATGTCCACAATGCTTTCTTGCATGGCGACTGGATGAGGAGATCTATATGGACATTCCACAAGGCTTGCGGAGACGGGGGAGGATAAAGTGTGTCGTCTCCGCAGATCCTTATATGGACTCAAACAAGCATCCGGACAATGGTATGCAAAATTCTCGAGTCCCGATTGCTGCCGATTTTCGACAATCCAAATTTGATTATGCTGTTTTCACATGGACTAAAGGTACGTCGTCTATATACCTAATGATATATGTAGATGACATATTGATCATGGGAAATGATGAGGGAGCAATCGAAGTTTCAAGCAATATTTGCACTCTACTTTCCATATAAAAGATCTGGGGCCACCAAAGTACTTCCTTGGGATAGAAATTGCTCGTTCAGATCAAGGAATTTCTCTCAGCCAGAGAAAATTTGCCTTGGAGATCATATCAGAAGCTGGATTGTCAGGATGTAGGCCAGCTGTAATTCCAATCGAGCAGAATGTCAAGTTGACCACGGCAGAATATGACACCAATGTCTCTCAAGAAGCAGATCCCATGTTGGGAGATTCAATGAGTTATCAGAAACTTGTTGGAAAACTGATTTACTTGACAATGACCAGGCTGGACATCAGTTATGCTTGTCTGCGACACTTAGTCAATTCATGCACAATCCCAAGCAGTCTCACATGAATGCAGCGCTCAAAGTAGTTAAGTATTTGAAGCGGTGCCCAGGCTTTGGGATTCTTTTATCCAAGAGATGCGACATGAGGATGACTGCATACTGTGATGCAGATTATGCAACATGTCCCATGAGCAGGAGGTCGATAACTGGTTTCTACATCAAGTTAGGAGACTCCTTACTTTCGTGGAAAACGAAGAAACAGGCGACCGTCTCGTTATCCTCAGCAGAAGCAGAATATCGAGCTATGGCAAAGACGACATGTGAAGTAGTATGGTTACATGGCTTGCTCCATGATCTGGGAGTGCAAATTCAAGGTCCAACAAAGTTATTCTGTGATAACGATGCAGCCCTGAAACTTGCTTCAAACCCGATAGTCCATGAAAGAACCAAACACATAGAGGTGGATTGCCATTTTACAATGGAGAAGATTCAAGAAGGAATAATCGAAACACTTGGGATTCGAACACAGGAACAGCCGGCGGACATATTCACCAAGCCTTTATGTCAAAGTCAGCACGCGTATCTTCTGAGCAAGCTAGGTGTCTTGGATATCTACAAACCACCAGCTTGAGGGGGAGTGTTAGAAGATACACATCAATCAATATCGGATCCAATTAGATTCGATTGTATTTCCATTTATAAAATATTCCCTTACCTTGTTTATACATAGATTACAGTATATACAAAGATAAGCATGTACATTGATTACACAGTGAATACAATACAGAATTCTTCTTTTTCCTTCTTCCACTTCAGATTCTGACATAAGTTTCCACCAAAACTAGAGAAACCAGCCAATCCAGCCAAGGAAAGGAATATGCCGGAACATAGTCGAAGGCTAATGGCTTTGCCATACTTCTCTCTCTCCTCCGCCGAAGAAGAAAACAAGAGAGAGGCTCCTCCGCCACAATATCCCTCGCGGCCGGAACCAGAAAACTCAGCGCCACCACCGAAATATCCAACCTCCTCCTTGCAGCCTAGTTCCACTTCAAAATCGTCGGCTACGTATCTGAGCCGGAAATCGGGATTGAACTAAGCGTAGAAGACGAAGGAGAGTTCGAGAGGCCGGTCAGTTGTTTTTGAAGCCGGAGACAGAAAGACGACAAGGAGACGAAAAAGCGAAGAAGGAGGAGGAAGGGAGAGGAAGAGAGGATGGAGATGGAGACCTTGTTGCCGAAGAGAGAGGTTGTGAAGGAGGACCTCATCTCCACAAAGAGGAGAGAGAAAAGGCAATGCATTAATTGTTACTTGCGTCGCTCATTTACTCGTCTACGGGAAAGAGAGAGAAACGAGCGCTAGGATTCAAATTTTTAATTCCACGTCATGGGCACGTGGCGCAATTTGAATGGAACACGCACGCCGGGTAGGCGAGTGACGTGGTGGTTAGAAACCACTGAATATTTTCTCCTTCCATTGATATGTCTTTGCCTTGATCCATTGATTGAAAACTGAAAAAAAAAAAATAAAAATAAAAATAATAAAAATAAAAATTAACATTAGGATTAGTAAATCAAATCTCTCAACATAACAAAAAAATTTAACATTAGGATCGTCGACATCATCTTATGCACATCTTTTTTATGCACACAACTCAGCTGAGAAAAACTAGATAGCTTAAAATAGTTCCGATGTTTTGTCAAAAAGGAAATATCTTTTGAAATAGGCATTAAACTCTCTCTCTCTTCTCAATTACCGAATTAGACAGGATAATTTGATCTTTAAAATCCAATTTTTTGTTCTACTCGTGCAAGAGTGCCCTGTTTCTATTATCAAATGGTGTCAATCGTCTCTGCGTAATGAAGAAAATTGAAAGAACGGTGGATCAACGGAAACTCCTAAAAGGCTTCAATTTCGGAATTAACTAGGCATGATCGATGGGCCCCCTGGTCTGGAGGGCAATACCAAAAATAGAGGATCAATAAATAGGATCGATTAGACCTTGCTACTGACTGATTCACTTGAAACTCATCGAAACACTTCTACTTCCACCCACTACCACGAACCAGGGCCCATGTTCATGGTCTTTGGTCCTTTCTGGCAAATTCAAGGTGTATGCAGTGACTGGACTTTCTTTGTGATGCACATTATTGAGCAAAAACAGAGTTTGCAGGCAACAATTAATTTGACGCAGTTGAACCCTCCACATACATTCATAATGGAAACCCAAACACCAAAAAAAAAAAAAACAAAAAAAACAAAACAAAACAAAGAAAGAAAAAGGAATACAAAAAGAAGGGAAAAAAAGGAAAGATAAACAAGGACACACAGCAGGTTTTGTTTTCCATTTACTTGAGACCTCCAAATTGCCATTGGAGCCATTGCTCCGTTCCTTCTCCTTCTTGCCATGAACGTGGGAGATAACAAAATTTAATGGAAGGTAAATCATCATATAAGGAGCAACTTTCATGAGAAAGCATCTCAAGATTCCTAACACATGAATTTCTAAAAATCTAATAACACAAACATGTCGGTCAGGAGCTAAACAGGGCAGTAGATGTCACTGCGGCCTCGCAACGCAGTAATTTATACCCATTCGCCTCATACCACACTCCATCCTACACAAGGCAACGATTCTCATAACGAAACCGAGAGAGGACCCACCATACAAAAATGGACCTTCAGCAACATTTCACACACGGAGTGATACGAGAACCCCAGAAGAAGACCAAGAACAAAAGGCCCGAAAAAACCTCGCCGCCACCGCCCATTTAGCCAAACTACTACATCGGCGCGAGCGAGCACCACCACCACGAATTCCCTCCCGGGAAAACCAACCCAAAAATCGAAATCGCACCCTAAAGCAGACGGAAAACCTCCCAAGCAGCAAGAAAAACAATAGAAACAAACTCCAGCACAACAATGAAACCGAGATCTATATCGACGAAGCGGCAATCCGAGGGCAAGCCAAGCATACCTCGTGGGTGAGGACGGGCAGAAGCAGGGGCTCGGCTTTTGGCGGTGGCGCGAGCGAGCTGCAGGGCAGAAGCGTGGCGTGGCTTCGCGAAGGGTTGGGGCTTTGGGTCTCAGGTAGAGAAGCAACGACGGTGGCACCAGCTTCGGGAACGACGGTGCATCAGCAGAGAAGGAGCAGACGCAGACGCAGTAGCAGAGAAGGACGGGATTCGAGAAGGGGTGAGACTCATGCGTGAGAGAGAGAGGTAAAATTAGAAATAAGGGTTTGATTTGTGAGGAAAAAGGGTCCCTTCCTTAACCAGTTTACCAACCGGGTCCAAAACCGGTCCAGTCGAACCGATTCCCGAGTGGGTAATCCCTCGGAACCGGTTCCCGAACCGGTTTCAATGGGAACCAGTTCCCGACCCTGTTTTCCGGGTGAGCCGAACCGGGAACCGGGTTGACCCGGTTCGGTTGCACACACCTACTGTCGGTGACCTTGTTTCTTAAACACTCCCAACCCCCAGCGCCGCGCCCCACCCCCTCCCAAAAAAAAAACAATTTCTCATCTGTCAATTTGATATCATCTCACTATGGAGCTCAACTTAAACACGTTCTCCTCCCATCGTTTTTGTCAATCGTGTCCCTCTCCTTCTCACTTGTTATTGCCACATAAGATAGCTACGTGAACGATTTTTAATTAAAATTGATCGGATAAATTATATTAATAATTTTCAAAAAATTTATAATTAAATTAATTAAATTGAAATATTTAGAGCTAAATTAGTATAAATGTAATTAATTTAGAATTTTTTAATAATTTCTCTTTTTCTTTTTGGTTAATACCAAAAAAAAATCAAAACTAGCATAATGTAACAAATTTACCTTAAATTAATTTTTTGATAATCGAAAACCTCAAAATCGTAAACTTGTAACAAATTTATTATTCGTTGATGAGTATATCAATTTGGTATTTTACCTTCTATTATCAATTTGTGATTCTTCATGATATTAATTCAGTTTAACATAAACTAACGAAGGGTAAATTTGTTTTGGTAGTCAAAAAATCAATTTAAGATCATTTTGTTACAAATGTACTACTTTGAAGTTTTTCGTAGTCAAAAAACTAGTTAAGAGTAAATCATATATATATATATATATATATATATATATATATATATATATATATATAATTTGAGATTTTTCGTTATATGAACCCCCTTTTGTTTAATTTGGTTAGGCAATCCATTTTAGACGTGTTAGTAATACTACACGTCACATCACTTTGCAGGGGTTTCCATCACCCACAATTTACTTATGATAATTTTTTTAAAAATATATGATACCTTTTTTTTTTTGTTAACATTGAAAAAGTGCATTAAAAAAAAAATTAGATTTTAATTTATGATTTTTATAATAAAAAATTAATTTAAAATAAATTTATCATTTATATATCACCTTGAAATTTTTCAATGTATTGACCATTTTTAAAAGGTGCAATATTAGTCTATATGATGACAATACTTGAAATTGCCCATGAGGCATTCTTAAATTACAATTTTGATACGAGGTTAAGGG
This sequence comes from Eucalyptus erythrocorys, assembly GCA_014182555.1. Classification (NCBI taxonomy): domain Eukaryota; kingdom Viridiplantae; phylum Streptophyta; class Magnoliopsida; order Myrtales; family Myrtaceae; genus Eucalyptus; species Eucalyptus erythrocorys. The sequence continues at coordinate 53,648,622 of CM024602.1, forward strand.
CTTAATTGCATTTTTTTAAGCGTTCTAAGACTTAATTGAATCAATTAAAAAATTTAGAATTCGATTGCATTGTTTGATAAAGTTTTAGGACTTCATTGAACTGGTTTAAGACTAGATTGCATGTCCTGCATAAGGTTTAGGATTTAAGGTGCAATCTTCCCAAATAAATACATTGAAAATGAGTATTATTACCGCTTCGTCCCAGCAAATAATCTTGTCTTTATTATAACGTACATTCAATTATATTGATCTTATTTCTACTCACCGTCCTCTATTTATATATCCCCACAAGCACAAACACAGGCACAAACAATAACACTGAAAAGCAATGGGCCAAAGTCACCATGCATCTCAATTTGAGCAAGGCTCTCTTCCTTTCCAGTCTATTGACAGTCGCCCTACTCCATCGCCCGAGTGCCGCATTGCTTACCAGCAAATGGAGTTGGAGCTCGTGGCGGCCTCGAATGGTTACAACATCTACAAGAATCTACAGCCAGACCTTGTTGGCTGTGGCGGAGGCACCCCGAATGGAGCACGGTACATGGGTTGCATTCCACCACCAAACCCGGTACCAAAATGTGACATCTATAACAAGAACTACCCTCGCTGTTGATGAACCTTCCAAATTGGCGTCTGCCAATAGCGCTTCCCTATGCTCCAACCTGGTGTCCCCAAACTGTCAACCATAACAATTTGTACCTAGATTTGTATGTGTTGAGGATGTTAGTAATTGCAAACTGCAACTGTAGTTGGACTTATCGGTTCAATATATGTACCCCGCGTGGATGAACTGTCCAAAGAATCAGACTAAGTTAGATATACCGGCCCTATGTAGTAGTACAAAGGTTCCCAAATTTTGGTTAGTACCCGCCGTAGCGGAGACAGGGATACCTCAAGCCACTTTTGTATGTAAGATAGGCTTGTAACAATCACTACTTATGTAATATGTGAAATATATTAGTGTATTTGTATCTCACGTTCCCATGATTATTTTGTGTCAGAGATTGTATGTTTACGCCTTCCGCATGTGCACAAATAAGAAGTAAATAAATTTGGGACAGCGAAAGCCTGGGATGTTGCGAAATAACCGACAACTCAACCTCTGAGTAAAGGGGGTTGTGACACACACCTTCCCTTTCGAAGCCAAATCCTTGCCATGGATCCCGTTCCCTCAATTGGACAAATCTATCAACTCGCGATGCAAGAATAATCACAGTGCCTTGCTTCTACAGAGTTTGTGAAGGCCAACGACCGTGTTGTGCTTGGGGCGAGGGCGGTGAGGGCAGCGACGAAGTGGCGACGCCATGGCCAGTGTAGCCATAGGGGATTTTCTCTCTCAGGCACATTTGGGTTTGCAGCTGAGGAAGATGACTTCTCTTCCTTCAAAATGGACGGGTCTGATTTAATTATCCCACTTCGACCAGACGGCCAGGGATGCTCGCGGACTTCAGTGCAGATGAGCAGTCGAGATCCCATCATGGGATCGAACAGCTCAAGAAGCATGGCTCGATCTGACGGCCACTCTTTTATCTTTGCAGCACCTAAATCAAATGGAGGACAATTTGCCACATCACCCACGTGGAAAAGCTCCAACAGCCAAGATCTTGCCACATCATCGAGGTCGAATGGCCAAAATTCCAACAAAGTAAAAGGTAAATTTTGTGATTACTTCAAACATCCTTACCATACTAAAGAAAATTATTGAAAATTGCACGGGAAACCGATAGATAAAGAGAAAAATGAGCAAAATATTTCGGTTGCAACACATGCTAAGGTCAATCAGCCCATTAATCGATATCAATTTCAACAAATCATGAAGGCACTGAATAGTTTGGAAGTCATGATAAAATAGGCAACTATGTCCTCATGAACTCTATTACAACTAAGGCATGGATCATTGATTCAAGTGCTAGTAACCATATAGTATGTTATGAACGTTTCCTCCCCCATATTTGTGAATCTCCTCATAATACTTCGGTTCGTCTTCCCAATGGAAGTGACACCTTTGTCACTAAAATTGGAAATGTCCGTCTAAGTCCATCTATCACATTAAAAATTGTCCTTCTAATTCCCGACTTCCAATGCAATCTTATTTATGTCTCAAAACTCTATGGAGACAATTCCCGTTGAATCCTTTTTGATTTTGATGTCTATTTTTTTCAAGCCCTTTTACTAGGAAACTAATGGATTTGGGTGAAAATCATGATGGACTTTATTTTTGGGATGGACTACCTAGGAAAATCAATTTTGCTCATTTCCCTATTAAGGGCACTCTATGTAATGCCAATATTAATAATAATATTCTCGTCTCATAAACGTTTGGGTCATAGTACTAGTTTTCCTCATCCTAAGTGCCCCATTTGTTCGTTGGCTAAACAATCGCATCTTCCGTTTTCTCATAGTACATCACATGCTACTGATGCTTTTGTTTTGTTACGTATCGATATATAGGGAGCATATCACATCCCACATCATGATGGGTCTCAATTCTTTCTCACCATTGTTGATGATTACACACGTGTGACTTGGGTTTTTCTCATGCAATCTAAGACTTAAGTTATTTTCCATCTTAAGAACTTCATTACTCTAATTAAAAATCAGTTTCAAAAATATGTCCAACTGATTCTTACTAATAATGCCTATGAATTTTTTAACCATGAGTGCTCCTCCTTCTTCATCTCCAATGACATCCTTCATGAAAGCTCCTATGTCTACACACCCCTACAAAACAGGATTGTAGAAAGGAAATATTGTCACCTCCTAAAAGTCGCACGCACACTCAAATATCAGGCTTCCATCCTAGAAACACTCTGGGGAGACTGTGTAGTCAGAGTAGCTTACTCAATCATTAGGATGCCAACTTGGGTTCTGAATGGACGTACTTCTTTTGAGCTGTTCCTTGGTAAAAAAAACTAATATTAGTCATCTACATGTCTTTGGATGCCTATGTTATGTATCTATTGTGGGTCCTAGCGACAAATTGGATCCCCACGCCCTTAAATGCATATTTATGGGATACCCAACACTTCAAAAAGGATATTCAGTTTTCAATCCATTGGTCGGGCGATTTTTTTGTCAGTAGAGATGTTATTTTTCATGAGGACATATTTCCTTTTCGAGATGAAGAATCATCTGAGGAACAAGTGCAGGACATTACTAATCGTCGGTTATTCTTGAGTGAAGAAAACTTATCTCCCTCACACTAGTCATTGTTCCTCAGATGGCATGTCTTGCTTCTGGAGATAATTTAGATTCATCACCTGAAATGAACAGAGAGACGTTGATATCGGAAAATTCTACAACTAATCAGCCAAAGAGTTATGTGGTTCTATCTTCTCCAACTCATCCAGACCATGTTTCTTCTAAGATGGTTGATACTAAGCCGTCTAATTTGGCTCCTCCTCGGCATTCAGGACACACCACGCAGCCACCCACATGGACGAATGATTATATTCGTTCTACCTTAAACTCATTGAGTACACACTATCCCATCTCTTTTTATGTTAGTTTTGCTCGCTCATCGCCCGAACATATGGGCTGCATTAGTAGAATATTTGATGAATAAGAACCATCTTCATATAATGAGGCTATGAAAGATTCCCACTGGCAACAAGCCATGGCAAATGAATTACAAGCCTTAATGTAAAACAAAACATAGCATGTGGTTCTCCTACCATATCATCGGCAACCGATTGGATGTAAATGGTTTTACAAAATCAAATATAAGGCAAATGGCACCATCGAATGTTACAAAGCAAGACTAGTAGCCAAAGGCTTCATGCAGCGAGAAGGCTTTGATTATCAGGAGACCTTTTCACCAATGGCGAAGGAAGTTACTGCTCAATCTTTTCTCTCCATTGCAGCCCTTTGCAATTGGCATTTACATCAAATGGATATCCACAACGCATTTTTTCATGGAGACCTGGAAGAGAAATCTATATGGATCTTCCACTGGGATTATGCTAACAAGGGGAGAATAGAGTATGTCGTTTTCGCAGATTCCTATCTAGACTCAAACAGGCCTCTCGGCAGTGGTGTGCAAAATTCACCATGGCACTTATAGCTACAAGGTTCACACAGTCAAGACATGACTATGCTCTTTTCACATGGAATTAAGGTACATCATCCATTTATTTACTGATATATGTTAATGAAATACTCATTATGGGAAATGATGAATCTATCATTAAAGCTTTTAAGAAGTATTTGCATTCGACATTCCACATTAAAGATCTGGGACCCCCAAATTATTTTCTCAGGATAGAAATTACACGATCAGACAAAGGAATTTGTCTTAGTTAATGAAAATTTGTCCTAGAAATCATATCAGAAGCACGACTATCGAGTTCCAAGCTAGCAGTCATTACAATTGAGCAAAATATCAAGTTGACGTCATCAAGATACGACAAGGGATTGTCACCACCAAAAGAAGATCATTTACTTATGGATCCTTTGACTTATCAAAGACTTGTTGGGAAACTTATTTACCTAACCATGACTAGACCCGATATATGCTATGCGGTACCAATTCTCAGTCAATTCATTCATGATCCAAAGTAGTCATATATGAATGCTGCATTGAAGGTAGTGAAGTACTTGAAAGGATGTCCTAGATTAGGAATAGTACTATCTCAAGAGAATGACATGGAAATGATGCCATACTGCAACATAGATTATGCCACTTGTCCTATAAGTAGAAGATCCATTACAGGATTCCGCATTAAACTACGGAATTCACTACTTTTGTGGAAGAACAAGAAGCAATCAACTGTTTCATTATCATCTGCTGAAGCAGAATATCGAGTAATGGTGAAGACTAGCTATGAAATTGTTTGGATAAGAGGATTGCTTCGTGATCTCAAAGTATGGATAAAGGACCCAACGATTTTGTTTTGTGACAATAATGATACACTTAAACTTGCAGTGAACCTAGTCTTTCATGAAAGAACAAAGCATATAGAAGTCGATTGAGAGACAAGATACAAAATGAAGTGATTAAAACAAAGGGGATAAGAACGACGGAACAGCCTGCAAATATCTTCACCAAACCTTTGTATCGGAGGCAATATACGTATCTACTAAGCAAGCTAGGCGTTCTTGATGCAGGGGAGTGTTGGAGATACTGTTGCCTGTGATTAGGGTCTAATTGATATTGTGTAATCAGTACAACTTCCCTCGATTGATGCTGTATATTACGGAATCATCTTTTGTCTTTTCCATACACTTATTGCCTAAATTAGTTGGACCTTATGTATTATAAATAGGGCTGTACACATACGTCATGTATTTGAAAAACCAGCATATACACATTCTTATATTTTTCTTCTTCTAGCTTTTCTACATTCCTTTTTCCTTTCACAAGGCTCTCCTCAATTCGTCTCCGTAAGTCATCACACCCTCCTTCCCATGTTGAGGTGCTACATAAGATGACCAATATTCACATCAGAAATTTCCAATCAAAATTTATCATGCGGACTACATTGTCAAATTGTCAAAGGTCTAGAACTAAATTAGCCATAAAATTTAAAGCTTAGTTGACATAAATACAATAGGTTTATAACTTTTTAGATAATTTTTCCCCTCTATTTTTTATCTAGTTAGGCAATCCATTTTAGATGTATTAGTAATACTACACACCTTATCACTTTGCAGAGGTTCCTGTCGTCCTCAATTTACTTATGACAAAAAAAAAAAAAAAAAAAAATTACGTGACATCTTTTCTGTATCATTGAAAAAGTGTATTGAAAAAAAAAGAACCACATGATAGTTGGACTTCACAAATATTGACTCTTAGTCATGCCAAAAGCAAAAGTATACAATATGAGATTCTCGCATGATACCGTTAGATTAAGATGTAGATACAAAATACAACTTTTGATCCAGAAAAAGATTTTTCCCGCCCTGCTTCAACTTTTCAAGACTTAAAATCTATAACTTATTCAATTAAATCTCAAATCTTTTTTAAAAAGTGTAATCATAGTCCTTTCAAGGAACAACACCTAAAAATTGCTTAAGCGGCATCCTCAAATTACAATTTCGATATGAGGTTTAGGCTTAGTTGTATTTTTTTAATAAAGTTCTAAAATTTAATTGAATCAATTTTACAAGACTCGATTGAATTGATTTAGAACTAAATTACAAGTCTTGCATAGACTTTAGGATTGAAGGGGGGATCTTCCCGAATATATACGTTGAAGATGTGTATTATTGCTGTCTCATCATGAAAAATATTCTTATATTTATATAAACATAAATTCAATTAGCTTTTTGTTTTATCTCGAAAGAGAGTTGGTAATTGATCTTATGTCTACTCCCGTCCTCTATTTATATCCGACACTGGCACAAGCACAGGCACGAACAAGAGGCTCTGCATTGTTGAGAGCTCCTTAGTCCTTCGTGAACACTGTGAAAACTAACGGGCCAAAGTCACCATGCAACTCCATTCGAGCGAGGCTCTCTTCCTTTCCTCTCCGTCGACAGTCGCCTTCTCCTGCAAAGCCGCACCGGGAGACCTCGACTCCGCCGCCGCTCCACCACTGTGCGACGGCATCGGCGCTATCCTTATCCTTCAAACACTTGGCATGTAAGAAAACAAGAATTGAGAAGATAGACGCTGAGACAAACGATTCCAATCAGGAGGAAAGAAGCTCAAAGGGAGAGATTTTGAGAGAATTCTAATTGTATTGTCTATCTTCTCTCGTATTACAATCGATGTACTACCTTTGAATTATATTACAATGAAAAAGAATAAATGGAATTTAATTATCCTGTCAATCAATCTAATGATCGAGATCGATTCTAATTTGATCTGTACAAAAATAAATCGATCATAATTGATCTCAAAATCTCTGTCAAATCTTCTGTCAAGCCGCATATTTCTCAACACTCCCCCTCAAGCTGGTGGCTTAAAAATGTCTAAGACACCTAGCTTGTTTAGTAAATATGTGTGCTGTCTTTGACACAAAGGTTTGGTGAAGATATCTCACAGTCGTTCGCTGTTCCAATCCCTTTGGCTTCAATGATTCCTTCCAAGATCTTATCCCGTGTAAAGTGGCAGTCCACTTCTATATGCTTGGTTCTTTCATGTACAATAGGATTTGCTGCAAGCTTGAGAGCCGCATCATTGTCACGAGAATAATTTGGTTGCCCCTTGCACCCGTATTCCAAGATCCTTGAGGAGACCCCGTACCCATACTATCCGACAAGTAGTCTTGGCCATGGCTCGATATTCTCGCTTCAGCGAGGGACAAAGATACAAATGGGCTGTTTCTTGGTCTTCCATGAGAGTAATGAATCTCCCAATTTGATACAAGATCCAGATCCACGATCTTCGACTCATGGGACAAGTTGCATAGTCCGCATCGCAATATGCCGTCATCTCCATGTTGCATTTTCTTGACAATAGAATCCCAAGTCCTGGACACTTCTTTAGGTACTTGAGGACCTTAAATGCAGCATTCGATGTGATTGTTTCGGATTTGTGCATAAATTGACTGAGAGTCTGTATTGCATAAGAGATGTCTGGTCTGGTCATCGTCAGATATATAAGCTTTCCGACGAGCCTTTGATAGTTGGAAGGATCTTCTAATTTGGGATCATCATCTTGAGATGTTGCTTTGTCATATTCTCGCGAAGTCAATTTGGTATTTTGCTCGATGGGAATAGCGGCTGGTTTACACCCTGATAGTCCTGCTTCTGAGATGATTTCCAATATGAACTTCCGCTGACTGAGCGAGATCCCTTGTTCAGATCGAGCAATCTCAATGCCAAGAAAGTACTTAGGTGCTCCTAAGTCTTTAATGTGAAAGGTTCCATGTAGATATTCCTTGAAACTTTCTATGGCAGCTTTATCATTTCCCATAATGAGAATGTCATCAACATATATCATTAAATAAATTGATGACGTACCTCTGGTCCGTGTGAATAGGGCATAATCATGTCCGGACTGTTTGAAACCCGCTTTGTTGTAAGGGCGTTGGCAAATTTTGCATACCACTGTCTGGAAGCTTGCTTCAAACCATACAGGGATTTTCGGAGGCGACATACTCTATTCTCCCCCTGTCTCCGTAATCCCTGGGGCAGGTCCATGTAAATCTCCTCATCCAAGTCACCATGGAGAAAGGCATTATGCACATCCATTTGATGTAAAGACTAGTCATGAATTGCAGCAATCGCGAGAAATGACCGAACCGTGACATCTTTGGCCACGGTGAGAATGTCTCATGGTAATCAAATCCCTCTCGTTGAGTGTATCCTTTAGCAACCAGCCGTGCTTTATACCTTTCAACGGAACCATCAGCCCGATATTTGATTTTGTATACCCATTTACAGCCAATGGGTCTACGATTATGTGGCAAGGGAACTAGATCCCAAGTCTTGTTATCAACCAAGGCTTGTAGTTCTGCCTCCATGGCCCTTTGCCACCGAGGATCAGTAGAAGCTTCATCATAACTAGTAGGTTCTTTATCTTCAGATAAACGGCTTACACAACATCTATGCTCTGGGGAGACAAATTATGAAAGGAAACATAAGAGGAGATTGGGTATTTGATACCTGGCTGATTGAAAGCAGCGCATACATAATCCTTAGTCCATGTTGGAGGCCGTGTAGCTCTACCAGAACGTCTTGGAGGATTAGCTTGTGATGAAGATGTCATTTCGCCAGAAGGAATGGATGAGGTATTTTGACAGTCTTCATCAGTGGAATGATATTCCGGTGAATTTCCAGAAATGTCCTCGGACACTTGATTGTCATCAGACGCTGATGCTTCCATAGGGATGCTACGCGTTGCTGGAGGAGGAAAGATCGGAACTGTTGGCACTGCTATGAAATCAGAATTTTGAAATTCTGTCTCATCTCTTGTTTGAAGATAATTTGGGGTGCTTGGATCTTTTCGAGGACGGTCTTTCTTCAAATGGAAAGACGTTTTCATGGAAGATAACGTCCCCGCCGACGAGGAACTCCTTTGTGGATAATTCAAGAAGACGATATCCTTTCGAAAGTTAGGATATCCCATAAATACACAGCGTCGAGCGCGAGGATCCATCTTGTCCCGAGGCCCCAAATTTGCAGCATAACACAAACATCCGAATACTCTAAGATGTGTCTGTTCAGGTGCCTTGCCAAACAACAATTCAAAAGGTGTTTTGCCATTGAGAATCCGAGTAGGCATTCTATTTATGAGATAGGTCGCTGTAAGGACACATTCTCCCCAATATTCATCAGGAATAGCTGCTTGAAATTTTAAAGCTTGGGCCACTTCCAGGAGATGTCGGTGCTTGCGCTCAACTACCCCATTCTGCTGAGGGGTGTATGCATAGGTGCTTTCATGTTGAATCCCGTGGGATGAGAACAACAATTTGCAATCATGATTGAAAAATTCCCTTCCATTGTCAGTGCGAATCCTCTTAATTGTTTTTCCGAATTGATTTTTCGAAAAAACAATGAATGTTTTTAAATGAGAATAAGCTTGTCCTTTAGATTGCATTAAGAAGATCCATGTTGCATGGGAATGATCATCTACTATGGTGAGAAAAAAACGAGACCCGTCATGATTGGCAGTGTGATACGGACCCCATACATCCACATGGATTAGTGAAAAAATTTCACTAGCACAAGTATTTTGAGAAGGGAAGGGTGCACGTGACTGTTTAGCGAGAGGACATATGGGACATAGGGAGTAAGGAAATGAACTACTGTGGCCCATTCTTAAATGAGAGATAAAATCCTTTCCATGACAGGTTGAATTACACAATGAATGTTTGAGGAAATTACTGGAAAAATGGAAATTACTTGGGAAATTTGTCCAGAAAAAAAGTCCTTCGAGAGTCTACCCAAGCCCATCGGTCCGCCGCGAAAGGGCCCGAAAGAGACAAGTATCAGCATCGAATAATACCCGGCATGAGTTTTCCTTGCAAACCCTTGATACAGAGAGATAAGATTAAATTTGAATTCTGAACATAAAGAACGTTCTCAAGGATAACTTGGTCACTAAGATTTACTTGTCCCCTGTCACAGTCACATATGTGATATTTCCGTTAGGTAATTGAACAGAGAAAGGGAAATTGAATCCCTCATTTATCTCTGTGAATAAACCTTTATCACAAATTATGTGATCGCTTGCTCCAGAATCGATAATCCATGATTTCCTGGCAATTGAATTAATTTTGCAATGTGTAATACCTGTGAAACTTGTTCCTTTATTGGAAGTATCCAATTTCTGCATGGCTTGCATCAATTGTTGATATTGATGATAGGAAACCGGCTGATCGTGTGCCCTGTGGGTCCAAGCATACTTGATAAGCTGCTTTGAGATTCTTTTTCTTTTTCTCCGGGCTTTCCGTGTAATTTCCAGCAGCTGTCAATAACATGATTAGTCCGTTTACAATAATCGCAAAATAATTTTCCTTTTCCCTTAAAATTCGGTCTAAAACCCTTTGCCGACGTGGCATAAATCGACCGTCCACTCCTTTGGCCGAGGACTCATATCCACCGTCGGATCCATCCGCGCCCTCGAAGCCGTGAGGACCGTCCGATCCATACAAAAATCTCGGCCACGATCTAGGCCGTTGGATGCTCGGCCACGATCCGAGCCGTCGGATCCTCGCGACGAATCTCGGCCGCTCATGGGTTCCCTTTTAAGCGAGCCTGTCCCCGCAAACCCTAAGGCATTCCGCCTCTCCTTCTCTTGATTTAGGGTTTTCAGAGAACCCTCTCGTCGTTGGCCGTGAGCTGCGAGCACGATTCCGTCACTGTTCCTCGCCTGTTCCGTCGACGCGAGACGCTGGCTCTCTTCCTGAATCGCCAATTGGTAGATCCGTCCGATTGGAGGGACTGGATCCATGGCCAAAATCTGTGAACGAAAGGTATTGTAAGTCTCGTTCAATATTAGCAAAAAACGAGTAGCCTTTTCCCTTTCCTTGATGGATCGGTACTGGTTGAGCGTGGACTCCGGCCCCTCGAGTTTTTCTTCTATTGCTTCCAACTCGTTCCATAGAGACGAGAGCTTGTTGAAGCAAGCCGTGACCGTCATGTTTCCTTGCCTGAGATTACTGAGTTCCTGCATGATTGAGAAAATTTTTGCACGGTCAAGTTTACCGTACATCTCTCTAATGTTTTCCCACATTTTTGAGCATCTTCTGTGGGTGGTAAACCGGTCGAAACCTCTCGTGAGAGGCGTTTCCAATCCACGTTCTTATGAGTCGGTTGGATTTTCTCCAATGGCGGGCTAGACGCTCGTCCGGGGTACGGCAGTGCACCCGTCGAGGAAGCCGTCTTTGTCCTTCGTAGCCAACGCACGCCGGAATTCCCGTGTGACCACCCGGGTAGTTCTCGTGCCCGGTAAGTTGGTGACTGATCAGTTTCAGTTCTGGGCCGTCGGTACTGGAGACGAACAGGGGGTCGCCGGATTCCGGGCGTCCGGTGAACAGAGTCCCTGGATACGGCATAAAACCGGGCGAAAAATCCAGGGTAAGGATTTGTTCCTGTATTCGGATCGTTCGACCCGGGCGAGATTCCCGGGTAGGGATTTGTTCCCGTACCCGGATTGTTATTACCCGTATTGTGACTGGTCGGATATGGATTTGTTCCATTACCCGACCCGTCAGAAGGATTGGCTCCGACAGATCCGGCGATCATGCTTGCCCCACTTGTGGCTGGTGGGCTGCCGCCGGTGGACAGAGAACCATGGCCCCGGAAATCCCGGCAATGATGCATTTTGGCCGGCTCCGAACAACCAAGGGTTGAAAAACGGCCACCGGTAAGGATGGCCTATCATCACCGAGTCGAGATGGGTTGCCCTGCATTTGACTCGAGCCAAAAAATTTTGACCATCTTCAACTCGTGCGGGTTGCTCTTGAGATCCGATTATACCGCCGATGGATTCGGTGTCTCTTTTCTGCGGTGCCCGGGATTCCCATCCTGCGGATTTGCCATGGTGAGTAATGAATTCTTCTTTTGAGTGTAACCCTAATGCTTGAATATGTTCTTTTTTTGCGGGTGCTTCGTAGAACAGAGAATGTGGGCAGAGGGTCAGAACGAGAAGAAGATGAGATGCGGAAGCTAGGTTCAGAGAATTAGATGCTCTGATACCATGTAAGAAAACAAGAATTGAGAAGATAGACGCTGAGATAAACGATTCCAATCAGGAGGAAAGAAGCTCAAAGGGAGAGATTTTGAGAGAATTCTAATTGTATTGTCTATCTTCTCTGTATTACAATCTGATGTACTACCTTTGAATTATATTACAATGAAAAAGAATAAATGGAATTTAATTATCCTGTCAATCAATCTAATGATCAGATCTGATTCTAATTTGATCTGTACAAAAATAAATCGATCATAATTGATCTCAAAATCTCTGTCAAATCTTCTGTCAAGCCACATATTTCTCAACATGGCAAATTCTGAAATGATGACCTCCACCAATTGATGACGCTCTTCATAGGCAGCTCTCTTCACGGCCTGCAAGATAATTTTCAAGCCAACCAACTTAATAATTACTGCAATCGACCGAATTTATATTTTGTAAAAAACAGTAATTTTTTTTAGTATAAACAGAGTGCTAATGTCTACATTATTTGAGAGCAAAAAGAGAGAATTTCTCGTGCAACACAATGAACAAACGCCTCCTCTCGATTGACCAACATGGAAACAACCAAGTTGTGGGCCTCGAATACGCTAAAAAATTCGGCTTTCAAGGATGTAGAACTACTTTAGCATCGGCTTTTAGGATGTAGAACTACTTTAGCAAAAGGCAGTGCTTTATGCACATGCACTAGACTCTATTTTTCCGGAAGTGCTCACCTGACGACAAGATCTCTCAATAGAAAATCCACCAAATTGATATTGAGAATTAACAAGCCTTTCCAAAATCCATGGTCTTACGGTTTACGGTGGACTACGGGGATAAGGGTTGACACTAGTCCTAAAATTCTTCGCGGGAAGGTGGCGCGTGTAGCGTTTGCCTGGCGCGGGACGGCCGCAGCCGAGCAAGATAATTCGCAAATGGTACGTCATTGATTTGAAAAAGAATTAAAACTTCTATGCTTTAAAATGCTTAATAGTTAAGTTAAAAATTAAAAAAATAATAATAATTCAGCGTTGGATTGAATAAGAAACAAAGAGAAGAGGGTAAAAGGGGAAAAAAAAAACTAAGCGGTAATCTCATGTTTGTTTTTTTTTTTTTTTTTTTTTGGTAAAGATAATCTCATGTTTGTTTGGGAACGAAAGGAAAGAGAAATTTTTTTCCTTGAAAATGACGACAGAAAATTAGTGAGCCTAGAAGTTCACACCACAATTATCAGACTACTAATGACTCACACCCTATCAGCAGCGACAATAAAGACGCCCCCGACTCGTTGCTGCAGGCATGCCCCCTCTCAGTTCCACTGTCTCTTATTCTCCCTGTCGACTGCCCCTCGCTCTACCATGACTAACGTCGAGCTCGAGCCCAGTATAATTGGGGCTAATTTCTCATAACGAGACATTTGCATCTCCAATCTAACTCATCATTGCTGATCCACACGAAGAATCTCATCCATGTACACCAGCTTCACCTAACGACAACCTAGAGCTCTAAAATCACTCCGAGTCAATGCGATTTGGAGCACGATAAATGATGTACGACAGTCAAATCAAAACACTGTTTTAGCCTGTGAAGCACGTACATGTTGCAGGAGCTTACGTATCATGTCTGACACATGTCAATGTGTCCGACATGTTCGGACACACAATTAACACGTGTCGAGTTTTCGGACACGTGGTCAACTTCCAACATGGGTGTCCGAGGCATGGTGAGTTTCTAGGGCGGGTCTACAAACGCGAAGGGAGAGAGAATCATTGAAGAAAAAAATGGAGAGTGGAGGCAAGGGCGAAAAAGCAGAGGTAAGCCTGCAAGCGACGACAAGGCCACGACTGCAAGAGAAGGCCAGAGGAGGAGTAAAGACCGAGGCAATCTAGAGGGCCACAACTGGGATCCAGTAATGGAGGGCTGGAGGCGTGGTTACAGTTGCAAGGGAGGAAGGGTCGGAGACGAGATGGCAAGCGATTGCGAGGCGACCCAGAGAGAGCAGAGATTAAGCGGAAGAAGATCGTGCGACAATTGGAAAGGGGCTTGACAGGGGTTGGGGAAAATAAATGAGGGGCCCTGACAGGGGCTGGGGAAAATAAATGAGGGAAATAAAGTTTTTTGTCGGGGGTGAAGAAACCAGGGAGGGGGCCTGGGGGTTGGGGGAAATAAATGAGGGGGATAAATTTTTAGGGTGAAGAAATGAGGGAAATTCATCATATCGTACCATTTAAAAAAATCCCCTTTCAGCGGCCTTTTTTATACTTCTTTGAACTTGCGATTCAATATTTTGTGCAAGAAAAATGTAAAGTACAAAAAAAAAAAAGGAGAGAGGGAAAGAAATAAAGAAGAGAAGAAAAGGGGGAAATTGAATAAAAGAAAACGTGGGCATCTTCCAGAAAACGAGGGAGTGATTTTTTCTTTTTGATTTGTTCTTTATTTCTTATCAAAAAATAAAATAAGGTCAAAAAGTGATTTCAAAAAATAAAAGTACTGAATTTAAATCAAATTAATTAAAAATAAAATATTTACTTAATGTTCATGAATCATGTCTGCCTCAACCAATTGCAAGGAGCCGTTTTGCTTTGCCTGAGCTTGAAAATGAGAATATAAAGTCAAAAAGTTGTGTCCGCTTTCGAATCTCGCGCATTAGCTGAGAATGAGATGGCCTGAAAGGGGCTCGGTTGTTTTAAGCTCTAAAGCAAACTAGGCACGAATCTAAGAAGCTACTGGAGTTCTTCACATGGAAATGGAACTTTCTTACTATCTTAATCACCTTTATATTTTAATGGAAATGGAACTTTGTTACAATCTAATCACTTTTAAGTTTTCAAATCAAGCATGGAGAAGTGCATTAGAAGTCCTAAATTTCGTATACGAAATGCAATAAGGTCCTTAACCTTTTAATTGGTCTAGTTATGTCCAAAATCTTTTTAAAATGGGCAATATAAAAGGGTATATTCGATGAAAATACCTAAAATTGATTACGTGACATCTTTAAATTACAATTTCAATATAAAATTTTAGGGTTTAATTACATTTTTCAATAAAATTTTAGGACTTAATTGAATCAATTGAAAATTTTAGGAATCGTTTATATATTCTGATAAAGTTTTTGGACTCGATAAACTAGACTAGGATTTGAGGTACAACGTGCAATTTTCCCATATACATAAATTTGAAATGTGCATTGTTGCCTTTTGTCACAAAAAATACACTTTGCGATTATTATATTATATATTTATTTATTTTTAAGGTATGTTTGTTTTATGAAAAACTTGAAATTTGAGGAATATCATTCAAAAATAATTAGTTATATCACTTAGAAAAAATTATTCAACGGTAAATATTTTCATTATTTACAATAAATTGTGCATTATTATTTTCGTGAACGATGAAAATATTTTTTATTTATTTGATTTTTATAAACGATGTGATTATTTAAAAAAAATATTTTCGAATTTTGAGTTTTTCTTAAACGACAGAGATGATGGACGGCGAGGGCCCAGGGGTAGGTAGCTTGATGTCGTCCGCCCTCGCGTCTTCTTTAATATCCCCCACATGCATGAACAGAGAGGCTCGTCATCATCTTCAAGAGCTCTTTTTAGTCCTTAGGGAACGCTGAAAAGCAAGGGGCCAAAAGTAAACATGCGACTCACTTTGAACAAGGCTCTCTTCCTTTCCTGTCTGTTGACAGTCGCCCTCTCCAGCGAAGCCGCACCTCCAGATCTCAACGCCACTGCATCTCGCCCGCTGTGCGACGGCCTAGGCGGCGCAACCGAGTGCCTCATTGCTTACCAGCAGCCGGAGTTGGAGCTCGCGGCGGGCTCGAATGGTTACAACATCTACAAAAATCTACACCCAGGCCCCGCCGACTGTGGCAGAGACAAACCGTACAAGAGCTGCCTTCCACCGGAGAACGCAACACCAAAGTGTGACATCTATAATAGGAACTACCCTCATTGTTGATGGACATTCCAAATCACGGCTAGGACCCGCTTCCTTCTGCTCCAACCCCGTGTCCCCAAACTGTCAGCTGTAAGAATTTGCATTTAGATTTGTATGTGTTGAGGATGTTAGTAACTGCAAACTGCAAATATAATTGGACTTATCGGTTTGATATATGTATCCTGTATAGGTTTATAGTTGAATATATCAAATGTACCCATCTTCTAGGGTTGACACATTCGATTGGAGTGTATGTACGAGTACGATAACTTTTTCAAGCGTCCCGATTTCTTAAGCAAGGTCGAATGTTTTTCTTCCCGGGCATGCCCAAATATCGACTCAACCCGTTCGATACAAACCCAATAAGCCAATAAGCTCAACCTAAACCCGACGCAGCTAAACCCAGCAGAACCATAACCCAACTTAGAGATGGATCTCATGAAATTATACAACTACAGATTCATCCACAACTTTATCAGCTGGCGTTCCATTTCTAGCAGCAAGATCTCGAGCACACGAGCAACCGCAGTTCTTCTTCGCATCAGACAAAAGCCAGAAGGCCAAGAGACAAAGTTCAGCCACATCAAACACAAAATTTTAACATCTAATGCTCCAGTTGCTACATGGGTCGGCCCTGATATCCACAGGGTACTGCATCAGTCGCACGAGAAGGAATCTGCCTAGAGGCATACCGAGCCCATCCAGGTTCAGGCTTAGAGGGATAAGATCAGCGAGTGTCGGCGAGCAATTACGTTCTTGGACACCGCATGCTTCGCCCAGATTCCATCAACTTTATATGTAATAATCGAATATCTTTTCAATGTTTGTGGGCCTATGTGATGAATTATCTTGATTAATCTAATTTTAAGTCGCTTTCCTAAGGGCCTAGGTAGAGTCTAATCCCATCGTTTCCAGCGCTGTCGGTGACCTTATTTCTCAAACACTCCCACCCCCAGCGCCGGCCCCCCCCACAAAATAAATAAATAAAATTTCTAATCTGTCAATCTGATAATGATATCATCTCACTATGGAGCTCAACTTGAACACGCTCTCCTCCCATCGTTTTTGTCAATCGTGTCCCTCTCCTTCTCACCAGGGGTGAGCAACAGTCTAGGGTCAACTCTGGACCGACCCCGGACTGGCCCAACCCTACTGGCCCTGTCCAGGTTCCTAAGGAGACCGGGTCGATCATCGGTCCTAAAATTCGAGGACCAACACCGTGCGGATTGGTCCTGGTCCCTAGAGTTTTGGGTCGGTTCAACCCCTGGACCAACCCTATATATTATATTATATTATATTATTTATAATTCTTTTATATATTCAAACCTAAGTAAAATGTCTATTATATTATATTATATTGAGATGTTCTATCAATAGCACTAATAATAATTTCAATTTAAAACTTTTGTTGAGTATTAATTATGTGTCGTTTGTTTTGTTTTCAGGTGTTTAGAAGTTCAAGTAAATTAACAAGATGTGAAGTTGTATATTCATGGTTTATATTAAGTATTTTGAACTTTTTATAGTTTAATTGTATTTCACTAATGAATTTCAGCTGCATTTTGCCTTTCAATTTGTGTCAAATGGTAGAAGTTTTTGAAGAGTACAGTAATACTGCAGTTGCTACGGTGATTTGCTAGTCAAATGGTGTGAAGTTCATTTTTTGGTTGAGTGAACTCTATATAATCAAATGCTAGTCAAGTGGTGTGAAGCTCATTTTTTGGTTGAGTGGACTCTAGTGATCAAATGTAAGAAAGCGCTTTTGCATATGGTGTTATGAATATTAAAGATAGATGATTACAAGAACTTTTCATCTTGTCCCATATCTCGATGAGTGGTTAGCAGGTACGAAACTTCTATTATTGTGTCATCTTAAATTTGCTAAATAGGTATTGGTATATAGTTTAGTTGCACAATACCACATTGTCAATGGATGTGTAATTTTAATTTGTAGGTTTTCCTTTTTAGGGAGTATAAAAAATAAGACGAAAAAAATTATCGATCGGTCCCGAGTTGACCACAACCGGACCGAACCCATTGGGTCGGTCCGGTCCTTGGTCCTAAGCTCAATAGGGTCGGTCCTCGGTCCTAAAAATTGAGGATCGACACTGTACGGGTTGGTCATAGGGTTAGGAGGTGGCCCGGACCAACCCGGACCATGCTCACCCCTACTTCTCACTTGTTATTGCCACATAAGACAGATAGGTGAACGATTTTTAATTAAAATTGATCGAATGAATTATATTAATAATTTTTAAAAGATTTATAATTAAATTAATTAAATTGAAATATTTAGAGTTAAATTAGTATAAATATAATTAATTTATAATTTTTAATAATTTCTCTTTTTCTTTTTGGTTAATACCAAAAAAATCGAAACTAGCACAATGTAACGAATTTACCTTAAATTAATTTTTTTATCATCGAAAACCTCAAAATCGTAAACTTGTAACAAATTTATTATTCGTTGATGAGTATTTTACCTTCTATTATCAATTTGTGATTCTTTGTGATATTAATTCAGTTTAACATAAACTAACGAAGGTTAAATTTGTTTTGATAATCAAAAAATCAATTTAAGATCATTTTGTCACAAATGTACTACTTTGAAGTTTTTCGTAGTCAAAAAACTAGTTAAGAGTAAATTTAGCATATATATATATATATATATATATATTAATTTGAGCTTTTTCGTTATATGAACCCCTTTTATTTAATTTGGTTAGGCAATCCATTTTAGACGCATTAGTAATACTGCACGCCACATCACTTTGCAGGGGTTTCCATCACCCACAATTTACTTATGATAATTTTATTTTAAAATATATGATATCTTTTTTTTTGTTAACATTGAAAAAGTGCATTAAAAAGAAGAATCAGATTTTAATTTATGATTTTTTGTAATAAAAAATAAATTTAAAATAAATTTATCATTTATGTATCACCTTGAAATTTTTCGAGGTATTGACCATTTTTAAAAAGTGCAATATTAGTCTATATGATGACAATACTTGAAATTGCCCATGAGGCATTCTTAAATTACAATTTTGATGCGAGGTTAAGGGCTTAATTGCATTTTTTTAAAGCGTTCTAAGACTTATGTGAATCAATTAAAAAATTTAGAATTCAATTGCATTGTTTGATAAAGTTTTAGGACTTCATTGAATTGGTTTAGGACTAGATTGCATGTCTTGCATAAGGTTTAGGATTTAAGGTGCGATTTTACTGAATAAATACATTGAAAATGTGCATTATCGCTGCTTCACCCCCAACAAACAATCTTGTCTTTATTATAACGCACATTCAATTATATTGATCTTGTTTCTACACACCGTCCTCTATTTATATATTCACACAAGCACAAACGCAGGCACGAACAAGAACACTGAAAAGCAACGGGCCAAAGTCACCATGCATCTCAATTTGAGCAAGGCTCTCTTCCTTTCCTATCTATTGACAGTCGCCCTCTCCTGCGAAGCCGCACCTGGAGAGCTTAACGCCACTCCACCGCCCGAGTGCCGCATTGCTTACTAGCAACTGGAGTTGGAGCTCGTGGGGGCCTCGAATGGTTACAACATCTACAATAATCTACAGCCAAACCCTGCCGGCTGTGGCAGAGGCACCCCGAATGGAGCACGGTACACCGGCTGTGTTCCACCGCCAAACCCGGTACCAAAATGTGACATTTATAACAGGAACTACCCTCACTATTGATGAACCTTCCAAATTGGAGTCTGCCAATAGCACTAGATTTGTATGTGTTGAGGATGTTAGTAATTGCAAACTGCAATTGTAGTCGGACTTATCAGTTCAATATGTGTACCCTGCATACGTTTTATACTTGTGTAGGTCGATGTATCTATCTTCTAGGATCAACGCATTTGGTTGGAGCATCATATAAGGATGATAACATTTCCAAGCGTTGCGATTTCTTAAGATAGGTTGAATGTTTTTTCTTCTGGGCAGGCCCACATAACAACTCAATCCATCCCAGACAAACACAACGGCCAATAGGCTCAACTTAAAACCTGATGCAACTAAAACCAGAACCCAACTTAGAGACGGAACTCATGAAAATATTACAGCAGCCTTACAGTTGCAGATTCATCCTCATCGCATCAACTGGCGTTCCATTTCTCAAAGTTCAGCTACATCAAGCACAAACTTTCAAAACATCTAATCCTCCAATCGCTGCATACATTATTCGATATCCGCAACCACTGGATTCCTTCTATCATGAATCATGGTTTTAGAAACAATTCGAACGTAGAAGGATATCTCAGCAACCACCTTGCCGATGCGGAGGAAGCACGAGTACAAAAGTAATTCATAGCATCTCACCAGTCGCACGAGGACGAATCTGCCCGGAGACAAACCGAGCCAATCCAGAAGCGGGCTCGTAGGACGAAATGCGCGAACGTGAGCAAGCAATTACGAACGCCCCATGCCACTCGGATTTTTGTCAACTTTAGATGTAACAATGGCATGTCCTATCAATCTTGGTGGGCCTCAGCAAAGAATTATTTCGATTCATTTAACTTTAGGTCGCTTTCCTGATGGCCCGGTAGGTAGGCATGACCCGTGAACCCTTTTCAAAGTCTAATCCCACTGTTTACGGCGCGCTGACGCAGACCTCCGTTTTCGTTTCATTCATACCTCCCTCCCGTCAATCCACAGCAGTTGATTTGATATCCTCTTGCTATGGAGCTCGACTGGAACAAGCTCTCCTCCTTTCGTAATCCTCACTCTCTTCTTTTCTCGTGGAGTTGCCGTATAAGACGGCAATTCCCACGTTAATAATTTTTAATTTAAATTGATTGAATAAATTATATTAATAAATTATCAAAAAAATTATAATTAAATTGATCAAATTAAAATTTTTAAAAATGAATTGACATAAATATAATAAATTTATACATTATTTTACAAAAGACTTGTTGAAGATTTATACTCTGTTTTTCTAATATTTTGTATCTCTCTTATTATCGATTAGAATTTCCTTTTTTGTTTTTAAGTGTATATATTATAATTAGCTAGAGATATTTGGTAGTTTTTTCTTTCTATTTTTATTAAGCAATATGTTGGATAAATATTTTAACTATATGTTAAGCAATACAAGTGAATTACAATTCATATTACGGTATCAGAACTTAAGATCTTCAGTTCGAATCTCTCTATATCTCATTTGTCTCATCAATTAAATTTTCATGCTTAGTACTAAACAAAAAATATCAGACTAAGCTGGAGAAAGAGTGCTAAAGTAATCATATATAAATCCACACATTTATATAATAGTTCAAGCTTTTAAAATAGTCGACGGTGGTCTCACTAAATCTTATATTTCCATCCTTTTTTATCTAGTAAGGCAAACCATTTTAGATGTATTGGTAAAACTGTACGTCACATCACTTTGCCGAGGTTTCTATCCTTCTCAATTTAATTATGACAAATTTTTTAAATATATGGCATCTTTTTCGTAACATTTAAAAAGTGTATTAAAAAGGAGAACCATATGATAATTGGACTCACACATGTTGACTCTAGGTAATACCGAGCACAAAAGTATACGATATGAGATTGTTGCGCCATACCGTTAGACATATCAGCTTTTAGTTGTCGATATTAGATTAGATTAAGGTTTAGATAGAAATAAAACTTCATTTCGAAAAAAAGTTTTTTCTGGCTTGCCTCCAACTTTTCCGGACTCCTTATTTTTTTTATCTTATCATAGCGATGAATTCAAATTTCCAATTCAACTAATGATTGTCGATTCGCGTCGAGCATCTCATTCAGGTACATCAGATAAAACTCGCCCATAAGACGACATTGGTGAGCCCTAAAATCACTCCGATACGGACGCCTTGGGGGTTTGGGACTTGGCTTCTGTGTTGACGAACCCAAAGAACGGGACGAAAGGAAACGCCTTGCGTCGTAGATGGTCTGAAGCCATGTGCGTGGGGGGACTGTTGTTTTGGACTTAAGCAAACTAGCCACGAATCTAAGCGGTTCTTGAGAGTCCTCCACACGGAAATGGAAATTTTAGGTGTTCAAGATATACGGAAAAGTGCATAGGAAATTCCAAGCCTTTTATATAAAGAGCAATTCGAATTTTTAGATATTTCAATTGATTTAATTAAGTCCCGAATCTTTTTTATAAAGTTTAATCACAGTCCTTTTGATAAACAATACCTAAATTTGTGTGCATGGTATACTTAGATTACAATTTTGAAACAAGGTTTAAGGCTTAATTATATTTTTTAAAGGGTTAATACCTTAAAAAAACCCCAACCTGGTACACCCGTGACAAATTTACCCCAAACTAATTTTTTGACCATGAAAAACCCCAAACCGGTATACCCGTGACAAATTTATCCCGACTAACAAAAAAACCCTAAACCTGGTACATTTATGACAAATTTACCCTAAACTAATTTATTCGACCACAAAAAACTCCAAACCGGTAAATTTGTGACAAATATACCCTTCGCTAAATTGGATTAATACAAAAAAAAAAATCACAAAAATTGTAAACTGTAACAAACGGAGTATAAAATCCTAAATTGGTATATTAATCAACTGTCACGTGTCATTTAACTTAATAATTTAACGACAAAATTTAATAAAAACTAACAGAGGGTAAATTTGTTACAAGTGTACCAGTTTGGGGTAAATTTGTCAAAGGTATACCGGTTTGGAGTTTTTGGTGGTCAAAAATAGTTTGGGGTAAATTTGTCACAAAAGTGTACCAATTTAAGGTTTTTCAAGGTATTAACCCTTTTTAAAATAAAGTTTTAAGACTTAATTAAATCAATGAAAAATTTTAAGACTCGATTGTATTATCTATTAAAGATGACTCGGTAGAAAAGATTTAGGATCTAAGGTACGGTCTTCCCAAATGAATACATTGGAAATGTGCATTATTACCGGTTTCATCACGTCAAATAATCTTGTCTTTATTTAGGATCTAAGGTACGGTCTTCCCAAATGAATACATTGGAAATGTGCATTATTACCGGTTTCATCACGTCAAATAATCTTGTCTTTACTATTACATGAATTCAATTATCTTTTTTGTCTTATCTTGAAAGAGAGTTAGCAGTCGATCTTATTTCTACTCACCGTCCTCTATTTATATCCACACAAAGCACGAGCACAGGCACAAACAAGAGGCTCAGAACCACCTTCGAGAGCTCTTCTAGTTCTTTCGTTAACGCTGAAAAGCAACGGGTCAAAGTCACACCATGCCACTCAATTTGTACAAGGCCCTCTTCCTTTCCTGTTCGTTGACAGTCGCCCTCTCCTGTCAAGCCGCACTGGGAGAGCTCAACGCCACCACCTCGCCACCACCATGCGCCGGCATCAGCGGCGCAGCTGAGTGCCTCATTGCTCACCAGCAAGCAGAGTTGGAGGCGATGGCGGATTCAGGCATGCTGGGCGGTAGCCTGGTAAGCATCAGTGCCAAATCTGCTCTGATACCGCAAAACGTCGCCAGCTGCGGCCGAGTACCGTACACGCATTGCTCGCCAGATCCCAACAGCCCACCACACTGCGACGTGTATCATCGCGGCCCTTGTTGATGTCCCATCGCCTTTTGGCCATGATCTTCAGTAAACTCGGTGCACACAACAGCGTTGCCTCATTAAAAAGGTAGCTAGTTTTAATCAAACTTCGGAGACATGAATGTTACGATTCAGGGGATCAAATGCTTGTCGACGAAAATCTGTAGAAAGTTATTCTGCATTTGTCTAATCAGTGTGTATGGGTTGACATATGGTAAGAAGTACTTCATGGTTTCCATCCTTGTTACTTAGAGAATGAAGGGCTTTCTATCTTTCCCAGAAGAATAATTTCTAAGGCTCTGTTCGTTTCACGAAAAATGACTTCCAAGAAAATATTTTTCGAATTTTTCAACGTTCGTTTTACGGAAAATAAACTAATTAAGGAAAATGTTTTCCATTATTAGAAAAAATAACCTTTAAAAGTGAGGAAAATATCTTTTTACTTTTCAAAAGTGGAAAATATTTTCCATAACTTCTTCTACTTTACTTCTTTTCACCAACACATTTTCGTTTTATTTTTATGCTTTCATTTTTTTCTTTTTCAAAAATCGAATTTTTAATTTTTCTTTTCTTTTCTTTCTTTTCTTTTCATCTTCTTCATTGACCTTGGCCAGTCGCCAACCATGGCGACAGTTGGCGACTAGCCGCAAGCTAGCTCAAGCATCACCCTAGATCGACGAGGCTCCACCTAGCCCAATCTGGCAAAGCCGAGCTCCCCGGAGCCCGGCGAGCTCGAGCCTTGCTAGATCGGGAGAGGCGGAGCCTCGTCGGCCTAGGGCGAGGCTCGAGCCTCGCCGATCTAGCAACCTAGGCGGGGCTCTAGCGAGCTCGAGGTTGGGCTTCCAATCCAGGCGAGCCTAAGCTCCACCACTAGATTCGACGAGATCGACCAAGCCTCGAATTCGCCGGATCTGGCGACCGCGTCTTGGTCGACCACTAGGTAGCTAGCCATCGTCAGGGATGCGACGGTGGAGGAAGGAGGAGGAGGAAGGAGGAAGGAAAAGAAAAAGAAAAAAACGAAAGAAAAATAAAAGTTATAAAAATTTTGATTTTTAAAAATACAAATAATTAAAAATTCATTTTTTTAAATAAAATTAATTTTTTGGTCAATTAAAAATATTAAAATTTATTTTTTTTGATAATTTTCAAATAATTAAATTAGTTAACGAATGATAGAAAATATTTTCCACTCAAAGTTTAGGTTTCAATGAAACACCTAAAATTATAGTCATTTTCCAAAAAAAATGACTTCTTAAAAATATTTTCCGAAAATGTGATACTTTCTGCGAAGCAAATAAATTCAAAGTTCGCAACAATATTCTTCGGTTTGAAGCATCACCAACGGACCATGCGTCATACTTGACCACTAAACTAGAAATCATATTGTGACATTACTTAAACCTAAACTAACTTCATTGTTTATGAATTTCAAATTGTGTCCAATAATGCCACTTCTACTAATTGTTTATTACAGGCGTACCGAGCCTAAAATCCAAATCGTGTTTGGTAATACCGCTTCTACTAATTGTTAATTGCCGATATACCAAGCCAATTCAGGTTTAGGCCTAAAGGACAAAATGTGCGAGTCTGGACGAGCAATTATGTTCTTTTTTGTCCTTGGATACCCCGTGCTCACCCAAATTTTATCAACTTTATATGTAATAATTGCATATCTTTTCAATCTTGGTGGCCCTATGTAATGAATACTTTCGATTAATCTAACTTTAGCTCACTTTCTTGTGGTCCAAAGTAGTATTGTCACTTTGATTAAAAAAAATAGTATTGTCACGACCTGTGGACCCCTTTTTAAAGTCTTAAGTCCCATCGTCTCCATCACGCTGTCGGTGACTCCTGTTTCCATTCCTCCCCCTATAAAGCCGCTGCGCCTGATTTGGCATCCTCTCACCATGGAGTTCCACACGAAGAAGGCTCTCCTCCTTTCATTCCTGTCGATCCTCGCCCTCTCCTTCCCATGTCGAGCCGTGACGTGGCCGCCGGGGGTCAATCTCACCGCCGCCGCCCCCCTGCCGTGCGACATCGGCGCGGCCGGCTGCCGCATAGCCGACCTGCAGCTGGAGCTGGAGGCGATAATGGATCTGGGCATGCTGGGCGATAGCCTGGATATCAGGGCCTCTCTGAACGCGAACACCGCTGGCTGCGGTCGTAACTCGCCACATGGAAGGTACACGCCCTGCACTCCAGAGAAGGGCCCGACGCCACGCTGCAGCGAGTTTTGCCGCTCCGGTTGTCCCTGTTGATGTCTCCGGCGCCTTTGGACCCTTCCGCGATCCAAAGAATTCAGTGCACCCGATCCACGCAAATAATGTTTTTCCAATTTACATAGACAAGTCAGCTAGTGCTGATCGATCTTTGGAGACGTGGATGTTCGAGGGATCAATCGATTGTGATCGCAAATGTATTGATTGTACTCTACTTTTGTCTAATGAATGACCATCGGTCGACCTATGCTGACAAGCATTTTCACTTCTTCTTCTTCTTTTTTTTTTCTTTTGGTAAGGAGCATTTTCACTACTTTGATCCTCGTTAGATGGGAGAATTAAGGGTCTCCTGTCTGTCTCGAAGAACGGGTTTTGGAATCTTATGGATCAAAGAGTCTTCGAAATTTGCTTTAGAAGTGCAATACTTACCGTATTAGAACCCTTAAATGCAATTTAGTTCTAAAATGTATGAGCGGCATGTAATTACGATGCGTTTAGTTTAGTTTTCCTTAGGGACTTTTAGTCTTCATAACTTTATAAGAGAAAAATGAGGCGTTTGGTTCGGCATTTGACTAATTAATGACTTCATTTGACTAATTGATGACTTCAGCAATGTTGAAAACCCAAAAGAGGTCCCTCCTGTTTTGACTTTTAATATTAGTATAAGGTTATTTTTAAGGTTAAATGATTTTTTTCTTCCAAAACTACTCTCATTAATTTTTTTTCATATTCCAGTTTTACTCTTATTATGATTGTTCATCTTCTCTATGCAAAAGCAATCGATCGGACTACATTTGGTAAGAGGCTAGCACGCAACCTAGGCTATTGCCCTGACAATGGTCACGTGAGATCCCACTACCCAAGCAATGGCCGTTGGGTTCTTGTGACCTAGGCAACAGTCGCTTAGGTCTCACAACCTCAGGCGGCCCTCGCATGTGGTCATGCAATCTCGTTAGAACCAGGCGACCATCTAAGCAACCATCACCTGGGTTCTTGCTACCCAGGCAACAGTTGTTGGGTTCCCACGACTTAGGTGGCGGTTGCTTGGATCTCGTGACCTCATGCAGCCCTCACCTAAGGTAGCAACCCAAATTACCCTAATTGGATTCGCATGAGTCACCCAAGGATGGACAACCGCAAACAACGGTCGCCTGAGTCATACGATTCTCGCTAAGGGTCATCGAAGGTCAAGCAACCTCAGGCAACCCTCACTTGGGTTGTGTGACCCCCGTCGAGGACTGCCAAAGGTTGGGCAACCTTAGATGATAAGTACCAGCAATAGATATTTATTTGCGTTTGGTCACACAGGAATGAATGTGCAAGAATTTCCAAATTGACTTACAAATGGGGATGAATTTAGTGAGTAGAAACTTATGAACTTCGTAAAATCACTTATTAGATATCCAATTTGTAATTTGTTCCATTTGTTTTACGAAAAATTAACAATTTTAAAAATATTCTTTAAAAGTAATTACTCGTGTTGTTTGAATATCCATTGAATGAAAAATGTTTTCAAACTCGAATTGGGTGTGAATGTAGTTCAAATCAGATTTAGATGATTCTAAGTATGATAGAGCTTGATTTGTACTGCTAGTAAACTCAACTAACACAATAATTTACCCAAATAAATTATTTGAAACTCACTTGATAATATATCAAATAAAGTCGAGCTCCAGTTTCCTAATGATTAATGTACAGTACTAAGACTCGAGTTGCTTGAATTCGAGAAAGCCTAGATACTAAAACCTATACATTATTGACGTCATTAACAAAGAGTTGCTAAGCTCCGTTTGTTATTCGAGAATTAATTATGATTGTCGGAATCAATATAACGCATTTATTTTACGAAAAATTCAAAATCTTAAAAACATTTTCGAAAAATAATTGATTATATTGCATAGAAAAAAAGGTAATTAATGAAAAATATCTTCAGTACCAATAAAAATTTACAACTAACTGTAACATAAAGGATTATTTTAATCTTGAGTTTTCCGAACATGTTTTTACAGACTATCAATGTGCATAGGACATGAAATTTGACCTAGAATTGCTTCATCAGCCTCCACGCACTGTGCAGCAAGCGCTTGGCAGGAACCGCCGCCCTGCAAAACGAGCTCCTTCAAGAAGAAGAAGAAGAGGAGGAGGAGTCGAAGACAGATGAGGGGATGAGCAAGCCAGCTCAAGCCTCGCCCTAGGCTGACGAGACTCCACCTAGCCCAATTTGGCAAAGCCGAGCTTGCCCGAGCCCAGCGAGCTCGAGCCTCGCCATATCAGGAGTGGCGGAGCCTCGCCGGCTTGGGGCAGGGCTCAGGCCTCGCTAGATCCAGCGAGATGGGCGGGGCTCTAGCGAGTTGTGAGCTCGTTGGATCTGGCAATGGAGGTCGAGCTTCCAATCAAGGCGAGCTCGAGCTCCATCGCCAGATCCAACGAGATCGGCCAAGCCTTGAGCTCGTCGGATTTAGCGATCGCGTCTTGGTCAACCGTCGAGCAATCGGCCATCGTTAGGCGTGTAGCGGCGAAGGAATGATGAAGGAAAAGAAAACGGAAAATGAAAGAAAAATAAAAATTATAAAAATTTTGATTTTTAAAATATACAAATAATTAAAAAATTATTTTTAAAATATAAAAATAAAACTAATTTTTTGGTCAATTAAAAATATTAAAACTCATTTTTTTGATAATTTTCAAACAATTAAATTAGCTAACGATCGTTAGAAAATATTTTCCACTCGAAATTCAAAGCTTCAACCGAACACTCGAAAATATAGTCATTTTTCAAAAAAATAACTTTCTAGAAAAAATTTTTCGAAAACATGATATTTTCCGCGAAGCGAATAAACCCTAAGGTCGCAACAATATTCTTCAATCTGAAGCACCACCAATGGACCATGCGTTGTACTTGACCAGTGAACTAGAAATCATATTGTGACATTACTTAAACCTAAACTAACCTCATTGTTTATGAATTTCAAATTGTGTCCAATAATACCACTTCTACTAATTGTTTACTATCGGCATACCGAGTCTATAATCCAAATTGTGTCCGGTAATACCGCTTCTACTAAGGGTCTGTTCGTTTCACGGAAAATAAGCTATCTCCAGAAAATATTTTCCCAAAAGTCATTTTTCAGGAAAATGACAATATTTTCTGGTGTTCGACTAAAACTTGAAATGTTTCGGAAAATATTTTCTAGTGTTCGGTAAGGAAAATATTTTTTACTCACCAGATTGGCAAGTGTGTGTACCAAGCTTAAGGGTCGCCAGATCGACGAGCGCAAGTTCAAAATCGATGAGCTCGAGGTTCATCTGATTCGACGACTAGCAAAAAAAGAAAAAGATAGGAAACAAATAAAAGAAAAAAAGAAAAGAAAAGAAAAAGAAATTAAAAATAACTTGAATTAAAAAAAGAAAATTAAAAAATAATTCGAATAAAAAAGAAAAGAAGAAGAAGAAATGAGAAGAGGAAGTGAGAATTTGTAGAGTTGTGAGGTAAGATAGATTAAGTAAGGAAAATATTTTCCACTTTTCAAAAATGGAAAATATTTTCCCTTACTTTAGAAGACTTTTTTCCTTTGATGGAAAATATTTTCCCCAATGAATTCATTTTCCATGAATCGAACGTCGGAAAATCCGAAAAACGTTTTCCCGGAAATTATTTTCCACGAAACGAACGAAGCCTAATTGTTAATTGCCAATATAGCGAGTCAATTCAACTTTAGGCCTAAAGGACAAAATGTGCGAGTCTGGACGAGTAATTATGTTCTTTTTTTTGTCCTTGGACACCCCGTGCTCACCCAAATTTTGTCAACTTTATATGTAACAATTGCATATCTTTTCAATCTTGGTGGCCCTATGTAATGAATACTTTCGATTTGCCTAACTTTAGCTCACTTTCTTGTGGTTCAAAGTAGTACTGTCACGACCTGTGAACCCCTTTTTAAAGTCTTAGTCCCATCGTCTCCATCACGTTGCCGGTGACCCCTGTTTCCATTCCTCCCCCAATAAAGCCGCTGCGCCAGATTTGACATCCTCTCGCCATGGAGCTCCACTTGAAGAAGGCTCTCCTCCTTTCATTCCTGTCGATCCTTGCCCTCTCCATCCCATGTCGAGCCGTGACGTGGCCGCCCGGGGGCAATCTCTCCGCCACCGCCTCCCCGCCGTGCGACATCGGCACGGCCAGCTGCCGCATAGCTGACCTGCAGCCGGAGCTGGAGGCGATAATGGATCTGGGCATGCTGGGCGATAGCCTGGATATCGGGGCCGCTCTGGACCCGAACGCCGCTGGCTGCGGCCGTAAGTTGTCAAATGGAAAGTACACGCCTTGCACTCCAGAGAAGAACCCGGAGCCGCACTGCGACGTGTTCCATCGCGGCCCTTGTTGATGTCTCCATCCCTGTTGATGTCTCCGGCGCCTTTGGACCCTCCGCGATCCAAAGAATTCAGTGCACCCGATCCACGCAAATAATGTTTTTCCAATTTACATAGACAAGTCAGCTAGTGCTGATCGATCTTTGGAGACGTGGATGTTCGAGGGATCAATCGATTGTGATCGCAAATCTATTGATTGTACTCTACTTTTGTCTAATGAATGAGCATCGGTTGACATATGGTGACAAGCATTTTCACTATTTTGATCCTCGTTAGATGGGAGAATTAAGGGCCTTCTGTCTGTCTCGAAGAACGGGTTTTGGAATCTTACAGATCAAATCTTCGAAATTTGCTTTAGAAGTGCAATACTTACAATATTAGAACCCTCTGGATAAATGCAATTTAATTCTAAAATTTATGAGCGGCGTGTAGTTATGATGTTAGTTTAGTTTTCCTAAGGGGCTTTTAGTCTTCGTAACTTAAATGAGGCATTTGGTTCGACATTTGGCTAATTGATGGCTTAAGCAATGTTGAAAACTCAGAAGAGGTCCCCACCTGCTTTAACTTTTAATATTTGCATAAGGCTATTTTTAAGGTTAAATGATTTTTTTATTCCAAAACTACTCTCATTAGTTTTTTCGTATTCCAGTTTTTCTCATGCTGTGATTGTTCATCTTCCCTATGCGAGAGCGATCGATTGGGCGAGATTTGGTAGGCATGGGGCCAACAAGAGGTTGGATGTGACCGAGGCTATTGCCCAACAATGATCACATGAGTTCCCACTACCCAAGCAATGGCCCTTGGGTTCTCGTGGCGTAGGCAACAGTCGCTTGGGTCTCACAACCTCAAGCATCCCTCACATGGGGTCACACAATCTCGTGAGAACCAGGCGACCACCTAAGCAACCATCGCCTAGGTTCTTGCTACCTAGGCGACAATTGCTAGATTCCCACAACTTAGGCAGTGGTTGCTTGGATTGTGTGACCTCATGCAGTCCTCACCTAAGGTAGTAAACCATATTACCCTAATTGAATTCGCATGAGTCGCCCAAGGATGGGCAACCGCAAACAACAATCGCCTAAGTCGTACAATTCTCACTAGGGATCACTGAAGGTCAAGCAACTCAGGCAGCCTTCACTTGGGTTGTGTGACCCCCATCAAGGACCGCCAAAGGTTGGGCAACCTTAGATGATAAGTACCAGCTATAGATATTTATTTGTGTTTGGTCATGCAGGAATGTATGTGCAAGAATTTCTAAATTGAGTTAAAAATGGGGATGAATTTAGTGAGTAGAAACTTATGAACTTCGTAAAATCACTTATTAGATATCCAAATTGTAATTTGTTCCATATGTTTTTTGGAAAATTAACAATTTTAAAAATAATTACTTGTGTTGTTTGAATATTTATTGAATGAAAAATGTTTTTTTTTTAACTCAAATCGGGTGTGAATATAATTCAAATCAGATTTAGATGAGTCTAAGTCTAATAGAACTTGATTCGTCCTGCTCGTAAATGGAACTTACACAATAATTTACCCAAATAAATTATTTAAAACTCACTCGATAATATATCAAATAAAGTCGAGCTCGAGTTTCCTAATGATTAATGTACAGTATGGAGACTCGAGTTGCCTCGAATTCGAGAAAGCCTAGATACTAAAACCTATACATCATTGACGTCATCAACAAAGAGTTGCTAAGTTCCGTTTGCTATTCAAGGATTAATCATGATCATCGGAATTAATATAACACGTTTATTTTACGAAAAACTCAAAATCTTAAAAATATTTTCAAAAAAATAATTGATTATATTCCTAGAAAAAAAGGTAATTAATGAAAAATATCTTCATTATAATTTATAACTAACTATAATATAGAGGATTATTTTAATCTTGAGTTTTCCGAACATGGTTTCACAGTATCAATGTGCATAGGACATGAAATTTGACCTAGAATTGCTTCATCAGCCTCCACGCACTGTGCAGCGAGCTGCTTGGCAGGAACCGCCGCCCTGCAAGACGACGAAGAAGCAGGAGGAGGAGGAGGAGGAGGAGGAGAAGAAGAGGAGTCGAAGACAGAGGAGAAGATGAGCAATCGGCGCGGCCCGCCCAAACACCAGAACGCCTACGCCTGGAAGCCCAACGCCGGCGTCAAAATCAACGAGACGGTAAAACCCCCCTTCCGCCCCCAAAAAAATCGAAAACCCTAGTTCGTCCGATGTTGAATTCGCGTCATTTGGAATCCCCAAGTAATTGAATCGAAAGAGGGGGAGACGGCTTATAGCTTGATTTGCCGGTTGCGATTCAGGAGGTCGGAGGGAGGTTCCGGCCGTACTCCGAGATAACCGGAGTTTGCGCTCGGTGCAAGGAGCAGATCGAGTGGAAGCGCCGCTACGGCAAGTACAAGCCCCTCACCGAGCCTGCCAAGTGGTAAAAAATCGTTTCTTTTGGGGCGTGTTCGGTTGTGTTGGTTTACTGGCTTTGCGTGTAGTACAGTAATTGATTGGCGTTTCCCTGAATGTTGTTGTAGTCAGAAGTGTACTAGGAGGTCCGTTCGTCAAGCTTACCACAATCTTTGCTCTGGTTAGTTTCGGCTCTCTTTGCGCGCGTGGCGCCAAGTTCATTGAAATTGAACCGCCGTCGGTGCGCCGAATCAGCGAATTTATCAGTATCGAAAGATTGTGTTGTTTTGCTTGCATTCATGGAGGCTTTCATGTTGATTTTAGGATGTGCCAAGGAGCAGAACGTGTGTGCTAAGTGTCGTTGCCAGGTCGGCAATCTAGTTGGCAGGTAGTTTGTTCTTTGCGACGCAGTTGAGGATTGCGCTTTGTTTTTCGAGGTTCGCTCTCTTTGAAATGGAGCTGAATTTGTTTTCTATATTCCTTCAGAGACTCTTCCGAAGTGGAAGCAGAGCAAAAAGCACTCGAGGAGGTCAGTTTGCAAAACCCTTTTTGCTTCTTGTTCGAGACCTGAGTGAACCTTTTGCATTTCCTTATTCCCCAATCAACTTTCAGTTCTAAAGAGATAGCCGCCATTTTTACAGGCAATTAAGAATGCTCGAGAAAGGGATAGAAGAACACTACTTCGTGCTGTAAGTTTCCCTAGCTGATCTCTTTTGGCAATTATTTTGGCTTTGCGATGCATTCATGCAGCATTCCTTGAAATTTCTTCTGGCTTGCTCCTTGTATTGGTTTGCAAGAATTAGGAATAATCCACATCATTGCCTACTTTAGAGTAGGGGTGAGCATAGTTCTAGGGTAGAACCTAGAACCTGAGAACCAGATCAGTGCAGTTTCAGGTTCTAAAGTATGCAAGGTAGGTTCTAAATTCCAAAAATTAGGAAACCTGTTTCAATGGATAGGTTTCAGGTTCTAGGTTCTACTAACTAAGAACCTACAACCTAAAATCTAGAACCTGGAGCGAGTTTTTGTGTTTTTCTTGATCTATGTTTTTGTGCGATCCTATGGTATTCCATGGCATTTGATAATGAGTGTATACTTTGGAACTATTAATCTAAGCTTCCATTTTATGACTAAGGCTTTTACTTTGTTAATGTTTTATATTTTTTCACGTGTCTAAATATAAAATATGGTCAGTAAATTGTAACAATAAGTGATAGTTATTAAAGGTGATAATTCACTGCAATCGTTTAATTAATAGTATGGGTGGAACTTGAGTAAATCCTGGAACCTGTATGCAAGATAGGTTTTAGGTTCCAAAAATTGAAGAACCTATTCCAATAGCTAGGTTCCAGGTTCAAGTGGAGCCTATATGGAATCCAAAACTGCTCATTCCTACTTAAAAGTATAAATCTCAAAAACGGTTAAATATCTGAATAGTGACTTAGGGTTTAGACTGGTGTTCGTTTATACTGCTTATACTTGCATTTCTGATTTTATTTTGGCCAAAACCATCCTCAGTGTTGTCTTCTTTCATCTCTTTAACAGATGAACAAGTCAAAAGATAATAATTCAGGGAAAGATGATGATTCAGGGAAATCTGCCACTGAGAAAGCAAACAAGGTGGGAGATATATTTCCCTCTTCATCACTTGAGGATTATGCCAGATCACGCCAACAAGGCAGAGTGAGTCGTGGTAATGAGGAAGAAGAAGTGGAGGGTGAGGAGGAAGTGGAAGACAATACAGAGGAAGACAACACCGACAACGAGGAATAAGTCTGTAAAGCATATAAAGGTTTAGACTGCTCCCTATTTACGCTGTCCCTGACAGTAAATATGCGAGCAAATTTGAGGGAGTTGTGAATGGGTTTTAGACGAATGAATTTAGATATCTAGATGGAAGACAGATATGCCTTCTGTCATCTCCATGGATAGATTACAGATTCATATTTTTTTCCCTGCCCATCTGAAAGGAAAGCAATGCGCTGTTTTCTTCGTGGCGCCGCTGGGATATTGAATATGAAAATGATGAGGAGTTTTGTATTTACTCCTTTACGGGCGTCTCTTTGGATCTTGTGCTATGCTCAAAAGGTGCTTCACAGCATCAGTGCTCTTTATTTTTAGACCAGAGGAATCACTTGAGTTGCTTAGTTCAATGGTTCTTGATTTCGTCCGAAACTTCCACTTCAGGTGCCGTCTGTTGCCCACTTTCTGGGGACAATGCATGTGTCTCTGAGTTTTTTTTTTTTTTTTTTTTTTTTGGGGGAGAGTATGATTTTGTATGATTTTGCAAGTTTTCTGTACTGGCGCTGGATTGCAAGATTTCTCACCCCGCTTTTTAAAAATCAAGTCAAGTACCAGTTGCTACCTTTGCACATCTTACGGCGGAACTGGTTGACCGGCAGTGCAAAGGTCACATCTGGGGGGTAAAACCATGTTATCCCAAATAGGACACTCAACTGAGCAAGTAGAAAAATAGAGGATTGAATCTAATAATTTCTCTTCTTGAGTTTTGTTTTCCATCAAAGGGCAATGCCGATGTGCCATCATTGAACTTATCCGACTGAGTCTCGTCCCTTCCGATGTTACTTTCGAGAGGAAGCACAGAAAGAATTTTCTGGACTTCACTTCGACGTATGTTGAAAGCTTTCCATCGATATCTGTTTGTTTATCTACTTCAATTTTGATATCCAATCCAGAAATTTGCTTCCAGCTCCAGTAAAGGAGCCCTTGAAAAACGTTAATTAAGTCCATCATTGTGCAGAATAAGAAGCTTTGCCTAGGTTTATGGTCCGAAGAATCATGTGTTAGGCTGAAAATCAGGCGTCTTGGAAAGATCAAATATAAAAATATTCGACTATGGAATCTGCATAGTCAACATCTAAAATCGAAACACTACAAAATTGAAGTTGAGGAGAAAACTCGGGGCCAAAAAGAAAAAAATGCTGAAACAGAATTCAGGCAAGTCATTGAAATGGCTTCCGGGAAACAATCTTCCCAGGCTACTGTTGTGCCCTCTCTTCTTCATCAGCCTCCTCACACTGATCGTCCTAGGTTCGACAATCTACTTCCCGCAGAACGTCTTCACTACCCCGACCGAAATCTCCCAGGAACAACCTCCTTTGCCTCTTTCCTTCCATGGCCGAATCTCTGACTTGCAAGCACAAGTCGGCATGTTACTGGAGCAGATTCACTCCGACACTGAGGAAGCGAAAGCCCTCGCCAAGTTTTCCGATCATGTCATCCACATAGCCGTGGCTTTGGACAAGCTTGCCACTCGCCTGTCAAATCACGCAAGCAATCTGCCATCTAACGCCACCCAAATGAGCAATGTTGATGAAGATTCAAGCGATCCAGAGGAACCAGAAGAAGATGCGTCGGAGGAATTCATCAGCAATCACGTCTTCAAAGCAGGGGAGCTCAAGAATTACACTTTGCCTAAACCGAACAGGGTTGCGGGCAAGAAGACGTTTCTCGGCGTCGAAGCAGTTAATCCGTCGATAGGAATGGCCTGTGCGGCAATGGCTTCTAATTTGGACCGGTTCATGAGTTACAAGTTGTTCGGGACGTGCCCAGACGATTGGGACTTGGCTCAGAAGCTCATGATCAGTGGCTGTGACCCATTGCCCAGAAGGAGATGCTTCTCAAGAACACCACCAAACTACACAAAGCCAATGCCCTCAAGCAAATCTCTGTGGACTCAGCCTAGGGATGTCAATCTATTGTGGAGCCACTACAAGTGCAAGGACTATCAATGCCTCTTCTCCAATCAAACAGTGAACAAAAGGGGCTTCTTCAAGTGCTCAGACTGCTTCGACCTCTCAAAGCGAGGGTGGGAAGTGCCGACCAATGAGTCGGAATCAGCCGAGTTCACCATCGACCAGGTCCTCGCACTGAAGCCCTCGGAGATCCGGGTCGGGCTGGACTTTGGCCCATCGACAGGGAGCTTCGCCGCCCTCATGAGGGAGAGGAACGTCACAGTCGCCACGGCCACACTGAACCTCGGGGCGCCCTTCAACGAGGTGATCGCACTGAGGGGTCTGCTCCCGCTCTACATCTCAGTCGGCTCAAGGTTGCCCTTCTTCGACAACACGCTCGACATTGTACACTCAAGCCTGTTCCTGGACGGGTGGGTTGGCGCCGAGCTGCTTCAGTTCGTGCTGTTCGATTGGGACCGCGTCCTGAGACCGGGGGGGTTGCTCTGGGTGGACCGCTTCTTCTGCAAGAAGAAAGACGTGAAGATGTATGTGGAGGAGTTCGAGAGGCTGAGGTACAAGAAGCTGTTGTGGAGGGTTGTGCCCAAGAGTGACAAGTTGGGGGATGAGTTCTTCTTCTCTGCAGTGCTTGAAAAGCCCATTAGGACTTGAATCTCTAAAACTTCCTTCCTGTAAATGAGTCAGAAAGTGGGATTCTGTCGTGTCTTCCGGTGCGAACGCTTATCAGACGTTGTAGACTTTCTCGGAGCAACATGCACAAGTCTTTCCAGGTGTATTAGAAAGGGTATGAGGCAGGGAAACATTTCCAGGAAGTCTTCCAACTGTGTTTGAGATACAACGTTAAATTGAGAGAAGCATGTTGTTGTGTCAACTGTGTACTTTTTTTCCTATATCTTTCCGAATTTCTGTCGAAAAAACTTTTGGATTGAGACTGTATCCCCCGTACGCTGTTTTCCCTCCCGGTTGCAGAAGATGCTCAACTGTCAACGACCTTCCGAAGACAATCTCCGGGCAGTCATTAAGGTGTTTTGCTTAGAAAATTTATTAGGTGGATCAGATGCATCCTGCATCTATCTAACCGTCAAACTTGATGGATTTCGCGAAGAAAATAAAAATAAAGAAAGTAATATATTTTAATCTCATATCAATTTGCATCTTGAATTTTCAAAATCTACCATTAACATCCCGAATTGCATCTAATATCTTATCCTATTCATGAATTTGTCATTTTCCTTTCACTTTTGCTCCTTAGCATTCCAAATCTAATCCTTAATAAAAACTCACTTCGCCAAAAACCCCAACCTGCTCAGCCCTCTCTCCCAACATTGCCGGTCCCATTGCACCTTCGCAACCCAAATTGGACCGCAAGTTGTCGAGGTCCACCAGTGTCAAGCTCGACTCAAATCCATCAAGGTCTGTCGGCATCGAGCTCGACCCATATCCCTCAAGCTCAACCGAAGCTTGAAGCCGGCCATGATTGAAAACAGGAGACGAAGAGAGCTTACCTTGTGTGTGATAGAGAGAGAAAGAGGAGGGAATGGTGTAAAATTTGGATGAGTTTGAGGGTAGATTGATTGTTTTGAATGTAAGGATTTCGTTTAGAAAAGTAAATTGCAGATTTACAAAACTCAAGGGCTTAATTTGATATTGGAATGAGAAGTGTAGATAGGTTTCTGAAATTATCCCGAAAGATTATGTTCACGTCGAAGAAATGCGTTTGCGGTGCAACTGCGTAGAGCAAATAGAGATCTGGGTCGTTGCCCACGGGCCATAATCTGGTGAACAATCCATTACAAACCTAAGCCCAAAGGCCCCAGTGAAGTGGAAGAGAATGGAATTTGTGGCCCACACTACTTTTGTCCCCGAACGGAACCTCCTTCAAAGCCGCGGCCCAATTGGTGGTGGGTGTGGCGGCGGCGTGCTGGTGGTAGGCCGGATGGGTGAGAAGCCGGTAGTCGGAACGAGACCACGAAACCCCGGGATCAATGTAAGGATTCAAAAGTGAAGCCTCAAATGAAGATTGGAGTGAAGAGTAGGCCACAATGCACAAATAACGCAGACACAAATATGCCGAATAACTTTTATGATAGATATTACCACTTGAAATTCTAATTCCGTCTTGTTTAATATGCTTAACAAGTGCGACTATCTTGATAAAAGGTCTATTCATTCAGCAAGACGCTTAAACTTTTTTTCCAGTCATTTGCGTGGTTAGACTTTCATCTCCTCCTGACATGGAAAAACTTTTCATGCGTTTTTCTTTGGTTTAATTGCGATTGTGGTGATCTTTGCTGCCACCTCATGTTCCAACTTTGGACCGTGATCCTCATCCCGTCAACTCGATAAACTTAGTTGAATCAGGCAACAGCGAATGAGAAAAAGATAAACATTCAAGTTCCATGAGGAAGAATCTGCTCCACGAAACCCTAATTATCTTAATGGATAAACACGCAGCCAACTTGGCCTGTCGTCTTCAAACACAAGCTGTAACTTCCTTCCGACTTTCGCGCCCGTAATTATAGAATTTGTCAAATGAATTTATGCTTTCCGGATTAAATGGTCGTTCACTCAATTTTAGGTTGTTGTCGGAGTTGGAAGCCTTGAATTCGATTTTCAAAACCCGTTTCATAGCATATGCATTTCTCTATTTGTTGTGTTTCAATGACACTTTGAGATTATCAGGAGAAAGTGAGATGCGTTGAACTTTTCGGTATTATATTTAACTAGTATTTTAAAGGTCAAGCCGTTCCACTTAAAGTATGCTTTACAAATATTTTGGATATACTAGGTAATATAATATTAGTCAACAAAAAGAAGAAGTAATACAGACCCTAAATTCATATGTATTAATTTTAAGTAATATTCCGTCTATAATGGGTTGCTCGAGTGAGCTTTCATCGGCTAATCGATTACTAATTTTCCCTTCTTCCGTTGTAAATATTACTCATCTTAATCAGCAACTAATATTTTTCATGGCCAAGTATCTGTTGATTCGACTTCAAAAAAAAAAAAGAATGCGAAGGAGCTCAGCAACTAATTGGCTATATGCTCCTGTAATTGGTTTTTATTTTATATTGTTATGAGATTTTGCGATATCGCCGTCAATTGTTTTAAAATGTTAAATTTTTGGATTGGACTTTTTAACATGATATAAGAAATGAGATTTATTCCTTTCGCACGTGTGTCCATTCCCATCAATCAAATTTCACGTGTCACTCTTAATCCAGTTTGCATGTGAGAGAGAGTATTAAAATAACACACATCACTTAATAATGAAATTTATAGACTTTTTATATACATATGATTTCGCTCCATATAGGATTTTCTAACAATTGCATAGAGATTCTTCCATTTATCAAGAAATATGGTCGGAACTCAAAATCGAATCCATGACAAAACTGATGAGCTACATGCCTGCACGTGGAAGCTCAGCTAGAAAACAAAAATTAAAATCTAGCGATCGAAAATGTCGGACTCCATGCAGGGCGATAGCCTTCACCTTGTTGCCTTGTTGAGCACGGCCAAAAAGGTAAAAACATAGGAGGAGGGGAGAAAGGAAAGGAAAACAAGAGGCCGAGCCCCTGGTATTTCAGGGCAGGCGTCAAAGGTTCGACTTCACGCCCACTGTAATGGCAAGAAGATCCCAGCATCGAACCTTCCTCTCTCCCCAAGCCAGGTCATTCGATACTTTTCCAAATTCTGGCTGTCCTCGCTTTCCCTCTCGAGAGACACCTTATATATAAGCACTCAAACCCTCGTCTTAATCCCACGTACACAGCCTTTCGAAAGTCAATATCTTTGGCACGCGAGGAAGAGAGAGCAAGAGGAGATCACCTTTGCAATGGCGCGTTGGGTGAAGCCGGAGGTACGACGTTGCTCCTCTTGTTTAGCTTGATTGAGGAAATTGCACGTCGCGCTCTTAGCGCTAATGAACATGTTTTTAAGGTGACCCATATGTGGCTACGTTGTTTCGAGTGAGTTCATGGTTGCTTTTCACATTGATATGCATGTCAACGTCGGTTTTACCGGTTCTTTTTATGTAACTGTCTTTGCCTATATGAGCTATTGCGCTAATTGAGCGCATGTCCATGTCATGTCATATGACACTAATTTTGAAGGCGAGAGCCGCTTGCTTCTTGGGTTGACTTTAGTTTTCTTTTCCCGGCTTCGGCATCGCCAGGTGTACCCATTGATGGCGGCGATGGCCTTTGTGACCGGTATGTGCGTATTTCAACTCACGAGGAACGTCGCTCTGAATCCCGATGTTAGGTACGTGTCTTGCTTCGAACATGCCCGATGCTCCGCCGACGAGTACTTTTCTACGGGGATTAGTCCGTAACGATCGAATTCGATTTGCCGACGATAATGAGAAAATCCGTCGAATTCTGCGCGTAGGATCAACAAGCTCAATCGGAGGACGGGGGTGCTGGACAACGGCGAAGAAGGAGAGAAGTACTCTCAGCATGGCCTCCGCAAGTTCCTCCGCACTCGCCCGCCGGAGATCATGCCCGCCATCAACCACTTCTTCTCCGAAGACAAATGAAGAATGGAAGGCCGAAAATGTGAAAGTTCTGTCATGATCAAGCATGTATTTCATTTTCTTTTTTTGTGGTTCTCTTTTTCTTTTCCCCTTTTTATTACACCGAGACTGTTGAATTCTGGAATATTTTTTTACGTAATCAACCGCATCTTTTTCTTGCTTACGTCCATCCACTGAATTGGAATCTCTTGACAGCAGCCATTACCTAAATTCTTATGTAATTCGAACGATGCTTTACCACGACGAAGAAAAGCCACTAAAAGAATAATTTGGCATTAATTGAAAATGAAGGGAGAATCACTTCTAAATTGCGGAGCTTCAATTACGTGAGGAGAATGATTATATGAATGGCTACAGGATCATTTGTACGGTAAAAAATTAAATTGATTTTTAGATTTTAATACTCTTTGTGGAATTAATTGATCATGTAAAAGTAGAGTTCCCGCTGAAAGCAGGTTGTAGTTTTTTTTTTTTTTTTTTCCTGAGGATTTACTGTTTTGTTGTTACGATATGATAATGGTTGAACAGAACTAATTTCGTGATTTCAAGAATAATTTGAATGCACTCATGCTTAATCCAATTCAGCCTGGACCTTTGGTACATCTCTTCCCTCTCCCAAGGTTGGTGCTATTTGTTTCCTGATCTCCAATTCTAGCTCCCTGTCGGCCTCTCCCCTATAACATCATCCTGCAATTTGAGTCAAAACTCCTAGGCTCCGTTGGTTTTGTGAATAACAAATGATTTAAAAAATATTTTTCTAAAATTGATAGTTCATATTGCTAACAAAAATGAATGATCAAAAAATATTTTCATCGTCTACAAAATTGTTTAGATATAACTTGTTATAAAAAATGAAAATATTTTGAATTAACTAATTATTTAAATGATACAAGTGATCACTTTAAAAAAAATAAAAACATTTTTAAATCATTTAATTTTCGCAAAATAAATAGAGTCTAAATTTCTTAATCTATTCACCATTACGAGGGAAGCATATTTTGCTTCATTTGGCAAGGGCAACTAAGACTACCCAATCTTCTTAAGCATAGCTTCCACGGTAGTGTTTGGTAGAGTTTTTAGCAAACACCTTTGCATAAATGCAAAGGACTTTAGGCTAAACGATTTTGATGAAATGCAAATATTATTTGCAAATAAACATTGTTTGCATATGTTGACGCCTAATTTTTAGATTTTAATTTTATTTATGGGTTTCTAATTAATGTTTGGCTTTTATTGCATTTTATTATACTTTGATTAAAACCGAAAAAATAGAAAAAATAGAAAAAACCGGGAAAACCGGCCAAAAAACCGAAAAAACGAAAAAACTAACAAAAAAGGACAAAAGAGGCTGAAAGCAGCCCTTTGGGCTTCCGCGGGTCAACCCGCGCCCGGCCCG
Source organism: Eucalyptus erythrocorys (assembly GCA_014182555.1). NCBI lineage: Eukaryota > Viridiplantae > Streptophyta > Magnoliopsida > Myrtales > Myrtaceae > Eucalyptus > Eucalyptus erythrocorys. The sequence goes on from CM024602.1 coordinate 53,690,834, forward strand.
ACCCGCGCTCGACTCGTTTCCCCCATCTCCTTCGCCCGGTTCGGTGCGCTACACGCGCCTGAGCCGCGACGGCCGGAGAAAAGCGAAGAAGACGATGGCGTGCATAGTGATTGGAGCACGTGGAGCAGGCGGAACAGCCACCAATGGGACGCAGGGGTGATGGGACGTCGGTTCGGCCACGGCGGCCACCGGTCGAGCCCTCGCCGACCGGCCGCCCGTCGCCTATAAATAGGCCTCCTCCCCCCTTCGGTTTCAACACACAGACGCAGAGGCACGGCAAGGAGGAGAAGGAGACTCGCAGCTCCTGGGACCCCGCTGAGAGACTTCAGAGGGGGGGCTGGAGACTTGCGATTTCCCGATCCAAGCTTCGCCGAAGCCGCGGGAGTCACAGAGAGAGAGAGCGAGCGAGAGGCAGAGACACAACAGCACAGAGAGAGGCAAAGGGGAAAGCCGGATCAAAGTCGTGGCCCTCGACTACCCCGCGAGAGACTTTAGCGGGGGCGAGGGCTCGCGGCTGAGAACCCTAGCTCCACCGGAGTTGAAACACAGAAGAGAGAGAGAGACAGAGACAGAGACGGAGAGAGAGAGAGAGAGAGAGAGAGGAAGGTCGAAGAAGGGAGGGAGGCGCCACGAGGGCCTCGCCATCGCCGCCGCCCTCATCGTCGCCGCAAAACAGGTATTGCACCGGCGTCATCTTCATCGACATCTTCATCGCCGTCGCTGTCATCTTTTTCGTCGCCGGAGCAACCCCCATCGCCGCCGTTGTCCCCCCCACTTTTGGAATCCCTAGGGTTCCCGATTTTCCTGGGTCGCTGGGTCGGACCCGGATCGGGAACCGGGTAGGGATTCCATAAAACACGGAGGTGGCGGCAAGTTGGGTCGAGGTTCAGAGCCGGGTCGGGTAGGGTTACGCAGGCCATGACGTCGTTTTGCCGAGAATTCGGGTCGCGAGCCGGTTCGGATCCGGATCGGGTGTTCGTAAGACGGCGTCGTTTCACGCTTTGCGCAAGTCGGGTCGGCTACGACACCGTATTGCAAAGAGGCAGGCCACGACGTCGTTTTGTCGAGAATCCGGGTTGTGAAGCGGGTCGAGGAGCCGGGTCGCGGGTCGAGGAGCCGGGTCGCGGGTCGGGCCGAGTTTCCCAGAGCGTCGGTCACGACGCCATTTTGCTGTTATTTTCTTTAAAAAAAATAAAAAGGGAAAAATCTGAGTCGGGCCCGCGTTGCGGGCCCGTCTTCGCTCGGGTTGGGTCCGACGCGTGGATCCGACCCGGGTATTTTTTAAATAATAAAATAATATTTTAAATAAAAAATAAAAAAAAATATTTTAAATACAAAAAAAAAAATCAAAATAATTTATTTTCAAAAATATTAAAAAAATCCTTTTAATTTCCAAAAAAGGGTCAAAAATCATTAGAAAATGTTTTATTTTCCAAAAAAAATCAAAAATCAAAAATAATTTATTTTCGAAAAATACTTAAAATATTTTCCAAAAAAATCCAAAATATTTAATATTTTTCAAAAAATCCAAAAAATGTCAAAAAATCCCAAAATTTGCCAAATTTCCTAAAAAACCCAAAATTTTCACAAAATGCCAAGAAGACTTGTATTTTTTCAAAAATACCCCAAAATCCAAAATCCCCTTTTATGTCAAAAAAGAGGAAAATACCCAAAAATGTGATTTTTCCTAAAATGCATGGAAAATCCCCCAAAACATCCAAAAAACCTTAGGGTTTAAACAAGATTAGGTACCGAAAGGGCATTAGTGATTAACTAGTATAATCAAGTCCCCGATCCTAATTTCTCTGGTTGCGCAGGAGCAAGTATTTCTCCCGATACTTTGCTTAGGTTTCTAATCAACCTACACCAAATTAATTAGTGACGACTCCGTTTTAAAAATCAATTTACAAACCAAATATTTTAAAGTCGTGAATTGGCAGACTTGGGAGAGTCCAGGCTTTAACTAAATCCAGCCGAGCCATTAGCCTCCTTAGGCGCTCGTACCCGATCCGGCCGGGCGCCCCCGAAAAAAAGGGGTCGCGACAGCATATAACACTTTGGTTTTCTAAAAGAAGAAAAAACAAAATTTGCAATAGCAACAAAAATCGAGCAAAGCTAAAAGGTTCGACCACAGTCGTTGCAAAGGCTGTGCGACCCAAGGTGACTAGCCATTGAGGTCGTGCGATCGCAAGCCAAGCGTTGCTAGAGTATCGCGATCTCAAGCGGCCCAAATCTAGGCCTTCACACATAAGGTCGCATGACCTTAAGCAAGTCACATTTGTTGAGGGAATGAGTCTCCTCGAACTCTGCCTTGCTTGAAATTGTCGATTAGGGCTCAAAATCAAGTAGGAGTGTTGTGCGACAACCTCAATTCTCTAGATCTCGCATCAAACCACTAGATTTGACCGACAGACTTGTGATCGTTGATCATCAACCCTCGGTGACCAGAATCAATTTGCACAGTGCCCTTGGTTCAAAGAGAAAGACAACGAGCAGATGGAGAGTAAAAGACGAATACAAAAGATTGTTGGGGAAAAAGTTGGCATATAGTTTTTAATTTATTATGGGCTTTAGCATTCCGAAAATGGTAGATGCTAATACCAATAAGTAGTGGTCTTGAGAGAAAGGCCTTTGGAGGACTTTATAAATGCGAGTCGTTTCCTTAGTGGGCCATAAAAATTGTTTCTCAAACATTTTAACGTTTGTCCAAGGGCCTTTGGAGGCCCAAAGGACTTTGGGAACGTGTTTCCAAACGCACAACACGCGCTCCCCTTCATTCCAGTCATTCCAGGCTTTCTCAATGCTAATTTACATTGCTCATGGGTGGTCCACATGTGCTCCAATTTGAATAGCCTTGTGGTGATCTTCATGCGAAAAAAGTGTCTAGCAATAAAGGCGAGTGGTTTTAACCCTCCGCAGGTAGATGGAAGACGTGTGCTCTTGAAAACAACTTTCTCTACCCATCTAAAGCTAGAGCCCCATCAATTCCTTCATCAACTCCGCCCCCCTTCTCTCTATTGTTACGCCAAGTGGAATCTCTTTCCAGTAAAGCCAAGATCCTACGTCCTGTCTCGAGGAGCATTTCATTGAACTGAACCCATTCAAGTTCCTCCTAGCCTTCGACCTTCTTCCATTAATCTCAATGTCTGAAACAATATCATCAAGATCCCTAGATACAGAGCCAGCGACTATGCTGCAAATCTGTCATCCTCTGCAACATGTCCTGTAGCTGTTGTCTAGTAGAAAATTCAAGATAAATTGTTGTTGTCATCAGATAGTTGCTTGAAACAACATCAAGATAGATAACTGCATCACTCTTCCACCACAGAGCTAGGCCCCTTGAAAGACCCGCAGGGTCCACATTAAAAATCTTATCCATCTGCAACCGTCGCCCTAAACTTTCCAGCTTTTCTCATTTATTTTTTCGTCTCCATTAAGAAGATGAAGCAGGGTTTGTATATTCTACTGAGGCTTTTCGGCTCCCAAACTGTCACGGGGGAGCCCCACCCTCGACATCTCCAACTCAAAAGAATCATAATGACTTGGTGGCTAGCCCTGGCCAGCCATAACTGCCATTGAGAGAAAAGTGTTCATCCAGTACATTCTCCAAACCCACAGCTTCAGTCATTTTGACATTCGGCAACACATCTATCTCCCATTCAAGTTGTAACTCCCTAACCCTCACCTCACTCCTAGCTCGAGCTTCAACTTTCTTCCCGTTTCTCATTTTGGTTTCCTTCACACTCTCCCCAATCCTTTGCAATACCTCGACAACCTCTTTCCTGACTTTTTTAACTGCCAACCCCCCCACCAAAACCTGACTGGCCTTCCACTTCAAAGACTGTTCCATTATTGCCTGCGTTAAATGTATTGGAACTAGAGCACCCCCTTTCTCATTTCCACCCTAGAAGCTACACGCCCCTCCTCTTCTTTAGGACATCCTACTTCGTAACCCTCCTCTGCAACCTCCTTCTCTACTTCCATGCCATCCTAAAAAAGAACAAGGACTAGGGACCTTAGGAAGAAAGGGATTAGATGCAGAAGGAAGCTGTGAAATATCACTCTTGAGATATGTAGAGTGAGGCTCAACGGGTAAATCACATGAGGGAATGCTAGGGTTAGGTAGTAGCTTGGAAGGTGGGGTATTAGGTTCCAAGCATTGATGTAGTGTAATAGTGTTATAATAAGTACGGGAAGGTTCAGATTGCAAATCAAATGAGGGAATGCAAAGATTAGAGGACTTGGAAAATGCGTGATCAGGTTCAAGGCAGAATTGTGGCATAACATTGTTAAAACAATAGGGGTGAGGCTTAGAAGGGACAACAGAGGAGGGAATGCAAGGAGATAAGAAATATGCAGAATTGCAAAGTAGAGTAATTTATGTACATTACTTTTTTTCTCACAACGAAGAGTATATGACAATTCAGTGACAAGATAATACGATGGAAATGGATGAGAAAATGATATTGACTATGAAAAAGCAACTTGAAGTGCTGAAAATAGACATCGTGCCGAGGTGGTGAGGTCTTCAAAGAAGAGGGAGAGAACTCTCACAGGAGGAAAGAAGCCACTTTGATCTCTCATTGTGAAGCACAAAACCTCCATTAACGTGATTTAAAAAGCAACGGCTATTGCACTTGTCAACGAGGCATAGATCATGGGCTAGTCATCATGGGCTTCTGTTGAATCCAGCTCCTTCTTCTCAATTCTTCAGTCGCAATGTTATCGGGCCGGAGAGCATTCGCCAACTAACCAAAATGAAAATTAGGAGGCTGATCGATCTCGTGATTTGCGTAATCAATGCCAAACTGAATATTTCATAAACTTAATTAAGTATTGAGCCTATGAAATCAATAAGCAATACACACGATCAGCTAGCTAATGATTTAAGCCTAGCATGTAATGATCGCCTTCAGATAATATATAGCATTTACGATCCACTGGGTCAACAACTCTTCAGAGATTCTAGGGTTTGGGTCCGGTCGGACATCAGTTTGATTGATCCCAAGTTTCAGCACATAAAGCCGGTTAGGCATTATTGTCCAGCATGTGCGCAGGTAGATTAGGAGGGCATCTAACACGTGCAGGCGATTTCGATATGGATGATGACAGATGATGATATTAAAGAATAATGACATGCATGATTGGATTTAGCGCACGCAGTGGTCCAAGTGTCACCATGTTGCTGGGGAAGAGGAATAACATACAAAATATCGGAATCTGCATCTATTCATCACCTACTGAACCATGAAATATTAATTCTATTTAGCAACCGGGTTTGATCATCTATCATCAATTCTTGATAATGTTTTGTGCGGGTGTGAAATGGGTCGCACGTTGTCGGTGCATTCAGGCATTACAGATGTCCATATACAAAAAGAAAAGATAATTCTATCTATAGGGTTTGACTGGGGTGCCTGTGATATGTACCACGGGCTTTGAGCTCCGATGTTCTGGATACAGCTTTGACTAAGTGGGATCATGGAGATATTTTTTCTCGCAACAGATGATGTCGGCGCATGCCTTGGTCGGTAAGGACGGTACTAAAGCGTGAAGAGTAATTCAGCGTTGGAGGCTTTGCTACAGATTAAAAAAGGAAAAAGCACAACTTGAACCCTCGTTCACACAAGAAGCAACACGAGAAATATATGCATCCCCTAAGAGATTCACATGCTGATTTCGCACCTATACACGAACGCGAAAGGTCTTGAACCAAAATTTGAATTTATTCCTGAAAAAAAAAAAATCTCCATATGGAAGAGCTCCTCTCTATGCCTGAGGGTGGTAGCTGCTGCCTCTTTGGCCTCCGTTTTCCCCATTCTCTCAACCTCTTTGTTTTCTCCTAAATAGAAGCTTTTTGGTCTCTGTCCTCTTTGGGTTTTCAGCGGTTTCCTGCTGCAGGACTTCAATGGAAGAGGATGTTGATGCGGATGCTACGCGCACATGTTTGAGAACGTCACATATAGTTGCCTGGCATGTCTATCTTACATCATTGCAATGAAACATCACGTTCGAAAGTGACGGATTTTGATTTTTTCTAGCAGCATTTTTTCAAGAGGCAATGGAATAGAAAGTTAATTTGAAATGTACTGTTTACAATCCATGACTTGTTTCGATGCAACATACATTTTGGAGATGCAAAATGTGCCAAATGTTCAAACGGTTGTTGATGTTGGAATCAAGAACTTACTTGAAATTGGCATTCCATGTAACCTTTATAAATCTTGTGCTTGCGCGAATGACATAGTGCTGATTATTTGTTCATCAATGGAACTTTGGTATTACTCATTTTGGTTGTGGATAACAACACCCTGTCCATAAGTGGTGAACTAACAAGATTAACTTATCAAACGTAAAACACCGCAAGCAATAATATTTGGTATGTCAATTTGAAGAGACCTATTTAATTCAGAGTAACTAACTAGAGACACTTTCATGGACTTCGTCAAATTAGGAAACCACACCATCACTTCTTTGAAAATGATTCGTGCAATTCACGAGTCATCTTACTAACTACCATGTCAATCAATGTCATATTGAAGCAAATTCTTTTTAAAAAGGGTAAAAATTGGAGATACGACCATGACGACAGCTATGATGTCATTGGTAAAGATTTAACCTTAAAACTTAAAAAGGTCTGCACAACCTTACCAATATGTACAAAAAGTCGCCAGTGGAAATCCATGGTAGCAACACATTACAATAAAGCGGCTTAACATGACAAAAAAGAAAAGGGTCGAGTTGTTCAGATCTTCGGTCCCCGCTTCGAAGGCTTCAATCAATACAGCCAGGCATTAGGATCTTAGAATCAAGAAATGGGCGAGCAGATGGACATGTATCTCTTAGCTCTTTGTCCTTTTTGCTATTCTGAAATAGCATATACATTTTTTTTTTTTTTTTGGTAAGGGAAATAACATATACATTTATCGACCCTAACTTCCAAGAATCGAACATTAGCATATGAAAACACGGACTTACATGATTTGATTCCTTCATGATGTGATCTCGGACACAAAGGAGAGAGCAAGGACACCGTGGTGTGCATACGTGTGCGTGATTGAGAGAGTCCGAAAAAAAATTAGGGAACGACCCCCACGAGTGGGAAGGATTCATCGCAATAATTAGCGCGAAAATTGGCCAACGTCGCTTTTGGCTGTGCATCCTTTAGCCGTACCAAACTCGTGGTTGGGCCTCGCTTGTGAACAGACCAGTACTTGTCAAGTAATGGGTCATGCCGAAGCGACGATCGTGATATTCCCCCCACGAGGGGGGGAGGGGGGTAACATGCAAGAATGCGGACACCCTTTTCAAATCGGGTCTTATTTCTTTCGAGCACAAAGTGATGTCGTGCCCTACCACAACAAAAGGAGGGGGAGGGGGAGGGGAGGGGGCTAAAACTCAAGACCCTTTCTTCTTAGAATTTGTGGGCAATCCCCATTAGGGCCAAGCAGTCGACCGAATCACATGGCCCTGGCGACCCCTTCTTTGCACGATGACGTTTCCTAAATCGAGGGCTAAAATGAGAAAGAAAAAGAAGAAGTTGGAATTGGATGGAATTATTAATAATATATGGTGGGGGATGATGAGAGGATCAAGGGCAAGGACAAAAGCATATTGGGCATCGGTACTACATCTGTAATGGGGACCTTAACACATGGGTGGGGGCGGGCTTGGCAAGTACCTGTGGGAGCCAAACACCACCCAACTTGAAAAAATAAATAAATAAATAAAAAGCCAAGAAAAATTAATTAATTAGATTATCGAAAATTGGAAATTAGAAAAGGGAGGAAAAAGAAAATGTTGGTTGGAATATATGCACACGATTGGGGTGGAATGATTGTAAATTTTAATGGTTTGCTGGGGGTGGTCTAATAATTATTAATTTCCATCTTTTGAAGCAAACTCAATCTAATATCTTTTTTCCCATTCTCTTCATCATTGTTCCTACTTTCTCGCCATCAATTATTGGGCGATGCTACCATCACCTTATTCTAATGTTTACATGGAGTCATCGGATTCGTGCGATTTCCCCAGGGGTCGGAAAAGTGATATTTGATCGACGATGTCGTCTCTGATGTGCTTTCATTTTCTGGTATGGTTGGATAGTGAAGAAGTAAGACTTGTGGAATGCTCGTTTATGTGTACACTTAATATCTTGTTTTTTTCTTGAATGACTAGGGTAAGTCGCACAGTTTTAGGCGCGTTTGGAAGGAAATAACCCTATTTGAGCAACACTCGCACGGGCGAGAATGTATAAAGGGACGAAAGAGAAAGGGCGGCAGGATGATCCGCATAACTTCGAGTTTTTGCTTACATTTGTGAAGTTCATACCATGAGAAAACCTTAGTCATTGCGACCCCTTGTCATAATTCCTCGGTTGCTGACTAGAAGACTCAATGCATCATGAAAAGGAAAATCCTAATTGATCAACTTTGCAAACCAAGACACGTTGCGCATGCCCTCCAAGTTAGAGTTCTATATTGTATTGTGCTTAAAATCATCGAATCAAGAGTCAGAAAATTAGACCTATCAAGATGGGTCATAAACTCATTTCCAAACTCATTTGATGGGCTAAGTTGTTATATTAACTAAGGATTATAAATAGGTTTAGAATGGTAAAGTTAAAAATAATACAGGTGTTAGATGAGTTCGCTACTTAAATCCAACCCACCTCTATAATTCTCTATTCATTCTCTCTTGGCCTCACTCAATTTGGCGCTCACTCACTTCTCAACAAACCTTAGACTTGGCCGAAAGTGGTCCGCTTCCCAAGGGCACTAGGCTGGTCCCTAGTCTTGGGATCGCTAGAACCCGTATTGTGTAGGTTGATCCTTAGAGCCAAGGCTTTAGAAGACCAACTTAAAGTACGAAGCACCTCTTCCTTTTCCACTATATTTATAACCTAGTCCAACCCGAACCAACTTTGTGTGTGTGTGTGTGTGTGTGTGTGTGTGTGTGTGTGTAATTCATGGTTTATACTATGTATTTTGTACATTTTATTGATTTATTTATTTTCACAGGTTCGTCTTCCTTGGTTTGTTGCTTTTTGGCAAATGGAGATTTCTATTGTTATCTTATTTTAGAAAACTATTTGACTTGTAGTGGTGTTTCATAATTTAGTTGTTTAATATTGCATTGTCGATGGATATCTAATTTTTAAAGGTACATTTGTCCTTTTAAGGAATACAAAAATTAAAACAAAAGGTTTACTGATAACCCAGTCCAACTTGAACCAACTTCATGTGTGTAATTCAAGGTTTGTACTATGTATCTTGTACATTTTATTGATTTATTTTATTTCACGTGTTCATCTTCTATGGTTTGTTGTTTTTGGCAAATGAAGATTTCTATTGTTGCCTTATCTTATATTTCTATTTGACTTGTACCAATGTTTATAATTTGGTCGTTCAATATTGTATCATCTAGGGATATCTAATTTTAAAGAGTATGTTTATCCTTTTAAGGAATACAAAAAATTAAAAAATTTAAAATTTAAAAAAAAAAAAAAGGTTGGTTCTAGGTTAACCCTAGAACTAGATTGGGCTCATAGGATTAGTCCAGTCCTCAGTGCCAAGTGCAACAAAGTCGATCCCTGGCCCAAAAAATTGGGAATCAACACTGTACAGATTGATCATTAAATTAGATGCTGGACCAACCCAACTTGAACCATGCGTTTTCCAAAAAACTTTGTTGATAGGACGTCACGAACCAACAAACTCGCTATAGTATTCACTCAAAGCATGCTGCAATGCCAAGTTTTGCCATCTCAAAGTTCTCTTAGGGAGCCAGCCCCGAAGATTCTGGCAGGCCATAGTTATGGATCTAGTAACAGGAATGAAACTCCTCCAGTAATAGAAAGTGAGATCTCTCGAAAGGGTTTTCTCTTTAACATAATTGCTCGAATTGCTTTTCTTTGGGCAAAAGTTCGATCCATATTAACTTCCCACGTAAAAGCAGGCCTAATCAAACCCCTTTCACTTCTCTAAAAGAAATAAGCTATCACACACTTGAGGTTACCAGCAGAGAAATGTATAGCTATTATCGAGACACACACATAAGCTTGATATGCTGGTTAAGAGTCATTAAAAAAGAGTCTAAGCCTAATGGTTTTAGCATGTAAAGTTGGATCGCCTTCACTAAAAAAATTTAATCGAAGTCATTAATTCAATTAGAATATCTATACTCCATATTATACCAAATTTTCGATACAAGACTTCTCTAGTACCTCATCACGTGCAAAAGCGTAAAATAGAAAGGTTATTAACCTTAACAAAAAAAACTAATTTAACAAAAACAAAACATAATGTCAGTGAACTCCGTCCTCTTAAGAGTCCTTCAATTGTTTTATATGTTTTGAAAAAGTCACGTTAACGAGTATCTTCCGCGCCTTCATTAGATACGTTCAACATAAAGTAACTTAATTTCAAAAACAGTTATTACGTAAAATCAAATATATATATATATAAATGCTTGTGTTTAGTCGTTCAAAGATGAATCTGACAAATCTGGTGGGGAATGAGTTCTTTAACTGGAAGTCGTGAAAGCGTACGTCCTAGACACCGAGCAAAAAGGTATGGACCAGCCACACGTGACTTCGTCTCTGCCACATTTTTGCAGGGCTTTGAAGGCCGTAACTCCCCTCGTGCATTTGCAGGCTCCTGATGAGCGATGACGTCCTTTCCTCTGTTTCTCTGAAACTGGCCTTTTCCTAATTTTCCTGAATATTGATCATTATTCTATGCTTAGATTGGAAAGATCAAAAGGCCAAAAAAAAAAAACATTTTTACTTATTTTTAAATTGAACAAACGAACTGTAACGAGAGCGGAGACTGCTCCCGGACAAGAAGCGGCTCCAACAGGGTTTAAATGGGGGAGAAATAAACCGAACGATTCTTATATAAATATATGAAAATTAAATTAATTTATGAATTTATCTTTGACGTGACAACTCCAAAGTTAAATGTACTTGAATGAGAGCATTCTCAATATGAATAATTTTTGGGGCTACTTATATATTAAAAAATAAAATCATGAGACTCGATATAGGACAAGTCAATATAACTAATACCTCAATTAAGTTATTCCAAAACTATTACACAAACTCTAGAAACAATTTTACCTTTTTTTTTTGGGTTGAATTATAAACAATTATAGCTTATCTATATTAATAACAATGATGATGAATTACATAATAAATTTAGTTAGAAAGAGTTTAATTGCAAATAAACATCAAATTAAGAATTGGGTTTTCAATCTAATTACTCATGGACAAACGGAAAGCCAATCTTCCTACGAAACGAGTCTTTCATCTCTTTTCCCAATCCGTACCAATCGAGAACCTAAAACAGTCGAAGCACGTCGGAACTAGAAACCAACAGGCCCGTACTTTTAGCAGAACCCTCCAGCATTAAATGAACATCTCTGTCTTATTTTTTTTTTGCGTCATTCCTAGGCAAGGATTTCTCTAATTTTGAATCCGTGCGAGAGCTGCTGTCGCAAGGTGGAGCCAATGGCGAGGCTGGAATGGTCCCATGGCCATGGAAGGCGACCTCCCGCACGGGGTCGAGGAAATCGTGTGAAGAGAGGTGGGGAAGAAATATCAGGGAAGGAGAAGGAGGAGGAGGAGGGGGGCAGAAAAGCAACAAATTAATGCATCAATCAGGCTCACCGAATACAAACAGGCGAACGTGGATAGCCCTCCCCACACGTGCAACTAAAATCAATCATCACGTAGTTGTGTCCCATCCTCTCATCTCTATCTATCTATTTCTCATAATGATAAGATTCAACCCCAGAAATATTAATAATAAAATAGGAAAATACCCGAGAGAATAATTCGAAATTGAGTCCGACATGTTTTAATTAGTTCTTGCTCCGGCAGATTTACTTAGGTTTTGAGTTCGATTGTTTAGTTTGAATTTTTTTTTCCCCTTTCTTTTTCTTATATTTTATCGGACAACATGCTGAAATCTTAATTTCGATGAGTAGACAAGCAAGAACTATGTTTTAAATGCGTCTCCAGAAATCCTGTGGTTGGTTTACCTAACCATTTACGAATCACATGATTCGGGTTACCATTCTTTTATAAATAAATAAAAAATTATCAAACGTTGTCATTGGGATGGGGTTAATAATCTGTACGTGAGTCAAATCTGGAGGAGCGTGTTGAAATGGGAGTCGCTTGTTCCAAGAAAACAAAAAGTAAAGGACGGGGGAGTAAATGAGTGCACGTTCACTAACAGTAAAAGCGAAATAGGATGATTCTTGGAACAACATTTCGCTCTGTGCTGAGCTTTCTATTTTTCTTCCTCGCCTTTTCTTTTTCCTTAATAAATATAGAGAAGATGAGAGGGAACATAGGTATAAGCAGGTTGTAAATATAATGAACGAGAGAAATTTCTAAGGTGACATTTAAGAAAAGGCCCGCCAATGCCTATCGGTGTTCCTCTCAAGGGTGCTAAATTGACCAAAGTCTTCTTTTCAAATAGAGATTTATAAAAATCAGGCCATCTTCATAAGTAAATAGTAGTCAAGCACTCGAAAAGCTTCCTGGACAATCAGGCGAGTCTGAAATATTTCGAAGAGGGTGAGATTGAGAGAGATGTCAAGGCACACGGATGCATGTATATCTAGCGAACCCTTATTGACCCAAAAAAAAAAAAACTTCTTAATTGGTGATGAATTGAATTCGAACCAAAAGAAAAAACTAAAGGAAAATAGGGAAAAGGTATGATGAGCGAGTGAGTGTACAATAGAGAAAAGTGCCAATTGCACGAGGGCCTCTTTCTTGTCCTCTTATATGCTTTTCTGCCACAATTTGGCCTCCCCGCCCAACAATTATTTCCTTGTACTTACTCTCTCTCTCTCCTCCAGCCTAACATTGATGTCTTCTCTGTGCAACCCTCTCATTCATATCCAATCTTGACAGAACCCCCATCTTCAATAGATGAACGATTCAGTCACCTCGCTCCCCCGCCCCCGCCTCCCTCTTCTTCCCTCTCTCTCTCCCCTCTCCATAAATCTCTTGATCAAATTCTCTTTGTTCATTCCATTCCATCGCATGCCCGCAATGACTGTTCCATTGGGTGTCGGCAATACAACCATCAAATCATATTGCACGGCAACCACCACCAAAAAACAAAAAAGGAAAAGTTTGCCTAAGAGTAGAGTCCTAATCAATCAAATGACCCCAAAAATTTTTCCTTATACCTTATATGGAAGAAGAGGAATTTCATCATTTTTCGGAGTGATTCCTTGGTGATCTCAGCTATGAAAAATCATCTGATCAAGGTTGTGAAGGACAAGGCTCTTACGTTTAAAAATGCTCAGCCTACTCCAAGAAACAAAAGCTAGGGCTTCGATCCCTCCGTGTTTGACTTGGTTACTTCTTCCTAACACCCTTTCCATTTTTCGCCTTTTCGATTAAGGGTCGGCGGTTTGGTTTGTGATAGTTTGTAGTGCCGTGGGTTGTTTAGCTTGTTCTTATTTGCCTTTGTATCTTTTGATTCGGCTCCCTCTCACTCTCCCTGTTTTCCCGCAGCTAGAGTGTGAGTTTTTGGTTCCGATTTCTTGTATATTTGTCCAAAGCTTAATATATTCTTACCTTTACCTAAAAAAAAAAAAAAACAATGAACTTCAAAAACCACCTGCCTTGATGGTTCAGCTGGATAGACGCTAGACTTCCATTGAGGAGGTCTAGTGTTCGAAGCACTTGCAACGCAAATTGTAGGAAGGTTGGTTTTGAGACTCTTGATGACTTACCCGGTGGCACGTGTGTAGTGGTTAGCATGTGTCGCTCCCAGTGATTTACCTCCGGCTGCTCGATGTGCGGGGTTCTCTGGGTCACCAAAAAAAAAAAAAAAAAAAAAAACCAATGGACTTCAAAAAGTACTGCTTGCTCCACCTGTCAAAGACAATGAAATTCCCATGTCCGGAAGCAAGGTTCAAGATAAGTGTATGTGTGTGTGGAATATTCATTTCCCATGTAGAGAATTGATGTGTCTACTCATATCTTTATCATCAACCTTTATCCATATAATCAAATATATCATAAAAGTATGAACTTTAAGAAGAATATCCCGAACCCATTCCATTTCACACGGCCAAGCCGGGCACCTCGCTGAACTTTTTCCTTGACAAAGAGAGGCTGCCGACCTAATTGAAACAATCGGTGAACTACTTCGCAAGGACATACGCGTACCCTTTTTTCTTTCCTACTTCGTTCTAAGTTCAATTTAACGTGCTCTTGCACAACCATGAATATTACGAATGGCTCTCAGAATAACAACATGACATCAAAAGGGTGAAGAAGAAAAAGAGAGAAAAAGAGTGGGGTTTCCCCATCTTTTTGTGTCAAATCCCTTTCCAAGGATCTGCTCTTGGATCTACACTTCCCTTCAAGTCCCCATCAGCCCCAAACCTTTTGTGCTCGGACAAAACCATCGGTTTCAGCGCAATCAAAAGTCAAAAGCAAAATGAGAGTTGTAGCTGTGAAGGCGAGGAAAATAATGGAATACAGGATGGGAGAAAATCTAAATTACACGACAAAGCAGACTGTCCCGATTGCGTAAATCCCATGGTACAAAGTTCTTCGACGAGACTGGCGATGATTCCACACCCAAGTTGTACACCTACTGTACGGTACCGCTCCCCTCCCCCTAGAAGAAAGATGTGAAATACGTTTGATACAATGACACTGCACCGATTGGGATGGATGTCTCCACCACTTCAGAAGATTGGAATTCATGGGGCCTCTTCTAATGCCCCCCACCATACCCCATCCCTCTAATACCTGCCGGCCACATCTGTGTGCGTACGCATATGTGTACATATATGTAAATATAGCATTTCTTTTCATAGTTGACACTATTGTGAAAAGATCAAACCAAATAAGTTTTTGATATTTGAAATAGGATACATGGAGTGTTTCCACCGCTTGAAATATTGGGTTTTAGTGGCTTGTCATAATTATTAAGCTCACTAGTCTCAAAACACTCGACATTCATTCTAAATTTCAAATCGATTCCGTTTTGTCCGTTTAAAGAGTATCTCGTCTTTTAATCTTGTCTTAATTTAGCCGGCTATCTTAAATTATTGTCAACGTCACGGTTGTGACAAACTTAGGTATAGAAAATTTTTGAATAGGTTAAAGGCAAAAATTTACAATAATTGATGCAAAAAAAAAATGATGAACCGTAGATATTTTTTTTCTTTATTTGGATTTTTCCCAAATTTTTAATATGTTGTTAATTCATGTGTCGGTATTATTCTTTTGGTTGTGAACATGAAGCTTAAACTGTTCAATTAATCAACTTCTTCCCCGCAAATCTCGGCGGACATAGTTTAGAATTTGGCGATTTTTGGAGGTGTAGAGAAGTTGGCTATATCAACTTTTCATCTAATCATTGAAAGATTTGGGGCAAACTTTGAAAGAGAAACTATCATGATGCATATGATTGAGATGGAGGGGGGGTAGGATAGACATCTAGGGGATTTCCCTGTGAAATGTTCTCAGACAGATCCAATTTGATGTGATTAGTCGAAACCTACGTTTTTGTCCCTTTGACACTGTAGTTCAATGCTACACGTAACTATTCTGGGTCGAGTCCATTGTTTCTTCTTCTCGGTTTTCGTGCTGAATTTGCTCAAAACACCAATAAGATCCCCATTCTGATGTATTGAATTGGATTGAGTAGAAAAATAGAGTTTTTCAAGTGAAATTGTAACTCGTGTATATACGAGAAAGAGGATCTTTATGGTGATTCCAGTGCCATGATTGAGAGATAGAATCACTTGCTGTTGCGGTTCAATTCGAGAGGAGACCGTGGATGAAAGGTGCATTTGCACTAGTTGGCAATGATTGATTTGTTGGTTCGGACTTAAATTGAGGGGCAGCCGACCCAATGTAATAGCGACTTACATAGAAGGAGTATAATGTTGAGCACACAAATGAATGATATGAAAGACAAGATCTCCCATGTTAGTTGCTTAGAGCAAAAAGAAGTAATGGAGAATACTTAGTTAATCCATGCCTCCATGACTTAAAACTTTTGGGTGAAAGAATGGTTCGATTAGGGTTTTAATGGTTCGAGCCACGAGCGCCATCTTGGATCTCTTCATTATGAGCAAAGTAGATTATCACAATTCCTTTCTCAACGATGACAAACCGCTATTGAATCTTAAAAATGATACATCCATTTAAATATTCACTTGCAATCTATCATATCTCCCAATATTTTTATTTTGTAAATTAGTCTTCATACCCTTTAAGAAAATACAATACAATACAATACAATACAATACAGCTCTCTCTCTCTCTCTCTCTCTCTCTCTACACATTCAAAAAAGATGTGGCAGCCAAGGCAGTGTCCTGTAGTGGATTTAGTAGTTCCACGAGCGGATCTTCTTGACAGACATGTGAAGGACTCGGGCAGTGAACGAATGAATGAATGCCCCCTTTTCTTTTCTCTTCTTTCTTTTTGGTCCAGTGTGGTGGTGTCCATGTGCTCCTCTCTTGACTCTTTCCATGACCACCCCTCTCTTCCGCCATATTTTCTATTACACATATTCTTGACAAGAAAAGACAGCATACCTGTTTATACGCACAATCCTCTCGAATAACACATAATTTGTACTCACAACATAATAAACTTTGTCCCAATCGAAAGTGTTGAGAACCTACACGAGCATAGTACATAAAACAAGTATTCTAATTCTAGCATCCATGATATGCTTGTTGTGCATCCATCATCATATGAGATCAATCTTCAACCATGTTTCTTCTGCTGTGAAAGGTCATGTTATACCAACACAAGCTAAAACGTTGTCTCAATTTCTTAACCCTCACGTTAATCAGTCATTATCACCCAAGTTCTCTTATCCATTTTATTCCACATGCGCCCTAACATTATTTGTGATTATGTTTTTCATATATATATAACACAGTACATAGTTTCCACAAAAAAATGTCGAGATGTTGATGTTCACAACATATATATACTCAAATTAATCTTTGCATCATACTTACCAATATCTTCCATACTGCCTCTGAAAATGAATATTTCCACCACGCACCTATGTTTTAACTTTTCCCTTTTTCACAAAAATATAAAAAGAAGAAGGAAGAGCAATAAGAGGCAAATTTCTAGAAAAGCAAAAAGAAAGAAGAAAAAGGACACAATCATCCTGAAAGCGACCAAACCCCAATAAAGAATTGCAGCTGTAAAAAGTCCACACTAGCTCCCAATACAACTATCAACATCTCCTCACGGCCAACCCTTCTTCCCTTTTGCTCATCAAATGTTCATTCATACTAAAAAAGCATTTTAAAATGAGAGGGTTGCAAACAAACATTCATGGCTGAGATCTTGAGAAATCCAGTTGGTAGTCTAGTGCACGTATGACTTTTTGAAATTCACTTTCCTGATTAGAATAATCCATGCTCATAACTTCTCTGTCCAATCACACCGTGCGCTTGGTTAAAAACTGCCAAAAAGTTAACATTTCCTTGGCATTATATACTATTGTTTTGGGAGGTGTTTTTGGTTTTCGCTTACTATTTTTATAATCGCTGCATGTCGTATCGGAGGGTCCTCTGGTAGTAGGGCGCACGAGATAGGCGTTTATTTCAGTGGACTTATCTAACCATCTAAACTGAATGCGTTGCAAAAGGAAATTTGATGGTATTGCAGATGATATGATTCTTTCATCAATAGTCCATCAATTAGTGACCATAATTAAACTATTTTTAAGTTCCTTGTGTACAGGCACTTGGACTCTTCTAGATAGTTATAATGAACTCTTGAAAAGAGAGAACACATGAAAACAAGTGAATGTAGTGGACCCTGTATTATTAGCGAGGGTATCATTTTGAATCTCTTCAAAGATTAGGTGAATGGATCTAGGTATTAGAGTCTGCGGTCCATCCTATCGAGACTTGATTATGGAAACCGATATGATTAACATTCGGGTGAGGTGAAAGAAGCCCCGGCTTTGAAAACCACAAGCTGAGGGATAATTCGTTCTGTCTATTATGTCATTTCGGAATAGAATTAATAATCTATTAAAACAATTAAATTAGTGGTCCCTGTCCTCTTCTCTCTCTCTCTCTCTCTCTCTCTCCCCCCACGAGGCGCTGTGAGTCCTATATATACTCGTACTCGGAGATCAAACCAGACAAAGCCCCATCACATTTACAGCTCTGAGAAGGAGGGTAGGGAGTGAGTGAGTGTGGTGGGCTTTTTTAGAGCTTCTTGGGAGCAGCAACAATGGCTGTTTACATCTTCTTGGCTCTTGGGGTGGTGTTGGTGCTCTGTGTATGCACTGCCTTGCTGAGATGGAACGAGGTAAGGTACATGAAGAAAGGTCTGCCTCCGGGCACAATGGGTTGGCCAGTCTTTGGTGAGACCACCGAGTTCCTCAAGCAAGGCCCTAACTTCATGAAAAACCAGAGTGCCAGGTCATCTCTCTCTCTCTCTCTCTCTCTCTCTCTCTCTCTACTGAGTCTTTTTCTTTTACTAGTTTTGAGGGGTCACTGGTGAGTGGCGACTGGGTGAGCTTTATCTCAATGGCCTTCCATGGAGATTGAAATCTACATGGTTAAGCTTTTCTCTCCCTGAGAGAGTAAAAAAGTTATAAGGACTCATGTTGCCAGTCATAAGGTGGACAGAATCAATTTGAAACCGAGAAAAAGTCGTCATTTTTAATGGGACCCCGAGCGAGAGCCTTGCGTATTCTGGAAATATAATTGGCTTGGCCTAATAGACTTGACTCGACGCAATATCTAACCCAAAGCAGCCCCGGTGCTGCACTCGTGTTTCTGGAATGGTGGTTGATTGGTCTATGTTCTTTTCTAGTAGAACCCGCCGTTGCTTTTAGGCGACTTTATGGGCATGAAAAAGCTTGCATGGACAGAAAAGTAATGTAAAAAAGTGAAAAGCTTTTGTGGGATCTATCGTTGTCACCCCCGTGACCGATCCCGTTCGCGCTGGGTCGAGTCTGGGTTCGCCTTCTTTTGCCCAACGAAACTCTTCTGTCAGAGAAAATGCCCTCGGATAACGTAAGATACATCTCATTTTTCTTGGCAACATCAGTGGTCGATCAGTCCAGTAGATCAAATGATATGGTTCTTCCCTGGCGAGCTGGTGGTCCGGCGTCCTCGTTCGATTTTTACTCAGTTCGCTTTGCTGATCGGAAAAACGCTGCAGGTATGGGAGCTTCTTCAAGTCCCACATCCTGGGGTGCCCCACGATAGTGTCCATGGACCCGGAGGTGAACCGGTACATCCTGATGAACGAGGCCAAGGGGCTCGTCCCGGGTTACCCGCAGTCCATGCTCGATATACTGGGCAAGCGCAACATAGCGGCGGTTCACGGCGCGTCCCACAAGCACATGAGGGGTGCCCTGCTCTCCCTGGTCAGCCCCACCATGATCAGGGACCAGCTCCTGCCCAAGATCGATCGGTTCATGCGATCCCACCTCGCCCGCTGGGACGATGGCTCCATTATTGACCTCCAAGACAAGACCAAACAGGTACTTTCAAAAAGAAATTTTTAAAGCTTTGGAAACGTTACGGGCGAAAATGACATCGCAGCCCCCCGCGGCACGCTTGAATTACGGCTACCGCCTAGCCCTCTTGGAAAGAATGCCAAGAGTGGAGAGTGCTTCATCAATCAACTTTTAGATTTTTCTTTTAACGAGACCCATACCGGACGTGTAATGAGAGTTGGTGAACCAATTCCCCTACTAGGAAAAAGAACAGTTGCTCTCTCATTGGTAAAAATCTTGCCATGTCTTACATTTAAAGTTGAATCATTCCATAAATAGATTTCAACTGTTCATAAGTTCAGATCTTGACAGCGCTTATTGAAGTACTTCTTTTGCGGGCGTGATCTTTGATCAAAGGATATTTTTGTTTGGGATATTCATAGTTTAATGGGCGATAGTTTGTGAGATGAGTGCATACAACATATCAAGATTCAGTTTCTTCGGTTTCTTATGTGCATCCTGTTTCATCAATCCGTGTAGATGGCACTTCTCTCGTCGCTGATGCAAATCGGAATCGACTCTAGCTCCATTTCCCAAGAATTCATACCCGAGTTCTTCAAGTTGGTCCTGGGGACCCTCTCCCTGCCTATAGACCTCCCGGGCACAAACTACCGTCGAGGTTTCCAGGTGAATCAGCGAATCCGTATACTCACTGGCCAGTATTTTCGATCTGTTCTTTAAGTTTATCGTCTAAATTTGAGTCTCATCTTTTCTTTTCTTTCTGCAGGCTAGGAAAAATATAATAGGCATGTTGAGGAAACTGATAGAAGAGAGGAGGGCCTCCCAGGAAGCCCACAATGACATGCTTGGTTGCCTCATGAGGAGTGATGATAACAAATACAAGTTGAATGATGAGGAGATCATTGACCAGATAATCACCATCATGTATTCCGGGTACGAGACGGTTTCGACCACGTCCATGATGGCTGTCAAGTATCTCCACGACAACCCGAGCGTTCTACACGAATTAAGGGTAAGTTGGGAAAGGAAGGCTGCAATGTGTTCAGTATATAAGCACTGAACGTTTTTTTTTCTTTTCATAGGCATTGCTAACTCTAATATTGTATTATACAGAAAGAACACTTGGGGATTAGAGCGAAGAAAAGGCTGGAGGATCCTATCGAGTGGGACGACCTCAAAGCGATGCGGTTCACTCGTGCGGTGAGACTACCTACATTCAACTTTCCTGCGAAATTTATTTCCACAAATTTGCCGAACTCTACTAACTCGTGATTGCATATTGTCCTTCCTCATTCTTCAGGTCATATTTGAGACCTCCAGATTGGCCACAGTTGTCAATGGGGTCTTGAGAAAAACCACTAAAGACATGGAGCTCAACGGTATGTCCATCGGCAAGTCTCTAATCATGCAACCAACATTTCTGGGGACTGTCGAGCGAATTACTTAATGCCTTACTCTCTGTTCTTCGTTTTCAGGGTTCTTAATCCCAAAGGGATGGAGGATATACGTTTACACAAGAGAAATAAATTACAATCTGCGATTATATCCTGATCCACTAGCTTTCAATCCATGGAGATGGCTGGTAATTATCTGTACATAGCAGTACTGCACTACTTAGAAACATTCAGAGAGCTCTGTTTCTGTACTATTGACGGACGAAATTGTTCTAACCGTTCCAAACCTTGCCAATTCTTCAGGACAAAAGCGTGGAGTGTCAAAACTACAACCTAATTTTCGGTGGGGGCACAAGGCAATGCCCTGGAAAGGAACTTGGGATTGCCGAAATCTCCACATTTCTTCACTACTTTGTGACCAGATACAGGTACCCATCACAGAGAGCTTTGGCCCTTTTGATGCATTATTGAACTTAAGCAATGATTTCCTTTCTTTTCATACAAAAACATTAATAATTCACGGATCTTTCTTTGCCCTTTTGCAGATGGGAAGAGATTGGGGGAGACAAGCTAATGAAATTTCCAAGAGTAGAAGCACCAAATGGGCTGCACATAAGGGTTTCCCCTCAATGCTGACTTGACTCCAATATTCTTATGTACAGAAGAAACCAAAAGAGGAAAAAACAAGAAGCATGACAAGTACAGATGTATATTAATGATTTTTGATAGATTTAAGTAGGAAAGTGCACCAGATTAAAGTTTTGCAGCTCGAGCCAGATGCTATTAGTGCTCATCCCTTGTGTAAAAAAACTGCTCATCCGATCATTCGGCTGGACCACAGTTCCCCAAATATCGCGACTGGAGTCACTTTTCTATAAACTAATGCAGTCATTTACAACAGCCTGTGCACCTAACATCATGTGAACGCACGTTGAAGGCCTCTAGTGAGAAGTTGAGACAGGAGATGCTGCAGAAAAAGAAGCAAAAAGCGGGGGGGAGTAGGCACAACCAATGCGAATTGATTAACCGGCCCGTGTTTTCTAATTTGGAAGTGGGCTTGGAAATTTCCGATCCAACTGAGCGAGACCCCGAGTAGATCGCATCGACGCCAAGGTTGGACACCTCGATGTGGGCTCTTCGTTGCCTAGGTACATGTCATGCGAAAAGTTGGAGGCAACTGTCATGCAAATCTGTACGATTTTTGTGCACCCTTCACTTCCTTCGTTGCTTTCTTGTGGTCCTAACCTTTTATGGGCCAACACCCACAGTTATGCGGCAAAGAGATCAGTGAACACTATATACAAAAATTCGCAATGATCTCGGCCTTCTCGGTCCTTTTCCGAAGCCTAAAGTTACATAGTTTAACTTTTCATACACAGTCAATTTTTCTGTCGCATCTCTCGTCCTCCGGACGAAATTTACCAGATCCCCATTTAATCTGCCAAAGAAAAAAAGAAAAAAGAAAGAAAATCTGGTATCCAACCCAAACCATCTCCTCCTTACTCAAGAGGCTTGCTCGATCTGACACGCCCGCCATCACGCCTCTAATTATCCGCCATTTCTGCACCTCTGCTGTTCCTGCAGAGGTCATTGTTCGCCTCGCGTCCAAGGCCAATGTGCAGTTGCCACGCCAGCTTAAGGCCAGACCAACCTCAATCCTATAACAACCTGGTTTGGTCTGATGAAAGAGGGAAGTGGTCGCCTAGGCTCAAGGGCCTAAACAAGGAGTGGCTCCTAAGCAGGCTTTTAGGATTACGAAAGGGGCAGGAACGAATTGACCTATGCATCAAACATGGGGAGAGCAATTCTAAACTATATATGTAAAATCGAAACTAATTCACAGAACCATCTTTTGACGTAACGACAAATTTTGCTTTGAAATTACAAACTTAAACGAGCTCAGGTTAGAGCACTATTAAAATGGGTGACCTCCTAGGAGAATACCTATCTATATGCCAAAAGGTTTGCTATGAGATGAACCACAGGAAACGTGGGAAGGAGCTAAAATTAAAGAGAGGAGGCATGCGCGATGTCCCATGCATCATTTGGCACGATCTCCTTAATAGCAGCAGCAAGATCAGGCAGACGCATTTGACTTTCTGCCCTCCATTTCCCATCGGTCGGCGATCGTGGCTTGCATGCATTTCTCCTTTTGCATTCCACACGCCATCATACAACGTGGAGGGTGTTATCTAATTAATTGCATATGCCTCGATCCTACCTCTGGAGTCTTGAACATGAAACGGGTTTTCACCGTTCCGAAATGTAAATTCAAACATCAAAGGCACAGTCATTCGGTACTTTAAGCTTGCCATGATCCCATGAAAATTCTTAGATCTCCGGAGTTAAGCAGCTTTAGATGATTCGAGAAATCCTATCGAATGTTTCATTCCTTATTTTATTTTGACAGGGATGGAAAAGATGCTAAGTTTTCTTTCTCATTTTCAACCACCATTCCTAGTTCATAGTACCATTGCAACAGAAACTCACGACAGGAAGAATTACTTCTTTTCGCAACGGCGAAGGGGGTATTTCTAACCAATGTCTTTCTTGCGAATGCAAATCAATCTAGTTTCAAACTCTCCATCCCCCCGATCCCGGTCGAAGGCACACCGTCGGCGCTAGGGAGTCCAGGACTAGGAGGAGAATGACCAATTACATCCGCTCTCGACCCGGAAAGAAAGAGATTCCTTCCCGTAAGAGTAGAGTTCCAAGGACCGGTCCTTCTGAAGCTAACCCTCCAGATGTTCGATGTAAATATTAGGTAGTAAGGTTTGCGGGAGTAGGCAATTCAAGTCAATTAGAAAGCTTCGATGATGGGGACGACCCGTTCTCGAGAGGCACGAACGATGCAGGAAAGCAGATTGGATCGGCCGATGCGTCCGAAAGGACCCAACGCGAGAATTAAGACGCACTCTTCTCCAAAACCCCTTGACTGCTTTCCCTTTCATTTAGCTCGACCTGTACGTTCGCTAGGTGCCGTACGCGAGACCCAAAGTTGCTCCAATCTAGTTCTTCTAATCAATGACTTCCAACACCTCAGGAGTCAACTCGTCCTCCATGTGGAAACCCCCTCCAACGACATCGTCTTGCAACGCAACCTCGGAAGTATTTTGCTTTTAGGAATGTTCAATTTCACATGGATCTATAATCTAATTTCATACACGGCCCTGATTTATAGAGATTGAGTTATGTTTGCATCATGCATATCTTCTTCGATTGTATTTTAGAGTACGAAACGTTTTCTTTTCTGAAATCAAAATCTATGAACGAACTTACTATAAGATATTAGAATTCCCTAAAAATTTAATGATGAACGAGCATGTTTTCTATGAAAATTATTTTCATTTATTTAATGGCTTAAAGAAAATGATTTCCTTCTTGCCAAAATGAGAAGTTCTCTCACAATCTAAACTTGTTGTTTTCGGCTCATGGAAAACATTTATTGTATACAAATTAGTTTTCCATCATCCAAATACAAGAAATTTGAAAAATAATATCCCAGAAATAGCTTTCTCTCAAGCAAATGGATCCAAACTATTAGGGATAATGACACAAATGATTTATGAACTTTGACCTAATGTACAATATAGTCCTAATAATTTTTAATTTATTTAAAGTGGTCAAATAGACAATGCGATCCCTAAACTTCAAATACATATTTAGTTTAGTCTCTAAACTATATGAAGATGAATATATTTAATATTATCATTCTATTAATTCAAGTTTGGGATAATAATTTAGGGAATATATTGAATATGTATTAAAAGTTCAATGATCACATTGAACAATTAAAAGATTCAAGGACGATGTTGTATAATGGGCTAAAATTTATCATTTAAAACAACAAGGTGAATGGTCATGTTTTTGTTGCCTCTTACTAGATTTGGCATTCACCGACGGATCTTAACTTGTTACTATCGCTAGTGCTTGTTCATATTTCTTATCATAGTTGATTGTGTCATATCAAATCATGGCTCTGGAATACTATAATGAGCTTATTTGCTATTTAAGATCTAGATCATACAACAATCTTGGATTGATTGATGAAACCTATTTCCGTTTGTGCATTAGTGGTTTTTTTAGTTGATAAATCACGAGAGATTCTCACTATCTACTTTTGTGCATTTTTAGGTTCATTTACACTAATACATCATTTATACCAAACAAAAGACAAGATAAAATATGAAAATATCCAACTTTATTACCATGATTCACTAAATGATATATAAGATATATAGCAAAATCCATGAATTTTTTATCCTATCATATTTTGTCCAATCCTATCATAACTAAAAATACATATGACCAAACGTAATCTAAGAGAACGCAAGAATAAAAATCACATATTTTCGAAAGATATTAGAGAATAAGAGATGATTATTATGAAAATTCACAGGCTCACCAAGTTAACAAGAATTAGAAATACTCGATATCAACAACGTCAACACTAAATGTCACCGAGACAAAATTATAATAACAGCTTCTATTGCGAAGTTAGGCCGATGACGTAATGCATGCAAGCCATCAAACGGGCCATGTCGAAGGCCGAATCAGAGAGAGAAAACAAAATTAGGCGAGTCGCGTTGGTGGTGGCCCCTGGGGCGGACCCAACTGCAGACTCTCGATAGACCCCGTTCCCGCAAGGTGCGGGACGCCAGGAGTCCATCCCTAACGCGTTCAAACATGCAAAGAATATACTCGACAAAAAAGTGACCCCGTTTCATAATTCTCATGGGGAGGGGGGGCCAATCTCTATTCTTAGTCCAAACCAAAGCATGGGCATGGGGAAAAGAAGACAAGATAGAGCGTTTGGCAAAAGGCGAGGGGAAGGAGGAGAGGAGGCTGCTGCTGCTGCGTTTGGAAGGTGTTTTTGCGGGGTTTGAACGGGTCGCCTTCCCCACACAAGTTCAGACACGTTCGCCAGTTAAAGCCGCCACTCATGCCGCCGATCTCTGCGCCCCTCCCTCACATGCCCTCCTTCCCCATATAAATCCCCCGCGCTCGCTCTCTCTCTCCCTCGCATTCGCGGACAGCGCACGCGCAGACACCCCAATCCCTGCCCCTGCCTCCGCCTCTGCCTCCCCTGCCTCTGCCTCTGCCTCAGGCTCTGCCGCTGATCCTTCTCTCTCTCTCTCTCTCTCTCTCTCTCTCTGCATCGAGATCGAACGATGGCGGACTCGATCTCAGCCGCAGCAGCAGCAGCAGCAGCGAAGCCCGTGCCGTTGCTCAAGGACGAGCTGGACATCGTGATCCCGACCATCCGGAACCTGGACTTCCTGGAGATGTGGAGGCCCTTCTTCGAGCCGTACCACCTCATCATCGTCCAGGACGGCGACCCCACGAAGACGATCCGGGTCCCCGACGGCTTCGACTACGAGCTCTACAACCGCAACGACATCAACAAGATCTTGGGCCCCAAGGCCTCCTGCATCTCCTTCAAGGACTCCGCCTGCCGCTGCTTCGGCTACATGGTCTCCAAGAAGAAGTACATCTACACCATCGATGACGATTGCTTCGTGAGTGACGACGGCTCTTCCCCTTTTTTTCCTCTGCCCATCCCAATCTGAATTTTCCTTGCTCTCTTTTGTGCGGTTGTTGTTGTTGTCGGGTTTCCTTTTTCTTGGACTGTGGGTAGATTCTCGGTCTGGCGGTTGTTTGGGATGAAGCCGTGTTCTTGATCTGCTTTGCAGTCGATCGCTTGGCGGGTTTTTGTCAAAGACAAGATTTTGATCTTCACTAGCTTGATCTTGCATCATTTTCCGGTTGATAGATCGAAACGAGCGGGTTTAGGACTATATCTGAATTATCATTACGCTGCACAGTCTAGGCATTCTGGCTGGATATGCAAGACTAAAGATCTGTGTCCTTCTCTTTTCGAAACACGAATCGTATTTCCCTAACTTTTTCCCCCAGACCCTTTGAAAGCAGAACCACGTCCCTCTCCGCTTTCCTTGTGGAAACTCTAGTCGCCGCATCTCGATGATGCGGCCTCATTGGTCGTCATTCAATGAGCTGAATGAAAGAGTTGACCTGTGGAAGCCACTCTTCTCTGATTCAGTTTGTATTTAATATTCTGATTATTGTCTTAGTCGAGATTGATTAATCTAGTCAACCCTGGAGTGAGGTCACTCTCAATGTGAAGATGACTTTTTTTTCTTTTCTGGTCTTGTTTGTTGTATCAGGTCGCTAAAGACCCATCGGGCAAAATGATCAATGCCCTCCAGCAGCATATCAAGAACCTCCTCTGCCCATCCACTCCATTCTTCTTCAACACCCTGTATGACCCTTACACGGAAGGTGCAGATTTCGTCCGTGGATACCCTTTCAGCCTGCGTGAGGGTGTGCCGACTGCGGTTTCTCATGGCCTCTGGCTCAACATCCCGGATTATGATGCGCCTACACAGCTTGTGAAGCCTCTCGAGAGGAACCAAAGGTATGTGAATCCTCCAGATTCTTCATCATCCTGGCTTGTTCGTGAATCTTTTGTTAATAACAACTGAGAGAACGTTCCACTAGGTATGTTGATGCGGTCTTGACAATACCGAAGGGCACTCTTTTCCCGATGTGTGGCATGAATTTGGCGTTCGACCGTGAGCTCATTGGCCCTGCAATGTACTTTGGATTGATGGGTGACGGCCAGCCAATTGGACGCTACGATGATATGTGGGCTGGCTGGTGTGTCAAGGTAGCTTCACTTTCTTTGCACCATCAGTTTTAGATTCCTTTGTATTTGAATTGATCCTGTCATATTGTTGAGGCTCGATGGCCCGATGCAATGCTTATGATTGGCAGTAGATGTTAAGCACAATTGCCCAAACCTCAATATATACATAGGTTGCTGGTTTGACTAACTTGTGCTTGCTCAGTGCCTATATTTCTCTGTCAAGATTTATGACATGCTCATTAAAAGGCTCGCCACCGATTAACCGCAACCCTGTAGATTTCTCATAGAATTTTACAATGCCACAGACGCATCGATCCTTCAGTAATTACCAAAATATCTGCTCAATACCATCATTTTTTATGTAATGATCCTCATTTGGACCAGGAGAACACCTCCCTGATTCAGAGTTAACATGACGCAACGGTACTTTTCACAGGTCATCTGTGATCATCTGGGACTGGGAGTGAAGACTGGCCTGCCCTACATATGGCACAGCAAAGCCAGCAACCCATTTGTGAACCTGAGGAAGGAGTACAAAGGCATCTTCTGGCAGGAAGAGATCATCCCCTTCTTCCAGTCCGCGGCTCTTCCCAAGGACTGCACCACAGTCCAGAAGTGCTACATCGAACTCTCCAAGCAAGTCAAGGACAAGCTCAGCAAGGTCGACCCTTACTTCGACAAGCTTGCAGATGCCATGGTCACTTGGATCGAAGCCTGGGACGAGCTCAACACACCCGCCGGAGCCGCAGCCAAGGCGCCGAACGGCAAGGCCAAATGAGGAAGTTCCGTACCTTGAGGGATATATTAGCTCGTTAATTTTCCAATCTGAGAATTCACACCAAAGAGCCATTACCATTACAGTGCTTTTTCCCCTTCTTTTTCTCTATCTCTTTTAATTTAATTTCGCAGAATATCACATCTCAATTGTAGGCTTGTTTCCTGGGCTATCCTTCTACTCGTTGGACGTAAACTTCGCTGATTCAGTTCCTACTATGATGTTGTACAACAATAAAACAATGAGTTTTCAATTGAAATAGTCATTCTCTTGCTCTTTGCTTGTTGAATTTATGAAGATTGGATAGCAACCTAGCAAACGGACAAGAGGGTCATCAATCACGGCATTTCTCAAGGGGAAAAAGTAGAGAACAATTCGGATCTTTGAATTGAATCTTGTGCTGATGTCTTCAAAACCCCAAGGCACAAAAGAGGATTGGCGTTGATTCTGACTTGTCTGCGTCGGCCTACTTTGGTTGTCCTATCCCCTGACTTACGCTTTAGCTTGGCTTTATGCGATTGAGCTCCATCGAAAACGGAACGCGTTATTGGCTACCGATATTGAGATCAAGTAGACAACAACATTCGTTCGGAAAATCAAAGGAAATCCATCCCAAGTCGTCTACCTGTTCTCATAATTACACAACTTCTAAAGTAACAGGACAAAAAGAATTATAGAAATAGTCATGGCCTAACAACTCCATGCAGACACCGCCAGGAGCGGTCGTTCATGCCAACAGATCATGGTGCAAGCCCTCTCGGTCACGATTTTGTAGCCATCTCGGAGATGGACCTCAACTGCGCCCTTGGCATCCTCCATGGCGTTAAGCCACAGCCGGACTGGCTTGAACCCGGCCCGGGCAAGCCTCACCGCCCACCTCACGAACCTCTCGTGCCTCTTCTCCCTCTCCAAGCCCTCGCACGAGACGATGTCCTCAATCTCCCTCCCAAACATCTCCTCCAGGGCAAGCTGCTCCTCGGGGCAGCTGCCCCCGAAGGCAGCATCTATCGAATCAAACACCGCACTGTAGTAGTGCAGGCCCTCGACAAACCGGTCGACCAGGCGGGTCGCATTGTGGTCGGCTTCCTGCTCGACCAGGAAGAAGACTCTCGGCGATGCCGACTGGACCATGCTCAGGAATTCGCCCACTCGCTTGGATTCCTTGACGTAATCACTCTTGATCATGCCAAAGTCTGCATCTATTCTGTCCTCTTCGGCTAGTAGAGCATGGAGGCCCAGCATTGACACTACTGCCAACGTCTCTCCTGATCTCAGTTGGAGCATTTCTTCGGTCAGCTCTCTTAAGGACACATTCACAGGGTTGAATTGAAAGGGCATGCCCATGATCTCAGCCTCTTTGACAAGGGCATGACCCAAAATGTCCAAAACGTCTCTTCTAGCGGACACACAAGTCAGCCTAAACTGAGGAGGCTCATCTGGCCCTTGGCTTAGGCCCCTGAGGAGAGGAACCCACAATTCCGGGTCACCCGAGCCCAGATCCACAATGTGAACCGCCCGCTCCCCGGCCAGGGCTCGAAGCAAGATCCGGCCTACGACGGCACAGGTGAAAGCGAGGCACGGGAAGGCCGGAGCAAGGATGGGCCGGGCCCGAGGGGCTGTCGGCCTATCCGGCTCAGCGTGGCTCAGCAGCGCCCTGTAGATTCCCGGCCAGCGCCTGACAACGCGGACCGCGAGGGTGGAGGCAAACCAGGCGGCGAGCCGCTGCATGGGGTCGCCGGTCACAGAGGAGAGCTCCAATATCCTCTGGAGGTAGGCGTCGGCCCGGTGGAGGTTGTTCGACGACGCGTTCCTGGCGCATGACAGCAGGAGCTGGATGAGGAGCAGGCCTCTCTCCTCAGGCTTGAAGGTCTCATGGGCTGGGGAGGATGGCAAGGTGAGGCTCAAGGTCACATCAGGCTTCGCTGAGGATGAAGAAGAACTCATCTTGGCTAAGCATTCTATGGAAAGCAAGCAAGCTAGGGATCTTTGAAGACTTATAAGAGGCATCAAACGCTGAGGATGGCCAAAAGGGTATGAGACAAAAGGAGGTTGCATTTGGAGGTTTGCTAGCATCTCCAAGTGAATCAGACAAAATAAATTTCCAATTAAATGCGGTCCATTGGCTTTATTATATGGTGGTTGTAGGCTAAGGCAATATGAATCGGGGCTTGAATACTACGTACCCAATTATCTGCAAACTACGTGAATGACTTACTAAGCACGCACGATTGCATACTTCGCATCGAAATGTCACAATTGTCAGCGACGTAAATCCCTAAAGTTCCATCGAGCGCTGTAACCCACATCCTTTGGAACAGAACAAATTTTCGTTCGATGAGCGAGCGCCGGATTTGAGCCGCCCCTCCGATCTCTGGAGTCGGGAGATGCAGGATTTGACTCGATTTATTACACGTACAGTGATGTAATCAAGGTTACTTCAGTAACGAAGCCTCCCGCTATTTAAAATAACAGACCCTACCATAGTAAATATTATGCCGGTGGAAAGTTTTGTCACGCCACATGGTCACATGCGATGGATGTGTCGAAGGGGTTTTCCGATTTCACGAACGTCGTAGGTTGGACCGAGTCGGGTGTCCTCCCATTCGAGGCCCTGTCGACCTCGGCTGCCTAACGTGGCGTCCGACTCGTTTTGTCGTCGATGATGCTTTCTCATGAGATGAAAGCTTGGCCAGTCGAGCCATGCCAGGGTGACTAACTAAAACGGAATACAAAATTAGGTAATTGTTGAACCAAAGAAAGGAACAAAGGAAATGTGTGAATATGAAATAGTTCCAGGATTGAGAAAAGAGGAGAATGAGATCATAGCCCCATTAGAAAAATTGGAGGACAACATGAGCAAGAAGTCACCATCAGACATAAGGGGTCGGGCGAGACCCACGTGATTTGGAGCCCGGATATGTCGCTTGCCCGTGCGTCTATCTGGTGCCCGCGACATGGGTTTTCGATTTTTGGGCGGATCGATCTAGCGTCAGCTGCCCAAATTGGCTTTGTTGGGCCGTTGGCTACAAATTTCTATACCACGTTTTGGCACGAGTAATGACGTTTAGACCAACTATGCATAAAGCGGTCGATGGCTTTCTTTGGTTAATCCATTGCTGCTATGAGCTTAGAACCCGTTCTGAAGACCCGACCTCTCACTTGGACTTTGCCTGTGGAATTCCAAAATGCTAAGCTGATCATGGACGAGCACGAGCAAAGCTTTATAGGTGTCATACTCTGATTTTTTACCTCAATGGGTGGCTTATTGGTCAGGTTATTAAGTTAGATCTATCACTTAAAGAGAGGTGAATAAGTGATATTATTATTTTTTTTTTTTATGACCGAGGGAACACTGCACGGCCGGTAGCTGAAGATAAACCACTGGGGGTGACACGTGCTAGCCACTATACACGTGCCATCGGGTAAGTCACCAAGTATCTCAAAGCCACCCTTCCTGCAATGCAAGTTTCGAACACTAGACCTCTTCGATAGAAGTCTAGCGCCTACCCAACTGAGCCACCACGGCGGGTGGTTGAATAAGTGATATTATTGAAATTAGAAGAATTTAAAACTAATATCGCCATGACTTTCTCTCGCTCTCATTCGATTTTATGCTCACTTACTCCATGCTCTCACCTCATTTAGACTATGGGTTTTCTTAGATTTGATTAAATATGGAAATGTTTTAGTAATATGAGTTGGGTTAGGTATGAATTGGATATGAATTTGATTGAGTATGAATCACATAATACATGAAAATGAGTCAACATGGGTTGGATCATTTCCGACCCAACCCAAACTCAGCTAACCCACCCACTAAACAGGTATCCTATTACTAATCATAAAGAGGATGTATTTCGATGAAAAAACACTAGTATATCCAAAATGTACGCGCTCCATCCTTTAAAACTACGTCACGAGAATCACACATATGACCCGCAAAAACCCAAGTATTGATCTCGGATGTGAACCTATGTTGTACACCTAATAATCTCTCACTTAGATGGAGTTATCTCTTCCTGCTCTGATTTCATGTGTCCTTTTTGTGACTCATCATCTTTGGCAATTCTATCGTGGGCCGACACAAAAGCGGACACTTCTAAATTTATGCGCCGCATGCTAGATAAGTACAATAAATTCAGATTTTTTTTGGTGATTTTCCCGATCCGCTACTATTCCCTGTAACTAGACAAGGACAAACACCACGCAAAGACAAAAGCAAAACCACGAAAAGAGTCCGATCGTGGGGATGTACGGCCGTGTGTGCTGGCATGTTTACCTGAACCACTCCCAGCAAGAGATACGCAGACAAGTTTGGACTGATTCCACGGCTGCCGTTGAGCACATTTTATGGCACTTGTCTTGTCAAGTGATTTTTAATGCCAAACCGAAGGGTCTTCCATTCTCGATGGTGGCACGTTGCCAAGAGAAACCGATTGCGTGAAAACGCGGTGGGGGTTACGTGTGAGAGGCATGAGTGCCAAGGGAAAAAGGAAAAAGAGAGGACGCCGAAAACATGTGCGTTCTCAAAATTAAATACACCTCTTTTTGTCAAAACAGTCTAGGGGGTTACGTGTGGGAGGTATGAGTGCAAAGGGAAAAAGAAAAGAGAGAGATTGCTGAAAACATGTGCGTTTCAAAATTAAATATACGTCTCTTTTGTAAAGACTGTCCCGATAAATTTGCAGGCTTATTTATGTGGAATTTTATAAGATTACCATGACTGCCGACCATTCCGAAAGTGCAAGCTATTAGATGAAGGAGTTTCACATGTATATGAAAAATAATCAAGACTCGTTATTCTTATTTTATGTGCAAGCTGGATTAGAAGTGAGACATGGAATTTAATTAATAGAGGTGAGCAAACCGATAGCACTTGACTCTAATACCGTGTGGGACTTCCTATTTTAAAAACTTGAACTTTGTTGTTGAATTTTTTAACATGGGGCTGATATAAGAAGCATGCATACAAATCCAAGATGTGCCTACGTTTATGCTCTAATCGACCATGTTGTTGGAAAATTCCCAAATAAAAGTAATGGATGATGGTACCATTTTGAGGAAGAACTCTAAGAAACTCTATGTCTTGATATTCTATAGCGTTATCAATACAAAAAATCTTGATGCTGCAAGAAAGTTGTGTTTTAATCATGGCAACAAAATCAAGATAGTTATGAGCAAGTCCAAATCAATTTTTCATAAGACAAAAACCAAGTATAACAAGAATAATCATCAACAAAGATCACAAAATAGCAAGATCCTCCCATAGTGAGAGTAGGAAATGGTCCTCGAATATCATAATGAATTAGATCAAAAGGAGTATAAGAAACGGATTCACTAATGTAAAAAAAGAAGCATCGGTAGCTAGTAAAGGAGTTTTGAAGTTCCAAAGAGATATGCTTCAATAGGCAAACTACTTTTCGCCTATCCCAATTGTTTGTGTCGTCCATGGATCCTACACATGATCATCACAAGAGATCACATGTATATACCCATTGTCAAGCTTTCCAACAATTGACAAGATTTGTCATTTTTATATTTAAAGATTCTAATCGACAAGACATGTACATAACAAGACTTGTCATTTCCATTTTTAAAGATTCTAATGAACAATACATGTGCATAACCAGACTTGTCATGTACATATGTTCTTTCACACACTCAGTCAAATCCTAATCAACAAAGCACAAACCCCAACCACTAGTTCAACCGCCGCATCCCCCACCACCGATGACCGCGGCGACCTCAATCGAAGGTCGCAGTGGCTACACCATTGACAGTACCAACCCATGGAAGAAGGAAAGTACCAACCCATGGAAATGGAAGGAAAGTACCAACCCATCGCCTTGTTTTTGGTATTCTTTCCAAAAAAAGAAGAAGGAAAGTACCAACCCTTGGAAATGGAAAACTGTGTAAATAAAATGAACGATTAACATATTCGATTGATTCGTGAAAGTTTAAGACTTTGGGTGAAATTCCATTGATTAGGTTTGTTAATCGATCAATCAATGGTGCTTCCCTCTTGTCATTGATGATATCCCGTTTCTTGTGAACTTCAACACCATGCCCTAGTGCGCATGCACGTGTGTTGCTCAATGTCATTTATTTGCTTACCACATTGATTGCAAATTTAGCCGGTGAGGTTAATTATTGTTAATGATTTAGAAAATATTTTCTTAAAAATGATTACTTATATCACTCGAAATAATTAGTCAATAAAAATATTTTCATTATCGACAATAATTTATTTCTAAATATTTTCGTAGATAATAAAATTATTTTTGGCCCATTCATTTTTTGAGTAATATAAACAATCACTTTTAAGAACATACTTTCCAAATCATTCAATTTCTGTGAAATAAAAGGAACATAAGAAGGGTCCATCATTGCAGTGGAGCTGAAGGGTATTTAGGGTTGGGGGGGTCGTTAGTTAGCCGCCAAGTTTTCGGCCTTATAAAACTACTTTAATTCTTG
Organism: Eucalyptus erythrocorys; assembly: GCA_014182555.1. Classification (NCBI taxonomy): domain Eukaryota; kingdom Viridiplantae; phylum Streptophyta; class Magnoliopsida; order Myrtales; family Myrtaceae; genus Eucalyptus; species Eucalyptus erythrocorys. Next base: position 53,725,650 of record CM024602.1, read on the forward strand.
TAAATATAATTCACAATGACATTAAATATTGATTTCTCTATAAATTTAAATATTTTGAGGACTTCCATGTCGAATATTAGTTATATTCCAAACACTCGAGGGTGGTAATTATTAAAGCAAAAGACTAAAAGTCACAATCCCCGCAAAACAAAGAAGTAAATGCCTTTACCTAAGTTGGAAATAAAGTGCAACCTAACAAAACATCAGAGGCCTGATCGATCTGGTGTCCAATCCAAGATTGGATTAATAAATATAAAAAGAGAGAACAAGTATCGATATTTTCATATTTAAATAGTTCTCTTGTTGGAATCTATTGGCTTGGCGGTCTTGTCCTCTGGTTGTAGCTTGTGCTATCCCAACTTATTCAATGAGTCGCTTTGACCATCCTAAGAGATGGTGCGATCAATCATATGGGCAAGATTCTGGTGGCGTCAGAGAGGTGAGGAAGGTAGAAATACTCTGGACAAGTTTGGCAATCTTTGACCACGTATGGGTTTGGAGGATTTGTGTCCTTCCTACCTAAGTTTTGTTGACTGAACAAACTTGGAGGAGTGCTTCTGAATTAAGAGGCTCTCCACGTTGAAGTGCTAAGAGGCCTGTACTTCCCAAATGGTGATCTTCATGGAAGCGGGAAGAGGGGCTAGGAGATCTTAGAGAGTGTCTGAAGAAAGGTTTAACGTGGCGAATAGGCGATGGAGAAAACATTAAAAGTGGGGCAACACCTATGGATACGTGGGACTAATGAAGAGCTTAAAGTGGCCATTTTTTTTTTTTGGTCAGAAAAAGTGGCCAATTAAATCGATAAAGATTTGAGATCCTGGCATCTCAGTGAGATGAGCCAGCTCCTGGAGGCTATACAAATGATTCTGTCATCTTTTTGAGGTGGTGACGAAGATAAGTTGGTCTGGTCTGCGGGAGGAGGGAAATTACTGCTGTCAAGACTGCTTACCATATGTTGAACAACCAACACTGAGGAAAAAGCTAGACATAAGGGCCCTTCCTCATCTCATATTATAGAGGATGTCTTCTGGAAGATCTGTGGATTGCTGACCGTGTGCCAAAGTTTAAAACATTTCATTTGAACAGTGCCTGCCAATTTACTAGCCGCTGCTATGAACTAATGGAAGAGAGGACTTAGAGAATGTCGGCAATGCACTTTTTGCCTTGAAGACAGAAACAGGTGAATATGTATTGTCGTCGTGTGCCTGGATGAGAATTGTGTGGTTCGAGTACATGGACCTGAAAATTCGTAAGTCGGCTGTGGCCACTTGGGATGCTTGCGGCTCACTAGCCTTGTTAGGTTGTTGATAGTTAAAATGAGAAAAAAGAAGTCCTGGTCCTAATTGCTCACACGTGTCGGCAAATAAGGAAGGCAAGATGTCATGCCGCATTTGGCCATCTTCGATCTGATCCTACTGTTGTTATGAGGAAGCTAGAGGCTAGTTGGCATGAGCATCAAACTATTTTCCAAAAGAAATCATCGGCCACGAAGGCCATAAGAGGAATCCTCCAATCAAGGGAGTTAGCCAAAATGAAGCGTGATGGGGACTTATTCTGCATAAACCATGGAAGCTGAGCATTGGAGTAATAGCTCGTGATAGTGCTAGCTCAGTTCTTGGAGGTAGCAGTAAGACAGTGGAAGAAGAATGTGACAGAAGTTGTTGAAGGCCATTCCTATCAAGGAGGGACTGCTGCTTGCCAAAAGGAAAAGAGTGAAAGAATGTGGTGATTGAAACTGATTCCAGCTTTGTCTGTAAGGACCTTACTGATTGCTGCCCTCCTCTTAACTGAAAGACTGAAGTGATGGTGAGGGATGTTCTTCCTTTTACTAGTAATTCTGAGAGTTTTCCTTTTGATGTAGTGAGGAGGAACTGGAATCAATGTGCTAGCACACCAAAAATAAGAGAGGGTGTGATTTGTTGTAGGGTTGGAAACACCCCAACCATCTCTACTTGCTCTAATTTGCAAGAATAATTAAACCGATCCCCCTTAAGCGGACTTACCAAATAAAATGGCATCTTCAGTGCCAGAGAGAGAGAGAGAGAGAGAGAGAGAGAGAGAGAGAGAAAAGAGAGAGAGAGAGAAGATTTCCCTTAGAATTGGAGTACTTAAAAAAACGAAGAGAGAGAATTCTTGTATTAGGATTCTCGTCGCTTGCCATACAATAAAAACATGAACCAAAGGAGGCTTAGCAATAAACAACATGCCTTTGGCTCTGATTGCCATCTAATCAGACATATCTTAGTATGCCATGTTATACAAAAGTTGCTTATTCATGCAAGACTTGAATCTCTATAATATATCTAAATTGAGAGGAACATTACTCTCTTTTTTTTATGTGTTTTGAAGTATTTTTTCCTCATTCTATCTTAGAATACATCCGTCCTAGATACTCAACTGTATATTAGTTAATGAGAGAGAGAGAGAGAGAGAGAGAGAGAGAGAGAGAGAGAGAGAGAGAGATGTTGGTTGATGGAGGGTGTCACAAGGGCGGAAACTTTGGCGGTGGTGACGGCCAAAAGAGAAGCCAGTGCAGCCTCGTGGAATGCATGGACTGATGAGAACTCGAGGAGAGAGATAGGGAGATTGGCCAGGCGAGGATGAGGGTTTTGTATTTTCATCGACAACCGTCCTACGCGACATATTATCACATCATCGATTTCCAATGACCATTGGCCAAAATGACTACATTAGAATTTCAAACAAAAATTTGTGACTAAATTGATAAAATCAGAAAAATTATTACTGAGTTGGTATTTATACAATAAATTTTAAGGCTTATAGGGCAATTCTTCCAATATAGACAAACCCGAGTTCTTGCAATGAAAAGTAATTTGGTAATTCCCAACTTATGTGTCAGGCTCAAACTGTTAAAGAGACAAAACTGCACATATCAGCTGATAAACTAGAAGGAGCTTATCAAGCTAAGCAAGTGAAGATACCTAAAGAAAACATAGGAGCTGAACAAGAGCTGAGCAAAGTTGAGCTGGCAGTCCAAAGGCAGTCGAAGTAGCCACAGCTGAGTAAGGTAGCTACTGAACTAGAAGCTGCAAACAAAACAAAGCAAGCTCGAAGATAAGTTGGTGAGCTGTAAAAGAAGATTGAAGAGACAAATAATCTACTGACAATTCATGAAAAGGCTGAGCTGGTAGTCTAAGTGAAAGGAACAGAAGATTGCTCAACTTACTGAAGAAGCTGCACATATCAAGACTAATCATTCTGTTCTCAAAGTCTGTTAGTGAAATTGTTAAATCTATTGAGTAAAGTCGAGGTAGTTAGAAGCTTGAGTATAAAAAGAGTTGAAGGGAAAACTGATCATGTGTGGCTTTCATTCTAAACTCGAACTACTCTGTTCTCTCATGTCCTCTGTTCTTCTTCTAAAAGTTCTCTCTGTATTTTCTCATTCTTTCTCATATACAAAAGACTTGTACAAATGAACTAGCATCGAGTTGAAGAAGAATGTATTACAGATGTATTACAGTTGATTGATCAGCATTTGCAGAATACAGAACTCCTTCATTTACAGGTTATATCCTAGATTCTATTACTTCGCACAAACCACAAATGAAATGAGCACAAATTACAAATTAACCGACATGTCGTGACAATTGAGTATAGAGATTTTATTTCGTTGTGCCCTTAATATCTCGTGACTCATGAGCATCTCAAGGACCACAAGACAAAATATAACCCTAGAGATTTCTCACTGAGTTTGCTTTTTGAGCTCACGCTTCAACTCAACTGATGCACGATTCCCTCTAAAGTAGTGGGATCACATTCTCTTGTAATAGTTAGATCCATCTAGAAGCCTTTTGTGGTCCTCTCTTTCCCCTTATGTTCAAGGGCGCATAAAAAAATGAGTAGTTTCACAAAAAATAAAAAAGAAAAAATGCTTCATTTTGTGGCCCTTTGATTGATCGCCCGTAATAATTAAACAATGCAAAAATCAACGACCCTAAATCTTCTAGGAGTGATCTAGGACCCCTTAAATCAATCGGGTGAGCAATAATTTCCATCCCACCTGGCACTCCGAAATGCCTCTCAAATGGCCTAATTTGAAGAGGGGGGACTACAAAAAGGCAAAGACATATCATAAAGCTTTAACCATACAATAAGTAAAACTTTCTTTTTGTGCGCTATCAAAATCAAGCATTTTGGTGCAATGATGTTCCAACTTTATACCAAGATCTTGAAGTCTCCCCTCGATATCTTTTCTCCAAAAAAGAAAGCCCTTTATGAATTAACAGCATTTTCTAATCACCTGTCCTTACCTATATATGGGCATCCCCCCAATAAACAATTCGAGTTTCCGCTATTAAAAAATTACCTAACATTCCAAATATGCTGCTGACATTCACTCCTTGAGGCCACGTGTGGGCTTGTTGAGTCACTCGGCTCGTCACCTTTCACATATTATAATCACCCCATTACCCCAAAAAGGAAGGCTAGAACCTTCCCTTTGTTTAATATTTTAAAAGGGGGATCGGCATATGATATGACAATCTCTTAAAAGCATGGCATTTAAGATTTGTGTGCATCAACAGATGGTGGGGAGCGATTGGAGCAAAAGCCACTTTTCAAGGGAACATCAACAACCCACTAAGCAAATGTTTTCCGGCTGCATCACGATTTATGCCTCTTTGCTTAATCAGTTCGCGTGGCTGCGCAATGTAGACGAGATACGTACGGTCGGGGGAACTCATCGCACAAAATCATGTCGAGTGATTGTACATCGAGAGTTTGATTCACACATAGTTGAGCAAAGATAAAGTAGTCCAGAGTTTGATTCATACATAGTTAAGCAAAGATAAAGTAGTGAATGATTCATGAACTCTTCTTATGAGATCGATGCAGATCTTGCGATTCTCGAAATGCGATCAAGTTGATTTGTCAAAACGAACCTATATAGTTTCCTATTCGTCCATGGTAATCGAAAAGCCCAATTACAGATAATTGGGTCCTCCTATAGGACCACTTTTTCGAGATGCGACTGATACCAAAATGAATGATTAGGATGAGCAAAAGATGATAATGTCTTCCTAATTACTAATACGACAAAATACTATATTGACTCCTTTTGAGCCACGACTATTGCTTGTACACGCACGATAATCGTTTTCGATTTTAATTTCTATGCACAAGAGCTAAGGTTAGCCATGCTATTACGAGCTCTACTTGTTCCACTTTAATTGGATGAACAATCGAGCTGGTAAGCACCGCGTGGATCTAACATTTGGAAGAGAATCATAGGATGAGAAGGATATGGGTTTCGTAGTCCAAGAAAAGGGGCCCAGATTCGATTCACAGATTTCTAGTGCTGGTTGAGATCACCAACACAAGCAGCAGTTGAATAAAGAAATCGACGAGTGCTCGAAGAGGAAGGACTTATATACGAGGCTTTACGCTAGTTTCCATTGTCAGACAAATTGGGGACAAACGTACTCAATCCTCTTTACAACTTCACTGAAAATCTTGCAAACCGCGGAACGAACATAAGTTAGAAAGGAGTAGAGAGCAGGGAGACAAAAGGAGGGAAGAAGAAAATGGTGGGAATGATGGGATGGGGAAGCCAAGAGCAAGGGTGGAGGAAAGGGCCATGGACGCCTGAAGAAGACAAGTTGCTCAGCGAGTACGTGGGCTTGCACGGGGAGGGAAGATGGAGCTCCGTCGGTCGATCAGCTGGTAAGTAATCTTGCTCTTTTTGCTTCTCACTCGTGGACATGAATCCTCTGTCTCGCATGATGCCTCTATTGAAATAACAAATCAAAAGGGAAAAAAATTGGAATATTTGTAGTGCAGAATCTTCCACAAATCAATATGAAGATAACAAATCAAACAGAGTATCAATGAGTTGATCATTCAGAGATCTTAAAATTTACGAGTTTCTTCAATTAGCCTCCAGAGATGTGTGTCGACGAATTTAAGCCGTCATTCCATGTAAATGAGTTTCATTTTGAAATATTTTGGATTGAATTAGGACATGATTGCGTCGAACAAACAATCTTAGTCCTTGGCTTGTAAGTGTGCTTTGACAACATTAGGAGATGTTCAATATCATGTAGCAAGCATCCGAATTCTCAAATAATGTTTCTATGGGTACTGAAATCTTTCGATTTTTTTTTTCCTTTTGGGTAACTAAGTTCATAATTGATCGAGAGCTGTTCGTGTTATGGAACAGGGTTGAACAGGAGTGGCAAGAGTTGCAGGCTGAGGTGGGTGAACTATCTCCGCCCGGGCCTCAAGAGAGGCCAAATCACACCTCAGGAGGAGGGCATCATCATTGAGCTCCATGCTCTCTGGGGCAACAAGTAAGCAATCGTCGCTTTAAGCTTAAGTGCGGTACCTCGCTTTTGGTATAGAAAATACGTCGAAGCTTTTTCCATTTTGAACTTTCGATGTAGCCACGTTCGATGATTCCTCATACGTCCTGTCTTTACTTCACTCGATTCGAGCTCCCTTTTGATGTGAATTCCTTGCCCAATTTTCTTGATACTAAGCATTGGATTTCTCTTGACCGGACAACAGGTGGTCGACCATAGCTCGATACTTGCCCGGACGGACTGACAACGAAATCAAGAACTACTGGCGAACTCACTTCAAGAAGAAGGACAGGTCCGCCCTCAAACAAGAAAGGCGAAGCCGAAGAGCTCAAGGCATCAAGCAAAACTTGAAGCACCATCAACAGCAACGGCAGCAACAAGAAGCGCAAGCACAGTCGGAGGCTGCCTACGAGAGCGAAAGCATGCCCTCGACCCTTCAAGCGGAGCCGAATGATCGTCAGGACAAAATTATGGAGGAGACACGAGCGGTGAAAGAGGCGGTGCCGGTGCCGGTGCACGCCACCGCCGAGGATCATTGCCTGCCGGCTCAAGAAGTCCCGTCCTGGTCGGACTTCGTCGGAGACCACGTGCTGTGGGGCGGGCTTTGGAACTTCGACGATACGCACTGTCCGTTTGATCAGCCAAGCAATTGCAACAAGACGGCCATGCAGAATCAAGCCCCAGGTGCAGGGTTTTCTTGTGATCTCCATGGTGGAGGATACTACATCTACCAGGGAAATGTCGTCGACTTTTAGCTGTATCGGTGTCCTAGATTCATAATTCTATAGTTGGAATAATTGTGTTTTCATCACCTTCCCTAGTTGAAGAAGATTCAAATAATTGTTTTCCTTTTTCTAAAAAAAAAAAAATATTATGTAACTGAATTTTTTAACTTGATGAATCCTCTTGAATGTATACATAAGTTGATTCTTACATCGGGAGAGTCTCTGGAATAAAGAACACAAACAAGAGTTGCTGAAGTAACCTCGTGGACTTTCTTATGTTATGTCATCAAAACAACGACTAGCTGTTGTTCCTGGATTCATCCCAGTTGTTATCCAAAGAAGTTACTGAAAGAAAGACGGTGTCCCTATCATATATCGTTCGTTGTCAAGTTACTTTTCAGTGAACTTGCATATTTGCACAAGTCACCAATACCTTTGCATCGACCCAGATTTTCCACAGCGAATCTCGTAATTAGTCTATTGAATATGACGAAATTGCCTATGACAACTTTAGTACACGTTTTGACATCCGACGCGAAAATCATATGCAAGCAAATTGCTCCAAGATGCCTCAGCCTGACTGCAATCCACTCTCTGGCGAAAGTCGTACTTAAGAACAGACCAACGCCTTACTGAGCAAACTCATCGATCCTCACATGACCATTTTGCATCGTCAAGGCTTAATAAAGGCAAAGATAACAAGCATATGAAACATGGGTCAGGTAGCTCATACGATAATCGATACGGGGCAATTTATATTATTGTGTGGTCCCTAAATCACGAGAACCGATACCATCTGAATAATTACTCATGTGTGGATCCCACCGCGAGGCCCGCATGATTAACGGCCTAGATGCACTTGGTTTACATGATTTAGACCATTCAATATTTTATCTTCGAAGGGGCATCATCAGGTGACTGTAGAAGGATCTAAAAGGTCCTTTTACAAACAAGACTCTCAATTTGTCTCTGACAGCAGACTGATCGAAGTAAAGGTTACTCTTCGCACTTATTTTACTAAGCTAATCTTAAGACCACAAATAGAATAATTTGGAGTATTTTATTATGACAGTTTAAGATTTGATATAAAAGATTGAGTTTCTATTTTCATTCATATTTTCTTTGTATTATTAATCTTAAGACCACGGATAGTCAGATCAAGATACAAATGTTGAATGGTTTCAGAAGTGAACAAAATCATAGAAATATGATAAAGTACATAAAGTTACTCTCTCTTTTTAACATAGATATGAAGTAGAATATATGAAAAATAATTTTGAGTAACATCCATGACCAAAAGGAAAGCGGTCGGGTCAGGTGCATATTGAGTTCTTAGTCAAAAGTTTTCACATTGAAAGATTGATGTTGCTAGGAACGACTCAGATATACTATTTTGACCAATAACTTATATGCTAAAACTTTTTAGTGAAATTGATTCAGTTGAATATGTTAATAGCTTAGATTTAGGTTATTCTTGATGATATTCCTAAATAAACGTGTTGGTTTTCTTTCGCACAAAGTGATACTAGCGCATATGGTTAATTATTGACTTTACCTAATGCGTATCGGTATTTGGTGATTGTCTCGAGGGAGGAGTGGATGTGACTCCTAAATCAAGGTGCAAGTAGTGCCCTCTACTTCGGCCGATCTTGGCTAGGTTAAAGTAATTTAGGAGGAGTCAAAAGAGCAAATCCAATTCCTAGCAATAGTATAACATAAAAAAAATCATAAATTGATACACCATTAATAAATTTACCCAAACTAATTTTTTGACCGCAAAAAACTCGAAACTAACATATTTGTAATAAATTTATCATAAATAAAATTTTAATCTCAAAAAACTACAAATTGATATACTTATAACAAATTTATCCCAAATTAATCTTTTAACAACCAAAAACCACAAATTTGTACATTCGGTTAATTTTTGTTATATTAAATTAATACAATGAAAAATCACAAACTAATATACATGTGATAAATAAATGGTAAAACCTCAAATTGGTACACTCGTTAAACACCACATTTTATCTAATTCAGCAATTTGTTTGTAAAATTTAAACAAAACTTACGGAAGATAAATTTGTCACAAATGTAACAATTTGAGATTTACTATGATTAAAAAATTCATTTAAAATAAATTTATTACAGATGTGCCAGTTTAGAATTTTTCGTAATATTAACCTTTGTAATAATGTTAGTGGAGAAGGAAAATATGGTTAGATTATTAAATGAGGTTCACTTGTGAGGTGATAATTTGTTAATATACACATGTGAGATATGTAAGTTAAAAGAGTCTTTCATCAAATAATTAATATAATGTGGAGCAATAATATATTTTATTTGGTCATAGCCTAGAAACTTAATTTTATTCTTTTTAGTGACGCTAGATCCTACTGAAAGTCAAAAGGAATTGAAATTCCGTTTTGTTAGTGGAAACATCGAATTATTGTTGTACGCCCCCAAAATAACGATATAGAAAATTCGAGTATTTAATTTATATGCATAAGATATCGCGGCACGCCAAGTGCAAGTCAACGTGCATCATTTGCCCGGCAATTAAATTAAGACCAAGAAAATAAATATAAAAAAAAAAATAGCACGAAGTTGAATATACGAAGTTTGCTCCATTAATTAGTACATTGCATACGAATAATAATAATTGTTGACCAGATAATAATACACTAGTAATTATTAAACATCAAATCTGACCCAACTTTTTCCTGAAACCTTCCATCGTAACGTGTCATATCAATCGTCCCTCAATTGGGACGGCATTTCTATTCCAGCCGAACCGATTTCCATACACCCTGCTCAGTCGAAACTGGAAAAAGGCCTGACCGACCGAGATGGGGAACCGGCCCAGTCGCAGGCCGACACGTGGAGGCCCATTCCGAGGTAATCGACGACGTCGCCATGCGCTCTCCCCACACACGCATGGACGAAACCTCCCGCAAGATCCAACGTTCGAAGGCGCCCCCTTCCCACCCCCACGCGCGGCGGGCCGAGACCGTTGACCGAGAGCCGCGACGTCGGCGGTCGACTAGGCACTCGAGGGGGCGCGGTCGCTTCACGCGCCGGGTGCCGCGCGTGGGGCGGAGCGAGGGTTTTTTTTTTTTTTTTTTTTTTTTTTTTTTTGTCTTTATGGTTTTTGGCCATGCAGTGGACGCTGCAGGAGCGGAGAAGCGAACAGAGGGAGCTTATACGAAACGGGAAAGGGAGAGCGCCAACCCAACCTTAACTTCGATTCCCATATTTCCTCATCTTCCGAGGCTTTTTCCCATGTAGTTTAGGGGAAAACTCTGGTTAAAGAAGGGGGCCACCCCCCATCTGTGAGAGGGACGCAAGTTCGGACGAGAAAGATATTAACCCTAGAAGAAGAAAAGAAAAAGAAGAAAGGAAGAACTCTTTATCTCTCTCTCTCTCTCTGTGTACGCCTTTCGGGCTCGTCTTGTTAATCTTGATCTGGGGTTCACGGTATCGCTTCTCTTGCTTTTCACGCATTTGGGTTCGTCTGGGGTCTGACTCAGGAAAGAGGGGAAGGAGAAGAAGAGGGAAGCCACGATAACAACAAACGTAATAATTAAGGGGAGAGAGAGAGAGAGAGAGAGAGAGAGGGAGGGTTTTCTTACTGTGCTCAATTCATGAATAGGGTATAGAGGGTGGTCTTGGGAGGAGGATTAGGTGTGTTTGAAGGTGAACGAGAAAAGGGGAATTCCTATTTTTTTTGTGTGTTTTTTTGGGGAACTCGATTATAATGGGGAGGGGGAGAGTGGAGCTGAAGAGGATAGAGAACAAGATAAACAGGCAGGTGACCTTCGCTAAGAGGAGGAATGGGCTGCTCAAGAAGGCCTATGAGCTCTCTGTCCTCTGCGATGCTGAGGTCGCGCTCATTATCTTCTCCAACCGCGGCAAGCTCTATGAGTTCTGCAGCAGCTCTAGGTTTGGCTCTCTCCCCCTCTTTTCGTTTATTTTTGTTGTCTTCCTGTGAGATGAGATCTAGTTTTCTACCTTGGTCGTGTGATCTGCCTGATTTCTTGATCTGCTTATCAGTTGTTACCTAGATTTCATTGCAAATCGCCCTTGGGACTTTAGACACCTGTAAACTTTTCTATCAAAGAGATTGGAAACTTTTCCTTGTGATCTGCTGTTCATTTACAGATGCAGATCCAATTTATTAAATGAAAGACACCCTAGTTCATTTTCTTGAGAAAAGCCGGACGTTTGATTAGACCGATGACAACTTACCCTAGCAGACCATTAGACCGATGACTGAGTTCTCTGTCCTCAGTTAATTCACCCGTTTGAGAGAAAGAGAGATAGAGAGGTGTCCTGGAGTTGCAAGTGACGTTTTCTATATTAGACATGTTGATGGGAGACATTGTCAGAATGATTAGAATCCACAGATAATGGTAGGATCCTGTGCGTGCGATGTTTTCTGATGGACTATAAATCTCTTATTTTTATCAATTCTTTGTGATTCACTTCCGCACAAAATTCAATGGGTAGCCCTTAGTTTGTCTTGAGTCAAGTTAACGTGGACCGTCTTAGGGCACCCATTAAACCGATGAATCCTTCTTTGCGCTCTTAAGAGCCTGGATGGGAAGTTATGCTTGACCCTTTCTTACACATGTTCTGCTAGAGAAGCGAAACAACTAAAGAAATAAGCACCAACATCGAGTCAATATCGGATCAGCAACTTAAGAGTATGAAATCCAAAGAAAAACACCTATGTATATGTGAATCGGCCATGACCTATCTATACCTTGATTTTCTTTTGGAGAGCGTAAAAGATACAACAAATTAATAAAACCATCAAGTTGGTCTAATCTCAAAATTCTAATCTCTTCTCACCAACTTCATGAGGCTACTTCATAACGTTTTGTGTTTCTCTAATTTCGGGTAGGAAACAATAATAACTCAAAGTTAGTCTCCCAGTGGTGGGTTTCCCCAGCAAAGGCAACACCACTTCTTTATGGGATTTATCTTGGTCACCTTGTAGATCTGTACTCCTTATCATCCGAGAACTTAAACATTCATATTGGAAATTTTTTTACACGACAAGAACTTCCTTTGTACTTGACCTTGCCAGCGAAGAATGAAAGACATATGCCAAATTGATTCTATTTGATATACTCGCATTCAGAATTGCACAAAATAGCTCACTGCGCCATGTTAAGTTTCAATGAAAGAGACACCATTGATGGTAGGGCTTATAGAAGAAAGAATTTGCTCAAGTCAGGGGATAATCTTCTTGGTGAATGAATAAGCCAGCCAACTTTGTCTTGAAAACCTATTTTGAAGAACTAATTAGATGACAGCACGTGTACCGTTACGACATTTATTAAGTAAACTCAATAGAAACTCAGTATCTTTTAGCTTGCTTGAAAGGAGAAATTTGCTATATCCGTCATAATATATGAATTCCAGTTCTTGGTGCGTTGAACTTGGATATCTGACTTGATAGACACTTGCTCGAGGAGGCCAAGGATGTGGAGAGACTGCTTTCAATCACAGAAAAGTATTGTAATTAGTCAGCAATCTTTGTGTAGACAAATTAACCTACACTCTCCTATAATGTTTCTCTCAGCATGCTCAAAACGCTCGACCGTTACCAAAAGTGCAGCTATGGATCGGTTGAAGTTAACAAACCCTCCAAAGAACTAGAGGTACTAATCTATCCAACTCTATATCTTTGCACGTTTCGGATATGCGGACTCATCACATGCACAGACAGATTTTGTCACTTTTTTTTTTTTTTTTTTGGGTCTAATTTTGTCGATGGCGAGGTAATAGAATGCCTACCGGGAGTACTTGAAGCTGAAAGGGAGATTCGAGGCTTTACAACGGACCCAGAGGTGATGAGTTATGAAAACCGAATGAACTTTCACTTGTATTAGACATTGTATGCGTGCATGGTTTTACCTAATTCGGTCTAATTTTGGAGCCCCTGTGTTATTTGACAATTTTTTCAGAAACCTTATGGGGGAAGATTTGGGGCCCTTGAACTCGAAGGAGCTCGAGCAGCTCGAACGTCAACTTGAGGCATCATTGAAGCATATTAGGTCAACTAAGGTAATACATCTTTTGTGTTGTGTTTTTCCATTACTTACGTCGGAAGTCAAAATTTAGTAATAAACAACAAAATATCAGCCTCCTCATACTCTTTCAGCGGTAGAACTAGACCTTAAAAGGATCTTTTTGCCCGTTAGAATCACATACTTGGACTCTCCTTCGATGGTTTGATCTTTATGTGTTTGAACATTGTTACATACTTCATATCAAAATGAATTCTTCTTTATGGTACTGAAATTCTCAAGATTTATTTATCATCTTACTTTGCAGATTTCTTTCCATCTTAATTTCCTTCTCAATTTAATTGTCTAACATGTTGGGTACATCCTTTTTTACAGACTCAGTGCATGCTCGATCAGCTTTCCGATCTCCAGAACAAGGTATGAGCTTTTGATAAGTCGAGAATGACAAAGACTAGAGTACTCGCGGTGTTTTATACCTATGTAAGTAAAACCTTACTTTTGCTGCAATTACAGGAACAATCGTTGATGGAAGCAAACAGAGCGTTGACCCTCAAGGTTAAAATGGTTCTTGGCCCTGCCACAGATCACAAAGATATCGACTTGAGAGTTTTTTCTCTAAGATTAGCCATATTTATCCATAACCACAATTTTGATTTCTTCTTCTTCTTCTTTTTTCCCTTTAATTCAGCTGGATGAAGTTTGTGCAAGAAATAATCTTCAACCACCATGGGAGGCTGGCGATCCAAGCATGACCTATGGTCAACCCCACCCGCAATCTCAGGAATTTTTCCAGCCTCTTGAATGCAACCCCACCCTCCAAATCGGGTAATTTATTAAACTCAATCTTGCCATTTAATCACTTGTTCGTTGAGAAATTGGTGCCGGTTACTTTCTTCCTTGCACTTAAACCATCGGTTCAACACGCATGTAGTGTCAAGCGACAAAAATGGTACATGCTGATGCGGGAGCGTCTGCCTGCATTCCGCATATATGCTGAATGTGAGACCCTATGTATAGAATTCCATGGCCAATCCTTTCAGGATCAGGCACGCCTGGTTATCATCTGATCAGATGGGAACAAATACCAATCCCATCACCAGGATGGTGACCAGGAGCTTGGTGCACCCAATTCTCGACCCACCTAACTATGTCTCTGATCGACCATGTGGAGCGATATATACATACATGTCTTTGACCCTACATTGTCCTATTACATGCACTTGTTTGGGTCCCGAAACACTTACAAATCGCTGCTTCTTTCGTGAAAGGTATGATGCCGGAGGATCTGATCAAATGAACACTAGTGCAGCCACTCCAAATGCTCCTCAACAAGCCAGTGGGTTCCTTCCTGGTTGGATGCTCTAAGCCTCCTGCAACAGCAATAACTCCTCCGCACCAGTCCAATCCAAATTACACAAGCGAAGGACTCTTCCAAATGGTGTGCTCCTTTTCGTCTGAACTTTTCATAATAACAAGCTAATTAGCCCCGATCGATGTAACTATGCATGTTCAGCATAAAGCAGCTACGGAACTTGTTTAACTTCAGACACCAGGTGGGGGTGTGATGTGGAACTTGAATCCCCAAAATCTATTCTCATTCCGAATCATAGCGTACCAGGTCTTATATTTTTTTTTTCTTGTTGGGGGCCAAGAACTATGATGTATTGGTTTCGAATAAATAACCAAGATGCTGTGTCCTTGCTTTGCCCGTTCGAAGCATGCGGTCTTGCCATTCAGGTTATTTTCGTCAATGATGTTCGCATGATTTGCGTGCTGTGTTCTGGAAACCATCTGGCTCTGGCTCAGGCACGAGCAGCATCGGTTCTACCTACCCGACTGTGATGGGTCGTCATGAAATTCAATTTGTACGGTCGTCGTGAACCAAAGTTTTGATTTTTCCCCTCCTTTTCGTTCTGAAGTCTGCTTGGTTGGCTTTTGCATACCAAGTCAGAGCATGGACGCGACAGGCCCTGGGCTTGCAAGACGCCTAACACATCAAAGGCCCTGTCTACAAATCGAAGGCCCTGTCTCTCCCGTGATAACACACTTCTAATATTTTATCTCAGAGGTATATCAGGAACTTAGGCAAGTGGGATCGATTATGGAGTGGCGTGGCTTGATATGGACCGGTGGTAT
Organism: Eucalyptus erythrocorys; assembly: GCA_014182555.1. Lineage (NCBI taxonomy): Eukaryota > Viridiplantae > Streptophyta > Magnoliopsida > Myrtales > Myrtaceae > Eucalyptus > Eucalyptus erythrocorys. Next base: position 53,740,869 of record CM024602.1, read on the forward strand.
TAGCAAACATAATTTTATAAGGCAGCTTACCTGTAAAGATAGATTACTGACAGTGGAGGCCGCATCACGATGGAAGTCTTTAGTAGATATCCAGTGTAACTTCTGTACATCCGATATAAAAGATAAAACTCATTTATCTTTTGAGTGTAACTAAACTAGGAATATATGAAGCATCCTTGCACAAAATGATATCTGACATTCTTCTGGAAGATGGAATTTTGAACTTCATTGGATGATAGGAGTTACAAAAGGCAAGAATTTGGAAGCACAACTCCTCAAGTTATCCTTCTTAGCTACCATGTACTATATTTGGATGGATCACAATCATAGACATTTTCAAAATAAATCAATTGAGATGCATCTTCTTTTGGCTAGGATACATAAAATTGCAAGAGGTACGGCTTCACTTTTCCATAACTGTAGACCCTCCAATATTTTATTGGCAACTATGCAGAGGCTTCCTACCTCCATATCCTCGCATAATTAGCTATGTTTGTAATGTTGGGGGAATGCTTTTAAGCCTCTATACTTCATCTGATTAATGACATTTACATACTTATACCCCAAAAAAAATATTTTATCTCAAAGATCAACACCAAATCACGAAAATCTTCTGAAAAATATATGAGATTTCATAGCATGCTCTTTAAAGTTTGCTTCCTTTTGGTCCCTTTTGTGGGAAATGGCAGTGCGTACAATGCCAGGCATATGTTCCCTTAAATTATGTCTTCTTTTCAATTACAACCACGATCAGATAGAGAGAGAATCGAGAATCTTTGCTTTAGTTAATTAGTGTTCTTTGAAGATCATTATTCCGTTTCTTTTCTACGTACCTCTTTTGATATCCTCAAGTTGATCTGGAATCCCGTCTTTGTGCAGTGGTGGTAAGATGCGTGATTATTAGTCTAATCCACCGGGGATTAGAAGCCCCCCCTTTTTTCTCTCTTTTTCCTTTAATCTGCTGCTTCCCTAGTTTTGGTGATTCCATTCCTGCCATTATTGCGCTGTTGCATAATCCAATCCGATTGGGTATCGGAAATATGAGTGGATTCCGGATTTTTAATCTGTTCGACGATAGAAAGACATTATAATAGTCATCAAAAGATACCTCGCTTTTGCCCGGATAATCACTTGCAGACCTCCGTTTTAGCAAATATCGTTCTCATTCTCAAACCTTTAGAAAAAGCCTCATGTTGGAAAGACCAAAAGAAAGACCAAAATGCCTTACTTGCAAACTCGAGTTTTTGTATCGTGCTTAGTGGGGTGGTCCGGTTTTTAGGCTTGTTTTGAGTGTTTTTCGTGTGTTGGAGAATTTAGGATGTGGAGATGAGCATTTTTAAAAGAAAGTGCTTTTTTTTTTTTTCGTGATTATGGAAACTAAAATTATTAATATGAAGGTATACAGGTGGTATTGGTATTTTGTGAAATGTGAGATTAGTGTTAAAAAAAAAAGGGTATTGAAAAGATTAGCGTTGTAAATTGTTTTTGGCTTAACAGTCACTTCATAAGTTCTCTTGCGCTCCTGATTTTGAGTTGCCGCATGTAAAATATTTCTTATATCTAGGTGGAGCACGTAGAAATCTTGTCTGAGGAGCAAGAGAAGAAAAAATTATATGAAATTCGATAAACTATAGTGTATACATATTTTGGTCAAATTTGTACCGATCACTGGAGACTAGGGGGATGATTGAGACTTGATAAAGATTGGTCTCAAAAGAAAATTAGGAAAATTGTCAAATCGATCATAAATTTATTACATAGATGTCAATTCGCTCTTAAATTTTTTAATTTATCAATTTAATCATAAATATTTACACAAGATCTTGCGTTTTGTTATTAGCTATTTGTGAAACCTCATCTTACACACAAACCAGATGGAAAATGGCATATGAGGGCAATTAAACTCACCACCCATCTAATAAAAACTGAAAAATAAGCGTCGAAAAGTGAAGTACACGATATTAGGTGCTGCAATTTTTGAATCTGAAATTGAAAAATAAGGAATTATTCAATAATAGATGAAACCCGGAATAGGGAGTACTACTATATCTTTTTGACAATATAATTGGCTAGATATGCACTCAACCGTGGTTATCAACATGTATGAATTTTCTATATTTTCCGGGTTTCTGCTTAATCTCAACATCGATTTCCTTTTAATGACAAAAAAAAAAAAAAAAAATCAATGTATTTTGAGCTTTCCATTTTCCGAATCAGTTTTGATTCGTGCAAAGTATCAGGACAATGCAGTTGACTAGCCAATGACAGGGACATCGTCCTTTAGAAATCTCAATCGATGGATGTGCATCTGGACATTCAATTCCAGTTGCTGACGACGCTTTTCCTCGGTCCCCATTTGCATTACGAGAGCCGAGAGTTCCAATTTAATTTTTGTTCTTTTTTATTAGACTGATTCGACCTTAAATGAAGATACGCAATATAATAATTTGACAAAAATCGATCTCGGGGAATTCAAAGGTGCTCGACGATTTATTTAAGCGAAGGTTAGGATCATTTCTCAGAAATTACATCCAATTTCTGGATAGATTACCTCCCCCCAGATAATTACATAGTAAAACAGATTATTTGTGAAGAAATGGAGCAATTCATTCTTTCGTTTGGTGAATTTTTTTCGCATGATGACATCATAAATATTTCTAAAGGCCCAATTCCGAGGATATTCCAATGGGCTTTGTGGAATATCTCCTCAATATAGCTTAGATGGATTTATAAAGGGGGTGAAAAACCATTAAATTAGGGTTTCATTGGGATTAGATTGTTCCTCTTATAGCTCATGTCAGGATACCTCATTTAGGCTTCGCAGGGCCTTCGAGTGATCAAAAGCTGTCTCCCCTTTCAAAAACAATTCCATGGGAAGAAAATCCCCCGAATTATAACGATAAAGTTTGAAGCTAGCGAACCTCTGATATTCTTAATAGCTGACGCGTTTTGAGGTGTATGTCCACATTTACCGATAGAAATCTCGTTCAAAACGCTCGCTCCCCGAGAAGGGGATTTAAAAGTTTCGAGTTATGCTCCCGACGGCCATGATCTCTCCCGTCCTCACGCCTCGTTGTCTTTCCTGTTTCTGGCTGTATATTTAGGCTCATGAGAATGGTCCCCGTCGAGCCACACGGGATAAAGATTGTAACGAGGTCTCTTTCTAGTACCATTACAAAAGATTAAAGTGGCAATGTTTTGTGGCCAGGTGAGTACCATGGTCCCCCGAATTTTTATTATTTTGGGACTAAAGAATGGGAAATTTCCCTCATAAATTATAGGGGGAAATTGCGAGTACGTACTAGAGGGACCACTATATCATCTCTTGAGAGATATTTAATTACCAGCACAGCAAAAATCCACTCTCCAACAACAATTATATGAATATACAAATCGAAATTCTCATTCTTCTAAGAATTTGGACCACAAGAACGTCATGTGCACTGCATCATAGTCCTCAATCTCTATATGTTCAAAATCATATGTATTTAATTGCGAAATTGGCCATAATCTTTTTATAGCTTTTGCGGCATTTTGGACATCCTAGTAAAACGACAGCTTTTCCTTCGAATCAATCGAAAATAATGTCACTAAATTCGAGCCTAAACGGTTTGTTTATTTATTTATTTGCCTTGTTTTGTTTTTCTAGTCATAGTCATTTGGCACCGGAATGACCTTTAGGGTACAAGTTATAGAGACAGAGTAGCCTCCTAGCGTTTCTTTCTTGGAGTGATATTTTTTATTTTATTTATTTATTTTACCTATAAGAGTTTATAATTCTTCTGGTGAATTATATTTGGATTCATGGATTGAAAAATTAGTTGATTTCAGTAGTTAAAGTACATACAAATGAAGCGTTAGACTTTCAATTTGCTGAAGTTACGGATTTTGCTAGCTCGTGTAGCGCAAAGAACTTCAATTATTAAGAAAATGACACCAAAAATTCATCTCAAATGAGAAGTATCGTCTAATATTAACAATAATAATGGGGTGAGCCGATATCAAAGAAGGAAAATAATTTAAAACAAACTATGGTCCTTTCGGTTTTAAAAAAATGAAAAATCTTATTAACCAAATTATATGTTGAATATTTGCGCTGTGTTGTTGTATTTTTTTTTTTTTTTTTTTTTTTTTGCAATAATTTTGCCATGTTCACCGTAGAATTTGCCAGAAACATCCCAAGACACTAATCTCGAACAATCAAGATGTGGTAATGAAGTTTTTGTATTGGTAAATCAATATGAAACGTGATAATCTTTTTTTTTTCTCGAATAAATATTATACCGTATTTTATGTTGATTCCACGATAAAAAGTAGTTACTTATTACGTTTCAAGGTTAACGTACGTCATCGATGCGATAGAAAATATGCATAATCCTACAATAAGCATATTAGTCGAATTCGTATAGGACCGATGATATATTTTACTGTGTCGAATATATGCAATCGTCACTTTATTTCCCCCTTTTTTTCCGCTTTTGGAGAGTCTTGTTTGCATGGGTTTGCGCACTTTGTAACGAAACATTTTTTTACAATTAAAGAAACCCTACTTGCCATAATTAAATAACTCGTTTAGCAATTCAACTCTAATCCCGGTTGCCACTTCGAAACGCGGGAGAGGCACAATTAGTTGGTGAACCCGTTGCTTTCAAGTCACAATTTGCTAATTAAAGTAAGGGAGGAGGATTAGGGTTTGCCTCAAAGGGCTATTGCACTAACAATTTTCAGGGATTGCTCTTCTAGATACAAGAGCATAAACGCGAGATTTGGACATGATACGAATTTACCGCGAGCAAGTTGAACCCAATTCATTTTTACTTGATTCTGATGAGAAAACTAATCACACCGGAATAATTTCGTGACCACATCATACAACAACCATATGCCAATTAGGCTAGGAATTGCAAGTCTAAAACAAGGCTATTCTTTTTCTTAGCCCCTTCCCCCTAAACAATTTTCCGTTGATGCGATTCTAGTGAAGAACACCTATTGTGACTTGTTATTGGTCATTTTTGGGTTCAGTTAGGCCTCATGGTACTTTTCAACCTAACTCAAGATTATAGACTCGAGAAAAATCCCAGCCTAAATTGGTGAAATCGCAACACGAGCCAGACTAAAATATAACTCTAGTTTGCTTTTATTGGTTGTTTAAGGGTATGGACCATTAGGTTAGGTCGATACATGGACTAGAAGCTTAGCAATCACACCATGTGCTTCTAATACAAACGAGAAGCGATAGCATGAGCTGATTTACTAGATCAGCAATCAGCAAATCAACCCTACGTTACTAACAGCCGACAAGTAAAAATCATTTGCACATTAAAAAATAGTGAGACCCGCGTCATTTGCAAATCAACCATGCATTGAAAAATGTATATGCCCATCCCCTTGTGGAGATATGCAAGAAGCAAAAATGGCCACTGAGTTTCATATCAATGCAAGGCTAGGCAAAAGGCTAACAAAATTTTTAACTAGATATAGGATATGGGAAGGAAGCAGGAGGAGTGGGTTAAAGATAGAAAGCCTACTTAATATGAGAATTTGAGTGCTCTCGAAGCACCACATTCACATTCATCCAAATCAATTGCTTCTCGTGAAGAGTTGATGAGGAAAACTGCAAAACTTGACGTGCACGCTTAACATGGACGGAGACTCTAGAAATCACCCGAAAACTTCTCAATACTCGAAATGTAAAATAGATCAACATCTAAGCCATGAAAGTAATTAAACAGGCACGACAACAACAAAAGAGCGGCAGTTAACTCTCTAGATTGATAAGATTGATTAGAGCATTGGAAAATATTCAATATCGAAATCAGAGTCACCTATTTGAATCTCTCTAATTGTGTGCAAACGATTTCGAGGTAGTCCTATCTACACAAATGAAAGGAGTCTCATGTGCCTTTGGGGACCGGGTCACCACTCTCGAACCGCCTGTATTATAAAATAAAATAAAAATAAACCAAAGAAAGACGAACGGTTTTATTTCACCAAATTGGCAGTGCAAACAGGGACCGCTTTCTGGCGCCGAATTTTAGTACTAGCAAGATCGTTATTCAATCCTATGATAGCCGCTAGCATTGATTGCTTTAATAAATATGAATTTGGTCAGACGAAACCAGAATTGTACGACCACCTCAATTATGGCACCATAAGAAGCATAGAAAGAATACGCTATTTATTAGTGCAGTAATATTGCTGAAGACCCATTTGTTTTTCAAAACTAGCACTTTTGGTTCAAACCCCCACCTTCTCAGGGAGGGATGGGGTGAGGACGCGTAAGTTTTAGAAGTGGGTTTCGATACTCACGCCTTGCAAGAGGCAGGGCAAAAGTCTGAGAGTGAGTGTAGAGTAGGTATAGAGTAAGACTGACCCAAAAAAAAAAAAAAAAAAAAAAAAAAAACTAGCACTTTTGAAATGACAAAAAGAAAATAAACTTGTTTTCGTGGTGGAATCATTTTTCTTTAGGATAATTTATTCATTAACTTGGTATATCACGTATGATATCAAAAGTGTTTCTAAAGGTTAATTAAGCTTTGGAATTTTGCTCCGAAGTTGGAATTTATACATAGATCCTTGATTAAAGGTTTGGAAAAATAGTCGTGCTCGATATATTCAAGTGAACTTTAATTTTTACAATGTAAGTTTAGCATATTCTTACAGAGTTATTAGGGATCTTTTATAGATTACTGAACTATAATGATCTATACAAGTATAGAATTCTTTTCGGGACCTTAAAGAGCGGAGACCAAGATGATAAAAAGCCTAACACCTCGAAAAACCTTTAGTTTTTTAGGGTACAACCAAGTGCTTGTTACAGCTTGTTATAGCGTGTAACTTGTAATTAATATAAAAATGAGTGTATTAAAAGTCCTAAAACTTATCATAAAATCATAATCAAGTCTTATACTTTTAAAATAGTCTAATTTAGCCTTTATCTAATCAGTACACTCAATGAAGACCGTGACATTTTCTTCATATATTTAAAACACATGTGGCATGAATGTGGCGCCAAGTTAGAGAAAAAGAAAGACAAAGAAAAATATAAACATCACGTTTTCTTCATTTATTTTTTTCCTTGCTGTGATAAGGCACCTACTTGTGCTAGTTCGGCACATGCTCTGCCAACAAATTACCAAGCTCACATCATTATCCTCTCAATATAAATTACTTATACTATTTTTTTCTGGTATAAAAAAGAGCTAAAGCCAAATAAAAAATTTAATGTCATAAATTTACTATCCCTATTTTATTGTGACGACCCAGACCCGGGACAGTACGGAGGGACGGACTAAGATCGCCTCGGTAGTACGCGGGCGAGGCTAAGGGCATTTCTCCTGTCCCACATCACTTAGGGAGGGAGCCTTGGGAGCCTTTATAAGGCTTGGGTTCCTAAGTATGTGTGACGCATTTTAAAACCGTGGCTGGGATGGTGGTTCGTCCGCGCCAGGGCGGGTGACCCAAAGCGGAGAATATCACATAGTGGGAGCCCGGGTCCTTACATTTATCACATAATAAAACATGAAGTAACTCTATAAGAGAATGAAAGAAACTAGTATCCAAGCGCTTATTGATTCTAACATTAGCTAGTTAGTCAACAAAGCAATTTTCTTCTCGAAAATTGTGCTGCACTTTAAACTTAAAGTGAGAGCGCATCAGTCTTATGATATTTTTAAGCGAAGCAGGACTAGCATTATCAATCATAAGCCATGGACTAATAAGATCGATGATGGTTTTAGAGTCAATCTCAATGATGCTCTTATGAAAAAAAAGTTGTTTTGACAAATTGCGTCCCAACCACAAAGCCCAAACTTTTGCTTATATCAATGAATGTATTCCTATGAATATGGCAAAACCACCAAATCAATCACCCATTTCATTTCTATATAAACCCCCTGCACCGACAAGACCTAGATTGCCTTTAGAGGCCCCATTAATATTCAGTTTAATCTGCCTAGAAGGTGGAGATCCTATTTGACTAAAATCGAAGAAGTGCGTGATCCACTTAACATCAAGTTATTCACAAAGGAAGCTTTAAGATTTCCTTTGTGTATAATTGTGTTACCTTCGGGGGAAACAAAGTGACTTATTTCTCCATTGACAATAAAGTCATATACCTACTCGCATGATTAAAATTCAACTACTCTTTACCAGCAAGATTTGAATTCAACCATTGCGACAAATTCCTCCCAAATACTATTGTGGAACAAGCTCAAGCCATATCCTACGGACAATTGGACATGTGAGGGTTCTAGGTGAAAGGAGTTCAACGATAGAGATATGAAGTAAATAAAGTAATTAATATATCATAATTAATCCATCACTTATTGTCATAAATTTTTGAATGGATTTGCAATTGACCTAAATATGTTGATTAACGTTAAATTTACGCTCTCTCTTGATGATTGCTCTCGGTGAAAATGAGTTCAGACCCTTTTTGTTAAATTTATTTAACATCATACAAACATTGGAAGATCACATATTCGTAAATAAGAAAGTATCACTTTATACCGTAGAAACCATCTAATATCACCGCAGAAATCGCCTGAACACCGTCGCTGATCTTCCCCCCTGATGGCTTGAAAAAGGCGACCAATCAAAGTTCCAGCAAGGAGGAGATTTGCCACCAAGACAGAGGGCAACGTTTGTTGGGAACTATTGGCAAAGACAAGGGAAAGCGCCGACCCCACACGAGGGTCTTTCCAGACTCCCCCACCACCCCCTGCAAACCTGCAACATTTGAGAAACGCATCTCTGCCCCGTACGGAACGCTTTGATCTCACTTCGCCAAGAACCTGCGGCCCAAAACGAGACACAGCGACTTCTCGGTCCCTCCCACCAATCGCAACTCGACAGCGCACCCTCTCAGAGCATCCCCGCCACCGGTGTCAGTCCTACAAAATCCCTAACCCCTCGGCAGCTGCTTGTACTCCCTCAATCCCCGGCAACCCCATCGATGTCTTTCTTTTTCTTTCTTCACGGCCCGTTTCTGCAATTAACATGAACTGGGGGCATAAGTAAAGCGAGAGAGAAAAAGAAGGGGGAAAAGGGGAGCCCTCCTTATTATAATTCCACTTGCACATAAATAGAAAGATACTGATTAGAGCCTATCGGTATCAGTACACTCCTTCCTCCTCTCTCGCTCATTCCTCCGCTTCCACTCCCTCTCTCTCCATCTCCCTCTCCCTCGCCCTTGCTCTCTTCGATGACACGGGGCTAAATAAGTTTAGGGTTTCTTGAGTTCTTGCTCTCTCTCTCTCTCTCTGTGTAGAGATTTTTTATTGCAGCCCTTTGTTTTTTTTTTTGGGTTCCTGGTGTTCTTGTTGTTGGTCATAGCAAGAAAAGAAAGATGGGGAGAGGGAGGGTTCAGCTGAAGAGGATCGAGAACAAGATCAGTAGGCAAGTGACTTTCTCGAAGCGACGGACTGGGTTGCTCAAGAAAGCCCACGAGATCTCCGTTTTGTGCGATGCCGACGTCGCTCTCATCGTCTTCTCCACCAAAGGGAAGCTCTTCGAGTTTTCCACTGACTCTTGGTTTGTTCTCGATCCGTTCTTTTCGTTTTTCTGGGATTTTTCTGCGCTTTTTCTTTGAGTGGTGTCGCCGGCAATGCTTAACATCAGAACGTTTGCTTTTCCCCTCTTCATTGCAAGTTGATTTTTCTTGAGAATTTGTAGCTTGTTTCGGTGAAGCCAACATCACTTGTAAAGGGGCAACAGAAAATGAGAAAGGAAAACAGCATTTGATTGGGTTCGTTGCATTCTGCAGAATATAGTCTACCAAAATACCATCATACACATAGTGACGGAATTTAAAGCAGTCGTTTGTGGTTTTCATGGATTCCAAAATTTTGAAAAAATATTGCTGTTCTTCTTTTGATTCTTTTTTTTTTTTTTAGGTTTTTTATCACAAGTTTTGATCAAGCTGCTTTTTCTTTGATCCCCTTCTTTGTAGTAGAGTTTCTCATGAAGAACGGCTTTTTCTTGTGCCTACAATAATCTCAAGTGGATAATTGCGGCCTTGAGCAATTTATTTGGCTGTCTAATCATCCGTTGTCAGACATTTTCATGTGCCTTCCCATTTCGAATTATGTGATCAGAAGGACTCTTAAGCTGCGAATATCCAGCTTGAAAATAATTCTGATATTATCACGTTGATGAAACTGTTGGATTAAAATTAACTTTGCAAGCGAAACCTTTTGCTTATTTCGTCAGAAAAGAGAAGTTCGTGGATTTGCAAAATGTATTTCTTGAAATAATTGCATGTTATGAATGTGGCCGTACGCTGTTTTGAATTTATTTCAAAGTTTCTAGAAAACCTTTTCTCTATCCACACACACGCGCCGCGCACACACACCCCCACACCCACACACATTTTAGTATGTATTCGTTAATGAGATTCAATTAATACTACATTTAAAACTTCATCAACGATTTTTATTTGGTGGGTTGAAGCTCATTTTTCGTTTTATAGAGTAAGGACGCCTAGTACTTTTTTTAGCAAAGCCTATGCTTCATTCATTCGGCGAGTTCAGTTCCCTAGGCTTTTGAGATCTAAAAACCATCAAGATTGCATGGTTTCTCTATGTATTGAGAATCTTCTTCTAGATCTATGATCCTATGACTGATCGAAGTGCCTCAAAAGATGGATGCACTGTTCTTGCTATTTTCTGGGGGCAATAAAGATAATCTCCATGTTTTTCTTCTTTTTCTGTTTTCATATATAACCTCTTGCTTGAATTTGAATGTTAACAGGGATTAAAAATAAGGAGATTACTTGAAGAAGAAAATCAGAAATAAGTGTGTTTATGAACATTTTATTTTATTTTTTAATTTTTAGTAGGTCCTTGTTGTGGAAAATTGAATAATCATTTGACAAAGACTACAAATTCAATGGCATTTTTTTTTATAGTTGGCAAATATATATGATAATGCTCTCATTAGGCATGCATGCGCAGCCTAAGAGTCTAATCACTCCCCCAGCCTCACCTGATCTAGCTGCACTAGGGAGATAAGATTTGTTTAATATATTGACCTAAAACTCTCTTTTTCATATCAATGCAGCTATATCATCAGCTTTAAAAAACATTACTTAAATATGTAACTGCACATCTCTTTCGTCTGACTGATGCATTGATAAGTCTATACAGGTGCTAATTTTCAAAACATATATATATATGCACTCGCATAAGGACATGCGATCATTGCCAACTAGCACCCCGTTTTGCCCCACATTATCTGTGATATGTAAACGTGGTGGGCCTCTGTTAGCTACAATATGATTGGCATCATTTAAGCTTTTGCGTAATCATCAGTGTTCTCAATTTGCAAAATACCATTAACGGATCTTGCAGCATGGAAAGCATTATAGAGAGGTATGAGAGATACACTTACGCGGAGCGACAGCAAGTGGCCACTGATTCCCCTCAAGTGCAGGTAACTTTCATGCAAAAGAATGAGCCAGAAAGTTTCAGATTTATATTTTTAAAGATTTTACATTAGAAATTTAGTTTTATCCTTACTGAATCCTTGTCATATAGCACGTTGTCATTATATATCGAGTTAGCATTTATAGTCTTCTCGTGACGAGGAATAGGAAGATTTGGAATATATTTGACACCGTTCTCTCTCTGAATTTAAGCTTTTAGAACTGAGCTAGCAAAATCATCTTGAGATGATTAATTATGTAAAATTCACATTTTAATCAACTTTAAATTCTGATAGCAGGAATATACCACTGTCCAACCTAGTGTGTGTGCATGCATGCGCGCGATTTTACTTTTGGAGGGGGAAGGGCTTTTTCTGAAGTTTAAAAAATATATGTGTGTTTTTTAAAATTGCCTATGTGTAAAGCTAATAAAATCAATTGTTTAAAATGCTTTAAGAAAATTTATATGGCTATAAATATATAAGTAGTGTGCTTTTAGAGAGATTGATGTGTTCAATCTCAAGCTTATTCTTGATTAAGTACAACTGAAATTTAAAGCTAAAACCACACTTAATATCCCTTATTTAAATTTGTTGGTTGACTCCACCATAATCATAGTATGTTGTCAATCCTAAAATAAAAAAACAAAAGAAAAAGTGAAGGGGCCGTTGGATTGCATAAAACTTTTAACATGTCTGTTCTCGTTTTCAAGGTAAGTTGTCTATTCAAAATGACTTCTACTTTTAACTTTTGATTTTTCTCTTGTCCAGACCTCTGGAATGTCAAAAATAATTATTCCGCTTCCCCATCAAATCCAAAATATTTATCTCAAATTTCCAAAAGACTATGAAAAATAGTATGTAAATCTACATCTCAATATAAGATCATTTTCAAAGGTTTCAACTGTTTTAACAAACGGTCAAGGTTTCAAGGTTTCAAGTGTTCTCATCACAAGATTTGAAAAAAGTAAAAAGTGAAGATAAAAGTGAAAATCTTAAATAAGAATTTTTTTTTTTTTTTCATTTAAACATATTGCAGTAATGTTATGAGTAAATGTCAAAAGTAACTGATAAGCGCAAACAAGCAAGCCCTGATCAGTTAGAACTTGCCATGTTTGCTCAGTTTCCATTTTTCTAAATACAAATTCAAACAGGAAAATTAGAAACTTGAGAACCGTTCGTGGTTACTTACGTTTTTTCAAATTGAAATGAGAATAAAGGTGAAACTTGACGAATAACCATGATGCCTTCATCGACCTTTAACCAAAACGCATAGAAAGAGGTTAAATTAAGAAGCGTGAAACACACACCAATTGATAATGGAAACCAAACACTTATCTAGAAATACTGCAATGAAAATGAACACCAAACACTTTATGAGAAGAACCAAATGGACCAAACATTGTTTAAAAAGGCAATGCTACGTTTATTCCCACAACCCTATTTACAGAAAGGATGTGGTAAAGCATGGTAATTATGGGATCTTGCTATTTCTCTTTCCAAGCAAGGTTTACTAGGGACTCTTGATTTCTACCCCTAACCAGAGTAAAAACTATATGGACAGTCGATAGATTAGCTTGAACTATATGGATAGTGGAAGACCATTAGAACTATATAATGCAGATATCTTGATGCGGCATCCATTTAAAGGATAGAAATTGAGCTCGTCATTATATGATCATTAGTCAATAAACCGAAAGAACCTCAATTTTTTTCCTAACTATAATGGCACTTCTCATTATGCATATATATTAGTTGATGCATAGCCAGCCATAAGAAAGAGATGAAGTGTTCTTGTTAGACGTTTGTGATATCTTTTAGTAATCATGCGTGTGTGATCGTCTAGTACCTTTTCTTTCCCTCGCGTGCAAGCGACAAATACTATTTGTTGCAAAAGGAAAACCTCGAAAGAAGAATTTGTTGCCATGTTGATGTACGTTGGTGCGTAATTTTAGTAATTCAATTTCACAGAGAACTATGAACAATTCATGTGTGTCTGGTCGTAGGTGGGGGATCTTAGGGAAGACAGATTGGTCTCCCACTACAACGTTTAACAACGTTTGACTCAGCGCCGTTGGGATCTCGGTTTGTGTATAGTGGTGCACGGCTTTTATTACCAATTTATAAATGGAAAGACGTTTTTGTCTTTGATACTTTCTTGGACATCCCAATGTTGGATCATTCATTAATCTGTACAAGGTTTGCAAGTGGTACGAAGAATACAAGGACCGGTTTTCAGAATATAATAGTAAGATGCCGTGTATTACATAGATCTAGACTATAATCCTTTTATTATTCTAAATGTTGATGTCGATATGAATAGTGCAAGAGTAATACACAAAAGATTGTAACATAATAGATCTTCACATCAATCAAATTCATACAGGTATATCCTCCAATTAAAAGAAACATGAAAGATAAAATTGCATTATTTATTGGATTTCAATATAATTACATTACAAGCATGGAAAATAATATGAATCGATAATAACATGAAAGTATAAAATAAGAAGGTAAATCCCCCTTAATAGCTTTCATCTATTTTTGTATAAATATTTCTAAATAGAATGAATATTTAGATATATATATATATATATATATATATATATATATCACATCAAAATACAAAATAGAATCTCTATATATACATATGGTACATGAAAAGAATTAGAGATGCAGAATTAGAGATTCACTTACATTTGTGCAGTAATCTACGTATTAAAAATTCGATAAAATATACCCATTATAACATTCTAAACCTTCATTCACTCTTCTTTTAATTTTTCTTATTATTCATTTAAGTAGGAAAGCCTTATATTTAGAAAAAAATTCAGCCTTACTTTTGCATTTGTATTAATATTTTTCATCTAATCACATTTAAATTTAAAAAAAGAAAATCTGTTATTCATAAATAATATCTACTTAAAAATTGTAATGAAATCTAAATATACATAAAGAGTACATGCATAAGAATTATAGGTAAGAATTTAGGTAAGACTTAAAGATATACTAAAACAATCCTCAAAAGTGCTCAATAATGCTCACAAGTGAGTGTGCCACGTTCCTCAACCTCACAAGAGCTTATATAAGTATATGTGATCTGATATGATTGTGAATGAATGCTTGAATTTTTATTTATATTCCTATACTTAGTCAAGGTCGATCATGCCACTTTGTAAAATAACTTTGTAAATCAAGTTATATTCATACCGTTACTTTTGGGTTCCATGTCTTCATTATTTGTCGAGAGTCAGGACCATCCTAGGGGGATTCCTGCATTTAGGGTTTCTTTTGTTGCTTATCAATCTTTAGTACCCCACCACTAACCTGAGAAAGCTTGTCTCTGTTCATTGCATTGAGTGACGAGGTAAAAAGTAAAATGTCCATGAATTGAATTGACATATAAATGGTTTTGTGACCATATAAGTCATGTCATTTTGCAATGTGGGGACAATAATAGATGGTATGATCACATAGATTATATCAGTCTTTAGTGGTTAAGGAATGTGCTAGTGTGTATGGACTAACGGCAGAATATGAATTCGATTTCCTACTATATGTACCCGATATAAATAATTTCATGTTTGGTCAGATAATCAATTGCAAACCGTTTCTTAACTAATCCATGAGTAAGTAGAGTATTTCATGAATTCAAAATTTATCTATATAAAGTGGGTTTTCTCCTCGTATAAAACAAATTATTTGCATTCCTAGCATTACTCTGATTGCACTGTCCTTAAGTAATCCTTTTTTCTGTTTAGGGAAGTTGGTCGCTTGAATATCCCAAGCTCGTAGCTAGGATCGAAGTCTTGCAGAGGAACATAAGGTAACATCTTCTGTAGCCACATAAATACAAGTGTTATTGCTTCATGCAGGTCATATGATATCCTATGCAAGTTACGTATGTGTCGCTAGCAAACTTGCATGTCCTAAATGATAGTTTTTTTTTTTTTTTTTTTTGGTCGGAGTCGTCATGAGGAATACTAGGTTTGCATCCGGTTTATCAATAGCATTGAGCATTTGAGTTGGTTGAGAAAATCATACGACAATTTGGAAATTTGACTTTTGAGAAAGAGATGGTGCCACTAAAAGCAATTGAAATCGATTGAAAAGAATATTGGATAAACTAGTTTTATTCATTATATCTATCATAATATGGAAAAATTGTGTGAAACTCAACGGAAACTCATGTGAGTCGCATTGTTTCTTGATACGTGGTTCATATAATCTTTTAGACTAGACCTACAGGTAAACTCTTTGACTAGATGTGCTAGACACTTGATTGCCATTAGATTTGTGAGTCCTACGCAAATCTCTTGTTACACAAATTGTATGATGCTGACCAAGGCGCCTGTTGCAGTCTTTATCTCTATGTGAAATCAAAATGCTTTATACCCACTAGTGAAGTTGCTTGTTGTGATTGCCACAAAGATCGAGACCATTTCTATTTTGGAGTGCATTGATAGAGACTCCGCTGCATTATCTTTTGAAGATCTGATGAATGTGACAGGTCTACATCACTAAGATAAGACATCCATGGAACGTCACTCGAGTTCGAATCCGAAGTTAATGACAAGCACGTAACCATTTCTGTGGAGAGGCTAACTATGCATGATGTCTCTAAGGATGTTGATTGACATGACTGGTCAATGGCAATTTAGCTTCTGCACATAGTGATGACATGAAAACATGTGCATAAACCTGGTTTTGATCAGTGCAGAAACTTGAGCGGAGAAGAGCTTGATCCCTTGAGTCTGAGAGAGCTGCAGTATTTGGAGCAGCAGCTTGATACAGCTCTTAAGCGCATCAGGACTAGGAAGGTTAGGCGCCTCCATAAGTTGCGTCTTTCTTTTTGTTGTTCTTTATGCAAATGAAAATTCCCTTCTTTTTTGACTCTCTTCTTTCTTTTATCTTATGCAGAACCAGCTCATGCACGAGTCGATTTCTCAGCTGCAAAAGAAGGTAAGAGCTCGCGCTTCACGAGCGTCCAAATGCAACTTCATATGGTCGTGTAGGGGAAGATAACTGTCGTTGTCGGTTCTTTTTGGATCGAATGCTGATCAATGATTGCTGGACTGTGGGAGGTTATACCTTTCATAATCCCAGCTTACTTTAAATGGTGAAAAACATGTAACTCCATTGAACTGACAAGAACTTCTCATAGTAAACAAAGAATATCTCGTGTAATTAGCATGCTTTAGATGATTATCATGTTACTCAGCCTTGAGCCTAGAATGGTAGAACTCCGTTATACGTACGTACTAATGCTTGGTGGATCATTCTACTTTAGAAAATGGAGAATGTAGAAGATGCAAAAACTTATGTGCAAAATCGATTTACAAAGTAGCGTGACATATTCTTCTTCAGTTTTGACTGATAATATTTATGGACCGTGACATTATACTTTACAAGTCAATTTTAAAATCGGGTTTTTTCAACCCTAACATTACTCCAAGAAAAGGTGTGATCATTTTTATGGATAACATGTGAATTTTGAATTGTTGTGGGGCATATATATTAGTGATCATAACAAAGTCAAGATATAGATTTGTCGATTGTAGTTATCATTTCAACAGTAATATATAATAGGGACTAACATATTGAGGGATTGGGTTCGATTTGTAGTTGAAATAAATCTTCTTCCTTTTTGTATATATAATGTAACAGGAGAAAGCTTTACAGGAGCAGAATAACGTGCTTTCTAAAAAGGTAATTATCCACACAAATTTTTATTGAATTGGCCTCTTAAATCTTCTATTACTTCCAATAAGAAATTGTTAGATGGTGACATCCTTTTTCTTCTCTTTCTTGGGATACTGGGGGGGAAAAGCAGATCAAAGAAAATGAGAAGGTAATGAGAGAGAATGGACAATTGGAGCAGCAAACCCCGGCACCGACCACATCCTCCTTCATGCTACAACCCACTTTGCCTCTCCCTTCCCTCACCATTGGGTGAATCACTCTCTCTCTCTCTCCACACATTGTTTGTGCATAGCTACAATTATAACATCTGATAAACGAAAAAATCAATTTGTCATAAATTAAAATTTGAAAGGCGAGATGTGTATTTTGATGAGCTTACTTCACATGCGAATATAGAAAAAACCATGAATATTAGGTGGAGATCTATAGGGTTTAACTTGAACTTGGGCAAATTATTAAATTTTCTGTGCTTTAATAATCTAAAAAATTAAAGATAACTCTGTAGTTCTGAATAAAGTTATATTTGCAAGAACTCAATCAATAGACTGCTCTAAAACTTTGAAAGTCCATGCCTTTTGTGGACATTAGTTTTTATCTTACATGTTATTTGGCTAAGTCTAATTAGTAAGAATTATTCCTAGTCCATCCATGATGGCTGATGATTGTCTCCACTCCAGAAACCCTAGGACCAACCTTTGTCCCTATACATTCTAGATTACAGGAAGCCGAATTATCAGTTCCTTGATGAGTACAAGGTTGCATAGTTTCTCCGTTCTTAGAGCATAAATTCTCCTTGATCAGTTGTAATACATTCTAGATGTGCGAAAGCAAGGGATAATCGTGTGTGAGTCTGGACATGAGTTTCGACTGGCGAGAATGGCAAGGCTACTGTAGTAAACAGACAAAGATAAATGTACTGTACAACTTAACATCATCATCCCATATGAGAATGAATAGATGAACCGATGATGACAAACCGTAAATATAGTATTGACAAGTAAATTGGCCACATTGATGCAGCAACACGTTCCAGACACCGCATGTACTTGGAGAAGCAGAACAAGAGGAGAGATCTCAAGCCCGACCAGCCAACACGCTCATGCCGCCTTGGATGATACGCCGTTCGAACGAATAGAGAGATAGAGACCAACAACATTCTCCTCCACATCAGCTTTTGATTACGGCCAAAAGCCATTTTCACTTCACTATAAGGTTATGTTACAGCGCGAATCTTTAACTCGGCCGCTTCCTATCTATGACCCTCTATAATCGGTGTAAAGTTGTTGATGTCCGAACTACTCCATTATAAGAAAGTAATTGAGTGTCCAATCCCTATTGATGTTTCCCATATCCCGTTGATGGTTCTCTTCACACGAAGTTTAGTAGTTTCTCCGAAGCCGAAGAACTTAGACACAGTAGAGATAAGTAGGCGTGGCTTATATGCATCTTGATGGTTTACATACGATGTCTCACGTCTGAGTCTTCTTCAATTTAAGTGTAAAATCGATCGAATGAGATAAAGACAACAGTAAGAGTCATGCTTTATCTGTTCTATATCTTAATCATTCTAGCACAGCTAGCTTTTCAATGGCGAAGTTGATAAAATAGAGTAATCCATAAAAATGCAACATGCGAAATGGCATCACGTTTCTCTACTAAACTTGTACCTTCTTCCCAGATATACTAAAACTCCCCTTATATTGTCTCCGATAATCCTTCTCAAATACTCTTTCTAGCCAACAATTTGTTAACCACTTTCAGATAAAGCCCTCATACCCCCTCAGAAAGGGAAAAAAAAAACAAGCGGGTTATCTGATGAGGCTGAACGAAATTGTCCTCCCGTATTCATGTTAATCCTTCCCAACCACTGCCACAAGTAATCAAAAGTAACAAGCAGTATAGGCATCGAAGCCCAAGTTGAGTTAATGCACACATAGTCGAGAGTCAAAGCACATCGAATGCCATCAGCAGTCACATATACACATTGGCTGATCTATGCTTATCTTCTGGTCAACAATTACGACCAACCTTCGTAAGCGAAAGTACAGTAATTAGTACTGACATTATAACAGTTGCTAATGATAAATCACCTAAGACGCTAACTGGACTTCGTGGTTTCTTTTTTCTCACTAGTAAGACCCCTGCCTAGGTTAGCAGCGGGGATAATCAGCAAACAATGTTATGAATGGTGAAGTGAACAGAGTTATCAATAATTTCATTTCTTGCCAGCAGCGAGCTCTTCATCTTCAATCCCGTGATTCCGACCATCAAGTAAATCCTCCCTGTACAAACAAAGAGTGACATAGATGGTTACTTCTCAAAAGGGGGTAAGAGAGAGAGAGATTCAAAAGTCCAGCATAATATCAGAATAAACAGTTACTGAGCACCAGTACTATAAACAAGATGACAGGTGCTCAGGTCACAAGGAAGTAGAACTTTTTTCTCTCTTACGATTTACTAAGCCCAAGCTAATTCAATTAAACTATTGGATACTCTTCCATACTTATAAGGAATTAACCCCAATGTGTTATATATCACATGGTCCTTAGAAACATTGATAACATAATAAACTACAATTTGCGGGCAAAAATATCGAGTTCCCATCTAGTACGTTTAACCGGTAGAACACCAAAATAAGCCACTTAACAAAAGAAAGGAGCTAATAATGTGACTTTGAGGAACTGAAAAAGAGGGAAGTACAAACCAGAAACACAAACATTAACTACCTCAGTCTCTCACATAGGCGCGCTAAAGCATCTGATCCAGTTCTGGATGCAACATCCTCAATTTGAGAAGCATTCAATAACGTAACAGTGTCTGCAAGCCTAAACTCACAGAGTTCCTTCAGGGAACATGCATCAGTCAAGACAGCTGAATGACCGCCACCAGCTGCTAGTTTACGCACTTCCCCCACACACCTGTATAAGAGAAATCTCATCAGCAGAGAAGAATGCATGATCCGGCATTTAATACTTAACAATTAACTAAACTGTTTCATACCAATCAACTGGAGATGGGTACCAAGCGTAGGTAGATTTCTCATTAGCTGCTTGACCATAATTGTTATAACCCCAACCGTGTATCCTTCCATCTCTAGTTGATATGAGCGTGTGGGAATGTCCACATGCAACAAGTCGAACACCATTTGGAACAACTAGAACAGGAATATTTCGAAAAAATGTTTCAGAATCATTAGGATTACACGAGAAGAACCCAGTCTGAGGACCAAGGCCCAGTTGCCCCACTTGACCACCTCCCCAAGCATAAAGAGCTCCCTGAAGAGTCAAAGCGCAAGTGTGTACACCACCACATGCAACATCTTTTATGTGTATCCCATCAAGGGCAACAACTCTCCTCGGCAACAACTCCTTATCCCCATACTGAAGGGAGCAATGCCCCAGTTGACCCATGGTTCCCAGGCCCCAAGTGTAGCTGCGAAGTCCCAAAAGTTATCATCATGGGTCTAATGATCGCAAAAGTAAGATAAAGGCAAGTGGATAAGAGCAGACACAAGATTCCCAAAGATTAGATGTGAAAAAGGACAAAGTTCTTGCACTCGCAGCACATAACCACTCTTAGAGCAAAAACTAAAGTGCTTTTCAGTTATTCCAATAGCACATCCGAAATCGGGTTAATCCTCAAAACGGAATATGTCTGTCAAATTAACAGATGCAATCTATTGTCAAAACAAATAGGGAGTTTCTTTTAGTAGTGGCTGAAATCTAACTTATATCTTGCCACAGATCGACCGAGTATTATACTCAGCAGAGATAAAATATCAAACGACAGATGTTTTGTGTCATTTGCAGTCTTCAGATCTATATGACTCTTAGCAGGAATCTTCTACCAAAACAAACTACTTAAGGAACAGATATCAACAGCAGATATCAACAGCAGTAATGAAGTTCTCTGTGGAATCCATGGCCAACATACAGTGTATCCACAGAGAAAAGAAATCCAATATCATTAGTTCTCATATGATCAGTAAAATGCAGTCTTAACATGAAAATAATCAGCATTTACTCTTAGGATAAGGAAAAATGAAACAACAAATTAAAAAAATAAAAATAAAAATTAAATCAAGTCATTCTTATTTTGGAATAATGAAGCTAATGCAAGAAACTTGCGCATAAGTCGAATCAGCTTCTAAGATCCTGTCTCCCTTGAATGTGAGATTACCATGAGAAGATTGTTCTCCAACTTTCGGAAAATTTGTGCCATGCGGATAACCACAATGTTAAGCTCAAAAGAAAAGCCTATCTCCATCTAAGAACACTTACACCTCGCCTTTATCTGATATAGCTGCCGTGTGGTACTCTCCACATGACACATGGGTAATCTTCACAAGCTCAGGGGCTTCATCAAGGAACTTGGCATAAGCATTTATTACACGAGCCCCCTGAAGTCCCTCAGAAGTAATACCTCTGCCAAGCTGACCATACTCATTGTAGCCTGATTTTACAAGAGCATTCATTAATTATAATTACCATAGGCAGGAGGAGCGTAGTAAGCTCACGTGTTCTCCAATCTCGCTCAGCTAGTGGTTGGAAATGTAAATGAAGAACCATTCACACTAACACTTGTATCAGGATTTTGACTTGCAAAGTCAAAACTTTATGAAGGAAAAAAAGACTTGCAATGATAATTACCCCAAGCTTGCAGAAGACCTTCTTCTGATAAAGCCACCACATGAACAGCACCACAGCTTACTTGACGAATTATCTGTGAGAAATGGAGCTCACCAATAAGATAGACTCTAATGCTTGTAAAAGCAGTAAAACCTGAAATCAAGAACCGTAAAGGTAAACAAGGAACTATCGCTCAGAAGTGTCAACACAGCAAGGTTCCTTTTATCACCCTTAAGGCCTCCAATGGAGCAACCTATACAGCCTAAAATTGTTTATCAGCGGAGAATCAGACAGGACAAGGGATCATGTCAAGCCTGATATCTCCCACTCCTGAATTCACCAACAGTTTCTAGGATATTCATGGATGTTACTATAACCCCATGTAATAATTTAGCCTCAAGATACAAAATTATATAGCAATTCAGGCAAGTAAGAACTACCGAGGCACAAGACAAGCAAAAATTTAGCAAGCAGAAAAAATCTTCACCAATCTTCTGATTTCTAACATAAATCAACCTCCCAGAGCACTTTGCAGAAGGATAAAGGACATTCACGTCCATTAATCAATAAAGGGAATAACAGAAAAACTCTTTTTTCGCAACCACTTTTTACTTCAATAACTGCTAGAAACAGCAAGAATAGAAGGTCCAAGAGAAGTTCTAAGGCATTCCTATCGAGCCTCATTAAAATGATCTGTGTCCAGAAAAGCCCAACTGTTAATCAAATTGGTCGTACAGGATAACAATCAGCGTGGCGAAACAGAATAACGAACATCATGAAACTTAAGAAAGTATGATCTCTTGCATGCCTATCGTCATGAAATTTTAAATCTCAGTTAAACTCTTGAAGCAAAAACTATCACTTCATCACTCACTAGAACCATCAAATAGTAACTTGCTCCTGAAAGAACATATGACTGATTCTCATGCAAAAGCTATAAATTTTCTTGCCCTACCAACAACCATGTTTAATGATGATATGTAAATCAATTTCCCAGAAAAAAGCACAGAGCTTCCCTGTTTGCTCAGATACAACAGGCAACAGAAACTTGATTAATCTGGGGAACATAGTTGCTAAATATGGCAAGAAATCAATGGGGAGATTCTCAAGAATGTGCCAACGTTGTTGCATTATGCGGTTCTATGATGCAGACATAAATACAATTTAAGCATGATTCTATCCTCCCATTAACGTACGCAAAGAAGACATTATGGTGAAAGATATAAGGAGACTGCCATGACCAAAAGAAATGACTTTCATTGAACAGCTTCTCCACTTCTTAGTCTTGAGGAAAGCTTGTGACAATTTCAAGCTAAAGCACGACATAAGATGCATTAAAGAGTGAATTTTTGTGCTCTGTACTTAAAGTCATTCCTGCTTAGAGAAATGCAACATGGCTATTCATCATACAAGAGTCGACAAATTTAACTTGAAGTAAAGAGAAAGCCATAAAAAAGATAGTGGAAACCACAGCGAGGTATGTAATTGACCATGTAATCCGCATTTGGAAATGTCAAGTATATACCGTATTTGGAGTAAAAGCTCCCCAAAATAGACGCGGAAAGTCTGATCCCTGTAATGAACAAAAAGGAGATTAATATAACAGCCATTGAATGTCCTAAAGTTGGATCTGAAGTTTCCCATAAGGACAGAAAGAAAAACCTGATTCTGGCCCCAAATCCAAAGTCTGCTTGTTGATACACTTCCATCATTCTCACGAGGCTCTGCAACAGCAACAGTACAATGTGCTCCACATGACACAGACTTCACAAATTCCGTCTCTAATTGCTTGACCTTCTTGGGGAATTTTCTCCCTTCCTCTGTTCCATCTCCCAGCTGACCAAAGTCATTAGCCCCTGACAGCATATTCAAATGGAAGGCTGTATTGTTAACACTGTAAGCACTTGGTTGGCAGATGCATAGATATAATGATTAGTGAATACTACAATGGCATACAATCATGATCCACCAATATAAAAATCACGCCTCAGAATGTTAAAAAGGGAAAACCCAGTAACATTCCAGGAAAAAACATTATATAATTATTAGCTTTACACACTACCAAAAATCAATTTTCGATAGGAGATTGTGAAATCACATGAGGACCGACACAGACCTCTTAAAAAAAAAAAAAAAAAAAAGATTCAAGCGATTTTGACTTGCTTATGTCTCCCAGAAACGAGAGACAGAGACAATGCCAAAATTATGTATGTAAATGGGCTCCGTCTATGTCAGTCACTTTCCCTGTTCTATAATCCAGTCATATACCACAATTTATGTAGTTAAACCAATTATCTACCGCTATACATCGTAATTAAGATGAACTTATGGCATCCTATGAGTCAATCCTTCAAACTTAACAGGTAAACCCATCATCAAACTCATCTATGCTGTCAAGGATTAGTTTGTCGCCGTTGCTGCTTCTGCTTCGACCCTTTCGAACTCAGTCGACACCCATCAAACCAACATGCAGATTCGACACCACACGAAGAGGGATGATGCATCGAATGAAGAGAGAGAGTAACCCCAAGTAAAAAGAGACCCGTCCGAGGCGACGGCGGCGGTATGCTCGCGGCCGCAGGCGATGTCCAGCCACCGCGAGTTGCCCCCGGCCGGGCACCCGAAGAGCTCGGGCGGGAGCTGCTTCGGGATCCTCAGCTGCCGCTCCCTGCCCTTCCTGCCCGTCTGCCCGCGCTGGTTGTAACCCCACACGAAGATCGCGCTCTTCGTCGGGAAGCTCACGGCCCGGGTGTCCCCAAGCACGCCGTCGACGTCCATGGCAGTATCCCCCCCTCCGCCCACGCGCCTAAGACCCGCGCGATCGCAGGACCCACCGAATCGGCACGCGCCGGGCACGCGCGCGGCTAACTTCCGACCGGGAATCGCGGGAATTGGAAACGCGGGCGTCACTCTGGAGCCGGCGATCGGTCCAGCGAGAGGAGAGACCGAGGAGAGGAAGTGGGTGGGAGGCGCGTGCCTGGATCGAGAAGGAGAATCGGAGGAAGATGAAGAAATGGAAGGAGATGAACTGAAGTACCGGACAACGGTGTTGTTCCCATGTTTAAGGAAGGAAGGTGTCGTTGGGCGGAAATGGGCCGTCTCGCGGCCCATGGAGTCTTCTAGAAGTTCGGCCCAATTGAACGGAAGCAGCCCAGTCGGTTCAATAAGGGAATCAGTCAGGTTTCCGGTTCCACATTTCTGGTTCCATGAAAGAGAGAACCAGCCTTGATTGATTCAGTTTTCTCATTCGATTAAGATGGCTTTGGTAACCATTTTGTTTTGGAAATAATTTATGCTTGCTTTTCTTTTTTCCTTCTATCTCCTCTAGCCGATCGCCAGGTCTCAATGACCAAGCAAAGTATAGCCGGCAACCTCGCCTAGATTTGGGGAGGTCGATCTCTCCGATGACTAGTCCAGGCTCTATTTTATTAGATTTCGGCAAGGTTGAGCTCCACCCAACCATGGCAAGGTCATTAGACCTCATCTTTGGTTATCAAAGAAGCCCTTATTGAACCGGTTGTTCTATTTGAAATTGATTTTAAATGGATTTACCTCTTATAACAAGTTCAATACTTTTACACCTTCTTTTTTAATATAGGACATCTTTGTTAAAATTGAACATATTTAATATATTATCTTCCAATAGTAAAATCTACATCCATGTTTCATATATGAATATTATACATAACAAGGTGGAATAAAAAAAAAAAAAAAAATAAAATGTCCCAATTAGCTTGAGGTTCAAGTCCATTTCTAATTCCAAATGTGAAAACCAACTTGAGAACTGATCACCACTAAAGGTCACATGAAAAATAATTAATACCTTGAAAAACCCCAAACTGATACACTTATGATAAATTTACCCTGACTAACTATAAAAAAAAAAAAATCTTAAATTAGTACATTTATGACAAATTTACCATAAACTAATTTATTCGACCGAAAAAAATCATAAATTGATAAATCTATGACAAATATAGCATTCGCTAGATTGGATTAATGACACAAAAAAATCACAAAAATTTTAAATTGTGACAAACGGAGCGTAAAATCTCAAATTGATAGATCAATCAACTATCACGTGTTATTTAACTTAATAATTTGATAGTAAAATTTAACGAAAACTAACGTAAAGTAAATTTGGCACAAGTGTATTAATTTAAGGTAAATTTATCAAAGATATATCGATTTTGGATAAATTTATCACTGATATATTAGTTTGGGAGTTTTTTTTAAGGTATTAATTCCACGAAGAATACAGTTCTTGCCACGCTGGGACGACGTCATCGGTGGCGTGAGCGGTGACGCTTTGGTCCGGCCTGCGAACGGGCAACGTTGATCCCACGAGAAAGGGAGAAAAATGGAAAAAGGAAAAAAAAAAACGCGCTCCTGAATATCTATTATTAAGATATAATAAATCAGATAAGAATTCTTTTTTTTTAACAATTTTCAAATCTCCTTTTATTTTTTTCTATTTTTGAGCACTGGAAATTCGGACGCGGTAGGTGACGAGGACTCATGAGGACGTTAACTGTCGAAGTCCGTCATCGCGGTGGGTCTCCCTCCTCAGAGCAGGAGCTTCGGATCATCCTCGCAATCCTCAGGTGACCCTCTCCTGTTCTCCATCTCCATCTCCATCTGCTTCCCTCGGGCAAAATTCGTTTGTCGAAATTCGCCCTCCCGCGATCGCCTAACCCGTAAAGGTTCGATCTTTACTTCTTTTGATTGGGTTAGCGAGGGCTGTCGTTTCGAATTTTCTTGTGGGTATTGTTGTGGTGGTGGCGGTTGAACGTGAAACCTGCCTTGCGTCTCTGTGAGTTCTGGGTCTTGAACGTGGTGGTGGGTCTTGATTGCGGACGAAAAGGAGGGGGGGGGGGGATTTTTGTCTCGGTTGTGTTGAGGAAGAGTTGCAAAGGTTCCTTCATTTCCCTCGAGCTCGTAGTTCTGGGGATCGGTAGAATTGGTCGGGCAGCTTGAATTTTCATCGTTTTGATTTGCGCGTCAAGAGAAACATTTCGGGAAGCCAACTATTGGGTTCTGGGAAAAGGGAGTCCACCTCTGAAATGTGGATTCTCCTTTGGCCAGCTCTTTCTTTTTCTCTTTTTTTTTTCCTCCCCCATTTCGAGTCCACAATGGTCGGGTGGATAATGTGTACCAAAGAAGTGTTTTTTGCAGGTTAGATGATCATTCTTCATTTTTCTCAGTCGGGTAACTGATTTCTTGGATAGACATAGCCCATGCATCAGGAAAACAGTGATGCCAGGGATACCACGATGGTTTGCGAAATTAGTTAGCTGAGTGATGTCGGAAAACTGTGACTGACCTGATATTCAAGCTGGCGATCCATCTTCAAATGCCTAAAGGAGTCTCCGCCGCATTACTTAGTAAATCAATTTTGTAGCCCAGTCTTGGTAGTTCTAGTTCATGGTATAATTAGTGGATTAACTAAGGAACTCAATGTTTTTGCTCTGTCCTTCAAATGCCTACTTGCGATGGCTAGAATATTTAGCTGGAACCACTGCCGATATTCGAGCAGGAGTAGAAACAACTTCTTCGTGATTGTAAATACCTTGCCTAGGAATTATCGTGTTTTCATCTGCTTGATAACTTTGAAGCGGTTGTCTCACAATAAAGAGTCTAGTACTGATGCTATCCTGGACAGATAGGAATCTGACTCATCTATGTTATCCAGAATATCTGCCGATCAGTGAAGATTATGGCCCAGTCAGCTGATAACAATGCTGGGAA
This sequence comes from Eucalyptus erythrocorys, assembly GCA_014182555.1. Lineage (NCBI taxonomy): Eukaryota > Viridiplantae > Streptophyta > Magnoliopsida > Myrtales > Myrtaceae > Eucalyptus > Eucalyptus erythrocorys. Next base: position 53,768,372 of record CM024602.1, read on the forward strand.
GAAGCTCATTCGAATTGACATTAGTTCGGATACTGTTTGCCCATGGTGCTGCGTAGGCAAAAAGAATTTAGACAAGGCTATAGACACTGCAAAGGATCAGTTTGATTTTGAGGTTCTCTCTCTCTCTCTCTCTCTCTCTCATTCATGCACATGTGTGCCTTTTCACCATGGTGTATTTCCATTCTCACTGAGGTCTCATTGGGCTTGCAGATCAAATGGCATCCATTTTTTCTGAATCCATCTGCCCCAAAAGAAGGTGTCAACAAAAAAGAGTATTACCTGAAAAAGTTTGGATCTCGATCAGAGAGCATGAAAGCTCGTATGAGCGAGGTTTTCCCTTTCTCCTTTTGAACACCATAAATTTGTTACTTATGCAACTATTGATTTTATATCCTGCACGTTTTGCAGGTTTTTAGAGGTATTGGATTGGAATACAACATGTCTGGTCTCACGTAAGATGCTTATGATATCATGCGTACATTGGATGTTTAAATTCCCGAAGCAAGAGGTTGTGCTGAGAATATTGGTAACATAGATAATATATGAACAGGGGAAATACTGTGGATAGCCACAGGCTTATATACTTTGCTGGGACACGAGGGCTCGAGAAGCAACATAAACTTGTGGAGGAGCTATTTATTGGCTACTTCACCCAGGGAAGATATATTGGTGACAGGTAGATTCACTTCCTGTACATGCATTGAGCTACATGTGGTTGTATGTGTCCACACATGCATCAAAGTGGATTGCTGAGATTTGGAAAATCCCTTATCACTGCATCACCTCTTAAGATGCATCTTCTTCCCCTGTAATTTTTTTTTCAAGAATTGCTTTATTCCATTGGGAGTAGCATTTTTGAAAATCCTCTACAGCCATAGTGTCAAACATGCATCATGACCTTTGGCTTAACCTAGGTCTGAATAGTTTAAGCCTCTTCCCAAGATAAAAAAAGTTTGGTTTAGCTGATTCTACTGCCCAATTTGTCTGGATGATATACGTAAGATCTCTCCAAACCATTATGGTTGTTCTTAATAGTGTTTGAATGTGAGAGTTAGACAGGGAAATTATTGCTGGGTATGCTGCTTATCCTAAATAAAGGTTACTAAGCAGGGAGAGAGGGGCCATTCTTCTGTAATTTTTAGCGTTACATCCTCATATTCTGAGAAAATGTCAAATAAAAAATAAAAAGAGGCTGACCAATTTCATCATATGTCCTTGATTTTTCATTTGAATCATAAAGAGACCATTTTCCAGACTTTACTCTATCCCCAGGGAAATATGGTTAAGCTGTACTTAACATGAAGCTAGAAAGGAAGCTTTTCTCAACATTCTTTTGATGAAGCTTGCTCGTCTTCATTTTAATTTTTAGTGCAAACTCAAACTTTACACTTTGTATAACGTGGATTCAGAGAATTCCTCGTGGAAGCTGCTGCCAAGGCTGGAGTAGACGCGGCAGCTGAGTTTCTGGATAATCCAAATAATGGACTGCAAGAGGTTCTCTCTCTCTCTCTCTCTCTCTCTCTCTCTCTCATATACACTCACACACACACATTGCTTCACATTCGAACCTAGAGATCAGGAGAGAATGCGTGACTAATTGCGTAGAATATCTAGAAGGAGCTTTTTGGAGTTAAAAGATTTCATTTCTCTAAGCTGACTCAGGAAAGTGTTATCTCCGTTTTCCATGAATTTTTCAATGATCCTGTTGAAGTCTGTTGCAGTTGATCTCTTTAGTTTAGGCAGCTTCCAGATATTTGCCACTGATTCTAAGAATCTCACGAACCTTTTCATAATTTTCTTTTGCTCCATCAAGGTCAATGAGGAGCTCGAACAGTACTCATCCAACATTTCTGGGGTTCCGCATTTTGTGGTAAATGATGTTCTCTCTCTCTTTCCCCCCCTGCCTCTCTGTCTCTGTCTCTCTCTCATATTTTGCCTTAATTTTTTGGATGACATAGAGATACCATTTCTGAGATCATTATTTTCAACAGATAAATGGGAAGCACAGATTGAGCGGTGGCCAGCCCCCCGAGGTGTTCCTGCGAGCCTTTGAGGTTATCGCAAGTGGAAAATAGACGAAATGAAAATGCCATGCTTGTGTGTATACTTATAAATAAATAAAACAACAGGTCGTGTTATCTGTTTTACTACAAATACTATATAGGAAAAATGAGTGAATAAATTCTTTCGGTTCTTGGAAATTTTGCTGGCTCTGTTTTTGCCCTGTTTTTACCATTGCCTGCCAGCACCTTGTTTCAACAGATAAACGTGCGCTTGTGATGTGCTTTATGGATATGTGAAATCGCTTTTCTCACATACGTGACGATTGATTTACTCACGTTTCAATTACCCAAAGCCTGGCAAAGGAATGAACATCCGATGTTTTGCTCTCGTACTCTTTTTCTGAGTGAACAGAGAGTGTTGCCGGCTTCACTTGGCCGGGAAAAACTCCTGCATTTTGCATGAGAATCCATCGGTGCATCAAGCTGCTGTTCGCCAAACCTGTGACTTAACGACAAAAGCGAAGTCACGCAATGGGACCGACATTAGGCATTTCATTGAAAATCTAACTCGAGAAGCCTAGCAAGCACCGAAGTAACAAGTTGCGCAGTCTCGCACGTCGCTCTACCAAGGGCAGAGCTTGAGCATCAGCAAACTCAGAGGAGAGAACCTTACAGCGCCATGACGTGAAAGCAAGACAGCGTGCCGTTCGGTTGGCCACTTATGCACTTTCTTTAATAGGTAGTTTGTATAAGTAAACTATACCCAAAAATCGAAAGGCAACGACCAGACAATTACATTTCCCAATATGCACTTGAGATTTTGCTCGTATTTACAATTGCAGTTTCAAGCAGCATAACCAAGTCAAAACAAAGTATTAAGATAATTTAGAAGGAATGTATAATGGGTCTTTGGAGAGAGTCTAAGAAATGGGAATATGCACAGAGACTTCTTTACATTTCATCAAGTATATTAACAGGATTTTTTCTCTCTTCCCGGTGCTGACAGTATTGTCAACATGAGCATTCACCTAAGATCAAGTCTCATCGAACACCATCACCTGTCGAATAGAAAAAGGTCCAATTAAGCACAACTAGGAGAAGAAAACAGTTGAAATACCAGAACATCTTGATTTTTTTCAACTGCCCACACAAAATGGCACTGCCTCTAAATCAATATAGAAGACATAGAGCAATCCTGTAACTTGTGAACCCGCAAAATCATAGGAAGCCACAACCATCAGACAGTGAGAGGCTGCCGAAATGTTAGGAGCATGCTCAACCCATAGAAGCTCATGAGGCTAGAAATGTACTACCATTTTCTGCCATTTTTTTAGGTAATCGTTTGTTGATCTTTCTTTTTAATGACAACTACCCAGCCTGGAAAAATCCCCAAGAAAAGGAAAGCCTCCAATTATAAAGCAATAAGCTGCAAGCATAACAGCTTACGCTATGTGTCAGTGGGACTTGTACAGGGATTAATATGGGGGTTATAACCACTCAAAAGTTACCAATCCCAGTTGAAAACCAAACAGCATATCTTCTTTCGTAAAAAGCTCTTAACGTGTCTTTAAAATGATTGCAACCCATCGTGCATAAAGCAGAGGGAGAAACAATCCCAATTCCCACCCCCAAAAAAGAGTTTCCCTGAGAAAGGTCACTCTGTGAGGTCAGATAACAACTAAGAATTGTGGTCTGTGCCAGGGTGAAGCAATCATTGGAGCACAGTAATCACGTGTGTGTATGTATGTATGTTAGCTGTCGGGATCTAGGAAAAGAATTACCTTGCCACATACAGGGCAGCTGTCACTTCTCTCCTTCCACTCATATATGCAACCAAGATGGAAATGGTGAGAGCATTTTGTCATTATTCTTGGATTCTCAGGCGTATATTCTGCATTTGGTAAGCAGTAAAAATTGATAGAATTCATCAAGAACATCAACGATTTAATTAATCACAACATTGCAGTGACATGTTACAAAACTATAAACCGATATGGATACTGAACAAGCCAACTTGCACACAATATTTCTGCTGCCCTTGTCTGAGGCAATAATCAGACCCAAATTCCAACTTCATGAAAGTACTTCCTTAGTTCCCACAGAAGCTTATTGTCATTTTTTTTTTTTTTTTTCAAATGAAAGTTCTCCTTTTCAAAATTTTCTCTAAAGAATCTGCATCTTTGCCAGCATATTCCCAGGAAAAAAAGGAAAGCACAAAAACATACAATGGTGAGGTAATTTCTTGCAGAAAAAAATATCAAGTTCACCAGTAGATTGGATCTCTAAATAGTTTACGAGCTGAAAACTCAACTACATCTAGGCATGAAAGTGAACAAGTTGAACTAGCCTAAGATTATGTCTCATCCCTTTTCTAAAACTCATTCAGCATTTCACGTTATTCAGAATTGGCTTAGCCCACTAATAATTGTCAGCTCAATAAGCAAGCAACAAGCAACCAATCTTCTAATACAAAAACTTTTACCTTCAAGACACGTCGGACAAGCATCTTCCTCTTCTGATGTCGTATAAATATGCCCAATATCAGCATTCACTTTTGCCGAGGATAGTCTAAGTGAGGTCTTATGCGGTTGCTCTTTAAAACCTTTTTCATGTGCATAGTTAGTCCATTTGCCTTCTGAGCAAATATTATCCGATTCCCCATCAGTGTCACTCCTCAGAGGTTCTGATTCCTCATTGGCATGACTTGAACCCTTCTCATGCCTTGGAACCAGTCCATCCCTCTGCATGCGTAAACGCCTTGGCTCTACATCATAGGGCAAAGGCCTTGGAGGAGAGTGGTACATGTTAGAAAAATAATTGTCAGGTGACGCTGTAGAAGTCATTGTGGATGCTTCCTGAATGGAAGAAGGGATGGCATGAATCTCTCTCCGAAATAGCATTGTGTACTGCACATCATGACAACAGAGTGTCAAAATAGATTATCAAAATGCTGAGAGCAGTTGCATATCCTCTTCAAGGTAATTGTTTTTATTATTAATTGATGTTCTCATTAAGGCTCAGCATAAGATGTGGGCTCGAAGCTCAACTATGCACAACTCTATCAAATAAGTAGACCTAGCTAAACATAAATCTCAAGAATACTGTCTACCGAAAGGAGGGATTGACCATAGAGCAATATTTCTCTGTAGTAACTAAATAACTTTTTTCAGGTTCACATTGACCCATTAATTGTTTTTCTCATTTCTCACACACTCTTCTCATCTTGTCCTCCAACCAGTCGTATGCTTGCTCTTGCTCTCTCATGCTTGCCATGTGTCTGGTAGCAGGCAGCAATAAAGTGCTCTTAACCATATACCTTGAGCATTTCAAGTATCTCGATATCACATGCCTATTCCCAGTACAGTAAATGATGAATATTAGACTAGGTAGACATTAGAAAGCCCTATAATGCCCATGGGCAAAAACAGAGAATCCAAGTTCATTTTCGATGTCACTTTTTCTCCCCTTGTTGTCATTTGAACCATGATTTCCAATCTGACTATTGCCACAGCAAATAATGAACTGCCAACTCCATTGGAACAACAATTTGCCCTGGTCAATCTCCAATCGCAGAGGTGTACTTTGATAAGGCAAAATAAGAGCAAGGGCATGAAAGCAGGCATATTTTTAACTGAACATGCATATTTTCAGTTCTCAGTAACAGGCTTTTTCTGGGCGATTAATCAGCAACAATTGAAAACCAGTTTTATCACTGACTTTAGTGGAGCTCATCATCCAAAGAAACGCTCACTGTTAAGGCACTAAAAGAGTAAGTGTGAGGTGCGACATACCACGTACAAAAAATTTTGAACCACGCAATTAAAGCAAATGCAGTTCCTATATGCAGAACTGTTCCGGAGAACATCTTCCAAGTCTCCAGCTTGCAAGCAGCAACAGACCGAACCCATTGCGTCAGATTCAATATACAAACAGATTTTCTGTAGGGAAGTCTTGATCTTATTGATGAGATTCGAATATGATGAGTCCTTCAGGAAAAAAAGAAGCCACGGAAGGAGAACAGACAAGCCGATCGAAGGGGAATGAGAGAGGACACTGAGCTCACAGAAGTCGAGCCACCTCTGAGAAGCAGTACCCTCCCTCAACCAATCAAAGGATCTTATATGCCTTAGCTAAACAAATGAACAAATCCACAATATGCCAGAACCTGCATAAAATAAGCCATAGCGAATCAGATCATCAAGTTCATGACAAAAAGGCTCCTAATTTCCAGAACGGGCCGATCAGCTAAGATAGAAAAAAACCCATCCGACATACTCATGAAACAAAATATAAAGAAAGACATCAATCCTCGCACCCTTATTCAAACAAGTCCATAATCAGGCACAAACCCAACAGAACAATTCCTCGTAGGCAATGATGTCTTAAGAAAACCCGCGAGCTCGTCACGAAAGGGACAACCTTTCCAGCGTTCTTTCGTGGACATTAAGCAAAGCTCGCTCTCCTTCGACAAATGCCATCGGAAAAAGATTCATCACCAAAACGCCTTAAACCCATTAAAAAAGGGGGGGCACCCACGTACCAAAACAAACACAAACGCCAACGCAAACACGGCACACAACCAAGCTCGTCGGATCAAGAAACGATCGCCCACGCAGTCATGAGCAACCCCAGCCGACGATCCCCAGGAAAAAAAAAGAAACAAAAAAAGAGAACATACGGAAGACCAAACGTGGACCTAAAAAGCGAACGACCCAGAAGCGGCGGCGACGTTCCGCACTCGTTTCGATCGTTCAGGAGCTCGATGCCCACAAAACAAGAACAAGAATCGGGAGAGAGAGAGAGAGAGTGAATTTGAAAAGGAATTCGATGAGGACCAAAGAGAGAAATAAAAGTTACCCTGAACGGAGCTCGGAAGAGTGGCGAAGGGAGGACGGAGAAAGGAACAGGGAGAGAGAGACAGGGAATAACGGGGGAGCTCCGAAAATCGAGGCTAATATCAGGACTCGGATTGAGGTTTGGATGCTTCGGAAATCTTGTTAATGAATGCCCCCTCTCTCTATCTCTCTCTCTCCTCCGGAGGGGAGATTATTATGTCTGCCTGCGTTTCCATTCTTGTTTATTTTTTTTTTCCTGGGGAGAAAAGCTAGGAAACGCTTTGGATTAATTTAATCCGGTTTAATTCACCGCCTTTGGTTTGATTAAATCCGGCCTAAAGGAGAAGGGGGATTGAGGTGATGATGCACGGGAGGAAATTTTGTTAATGGGGGAATATTATTGTTTTCGTGTTTGGGTTTGGATTAGTTGAGATGTGGGCCACTATCGTCATGATCCATGCCTCGTACGAGATTGACGATGTCGTGTAATTAACTAATGGAGATAATATTAATTCAAGAGTATCTCGTACCAGATGGGATCATGGGACAAATAGGGATTCCTCGTCATTTTTCGGGAGTTAGAAAGTTCTTTTTTGAGTTTGAATTTGTTCATTTAAAATATAGATTCTTCTACTTCGTATTTGTTTACTTTTTTTCCAATTTTTATTTATTTTTTATTTCCTTCTATCTTTTTTTATTAAAAATTATATATAATAAACTACACCAACAAACTTAAAATATGTATTAATTATTTATACTAAATATATACTTTATATGTGTAGAATATATATGTTGATATAGTTTGTTATTATAATAAAATGTGACTCTTAGTCCTAAAAATAGGTTATCAGTAAAAAAAAAGTGTTTATAATAACTAAGAGTGGTGATTGTTGGAAATAAACTACACATTCCTAAATAATGTGTTGATTAGTTGTCTGTGAATAGAGATTCATTGAAACGTTATTTAAAATACCACAACTATTTATAAATGTTTCTTTCTTTTATTTTCATATATACAACTTTAATACATTTTTAAGGTGAATTTTCAAAAGAGAAATTGAATAATTGATGAACTCATTTATCTCGTGACTTTAGTATTTATCTTGGAGGTATATTTGTTCTAAACCCAATAGCAACAATAGTTAGGGTAAATGATATATTTAAAGACAGGGATTATCACTACGCATCAAAGCATCAATGACTATTTTTTAATCTTCTTTAGCTATCAAATTTCCTCAACAATTTAGTATAGAGTGGGAAAAATATTATATAAATAAAAATGAAAAATTATTTTTTGAATTTTATTTTTATTATAATATAATTATTATTTATATTTAATTGTTTATTTATTTAAGAAACTTGTTATTCAAGAAAAATAATTTTTATAACTCAAATATGAGAATTTTTTTAAGTATGATTTACATATTATTTATATTTAATTGTTTATTTATTTAAGAAAATTGTTATTAGCGATAAATAATTTTTATACTGCAAATATGAGAAATTTTATTTGCCTTCATCTTACCTCTTTGTAAAATATAAACTTAAAAAAAAAAAAATCTTCATATTCGAAATACCACCTTTTTTTTTTTTTTTTTTTAAAAAAATACTCGTGCTAGCTAAAATATAAACAATGGTCGTGCACCAATAGAACAACGGACAAAATAGTAATTTAAGATGTGAATGAAATTATCATGTTATTCTATAAATATATGCAGATTCTAAATTTAGGGTTCGTTCGTTTCGCGGAAAATATTACATTTTGGAAAATATTTTCTAAAAAGTCATTTTCTTGGAAAATGATTTTATTTTTCTATGTTCTGCTAAAACTTGAACTTTGAGTGGAAAATATTTTCCACCATTTGTTAGCTAACTTAATCATTCGGGAAAAATTATCAAAAAATTGAATTTTAATACTTTTAATTGACCAAAAATTAGTTTATTATATATATTTTTAAATGAATTTTAAATTATTTGTATTTTTAAAAATCAAAATTTTTATTATTTTATTTTTTTCTTTCTTTTTCCTTTTTCTTTTCATTCCTCCTTCCTCCTTCTTCATGCTCCTTCCTCTACCGCCGCATGCTTGACGATGGCCGATTGTCTGACCGCTAACCAAGATGCGGTCATCAGATCTGGTGAGCTCGAGTCTCGGCTGATCCAAGTGAGAGGAGATTGAGAGGAGGTTAGATGCTAGGAGACTTGACTTCATCGGTATTGAGAGCTTTGGCTAGTTTGGGCGGCACGGAAGCAGGAGATCGACATTGACAATTCAGAGGGAAAAAACAGGAACTTGATGGTAATTCCTTTGAATACTACCAACAGTCTTAAAGGCATGAAGGAGTATTTAAGGAGGTTTTTCGGGTCATTTGAAAAAGTGTGTGAAAGCTAGAATTCTAAAGTCTGAAGCTTCTCAAATCACTTGTTCTTCATCGATAGTACTCATACTTGTTTTTGAGAGAGAGAAAGAAATGCAAAGAAGTGTCTTAGCGCGAGAAAGAGGAATTCTTTACTGAGCAAGCAGTTTCATAATGTTGTAATTCTCTTTCAATTCATAGTGAAATCCAGCTAGAAGGCTTCCAGCGTGAGAGAGTGGACGTGGCTTGATCTAAGTCAAACCACTATAAATCCTGTGTTCAATATTCTCTTCCCTTAACTCTTTTTGATTTATTCACTGTGATATTTTTATGAGTTTTGCTATATTTTAAAACATCCTATTTGAGTTTGCATCTTTATCAGAAGTTTATTGTCTAACAAACTCATTTTGAAGAAAAAATATTTTTACTACATCTTTAGAACAATATGTTTTTACACCTATTCACGACTCTTTAGGTGTTAATACTAGCTTTTTCAAAGGGATAGTGGTGCGTGCGCCCCTCGGTCCCCAAACGTGCATCCCTCAGTCGCCGAACGTGTGAGGATCGTGCAGCCTTCGGTCCCAGACATGCGCCCTTCGATCCCCGAACGTGCGTAGGGAGAGGGGCATGTCTCTTGTCCCACATCACCTAGGGAGGGCTTATGGGCTACCTTATAAGGCAATGAGACATTTAATTGTACACACGCGTTTTCTCTTGTTGACACCCGAATTTTTTCGGCAATTTAGATAAAAAATAAAAAAAAAATTGTTTGAAATTGAATAAAAAAAAAAAGAGAGCAAAAGAAAACCGAAAGAAAACGAAAAAAAAAATGGAAAATGAAACAGAAAATAAAAAAAAAAAAAAGAGAGAAAATGAAATAGAAAATAAAAGAAAAGGCGAAAAGTGAAAAAGAAATAAAAAAGTCGGAAAATATAAAAGGGGGACCCTCGGGGAGCACTTTCTCTCTCCTCTTCCCCCCTCCTCTTCCGCGGGGGGATCTCTCTCTCTCTCTCTCTCTCTCTCTCTCTCTCTCTCTCTCTCTCCCTCGCTCCCTCTCCGTCGTTCCTAATTCCTTCGAAAAAAACCTAGATCGAGTTCCTCTTTCCCCCAGAGGAAACCCTAAGCGATCATCTTCCATGGCGAACCTTTCTCTCTAGTTCGGATTTCCATCAATCCGCGTTCTACCGAAGCAGATTCATCCACGACGAAGCAAAATTTTGATCGACGATGCTATTATCGCCGGAGTAAACTTCGTTGCAAGGATTTTTCCCCGTTGGATTTGGCGCCAGGAGGTCTAGATCGGCCATCTCTTGGTGATGAGGCTCGATCGTGATCTCTTCTTCCTTAAACCCTAGAAGACAGAGCAATCGACGAAGATCGGTGAGCTCTCATCCCTCTCGATCTGTTAGGGTTTTGGTTTTGATTCTCTCTCTGAATCCGTTCAGGCTGTGGATTCTGACTTTTTCTCCTGATCTTTTTCTCTGGTAATCTTGCTTTGGGGTTGGATTCGACGTGCACGTTGCGAACCGCGTCCTTCTGGAGCTCGAGGCACAGAGGTCCAGACCTGCATCGAGCTTGGAAGCCTCGGCTCAACTTCAAAAGGTGATTTTCCCCTCTTCGGCAATACGTATTGGTGAGTAAGGTGTTGCCGAAGGTCGATCCGTCGGATGGCCGGTTGGTGGGATTTGGCCGGGCTGTTTCGGATTTGGGGTTGACTTGCTTCCATTTATGATGTCATGGTTATTCCTTCGCTTCGAGGAATGGGAATTGGCCGAATGATTGTCAAAAGAATTGATCCTCACAATTTGAGACATATATGACATAGCAGCTCTTTGTTCAGAACATGAGAGGTAGCCTATGGTAGTCAATTGATGTACCTTTGTTTTTATCCCTATGCATTTAATTCTTAATTTCTTAGTTTAGATTTAGACTAGGATCTTGAAGATAGAGAAACCATGAAGACGGTGAAGGTCGATGTCCATTCCGACCATTGTGATGTAATTCCTTTTCTTTTCTTTTCCCGATATATGTCTCGGGTTCTTTGTGTTGTATAAAACCCGACGAGTTGCGGGTCTTTTCTTTTTCCCTCTTTTCCCCCTTTTTGATGCTCTCTTCATTTTTAGGTATCACATGATTAGATTTACTGCTTTTTCTTGATTGTTTACTTTCTGCCTTTTAATTGTGTTTTCATTTGATTGTTTTCATTTTGAGAAATAGGATAAACTGAAAGCAATTTGCCATGTATGGATGTAATTAAATAAAACACAACATGTCATTTTAGGTACCGAAAGGGCGTTAATAGAAATATTAACGTAACCCAAGTCCCCGAACTTAAATCTCTGGTTGCGTAGAAATCGAGGGATTTCTCCCAATCCTCAATTAGGTTTTCTAGCTGACCTCCAAAAAAGCTAGTGGCGGCTCCCATATATTATTTAGATTGTTAGATGATTAAATTGTATAATATTTTGTCGCGTACACCATGAGCTTGGGAGAGCTCGAGATGCATGTTAGGGTTAGGCGCGACAGCTCTGGCGACTCCACTGGGGACTGGTTATTAGACTAAGAGGACTTGAGGCCGTTTATAAAATGGTTGTGTTTTTAAACTAACATGTCTTGTGTAGGATCGTCTGCATGTCAAAGTCACGTGGAAAATGAGGTTAGTCGCTAATCATGTGTTAAATGGTTTTGTAGGTGGGAGTTATAAGGGGAGGCGTGTATGTAAACCCCTTGTTTTGCGAGGTGGTGTAAGGATGTATGAATGTATGTGGGTTTATATTGAAGTGCTGGATGTTTAAATTTAAATGCATGTTTACAAGCTTTAGCACGACACCGCACACACGACCGCGGTCTAAAACCCCGATCGCCCAATTTAGGACCTTAGGAGGGTTTATGGGTGGAATCTGCGAGTGGATGCTCGTGGTAATCCACTACTACATAAACCCGCTCATCCCAATTGATAAAGATAGTACTGACCGACGGTAAGAGCGGTGGGTAAACTATCTTTATCCTTTGGGATGGGAACCTTGAGCCTTTTAGCACCCTCACCTTAGGCGTCGAAACCTCACAGTATCATGCGACATGTGATTTGTGATTGCCATGCGTTTGGTTGGTAAGAAATCGTTCTTTTTTTATCGTTCTTACCTTTTCATTCTCCCTATTTCAATTATGCGTTTTATATTCCCAACGACGATATGTTTTAATCATGGGTGCCCCTTTAGGTGTAGGTTTAGATGGGTAAACCTGAAATCGACGTAATCCCCGTGCCTGAGAATCTCAAGACTCTATGGGAGAACCTCGACCCAAGACATCAAGACCATGGGAAAAATTCAGTTGCCGAGCCTCAAGGATTCCGGGGAACACATATTATGGATCAAGAAGACATTGCTTTGATCGATGAGGGACGCTTGGCCCATGATAGCAAGCGTCTCCGCATGATCCTACCTAGTCCTTAGGTTTTCATTTCATTTCCTTGTAAAGAAATTTCCTTTGTATTTCCCTCCTTTCTATCGAGGTTTCCTTGTATTCATTTTCATATTACATGTAAAATCGAACCACTTTGTAAGCTTCAAGAAAGCAAGGTTTTGTTCTCCCTTGTAATTGTTCAATTGAAATGAATGAAATTCATGTACATTTTTATGTATTTTTTAGAAAAGGGGCATTCTGATTAAATATTTGTCGTTGTTCCTTTTCAATTGTATAATTTCTTTTGAAGAAATTTTGACAAGAGGATGTTATATGATACTGGGATCATATATGCTTCTTATCATTATTTCATCTCAAGAAAATATAAAATTAACTAGGATTTGTACTTTAATGGTTTCTTTTGATTGATACTAATCAGAATCATTTTCTTTTACAGGAGATTTTGAAAAACGGCTGAAGAAAGATTTGTCATACAAAATCGCTGCCAAACAAAGATGGTTTGGTTAGTATGTGAAGAGCCTACAGTTCCCACTGTACAAGGGATGATTTTAGTTCTTGCATTCAATTTTCAGTTGTATTCCATTCATTTCTCCCTTGCGAGGGAATTTCATTCATTTTTTCCCTGCATGGGAATTTCATTCATTTCATTTGTTTGTGCTTATAATAGTCTGGATCATATACTTTGTAGATCCAAGATGATATACTTTGTAATGCAATTGTCGCATATCAATAAAAATCATGTTTTGTTAATAGACGTGGGAGGTTTCCCAAATCAGTCCTATGATGATGCTTTGAGGCCTAATCCTCCACATGATCTATAGTTTCAAAAATGTTTTGAAGTGGAGCAAGGACGTCCAATGACATGAGGGCTAGTTCCCAATAAATAATTCAAAAACTCGAATTCAAAACAAATTTTTCATGATATTTGTATACATTGCATTTGTTTATATGAATATATACTAACCATCTTTTTGATTGCATCTCAGGCATAACATTGCATATCACAATAGTCATTTGCATGGCTCGGATTCACATTCAAAGGATTTGGATGAACCCAATTATTCTGACTCAGAGAATGAAGATGATCCTCGAATTATTGAAAAGGAATGGCTCAGACATGAAGAATCCAAACCTCCTACCACTGAACAGCCAATCACTATAAATTTGGGAGATTCAGATAACCCTAAATAAACCAAAATTGGGGCAGGTCTCTCTCAAGCAGATGCCAATAAACTAATTGAGCTGTTGAAAGAATACCGAGATGTTTTTGCTTGGTCATATGCCGATATGCCGGGTTTAGATCCCGAGATCGTGGAACATGCATTACCACTTGATCCAAATATTTCACCGAAAAGCAAAAGCTCAAAAGGACGAAACCCGAGTTGTCGAAGAAGATTGAAGAAGAAATCATGAAGCTCTTAAATGTTGGTTTCATTGAAGTCACCCATTATGCTGATTGGATTGCTAATGTAGTTCCGATTATGAAAAAGGATGGGCGAGTCCGAGTATGTGTTGATTACCGTGATATAAATAAGGCAAGCCCTAAAGATGATTTTCCTCTACCACACATTGATGTCTTAGTGGACAGTACTGCCGGATTTGAATGGTTCTCCTTCATGGATGGATTTTCTGGTTATAATCAAATCCGGATGAAAGAGGAAGACAAGACTAAAACTTCTTTCATCACTCCATGGGGAACCTTTTGTTACAAAGTGATGCCCTTTGGCTTGAAGAACGCAGGGGCAACATACCAAAGAGCCATGGTAACACTATTCCATGACATGATGCATAAAGAGATTGAAGTTTATGTTGATGATATGATTGCGAAGTCAAGACAAGGTGAAGATCATGTTGAAGTCTTAAGAAAACTATTTGATCGATTGAGGAAACTCAAGCTGAGGCTTAACCTCGCAAAATGCATATTTGGGGCAAAGTCTGGGAAGCTTCTTGGATTCATGGTTAGCAACAAGGGCATTGAGATAGATCCCTCTAAGGTGAAGGCCATATGCGACTTGAAACCTCCTTCCACTGTTAAGGAAGTCCGAAGCTTATTGGGAAGATTGAATTATGTTGCGAGATTTATTTCTCAATTGTCAGAAACTGCTAAGCCATTTTTCAAACTGTTAAAGAAGAATGCTAAGGTCAATTGGGATGGAGAATGTCAGAAATCATTCGATGAGATTAAGCGATATCTTTCGCAATCTCCTGTACTTGTACCGCCTCTCCAAGGTGTGCCTTTGATTTTGTATCTCACCATTCATGAAGAGTCTTTAGGAGCCATGTTAGCACAAAAAAGACCAAGGGATGGAACAGAATGTGCTATATATTATCTCAGTAAGAAATTTACTACTTCTGAGATTCAATATCCTAAAGTGGAAAAGACTTGTGTAGCCTTAATTTGGGTTTTACACCGACTGAGGCAATACACTCTTCATCACCATATTCTTTTGGTGACTGAAAATGACCCGATGAAATATCTTTTGGAGAAGCCTGCATTGGTTAGAAGGCTCGCCAAATGGCAAATATTACTTTCTGAGTTTGATATTCAAAGCATGTCACAAAAGTCTGTCAAAGGGCGAGCCATAGCGATATGTTAGCTAAAAATCCCGGGAAATCAAATGATTGGAATGAAATCGATGAACGGGTTTATTTGGTCTCACCTGAAAAGTGGACCATGTATTTTGATGGTGCAGTTAACCTTTCTGGTTCTGGCACTAGGGCAGTTTTAATATCTCCAGAAGGTCGGCATTATCCAGTGGCTGCAAAGTTGGTATTCCCTTGTACTAACAATATTTCTGAATATGAAGCTTGCATCCTTGGCCTACAATTAGCAATTGATATGAAGGTCAGAAAGCTTCAAGTTTATGGTGATTCTGCACTCATCATTTTCCAGACAGAAGGCGAATGGAAAACACATAATGAAAAGTTGATTCCTTATCATGGATATCTCGAAGACTTGGTCAAGGAATTTGATGAAATTTCCTTTGATTATCTCGCAAGGTCACAAAATCAATTTGCTGATGCCCTAGCCACTCTATCTTCAATGTTACAAGTAGCCGATGGTTTGAGCATTGATCCTTTGCAAATTGATGTTCTAAAGAAGCCTTGCTTATTGTTTGATGATTGAAGAAGAACGTGATGATCAACCTTGGTATTATGACATCATGAATTACCTTCGAGAAGGGAAATTTCCTCAAGGGAGTCAAGCCAATGATCGGAAATACTTGATGAAATTGGCGTCTAAATTCTTCCTTAGTGGATGAGCCCTTTATAAAAGATCTTTCGATTCAGTTCTCTTTTGAAATGTGTGGATGCATAAGAAGCCAAACTCCTAATGAAAGAAATACATGAAGGAGAGTGTGGCCCTCATATGAATGGTCATCTCTTGGCTAGAAAAATCATGAGGCTCGGTTATTATTGGTTGACCATGGAAGCCAATTGTGTTCAGCATGTGAGGTGCTGTCATCAATGCCAAATATATGGGGACAAAATCAATGCTCCTCCTAATGAGCTACATCAAATGTTCGAGTCCTGGCCTTTTTCAATGTGGGGCATCGACATCATTGGACCCATTAATCCTAAAGCGTCGAATGGACACCGTTTTATCTTAGTGGCCATCGATTACTTCACCAAATGGATTGAAGGCAATTCTTATGCCCATGTTACTGCAAAGAGTGTGGCAAAATTCATTCGTCGCGATATCATTGCTCGATATGGAGTTCCTGAGGCGATCATCACAGATAATAGATCAAACTTGAACAATAAGGTGATGGATGATTTACTTGGAGAATTCCACATTCGCCATTTGAATTCTTCTCCTTACCGCCCACAAATGAATGGAGCTGTGGAAGCGACAAATAAGAACATCAAGAAGATTTTAGCCAAAACGGCAGAAAATTATCGTGACTGGCATGATCGGTTGCGATATGCTTTATTTGCTTATCGAACTTCAATTCGTACTTCAACTGGGGCAACACCATTCTCATTGGTTTATGGGATGGAAGCTGTATTACCCGTGGAAGTGGAAATCCCTTCACTGAGGGTACTTTCTCAAATCAAGCTCTCTGAAGCTGAATGGGCTCAACAAAGATTTAAACAACTTAATATGATTGATGAAAAGCGGGTAAAAGCCTTATGCCATGGACAAAGCTATCAGAAGAGAGTAGCCAAGTCGTTCAACCGCAAAGTTAGGCCAAGACATTTCGAGATTAATGATCTTGTCTTGAGAAAGGTCTTGCCTATCGTTCCGCACCCTCGTGGGAAGTTTACTCCAAATTATGAAGGGCCTTATATTGTAAAGAAAGTACTACCTGGTGGGGCACGATTCTTGTAGAAATGGATGGTCAAGAATTGCCAAGACCCGTAAATGCCGATGCTTTGTCAAGAAGTATTATCCATGAATAAATTGAAAGGCCTTTGAGCCACTTTTGGATTGAATCTCGAGCCATTTTAGGATGTTTGCATCATGCATCGCATGCATACATATTGCATTTGCATGTTTGTTCCTCTTGCAGGTATCTGTGATGAAAGTCCTATCTGTTCGTGAGAAGTTCATCTCAGAAATAAAAAAACAAACAAACAAAGAACAAAAAAAGAACTTGTTCTTTAGAACTTAGAAGTGACATTGTTCCTCAGAATGCCGAAAGAGTCATTTAGAATTCTATAAGTACAGCTAGAACTCTAGAAGTGAACTCTTGTTCTGAATAAAGTCTGTTCTTTCCACAAATTTTATTCTACCTTGTTTTCAAAAGTCTCTCCAGTAGAGTCAAAGAAACATGTGTTTTCAAGCAAAATCTCATTGCATTTTCATTCCCCAAGGAGATGAATTTAACTAAAGTGGGTTTTTGGAAAACCTGAAAAGGATTGTTAAATATGCCAGGTGGTGGTGCCTAAAATGATGAGAGGCAACCTCTTTACCAAACACGTCCTTATATACTCTTTGAGAGAATTGAGTGGAAAGAATCATGTCTTAGGGCATAGGATTCATTCACAGTGAGTACATGATTTGAAATGATAAAGGCATTTCATTTCTCAATCCCAAACACTATTGATATCCCTTGCAAGCCACTTTGAGCCAAATAGGGAACATTTCCAAAATAACCCTGTCAAGAACAACCCCACATTGGGGCAAAATAGGGGGTCTTGGTTGAAGATTATGGAGCAAAAGATTAAGAAAGATTTTATTGCTTGCACCCGCATTAATCTTCTTGTGTTAGCTTCAGGTGATTTCTTGTCGAAACTCGAAGCATCCCAAAGTGAAGAAGAGCATTCCATTCACTACCACAAACACAATTACCCTTTGCTTAGCCAATTTGAGCCTTATACAATTCTTTCATAACCCCAAGTGATGATTATCTCCCCACACTGGGGCAAGACACATGACTTACCAACAAAATTGAGAATATTAGTCATGCCACTCGAGAGTCCTAGATACTCAAAAGAGAATGAAAATTAGGGGGCATGAAAAAGCAGTGTGCCTGGTAAAAGCAAGGCCAATGCCCATGAAAAAATGCAAAGAAAAGCAAGAATGCAAATAGAGCAAAATCCTTGATCATGCAAAGGATCATTCATTGAAAAACAAAAGAAATGTATTGCAAGAGAAAACATGTATTGCAAGCAATATCATTAGAACAAAGAGCGAAGCTCTCGTGTCTCAAGACAAATTACTCAAAGGACTCTCGAGATAGGTTAAATTTCAAGAGTCGAATTTTTGAGAAGTCGTGTGATGGTAATGATGCCAAGATAATCACTCACTTTTTAACCCTTTGATATCTAAAAGTTTTTTAAGCTTTTCTAAGCCTCACTGAACCAACATTACAACCCTTATCCGAAGTCTCTTCCGATTGGGATGGTTCGAGTTGAAATGAGAATATCACATAGGAGCTACCGCTAGAAGGAGTAGAAGCAATCCTATCTTATCTTATCTTCAAGGTTCTTGACTTGTAAATCTGACGAAGATATTGATTGAATATTCATTTCTTGGCCTCAAAGTACATACCCTTTGTATAAGCCCATGACCAAGCCATTATTACGGTCCCTTCTAAAGACCTTTTGATCAATGGATTGTACTCACTGTGAACGTTTCCAAAAGCCTTAGACATAGGTTGAGTGAGACTTCTCTAGTGAGATTTAAACAAGTTTCCCATATCAATGGTTGGGAACAAAAGCCCTTTTTGAGAGCTAGTGTGAAAGACCTCTTTTGATTAGGATATTTCCACTTGGCATATTTGATTTAACCCTTAGATGGTTAATCAGATATCATTTTGTTAAAAATCTTCTCTAAAAGGATTTGACAATCAATAAGATTTTGCAAGATTGATTCTCTAGCAATTTCGACAATCACATCCGGTCGAAACCCGTTTCTATACGGTGAGACCTTCCTTCTAAGTCGAAATCCGTTTCTACACGGTGAGACTATCACATTCGGTCGAAACCCGTTTCTACACGGTGAGACCTTCCTTCCAAGTCAAAACCGGTTTCTACACGGTGAGACCTTCCTTCCAAGTCAAAACCCGTTTCTACACGGTGTAACCTTCCTTCCAAGTCAAAACCCGTTTTTACACGGTGAGACTATCACATCCGGTCGAAACCCGTTTCTACACGGTGAGATCTTCCTTCCAAGTCAAAACCCGTTTCTACACGGTGAGACTATCACATCCGGTTGAAACCCGTTTCTACATGGTAAGACCTTCCTTCCAAGTCAAAACCCGTTTCTACACGGTGAGACCTTCCTCCCAGTCGAAACCCGTTTTTACACGGTGAGACTATCACATCCGGTCGAAACCCGTTTTTACACGATGAGACCTTCCTTTTTCCAGTCTAAATCATACGGTTTATAGGTCCATCCTTAAACCACTTAGTTCTAGGTCAACTTAAAACCTTGTCACTCAGTTCTAGGTCAACTTAAAACCTTGTTTCCCAAGTTCTAGGTCAACTTAAAACCTTGTCTTTAGGTTCCAGGTTATCCTTAAAACCTTGTCACCCAGTTCTAGGTCAACTTAAAACCTTGTCCCCAAGTTCTAGGTTATCTTTAAACCTTGTCATTAGGTTCTAGGTCAACTTAAAACCTTGTCTCTCAGTTCTAGGTTATCTTTAAACCTTGTCATTAGGTTCTAGGTTATCCTTAAAACCTTGTCTTCAAGTTCTAGGTTATCTTTAAACCTTGTCTCTAGGTTCTAGGTCATCTTTAAACCTTGTTTTCTCGAGTTCTAGGCGATCCTTAAATTTCATCTTTAGGTTAGTGGTTATCTTTAAACCATTCATTTTTCATTTAGTAATTCCATTGTTTTCATTCCACCCCACGAGAGAGAGAGCAAAAGACATAATGAATAAACCCCAACAAAAGTTCGAGGTCTCAATAGGCAAAGGTAAGTATCGGTAGGTCCACGCTTGAATGCCTTTCCTTTTGTTTTCCTCTCGTTTTCAAAAGTCGAGCCGACTAAAATTCAGGTGTCAATTTTTATCTTTGAGTGGAACCTCTTCGAGCTCCCACCCAAAGAGGGGCGTTGTTGACACCCGAATTTTTTCGGCAATTTAGATAAAAATAAAAAAAAAATTGTTTGAAATTGAATAAACAAAAAAAAAAAAAGAGAGTAAAAGAAAACCGAAAGAAAACGAAAAAAAATGGAAAATGAAACAGAAAATAAAAAAAAAAAGAAAAATGAAATAGAAAATAAAAGAAAAGGCAAAAAGCGAAAAAGAAATAAAAAAGTCGGAAAATATAAAAGGGGGACCCTCGGGGAGCACTTTCTCTCTCCTCTTCCCCCCTCCTCTTTTGCGGGGGGATCTCTCTCTCTCTCTCTCTCTCTCTCTCGCTCCCTCTCCGTCGTTCCTAATTCCTTCGAAAAAAACCTAGATCGAGTTCCTCTTTCCCCCAGAGGAAACCCTAAGCGATCATCTTCCATGGCGAACCTTTCTCTCTAGTCCAGATTTCCATCAATCCGCGTTCTACCGGAGCAGATTCATCCACGACGAAGCAAAATTTTGATCGGCGACGCTATTATCGCCGGAGTAAACTTCGTTGCAAGGATTTTCCCCCGTTGGATTTGGCGCCAGGAGGTCTAGATCGGCCATCTCTTGGTGATGAGGCTCGATCGTGATCTCTTCTTCCTTAAACCCTAGAAGACAGAGCGATCGACGAAGATCGGTGAGCTCTCATCCCTCTCGATCTGTTAGGGTTTTGGTTTTGATTCTCTCTCTGAATCCGTTCGGGCTGTGGATTCTGACTTTTTCTCCCGATCTTTTTCTCTGGTAATCTTGCTTTGGGGTTGGATTCGACGCGCATGTTGTGAACCGCGTCCTTCTGGAGCTCGAGGCACAGAGGTCCAGACCTGCATCGAGCTTGGAAGCCTCGGCTCAACTTCAAAAGGTGATTTTCCCCTCTTCGGCAATACGTATTGGTGAGTAAGGTGTTGCCGAAGGTCGATCCGTCGGATGGCCGGTTGGTGGGATTTGGCCGGGCTGTTTCGGATTTGGGGTTGACTACTTCCATTTATGACGTCATGGTTATTCCTTCGCTTCGAGGAATGGGAATTGGGCGGATGATTGTCAAAAGAATTGATCCTCACAATTTGAGACATAAATGACATAGCAGCTCTTTGTTCAGAACATGAGAGGTAGACTATGGTAGTCAATTGATGTACCTTTGTTTTTATCCCTATGCATTTAGTTCTCAATTTCTTAGTTTAGATTTAGACTAGGATCTTGAAGATAGAGAAACCATGAAGACGGTGAAGGTCGATGTCCATTCCGACCATTGTGATGTAATTCCTTTTCTTTTCTTTTCCCGATATATGTCTCGGGTTCTTTGTGTTGTATAAAACCCGACGAGTTGCGGGTCTTTTCTTTTTCCCTCTTTTCCCCCTTTTTGATGCTCTCTTCATTTTAAGGTATCGCATGATTAGATTTACTACTTTTTCTTGATTGTTTACTTTCTGTCTTTTAATTGTGTTTTCATTTGATTGTTTTCATTTTGAGAAATAGGATAAACTGAAAGCAATTTGCCATGTATGGATGTAATTAAATAAAACACAACATGTCATTTTAGGTATCGAAAGGGCGTTAATAGAAATATTAATGTAACCCAAGTCCCCGAACTTAAATCTCTGGTTGCATAGAAATCGAGGGATTTCTCCCAATCCTCGATTAGGTTTTCTAGCTGACCTCCAAAAAAGCTAGTGGCGGCTCCCATATATTATTTAGATTGTTAGATGATTAAATTGTATAATATTTTGTCGCGTACACCATGAGCTTGGGAGAGCTCGAGATGCATGTTAGGGTTAGGCATGACATCTCTGAGTAGTATGGCCTGCCTTAATAAGGACCATGTACCGTGGAGACCCAACGTGTTACAAATGCAGCACTTGGGGTGGTTAGTTTAATACGAATTGCTATTAATATTAGTTAATCTTGGTTTATTCCTAATTGCGATTAAGGATTGTTTAGATTAATTTTAATTGCGATTAGTTTAAGTAATTATGATTAGATTAATTAATCGTGGTTAGATTAATTAATCGAGTTTAATTTATTTAATTGTTATTTAATTAATTAAACGTAATTTGTTTATTTTAAATGTCATTTATTTAATTAATCATAAATATTTTAATTAACATCAATTAATTTTAAGTTAGTTATAATTAGGCTAATTAATTGAGTTTTGTTTATTTAATCGTAATTAGCATAATTAGTCGTGATTAGCTTAATTAATCATAATTAGTGTAATTAATGATGGATTAATAGTTAAGTATAATTTTATGCTTGTTTTACTAGATGAATTTACACTTAATTTTGATTTTTTTGAGCATGTAATATCATGATGTTTGATTACCCATATCATGTATTTTAAATGCTATTTTTCAAAGATGGTTTATTGGTAAGAAAATAGCAAACTTTGAGATGCTGTGTTTTGATACTGTATTTTACGTGATAAAAAGGACAATGATGTTTTAAAATAAAAGTGTGCAAAGTTTGATGGGTTGATTTTAAATAGACAACCATGTACGATTATTTTACCAAAATTTTGAATGTAAAGATTTTCCGAGATTTGTTAGTTATGCACGAACTCTTTTATACTGGGCTAATTGATGGAAGATAAAAATTAGCTCGAGTATTGACGTGCTTGTGTGGTCATTTAATTGAACCCATCACCTTGCAAGAGTTTGGGGGTGATGCCTAATTTTTATCGAATGCCCGGTGGGGGTCCAAATGCCGAGTCGCGATTAAGGCCAGACCAATGCTCCTTTATGGAATGCCGTCTAGGCGGGGGTTCTAGACGATGCCATGCCCAGTGGGGCGGTGATACATGCTAGTAAATCCACCTAGAGGGGGGTGAATAGGTGTTTAAAATAAACCTTGGCAAATATATGCGAAATAAAATAAACTTTAAGCAAAATAAAGGAGTTAAGGAAAAGGAATAAGAACACAAGAGGTTTATAGTGGTTCGGCTTAATCCAAGCCTACGTCCACTCTTCCACGTTAACAGCCTTCTGCTGGATTCCACTATGCAATCAATAAGAGATTACAACTTTGAGTGCAAACACTTAGTAGTAGATCACACTATCTCACTAAGTCACTCTTTTGGTATTTCTCTCAAAATCACAAATGTTTAAAGCTCACGAGAGACAAGTGTATGATTGAAGTTGCTCAGACTTTGGAATTATAAATTCTACGCTCTGTCTCTTACTTGCTCATCGGTCCTTCATCTCCTTAAATACTCCTCTACTTCCAAACTAGCCGTTGGACGGTATCTTGAGGATCGTCTTCCAATCAACCCATTGGACAGATCGTATCTAGAAGATTTGGTAGCCGTTGAGTGACAAAAGTAGAATCCCAAATTGATTCCGATCGCCCATACAAACAGAATCTTAGTTTCCATAAGTAGAGCTTCTTCGTATAGAAAGGTCTTGTCTTCATGATCCAATCGTCAATCAATTAGATTGAGTCAATCAAATCATCTTGATGTAGAATCCAAATCAAATCACTAGCCGTTATTCATCCTAGAATAAACCAAAGCTTTGAAGAATTGAAGATAAACTTGAATCTATCTTCGTCTTCATTCTTCATCGCGTTCAGCCTGGAATTCGTCAACGTGGACAGACTCTGAAACTAGAGTCTGGCGGTCTTCAGACTTTGATTGGGTCTGGAGATCTTCAGACCATAACTGGGTCTGACTGTCTTCAGACGGAAAAACTTCGACCGAAACTTTGGGTCTTGAAATCTTCGAGACCGAACTTCGGGTCCGAACATTTTCTCGCTTCGAACATTTAGCTTTAAGGTCTGAACACGGTCTGAATAAGTTCAGCTTTAGTATAGAGTCTGTCTTCTGATTCTTTCAAGCATAGACTTTGATAATATCATTTACATGTTCCATCATTTGCATAGTCTATTACTCAATAATCAAACACGTTAGTAGCATTTGATTTATTTTGTCATCTTCAAAACATCATAAGGGATTTCCTTAACAGGCGGAACGATGCCTGATCATGCCGAAAGACCGACAACTTGTGTGTTGGCCGTGGCTCAAGCGGTCGTAATAATTGGAACACATGTGAATAATTGTGATGTATTGCGTTTGATTATGGGGTAAAACTTTTAGGCATGATATGGGACGTGCCAAAATAGGTTTTACCCTATAATCGGGACTCGTGTAAATGCTTGGTGCATGAGAGTTATGTGTTCTGATTATTGATTATGCTTATTATATTGATAAAGGCATATATGACGTACTAATATGTAGAGGTGTGCCGAGGCGAGGTAAGATTGTATGCCATTGCATGATTAGGCTTCATCTGTACGAATTGCATCCTAATCGAGGTTTAGGAAATTGACTCGCTGAAATTTATATCTTACTCCGTTGTTTTTAATCATTTTCAAGATCGTAGTGTGGAGATTTGCTTAGTGCGGATGTGGTGGGCGCGGGATGCGACACTTTTTGGCTGGCCTTGCCATTAGTTAAGCTAGAATTAACCCTGACCGTTCTGACCCTTTTTGCTCATAGGTCGTGTAGGAGTTGCATTTTGTTGTAGACGTGTACATGTTAAACTCCTTGAGTTAACAAGTGGATTCATAAAGGTGTGACTTTTGGAAATCGTTTGTTGTGTTTTATTATCCCTGTTTTATTGATTGACCGGGTGTTATGTAAGTCGCTTCCGCATGCGTTCATCTTACCTCTTCGTAAAATATAAACTTAAAAAAAAAAAAATCTTCATATTCGAAATACCACCTTTTTTTTTTCTTTCTAAAATACTCGTGCTAGCTAAAATATAAACAATGGTCGTGCACCATTAGAACAACGGACAAAATAGTTATTTAAGACGTGAATGAAATTATCATGTTATTCTATAAATATATGTGGATTCTAAATTTATGGTTCGTTCATTTCACGAAAAATATTATGTATTCGGAAAATATTTTCTTGAAAGTCATTTTCTTGGAAAATGACTTTATTTTTCGGTGTCCCGTTGAAACTTGAATTTTGAGTGGAAAATATTTTCCACCATTCGTTAGCTAATTTAATCATTCAGGAAAAATTATAAAAAAAAAAAAAAATTGAATTTTTTGGGTAAAGATAAAAAAATAGTTTATTTTTTATATTTTAAAAAAAATGAATTTTAAATTATTTGTATTTAAAAAATCAATTTTTTTTTATTTTTAATTTTTTCTTTCTTTTTCTTTTTTTCCTTTTTCTTTTCATTCCTCCTTCCTCATCCTTCTTCGTGCTCCTTCCTCCGCCGCCGCATGCCCGACGATGGCCGACTATCCGATGGCTAACCAAGACGCGATTGCCAAATTCGGCGAGCTTGAGGCTCGGCCAATCCAGGTGAACCATAAGCTCGCCGGATCTGGGCGATGGAGCTCGAGGCTCGGTCGATCCAAACGAGCCCGAGCTCTTAGCCGATCCGGCGAGCTTGTGGCTTGCCGAGCTTGCCGAACCTCTAGCGAGCTTGGGTGAGGCCCAAGTCCCACCCAACTTGCCGAATCTAGCAAGGTCCTCGCTCTGCTCCAAGCCAACGAGATCGGAGCTCGTCGAGCTTGAGTGAGCTTGGCTTTGCCAGATTAGGCTAGGCGGAGCCTCGCCAACCTGGGGGGAGGCTTGAGTTGGCTTGTGGCAAGATGGAAGAAATTATGGAAAATTTTATCCACTTTTGAAAAGTGGAAGATATTTTCCTCATTTTTAAATGTTGTTTTTTTTTTCCAATAATGGAAAACATTTTCCTTGATTAGTTCATTTTCCGTGAAGCAAACACTGGAAAATCCGAAAAACATTTTTGTGGAAATCATTTTCCGTGAAACGAATGGAACCTTAGAAAACCTTTATTTTCACGCAATAATTCTCATCCATTTTTTAAAATAATTCAAGTCACATTTTTTTCACTTCTTCGTGCCAAACATTTCCCTAGTGTGCGCATAGCATAGGACGCTTTGTTAATATAAAAGAAATCAATATTCTTTTTCAAATCATCATAAGTAAATAATTCAAATGGCTGCGAGATTAGGGGATTCGAATTTGATCTAAAATTATGAGATTTATGGAATTATTCGATGATTATGTTTATCGTCTTCATTATAATTCACCGATTACATTGCAACTTATGGTATGTTTGTTAAAAAGTGTTTATATTCCCCGGAACAAAAATTTATGTTCTTTTGTTCTAGGAAAAAAAAAAAAAAGAAATATGTTTGGTGAAACTTTTATTCCCGGGAACAAAAAACCTATATTTTTGTTTCCGGAAATAGATCTGGAACAAAAATAAGAAGTATAAAAAAATTACTTCTTGTTCTCAGGAACAATTCCAAAAAACAAAATTTCTCTCTCTTTTATTTTTTCCTCTTTTTTCTTTCATTTTTCTTCCTTTTGGCCGGTCATCGGCAACTTCATTGGAGCGTCATCGGCCCCTAGCGATGCCGAGTCTCACCGTTGCTGAGCGAGGCCGAGCCTTGCTGGTGGTTAGGCGAGCTCGGCCTTGCCATATCTAGGCGAGCTCGCCTAGCCAAGGCGAGGCTGAGCTTCGCCGGTCGGCGTGAGGCTTGACCTTACCAGATTTGGGTGAGCTCAAGGTGAGGCTAAGGCCGACCTTGCATTGCTTGGGCGAGGCCAAGCCTTGCTGGTGGCCTCGGTGGCCAAGCAAGCCTCGCCAGGCCACCGGTGAGGCTCGACCTCGCCTAGGCGACGCGAGGCTTGACCTCACCAAGCTAGAGCGAGGCCGAGCCTCATCGATGGTTGGGTGAGCTTGGTCTCACCCGGCCACGGCGAGGCTTGGTATCACCGAGGGCCGGCGACACTCCGGCGAGGTTGTCGGCTATGGTCGAGGTCGGCAATCGGTCAAAATGAAGAAAGAAGGGGAAAAAAAAAAAAACATAATAAAAATATTGAAAAATTAAAAGAAATAACAAAATTATATAAATTTATCAAACGCATTTCTATTCATGGAATAATTTTTTTTTTGTAATTACCAAGCGCGTTCTTATGCTCATAAATTGTTCCCGAAAACAGAAATAGAAAAAATTATTTTTGTTTAAAAATTGTTTTCGAGAATAAAAACATTACTAAATGCGTCCTTAATCTATATATAATGAATGAATTATAACAACGAGGTAGAAAAATACTATGGCGTTTATAATAAACAAGAGTTCGTTTTGGGCCACTGGATTAGCTTTCGGCAATCTCATACGGGCTTTATCAAGGCAGAGGCAGAAGAGTCCCGTGCCGAATATCAATCATCAATTGAGTCGACTTTTTTCAGTCGGCCTAGCCCTGATCATAAATCTGGTAACTGGTCCTTCTAAATCCACCATGCTCGCATTATAGATAAGGTTGGTTTGGTCGCTGGTTTTGCAGTTTTTTTCCTTAGGCTTTGATCCAATTTTGTCATTAAAAAGATCCGACATCTTTCAAATTGTTGATAATATTGTATAGACAAGTAAGAGTTATTAGCGCAATGTCGATCGGGTAACATTGGATGGATTTTCATTGAAATCACGAAGCATGTGGCATACACTCGTGGAAAACATCTTTTTGGAAAACATTTTCCTTATTTTTCAGCATTTTGTTTATTTGGAAAAATGACTTAATGAAAAATGTTTTCCTAATTAATAGAAAATGTTTTCATATCACAACTTAAATTAAGAAAAATGATTTTCTCTTTGAAATAATCGAAAAGTTTTTCAAAATATGATCGGGTATTGATGCTTGGCTCTATAAATTTAATGTCTGCAAACTTTATGTTTGGTCATGGAGCCCCATTGCTTGTTCTTAGTCCTAGCGCTCGGAACTAGGTTTTCGATAATTAGGCTTGGGACCCTTTGCTCGAGCTTGGGTCCTTGACACCCATACCTAAATTCACCGAGGTTGGGCCTAAATCCTTGACGCCCATAATCATTACTCCAAAACCTGATCTTGAAACCCTAAATGCCAGGCTTAGGTCCCTTACGTTCAAACTATAGTCCTGACCCTTAGGCCTTGGTCCACAAAAGTCGAGTGTAGATTCTTGGTGCTTCACTTAGGTCAATGGTTAATGAAAATTCTTACAAAAGTAAAATTTTTAAAAAGTTTTCGAATTTTTAATTTCTTTTATTTTGTTCCCTTTTTTTTTTTTTTTTTTACTTTTTCCTCAACCAGTCGACGGCTACGGTAAGGTCAACAACTAGCCCCAAGTGAGCTTGAGCCTCACGCAAGGTTGGTGAGTTTTTTTTTTTTTTTTTTTTTTTTTTTTTTAGGTTTCAATCAAATAAAATCATTTTCCCATAAAATGAAAATGATTTTTAGGAAAATATTTTTCAGAAGTGATATATTTTTCGTGACTCGTCTGTTTTAAGGATGATTTTTTTTTTTTTTTCGGGAAATTACTTTTCCACTATTCTATAATTTCAATGATAAAAAACTAATTGATTTACAAAAATTATTTTCCATTGACTGAATACAACAATAAAAGCGAATTCTCTTTTTGGTAATAAGGAACTTTTAATAAACTGTAAATTCATTAGTTTTTCCATCATCCAAATATCGAAAAAGTCTAAAAATACTTTCCTTAAAATAGTTTTCTTTAAACAAACGGACCATGAATTTTACATTTTTTCCGAGTTAATATCATGAAAAACCCAAAATTGTTGTGAAATCATTAAATTATATGACATGTGGCAATTTATAAGTGTATCGTCTTTGAGTTTTATCCTCAATTTATTATAGGTGAACCAATTTATTTTTTGTTATTTTAATTGAATTGAAAGAAAATCAACGAGGGAAAATTTGTTATAAATATAAGAAATTTAATATAAGTGTGCCGGTTTGAGATTTTTTATTATCAAAAGATTAGTTAAGGGTAATTTTGTCTAGTTTGAAATTTTCTATAGTGTTAATATTTTTTTCATCAATCGATAAGATGACCGTAAGTTTTGCATCAATTCTCACCGCCGCACACAGGGTAATTATGTGTATTGTTCTCACTCAAAAGCCGGGTTCAAATCAGTTACATTGCATATTATTTATTATTTCTATCAAACGAGCATCAACCTAGAATGATCCCACAATTAGTAGGACTGAGTAAGATACTTGAAAACCCTGTGTAAATTCCACCATAGTCGCTCAATTTTAGAAATCTCTGTGCGCTCCATTACTTATCCTTAATTACATGTTCTAACTCTTCGTTCATTTGCAACATACACGGTTGATCAGAATTCGAGCGCGATGGAGCAATCGGGTGGACTCGACAGGCCGGACGTCGTGGCCGATCTTCCAGAAGCCCCGTTGCCGCCGCATGTCTGATCGGGCCGCCCGGAGAGCCGATTCCAATAATGGCGGGAGGATTTCCGGTTTGAAAAAACTTCGTGACACCCCCTCCTCGTGACTCGCCGCACAACTGCATCCTCGTTCCATCGAATTCTCACATTTTTTATTTTTATTTTTCTTTTCCCCTTTTTTTTTTTTTTTTTTTTTTTTTTTTTTTTTTTTTTAAATTGGTGGGGGAGGGCGTCGTTTCCTGCGTGCCTTTTACTTCAAAACAGTGCAGACGTCATCGTCATCGTCGCCTTCCTCCCTCCTCTCGCCGGCCGTTTACGCCAACGCCTTCTTCAGATCCGAACCGCCGCGCTTCTCCGCCGCCTGCATTTCCCCCGCTTAGGGTTTCGGCAATCGAGCTCGGCTTCCCGGGTTCTGCCGGAAACGAGCGGAAAGCTCCTTCCTTTGGGAGGGTGGTCTCGCAAGCCGGAGCCCCCGCTGAGCCGGCGCTGTCGCCGAGCTGCCCACATGGGCCCCGGGGATATGCGGATTAGGGTTTTGGGTTCGGCTCCGTTCTTGATTTATCGCGTCCGGAGCTGTTAGATTCGGGGGTACAGACGAGTGTGGGGCTTGCGGAGGGATTTGATGGCGCAGCCGGAGGCCATACTGGAGTGGCTGCAGAAGGAAATGGGGTACCGGCCGCTGGGCCCCTACTCCGCTTCGAGCAAGTCGCAGGTGCCGTCCGCCGACGCGCTCCGCAAGATCTGCCGCGGCAACATGATCCCCGTGTGGAGCTTCCTGGTCAAGCGCGTGAAATCCGAGAAGACGGTGGAGAATATAAGGAGGAATATTACGGTCCATGGCGGGGGAGATTCGGGCGGCAGCGGGGGTGGGTCCGCGAGTTTGGGGAAGGAGGAGGGTAGAGGTGGGAAAGGCAGGAGGAAGGAGAAGGCGGGCGGGGACGGCTCCGGCAAGGCGGACAGCAGAGAGGCCGCGCTGCAGGAGAGGGAGTTGGCCGCGAAGGAGGTGGACAGGTTGAGGAACATGTTGAGGAGGCAGAGGAAGGATTTGAAGGCGAGGATGCTGGAGGTTTCGAGGGAGGAGGCCGAGAGGAAGAGGATGCTCGACGAGCGAGCGAATTACAGGTTGGAGTTGTTTCGGTTTTGTTGGTTCGATTTTGTTAAAATCTGGTAGCTGCTACTTATGGGTTAGATACTGATGGCCAATTAAGTGTGGGAAATCGAACGTGGCGTGCTATGGCATGGCGCATAATCTTGTCATAACATGTTAAAAGTGTATGTCTGTCCGGATCACTGGGATTCCAATGATGCGAATCCAAGAACTCTACCTTTTTCTTAGGTTTCATCCTGGGAGTTCAAGAGTGCCTATCCTTCTTTCTGTTATGTTTTATTTCCAGTTTTTTACTTTAACAAACCCCTGCATCCCCGTGGTTCTGCTTTAAGAAGTTTGTACATTTATTGATAATTAGGATCTGTGGCAAAAGATGAGAAAGCCTCTGAATGAGATTGTTTCCCTTAATTAGAAGCTAAAAATGCCAAAGGCTCTTGTTCTTTCACCAATTTTTAAGAGTCTTAGCTATTGAATTCTTAACTGCATGGTCACATTGCTTCTACTGCAGGCACAAGCAGGTGATGTTAGAATCTTATGACCAACAAAGTGATGAAGCAGCTAGAATATTTGCAGAATATCACAGACGACTTCATTATTATGTCAGTCAAGCAAGGGATGCTCAGAATTCCATTCCTCACCCTTCCTCTGAGCTGGCCAATAGTTATGGTGGAGGCAGTGAAAAAGAAGCTGTTTATTCGACCGTCAAGGGTACAAAATCTGCTGAAGATGTTATCCTTATTGAAACCACTCGAGAAAAAAATGTACGCAAGGCGTGTGAGTCTCTTGCTGCACACATGATTGAGAAAGTGCGCAGCTGTTTTCCAGCTTATGAAGGAGGTGGTATACATTCAAACCCTCAACTAGAAGCAGCTAAACTTGGATTTGATTTTGATGGAGAAATACCCGATGAGGTCGCAACTGTAATTTTGTATTGCCTCAAGAGTCCTCCTTTACTGCTTCAGGCAATTACTGCATACACATCGCGGTTGAAAACGTTGATTTCCAGAGAGATAGAGAAAATTGATGTCAGAGCTGATGCAGAAATACTGAGGTACGATAATTTTTTCCCAACATTTTCCACTGGCTTCTTTTTGCCTCTCCTTGTTAGTTTACATTTTCAATCTACTTGCTTGAAAAGTGGGTGGATTATTTATGCATGTGTTGGTTTCTTATATTCTTCACTTCGTTACCTGACTGATATTAGCTTCATTGTGCTCATGAGCTCCTTAATTTGTGAGCAGTTGCTTTTTCAAGTGTATGGAACTTTTAATAGCGTCAACGAGGAGTTGAAGATGTTGTGTTAGTTTTTGCATAGGTTTTTCTTGAATAGTGGTATATAGCCAGGAAGCATCTCAGGTTTAAGATTTTGATGGAGGGTAATTTCATGATCTTGTTTAAAAGCTGCATCCTGTCAGGACCTTGAAATGGGTGGAAGTTACTTGTTGATATGTGTTAGTTTGTTCATTGAACGAGCTAATCCTTCAATCAATTTTTCCTGTATTAAATGGCACAGGTATGCATCCCATCACACTAGTTCTTTAAGCAAGCAAAATATCAGTGATTGTTTTCTACTGTTTCATCATTAAGCTCCATCTACTTCTTTTGTGCAGTGTTTGTCAATTGAGCTTCTATATGCAGATTTTTCAAATATTAATGCTCTTTATTTTTCATAATCAGATACAAGTATGAGAACAACAGAGTAATGGACGTTTCTTCTCCCGTTGCTAATTCACCGCTAAACTATCAATTCTATGGTAATGGAAAGATAGGAGTTGATGTGTCTTCTAGAGGAACCCAAAATCAGCTTCTTGAAAGACAGGTTATTTTCTCTACAGAAATTACCTTCGTTTATATTCTTGTAGACTTCTGGTTTGAATTTATCTTTATGCGACAAGTTTTTTTCTTACTAAACTAGGACACTTATAATGCCAGTTAGTTGTTCTTGTCCTGAACTTTCATCATCTTCATCATATAATAGTTGAAGTGATAAAAAGCAGATGAATGACTCCTGTCCCCTGTCCTCTTCCTCCTCTATATTGTGAGCGATACATGGCAGGCTAACCGATTAGACTGCTTAATTTAGACGGATATCTTTGGCAATAGATTTGGAATATAAATTTTCTTGGTCAATTGTCCAATGTGAAAGTACATCTATACATGGAATTAAGATTTCACTTCTTTCTGTGAGATTATGAAGAAGAAAACATTGCTTAGTTCATCAAAATCAGTATCACATTTTATCTATTCATCCTAGTAAAATAGATACTGCCTTTGCTGCAGGTTTTGTGGTTGCGGATGTGTCACTTGCAGTAGTTTATGTGCAATTAAAGATTTCTTTTTAGTTGCATGTATTTGTACTTTGACTTGTAAAAGAGTGCATCTTAACTAATATTTTCCTTTGTATATAACTTGTCTGAGTTGGCACGTTCTTTTAACAACTCCAGTCTTAGTTCTAAATCTCTTGAAGCCTAAAATCTTCTGCAACTATCATATCGTAGTGTCATAACATTTTCTTCTGGACTTGTGGGGAAAAAATCAATATGTCCATGCTGCATCTTTGCAAAGTCTTTTAATGTGATTCTTGTGGTGGGCGACTTCAGATACTTAAAGAGTAAGGAATTACATGGCCAAGTGAAATCCAATTCCAATTGACTATAATTCTCACAAGTTCTGTTGTGTGATTATGACATGATGCCTGTTATTATCTGCAGAAAGCACATGTTCAACAGTTTTTGGCTACTGAAGATGCACTTAACAAAGCTGCGGAGGCCAGAGATTCCTGTCAAAGGCTTATAAAAGTTCTGCATGGAAGTAGTGATGTGGTTTCTGCAAAAACAGTTGGTACTGGGGTAAAATCACAGAATGTTGGCAGCCTTCGGCAGTTGGAGGTGAGCTCTTTTTTATGATAGCTTTGCAGTTCTTTTTTGTTATTTATTTATTTATTTTTTTTTTTTTTTTGGGGGGGGTGGTGTTGGACTAAGGAAACGGAGATGATGGAATGAATGGATGTAGAGTAAGTGGATAGTGAATATATGAGGAGAATATGATATATTTTTTGAACATAGTCATGGTAGCTCATGCTCCTGGATATCACTCCTCTCACGTCTTTTGTCAATAAATCATGTCCACATGATTCATGAAGTACCTTCACCTTCAAAATTCCTTATGTACTCGTCTAGAAAAATTCAAAGTTTATCATGTGCATTTGGTTTTCAGGTTTTATATTACAGCACTAGTGTTTTTTTTTTTTTTTAGTTAAGTTGCATTTTTATTTTTTTTCCATTCATGTAGTTGGAAGTTTGGGCCAAGGAAAGGGAAGCTGCTGGATTGAGGGCAAGCTGGAACACTTTGATGTCTGAAATCCAACGACTAAACAAATTATGTGCCGAGCGAAAAGAAGCTGAAGATTCACTGAAGAAAAAATGGAAAAAGATTGAAGAGTTTGATGCCCGTAGATCAGAACTTGAAACCATATATACAGCTTTACTCAAGGCTAATATGGTAAATTCTCAGTGCCATTTTTTCTTTTCGTCATTTGAGAATGTGTTCAATTTTGGAAGGAATAATTGTCAAGAGGGTTTAGCTAAAAGCCGGTGACTTTTTGAGATGCTTAGAGGAAAGCCAGTTTATCTGAATATTGGTATCTATTTGCTTATTTTTAATTTTCTTTATTACTTGTTGTTAATTTTTTTTAAAAATTTTTTGGGGGAAGGGTGTCGGCAAGGTAGGTTATTTATCTAGGTATCTTTGTCTTTACACAAGAAATGCTTTGCCAGGCTAACTTAATTCTGACCTCTGCAATGTTCCCCCACTGTTGACAACAAGAATGGCTTTCGAATAGTATTGGGGGCTATAGGTAGTGTGGACCTATTATTTCATAACTTGATTCTGGACTGGTTTAGTTACTTTGGTGGAGTTTGATTCTCTGGTTGAATTTAATTCATTCTGGGCTGCATAAGTGCAAATGTTATTGCTTCTTTAGTGGACCATAAAGTTCTTGTTCATTTGGAAAATATTGTAGGATGCTGTAGCCTGTTGGAATCAGCAGCCATTAGTTGCCAGGGAATATGCAGCAAGCACTATAATCCCGGCATGCACGGTTGTGATGGACATTTCAAACAGTGCAAAAGATCTACTTGATAAGGAAGTTTCTGCCTTCTGCAGAAGTCCGGATAACAGCCTCTACATGCTCCCATCAACCCCCCAGGTATTTATGACTTCCCAACTTAATTAGTGAGAGCTTTAGTCACAAAGTCCTCTTTCGCTATTATGAAGTTGTTTTCAGTTGCGTCCATGATTATGAAGGAAATTTTTATCATTGACCCTATTAGCTAGGTGCTAATTTTTCTTGTCAGTAATGTTGGTGACAAGTACTCTGTCTACCATTTACAAAAGAGCTGTTATTCCGATAGGTGGGCTACAACCATGGCATTACTCATGTCTAAGTTAGTTAATTTTGCATGTGGGCGATATTCATAACTTGTGACCCACCAATCAGAAGGGTGGCTGGAGGAAGTTTTCTCGAATCAGAGTTTGAGGAAAATCTATCCGTTTACAAAATCCAACTGTTTGTTGTGGCAATTAGTTGTTTTTCTCTTTATCCTATTTTATAACCAGATTGGATATAGTTTAGGGAACTTGGAACAAATGCTGATTTCGGATATGCTGCGTCAGAAGTGCAATACCTAAAATTTGTTGGTCAGGTAGTTTTGGTGATATGTAGAGAGTACTTGCTTATATGGCTTGCTGCTACAAAGTATATATTTTGTGAGAATGAAAAAGCTGCTCATTCGTTCAAATTTTGGTGTAGAAATCGGTAATACTCTCTTGTTGCAAGCACTTCAGGAATTGCTATGGTCGTGTTAATGACTTTTGCTCTCTCTCTCTCTCTCTCTCTCTCTCTCTCTCTTTTTTTTTTTTTTTTTTTCTTTCAAAATATAATGAGGCATGCCTTTTGCTCTGTTTTGTAAGAAATGTTTTGGTAGCTTGGTCCACCAGATGATTTTATTGTTGGCATTGTTCATAAAAAAAAACTTATTCTCCCTTTCTATGTGCTATTCTGTGGCAAAGCTTTATTTCTCTGCCATCTTTCGTAATGTGTGATTTGAAGGAAACATGTTTTTGCAAGTGCTTCAGGAGTTGCTATGGTTGTGTGTTAGTGACTTTTGCTCTTTCCTTTTAAAATATAATGAGGCATGCCTTTTGCTCTGTTTCGTAAGAAATGCTTTGGTAGGTTGGTCCACCAGATGATTTTATTGTTGGCATTGTTCATTAAAAACTTATTCTCCTTTTCCATGAGCTATTCTGTGGCAAAGCTTTATTTCTCTGCCATCTTTTGTAACGTGTGATTTGAAGGAAACATGTTTTTGAAATGGTTTACAAGACACTGGGGAAGAGTATATGAGAAAATTAAGCAACAGAAAGGTTCAGTGTGATTGCCTCCATGAGGCTTCTAAGGGCTTAGGACTTCTGTTTTTGAACTTGTCTTGGTATTGCCTTATTGACTTAATCTGCAAAATCTTTCTCACTGGTTTTGTATTTTATGTATGATGAAGGGCCTTATTATCTATTTTTCTATTTGATAATTATTGATACAAAATGCTGTATGGCATTGCATAAATTAGCTACATTTTTAATGCTTCACTATTTTGTCATTTTTGTAAATGGTCACTTATGATGCTTTAATGCCCAAATGGGGTAGCAGCAAATATTATGATTGCACTGTGACACTTGATCGAGAGAGAGAGGTTTAGAGTCCTTGTGATTGCTTTACAATATTATGATTGCATTGTGACACTTGATCAAGAGAGAGAGATTAAGAGTCCTTGTGTTGTGGTTGTAATAACTCAACATGTGCCTCTCTCTCCATTGTAGCTTATATTTGAATATTACTTTCATGATTTATGTTAGGCACTCCTGGAGTCTATGGGTTCTAGTGGATCCACAGGACCAGAAGCTGTTGCTGCCGCTGAAAAAAGTGCTGCTTTGTTGACCGCAAGAGCTGGAGCCAGGGATCCTTCAGCTGTGCCATCCATATGCCGTGTTTCTGCTGCTCTCCAATATCCGGCTGGTGAGTTACATGGATCTTTATGGAGAAAGTTTCTGGAAAAGGGTGGGGCATGCATCTTCTTGTCAATCACAGCACCACAAATGACACCCTAGCCATGATATTGGGCCATGCACTAGTTGAAATTGAATTTTTTGTGATGGTCATGCTTTTATGTGTCAGGTTGCATGTGCCATTGCACTGTTTTAAACTAGATCCTTCTCTGGCTTGGATTTAAGAGCTTTTGGTGACTTGTTATTGTAGGATGTGGTGTATTTGAATTAGATGGGGTGTCAAAAAAGCCTGCGCTGGCGGCCCGGCCGAAAATTTGGGGTATTTTGGGGCTGGGCCTTAGTCTTCTTCAGGCAGGGATTTTTAGATGTTGGTATTAATAGGGTTGGGGTCGGGTCGAGCCAGTGCAGGCTTTTTTTGACATCCCTATAGAGTAGCTTTGAATAAATTTCCAACTTTGTCCCTTTAATGAAACCATTTTATGATATTCAGACCCGACTCGACCTGTTCTTTTATGTTTTATGATATTTGGGTCTTGGGTGGGTTAGGCTGGGTCAATCACGCCCCCTATAAGGTTTCAGGTTGGGTATCATGAAAACCAGGCCTGACCCGACCTGACCCCTTGACACCCCTAATGCCAATGTCTGATTAACTGCTTAGATTAGAGCTATGCTTTTAAAACACAACAGAATCAGTCTCTGTTCTATGGCCTTCTGGAGTTTCATGAGGGTTTTGATGGTTGCGGCAGTGCTAGCCTTTGTGGATAATTCATCTCTCATAAATTATTTGTTCATTTATGTAGGTATGGAGGGGTCAGATGCTGCTTTAGCGTCAGTGCTAGAGTCCTTGGACTTCTGTTTAAAACTTCGTGGTTCTGAGGCTAGTGTGTTGGAGGACTTGGCAAAAGCCATCAATTTGGTGCATGTCCGGCAGGATCTTGTGGAAAGCAGTCATACATTGCTAAACCACGCATACCGTGCTCTGCAAGAATATGAAAGGTGTACTTCTCTTATGTTTGAGGCTACTTTTAGGCTATTTGCATCTTGTTATACTGTCCACATGTACTTTTTTCAACATTCTAGTCAAATTTTGAATCCATTTTGAGGCCAGACCATATATGTGGATGTTAGCTACATGGCAATCAGATTTAATTTACTTTTCAGGAAGAGAAAAAACTCATCAGTTATGATATATCTGCTGGAATGGTGGACTGCAAACTTGAAAATGTACTTTGTGCATTTTTTTTTTAATTTAATTTTGATACCATTGACCAGCAAGTTAAAAAAAAAAAAAAAAAAAAAATGCATCTTTGACTGTCATGAAGTTTTTTCAAGCCACTGAATCAAAATTTTCAACCTTTTCAAGTCCTTTGCATGTTTTTCATCTTTTTGACCCTGAGATTTGCACAATTTAGCCTTTCATATGTACTTGTTCTTGTAAAATCTTTATGTTTTAGAGTATAACAGCTAAAATTGCACCTTTCAGGGCTACTAGCTACTGTTTGAATTTGGCTGCCGAACAAGAGAAAATTGTCATGGATAAGTGGTTGCCTGAGCTTAAGACTGCAGTTTCAAATGCTCATAATTGCTTTGAGGAGTGCAGATATGTTGCGGGATTGGTGAGTACCACGAATGACTAACAAATTGTTGGAATTACCCATTTTTTTATATCAATAATCACATGATGTTTGAGTACAGGGTGTAGGGCTTAGCTAATATTAGAATGTACAGGCATTTGGTTCTCTTTTCAAGAAAGGTCTACATGATGTCAACTGTTGGCTGGAGATTTTATTCATAGTTGCAGACTAGTAGATATATGCTTATACTTTGGTTTCTTTGTTTGTTTTGCTGAACAAGATATTTGCTTGTATTATAGCTTTGGTAGAAGTGACATTAACTTCTGCGTTCCTGTCGCGGTAAAGTAACTTGTAGAATTTATGGCTGGAGTGAATGAAATGAACCAATTCACATGTTCTGCTACACTTATTTTGGTCATGCCTCACTCTTGGTTTTGACATTGGCAGCTTGATGAATGGTGGGAGCAGCCTGCAGCAACTGTTGTTGACTGGGTTACGGTTGATGGACAAAATGTTACCACTTGGCATAACCATGTCAAACAGCTTCTTGCTTTTTACGATAAGGAACTCTTGTGAGCTGAGCTTAAGGAACCTCCGAGGACAATCAAAATGATAAGGAACTCTTGTGAGCTGAGCTCAAGGAACCTCTGAGGACAATCTTCAATTGCCTGGTTCTGGAACTAGTTCCTAGATCAACTTGCTGATGGTTCATATGACATGGAAGTCACAGGATAATTACGTTGGACCAGAAGCAGTTTGCATTATTGCGGTATTCACTGCTTACACCTCCTGGCTACTTTTGACAATTTGAGAGGGAAAATTTCGCACTCTCTGATGAGGGTATTCATCGGCACTGATCCTCCGCCTACGTTGTTGGATTTTGTACAGCGTGATTGCGTTGCTTCTTAAAAAGCATTTTCTGTATAATATGTTTGTTGTAGCTTTGACTCTGGTGGTTCACTATGCCACTTCTTGGGCTGAGAATGGGGATTGATGCCACCTGAGTCATTTCAAGTTGCTTGTAGCAACTTCTGATTGTAATTTTGTATCGTTTGAGAAGGGTATCACATGAGAAATACATGACGTGTCGATAGTTACCAAACAAGATTTGCATTATTGTCATTGTTGAATGTCATTTTTTAAGAGTGGATAGAATTCCTTTATCGAGCAAAGTATGCATCGGTAGTGAATTGCACCTCATGAAATGCGAACCCAGATCAGAGCACGATCAAAGGGAATTGCTTCAGGACCACCTTCGAGAGAGCCTTCTGTGCCAATGAATAATCTATCGCTGAGAAGCGACAAGATTCTTATGGTTTGATGAAATTGATCAGGTCTCTTCGATAGACCCAGAGATCCAACTTCGTCCACAAAAACATGTTCCCATCTGGTGGTCGAAAATGAAATGGCTCACTGTACCGCATAGGTACTCGATAATTTCGCATCGGAGATTTGAAAACCAGGCTTCAAGCCTGAGACTTCAGGTATCTTGATCTCGATCGCTTGAACCCTCTACTAAACTCTGGAGTCGGATATTCGAGAAAAAGCGTACGGAAGAAGTTAGAGCTTACCATGTAACTTTTAATCAAAGCCAGTGTCCATAGTATCGAACCAGACATATGTCATTTCCAACCAAAAGCGACGTTTAAACTGTTAGCCCACGAAGTCTGTGAAGAAGAGACCGATGTTTCAGGCCCCTAAAACCCACCCGTGAAGCACTGAACCTCGATTTCTTGGAACCCCGTGAAGACAACGATGTTCAGAAGAACCAGACAAAAGAGGCAATCTTGGTCTTTCGAAAACAAAGATTCGGGAAAAAAAAGGCGGTCTTAGCGGAGTAAAACGTTTTAAACCTGGCTTAGCAAATTGATTAATAAGCTTGTTTTGGTGGTAACATGCAGATGAGCGTGCAGATGACAGAGTACCTATCCGATATAACCACGTTCAATCTCACCTTATCGACGTGTTTCCGCAGGTTCAATAAAAATTGGAATAACAAAGCAACCCTTTTCCCTATGGATGATGAAGACAACAGTGCTCCACGTTATATGTGGACTAAAATAATTCTGAGACACTTTCAGTTCCAACACATGGTGGTCATCCTCTAGACTCCACATGGAGCTGTTTCTCTCTTTTCCTTCTTCTTCTTCTTTGGTTATTAGAATGGAGACGACTTCAATATCTGACAAAAGGAGAGAATCTGGCGGTGGCTACTTTGCATTTCTCGTGACTCAAATGGGTCCCGACCGTATTCTTTATTGGCATTTTCGCATCAGCAAAGGAACAAAAAGGGACACCATGTGTGAGCCAACAATGACCCCTAATCACGCAAGGGTTCTCTATCTACCCTTTTTGACATCCCAAAATCACCTCTCCTCCTTTTGTTTCCTCTAATTACCGTGTCCGGATTGAGTCCTCGATGTAATTTTCACGCCTCGGTTCACCTCCTAAGTCCGGTCAATCGAACCTGGGTGCCTTGGTGTGCCCTTTTTTCCTTTTACAATCTTTTCGAATGACTGGATATGGCTTGTTTTCACATGGATACATCAAAAACCGGCTACAGAACATCGATAAGGTCGGTTTGTGCGTGCCTCGGTTTCAGACGCCAGAAAGAGACACGAGAAGCAAACTTATCTCTTGGTAAACCCAATCTAACACAGGACTAAAGATTGCTAGGAGGTCTATATAAAAAGCCAAAGAAGAATGTCATGAGAGCAAAGAGAAGCATATCAGAATGCCAATGCCTTGGTTTCTGATAACTCTTGTGTTGCTCAGTTTGAGAATATCAGATGTTTCGGAGGCTGTCCAGGAAGAGAAGGTTCCATCTGCACTAGTCGTGGGCACTGTTTTCTGTGACACATGCTTCAAGCAAGAGTTCTCGAGGACCAGTCATTTCATTTCAGGTCCAATTTACTTATCACCAAACCTAAAGAGATGGTGATATCTTGAGATTTCGTTCTTTCTGTTGCCTTGACTCTATGTGCTATAGCTCCAACTTGGGTCTAAAAACAGAATTCCACCAACATGTTTGTGTTCAGGTGCATATGTCTCGATAGAATGCGGAAACTCGAGCTCGAGCCTGAGCTTCCGACAAGAAGCGAGGACGAATAGGCATGGCAAATTCAAGGTCCGTTTACCGCCTTCGATGGGTAAAGATGCGGAGAGAATCAAGGGGTGCGCGGTGAAGCTGATCAAGAGCGGCGACCCAGGCTGCCATGCAGTGTCCTTAGGCATTTCGTCATCGCTTCATCTCAAGTCGAAGAGGCATGGACTCCACGTATTCTCGGCAGGGCTTCTTGCCTTCAAGCCCCTGAAACAACCGAGCAGGTGCACGGACGGTCCCGCTCCAGGAGATCTCGAGTTTGGTTCCAAGAAAAACTTGATACCCTCGAAAGCTATCCTCCCGCCAATCCCGGGCCTAACGCCGCCATCGTTTCCTTTCCCATTTTTCACACCACCGCCATTAATACCTCTGCCACCAATCCCAGGGTTCACACCGCCACCGTCGCCTTTGATTCCTTTGCCACCAATCCCATTTTTGACCCCGCCGCCGCCGCCGTCATTCCCCTTCCCTATCCCTCCACTGCCGCCATTCTTACCAATACCAGGATTTACTCCCCCACCGCCTCCACCACCATCATTCCCTTTTCCTCCATTGCCACCGTTCCCGCCACTGCCACCAATTTCTTTACCACCACTACCAGGATTCACTCCACCGCCGCCGCCACCACTACCTTCTCCTCCCCCACC
Organism: Eucalyptus erythrocorys; assembly: GCA_014182555.1. Lineage (NCBI taxonomy): Eukaryota > Viridiplantae > Streptophyta > Magnoliopsida > Myrtales > Myrtaceae > Eucalyptus > Eucalyptus erythrocorys. Next base: position 53,810,216 of record CM024602.1, read on the forward strand.
GACCTTCCATATTCCCCCTCTCCCTCCACTATTCCCATTGCCTCCGCCTCCCAGTTCCCCTGGTAAACCCCCAGCTTCAACTCTTCCAGAGAAGACTTCTCCTTGATTAAACTACAATAAGTCCATACATACAAAAAAATAGGTAGAAATAGTTTCTACTGCTTTTTCCATGCTTCTTTAGAAGTTTCGTGCTAATTATCGCACCTCCTCTGGTATGTGTGTGCAAATCTGTAGCGTGTAATCTGTCAGTAGTATTGTAAAATAAGATTGTGCTGTCCTATTGTGCAATTTCAGTTCAGCAATTAAATCAGGATCGGAAGCTTTTCGGGTCAGAATCACATTAATAAGTCGAATCAACTTCATTATTAGATGCGTTGACAAAGATCAATGACATGTAGGGTTTGTTTTCTCTGTGGTGATATAATATATCACCGCTCATAATGGTGACGGTTAGGGAAGTACAGCGATTGTGGAAGTTTCGGATCATCGTATCCCATAAATTAAATAACCGGATTTGTAGGTTTTGCCCCATGTGAGCTGCTGCTTCGTGTGTAACTCGCAAGTCACATCCAGACAACAAGAAAGAGTCGAAAAGGCAAGAACCGTCTTTGGTCGACTTTAAATCTATCACGAGATCATCAGGAGCTCTGTACACTATAATATAGGACACAGGAAGAGAGTGGTATGAGATGAACCGAGAGTCAGGTCCCAATGACAATGCTCCTGAGGTCTCTGATAACATTGCTCTTGCTCGCTCTCGGGCTACATTGCGGTTCCGGGGCCGCCCATGAGGACAACCTCCCACCCTTTCTCCCTTTCCCGCCAATCCCGGGGTTCCCGATCCCGCCCTTTTTCCCTATTATTGTCCCTCCATTCCCGCCACGCTTGCCGCTCCCGCCGCTGCCGCCTCGACCTGGATGTACTCCAAGCTCACCATCGATTCCTTCGTCACCACCACCCAAATCTACTCCACCACGGCCACCATCGATTCCTTCGTCACCACCACCCGGTTCGTCACCACCACCCAGATTTACTCCACCGCGGCCACCATCGATTCCTTCGTCAACACCACCCGGTTCGTCACCACCACCCAGATTTACTCCACCGCGGCCACCATCGATTCCTTCGTCACCACCATCGCCATGTCCGCCGTGATGTCCGTCGCCACCATCCCCAAAATAAACGCCGCCGCTGCCAACTCCAACTCCACCATCCTTCCCTTCTCTTCCTCTCTCTCCAGCTCCATTTGCATCATTTCCTTTCTCCTCTAATGCCCATCCTGCTTCAACTCCTCCAAAGATGTCCCCTTGATCAAAATATAATACCATACACTCACATAGGTAACAAATCTCCTAGTATGTCCACCACCTATTTCTTTTCAAATAAAAGTCCCTCCTAATTACTGTACTTCAATTGTATTTGTGGGGGTGTAGCACATTACATCACCGTGTCCTGTAATTTGTCCTTGAGACGGTAGAATTCCATATGTTTTATGTAATGTTGCAGATAAATAAACGGACTATGGTTAGAGGTTTCGGTTCAGAATGTAATAACAGTCGCAAGGGATTGCGTAGTGCTGTCTGTAAATTTGGTTTGATGTGAACTGTGACAATGTTGTGTTTTACGTCATATCCCTCAGTCTCGAACGCATAAGATATCGCTCGCCTTTTGATCGTATTAGAGATCTAGATTTAATGTGGCATATGAAAGCCTTGATATTGCGTAGGGGTGATCGGTTCTCACCTTGGAACTTGGAGCCCATACAGTTACGGTTGGTTCCCCATTTGTAGAATCAAGAACCGACCCTATTGACCGTAGAAGCAGCCTGGACCGGCTTGGTTAGTTTAGAGCTGATCCTAGACTCGAGAATTGAGTATCGAGTATTTAATGCCCTCCAATTGGCTCCAACTTTTTGTTTTTCTTAGTCGCACAAATTAAAAGAAGCATCTTATGAATCTCTTGCTCGGTCGGCATTTGAAATGATACATATTCGTTTTATAAGGCCGCACAACCAAGCTACCCAGTTAAGGCATTCACATCAAGAGCAAATCTTGCATAACTCGAGCCACACGCCTGCACAATTGACTCATCATCTGGCAAGTTAGAACTTCACAAGCAACCCAGATCCCAGCGTTAACGAATGATAACCTGTTGCCTACACTACAAGGGCTACTCTAGCTTCTGACAATATGAATGACAATCTGTTGCCAGCATGTTAAGCAGTTCTTTCTCATTCCATTTTTTTTTGGCTGATTTATTACGTGAAGTCTGTCGAGCAAAGCGGAAAGGACATGGCAAATTTTTTGGTCTTCATGACGTGCTGTCTCAGAACCGAAAGAACTAAGAATAAGTACCGCCAATATGCACATGTCGGAGGATTTCGCCTCCTGTTAATTGACAACAAGTCTTCTCTCGGTCACAGAAAGAGGAACATATGCTTGGTTCTGACTAGTCAACGTCCGATGCACTAGATTATGCAGTTCCCTGCCCAGTCTTAGCACTAAATTTAAGGGTGAGCATGGTCCGGATGGTCTGTTTCCACAGTTAGAAATGGGAACCAAATGGAAAAGACAGACTTTAGAAAACCTAGAACTGGGAATTGAACGGAACTACCATAGAATTGGCTCAAGCCGTTTTCCAGGTTGAATATTGTCCGTGGCTCACCCTAGATTGAGCAGCCCATTTAAGAACTCATATGAACTTGTTTGCACTCCATGAAGTGGAATCAATCGCGTGCCGTGCATCTTTTAACACACGTAAGTTAAATCTTTGAGACTAGCCAGTCCCATGGGGTTAATAAACATAGTTTTACCCACATATGCTTCCATGCGGCGAAAATTTTCTTTCCCTTGTCACGCAATAATCAACTCTTCCGGAGAAGATTTTTTCTTGATTTAGACTATAACGAGTCCATACATACAAAAAATTGATTGTAAGTTTCGTCCTAATCGCTGCATCTCCTCTGGATGTGTGCGCGCAAATTTGTGGCGTGTAAGTTGTCGATTAGATTGTTAAAAACAAGGGTGGATCTTTCTGTTCTGCAACTTCAATTCAGCAATTAGCAGCAGTTGGAAGGTTTTCTGGTCGGAATTACATCAAGAAGCAGAAGCAACTTCATCATTGGATGGGAAGACCCACGTGTAGATGTTTGTTTTTTTTTCTTATCTTGGTAAGATATATCGCTGCTTAGGATTAGTAATATTCTCTATTTGTTTATTTGCGGTGCAGTTGTGGAGTATTGTTATTGCATCCGGGTCGATTTGTTTCGGCGATGTTATATTCATTGAAACCTTCTGGGACCCCAACTCACTTGTAAAGGGCAAACTTTTTCTCGATGGTTTACAAGAGCACGCCAACCCCTTGTGCAAAAACCATTACCCACCGATGCAGAATTGGTCCGGTTTAAAAGGTTTCATTTGTTTCACAGAAATCGAAAGATTTGAAAAATCGAAAATATTTATATCTAGACATTGTTAATTACAATAAGCACTGCTGAACTCTACCTCATCCATCCCCAATTGACCCTTTTTTTTTCCATCCGTTTTGACGTCGGTCCGATGGTGTAGCAAATCAGCTTTCTCATACTAGACTAAAGGTTCGTGCCCCCTCTCGATTCAGCTCGGAGGAGGCTGGGCCATCTGCATCGGGACTGGACAATGCACCTGGGAATATACTTCCTTGCGACATGACTTGGCCACGAGAGATTGCGTCGAGTATAAACGGAAGCCAGGACCATCTATCAATGTTGAGGAAACGATGAGCTCAAAGGAGCCCTTTAATCAACCGGCTCTGGTGATGGGAGAACAACAACAATTCGAACAATATCGAATCAACGCAGCGGAATAAAATAATCTCCCCTCTTGTGTAAACCTAGTAGGAATCGATATAGTAGAATAAAATAAATACCAAGCACGCGAACACAAGACGATTTTTTACGTGGAAAACCTTCTCGATGTGAGGAGATAAAAAACCACGGGATCGGAGTCCACCCAAAATTCTTCACTATCAATAAAATTGTTCTTCTTTAGCAAATACTAGAGGTACATAGCAGCAAAGACCTCAAGAACATAATTCTTGGCAATACACATAAACTTCACAAGAGATCAAGGATAAATCTGACCAAAAACGCAGATTTAGATCAATCCACGAAAAACCTGATGTAGGCAGCTTCAAACGAAAATCAAACCGTTCAGATTCGAGAAGATTGCGTCACGAATATGCTGACAAATTTCAGCTCAATCGGACCACGAATCGACCTCCGACGCCCGACTTGATGTAAATCGAAATTACCTCAACCCCCGTTTTCTACTTTCTCTTTTTCTCTTGTTACTATTTCCTTTTGCGACTATCACTTTATATAGATAGTGAGAAACCATGTTTCCTCATATAACTTATTATATGAGCTCAAGCCCTTTTTGGGCTTGCAACTCATTGGGTCTCCTCCACATAGGAGTGAACCCAACTAACAAATCTCCCCCTCACGACAATGTGGAGGGATTCACCATCCCTGCTATCAATCGGCAATGTTCAAGCTTCTCTCTTGGTAGAGTCTTCGTCATCATATCAGAGCCATTATGATCTGTATGAATTTTCTCAAGTTCCAACAACTTTTCATTTAGAACATCTCTTATCCAATGATATCTAACATCAATATGTTTCGATCTAGAATGAAAAGATGAATTCTTACCAAGATGAATTGCGCTTTGATTATCACAAAATAGCACATACCTCTTTTGATTGAACCCAAGTTCTTCTAGGAACTTCTTCATCCATAGCATCTCTTTACTAGCTTCAGTCGCTGCAATAAATTCAGCTTCGGTTGTAGAAAGTGCAACACACTTCTGCAATCTTGACTTCCAAGACACAGCTCCACTCGCAAAAGAAATCAAATAACTAGAAGTAGATTTACGAGTATCAATATCTCCCCGCCAAGTCGAATACGTGTATCCAACTAACTCAAGTTTCCCGGTCCCAAAACGAGTTTCAAATTTGAAGTTCCCCGAAGATACCTCATAATCCACTTCACCGCATTCCGGTGCTTTCGCTGGATTTGACAAATAGCGACTAACAACGCCAACTGCGTGCGCCAAGTCAGGCATGTACATACCATCGCATACATTAAGCTTCCTACAGTGAGGCATATGGAACACTTTCCATATCTTTCTTCTCTTTATCAGTCGTAGGACTTTGCTTCATATTTAACTTAAAGTGGGCAGCAAGAGGAGTACTAACCACTTTAGCCTTGTTCATGTAAAATTTCTTAAGGATCTTCTCGATATATTTCTCTTGCGACAAAAACAACTTCTTAGCATCTCTGTCTCGGGTAATTCTAATGCCAAGAATCTGCTTCGTCGAGCCCAAGTCTTTCATGGCAAAAGACTTGTTCAATTGTTTCTTCAATAACTTAATTCTTGAAGCATTCCTGGTGGAAGGTCGTCGGTCTCTAACGGATCTCCGGACTGGAACATCCAATGAAACATCTAATTGAGCCTCTGATTCAGGAATATTATTATCCGTTTCAACATGTTCAGGAACATGTGCGTTATTTGGAACATTGACTTCCTACTGCTCTTCATCAACCTGTGTAGGAATATTTGTAAGAGGAACCGGATCCAAATCAACCAAATTATCACTAACCTGTGGTGCTGAAGTCATCTCTGTTTTCTCAATATCCTCTATTGTTTGATCTTCCATAAACACAACGTCTCTACTTCTTACAATTTTCTTTTCAGCCGGATCATAAAATTTGTAGCCAAGCATATCCTGTTCATAATCAATGAATATGCACTGTCGTGTTTTCATATCAAGTTTAGACCTCTCATCTTTGGGAATATGCACAAATGCTTTGCACCCAAAGACACGCAAATAATCATAAGAAACATCTTTGCCTGTCCAAACTCGTTAGGAACATCAAACTCTAAAGGAACGCATGGAGTAAGATTTAATACATGCACAACCGTACTTAAAGCCTCACCCCAAAAGGATCCGGTAGCTTTGACTGTGATAGCAAGCATCTTACCCTTTCAACCGGTGTTACATTCGTTCTCTCGGCTAAGCCATTTAAGCGAGGCGTCTTGGGAGGTGTCTTTTGATGTTGAATACCCCGTTGTCTGCAATATTCATCAAAAGGTCCAATATACTCTCCCCCGTTATCAGTTCGGATGCATTTCAATTTCTTTCCAGTCTGTCTCTCAACTGAAGCCTGAAATTGCCTAAAAGCATCTAACACTTGATCTTTAGTTTTCAAGGTATGAATCCAAATTTTCCTTGAAAAATCATCTATGAAGATAACAAAATAAAGAGATCCACCAAGTGATTTTGTTTTCATAGGACCGCAAACATCAGAATGCACTAAATCCAATATACCTGACTTTCTTGAAGGAAGGGAGCTTTTAAATGCAACTTTGTTTTGTTTTCTTGCTAAACAATGAGCACACTTCTTTAGCGCCGAACTTTTCAATCCTGAAAGGAGTTTCTTCTTGGCCAATATTGACAAACCCTTCTCACTAATGTGGTAGCCTCTTATGCCACAACTCAGCTGCATCTTCGCTGTCTACCGCATTAATTTTGTCTCGTAGACAACTTTGCATAATGTACAACGAAGAATATTTTTCACCTCTAGCCACAACAAGAGAACCTTTGGTGAGTTTCCATCGACCATTACTAAATGTGCTGCAATACCCCTCATCATCCAACTTGCCTGTAGAAATCAAATTCAAGCGGATATCAGGTATATGTTTAACATTATTCAATACTAACCTTGTGCCATTGCTGGTTTCTAGGCACATATCACCGATGCCTACAGCTTGAGCTAGCCCATTTTTTCCCATCTTCACAGATCCAAAATCACTTGACCTGTATGATGTAAAGAAATCCCTACGAGACGTAGCATGAACGGATGCACCACTATCAATTACCCAACTGGTCTCATGAGATACAAAATTCACCATATCGGCATAAAAAATAATGAGAAAGTCTTCTTTAAGTGTAGCAACACGATTGTCATCACTGTCACTATCACTTTTCTTCTCTTTACCTTTCTTCTTTTGTTTCTCCCTTTTTAACTGGCGAAAAAATCTCTGAATATGTCCTTTCTGATGACAATAATGGCACTCAACATTAGCAAATTTATTATACTTACCTCTGCTTTTATCTCGACTTTTATCTCTATTTCTCGGACCTCGAGACTCACTTTTACCCCTTTTCTCAACAACCAAGGCATCAGAATGTGAAGAGGATGATCCTTGTGTCTTCCTTCTCATCTCTTCATTCAAAATACTACTCTTGGCCAAATCCATGGTAATCATACCATCTGGGGCAGAGTTAGACAAAGATGTTCGGAACGTCTCCCATGAGTCCGGCAAGGTACCAAGCAACCATAGTGCTTGTATCTCATCATCAAACTTGATTCTCATTGCAGCCAACTGATTTATAATTCCTTGAAAAGAATTTAAATGATCAGTCAAACGAGTACCATCTTGATATCTCAGAGCCATCATCTGTTTTATCAAAAATAACTTATTATTCCCAGTCTTTCGAGCATATAATTGTTCGAGCTTATCCCATAAACTGCGTGCATGTGTTTCCTCAATAATATGGTTCAAAACATTATCATCCACCCACTGCCTAATATAACCACATACTTGACGATGAAATATAGACCATTCAACATCAGTTTTATTCTCTGGTTTCTCCTTGGCAAATACGGGCAAATAAAAATCTTTCACATATAAAAGGTCTTCCATCTTCCCTTTCCAAATATGATAATTCGAACCATTCAGTGTAATCATTCTACTCGTATTCGTTTCCATGTTTAACACAAGGTAAAGAAATCAAGCAATAACCTGATGCTCTGATACCACTCTGATGGGAGAACGACAACAATTCGAACAATATCGAATCAACGCAGCGGAATAAAATAATCTCCCCTCTTGTGTAAACCTAGTAGGAATCGATATAGTAGAATAAAATAAATACCAAGCACACGAACACAAGACGATTTTTTACGTGGAAAACCTCCTCGATGTGAGGAGATAAAAAACCACGGGACCGAAGTCCACCCAAAATTCTTCACTATCAATAAAATTGTTCTTCTCTAGCAAATACTAGAGGTACATAGCAGCAAAGACCTCAAGAACATAATTCTTGGCAATACACATAAACTTCACAAAAGATCAATGATAAATCTGACCAAAAACGCAGGTTTTGATCAATCCACGAAAAACCTGATGTAGGCAGCTTCAAACGAAAATCAAACCGTTCAGATTTGAGAAGATTGCGTTACGAATATGCTGACAAAATTTCAGCTCAATCGGACCACGAATCAACCTCCATGCCAGCTTGATGTAAATCAGATATTGCCTCAACCCCCAGATTTTCTACTTTCTCTTTTTCTCTTGTTACTATTTCCTTTTGCGACTATCATTTTATATAGATAGTGAGAAACCATGTTTCCTCATATAACTTATTATATGAGCTCAAGCCCTTTTTGGGCTTGCAACTCATTGGGTCTCCTCCACATAGGAGTGAACCCAGCTAACATCTGGAGGTTTTTCCTAGGCGAGCTTGTTCTTCAGGTATATACCTCAGAAGTCACATCCAGACAACAGGAAAGTGCCAAAAAAGCTGACGCTTTGTTTGTATTCTGATCTATCACAAGGTCAACTGGAGCTGTACGCAGGACACGAGAAGAGAGGGATCTGAGATGAATTGTGAGTCAGTCGCAAGACTGATGCTTTAATCTTTGGTGACATTGCTCTTGCTGGGTTTTGGGCTATTTCGTGCTTCCAGGGCAGCCCACGAGGAGAAACCCCCCCCTCATCTGCACAGATCGTGAGTGCTGTCATCTGTGACCCCTGCTTCAACTAAGGCTTCTCTAGGACCAGCCACTTCATTTCAGGTCCAAAACTGGTCATTGTAGCACGAACAAAAGAGAAGTTCATTGCAAGCTTTTCTATGGTTCTCTGAGTTTTCTGTATCAGTTTTGCAATTTGCCGTCAAGCAGATTCAAATTGTGTGCAGTATACGCATGCGCAGGTGAGTCTGACAAGAAATTTCCGCACGTGCAACACACGCAGGTGCAATTTCGACACTTCCAAAGATGTCCCCTTGACTGACTTATTTCCATTCATATAGGTAACTACTCTCCTACTTTCTCCATCACCCCTTTCTTCTCAAAAATAGAATTCCTCCTGATCACTCTACTTACCATTGGATTTTTTGGGAGTTCGGTAGAATTCCATGTGTTGCGTGTACGTTGCAGAGGAATAATTGGCCTATGGTTAGAGCGGTTTCGATTCAAAATGTACTAAGAACCATGGTCGATTGCGAACAGGGACATTGTTGTGTTTGACACCATATTCGTGAGTCTCAAAGTCATTGTACATAGCCCGCCTTTCAATTGGATTAGAAAGTTACACTTAATATGGCATATGAATGCTGTGATATTGCCGAAAGAATGGGGAAAAATTTTTCTCCTCGTAACGACGGAAAACGGTGTTTACCACGAACTTTTGTTTTCTCTATCCGGGGAAAACCACACATATTTTAACCATATGATTGACTAGTCTTAAAGTTTTGACTTGTGTGTCATGAGACATATCACATGGGATGGATTCCACACCACAAAATGGAAACAAGTTTTCAGACTTTTCTCCTGCCTCCTTGCAGAGCATGGGAGTCGAAACCCACACTTGAAACTAATTCGTCTTCATCCCAACCCAACCCCTTGAGAAGGTGAGAATTCGAATCCCCCACCTCCCCCTTCCATAAACCAGTGATTTTGTAATCTCATAAGTAGGTAACTCATTTTAGGGGTGAGCAATGATTTTGATTCAAGGTGGGAACCAGGGGTTTCTTTCTTTTTTCCTTGTCCTTCCCACCTTCAAATTACATTTTTCCAATTTCTCAAAACAATATAGGACAATCTCCCCCTCACATATTGTGTCCTGTATTAGAGTCGCAACAACCCATAACTCTTATATGTGACTGTTAGGTTTAAATTTCTTGGCAACCTGGACCTTGATAATAGTTTGGGTGGTATTGAATTTCTCTCACCCCAAAAGCTAGCTTAAAGGGTAATGCTTTTTCTTACACTTATAAACCAATCACTAGCTCATTCCATAGCCAACATGAGGTAAACTTCAATAATCTTCCCCTCATATATCGAGCTTTAGGTTGAAGCTGTAACAAATCTCATCCCTCGAGTGATTATTGGGCCCAAACTATGATAACCTAAGTTTTGATACTAGTGTTGGATAGTTTCGGACTTCTCTCGTTCCAAAAATTAGCTTAAAGACGAGATTTTCCCTCAAACTTATAAACTCGTTACTAGCTCCTTCCTTCAACAATCTTCCCTGCAAATATCGGGCCTTAGGTTGGAGTTGTAACAACCTATAACTCTCTTGTGTGACTGTTGGATCCAAACCTATTGGCAACCCGAATCTTGCTATTAGTGTTGGGTAATTTTAGGCTTCTCTCAGTCCAAAAGTTAACTCAAAAGCTGAAACTTTCCCTCATATTTATAAAATGATCACCAGCTCCTTCCACATTTGATGTCTTCCTTGATATATTGGGCCATGGGTTGGAGGAGGAACAACCCGTATCTCTTCCATGTAACTACTAGGTTTAGACTTATTGGTTTTGATACTACTGTTGGGTGGTCTTGAGCCTCTCTCACCTCAAGACCACCCATCAAGCAAGCCTCAGGCTTGACCTAGTTCTTGGACTTGGACTGCCGTATCTAACTGTGATAGCCCAAGCGATGGTGCGCGGGGAGGAGAGATAGCGATGCATCCCCGCCTCGGTCCTCGAACGTGCGCAAGAAAGGGGTCCCTCTCTTGTACCACATCGCCTAGGGAGGGAGTCATGGGTTAGCTTATAAGGCAATGAGGCCTCTAATTATACATACACATTTTCTTGGGATAGTATGGGCTGCCCCGAGAATAACAAAACCGTGAGGACTTAGTGTCCAGAGCGGACAATATGTGTACAGTGGAGACCCAGAGCGTTACAAGTGGTATCAGAGCTGACTCCCGACCGCGTGTGGGGCCACAGTGAGAACCCCTTCTGCTAAGGGGTGGAGAGTGTGACAGCCTAGGTGCACGACGGTGCGCGAGAGTCCTGGGCTAGCTTATTAGGCAATAGGTCCTCTAACTGTACATACGCGTTTTCTCAGGTAGTATGGGTTGCCTCGAGAAGAACAAAGTGTCCAAAGCGAATAATATGAGTACAGTGGAGACTCGGAGTGTAATACTAACAATCTCAGTTCCTTTTGGAGCTCTTCATCAACATTGGATGCGAAAATGAAGACGAATCTTCATCAACATTGGACATGAAAATGAAAACGAACTTGAAGAGGTATGGGATGATGAGATGACAAAAGTGAAGAATCGCGACAAGGAGGAGAGTAAATCAAAGGATGGAGGCAAAATCGGAGATTCAAAGGGGATGTGTAGAGTTTCATGGTTGGTAGGAGGAAAAATTTGAGGGAAGAGAGTGAAAGTGCGAGGAGAAAAGAGGAGAGTCTTTATGATTTGATTTGGTTCAGGTGCGCGACCCGATGATACCAGACTTTCTATATGCATTATCTTGAACATGAAAGAGAACCAACCCGAAAGTATCCAAACTTTTCAAACCGGGTCGAGTGTCTTCAACACTTCCGTTCCCTTCGGTTCGGTTCGCAGTTCTAACTTTGGAATCGATCATTTGGACTATGTCCACCTTAAGGTACAATTTCTATTGCTTTTTCCATGCTTTTTTAAGTTTCTTCCTAATCATTGCACCTCCTCTGGATGCGTGCGAAAATTTGTAGTGTGTAAATTGTCAATCATATTTAAAAAGAAGAAAAATAAAATTATACTCTCCCATAGTTCAACTTCCTCGTTTGGATCGATATGGAGATTTCTTTTTCTCTACCTCAATGCTTAGGATGGCGACAGCTTGCCAAGTACAGAAAAGCGTTAATGCAAATGTATGCGTTAATGTGCATCGGCGAAAACGAAACTTTCTTCGTTGTTGGGATGGAGATTACTTCAAGGATCAACGAAATCTGTGAGCAAAAACAAAAGTTTTACCTTTTCCGCCCCTGAAACAACCACTCTGTTTGTCCGTCCTGATGTCAGGGCGGATGGCGCAGCAGGGTCAGCTTTCGTGCAGTGGAGTGAATCCGCGCCCCTCTCGATCTTGCACGGAGAAGGGTGGGCCATCTATGTCCTGACTGGATGGTTCGGGACAATCGAGCTTCTTCGGACCTTCCAATGTCAAGAAAATGACGAGTTCATAGGAGCGAATCGATTAGACGAGCTTCGTAGGCTTTGCCCTATGCGAGCTTTGTTCTTCACGGATGCCTCAAAGTCACATCCAGACAGCAACAAAGAGCCAAGCAGGCAAAAACCCTCTTCGTCTAGATCTGTCACAAGGTCATCGGGAGCTCTATATATAGGACCCAAGAAGAGAGTGCTATGAGATGAACTGAAAGCAGGTCGCAATGCCGATGCCTTGGTCGCTGATAATATTGATCTTGCTCGGTTTCGGGCTATTTCACGATACCAGGGCCGCCCCCCAGGAGGACCTCCCATCTGTGCGGGTTGTCGGCACTGTCCTGTGTGAGCCATGCTTCAATCGAGGGTTCTCTGGGAGTAGCCGCGTCATTTCAGGTCAAAAAATGGTCATCCTAGCACAAAAAGAAAGAAAGAGGGAGTCATTGCAAGCTCTTTTGTGGTCCTTGGAGTTTCGTGCATCAGTTGCAATTTGTCCTAACAACAGATTCACCTCTTGTGGCCATATATGCAGGTGCATCTGTTCTGGTAGAATGCGCGGAATCGGGCTTCCGAAAAGAGGTGACATCGGGTAAGCGTGGCAACTTTGAGATCCGTCTGCCTCCTTCGATGAGTGAGGATGCCGAGGAAATGCAGGGATGCATGGTGAAGCTGATCAGAAGCAGTGATCCAGCTTGTGATATGGTGTCATCACGAGCTTCGCTTCGTCTCAAGTTGAATCGGCGAGAAGCTCAAGTACTCTCTGTAGGAGTTCTCGCCTTCACGCCCCGGGAACAACCGAGCTCGTGCGCCCGAAAACCGACCCGGAGAGGTCGCGTAGAGTCCGGTTCCAACAAAGGCTCAGTAAGTCCGGAATCAGCTCGACACACTTCTAAAACATCCGAGTATCCACCACGAGCCATCACTGTTTCAGAGCCAGCGACGGCTCCTGTTACTTCGCCACCAGTGCTGGGGCCGACAACGCTGCCGCCCTATTTTCCATCTCCCTCTCCCTCTGTTACCGCCTCTCCAGCCGTTGCCACCATTTCATTTCCCACCACTACCGGAAGTTACTCCGCCACCACCATCGACCTTTATCCCGTTCCTCCGTTGCCGCAGCCACCAACTCCTTCGCCATCACCTTCGTTCCATATCCCCCTTCCCACTTTGCCACCACTCCTGGGATTCACGCCTCCAACGCCTAGCCTGCCGTTGCCACCATTTCGCTACCCGCCAACACCGGCAGTTGCTCGGCCGCCACCATCGATCTCTTTCCCGTTCCCTCCATTGCCGCAGCCACAGATTCCTTCGCCCTCATCACGACCAGCATCCCCTTCCCTGCCCCCTTTTTCCCCTTTCCCCTTCCCTCCATCACCACAACCACCCACGCTGCCATTTCCCTTGCCACCATCCGCGGGATCCATGCCGTCACCGCCTACTCCGTCCCCTTAACTGTACAATTCACATGGTTAACATTTCCTATTCTTCCTTTCCCATCACCTTCTTCATTTCAAAAATAAATCACTCCTAATGACTCTGTACTTCCGCTGGATTTACGGGAGCTTTGGACATTACAGAACGTTGTCCGTTGTAGCCCGTTCATGAGATGGCAGAATACTCTCATGAACGGGCTATGCTTACAGAGGTTTTTGTTCAAAATGTATTGACAATCCTAAGCAATTGCAAAGTCGACGTCCATGGATTTTTGCTCTCCCTAAGTGGGTAAAAACTATATGAATTAACCCTACGAGACCGGCTAGTTTTAAAGTTCGAACTTCATGAGTTAAAAAGCGCACGACACGGGTTCAGTCATATCGCAAAGCGCAAACAAGCTGGTATGATTCCATATGTGGGGCCGCTCAATCTAGGGATGAACGAGGGTCTCGGTTCCACTTGGGAATAGGCCGCAACTGGTTCTACGTTAGATCAGTTCAGTTCCGGACTTCGGGTTTTCTAAAACCTGTTCTCTTCAGTTCAGTTCATAATTCTAGCTCTAGAACCGGATAATGCTCACTTCCTAACTCGATCGGGCTCAGGCCTAAGTCTTATGTGATCTATACAATTAGTGTCATATTTCAAAAGATTGAAGTTGACCTATCCGAGGGCGCTTTGCTAGTAAAAATATAAAGGGATAAGTATATTGGAAGTTTTAAAACTTGTCATGAAATTTTAATAAGTCTTAAAATTTGTTACGAAAATGCGATTGAGTTTTAAAATTTTTAAAAGTGAAATCAAGTCCACTTGTCATGAAAGCACATTTGGATCCCAATACCTTCAAAGTTTCCAATTAATAGAATGACTTGTTTAGATGAATTTAACAAGCTTCAAAATATAATTGTACTTTTTGAAAGTTATGGAGTAGATTGTAATTTTGTCACAAGTTTTAGAATTTCATTACACTTTTGAAAAAAATTAGAATTTAGTTACTTTTCATTATAAGTTTTAAAATTTTCAATGCATATAACCGAAAAAAGCAAACTATACCGTCGATGAGCCCCAAGGGGGTGGTGTAGCTTGCAATGAATTTTCTCTATTTAGCTTCAAATGCTCGGCATTGTGCGTCGGTAGTTGCATCGGTTGGGCCTGAATGGGCTTGACTGGGTGGGCTAAGAATGAGAATTTCAATATGAAAAATTATTACCCATGGTGAAAATTAGTTTTACGTAGAGAAAATTACTCATATTTTTGCTACTTGCTAATCTAGACAAAGTTACTTCTAACCCAAAAAAAAAAAAAAAAATCTAGACAAAGTTACCACTCACGTGTGGAGTTTACTAATTGTGGAATTATAGAGATGTAATCGAGTCAAGTCGACACGAATCAAAGCTGATCAGGGCTCGCTGTACAATTTGAGCTTGATTGGGCTTGGTTTTTTCATGTCAAAGTCCCGCTTGAATAAGCTTAAACAAATTTGACCTTGGCTTGGATTCAAATCTGGCGAGGGCCGCCCTTGCCTCCCGGCTCAAGTCGGAGCCAACGGAGGGAAAAAGAAGAAAAAAAAAAGAAAAAAAAATTAAAAATGAAAAGACTAAAATGCCCTCCAATTTTGGGGTAAATGTGTCACACTTGGAAAGTTCAGGGTTTTTGATGTCGCAAAAAAAAGTTTGGGGTAAATGTGTCACGGTTTGGAAAATTTGAGGTTTTTCACCGCACAAAAAAAAGTTTGGGGTAAATATGTCACTCGAGGCAAAGTTTGAAATTTTTCGTAACTTTTTCCCTTTTACTAATTACTAAACACCCAAATTTTTTTTTTTTTTTTTTTTTTTTGAAAACAAAGTCATTCATATTTATGAATACCATGAGAAAAAAATGTAAGATTCATATGTATGAGTACCATGAGAAAAAAATGTAAGTATTTTCGAATAAAAGATATTCCAAAAAAGCCTCGATGAGTTATTAATCCAACTAGGAGAAAGTGACTTTTGATGATGGACCTTGACGACCCAATTTGCCAGTAAGTTGGCCTCGCGAAACACCCGAAATATTAAAATAAAGTACTTTTTTCATATTAGAAGAGATTACCAAGATCATTGGTGGCTAGTGCATTGCTGAACTCCACTATATCTTTTATCACCCCAGCTCAATTTAAAGTCATGAATTTTCTATCATAGGGAAATATTTTCCTTGTTTTAAAGTTGGAAGTCACTTTTTCTTGAAAAAGCTAGATAAAAAGTTCCCAAAAAGTTCGACGATTCTAATACGAAAAGTTGCTTGGCACAGCTAAAAATTCATGTAGTATAGCCATTGATACACCGATTCTTATTTTTATATGGGAAAAAATCACCAAAAACCCTAAACTATGCACAAAGTGACAAAAATACTCCAAACTTTTTTTGCACCACCAAAAACCCCAAACTTTGCCACCCGTGACACATTTATTCCAAACTATTTTTGTGACACCAAAAACCCCGAACTTTCATTTACGTGACACATTTACCCTAAATCTTAGGGGCATTTTGGTCATTTTGCTTTTAAAAAAAAATTTTCTCTTTTTTTTTTTTTTTTTTTTTTCTCTTCCCCTCCGTCGGCCGGCGGAGGGAAGCCGGCGTCCGGCGAGGGCCGCCCTCTCTGCGTCGGGCGAGGGCCGCCCTCGCCCACGTCGCGAGGGCGGCCCTCGTCCCGACGCGGCGAGGGAGGCCCTCGCCGGACGCCGTCTTCTCTCCGCGAAAAGAAAAAACAAATAAAAAGACGAAAATACCCTCGATGGGGTAAATGTGTCACAGATGGCAAACTTGGGGGTTTTTGGTGGTGAAAAAAAAGTTTAGGATATTTTTGTCATTTTATGCATAATTTAGGATTTTTGATGGTTTTTTCCTTATTTTTATATATGAAAAACTTTGCAATTGAATGGAGAAAGTTGCTTGTCACTTGCAGTAGAAAGATGTCACGTGGTAAAGTAACAGTAGAGCCGAAGCGACAATCGAAATTGAGCCATCATGGCGGCTTGCCCACTGAGACAAAAAAGTTACGGTCGTTTTTCCACGATGACTTGCTCGAGAAGGCAGAGTTTTTTCTCCACGTCGTACTCCCCAATTTTCCGACCGCATCTAGTATTGTGAATCGAAAGTAAATTTGTCAACATGGACCGCAAATTTATTTCTTAACTCGATCCGACCTGATCTGATTGTTTAAGGACATGTAACAGTGCTTGATTCTATTTTTTTATTAGCGACGGTAGCTTTGTAATAGAATCATATTTGGTAAAATTTTTACTCTTGGGAACAAATTTCTAATTTTTGTTTCGAAAAGTAGATTTTGAATAGAATCAAGAATAAAAAAAAATTTGATTATTATTCCACTGAAATAAATATAAGAATCAAGCCATTTTTGTTTTTCTTCAATTTTCTCTTCTTCTTCTTCACTTTTCTTCTTCTTTATCTACTGCCACCGCCACGATTGCTATCCGCCGCCATTTGCCGATCACTAACAACTGGTCTAGTAAGCTTGTCGGAGGCAAGCCCAGCCACCGACAAGGCTCGGTCTCGTCACATCTAACGAACCTCGCTCAACTGCCAACAAAGGTCGGCTAACGAGAGTTGGCCTCGTCGAGGGCGGGCGATGCTCTGGTGAGGTCGTCAATCCGGCGACTGGCCACTTGAAGAAGAGAGAAAGGAAAAAAAGAAAAAAAAAAGGAATGAAGTAAAAAAATTATTTAAAAATTAAAAGAAAATAATATGGAGTAGAAATTTTAAGTATGGTACTAAACGTAATTCTATTCCAAAATTAGAAAATTTGGACAGTTATCAAACGGTTTAAAATGCTTAGAAATTCTTCTCGGAAATAGGATAAAAAATAATTATTTTAATCAGAAATCGTTTTTAGGAATGAAATCGTTATCAAACGCGCCTTAAGGGGTCGAATCAAAAGAATCAAGCTTTATTCGTTATAAGAAAAGGGTTTTGATGCTTTTAGCCTAAAAAGTGACAAAACATTTATTAATTCATTGCCTCCTCATCCTCCTTCCCTCTTTTTATTATTCCAATGTATAACCATAATAATATGTACATGAGAAGTATATGTTACTTCAATATAAGGACCCGATTTAAAGTTTCTCTAATATCAATCAGCAAATAAGAGCTTCTTCTCTCATTTTATATATACATTTCCAAAATATCTTATTACTCACGGCACACAATACCTCGCATGGCATCCATGAGAATTCTCATTCCTTTATATTAATCAAATCACACCGTGCTATGGTAATTTCCACTTTATGAGTAGCTTATTAGCTTCTACAACTCCAACAGTAATGACCTAATCAGCGCCTAATATTCTTTTCTCTTTCTTGGCCCCTTCACGGGAGAATTTTGCACAGGAAAAAGTAGCAAAGGAATCTCTTTCTTTCTCTCCCTCGCTTGGTGAGCAAGCCAAAAAAAAGAAGTACCATAGGCAAAAAAGCAAAGAAGACGACCAAGATAATTATCATCCCCTCTCATTTCACTTTTCCCACCGCCATTACTCCCGTTTTTCATCTCCATAAAACCTCCCCAAACACCAAACTCCCTCCCCCATCTTCCCTCCTTCATTCCTTCCCTACCTTCCCTGACCTTCCCTTTCATTCCCTCATAAGCCCCCCCCTTCCCCAAGCTTCTCTACACTTCTCCACTCGAAAACCAGACCTCGCGCGCGCACAGCGAGCGAGAGAGCGAGAGAGAGATTCTCTCGCGAGCGCGCCCACGCCCACGCCCGCGCGTAGACGCGCCTCTTCTCGGGCTGTTCGGATACGAATCGGCCGTGTCGCTTCCGCGGAGTGGGCGGGAGGATCCCCGATCGCCGATCCGCGTCGGCGGCGGCCGCGGCGGCTATGGAGCCGGAACCTTCTCCGTCGCGGCGGCGGGAGGAGCCGGAGGAGCAGGAGGAGCAGCGGCAAGAGCATCCGAAGCGCCAGCACGTGGCGAAGTTCCTCGAGTCGCTCTCCGACGGCGGCGGCGGCGGCGGCGGCAGGGCTGATCTCCTGCTCAGGGTCCGCTCCGGCGCCTCGGCAAGGGCGGGGCTCGAGGTCCTGTATTCGGCCCTCAGGCGCGGGGTGGAGCCGATCGTAGGTGATCGGGGCCTGAGGCTCCGTTCCTGGACCGATTCGCAGGTGCAGGCTGTCTTCTCCGTCGCCTCTGCCGTCGCATTCGCTTCTCGATCTCTGTCAGGTGACTTTGGGCCTGTGGCTTTTGCTTATTGGTTTTTTTTCCTCTCTCTCTCTCTGTTCTTCGTTTCTTGTTTCGGGATGTGGAGATTGTGTTCTTGTCGAGACGGAGGCTTCGGGCGCTGATGTGTTGTTGCGTCTTTCGATAGCGATTAGTGACGGGAAGGGCCTGGTTGTTGGCGTGGAGTTTTCTGGAGCGGATTAAGTAGTTCTAATGAGCCGAGCAATGATGAAGTGCTTCTTCTGTTGTTGGGAGTACTCATTTGGGATAGTGGGTTTTGTTGGATTATGTTTTATGCGGTGCTTCTTTTAAGTTCGTTGAATTGAAGCATCGACGGAATTATGATTGCTGATGTAGAGTTTGAATGTTGTGATGTTTTACCTTGGTCAGTGGACCATTTGGAGCCAGCTATTGTTGCCGTGGTGCAGCAGTCGCTTGAGTTTGCTGTTTGTTATTTGGAGTATTCAGAGATCGAGAGAGAGGATTTAAGTTTGCAGGTACGTGGCTTATTCTCATCGCCACTACTTATTGTCTGTCACTCTCACTTCTCTCTCTATTTGGGGCACATTTCAGGATATTGAGTCAATGCAATATATTGTGTACGCATCCAGATATGAAGTTTAAGTAACTATTTGTCTGTTTTTGTATTTTTCTTTCTGCTAATGCTGGCTAATAAATTGATAGATAGAATGCAATGTTATATAAGAATCACTGGTTGAACTCCAATCCCTGTAGTCGAAACAGAATGAATTGTCATTCTAGTAGTTTTGTAGTTTGTTGGGACATTTAAGCTTAGAAATTGGCCTTGTCTTGAGGTATTTTTGTGTGCATTTATGCTAGGCGTTAGAGTTCGTCGAACGGAGAAAAGATTAGCTGATTAGCGTAAAGTTGTTAAATTATTTCGTCATGAGTCAAAACTGTTCCATTTATTCTGAATTAACCGCATGAGAAGTCGATAGAAAGCTTGACGTTGGGTAAGTCAGGCTATCACTTTTGCCTTCTGTTCTATTTGAGTTTACATGTTGTTTAGCAATGTGGAGGAGAATACTTATTTGTTGAAATATTTGTGCACTTTTAAGAGTTGACAATGTTGCTATAGTTTCATTTGTGGGAAGCATGTTAGAATTTCATAAACAGTGCTTCATATGATGGGAATGATGTTCTTAGTCCAAATCGAGACATCTGACAACCCAATATAGTCGCTTAGATATCAGATCCTTCCATACTTTTAAATATTGGTTGTTGGTGTCATATTTGACTGATTAAAGAGTACACCTAGCTTGAAAATTATACAGTATAGTAGAGAGGAGGAGATTCTTTTCTAGGAGATTATCCTTGTGAGATCATCCTTAGATCACTTAGTTCGTGATTAAACATGTAATTTGTTTGGTGGAATATCACAATTAGGTTGACTTGTGACATCTCTTCCTTTCTTGTTTCATTATCATGAACCACATTTATTCCGCCGATTTGTTTATAGCTAGTAAATTCTTCCATTTTTGTAATACATTGATTTAATGAAAGTTGGCAGAATTGGACATACTGGTGGATAAAATGTTGCCAGTAAGTGGATTAGTTCCTTTAGTTGTCAATACCTTTAAAAAAAGTTACTTTAGTTGTCAAAGGATGGAAGGCCTGAGGATGGGTACTGTGGCACTTATCCAATTCACCCTAAAGTAAAACAGGAAATTTCTTCTCTTTCTTGTTCCATAGATAGTATATTATCCGTTCCTTCTGTGCAATGGCTTGGAGAATTCTCATTCAATCAGTTGAGCATTCTGCTTTGGATAGATGCATGTTAGAAGGGTGTGGGTAAAGGAGAGAGTTGTGAAAATTTCCTCTCGCTTTGCTTATAGCATTAAAATTTTTCATATTGTGGTCTCATAGCTATTTGTTTGCCAGAATATTGCATTACAGCTGTTGGAGATAGCGCTGATTGATGGCACAGATAAGATATCTGAAGTTTCTCAACCTTTTACGGATGATGACACTGTCAACTTCTTGTTGGCAGTTGCTGATAATTCAGCTGATATGGAATTACATAAGCATGTTGGATGCAGCCGTCAAGGTATGCTTTGTCAAAACATTAGTGCACTGAAGTTTGATAATCATGAGAAATTATTTCACTCATAATATCATCTATGTGGTGGTAGTAAGATTACTAACTGAAGCAATGTTCTTTACATGTTGATTGGGAAGGTTGCTGCTCAGAAGAGACATCAGTGGACCATTTTCTGATGTCATTATCTCCTGAATTCCTTCAATCTGATCGACAGATCTTAAGATCAACCTCACCTACTTTTCCCCGAAGTGTGAACAAATTGAATTTGCTGTCTCATCATTGGGCTGTTGCTCACATTCAAAGTACTAAACGGCTTATCTTGCTTTCTAAAAAATTGGTTGAACTTCCGTATGATGAAAAGTCAGCAGGTAGCAGCTTTCGCAGAAGAATTTCCTTAAGTTTGAAGATTTTGAAGTTACTCGGACATTTGGCACAGGATGTCCCGTATATTGACTTTGATTCGGCACTGTTGGAGGCATGTGCTTCCTATGCTGATATATTACCTAGCTTGTTTAAGCTGAAGTTTGACTTCGTGAGTAGTTGTAATGTCATTGAGGGTACTTTTGAGAACCTCATCCTGTCGCTGTTGGAGGAGTTTCTTCATCTTCTCCAAATTATCTTTAGCGAGGATAGTACTTTCAGAAACATACAGGCATCCATAGTGGCTTCTGTATTGGATGATCTAGCATCTACTGAATGGAAATACAGCAAATCTGCGACGAATATAAAGCCTCCTGTAGCTTACTTCCCTCGAACTGTTGTTTACATGCTAAAGCTCATCAATGATATCAATGGCGAAACATACCAGCCTTTTGGTTGCAAGTGGCCTGGGGAAGAATATGCAGTTGATTCCGTTTCATGTAGTGTTCATGCTGGGAAGATACCTTTGCTCAGGAGGCTCACGGTTGAGGAACGGATGAAATTAATATTTCCTTCATCTGGTCAGTGGCTGGACGGTTTGATTCATCTTATCTATTTCCTGTATTCTGAAGGAGCAAAACTAGGGCCCAAAATGGAAAGGTCATTCTCCAGTTGCACAAAAGTTAGTGTTACCTCTGAAGCAGAAAATGCCGTTAACCATGACGATGAAGCCCTCTTTGGTGACCTTTTCTCTGAGGGTGGTCGCTCTATTTGTTCGACTGAAGGATATGATCAGCTACCTGCTTCCAATAGTGCCAGTTCCAGCATCTGCAATATGCCTCTTCAAGCAGCTTCTGAGCTGTTAAATTTTCTCAAAGTTTCAATTTTTTCTCCTAAGTGTCAATTTTCTGTTTTTGAGGAAGCCTGCAGAAAGCTCAGTTGTGAACATATTAACATCTTTCTCTCCATTCTTAACTCCCACTTCTCTATTTCAGAAGATAAGGGTCCTGAAGGCTCTGGCATTTCTCAAGAAGATAGAAAGATAGGACAGGTTGGGGAACTTTGCTTTACTCTTGTGCAGAACCTTCTGATTGGTCGTGTTCTGTCTGATTCCTTAGAAGTTTACCTTGTTGAGCAAATTTTGAAAGTTGAAAATGGTATGTTTGTTTACAACGGTTGGACGTTGACTTTGCTGGCCAATGCACTTCTCAGTAGGGTGGGCTTGTCTGGTAGTCATTTGAGGAACAAGATTTACAAGGATTTTGTTGCTTACATTGTCGAGAAGACAGAAAGTATTCACACAAATTGTCCTGGTCTAAGGGAAATCCTTGGAAGTCTTCCATCTACATTTCATCTTGAGATTCTTCTTATGACATTCCATTTATCCACCAAAGAAGAGAAGTCAGCTTTGGCCACATTGCTTATCATGTCACTTAAAGATATAAGTGCTTCAACCACGGGTTATTCCAGTAGGCAGTTATCATGTTGGGCTGTAGTAATTTCTAGGTTGATTCTTCTTGTACGTCATACGATCTTCCATCCACATGCCTGTCCCCCAACGCTGCTGTTAGATCTGAAATCAAAGTTGAGGGATCCAACTGCTGGGTTACGTCCATCAGATGATGTAAATGATTCTTGGGTATCAGGAGCTTTGAAGAGTGTGATGTTTTCAGGGGCCGAGGAAGAGCCTTCCATGAGCATCTTGATCAGCCATATGGTCGATACGGTGATGCTTCCTTCTTTTTCTAAAGATGATTTGTCTGTCGACTGCTTGTGGATGAGTTGGAGTGAAATTTTTGAATTGTTCTCTTGGATATTGGGGCTGTGGAAGGATAAGAAAGCGGCATCAGTTGAAGATGTGGTCGTTGAGAGATACATATTCTTTCTTTGCTGGGATTTGCCTACCAGGAATTCCGTGCTGGACCATCTACAACCTCTGTGGAGTAACACAGAAGATCTGGACATATGCGATACGGGAATCTTCTTTCGGTTCAGTCATTTACTTTTGGGCCGCTGTGATGCCATTGTTAAGGATATGAAGTTCCCTAATGTTGTCTCACATGTGTTGGAGCAATTGCTTGGGTTACCCTTCCCGGATAAGTGTACTGAGATAGACTGGAATTTCTTGAGAGGTGGAATGTGGTTGTCGCTGATGCTATCCATACTCATTAGCGGACTTCTCAGACATGGCATACTTGACGGAGTATCTGGTGTGGGTCCACCCTTGACAGATGGCATGTATGAAGGAACTGATTTTGTCACTGCTGCAGAAGTGCTGATTAACCATATGGCTGAGGCTGGCCAATTGCTGCCGCTGATGAGGATGTTGTCTTCGTTGTTAGATAGATACATATGTACTCTTCAGAATGCTTTCATTTATGCCCTAGGTAATGGCCAAGACTGGGACGGCTCATTTTCATCCCTTCTGCTTCTTGTACACTCTGGTTTTGATAAGCAAATGCAGGATGAGATCCTCGTCAAGAGTGGAGTTAATTCAAGCAGGCTAGACTATGTGCTTGAGCTGTTAACAAAGATAGATGCAGTTTTTGATAGAAGTTCTCCAGGGATTTGTTCAAAGGTCCTTTGGGAATTCATGTTGCATGGGTTTCCTTCCCTTCTTTCTACCTCTGGTGCAGTCTTGCTCTCTTGCATTCTTAACATTAGAGGAATTATCTTTGCTCTGGATGGGTTGCTCAGAGTAAAAGATGGACATGGAATTAATCACCTAGAAAATGAAACGGTTCGTCATATTCTTGATTCAGTCATGATCATTAACTTCAACCGGATCTTTGACAGGCTTCATGGGAAATGTGAAGCTATTTGCAACGGCTTGAATGTAGGGGAGAACGTGGTTGACCATTCAAGCCTATATATGATCAGGCAAGTGGAAGAGTTTCTGAGTGATATTAGCAAGAGTGTAGTGGGAGACAGCAGCGTCCTTGAACAGGTAATTGACAGATTTGTTGACCTCTTGGATCTCATGAGGAAAGACCCTGGGAAATCTTCTACTTTGAAGCTTTATCTTGGTATGGAGGTTGTTACAGCAGAGACTGAGCCTCATCGATTGCCACTTGGTGATGTGATGATTTTGATCAATGCATTGGATTACTGCTACTCTGAATCTGTGAATGTGAAAGTTTTGAATTTCGTAATTGATGTCTTGTCGGGAGAGCTCTGCTCTGATCTCTTCAAACAAAAACTACAGCAGAAGTTCCTTCTTATGGATTTACCAAGCCTGTCTAAATGGCTGGAGAAAAGGCTTTTGGGTTGTATGACAGAAGTGGCTGATGGTGTCCATAATGCAAAAGAAAGTTCTGGCTCTCTTAGAGATTCAACCATGAATTTCATCAACTGTCTTACATCCTTCTCAGCTGAATCATTATGTAGGGATCTGCATGACCATTTCTTTAAAGCCCTGCTGGCATCACTTGATGCTGCATTTTTGGTATTTGATATTCGTGTAGCAAGATCCTACTATCAATTTATTGTTCAATTTGCAAGAGATGATTCTTCAGTTAAGTTGCTTTTGGAGAAGACCATACTGCTGATGGAGAAGCTACCTAGAGACAGTCATCTGATTTCAGGGCTCAAGTTTGTTATTGGCTTCCTTGCAACTGTCTTGAAAGATTGTGGGACCTATAAGGCCACACTAGATAAGTCGTCTGGAAAGTCTGCTGGAGCTAGTCTTAATGTGGGTAATGTAGCTGCTAAGCAGGTAGGATCAAGGAGAAATTCTGATGCGTTATTGCTGGGTGGCCAAGAAAGTGGATCCTCAACATTTGAATGTGATGCAACCTCTGTGGATGAGGATGAGGATGATGGAACATCTGATGGTGAGGTGGGCAGCATGGATAAGGATGAGGAAGAGGACAGTAACAGTGAAAAGGCGCTCGCTTCTAAAGTTTGTACTTTCACATCCAGTGGCAACAATTTCATGGAACAACATTGGTACTTCTGCTATACTTGTGATCTGATAGTTCAAAAGGGCTGTTGTTCTGTATGTGCAAAAGTTTGTCACCGTGGTCATCGTGTTGTATATTCTCGCTTAAGTCGTTTTTTTTGTGACTGTGGAGCTGGTGGAGTCATAGGTAGCAATTGTCAGTGCTTAAAACCTCGAAAATTCACTGGTAGCAGCAACGGACCAGTTAGTCGTTCGAGTAATCTGCAGTCGTTTTTACCCTTGTCAGAAGATGGAAATCAGATGCCAGATAGTGATACGGACCTTGATGAGGTTCTCAGTGTGGAGGCAGATAATTCACTCAGCTTATCTATTGCAAGAGACATCCGTGATTCGATTCCTCGGGTTCTTAAAGAACTTGATGTTGAGGCTAGGGTCCTTGAGATTTGCACTTCATTACTGCCATGTATAGTTAGCAAAAGAGACTCTAATGTTTCAAAAGAAAAGAAAATTGTTCTTGGAGAAGACAAGGTGATATCTTATGGGGCTGATCTCTTGCATTTGAGGAAAGCATATAAAAGTGGTTCGCTGGATCTAAAGATAAAGGCAGAATACTCAAACACGAAGGAGCTTAAATCCCATCTATCTAGTGGTTCTCTTGTCAAGTCTTTGCTGAGTGGCAATGTTCGGGGTCGACTTGCTGTTGGTGAGGGGGATAAGGTTGCTATATTTGACGTTGGGCAGCTAATTGGGCAAGCCACTATTGCTCCAGTTACAGCTGACAAGTCCAATGTGAAGCCTCTATCAAAGAATGTCATTCGCTTTGAAATAGTACAGCTTGCTTTTAACCCTTCAGCGGAGAACTATCTCGCTGTGGCAGGCTATGAAGATTGCCAGGTCCTCACTATGAATTCTCGTGGAGAAGTCACCGATCGTCTTGCCATAGAACTTGCTCTTCAAGGTTCTTATATTAGGCGAGTAGAGTGGGTACCAGGCTCACAAGTTCAGCTACTGGTGGTTACCAACAGATTTGTCAAAATATATGATCTCTCCCAGGATAGCTTTAGTCCCATTCATTACTTCATGCTGCCTGATGACACAATCATGGATGCAGCACTTTTTGTGACTTCCCATAGAAGGATGTTTCTTCTTGTACTTTCAGAAAAGGGTCATGTATTCAGGTTAGAATTATCTGGAGAAGGCAATGTTGGCGCAAAGCCATTGAAAGAAATTATTCGGATACAGGATAAAGAGATTCATGCTAAGGGCTCATCTTTATACTTTTCATCCACTCACAAGTTGCTCTTTTTATCCTACCAGGATGGGACCACCTTGGTCTGCCAATTAAGCGCTGATGCTACGTCGCTAATTGAGGTATCTTCTGTGTATGAAGAAGAACAGGATGGGAAGCTCCGCTCTGCTGGGCTGCATCACTGGAAAGAGTTACTGGTTGGGAGTGGATTGTTTGCATGCATCTCAAGTGTGAAATCCAATTGTGGACTTGCTGTATCTTTTGGTGCACAGGAGTTAACTGCTCAGACAATTCGTCATGCTTTGGGTTCATCTGCACCTTTAGTTGGCATTACTGCTTACAGGCCTCTGTCCAAAGACAAGATCCAGTGTCTTGCATTACATGATGATGGCAGTCTTCAGATATACTGCTATGCTTCTGCAGGAACTGATCTCAGTGCAAATGCTGCATCTGAGAAAGTGAAGAAGCTGGGTTATGGCATTCTCAGCAATAGAATTTATGCAGGGACAAACCCGGAATTTCCGCTTGATTTTTTTGAGAAAACATTCTGCATCACAGCTGATGTTAGACTGGGTGGGGATGCTATACGAAACACTGATTCTGATGGAGCCAGGCAGAGCTTGGCCTCTGAGGATGGGTTTCTGGAGAGCCCAAGCCCTTCTGGATTTAAGGTACTTTCTGAGAGCTTATATACTGTAATTTCTACGTGTTGGTGTTTGTTCTCTCTCTCTCTCTCTCTCTCTGTCTCTGTCTCTCTCTCTCTCTCTGTGCACGCTTGTCTTGTTTGCTATTATATCTTATCATGTCTAGAAGTGTTAAAGATGACAATACGATCTTTATAAAACATTGAGCTAAATATTGCATATTAAACTGGTGAAAGCTATGTATTCAGTTGTAAATTTATAGATGCAGTTATATCCCTTTTTGTTATTTGCCCTCATTTCGATTATACTTCTTCTCTTAATTGCTAAGCAATCAAAATGTTAAGTTTAAATGTGGTTACATGACTGATGAGGAAGTCTCGATCAGATTAGCTAGACAAGAGCAAGTCAGCCTAGGGGCGCTTCATTCACCTTCAAATGTTGATCTATTCAATTTTTGGGAATAAAGGATGAGTAGTATGACCTGGTAAACATTAATGGCAATTACATCTCAGGCAGCAATGTCGACAGAATAGACTTTAGTTCTTCACCAAGACTTGACTTGTGCATTAGAATGATCCTCCTTAGTATGTGCTCCTCTCCATGGTTTATTTGTCTAGTGAGGTTTGCATGATGGCATTTTCTCCTTATATTTCACATGGTAGCTCTAATATCTTGCCTTGATTGTCTCTTGTTCAATGCATCTAGATATCAGTCTCCAATTCAAACCTGGATATTGTCATGGTTGGATTCCGTGTGCATGTGGGTAACACATCTCCAAATCATATCCCTACGAACCTCAGCATTTTCCAGAGGGTGATAAAGTTAGATGAGGGCATGAAGACTTGGTATGATGTACCATTTACAGTTGCTGAATCACTTCTAGCTGATGAGGAATTTGTTATCACTGTTGGGCCAACCTTTAATGGCTCTACACTGCCAAGGATTGACTCTCTTGAGGTCTATGGGCGTTCTAAAGATGAATTTGGGTGGAAGGAGAAAGTGGATCAACTGTTGGATATGGAGTCTCAAGTTCCTGGCAGCAAGCCTTTGCTTGGTGGGAGAGGGAGAAAATACAGGGCGATGCAGTCTGCCTCTCTTGAGGAGCAAGTTTTGGCAGATAGTCTGAAGCTTCTATCAAGGTTCTATTCGATTTATAGGGTCCAAGATTGTCCAAAAGTTGAAGACTTGAGACTGGAGCTTAACAACTTCAAATGCAAGCAGTTATTGGAAACATTACTCGAAAGTGACAAAGAGCCTCTATTGCAGGCTGCAGCTTGCCGTGTCTTGCGGGCTTTGTTCCCGAAGAAGGAGGTGTACTACCAAGTAATAATCTAATGCAAAATTTTCCTTTGATTTGGCTCAACCTTTTTCGAGCTGATTTCCCTGCCTCTGCAAAATTCTGTTAATAAGCACTGAGCCTGCAAATTGGTCTTTATCAGGTCAAGGACATTATGCGCCTTCTTGGAGTGGTCAAATCAGTTGCTGTTCTTTCTTCAAGGCTTGGTGTTGGGGGTGCAACTGGAGGGTGGATTATTGAAGAGTTTACTGCTCACATGCAAGCTGTCTCTAAGATTGCATTGCAGCGTCGTTCAAATTTGGCTACATTTCTGGATATGAATGGTATTTAATTAGTTATCCGTTGCTGTTATTGTTTCTTTTTCCATTCCAAACGAGATAGTCATTCAATTGTTTTACCATGTGTCTGATGGATGGGGTACGTAAGAGTTGAACTAAAAATATCAAATGATGCCCAAATTCTAGGGTTTGGGATACGAAGGGTAGATGATGAATTTTAACGTGGCAATTGCCCAAATTCTTGCCTAATTGTATACATTGCTCTTACAAGTAGTGGACACATCTATAGTGACTCCCAAACTCCTTTCCTTAATAGTTGGGCCATACTGATGATCTGCTGGTGCATCTAGCCATTCATGTATCATTGGCATGGATAAGTGGATTTGCTTCTATTCTGTTCTGGTAGATTGATTATTGTGGCTTGTCCCATTTTAAAATTGGTCGCATGGGGTATTGTTGCGATTAGTGACATTAATGATCATTGTCTGTAATTATATCCGTTTTCTGAGAACAACCTTAAGGCACTTTCTTTTAGAATTTTATATGTGTATATATTCTCTGGCTTAGGCAGGCATATTTCCTTAATTTCTTGCCCTTGTTTTACATAGGCTCAGAAGTGGTAGATGGGCTCATGCAAGTTCTGTGGGGAATTTTGGAGCTGGAGCAGCCCGATACACAAACGATGAACAACATTGTGATTTTATCTGTTGAACTTATCTTTTGTTATGCCGAATGCCTGACTTTACATGGAAAGGAGACAGGAGTATGTTCTGTTGCACCTGCTGTAGTTCTATTGAAGCAACTCTTATTCTCCTCCAATGAGGCCGTTCAAACTGCCAGCAGGTACTAAGTTTACTGTTTTAGTGAAACAGTCTCTTCTTGTCACTCCTTTCCTTATTCTTTTTCTTTTGCAGCTTGGCTATATCTTCAAGATTACTTCAAGTTCCATTTCCAAAACAAACTCTACTTACAACTGATGATGCTATGGAGACGTCCACCTCTAGTACTGTACCACCTGAATCAGCTGTTTCAAATAATCAAGTGACAATTGAAGAAGATTCCATTACATCATCTGTGCAGTACTGTTGTGACGGTTGCTCCACAGTTCCAATATTGAGGCGTAGGTGGCATTGTACTATTTGTCCTGACTTCGACCTATGCGAAGCATGTCATGAAGTATTAGCTGCAGACCAGCTTCCTCCTCCGCACTCTACAGATCATCCCATGACTGCAATTCCAATTGAAGCAGAATCATTAGGGACAAATGCTAATGAAATTCATCAATACTCTGCAGATGATGTTGGTGAATCCAACTCGATGCCTGCCACAACAAATGTCAGCACACAGAATTCTGCTCCTTCTATCCACATCTTGGAACCCAATGATTCTGAAGAATTTTCTTCAGCCAGTGACTCTTCTTTGATCTCTGCATCAAAAAGGGAGTTGAATTCATTGCTTATATCTGAGCTTCTAGAACAGTTGAAAGGGTGGATGGAGACAACATCAGGGGTTCGAGCTATACCTGTAATGCAGCTTTTCTATAGATTATCATCTGCCGTCAATGGACCTTTGATAGGCAGCACAAATCCCGAGAGTTTGAACTTAGAGAAACTGATCAATTGGTTTCTTAATGAAATTAATCTCGAGAGACCTTTTGAAGCTAGAACCCGTTCTTCTTTTGGGGAAGTAACCGTCCTTGTCTTTATGTTCTTCACATTGATGCTTCGTAATTGGCACCAGCCTGGCAGCAGTTCTTCTGTTTGCAACCAGAATGAAGCTGCTGATGCAAATGACAGAATTACATCACTTGCTGCTCAGTCTTCCTTGGATGACCTTGAGAAAACTGATTTTGCGTCGCAATTGCTCCAAGCTTGTAATTCGTTGAGGCAGCAATCATTGGTCAATTATCTGATGGATATTTTACAGCAGCTGGTGCAAGTTTTTAAGTCTCAAACCCTGAATTTAGAGGCTTCTCATTCTATGAGCCCTGGTTCTGGCTGTGGAGCGCTCCTGTCTGTTAGAAGAGATATGCCTGCAGGAAATTTCTCTCCATTCTTTTCAGATTCATATGTGAAGTCCCATCACAGGGATATATTTGTGGACTATCACAGGTTGCTGTTAGAGAATGCTTTTCGTCTTGTATACACTTTGGTTCGACCAGAAAAGCATGACAAGGGTGGGGATAAAGAGAAAGTCTGTGTGATATCTAGTGTTAAGGATTTAAAGCTAGATGGATATCAAGATGTTCTCTGCAGTTATATCAACAATCCACAGACTGCATTTGTGAGGAGATATGCAAGGAGGCTTTTCCTTCATATATGTGGAAGCAAAACTCAGTATTACAGCATTCGGGATGCTTGGCAGTTCTCGAATGAGTTGAAGAAGCTTTACAAGCATGTGGACAAGTCTGGTGGCTTTCAGAACTCTGTCTCATATGAGAGGAGTGTTAAGGTGATCAAATGCTTGACCACTATGTCTGAAGTGGCAGCTTCACGGCCTCGAAATTGGCAAAAATACTGCTTAAGGCATGCAGATGTTTTGCCTTTCCTTATTGATGCAGTATTTCAATTTGGTGAAGAGTCTGTCATTCAGACTCTAAAGCTGATAAATTTGGCCTTTTACTTTGGAAAGGATATGAATCACTCCTCACAGAAAGCTGAGACAGGAGATACCGGAATCAGTTCAAGCAAATCTGGTACACAGTTTGTGGAAACTAAAAAGAAGAAGAAGGCTGACGATGGAAATGACCCTGCTTCAGAAAAGTCTTACCTGGATATGGAGGCAGCTGTAGATATATTCACTAACAAGGGTGGCGAGGTTTTGACACAGTTTATTGATTGCTTTCTATTAGAGTGGAATTCAAGTTCTGTGCGTTCAGAGGCTAAGTGTGTTCTTCAAGGAATCTGGCATCATGGGAAACTGTCATTAAAAGAAACCTTGTTGATGTTTCTGTTACAAAAAGTTAAGCGGCTCCCTATGTATGGTCAAAATATCGTCGAGTATACGCAACTTGTTACAATGTTGCTGGGAAAGGCTCCTGATGCCAGTTCAAAGCAGTACTCTCAGGAACTTGTGGACCGATGCTTGACAGTTGATGTGATCAAATGCATCTTTGAAACACTTCACGCACAAAATGAACTTTTGGCTAATCATCCAAATTCACGCATATACAACACTTTGAGTGGCCTAGTTGAATTCGAGGGTTACTATCTTGAGAGTGAACCTTGTGTTGCTTGCAGCTCTCCCGAGGTACCTTATAGCAGGATGAAGCTTGAAACCTTGAAATCTGAAACGAAGTTCACTGATAACCGCATCATAGTGAAGTGCACTGGGAGCTATACCATTCAGACTGTTAGCATGAATGTTCATGATGCACGCAAATCCAAATCGGTGAAAGTTTTGAATCTATATTACAACAACCGACCTGTGGCTGATTTGTCGGAGTTGAAAAACAATTGGTCTTTATGGAAGCGTGCAAAAAGTTGTCATCTTACTTTCAATCAAACAGAACTCAAGGTGGAATTTCCTGTTCCAATAACTGCTTGCAATTTCATGATTGAGCTGGACTCCTTCTATGAAAATCTTCAAGCCTTGTCCCTTGAGCCATTGCAATGCCCACGTTGCAGTCGACCTGTGACGGATAAGCACGGGATTTGCGGCAATTGCCATGAAAATGCTTATCAGTGCAGGCAGTGCCGCAACATAAACTATGAAAATCTGGATTCTTTTCTATGCAATGAATGTGGGTATAGCAAATATGGTCGATTTGAATTTAATTTTTTGGCAAAACCAAGTTTTACTTTTGATGAGATGGAGAATGATGAGGATATGAAGAGAGGGTTGGCAGCTATTGAATCCGAATCAGAAAATGCACACAGGAGATATCAACAGCTTTTGGGGTTCAAGAAGCCATTGATGAAGATCGTATCAAGCATAGGTGAGAATGAAATGGACTCTCAGCAGAAGGATTCTGTCCAGCAAATGATGTCGTCTTTGCCTGGTCCATCTTGCAAAATAAATCGAAAGATTGCTCTTCTTGGTGTTCTATATGGTGAGAAGTGCAAAGCTGCTTTTGATTCTGTTAGCAAAAGCGTTCAGACGCTGCAGGGGCTGCGTCGAGTTTTGATGAATTACTTGCATCAGAAACATTCGGATAATTCCACATCTGCATCCAGATTTGTTGTCTCCAGGTCACCGGGCAATTGTTATGGTTGTGCAACTACTTTTGTGACCCAGTGTCTTGAGATTCTGCATGTGCTTTCAAAGCAGCCTGCTGCTAAAAAACAGCTTGTTGCTGCAGGCATCTTAGCTGAATTGTTTGAGAACAACATTCATCAAGGTCCAAAAGCATCTCGTATTCAAGCTAGGTCTGTCCTTTGTGCTTTTTCAGAGGGTGATATGAATGCAGTCTCTGAACTAAACAGTTTGATACAGAAGAAAGTTATGTACTGCCTAGAGCACCATCGCTCTATAGACATTGCACTTGCCACTCGTGAAGAATTGTCCTTGCTTTCTGAAGTGTGCTCGCTGACAGATGAATTTTGGGAGTCAAGATTACGCGTGGTGTTTCAGCTTTTATTTTCTTCAATTAAGTTGGGAGCAAAGCATCCTTCAATTTCAGAGCATGTTATTCTTCCTTGTTTGAAGATTGTTTCCCAGGCATGCACTCCTCCAAAATCTAATGCAGCCGATAAGGAGCAAACTCTGGCAAAATCAACTTGTCCGAGGGATGAGAATAAGTCAAGTGTCTCTGGATCATCTGGGGCCGCGAATGAAAGCAAGTTGGTGACCGAGAATTTGGAAAAGAATTCAGATTCTTCAGACAAAATTCCAGATATTCAGTTGGTAAGCTATGCAGAGTGGGAGAGGGGAGCATCCTATCTCGACTTTGTAAGGAGGCAGTATAAAGTGTCTCAGGCAGTTAAGATTGCTGGTCAGAGATCACGAACACCAAGACAGGACTACCTGGCTCTCAAATATGCTCTTAGGTGGAAGCGACGTGTCTACAGGACGTCTAAAGGCGACTTTTCAACGTTTGAGCTTGGATCATGGGTCAAAGAGCTTATTTTAAGTGCTTGCTCTCAGTCTATCAGGTCAGAGATGTGCACTCTCATCAGTCTTCTCTCCACACAGAATTCATCAAAACGTTGTCGTTTGTTGAACTTGCTGATGAGTATGTTGCCGGCAACTCTGCCTGCTGGTGAAAGTGCTGCCGAATATTTTGAGTTGCTGTTTAAGATGATCGATGTGGAAGATGCTCGACTTTTCTTGACTGCCCGTGGATGTCTGTCTACAATATGCACCCTGATTAGTCAGGAAGTGGGCAATGTTGAGTCATTAGAGACGAGCTTGCGTATTGACATTTCACAAGGATTTATTGTTCATAAGCTTGTGGAGCTTCTTGGCAAATTCTTAGAGGTTCCTAATATTAGGGCCAGGTATAGCTTCTGCTTTTAAATTCGTTCCCGGTAACCTGTTTCTTCATGGTTCATACTAACGTATGGCATTGGTGCTAGGTTCATGCGGGACAATCTGTTATCTGAGGTTCTTGAGGCTTTGATCGTCATCCGCCGCTTAATAGTGCAGAAGACGAAGTTAATAAGTGACTGCAATCGACTGCTGAAAGATCTTTTGAACAGCCTTCTGCTTGAAAGCAGTGAAAACAAACGGCAGTTTATCCGGGCATGTATATGTGGCCTGCAAATCCATCGGGAGGAGAGAAAAGGGCAAACTAATTTGGTATGGTGTAATTACAATTTTTCATATTGTCAGTACTTGCTTGTTTTCTGTTAGTTTCAGACAACAATAGTTCTGAACTAGAGCATAATGGTTGGGGCTCTTCTGTCATACCTCGAGGGACCGATCCTCTGTCATACCTTGTCATCCTCTAGTTTATTTTCTAGTACCTCTTACAGAAATTGTTGTACTGCACAACGGACTATTCAAAATTCCAAGTGTTTGTGTGGTACAACACTTTCTATTAGAGATACGACAAGATGAACTTTGGTATGACATGGTAGAGGGATCGGTTCCTTGGGGGACCTGTAGAGGGCCCTTAATGATAGCATGTGACTGGAGGCTGCAGTTTACCTTACATGATTCAATGATTGGCACCTCTCTCTCTCTCTCTCTCTCTCTCTGAGTGTGAGAAAGGTGGCAGGAGGGGTGGGGACAGTGCATGTGTGCATTTGCTCTTCTTTGATTGTTGAATTGAATTGAGTTGTACAATATGCAGTTTGTCCTGGAGCAACTGTGCAATCTGATCTGCCCATCAAAACCGGATTCTGTGTATTTGTTGGTTTTGAACAAAGCGCATACACAAGAGGAGTTTATTAGGGGATCAATGACGAAGAATCCGTATTCAAGTTCGGAGATTGGTCCTCTGATGCGTGATGTTAAAAACAAAATTTGTCATGAGTTGGATCTTGTTAGTCTTCTTGATGATGACTTCAGCATGGAATTACTAGTAGCAGGAAATATAATATCACTTGATTTGAGCATTGCTCAAGTATATGAGCAAGTATGGAAAAAGTCCAGTAGTCAGTCCTCAAACACCATTTCAACCACCACTTTGTTATCTTCTGGGGCTGCTACTTCTGGCAGAGATTGCCCACCGATGAATGTGACATATCGCCTTCAGGTTTGTTTCTATTTCCTCAATAATTGGATAGGCTGTTGTCCCTGGTGAGTCTATGCTCTGTGTCGATTGAGTACAATAATCTGGTTAACCATTTTCCAGGGATTAGATGGTGAAGCAACAGAGCCTATGATTAAAGAATTGGAAGAAGATAGAGAGGAATCTCAAGATCCAGAAGTTGAGTTTGCAATAGCAGGCGCTGTGCGTGAGTGTGGTGGGCTGGAAGTTATTTTGGACATGATCCAGGTAAATTTTTTTTGGCAACGTCGATTTGTGTACCATAATATGTTCTATTTCCTGGTTACAGAAGATGTCCTTGTGCTGGGATCTGCGAAGTGTAGATATGTGTTTACAGATTTGCAAATTTCTCAAAATGAAAACTTTCCTTTTTGTGGATATGTACAGTGTTATTTAGATTCTCTACGTGCAACCTGATTTTGTATTCTGCTATTCTATTCATTTCATACTCCAGAACATTGCTTTGGAGATTGAAAATTTAGTTTTTTGTTAGCTTATGGATATTCCTCTCGTTTTCCTGTTGTTGATTATTGGGCTTATAATTGTTATGTGCAGCGTTTACGAGACGATTTCAAGTCCAACCAAGAGCAGTTAGTAGCAGTCCTCAACCTCCTGATGCATTGTTGCAAAATAAGAGAGAACAGACGGGCTTTATTGAGGTTGGGAGCTCTGGGTTTACTTCTTGAAACAGCGAGGCGAGCTTTTTCTGTGGATGCCATGGAGCCAGCCGAAGGCATTCTTCTGATTGTTGAGAGCTTGACATTGGAAGCAAACGAAAGTGATGATATTAGCATCAAAGGAAGTGTTCTTACTGTTAATAGTGAAGCAACTGGTGCTGGTGAACAGGCGAAAAAGATAGTTCTCATGTTCCTGGAAAGGTTGTGCCATCCTGTGGGCAAAAAATCTAACAAACAACAAAGGAATACAGAGATGGTCGCAAGGATCTTGCCCTATTTGACATATGGTGAACCTGCTGCCATGGAAGCCCTTGTTCAGCATTTCAATCCATTCTTGCAAGATTGGAGTGACTTTAACAGGCTGCAGGAACTCCATGAAGACAATCCAAAGGATGAGATGATTGCTCAGAAAGCCACTAAACAGAAGCTCACTGTTGAAAACTTTGTTCGAGTATCAGAGTCGCTGAAGACAAGTTCCTGTGGGGAGAGACTGAAGGACATGATCCTTGAGAAGGGCATAATCGGTGCTGCAGTTGAACATTTGGGGGAAACTTTTTCCTTTGCTGGACAAGCTGGTTTCAAATCCAGCGCAGAATGGGCATCTGCTTTAAAGCTGCCATCTGTCCCGCTCATATTGTCCATGCTCACAGGATTGTCAACGGGGCATCTGCCTACACAGAGATGTATTGATGAAGGAGGGATCTTACCTTTGCTTCATGCGCTGGAAGGGGTCTCGGGAGAAAATGAAATTGGAGCTAGGGCTGAAAACTTGTTAGACACACTGTCTAATAAAGATGGTAGTGGAGATGGATTTCTTGAAGAGAAGGTGCGTAAGCTGCGGCATGCCACTGAAGACGAAAGGAGACGTCTAGCTTTGAGGAAGAGAGAGCAAATGCTCCAGGTATTACTTCTATTTCTCTGATGCAGCAGACGGATGCTTTTGCTGATATTCTGCTAATGCTTATGAGCCAAACCTTAATGCTGCCAGTGGTTAATGTGCTTGGAAGTTGCACCACTTCCCCTCTCTCTTACGTGGGAAGAACCAATTACATGAACACAAAAGGTTGTCAAGAAGCCCGAAAACCAGGATTTGCTGAACATGATGAGCAATTAAAGAAATGTGTTACAATATTTAAATAATAAACCACGCCTTCATCTAACGGCTTGAGCTTTTAGAACAATTGACAGTGGTCCCACATAATCTCACATGGTACTGAAGCAGTAGGTGCTGGGTTCGGATCTTTCTGGGCCCCTGTTTGCTTTCCTAGTTACATATTTCCACACAAAGTACTTGGCAAAAAAATACCAGATTAAGCGTAAGATGGAGGGGTAGAATATTTAAATAATGAACCACGTCTTTATTTAATAGCTTAAGTTTAGAACAGTTGGCAGTGATTCCTTATAATCTTATAAAGTGCAAGTGCAAAAACTCTCTTGTCACCCAAGTATGTGTTTTCTTTGTCACACTCGTTTGGCCCTAACGTCTTTTTTCTCCCTCTGTTTGCTGTTGTAGGGACTTGGTATGAGACAAGAACTTGCTTCTGATGGTGGTGAGCGAATTGTTGTGGCACAGCCAGTTCTTGAAGGTTTGGAGGATGTAGAGGAGGAGGAGGATGGGTTGGCATGCATGGTATGCCGGGAAGGATATGGTTTGAGGCCGAACGACATCCTCGGTGTTTATACTTACAGCAAACGAGTGAATCTTGGTGTCAGTTCTTCAGGAAGTGCTCGTGGGGATTGTGTTTATACAACGGTTAGTTCGTTTAATGTCATTCATTTCCAATGCCATCAGGAGGCCAAACGAGCCGATGCTGCTCTCAAGAATCCTAAGAAAGAGTGGGAAGGTGCTACCCTTAGAAACAACGAATCTCTCTGCAATTCCTTATTCCCACTAAGAGGTCCGTGTGTTCCATTGCCTCAATATGTCCGGTATGTTGATCATTACTGGGACAATCTCAACTCTCTGGGACGAGCTGATGGGAATCGACTTCGACTAATTACCTATGATATCGTTCTGGTATTTTTCAATATCCCTAACTTCAGTGTCTTTCTTTTATTCGATCATGTTCCTTCTCATAATGCATAAGGTACCTGATTGTATGTCCTCTTTTAGTAAAACAGTCGCGTCTATTGTAAATTATATTGAAGTGGGCGAGGACTGAATTTCTGCATGTTGGATGTAGAAAGACTCTTTTTATACGCGGAAATCTCCACATAACGTGCCTTTTCTTTCTATTTATGGAATCTGCTGCTTTGCCCACTCTGCAGATGCTAGCTCGATTTGCAACCGGGGCTTCTTTTAGTGCTGACAGCCGAGGTGGCGGAAGGGAAAGCAACTCCCGGTTCTTGCCTTTCATGATCCAGATGGCCCGTCACCTTCTTGATGAAGGGAGCTCTTCACAGTGTCAGACGATGGCAAAGGCAGTGTCCACGTACCTGTCATCATCCACAGCGGAGTCCAGACCTTCCACTCCTCCCGGAGTGCATGCTTCAGGAGGAACCGAAGACACCGTCCAATTTATGATGGTGACCTCGCTGCTCTCTGAGTCCTATGAGTCCTGGTTCCAGCACCGCCGTGCCTTCCTGCAACGCGGAATATATCATGCCTACATGCAGCGGACTCATGGGAGGCCATCCCGTGCCTCACCCGACGTGATCACTGCAGCCGCCGGAGCAGATTCAGGGAGTAGCAGTGGGACTGCTTCTGCAGGAATGGGGGGAGTCGACGAGCTGTTCTCCACAATCCAGCCAATGCTCGTCTACACTGGTCTGATTGAACAGCTGCAGCACTTCTTCAAAGTCAAGAGGCCGACGCAAGCAGGACCCACTCGAGCCGAAGGAACCTCCTCTTCGGGAGAGGAGAGTGTTGACAGCTGGGAAAGCGTGATGAAGGAGAGGCTGTTGAACGCAAAGGAGATGATGGGGTTCTGCAAGGAGCTCCTCTCATGGCTCGACGACATGAACTCCTCCTGCAATCTACAGGAGGCGTTCGACGTAATGGGCGTTCTGGCCGATGTTCTGTCGGGTGGGTTCGCACAGTGCGAGGAGTTTGTTCAAGCGGCAATCAACGCGGGCAAAAGCTGAGGCAGACATTCTAGAGCACCCGGCATTGTATCCTTATGTATAGCGTGTAGCGGTTGTGCGTCCTAAAGTGTAGTATATCATATGCCACATCTCACAGGACAATTCTAGCCAATCCAATGGAAAGTGGCTTGACGAGAGTGCTCCAAATTTTCACACAATCCGAATCGTGGGATTTGCCCAAAGTTTTTTGGCTCTTTCTTTTCGATCCACTCGTACGTTAAAACCCACGTCGGCGTTACTGTTTCTCGTGCGCTGCGGGGCCTCAGCTAAAGAAACCTTTTTGACCTCATCTCTCTGTTCGATAATGCAATTTCTATAATCTTTTGCTGGGATTGTGATTGTCCTCTTTTCAGCTGACTCATAAAGAAATAAACACCAACTTCGTTGATGGAATATTCTGTGGGCGGCGGACAGTCAGGTATGCCACGTCACTTAACTATTTCGTACCCTATGACTGATGTCCGGCTAGTTATGGCATCTCTTGATCTATAGTTTTGGTTTGTTTCGCAAAAAATTAAATTACTTAAAAAATATTTTTTTTTGAAAATAATTGATTGCATT
Organism: Eucalyptus erythrocorys; assembly: GCA_014182555.1. Taxonomy (NCBI): domain Eukaryota; kingdom Viridiplantae; phylum Streptophyta; class Magnoliopsida; order Myrtales; family Myrtaceae; genus Eucalyptus; species Eucalyptus erythrocorys. The sequence goes on from CM024602.1 coordinate 53,849,879, forward strand.
GCTTAAAAAAACTTATTATCCATAAAATATTTAAAAATAAAATTGATGTGACAATAATTATCCATTTATTATTTCAACGATTATGATTGGATACATCATATATGCAATTATTGGTGGACTTTAGTTGTGTTGAGGGGTTAGTAGGGGCATCTGACGGTACCTACCCCGCTCAAATTCGGCACCCATCATCATTCCCACGACTTGTCCGAATCCAGACAATTGCCCTCTGTCACTATGCTCTTTTCACTCTGGCTCGGTCCCAAGCTTTCATCGCATACTAAACCCGTGCTAAATCCCTCGCTAATCAAAGTTAAGCGCGCTAGGTTCTAGCGAGAAAAGCAAGAAAGGAGATACCTCCTGCATGGAAAAACCGAACATGCGAACGTCGCTCGTTTAGGTCGTGACCCATACTGAAAGAGTAGTTGTCTTTTGCACGCATGCTTATTTCGTGTATATTGATACATGCTTATTTCATGTATATACTTCGTGTATATTGATATGAAGTGTAGTGTATCGTCGAGGTAATTGGTGAGCGTAATTGATGAGCGAAAAAGGTTAGTGCGATTAGGAAAGTGCATTCGTGTTCCAAATAGTGTAAAAGATGATTATCTTACTTATTTTGCTAATCAAATATTTTTTTTTGGGTAATATCATCATGTATGCTTAGATGGAAAAACCAAAAATAAAAGGAAAAATTGGGGGGAAAAAAAACAAGAAGGAGAGGTGAAGGAGAGGTGAAAAGGAGCACCATTTCAGGAACGGCACCTTTACCCCTTCACTCTTGCCTAGGGCTCCTCTCTCTCTCTCTCTCTCTCTCTCTCTCTCTGTGCTTGGGCGAGTTCCATGGCTTTCCGGCGTGGAATGGTGAACTTGCCAGCGACGCCGGCTCACGCCGTGCGCGTTTAGCAGCTCAATTTGCGGGCATTCCGGGGCCGTTTGCGGAGGCGCGGAGGTTCGGCGATTTCTGCCGGGAATTCTCGGGCTGTTCCGAGAGAGGCTTCGGTGGCGCTGCGGAAGAGATGGTGAGGCCCGCCGCCAAGACACCTCACCACCACAACCACCACGAGCAGCACGACGACGACGACGACGAGGAGACCGAGTATGGCGACGACTTCGCTCCTGCCCACAATTCCAACTCTTCTTTCCCGAAAGGTTGCTCTTTTTTTTTTTTTTTTTTTTTTTTTTTTTTTTGAGGATTTTCGAGAAAGATTGTGTAAATTTCCCTCCTTTTTTTTATTTTTTATTTTTTTATTCTCCTGACCTGCGTGTTCGTGTAGAGGAAGCAGGGAAAGGGGACGGGAAGAGGGGGAGCGCGCCGCGGTCGAAGCATTCGGAGACGGAGCAGCGCAGGAGGAGCAAGATCAACGAGAGGCAAGCGCTTGTTGTTCCTGTAAAATTGCCGTTGTCGTGCTCTGTTCTGCTATGTGGTGTTGAAGTTAGCGTAAAATCAGTGGATGGTTGGGTGTGGTGTGGTGGATATTTTGCTTAGTTCATGGGAAGCTGGTCTTTGCTTCTGCATTTGGTTTCGTGGTCCCTATAGCTTCTGCACAGTCGGAACCCAGTCACCCGGGCACCCGTCTTGATTTTTGGTCCTTTTGCGGCCCCAGATTGTTGCCAATAATTTACTTAATCGCATCACCCATGCATGCCTGGGTGGGAAAAAAGGAAGCTGGAAGGAACTTACTCTAGAATAAAGAATGTAAATTGGGGAAGAAGTGCTTTTAAGTCCATTTGGTTCATTGTAGAAAATTTCTAATCTTTCTGTTGTTAAAGTATGCAAAAGATAGTGAACACAATGAAGGGTGAATAATCCAAAAATACGGTTTGAATTTGCAAACTTGTGAAAGCTTCTGCCTTGTTTGGATCCTGTACCATGACCTAGGCTCATGATCCAGTCTTTCTCATGTTGATGTCCTTACAATTATAGCAGAAGAACCACTTTGTGGTTGATGTTTCATTTTGGCATTGCAGGTTTCAAATACTGAGAGATCTCATCCCTCAAAATGATCAAAAAAGAGATAAGGCTTCATTCTTGTTAGAGGTAAATGGTCCGGGCACATTTTTGGACACTAAATTGGCTTTTTTTTTGGAAAAATGTGATAGCTGAGCAGAGTTCCATACATTTCTTTCAGGTTATAGAGTACATTCAATTTTTACAGGAGAAAATACAGATGTATGAGGGTTCATACCCTGGTTATAATCAGGAGCCAAGTAAATTAACACCATGGGTAAGAGCCAGCACTGCTTATATGCTGTTAAAGTAGTATCACCTGCCTTGTTATTTGTTTTAACTTGTTTTTGGACATGAATATAGATATTGGTTCCAACTACTTAAGATTTTATACTTCCTTGCATGGCAATGTAGACCGATTGAATGGAAATTATGAAAATAATTGACTTTTTTTTTTAGTGAAGACAAAGTGAAATGTCTTCTGTAAAACAGTAAACTGTACGGTTTGTCTTGCAGTTTTCTGCAATCTCAGAATTGATCATGCGAACTCATTCTGGCCATTGGCCAATTTGAGTTTATTGCTGGGAGGCAAGTTCCATATCCACGTATGGTGTTAATTCTGCATTTGGGATTTGGTAGTTTTATAAAAGAACATTTCCTTGTGACATTACTTGATCAAGAAATTTCTGGAGTTGCTTTGATAAATTACTTCTGCATGATCAGTGATGTCACTTCACCAGGTGCTTATATCATGAATTCAGATAATAATGCTGCAAGATGTTTGCCGGAACCATGGATAGCTAGTTGTCAAGGATTTAGTTATGCTTGATTGAGGAATACGTTTGGGATTTATGGTTTGATGTCTACTGGAATTTACTTTAGAATGTTATTTGGATTGCACAAAGTTGTCCCTTGGACTGGCATCGATTTTGTTTTTTAATTCATCTGCATTGCTATTAGTATGTGTGTATGCATGTGCTAACTAAGTGTCCATTCTAAGTCAACTCATAAGAAAAGATAGACTTATCGAGAGAAATTATTGATCCTTATGGAAGCCTTCTTTATTGTCAGTACTTAGTTTTGAAAATCTATGAGCTTGTTAAGTGAATAGTTGGCATCAAGTGATTTGCTGAAACTAATATTATCATGAAATGCCAACATAGAACCACAGATAGTGTTCTTTATAATGTTTCCTTCATTTGTTGCAGAGAAGCAACACTGGGACTGTGGAAAGTCACATGGATCATCTTCAAATTATGAAAAACGGAAGTGCTCATGAGAGCAGAGTTGTTATGAATCCACTGCTCGCAAATGCGCAGAACTCATTGGAATCTGATTTGGGAAATGCTGCAGTCTCCATAGACATGCAAACACAACCAGGCATGTATGCTTCTGTCGGGCATGGTGGGGTGGCCAGTGAACCGTTGACTGAAGCCGTATCTAATGTCGGGAACGTGTCTGCCCATCCTCAGTCGCAGTTGTGGCAGGCAATGCCTTTTGCAGCAGATTGTAGCATCCTAAACAATACACATATTGATCAAGAGCAATATACCATTGAAAGTGGATCTGTTAGCCTTTCTGCTGCCTATTCTCAAGGGTAATTGGTCCTTGAAACCCATTGAATCCAGTTAAATTTTTGGTTGATGTTTCTTATGCCTTGTCCAACAAGGATATATCTCTAATCTACATTATAATGGATATGAAGTAACTTCCTATGTGGAGTATGTAAATGGAGTTCCCTGATATCAGGGGTTCTACCACTGAAAGATAACGCTTTTATCTGGAATCTTGATTGTCGCAGCATCAATGAAGAAGAGGACTACTGCAAGTATAATTGGAATAATATACGATGATTTACCTAATCTTTGTGTTGAGAGACATGATGTTTGTATGCTTTGGGCTGTCTCTGATCACATTTCTTCTGAGTTTATATCACTGACCTTTGGGTTTCACAGCAGCTTGAATTGGACTGCCTAATTGCTTTCCTGCTAGAGTTGCATCATTGCAAGTTGTGAAATCTTCTTTTTGATGTTACATCTCATCTAATGATATCTTGTTCCAGAAATGGTTGAATATTCCTGTATGACAGCATAGTAGTCTTGTGACAGGATATTAAACACGCTGACGCAAGCACTGCAATCATCGGGTGTGGATTTGTCCCAAGCCAGCATCTCTGTGCAAATTGATGTTGGGAAGCGAGCAAATAGTAGAGCAGCTGGTACCTTATCCACTTCGAAGGTCTAAAACCTATGACTCATTTTTGAGCTATCATATCTCATGAAATAGTTGTCGGTGATTTTTTTTTTTTTTTAAATAATTACAAACCCATTCTGTTATTGATTGTAGCTAGGGAAGCTGCAAGACCTGTTAGAACCACCATCTGAGATTTTTTTTTTCCCTTTTCAGTTCGCTTCTTCAGTGTTTCAGATTGCAAAAATGACAGCAGACTAAAATTAGCTGGCTTGTGTAGAATGTTTAAAAGCAGCAAATACAGCAAATGCAATTCTTGCAGCACTGAATGTAAAGGCCATCCTAAATGCGACATAAGCCTTTGAAATTTTGGTGTCCTTGCAGCTGAAATTGTGATATTCTTTGGATGGTGATGGCATTAGTTTGTAATGCTGTCTATGCAGGATGAGTTTGCGTTGTAGATGTATAAGTCCTTTAAAACTATTTTGGTGGCCTAGTGTATGGTAAATTGCTTTAAGAGTGGTTAATTATTTGCAATGATGCAGCTTCTTGAAGTATGTGGTAGTCTACTTCCAATTTGCTATTCTAATTGTCATTCCACCAATGATGTGCAAGTTAACTATTGGTTATATGGTCGGTGGATCTATTTTTATATCTTCTTGCACCTCTTTCTCCTGGTAAATGCCTAGATAGTAATGACAGAGTTGGCAATTAAGACTGACGATCTGTCAGGCTGAAAGAGCAATATTGACCATGAGTATTTCATTTCTGAAGTCTCGAGCTTCATAAACTTTTTAGAAGGCCTTCATCTCTGACTATGTTCTGCTTGAAATGTGCGAAAGCTAACAACTGGACATGCTTGTGACAAATTCACAAAATTGTAGAGGGGGTTGAATTCAAAACTAGACATTTCATGTATAGGAAAGTTGTTTCATGTATTTGCGTGTTTAGTCTTTGAATCTGTCTTCACATTTGTACAGGATCATGAAAACGTTCCTCCAGATAGTCAAGCTCGGATGCAAGATGGCTCTGAAGTCTACGGTGAAGAACCTGATCCGGCTCACAAAAGACTTAGAACAGAGAAGAGTTAGTGAATCAGAATGGTCTACCTCCTTTTCTCATTATTCTTTTTCTATGTAATGTTAGGAATGGAAACAGGAAGTAGGTTCCATCGATTGTCTACCGTGGTCTGAGAACAGCTAAGTTCAGGTTAATTGTATATGGTGGTGCTCTCTGATTTGCGTAGCTACACGCAAATGCATAGAAAAGTTCTATTACATGTATTCATTTATTTGAATCTCCTATGCCCAATTCTGGCTTCCGTGGGTATATAACGAGAAGCGGCATAGCGACATCCGGTGGCATTTCCTTAATTCTTGTTCAGGTTTCAAGGTGCTTAGGCGCAGTTTCTTTCCTCTTCCCGTGCTACTGTAGTGCAATTTACTTTTAAATGTCTTTTGAAGATCCTGCTGCTTTCCAATGTCATTCACTTGCCATCTTTACCAGACTTTTTCTTCTCTAGTCTTTCTTAAGCTTATTCTGTGCATCTCCCTTTCATTCTCTTTTTTTCCACTCTTTCAATCTCTTTGCCAGACCATATTTGTTATTTGCCTTCCAGGTGTTTTATTTTTATTAGCTTTTTGGACGGTTCTTTTACGAACTCTGCTGAGCATATCTCTACTCCCTCTGAACTTTTTTGAGTCTGAACACCTGTGAAACCGTCCGTGAGGACCTGATTTTCACCAACTTTTTTAGAGGTGAGAGATGCATTGCTTCTTCCTGTAAAACGAATCCTGCAGTTTCTTCAAATCCTCAAGCAAAGTACCAATTTTTTTCGTCTTTCCTTTTTGTGAGAGGTTGCTCTCTTCTCACCTAGAAAAGCTTCCCTTGTCACGGATTGCTTCACTCTGCTTTACTCAATCTTCTCAGTTATAACCCGCGTAATCTTCATCCATTCGACAACTACGAACCACAAAATGCATCCCTCAACCATCAGCGACGACGCCCTGATTGATGTGGAGACTCCTAACCACGACCGTGAATCCTCCTCCCCTACACGGTTCCATGAGCCATGCCAACTTGCCACCGTCCCGTTGCTTCTCCAACCGTCCTATGCCAGGTCGAAATCGCTCATCTCCGATGATCTCCGCCACTTCCGAATCAGCCTCAGGTGGTGCGCGCTTGATCAGTCCTCCTGTTTCGGGATGTTCGTCTCCATTTTCACGTTCATACTTTTCACGGTCGTCATTCCAATAGTGAGCTCCCTCGCCGTGAAAGTACCATCGACAGCTCCAGTCGAAGACCCGATATCTTTCAACCTGCTAGTCCAGTTCCCGGAGTCGGGCTTAGCGGCAATTGGCTTCTTCACACTATGCAGGTAGAATCGTTTTTCTTCATTTTTTCGTCAAGCGTTTCCTTTTCTAGCTGGTCTTAATCCAGCTCGAGATAACGAATTACGATCTTCCCGAATCCTTTGTTTTTGTTCTTCTTCCCTCTTCCCAAAGCTTTATCTATATTTCAACCTTCATTTTATAATACTACTAGCGTCAATCCTGCGGTTGGTACATGCAGTTCATGCAAGTTCTAAAGTTGAGCTAACTGAGAACAAAATCCCGAATGTCTGTTCTTTAATTATGCTTTGAGAATCAGCATCAATCACATTAAACTGCAGTAGAAGAAAGACTCTTCGTGACTGACTTTCCTGCTCTCGACATCTTTGTTGCGACGCGAAACGCAGGTTCTTCAACAAGTACGGGCTGCGGCAGCTCCTCTTCCTCGATGCGCTTGAATATGACTCCGCCCCTGTGCGTCGTAACTACGCCCGCGAGCTCGACAAGTCGTTCCGATACCTGTCCTACATCCTCCTCCCTTCCTTCCTCGTTGAACTCGCCCACAAGGTCGTCTTCTTCTCGACCGTCTCCATGTCCTTCTCCCTCCCCTTCCCCTTCCCATCCAACGCTGTCCTCTTCGTCCTCGTCCTCGCCTCCTGGATCTACCGAACCGGCATCTTCCTCCTTGTCTGTGTCCTGTTCAGGCTGACCTGCGAGCTGCAGATCCTGAGGCTTGGCGGTCTCCACAGGATGCTTGAGGGCTGCGGGTCCGATCCGAGTGCCATATTTGATGAGCACGTCAGGATCAAGAAGCAGCTGTCCGTAACAAGCCACCGGTACCGTTTCTTCATCATCAGTTCCCTCCTGACGATGACAGTGAGCCAATTTGCAGCACTGCTGATTGTCCTGGCATCAAAGACCGAGAAGAATTTCTTCAATTCCGGAGATCTTGTAGTGAGTGAACGTAGCGAATTCAATTACGTTACCCGGAATATGTTTGTCGTCTTCGTTTGATTTTCTTGATGCATTTGTTGCAGGTGTGTTCGGTTGTTGAGCTGAGTGGTCTGTTCTTGTGCTTGTTGGGGGCTGCAAGAATCACCCACAGAGCTCAAGGGATTGCCTCTTTGGCCACTAGATGGCACATGTTAGTGACTTCTGCTTCTGCTTCCGGTTCGAACCGGCCGAAACCTGAAAACGTGGAACACGATGGCTGCCACAGCGACACCGACTCGGATCTCCTCATCCCAGTCTCCACCTTCTCGGATTCTAGCTCATTCCAAATCCGACAAGCACTAGGTCAGTCCATATCCACACGTATCCATACACATGAAATCCATCATCAAAGCTCAAACCTCACTTCGATACCATCTCTCATTCGGTGTACTGTATGTGCAGTGGCGTACTTGGAGCGGAACAATGGCGGGATAACGCTGTACGGGTTCGCGCTGGACCGGGGGCTGCTGCACACGATCTTTGCATTCGAGTTCTCGCTCGTGCTGTGGATACTGAGCAAGGTGGTGGTCCTGTCTTGATCTACAAGAAACAAGTTTTTCCCCCACTTTTTTCCCTCAAGCTTTTATATATTATCTACTGAAATCGATTCTCACTTGTAACAATTGAATCATGTAAACTTTTCCTCGTCCCTAGTTCATCAGTTTTCAAATGTTTTCTACGTCAGATTTGAGCCAAAAAAAGTCCCTGACAAGCGACTGCAAGAAAGCGAGAAGCGCTCGCTTGTAACAGTTGAAGGATGAAGATTGAAACTCGAGCAAAACAGAGAACTCGATAGACGTTTGAGTCCCGCATGGCCCCATGGAACGTATGAGGATGTCAAACGAACAATGCAAAAGAGCAAGCGGACTCGGTCTTGAAACTCGTACCTTTCTCGGCCTTTTGTCCAAGATCGTTTTCGATCTTCCCTAGGTACCACGTGTGATGAATTATTCCAATGAAGATCTCGTTGGTTCTAAGTTATATTAATGTCACAGAAGATGTGTGAACTGATACAAGGCCAAACGCACCACAGTGGCACTGTAATTCATTGCCAACATTCGCTACACACTTTAGACACTAGACGACGCAGAACAGATACATACGGAAGCTTAACGCACTAAACCCCATAAAGGAATGCTTATCATCGATCAGTACCCAATTATGGAAACGACTTTTCCCATCAAGGACACACCACATGAAACAAAATCCTGAGGATATATTATGCTAGACGATGCATGCTAATCAATTAAGTCTCCGCATAATTACAACCGGAATCTCGTGCACCGCAGATGTGGGATGCACGAGAATCAAACTACGATCGGAGATTTTGCAAAGATTCGTTTGGTCGTGCAAACCCCCCCAACTCGGCACAAGCAAATTCTCTCTCGCGAAAAGCCTCATACTTAGGCGCACCGATGAGTGGTCAGTCTACTTCTTCTGGCTTGAACATTAGCTGAACTGAACTCTGTGGGCCGACGAGAAATGCTTGCACGAGTCGACCACCGTCGCCTCCACCTTGCCGGGTTTCTCGGGCCTTGAAGATGCGGCCTTGGCGGGCGCGAGGAAGCAAGAAAAGAAGGTCTTGAACCAGTTTATGCTGCCACTGCTCTCGCCCATCTTTGCCATTCTCAACTCTGTTTTTTTCCCGCAGGATGCTTTTCTTGCGCGAGAGCTCACAGCTGAAACATCAACTGAATGCGGTCATCTGCCCCGTTTTATAATGGCTGAGACTTCCTTGGCCGGCCCCGTTTTATAATGGCTGAGATTTCCTTGGCGTCCAAGCATGAAAGACATTCCAAAGTGACCCGGATACTTCTAACCGAACTTTTGCGGGTAATTTGACTCGCTACAGTTTCGAAAGACCAAATTTTTTTTGCTCCCATGGTTTCCGCGGCGGCTGCTCCGCTTTGCAGAAGCCACCGCGGAGATGTCTTCTTTTGACTTGTCGGGTGATCTTTACCTTGGGAAGGCACGTGTTATCCAAATCCTAACATCATTTAGTTAAGTAGGAATTCACTTCTCAATTCCTAATGATGGGAATAATAAAAAATTTGACCTTATCTTCATTATAAAATATAATTTCCCTACTTCTTTTTTTTTTTGCATCATTTTGACCCAGAAAATTACGAGTAATCACAAGAATGCCCTTTAGAAAAGGCAGCATCTTTTCAAGATCAAGTACTAACATACCCTACACCACCATAGTCAGCTAAATCTCTGCCGTGAAATTTGTATATACTCCCATCACCCTACAACAAAATTGTTGCTGGGGTTCTCTGTTGCTAACAACACTACTTTTGGACCCCCAGAAATGAGTTCCTCTTTCTGCACAATTTGATACAAATTTCAAGATGATCATAGATTAGAATGACTACCAAAATGAAAGGGGGCAAAACCAAAAAACAAAGATTGATAGGAAACAAAACTATGAACCACAAGCACTCTATCACCCCTAAAAAACTCATGTACACAAGCCTGAAACTTTCTGCCTAAGCATCTGTCATCTTCTCTCTCCACCTTCTAGTTCTTCCTGGTCCTCCAACTGGGCCTCCTCTTTACTTGCCTCACTGCCTCCGTTTTCATGAGCCGCACCATTGCTATTACGAAGAAACAACCCAGACGATGAGGTGTCGTCCTCATCAAGATCTTCGTCGTGCTCCTTCTCTATTGAAAGGGATGTCACGCCGGTGTCCATCCAAGCGGGGCAATGGTGGACAGAGCCAAGAGCTGCGTGAAGGGAGTGAGACGAACTGGAAGTGTGGGATGTAGATTTGGCTGGATCGTGGCTCAAGCAAGAACATTCAGGGACGGGATAAGAGAGGAAAGAGAGAGACTTTGATTTTACAGACGCTTCTGTTAGCCCGTCCAGCAGGCTATTTCTCAGGTGCTTACGGATCGACATCAGCCATGTTCGATTTGCCTGATAAAGGTGGTCACGTGTTTCTTCCAAGAACTTCACGACTTGCTTCCTGCATTCACAGAAACACGGTACCAATTATTTCATGTGGAAAAAGACCATAATTTCATGAGAGGAGAGTCAAGAGAATAGAATACAGGATCTTTCTGACACAATGTGAAAACTTTTTTATCTTAAGTTGAAAGCCCAACTTAACAATCATCTGGAACATGCATGTCATGCCCAAGGGTGCGGATGTAAAATTAGTCCAGCGGCGATTGAACAGAGAGCAATCTCCAATTGAAAAAATCACAACTAAGAGACAAGAATTGGAAACTTTTAATGATTCTGTTTATCATGTACTCATAAAGTTTGAGAATCCAAGCGCCTAAGTAACTGCCTGAAAAGACATTTGCGTATTTTTAAAGGTTCTATTTATCATGTACTCATAAAGTTCAAGAATTCAAAGGCCTAAGTAACTGCCTGAAAAGACACCCACATAGGGAGAAACAAGGGAGTTGAACTACTACGAACAAACAATAGCACCCAATTCTTTTTCAAATACAAAGCTATTGCCTAACAAGAGAGATTCACTTGTTTACGATATTAAGCTGTCTACGATAAATCAGCCAGATAGTTACCTGTTAGGTCTGTAAGTTCTGGAGGCCGCTGACTGGTACAGTCTATGGCCCATCACTAAGGTAGCGAAATTTGGATGCCCCTTACCATCATGATCAAACCCAGGAATGAACACATCGGCTTCAACACAAACCACGTAGTCAATTGCTTCCCAGAGTAATTTATGGGCATTCATCCTCAGCTCCATTACTGTACTGTCAGGCTCATTATCACTTTCAGCCACCCAGCCCCACCAACCTTCGATATTATAAGGGTATTTGGGCCGGGCTGGAGGTGGTGGAAGTGGACGAGGGCGTGGGCCTGCCAGTTTCCACGCTTCGCGTTTCAATTCTACATCGACAGGAGTAAGCTTCTTGGGATAATCTGAAGCTAGGTTGGACTCACGCCCGTAAATTCTGTTTAGCTCCCAACTCGAACTAAGTGAAGTCCTATCGACGACATTTTCAAACATGGAGTGAAGAGGTATTAATGTCCTTTGACCACCAAAGACTTCACCCCCCGAAACATATATTATGGTATCCCATGAGTATCCATATGCACGGAGAAGAATTCCAATCTGTTAACACAATATAACTTTGACTAAATCAATCAATGGAATTGAGATGAGTTCCCAAAAAAATGTTCAATCAGGATTGGACAAGCCCCATCTTCTAAAATATAGGTTTGCCCCATATATACACAAAACAAGCTACAAGAGGCCTTTTCTCATTTCAACTAACACCATAGAAATTGACCTCCATCTCTCTACATCACAATAGGCAAACTGCTATGAATATGTGCAAAGTAATCAAGCTTCATAAAGCATTATTAACCAATTAGGCTTACCTCTTCTGGCATAAGAGGGCAAGACCCGTTGAGGCGCTTTCCTGCTGAATCCACAGAGAGGCTCCCCTTGACAATCCCGCGCTTCAGCATCCAAGCTCTTTTATGTTGGATGAGTTCCGTATGTACATCCTTAAAGAATTTTTGCCAAACCATACTCTTCTCAATGCCAATTCCAGAGGACCCAAAAATCCATCACAAGGTAGTTTGACAAAACAGCATACCTGGAACAACTCAGCACAACCATGATATGCCAATGCATCTCTTGTCAACCCAGGATCATATGCTATAAATGGCCGTCCAGGGGACCGTAATCTAGAAATTACACTGAAGATTAGTGAAATGCTGTAAAACTTAGCAGATGAGAAAAATTAGAATCACAAGCAATCAATCACCTATGCAGAATATTAGTAGCCAGTTCCTGGACCTCCTGTCTAAATCGAAGAGCATGGAAGGAGACTCTACATCTCAGCCTCTGAAGCTCTTCAAACTGGGGTGCAAGGATAGCCTGGATAAGGCCCAACATAAAAGAGAGTTTGAAAATTGGGAGAAGATCATGATAAAACAGTGGCAAATCGTATTAGGACAGATGCTCCTCATCTAGAAGATCCCAATAGAAACTTCCCACGTTTCAAATTTTAAATTATGTACATGGTTGTCTTAGGGTATTTCACAGTTTCCACTAGACAGCTAGACACATACATTGATGGGAAGAACTGACTCTACAGATGCTACAAATTGAGGCGAATATTAGCACCCAGATGCAAACTCCATGTCAAATAAAAGAATAGATTCAACAGCTCTAGTAATATTGCTACCAGAAATGTAAGAGAAGGAGTCTTGCTGTCCAGAGTCAATTCACACAAATGCAGGGGGACAGCACTAGGAACATAGACAGGCGATTGTAGCTCATAATGTGGTTGACAAACGCATGCAGTAATCTACACAAGGAAGAATATCTTCAGAAACATCTGGCAATCAGATCTAAAATCTGCAGGCCCTTTTCCAATTAGAAAATGACAAATCAGTATTGATGCCTGTAGGAAAGATTCTTTTCACATCACATGCGAGAGGATACTCAGATTATGGAAGATTTTTAAGTCATACCTGTAAGCATCCACCATCGGAGACCACCAATTCAACAACTGAATGCTTGTTCAGTACCGGAAGAACATGGTGGAGAAAAAAGTATGGTGAGGCCTGGTATGGAACCCTAAAAAGTGGGATCTTCTTCTTCCGCCTTGCCCCTTTTAGATCTTTTGGAAGGGTCTTAACTACTCTAACATCCTTTGCCAATGCTGTCATGAATTGCTCCTCACTGTAGAGATAGGAAAAGCTCTTGAACTCTGAGCTGCATGCAAAGTAACACACATAGCCTTTGATTAAGATAGATTGAAATCACAAAACCTGTGCAAGGAAAAAAGATACATGCAACATGCCATACACACACACACACGCCCTACACACCTGATGCCTTTACTGCTTGTGGTAGATTGGATCTCTGGAACGACTAATGTCGCATTAAGAAGCCGAGACACTGCGACTACATCGCCTATCTGTAAGATTAAGAAGATCTCATTCATACCTTTAATTTATCCGAATAGTTTTAATTAAATTGACCAATTTAAGCATCTGATCCCTACCGAGTTTCGTATCTCATGGAAACCTCCTTGTATTCTGACAAAGATAAAGCCATTTGTCTGCAAACTGGGTTCTGCCATTTACTTAAGCTAGTTAGTGAATCCTAAAATAAAAATCCCGACAAGATTAAAATATAGGGCTTAGACAAGTGGGGAAGTTACCCCTCCTATAAGAGATGACCGGCCCAACAGAAAGTACTCTGCTACATGCAATTTAAAAGTGGAACCTATGGCTCAAGTCAAGAAGCTCATGAATGACTGAAAAGATAAAATCCTTAACTAATTCGCATGTTCAATCTGACCATCCTTATTTCCAATAAGATCCTTAACTAACATCGTACATGTTCAATCTCACCATCCTGTCTTCCTTCCACAAATTGTTTCAAGCAAGAAAATATGCCACCTCTATAACAAAGAGTGTAGGAACTAATGAGATTATCAAACTTGAAGAGCGGAGTTGACATTATCAAACCCAAAACCAGAACATATTCTAGGCTCTATACTGGATATGGAATATGTACCTAAGCTATCGTCATGAAAAAATAAGAGGATACTGTAGAAACAAAAAGTAAACAGTGGTGTAACAAGATTAGATGCAAGTTGTAACCTGCATAATTTCCTCTGGGATTGGCATGAGGATGCAAAGATTCAAGGTGCCTAACCGGACCCCATAGCCTTCTATACAATGGACTCTGCTTCATGAATTTAAGACTAATCAGGGGGTAATGGTGAGGAAAATAAAAATTCAAAAGAAAAGGAGCACAAAAACCCACATTGCAGAGTTGGCCGTGGACCATGGATTCCTTACCACAAGAAAAACAGATCCAAACTAGAAAAGAAACACGAAATCAAGACAAGCAAAGGAGAACAAACCAAAAGCATCTTTTCGGACACCAACTAATTTTCCTTTTCAATGAATACCATCATAAAGCCCAGAAAACCAAAAAACTGCACACTATCAGTAATTCAAGCAGAACACCGATCACAAAAAAAAAGAACGCAGCTCCATCAATATGCATTTACAACAGGAAGCACAAAACCAAGAACTATACACCGGGCAGCTTCATGACGCAGTGTGAAAGAATTCCCTCGACAAAAAGAAAAAAGAAAAGAAAGGGAGGCAAAGAAGTGAAATACGCAAGATTAAAAGGCGAAAAAAAGAGAGAGAGAGAGAGAGATCTTAAGAGGGGAGGCTTCGGGGGAATTTACTGTGGTGGGGATGTCGACATTCTCGAAGATGGGTCTCCAGGAGAAGATGGTGATGGAAGTCTGATACTCAGACAAGCCGTCCTCCGTGAATCTGGCGAGCAAGAAGTGGACGAAGAGGGAGAGAGCCGATAGAACAAGACCCACCAACCCCACCCACTTCAGTCTCGACTTCATCATGACCGTCTTCCCTTCTCCTTTCATTGCCAAAACCCACCCCAATCCCTCCTGCTTCCTCAAACTCCAAACTTTCTCCGTAAATTATCAGCTTTCTCCCTCCCTCCCTCCCTCTCCACGGTAACACTTCTACCCAAAGAAAAGGGAACAAGGAAAATGGACCCAACCCAACCCCTTCTGCTTTCTCAAACTTTTCTCTGTAAAATCCCAACTCTCTCTCTCTCTCTCTCTCTCTCTCTGTGCCTGCTATGACACTTCCACTGGCAGAAAGAAAGAAAAATGGAAGTGGGTGAGAGAGAGAGAGAGAGAGAGAGAGAGCCTGACAGCAGAGGGGTGAAGGGGGAGAAAATGGGAGGGAGGGAGAAGGAGAGAGAGAGTGAAAAGTCAAGGACTCGAAGGGACAGGGCGAGCGAGACAGCACGTGGGATGGCATGTTTCGGACAATACACAGGCGGTGCTGTTTGAGTTGGGAACGCTCAGACACGCCTGTTTCCAGCATATTTTTTCCTAGTTGGATCTCTAACCACCGTTCCCGAATTTTCATCTTTTGAAGAACAAATTTTTTTAAAGCTTTCGTAACTTGATTTGATTTACAAGCCAAATTTTTAGAATCTTTCGAAGTGCAAAAATTGGCGTGTGATTTTTTTTTTTTTTTTTTAAGAATTCTTAGAAAGAAGTAAAAGATAGAAAGAGAAAACATCCTTTCTAAAGCCTCGAGATCACTTAGAAAGAAAGGTATAAAACCCACTTTGGTATTGGCCAAAACGCCAAGAAAAGTATAAACGGATGTAACCGACACTTTTAACGAAGTTACAGAATAATTATTGACTCGTAATCAGCACATTAATGAAACTCCGTTATTCTTTTTATTCCTAGGGTTTGCCATTGTTTCATCATCATATTCTCTCTCTATGGGAGCATGTGGAGTGCACTCATTCTATGGAGCAGAACTAGATAATGCCCAGAAAATCCAGTTTGCCAATGAGTGAGTCTAGCTCGATTGTCATTGATTTGATCATTGAGCTAGATTCATCGTATAGTTAACACTTTATGTACGTCTTATGAAGGCGAAATGATCCGGATTAATTTTGTTCCCTCTCGATGAACATAAGTAGACTTATCCTAATTACATTGTTACGAAATTCACTAACTTTTCTCGTTTTGATTTGAAAAGTCAGGCATTTTTGTCACAACTAGCTCTCGCCGGATAAAAGAGGAAATTACACTAAAATTTCTATAATGCAATCGAGGCATAAAATTTTTTTTTGTGTAAAGTTTAAAAAATATTTTTTTTTGGGTAAAGATCGAGGCATAAAATTGCAAAGTCATAAATTGGTTTTTAAAAAAAAAAAAATTGGAACTGAATCACTTATAATACCGTAAAAGGCGCCACTTGGGCAACTTTGTAAGGCAAACACTTAATTGCACTTAAAAAGAGAGAAAGAGACTTAGGGGCTATTTGGTAACGTCCCGAGGAACACCCGTTCCTTTTTTTTTTGTTCCCCGAAATAGAAATAAAATAGAAACGTGTTTGGTAAATTTTTTGTTCCCGGAACAAATTTGGAATGGAAACGAAAAACAAAAAAAAAAAATCGTTTTTTGTTCTCGAACAACTCAAGAAACAAGTTTTTTTTTTTTTTCCTTTTCTCTTCCTTTCTTCTTCCCTAACTGGTCATCGGCCGACGATGGCTGGCCACTAGCCAGACAAAGCTTGGCGACCTCACCAGAGCCTCATCGGCCCCTAGCGAGGTTGCCTCGAGCTTGCCGGCCACCAGCAAGGCTCATGGGAGCCTCACCGTGGTTGGGCGAGGCTCGACCTTGCTAGATCTGGGTGAGGCCGAGCCACGCTCGGCCACCATGAGGCTTGACCTCGCCCAAATCTAGCGAGGCTGAGCCTCGTCCAACCATAGCGAGGCCAAGCCTCGCTCGGCCACTACGTCTCAACTACTGAGAGGCCAACCCTAGCGGTGGCTTGGCGAGGTTGAGGGGGACCTCGTCGGTGGTTGGCAAGGCTCCCCCGAGGCCGGCAACCTCGTCTGGCCAGTCGCCGGTAGGTAAAGAGGGAGGAGGAGGAAAAAAAAAGGAAAGGAGAATATATTGGGGGGTGGGGGGAGGGAGATTTGTATTAATTTACCTATCATTTTGTATGGATGGGGGGAGGGAGATTTGTATTAATTTACCTATCATTTTGTAAAAAAATTTCTATCACGATTGGTAAATTGAGACTACTTGTTGAGAGAAGGGAGATGCAATTAGCACTATTACTCATTCCAGGCATCTCCCATGAGAGACTCACGCTTACATGGAATGTATGGATTGAAGAGTACCAAAAAAATTATCACTTAGCAAAACTCAGACTACATTAGTTTGAGTAATTTAGCCCCATCACAGTAGCCTCACAAAGGTGCTGGAGGTTTAATCCGCATCTCCCAAAGCTAAATACAAGCTGCTATCTTCAAAAAAGGCCGAGCTCATGATGTTGTATTTATAAATACCTACTTGTGTTGACACCTAGGTAACCAATCTTATGTAAAACTAGTCATTTACCAAGACGATGTGGTGGGTAGTGAAATTTTATATTGATATTTATTTTCATACATAACCTCTCTCTCTCTCTTTTTTTTTTTTTTTTTTTTTTTTTTTGGCCTTTTAGCATTCACATCGCATATAAATCAAACCATCAAATGTAAGGACGTGGCCTCAATCAAATACTCCTTGAACTTTAATGGAGCCAAGAAATGAATGAAATAATTGCCAAACACAAATTTACCCTAAGCACTAATATATTTTCAACCATAATTCAAACATCAATGTAGAAATAACCAAATTGAAGTTAAACCTAAATAAAAAAAGGAAGCATGTTTAGATAAAGTCATTGATTTGGTAAAAGTTGACATTGCCCTATATCTTAGGTCACTTAATATATCCTTTAGGCTGTAAGGAGGTCAATAAAGTTCCTGGTCATTAATGGACACTTGTCAATTTGCGATTGCATTAAAATCTCAATTAATATATAATAATAAGATCAGCCCAATGCAGGTACATCGCTCTTTTCTTTTTTCCTTCTAATTTTGGGCTAGTTCTTGAGATAATCCAATAAGCAATGTGCGTTCTTGATAGAGCAAAGCCTCGTGAGAAAGTGGAATAAAAGTCTAAAACTGGAAAGTCATTCAGTGGGAGTAGGAAGACATGTCAGGAAGGAGTAAATGTAATTAGGTAAGGAAGTATCTATTCACCTTTATTGATTGGATGGCGAGGGCCCGATGTACAATTATTTAAGGGAAGGACCCAACTGGACCGTGCAAATGGGTTGTCGAGGGTGAAGTTTACCCTCGCATGGCGGTTTCCCCCATTTGTCCCTTCTTCTTTGCTTTTTTTATCCGACAAGGTTGGAAGCATTCCAAGCAGTACCAGGGTAATTTCAAAATAAAGTAAAGATAAAAGGGGATAGAAGTGCAAGCGAGTTTACCACACAAATATATGGTGGAACAAGGAAAATTGAAGCCTCGCATTTACTACGTTGAGTGGCTTAGGGCCTATTTGTTTATTTGTGTTTCTGTTCCCCGGAACAAAAATTTCTATTCTTTTGTTTTGGGGAACAAATATAGAACAAAAATGTATTTAGTAAAATTTTTATTCTCGAGGATAAAATATTAATTTTTTCATAAGAATAGATTTGGAATAGAAACAATAAGTAGAAAAAAATTGTTTTTCGTTTTCGAACAATTCCAAAAATACTTATTTTTCTTCTCCTTTTTCTTCTTTTTTCTTTCCTTCTTTTTCCTTTGGCAAGTTGCTGGCCTCAGCCATGGTCGGCGACCGGCCATTGAGGGTTGGCGACCTTATTGAAGCGTCGCTGGCCCTTGGCGAGGCTTGGCCTCGCCTTAGCTGGGTGAGCTCGAGCTCGCCCAGATCCAGTGAGGCCGAGCTCGCTCAGCCAAGGGGAGGCCCAACCTCGCCGGTGGCCTTGGTGGCCAGGCAAGGTCATCGGTGAGGCTCGACCTTGCCTAGGCGGCCTAAGAGGCCGAGCTCGATCTTACCTAGATTTGGCGAGGCTGAGCTCGCCTAACCACCGGTGAGGCTCGATCTCGTTGAGCCACCATTGGGTGACGCCGACCTGACGGTGGCCCGGTGAGGTCGTCGACCATGGCCAAGGCCAAGGCCGACGACAAAAGAAAAAAAGAAAGAAAAAAGAAAAAAAGAAAAAAAGAAAGAAGAAAAAATGAAAAATATAATAAAAATATTGAAAAATCAAAAGAAACAAAAAAATTATACAAGTTTACTAAACACATTTCTATTCCTAAAGTAGAAATTTTTGCAGTTATTAAACATGTTTTTATATTTAGAATTTGTTCTATGGAACAAAAAAAAAAAACTATTTATGTTAAAAAATGGTTCCTCGGAGCGAAATGTTACCAAATGTTGATGTCTAAATTTTAATTAGGTTTTTTTAATTAATTAGACCTTTTTATTATTTTCCTTTTTTGGATAATAAATAATAAAAACAACAAAGAATAAATAAAAACAAACAAAAAAAGGCCCAACCCCTTTTCTTTCCCTTTTCCCCTCCATGCAGGCCCAAGCCCAGCTTTTTTCCCCTAGATTCGGCTTGGCCTCCTTCCTCTTGTCTCCTTCCTCATGTTGTCTTCTTCCCCGAGCAGCAAGCGTTGGAGACC
This sequence comes from Eucalyptus erythrocorys, assembly GCA_014182555.1. Lineage (NCBI taxonomy): Eukaryota > Viridiplantae > Streptophyta > Magnoliopsida > Myrtales > Myrtaceae > Eucalyptus > Eucalyptus erythrocorys. The sequence continues at coordinate 53,869,399 of CM024602.1, forward strand.
GGACGGGCGCGATGCTGGAGGGGAGGAGAGGATGGTGACGTATGACGTTGCGGGCGGAAGGGACGCATCTTCAATGCAAGGCGGCCTAGCTGGAGCCACCTCGACGGATGGGACGTCGGTTCAACCGGCGGAGGCCGTTTGGCGTGCGAGGACTGACAGTCGAAGCTTCGTCGACCGGCCGCCGCCCTCGCTTATAAATAGGCCTCTCTCGACAACGGCAAAGGGCACGCCGAGAAGGATCGAGGGCTATAAGTTTCGAATCTCCCACTGAGAGACTTCAGGGGAGGCCTGAGGACGAGCAGCTGGAGATTCAAGGTCGGCCGAAGGAGAGGAGTTGTGCGAGGGAGAGATCTAGGGTTCTCGAGGGAGAAGGTCGGCCAATGTCCAGGTTTGGGGTTCTTGCTGTTGCTGCCATTGCCACCAAACGCTGTGCTGAGCCGTGCTGCCATCCCCCCCGACGCCGTCATTGTGTCGAGGCCGTGCCCTATCGCTATTGCTGTGCCAAAACCAGTCGCTATTGTTCCCTCCCCGAAGCCGTTGCCTTGACTGAAGCCCCGACACCATCTCCGACAATCCATCGCGTTTTTTTGCCGTTACTCGCCTCGCCGCCGTCGCTCAGCCACCCACACAGTCCCTGTAGCTGTTCGTTTCCATTGGTGTTGCCTTCAGTCATCGCCGTCTCTTGCTGGACCGACGCTTGTGATCGATCTTGTTGCCGAACCGTGATGCTACCCCAATTGAACGGCCAGTCGCTGTACCGCAACACCGTTGAGTGGCTCACCGCCATTGTCGTCGCAGTTGTCGCAGTCGTCGTCACCGCCGACCTGCCTAGCGACGCCTCAGCTGCCCTCACAGCACCGCGAAGGCACGAGCATGGAGAGAGGCACCCGTCGAGTCTGAACCGGGCCGGGCGAAACTAGGGGTGAGCATGGTCCGGGTTGATCCGGGCCACCCCCTAACCTTAGGACCAATTCGTACAGTGTTGGTCCTCAATTTTTAGGATCAAGGACCGACCCTATTGAGCCTAGGACCAAGGACCGGACTGACCCAATGGGTTCGGTTCGGTTCCAAGGTCAACCCGGGACCGATCGATAATTTTTTTCGTCTTATTTTTTATACTCCCTAAAAAAGAAAACCTACAAATTAAAATTACACATCCATTGACAATAGTTTATATATATCAATACATATTTAATAAATTTAAGATGACACGATAATAAAAATTTCGTACCTGCTAACCGCTCATGGAGATATGGGACAAGATGGAAAGTTCTTGTAATCATCTATCTTTAATATTCATAACACATGCAAAAGCATTTTCTTGCATTTGATCACTAGAGTCCACTCAACCAAAAAATGAGCTTCACGTCACTTGACTTGCATTTAATCATGTAGAGCCCACTCAACTAAAAAATGAGCTTCACACCACTTGACAAGCAAATCACCGTAGCAACTGCAGTATTACTCTACTCTTCAAAAACTTCTACCATTTTACACAAATTGAAAAGCAAAGTGCAGCTGAAATTCATTAGTAAAATACAATTAAACCATAAAAAGTTCAAAATACTTAATATAAACCATGAATATATAATTTCACATTTTGTTAATTCACTTGAACTTCTAAACATCTGAAAACAAAACAAACGACACATAATTAATACTCAACAAAAGTTTTAAATTGAAATTACTATTAGTGCTATTGATAGAACATCTCAATATAATATAATATAACAGACATTTTACTTAGGTTTGAATATATAAAAGAATTATAAATAATATAATATAATATAATATAATATAATATAATATAATATAATATAATATAATATACAAGGTTGGTCCAGGGTTGGACCGACCCAAAACTCTTAGGATCGAGGACCAATCCACACGGTGTTGGTCCCGGAATTTCAGACCAAGGATCAACCCAGTTCCTTTAGGAACCGGACCAGACCGGCAGGGTTGGGCCGGTCCGTGGTCGGTCCAGGTTGATCCTAAACCGTTGCTCACCCCTAGGCGAAACCCCCATTCCGGTAGGGTTTCTCCCTATTCGAGTCCTTTGGGCCTGGTCATGTGGGCTATTTTTGTGCATAGATGGGCCCGAGTTGCTTCATGGGCTTGGACAATCAAAAGAGAAGAAAAAATCCGAGCCGGCCCGCAACGGGCATTCGACCCAGGTTGTTTTTTAAATATATTATAATATATTTAATATTTTTAATTAAAAAATAAAAAACAATTTATTTTCCAAAAAATCAAAAAAATAAAAAAAATAATTTACTTTCCAAAAATAAAAAAATCTAAAATATCCATATTTTCCCAAAAAAGCCAAAAAATGTCGGAAAAAGTCAAAAAATGATTTATATTTTCAGAAAAAAAGATCAAAAATCCAAAAATGCTTTTTATGTAAAAAAAATGAGAAAAAATCCAAAAAATATTTTCCCTCCACAAAATGCAAGGAAAATCCCTCAAACATTTAAAAAAACCTTCAGGTTTAAATAAGATTAGGTACTGAAAGGGTATTAGTGATTATCTAGTATAATCAAGTCCCCGATCTTAATTTCTCTGGTTGCGCAGGAGTAAGTATTTCTCTCAATATTTCGCTTGAGTTTCTAATCGGCCCACCCCAAATCGATTAGTGGTTACTCCGTTTTAAAATTAACTAATAGGTTAAAAAAATTGGACTATTAAGTCGTGATTTGGTGGACTTGGGAGAGTTCAGGCTAAAATAAACCTAGCCGAACCATTAGCCTCCATTGCAGGCGCCCGTAACTAATTGCGGGCACCCAAAAAAAAGAGTCGCGGCACCAAACACCCCCTTATTCTACGATTTCTAAACTCCCTTCGTCGTGGCTTTTTTTAATCTGACGAGACCGGATGCATTTCATGCATTATCATGATAATTTCAAAACAAAGTAAGGATAAGAGAGGACAGAGGTGTAAGCGAGTTTACCATATAAATATATGGTGGGTTAAGGAAAATTGTAGTCTTGCAGTTAATATGTTGAGTGGCTTAAAACATGATTTCGCAATTTCTAAACTTGGCTCTATTGAAACGAGTTTTTACCCATTTCATGTGTTGGGGTGGCTTCCGCCAATGGTTCATTTTAAAAAGATGTCGAGAGGCCTAAAATAAAGAATGACCCCTTAATTTTGGAAGAACTGTAACGGATATATCTGTCCACACCCAGCATTGTTACATTTCGTGTTACCTTGCATATATACATACAATCAATATATTATGATATCGATTTTCTTAAATCCTTAAATGTCTGGAGTGAGTTCTATTTATTTTGTGACTTCCTTTTTATATATTTGGTATAACTTATATTTTGACTTTTATTTAACTTGAAACATTTGAAACCCATTAAAAGGTATGGAAATGTTGACATGTAAAATCGAGAGATATTACTAAAAAAATCGTAAACTTATTGTATGTCGATCAATTTAGTTTTAAACTTTTCAATTATATCAATTCAGTCTTAAACATTTTAACGGTTTAATAATGTAGTTATTTTGGCCAATTTGGGTCAAAAATTACTACTATGGATACTGACTATCCTATATAGCATAATCGGCACTAACATGGATGATTTTTTTTTTTTTGTTCTTATTCTTTTCTTTTCTTTTTCTTTTTCCAACTTTGACTTAGCACCAGCCGTGCCTCACCTAGTGTGGGCAGGGGCATCATGGCCCTTATCGGTGACAAACGAGGGCCTCCACCCTCTCGCCGGTCATGCCGACCACAAAGCGAGGGCATCCAACCCTCATTAGGAGTGAGCACGGCCCAAGTTAGGCCAATCCAACACTTAGCCTGGGGACTAACTTGCACAGTGTTAGTCTTCAATTTTTTAGACTAAGGATCGACCCTATTAAGCCTAGGATTGAGGACTAGACCGACCCTATTGGTCCGGTCTAATTTCAAGATCAACCTAGGACCAACCATTAATTTTTTTGTTTCATTTTTTATATTCCCTGAAAATACAAGCTTACTATTTGAAATTATATATTTATCAACAATACAACATTGATCAATCAAACTATAACACTAATACATATCCAACATAAATTTCTTTTTTTTTTTTTTTTGATGACCCAGGGAACCCCGCACTGCCGACAGCCGGAGATAAACCACTGGGGGTGACACGTGCTAGCCACCACACACATGCCACCGGGTAAGTCACCAATGTCTCACGCCAGCCTCCTTGCAACTTGCGTCGCAGGGGTTTCGAACTCCAGACCTCTCAGCGAAAGGAAGTCTGAAGCCTATCCAGCGGAGCCACCACGGCGGGTGGTATATCCAACATAAATTTAAAATAACATAACAACAAAAATTTCACTATTGCTAAAAGTAACAAAGCATAAAAACGATCAATACTACTCATGGAGATAAAGTGTTTTCATCACTAGAGTATGCTATAATTCCCTCACTTTTGATTTGTCCTTGAATCATTTTTTTAGCTTGGCAAATGGGATGAGACGAGAAGTTTAAAACAAGAGACTTCTACGCTACAGTGCAGGTGAAACTTACCCGTGGAATGTAATTAAACCATAAAAAGTTCAAAATACTTAATATAAACCATGAATATACAACTTTACATCTTGTTAATTAGGGGAAAGCATCGTCTAGATTGGACCGGTCCCACGTGAGGCATAGGGCGAGCGACAAGCTGTGAGGTAAAGGGCGAGAGGCGAGCGGTGTTGCAAGGGGCGAGCTAAGAGCGTTGCTTCCGAAGGGTTTCTAAATTTCTAATTAGGGCTTTGTTCTTTTTGATTTATTTGGGAAAGATGTAAAAAAAAAAAAATACAAAGAAGAGGATAGAAAAGAAACATGAGGACAGAACAAAATGCTGGAGGAAGACAACTTATAAGCGCCATTAACATTAAGTTAGAGTTATAGACTTTAGATTAAGTAAAATAATATTATATATAACATATTAAATATATAATATATCTACTATATATCATATATAATATATAATATATAATATCTATAGGATTGGTCGGGGTTAGACCAATTCTAAACTCCCAAGACTAAGGACTAACCCATACAATGTAGGGTTCAGGAGTCATAGGACCAAAGATTGACCTAGTTCCCTCGAGAACCAAACTAGGAGCAACAAGGTTGGATCGGTCCAGGTTGGATCTAAGCTTAACCCTGGACCGATCCTCTCCCCTAACCCTCATTGACCATGGAGGACAATAGGTCGACATCCACGTTAGTAATTTCTGATAAGAATGATTGAATTGACAAATCTTTAAAAAGTTTAAGATTAAATTGGCAAAATTAAAAAAGTTTATGATTTAATTGACAATCACACAACATGTTTATGGTTTATTTATTTATTTATTATTATCTTGCCAAAATTACCATTTTAGAAAATGTCCTCCAAGCCTTCTGACATTTTTTCGGCACCTTGAGAACTTATAATGTACGATTACGCGATAGGAGCAAGCAAATCACAGCTCAGTAAAAACATGCATCTTGTGAATAATATTAAAGCACCTATGGTGCAATAAGAGCACTTAACCAAACTTATGATGTTGTCTTGTTTCAACAAAAAGTCATAAGCACATTTTAAGAGGCCATAGTGAGTCTTTTCGAGTCGAATGATCAATACATAAAAAATAACAATCAAGTTGATAGATTTACATGGAATGAAACCATAGGTACCTACTCGATACACTTGATGAAGTTGAAAAATCAAATAAAAGCCCATTAATGTATAGCCAATGGAACGAGATCGAGTTCAAAATTGGGTAACCAAACTGCTAGTCCATAAACTACTCAACAGTCCGTGTTGACCGAGTTAAATAATTGAAAAATGGGAGTAGTAGTTCGATTTGTCAGGTTTTTTTTGCTTTTGTAACCAGTAAAAAGGGGCGAATCGCATTCGGAATCATTACGGGTTGTTTTTTATTATTATTTTTTATTATTATGACTAATAATACTCGATAACCACAACTTAAAGGAACAGTTGTCCGCAGGGAATTTGCAAGATTATACTACGATCAAGCCATCATTTCTAAATTGCTGCAAATTTTTTGGGTTTGATTTGTTTAGGATTTCACGTCTCAGGCACTATGGTACCTCAGTAGGTGGTGACCATGTGACGGATGCGGAAACATCGGGACATTATCGGTTTGTTTTGTTCCTCGAACCATGTTCTCCAAGAAGAAAACTTGGTTCGTATGTTGCTATTCAGTGCCATGAGATATGCTAGATTAATAAGTCAATGATGGGTTGTTCTGCTGAGTTGTCTAGTCGATCCGGTTTGTTGCCCTAGAGGATAATGTCCATGGGTTCCGGGAAAGAATATTAGGGTTTTCAAGTAGTTTTATATGCTGTTATGCCCTAAATTTTATGAGAACATTCAGAGAATATTGCGCAACTTCTTGCTGGTGTTCTTCATAGATTTAGATTTATATATATTTGATAACTCTTTAGCTTGACTAATGCTCGTGAAAGTACTACACTAATGGCTTCATTCACAAGTATCAAGAAAGGGTTTCGGGGAAAATTGTTCAAAAAGTCTTAAATCTATTGCATTTTTGTTAATTCAGTCTTAAACCTTTTAACTTGCCAACTAAATCCTAAACATTTTCACTTCTTGCCGATTCAATCCATCTGATCAATTTTGGTTGGAAAATACTAGCGTGGACGCCAGCGGTGACATATAGGACTATCGGCGCTGACGTGGACAATTTATAATAATATTTTAATATTTTTTTGAATTTTTTTGAATTTTTGAATTTTTTCCTTTTTCCTTTTTTTTTTTTCTTGGCCTTTTCGGTGGCAAGCCACCGGCCATAGCCAGCCGGCTAGCCTCACCCGCCACAGGCGAGGCTCGGCCGGGTGAGGAGGAGCCCCGGCGAGGGGAGCCCTCACCTAAGCACGGCCCAGCCAGGGTCGCCTGAGCGAGGCCGACCCTCCCCTAGGCTAGGGCAGCCTCGCCAGATCTGGTGAGGGGAGCCCTCGTCGGGGCTCGCCCTCGCCTAGGCGAGTGTCAGCCTCGCCCATATCAGATCTGGAGAGGCCGGCCCTCGCCCCTTGTCGGGCGAGCTTGTGGCCGGTAGTTGACGGCTGCCCAGCCAGGGGCGAGGGCTGGCCTTGCCGATCTCGGTCTAGGCGAGGTTGACGCTTGCCCGGGTGAGGGCAAGCCTCGGCGAGGGCTCCCCTCGCCAAATCTGGCGAGGCGACCCTCGCTCGGCGTCATTGTTGCTCGGCCGACGCTCGGCGAGGCCGCTCTAGCTGGGGGAGGGTCGGCCTTGCCTAGGTGACCCTGGCCGGGCCGCACCTAGGCGAGGGCTCCCTCGCCGGGGCTCCTCCTTGCTCGGCAGAGCCTCGCTTGTGGCGGGCGAGGCCAGCTGGCTGGTTGTGGCGGTGGCCGGTGGCCAGCCATCGGAAAAGGCCAAGAGAAAAGCCAAAAAAAAAAAAAAAAAGGAAAAAGGAAAAAAAAAAGAAAAAATTCAAAAAAAAAAAAAAAATATTATTAAAAATTGTCTACGTCGGCGTCGACAGTCCTACGTGGCACCGCCGGTGTCCATGTCAGTATTTTCCGGTCAAAATTAGCCGGATGGACTGAATCGGCAATAAGAGAAAATGTTTAGGACTCAATTGGTAAAATTAAAAGGTTTATGATTGAATTGGCAAAAGTGCAATAGATTTAGAACTTTTTGAACAATTTTTCCAAGGGTTTGTCGCCGGCATGGTTGGCATCACCCTCAAGGTTAATAAGAGTGGTAGATGCAATGATTTGAACACGCCATATGCTAAGTTAATCCAAGTGCTTGATCATTCTCTGTACTCTATTTTTTCTTTATCAAGAATGTGACCATGAACTTTCATGGCAAGAAACAGGTGGGAAGAATTGAGTGGAGTAGTTATCCCTCTCGGGCCTTTCGGGCAAGTAATGCAGTTGCTCTTTTTAGGCGACATAATTGAGTCTTACATCTATCATGCAATATTTCATTTAAGTTACTAACTATATAATATCACTCTCGAGATCCAAAGGTTCGATATCGATGAGTTCATCACAATTGACCTATATACTAGAAGCCCTAAAATGTTTTCCACAGGATGTAGCTTATTCCCAAAAGCATAAATAAGCTACAAGCCATCGGCTCCCAACACCTAGTTAAGTTGCGATTATGTGGAAAATAAACAACATGAAACACCCTTCATTATCCATGGAATACTTTCATTGATTTCATGAATAAAGTATGACACATGTTAAAAGCACGCGAGAGCCATAAATCATCAATTGTCTGCACTAAGCGATACACATATGACGAATACCTAGTTCTTGTACAAAGTGTTCAAAAAGTCATAATCCTATTGTATTTTTACCAATTCAATTTTAAATCTTTCAATTTTGTCAATTCAATCTTAAAATTTTTCATTTTTTGGTAATTGAGTCTATCTGGCTAATTTTGGCTAGAATTTGCCTATGTGGATATCGGCAGTGTCACGTGGTATGATCGGCGTTGAAATGGAAATTTTTTTAATAATTTTTTAATAATTTTTATTTTTTTCCTTTTTCCTTTATTCTTTTCTTTTTGGTCTTCTTCTTCTACCTTTTGTCGGTCATAGAGCCGAAGGCTCTAGACGATGGTCGGCCACTGGCCATGGTAGGGTGGGTTGGTCTCGCCTGCCACTGGCGAGGCTTAGTCGAGCGAGGGCAAGCCCTGGCGAGGGTGCCCTCACACAAGCAAGGGCTAGTTAGGCAAGACTTGGCTAGGGTTGTCCTTGCCCAGGCTGGATCTAACGAGGCCAACCCTTACTCAAGCCAAGGTGGCCTCACCAAATCTAGCCCTTCTGATGATAAGCCTTGGCAAGGGCTCCCCTCGCCAAATCTAGCGAGGCTGCTTAGCCTAAGCGAGGGCTGGCCTCGCTAAGTTTGGGAAAGGCCAACCCTCACTGAGCCTTGCCTAGGTGAGGCCACCCCTCGTAGGGGTTGGCCCTCGCTCAACCGAGCCTTGCTTGTGGTGGGCAAGGCCAGCCCGCCCTGCCATGGCCGATGGTCAGCCACTGGCAGAAGGTAGAAGAAGATCCCAAAAAAAAAAAAAAAATGAAGAAAGAAAAAATGAAAAATAATTAGAAAAAGTAATTAAATTAAAATATTATTAAAAATTGTCAACATTAATACTAGCAGTACCACGTGATACTCTTAGCATCTATGTCAGCGAATTCTAGTCAAAATTGGCTGAATGAACTCAATTAGTAAGAAGTGAAAATATTACTGACTTAATTGACAAAATTAAAATATTTAGAATTTAATTGGTAAAAGCATAATAAGTATATAACTTTTTAGATAATTTTTTCCCCTAATTCTTACATGCGTAACCATTCACAACTGCTAAGTCAACTTAATGAGATTATTTTCTTGACTTTTTTTTTTTTTCGTAAAGTTCTTGGATATGTGTGTTGCATCACTTTTAATGTATTTTCGTTATTTCTCGCAATCAAATAAGACTCATTAGTATACTATTATTTGCGGGTTGGCGTGGCGAAAAACAAGTTTCAATAGCTATAATGAATAAATAATTAGGTAGCGTCCTAAAAAAAGAAATTGATTTATTTTTTGAAAGTCAAATCTTTTTTGAATATGTTATGTCCGAGAAAAGGACATAAAAAAGAAAAAGAAGAAGGCCCAATCATGATGAGCTACTAGGAATGTTCTTGGGCCTGATTGATTTTCTGTTCGAATTACACAGCAAAAATTATTTGATCTTAATACCAAACGAATTTCTTTAATTTGTCTCTATAAGGGGAATCTATCAATTATTTAAAGGCCATCTAGGATCACTTCATTCTCATCGTGCTTGATAGATTTGGTCGACCGGTCATTTTGATATTAATGTCAAATAGCAATTCTCTTGCACGCCTGCCGGCTTACACCTGCCTGAATTCATTTCTGTTAGTAGCTCAATTTAATAGACATCAAAATTCTCGCACAAGTTATATATAAGCAAAATATACCTCATGTGTTCATCACTTTCATGCCACCACATCCTCAACCCCGACCAGTTTCTCAGTTTTGAACTTTCCCTCTTTCTCTGTTCGATCAGACAACAACGTTGCATTACAATCCATTTCATGGTCGGGAACATGAGAAATCGCTCAAGGATGGTTCCTAAGTTCGTGGTGTTTTTCCTCGTGGCGATTCGACTTCAGACGCAAGTAGTAGTGTGCTCGTCGTCTTTGCACCAGCCCCTCGCACCGGCATTGTACGCATTTGGCGATTCGCTGTTCGACAGCGGCAACAACAACCTGTTGCCCACCTTAGCCAAGGGCAATTACCTTCCTTATGGTGGCGATTTTCCAAAAGGCGCCACCGGACGATTCACCAATGGGAGGACCGCCACCGACTTTTTTGGTATGTATCGATATATAATGCTTCGATTCTCGGCTTTAATTTGCAAGGAAAAAGACACGCCTTGCGATATTTCTCTCTCTTTTTACAAATCAAACATCATTGTAACTACATCTGATCATTTGGAACCGGTTTCATTTGCCCATTTTTTCTCTTTGATTTTGACCAACATTTTCTCGTTAACTTTTCTTGATTTATTAGCTGAATTTCTGGGGTTGCCTTATCCACCACCATTCCTGAGTTTTCGGACGTCAGGAGTGATCACCGGACTAAATTTCGCGTCCGGGGCATGTGGCATTCTCCCTGAGACAGGAAATGCCATGGTACGAGCTCATTACCGTCCACTCCATATTTCGTTGCTCATTTGCTTCTCTTTTTATTTTTAATCAACGCATGTCTATTTCGGGTTTGTGCTAATTCATATTTGAAGTGCTCCTAAATTCAGATTATAAACCAATCTCAAAATTGAAAAAAATTACACTTGTGATCCATCGATTGATATCGGGGTCTTAGAACTTTGGCCATACAAAATGATCCCAAAATTTCGTACAAATATAACAATAATGAAAGGAAAATATCATCACATAACAGGCTTAAATTGGACCTTGGAAACGTATGAGTGGGGAACTTCTTTTTTTTTGTCAGGGCAAATGCCTTAATTTGGATGACCAAGTGAGGTTATTTGAGAGTGCCGCCCTCTATGATTTACCAAGACTCTTCAAGAGCTCCGATGAGCTCTCCAGTTATTTGGCCAAGTCCATCTTCGCCTTCGCGATTGGCAGCAACGACTACCTCGGCAACTACCTCAATCCAGTGCTCTACAGCACGAGCAAAACCTATGAGCCTCAGCCATTCGCGAAGCTCCTCATCGCTTCGCTTTCTCGGCAACTAGAGGTACTCCTTTGATTCTACCGACATGCTGATTTGATTACTGAATTTCCAGGAAAACGTATACATGCATCTGAGTACATCATAGGTTTACAATAAGTCTCAACAGATATCGGGCAATTTTATTGCAGAGATTATATAATGTGGGAGCGAGAAAGTTTGTTGTCTTTGAGATTGGCCCGATCGGTTGCATCCCAACGATCGCGAAGCAACCGAACCACGGCGGTGTATGTGACGGAGGACCAAACTTGCTAGTTTCCTACTTCAATCAGATGCTTCAAGCGATGCTACAAAACATGACTTCCAGTCTCGCAGGATCGATGTTCGTTCTTGGTCGAGCGAATGGGCTTGGCTATGACGCGGTAATCAATCCCTCCAGATATGGTACGCACTCAGCTCATGTGAATTGAGAAAGGCTTACTCGATCAATTAGTTCATGATTTTTGGATCCATCGTCGCCATTGGATCACATGACACCACTTCTGGATCCAATGGCTGCTTTTGGATCCGACTGGCGCATAGACCTGAGTCTTGATAGAATATTTTGACCATCTTGAAACAGGTTTGACGGACTCGAGAAACCCTTGCTGCACAACGTGGGGGAACGGAACCTTAACATGCATTCCATTACTTAACCCGTGCCCCGACGTCGATAAACGCTTCTTTTGGGATGGATATCATCCGACTGAGGTGGCTAACTCCATGTTGGCTTCAATGTGTTTCAACGACACAAAAGTTTGCTCTCCGGTCAACATACAAGATCTCGTGCAGATATGAGCATCTCATTTGATTAGTCCTATCTAAGGCTACTTTTCATCTTGGATTATCATCTTTATTCAAAGGTCGTCCCTGGCATAATTTAAAGGAAAGTGTAATCGTTCTATGTAGTTTGCGAACATTCAATAATGTGCTCCCCATATGTATACTTCCACCCAAGTTTCTGGAAAGTGAAGTTTCCGGATTTTTTCTAAGTTATTACTGTAATTTTTCACATGTTGTCTGCCTACCGAATTTTATTGTTCCATGCCTCAAAATACGGAATTTATTTGTGCTGTTCAACTTTTTTCTTTAAAACTATTGTGAGCCTAAGAAACTGTCAGTAAATAAAAATGTTTGGTGATTTCCTTTACAAATAATTTCTCTAAAACTTATCAACTTTTTTTTTTTTTTTTTATTATTGTTTGCAAAATTACCCGTTTCTATACTAACTTTTCACTCCTAAGGCGCGTTTGGTAACGATTCTGCTCCCGAGAACAATTTCTGATAAAAAATGATTGTTTTTTATTCTATTCCCGAGAATAATTTCTAGACATTTTAAACCGTTTAATAACTATTCAAAATTTCTAATTCTAGAATAGAATTGTGTTTGGTACTATGCTCAAAATTTTTACTCCAAATCATTTTCTTTTAATTTTTAAATAATTTTTTTACATTTTATTTTCTTTTCTTTTTCCCTTTCTCTCTCTTATTCTTCTTCTTCAAGTGGCTGGTCGCCGGTCCGCCGACCCGTCAAAGGAGGGCCGGCAATCTCATCGGAGCATTGTCGGCCCTCGTCGTCGGCGAGCCGCCCAACCACCCATGAGGCTCGCCCGCCCCGCCAAGGCTCGGCCTCCCTAGTGGCCGGGCCTCACTGGGCCGGGCGAGCCTCGTCGGTGGCTGGGCTTGCCTTCGGCGAGCTCGTAGGACCTCATCCTAGCCTGGCGAGCCTCCAGCAAGCTTGCTGGATCGGTTGTTGGCAACCAGCGATGGTGGGCGATGGACGGCGGTGAACGGCAATCGCTGCGGGTGGTGGTAGATGAAGAAGAAGAAAAGGGAAGAAGAAGAGAAAATATGGGCTTTGATTCTTAGATTTGTTTCCAAAAACAAGAATCAATTTTTTTTTTTATTCTTGATTCTGATCCAAATCTACTTCCGGGAACAAAACAAATAGAAATTTATTTCTGAGAAATTTTTTTTTACCGAATGTGATTCTATTCCAAAACTGCTCCCGGGAATAAAAAAATAGAATTTGGCATTGTTTGGATAGTTACCAAATAGGCCCTTATTTACGAAACAAAATTTCGAATCTTATGTGAATTTCTCTACTTAAAATTCTGTTATTCAAAGGTGATCAGTTCTCGATTTGGTTCGGTCCCACTCAGGAATTGAGAACTACTTAATCGGGAATGGGACCGGAAGGACACATTCCCCATTTTTTGGAACTAGAAATCAAATTGCTTGATTCTAGACCGGACCAATCGATCCTATCTAGTTTCTGAGTGATCCACTTGAATAGGTGGATGCCGAACTTGTTATTGTGGAGGTCGGGGGGGAAGAGGAACTGGACTCGATGCTAAGGAAGACAAGGATCTCATAGATCTCGTGGGTGACGAAGCTAGACTTGCTGATGCCAAAGAAGTAGATGGTGCTACTGGCGGAGTAGGATTTGAGGAGGAGGGTTTGGGTGAAGCAGAGGGTCTGAGGGAGGTTGAGATTCTAGAAGAAGAAGTTGAGGTGGTTTTGCTTGGATTGGAAGAGGTTGAGGAGGGTGGATTCGTTGATTGTAGTGGCTATGTTCTTTGCTTGAGCTAGGGGGAATCGAGGGTTGAAAGAGGGAGGTCTGCGTAGGAGAGGGGAGGGAGAGACCCTATTTTCCTTCTTCTTCTTCAGAGGTTGAGAAAGAAATCTAAAGATTTGTGTTTGGTCCGATCTAGATGATCTAATTCCTATTCTTGAATTAGAAATCGAACTGCCCGTCACTGATTCCAATTTAAGGAATTGGGAACCAGATTGGCAGCCTTGAGAATCGGCCGGCTGGAGTGGTTCATATTACACACCTCTACTATTTTTGAGAAATGAAATACTGAAATTGCATTGTCTAACTATGCAATGATGGCAAAAATATTTATAAGTTCAATTATGGGATCCGTTTGTACTTCTAAAATATTTTGCTATTTACATTATGATGAAGCAAAAAATAAGTTTATAGATTTTATTCCATGAAATATGCATTTCACCTCGCGAATTAGGTTATATAACCGAGAAATTTTACCTATCATCTACTTTTTAAATGATAAAAGTCTCCATTTTGTGTCTTTTGATATTGATTCGACAAGTAGATAATAACTTTTACTTTGGATTGAATAGGGCCTCGGCCATTGATAAATCAACACCATACTCCTTTCTTTCTTCCTTTTAAGAATGTCCTCAAGATCTTTCATGGCAAAAAAAAATGGGGAGAGGATCGAGTGAAGCAGTTATCCCATCTAGGCAAGTAATGCAACTGCCCTCTCTAGGTGATGTAATGAGAGTCTTGCATGTTAGATGCAAAACATGCAATCCCATGATCTCCTTAACCAAAACAAAAGTATAGATGATCGAGTAGAAAGATTAACGCACATGTTTTGGAATCTATTGTTCTTACTACGGAAGCAGAAAAGCGATGATCCACGCTGAAGTCCTTCTCTTCTATTGCCCTCTGTATCACTGGCTCAATAAGACGGGTCCCTCATCGTTTAGCGCTAGGTAAACGCTTCTTATGTGAAGATACTTGTGAGAATTATGTTTAGAAGAGTGACTTGAGTACTATTTATAGAGTTTCCAACTAAGCCTTCTCATTACAAGCCAGGCTTAACTTGGCTCACACTAGTCAGCTCCATATTAGACTAATTAAGAAACATTAACCTTAGATTAACCTTGTAAAACGTTAAACTACAATATCAATTAATGTAGTCCACATTAGAAAAACTTTTACATTTTCCCACTTGGACCATATTAATTAAAATTGCACTATATGTGCACACATTGATCTAGATATAATTCTTAATAATCAATTACATCACATAAAATCTCAAATACCGAATCATGGCGGTAATTATATGTATACACACAGAGCCTTCTATGGTTACAAGTGTTTTTAACTTTATTGATATAAATTCAATATGGTAGTTTGGTAAATAGATAACATCCTTTATAGAGAAATCCCATTTGTCAGTCATCATTCTATTACCTTAAGCGTCACAAAAAACTTGTGCTACTTGAGAATGTCTTTATGGTTTCAATGAACCCACACATGTCTTGTCTTTACGGTTAACTTTTCTTTATGTATAATAAGACACATGCACAAGGCTTATAGCCGGATGCCCCTAGCCTTCACTCAAGGTTTATGTAATACCTTAAGACTTTTATCAATATATATATTCAACATATAACAATTTATTCAAAGAATATTTTATTGAATGTAAAAGTTGACATATATATCAAAATGTTACTAAATTGTAACAAATACTGATGTAAACTTTATTATAGAAAAATAAAACACAGCTCTCACAAAATAACAGTATCCCAAGATACTCCTAAGCGCATGCTAATAACATGTCGCCCAAACACACAAGGGCATAAGCCTTTAGTTAGTGGATCTACAACCATATTATATGTAGAAATATGATCTACTACAACATTACCATTCTGTCCTGATTCCTTTATAATAAAAAACTTAACATCTATGTGCTTAGACCCCTTGAGACTTTTGTTGTTATTAATAAATAACACTGCAAAGTTATTGTCACAATATAACTGTATGGGCCTAACCACAAAATCAAAAATCGTTTACTACTTAATGAGGTTCCGGAGCCAAATAGCCTAAGTAACAGTTGAAAAACATGCTACAAACTCTACTTGCATGGTAGAATAAGATATAAATTTTCGTTTCTCGCTCTTCCATGATATTGCATCTCTTGCCAACATAAATATGTATCTCGTTGTTGACTTCTTATCATCTTGACAGTCAGCAAAATCTGCGTTTGAATACCCTACTAGTTGCAAGTTCGAACATGTTTATAAATCATCATATAATCTTTTGTTCTCTTTAAATACCTTAAAACCTTATTGGGAGCAACCCTGTGATTGCGTCTTGGATTTGACTGATATCTGCTTAAAGTCCTGTTGCAAAGGCAATATCTGGTCTAGTGCAAACTTGAACATACATGATACTTCCAAGCATACTAGTATAAGGTACATTCTTCATTTGAGTTTTCTCAAAATCTGAATTAGGGTATTGTGTAAGACTCAATTTATCACCCTTAATAATATAAGCATTTCCTGATTTGCAATGTTGCATATTCAATCTTTCTAAAATGCGATCAATATATGCCCTTTGAGACAAACCCAATGAATGGCGAGAACGATCCCTATGGACCTGAATACCAAGAAAAAAAGACGTCTCACCAAGGTCTTTCATGTCAAAAGTTTTTGATAATATCCGTTTTGTTTCATGCAGTAATCAAATATCACTACTTGCAAGTAATATATCATCCACATAAAGTATGAGAAAAATATATTTTCTCCCACTAACCTTGTTGTATATATACTGATCTACTTTGTTCTCAATAAATCCGAATGAAGTAACAATACTATGAAACTTTAAATACCACTGTCTAAAAGCTTGTTTAAGGCTATAAATAGACTTTTTCAATCTACATACAAGCTTACTTGAGTCATCTGCTTCAAAACCTTTAAGCTGCATTATATAAACCTTCTAATTAAGGTCTTCATTTAAGAAAGCAGTCTTAACATCCATCTGATGTAACTTCATATTCAAATGAGTTACTAATGTTAAAATCACTCTAAAAAAATCTTTAGAAGAAACATGAGAAAAAGTTGTTTCAAAATCTATTCATTCTCTTTAAGTGAAACCTTTAGCTACCGGCCTAACTTTAAACTTTTCAATCTTTCATTTGGAATCCCTTTTAGTCTTGTATACCCATTTGTAGCCAATAAGCTTATAACCTTCAGGCAATTCAACGAGCTCCCAAACACCATTATGTTTCATAGATTGCATCTCATTTCATCGTATCTAGCCATAAATCTAATTGAGAACATGAAATAGCCTTCATATAAGTCACTGGATCAATAACACATCCAATCTCATAATCATGTTCTCCTAAGTAAACTACATAGTTTGGTGGTATAGCTGAACGTTTTTTCCTAGTCGATCTTCTGAGTGGAGCTACTACATCCTCATTTTTGAATTTGAGGGACTTAAGGAATTTCATCAGCAATTACCTCAACAATAGGATTCTAAGCAGCAATAGGCTCAATTTGTGGTGTAGGAGGCTCCATAATGGTTTGCACAGGATGAGACAAGGATCTAGTAATCCCCACCAAACTGTTAAAGATAACAGTTTGTAAGCAACTACCCTTTTTGGCTACATCAAATTCCAAAAAATTTTGCCATCTAAGATTCCATTACTATTGTATCTCAATTAGGATTATAAAATCGACACTCCTTTGAATGATCTGGGTAAGATACGAAATAACACCGAATAATTTTGGAATCCAACTTACTCAATGTTAGATTATATAACTTCATTTCTGCTGTAAATCCCCAAACTTTAAGATGATTCAAGCCAGGTTTACATTTAGTCCACAACTCAAAATGAGTTAATGAAACCGCTTTAATGGGAACACGATTTAGAATACAAAGAGCTATTTTTAAAGTTTTATCTCACAGAAAAACAGGTAAATTGGTTCTACTAATCATACTTCGCATAATGTCCATAAGAGTGCGATTGCGCCTTTCAGCCATACTATTTTGTTCATGACTTCCAAGCATAGTAAATTGACCTATTATACAAGAATCCTCTAAGTATTTAGCAAACGGCTCTTTAAATTGTCCAGCATCACTATGCATACTAAAATACTTACTGTCATGATCAGATCTGACAATCTTTATAACTTTTCCCAACTGTTTCTCTACTTCAGTCGAAAAAATCTTGAATTTGTCAAGAAACTCGGACTTTTCTTTAATCAAGTATAAGTATGCATATTGGGAATAGTCGTCAATAAATGTGATGAAATAAAATTTCTTTAAAAAGTTACCGTGTATGGTCCACTAATATCAATGTGAATAACCTCCAATAAGTCAGAACTTCGTACTGTAGATTTCTTCTTTATCTTAATCATCTTACCTCTACAACGGTCTACGCAAGTCTCTTGATCACTTTTAAGAGTAGGCAAGATGTCAGCCTTTATGAGCTTTTATACTCTTTCTTTATAGATGTGACTAAGACGTTTATGCCACAATGCATAACACTGTTTCTTAGGTAGAGGTCTTTTAGAAACAACTTTTTCAGTTGAATAAACAACGTACATGTTGTTGGGAGATAAACTTAATCAATACAATCCATTGGATAAATTATAACACCCAACCTTATTTGAATTATAAAACATAAAAATGCCATTGCTCTTTATTTCAAAAGAGTATCCACACATGTCCAAATAAGATACAGAAACTAAATTCCGCCTAAAAGAAGGTACGTAAAAAGTGTTTCTCAGCATTATCCTAAAACTAGAGTCTAAAATTAAAAAAAATCTCCCATGAACTCAATGTCAACTCCAATGCTATTTCCAACAGTGAGCTTTGATTTATCCTGATTTGGCGTTCTTCGGTTTATGAACTCTTGTATGGTAAACATAACATGATTAGTTGCACCATTATCTAGCCACTACAAACTGGTCGAGACTTCGGATAGATTGGATTCACAAACAAATGCCAAAGAATCATTACCTTTAGGCTCATTCTTGGTTCTCTTGGACAACCAAGCCTTATACTTATTGTAGCGTTTTTGTACGTGTTCCCTCTCCCTATAAAAGTAGCAAAGAACACCATCCTCCTTGAAGAATGTTTTCTTAGGACCCAAACCATTAGAAGGACCAGCAGTTTTAGAATTTCCCTTATTATTGGAATGATTAATAGCTTTAGAATTGCTCTTATAAGTATAACTTTTCAACTTCTTACCCTTGGCATTACCAAAATTAGAAGCATAAAGGATAATGTGCCCTTTATCTTTTTTCAATTTTTCTTCCTCTGCCACTACCCTTGCAATCAGGTCATTAATTGACTAGGTTTCGTCTTGGGAATTATAATTGGTCTTGATAATTTCAAAATCAAGAGGAAGAGTATTTAGAGCTTGATGCACAATGCAAACAGTGGGAATAACAACATTGAGAGTCTGAAGCTTTGTTTGCAAATCTACCATCCTCAGAATATAATCTTTAACTCCACTAGAACCATCATACTTCATATTAAATAGTGTTTGCAGATGTGTCACTGTCTTAGCATTAGACAATACATAATTTCTAGCCACCAAGGCTTCTATTATTTGTCTAGCAGTGCAATCTGCAGGCAAAGCACTTTTCAGGTATTCTTTAATGGAACGCTTCATGGAAAGCAAGCAAATTCTATTGCTCTTTACCCAAGCAGCAAAATGTGTTTTCTGAGCTTCTGTACTCTCGATAGTAAGATCTGTCGACTGACCGGCTGTAGGAGCCATAAGAACGTTTGCCATCTCTATAGCAAATAAAAAATCTTGTCTCCATCTCTTAAAGTTTGAACCAGCAAGAACCTCAATCGTGACATAGCTACCGTTTATAGAAAATGTGACTAAAAAACAAGCAATGTATATAATTAGTATTATGTGAGCACTGTACAACTTGACATGCAAGTACACATCCAAAGAGTTACATGCAAATCATATAATCACCTTTGGGTAGAATACATGACATGTAGTAGTATATTTTCCACGTAATTGCGATTATGAGAATTTATTCTAATCTTCATGAATTCATTACCTTTGGGCATATGAACAACTAAAATTAGTCACACCTCTACCAAACCATCATGTATTCCTCCATAAACTAATACACAATCACCTTCTTTGGGATAATAACCACGCATTAGGCTAGGAGACATCCCAATTATTATACGAGACCGACATTTCTCAAAGCCAATCATGTGAATTCTTGAAACTTTCTAATATTGGAGATATTAACTTTACTTCTCACATACATCATATACATGTGATTTTAACGTTAGTGATAGGGGTAATATATTGCTAAAATCATATATCATGCTAATTACACTGCTTTATTCATTAATAAAAATTAAACTTTAGATATATATTATCAATGAATCACAATTTTATAATCTTTATGTGATAACATACCTATAAACCAATATTTGTATTTCCAAAATCTTAGAAAAAACAAGAAAAATATGCGAAAATATACTAAAAATCCACGTATTTAGGATTTCGTCTATGTAGCACCGACACGCGACATGCGACACGTGACACGACACGATACGACACGTGATACATCATTTCTTAAAAAGTAGAGAATTCCGACACGTTCCGACCCGTTAAAATATTAAATAAATATTTTTATTTTTAATTAATTTGATTCAAATTCACAAATAAATAAATAAAAATTTACAATAAATTTACACTAATAATATTAATAAATCTATTCATAAAAATTTAAAAAACATATTCATAATTAATATGTGTGCATATTTAAAAATATTTATTTTATTTTAACAAAAATTATTCTCTTCAAATCCTCTCTCCTCGTTTCTCTCTCCCCCTCTCTTCCCACGCCACCACGCCACCACCCCAAATTCCCCTCCCCTTCGATTTCTGCAGATCTGCCCCCACTCTCTCTCTCCCCCTCCCCTTCCCCTTACGCCCCCACTTGCTCCCTGCGCCCCCCATCAATCACCCCCAGCCCCCTCGGTTTCTTCCCCTTCTCTCTCTCTCTCTCTCTCTCTCTCTCTCTCTCTCCCCCTCCCTCCCTCTCCCCCTCCCTTCCCCCTACGCCACCACCTACTCCCTACGCCCGCCATCACCTGCGCCCCCATCAATCGCCCCAATCCCCCTCGGTTTCTTCCCCTTCTCTCTCTCTCTCTCTCTCTCTCTCTCTCTCTCTCTCTCTCCCCCTCCCTTCCCCCTACGCCCCCATCACCTGCGCCCCCATCAATCGCCCCCATCCCCCTCGGTTTCTTCCCCTTCTCTCCTCTCTTCTCTCCCCCTCCCCTCCCTTTCCCCCACGCCACCACCTACTCCCCGCTCCCCGCGCCCCCGTCAATCCCCTCCATCCCTGTTCTTCCCTTGCTCTCTCTCCCGGTCTCCCCCTCCCCTCCCCCACGCCACCACCTTCTCCCCGCCCCCACCAATCACCCCCTCGGTTTCTTCCCTACTATCTCTCTCTCCCTCCCCTTCCCCCACGCCACAACCAGCTCCCCCGCCCCCTCGTTTCTTCCTCACGATTTCTCAACTCTTTCGGTCGCCTCATCGCTGTCGCCTCCGCCCTTCCTCCTTCGCGGCAGCTGCAGCCTTGCCGTCGGCCTTCCATCACTGCGTCGCCTCAATTTATGCTTTTCCTCTAGCCATCGCGGCCTCACCTCCGCTTCCTCGTCCTCACCTCTACCCACCATCGTCTTCTTCAACAATCTCTCTCGGACACGCGTGTTGAGAAAAGTTGACCACGTGTCGGATTTCTCGACACGCGTTCACTGCGTGTCCGAACGTGTCCGAGCGTGTCCGAGCATGTCGGACATGTCGACACGTGTTGGACACGATACGGAAGCCTCGACAACATGTCGGTGCTTCATAGGATTTCGTATGTATTTTCATATCTATAAAATCATCAAATATGTAAAATAAATACACTACAACATAAAAAATACTCATATGAACCCGTAGCCGCCAACCACGTGTCCATCAGAGCCTTCACGTGCCCGCACGCGCTGCCTAAGTGCGCAGTGCGTGAAGCTCACGTGTGGGCATAGAGTCAAGTCAAAACTAGTCCAACTAGTAGCAGTTCGATCGGTTCCTAGCTTGACCGTCCAGTCCAACCGCTCGGTCCGACGGGTTGACCAGTTCGGTCAACTGTTGATCGATTCTGGCAGGTCAATGAGTTGGGTCAGGTCCTTGTATCAGGTCGGGTCGGTCCCGTGTCGTTGATGTCATCATGAAGTTAGCCCCTCGAAAGCGTCTCACGTGCGAGTGGCGCCCCATGCGTGGGAGCGCGTGAGGGCATGTGATCGTGCATAAGGCGGGTGCTCGACGCCCTAATGGCGAGTGGGGCCTCTCGCGGCGACGCGCCGCCCACGGTTTTGCTCGTCTTGTTGAGCCCAATCCAAATTTGTAATTTAATTTTTTATTGAACAAAAAATCACAAAAATCTCAAGATTAGGGCAAAAATTCCATTCATTCACGTTCTTGGTTACGGTAGCTCTGATACCAAACATTAGATGTAAAACATGCAATCCCATGATCTTTATAACCAGAACAAGAGCATAGATAATTGAGTAGAAAGATCAATGCACTTGTTTTGAAATCTATCGTTTTTAATGCGGAAACGGAAAAGCGATGATCTACGTGCAAGTCCTTCTCCTCTATTGCCCTCTACATTACTGGCTCAATGGGACAGCCCTCTCACCCTTTAGCGCTAGGTAAACGCCCCTTATGTGAGGATACTTGTGAGAATTTGGGTTAGATGGGAGACTTGAATATTATTTATAGAGTTTCCAACCAGACCCTCTTATTACAAGCCAGGCTCAATTCAACCTAGTCCCATATTAGATTAGTTAAGAAACCTTCTATCTCACCTTAAATCAACCCCATAAAATGGTAAACTACAATATCAATTAATGTAGTATACATTTGAAAAACTTTTACATTGCACAACACCCCCCCCACACCCGCGGAAATTAGAAGTTCCATTTAAGCTAATAATATTCAAATTGCTCTTGAAGCTCAAATGTTCGACATTAACGAGTCCATCTCAACTGAGCTATGTGCTAGAAGCCAAGAAGTCTTTTTCCACAAGACGTATCTCATTCCCAAGAAGCAGAAACTAGCTACAGGCCGTCAGCCCTCGACACCAAGAAGAAGCTAGCTACACCACACGGTCTTACTGCTGTATCACCACCGTGGCATCACCCATCCGCACTCATCACCTCGTCTCGATAGCACCACGACTAGCAACCTTTTCTGCAGCATGAACGACCGACAAGGCATCTTGCAGCCGCGTTATGCGTGTGTGGGCCACCATTGTTACGCACTGCCGATTCCCTTTGGCACTTCCAGATATTGTCTACCGCATACTTGCAGTTTTTGCTGGTTTCTTTGCAGATTCTCCCACGAATACCAGTGATCTCTGCCGTGCTTGCTTATTTCTTGAGCTTCGCGGCCTCTAGTAATTTCTTAAAATACTCTTACAATTCTAACTTTGATTTGTTTCCAGATTTGAGCCATTGTATAATCAAGAGTCTACATTAAGTCTTTGATCCGTTAGCTTTCTCAGGGTTCACCTCTAAAAAAGGTCACGGCCCTCTTTTCGTCTACACGAGATCCTCAAAGTGGAAGTTTCCCCTCTTTTTGTTTCTCTTTTCACTTTCGAGGTCTTTCTCACATCTTGGGGACTTAACATAGATCTTTGACCCCCCCCAAAAAAAAAAAAAACAGAAGAGTTTTCATTTTCACATGATAGACAATATTAAGAAAAACAAAACAAATACATCTTGGCTAATCTTCGTGCCTAGAATTCATATGTGTGCCCAGCATAACGAAGAAATAGGAACGTGCGATTCAGGTGTGAGTTCATTTCGGTTGGTTCTCAATTCATGGCCATCTCAAATAGACACCAAAATTCACGCACATATGTACGCTCACCCATATATACACAAGCCAAGTATAAGGCGTGTTCGTCACTTTCACGCAACCAAGTTCTCAACCCTAACAGTTTCTCGGGTTTGAACTTTCCCTTTTTCCCTGTTAATCAAACAACAACATTACGTTACGGTCGAAATCATGGTCGGGACCATGAAAATCCACTCGAGGACGGTTTCTAGGTTTATGGCGTTTCATCTTTGGGGCCACTCGCGCCTTTACACATTCGAAGATTCAACGTTTGACATCGACAACATCAATCTGCTGCCCACCCTCGCTAAAGCCAATTACCTTCCTTATGGCAACGACATCTCAATAGGCGTCACTAGACAATTCGCCGACGGAGGGACCGTCACTGACTTTCTCATTACATGTATTGAGATCTAACGTTTTCTGTAACTTGCAAAAAACACCACATACATCCCAAATATCTCTATCTTCTTATGAACTTTGCAACTACATTTGATCACTCAAAATTGTTTTGATTTTCCCTTTTTTTCTTTGATTTTTACAAACTTTATCTCATTAACTTTCGTTTATTTTTTAGCTGAATTTCTATGGCTGCCTTGTCCTCCACCGTACTTTTAGGACATCAGAAGTAATCACTGGACTAAATTTCGCGACCGGGGTAATGTGGCATTCTCCCTAAAACAGGAAACGGTGGAGTCTTTCTTCGAAACAGGTACTTTGGATCCCTCTTTAAATCAAACCTATATAGCTCTAGTTCCCAAAGTGAAATCCCCAGAAAATATAAGCCAGTATAGACCTATCAGCTTGTGCAATTTCAGTTACAAAATCATCTCAAAATTACTTGCAAACATAATGAAAACATGGCTGCCAGAGATCATAGTACCTGAGCAAAGTGCTTTCGTCCAGGGAAGACAAATACAGGATAATATCCTTATCGTCCAGGAAGTGCTACACCACCTACGAACCACCAAAAGAAAGACAAAGCATCAGGCAGTATTAAAATTAGACATGCAGAAAGCTTATGATAGGATTGAGTGGGATTTTTTAGAGGATTGTATGCTGAAGATGGGTTTTTCTGGGAGATGGGTAACCCTTATAATGCAATGTGTAACAACTGTGACTTTCAGCATTAAGATCAATGGAGAATCCACCCCTTTTTTTAGTCCAACCAGGGGTCTCAGACAAGGAGATCCCCTGTCACCCTACCTGTTTATACTTATCACAAATGTGCTAACCTGGCTGATGCATAAAGCAGTTGCGGATGGTAGTATAAAAGGTATTCAGCTTAACAGTTATTGCCCTATACTATCTCACCTCTTGTTTGCGGATGATGTGATTTTTTTCATGGACGGAACATTACGGGAATGTCAGAACCTGAAATTGACGCTTAATCAGTACTGTTATGCAACGGGGCAAATTGTAAATCTCAACAAATCAGGAGTTTATTTCAGTAAGTACTGTCCCTTACCACTTAAGAGGAATCTGGCACAAGAGCTAAGGGTACCTGTGTTTGAAAAGACCGAGAAGTATTTAGGAATCCCAACAGAATGGGGTCAATCCAGAAAAGAAACTTTCGCTTGGATCTTAGCCAGAGTAAATTCAAAACTGGAGGGATGGAAGGAAAAGCTACTCACCAAAGTAGGGAAAGAAGTTCTGATAAAAAGTGTGGTGCAGGCCATTCCCACCTATGCCATGGCGATTTTTAAGCTGCCGGTGTCCATCTGCAAAGCAATTGAACAACACATCGCTTCTTTTTGGTGGCAAAAAGGGGATAAACAGAAAAGGACTCACTGGAAAAGTTGGGAAGTGTTGAAAAATAGAAAGGACGAAGGAGGGATGGGTTTCAAGGACTTAATTACCTTTAACAGGGCAATGCTGGGTAAACAGGCATGGAGACTTCACTCCTCCCTGATTGCATTATGGAGCCAAGTGTTGAAGAGTATCTACTTTCCTAGCGGCGACATATGGAGTGCACAGAAGGGTCGGTGTACTTCGTGGGGATGGCAGAGTATATTGCTGGGAAGAGATACGATCAAGACAGACATCAAATGGTTAGTAGGCGATGGTAAAACAATCAAAACTAAAGAGGATACATGGTTATCACAGGGGCTAATTGAAGGGTTGGCCACTCACCCAGTACCCAACATGGTGGAGAGCCTGATCATTGAAGATAACAGAACCTGGAACCAGCCTTTGATAAATCAGTTGTTTGAAGAGAATATAGCAAACGAAATTCTAGCAATCCCCTTGAGCAGAAATCCTAAACCCAACACCAAGATATGGGCAGGCAACAGCAAAGGCGAATATACAGTCAAGAGCGGATATAATCGAGCCCTGTTTCGGAACAATAGCAAGCATCACAGTAAAGCCTCATGCTCCTACATACCGCCTCAAACCCTCTGGACTAGTCTATGGAATCTCTCAGTCCCACCCAAAATTCGCACTTTCACCTGGAGTATATGTCAAAACGCAATACCCACAAAGGAAAACCTCTACATACGGAAGATAACCTCAGATCCACTCTGCCCGATTTGTAAAAAACACGTCGAAACCATTGAACATCTTCTCCTCTTTTGTAAATGGACAGTCCAGATCTGGAAAGACCACAGCTTGGAGGGGATTACTATCTCTAAGTCTATCAGGCGCATAGATCAATGGCTCCAAGAGGTTTTCGAACCAGCACAGAATGCACCAAATCGGGAGTTCATTGTCGGGCTTCTATGGCAGATCTGGAAGGGTCGGAACTCGTGGATCTTCCGTGCAAAGCTTCCCAAACCGGCGGAAATCTTAGATCTAGCAAAAAATCAGCACATCCTCTTTAGCAGCAAGTTGCAGAACCGTCGGCACCCACAAATCGGCAAAACCCATTTACCGCTGAGATGGATCCCTCCGAAAACTCCCGAGTTGAAGCTGAATGTCGATGCGGCCTGGATTCCAGGTGATTTCCTCGGCTCGGTTGCTGGAATAGTCAGAAATCAAGATGGGTGTATGATCGACGGGTTTGCTGTGGAAGCTAGGGTTTCAACAACCCCTCAAGGAGAAGCCGAAGCTCTTCTACACGGTTTGAAGCACTTAAAAGACTTATACGCCAAACACGTGAGGGACTTTGGAAACTCAGAACTATTATGCATGTGTGAAAGTGATAGTTATGCGGTGGTAGAGTGTGTCTTGGGCCGGGCCGAGATCCCTTGGGATATAAAAGATCTTATCCATAGATGCCAAGAAGAGTTATCAACTTGCAGCAACGTTGTTCTTGCATATTGTCCTCGAGAGGCCAACAAAGCGGCGGATTGGCTGGTACGTTCTCATCGAGCGAAAAGGCTTCCTCCAAATTGGGTGAATTTTCCTCCTCAACCTTTATGGGATATTTTATGCTTAGATTGTAATCCATCGTTGTCAGCTCAGACTATCTAATCGAATATAAATATTTCTTTCGACCAAAAAAAAAAAAAAACCATGCCCCGACGTCGATAAACGCTTCTTTTGGGATGGATATCATCCGACTGAGGTGGTTAACTCGATCATGGCTTCATCGTGTTTCAATGACACAAAAGTTTGCTCTCCGGTCAACATACAAGATCTCGTGCAGATATGAATCTCATTTGATCAGTCCTATCTAAGGCTACTCTTCATATTGGATTATCATCATTATTCGAAGGTCGTCCCTGGCATAATGTAAAGGATTGTAATTTTCTGTGTAGTTTGCGAACATACGATAATATGCTCCCCATATGTATACTTCCACCCAAATTTCACTATAATCTTTTACATGTTGTCTGCCTATAGAATTTTGTTGTTCCATGCCTGAAAGTACGGAATTTTTTTTGTGCTTTTCAATTTTTTTTAAACTATTGTGAGCCTGAGAAATTGTTAGTTGATGGGTTTTTTCTATGTGTTGATGGGCCTAAGTAGGCCCGTCCGCCCATGGTAGGCCCAAAAACCCGGCCCGTAAATTAAGCACCCATGGTGGAGGTTATGATATTTGAGCAGTTAAGATATATGAGCGGTTACATGATTTTGAAGTAACGTTTTTAGATAGAGAGAAATTACGTTCTCTCACTTTATGCTCTCAGTTTACGCTCTCAATAGTTTTCTCCTAAAAAAGAACAGTATGATCCTCGGAAGAAAATAATATGGATTCCTCTTTGAACTGTGACATTGTTGTTTTATTCTGTGAATGAAAAGGTATATTCAACTTTGTAATGTACTTTTTGATTGGTGATACATGTTGTTTCCTGGGCTTGCTTCCGCGTTCGTTGTTTTTGAGGTTCGATTGAGTGTCGGATCGCTATTTTTTGGGAATTAGTTTTTACTACATTAGTAAATAAAAATGTTTGGTGATTTCCTTTGCAGATAATTTGTCTAAAACTTACCAACTTATTATTATTATTATTATTATTATTATTATTATTATTATTATTATTATTATTATTATTATTGTTTGCAAAATTACCTGTTTCTATACTAACTTTTTGACTCTTATTATTTCGAATCTTATGTGAATTTCTCTACCTAAAATTTTGTTATTCAAAGGGGAGCGATTCTCGGTTTGGTCCAGTCCTATTCAAGAATCAGGAACCACCAAACTGGGAACGGGACTAGAAGGACATGTTCCCCATTTTTGGAACTAGGAATCAGATTGCTTGATTATGGAGTCGACCAACCGATCCTATCTACTTTCCCTCTTTCTCTGTTCGAGCAGACAACAACGTTGCATTACAATCGATTTCATGGTCGGGAACATGAGAAATCGCTCAAGGATGGTTCCTAAGTTCGTGGTGTTTTTCCTCGTGGCGATTCGACTTCAGACGCAAGTAGTAGTGTGCTCCTCGTCTTTGCACCAGCCCCTCGCACCGGCATTGTACGCATTTGGCGATTCGCTGTTCGACAGCGGCAACAACAACGTGTTGCTCACCTTAGCCAAGGGCAATTACCTTCCTTATGGTGACGATTTTCCAGAAGGCGCCACCGGACGATTCACCAATGGGAGGACCGCCACCGACTTCCTTGGTATGTATCGATATATAATGCTTCGATTCTAGGCTTTAATTTGCAATGAAAAAGACACACCTTGCGATATATCTCTCTTTTTACAAATCAAACATCATCGTAACTACATCTGATCATTTGGAACCGGTTTCATTTGCCCATTTTTCCTCTTTGATTTTGACCAACATTTTCTCGTTAACTTTTCTTTATTTATTAGCTGAATTTCTGGGGTTGCCTTATCCACCACCGTTCATGAGTTTTCGGACATCAGGAGTGATCACCGGACTAAATTTCGCGTCCGGGGCATGTGGCATTCTCCCTGAGACAGGAAATGCCATGGTACGAGCTCATTACCGTCCACTCCATATTTCATTGCTCATTTGCTTCTCTTTTTATTTTTAATCAACGCATGTCTATTTCGGGTTTGTGCTAATTCATATTTGAAGTGCTCCTAAATTCAGATTATAAACCAATCTTAAAATTGAAAAAAATTACACTTGTGATCCATCTGAGTGATATCAGGGTCTTAGAACTTTGGCCATAAAAATGATCCCCAAATTTCGTACAGATATAACAACAATGAAAGGAAAATATCATCACGTAACAGGCTTAAATTGGACCTTGGAAACGTATGAGAGGGGAACTTTTTTTTTTCTTTTGTTAGGGCAAATGCCTTAATTTGGATGACCAAGTGAAGTTATTTGAGAGTGCCGCCCTCTATGATTTACCAAGACTCTTCAAGAGCTCCGATGAGCTCTCCAGTTATTTGGCCAAGTCCATCTTTGCCTTCGCGATTGGCAGCAACGACTACCTTGGCAACTACCTCAATCCAGTGCTCTACAGCACGAGCAAAACCTATGAGCCTCAGCCATTCGCGAAGCTCCTCGTCGCTTCGCTTTCTCGGCAACTAGAGGTACTCCTTTGATTCTACCGACATGCTGATTTCATTGCTGAATTTCCAGGAAAACGTATACATGCATCTGAGTACATCATAGGTTGACAATAAGTCTCAACAGATATCGGGCAATTTTATTGCAGAGATTATATAATGTGGGAGTGAGAAAATTTGTTGTCTTTGAGCTTGGCCCGATCGGTTGCATCCCAACGATCGCGAAGCAACCGAACCACGGCGGTGTATGTGACGGAGGACCAAACTTGCTAGTTTCCTACTTCAATCAGATGCTTCAAGCGATGCTACAAAACATGACTTCCAGTCTCGCGGGATCAATGTTCGTTTTCGGTGGAACGGATGGGCTTGGCTATGACGCGGTAATCAATCCCACCAGATATGGTACGCACTCAGCTCATGTGAATTGAGAAAGGCTTACTCGATCAATTAGTTCATGATTTTTGGATCCATCGTAGCCATAGGATCACATGACACCACTTCTGGATCCAATGGCTGCTTTTGGATCCGACTGGCGCATAGACCTGAGCCTTGATAGAATATTTTGACCATCTTGAAACAGGTTTGACGGACTCGAGAAACCCTTGCTGCACAACGTGGGGGAACGGAACCTTAACATGCATTCCATTACTTACCCCGTGCCCCAACGTCGATAAACGCTTCTTTTGGGATGGATATCATCTGACTGAGGTGGTTAACTCAATCTTGGCTTCAATGTGTTTCAACGACACAAAAGTTTGCTCTCCGGTCAACATACAAGATCTCGTGCAGATATGAGCATCTCATTTGATTAGTTCTATCTAAGGCTACTTTTCATCTTGGATTATCATCATCATTCGAAGGTCGTCCCTGGCATAATTTAATGGACAGTGTAATCGTTCTATGTAGTTTGCGAACATTCAATGATGTGCTCCCCATATGTATACTTCCACCCAAATTTCTGGAAAGTGAAGTTTCCGGATTTTTTCTAAGTTATTACTGTAATTTTTCACATGTTGTCTGCCTACAGAATTTTATTGTTCCATGCCTCAAAATACGGAATTTATTTGTGCTGTTCAAATTTTTTTTTTTTTTTAAAAAACTATTGTGAGCATGAGAAACTATCAGTAAATAAAAATGTTGGGTGATTTCCTTTACAAATGATTTCTTTAAAACTTATCAACTTTTTTTTTTATTATTTGCAAAATTACCTGTTTCTATACTAACTCTTCTATTCTTAGGGCGCATTTGGTAACGATTCTGTTTCCGAGAACAATTTCTGATCAAAAATGATTCTTTTTTATTCTGCTCCTGGGAACAATTTCTAAACATTTTAAACCGTTTGATAACTATTCAAAATTTCTGATTCTGAAATAGAATTGTGTTTGGTACTTGTGCTCAAAATTTCTACTCCAAATCATTTTCTTTTAATTTTTAAATAATTTTTTTATATTTTTACATTTTCTTTTCTTTTCTTTTTTTTTCCCTTTCTCTCTCCTATTCTTCTTCTTCAAGTGGCCGGTTGCCGGTCCAGCGACTTGCCAAAGGAGGGCCGGCAGCCTTACCAGAGCATCGCTGGCCCTCGTTGGCCGAGCCGCCCAACCACCCGTGAGGCTCGCCCAACCCCGTCGAGGCTCAGCCTCCCTGGTGGCCGAGTCTCGCTGGGGCTGGGCAAGCCTCGTCGGTGGCTAGGCTTGCTTTTGGCGAGCTCGCAGGACCTCATCCTGGCCTAGCGAGCCTTCGACGAGCTTGCCGGATCGGTTGCTGGCAACTAGCGATGGTGGGTGGCGGACGGTGGCGAACGGTAATCGCGGTGGGTGGCGGTAGATGAAGAAGAAGAAAAGGGAGGAAGAAGAGAAAATATGGGCTTTGATTTTTAGATTTGTTTCCGAGAAAAATAATCAATTTTATTTTTATTCTTGATTCTGTTCCAAATCTACTTCCGGAACAAAAAAAAAATAGAAATTTGTACCCAAATTTTTTTTTTTACTGAATGTGATTCTGTTCCAAAACTACTCCCGGGAATAAAAGAATAGAATTTGGCATTGTCCGGATAGTTACCAAACAGGCCCTTATTTACAAAACAAAATTTCGAATCTCATGTGAATTTCTCTACTTAAAATTCTTTTATTCAAAGGTGATTAGTTCTCGATTTGGTTCGGTCCCACTCAGGAATCGAGAACTACTTGATCGGGAATGGGACCGGAAGGACACGTTCCCCATTTTTTGGAACTAGAAATCAAATTGCCTGATTTTGGACCAGACCGATCGATCCTATCTGGTTTCTGAGTGATCCACTTGAATAGGTGGATGCCGAACTTGTTATTGTGGAGATCGAAGGGGGGGGGGGGGAAGAGGAACCTGGACTAGATGCTAAGGAAGACAAGGATCTCATAGATCTCGCAGGCGATGAAGCTAGACTTGTTGACGCCAAAGAAGTATATGGTGCTACTGGCGGAGGAGGATTTGAGGAGGAGGGTTTGGGTGAAGTAGAGGGTCTGAGGGAGGTCGAGATTCTAGAAGAAGTTGAGGTGGCTTTGCTTGGATTGGAAGAGGTTGAGGAGGGTGGATTCGTTGATGGTAGTGGCTATGTTCTTTGCTTGAGCTAGGGGGAATCGAGGGTTGAAGTAGGGAGGTCTGCATAGGAGAGGGGAAGGAGAGACCCCATTTTCCTTCTTCGGAGGTTGAGAAAGAAATCTAAAGATTTGTGTGTGGTCCGATGCAGGTGATCTAATTCCTACTCTTGAATTGGAAATCGAACCGCCCGTCACTGATTCCAATTTATGGAATTAGGAACCAGACTAGCAGCCTTGAGAATCGGCCGGCTCGAGTGGTTCACATTACACACCTCTACTATTTTTGAGAAATGAAATACTGAAATTGCATTGTCTAACTATGCAATGATGGCAAAAATATTTATAAGTCCAATTATGGGATCCGTTTGTACTTCTAAAATATTTGCTATTTACATTATGATGAAGCAAAAAGTAAGTATATAGATTTTATTCCATGAAATATACATTTCACCTCACGAATTAGGTTATATTACCGAGAAATTTTACCTATCATCTATTTTTTAAATGATAAAAGTCTCCATTTTGTGTCTTTCGATATTGATTTGACAAGTAGATAATAACTTTCACTTTGGATTGAATAAGGCCTTGGCCATAGATAAATCAACACCATACTCCTTTCTTTTTTCCTTTTAAGAATGTCCTCAAGATATTTCATGGCGAAAAAAAAAAAGAGGGAGAGGATCGAGTGGAGCAGTTATCATATCTAGGCAAGTAATGCAATTGCCTTCTCTAGGCGATGTAATGAGAGTCAGGTCGGGTCCTCGTGTCAAGTTGGGTTGGTCCCGGGTCATTGACGTCATCATGACATTAGCCTCTTGCGTGCGTCTCATGCGCAAGTGGCGCCCCATGCGTGGGAGCGCGTGAGGGCATGTGACAGTGCATAAGGCACGTGCTTGATGCCCTAATGGGGAGTGGGGCCTCTTGTGGCAACGGGCTGCCCACGGTTTTGCTCGTCTTGTTGAGCCCAATCCAAATTTGCAATTTTATTTTATTTTTATTGAACAAAAAGTCACAAAAATCTCAAGATTAGGGCAAAAATTCCATGCATTCGAGTTCTTGGTTATGGTAGCTCCGATACCACATGTTAGATGTAAAACGTGCAATCCCATGATCTTCATAACCAAAACAAGAACATAGATGATTGAGTAAAAAGATTAACTCACTTGTTTTAGAATCCATCGTTCTTAATGCGAAAGCAAAAAAGCGATGATTTATGCGCAAATTCTTCTCCTCTATTGCTTTCTATATCACTAGCTTAATGAGACGGTCCTCTCACCCACTAGTGCTAGGTAAACGCTCCTTATGTGAGGATACTTATGAGAATTTGGGTTAGATGGGAGACTTGAGCATTATTTATAGAGTTTCCAATCAGACTCTCTCATTACGAGCCAGGCTCAACTCAACGCATACTAGCTAACCCCATATTAGATTAATTAAGGAACCTTCTATCTCACCTTAAATCAACCTCATAAGATGATAAATTACAATATCAATTAATGTAGTCTACATTTGAAAAACTTTTACATTGCAGCCCCCATTAGAAGTTCCATTTAAGCTAATAATATTCAAATTGCTCTTGAAGCTCAAATGTTCGACATTAACGAGTCCATCTCAACTAAGCTATGTGCTAGAAGCCAAGAAGTCTTTTTCCACAAGACGTATCTCATTCCCAAGAAGCAGAAACTAGCTACAGGCCGTCGGCCCTCGACACCAAGAAGAAGCTAGCTACACCACACGGTCTTACTGCTATATCACCACCGTGGCATCACCCGTCTGCACTCATCACCTCGTCTCGATAGCACCGCGACCGGCAACCTTTTCTGCAGCATGAACTATCGACATTGTTACGCACTACCGATTCCCTTTGGCACTTCCAGATACTGTCTAACGCCTACTTGCAGTTTTTGCTGGTTTCTTTGCAGATTCTCCCACGAATACCAGTGATCTCTGCCTTGCTTGCTTATTTCCCGAGCTTCGCGGCCTCTATACTCTTACAATTCTAACTTGTTTCCAAATTTAAGCCATCGTATAATCAAGAGTCTACATTAAGTCTTTGATCCGTTAGCTTTCTCAGGGTTCACCTCTAAAAAAGGTCGCGACCCTCTTTTCGTCGACATGAGATCCTCAAAGTGGAAGTTTCCCCTCTTTTTGTTTCTCTTTTCAGTTTCGAGGTCTTTGTCACATCTTGGGGACTTAACATAGAGCTTTGACACCCCCCCCCCAAAAAAAAACATGAGTGTTTTCATTATCACATGATAGACAATAATAAGAAAAACAAAACAAATACATCTTAGCTAATCTTCGTGCCTAGAATTCATGTGTGCCCAGCGTAACGAAGAAATGGGAACGTGTGATTCGGTGTGAGTTCATTTCGGTTGGTTCTCAATTCATGGCCATCTCAAATAGACACCAAAATTCACGCACAAGTTATGTACGCTCACCCACATATACACAAGCTAAGTATAAGGCGTGTTCTGTTGATTGCAACTTATGCAACCCCAAGATCTCCATAACCAGAACATAAGAAGAAGCAATTGAAAATAGAAGGATTGACGCACCTGATTTAGGATCCATTGTTCTTGAGCGGAAGCGGAGGAAACACAATGTTCCTTGCGCAAATCCTTCTCCTCTATTACCCTCCTGATCACCGGGCTCAATGAGGCGGCCTCTTACGATTGACGTTAGAGCAACGTCCCTTAGGTGAGAATATGTGAGATTAGGGCTAGAGGAGAGACTTGAGCACTATTTATAGAGTTTCCAGCCAGTCCCCCTCATTACGGGCCAGACTCAACTCGGCCCACACTAGCTAGTCCCATATAAGACTAATTAAGAAACATTCTATCTCACCTAAGACCAAACCCCGTAAAACGGTAAACGTTAAACGGTAAATTACAATAACAATGTCAAAATAATTTAGTCCATAAATCAGGAAAACTCTTACATTCTCCCACTTGGACTATATTAATTGAAATTGTATTGTATGTGCGCACATTGGTCCGAGAGATAATTCTTAATAGTCAATCCTATCCCATAAAGCCTCCAACACCGAATCATGGCGGTAATCGCATGTATACACACGAGCCTTCCATGGTCACAAGTGTTTTCAACTTTATTTGATATGGATTCAATATGGTAGTGTGGCAATGGCTAACATCTCTCATAGAGAGATCCATTTGTCAGTCACCATTCTCTTACTTAGGCGACACAAAAGTTTGTGCCACAAGAGAATGAAATTATGGTTCTAATGAACTCACATATGTCTTATCCTTATGGTTAACTTTTTACAAGAACATATGCACAAGGCTAATAATGAATTGCCCCTAGCCTTCACTCAAGGTAATACCTTGAGACTTTTAACAATATATATATATATATATATATATTCAACAAAATAATAAACCATTCAAAAATATTGTATTGAATGCAAAAGTTGAAATATATATATATATATATATATATATCAAAATATTACTAAATTGTAACAAATGCAGATATAAACTTTATTTAAGGAAAAATAAAATATAACTCCCTCTAAATGACAGCATCCCAAGATGCTCCTAGGCCCATACTAATGACATGTCGATCAAACACACATGGGCGTAGGCCTTTAGTTAGTGGATCTCGCAATCATATCATCTCGTAGAAACATAATCTACGATAACGTCACCATTCTACACTGATTCTTTTATAGTCAAAAACTTGACCTCCATGTGTTTAGACCCCTTGAGACTTCTGTTGTTGTTAATAAACAACACTGCAGAATTATTGTCACAATATAGTTGTATGGGTCGATCCACAAAATCAAAAACGATAACTCCCTAATGAGGTTCCGGAGCCAAATAGCCTGGGTAGCTGCTGTAAAACATGCTATGAACTCTGCTTGCATGGTAGAAGAAGATATGGATTTCTGTTTCTCGCTCTTCCATGATACTGCACCTCCTGCCAACATAAATATGTATCCCGTGGTTGACTTTTTTGTCATCTTGACAACCAGCAAAATCTGCATCGAATACCCTACTAGTTGCAAGTCAGAAACATGTCTGTAAATCAGCATATAATCCTTTGTTCTCTTTAAGTACCTTAAAACCTTCTTGGCAGCAACCCAATGATCGTATCCTGGATTTGTCTGATATCTGCCTAGAAGTCCAATTGCAAAAGTAATATCTGGCCTAGTGCAAACTTGAGCATACATGATACTTCCAAGCACACTAGCATAAGGTACATTCTTCATTTGAGCTTTCTCAAAATCTGAAACAAGACATTGTGAAAGACTCAATTTATCACCTTTAATAACGGGAGCAATTCCTGATTTGCAGTCTTGCATACTGAATTTTTCCAAAATACGATCAATATATATCCTTTGAGATAAGCCCAATGAATAGCATGAGCAATCCCTATGAATCTCAATGCCAAGAACAAAAGATGCCTCACCAAGGTCTTTCATATCAAAATTTTTCGATAACATCCGCTTTGTCTCATGCAGTAAACCAATGTCACTACTTGCAAGCAAGATATCATCCACATAAAGTATGAGAAAAATATATTTTCTCCCCCGATCTTGGTGTATATGCACCGATCTACTTTGTTCTCAATAAATCCACATGAAGTGACAACACTATGAAATTTGAAATACCACTGTCTAGAAGCTTGTTTAAGGCCATAAATAGACTTCTTCAATCTACAAACAAGCTTACCCGAGTCATCAACCGTAAAGCCCTCGGGTTGCACTATATAAACCTCCTCATTGAGGTCTCCATTAAGAAATGCGGTCTTAACATCCATCCGGTGTAACTCCATATCAAAATGAGCTACCAATGCCAAGATCACTCAAAGGAATCTTTAGAAGAAACTGGAGAAAATGTTGCTTCATAATCTATTCCTTCTCTTTGAGTGAAACCCTTAGCCACCGGTCTGGCCTTAAACTTTTCAATCTTTCCTTTGAAATCCTTTTTAGTCTTGAATACCCATTTGCAGCCAATAGGTTTGCAACCTTCAGGTAATTCAACAAGCTCCCAAACACCATTGTGTTTCATAAATTGCATCTCATCTTTCATCGCATCTAGCCACAAATCCGATTGAGGACATGAGATAGCATCCTTATAAGTGACTGGATCAACAACACAGCCAATATCATTATCATGCTCTCCTAGGTAGACCACATAGTCTGGTGGAATAGCAGAACATCTTTCCCTAGCAGATCTTCTGAGTGGAGCTACTTCAACCTCATTCTGAACTTGAGGAGCTTGAGGAATTGCATTAGGAACTATCTCAACAATGGGATCTTGAGCCACAACAGTTCATTTTGTGGCACGAGAGGATCCAAAATTGTCGCACAGGATGAGATGAGGATCCAAAGAATCCCCACCATACTATCATCTTCGAAGTTTGTGAACAGCTACCCTTTTCAGCTACATCAAATTCAAGAAACTTTGCGTCCGAGATTCCACAATTCTTGTACCCCCATTGGGGTTGTAAAACCGATACCCCTTTGAATGATCTGGGTAAGACACAAAATAACATCGTGTAGTTTTGGAATCCAGCTTATTCAATGTAGGATTATATAACTTCACCTCTGCTGGACATCCCAAAACTCTAAGATGATTTAGACTAGGTTTACGTCCAGTCCACAACTCAAAAGGAGTCAATGGAACCGCTTTACTAGGAACACGATTAAGAATGTAGAGAGCTGTTTTCAAAACTTCACCCCATAGAAAAGTAGGTAAATTGGTCCTACTAATCATACTTCTCATCATGTCCATAAGAGTTCGATTGCGCCTTTCAGCTACGTCATTTTGTTCAGGACTTCCAGGCATAGTAAATTGACCTACTATCCCAGAATCCTCTAAGTATTTGGCAAACGGCCCTTTAAGTTGTCCAGCATCACCGTGCCTACCATAATACTCACCACCACGATCGATCGACAATCTTTATAACTTTTCCCAACTGTTTTCCACTTCATCCGAAAAATCTTGAATTTGTCAAGGGACTCGGACTTTTCTTTAATCAAATATAAGTATCCATATCGGGAATAGTCATCAATAAATGTGATGAAATAAAAGTTTATGCATAAAGTAGCTGTGTATGGCCCACTAATATCAGTGTGAATAATCTCCAACAAGCCGAACTTCGAACAGCTGATTTCTTCTTTATTTTCGTCATTTACCTCTACAACAGTCTACACAAGTCTCTTGATCACCTTTAAGAGTAGGTAGGATGTCAGCCTTAACAAGCCTTTATACTCTTTCTTTGGATATGTGACCAAGTCGTTTATGCCACAATGTATAAGACTATTCCTTAGATAGAGGCCTTTTGGAAACACCTTTTTCAGCTGAATATGCAACATACATGTCCTTGGGACATAAACTCAATCGATATAATCCATTGGATAAATTGTAACACCCAATCTTATTGGAATCATAAAAGATGGCAATAGCATTACTCTTTATCTCAAAAAAGTATCCACTCATGTCCAAACAAGACACAGAAATTAAATTCCGCCTAAATGAAGGTACGTAAAAAGTGATCCTTAACATCATCCTAAAACCAGAATCTAAAACCAAAACAACATCTCCCACGAACTCGACATTAACTCCAATGTTGTTTCCAATAGTGAGCTTTGATTCATCCTAATTCGGCGTCCTTCTGTTTATGAACCCCTTTAGGCTCACTCCTCTTGTTTCCGTTAGACAGCCAATCCTTAAACCTTTTGCAGTCCTTCTTTACATGTCCTCTCTCCTTACAAAAGTAGCAAAAAACACCCCTCTTTCTAGGGAATGTTTTCTTCGGACCCATACTGTCAAAAGGACCAACACTATTAGAAGGACC
Source organism: Eucalyptus erythrocorys (assembly GCA_014182555.1). Taxonomy (NCBI): domain Eukaryota; kingdom Viridiplantae; phylum Streptophyta; class Magnoliopsida; order Myrtales; family Myrtaceae; genus Eucalyptus; species Eucalyptus erythrocorys. The sequence goes on from CM024602.1 coordinate 53,908,394, forward strand.
AGCACCTTCAGAATTTCCTTTACCATTGGAAGGTCCAGCTTTGCATCGAATTTCTCTTAAGTATAATTCTTCACACTCTTACCCTTATCGGTGGCGAGAACTTGAAGTATAAATAGCAATGTGCCCTTTGTCTTTCTTCAATTTCTCTTCCTCTGCCACCACCCTAGAAATCAGTTCATTAACTGACCAGGCTTCATCTTGGGAACTATAATTAGTCTTGATAATTCCAAAATCAGGAGGAAGAGTGTTTAAAGCTTGATGCACGATGCAGGTAGTGGGAATGGCAACATTGAGAGCTTGAAGCTTGATCTGCAAATCAACCATTCTGAGAATATAATCTCTTACCCCACTAGAACCATCATACTTCATGGTAAACGTGTATGAATGCGTGTCCCTATCTCGATTAGATGACACACGATACCTAGCCACCAAAGCTTCCATCGGTTGCCTAACAAAGCGGTTCGCGGCAAACCACTTTTCAAGTGTTCTTGAATTAAACGCTTCATAGACAGCAAGCAAATTCTATTGCTCTTTTCCCGAGCGAAGAAAAGTGTGCTTTCGATCCTCTCGTACTCTCGCGGTAATGGCTGCCGGTCGATCAGCGAAGAGCCAAATGAACATCTGCCATCTCCATGGCAAACAGAAAATCTTCTTTCCACTTCTTAAAGTTGGAACCAGTGAGAACCTCAATAGTGACGGAGTTACCGTTTACAGAAAAGGTGACTGAAAAACAGCAGTATATAACAATTAGCATCATGTGAGTATTGTGTACACAAGTACACATCCAGAGAGTTACATGCAATATCACATAATCACCCTTGGGCAGAATACATGACATGCAATTGTACACTCCCACATGACAGCGGTCAGGAGAATGTATTCCAATCTTCGTGAATTCATCACCTTTGGGCAGAAGAACCACTAAGACTAGACAATCCTCCACCACATCATCATGTATCCCTCCATGAGCTAATACATAATCACCTCCTTTGGGAGTATGACTACGCATTAGACCGGGAGGCATCCCAGACAACATACGAGACAGAAATTTCTTAAACCCAATCAAGTGTGCCACTTTGGCGGTCACAACTCAATTAAATCCTTGAAACTCTCTCATATCAGGGATATATTTATCTCACACATACCATATACATGTGATTTAATTGTAGTGATAGAGGCACATATCACTCAAATCACATAACATGCTAATTAATCTGCCTTATGAATGAACAAAATAGCATACCAGAACCCAAAGACTTGTATTTCCAAAATCACAGAAAAATACAAGAAAAATACGCAAAAAATTCACTTAAAATACACGTATTTAGGGCTTTATATGCAATTTCACATCCATAAAATCATCAAACATATAAAATAAATATGCCACAAGATAGGAAATCCTCATACGAATCCAACGCCGCCAACCACTAGCTGAAAGGAGGCCCCACGCGCCCGCACGCGCCGCCTGAGTGTGCGGCGCGTGGAGCTCACGTGCCTGACGTCAAGCCGGCCATAAAACCAGTCCGACCAGTGGCGGTCCGACTGATTACCCGGTCCAACGACCGGTTACCCGATCTGACCGTCCGGTCCGATCGGCTGACCGGACCGGTCAACCGTTGACCGGGTCGAGTCGGACCTTGGGTCGGGTCGGGTCGGATATCGGGTGGGTCGGAGCCCGGGTCGGGTCGGATACTGAGTCGGGTCGGTTGCCGGTTCGGGTCGGTCGCCGGCCGGTTTGGGTCGGCCGGCCTGCGACGTCATGGGCTATGCGGCGACGTCATCGGGTCAGCAACCGGGTCGGGTCAACCCGGGTTGATGACGTCATTGTGACGTCAGCGTCACGTGCGACGCACGCGTCGGGCCTGACCCGGGTCGTTGACGTCACGCTGACGTCAGCGGCCGCATGCGACGCACGCCCCGCGCGTGGTGGCGCATGGCCGCGCGTGGGCGCGTGCTCGACACCCCTAGCGGCGCGTGGCCGCGCGTGGGGGCGCGTGCGGCGTCCCACGGCAACGCGCCGCCGACGGTTTTCATCGTCTCGTCGAGCCGAATCCCAATTTGCAATTTATTTTGATTTTTATTAAACTTAAAATCTCGAAAATCGCAAATTAGGGGAAAAATCATACTAATTAGGGCAAATCAGTATAATTTATGGCAAATTCGTAGAGATTAGGGCAAAACCAATTGCGTTCATGTTCTAGGGTTATGGAGGCTCTGATACCACATGTTGATTGCAACTTATGCAACCCCAAGATCTCCATAACCAGAACATAAGAAGAAGCAATTGAAAATAGAAGGATTGACGCCTTTTTGATTTAGGATCCATTGTTCTTGAGCGGAAGTGGAGGAAACACAATGTTCCTTGCGCAAATCCTTCTCCTCTATTACCCTCCTGATCACTGGCTCAATGAGGCGGCCTCTCACGATTGACGTTAGAGCAACGTCCCTTAGGTGATAATATGTGAGATTAGGGCTAGAGGAGAGACTTGAGCACTATTTATAGAGTTTCCAGCCAGTCCCCCTCATTACGGGCCAAACTCAACTCGGCCCACACTAGCCAGTCCCATATAAGACTAATTAAGAAACCTTCTATCTCACCTAAAACCAAACCCCGTAAAATGGTAAACGTTAAACGGTAAATTACAATAACAATGTCAAAATAATTTAGTCCATAAATCAGGAAAACTCTTACATGTTCGTCACTTTCACGCAACCAAGTCCTCAACCCTAACAGTTTCTCGTGTTTGAACTTTCCCTTTTCCCCCGTTAATCAGATAACAACATTACCTTACGGTCGAAATCATGGTCGGGACCATGAAAATCCACTCGAGGACGGTTTCTAGGTTTATGGCGTTTCGTCTTTGGGGCCACTCGTGCCATTACACATTCGGAGATTCAACGTTTGTCATCGGCAACATCAATCTGCTGCCCACCCTCGCTAAAGCCAATTACCTTCCTTATGGCAACGACATCTCAATAGGCGTCACCAAACAATTCGCCAACGGTGGGACCGTCAGTGACTTTCTCAGTTCATGTATTGAGATCTAACGTTTTCTCCAACTCGTAGGGAAAACAACATGCATCCCGAATATCTCTGTCTTCTTATCAACTTTGCAACTACATTTGATCACTCAAAATTGTTTTGATTTTCCCTTTCTTTCCTTGATTTTTACCAACTTTATCTCATTAACTTTCGTTTATTTTTTAGCTGAATTTCTATGGCTGCCTTGTCCTCCACCGTACTTCACTTTTAGGACATCAGAAGTAATCACCGGACTAAATTTCGCGACCGGGGTAATGTGGCATTCTCCCTAAAACAGGAAACGACTCGGTATGAGCTCATTACTATCCACTCCATTCTTGATTGCTAGTTTTCATCTGAATTTTTTTAGTCAGCACGTATCTTTCAGGTATGTGCTAATTAATAGTTGAAGTACTCCTAAATTCAAATTACAAACCAGTCTCAAAATTGAAAATTACAAATGTCATCAATCGATTGACATTGGGCTTAGAGAACTTCGATCATATAAAATCCGTGTGAAATTTCGCATGGACATTACAAACAAAAGTAACAATATCATCACGTAACAGGCCTTTGAACTATGAAAACGCACCATGCGGAAACTGTTTTTTGAGGGCAAATGTCTTAATTTGGATGACCAAGTGAGGTCGTCTGAGAGTGTCACCCTCAATGATTTCCCAAGACTCTTCAAGAGCTCTGATGAGTTCTTTAGCTGTTTGGCCAAGTCAATCTTTGCCTTCTCGATTAGTAGCGATGATTGCCTCGGCAACTACCTGAATTCAATGCTCTACAACGCAAGCACAACCCGAGTTAGGCCAATCTAACACCTAACCTAGGAACCAACCCGCATAGTATTAGTTCTCAATTTTTTAGACTGAGGACCAACCCTCTTAAGCGTAGGATCGAGGATTGGATTAACCCTATTGGTCCGGTCCGGTTTCATGGTCAACCTAGAACCAATCAATACATTTTTGGTTTCATTTTTTATATTCCCTAAAAAGACAAGCCTACTATTTGAAATTATATATTCATTAATGATACGTCATTGATCAATCAAACTATAAACACCAATACATATTCAACATCAATTTAAAATAACATAACAATAGAAATTTCACAATTGCTAAAAGTAACTAAGTATAAAAACGAACAAAACTACTCTTGGAGTTAAAGTGTTTTCATTACTAGAGCTTGCTATAATTCCCTCACTTTTGATTTGTCTTTGAATTATTTTTTTGCTTGGGAAATGAGATGAGATGGGAAGTTTAAAACAAGAGACTTCTGGGCTACAGTGTAGGTGAAACTTACTAGTGGAATGTAATTAATATGAATATACAACTTTATATCTTGTTAATTAGGGGAAAGCATTGTCTAGATTGGACCGATCCCACGTAAGGCACAGGGCGAGCGGCGAGCCAAGAGAGGGGTGAGCATCGAGCGTTGCTCACGAAGGGTTTCTAAATTTCTAATTAGGGCATTGTTCTTTTTGATTTATTTGGGAAAGATGTTAAAAAAAAAAAAAAAAAAAAAAAAGAAGAGGATAGAACAGAATGCTGGAGGAGGACAACTTGTTAACGCCATTAATGTTAAGTTAGTTATAGACTTTAGAATAGGTAAAAGAATATTATATATAACATATTAAATATATAATATCTATAGGATTGGTCAGGGTTGGACCAATTCTGAACTCCCAAGATCAAGGACTAACCCGCACAATATAGGGTCCAGGAGTCCTAGGACTAAGGATCAACCTAGTCCTCTTGGGAACCAAACTAGGACTAACAAGGTTGGGTCGGTCCAGGGTCGATCTAGGGTTAACCCTAGACCGATGCTCTCCCCTAACCCTCATTGACCATGGAGGACAACAGATTGACATCCACGTTAGTAATTTCTGATAAGAAATATTGTATTGACAAATCTTCAAAAATTTTATGATTAAATTGGTAAAATTAAAAAGTTTGACTTTTTTATCATTATCTAGTCAAAATTACCATTTTAGAAAATGTCCTCCACGCCTTCTGACTTTTTTTTGGCACCTTGAGAACTTATAATGTACGATTACACAATAGGAGCAAGCAAATCACAGCTCAGTAAAAATATGCGTCTTGTGAATAATATTAAAGCACCTATTGTGCAATAAGATTGCTTAACCAAACTTATGATGTTGTCTTGGTTCAGTGGAAAGTCATAAGCACCTTTTAAGAAGCCATAGCGAGTCTTTTCGAGTCGAGTAATCAATACATAAAAAATAACAATCAAATTGATAGACTTACATGGAATGAAACCATAGGTACCTACTCGATCCACTTGATGAAGTTGATAAATCAAATAAAAGCCCATTAATGTATAGCCAATGGAACGAGATCGAGTTCAAAATTGGGTAACAAACTGCTACTCCATAAACTACTCAACTATCCGTGTTGACCGAGTTAAATAATTGAAAAATGGGAGTAGTAGCTCGATTTGTCAGGTTTTTTTGCTTTTGTAACCAGTAAAAAGGGGCGAATCGCATTCGGAATCATAACGGTTTGTTTTTTATTTTTATTTCTTAATATTATCACTAATAATACTCGATAACCACAACTTAAAGGAACAGTTGTCCGCAGGGAATTTGCAAGATTATACTACGATCAAGCCATCATTTCTAAATTGCTGCAAATTTTTTGGGTTTGTTTTCTTTAGGATTTCACGTCTCAGGCACTCTGGTGCCTCAGGAGGTGACGACCATGTGACGGATGCGGAGACATCGGGACATTATCGGTTTGTTTTGCTCCTCGAATCATGTTCTCCAAGAAGAAAATTTGGTTCGTATGTTGCTATCCAGTGCCATGAGATATGCTAGATTAATGAGTCAATGATGGGTTGTTCTGCAGAGTTGTCTAGTCGATCCGGTTCGTTGCCCTAGAGGATAACGTCCATGGGTTCCGGGAAAGAATATTAGGGTTTTCAAGTAGTTTTATATGCTGTTATGCCCTAAATTTTAGGAGAACATACAGAGAATATTGCGCAGCTTCTTGTTGGGGTTCTTCATAGATTTAGATTTATATATATTTGATAAATCTTTAGCTTGACTAATGCTCGTGAAAGTACTACACTAATCGCTTCATTCACAAGTGTCAAGAAGGGGTTTGTCCCCGGCATGGTTGGCATGACCTTCAAGGTTAATAAGAGTGGTAGATGCAGTGATTTGAACACGCCATATGCTAAGTTAATCCAAGTGCTTGATCATTCTCTGTACTCTATTTTTTCTTTATTAAGAATGTGACCATGAACTTTCATGGCAAGAAACAGGTGGGAAGAATTGAGTGGGGCAGTTATCCCTCTCGGGCCTTTCGGGCAAGTAATGCAGTTGCTCTTTTTAGGCGACATAATTGAGTCTTATATCTATTATGCAATATTTCATTTAAGTTACTAACTATATAATATCACTCTCGAGATCCAAAGGTTCGATATCGATGAGTTCATCACAATTGACCTATATACTAGAAGCCCTAAAATGTTTTCCACAAGATGTAGCTTATTCCCAAAAGCATAAACAAGCTACAAGCCATCGGCTCCCAACACCTAGTTAAGTTGAGATTATGTGGAAAATAAACAACATGAAACACCCTTCATTATCCATGGAATACTTTCATTGATTTCATGAATAAAGTACGACACATGTTAAAAGCGGGCGAGAGCCAGAAATCATCATATTGTTTACACTAAGCGATGGACATATGATGAACACCTAATTCTTGTGAAAAATGTTCAAAAAGTCCTAACCCAATCGTACTTTTATCAATTCAATTTTAAATATTTTAATTTTGTTAATTCAGTCCTAAATTTTTTCATTTCTTAATAATTGAGTTTATCTTGCTAATTTTGGTTAGAATTTGCCTATGTAGACGTCGGCAATGCCACGTGGCATGGCCGACACTGTTGACGCTGATGTGGATAAATTTGTAATAACATTTTAATATTTTTGAATTTTTTATTATTTTTTCCTTTTTTTTCTTTTTTTCTTTTCTTTTTAGTCTTCTTCCATCTTTTGTCGGTCGTTGGCCTCTGGCTCTAGACTATGGTCGGCCATCGGCCATGGTAGGGTGGGTTGGTCTTGCCTGCCATTGGCGAGGCTCAGTCGAGCGAGGGCAAGCCTTGACGAGGGGTGCCCTCACACAAACGAGGGCTAGTTAGGCAAGACTTGGCTAGGGTTGTCCTCGCCCAGGCTGGATCTAGCAAGGCCAACCCTTACCCAAGCCAAGGTGGCCTCACCAAATCTGGCCCTTCTGATGGTAAGCCTTGGGTAAGCTCCTCGGCAAGGGCTCCCCTTGCCAGATCTAGCAAGGCTACTTAGTTTAGGCGAGGGCTGGCCTCGCTTAGTCTGGGAAAGGCCAACCCTTGTTGAGCCTTGCCTGGGTGAGGCCACCCCTCTCTGGGGTTGGCCCTCGCCCAGCCCGCCCTGCCATGGCTAGAGGTCAGCCACTAGCAAAAGGTAGAAGAAGATCCAAAAAATGAAAAAATGAAAAAAAAAAAATTAGAAAAAATAATTGAAATATTTAACAAATATTAAAATATTACTAAAAATTATCAACATTAATACCGGTGGTGCCATGTGATACTCTCAGCATCTACGTTAGTGAATTCCAGTCAAAATTGACTGAATGAATTCAATTAGTAAGAAGTGAAAATTTTTATGACTTAATCGACAAAATTAAAATGTTTAGAATTGAATTGGTAAAACGCAATAAGTTTATGACTTTTTAGATAATTTTTCCCCTAATTCTTACATGCATAACCATTCACAACTTCTAAGTCAACTTAATGAGATTGTTTTCTCGGTTTTTTTTTTTTTTTCCGTAAAATTCTTGGATATGCATATTGCATCACTTTTAATGTATTTTCGTTATTTCTCGCAATCAAATAAGACTCATTAGTATACTATTATTTGCGGGTTGGCGCGGCGAATAACAAGTTTCGATAGACTATAATGAATAAATAATTAGGTAGCGTCCTCAAAAAGGAAATTGATTTATTTTTTGAAAGTCAAATCTTTTCTGAATATGTTATACCCGAGAACATAACAAAAAAAAAAAAAAAAAAAAAAAGGCCCAATCATGATGAGCTACTAGGAATCTTCTTGGGCCTGATTGATTCTCTGTTCGAATTACACAGCAAAAATTATTTTTTTTTTTTTTGGTAAAGGTAATAAGAAAAAAAATTATTTGATCTTCATACCAAACGAATTTCTTTAATTTGTCTCTATAAGGGGAATCTAACAATTTTTTAAAGGCTATCTAGGATCCCTTCATTCTCATCGTGCTTGATAGATTTGGTCGACCAGTCATTTTGATACTAATGTCAAATAGCAATTCTCTTGCATGCCTGCCGGCTTACACCTGTCTGAATTCATTTCTATTAGTTCTCCATTCGTCGCTCAATTAAATAGACATCAAAATTCTCGCACAAGTTATATATAAGCAAAATATACCTCATGTGTTCATCACTTTGATGCAACTACATCCTCAACCCCAACCAGTTTCTCAATTTTGAACTTGTTAAGTAGGTCACTCCCAATTGGAGAGGTCAACGCAATTATGTATATTTATAGTAGAATATATATACGATAGTGAGTGTGTAAAAGTAAAAAGAAAACAAAAAGAGAAAAAGAAAAAGAAAATGTCAAAAGAGATCGGGAGATAAAACAACGTGATCTTCCATATCCAAAAAATTAAGGGAGATTCGCAGAAAAAGTGATCTTCTCATATATACAAAATCACGAGAGATTAGGATATAAATTTTGGGATTGCTTTTGCTCCTATAAATAGGAGTCCTCCGGAGAAGGATTGACACAAGCAAGAATATCAATAGCGGAAGAAACAGTTTTCTTCTTCCAAGAAAGAGAGTTATCTTTGAGTGAGTTATCCAGTTGTATCCCATTATTTATCATAGTGGAAGTTTGAAGTGGACTACGGTCCCGTGGTTTAAACTACGTTAAAAATTCTGGTGTTATTTTCTCTTCATCATTACTGCTTTTATTTAATATTTTATCCTATTTAATTTTCACAAAAATAGTAGTGGGAAAAATTATTTAGGACTTCTCCACAAATATTCTTTTCTTTTTACCAACAGAACTTTCCCTCTTTCTCTGTTCGATCAGACAACAACGTTGCATTGCAATCCATTTCATGGTCGGGAACATGAGAAATCGCTCAAGGATGGTTCCTAAGTTCGTGGTGTTTTTCCTCGTGGCGATTCGACTTCAGACGCAAGTAGTAGTGTGCTCATCGTCTTTGCACCAGCCCCTCGCATCGGCATTGTACGCATTTTGCGATTCGCTATTCGACAGCAACAACAACAACGAGTTGCCCACCTTAGCCAAGGGCAATTACCTTCCTTATGGTGACGATTTTCCAAAAGGCGTCACCGGACGATTCACCAATGGGAGGACCGCCACCGACTTCCTTGGTATGTATCGATATATGATGCTTCGATTCTCGGCTTTAATTTGCAAGGAAAAAGACACGCCTTGCAAATATCTCTTTCTTTTTACAAATCAAACATCATCGTAACTACTGTCACACCCCGAACCCCGAGACACGTGAACAACCCGCCATGGTCGTGATATTGCGACATTCCCAGGTAGTGTCGCCGACCCAATTTAATTTAATTAAGCGCATGCAGAACATATTAATAAACCCCTGACAATTTAAAAGCGGGATAGAAGCAGGAACAAAAATCAATTTAATACAAACCAACAAGCTGACATAAAATCAAACAAGGATTACATGCAGCCAAACTGGGTCGAGTCTATACACTAGGGATCGATTCACCATCTAGAAAGAATACTCCTAAGGCCACTAAAAAGGTTCGATCCTCCATCTTCTTGGTTCTGTACTCCTTGCCCAACTTCACCGGCAGTCCACCTGACTCCACTGGAATCCTCATCTGCGGCCCTGAAATGTGTTTCCCACAACGGGGTGAGACATTGTCTCAGCAAGTTCACCCCTCCTAAGCCCCTATTAGAAAGAAAATACATCCTAGCATGACCTAACCACACATCAAGAAGACTTACCTCGCAACAGTCCGCGCCTGCAAGTTAGTACAATTTATATCATTCAATCACGTGCAATTATGACGATTAAATAAACCAAGGCATAATCATGTCATTAATCAATCAACCACTTGGACCGTCTCAGCGATCAATCGGCTCAGCCGATTACATGTCATTCTATCAAATCAATCAATGATCCTAACCACGACCCTAAAGGTCGACTCAACAATCGGTGGTATCACGGCCCCACGTGGCACGACCTTCAAAAAGGTGGTTCAACACTAGTGGCATCACGGCCCCACTCGGCACGGCCTCTCATAGGCGGTTAACGACTAGTGGCATCACGGCCCCACTCGGCACGGTCCTCATAGGCGGTTAACGACTAGTGGCATCACGGCCCTCTCATAGGCGGTTCACAACTAGTGGCATCACGGCCCCACTCGGCACGGCCTCTCATAGGCGGTTCACAACTAGTGACATCACGGCCCCACTCGGCATGGCCTTTCCTAGGCGGTTCATCACGGCCTCAATAGGCACGGCCTCTAATAAGCGGTCAATCACGGCCAAATCCCCATCAATTTCTACAATTGGAATTTCTACACATAACCCCTAATTTACGCAATCACACTCAATTCGCCACTAATCAAGCATCAAATTCAAATTCTGACATCACAGCGGCGATCAGCACGAAATTCGAGCAACCGGGGCTAAAAATAAATTTTTCCGTTTTTTTTAAATAATAATATTTAATTAATTTCGGAATATTTTAATATTATTTTAATCAGCCGAATTTCAGATCATTTAAATAAATATAAATTAAAATCCAATTGTGTCACATCACCACTTAACTTTAATTAATCTCTTTTAAACTTAATTAAACACCATTAAGCTTAATTTAATTTCCTTAATCCAACTTATATTAAAATAATCTAATATAACCACCTAAACACACTTAATTCAAATTAAACACACTCAGGGCATAATTAACCGGCTAATCAAGGATTAGTGAGGTAACTCACCCGATTAACTCGCCGGACGGACCAAAACGACAAGCGCGACGAGGGGAACAATAAACTCCAAAGCGGGCCAGCATCCGGGGCCGGGAAGGCGGCCAAAACGGCCCTAAAGTGGGCTGCCATACCCATTTCCATGGCTGCTGTCCATGGCTGAAGGAGGGTAGATCCGGGGTGGTTTGGCGGTGGAAACGGCGGCTGAGGAGGCGGAGGAGGCAGGGCGGTCCACGGCGGCGTGCGGCGGCGGCTCGGTGACGGGCGGAGGCGGCTGGAGGCTCGCGGGGACGGCTGCTGGCATGGGGGCTGGAGGCGGAGGCGTCGGGTGGCGGTGGCACGCGGCACGGCGGTGGACAGGCGGCCGAGCGGCAGACGGCGGACGGTGCGGCGGCGGGCGGACGGGCGGCGCGGACAACGGTGGTGCGCGAGCTTCCCCCTCCCCCGGTCGAGCTCCCCTCCTTCTCCCTCCTCTCTTCCTTTTCTCTCTCTATTCCAAGGAAGAAGAAGGTGTGGGCCCCCTCTCCTTCTCTCTCTCCCCTTTTCCTTTTTCTTTTCCCTTTTTCTTTCTTTCTTTCTTTCTTTCCTCTAGTGGCCCACCATGACATCACCATGATGTCATGGTCCACTATCCCCCTCCCCTTCCATGACTTAATTCAATGGGTGCGATTAACTTTCCGCCGGGGTCCAAATCTTGTACCTCTTAATTTCTTCAATTTTCCTTCCAATTGAATCCAATTGAAGTCCACAAAAATTAATCCAATGTCTCCACACTTTAATTCACACCTTGGCTCGTCCATAGAACCAATTTAAATCCTAAAAGTACGACTATAGGCGAACCTTATAATTTCCCTTAATTCCATTCAAATTGACTCCCATAAATTCAATTGATGTCTCACTTATCAAATTGATTATTTTCTTCATCCAAAAATCCCTCATATTCCTCAATTTCACAACCCCCGGCTTCAATTGAACGAACCCGGCCCTATTTATCCAAATCGAAATTAGGGCCCAAAATTCGGATGTCACAACTCTTTCCCTCTTATAAAAATTTCGTCCTCGAAATTTAAATCTTTACCAATCCTCATGCAAAAAGGCGGGGTACTTCCGTTTCCATGGGTCTCACTATTCCAAGCTAATCCTTCGGTCTCATAGTGTTGTCCGACCATTTTGATTCAGGATACCATCTTGATATACCAAATCTGCTCTTTCTGAGCCGATAACTGAACTGAACTTCTCATATATAACACTCTGTCGCTAACATCTGACCTCTTCTTCTCAACTCCCTGATGAACCTTTGAAGCTCAATGACTGAAAATTTTTGACAGTTCTGTCTAGCCTTCACTCCGACACTGATCTGACCACTGAAACACTGATTTCTGAGCTAACTCTGGCCTGTGATCTTTCTCCACTTCCTTTTTACCACTGAATTCTATACCATCTGCTATGCACCGCTTAAGAAAGAATCCCCTGAAAGAACCCCTCTGAAAACTCTGCCAAATCTGTAATCTCTGATCTGGATTCGAAATATAAATCACCCCTGGCACTCCATGCCGGTGAATTATCCGATGCTTACACGCTTCGATATACCCACTCCGTGATATGTCAAAATCTTCAAATCACTGAAATCGAACTTAGATTAGCGGTTAATTTCACTCTGACGCACTTTTGGTGTGACCTAGGCTACTAGGTAGTTCTCAGAAATTTTTAGAACAAATGACCCGTGGTCGATTTCCTTCGAGCCACAATGAACCCACTCGACACTGTGTCGATTCTCGATTGTCGTGAAAATCCCGAGGATTCACATACGGACACAGGGTACCAAAACGACGTAAAAATCAAAGTAGTGTCGATCGATGAGAGTTTTCCAATTCAAAGGGGGTCACCCACGATTGGTCATCCATCTCGCCGAACTCACCTATCTTTGATCTTAATTCGATTTTATACTTTGTACCACAATGATCTCTAAAGATGAACATGGTCGAGAAGTCGATCCCTGGTCGAATCGTCAAGTCAATTTGCCTTAAAGTCCTTAATGACTCACTTAGCTAGTCTAGTTATCTCGTGAGTGGCCAACTCAGAGAAAAACACTAAAGTCGCGCCGATGAAATGTCAAACTTATCCAGTCAAAGTCAGAATCCATAAACCTGGATATTGCACACCCAAAACCGGATCCATTCTTATCATCAAAGTGGACCAACTCCATCCATCATTTGGCCACTGTCCTCAAATGGTATCAGTAATCTCCTAAATCCTTAGTAAGCTCATCACAATGTCCCGTTGTGATATATTTTCATTCCCACTGGGGACTCTTAAGTGATGGTAAAATCCTCTGAGTCTGCATTACTGAACTTCCACTTACTGACAACTCTAGCACATGCAATCTGCTTGGCGATATTCATCTTCACATCAGCCTACCAATTTAACTGACGCTGATTCTGACTTACTGGCAGCATCTAGTCAAAACTGCATTACCATAGTGGGCTTCTGATAAAATCTTTTCCTTGAGTGCTACACTGTCAAGTGCATTCAATCACTCTTGGAACCCGAACTTTCCATCCCCAGAAATCTCAAAGTCAATCTTTTTCTTACTAGCATCCTCTCATCAGACTTTCTGAACACCTCTTTCTGTCAATTAGGCGCCGATTAAGACTTGAACATTTGATCCAATTTCAAAAGTTTCAAATTTTTTTTTTGGCGGCTATAAAATTCAAAGGGTAGCCTACCTCAATTTTGAAAACCAAATTTTGAACCCTTTTTAGATAAAATCAATACTTTAGCCGATCATGGCACAATTGAAGACTTCCAACTTGAAGCATCGTGACTTCTTTCATCCTCCCGGGTGATACCAGATACCACTATCCAAGTCCTTCAAAAGATCTGGTTCACAACGTCATCTCATTCAATTCCTCCTAAGAGAATAAATACTTTGAGACTTTGACGGTCAATAAAGATCTGGAGTCTTTCTTCACACCACTGATATCTCTAAATCTTCGGAGCGAAAAAAGTCGTCGCGAGTTCCCGGTCGTTTGTCGATAATTCGGTCCATAAGGTCTCAACCGACGGGACACATGTGCAATACTCCTATCCTCGCTGCATCATTAAGCAATCCAATCCTTTAAATGATGCATCACCGAAAATCTCACACCCTCCAGACCAAACGGAATGGCCCACACAGTGCGGTTGTCGGCCTCTTCTTAGGCTCTTGAAAACTACACCCTCACTCATTTATCCACACGAACTTTTCTTCCTTCCTCGGTAGTCTTGTCAACTGCGATGCTATCACTGAAAGAAAACCCATATACGTACTGTCTGTAACTCCCTACTAAACTCAGAAACTCTGGATCTCTGTTAATGTAGTCAATCTTAGCCAACTGTTCACTGCTTTAATCTTGACAGGGTCCACGAAGATTTCTTCGCCTGAAATCTCGTGACTTACCAGCGATACACAAGTCATCCAAAGCTTGCACTAACTAAACTTAACATGAAATTCAAGAGCCCTCAAGGTTTGAAGTATCATTTTTAACTGCCTCTCGTGTCCCTTGGCATTCTCTGAACACACCCGGATAACTTCACTGAACACAATCACAACTGATTTAAATACCCTTACACATTCTGCTCATAAGATCCAAACAAACGGTTAAGGTATCTGTCAAACCACACAGCATTACAGTGAACTCATAACTACCGTATTGGTTGCGAGATGCCAACTCCGGCATGCCTCTCTTCTTGATCCTCAATTGATGACACTTTGACCTCCAGTCGGTCTCGAGAAGTATCAATGTACAACCACGGCGAACCGACTTTCTTCTTCACGAACAGAACAGGTGCTCCCCAAGGTGATGCACTGGAACACATGAATCCCTTATCCAAAAATTCCTACATCTGCACCTTCAGTCTTTTTTAACTCAGATAACACCATCCGGTAAGGAGCCTTAGGGACCGGCTCTGTTCCGGGCACTAAGTCAATCACGACTCTATTTCTCTTCCCGACGACGAACCTGACAACAAACCTGACAATTCTCCACAACATACTTTTAGAAGACTCCTGTACCACAATCGTGTTCTCCATGTTCGATCCCTCAACTGACGCATCCCTTACAGTTGCCACGTAGATTCGATAACTAACGAACTGAACCAGGTCATCTTCCATGACGATTTACAAGGATTTAAGTTCCTCTTTGACTTTCAATGATTCCAAACTTCCGTACGTTAACCGAACAAACTGAATTATAATACTGTCACGATTCAAACTAACAGAGCTTCTTGAGCCATGTGTTCTTGTCAACATCAATTGGCAAAGGAGCTTGCAATGCTTCATAGTTGTTTTTGTCATCCTTTTGATGACAGGACACTTCATCCAACTTCCCATAAGGGAGTTCCATCAATTTCTCCTCTGGCTTCAAAAAGAGGTCTCTCTCTCCTTTCGGAGATTCATTGAGATTTTTTTTTTTTACTCAATTTATTCTCAGATGCACTTCCACTTGTAGTGGAGCCCGATGCTCGACAAAGATCAATTGACTTGCCTTCATCATTCTTGAGCTCATCCCCCACGAATATCTCTCAAGCATCCAATTTTCGTTTCTTCAATGGCCTATTGTGATCGTCCAATGGTTTAACTATTGCCTCACTTAGCAACGCATTATTGTGAGGGTCTTCATCCACTTTGTCGTGACAGATAACCTTTTCAACACCTTTTCTATTAAAGATGTCCTTAACTTCAATCTTATCCATTATTTTGAGATGCGCGACATCAAATGTACGAGAAAAGACGAAGTCAACTTTTTGAAGATCTTCACGTGAAGGTTGCGGATTCCTTGTGTCCTTTGAAGTGCATATGACGTGGCATTTTCCAGCAATTGCTTCCAGAGGATTATCATTTGCAAGACCTACACCTTTACCAGATGTCAGGAATAATTCATTCTCAATAACGGGGCAACCCTTGAACCTCAACTCGGATACGATGGCTTGATCCTCGATCAGATTTCCATATCAGGCCTGAACAGGCATGGTCACAACACTGATAGCGGTAGAGGCGACGACAACAACGACGGTTACGGCCTTAGCGGCACTGACGGTGATGGCGATAACAGTGACTGAAACGGCGGCCTACTGACCATTCTGTCTCCCAACCTCTCAAGCATCCACAAAAACCGAGCAAGTCTTGAACTTTCGAGGGCTATTACCCCAGCATTGACTAGAGACAATGCTTCACCACTCACACTGGCCCCAACTTGCTCACTACCCGGGGCACAACGGGCACCAACTTTCAACAACG
Organism: Eucalyptus erythrocorys; assembly: GCA_014182555.1. Taxonomy (NCBI): domain Eukaryota; kingdom Viridiplantae; phylum Streptophyta; class Magnoliopsida; order Myrtales; family Myrtaceae; genus Eucalyptus; species Eucalyptus erythrocorys. The sequence goes on from CM024602.1 coordinate 53,924,734, forward strand.
GCCTGCCCCGAAACACAGGGCCTACTACCCTTACTGGGCGGCCCTCGACACACGGTCACTCACGCAACAGGCTCAACATAGACGCTTGCTTCCCAAACAAACACTGAGCAACCACACAAGTAAGCTACCAAGCAACTACCAATCACATGCGTTAGAATATTAAAGCCTTTCCTACTAACTATCCCATGACTCATCGCCCTTATCACTCCATTCACTGACCATGCTCTGATACCACTTAAACGGGGTTGTCACGCCCCGAACCCCGAGACATGTGAACAACCCGCCATGGTTGTGATATTGCGACATTCTCAGGTAGTGTCGCCGACCCAATTTAATTTAATTAAGCGCATGCGGAACGTATTAATAAACCCCTAACAATTTAAAAGCGGGATAGAAGCAGGAATAAAAATCAATTTAATACAAACCAACAAGCTGACATAAAATCAAACAATGATTACATGCAGCCAAACTGGGTCGAGTCTATACACTAGGGATCGATTCACCATCTAGAAAGAATACTCCTAAGGCCACTAAAAAGGTTCGATCCTCCATCTTCTTGGTTCTGTACTCCTTGCCCAACTTCACCGGCAGTCCACCTGACTCCGCTGGAATCCTCATCTGCAGCCCTGAAATGTGTTTCCCACAACGGGGTGAGACATTGTCTCAGCAAGTTCACTCATCCTAAGCCCCTATTAGAAAGAAAATACACCCTAGCATGACCTAACCACACATCAAGAAGACTTACCTCGCAACAGTCCGCGCCTGCAAGTTAGTACAATTTATATCATTCAATCACGTGCAATTATGACGATTAAATAAACCAAGGCACAATCATGTCATCAATCAATCAACCACTTGGACCGTCTCGGCGATCAATCGCTCGGATTACATGTCATTCTATCAAATCAATCAATGATCCCAACCACGACCCTAAAGGTCGACTCAACAATCGGTGGTATCACGGCCCCACGTGGCACGACCTTCAAAAAGGTGGTTCAACACTAGTGGCATCACGGCCCCACTCGGCACGGCCTCTCATAGGCGGTTAACGACTAGTGGCATCACGGCCTCACTCGGCACGGCCTCTCATAGGCGGTTCACAACTAGTGGCATCACGGCCCCACTCGGCACGACCTTTCCTAGGCGGTTCATCACGGCCTCAATAGGCACGGCCTCTAATAGGCGGTCAATCACGGCCAAATCCCCATCAATTTCTACAATTGGAATTTCTACACATAACCCCTAATTTACGCAATCACACTCAATTCGCCACCAATCAAGCATCAAATTTAAATTCGACATCACAAAGAGCGATCGGCACGAAATTCGAGCAACCTGGGGCTAAAAATAAAATTTTCCGTTTTTTTATAAATAATAATATTTAATTAATTTCGGAATATTTTAATATTATTTTAATCAGCCGAATTTCAGACCATTTAAATAAATATAAATTAAAATCCAATTATGTCATATCACCACTTAACTTTAATTAATCTCTTTTAAACTTAATTAAACACCATTAAGCTTAATCTAATTTCCTTAATCCAACTTATATTAAAATAATCTAATCTAACCACCTAAACACACTTAATTCAAATTAAACACACTTAGGGCATAATTAACCGGCTAATCAAAGATTAGTGAGGTAACTCACCCGATTAACGCGCCAGACGGACCAAAACGACGAGCGCGAGGGGGAACAATAAACTCCAAAGCGGGCCTAGCATCCGGGGCCGGAAAGGCGGCCAAAACGGCCCTAAAGTGGGCTGCCATACCCATTTCCATGGCTGCTGTCCATGGCTGAAGGAGGGTAGATCCGGGGTGGTTTGGCGGTGGAAACGGCGGCTGAGGAGGCGGAGGAGGCAGGGCGGTCCACGGCGGCGTGCGGCAGCGGCTCGGCAACGGGTGGAGGCGGCTGGAGGCTCGCGGGGACGGCTGCTGGCGCGAGGGCTGGAGGCGGAGGCGTCGGGTGGCGGTGGCGCGCCGCGTGGCGACGGACGGCGGCCGAGCGGCGAGCAGGGGACGGTGCGGCGGCGGCGGACGGGCGCGGACGGCGGTGGCGCGCGAGCTTCCCCCCCCCGCCCCCCGTCGAGCTCCCCTCCTTCTCCCTCCTCTCTTCCTTTTCTCTCTCTATTCCAAGGAAGAAGAAGGTGTGGGCCCCCTCTCATTCTCTCTCTCCCCCTTTTCCTTTTTCTTTTCCCTTTTTCTTTCTTTCTTTCTTTCTTTCCTCTAGTGGCCCACCATGACATCACCAAGATGTCATGGTCCACTATCCCCCTCCCCTTCCATGACTTAATTCAATGGGTGCGATTAACTTTCCGCCGGGGTCCAAATCTTGTACCTCTTAATTTCTTCAATTTTCCTTCCAATTGAATCCACTTGAAGTCCACAAAAATTAATCCAATGTCCCCACACTTTAATTCACACCTTGGCTCGTCCATAGAACCAATTTAAATCCTAAAAGTACGACCATAGGCGAACCTTATAATTTCCCTTAATTCCATTCAAATTGACTCCCATAAATTCAATTGATGTCTCACTTATCAAATTGATTATTTTCTTCATCCAAAAATCCCTCATATTCCTCAATTTCACAACCCCCGGCTTCAATTGAACGAACCCGGCCCTAGCCCTATTTATCCAGTCGAAATTAGGGCCCAAAATTCGGGATGTCACAACTACATCTGATCACTTGGAACCGGTTTCATTTGCCCATTTTTTTCTCTTTGATTTTGACCAACATTTTCTCATTAACTTTTCTTGATTTATTAGCTGAATTTCTGGGGTTGCCTTATCCACCACCGTTCCTGAGTTTTCGGACAGCAGGAGTGATCACCGGACTAAATTTCGCGTCCGGGGCATGTGGCATTCTCCCTGAGACAGGAAATGCCGCGGTACGAGCTCATTACCGTCCACTCCATATTTCATTGCTCATTTGCTTCTCTTTTTATTTTTAATCAACGCATGTCTATCTCGGGTTTGTGCTAAAAACCGATCTCAAAATTGAAAAAAATTACACGTGTGGTCCATTGATTGATATCGGGGTCTTAGAACTTGGGCCATGCAAAATGATCCCAAAATTTCGTACAGATATAACAAAAAAGAAAAAAAAAAATCGTCACGTAATAGGCTTAAATCGAACTTTGGAAACGTATGATAGGGGAACTTTCTTTTTTTATTTTTAGGGCAAATGTCTTAATTTGGATGACCAAGTGAGGTTATTTGAGAGTGCCGCCCTCTATGATTTACCAAGACTCTTCAAGAGCTCCGATGAGCTCTCTAGTTATTTGGCCAAGTCCATCTTCACCTTCGCGACCGGCAGCAACGACTACCTCGGCAACTACCTCAATCCAGTGCTCTACAACACGAGCAAAACCTATAAGCCTCAGCCATTCGCGAAGCTACTGGTCGCTTCGCTTTCTCGGCAACTAGAGGTACTCCTTTGATTCTACCGACATGCTGATTTCATTGCTGAATTTCCAGGAAAACGTATACATGCATCTGAGTACATCATAGGTTGACAATAAGTCTCAACAGATATCGGGCAATTTTATTGCAGAGATTATATAATGTGGGAGCGAGAAAGTTTGTTGTCTTTGAGCTTGGGCCGATTGGTTGCATCCCAGCGATCGCGAAGCAACCGAACCACGGCGGCGTATGTGACGGAGGACCAAACTTGCTAGTTTCCTACTTCAATCAGATGCTTCAACCGATGCTACAAAACATGACTTCCAGTCTCGCGGGATCAATGTTCGTTTTCGGTGGAACGAATGGGCTTGGCTATGACACGGTAATCAATCCCACCAGATATGGTACGCACTCAGCTCATCTGAATTGAGAAAGGCTTACTCGATCAATTAGTTAATGATTTTTGGATCCATCGTAGCCATCGGATCACATGACACCACTTCTGGATCCAATGGCTGTTTTTGGATCCGACTGGCGCATAGACCTGAGCCTTGATAGAATATTTTGACCATCTTGAAACAGGTTTGACGGACTCGAGAAACCCTTGCTGCACAACGTGGGGGAACGGAACCTTAACATGCATTCCATTACTTACCCCGTGCCCCGACGTCGATAAACGCTACTTTTGGGATGGATATCATCCGACTGAGGTGGTTAACTCGATCATAGCTTCATCGTGTTTCAATGACACAAAAGTTTGCTCTCCGGTCAACATACAAGATCTCGTGCAGATATGAGCATCTCATTTGATTAGTCCTATCTAAGGCTACTTTTCATCTTGGATTATCATCATTATTCGAAGGTCGTCCCTGGCATAATGTAAAGGACAGTGTAATTGTTCTATGTAGTTTGCGAGCATACAATAATGTGCTCCCCATATGTATACTTCCACCCAAATATCTGGAAAGTGAAGTTTCCAGATTTTTTCTAAGTTATCACTATAATCTTTTACATGTTGTCTGCCTACCGAATTTTATTGTTCCATGCCTCAAAATACGGAATTTATTTGTGCTGTTCAATTTTTTTCTTTAAAACTATTGTGAGCCTAAGAAACTGTCAGTAAATAAAAATGTTCGGTGATTTCCTTTACAGATAATTTCTCTAAAACTTATCAACTTATTTATTTATTATTGTTTGCAAAATTACCTGTTTCTATACTAACTTTTCTACTCTTATTTACAAAACAAAATTTCGAATCTTATGTGAATTTCTCTACCTAAATTTTGTTATTCAAAGGTGATCGGTTCTTGACTTGGTTCGGTCCCACTTAGGAATCGGGAACCACCTAATCGAGAACAAAACCAGAAGAACATGTTCCCCATTTTTTGGAACTAGAAATCAAACTACTTGATTCTGGATCGAACCGATCGATCCTATCTAGTTTTTGGGTGATCCGCTTGAATAGGTGGATGCCGAGCTTGTTATTGTGGAGGTCGGGGTGGGGTTGCGGTTGGGGTTGGGGGGTGGGGGCGGGAAGAACCCGGACCAGATGCCAAGGAAGACAAGGGTCTCAAAGATCTTGCGGGCGATGAAGCTAGACTTGTCGATGCCAAAGAAGTAAATGGTGCTACCGGCGGAGAAGGAGTTAAGGAGGAGGGTTTGGGTGAAGCAGAGGGTTTGAGGGAGGTCAAGATTCTGGAAGAAGTTGAGGTGGCTTTGCTGGGATTGGAAGAGGTTGAGGAGTAAGGGTGAGCATCGGTCTAGGGTCAACCCTAGACAAACCCTAGACCAGCCCAACCCTGCCAATCCTAGTTTGGTTCCTAAGGAGATTGGGTTAATCCTTGGTCCTAGAATTCTTGAACCAGCACTGTGCGGATCAGTCCTCGGTCTTGAGAGTTCTAGATTGGTCCAACCCGGACCAACCCTGACACTATATAAATATATATAAATATATAATATATTATTTGTAATTTTTTTATATAGTGAAAACCTTAAAATAAATGACATCAGCAATATTAAACAGCTTTTTAGTGAGGAGTTCAAGTAATTTTACATTGTTATTTAATAATTTAGGTTTTTAATGTCTTTTACTATATCAATAGTCATAATTTATGAAGGGGAAAAATATTTTTGTGAGGAGTCTTCACGACGTCTAAAAAGGCACCTTATGGTATCCTCCTTTAATATTAGTTCTCTTCTGTCTTATTTGTCCTCTTAGTCTTCAATTTTCTTTAAAAAAAAAAAAAAAAACTTCTTCGCTCGCCACTCGACTTTCACCTCGCTCGCTTTGGGTCACTCATGCCACTCGTCGCTCGATACTTACTTGGCTTGTCACTCCCCGCTCGACATTCGATGCTCATTCTATTTGACGCTTACCTCACTTGACCCTCACCGCTTGTCTTTCTTAACTGACTTTGTTCATCATCGAACCCATTGGGTTGGTACGGTCATCGGTTACCGTTTCAAGGAGTATAAAAAATAAAATAAAAATTATTGATTAATCCTGGATTGACCTTGACCGAACCGAACCCATTAGGTTAGTTCGGTCTTCAATCGCTTTTTAAAGGAGTACAAAAAATGAAATAAAATATCATAAGTTGGTCCCAAGTTGATTTTGGAATCGGATCGAACCCATTGGGTTGATTCGGTCCTCGGTCTCAAGCTCAATAGAGTTGGTTCTCAGTTCCAAAAATTGAGGATCATCACTGTGTGGATTGGTCTTATGATTAGGGGGTGGACCAACCCAACTCGAATCATGTTCACCCCTATTGAGGAGGGTGGATTCGCTGATGGCAGTGGTTGTGCTCTTTGCTTGAGCTATGGGGAATCTAGGGTTGAAGGAGGAAGGTCGGCGTAGGAGAGGGGAGGGAGAGACCCTATTTTCCTTCTTCTTCTTTGGAGGTTGAGAAAGAAATCTAAAGATTTGTGTTTGATCCGAACCAGGTAGCCTGGTTCCTACTCTTGAATTGGAAATCGAACCGCCTGTCACTAATTCCAATTTATGGAATCAGGAACTAGACTGGCAACCTTGAGAATCGGCCGGCCCGAGTGGCTAATATTACACACCTCTACTATTTTTGAGAAATGAAATATTGAAATTGCATTGTCTAACTATGCAATGATGGCAAAAATATTTATAAGTCCAATTATGGGATCTGTTTGTACTTCTAAAAAAAAAAAAAAAAAAACATGAGAGTGTTTTCATTATCACATGATAGACAATAATAAGAAAAACAAAACAAATACATCTTAGCTAATCTTCGTGCCTAGAATTCATGTGTGCCCAGCGTAACGAAGAAATAGGAACGTGTGATTCAGGTGTGAGTTCATTTCGGTTGGTTCTCAATTCATGGCCATCTCAAATAGACACCAAAATTCACGCACAAGTTATGTACGCTCACCCACATATACACAAGCTAAGTATAAGGCGTGTTCGCAACCAAGTCCTCAACCCTAACAGTTTCTCGTGTTTGAACTTTCCCTTTTCCCCCGTTAATCAGATAACAACATTACCTTACGGTCGAAATCATGGTCGGGACCATGAAAATCCACTCGAGGACGGTTTCTAGGTTTATGGCGTTTCGTCTTTGGGGCCACTCGCGCCATTACACATTCGGAGATTCAACGTCTGTCATCGGCAACATCAATCTGCTGCCCACCCTCGCTAAAGCCAATTACCTTCCTTATGGCAACGACATCTCAATAGGCGTCACCAAACAATTCGCCAACGGTGGGACCGTCAGTGACTTTCTCAGTTCATGTATTGAGATCTAACGTTTTCTCCAACTCGTAGGGAAAACAACATGCATCCCGAATATCTCTGTCTTCTTATCAACTTTGCAACTACATTTGATCACTCAAAATTGTTTTGATTTTCCCTTTCTTTCCTTGATTTTTACCAACTTTATCTCATTAACTTTCGTTTATTTTTTAGCTGAATTTCTATGGCTGCCTTGTCCTCCACCGTACTTCACTTTTAGGACATCAGAAGTAATCACCGGACTAATTTCGCGACCGGGGTAATGTGGCATTCTCCCTAAAACAGGAAACGACTCGGTATGAGCTCATTACTATCCACTCCATTCTTGATTGCTAGTTTTCATCTGAATTTTTTTAGTCAGCACGTATCTTTCAGGTATGTGCTAATTAATAGTTGAAGTACTCCTAAATTCAAATTACAAACCAGTCTCAAAATTGAAAATTACAAATGTCATCAATCGATTGACATTGGGCTTAGAGAACTTCGATCATATAAAATCCGTGTGAAATTTCGCATGGACATTACAAACAAAAGTAAAAATATCATCACGTAACAGGCCTTTGAACTATGAAAACGCACCATGCGGAAACTGTTTTTTGAGGGCAAATGTCTTAATTTGGATGACCAAGTGAGGTCGTCTGAGAGTGTCACCCTCAATGATTTCCCAAGATTCTTCAAGAGCTCTGATGAGTTCTTTAGCTATTTGGCCAAGTCGATCTTCGCCTTCTCGATTAGCAACAACGGTTACCTCGGCAACTACCTCCATTCAGTGCTCCACAACCCAAGCAAAACTTACAAGCCTCAGTTATTCGCGAAGCTCCTCATTACTTCGTTTTCTGGGCATCTAGAAGTACTTGTTGATTCTATCAAAATGTTGATTTCACGACTAAATTCCCAGGAAAATGTATTAGTACTATAGCATGTCCACACATCCATGCACCGAAGTAGGAGTGTCAAAACTAAACCAGAAAACCAAACCAAAACCGAAATAAATTCAAACTAAACCAACTTTTCGTGCATTTTTAGTTCGGTTTGGGTTTCGGTTTGGATAATGAAAAAATAACCACTTTTTTTTTCATTTTAGTTCGGTTTGTTTAACGGAATCAAATTGAAAATCATCACTCTTTTTAATATTGCAATTTATACAATCTCTCATTTTCTTCCAAACCCCTTTTTAATATTTCAAAAGAGAAAATTGAAAAACTGAACCAAACTAAACTAAACTAAGTCTTTGGTTTAGACTATATTCAGTTCAGGACGTGATTCAATTTAAAAAATCCGAACCGAACCGAATCGTTAACACTCGTATATCTAAGTACTTCTTAGGTTAACAATCAAGTCTTAAGATTAGTACTTATCATTATAATACAAAAGAAAAAAATATTTAATCACGACTGGTAAATTGAGAGATTGCTTGTTGAGAGAAGGGTTGGGGAGGTGCAATTAGCACCGCTACTCATTCGAGGCTTCTTTGATGAGAGACTCACACTAGCACGGAATGCACCAATTTGAAGAGTACCAAAAGATTATCGCACATCACAACTTGGGACACCAGTTTGAGTAGGTTAGCCCCATTACAATAGCCTCACCGAGGTGCCAGACACCTAGGCAAGCCAATTTCATGTAAAACTGGTCACTTACCCAAGCGGTGCCGTGGGTCTCGAATATTTTCATATATAGTCTCTCTCTTTTTTCTTTTTCTTTTTTTCTTTTTTTTAATCTTTTTTTTTTCACCTTTTAGCGTTCACATTGCATATAAATCAAACCGTAAAATGTAAACATGTGGCTACAGTAAAGACTTCTTGAACTTTTACAGAGAAAAGAAAATAAATGAAATAATTGCCAAATGCAAATTTACCCTAAGTACTAACATATTTTCAACCATAATGCAAACACTAGTACTGAAATAACCAACTTGAAGTTCACCCTAAATCGAGAAAGGAAGCACTATTAAGTAAAAAATAGTCATTGAGTAGGTAAAAGTTGACATTGCCCTATAACTTAGGATACTAACATATCCTTTAGATTGTAAAATGGTGAGCAAAGATTCTAGTCATCAATGAAACTTGTCAATTTGTGATTGCATTAAAATCTCAATTTACATATAATAATAAGATCAGCCCAATGTATGTACATCCCCCCTTTTTTTCCCTTCTAATCTTGGGCTCGTTCTTGAGATAATCCAATAACCAATCTCGATTTACAACAGCCCAATTGAGGTACATCCATCTTTTCTTCTAATTTTGGGCTAGTTCTGAGATTAAACAATAAGTAATGAGCGCTCTTGATGGGGCCGAGCCTCCTGAGAAAGTGAAGTAGAAGTCTGAAACTGGAAAGTCATGGAGTGGGAGTGGGAAGACATGTCGGGAAGGAGTAAATGTAATCAGGTAAGGAAGTATCTATTTACCTTTATTGATTGGATGTGAGGGCCAGAGGTACGATTATTTAGGGAAGTACCCCACTGGACCGTGCAAATGGTGGCGTACTGAGGATGAATATTTACCCTCCCATGGCGGTTTCCCCCATTTGTCCGTTCTTCTTCACTTTTTTGATCTGACGAGGTTGGAAGCATTCCAAGCAGCATCAGGGTAATTTCGAAATAAAGACAAGACAAGAGAACAGAGATATGAGCGAGTTTACCAAATATGGTGGAACGAAGAAAATTGCGATCTTGCATTTAATATGTTGAGCAGCTTATAACATGGTTCTGCGGTTCCTAAACTCCCTCTTTCTTTGCTTTTTTCATTTGACAATTCTGGACGCATTTCCTACATTATCATGGTAATTTCAAAATAAAGTAAGGATAAGAGAGAATAGAGGTGTAAACCAGTTTACCACGTAAATATATAGTAGATCGAGGAAAATTGAAGTCTTGCACTTAATATGTGGAGTGGTTTATGACATGGTTCCGCTCTATTGAAAGGGGTGTTTACCCATTTTGTGTGTTCAAGTGGCTCCCACCAATTGTTTATTTTAAAAAGATGTCGAGAGGCCTAAACTAAAGATTATTTCCTTAATTTTCAATGTCTGTAATGAACATTTATGTCCACCAAACATTGTTACATTTTTGTGTTACTTTGCCTTTATATATAGTGCTATTGATTTTCTTAGATACTTCAATGTCGGGAATGGTTTCTATTTATTTTGACTTTTTTTTTTTGTCAATTTGGTAAAATTTATATTAACTTTTAGTTTTTTTTTTTTGTTGGTCCTACTCTATTCTTATATTAACTCTCATTCTCAAACTTTTGTCCTGCGTCCTTGCAGAAATAATATCGTCCCCATCCCAACCCCCCTGAGAAAGTGGGGATTCGAACCTCTCACCTCCCCATTTCATGTTGGAAGGGTGGCTACTAGGGCAAACCCCAATGGTTATATTGATTTTTAGTTAACTCAAAACATTTGAAATCCATTAATGTATTTAAATGCTGACATGTAAAATTGGGAAATATTACTAAAAAGGTTTAAACCTATTATGCGCCTAAGCATTTTACAATTTGACAACGTAATCCTTCTGAGTAATTTGAGCCAGAAATTGTGAATGTGGATGTCGATTGTCTTATGTAACACAACTGGCATTAACATAAACAATTTCTTTTTTTTTTTAATTATTTTTTGCTCTTTTCTTTTCTTTCTTATTTTTTTTTCCCAACTTTAGGCTAGTGCCAACCAAAGCCTCATTTGGTATGAGCAAGGGTGTTGCGGTCCTCACCGATGACGGATAAAGGCCTCTACACCCTTGCCGACCACAAGTGAGGGCGTTCAAGCCTCATTGACCACATAGGATGGTTGGTCAACATCCATGTTAGTGATTTCAACTCAAAATTAGTTGAAATGACTAAATTGATAAATTTTCAAAAGGTTCAAAATTAAATTGGTAGGTAAAATACACTAGGAGTATCAAAACTTAGGACATGTGGACACTTTAGTGCAAAAACCACTAAAATGTATACTTAAATATCACTTTTTTTGAAAAGTGGGGACACTTCGATGCCAAGTTTGCAAGAATAGCCGAAGATCCGACGGGGCATTTTTTATAATAATATATGTAGTTTACGTGGCTTGCTAGAAGGCAACTTAGCAATGATCTAGCAAAAACAACGTTGTTTTTCCCCAAAATTGAATTTTAATATAAATATTAACTAAAATAAAAATAAATAAATAAAATAGATGAATCAATAGGTAAGGTAGTACACTTGGATTATCATAGGCCCTCATCGACCAACTTTTGCAAGCCCTTGACCCTAGCCGACCCTCGCCCCCATCGCCAACCCTTTCCAACGACAGTGGGGCAGCATGAGGGCTGAGGCCATGGTCGAACCTATTCCCCCTTCTTCTTCTTCTTCTTCTTTTAATTTATTTGAATTAATGCATATATTAAAATTCAATTTAGGGCCACGTCAACGCTAAAATGACGTTATTTTGCAACTATCTAGTTATGTTAGCACAAAAAACAATGTCGTTTTGCACTTATCTCATCAGAAAAATGCCAAATTAGTAATTTGGTTAGAATTTCTCACCGTTGGCATTTAAGTATTTTATTTTTTTCGATTTTGTTACTTAAGTGTACTTTTTATATTAAAGTGTTCTCTTTTGCTAAGGTTTGGCACTCCAAGTGTCCACACCTCCTAAATTGGCACAATCGAAAAGTTTAAGGCTAAACTGGCCAATATACAATAAGTTTATGACTTTTTTTTTTTAATTATTCTGTCAAATTACCATATCAAGAAATGTCCTCCACGTCGGCTTCTCATTTGCACCCTTAGAACTTGTAATGCCCGATACACAACAGAAACGACCAAATCACAGCTCGATAAAATTATGTGCCGTGTGAATGAGATTAAAGCACCCATTGTGCAGTAAGAGCTCTTACCCAGACTTCTGATGGTGTCTTGTTTTGACGGAGAAGTCACAAGCACTTTTTAAGTAGCCATAGCGAGCTCTTTCTAGTGGATTGATCAATATATAAAAGTAACAATAAGACTGATAGACTTACAAGGAACAAAACCATAGGTATCGGCCGGCCGACCACCCTGTACATGGTTGGTTAGACCATGTACGGGCACCTTTCATTTCCCTGTACCACGCCTGGCTTGTAAACAAAGGCCAGGGAAGGCATCGCCTACTCGATACACCTAATGAACTTGATAAATTAAATTAAAACCATTAATGTTTAGTCAGTGGAATCAGATGGAGTTCAAAATTGGGTAACCAAACTATTAATCTACAAACTACTCAACCACCCGTGTTGACCATGTTGACTAATTGAAAAATGGAGTAGCAGTTCGATTTTGTCACGTCTCTTGCTTTTGTAATTAGGAAAAAGTGGGCGAATTGCATTCGAAATCCTTACGAGTCGTTTTTTAATATATATATATATATATATATATATATATTGTTGTAAAATATCACGTGGCGAATATATAATAGAGAAGAGATTAAAGAAGAGAAAGCAAGTGAACACTAGAGATAGTAGCAAGATGAGAGGGCTTTATTTCTAGTATCTCACTGTCGTGTTTCTGTGTGATTGTGTATTGTACATCAAAACTAAACTCCTATTTATAGGATAACAAGAATGTACTTATCATTAATATCAATGTATCGAATGATACATGTACGGGATAAGGGAAACGAACGTTCATTGTATAGGGAGATGTACTTAGAACATTTGATACAAATGTACCATAATAAGTACATTGGATAAGATGAATATAATGAATATTCATTCATGTATTCTATCCATTCATGTATTTCATAACACTCCCCCTTGAATATTCATCATATTCATTACGAATGTGCATCGAATGATATTGCCTCATTAAAAACCTTAAGCCGGAAAAACCCAGTGGGATAAAAATCGGACAAAAGGGAAAAAGAGTGCGAGCACACATGTTATGATCTCTCCCTTTTATGGATGCATTAATTGCCTCGTTAAAAACTTTAAGCCGGAAAAACCCTATGGGAAAAAAAAACCGGACATAAAGAAAAAAAGAGTGCAATGTATATATAGCCACTCCTAGGACTAATCATTATTGCATCTTGTGAACTAGCCGCATATCAATGCTGCAATGCATAGTTCATAATATCTCCCCCTCAATAGAGCCATATAGCCACTTCTGGGCTAATTAATCTTACATCTTATGAACTCGCCTCATACCAATGCCATATACTAATTTCTCAAAACTTGATGTTGGCAATGATTTGGTAAAAAGATCTGCAAGATTATTTATTGATCGAATCTGTTTAACATCAATTTGTCGACTTTCTTGGAGTTCATGAGTATAGAAAAATTTCGGCGAGATATGCTTGGTCCTATCACCTTTGATATATCCTCCCTTGACTTGTGCAACACAAGCAGCATTATCTTTATAAATTATAGTGGGAGAATTTGTAACCGGTATTAAGCAACAAGAATTATGAATATGTGTTATAACGGATCTTAACCAAACACACTCTCTTCCAGCTTCATATAAAGCAATAATCTCAGAGTGGTTAGAAGATGTAGCTACTAGCAATTGCTTCGTAGAACGCCAAGAAATAGCGGTGCCGTTATAACAAAATAAATACCCGGTTTAAGAGCGAGCCTTATGTGGATCGGATCTATATCCAGCATCAGCATATCCAACTAAACCAGAGTTAGTGGAATCCTTGGAATAATATAATCCCAAATCTATGGTTCCTCGGAGATAACGGAAAATATGTTTAACTCCATTCCAATGTCTCCGAGTTGGCTCAGAACTAAAACGTGCCAATAAATTTACCGCAAAATCTGGTCTCGTACATTGTGCCAAGTACATCAAAGCCCCAATTGCATTGAGATATGGTACTTCAGGACCAAGTATTTCTTCATCAGATTCTCTAGGACGAAATGGGTCCTTTTGGGGATCTAGAGACCTTACAACCATAGGGGTGCTCAATGGGTGAGCTTTGTCCATGTTGAAACGTTTAAGCAATCTTTCAACATATGCTGATTGATGGACGATTATTCCATTTGCTTTATGCTCAAGCTCTAGACCAAGACAAAGTTTGGTTTTACCCAAATCTTTAACTTCAAACTCCCTTTTCAAATATTCAGCAGTTTCAGCTAACTCTTCGGAGTTCCAATTAAATTTATATCGTCGACATAAACTGCTATAATAGCAAATCCGGTTTCGACTTCTTAATAAACACGCATGGGCGAGATAGGATCATTTTTGTACCTTTCCTTAATTAGGTACTCACTTAGGCGTTGATACCACATGCGACCGGATTGCTTTAACCCGTACAAGGATCTTTGCAATTTTATTGAGAATAAATTGCGGGAGTGCATGCTTCGGCATTTTGAATCCCTCAGGGAATTTTCATATAAATATCGAGTCTAATGAGCCATATAGATATGCCGTCACAACGTCCATAAGATGCATTTCCAATCTTTCAAAGATTGCTAGGCTAATGAGAAAACGAAATGTAATCATATCCATCACGGTGAATATGTCTCATTATAATCAATCCCGTCTCTCAGGAGAATCCTTGGGCAACGAGTCGGGCTTTATACCCGACAACCTCGTTTTTCTCATTTCGTTTTCGGATAAATACCCATTTATATCCAACGGGCTTTACATTATCGGGGATACGAGTTACGGTCCAAAAACCTCTCGTTTAGTTAGGGAAGCTAATTCAGCTTTAATTGCTTCCTCCCACTTATGCCAATCTTGCCTTTGACGACATTCAATAATAGATTGTGGTTCACAATCATCATCCATAATTTGATGAGCAACTAAGAATGCAAAAGCATCATCAATGATGATTTCATTTCGATCCCAAATTTCATTACAATATGTAATGGAATTCTCGCATTCCGGGGCTAGTGTTCCTTTCATGGGTTTGCGCCTCTTCGGGGATAATAAGCTCTTTGGGAGTAAGCACAACGCCAGGCTCTTCTGGAGCGGATTCCTGATTCTTTCCCCTTCGTTTTCGAGGAGCAGTATCTTTTGATCCTATCGGTCTACCACGCTTCAAGTGCGGGGGATTTTGATCCATTTTAGCCTGTTCTTCGAGAACAGCTATCCTAGCTGGAGCATTTGCAGCTGGAATATGAGACTTCGTTACCTTAGTAGCATCATTAAATGCGTCGGAAGTCTATTGGCCATAGCCTGTAAATGGATTATGCGTTGCACCTCTTTTCACATTCAGGAGTCCTTGGGTCTAATTGAGATAAATTTTTCTCATTCCAGGAGAAAACCTTAATTGGTTTTTGTTTTGCAGTCATGGAAGTTGTAGGTATCCCAATTGATGGAAACCTAGTCTCATCAAAATGACAATCTGCAAACCTGACAGTAAAAAGATCACCAGTAGTTGGTTCCAAGAACCTAATGATAGATGGTGAATTAAACCCAACATAAATGCCCAAACGGCGTTGGGGACCCATTTTCGTCCTTTTTGGTGGTGCTACAGGCACCTGTACTGCAAAACCAAAGGTGCGTAGATGTGAAATATCTGGTTCATAGCCAAGAACCATTTGAAGGGGAGATTGTAAAATACTAGCAGTGGGGCGTAATCTTATTAGAGCTGCCGCATGCAAAACTGCATGACCCCATGCTGTATCGTTGAGATTCGTTCTCACTAATAGAGTGCGGGCAATGATTTGGATACGTTTAATCAAGGATTCTGCCAATCCATTTTGAGTATGAACATATGCAACCGGGTGCTCAACCTCGATTTCGAGTGAAGCACAATATGTATCAAAACTCTTTGATGTAAATTCACCAAGATTATCCATCCTTATGCTCTTAATTGGATAATCAGGGAATTGTGCCCGGAGCTTTATAATCTGCGCAAGTAAACGTGCAAATGCGACATTGCGCGTAGATAATAGGCAAACATGGGACCATCTACGGGATGCGTCCACTAATACCATAAAATATCTAAATGGTCCACTTGGTGGTTGTATTGGTCCACAAATATCACCCTGAATTCTTTGCAAGAATAAAGGAGATTCAAAATTAACCTTTGTTGTAGAAGGTTTGATAATGAGCTTTCCTTGTGAGCAAGCCTCACAATTATAATCTTTGGACAACAATACCTTTATATCCTTTAAAGGGTGCCCTTTTGTATTTTGAATTATCCTACACATCATTGAAGCGCCAGGGATGACCAAGGCGATCATGCCACAGTCCAAATCGATCGGGGCTTACCAATCTCCGGGATGTGGTAGCGTAGGTTTCAACAGCTTTAATCATGACACAATACAAACCCATAGAAGAAGCTTCTAGCTTCTCATGGATGGTCTTCAGGCCCATCTTATAGGAGGAAATGCCAATATATTCTTTATCTTGCTCATAAATAGTCTCAATATGGTACCCATTACGACGTACATCTTTGAAACTAAGCAGATTCATTTTTGATCGAATGCTTAGAAACGCATTCTCAATATGCAGGATTATGCCATTTGGCAAAATAATTGTAGCATTCCCAAAACCATCAATAATCGGAACAGAACCTGATATTGTATGGATTTGTGCCTTACGCAATGTCATACTCGAGAAAAAGTGTCTACTACAAAATATAGTATGTGTTGTTGCACTATCAAGCAAACAAACATCTTCTTTTTTTCTCGGTATTTTCCATTTGCATTTATATTGACAACTTCAGGTGTCAAGTATCATAAAAGTTGCATATTAATTATATAGTCGAATAAAATTTCAAAGATAAATATTATATAAGGTTCATAAGTATTTCATAAAGAACAATAAAAAAAAAAAAAAAAAAGTAATACATTTAAAGCGAAACAACATAAATTTCAAAGTTCAAATTATTATCTAACAATCTGATTCATCAAAGTAATCGAGGGTCCTCAAAGAAATCGAGACATCCAATGATGCATTTGCTACTTCGGAGCAAGAGGAGTCCCATCGACGGAGATATTGTTGGCCTCAACAGTGGTTATGGCAGTAGGATTGATTTCAATGGCATGAGATTCACCACGCTTGCCCGTATTCTTTAAAGATGCCTGGTATAGGTCAACAAAATGTTTTGGCGTACGACAGGTACGTGACCAGTGTCCAGTCATG
This sequence comes from Eucalyptus erythrocorys, assembly GCA_014182555.1. Classification (NCBI taxonomy): domain Eukaryota; kingdom Viridiplantae; phylum Streptophyta; class Magnoliopsida; order Myrtales; family Myrtaceae; genus Eucalyptus; species Eucalyptus erythrocorys. The sequence goes on from CM024602.1 coordinate 53,941,951, forward strand.
CCACAGCGATGACAAATACTTTCATTAATCACCTTCTTTTGCTTCTTTTCTTTGCCATGATTCAGGCCAAAGTTTGATTTCCTAGGACGGTTAAATTTCTTGCCATCCCTTCTAGGATTATGTTCTTGCTCGCGCTTATAGCCCTTAAAATGGCCAGTATTTTTCTCAAAGTTAGCATGTGCTTCGTGCAATGCTTTTGAGCCAGCATGTCTAAGATCATGATTTTTGAGCAGCAATTCATTAGTTTGCTCAGCGGTAAGAAGCACAGAAATTAATTCAGAATATGTGGCAAATTGACGTTGCCGGTATTGTTGTTGCAATACAATATTCGAAGCATGAAAGGTGGAAAAAGTTTTCTCAAGCAATTCTGCATCAGTGAGTTTGATACTGCATAACTCTAGCCGAGAAACGATATCAAATAAAGCAGAATTATAGTCAGACACTGATTTGAAATCTTGCAGTCTGAGATTTTGCCAATCATATTGTGCTTGAGGGAGGATAACAGTTTTATTATGATCATACCTATCCTTCAACCTCCTCCACAGATATGCGGGTCTCGAACGGATAAATATTGAGTCTCGCAGGCTCTCATGCAAATGACGGCGAATAAAAATCAGCGCATTTGCTTTATCCTTTTCATTTGAGGTTCCATCCTCTGTAATTGTATTAGCGAGATCTTGCCCTTGGAGGTGCATTTCCATGTCAAGGCACCAGGATAGATAATTCTTTCCACTCACTTCCAGGATGTAGAATTTGGGCTTTTCAATATTTGCCATAATCCTTGCAAAATAAATCGTTAAATTAATTAAAAGGATTTCCAAATATCCACCGCTACTTTAGGAGCAGAAGGATACTTTTAGATTTAAAATTTTGGCTTCGGGCCAAGAAAAATAAGAATGAAGAATTGATAGAAGAAGATGAAGTATAAGTTGATCAATAAAAATAATACCCACCTTGCAAAAATTACTTACTCAATCGGTAGATCCTCGTGCTGATAACGTGTTGTAAAATATCGCGTGGCGAATATATAATAGAGAAGAGATTAAAGAAGAGAAAGCAAGTGAACACTAGAGATAGTAGCAAGATGAGAGAGCTTTATTTCTAGTATCTCACTGTCGTGTTTCTGTGTGATTGTGTATTGTACATCAAAACTAAACTCCTATTTATAGGAGAACAAGAATGTACTTATCATTAATATCAATGTATCGAATGATACATGTACGGGATAAGGGAAACGAACGTTCATTGTATAGGGAGATGTACTTAGAACATTTGATACAAATGTACCATAATAAGTACATTGGATAAGATGAATATAATGAATATTCATTCATGTATTCTATCCATTCATGTATTTCATAACATATATATATATATATATATATATATATATTTATTTTGACTAATGAGAGTCGATAACCATAACTTAAAGGAACAGTTGTCCGTTGAAGAATTTGCAAGAATATACTGTGATCAAGCCATCATTTCTAAATCGCTGTGATTTTTGGGTTTGATTGGTTTAGGATTTCACGTCTCGGGCACTATGGTGTCTCCGGAGGTGGTGACCATGTGACAGATGCGGAAAGACGGGACATTTTATGGATTTGTTATGTTCCTCGAATCATGTCCTCCAGGAAGAAAGTTTGGTTCGTGCGCTGCTCTTATTTGTCAGGTGATATGCTAGATTAACGTACAAGTCAATGGGTAGATCTGCTGAGTTGTCTAGTCGATCCGGTCGTCGCCGTAGAGGATCATGCCGATGGTTCGAGGAAAGAATATCAGGGTTTTCCAGTAGTCTCATATGCTGCTGTGCCCTAGTTTTGAGGAGAATATGCAGAGAATATTGCGCAAACTTCTTGTTGGGTTCTTGAAAGATTTAGATTTATATGTATTTGACTACTTTTTAGCTCGAATAATGATTGTGAAAGTAATACACAAATGGCTTTATCCATGAGTATCTGAATAGGCTCTATCCATGGGATGGTGGACATAACCTTTAAGGTTAATAGAAGTGGTAGGTGTTGTGATTTGAACACAAAAAATGCTGAGTTTAAAGCCAATCCAATGTTTAATCATTCTTCATATTCCTTTTTTCTCTCTTTAAAATTGTCGCCAAGATGTTTTGTGGCAAGAAAAAGGTGGGGAAGGATTGAGTGAATCAAGTATCCCTTTTAGGCAAGCAATTCAATTGTTCTCTTTAGGCGAAATAATCGAGTCTCACATCCACCATGAAATATTCCATTCAAGTTAGTAAATACTCCATATCACTCTACAAACTCAAAGGTTCGATTTTGACGAGTTCATCACAACTGACCTATTTACTAGAAGCCTTTTAAGTCTTTTCCACTAGATGCAGAATATTCCCAAAAACATAAACTAGCTACAAGCCGTCGGCTCCCAACACCTTGTTTTGTTGCAATTATGTGGAAAATAGACGATCTAAAATACCCTTTATTATCCATAAAATACTTCATTGATTTCATGAATAAAGTAAGACACATGTTAAAAGAGGGCGATAGCTTAAAATCATCATATTGTTTACACCAAGCGATAGACATATGACGAACACCTAATTTGTACATGCATAACCATTCGCAACTATTAAAGGTCCATTTGGTAATTATACAAAATTGCTATTTTCATAATAGATAAGAATAAGAATGTGTTTGGTATGATCCATAAATTTTTTTATAATGTAAATTTCTTTAAATTTATTAATAATTTTTTAAAAGCCGCTAATGGTGGCTGAAGGACAAGAGCAATGGCGAGGGGTAGGGGTAGCAAGGAAGAAGAAAAGGAAAAATAATTTATTTTTAGAAATTATTTTCGAGAACAAAAGTTACTTTAATAACTTATTTTTAGAAATTATTTTCGAGAACAAGAAATTACTTTTTTCTATTTTTCTTATTTCTGTTTCAAATTTATTCCCGGCCATTTTTTTATTCTGAGAAATGTAAAAATTAATTGACGTTACCAAATGGATTTCTATTCTAAATCAACTTGAGATTGTTTCGTTGGCTTTTTTTTGTCTTTTTGTCTTTGTAAAATTCTTAGACATGCGTATCGCATTACTTTTAATGTATTTTCATTATTTCTCATGATCAAATAAGACTCATTAGTATAATAGTATTTGCGGGTTGGCAGCAAGTTTTGATAAGTAATAATGATTAAATAATTAGGGAGCGTCCTCATAAAAGGAAATTGATTTTTTTTTATTTAGGTCAAAACTTTTCTGAATATGTTATTTCGAGAAAGGAAAAAAAAAAAAGGCCAATCATGAACAGCTACTAGAAATGTTGTTGGGCCAGATTAACTCTCTGTTCGAATGACAGAGCAAAAATTATGTAATCTTAGTACCTAATGAATTTCGTTAATTTGTCTCCATCAGTGGAATCTCTCAATTTTTCTGAGGCTATCTAACATCACTTCATTCTCATCGTACTTGACAGGTCAACTCTTTTTGATAATAATGTCAAATAGCAATTCACTTGTCTGTGTTTGTAGTTACGTGGGATTTCCAACATCATTTTTTTTTTCTGCATTGGTCCGACCAAGGAGAATCGTGCGATAATATCAACCAGAGTGATAACTGACTTTCATTATACTTTCCAAATTTCGAAATCAAGAACCTTACATGAATTCAAGTAAAGATATTTTTTTCGAACCGTGCATCGTAACAAAAGTATCGGCTCTTCTTCTAAGGAAACTGTCGTGTTTATTATTGGAGATAATAACTCACGTATCGGATCCAGACTTCTTAGATTAGAAACACATACATTGACCATGTTTCCGTCCGACTCGAGATCCTCGACTCGGGCAGTCCCCCTTTTCTTTTTGTTTTTTTATTTCAGTTTCAGGGTCTTCCTAGAATCTGGGGGACTAACAAGATTGCGTTGGCACCATCACATGACAAACAATAATTAAAACGTAAACATATCTCATCCGTGTTATGGAAATTCCCTACTCTTCAAACTGGCATACATACGTGTCAATTCATTTCTGTTAGTTCTCCGTTGGTGGCTCAATTAAATAGACACCAAAATTCTCGCACAAGTTATATATAATACAGATAAGGAAAGTATGAGATTTGTGTTCAATCACTTTTATGCGACCACGTCCTCAACCCCAACCAGTTTCTCAGTTTTGAACTTTCCCCTCTTTCTCTGTTGTTCGATCAGACAACAACGTCAAGTTTCAATCATCATTTCATGGTCGGGACCATGAGAAATCACTCGAGGATGGTTCCGAAGCTCGTGGCGATCTTGCTCTTGGCAATTCGACTTCAGACGCAAGTAGTAATGTGCTCGTCGTCTTCGCAGCGCCTTGCGCCAGCATTGTATGCATTCGGCGATTCACTGTTTGACAGCGGCAACAACAACGTCTTGCCCACCCTTGTCAAGGCCAACTACCCTCCTTACGGCGATGATTTCCGGAGAGGCGTCACCGGACGGTTCACCAATGGGAGGACCGTCCCCGACTTCCTCGGTATGTATCGGTATCTGACGTTTTGGTTTCTACCTAGAATTTGTCAAGAAAACGACACGCATCGCGCATATCTCTCTCTTCTTACGAACTTATCATGGAACTGATTTGATTTGCTCTTTTTTCTCCCTTGATTTTGACCAACATTTTTCTCATTAACTTTTCTTGAGTTGTTAGCTGAATTTTTGGGGCTGCCTCATCCACCACCATACCTGAGTTTTAGGACATCACGAGTGATCACTGGACTGAATTTCGCGTCCGGAGGGTGTGGCATTCTCCCTGAAACAGGATACGACCTGGTATGAACTAATTACTATTCACTCCATTTTTCTTTGCTAATTTGCTTTCTAATTTTTAAAATCAACACTTGTCTATTTCAGGATTGTGCTAATCAATATTCAATTACTCCTAAATTCATATTATAAACCAATCTCAAAATTGAAAAATTACACGTGTCGTCCATAAATCAATATTGGGTTTTGAGAATTTTGACCATATAAAACACATGCGGCATTTCACACAGAAATTATAGAAAAAAGAAGAAGAAATTATCATCCAGTAACAGGCTTGAATTGAACTTTTGAGACGTGTGATGTGAGAGCTGTTTTTTTCAGGGCAAATGTCTTAACTTGGATGAACAAGTGAGGTTGCTTGAGAGTGCCGCCCACAATGATCTACCAAGACTCTTCAAGAGTTCCAATGAGTTCTCCAGCTATTTGGCCAAGTCGATCTTCACCTTCTCAATCGGCAGCAATGACTACGTCGAAAACTACCTCAATCCAACTCTTTACAACACGGGCAAAACCTACGGGCCTCGGCCATTCGCGAAGCTCCTCGTCACTTCACTTTCTCAGCAACTAGAGGTTCTCCTTTGATTCTTCCAACATGCTGATTTCATTACTAAATTTCCAGGAAAATGTATACATTCATCTAAGTACATCTCAGGTTGATAATGAGTCTCAACAGATATTGGGCAATATTATTGCAGAGATTATATAATGTGGGAGCTAGAAAGTTTGTTGTCTTTGAGATTGGCCCAATTGGTTGTGTCCCGTCGATCGCGAAGACACGGAACCACGACGGAGTATGTGATGGAGGACCAAACTTGCTAGTTTCCTACTTCAATCAGATGCTTCAACCGATGCTACAGAACATGACTTCCAGTCCCGCGGGATCGATGTTCGTTCTCGGTCGAGTGAATCAGCTTGCCTACGACATGATAATCAATCCCTCTAATTATGGTATGCACTCAACTCGTCTGAATCGAGAAAGGCTAACTCGATCAATTGATTCGTGATTTTTGGGGGCTTAGACTAAAATTACATTCAACCATTCCTTACCGGGATTAAGTTGGCGAGATTGGATCACGCGAAACCAGCTATGGATCCAATGGCCGCTTTTGTGTCCGGCTAAATTATTTTTACCGTGATGAAACAGGCTTGACGGACTCGAGAAACGCCTGCTGCCTGACATGGGGAAATGGAACTTCGACATGCATTCCGTTGCTGACCCCATGCCTCGATGCCGATAAGTACTTCTTTTGGGATGGAATTCATTTCACCGAAAAGGTGTCCTCGTTCTTAGCTTCACCGTGTTTCAACGACGCCAACGTTTGTTCTCCGGTCAGCTTGCAACATCTCGTGCAGATATGAACATCTCATATGTATAGTCCTATCGGAGGCAGCTTATCATCTTGGGTCATCATCGTTAATCAGAGGTCGTCTCTTGGCATAATGTAAAGGACGTTGCAATCGTTCTGCGCAGTTGGCGAACATAAAATAACATGGGGAAAATTCCTAAAACTGTAATAAATTTATTATAAATGTATCAATTCAATTTTAAACTTTTTAATTTAGCTAATTTAAGGTGCGTTTGGGAATGGCCTTGAGAAGCCACTTTGAGCCCCTAAAGATCTTTCGGCCAATGTAGGGGTGTTTGGTAAAAAAATTTCAACCCCCATTTGGAGAATGCTAGTCTTGTGAAGGCTGAAAGCCCAAGGCAGGTTGGGGGGCTGTCTAGGGCTTTTAGCCTTCTCAGCATGCTGAGGAGGGGCTAAATAAAAAATCTTATTCCCAAATTATCCTGGTTGGTTTTGCATTTTTTCGGTTTTGCCCTCACTATCCATCATCTTCTTCTTCTTCTCCGCGAGCAGTCGCCGGCGAAGTTGCGCAGAGCTGTGAGGGGCTGGTGACGAGTTGAATAAAGGTCAGCATGAGGCCGGTGTGTCGCGGCGACCATTGGCGACCAGTCGCGTGACCTCAGTAACCCCCTGCAAGTTGCGTCACCGCAACCGCTGCAACCCTAGGTAACCACCCAGATCTAGGTTACGGCAAGGTCGTGCGACCACTGCAACCCCAACAAGACTGTGATCTCCAGCAAATCTAGGTTGCCGAAGATCGTGCGGCCTAGATCTGGATCCTGTCTGGGTCACCGGAGGTCGCCGCGACCCAGATCTGGGCCGCGCGACCTCCGGTGACCCAAATCGAGCGATCGGGATCGCGCAATCTTGTCGCGACGATCTGGTTGCGGCAACCCCGATCGCGGCAACCCTCACCAAACGCTTGTCCCTCACCGACCGCCTGCCTCTCGCTTGTAGTAACCAGCCAATTTTCCTTTTTTTCGTTTTTTTAATAACAAAAGTCTTTTGCAAAGTTAATTTGTCCAAACACTATTTTGCTCAAAGATACGTTACAATGGACTTTCACAAATACGATTTACCAAACACAATTTGCATTTCGAAAAACTCCTTTAACTCAAAAGCCTTTACATTTTCTCAAGGACTTTCCCCAAAAGTCTTCCCAAACACACCCTCAATCCTAAACATTTTGACAATTTACCAATTGAGTAATTCCGATCAATTTTAACTAAAAATCGCTGATATGGATGCCGATTGACCTACGCAACATGGTTAGTGCTGACATAGACAATTTTTTATTTTCTTAAAAGAAATCCATTATTGAGAAATAAAACAGTGAAATTGTCTTATCTAACTATAATATTCACAAGTCTAAACAGGGGATCGGTTTGTCATAAAGTTGGCATGACCGATGTGTACTTCTTAAATATTTGCTATTTATGTCACGATGAAGCAAAAAAATGGTACATAAGTTTCAAATCGATGAAATATGCATTTCACCTCATTTAATAGTTCATAATACCGAGTAATTTCACCAATCATCGGCACTTTAAAAGAGAAAAGTCTCTATATAGTGCCTTTTGATATTGATGCCACAAGTAGATATTAAATTTTGCTTTCAATTGACCAAGGTCTTGGTCATCAATAAATCAACACCATTCTCCTTCTTCTTTTCTCTTAAGAATGTCCTCAAGATCTTAAAAGGCAAGAAATGGTAGGGAGGATCGAGTATAGCAGTAATGCTACTGTCCACTCTACTCTCTAGGTGATGGAATGAGAGGGCCACACCTGCTGTGAAATGTTTTCTATAAGTTGATACTACTTAATATTGCTCTCGAAGGTTCACTATTAACGAGTCCATCTCTATTGGGGTATGTGTAGAGGTGGCAAAATGAGTCTTAAACCCATATATGACCCATTTAAATTATAAATGGGTCATATATGGTTCACTTATTTTTTGAAAAAACTAGTTAAATGGGTTTAACAATTAAAGATCTAAGATATGTGGGTCTTAAATGGATTGGATTTAGAACCCATTTTCAATCAAACCTCCCAATCTCTTTCTTCCCTCTTTAACTTTACAAAAATATATTTTTATAAAAATCAAAATTATAATTATTTTTAATTTTAATTTTCTTTTCTTTTTTTCTTTCCTTTTTTTCTTTTTTCCCTCCTTCTGGTGGCCGGCACGGTAGTAGCCGACAACCGGCCAAAGAAGAAGAAGAACAAAAAAGAAAAAAAGGAAAAAGAAAAGAGAAAATTAAAGATTATATTCTTAAAAAATAAAAATAAAAATAATTAAAAAATTATTTTTAAAAATAAAAATTAAAATTTGATTTTTAAAATAATTATTTTAAAAATTATAAAAATTATCCATTAAATTTGTGTTGTATAAAACTATTTTAGCAATACCATTTTTTAATATATATATATATATATATATATGTATATATTAAAAGAAATAAGTTTTTTTAAGTTTAGTTAAATGGGTCGGGTATGAGTCGAGTATAGGTCGGGTCGGGTATGGGTAAAAAAATTTACATTGTAATAAATGGGTTATAAATGGGTTAAATGGGTCAATTTAGATCGGACCATTTATGAACCGACCCGATTAACGGGTCTAGATATGTGCTAGAAGCCATGAAGTCTTTTTCCACAAGATTTAGCTCATTCCCAAAAAGCATAAACAAGCTATAGACCGTCGGCCCTCAACACCAAGTTAACTTGTATTTCCATGAAAAAGAACATGACATAAGTTATGAGTGTTTTTAATATACAAAACGTCGTACAATGTGATATTTTTAATTTTATGACATTTCTCATAACCAAATGCAAAACAAACAGAATGACACTTACTATGAGTGAATAAAAACTAGACCTATCAAGTACAATAAGAACGAAGTGATCCTAGATAGCCTCAAAAAGACTGATAGATTCTGTTGATAGAGACAAGTTAACGAATTTCATTGGGTGTCAAAGCTTGTATGAATCTTGTTCTTTGTCATTCAAACATAGAATTATTCTAGCGGGTCAATTTCGATAAGAAAGCCAAATTGGCAATTCTTTGATCATGTTGAATTTCATAGAAATATCATATCTTCTCGATCATAAAAATATAGCTCACATACATTGGTATACGACGGACGTGAGCCATGGCACTAACCCGACTTTGTTTCTGTCGAATCAAAAGATGGATAATAACTCAAAACCAAAAACAAGATTTTAGCTTGTATCATAGAAGTTTCCTGATCTTGGCGTCAGGCGTCCATACATGTGCACCCCAAGTTACCATTTAATCATAGCCTAAGGATTGCGGATTAGGATTAGGGTTTAGCGTTTAGGGTAAGGCGATAATTGTGACAATTGGACGATTCATCAGGACCGACGTAATAAAGAAATGGGAATGTGTGTTTCAGGTGAGATTCAATGCCGTTATTTCTCAGTTCATGGCCATATAAAGCAGAAGCGAAATTCTCGCACAAGCTACATGTATATAGGCACACCCACAAGCAAAGCATACAATACGTGTTGTTCATCACTTTCACGAGACCTGTTCCTCAACCCTAAACAGTTTCTCCGTTTTGAACTTTCCCTTTCTCTCTGTTCGATAGATGATACCATTGCAATCTCTTTTCGTGATCGGGACCATGGGAGATCACTCCGCGATGGTTTCTACGTTTTCTACAATTTTGCTGAGTAAAGAACACCTGGAGTGCCATAACTTGGCACGGGGGACACTTAAGTGCCATAACTTTTTTTCGGTACATTTAAGTGCCACTTTTTTTCAAATGGAACACTTAAGTGCCAATATCGGAGTAAAATGGAACACTTAAGTGCCACTCCGGCGAAAATCCGGCCAAACGGCCGACGTGGCAATTTTCCGACGATGGAGGTCCAAAACGGCGTCGTTTTCGCATGCTGACGTGGCAAAAAAATGCAAAAACGACGCCGTTTTGCGTCGACGTGTAAAAATAATAAAAAAATTAATTAAATTAAATTAAAACTTAATTTAATTAAAAATACTCTAAAATTAAAATTAAAAAAAAAAAAAAAAGGGGGGACGAAGGGGCGGGCGGGCGAGGGCGAGCCCTCGCCGCCGCCGCCTCCCCGCCGTCACCGGAAGGGCCGGCGACGGAGGGGGCCCCGGCCGACCGGCGGCGAGGGCCACGAGCCCTCGCCGCGATCCGGCGAGGCTGCGGGCCCTCGCCGCCTCCCCGCCGTCGCCGAGAAGGGCCGGCGACGAAGGGGGAGGGTCGGCTGGGTCGTCGGCCGCGGCCCTCGCCGCCGGTCGGCCAGGGGCCGGCGACCCCGGCCGACCCTCTCCCCTCCGTCGCCGGCCCTTCCCGGCGACGGCGGGGAGGCGGCGGCGGCGAGGGCTCAGCCCTCAGCCGCCCGTTCGTCCCCCTTTTTTTTTTTTAATTTTAGAGTATTTTTAATTAAATTAAGTTTTAATTTAATTTAATTAATTTTTTATTATGTAAACGGCGTCGTTTCTGCTGAGTCGCGCCGACTCAGCTCTCCGGCAAGCCACGCAAGCATTAAAAAATAATAAACACGTGCCACGTAGGATTTCCGGCAAGGTCACCGGAGATGACACTTAAGTGTCCCATTTGAAAAAAAAAAAGTGGCACTTAAGTATACCGAAAAAAAGTTATGGCACTTAAGTGTCCCCCCGTGCCAAGTTATGGCACTCCAGGTGTCCCAAACTCCAATTTTGCTTGTGGTGATTCTGCTTCGAACACGAGTAGCGTGCTCGTCATCTCCAGGCCCGCTTGCCCCAGCATTGTACGTTTTCGGGGATTCGACGTTCGACAGCGGCAACAACAACCTATTGCCCACCCTTGCCAAGGCCAATTATCTTCCTTACGGTGACAATTTCTCGGGGGGTGTCACCGGACGATTCCCCGATGGGAGGACGATCCCCGACTTTCTCGGTATATCAAAGTCTAACGCTTAGACTCTCGGCTTCAAATATTTTTCTCTACTTACAAACCAAACATCATCATAACTGTATTGATTACTTAGAATTGGTTTGATTTGCCTCTTTTTTTTTTTTTCTTCTTTTTTACAAACATTATCTCATTAATATTTCTCAATTTATTAGCTGAATTTCTAGGGCTGCCTTATGCTCCTCCGTACCTGAGTTTTAGGACATCAGTAGTGATCACCGGACTGAATTTCGCGTCCGGAGCATGTGGCATTCTCCCCGAGTCAGGAAACTACTTGGTATGAGCTCATTACCAGCCCCTCCATCTTTTATTGCTAATTTACTTCTAATCAGTTTATCTTCGACGCATGTCTGTATCGGGTTTGTGCTAATTGATATTTGAAGTTCTCCTTGAGGAAGTAAAATACACAGAAAAATTCAGGTTAAAGCCCGGTCTCAAAATTGAAAAATTACACGTGCCGTACGTGATTGATATTGACCTTTGGTAACTTTGATCATATAAAATGCGCGTGAAGTTTTTCGCAGACATAATAAGAAAAAAGAATAGAAAATGTCGTCACAAAACCAGCTTGAATTAAACTTTGGAAACGTATGACATGGGAACTGTTTTTGCAGGGCAAATGCCTCAACTTGGATGATCAAGTGAGGCTATTTGAGAGTGTTGCCCACAATGATTTATCAAGACTCTTCAAGAATTCATGAGTTCTCCAGTTATTTGGCAAAATCGATCTTCGCCTTCTCGATCGGCAACAACGACTACATCAACAACTACCTCATTCCAACACTCTACAACACGAGCAAAACCTACGAGCCTTGGCCATTCGCGAAGCTCCTCGGTGCTGCGCTTTCTCGGCACTTAGAGGTACTCCGTGATTCTACCAACATGCTGATTTCATAACTAAAAATTTCTGGGAAAACGTATTAATATGTTAGGATTACTTATCGGAACATGAACATGTATGCTTATCATTGTAAGAGTTTTCCTCTAATATGGACTAAATTAATTGACGTTGTTATTTACCATTTAACGTTTACCGTTTTATAGGGTTTGGTCTTAGGTGAGATAGAAGGTTTCTTAATTAGTCTAATATGGGGCTGGCTAGTGTGGGCCGAGTTGAGCCTGGCCCGTAATGAGGGGGACTGGCTGGAAACGCTATAAATAGTGCTCAAGTCTCTCCTCTAACCCTGATCTCACATATCCTCACCTAAGGGGCGTTATTCTAACGCTAATCGTGAGAGGCCGCCTCATTGAGCCAGTGATTCAGAGGGCGACAGAGGAGAAGGATTTGATGCGTGGATAAACCCCTTGAGTGTGGGCAATCCCTTTCCGCTTCCGCTTTCAAAAACGAGATCCTAAAACAGGTGCGTTAATCTTCTACTCTTGGGTGTGTGTTCTTGTTCGAGTTATTGAGATCTTGTGGTTGCGCAATTTGAGTCCTACATGTGGTATCAGAGCCTCCATAACTCTAGAACTTGAACCCTAATTGATTTTGCCCTAATTATACTAATTTGCCCTAATTAGTATAAATCTGACCTAGTTTGTGATTTTCGAGACTTTTTATTCAATAAAAATTAAAATTAAATCACAAATTTGGACTAGGCGAGATGAGACGGGAGTGATTTGTGTAGTTGCATGTGCAGGGGCATGCTTGCGCGTCTGTGTGTGCGAGCACGGGCTTTGTGTGCAAGCTCAAGCTTGTTAGATTCAATATGCTGCAATGATTATTGATTTTGCTTCTTGGATCTTCAATTGATGTCAATTGATTGCATCAGAGGAACCTCATTAGGGAATTATCAGTTTTTGATTTTGTGGATATGTTGCGGACATTTGAAATCGAGCAAAGAAGATCCGAAGATCAAATCATCAAAATTTGAATCTGCGTTAGAGAGTCTGACCGCTAAAATAGGAAAGTCCAATTTTCACTAAGACTTGGATTTTGTTTAAAATATATAGAGATATGTTTTGGATAAAATCGTTTAAGATAGGAAACTGAATCCAATGAGAAGCTAGCTTAATGAGATAGTAATTGAACTATATCTTGAGACAATAAGATAAATTTTTGTTGCTCATGCATATTCCTTTTAACCTTTGAATGATGGATGTCTTAAGAATCTGTGACCAAATTGATTGTACTGATTTACGCATCTGCTGAATGTGGATAATGCATGTCAGTTAAGTCATTGTGCATTGTACTACAGAAAATCATCTGGTCACTAGTTAATATCCATCAAATTGAATATTTTTATGGTTAAGGAGTATGGTAATATTTATGGAAAGCAATAGTATCTACTATTATAGTTTAGATATGTGGTTCTGTAGCTTGACTCAATTTATAGGCCACTGGTTGAAGTAATGATATTTGTTACTTAAAATTGACTAATAAATTAGTTGTTGGCCTTAGAGTCATGTTTTGCCTTATGAAACTCATGAGTTATAATGGATCAGCTGTCAGGCTTCTCGATCTGGTGTACCATGTATTGCTATTGATGTTGATTGGTGATAGATTCTCTAGATCAACATTAAAAGAATCATTGGAATCTGCAATTTTGGTGCACAAGAGAAGTTTCCTGTGTTGCTATGATTGGTGGTCTTATTGGAATCTGTCTTTCAGATTATATATATATGATTAAGTTTATTAATGAATAAGGCAATGTAATTAGCATGATATGTGATTTGAGTGATATGTGCCTCTATCACTGAAGTTCGAATCACATGTATATGGTGTGTGTGAGATGTAAATATATCCCTGGTATGAGAGAGTTTCAAGGATTCAATTGAGTAGTGACCGCCAAAGTGGCACGCTTGATTGGGTTTAAGAAATTTCGGTCTCGTACGCTGATTAGGATGTCTCCTGGTCTAATGCATGGTCATACTCCCAAAGGAGATGATTGTGTATTAGTTCATGGAGGGATACATGATGGTGTGGTGGAGGAGTGATCAGTCCTAGTGATTCATCTGCCCAAAGGTAATGAATTCACGAAGATTGGAACATATTCTCATAACTGCTATCATGTGGGGAGTGTACAATTGCATGTCATGTATTCTGCCCAAAGGTGATTATATGATTATGCGTGTAACTCTTTGGATGTGTACTTGTACGTCAAGTTACACGGTGCTCACATGATACTAATTATATACATTGCTTATTTTTCAGTCACATTTCTGTAATTAATAACTCCATTCAAATTTTAAGTTGTAGACATATGATTTATTGCTTGAGATAAGAGCAATAGAATGTGCTTACTGTCCATGAAGCGTTTTCATTCTGGAACACTTGAAAAGTGGTTTGCCTACTAATTGCACTGCTAAGAGATGATGGAAGCCTCAGTGGCTTGAAATTATGTCTTGTCTAATATCAAAATTAGGACACATCTGTAAAGATTGCATTTAAAAGGTTGTCAGGCTTAATAATGGTCGTAATTATTTTGGCAAGTATGACAATGCGAAATAGCTTAAAGGGTCATTTGTCAAATACTTGATAGATTATGGGATGGTAACTTAATTACTATACCTGTAAATCCTGACAAAAGATTTAGCCGAAGGGCATAATTGCACCATAATTGCAGAGGATAGATGCTCTCAGACTATTAAGGATAATAGTACAATGGAAAATCACTGTGTCTTTATCTTTGTCTTTGCCTAAATAGATAATTGTCTAAACAGACAATTGTGGAATCTCCTACCATAGACTAAACTTGATGAGGTTCAAAGTACTATTCTTGATATAGTTTATGATGAAATTTTCCTTTCAAGTATAGAATGAAGTGGTGGTAGATTTACTCGGGAGATTTGTTAGGAAAAAACGATCAGTTATTCCATTAGACTATATAGTCTATTTGTGAGAGCATGACCACAATATCCACTACATGGTTGATTTAGCGACATAAATAAATGTTGTTTTTTATCCTCAATCAAGTGTGTGATTAGATACCATAAAAGGCAATATGTAATCTATGAAACATGTTTGGAAACTTACTAACTTGTCTAAAGATAACAAGTTCTTTAGTTGCAAATTGGCGTACAAAACTAAAAGGATTTCAAAGAAAGATTGTGGAGTTTCAAATTAAATTTGTAGTTAAAGTTTTCACTCTGAAAGAGGGGTGGATAGTTAATAGTAAAGAAATAATTATTTCTTTAAAAGATTCTTTCAGAGTGAATGTGGCATTTATTTTGGTTTGGAGTTATGTCAAACAGATACAAAATATATATAGTACAAATGAAGCATTTTGCAACAAATTTAAGTAAACTTGTGTGTAAACTAAAAGTCTTATTAATAGTTTTATGCAAGTTTCCAGACAATATTAATAAAGTTTCATAGTATTGTTATTGTTATTTTGTTTAATTAGGAATAAAGTAATTCAATATACTACAAGGTCAGTGGGAGAAAATTTATTTTTCCTCATACTCTATGTACATGATACTTTGTTTACAAGTAGTGACCTTGAGGCATCTTTTGTTTTTTACACTAAGGTTCGTAAGAATTGTTCTTGTCACATATATTGGATTTTATTATATTTTCTTAGAGGACATTTGCTGATCGTATTTTGGAAATATTCAATATACGTCATTGCAAGTCAGGAATTACTCCTGTTGTTAAGGGTGATGGAGCTAATTCATTACATTGCCCTTATTCAGATATTGAGAAAATCTAGTTAAATGGTGTACCTTGTGTTAGTGCACTTAAAAGTATAATATATGCTTTGATTTTGCACTAGATTAAATATCGTCTTTGCGACGGGACTTCTAGGCAAATATAAATTGAATCCAAGACGTGATTACTGGGTTGTTGCCAAGAAGGTTTTAAGGTACTTTAAAAGGATAAGAGATTAATATGTTAACTTTGCTGGCTGTTAGGATGATATAATATCAATAACATGATATAGATTCATCTAGTAGGAAGTGCAGTGCAGTAAATAAAGTTCTATATCTACAATGTAAGTAGAGTTTGTAACTTTATTTTAGGCTGTTAATTGAGCTATTATGCTTCGGAACCTTATGAAGGAGTTGACCGTTTTAACTTTATGGATAGACCCATACGGTTAAGCTGAGACAATAAATTTATTATATTTTTATTAATAACAAATGTTTCAAGGGGTCTAAATATATGGCGGTCAAATATTTTTTACCATAAAGAAACGGTACAGAAAGGGTGACTTATTATATAATATATTTTCACAGATGATGTGGTTACAGATCCACTAACTAAAGGCCTACGCCCATGTATATTTGAGTGACATGTCATCAATATGGGCCTAGGAGTATCTTCGGATACTGTTTTTTAGTGGGAGCTATTTTGGCTTTATTATGATAAAATTCACATCTGTGTTCGTTACTTTTAGTAACGGTTTGATATGTATCAACTTTTGCATTTAATAAAATAATTTTGAATGTGTTATTATCATGTTGAATACATATTGATAAAGTCTCAAGGTATTACCTTGAGTGAAGGCTAGGGGCATCCAGTTATTAGCCTTGTATATATGTTCTTGTAAAAGGTTAACCATAAGGACAAGACATATATGGGTTCATTAGAACCATAATTTCATTCTCTTGTGGCACAAACTTTTGTGTCGCTTAAGTAAGAGAATGGTGACTTGAGTTCATTAGAACCATAATTTCATTCTCTTGTGGCACAAACTTGTGTGTCGCCTAAGTAAGAGAATAGTGACTGACAAATGGATCTCTCTATGAGAGATGTTAGCCATTTGCCATACTACCATATTTAATACATATCAATAAAGTTGAAAGCACTTGTAACCATGGAAGGCTCCGTGTGTATACATGCAGTTACCGCCATGATTCGGTATTTGAGGCTTTATGAGATAGGATTGACTATTAAGAATTATCTCTGGACCATTGTGCGCACATACAATACAATTTCAATTAATATAGTCCAAGTGGGAGAATGTAAGAGTTTTCCTCTAATGTGGACTAAATTAATTGACGTTGTTATTTACCGTTTAACGTTTACCGTTTTACGGGATTTGGTCTTGGGTGAGATAAAAGGTTTCTTAATTAGTCTAATATGGGACTGGCTAGTGTGGGCCGAGTTGAGCCTGGCCCGTAATGAGGGGGACTGGCTGGAAACTCTATAAATAGTGCTCAAGTCTCTCCTCTAACCTCGATCTCACATATTCTCACCTAAGGGGCGTTATTCTAACGCTAATCGTGAGGGGCCGCCTCATTGAGCCAGTGATTCGGAGGGCGACAAAGGAGAAGGATTTGATGCGTGGATAAACCCTTTGAGTGTGGGCAATCCCTTTCCGCTTCCGTTTTCAAGAACGAGATCCTAAAACAGGTGCATTAATCTTCTACTCTTGAGTGTGTGTTCTTGCTCGAGTTATGGAGATCTTGGGATTGCGCAATTTGCGTCCTACAATCATATCACGGATACATGCATCTAAGCACTGCTCAGGTTGACAATGACTCTTAGCAAATGTTGGGCAATATTATTGCAGAGGTTATATAATATGGGAGCAAGAAAGTTTGTTGTCTTCCAGCTTGGCCCGATTGGGTGCATCCCAGCGATCGCGAAGAAATCAAAACACGATGGAGTATGTGATGAAGGACCGAATTTGCTAGTTTCCCACTTCAATCAGATGCTTCAGCTGATGCTAGAGAACATGACATCCAGTCTCGCGCGCTCAATGTTCGTTCTCGGTCGAGCAAATCCGCTTGGCTACGATGCAATAATCAATCCCTCCAGATATGGTACGGACTCAATTCGTATGAATTGAAAAGGGCTTACAATGATTAAAATTACATTCAGCTACTCCTTACTGGGACTAAGTTCACATGATCAGATCCATCGTCACCATCGGATCGTGTGACACCAACTGTGGTCGGTTTCAATGGCTGCTTTTAGATTCGATCTGCTCTTGAACTCGAGTCCTGCTAAGACATTTTTGCTGTGTTGAAATAGAATTGACGGACTCAAGAAACCCTTGCTGCACGACGTGGGGAAACGGAACTTTGTCATGCGTTCCATTTCTAACTCCATGCCATGATGCTGATAAACACTTCTTTTGGGACGGATATCATCTAGCCGACGCGGTTTCTTCGATCATAGCTTCTCGATGTTTCAACGACACAATAGTCTGTTCTCCGGTCAGCATACAGGATCTTGTGCGGATATGAACATCTCAATTGATTAGTCCTATCTAAGGCTGATTATCATGTTGGGTTATCATCAATAATCAGAGGTCGTCTATGGCATAATGTCTCGTCAATTTAGGGGTCCTGGCCTTGATTCCATAGTGTTGGATTGTAAAGAAGGACAGTGTACTTGTTGTATGTGGTGTGTGAACAAGCTTGAATATGTGCCCCGTATGAATTCTTCCACGCATATTTCTTATAGGTGAAGTTTCCAGATTTTTCTCTAAGTAGATATATCTTTTTGCATCATGTTTACCTTCAAAATTTAAATGTTTTTTTTTTGGGTAAAGTTCAAAATTTAAATGTTCCTTGCCCAAAAATACATATTCCTTCTGTGCCAGAAAATTTCAATAAAGCTTTACATGTGTGGAAAAAACTATTAGTGAAAAAAAAATGATTGGTGATTTATTAGTGGATAAGTTGTTCGTAACTTATCAACAGTATAATTTCCAGATTACCATTTTTTTTACTAGTTTTTCAATTTTTATTTACAGAGCTTAACATTATCTTGAATCTTACATGAAATTACCCACTTAAATGTCTGTTTTAGAGAAATAAATAGACAAATCGTCTCGTCTAACTACGCAATGAGGGCATAACTACTTATAAGTCCAATTAAAAGATCGTAAAGTTAGCCAAACAAATATGTAATAAAGAATATTTAGCTATTTATATTATGGCGACAAAGCAAAAAATAGGTATATAAATTTCACAATCATGAATACCCTTTTTTATCTCATGAACTAGATTGGAATATCATGTAATTTCTAAATCGCTGTAATTTTTTGGGTTTGATTGGTTTAGGATTTCACGTCTCGGGCACTATGGTGTCTCCGGAGGTGGTGACCATGTGACAGATGCGGAAATATCGGGACATTTTATGGATTTGTTATGTTCCTCGAATCATGTCCTCCAGGAAGAAAGTTTGGTTCGTGCGCTGCTCTTATTTGTCAGGTGACATGCTTGATTAACGTATAAGTCAATGGGTTGATCTGCTGAGTTGTCTAGTCGATCCGGTCGTCGCCCTACAGCATCATGCCCATGGTTCGGGGAAAGAATATCAGGGTTTTCCAGTAGTCTCGTATGCTGCTGTGCCCTAATTTTCAGGAGAATATGCAGATAATATTGCGCAAACTTCTTGTTGGGTTCTTGAACGATTTAGATTTATATGTATTTGGCAACTTTTAGCTCGAATAATGATTGTGAAAGTATTACACATATGGCTTTATCCATGAGTATCTGAATAGGCTCTATCCATGGGATGGTGGACATAACCTTTAAGGTTAATAGAAGTGGTAGGTGTTGTGATTTGAACACAAAAAATGCTAAGTTTAAAGCCAATCCAATATTTAATCATTCTCCATATTCCTTTTCTCTCTCTTTAAAATTGTCACCAAGATGTTTTGTGGCAAGAAAAAGATGGAGAAGGATTGAGTGGATCAAGTATCCATTTCAGGCAAGTAATTCAATTGTTCTCTTCAGGCAATATAATCGAGTCTCACATCCATTATGAAATATTCCATTCAAGTTAGTAAAAACTCAATATCACTCTACAAATTCAAAGGTTTGATTTTGACGAGTTCATCATAACTGACCTATTTACTAGAAGCCTTTTAAGTCTTTTCCACAAGATGCAGCTTATTCCCATAAACATAAACTAGCTACAAGCCGTCGGCTCCCAACACCTTGTTTTGTTGCAATTATGTGGAAAACAGACGATCTAAAATGCCCTTCATTATCCATAAAATACTTCATTGATTTCATGAATAAAGTAAGACACATGTTAGAAGAGGGCGATAGCTTAAAATCATCATATTGTTTACACCAAGCAATAGACATATGACGAACACCTAATTTATACATGCATAACCATTCACAACTATTAAAGGTCCATTTGGTAACACTTCTATTGCATAGAACAATTTCTTTTTATAGATAATCTTTTTTTTATTTTTATTTTCTAAAATAATTTTTAAGTAAAAGAATATGTTTGGTAACTATACAAAATTTCTATTCTCATAATAGATAAGAATAAGAATGCGTTTGGTATGATCCATAAATTTCTTTATAACGTAGAATTTATTTAAGTTTATTAATAATTTTTTAAAAGCCGCTAATGGTGGCCAAAGGACAAGAGCAATGGCAAGGGGTAGGGGTAGCAAGGAAGAAGAAAAGAAAAAAATAACTTACTTTTAGAAATTGTTTTCAAGGACAAAAAGTTACTTTAATAACTTATTTTTAGAAATTATTTTCGAGAATAAGAAATTAATTTTTTCTATTTCTTATTTCTGTTTCAAATTTATTCCCGACCATTTTTTTATTTCGAGGAATATAAAAATTAATTGAAGCTACTAAACGGATTTCTGTTCTTTTTTTTTTTCCGAAAAACAAAAGAACATGATCATTAATAAACAGGCTCTAAATCAACTTGAGATTGTTTCGTTGGCTTTTTTTTGTCTTTTTGTCTTTGTAAAATTCTTAGACATGCGTATCGCATTACTTTTAATGTATTTTCATTATTTCTCACGATCAAATAAGACTCATTAGTATACTAGTATTTGCGGGTTGGCAGCAAGTTTTGATAAGTAATAATGATTAAATAATTAGGGAGCATCCTCATAAAAGGAAATTGATTTTTTTTTTAGGTCAAAACTTTTCTGAATATGTTATTTCGAGAAAAGGAAAAAAAAAAAAAAAAAAAAAGGCCAATCATGATCAGCTACTAGGAATGTTGTTGGGACAGATTAACTCTCTGTTCGAATGACAAAGAGCAAAAATTATGTAATCTTCGTACCTAACGAATTTCATTAATTTGTCTCCCCCAGTGGAATCTCTCAATTTTTCTGAGGCTATCTAACATCACTTCATTCTCATCGTACTTGACAGGTCAAGTCTTTTTGATAATAATGTCAAATAGCAATTCTCTTGTCTGTGTTTGTAGTTACGTGGGATTTCCAACATCATTTTTTTTTTTTTCTACATTGGTCCGACCAAGGAGAGTCGTGCGATAATAATATAAATCAATCAGAATGATAACTGACTTTCATTATACTTTCCAAATTTCAAAATCAAGAACTTTACATGAATTCAAGTAAAGATATTTTTTTCGAACCGTGCATCGTAACAAAAGTATCGGCTCTTCTGCTAAGGAAACTGTCGTGTTTATTATTGGAGATAATAACTCATGTATCGGATCCAAACTTCTTAGATTAGAAACACATACACTGACCATGTTTCCGGCCGACTCGAGATCATCGACTCGGGCAGTCCCCCTTTTCTTTTTGTTTTTTATTTCTCAGTTTCAGGGTCTTCCTAAAATCTTGGGGACTAACAAGATTGCGTTGGCACCATCACATGACAAACAATAATTAAAACGTAAACATATCTCATCCGTATTATGGGAATTCCCTAATCTTCAAGCTGGCATACAGACGTGTGAATTCATTTCTGTTAGTTCTCCGTTGGTGGCTCAATTAAATAGACACCAAAATTCTCGCACAAGTTATATATAATACAGATGAGCAAAGTATGAGATTTGTGTTCAATCACTTTTATGCGACCACATCCTCAACCTAACCAATTTCTCAGTTTTGAACTTTCCCCTCTTTCTCTATTGTTCGATCAGACAACAACGTCAAGTTTCAATCCATTTCATGGTCGGGACCATGAGAAGTCACTCGAGGATGGTTCCTAAGCTCGTGGCGATCTTGCTCGTGGCGATTCGACTTCAGACGCAAGTAGTAATGTGCTCGTCGTCTTCGCAGCGCCTTGCGCCAGCATTGTATGCATTCGGCGATTCACTGTTTGACAGCGGCAACAACAACGTCTTGCCCACCCTTGTCAGGGCCAATTACCCTCCTTACGGCGGTGATTTCTGGAGAGGCGTCACTGGAAGGTTCACCAATGGGAGGACCGTTGCCGACTTCCTCGGTATGTATCGGTATCGGATGCTTTGATTTCCGGCTAGAATTGTAAGGAAAACGACACGCATTGCGCATATCTCTCTCTTCTTACGAACCTATCATCGTGACTACATCCGATCGTTCGGAACTGATTTGATTTGCCCTTTTTTCTCCCTTGATTTTGACCAACATTTTTCTCATTAACTTTTCTTGAGTTGTTAGCTGAATTTTTGGGGCTGCCTTATCCACCGCCATACCTGAGTTATAGGACATCACGAGTGATCACTGGACTGAATTTTGCGTCCGGAGGATGTGGCATTCTCCCTGAAACAGGAAACGACCTGGTATGAACTAATTACTATCCACTCCATATTTCTTTGCTAATTTGCTTTCTAACTTTTTTAAATCAACACTTGTCTATTTCAGAATTGTGCTAATCAATATTCAAGTGCTCCTAAATTCATATTATAAATCAATCTCAAAATTGAAAAATTACATGTGTCGTCCATAAACCGATATAAGGTTTTGAGGATTCTGACCATATAAAATGCGGTGACATTTCACATAGAAATTACAGAAAGAAGAAGAAGAAGAAATTATCGTCCAGTAATAAGCTTGAATTGAACTTTTGAGACGTGTGATGTGAGAACTATTTTTTTCAGGGTAAATGTCTTAATTTGGATGACCAAGTGAGGTTGTTTGAGAGTGCCGCTTGCAATGATCTACCAAGACTCTTCAAGGACTCCAATGAGTTCTCCAGCTATTTGGCCAAGTCCATCTTCGCCTTCTCGTTCGGCAACAATGACTACATCGCCAACTACCTCAATCCAACTCTTCACAACACGGACAAAACCTACGGGCCTCGGCCATTTGCGAAGCTCCTCGTCGCTTCACTTTCTCAGCGACTAGAGGTTCTCCTTTGATTCTTCCAACATGCTGATTTCATTTACTAAATTTCCAGCAAAATGTATACATTCATCTAAGTACATCTCAGGTTGATAACGAGTCTCAACAGATATTGGGCAATATTATTGCAGAGATTATATAATGTGGGAGCTAGAAAGTTTGTTGTCTTTGAGATTGGCCCAATTGGTTGCATACCGACGATAGCGAAGACATCGAACCATGATGGAGTATGTGATGGAGGACCAAACTTGCTAGTTTCCTACTTCAATCAGATGCTTCAACCAATGCTACAGAACATGACTTCCAGTCTCACGGGATCGATGTTCGTTCTGGGTCGAGTGAATCAGCTTGGCTACGACATGATAATCAATCCTTCTAATTATGGTATGCACTCAACTCGTCTGAATCGGGAAAGGCTAACTCGATCGATTGATTCGTGATTTCTGGGGGCTTAGACTAAAATTACATTCAACCATTCCTTACCGCGATAAAGTTGGCGAGATTGGATCCATAGTAACCATTGGATCGCGCGAAACCAGCTATGGATCCAACGGCTGCTTTTGTGTCCGTCTGGCGTGTGAACCCAAGTCCGGCTAAAGTATTTTTACCGTGATGAAACAGGCTTGACGGACTCGAGAAACCCTTGCTGCCTGACATGGGGAAATGGAACTTTGACGTGCATTCCGTTGCTGCCCCCATGCCTCGATGCCGATAAACACTTCTTTTGGGATGGATATCATTTCACCGAAAAGGTGTCCTCGTTCTTAGCTTCACGGTGTTTCCACGACGCCAACGTTTGTTCTCCGGTCAGCTTGCAACATCTCGTGCAGATATGAACGGCTCATACGAATAGGCCCAGCGGACGCGACTTATCATCTTGGGTCATCTTCGTTAATCAGAGGTCATCTCTTGGCATAATGTCAAGGACATTGTAATCGTTCTGTGTAGTTGGCGACCATCCAATAACAGAGGGGAAATTACTAAAAAAGTAATAAATTATTGTAATTGTATCAAATTCAATTCTAGACTTTTCAATTTGACTAATTTAATCCTAAATACTTTGATAATTTACCAATTGAGTTATTCCGGCTAATTTTGACTAAAAATCACTAATATGGACGCTGATTGACTTACGTGACATGATTAGTGCTTATGTAGATAATTTTGTATTTTTCTTAAAAGAAATCCGTTATTGAGAAATGAAATAATGAAATTATCTTGTCTAACTATAATATTCACAAGTCTAATTAGGGGATCAGTTTGTCATAAAGTTGGCATGACCAATGTGTACTTCTTAAGTATTTGCTATTTACATCACGATGGGTACATAAATTTCAAATCGATGAAATACACCTTTCACCTCATTTAATAGGTCATAATACCGAGTAATTTCACCGATCATCAGCACTTTAAAAGAGAAAAGTCTCTATGTAGTGCCTTTTGATATTGATGCGACTAGTAGATATCAAATTTTGCTTTCAATTGAACAAGGTCTTGGTCATCAATAAATCAACACCATTCTCCTTCTTCTTTTCTCTTAAGCATGTCTTCAAGATCTTTAATGGCAAGAAATGGGAGGGAGGATCGAGTATGGCAGTAATGCAACTGTCCTCCCACTCTGTAGGATGTTAAGCATGTTGGCTTGTATTAAATTGATTTTTGTTCCTGCTGTTCTATCCCGCTTTTAAATTGTCAGGGGTTTATTAATACGTTCCGCATGCACATAATAAAATTTAATTGGGTCAGCGACACTATCTGGGAATGTCGCAATGTCACGATCGTGGCGGGTTATTCACGTGTCTCGGGGTTCGGGGCGTGACAACCCCGTTTAAGTGGTATCAGAGCATGGTCAGTGAATGGAGTGATAAGGTGCGATGAGTCATGGGATAGTTAGTAGGAAAGGCTTTTAATATTATAATGCATGTGATTGATAGTTGCTTGGTAGCTTGCTAGTGTGGTCGCTCAGTGTTGGTTTTGGAAGCGGGCGTCTGTGTTGAGCCTGTTGCATGAGTGACCGAGTGTCGTGGGCCGCTTAGTGAGGGTTGTAAGCCCTGTGTTTCGGGGCGGGCCGCTGTTGAAAGTTGGTGCCCGTGGTGCCCCGGGTAGAGCGCCAGTTGGGGCCAATGCGAGTGGTGAAGCATTGCCTCTAGTCAATGCTGGGGTAGTAGCCCCCAAAGGTTCAAAATTTGCTCGGTTTCGAGGATGCTTGAGATGTTGGGAGACAGAATGGTCAGTAGGCCGCCGCTTCAGTCACTGTTGCCGCCGTCGCCAAGGCCGTAGCTGCCATTGTTCCTACCGCTGCCAGTGTTGTGACCGTTGCTATTGCCATGCTTGTTGAGGTCTGATATGGAATTGTGATCGAGGATCAAGCCATCGTATCTAAGTCGAGGTTCAGTTTAGATAGAAATGGGAATCGATTGGGGAAAAAGTCGATGTTAGAAGAAAGGTGCCATGTTTCACCCAACTGGAATAGTAGATCTGGAAAGTCAGTGCTCAACTCGATAGTTGTGTGGTGTCCGTAAGAAAAGACATGGATCTGTCCTGTGCTGTAAGAGGGAAGAGACTTGTTACAGATGTCGCCAGTGAGGCCGTTTGATCAAAGATTGTCCGTACAGGCAGATGAAATCACAGTTGTTTCTGTCACCGCCATTGATAAGATAGAGCAGAGGAAATATACTTTGGGACAATTAGTGGGGTGCTTGGAACAGATCTCAGTGCAAAGAAGGATGCATGGTATTCCTTGATGGGAGGTAGATGACTCACTGATTGTATGCCGAGCTTGTGAAAAGGAGCCCTGAGTTAGCCCAAGGTCAGAGTAAAAAGGAAACATGGTTTGAACGTGGCCGGCAGAGCCCTCAAGTTATGAATTGTCCGTGTAAGTTCAGGGAAGTGTAAGCATTGTTATTACAGGTAGGATGCCACTAGGATGGCTAGAGGAGCATGAAGGGATTGACCATGCATCGATCAGGGGAATGATGCTTTTGAGATGCTTTTATCAGAATAGTGCAACAGAAATTTCCAGTGAAAGTAGTAGGATTTACTTGTTATGATAAAGTGATGGAAAGACGAATCTCTGACTATGGTTGTGCTTGGAGGGTTTGCCTAAATATGACCTGGAAGTCATTTATAAAAATGTTGGCTCGACGACGGAATGAGAGTGCCACACCCGCTGTGAAATGTTTTCTTTAAGTTGATACTACTTAATATTGCTCTTGAAGCTCGAAGGTTCACTATTAACGAGTCCATCTTTATTGGGGCATGTGCTAGAAGCCATGAAGTCTTTTTCCACAAGATGTAGCTCATTCCCAAAAAGCGCAAACTAGCTATAGACCGTCGGCCCTCAACACCAAGTTAACTTTTATTTCCATGAAAAAGAACATGACATGAGTTATGACTCTTCATAATGTACGGATCATCGTACAATGTGATATTTTTCATTTTATGACATCTCTCATAACCAAATGCAAAACAAACAAAACGATACTTACTATGAGTGAATAAAAACTAGACCTATCAAGTATGATAAGAACGAAGTGATCCTAGATGGCCTCAAAAAGACTGATAGATTCTGTTGATAGAGACAAGTTAACGAATTTCGCTGGGTGTCAAAGCCTGTATGAATCTTGTTCTTTGTCATTCAAACATAGAATTATTCCGGCAGGTCAATTTCGATAAGAAAGCTAAATTGGCAATTCTTTAATCATGTGGAATTTCATAGAAATATCATATCTTCTTGATCGTAAACATATAGCTCATATATATTGGTATACGACCGACATGAGCCATGGCGCTGACCTGACTTTGTTTCTGTCGAATCACAAGATGAATAATAACTCAAAACCAAAAACAAGATTTTAGCTTGTATCATAGAAGTTTCCTGATCTTGGCACCAGGCGTTCATACATGTGCACCCCAAGTTACCATTTAATCATAGCCTGAGGATTGCGGATTAGGATTAGGGATTAGGCTTTAGGGTCAGGCGATAATCGTGTGACAATTGGACGATTCATCAGGACCGAAGTAATAAAGAAATGGGAATGTGTGTTTCAGGTGAGATTCAGTGCCGTTAGTTCTCAATTCTTGGCCAAATTCTCGCAGAAGCGAAATTCTCGCAGAAGCGACATCTATATAGGCACACCCACAAGCAATGCATACGTTACGTGTTGTTCATCACTTTCACGAGACCTTTTCCTCAGCCCTAAACAGTTTCTCGGTTTTGAACTTTCCCTTTCTCTCTGTTCGACCAGATGATACCATTGCAATCGATTTCGTGATCGGGACCATGGGAGATCACTCCACGATGGTTTCTACGTTTTCTGCAATTTTGCTTGTGGTGATTCTGCTTCGAACACGAGTAGCGTGCTCGTCATCTCCAGGCCCGCTCGCCCCAGCATTGTACGTTTTCGGGGATTCGACGTTCGACAGCGGCAACAACAACCTGTTGCCCACCCTTGCCAAGGCCAATTATCTTCCTTACGGTGACAATTTCTCGGGGGGTGTCACCGGACGATTCACCGATGGGAGGACGATCCCCGACTTTCTCGGTATATCAAAGTCTGACGCTTAGACTCTCGGCTTCAAATATTTTTCTCTACATACAAACCAACCATCATCATAACTGTATTGATTACTTAGAATTGGTTTGATTTGCCTCTTTTTTGTTCCTTCTCTTTTACAAACATTATCTCATTAATATTTCTCGATTTATTAGCTGAATTTCTAGGGCTGCCTTATGCTCCTCCGTACCTGAGTTTTAGGACATCAGTAGTGATCACCGGACTGAATTTCGCGTCCGGAGCATGTGGCATTCTCCCCGAGTCAGGAAACTACTTGGTATGAGCTCATTACCAGCCCCTCCATCTTTTATTGCTAATTTGCTTCTAATCAGTTTATCTTCGACGCATGTCCGTATCGGGTTTGTGCTAATTGATATTTGAAGTTCTCCTTGAGAAAGTAAAAACAGAAAAATTCAGAAAAATTCATGTTAAAACCTGGTCTTTTTGCCTAAACTAAGTGCGGAAATTTAATTGGGGAGAAAAAGATTTGAACACGTGCCCACCGCCAACCTGCTCTTCTAAAAGTACGTGATTGATTATTTAAACATTCTAACAAAAACCCGGTCTCAAAATTGAAAAATTACCTGCCGTTGATTGATATTGACCTTTGGTAACTTTGATCATATAAAATGCGCGTGAAGTTTTTCAGACATAACAAGAAAAAAGAATAGAAAATGTCGTCACGAAACCAGCTTGAATTAAACTTTGGAAACGTATAACATGGGAACTGTTTTTGCAGGGCAAATGCCTCAACTTGGATGATCAAGTGAGGCTGTTTGAGAGTGCCGCCCGCAATGATTTACCAAGACTCTTCAAGAGTTCCGATGAGTTCTCCAGTTATTTGGCCAAGTCGATCTTCACCTTCTCGATCGGCAACAACGACTACATCAACAATTACCTCATTCCAACACTCTACAACACGAGCAAAACCTACGAGCCTTGGCCATTCGCGAAGCTCCTCGGTGCTGCGCTTTCTCGGCACCTAGAGGTACTCCGTGGTTCTACCAACATGCTGATTTCATAACTAAAAATTTCTGGGAAAACGTATTGATATGTTAGGATAACTTATCGTAACATGAACATTTATGCTTATCATATCACGGATACATGCATCTAAGTACTGCTCAGGTTGACAATGACTCTTAGCAGATGTTGGGCAATATTATTGCAGAGGTTATATAATATGGGAGCAAGAAAGTTTGTTGTCTTCCAGCTTGGCCCGATTGGGTGCATCCCAGCGATCGCGAAGAAATCAAAACACGATGGAGTATGTGATGAAGGACCGAATTTGCTAGTTTCCCACTTCAATCAGATGCTTCAGCTGATGCTAGAGAACATGACATCCAGTCTCGCGCGCTCAATGTTCGTTCTCGGTCGAGCAAATCCGCTTGGCTACGATGCAATAATCAATCCCTCCAGATATGGTACGGACTCAATTCGTATGAATTGAAAAGGGCTTACAATGATTAAAATTACATTCAGCTACTCCTTACTGGGACTAAGTTCACATGATCAGATCCATCGTCACCATCGGATCGTGTGACACCAACTGTGGTCGGTTTCAATGGCTGCTTTTAGATTCGATCTGCACTTGGACTCGAGTCCTGCTAAGACATTTTTACTGTGTTGAAACAGGATTGACGGACTCAAGAAACCCTTGCTGCACGACGGGGGGAAACGGAATTTTGCCGTGCATTCCATTTCTAACTCCATGCCATGATGCTGATAAACACTTCTTTTGGGACGGATATCATCTAACCGATGCGGTTTCTTCGATCATAGCTTCTCGATGTTTCAACGACACAATAGTCTGTTCTCCGGTCAGCATACAGGATCTTGTGCAGATATGAACATCTCAATTGATTAGTCCTATCTAAGGCTGATTATCATGTTGGGCTATCATCAATAATCAGAGGTCATCTATGGCATAATGTCTCGTCAATTTAGGGGTCCTGGCCTTGATTCCATAGTATTAGATTGTAAAGAAGGACAGTGTACTTGTTGTATGCGGTGTGTGAACAAGCATAAATATGTGCCCCATATGAATACTTCCACGCATATTTCTTATAGGTGAAGTTTCCAGATATTTCTCTAAGTAGATATATCTTTTTGAATCATGTTTACCTTCAAAATCTAAATGTTCCTTGCCCAAAAATACATATTCCTTCGGTGCCAGAAAATTTCAATAAAGCTTTGCAAGTGTGGAAAAAACTATCAGTGAAAAAAAAAAATTGATTGATGATTTTTTATCAATAATTTGTTGGTAACTTATCAACAGTATAATTTCCAGATTACCAACTTTTTTACTATTTTTTCAATTTTTATTTATAGAGCTTAACACTATCTTTAATCTTATATGAAATTACCCACCGTTTTAGAGAAATAAATAGACAAATCGTCTCGTCTAACTACTTAATGAGGACATAACTACTTATAAGTCCAATTAAAAGATCGTAAAGTTAGCCAAACGGATATGTAATAAAGAATATTTAGCTATTTATATTATGGCGACGAAGCAAAAAATAGATACATAAATTTCACAATCATGAATACCCTTTTTTATCTCATGAACTAGATTGGAATATCATGTAATTTTACCTATCATCAGCCCTTTAAATGAGAAAAGTCCATGCACTAAATTTTGCGATATCGACATAACAAGTAGTTGTAAAATCTCGCTTTGGATTGACCATTGTCTTGGCCATTAGTAAATCTAACACCGCCATGCAAGAAAAACAATGGGAAGAATCTATGTACTATATGGAATCTTGTACTAAACCCAGCATCGCAAAACACATAAAAATGACAACTTTATTACAATCTTCTTTTCCACGTATAGGTCAAGGGACTTCACTTTCCTATATATCTGGTGGAGGGGGGGCAAAATTGTGAGAGCCTAAACCTATATTTATATGTACCTAAGAGGGTCATGGCCTGAGGACCGATATAAGTATAAAACGTAAGATCGTGCAAAACGTAAGATCGTGCTTCGATTGGATCAATTTGATGGCTGGCGATTGTTGATGGGGGGCTTGCGCCTGGCCTTGGGAGGGCCTCTGTAGTCCTTGCGCATAAGGTTCGCGATCTCGTCCTCCGTCACTTCGACAAGCCTCCTCGCCTCGGCCTCCATCGGATTCGCTGGAGGATGATGATGATCCAGTGTCGGAGATGATCCTCGAGAGAAGCGCTGGTCAGACATTGGGGAACGACAATCCGAGCTGGCTTCATCAGAAGTGTCGCTCGTTGGAGGGTGGAATGCTCCCTCACTCCTAGAGATTCCCCCGCCACTCTTCTGAAATTTAAGGGGAAATATTAGTCATAGGAAGTTCCTCAATAATCGTTTTTTTGTCCTTTTATATGAGGTAATAACATAAATAATTCTTAAATTTTAGCTTAATGTACAATGTATTTCATAAATTTTTAATTTGTTCAATATAGTCCCTGAATTTTAACCTAATATGAAAATGATCTTTGAACTTTTGATTTATTCAATGTGATCTCTAAACTTTTGATTTATTCAATGTGACCTCTGAACTTTTGGTACATGCTTAACTTAGTTATTAACTGTATGAAAGTATCAATATTATCTTAGAATTTGAATTTATAAAAAGACAACACTAAACATTTTTTTTTATAGTTCAGGGACTAAGTTAAACATGCACAAAAAATTCCAGAGATCGCAGTAAATAAATTAAAAGTTCATGGACCACATTGCATATTAAGCTAAGGTTTAGGGATCACATTAAAAAAAATCAAAAGTTCAAGGACCACACTACATATTAGGCTAAGGTTTAGGGATCACAATAAATAAATTAAAAGTTCATGGATTACATTATACATTGGGCCAAAGTTCATGGACAATTTGTGTCATTATCCCTTTTTTTATTTCTAGAAAGCTCCTTGATAATGACATAAATCTTGAGAGAGGAAGAGAGAAGAATTAATCCTTAGGTAGATAAGATGTATGTAGAGTCAATATGAACATGTACATAATATGAACAGATATAGGAATATTAGCCCTAGAATGTCTAGTTTTCCATGAAAATGAGACGACCCGAGTGAGTTATTTATATAGTTTCTTGCGAGAGTGTTAAGTTATTAAATATATTTCACATTACTCCCTAACACTTTCGATCAGTGCACAACTGAATGTCCTAAAAACTCATATTTATTGGAGATTTAACTACTCAATCAGTATTTTATATCTTAACACGCAGGGAGAGGAGGGAGAGCAGGGGAGGGAAACCTGATTAGTAGATATGACTGCTCCTCTTGTGAGAGACCTCTTGGACGGATGCTCATTTTTTCCTACAAAAAGCAACGAACCATAAACAATGAACAGATATTTCGATAGCTAGGACTGCAATGAGTCGGTCGATGGAAACATTTCCACATGTTTGACTAATATCGCATGGTAAGTAACCTTCGACGGTGCATGCCATGATGATCATCAGCAAAAAGTCATTAACATAAATAACTAATGCTCCTTTCAAGAGTGATCAAAGAAAAGTTGCATTAGCATAGACTTTTTGATATTTACAAGTTTCCACGAGGAAACACCATCCTAATGACTGCACATTGACAATTCAGTTATGTTTAGGAGGGTGAAACTTGGGGCCACGGTAGTCAGAAGTGGCAGCCACGAAGCTAGACTCTCCAGGATATTGTTTACAGTAATAATGTCCATTACTAGAAACCCAAACCCTTTGGCCTTGAAATATGCATTTTCTCTCGGTATGGGTTGAACCTGATGAAATCCCTGAATAAGTCCCTCCATTTTGCACTTGTTTCTTCTCACCACCAGCGCTCCTTGGGGCTTCATAATGCATCATCATTTTCCTTCCATCTATCCCCGGTTTGCCCTCGCTGGAAACTGGAAGATCACTCCCAAGAAGCTCCTGCATACGTATAGGTTTAACGGTATTTACACAGGGATGTATTCTTCAGATAGAGAGCAACAACTTTTCTTGGAAAAAATTTCAGTTAAAAAAAATTGCATGACACGCTGCTAGGAAAAGATCGCATGAGATAACAATCTACCTTGTGCACGGGCAAAACAAGATCGTTCTTGTCCGACTGAAACCCTGAGAAAAGAAGAGAAATATATGTAAAAACTATCATCTGGGTGAACTTGAACTTTTCGTATTATGAACAATCAAAACATAGAAAAAGATTGAGAGATATGGTACCTTGACGAGCTTGTGCTAAGGAGCTTTTCATGCCATGCATGACCACGAATAGAAACCCTAGCAGTACAAAGCTTCTTGTAAACCCTACTCTCACCATGACTGTATGTTTTCTTGCTTTAAAAGATTCTTGTTCTGAACATCAAGAGGAAAGGAGAGATTCTGAAGAACACAAGAGTTGGTTTTATAGAGAGAGAGAGAGAGAGAGAGAGAGAGAGTTCAAACCCAGTCAGTCAAAGCAAAGCAAGAGGGTCTACTCTCCGACACTTGTCAGCATAAAATATTACCTCTGAAAACATGCAGAGCTTCGTATTTCTCAAAGGTAACATGATTAAATATAAAGAAATCGGGAAAGAAAAATCGATCAGACTTTAGGAAAAAAAGATTTGAATGGCGTTCTGCTTTGCAGGGGTTCGATGGAAGACGTGTTTATGCTTCTGATTTCTAATGTTATTCTGCCCACAACTAGACGGGGAGGACTAATTTGGTCCCACACCAGGTTGATTACCATGTTCATGTTGATGTACGTCTCTTTGTTTAAGGACACCTCATGCATAAAATTGAGGAGGAAGTTGTTGGGAAATCTTGAACCTCTCTCAACCCAAAAAATAACTTAAAGGGTGAGGGTTTCCCTCATATTTATAAACCAACCATTAATCCCTTCCACAACCGATGTGGAATAAACTCTAACAATCTCTCATTCACATATCAAGTTTAGGTTGAAGCCACGACAACTTACTACTCCAATGCCAGTGTTGTAGTCTTTGGCCTCTTTCACCCTAAAAACTAGTTTAAATGACAAGATTTTCCCTTACACTTTTCAACCATTCTACAACCGATGTGATATAAATTCCA
The DNA here is from genome assembly GCA_014182555.1 of Eucalyptus erythrocorys. Lineage (NCBI taxonomy): Eukaryota > Viridiplantae > Streptophyta > Magnoliopsida > Myrtales > Myrtaceae > Eucalyptus > Eucalyptus erythrocorys. Next base: position 53,975,578 of record CM024602.1, read on the forward strand.
ACAATCTCCTCCTCACACATTTGGCTTAAGTCGAAGCCACAACAACCCTCTTCGAGTGACCATTGGGTCTAGACTTGTTGTCACTTAGGCTCTAATATTAGTGTTGCATGGTCTTAGGGCTCTATTATCCTAAAAGTTAACTCAAAGTATGAAACTTTCTTTCAAACTTATAAACCGACTACCAACCCCTTCTATTACCGATGCGAAATAAACTCCAAGAATCTCCCCTTCAATCTAAGACACAACATCTTTTTATCATACTTGATCTCGATTTATTAGGACTTTTAGATGTGTATATGTTTACATGGGTGCGCACTAGATAGAATTGAAGTAGGAAATGAAGATATAAGTATAGCTCTTTTTTGAAAATGTAACTCGTGTACAAAACATTCATTAACTAACATCCCTGATTTATTAAACATTTTTCAATGGTTCCAAAGAGCATGCGCTCGTATATATAAATGAGTTGCAGAATAGAATTCATAGTACCGTGAAAAACATGATGAAAAAGATGAAATGGTGAGAGATTATAGAGGTCTAACTATACACTCTCCTGTATTTAAATTTTCTCTGAGGAAGAATTAAATCCACAAAACCCAATTGCAACGTTTTTTTCGCAGAATCAATCGAAAAAGGAACAGTCCCTAAACGGCATTAGCCTCAATTTAAGAGCTCGAACAACGTGGGCGGGCCTGCTTTTTTGTGCATAGAATTGCTAAAAAAGGGTATCGATCTTTTAACAATCTGTGTTTATATATTAAAGAAATGGAAGGTACACGAGGACGTGACCTCCAAGTCGATACTTTGGCTGGCTCTTTGAGAACAGTGCGGTCCCCATAGGTCGGTTTCGGTGTCTCTGCCAAGACAAAAAGGAGAGAGGGCTTAAGGCAAACAGATAAAGGCCACCAAGTTCTCAGATCAGCAAGACTTGATATCATGGAATATTATTTCTGGGGCAACATCTCACGTCCAAATATATCCTAAAAAGAATCGACATCCTTAAAGAGAACAAGAACAATAGCCATTTAGATAAGGATCGAATTTTAGACTCATAGAAATCACTTCGAATAAGCACCGAACTTGAGACCACACACCTTCCTTGAAGTGCAGCAATTCCTCTTGCTGATAGAGCGTCACACTAGTAATCTGTGAGAGCAAGCGTACCGATCTTTGGCTCAAGAATTTCTAGAAAGAAAACCTTATTAATATAAATAAGCCATATTGTCTACTTGAAGATTTTTCATGGTTGGGTTTTTTTTTCTTAATTTGAACAAGAATGAAGGACAAGAATGAACTCCGTCAAAGAGAAAGAGGCACGTGGATACAGAGCGCGGCTCCCTTTACCAAAGCTTTTGTCTTCCCCTGTGCGCCATTCGAGTGCATTGGCGTGGTACTTCTTCAAGATCTTTTATGAAGTATTACACAAAACAATGGGTGAGAATCAAAGGGTTTTTTTGAGTTCCAGATGTTGGGAATTGGAGCTGCTTGTCTCTTGGAAAGTATAAGCTTATGAGAGTTTCCCTTTATTGGCGTGGTGGGTACCCATTTTTAGTACGGTAATGAAGCTTTTGAGGCTCATAGAGACTCTAAGTCATGTTCATGGGGATGCATGTGTGAGGTTTGTGTCTGTTTTGCCACATGAAGGAGGTGGTGCGCTGTCGGAATTTCATGTCCCGATGCGGAAGAAAAGCGAAGAAAAAGAAATTTGTTTGGGAGGTGTACGTGAGAGCTTTCGGTTTGGATCACATGTCCAGAGAAAATGTCTGTAACATACGGTGGAAGGACTCTGCCACGTATGGAGAGAAAGCATCACAAGAACATATTAGCGACAATTAATCTTCCCTTTAGGGCCTGTTTGTTAAAAAGTGTTTCTATTCCTCGGAATAAAAATTTCTGTTATGTTATTCCACGAACAAAAAAAGAACATAAACGTGTTTGATAAAACTTTTGTTCCGGAAACAGATTTGAAACGGAAACAAGAAATAGAAAAAAGTAAATTCTTGGTTCCAAGAATAATTCCGAGAATCGATTTTTCTCTCTCTTCTTTTTCCTTCTCTTTTTTTCTTCTTCTATTTTCTTTCCTTCTTCTTCCTTTTGGCCGGTCACCGGCCTTAACCATGGTCGGCGATCAGCCGACGAGGGCTGACAACCTCGCTGGAGCGTCGCCGGGGGCCAGTGACGCCAAGCCTCACCATGGTTGGGTGAGGTCGAGTCTCATCGGTGGCCTGGTGAGGCTCACCTGGCCACTGAGGCCACCAGTGAGGCTCTGGCAAGCTCACCGGCCCTCACGGTGACTTAGTGAGGCTCCGACAAGCTCGCCGAACCTTGTCTAGCTAGTCGTCGGCTGTCGCCCTGGCCAACGACCCGCCACAAAGGAGGAAGAAGGAAAAAAGAAAAAAATGAAAAATATAATAAAAATATTGAAAAATTAAAAGAAACAACAAAATTATACAAGTTTACCAAACGCATTTCTATTTTTGGAATAAATTTTTTTGTAATTACCAAACGTATTCTTATATTCAAAAATTGTTCCCGAGAACAAAAATAGAAAAAACTATTTCTATTAAAAAATTGTTCTTCCACAACAGAATAATTACCAAACGTGCCCTTAGACGACTTAGAGAAGGTGGTGGAACGACACTAGGATGTGGAACTGGTGTCCCATCTATCAATCAAAAGGTGCAAATTTTAGAATGATGAAGAGGACGGATCACTTGATGTTTGTTCGTCGAGTCCAAGGCATAGGCATGGAAGGACTAGACTATCTAGAGATTCATAGAACACTTGACAGGTGTTATGAACCAATTATATTCAAGTCTTTAGGCAATGTAAATGAATCATAACCAAAGAAATTAGCACATAGTTTGTTGAATTCGATTCGATTTGTTTTGCTTTTATAAAGTCTTCAAATCTCAATTCCTTCCTACGTGCGTCTATATGGACATATTTGTATATTGCATGCAAAATTAATGACGGTATATTTTTCATATTACCTAAGGCGAAGGGTGCATTTGTTTTGAGGAAAATGCTTTTCGAGAATTGACTTTTCGAAATTCCACCCATTTGATTCGTGGAAAATGATTAATTAAATGAAAGCATTTTTCAAAATTGCTCATTTGGAATGTTTTAATTTTTTTTCTTTTTTTTTTCATTTTCCTTTTTCTATGGCGAAGACCAGCAACGGGCCAAAGGCGAGCTCAAGTCTCGCCATTTCCAGCAAACTCCAACCTTGCTTGAGGCGAACGACACTTGAGCTCGCTGACCTTGGGCAGGCTCAAGCCATGCCATTCCCAGCAACCTTGAGCCACACTAGCCAACACTTGTGGATTGGCCATTGCTAAGGGTTGAAATTTGGCGGAGGAGAAGAAAAAAAGAAAAATATTTAAAATATTGATTTCTTTAAAAAGAAAAAGAACGAAATAAATCAATTTTCAAAAAAATAAAATAAGATAAAAATGGATTTTTTTTTTGCATGAAATAAAGATATTGAAATCATTTTCTAATAAGATCCAAACGTTACAAAACGATTTTGATCATGTATTACTAGGTAAATGAAAATTAACTTTATCCCTTAAAATTTTTCATTTATTATTAAGTTTTCCGCAAAACAAGCTTACCTTAAATCATGTCTTAAAATGATAATTAGATGGAACAAAGCACATATTTTGAGACTGAGCATGCCTCACGAAGGAAAACCCCAAAAGGCAGAAGAGTGTGATTTGGTAATTTTTCGAGAAGATTGAGAAACATAGGGTGCCAGCAATAGCTATTGTAGCTAGAAATTGATTTTTGAAACAGCAATGATTTTTTCTATTTCTATTCCTAGAAGTGTGTCTCGAGTAAAAATACATGTTTGATAACAATATAAAATTTTTATCCTAAAATAAAATAAAATATCTCCCTTTCAACCAACGGAGAACGGCGGCGGTGGACTACGGTGGCAATGGATGGTGAGCAATGGCTAGTGGGTAGTCAATTAGTAATGAGAATAACCGATGAAAATAGTTTTTATTTATCATTTCTATTCTATAAATAAATAAGTAAACAAATTACTTCTCATTTCTATTTCAAATCTATTTCTAGACTAAAAAATTGTTCTAGAAGTTAAAAAAAAAAAAAATGAAATTGCGTTACCAAATGGATTTACCCCAAAGACAAGTCTAGAACAGGACAAAAATTCTTGAATAGAAATAAAATGATTATCATATGCGCCCATAAAATTAGATGGTCCAAAGCTTATGTTTTGCCTGGATCAATTTGAGCCTATAGGCGATCAACAACAAAACTTGGTTTTGATTTTCTAGGGATTATTTGTTTATTAATGATTATTGGTGATCAATCTTTAGTCTCATTTTGTTGGACCCATTTTGTGTGTTATACTTAAATCTGCCCACCACGTTAATTACAAAATTGATGACCCTTAAAAATTTTCTCACGAAAATGGATTAGAATCACGTGCATTTTCAAGATTTTGAAAGTCAAATAGAATCAAACTGCCATAATTTTTCGTAAAAAATGAATGATTTAAAAAATATTTTTTTAAGAACTATATTAAAAAATATTTTTTTAGAACTGTAGTTTTTTCTTTTTCCTTTCTTGTTGAACTTATATGCCTTGATTCTCAAATTGGCTCTTGTTCCTCGAGGGAGGGAAAAATACTAAATAAGTTTTAAACTTATAATATTGATATAAATTCAATCATAAATCTTTTAATTGAATCAATTTAGTCATAAACCTTTATACATTAGTACCAATTCAGTTCTTCCGACTAATTTTGGTCGGTTGGTACTAACATGGAGGCTCGCTAGCCATTGTAGAAGAAGAAGGCTAAGATGAAGAAAAGGAAAAGGGAAAAAAGGGAAAAGAAAGAAAAAAAATAAAAAAATAAAAGAATTAATAAAAATCCGAAAAAATAAAGAATATTTAAAAATTTTCACATCAACATTCTTTGACCAGCCAACTTCTACATGAGTGCCGGCAAACCAAAATTGGCCAAGAGGATTAAGTTAGTATCAATATAAAAATGCTTAGGACTAAATTAGTTCAATTGAAAATTTTAAGATTGAATTGGTATTAGTGCCATAGGTTTAGAACCTCTTTGGTACTTTTCCCCTTCAAGGGAGCACGTTCGCAAATTGATTGATTGCTTTTGGAGTTGTGAAAAGTTTGACTTGAACTATGAATTCGATACATGATGAAGAATTTTGTTGATATTAATATCTTTAATTGAACTTATAGACTTGTATAATTTTGCCGGAACCTAAAATTCGGGATACATGTAATTCACATTGTTGTACTTGTAACTAAGTCCATTCTTGAATGTTAGTCTTTGATTTTGGCCTTTGTTTTCCTCTTAACATACTACTTGTGAAAGCTAGCGCTTCGTAACGGACATACTTTTACGAAGAGTTATTTATTCAATATAAGAAAATTTGTGATATTAAATTAAATGAGAGAAGTGTTTTTCATTATATCAAGAATATAAAACCCTTTTTTTTTTTTTTTGTCTCTTTGGTTGCTAGAGTGATCCCCAGCCACTTTGTGAGGCTTCCCAAATTAAATGTGCCATGGACTTCTTGAAGAATATGGAAACAAACGCGAGAGTTATTTTAATTTTGATATGGCTAACGGTAGGATAATTTTAGCGCAAACTTTCAAAGGTCTAAAAAGAAGCATAAATTGATATTCATGAGATAATTCTAACATCAGTCGAAATTGTAACACGGGTCGAAATTGTAGCATTAGTCTTGCATAGGCTCAATTCCGTGAACCCAAATAAATCACAGTCCTTAATCATTTGTTGCATGATAATGACAAACTCATCATGTATATTTAGATAATTAGGGTATGTTTGTTTTGCGAAAAATAATTTCCAAAAACGTTTTCCTCATTTTTCAGCGTTTGGTTCATTTAGGAAAATGAGTCAACGGAAAATATTTTCCTAGTCAACAAAAAATGTTTTCATTCCAAAGCTTAAATTTAGGAAAACGATTTCCCTTTTGAAAGAACCGGAAAACGTTTTCCAAAATATTTTAAGGTCATTACTTAATGAAAAATTTATTATTAAAAAGAATTTCTGATTAAAAATTTTCACTTTGTTATTATTATATCTTTTCTTTTCTTTCTTATTTCTTTTCTTGTTTTTTCTTTTCTTTTGTTGCCTGTGAATATAAACCCTAACTCCTCCTCCCCTCTCTCCTTCTCCTTTGCCCCCTCCCTTTCGTCACCGTCGCCTCCTCCAACCCTAGCCCCTCCTACGCTCCCATTGGCTTCACTCCCTCCTCTTCCTCTTCATTGGCATCTTCTAAACCTTCAGTCATTTTTCAAATGCAATCCAAATATTAGAAAATATTTTCAGTCACATATCACCAAACAAATGAAAACTAACCGTTTTCTGAAAATGGTTTCCGGAAAACATTTTTCAAAAACGTTTCGTTTTCGTAAAACAAACACACCCTGAAGATCTGTTCGTTTCGTGAAAATGACTTCCGAGAAAACGTTTTCTAAATTTTCCAACGTTCGTTTCACGGAAAATGCACTGGTCAAGGAAAATGTTTTCCATCATTGAAAAACACAACATTTAAAAATGAGAAAGATGTTTTCCACTTTTGAAAAATAAAAAACATTTATCATAACTTCTTCTATCTTACTTCTTTTTATTAATACATTTTTATTTTATTTTATTTTATTTTTCTTTTTTAAAATCGATTTTTTAATTATTTTTTTCCTTTTCTTTCTTTCCTTTTCATTTTCTTCTTTGGCCTTGGCCAGTCACTGTTCATGGCGGCGGCCAGCGACCGGCCACAAGCCAACTCGAGCCTCACCTCAGGCCGGCGAGGCTCCACCTAGCCCAATTTGGCAAAGCTGAGCTCAAGCCTTGCCAAATCTGGCAAGCTAGGCGATGCTCGGGCCTCGCCCGAGCTTGCCAGAGGTTTGCTGGGCTCTAGCGAGTCGCGAGCTCGTCGGATCTGGCAACAAAGCTTGGGCTCCCGATCCAGGCGAGCCCGCCGACCGCGAGCTCCGATGCGAAGAAGAGGGAGGGAGGGAGAGAGAGAGAGGGGTAGGTGCAGCCGTAGAAGACGGAGGATCAACCACCATGACACGGAAACCGATCGACTCCCTACCGGCGGGCGCCCGCCTCGCTGATGGACCCGATCACCAATCCCCCGAAGTCAACCCCCGAGGCCGAACGAAGGGACGGAGGAAGAAAGGGAGAGAGGGAGACAGCGATTGGGGGAAATGGAAAAGCGCCCTGCACGACGATCGCCGCCGATCAGTGTGAGGAAGTCTTCGCCGCCGCCGCCGTCAACGTCGCCGTTATCGCGAGCCGGCCGATCGTCATGGATTGAGAATTGCCAAGGGAGGACAAAGGCGGCAAAGGAAGGAGGAAGGAGGCCAAGAAGGAAGGAGGAAGAAAAAGAAAAGGAAAAATAAATAAAAAATAAAAATTTTGATTTTTTAAAAATATAAATAATAAAAAATTAATTGAAAATATATTAAAAAACTAATTTTTTGATCAATTAAAATATTAAAATTCAATTTTTGATAATTTTTCCCTAACAATTAAATTAGCTAACCAACGGTGGAAAATATTTTCCATTCAAAATTTAGATTTCAGTCGAATAACGAAAAATAGAGTTATTTTCTAGGAAAATAATTTCTAAGAAAATGTTTTTCTGAAACGCGATATTTTCCACGAAACAAACGGACCCAAATTCAAGCAGCTTTTTTTTCTCTGGAATCTTGAAAGTTCATGCGAAAATTGTTCGTAGGGGGAAGCGTTTTATTTAGTACTTTGTCCAATTTTCGTAAACTTATTGAAAATCATCAATAACTTCATATAGCTATTCCTTAACATTTGCATTACACGTTATAATTATATTTTCGGATATTTGAGATGATAATGAAAAATAAAAACTCAAAGTGGAGAGACTCCAATCAGAACAACAGGCCCATGGGCCGCAAGGATGGGTTTGAATTTATCTAGGGTTCGAGCTCAGACGTGTTCTGCATTCCTTAGCTCGCCCGAACTCCTCTCGCTTTCCTTCTCTGTCGATCCTGCGATTCCTTACTCTGCGTGACTCCGGTACGCCGTCGATCGATCTTGGCCTTCGTCTTCTGCGCTTCTTGGGTTTTTGTGGTTTTCTTTGGTGGATTTTCTATAACTCGTTATTGCTTTCGCCGGGAGACACTGTCGATAAGGTTTTTGCTTGGAAAAGGTTTGATCTTGGTCTTTTTCCGAGAATCGATTATCGAACGACGATGCACGATGCAATTCGTCGAAAAATCTGTTCTTTCGATTTGAAACCGTCGATTCGATTGGATTGCTTTATTGGGTTCTCTTTGTTGTTGCGAGTTTGAGGAAATTGCGATGGCTTAGTCGAAATCGGTTTTGAGAAAGCCAGGCGGGCGCGTTTGTTCAGGCTACGTTTTTGTCTTGTCAGAAGATAAACGTGTTGGGTGAGGGATCGAATTGTGCAGATAGGGGGCCTGTCTTTCTCTTATGCTGGGAAGTTCTTGTATATGAATTTCGTTGCGCTGTCCCTTGTATTGCTTATTTCTTGCACTCCACTTTCTGGGTAATTTCTGTGTGCGGTGGATCTTGGCATTCGTCTTCTGCACTTCATTGGTTTTTTTTTTTTTTTTTTTTTTGGGGGTGAATTTTCTCTAACTTGTTATTGTTTTTGCTGGAAGACACTGTCGACCAGCTTTTATTTGGATTAGGTTTGATTTTTGTCTTTTTTCCAGGATTGAACGATGATGTGATTGTTGAAAAATCTGTTCTTTTAATTCGAAACTGTTAATTCGATTGGCGTGCTTTATTGGGTTCTCTTTGTTGTTGTGAGTTTGAGGAAATCTTGATGGCTCAGTTGAAATCGGTTTTGAAAAAGCTAGGCAGACGCAGTTTGTTCAGGCTACGTGTGTTGTCAGAAGATAAACCTGTTAGATGAGGGATCGGATTGTTCAGATAGGGAACTTGACTTTCTCTGATATTGGAAAGTTCTTGTATATGAATTTGATTGCACTGTCTCTGGTATTGCTCATGTCTTGCACTCCACTTTGTGATTGGTCTTTGGTGCCCCTCACTCCAATGCCTTTTTCTGCAGCAATTATGGCTGACGATAACTCCATCGATGTCAAGGAGGAGGTGGCAGAAGTAAGTTTATTTCTCTTTAATTATTAGAAGATATTCACTGAGTCATGCTATTTCAATTTCTGCAAGTGTTTTGTTTAGTGAAGTTCTGCCTCCTGAAGCAGCAGATTAGATTCTATTATAAGCCAAGTAGATGAAAAGGCTGCTGCTTTAAGCAATTGAATGCTTCCTGCTCACAAGGGGGATACTCTGGATGAGCCTCAGAGATTATGCTCACCACTTGTCAGAACTGAATGATAGGGTTAGGATATCACTGTGGGAAGGCTTAGTTTGTCTTCGAGTAGAAGATGTTTACCTTGTAGGAGCACATGACAACACTTGATTGTTCTGTTAATCCAATTTCGGGATTTTGGGGATTTTAACAGTAGCAGATGCTTTCTTCAAAATCACACCAGTCAACTGTATAACAGCAATGTCTGCTGCCTTTGTTATTTGCTATTTCAGTACTAGACAGATGTCTATATAGCTAGAGGTACTGTGGGCCATCTCTATTGGTAGGTAATTGGCTGTCAGAGATTGCAGTTTACTGATTTTTCCCTGCATTGTAGCTTGCGCCATTTGATCCTACTAAGAAGAAAAAGAAGAAGAAGAATGTTGTTCAGGACCTTGCAGATGATCCAGTGGAAAAGTTGGCTGAAAAAACGGAGACTCTGTCAGGCAAGACAAGTGATAGTTCATTATTTTATTGCAAGCACATTTCCTTCTACAAATGACAAGACACATTTTGGTGCACACTTCTTAGCTTTTCAGTCTAATCTTCCCCTTTAATCACTTTATGCAGTTTCTGATGGTCTTGATAGTAGTTTTGCTGGTCTGAAGAAGAAGAAAAAGAAACCGGTAAGTTTGGAGGCTTTAAATATGTCAATTTCAATTTCAGTTTAGTGTAAAGGGCAATACTGCAGTTGGAGGTATTCACTTGTTATGACTCTTATAGGTCGAGACTAGTGCAATGAATGATGAAAATGAGGAACCAAGGGAAGATCTTGATGGTGAGAATGCCTCACGATAATGTCTCATATAGAATATGTGTCTCCAAGTATCAGAACTGATTTCCTTTTGGCATTTTTAGATCTTCCCGGGGAGGATGACGAAGGAGAAGGAGCCCCCCTTCAGAAAAGGTACCCTTGGGAAGGCACTGATAAGGATTACGAATATGAGGAGGTATGTCTCTGATAATGATGTTAATTCTGATTGTTATAGGTAGGTGTATACGTGGGTTCGTCCAACCCCCTCATGCCCCCTCCCTCTCCTTTCCTTTGAGTCCCCAGGTATTCTATTGCCATGAACGACAGTGTCTACATTGTAATTCCTTCTTCGAGTCTACCTATGTTTGTATTCTTTAATTGTTGTAGCAGTGCCCCTAGCTCTGTCAGCATATCCTTGCATGTGTTTGTTATGCTGGTTATGTACGTTTTCATTACGTTTCCTCCTTGTTTGTGTTTGTGTTTTTTATGCTGTGTCAAATGAGCTTCCTTCTCATTTCTCAAAACTCGCATTTCATGTGGCCATAGCACTTGGGTGTGATCTATCTTTACCTCATTTTCTTTCCAAATGAGACACATGACCTTTTTGTTTTTTGACAAACTTCATTTTCAGCTTCTAAGCAGGGTGTTCAACATTCTTCGTGAGAATAATCCGGAGCTTGCAGGAGATAGGCGTAGGACAGTTATGAGGCCTCCACAAGTCCTGCGTGAGGGTACAAAGAAAACAGTCTTTGTGAATTTCATGGATCTTTGCAAGACGTACGTCTACCTTTACTACTTCTACCCTATTTATTTTGCATGCGAGAATTCATGAGGAATTCATTAGCATTAGTAGCAACTTATTGCTCTAATTCCTATGTCGGTAGTTGATCGGATTTCTGCACATGCTCACATTTTACCCTTTTTTTTCTATACATGGGGGCCTCTATATTTCCTACTCCAGCAAAGTGGTCATGGTTTTTCTTTTCTGGCTATTTTTGAGCTCGACTTCATTTCCTAATTTGGGAATTGTTACATAGGATGCACCGACAGCCAGACCATGTGATGGCTTTCTTGCTGGCAGAACTGGGAACAAGTGGATCTCTTGATGGACAACAGAGATTAGTTGTTAAAGGACGATTTGCCCCAAAAAATTTTGAAGGAATACTGCGACGATACATAAGTAAGTGACTTACTGAGGCAAGATATCCTGTTTTCATATGCAATGAATGACCTTTAGTGGCAGTTTCTGCTGCCTTATTAATCTGGCTTTCTCGGAGATTGTGTGATATTGTGAAATGTTCTGGCTGAAAAAGTTGGTTCTTGCATTTAGATGTACTTTTTTCCTTCTGTTTTGGGTTTCCATTATGAAAATCTAAGGAAGTTCTGAGTTACTATCAGTGTGCGCATTGGAGATGATGCAGGATAGCTTGGTACCATCTATGTGAGGATTTTTTTGGTTTTCTTCTAATCTACATGGAAGTTAGCACTTCAGATTAGTTGGAACTGGTTTTTGGTTCACATCAGTCTTTCCAAAGCAATTCTATAGCTGAAGCAAGCTTTATCTCACCCTTCATATAAGTTTTGTACAGCACTTCAATTTCACCCTTTATCTGGTTTCTGTCGCTGATAAGTTTTGTATGGTTTTTTCTGCTTTCCTCCTATAAAGCACATCTCGCATACTACTCTTTGATATATATTTATCCTAGTATTTGTTATTCTTGTTCTAAGACACGGTCACCACTAACAACATTCCCTTCTTTATAACTAGATGAGTATGTTATCTGCCTTGGATGCAAGAGTCCAGACACAATACTTTCGAAGGAGAATCGGCTTTTCTTTCTCAGATGTGAGAAGGTAAAAAATTACTATACTTATACATTTTTGGCATTTCAGTCGAATATCTTTAGGACGACTCTGTTTTTGCATAATTGCAGTAAATGACTTTTTTTGGTTATTTAAATGTTAGGGCCTCCTTTTTTTTGGCTGCCTTTCTTTTTCAATTTTCAATATTTGAGACACAGGAAAAGAAGGAAAAGTTCTTTAGCATGATTGCTTGCCCTGGATAATCATGAATCAGTAGAAAATCACAGTATACGTAATTTGGCTTACGTCATTGGAATGTTAAGTTGAATTGGCAGCACAAATAATTGTCTCAGCTCTGCAAACCCTCCCCCCTTTTTCTTCTCTCCCTGTCCTCCTCTTTGCTAATATCTTGAGCCCCCTTTTTATGGCAGTGTGGTTCTGGACGATCTGTTGCTCCAATTAAAGCTGGGTTCGTGGCTCGTGTTGGCCGAAGAAATGCTGGGACTTGATTTCTCCAACTTTGGTTCTCTTCGTGCAATACTAGATAGGAGTCTTGTTTGTTTTTGCCTCCCTTTAGTTTCTCCCTTTTATGGATGGTTAGTATCTATATGCACGTTTCTCCGTGCTTTTTGACTGACACTACTAAATTAAGTATTATGGTATTGTGGATGTGAAGATCTTATGCGGTAAATTACTTTCATGTGGGTTAAGTCTTTTATGATCTTGGTGAGGCACATGCTGACGTTATCGGCTCGATCAAACGCCAGGTGCATGATATATGATTTCTTATGTCTAAGCAGCATGTGCATGCGTAAGGCAAATTTTGGTTCTATGGCTCGACTATTCACTTACATGAAAGCTTGTTGGTGGTTGCCGGACTTCCTGTGAAAGAGTGGTTGGAAAGTAATGATAATGACCTAAAAAGTTTAATGCTTATGTAATTCGTTCGCACGGAGTAATGAAGCTTCTGCACATTATAATTGATATTTCTTGCTGTTCTTTTGCTGCTGATGAGCCGGCGAATGGCAACGTTCGCTTAGATAAATCCATTATGGTCCATGAAGGAGATGGCTTTGTAGAGAGGATGTCTTTGTAGGGATAAGGAATCTCTCTCTCTCTCTCTCTCTCTCTCACACACACACACACGGAGCACTGAGGGCATTGAAAACTGATGAAAATACAGCTTTTTCAGACTTAAGCTGGGAGTCACAATGGTTCACTTTAGGTACCAAAGAAGGCCCATCCCTATGTAAGGGGCCTGTAGAAGAAAACTTTCATATCCATATTCTCCCACCCGTTTGGCAGATTCTTTTCGTTTTGAGGGGAAATTCCAGGGAGCGGACTGATTGTCAAGAAAATATCAGAAGCAATCATTGTCAATAATGAATTGGCGTCTTCAATTTGAAATCCCGCTTTGACCCCTCTCATTGTACCCCTTCCCATTGTCACCAATACTCTAACTCGCGTGACTCTTGAAGTAAATGCATGTGAATGCATTTGGCCTTTTCCTCGGAAGATGACATGTACCTTTCAAGTCCCTGTTCCTGATGGGAATCTTTATACGTTGATTGTCATGTATCCGCTGCATGAATTCGGCTCATTGGTGAGTTCTGTCCATACCAGTTCTTGGGAGAGCATAAAATAAATATCCGACATAAGTTGTCATTATCATTTGAATAATGCATCCGACGAATCGGCCTCTTGCGAGCCAATGCCGAGGCCATTTGAATTTTAGTATCGGACGTCTCTTCGCTTGCTAAATCCGTTTCCCATAGATTTGCTAGTAGAGATTGTGGACTTGCTGTACTCTCTTTTCTTTTTCATATTTCGGTTCCTCCTTGCCATGCTTTCCGGTCAAGCAAAGATCCAAACGAGCAGATCCGGATTGATGAGGAAGGGAGGAGAGAGAACAAATACGACAATGAAAAAACAAATGAAGAACTCGACATAAACAATGGAATCACAGCCTGGGCAGCTGCAGGAGGTGTCCACCCTCCCGGGTCCTCCCCATTTTTAAATTTGATCTTTTTGGTAGGAAACCGAAGAGAGAGAAAGCTGTCCAGTGTCTTCAGACACTCCACTTCCAGCCGTTACATGGATCCAGACAAACAAGGTTCAAAAACGAAATAAAGAAACTTGTAAAAAAATATATATATATCGAGACGATTAGCATAACTGAGTGACTTTTCATATTGAAAACAAGCAGAAACAGACGGAGGAGCTGGTTTCAATGAAAAACCACGGCCATCAGTGTATATCTCCCGCCATTGCCAATAAGTTGAACTCATCTCATATTCGAATCACCGCATTCGCGCATTAACTTGCGACCGCCACCAAGTGAAATTTGAATACTGGAAATGCTAGACAAATTCTCATGTTAAAGAATGGTTAATCGGGTAGGCAAAAGATTCAATTTTTTTTTCAAAGAAGTTAGGTGTCGGGGGAGAAACGACAAAAAACACTTGTGATGCGCTCAGCCCCTCAACCCTCGGCCCCCATGGTCCTCCTCCTGCAGAGAAAAAAATTTCAATAGAGACCAGACAGAAGAGAACTGCTTCCCTTTCACAGGATCAGTATCGCACGTTATCCCAAAACCAAACCCCGAAGACTTCGATAATCAAATCGCATCAAAGCGTTTACTTCTCACAGAAAACGCAAGAAGAGAAGGGAAGAGTAGAGGAGAGAGAGGGGGGGGGGAGGAAAAGAAAATTTACATCACACGTGCCGTCCTCCATTTCCACGCCGGGAAATCCTCCGGGCACTACCATCCTTCTCTTCTTCTTCCTCCTCCGGAGAACCCTGCTCTGCACTTTCTCACTCCCACCCAAACCGACCCGACCCAACCCTAGAAAGGTCCCCCCGCCGTCTTCCCTCGCTTGCTTTCTCGCTTTCCGAGGACTGCCCACGAAGCCTTTCCGTCCACTCGAGCGACATCGCTGTTCAAAATTTGCCCTTTTTGTGGACCTCATGATCCGCATCTGAATTAAAATCTCAGACCTTTCATTCTCTTTCTCTCATGGGTCCATATCAAAATCTGTCCTTTTGACCCTTTTTGGAAAGAAGCGCTCTTACCGTTGTACTTGCGAGAGGACCCACCAGTTAATTTTTCGCTGAATTTGCGGGGGGGATTTTTCGCTCGATGGGGGCGGTGACGTCGGCGATGGCGGCGAAGTTCGCGTTCTTCCCGCCGACGCCGCCGTCGTACGAGGTGGCGAGGGACGAGGTCACGGGGAAGCTGAGGATGACGGGGGTGAGCGTGAAGGAGAACGTCGACGTCCTGAGCCTGCCCACGAAGAGAGGGAACGAGATCGTCGCGCTGTACGTGAAGAACCCGGTGGCCGCGTTGACCGTGCTGTACTCGCACGGGAACGCGGCCGATCTGGGCCAGATGTACGAGCTGTTCAGTGAGCTTAGTGTGCACTTGCGAGTCAACCTTATGGGGTTAGTTTGTTTCTTGGGCTTTTTCTCTTTTGGATGATTTTGGGTTCACTTGATGGATAAAGTTTGGTTAATGGTGCGTCGGTTGTTTTTTTTCCTTTTTTGAAGGTATGACTATTCGGGATACGGCCGGTCCACCGGAAAGGTAAGGTGATTTGGTTTCTTCATGCTCCGGTTGTTGTTGTTCTCACTATTATGTGAACCATATGTTTCCCATCTTATAACACTGCTTGAAAAATAGCATATAGCCCTTTTGGAAGTGTGGATGTTGGATCCTGTCTTTCCAGTTAACCGGTAATGGGGTTCTATTCAGGGCCCCGATGAAACAGTAGATTTTGCTGAGCTGAATGAGCTGTGGGTGAAATGAAAACCAAAGTGGGCATTCTTGTTATGATTTCGAATCTGTCTTGTATGGGATAAGTTTTGCCATGAGTTTCTTTTGAAGGGAGTTTACTGATTAGTTTTGCTCTGGACAGCCAAGCGAGCAGAACACGTATTACGACATTGAAGCAGCGTATAGATGCCTTGTAGAGAAGTACGGGGTGAAGGAAGAAGATGTTATCTTGTATGGGCAATCAGTCGGCAGTGGACCAACTCTTGATTTGGCCACCCGGTTACCAAGACTGAGGGCTGTGGTCCTCCACAGTCCCATTCTATCTGGGCTTAGAGTCATGTATCCAGTGAAGAGAACGTATTGGTTTGACATTTACAAGGTTTTGTATCATCTCTGCGAGTTGATTCTTTGTCATTTTTTTTTCTTCGCCTTAATTTGGTTTAGTGATTGCCTTCTCCGTGTATGATGCAGAATATCGACAAAATACCATATGTCACCTGTCCTGTTCTGGTGATACATGTAAGTTTTTCTATGAATTTTAGATGTGGGGATTTGCTATGCAAAATAGCTTTCGACATTGGCTAACTGCAATACTATCTTTATATCGCGAGAGATATCACTATGGATTATGACAACTACTACCTAAGTTTTACCTGCTTAGATTTACTCAGCTAGCCAATAGGATGATGTTTATTTGTTAGAGTAGATTGATTGTTATGTTAATGGTTAACTACTTCTTGCACTTGCTTCTTGCACTTGGTTGAGTTTCACTATTGCCTTGTGTTTTTGATGAGCAATAGGTCATGCTTTTTATGATTGTTTCACTTTCCTGTATCTTCTCTACAGCAAGATTGATGAGCTTGAATGTTTGAAAGAATTAAATAGTGGTGGATTAAGAATTTCCTTGCCTGTAACACATGGGAATTTGTACAGTAAATCATGAAGATAGGTCTATGACACAAAGTATGGGGATGTTGTGGTGTAGAAAAGTCAATGCCAGTTCGTATCTTTATTGGATTTACATTACATTTCTTTGGAGCAAATAGGATAGCTTACTGTTTGTAGGAGTAGTCATGAAGGGCATTATAATCCTCAAAGCAGCTTGCCATGAGCTTCAACTAATGTTCTAGAAAAAGCTAATGGATCGTGATGAACATATTATCGGCAGAGATTAAAGATAGAACGCATCTTTTGCATTACAACTCACAATTTGCATTTTTTGACATGCCGTATTTTCTATGAGAGCTGTACATTATTTTGTTCTTTCAATTGAATTTTCTGCGCGTGTTTTCTCTTTCTTTTGAACCCTGGTATCAATAGCTACTTTGTTTTTTAGAGTTGCTGTACAATGCTTGGAGACAAATGTTATCTCCACTGGGCAGTTTACAATTCTGTCATCGATGGCATATCTCACATTTATAATATATTTTGTGATGTTTAATTAATTGGACTGATTACTCCTGCTGAGAAAAATTGAATGGAACGATATGCAATGGACTTTGGAATGAATCGTAGTTTGTAGATCCACTTTCTTTATTTAAGAGACATATCAAGTCTACCCTAAATCCCACATATTACACATGGCTACTGAAATTTTGAAACTTGTTTCTTTTGTCATAATGGAAAACTCTTAGTTTCTGAGTGACTCTCGGGTCTTCTATGTGCATATTGTCTTTGCATATGCACAATCCATATGGGTTCGGCTTTCTATGAGGATGTATAATGCCTATTGATATTGCTCTTAAAGTAGTCATTTCCTATCATGGGATATCTTTTAATGTTAGACATAGCCTCGTGACCAATTTTTGCCTGGTGAGGGATGGGCCCCTGAAATTCTTTTCAGAAAACAATTTAGACATTAAAGGAAATATAGCGCAGACTTGCTAATCCACTCTCGGCTTTTTGGATGTAGGGAATAGCAGATGACGTGGTGGACTGGTCCCATGGAAAGAAGCTATGGGAGCTTTGTAAAGAGAAGTACGAACCACTATGGATCAAAGGGGGGAATCACTGTGACCTGGAACTTTACCCGCAATACATAAAGCATCTTAAGAAGTTCATATCAGCCATCGAGAAAGCTCCTCATTTGAGGAATAAACCTGTTCTAATTGGAGATCAGCCAGAGAACCCTCGTACTAGCACGGACTTCAGAGAAAAATCCAGATCAAGCACGGATCAACGAGAGAAATCGAGGCCTAGCACCGATCAGAGAGAGAGGCCAAGGTTAAGCACAGATCGAAGGGAAAAATCAAGAGCCAGCGTTGAAAAGAGAGAAAGGTCACAAAAGAGTGTAGATTTACCTGAGAAAGTAATTAATGGCACCGATCAACCAGAGAAGGCGAGGAACAGCATTGACCGGTAAGCTTTAGTTATATATGTTCTTAGTTGTTTATGATTCTGTGGAAAACTGTTCTGCATTTGCAAGTGGCCACCTGAGCATATTGTCTTGACTTTGGTGATACTACCGTTTTTTGCAGTTTTGGAGGCATAATGAGATCAAGGTTGTGCAATATAGATTGCTTCAGGCCACCGGCAACAGGTGTATGACACAGCAAGGTTTAATTTCAAGATACTTGGAATGTATTTATGCATTTCCTCAATTCAATTTATTTGTTGTTGGGTAACTTTGAATAGGAAAATTAGTCAGGGTAATATATGAAATGAATTCATTAGGCAAGTTATTTATTTCAAATGGTTGTCTGTCTTGCAAGTAAAAGGAAAAGAAATATTTTCCTATTCAGATGAATAAAACCCGATCTCTCTCTCTCTCTCTCTCTCTCTCTCTCTCTCTCTCTCTGTGATTGCGTGAGCATGGGGTGTGTCTTTTCCTTTCTTGGCATTGGGGGTTTGTCGATCTTGGAAAAATTGTCCCAAGTAATCGCTAGCATATCTTGTTCATTCAATGTATGGACGGATTTTGCCATTTAATCTTAGGATGCAACTGAGCCAAGCTTTTCATGATATAGTTGTTCAGGTTTGAGTTCAGCTTGTGTACCTTTCCAAGCTGATCTGACTTTGCCTCGACCGCTTCGCAAGCTTATTGAGTGTGTAGTTATTTGTTCAAGATACTTATGCCTCTACTCTTTTCACCATTTTTGGGCTTCTCTCTAATGTTTCCATGACCTGACGCCCAGTTGCAGATAATTCCTTTGCATAAATTAAGGGCTTCATTCGTGTTCTGTTTCTTCTTGCTTTTGTACCTCCAGTCTGAGGTTTGAAGCCCTTTCGTTCTCCTTTTAGGCCGATATTTCTCTTACCCTATGGCTTGTTCTCGAAGGAGAACCAATCTACATGGATTGAGGCTCCTCTTGCATGGTCGAACCAGGCAGTTCTTCAGATTGATGAAGTTTCTGTAGTTGTGTTATGGTTGTAGATTGTAGTTTATGTACAGTAGGGTCATCTTCAACGTTTTTAACTTATTTGAAATTAGTTCATGTGCTGCTAGGATGTGCATGTTTATGAAGTGTTTTTGTGTTTCGTTAGTTATATTTGCGGTTTAAAAACGGCAAAGAACGTACACAAAAGGATCTTGGGTATGTTTAGATAGGGTGTTGTTAAAGAATGACACATGCGTAATACTTGGTAAGCATATTTAACAGGGAAAGATTTGATTTTGAAAAATAAACTATATGTATCACGAGAAAATCAGTGCATCGATAATTTTCCTTTTCCTTACTTCGCCATTTAACAGAGTGTTTAGGGGTTATTTTAACAAAAGCTGTATTTGGTGGTTAATTTCTTCCCGTGGCTTTTCAAAATGTGGCTCATGTGTTGAAAATGTAGGAGTTGGCAGGCCCAAAAAAAAAAGGCCGAGTTTGAGTTTTGGTTGGAGCAGCAAATATTGGGTCGAGTTGGGTTTGAGCTGTTTTCATCGGGCTTAGCGTCGACATGATCATAGTCCTAATCAAAACCTTAAGTACATTGACGAGCTAATTTTGATCGTAACCATCTCAACTTTCTTGATACACCTATGCGAGTATATTTGCAAAGCAACACGAGTGCCTAAAGTTAAATTTTACGAATTACAATGAGTTCTTTGCGCCTTGAATGTGATAGTGATTGCACGCACATACCTAAATGAACTATTTTGATAAGGTACAATCAACATTTGCAAATGAGCATATGCTATTTGAATGTTGTTTCATATATTAATTGCCTTGAATGTGATAGTGATTGCATGCGCATACCTAAATGAACTATTTTGATAAGGTACAATCAACATTTGCAAATGAGCATATGCTATTTGAATGTTGTTTCATATATTAGTTGATGAGACATCATCAGCTTTTTGCTCTCTTTTTTAATGATGTTTTGAGTAGAGTTTACATTTTATTGGCAGGGTGAGCTAGTATTGTGTCCCTAAAATTTAAATAAAATGACATCACTTAATTTATTGTTTTGAGAGTGTGAGGATGAATATATCTTATGATTTCACCTCTTTAACCACCCAACATCATTGGAAAAAGATTTGAGTTGCCCCAGTCGCTTACACACTAGCAAACATAATATAATTAACTACTTTTACAACAACAATTATCGACGTAATAAATACATTATAACGCAACGTAGCACGATTAAAATTAATTAAATAATATGTAGGACACACATTTTCATTAATCGATGAGTGAATACTCAACGACGGCCAAGTGAGATATATATGAATACAACATGATACCGATTAAATAATATGCATAACACATATTTTCCTTAATCCATGAATAAATATACAAGTGAATATTACACCGTTCAAATGAAATACATATGATCCTTAAAAATGGCATTACTAATTTCGCGCTATCTAATGTGAAACCAAAACCCATTATGTACATTTCCATAATATGCCACACATTGTTTTCATTAGAAAAGAATGAGCATTGTCTTTTCCATATAACTACAAGAGGAGGAAGTTCTATTGAAGTGGAAAAAGAAAAACAAAATTAGCAGAAACCGGCATACATCCGGGCCGCGACAAAGCGAAAGGTTCAAGCAGGGTTTTAAGGTCGGCGGGCCCCCCCCTCCTCCTCCTTTCTTCTTCCTCTTCCTCCTCCTTCTTCATGAATTCCTCTGCAATTCCGCCGACCCCATCATTTCCCTCCCACTTTCATGTCCATCTCTAATCCCCCCATTCCCTCCTCCTCCGGTCTCGACCCCCTCCTCCTCCCGATCGCCGCCCCCGCCGCCGCCCGCTTCCCCCGCGCCTCTCCGCCCCCGCTCATGTGGCGAACCGCCGCCAAGCTTGCCGCCGTCGGGGCGCCGAGGCGGGTCCCCGCCGCCGCCGCCCGCCGTTGCTCCCGCGCCTACAGCTTCCTCGGCCCCCCGCAGGAGCCGGCTATCGATTCCGGTAAGCTTAGGTTGAGGCAATTCGACGTCGGGCGGCCCGTGGGCCTGGGGTTTCCGGAGGTGCTCCCGCGCCGGAGCGGGGAGGTCTCGTCGAACGAGGACTTCGTGGGGCGGCCCAGCTTCGGGCTGGGGCTGACCGGGTTTTGCCCCAAGGGGTACGCGAGCGTCGCCGAGGCGGAGGTGGCGTCGTCGACGGACGTCGAGGAGGACGTCTCGGTGGCCGAGGAGGAGGAGGTGAAGGAGCTGCTGGAGGAGATGACCAAGGCGGAGAGGAAGGAGAAGGTGTATTGGAATAGGCAGCGGAATATGGCCGTCCGGGGGATGGGGAGCACGAAGTATCACCGGCTGAGGAGGAGGCAAGTGAAGGCCGAGTGCGAGGCGTGGCAGCGGGCGGCCAACGAGTATAAGGAGCTGTTGAACGATATGTGCGAGCACAAGCTGGCTCCGAATTTGCCGTATATGAAGTCTCTGTTTTTAGGCTGGTTCGAGCCTCTGCGAAATGCCATCGCCGAGGAGCAAGAGTCGTACAGGTCGGGCAAGAGGAGGACGGCTTATGGACGTTTCTTCGATCAGTTGCCAGCGGATATGATGGCAGTGATCACGATGCATAAATTGATGGCGCTGATGATGACGGGAGGAGAACATGGTCATGGCCATGCCCGAGTTATACAGGCAGCCTGCACGATAGGCGACGCTGTTGAGCAGGAGGTAACCCTGTTTAATCTATACTTCCATGGCACGAGTTGTTTCGATTTTCGCGGCAATTTGGTATTCCTGAATTTCATTTTTATTTTCCGTTTCAAATTAAGAACCGTTCTCAATGATTCTGTGAAGGGATGTTTGCATTTATATGGTAAGACATACTTTTCCCCTCTAGCCGTGCTGAGCCGATATGTGATAATTACAAACTACTTGGACCAACTTCAAGACTGTTGTTAATATCTAGGTTTTATAGCCCAACGGATTGCAGAATCTAATAACTTGTCAGTTGCTTTTCCCATATTTTACTCAAGAAAATTGTGGCAATGCTCCTTGGAGAAGTGATGTTAATATATATATGCCCTTTTGTTTTTACTATCTGAGCCAACCATGTTCTTGTGGCTGTTGTTTTTAACTCATTTTCGTTATGTTTTATGGCATCGAGAGTAATGGAAGTGTCTGTCATCAATTTGTGATTGTGCCATGAAATGGAAGGTTTATGTTAGAAGTTTAGAAGAAATGAATAAGTGTGAGGTTTTCTGGGTACAACTGGTGTAACCGACTTGCAGGATGTTGGTGTGATATGCAGACTCATCTCCCCTTCCCCCCCCCCGGGCCCCGAAATAAAGAAAAAAAAAGAAAACACACCCCAAAAACCAGGGCCCCACCCACAGTCATAGGAGTTTTTTTGAGGAGCGGTTTTCTTTCTAATTATCATTTTTCATAGTCATCGTGTTGGAAATGAGAGAAGCGTGCATGATTGGGTTGTTGACATACACATTACATCATCTGCATACATGGGAGTACTGAAAGGATGCAATCCCATGGTGCATATGAAGAAATCAAACTTCTACTTTTCATGATCTATATTTAGCATGTATCCTCCCCCCCCCCCCCCCGCCCCCAACACACACCCACATATGCATATACATAACATACACATGTACACACACACACACACACACATATACCCCATGCCAGCCAAGCCATAAAAATATGGTTCCTTTGGTATGCCATAGGCATAATTTTTTTCTCCAGACTGATTGCTTATCATCATAGTTCTGCAATTTGTCAGGTTAGAATACAAAGTTTCTTGGAAAAAACGAAAAAGAAGAAGGTAAAAGAAGATGATGAAGACAGAGGAGATGGAACAGATGCTGCATCCCAGGAGCAAGAGAAGTTACAAGAGAGGTTAAGGCACAAGGTCACTGATCTGTTAAAAAAACGTAAATTACCGGCAGTGCAGAAGCTAGTGAAGGGACAGGACGATTTGAAGCCCTGGGGGCAGGAGGCAAAAGCAAAGGTTCTCTAAGATTTTTACAGTTACTGCCATATGTTTATGTACTTGTGAAAGAATTTGTTGCTTGAGGACAGTAAGTGGTTATCTATTTCTTTTTCATGAACTTTGTAATAATGAGGTATTACACCCCTTTATTTCTCAGGTGGGAAGCCGTCTGATTGAGTTGTTAATACAAACTGCATACATCCAACCTCCTGCTAATCAATTGGCCGAAGATCCACCTGAAATACGACCTGCATTTTTGCATACATTCAGGACTGTTACAAGAGATACAAAGTGAGGATTCGTTTTACTTTCCTTTTTGGTGATTGTCAATGTAGTCCAATCTTAAATAGGCATTTTTCTTTTCATCCCAGGAGTTCCAGTCGAAGATATGGTCTTATCCAGTGCGACCCATTAATTCTCAAAGGCCTGGAACGAACGGTAAGTAAATGCACTTTTCATCTCCCATAAAATAATGCTTCCACACTACTCATAGATTTTTCCTTGGGGAAAAGGAGGTTTTCACTTGTGAGTTGCTATTCGGGCCAATCTTCTTCTTTTCAGGATTTAGAATAAGTTATGTTCCTTCATTTTCAATGAATAATATCTTTGCTATTGAACAGGCAAGACATATGGTGATTCCATATATGCCGATGTTGGTACCACCTGTCAAATGGACAGGGTATGTTTCTAATTCATGACAGTGATGCTGTCTAATTTTTATTTTGCAAAACATCTGCGTCTGACCAAAGCAAATTTGAGTTCTTCTTGATTGCATGTTTCATTCTGCTTATCAATCGAGATTTATAGTGGAAAATAACTCCTCTTAAGGGGAAGGTTTGTTGATGATGGCATTCATCTTTCTTCCCATCCCAGTTATGATAAAGGGGCGTACCTGTTCTTACCTTCTTCTGTCATGCGCACACATGGAGTTAGACAACAACGTGAAGCAGTTAAGAGGGCCCCTTTCCAGCAACTTCAACCAGTATTTGAGGTTCGCAAAAGACCAAATGTTATTTTGATTTATGAAGACACTTATATAGAGGAATGATCCAGTAACTATTAACATCTTAGTGTCATAATGTCCATCGCACATTTCCGATTGTATGAAGAAATGTCTTCTCATGTTACAGCTCCTTTGATGACTATTCTGTTGATCAGTTGTTGTGACAAATTTTACAGGCTTTAGATATATTAGGGGCTACTAAATGGCGGGTCAACAGACGGGTGCTTTCTGTTGTCGATAGGATATGGAATAGTGGGGGCCGCCTTGCGGATCTTGTGGATCGTAATGATGTAAGTTATATGAAACTTATTGCTAGAACATTAACTCTGTATGTAACCTCTTCCTTACCAGACCATTTCTGGAATGAACTCTCATTGGGAATAAGTTCCCATTCTTTTTAACTTTTATATGACAGATAGCTTTGCCGGAGAAGCCAGATACAGAAGATGAAGCACAGATAAGAAAATGGAAGTGGAAAGTCAAATCCACCAGAAAGGAAAACAGGGAGAGACATTCACAGCGTTGTGACATAGAACTTAAACTTGCAGTAAGAACACACTTTGCAGTCTCATTGAAAGAATAAAGAGAACAAAAACATGGCTTTTGCAATTGATGCCAGCAGTTACTTTTGCCTTACAGGTTGCAAGAAAAATGAAGGATGAAGAGGGTTTTTATTATCCGCATAATCTCGACTTCCGTGGCCGTGCCTACCCCATGCACCCTTACTTAAATCATCTTGGTTCAGATTTATGTCGTGGCATTTTGGAGTTCGCCGAGAGTCGGCCCCTTGGAAAGTCGGGTTTGCGCTGGCTGAAAATTCATTTAGCCAATTTATATGCTGGTGGAGTGGACAAATTGTCTCACGAGGGAAGATTAGCATTTACAGAAAATCACTTGGATGATATATTTGATTCTGCTGACCGGCCTCTTGAAGGAAAGCGATGGTGGTTGAATGCTGAAGACCCATTCCAGTGCTTGGCCGTTTGCATTAATCTTACTGAAGCTTTGAGAAGCCCTTCTCCAGAGACCTTTATATCAAATATACCTGTCCACCAGGTGTGTGAGCAATCTTCCGTTTATCAGCTGCCTTTAGAAATTTTCTGCCCTTGCAACTCGATGGGATGACAAGCAGAAGAGATGTGATACTTCATGCACTACTTTGTGCATATTTTCTGAAGGGCAAAGAAGCACTTGTTAGTTGAATGCAAATTTAATTGGTTTATTCAAAATGTTAAGAGGAATCTAGGAAAGCACGGTACTTAATATAAAAGAGAAGAAGGGAAATTGCAGTAACTGGAAGTGTATGGGGAGGAAAGTAGCCAGATTGCTGTACCATGTATAAGAAAATTCTTTGATGTTTTTATTTTGGTGAAATTATTGTCATTACGTCCTTTGTTACTCAGTTTTGTAAAATGAATAACTTGAACCAAATTTAATCATTTCTTTTGAATGATTTAGAAACTGACACTTGTTGTTCCCAGCGCAAAAAATTACATACCCCTCTCCTCTTAGAACAATGATTATATACTTGTCTATATTATCATTTTCTTGTTTCTCTAGGATGGTTCCTGCAATGGTTTGCAACACTATGCCGCCCTTGGAAGAGACAAGGTAATAGTTCTTTCCTTTTTCTCAAAGTTAAGTATCAAGTTCTGGTGTCTGCTCATATATCTGTGCCAATAGAAGATAACTCTAGATAAATCTTATATACGAGAAGTAGTGTAGGCCATGTCAGTGTTATGGGTCAAATGGGACTCCCAAATTAAAGCTTTATGTGTATTTTTGTCTGCTTTTGTACTCTCTTCTTTCCACTTTGGTTATAAATGATCAGAACCTTAATCAGTTTTAAGTTAAAGTTAGGCTTTGTTATGGAAGAATCTGCAAAATGTGATGGATATCATGTTTTTTGTACTTCTGTTAATCATGCAAGGGTGGAATCACTTCCTACTAAAGCAAGATATGCCATGATGTGAGCTGTTCATGTTGCACCTTGTGCCTCTCATTTTGGGTTTTCTATTAGTGCTTAATATATTTCAGCACATTGTATCACATCACCAAGCTGGTGAGAAGTGCCTATATACTTGATGGCAAGGACGACTAAGACATCAGAGAATAGGGATAATTCCTTTTGGTTGTGTTTGTTTATGCTCAATAATCCAAAATGACTATCACATCTTTGTTGCTTGCATATGATTATGTGATCTGGCTTTTTATAAACCCTAAACCTCTTTGAGATTGATAAAGGAAAATTTTGCATTCAGTTGGGTGCAGCTGCTGTCAATTTGGTTGCAGGAGAGAAGCCTGCTGATGTTTACTCTGGAATAGCAGCTCGGTAAGCCATTTTCCATAGCCATGCAGCCACCCTTTTTACTCTGGCGTTGTATTTAAGGGAGCGCACTTTCTCTGTTAACTACACATTCTGACCTGTTCATGGACAGTATCTGCCACTTCAACTTAAACTTTAATTAAACATTTTTTGTTAATTTTCGTTGTAATTATAGTCTGTTGAAAAAAATTGAGAAGTAGCTTATCGTACTTACACGCTGCCCAGCTTGTCTGCTAGAGATTATGCTAGGATCATCATTTTTCTAGCGCGCATGCTAGAAATTACACTTCATTTGTCTTCCTTAACAAGTTGCATTGATGTGACGGTTGATTTTGGATGAATTTCAGAGAGTGAGTTGTACTTTCTAAATTGTGATCTGACTAAAGTGGAATATAAACTCTGTTTGAACCCTGAATATCCCCTCCTCTTAAAGGTGTGAATTAGTCCCTTTCTATATTCTCAGAATGAATATCATCAAATGAACTAATTACATGTGTCAGAAGCCATGCTGTTGTTTTACCGGAATAAAAAAGGTAATTCTACCTTCAAAATCGATGCAGTATTCATTCACTGAGAAGATGGACTTGTATATGTGTAGACCATAATGGTGCAATATAGTTTACCCTATTTTATTTGAACCTAGAGATTTCTGGGTCAATCTGTACTTAATTACTTAAGTTATGGTTAGCTAAACTTCCAACTCCCTTGACCCATGCATAACAAGTTATCAATATCATGATGCAAGTAATAGTTCTAGTTGCTTGTTAAAAATGTTCACCCAATGTGGAACAAATTTTGTGTCACCACTGATGATTTTAGTATAGGTTTGAGAATTTGTGGAATTGAAAATCAGGAAATGGAAGAAGGGGACAAAGCTTACTGTAAGTTTTACATCTTTTATTGCATCACAGTATTAGTATCAAGAGTGAACTGAACTAGTGTTTTCTGCTGCCAAGTACTTGATGCTTATGGGTCTGCCTTGTATCCTCCG
This sequence comes from Eucalyptus erythrocorys, assembly GCA_014182555.1. Taxonomy (NCBI): domain Eukaryota; kingdom Viridiplantae; phylum Streptophyta; class Magnoliopsida; order Myrtales; family Myrtaceae; genus Eucalyptus; species Eucalyptus erythrocorys. The sequence goes on from CM024602.1 coordinate 54,002,916, forward strand.
ATACATTAGAGGATCTGTTTAGGTACCTTAGTTGTCACAATGAGTTGAAGAATAGGTTGAAAAGGTTCAGATAACGTAATTTTGAGGTGAAAATAATCCGATCGATGAATCTGAAGGATGAGTGTGATAAAATAGAAGCTTTCTAGTTTTCCGCCTAATATTTCTTTCTCTTCATATGCATCTTTTTCCCGGGTTCTTTTTATTTAATTTTTTTGGAATATCTAGTGCAGTTATGGTTCAAAACTATTAGCTGGTAAATGTTCTGCTTCAGTTTTATCATTTGTTCTGTTCCTGTCATCCATGTGCTCTCTAGATAAATACACTTGCAAATGGGATGATACGACGTTTCCCCTGTGCAGAGTACTTGAAATAATGCAAACGGATGCAAAAAAAGATCCAGCTGTGTTTCGAGATGCATTGCACGCAAGAACCTTAATTCATCAGGTCAAGTCTCAACTTTTGGTTTGCCAGTTTAACTGGTTAACAATTAATTGTTCTGATAGAAGACGATCAGTATTTTATTATTCTAATACATTTATCAGTTAGATGAATGATGATAGGATTGCTATTTAGGTATTTTTGCCTTAAACCTGATATTCTCTAGTAGTTGCCAGCTGACACTCATAATTGGGCATGCCAGGTTGATAGAAAGTTGGTGAAGCAGACAGTTATGACGTCTGTATATGGTGTCACTTATATTGGTGCCCGGGATCAGATAAAGAGGAGGTTGAAGGAACGTGGTGCGATTATGGATGATACAGAACTTTTCCGTGCTTCTTGCTACGCTGCAAAGGTAAGGGTGATTGTACTTTTTATCTTTTTTCAGTTTTGTTGCTGTGGCTGTTATGGAGTGAAGCTTGTTGGCTATTTGTAGTTATTTCAAAGCCATCTGAAAGAAAAATGAATTGATTGTTAGCTTAACATGGATGTTCATTGAAGAAAATAATGCTGTTGGAATGACAATGCTGTGACATTTGTGGTTTTGCAGACCACCTTAACTGCTCTAGGGGAGATGTTTGAAGCAGCAAGAAGTATTATGAGCTGGCTTGGTGACTGTGCTAAGGTCACCGTGTTCCTTTGTCCTCTTCAATTTATACTAGTCTTTGTTGGTGGCTGACTTCAAATTATTTTCACGAAGCAGATTATTGCATCTGAGAATCAACCAGTTCGGTGGACAACTCCCCTTGGGCTTCCTGTGGTGCAACCTTACCGTAGAGTAGGAAGACATCTTGTGAGTGTCTTTATCTTTGATTCTTGGGAAAATTGCTCTGGAAGTTGCAAAACTTGTCACGAAAGTGTAACCGAATCCTAAAACTTTCAAAAAGTGCAATTAAGTCTTAAAATTTGTCACAAAAGTACAATCGAGTCCTAAAATTTTCAAAAAATGTAATCAACAGAGAGACTTAGATTGGACCAATTTGACAAGTTTTAGGACTTGATTGCTCTTTTTGAAAATTTTAGGACTCATTGCACTTTGTGACAAGTTTTAGGACTTTCAAAGAACTTATCTATTGTATCTTTAATAAACTCGAAATATTCAAATCCTGATGTGAAGTTTGATTTCTGAACATTTGCAGGTTAAAACTTCACTTCAGATTTTAACATTGCAACGTGAAACTGATAAGGTAATTGTTTTTCAATATTCCAACCCCTTCCAGCTATGTTTAGAATTCCTTTGTTGTGACTATCTATGCATCGTTTACCTGTCACGTTGTACTCATCTAAACAAGAATTCTCACCACGATCTTGTTGGCTTGAGGATCTTTTTGAGTGCATAGAAATCCTAAAAATTCACAATGGGGAACCTACCACTTGAGTATAAAGTGACTTGTCGGCAATAAGAATACTCCACTGGTGTTTAGCAGTCCTAGTATGATGATTTTGATGAGATGTAAGGGAATTGATGGGGCATTAAGTCATCAACTAAAAGTTCAGGCATATTTGACATTTCAAAGAACGACCAATCTTGCTGTTGAGTGGCTTTTCCAAATCTTAAGCTGTTACAAAAAGATGTGGTTTTCTATATCTCCAAATCTAATTGAAGAAACTATCTTGGAGATTCTGCAGGATGTGTAAGATCAATTAGTGTGAGCAAAATAATGGAACTCATATGATAGTCTTACATTTTCCTTAAAAGGATTGCTAGCCTGCTGGGCCATTCTACAATCGTGGTTTAATTGCTAAGTCATGAAATTGTGCATCACATAGCAATTTGGATGTGCTTTTATCTGGACCATTAGCTTGAACAGTAACTTAACTAAGGTTCCATTTTACTTTTATCAATAGCGCATTTAATGGAAAGAATATGACATGCCAATCTCTCTCTCTCTCTCTCTCTCTCTCTCTCTCTCACAACTTAGCTGAGGTTCCATTTTACTTTTGTGAACAGTGCATTTAATGTGAAGAATATGATGAACCAATCTCTCTCTGGGGTGTTAGGCGAAGTTCCATGCCCTATTCCAGATATGCTTGCCTCGTAATCGATTAATCATTTGAATGAGAAAGCAACCATTGACGTGTCTCTCAAGGAATTGCTGTGCAAGTACCAATCCTGGCAATGTGTGTTTTCCAGTCTGGTTTTATGAGCTTTAATGTGGGCACACCGTCAATTTCTAGCCATAATAGGAAGTTCAGAATGTTCACTTTTTTTTTTTTTTTTTTTGTTTAGTACCTGTGCTATTCTGTCTCCTCAATCCAGCTAGTCCCCTTCCATATTGTCCTATTCTGCCATTGTCTAGATAATATTTTGAGATAGTGTGGAGGTCGAGCCTAAGGGGAACAATCAGAAGTACCTTAGGCCCTAGGATTGTGCTAATGTGAGGCATCATTATCCAGCTAGTCAAATTTGATCAATAACTGATGAAGTGGATGAAGTGGTTTTGGATTGGAGAAGGATATAAATCCACTGTCCCGGGCTATGTCAACTCTAGGTACCAAGGAAAATATAGGCGTTGGTACTCAATGAAGATTAGTTAAAAGAAGATCATTTCAGATCTTCACTTTTTAAAAATAATTTTATGTTGTTCAGAGGCCGAAAGTGACTGCTCTTGGCATCATTTTTGCGGTTTGGTGTTTAGTTTATGTTGGCTTCATTCATGATATATCCCGAATGGACCTTTTATGCCTTCAAGAGAAGAGTTTTGGATATTTTTGCAAAATTCAGAATGATCAGATTTTAGTATTTCAAGCTGAAACTTATGTCTTGCACTAGTTTTTGCCCTGTCTTTGCCTTCCTCCTTATTTCTGTGATGATCCTGTTGAGTTGCTGGTTCTTGATTACAGTGAGTGTTTTCACAGCTTTCACTTTTAGCATGATAAAAAGTTGAGATTAAATTTGAGATCAAATTTTTTGGATCCTACCTTCATAGTTTCTGGCTGCCGGTGATTATCTGTAGGTCCTGACCAAGCGTCAGAGAACAGCTTTTCCCCCAAATTTTGTGCACTCACTTGATGGTTCTCATATGATGATGACAGCAGTTGCCTGCAAGAAGGCAGGGTTGAACTTTGCAGGTTTTCCCCTAGTCTTCCTTTTATGTGACTTTCTCATTACATATTTGCTACTAATGTGGTTTGGGCTATCAATTCATATGGTTGCAGGGGTTCACGATTCCTACTGGACACATGCATGTGATGTGGATGAAATGAACAGGATACTGAGGGAGAAATTTGTCGAACTTTATGAAACTCCGATCTTGGAAAATGTATGGTATCTTCCTTGCCATATACCCTTGAACTTATTTGTTGGAAAAATGAAATATCTGCTTGGGAAAAAAATCTTTCCTCAAGAGTTTTGATCAAATTAATTAAACCTTTATAAATTAACATCAGAAGCCTTGGAATATTATCATCTCAGTTATAGGTCCATTTTAAAAAAGCGCAGCATCTTAAAAGCCTGAACTGACCCAGGTGATCCGGTCTGATTTTTTCACATCATTCCCAGTAAAATCTATTTCTGGAATCCAGAGTTGTACTATCGAGCTAAACCAAGTTTGATTGTCTGCTAATTGCTTTGCTGTTTCTTTTGTTGTGCACAATCTCTTGGTTTTTTAGTAGGCACGCTAGAGTCTCACACTGCACTGAAACTCATAGCACGAACTTGCTTAGTTGTGCATGCATGCCTTGAAAGTGGACACTTGTGTATGCACATCTGGGTAAGCTACATGTACCTGTTTTCCAAGTCGTAGAGGAGAAATAATAAGGATAGTCATTTGTTGGTTTGTCACCTGCAAAAGCTGAAGTCTTTTGCTAGTCGGAGGGTTCTCCCTTTGCTTGTTCTTGAATTGAAGTCGTTCTAAACATCAAAATCCAAATGAATACACTTTTCTTATACATTCGATGATTGTAACCTCAATCATCTAATCTTCTTTATTTGGGTGCAGTTGCTGGAGAGCTTTCAGAATTCTTTCCCTTCATTATCTTTCCCTCCTCTGCCTGAACGAGGTGACTTCGATCTAAAAGATGTTCTCGACTCACCTTATTTCTTCAACTAATCCAGTATGAGGATTTCAATTTGTACTCAGCTGGCTTAGGCCTGTGCCCCTATGATAGCAGCCATGGTGCGTGACACATATCACAATAGTTTGACTTGAGGGTTGTCGTAGGGTCTCCAGTAGGAGTTCTTGCATCATGCGATGTGTACATCTCATGTACATGTCTGGAGCCAGTCAGATCTTTGTCCAATTATTATGATATGTTGGGCCTTGGTATCGAATCGCATCAGACTTAACCAGATGTCAGCTGCCTTAATCTAGACAGCATGAGTTGGATCTCAAAATTAAAAGGTCAGCCACCTTGTATGCGTGGAGATGCTGACAGCATGACCACATACAAAACTTCCAAAGTGATGAGAATAGTGATCATGGGATGTCAGACTTGACTCAGGAATTTGGATCTCGTGGGGAATGTCGACCTCTCTTTGGCTAGTGCCGTGGATTAAATCCAGTTATTTTACTAAAGAAGCCAGGTGATCCACAAGGATAAGAGAACTCGCCCTGCTTGCCGATGCTTTGAGATCTGTCCTGCTACTGTCTGTAGTTGTCAAGTACATATGGTTCTACGACTTCTTGTGGTGCTCAAGACATTAACCATCAGTCAGTCTCTCTCTCTCTCTCTCTCCCAATGTAAAGTGTAGAAAAAGGAGGAATAGGATTTGTTGTTTCATGAAACTCAATTGTTTTATGCATATGTACAAAGGTTAACAAATTTGATGGCACGAGTGAAAATCCAATTTCTAGTTGCAGGTGCCTTTTTCCCTTTCTTATTTTCTTTGACAAAACCGTCAGATGGCGTGGCATTGTAAACTTCAGCTCTCAGCGAAACCGCTGGGAGAACATTTTTTGTTAATCTTTTCTGGCTGTCATTATATTTTCAGCCAATGCTCAGAGTGCTGGCTTTGATAGCCGGAATTCATTATGAGAACGAAGAGAAAGTCAACATTCTGCTTGACCGGGTGAAGATAACACAATCTATGGCTGCTAATAAATTGCTAAAGAAAACACGATCTATGGCTGCTCACAAATTGCTAATTTCTCGTGAACTGCTTGCGAGTTGCATCCAGATTGACCACTTTTTGGCTATTGCTTACTCTCGCACGTGTACCTAGCAGAGAAACATATATTTTAAAGGGCAAATTCAATCACCGTGCCCAATTCTCATGGCTTTGTGATTTTGGTCATAATTTAACTATTCGTAGTATTTGCATTTTGAGATTGAAATTACATATCTGATCAGTTTAAGATCAACTGCATGAAATCCACAATTCATATTAAATTCATAATCCCCGGTAATAACCTGTGACATTGCATTTGACTTTCAACATGGTCGCTCACAACGTACTCACTGGAGCATATTCAATAACCATCCAGCATTCAAAAGCTCAAACAAATATGGTAACTGAATATTCTCCACCTGCCAAATCGGGCAAGCATGTGGCAGTTTTTAAACACATACATGCAGCATTCCACGAAAATCAACGTCGCCTTGTGTTCTCACTCAATTGATGAGTTGGTACAACGACACTGACCAGCCATTGTAAACTTCGAATCCTTTTGAACAGAAGTTGAGTTTTTTTACAACCACTCTGTCCCAAAATATACCGCAGTTTAGACTATAGAAAGGTCTAGCAACAGAACTGCCCAAGTCACCACGGTATGTCTGGAGTTCATTCCAAATCTGGTAAGCCTTAGGCATCTCAAATTGCATTTTATTCAATTATTATTATTATTTTTTTTGGTGACCCAGGAAACCCGGATGCCGGGAGTAAACCACCACTGGCGACACGTGCTAGCCACCACACACGTGCCACTGGGTAATTCACCCCGCAATGCGCTGGGGTTTCAAACCCTCCCTTCGTGAGGGGGAGGAGGCCTGTGCCAACTGCGCCACCCAGGTGGGTGGTCATTTTATTCAATTATTCATTCCAGTGAACTCCACCTAAATTCGTAATTTTTGCCAAATTATGTCTACTATCAGCTGTCATGTCTTTCTACCACCCACCCACTTGCAACAGTACAAGTCACTGTTTCTTGGTGTAGAAAGCATCACGCGAAGCCACAGGCAACTCTTCATCCATTTTACAACCACAAATGAGCACCACAATTCTCAATTTCATTGGCAGGTTGAGAATAGTGGTCTTCCGCACCTTTATGACCCCATCTAATTAGTAACTGCACAGCAGTGATGATTTCTGAAATCAAGGCTCTGCAACCTCCAATGCTATTGAGAAATTGTTATGAATCCCACTTGTGTCACCAAGCATATAAAAATAAGCTGAGCTTCCAACAACTTCCAGACAGGGCAACCACAAGCTGTATACCTCAGTAACCGAAACGATCATTCAATGAGGTCCGTCCGTCACCTGATTGTCCTGCATGACCAAATGACTAGAAATTCAGGTCTTTTCGAATTGATATAATGAACTGGTGAGTAAAAGAGTGTACCTTCAGGAGGCACCCATGATTCATAATCTGAGCTACCATTGAGAAAAGATGGTTTCTCCGGGCCAAGAACTCGTTTAGGTTTTTTCACATCATTGCTGGATGGTTGCCTGCTAGACAGATCTTCATTTCCTTCACCGTCCAATGAGTAATGTCCTTTTTGATGTTTCAGTAACAATGCCACAGCATCCTCTACTGCAAGTTCAGATCCTCCAGCAGAAGAGCTAGAATGATCATTGGATTTGTCTTCACTGCCTTCAGGTTTCCGCTTCCTAATAATGAGACCACATGCAGCTTCAATCCCTGAAGTTGACCTTGTGTATGAATCAACGCCAGCCAAAATTTTGCTTCTGTCTTTATAACCAACAAATTGATCAGAATCAGGGATATCTGAAACTTCTGGTTCCCTGTGTGTTTCTCTTTCTTGTATATCATCCGTGGCACCAAGCCACTGAGGCTTTACAACAGTATATGGAACGGCTTTTTCCTTTGCCTTATCCTCAAGGGTCTTGACATCTTCTGGATTTTTGCTTGATTTAACATTTTGATTAATAGTTCCTTCAGACCTGGAGATATTAGATGACTTCCCCTGCTTATTTCTTTCTTTTGCTTCTGAAGAAATATGCTTCTCAATAGGGGCCAAAGGATTATCAGGAGACTTAGATTTTGGTTCTTCCACTTTCATATCTCTTCTTTTACTAGCTTCTCCTGTTGGATCAGCAAACTTCAAGAGATAGAGTATCCGATCCAACTCAGACTGAAGCGAGGATATTTCCTTTTCTAGATGCACAGTTTTGTCAAGGACTGAAACAGAAACAGAGAATCAGCAACAAGGAAATAAGCAAGATGGTCTTAATCAAGCTGATCAGAACAACAGTGCACTAAGAAACTTCCTTCAGAGAAAATTACTTACTAAGCTGAGATGAAAGCCCAGTCATGTAAGCATCAAGTGCATCTCCAGCGTCAGTTTCTGCTGCACTGTCTGATTCCATTTTCTTCTTCTCATTCAGAAGCAGCTCTTTTCTCTCTTCTATTTGTTTCTTGATTGTGTCTCTCTTGTCAAGAAGAGTGTCTGCAGTTTCCACTGCTTGGCTTTGGCCAGTCTTAGGGACATTTGCTTTTTTCTTTGATCGGTCATAGTATTCATCATCATCACTGAAAAAGAACAAAAAATAACATGCATTTTATTCAATATTGTAGCCCCTGTTTTTCTTCCTTTGAAAGCTAATTATAGCCCACCACTTGTTCTGGTTTTAATTCCCTCTTCACCGGCTAAGTGGCAAATCTGCAATTCAATAAGAGAAGCTAGCAACTATGAGATACCTCAAATATTCTTCTTCTTCTTCAGTTGGTCCTTTGTTTCTGCCGCGAGATAACTTTCCTGTATGAGCACCTAAACTCTCTCGTATGCTATCATTCAGGGTCTCTTCTAAGCTTTCAAGTTCTTCCAAGATCTACAGAAAAAGAAAATTGCAATGTGAATTGCAAAGAAACGAAGGAAAAAAAATGCTTGCTAAATGACAAGCTGAAAAATGATCATATCAAACTGAAAAGGAAGACCAGTAATGCTTACAATACCTGAGTAATTCTCTGTTCATTACGAGCAATTTGAGTTTGTTGTCCTTGTGTTAATCCACCTTGAGCAATGTCTTTAGCACGGATAGCATCGATTTCTTTCTTCATGTGAGCAATCTAAAGTTAAAAAAAAAAAATGGGGCAGGCAATCAGATTCATACATTACACAAGATAAAAAGCATTCCAAACTTTAGAGCTTTCGATTTCAACAGTGACGACAATCTTTTTGTCGACCATTTTTGATCTGCTAACTACCATCAATTCTTGAAATCAAAGTTCAGAAACCTGATCGCAAAATTCACTAAAGTTTAGTGACCATAGTGGATTTAACCCAACGCTTGCTCTAATTATTTTATCACACAATGACTTATATTCAGCTTGACAGATCCTTCTAAGTAAGGTAGGCCACATAAATCTTCTAGCTCAGGCTAGTTGGTATTGAGTCCTCTATCGGATTTCAATACTCGAGATTCTTTCTTACTTCTTTTCCCTACCCAATGCTTTTTCAGTCTTCCCAACCCAATGAACTTTTTCCCTGTCATAGAAGAACCATAGGACAAATATTCCTTACTGCAGTTTGGCCAGAAAAACATGTTTCACAATACAAAAATACGTATCTTGCAGGATCCCACTTATGAATTTAAGCTTTTGGATGTCACAAAGCATCATGCAGACCAAATAATAAATGATGCTACCAAAAAATGAAAACCAAGCCATGTGATCTCTTCCAACAGAGTGCACTTTAAGATTGAAAATTGTGGTCAGCTCAGAGTAGTTGATAATTCAAAAAAAAAAAAAAAAATCCTCCTTTGATGATATTCAATAACCTTTTTCTCTTTCATGAAAAGAACCCATTTACTTTCAAAGCATTTTCGCTCTCTAAAGGGCATTATAGCCTGCTTGTCCTCACTAGTGCTTTCTAGCTATGGTTCACTTCTAGTTTGGGCATGACCTTTATTGCTTGAAACTAATCGTTCTCACTATACCTAGGGGTGATCGATTCCAAGTCTGGGAAGTGGACCAAGAGGACCAATCCCTAAAATTGGGAACCAGGGACGAGACTAGGCACTGGATCGAGAGGACCAGTTCCCAAAATTGGGAACCAGGGACCACACTAGACATTGGTCTGGTCCAGTCCAATGGAACCAATCATTTTTTTTTCCTACTACTTGATGCCTTCTATTTAGAAGAAATAAAATAAAAGGATGGTTACTTTTATTTTTATGAAAAAAAAATTCAAAAAAAAAGTATATGTAGTCAATCTGGTCCAGTCCGATTCACCCTTAGATTCACCCTTAGAACTGGGAACTGGACTACCCAAACACCGGTTCCATTTTTAGGAACCGGAAACTGGATCTTCATTGTTGAAAACTGTACCCAAGCGGCCAGCTTGGTCCTGTCCAGGCCATTCCTAGTTTGGGCAGTCCATTTTATACACCCCTAACTGTGCCTCGAGATTAGCATTTAGAGGCTCTAATTTGATATAATACACACAAAATTCATAATGGACTAAAAAACCTGACTGATATTAGAAATTTAACGTCATGTTTCAAAAGCAGAGGCATATAAACAATCCAAACACTAAAAAAGTTCATAATGGACTGAAAAACCCGACTGATATAAGAAATTTAACATCATGCTTCAAAAGAATGGCATATAAACATTCCCAACAATAACAAAATTCATAATGGTCCAAAAAACCCTGACCTTTTGAGTTCGTTTCAACACTTTTTCACGGGTTTTTTCCTGCTTCTCCGTGAGCTGCCCTTTGTAAGTTTGCCAAGTCACTTCCTCTGTATCATCCTGCCGTCCAAGTCCCAGCTCATTTTTAAGTTCAATAATCAATCTTCTTTAGATTTCTAACAACAAATCCTGAACTCAAATTTGATGAGAACTCAGGGAACTATTTGAAAAACACATCTGAATGCATAATAAAAAACAGATTGCACGCATGAGATAGAAGCACAAAAAAATGCACATTAAACCTTCCATATTTTTTTCCGAAAATCATCACTTGACATAATAACACAGCAAATTTGCGATTGTAGTGGCACCATATAGAAGGACAAATAAGAGCGACAAGCATTATAAGAAAGAGTAACTTCTCACAGACCTCCTCTTCTTCAACAGCATCCTCTCCCATGCCCCAGGAAATACCATCCGCAAGATACGCTTCCTCCCTTGCCCGTCGAAGAGATGCTTCCCTGTCTTGCATCGCTTCTCGCATTTTTGCATCTCTAATAAATTTCACATCAGCTTCCTGTTAAAACAAGGAAAAAAATTAGCACTTCCCAATGGCATAACACAAAAACTGCATCACCACGCTAACAAGAACCTCTATTTTTTGTTTTTGTGTACTAAGGTTAAACAACAATAGTCATGAAGGTAAAAAGGGACAACGTCGAGTGAATTAGAAAAGCTCAAGCTCGTTGAAGAAAATTCAAATGGATTAATCAAGTGACCCTACTCTGTACTGATCCGGCATTTATATATACATAAAATGGTTGGTCCTGCAGTCATTTGGAGCCAACTCTGGCAGAGCAGACAAGCTATGTTCCTTTGTTTGGTTCAAATTTTGTTCCCGAGAACAAAAATCTATTTTTTTATTCCCGGAAATAGATTTGGAACAGAATCGAGAAGTAAAAAAAGATTGATTCTCTGTTTCCGAGAACAATTCTAGAATCAAGCACCTATTCTCTCTATTCTTTTTCTTTATTTTCTTGTTCTTCTTCCCTCTTTCTTCTTCTTCAACTGCTGCTGCCGTTGCCATCCACCATCGTCCGTCGCCCACTGCCGCTGGTCATCGGCGACTGGTTCAGCAAGCTCGTTGGAAGCTCGCTAGGCCAGGGCGAGATCTGGCGAGCTCACCAAAGGCTCGCCCAGCCACCGGCAAGGCTCAACCTCGCCGAGGCACCGTGAGGTCGGCGTCGCTCAGCCAAGGCGAGGCCGACCTCGTGGTGGCCCGGTGAGGTCAAGCCCCACCAGCGGTTTGGGAGACCGCTCGCACAGCCAAGGTCAGCCGACAAGGCATGGCCTTGCCGAGGGATGGCAATGTTCCGGTGAGGTCGCCAACCCTCATCTAGCCAGTCGCCGGTCATCCCAAAGCCGACAACCAGCCACCTTGAAAAAAAAGAAGGGGAGAAAGAAAGGAAAAATAATAATAAATCTATTTTAAAAAAATTATTTGAAGTAGAAATTTTGAGTACAGTACCAAATACAATTCTATTTCGGGAACTAAAACTTTGGACGGTTACCAAACGGCTTAAAATGCTTAGAAATTGTTCCCGGAAACAGAAGCGTTACCAAATGCGCCCTAAATCTTCTTTTCCTAAATAATAATTCTATAAGACTTAATCAGGCTCAAGCTTTTTGGCAGGCATCACCAAGGATACTATCCATAAAAACTTCTTTTCTCCAGCACACTATTGGGGCCCCATTGCACTTTTGTTCAGCTTCAAAAAGGCATACCTCTTTGTTGGGCATAAAAGATTGAAAAGCTTCAAACAGTTCCAGATGTTAATGAGGTTTGGTACTATCCAACCTCAATCAATTCAAAGTAATCCTCTCAGTGATTCTTCAGTCATACGTAAAACCAATAAAAAACTATGCCTTTTTGGAATCCTCTATATATTATTTTGACATCTCAAAATGTTCTGGCAGATAGTGCTTTACCAAAGTTAATTATAAGATATGTTTCACATCAGTAAAATCTATATCTGCATGACCATGGCACCGAAAGTAATAGATAACAAACCTAGTAGCTTTAATTAGTGTGCTCATATTGCTCAATTGGTGAAAGTCATTAATCATACAATGAAGGAAAGGTATAGAATTTGGAAATCTTACTGGTGGCATCAAGTCACTTGGACCTTGGAATATGTACAGCCGCGAAGATCTGCACAAGCAAAGGAACAACAATGCTCATTATTGCGTCAAGTAAACACGTACATACACCTTAAGCACCAAGTGCCCTCTATCTCATGCTCCAGTAAATCCATATTCGTAAGAAAGGTGCCCATATTTGTTATATCAATACACCTCATGAATTGCAAGGAGATTTGCCCTAAGGTGATCATCTTAAAGGTAGATCTTATAGGATAGGTACATTCAGAAATGAATTATTGGCACATCTAAGACTTGAGATCACTTCCTGACTATACTAATTATATCCATGGGGAACATATGAAAATGATTGAAATTACAAGTAAAAAGATTGAGAAACTCACTGGCCAAACCGAATAACATCACCAACATGCAAGTCCACATATACTTTTTTCTTGACCTGTTTAAAGGCAAAAGAAAGACCTGTTAAACAACATTTGATAAGAATTACTCCTATTGCCTAGTGAAAGCATGAAAATTTAAGTTTCTGCTGGTGGTGAAAACTGATATTTCAAGAATATAAAACAAAGAAGTATCTGAAAACTTCAATTAACAATTCAAAGTCTTTATCAGGTGGCTCTGAGAAACTTTGGCATCCGCAGAGCTACATCAGATGAAGGAAAGTTATGTACTATAAAAGATTTCATAAATACAACACACAAACGAATACTTCGGCTGTTTTAAAATGAAACTGCTCACTATACATCACATAAAAATATGATTCTTTTTGAAAATCGCTATAAATCAAGTTACAATTAATTCCTTTAGCAATTTCAAAGAAAATATTTTATCAACAAAAACCATGGGACGTATACTTGAGAGAAGACATTACACACTCTCAATGGCAGCGAATTGTTTCTTTTGTGAATAAATAAATAAAACTGCAATCCGAGGGAGTCTCGAACCAGAGACATAAGACATGGCATGCGCCTAGGAGCAATCTAACTTATTAATTGGCCATGATCAATTGACCAAATTAAGTATGAGTTACTTGCCACTATAGTACCTGGTTCTTGTTCACAGAGGTCCCATGAGTACTCCCAATGTCAAATACATAAGCATCTCCCTCCCCATTGAATTGCAGAACTGGCAAAGAGGCGAAACCAAGCAGTCAGAAAAACACATTCTGTGCAAACACCTTTTAACAGCTCGTTTACAAGCTTAAGCCATAATTAAGGCTATTCTTTAGCAATTCCGATCTTCAATTGGCCTTGGCCAGCAAGACACTCGCGATTCTTCAGCAGAACGGCATGACTATGTCCACAAGAAATATAGAAAAAAACACGAAAAGAAATCGTCACATTACCAGCATGGAATCGAGATACAGTGGGGTGCTCGAGCACGAAATCGCACAGATCCACCCGTCCAAACATGTACGCCCCCTTTTCGTGTCTACAATCCAAAGACGAACGCATCAAATTCAGGTGACGCGAAAAGAGCGGGTGAATCAAAGGCTACTCATAGAAACTTGCGTTAACAACTCAAGGCACGATGCAAAGAAACTCACACGTTGAGCTGATCGACGATCGCACCGTCCTTGAGCACTTCCAGGAAAAACTGGTGACGAGGCGGCTCGCTCCACGGAGGAATCGTGTAAGGCACCGCGACGCCACCCCACGCTTCGCCGCCACGGGGCTCTCGGACGCGGAGCCGCCGCCTCCGTCGGGATTCGAGGCGCCGGCGTCGGCGGCGGCGGGGGAGGGGGTAGGGTTTCGCGGCGGAGGCGGAGGCGGAGGCATTGGAGCGGCGATCGCGGCGGAGGAGGAGGAGGCCGCCGAGGCGGCTGCTGCTGCTGCTGCTGCTGCTGCCGCCTCTTCTCCTGCTTCGCCTTGTTGAAGAGGTTCGGGAGCTTCCGGTTCGGAGGGCGGGTCGGACTCGGGCACGGAGGCCCTCGGCGGTGGAGGACCCATGGCGGTCGTCATGGCGTTGCGGCGAGGGAGAGCGAATTTGGAGAGGGGAAAGTGGCGGTGCGAGCGCAGTGCGGTGCGAGTTTTCGGTTGTCGCGACGGGACGCCGAGGTCGCGCGACGGGGCTCCTTAAAAATGAAAATGTCCTCGGATAATTTCGTCCGAGGCTTCTGCTTCCTAGGGACTAAAATCGAGAAACATTCTCTTTTTTTTTACAAATATAACCAAAATCTCAAAATCCATAATCTACGACAAATTTATCCGGAAATAATTTTTTACCATCAAAAATTTCAAATTTATATATTTTTTATAAATTTATTATCAAATAATTTTCGTTAAATTGAGCTAATATCACGAAAATTCACAAATGATATACTCGCCAATTTTCATATATTATTCGATTCAATAATTTGACAATAAAATTGAATGCAAACTAACAAATTGTGAATTTATCGCAAATATATCAATTTTGAGTTTTGATAATTAAAAACTTAGTTTATGATGAATTTATTGCACATATTAATTTGGAGTTAATGGGTTTCGAGTCGAAACAATGTTCCAACCTTAACTCGACTCCAAAAATATTTATTTGCTCGTTTTATATCCGTTACTCGAACAATATCAAGACCCAAAACATGTATTATACTTGTTTCATGTTCGGGTCGTATTCAGGTCGGGTTTTTTTGACACCCCTAACCCTTAGTATTGTCAAAATTTAAAATGTCACATAAATTTCAGAAAATCATAAAGGAAATCACTTCGCGTGGAACTTATTGTATGGAGTGAAATTTTCATGTGTTTTGCTTTAATGATAAAATAATTGTGCCGTAAGATTTTGGTTTATTGAATATACATAAATACATACATAATCATCCATCGCCTCAATCCATCCGCACTGTCAAAGAGAGAGTAGCACTCTTTATGAATATCGTCACATATTTTAATCAAGATAAGGGAAAAGAGTTTTTTTTTTTTCACCGACAACGGTGGTTAAAATTTGAGATGAGTGCATTTGATGTAAAAGTAGGGCTCCTCTAGCATTGATGCTTTTGAAGTTTTTATTAGATTTTGTTCTTTTATGATATTAAATTCGATTGCTTTAAATTCCACTTTAATTGTTTATAATCACTTATTCACTCTCTAGATGATAGTGCTAGTCCCATTACACATGATCCCAAGAGTAAGAAAGAGTCGAAAGAATGCTATCTTTAAAAATCCAACTTTGGAGTCACCATGATTGAAGTACAAAGGACATGCAGACATCGTCCAAATTAGGAGGACTGCTACAGGGACAGATGTCTTTTGTTGAGACTGATTTGTCTGTAATCTCAAAAGTCATGAGTCCGAAAGAGGGGATGGACTGGGCCGAGAAAGAGTGTGAATCTTGCCTGACAGAGGAGGACTGCGCCTCCCTGATCATTAAGTACCTGGACCCTGTGATCCCCTTGCTCAAGAAGTTGAAGGATTTGGAGAATAACCCATCGGTTAATGCCGGTGCTGGTCAAATCGGCTCGAATTGCATGCTCAGTTTCTGCAATGGCGGCAAGGTAGGGTTGGCATGTGTCGAAATATAATTTAAAGTGAGTTTTTTACTTTCTACCGCCACGTCAGGTGTAAGCGGCAAAAAGAAATGGAGTGGGTGAATTACCGATTCCACACATCGTGAAAGGCTAGAGCATATAACTAACACGAGCGAAAGGTTCGATCTTCTAACTTGACATCAGTTGACCTACGATACTCTCCTGTTTAAATACAAGGCATCCTCGACCTTTGCTCGAGCATCCCAAAGCTGCACCCTCCTCTTCTTCTCTCCACTCCCTTCTACTCTCTCTTCCGAAGAAATATGAGGACCGTGCTTACAGTTTCATCTTCCTCTCTCCCTCCAAGAAAACCAAGGCAAAGCGTTCGGTCCCCGCCAAAAGAAACTGACAATATCCACGACGGGAATTGGTGCAGCAACACGTTCTCGAAGAGGCACAGGTGCATCCTTAGTAAAGCCTCTGAGCTCAGGCAACGCATCTGCGTTCCTGTCGCTGTCATTATGTTCTCCCCTGCTGGCGAACTCAAGTGTTTCGGCCGGCCCTTGATCGAAGAGGTATTCCTGATGTACCTCTGTCATCAGTACGGCCTGAGGCCGCCAAGAGTATGAATCTTGCCTGAAAAGGGAGGACTGCGCCTCCCTGATCAAGAAGTACCTGGACCCTGTGGTCCGCCTGCTCAAGAAGTTAGCGAGTTTTGAGAACGACCCATCTTTCCTCCGACCCGTTCACCCTCTCTCTAGAAGAGACATGCGGACAGGTTCGTCTTCCTTCCAGAAAAGGTGAAGCAACATGTTCTCGAAGAGGAGCAACTGCATCCTCAATAAAGCCTCTGAGCTCAGAAAACTCACCGGCGCTTCTGTTCCCGTCATTATGTTCTCCCCTGCTGGCAACCTCGAGTGCTTCGGCAGGCCATCGATTGAAGAGGCATTCTTGAGGTACCTCCTTCACCAGTATGACGTGGAGCTGCCAATTCATGAGCTAGGAATGCTTCGAAATGAAAATGGTGAGCCCGTTCCGGCACAGATGTCTTTTGTTGAGACTGATTTGTCTGGAATCTCAAAAAGTCGTGAGTCCAAAAGAGGGGGTGGACTGGGCCGAGAAAGAGTGAATCTTGGCTGACAGAGGAGGACTGTGCCTCTCTGAACATTAAGGGTTCAGTATTTTCAAACTGAAAACCCCTTGAAAAAATGCTAAGTCATTTGGTTCAACTTTGAAGTTGGCTTTTTGCTTTCAACTTGCTTTTAAAATATCGAAAGCCCAAAACTAGCCTTGGGCTTTCAATGTTCCACTGAATACTTAAAATATTTTCTCTTCTAAAACTACCCTCATTAATTCTTCATATTTTCAATTTTGCCCTTGATTTTTTTTTTTTTAATTGAAAAAGGAGGCAACCCTTCGCTGGTCCGACGAAGGGCTACGGTTGCCGGCAAGCCAGATTCCATAGCCCTTCGCCGAACCTCTGCTAAGGGTTTAGTTCAATTTTAAAAATAAAATATATATACACACTCATATTATACCCATTAAAGTCCATTGCAAAATTTTTTTACTAAACATACATTCAACTCAAAGTTCATTTGCAAAAAAATTTTACCAAACATAATTGTATTTTGTCAAGTAGTTTTGGGCTTCCAGCATTTATATTGGACTCAAAGTCCATTATAAATGTTGAACCAAACGCAGCCTAAGTACCTAGACTTGTGATCTCCTACTCAAGAAGTTGAAGGATTTTGAGAACAACCCATCGGTTAATGCCAGTGCTGGTCATCAGTCCGGCGTTGGAGCTGGTCGTGATCCCGAGGGTTTGACGGTCGACAATACCGATGCTGGTCATGAGTCCGGAGTCGAAGCCGATTGGGATCCCGACGCAATGAAAAAGTCCCAAGGGGCTTTGCACAATAAATTGCGAACTGTGCATGTCGCAATTGTTCGGGCATGATGTGACCACAATACAACGAGGGTCTGTCCTCTCGAAACGTTTAGGATCTATAAAATATGAACACGTGCACGAATTGGAATCGGGGAGCCATGTGAAAAATCCAAAGTGGCTAAAGGTGCATTTTCGGGGGGCGATTTTGTGAGAACAGTAAAAAAACGAGACACCTCAGTAAATGAAATGCAATACAGAAATAACTTTTATAAATGGAAATAAAGTGCAGGACAGCTGGGGAACGACGAAAAAGCATCGACGCCATAAAACAGGGGGAGCCTCGACGAAGCGGGGTTTACCGTCGAGAGAGTCTCGAAGCGAAAGGAAGTTGGAAGAAAATGGAGGAGGAGGAGTGAAATTCTGAGCGCGCGCGAGAGACTCCTCCTAAAAGAATCGGCCGGCGGAGAAAAGATGAAGGCAGGAAGCGCCGCGAAACTGATCGTCGACGCCCTCCTGCAGCGGTTCCTCCCCCTCGCCCGGCGGCGCATCGAGACCGCTCAAGCTCAGGTCAGTGCGCTTCTTTCTCCTCTCTCTCTCTCTCTCTCTGTCTCTGTGTCGGGCGGGCGGGGGCGAATCCCGCGACGGGTTCGATTGCCGAGTTCTTCGTGCGGCATGGAGCCCTGATTTGAATCGGAGATTGCGCCCTCCCGGAATTAGAGGTTGTGTTCGGTGTGGCCGAAGGGGGTGCAGGAGCCGGAGCATTTGTTGAAAAAGCCGGCGTAATGCGGCCGAAGTTGGGTTATGGTCGAGAAGTGATCCGGTCGTGGAAGCCTAGGATGTGTCGGAATCGGTGCGCGCTTGGCGAATAAAAGCCTACGGGTCGGAAGTTTAGGTTGTAGAGAAATGTTTGTTGAACTGTTGAGGAAGGGGACTTGTTGAGTGAGGAAGGTGTTTTACGGAATCGTTATCGACGGGGGAAAGGTGACATTTTTTGGCGAATTGTCAGCCATCGGTCTCTGTGGTGGCATTGGTGGCATAGTATAGGGCCTCTTTTCTCTGTTGGTTGTTCGTTTGTTTGGATTGATGTGGGTACCATTGTCTTTAAGGTGTATGCCGATAGATGGAATTTTCTACTGTATTACAACTGGCTCTCTCTGTCATTCTCTCTTGACCATAGGGAATGGATTTTCTTCTGACGGCATACCAGCAGTAGCTGCCTAACTTGAGGTTTGTTGGTATGTTGAGCTTTCTTGTAATGTGCATTCGCAGGATGGGCAGTACCTTCGACCATCAGATCCGGCCTATGAACAAGTACTCGATTCATTGGCTATGGTTGCACAGCATACACCCATACCTCTTCTGGAAGCCCTTCTTAGATGGAGAGAAAGGTAACTTCTCATTTCTTCTTCAAGATAATTGACTGTGTTTGCATATGCATTATGGGATGTCTTTAGGGACCTAGCATGTGATGTTGTTAGTGTCTCCGTGTCTTCGTGACTTCATAGACATTGGGTGACTGAATTTTGACTGGTCAGATGTGAAGACTCTAATTGTTTCTCTTAGTACAATATATTTTTAAAAATGAACATCATTCTATCCGAGATGAAGAATGAATTTGAGTATTTATGTCTGGGCTTGTTGTTCCATCTAGAAAACCATTGAGCAAACCCATGTCTGGTTACATTCAAAATTACTTTAGGTGCAGCCTTTTTGAACAAAAGACAAGAACACCCATTGATGCAAGCTGAAGTCCACCCGATGGACTAATCAGCCATATTCTATGGGCTTTGCTGCACCCTTCTCTCTCTCTCTCTCTCTCTCTCTCTCTCTCTCTCTCTCTCTCTGCTTTTCGTTTATGTCTAGATGGTGTCGCAGAGATTCGATGAACTTTCATCTGAAACCCATTTCTCTTAAAATAGTTGAATTGGAGAACAGAAAGAATGACAGGTAAAAAGCATCACATTATTCCAATCTACTTCTTTTCTCTCTTCTTGTTACGAGCCACTATTGTTGCTTCTTTGATAATTGGGCCACCATCATTATGATTGCTGTTGTCCTCTTGTCCTTTACCAAGTCCAGCAAGTGGGGCTTGTTTTTGGGTAAGCAGATTAACGCTGTGCCAGCTGATCTGAGTGCATGCTTGTTACTGTTGTGGCAAGTAACTTACTTAAAATAATTTGCACATACCCTTTGAAGAAAGTGTTAATTTTCAGTTGGTGACACTGACTCCCATGTCCTCTTAGGAGTGATGCCATGCCTTTGCCAACTCAGTTGAGCGAAGTTTCTGTTAACTTTTGCATTAAATTATACATAGTGTGTACTTTTCTTGATCAGCCATAAGTATGAACCCCAGGACACTTTCAAAAAACGGTGTCAAGAGGAATTGCAGACATGTCATCTAGAGTTTGCATTGTGCTTAGTTGGAAGTTTCATTTTTTTTTTTTTTTTTGGGGCCCCGGGGGGATAAGTTCATCATAAAAATTGTCACGAAAGTGTAAGTAAGTCTCAAAACTTTCAAAAAGTGCAATTGAATCCTAAAACTTTCAAAAAATGCAATCAAATTCTAAAACTTGTCAGATTGGTTCAAATCAAATCCTTCCATTGGTTGCACCTTTAGAAAGTTTTAGAACTCGATGGTACTATCGTGATAAGTTTTAGGATTTTTTTAAATTCAATAGCACTTTTGTGACAAGATTTAGGACTTTTAACGCACTTATCCTTTTTTTTGTTGGGGGGTTGTGTGTGTTCAAGCCAAGTCAAAGCTTGTACATCTTTTTCATATGTCGGTTGAAAGTTTATATCGTGAATAGTTCAAAGAGATTATCAATCTCCTTGAGGTGTCATAGTAGCAAACTTAGAAAGGTTAAGAACTTGTCACATTTTTCTTATGCTGTGATATGAGCGCAATGAACATTTTTGTTATTTTATTACTTATTATACTCATTCTGGGTTTATGTTTCAGTGAGTCCCCAAAAGGTGCAAATGATGCATCTACTTTCCAGAGGAAGGTATTGCTTTTATTTTTGACATTTCAAAATCATTTGTGACTAATTACCATTTTTCCCTATAAAAAGGATTTTTTTGCATGTGCTTCTATGTGCGCATGTGCATACTAGTGCACGTGCTTGTCTTTGCGCACGCATGTGCTTCTCTAAATATCACAGTTCAAGAATGAATATGTCTTTCTGAAATTTGACTGGTTGGTGGATTTTTCTCAACAACTGTGACACCCACTTTCAAACTGCCTTTGCATTGGATTATGATGCATGAAAACAATACTGAGATACTGCAAGTTCATGGGCACTATCTTAAACACTTATGTGTATTAATGCCACTGTCTTGAGTATCTTGATGACTGCATAATACTTTCTTCTTCAGCTTGCAGTGGAATGCATCTTTTGCTCGGCATGTATTCGGTTTGCAGAATGCTGTCCTCAGGAGGGACTCACAGGTTTTGTCAATCTTACAATTTCTATTTTGGTTGTGATGGTGCAACAAATTACTTGTGTGACTGTGTTGTTGTTTGTGATAGTTGTTGCTCTTTTGCTAAAGAACTAATTTCGTGAAAATATTTTCATGGCAGAAAAGCTTTGGAGGGGACTTGAAAACTTTGTTTTTGATTGGCTAATTAATGCTGACAGGTGAGGCTTTGCTGTAATGCTTATATGAAGGAACTATAGCAATTATAAGCACCCCCATCTTGTAAAAGGCCATCTCATTTTAGAGACTTTGGTGATGTGCAGATGATGCTTGCAGTACCTTTGACTAGTTATACATCTTGCTTTCAGTATGAACTTTTTATCATGAAAATGTGCTAATTGAGGCAGCAATTTTCTCGTGAAAAATATGGTTTATATGATTAATGCGAGATCTACTATGAGTGTAACATACGTCGGTCCAGTTTTCTTTTCAAACCGAACTATACCAAAAGTTTTAGTTTGGATGGTTTCAAACCAGAATGAGAAACCAACTGAATTATCAACCATTGCAATTGACTTGTAGCAGTTTGACTTGTTTCATGGGTAATGGTTGAACCTCTCTGCTTTCAATCTTGTTTGAAGTTTCTTTGGCCGAAAGGCAAAAGAAGCTACATTGTGTTTATGAAATTTTGACTTGTGGTTGCATTTGTCACATTGGTGCCCCGGCAGGGGGGCGGGGGAAGAGGATGGGGTTGGAAATGATTTGCAAGTTAGACTGAGGAGTCAGTTTGGTTTCTTGAAGATGAAAGGAATTTTTTTTTTTTTTTTTCTTGGGGGTGTGGGTGGGAAATGATTTGCAAGTTAGAGGATTTAGTCTGTTTCTTGAAGATGAAAGTGTAGAAAAGAAGAGAATCTGTATTTTCTCATACATTTATCAAGTGATTACATGGTATTTATATACAAGAGTAGAAGATCTAAATTAGGTCAGAAAATCAAGAATGGAGGACCTAATCTCAATCAGTAGCTAATTTACAGCTAACGGAATCAAATCAAATCACATAATCAAATCAAATCAAATCAAATAATATCCTACAATATCCTAAATGATTTGGGAGAGATTATAGGAGATTTTCCAACACTCCCCCTCAAGTTGGTGAGTGAATATCTTCCATGCCCAACTTGCTGATAATCTCTTGAAATCTCGACACCGGTAGACCTTTGGTCAGTACATCTGCTAGCTGATCTTTGCTAGGAGTGTAGGGAGTGCTAATCAAACCAGATTCAAGCTTCTCCTTTATAAAATGCCTGTCTATCTCAATATGCTTGGTTCGATCATGCTGAACTGGATTGTGAGCAATGTTGATTGCTGATTTATTATCACAATAAAGTCTCATAGTTCCTTCATGTTTCACTTTGAGGTCTTCAATGACAATCCTGAGCCACAAAAGTTCGCATATCCCATTCGCCATCGCCCGAATTCAGCTTCAGCACTTGATTTAGCAACCACATTTTGTTTTTTACTCCTCCAAGTGACAAGATTTCCCCCTAGAAAAGTGCAATAGCCAGATGTGGACCTTCTATCTATTGGTGACCCAAAGATAATCTGCATCGGATAGACTTCAAGATTCAACTTGTCACCTCGTTTAAATAGAATACCTTTTCCAGAGTAGCTTTGAGGTAGTGAAGAATCCGGTAGACAGCTTGCATATGTTCTTCTTTAGGATCATGCATGAACCGACTTGCAACTCCCACAACATAGGCTATGTCCGGCCTAGTATGAGATAGATAAATAAGTCTTCCTACTAACCTTTGATATCTCCCTCTATCAACAATGCCACTCTCTCCATGTCCATCCATTTTATGATTTGCATCAATAGGAGTGCTCACCGCCTTGCTATTGAGACATCCTGTTTCCTTGAGAAGATCAAGAACATACTTCCTTTGGGATATAAAAATACCTTTATTAGAATAGGCCACCTCAATACCAAGGAAGTATTTCAACTTTCCAAGGTCCTTGATCTCGAACTCGTTGAGCAAGATTACTCTTAAGAGAATTTTGTTCAGCTTCATCATTACCAAATCACAACTATATCATCTACATAAACAAGTAGAGTTGTGACCATACCTTCTCTCGAATGTTTGATGAAGAGGGTGTGATCCCCTCTACTCGCTTGTAACCCATCTCAAGCATTGCCTTCGTGAACCTTCCAAACCAAGCTCTTGGGGACTGTTTGAGACCATATAGAGCCTTTTAAGTCGACACACCCGATTGTTTCCAAAATCTTTATCAAAGCCCGGCGGAGGCTCCATAAAGACTTCCTCCTCCAAGTCTCCATGTAGAAACGCGTTCTTCACATCAAATTGCTGCAAAGACCAACCAAAATTAGCTGCAAGAGAAAGTAGTATCCGTACTTGTGTTCATCTTTGCTACGGTGCAAAGGTCTCCCGATAGTCCACCCCATAGGTTTGGGTATATCCCTTTACAACCAGCCTTGCTTTATACCTCTCCAAGGTGCCATCAGCCTTGTATTTAAGGGTATAAACCCATTTACATCCCACTCGGTTGCTTGCCTTTGGGTAAAGTCACAACTTCCCATGTATCATTCTTCTTCAATGCATTCATTTCCTCTGTCATAGCTTGTATCCAATTCTTATCCTCAAAAGCTTCATGTACCGAGTTAGGAACAAAGAATTGAATCAAGAGCAGTAATAAAGGCTTTGTGTTGAGTAGATAGTCTATGGTATGACACAAATTGAGAGATAGGGTGTTGGGTACATTTCTGGTAGCTTTTCTCAAGGCAATAGGTAAATCTAAATCATTTGACTCAAGTTCATTAGAAGAAGGATAAGGGTGAGTGATTTCATTACTCGATAACGGTTCGGATAACGGGACTTGATTTAGTTCCGGATTGAGCTTTGTCCTTCTTGAGTAAACTTGCGCTTGGTTGGTTCATTCTTGGGAGGACTAGATGAAGATGATGATGAACTAAGTAGAGGACTTGATGGGGAACTAGAAGCGACCAAAGGATTCAATGGACTTGATGAAGGACTAGATGGACTAAGAGGATTAGGACTTGATAAAAATGGTGAAGGAGACGAAGATGGATTGAGTGACGCACTAGGTAGTGAAGGCAAACTAGGTAGTGAAGGCAATGGTTCAAATCCACTATCTTCATCAAATCCACTATCTTCATTAGGAGTCTCCCCCTGAAGATAGTGGTGGGAAGTAAAAAATGATTGATTTTCATTAAAAGTGACATCCATGGAGATAAGAACTCGATGTGTTAAAGGGTCATAACATTTATAACCCTTTTGAGTATTAGAATACCCAATAAAGACACACTTTAGAGCACGAGGGTCGAGTTTGTTTCTGTTGTGATTATGAATATGGACAAATGCAACACAGCCAAAGACTCGAGGAGAAATGTGATATTTATGGGAGACATTAGGATAAAATGTAGACAGGAGCTGTAAGGGACTTTTATTTCCTAAGGTTTTGGAAGGAACCCGATTAATAAGATATGCTGAAGTTAAAACAGCTTCCCCCCAAAAATGTTTTGGAACAGACATTTGAAAGAGGAGAGCCCGAGTAACATTTAGGAGGTGCTTGTTTTTCCTTTCGGCTACTCCATTTTGTTGAGGAGTATCAACACAAGAAGACTCATGAATAATACCTTGAGTTTGGAAAAAATGATCAAGATACTTATTGAAATATTCTTTCCCATTATCGATCTAAGTCTCTTAATTGACACCCCAAATTGATTAACTATCATCTTATGAAAGTTTTGAAATATAGATTGAACATTAGATTTGTCTTTCATAAGATATAGCCATGTAGTTCGAGTACAATCATCAATAAAAGAGACAAACCACTTAGCTCCCACAAATTAGCAGTTCTAGATGGACCCCATACATCGGTATGAATAAGAGAGAATGGTGTTGAAACTCTAGCATTGTTATTCAAAGGAAATGAAACATGATGATGTTTTGCAAGTTCACAAACTTCACAATGAAGATTTTCAACAGCAACGTCTTTAAAGATAGAAGGAAACATAGTCTTAAGAAGACTAAAAGGTGGATGTCCTAATCGAAAATGGTGAAGCCAAATCGAGATAAGTGGATAGAATTACAAGAGTTGTAAGGGGTCTTATATCCCACAAGAGACCAACCACTTTTGCTCGAATCCTCAAGGTGGTAAAGCCCATTCCGTTCCTTAGCAAATCCAATCATCCTCCCCGTTTTCAGGTCCCGCAAAATGCAATGATCGGAGAGAAAAGAACCTTACAATTCAGATTTTTGGTAAGTTGATGAATGGAAAGGAGATTGGTGGACAGCTTAGGAACATGAAGGACATTATTAAGTTTGAGTGAGGGATTTAGAATTATGGTTCCTTGGCCAGCTACGAATGGAGATCCATCTGCTATGGTAATACTCCTATTTCCCGGTAATGGTTTATAAGTTTCAAATTTAGTGGGATCATGTGTCATATGATTGGTTGCTCCCGAATCAAGAATCCATGAATTAGGTACCGAGAAGCTGTTGAGTTTTCGGAAATTAGACACGCACTGACGAACCAATGAACACATATCGAAGACTTAGATAGGGAGTCAAGGAGAGCCCCGATTTTACCGACTTCTTCTCTCGTTAAATATCTCCTCATTAACGGGTTTGTATTGGACCATCGGAGCAAACTTCACCTTCACTTTGGTCATGTGTGCTTGCGGCTGTCTTTTAGCTCGTTGAGCACCTGCGTTCTTCCATGAAGCTTGAAGCAATTTTCTCTTGTATGGCGTGGTTTCTTGCAAAAACTACACCATAAACCTTCATTGCTTGTCGTCTTAATTGGATCCAGTCTCTTGTTTTTGTAAGGATTTGTTTCCTCCTTACTTGCTTTCATGGCGGATCCTTCGCTGTGTGGTCTTCAAGCATTACGCTTCTTCGGCTTTCTTCTCCCCTTACAAGTAGAAAAACTTCATTTAAGGATGGCAGCCGCTTCTTTCCGAGAATCTGAACTCGAATCTGGTCAAAGTTTGCATTTAGACCTGCCAAAAACTCAAAGATCCTATCTCTCTCCATATAGTTTTGGAGAGTATTAGTGTCTTCGGGACACCTCATCCGGATATTCAGATTGTGATCTATTTCAAGCCAAAGACCTCTCATCGATTGTAGTATTCTCGTAATGGAACGATTACCTTGTTTTGTTGTTGAAGCCTTTGTCTTGAGTTCATATATTACCGCTGCATCTTGGACTTTCGAATAAGATTGACGAACAGCTTCCCATATCTCATTGGCGTAGGGAGAAACATGTAGTTTTTGCTGATTTCAGGTTGCATTGAGCTCCACAACCATGACATAATTGAGGAATCTTCTTCATCCCATGTCTGAAACTTGGGATCACCTTGTCTTGGACCAAAGTGCCTTCTAGGTGACTCGAGCTTCCCTTTTCCTTTAAGAAATGTCCTCACAATCTGTGCCCACCGAAGATAATTTTTTCCATCCAATCGATACTCCTTCATGTTGGGAAAATCTCCAACCGATGAGTTGGATTGATTTTGAACAGAGGAGCCAGTTTGGCTAGAGATAGCCTTCCCTAAATCTTCCATTCCAGCAACTTTAAGGACAGATTATAGGAGGAGACTAAGAAGGGATCGAGAGACAAGGGTGGTTATCACACAATTGAAGGGCCAGCAATAAGGCTGGTTAGGTCAGCAATAAGGCTGAAACAGAACAGCAGCGATAAGGCTGAAGAAAAAAAGGCTGCAATCAAGCAGCGGTAAAAGAAAAGAAACAGAGGCAGAAAGACAGATCAGAAAACTAGGCTCGATACCATGTAGAAAAGAAGAGAATCTGTATTTTCTCATACATTTATCAAGTGATTACATGGTATTTATATACAAGAGTAGAAGATCTAAATTAGGTCGAAAATCAAGAATGGAGGACCTAATCTCAATCGATAGCTAATTTACAGCTAACGGAATCAAATCAAATCACATAATCAAATCAAATCAAATCAAATAATATCCTACAATATCCTAAATGATTTGGGAGAGATTATAGGAGATTTTCCAACAGAAAGGAATTAAGGTTTTCTGATTGAGGGAGACAAGATTGGTGCTTGCATGTGGAAGTGAGAATTGAGAGGGGCCAGAGTGCCTCTTAGATTTCTTAGGCAGTATAAATTTATACAAGATGTTTGTTGCAAGTTAGAGTGATCAAGTTCATGTGTACAAATGGAAAATGGTAAAAGAATAACAAAGAATGTTGATCTGAAAAAGAGAGAAAAAGAGAGGGGGGGTGAGGGAAGTGAATTTAATGGGTAAGGTGAAATTTTGTGATTTCAAATCCATTCCAGCGGCTTGCTATGAGACGACTCTAAATTTAATGGGCACTTAGGGCTTGTTTGGCTTGCCAAATAGTGTTTGTTCCTATTCTTTTGTTCCCGGAAGTAGATTTGAAATAGTAATGCGTTTGGTCAAATTTTTGTTTCGATAGTAAATTTGGAATAGAATTGAGAATAAAAAAGAAGAGTTGTTTCTTTGTTCTTGGGAACGATTCTAAAATCAAGTGAACCTATATTTTTATTTTTCCTCCTTTCTTCTTGTCCTTCTTCCCTCTCCCTTGTTCTTCAAGTGCGGTCGCCACCACCGTTGCCGTCTGCCACCGTCGCCGCTGGTTGTCGCCAGTCGCCGGCGAGCTTGCCAGAGGCTTGCCTAGCCACCGACAAGCCTCGCCTGGCCAGGCGAGGCCGAGCTCGCCCAACCACCAACGGGGCTTGACCTCATCAGGGCACCATGAGGTCACCACAAGGTCGATGTCGCCCGGCCAAGGTGAGGCTGACGTCGCGGTGGCCCGATGAGGTCGAGTCGCGCCGGCGGCCGGGCTCGGCCACTCGCGCAGCCAAGGCTTGGCCGAGCCTCGCCTAGCTGCCGGCAAGGCTTAGCCTCATCGAGGGTGAGTGACACTCCGGTGAGGTCGCCGGCGCTCGTTTGGCCAGTGGCCGGTCATCCCAAGGCCAACGATTGGCCATCTTGAAGAAGAAGAAGAAGGGGAAAGAAAGAAAAAGAAGGGGAAAAAGAAGGGGATAAAAAATGATTTGAAGTAGGAATTGAAATTTCGCTATATATAGAATACATATTTAATTTTGGATTTTAATTTATTATTTAGTATTTATATATATAGTTTATACTATAGTTTATTTACTATTTAATAAAAATTTGATTTGTTAATAATTTATTACTTAGTATAAATATAATTAATCGATAGAATTTCTATGATTTGATAGAATTTTAGAATGGAATAGAATTCTAAATTCGAATTCTTTTGAAATTGAAAATATAATAAAATAAAATATGATTTATTCACTCATAAGAAGATAATTATATTGGTGAGTGGTCCATGAGAATTCAATATCAAATTTACATGTCTAAAAGGGTAATTGAAAAAGAATTGGAATAGAAATTTTATACAGTTACCAAACGCATTTATGTTCTTTTTCTATTCCAAAATCAGAAATTTTGTGCAATTACCAAATGCATTCTTTTGCTTAGAAATTGTTCCCGGTAACATAATAAAAAAGAATCATTTCTGATAAGAAATTGTTTCCGGAAACAGAATGGTTACCAAACGCGCCGTTAATCTTTACTTCAGTTCAACTTTGCCTTTTCCTTGTTAACCGACACAGATTAATTGTCAGTTTTCTTTATTAGCTGCGAGTGTTCAATTAACAGTACCATCTTCGAGCTTTTGTTTTTATTCTTTTTTTGGTTGCATTGCCTATTGAATGGCCATGACTTTAACCTTTACCAAAAAAGAAAAAAAAAAAAAAAAAAAGGCCATGACTTTAATTTGAATGGCATGGTTAGGCTGCATCACCTGCAACATGCATTTAGCCATGAGATCCAGCAAGCAGACTAACTTATGTATCGCAGATATATTTTTTATGTTTGCCTTTTGAACAGCTTTTGATTTAGTGCTTGTCGCTTTTCTATCTATGAGTTGACTAAACTGCTATTTCAGGGTGGTAAGCCAGGTTGAGTATCCCTCATTAGTTGATTTGCGTGGGCTTCTTCTTGACTTGGTAGCTCAGCTTTTGGGTGCCTTATCTCGAATCAGGTATAATTTGTTACGAATAATGCTTTATTCTTCCCTCGCTTGGTAGAAGTGGATGAGCTGGTTCTTGAGAAAGCTGTTGTTTCCTTTTCTTTTTCTTAGTTTGGTTTATTTACCTTTGTTTGGATGAGAGGGCAAGAAGATGGGTTTTCATAGGAAGGTTACAGATTGTCATCACTCAAAGGTTCTAGATGCAAACTTTTGGTAAATGGAATATGTACCTTTTGTTTTACCTGCTATGGGGTTGGCAGTTCCATCTCCAGGTTGTACAGTTTATAAATGCTGTTTGTTTGTGCTAATTGGCAATCTTTTTTGCCGGACCAAGTCAATTCTATTGTCAACAAAATTGTCATGTTTTCTCCTTCTCATTAGTATAATCATTATTATGAAAGTTCCCGTAAGAGAAGATAGACTGCTGCCAAGTAGCTTTTTCTTTAGTGCTTGGTTTTTCTACCTTGGCTTTATTTGGATGCTGTTGTAGTCCAGTTTGGAAAATGGCATCTGGACAAGTTCTGATATTTTGGAAAGAAAATAGAAAAAGGAGAAGAAGAAAACTGAGAGCTTTCAGCTTTTGGTGGAATGACTGCCTATATCAGTCTGCTAAGTAGCTCCCAAATCTCAATGACGACAAAAGTGTGCTGGTCAACTGCTGAATGCTCAGTTTTGTAACTGAATTGTCAAACTCTTCCAACAACATAGTTCTTTCTCATTTCTTTCACAGATTCAGTTCTGTCACTGAGCGCTTTTTCGATGAACTCAAGAGTCGTTCTCTCGACACCAGTGTTTATCGAAGTGAAACTCTCAGTATTATTAATGGCATGCGTTACTTGAAACTTGGGGTAAGTGGCATATTCATTTATTGTTCTTCCTCTCAGTGGATATAAGTGGAGGAACGTTTAACAAAGTGGTTGCCAGGTTAAAACTGAGGGAGGATTGAATGCATCGGCATCGTTTGTGGCAAAGGCCAACCCTCTCATACGGGCTCCTCATAAACGGAAAAGCGAGCTTCACCATGCACTGTGCAATATGCTTTCAACATCCTGGCCCCACTTGCTGATGGTGGGAAAAGCCAGTGGCCTCCATCAGGTGTGGAGCCTGCACTTGCATTGTGGTATGAAGCTGTTGGCCGTATAAGAGGGCAGCTTATGCAATGGATGGACAAGCAAAGCAAACACATCGCAGTAAGTGAATTTCAGTCTTATATTACTCTATAGTGAGATTCATATTTTTTTTGCCTCTTGTTAACCCTTAAAGAGAAACTTCTACTTCTGAAATTTCTATCTCCAAAAGTGTCGACAGCCTTCATCATCTATCTATGCTTTCAAGGTTCTTTTGTTACCAACTAAAGGAGTTTAAAATGCCAGTGTGGAATATTAACTCATCAAGTTCCTTGAAATTTATGTATTCTGCATGGAGACTTATATAAAAATTTCTACCATGTGAAGATTTAACTTCGCAAATTTTATTCTTTTAGTTCTCCTGAATTCACATAACTTCTTGCACCTCTCTGACTTTCTGAATCTTTATGATTTCTGTTATTCTAACTCGTGCATTGTTCTTTTGACTAGGTTGGTTTCCCATTGGTAACTCTTCTTCTCTGCCTTGGAGATCCTCAAACCTTTAACAGCGGCTTAAGTTCTCACATGGAACAACTCTACAAGCTACTCAGAGTAAGTCCAGTCAGTTGTCAGTCAATGAGTACAGAGAAACATGGATGAGATGTTCTGATGTTGAGCTGTGGATTTTAGACAGTGTTTGCCTTTTTTTGCATATTTACTCTTATTTTATTGACATTACTGCAGGACAAAAATCATAGATTCATGGCCCTGGATTGTCTTCATCGAGTAATGAGGTTTTATCTAAGTGTGTATGCATCTAGCCATGCCCAAAATCGCAGATGGGACTACTTAGATAGTGTGACCTCTCAACTTTTGACAGTTCTGAGGAAAGGAATGCTCACTCAAGATGTGCAACATGACAAGCTTGTTGAATTCTGCGTGACAATGGCAGAGCATAACCTTGATTTTGCCATGAATCACATGGTGCTAGAGTTACTCAAGCAAGATAGCTCAAGTGAAGCGAAGGTGATTGGCCTCAGAGCTCTGCTCTCCATTGTGATGACACCTTCAAGCCAGCACTTCGGATTGGAGATATTCAAAGGTCGGCTAACCTGTTAGTTAGCCGGTTGTTCATTCCAAAAGTTGACTTTGACCATTTAACTGAACATGTTTGGCATCTGTTGCATTAGCAGGTCATGATATTGGCCACTACATTCCAAAAGTTAAGGCTGCCATTGAGCTGATACTGAGGTCTTGCAATCGGACTTACAGTCAGGCTGTTCTAACTTCCTCAAGGACCACAATCGGTATTAATTTCTATGCAAGTTTCATTGAAATGTCTGAAACAAGTATAGTGATTGCTTCCTTGAATTTTGACCTCAAAGAGGGCTATTACTTTTCAACTTTACAACGAACATGGCCAGAATGGATCTCTAAAGAATGTTGTAGAGTGGATCTCGTTATAACAATAATCAGAAAAATGGTCATTTTCCTATGGTTTATCCATGTGTTGCTCGTATAATAGAATAAGCTGTGAACATTTGTCTCATGAGCATTTGGCACTTGGTTTAACTTAAATTAGTTTTGTTCCTCCCGTACGCTTAATTACTTAGTGGCATTTTGTTCCAGTTGTAAGCTAATCAAATGAGCTCTATAAGAATTGAAAAGAACTGAATGTGCACTGGCCTGTTAAATTGCACGGAGTTTCATATGCAATCGTACTGATCTATAAATCACAGCTTATGAACATAGTGATCCATTTTTGTCTGATGGAAGATTCTGTTTATGATCCCTCTTAACTTGAAGATGCAGTCAACATCACTTTTCTTTACCAAGGAGTTGCTTACTGGTGGATCTGTTTATGGTATACAAAAGAAAGTGACGACTTTTATTGCTGTTTCACAAAATGGTTGAATCGCGTTCTGGGTATATGTGGAGTGCAAATAACTTATTTGTAAATATAAGGATACTACCTTGGAATAGGTTTGAACTTCATGACCTGCTCGGCAGCCATTCCACATGAGAACAAAGAGCTGTTTAAAGCAAACACCTTTAGCTGTCTTTTGATATTTTTTTGGAGACTGGTAGTCTGTGAAATTTAAACCAGACCACTGATAGCAAATCCAGGAATGGTTGAGGTTGCCTCAAACAATGATTGAAAGCTGCTGTGTGAAATATTTGAAAGTCCCAGAGTGCAACTGCTTCTTGTCTCCATAAAATTGAGACCTCTCATATGTGGTGGTGACTTGACATTGATTACATACTTTCCAGCATCAATATCCCAATTTACTTACTATTCATTACTTCTCTGCTGAACCACTTCGATTGACATATTCTGTGACTGTAGATGCTGTGACCAAAGACAAGGCTCAGGTATCTCTCTTCAGGTCAGTGCTGAAGTGCATACCCTATCTGATCGAAGAAGTTGGCCGAAGTGACAAAATCACTGAAATAATACCTCGACATGGCATAAGTATCGATCCTGGTGTTCGTGAAGAAGCTGTACAAGTACTGAATCGGATTGTGAGGTATCTTCCCCATCGTCGTTTCGCAGTTATGAGAGGGATGGCCAACTTTATTCTGCAACTTCGTGATGACTTCCCACTTCTCATTCAGACTTCATTGGGGCGCCTATTAGAACTCATGCGTTTTTGGCGAGCTTGTTTATCTGAAAATAGGGTTGACTCCAATGTGGAAGAGTTAAAGAGTGTTGATCGGGGAAATGAGGGATTCAAGAAGCCTTCTTTCCACCATTCAGCTGAGAAAATAGAATTTCATGCTTCAGAGATAGATGCTGTGGGTCTCATCTTTCTCAGTTCTGTTGACAGCCAGATTAGACACACTGCACTGGAATTGTTGCGTTGTGTTCGTGCCTTGAGGAATGATATAAGAAACCTTTCAGCACGTGAACACTCAGAGGACTATTTTGTCAGTGAAGCCCAGCCTATTTTTATAATTGACGTCCTTGAGGAACATGGGGTGGGCAATGACTTTCATCAACTCTTTCTCAATTTTTTGCATGGGTTAGGTGTGAATTGCAATGTTCTTACTATTTGTCAGCTGTCCTTACAGGATGAAATTGTTCAGAGCTGCTATTGGGATTCTGGGCGTCCTTTTGATTTGAGACGAGAATCTGATGTCATTCCTCCTGATGTGACGCTTCAGTCAATAATATTCGACAGCCCTGATAAGAATAGGTGGGCTCGGTGTCTGAGTGAGCTTATAAAGTATGCTGCTGAGCTATGTCCTAGCTCTGTCCTAGAAGCAAAGTAAGTCAATCATGTTGGCTGATGTTAATTTTATTTTTCTAATCACTGGAACAAATGCTATTTGACATCTCCCTTTGCTTGATAATCGATATTTGTCTGTTAGCCTTGATGTCAGCATAGAGGATGCTAGCTTGTCAAAAAAGCTTGGTCCATCGCTTGGGATGCTATACCGTCTGAAGTTGAGAGGCAGTAAATTAAATTATGATTGCTAGCATAATCAGGCAATGTCTAGCAAAAAGGAAGGGGTGCTCTCCAGTTCCTTCAGCCCTCATATTTTCTGTAAAATTGTCTAGAACAAAGGGCAAACTAGTTATAACAAAAATGACCGAAAGCTGTGGCAGAGTGCATGACCACTCTAATAATGGAGAATTTTTTTTTTTTTTTCAATTTTTAGGATTTCATTCTGTGAGCAGGGAGGAGAGAGATGTTAACATGAGTTGACAAATGTTACTTGTGATGGCTCCATTATACAACATATCAGAAGCCATGTTTCTAGAACTGTACTTCAGTCTGCTTTTATTTGCCTAGGAGTATAGGATCTCTAATATTTTTTCGTGAACTGTCCTACACTTCTTCATTCATCTGGTTATTCTGGCATATCTTTATAGTCTATTAGAGTGCAAAAACTAATGTACAAGTTGCAACTTGTAGAAGCTATGACTTTAATAGCCCCCTTATAATGTTTCCAATCTTAGATCTACTTATTCACTGTGATCTCTAATTGGTGCATCTTGCTAAAGGGTTCCTTTGACTAAGAGACTGTAATGGCAACTACTGATGTAGGGCGGAGGTCATTCAACGTCTTGCTCATATTACACCAGTTGAGTTAGGCGGAAAGGCGACACAGGCACAAGATATGGAGAATAAACTGGATCAATGGCTTATGTACGCAATGTTTCTATGTTCGTGTCCACCAGATAGTAAAGAAGCTGGTGGCTTGGCTGTAAACAAAGATCTCTATAATCTGATTTTTTCCTCATTAAAATCTGGATCAGAGGCCTACACAGTAAGTGCATGGATAGCTCTGCAATCTTGAAAATTCTAGTGCATATTTATGTAGATATTTCCTTACATTATTTCGTGAGGGTTCTACATGGAGTTCCTCATGATGTCAACATCCTAGGTGCATTTAGCCGTTTTTAAGTGTAGAGTGCACAAACTGTGTCAAGAGTTGATTGTTTTTTGTGAATATGTTTTGTGATGATGGTTTTAGTCTAGTTTGATGGATATGCTACTTGGGGATCAGTTTTAATTGCCTTTTAGCAGAATATAATAATGCACCATTTCTTTTTCTTCTATGGTATTCCATTGACATGGGTTAATCGCTGTGCTGTCAGCTAAGTGTCTTTTTTTCCATCTGTTTGGCGTAGCATGCAGCTACCATGGCACTCGGTCACTCACATCTGGAAGCGTGTGAAATCATGTTTGGTGAACTTTCATCTTTTATCGATGAGATTTCAATGGAAACGGAGGGAAAACCAAAGTGGAAGGTACTTGAATTTCCAGCATATCATATCTTTATCTGTGACTTTTGTTTTGTCATTACCAATGAGGCATCCTCTTGGATAGCAAGAACATACTCGCCATCATGTTCAGTTTTATCTCTCACAAGGTTAAGTGCTGCATGCAGGAGTCTTGTCCATATTTAGGAAGTAAATTTTGTAATTTTCTATATTTTCTGACCTGTAAACGAAAGTTAATTGTGAATTATCTTTCATTTTTCTGGTTAACAGTCTCAAAAATCTCGGCGAGAGGAACTCCGCATTCACATTGCTAATATATATCGGACAGTTGCTGAGAGTGTCTGGCCTGGCATGTTGGTCCGTAAACCCGCCTTCCGTCTCCACTATCTGAAGTTCATTGAGGAGACAACGAGGCACATAGTTTCAGCACCTCCTGAGAGTTTCCATGAAATTCAACCTCTCCGTTATGCACTGGCTTCTATTCTAAAAACACTTGCCCCCGAATTTGTCGACTCAAAGTCTGAAAGGTTTGATCTTAGAACCAGAAAGAAACTATTTGATCTGCTTCTCTCATGGTGTGATGATGCAGTGAGCACATGGAGTCAGGATGGTGTTACTGACTATCGTCGTGACGTTGAGCGGTACAAGTCCTCACAGCATTCTCGCTCAAAGGATTCTGTAGATAAACTTTCTTTTGATAGAGAAGTTAGTGAACAGGTGGAGGCCATCCAGTGGGCCTCGATGAATGCTATGGCTTCACTTCTATATGGGCCTTGCTTTGATGACAATGCAAGAAAAATGAGTGGCAGAGTGATAGTTTGGATCAATAGTTTATTTATGGAACCAAGTGCGAGAGCTCCTTTTGGTTACTCACCGGCTGATCCACGAACTCCCTCTTATTCCAAGTACACAGGAGAAGGTGGGCGGGGTAATGCTGCTCGTAACAGAGGTGGTCATCTTCGTGCTTCTCTGGCGAAGTTGGCCTTAAAAAACCTGCTTCTCACCAATTTGGACCTGTTTCTTGCATGCATTGATCAGGTAATGTCTTTTACGCTGCCTCTTCTACCACTTTGGACCTGTTTACAGCTCTAGTGTTTTTCCACTTGTAACATGCTAAGCTCGCTGGGTTATTTTAAACATTGCTTTTGGCTGGCGTAGCATAGTCATCTCCTCTTGGAACTCATATAGGTTTACCTTTTCTGCAGTGCTACTATTCAGATCCCGTCATTGCTGACGGATACTTCAGCGTGTTGGCTGAGGTCTACATGCGGCAAGAAATACCAAAATGTGAAATTCAGCGACTCTTGAGCCTTATCTTGTATAAGGTGGTGGATCCATCTAGGCAAATTCGTGATGAAGCACTTCAGATGCTAGAGACGCTTTCAGACCGTGAGTGGGCAGAGGTTGGCATTGATGGTTCAGGGAGCTACCGAGCTGCTGTTGTTGGAAATCTTCCTGATTCCTACCAACAGTTTCAGTACAAGTTGTCATGCAAGTTGGCTAAAGATCATCCTGAACTAAGTCAACTTCTGTGTGAGGAAATTATGCAGAGACAACTTGATGCTGTTGATATTATAGCACAGCATCAGGTCCTAACATGCATGGCTCCCTGGATTGAGAACCTTAACTTCTGGAAACTCAAGGAGTCTGGTTGGAGTGAAAGATTGTTGAAAAGCCTTTACTACGTGACATGGCGGCACGGCGACCAATTTCCAGATGAGATTGAGAAGCTATGGAGGACTATTGCCAGCAAGCCCAGGAACATTAGCCCAGTTATAGATTTCCTGATAACAAAAGGGATTGAAGATTGCGATTCCAATGCATCTGCAGAAATTAGTGGTGCATTTGCTACATATTTTTCTGTTGCAAAGCGAGTAAGTTTATACTTGGCTCGCATATGTCCACAGCGGACAATCGATCACTTAGTTTTCCAGTTGTCTCAAAGGATGCTGGAAGATAGTATTGAGCCTGTTCTGCCAGGTGGAAATAAGGGCGATGCATTGTTGGAATTCTCGCAGGGACCTCCAGCAGCTCAGGTAGCAGCTTTAGTGGACAGCCAACCGCATATGTCACCGCTCCTTGTTCGAGGTTCCCTTGATGGTCCACTTCGGAATACGAGTGGCAGCCTGAGCTGGAGAACGGCAGCTGTGACTGGAAGAAGTGTATCAGGCCCACTTAGTCCAATGCCTCCTGAGCTGAATATAGTTCCAGTAACTGCAGGACGGTCAGGTCAGCTGCTTCCTTCTCTGGTGAACATGTCAGGCCCATTAATGGGGGTCAGAAGTTCAACTGGAAGTATGAGAAGCCGCCATGTTTCTCGAGATAGTGGGGACTACCTGATCGATACTCCAAACTCTGGAGAAGATGGGATTCATGCTGCTGCTGGAGGGCATGCCGTAAATGCAAAAGAACTGCAATCAGCATTGCAAGGGCATCAGCAACATTCACTCACCCATGCAGATATAGCATTGATTCTGCTTGCAGAAATAGCATATGAAAATGATGAAGACTTCCGTGAGCACCTTCCTCTGCTATTTCATGTCACATTTGTGTCGATGGATAGTTCAGAAGATATTGTGCTGGAGCACTGCCAACACTTGCTTGTTAATTTGTTGTACTCGCTTGCTGGACGGCACTTGGAGTTGTATGAAGTTGAAAATAGTGATGGAGAGAACAAACAGCAGGTTGTGAGCCTGATCAAATATGTCCAGTCAAAGCGTGGGAGCATGATGTGGGAAAATGAGGATCCTGCAGTTACTAGAACTGAGCTTCCAAGTGCAGCTCTTCTATCTTCCCTAGTTCAGAGCATGGTTGATGCAATCTTTTTTCAAGGAGATTTACGTGAAACTTGGGGCACCGAGGCACTTAAATGGGCAATGGAGTGCACCTCAAGACACCTTGCATGTCGCTCACACCAGATTTACCGTGCACTTCGACCCACCGTTACCAGTGATACATGCGTATCACTCCTCCGCTGCCTTCACAGATGCCTAGGAAACCCGGTGCCTCCAGTTCTGGGTTTTGTTATGGAAATTCTCTTGACATTGCGAGTCATGGTGGAGAACATGGAACCAGAGAAGTTGATACTTTATCCTCAACTCTTTTGGGGGTGTGTAGCGATGATGCACACAGATTTTGTTCATGTGTACTGTCAGGTACTTGAGCTCTTCTCCCGTATAATTGATCGCTTATCATTTCGAGATAGAACAACAGAAAATGTCCTCCTCTCAAGCATGCCCAGAGATGAGTTTGATGCCTCTGGTAGTGACATGGGAGAGTATCAGCGGATGGATTCCAGGAGTGCCTCTGAAGTTCCCCCATCCATTGGGAATCTGCCAGTTTTTGAAGGTGTTCAGCCTCTTGTGCTAAAAGGACTCATGTCGACTGTTAGTCATGGCATATCCATTGAGGTCCTCTCACAGATCACTGTGCATTCCTGTGACTCAATTTTTGGGGATACAGAGACAAGACTGTTGATGCATATCACATGCTTACTCCCATGGCTCTGCTTGCAGCTGAGCAATGATCTAGTGGTAGGTCCTGCTTCTCCGCTCCAACAGCAGTATCAGAAGGCTTGCTCGGTTGCAGCCAACATATCTATCTGGTGTCAAGCAAAATCGTTGGAAGATTTAGCTACAGTATTTATGGCTTACTCCCAGGGTGAGATTAAAAGTGTCGATAACCTCCTTGCCTGTGTGTCACCACTTTTGTGCAACGAGTGGTTTCCAAAGCACTCTGCTCTTGCTTTTGGGCACTTGCTGCGGTTATTGGAGAAGGGGCCAGTAGAGTACCAGCGCGTGTTACTTCTCATGCTGAAGGCATTGCTTCAGCATACTCCCATGGATGCTGCCCAGAGTCCACACATGTATGCAATAGTGTCCCAGTTGGTGGAGAGCACATTGTGTTGGGAGGCACAGAGTGTTCTGGAAGCTCTCTTGCAGAGCTGTAGCTCCTTGACGGGTTCCCATCCACAGGATCCAGGGTTATCATCCGAGAATGGCCTCGGGAGTGATGATAAACTTTTAGCTCCTCAAATGTCCTTCAAGGCGAGAAGTGGTCCTCTTCAATACCCAATGGGGTCCGCATTTGGGGCAGGTCTGAGTATGGCCTCGCAAGGGGGATCAACTGAACCAGGTTTGCCACCAAGGGAGGTAGCTTTGAGGAATACACGCTTGATCCTTGGGCGGGTGCTTGATAACTGTGCTCTTGGACGGAGGAGGGATTATAGAAGACTTGTGCCATTTGTTGCTAATTTTGGTAATCCGTAGTGACTCACAATCTGTTAGCAGTCCAGACAGACATCATTCCATACATATTTGACATGTTAGTTACATGTACAGTGTTGTATATAGTCATTGTAAGAGATGAGTAGTTGTCCAAGCTTGTAATTGCACAAGGAGTTTAAAACTTTATCAATGCAATTGATTTTGCTTGCTCCAATAAGTTAGAAAGGATCTAGTACTTCCTGTAATCCCCCACATATATTGTGATGGAATTTGAATTGTCAGTAACACTTCTTATTCTTCTTGAATCCCGTACATTCAAGTATATTGGTACTGTTGGAATATTTAAATAATAAACCACACCTTCATCTAACAGTTTAAGCTTTTAGAACAGTTGGTAGTGGTCTCACAAAATCTCACATGGTATCAGAGCTAGGCTTCTCCCAATTTAAACTTTTAGAACAGTTAGTAGTGATCCCACAGGTACAAGAGCACAAATTAGTTGTAGCTCATGAAGAACTCGTCTTCATTACAGTCCATTTGTTTCAACTCTCTTTACAGCGTTTACGTCACTTTAACAATTGTAGTTTGGGGAAAATTAAGGTTTTGGTACGAGCTGGTTCGAGTTCATCATGGATTTTCTCATACAATGGTACAAGTATAAGATTCTTCGAACCATGGAGGTATTGTTCGGACGAGAGAGCATTAAAAAGACAATTCTGTTTATATACACACAAATTGAGAATCAAAACTTTTGGGGGCTAGTAAGTATTTCCATGTTGCCGACGTACGTTCCAACCATCTCTCTTGTGATTGTCTTGGTATAAAGCTAGTTTAAGACAACCAGGCTATTTTCTAGGGAGGGGGCCTAATTTTGCCTGTTTGCAAGGTGCGTTCATCGTTGGTCTGAAGTCAAAACTGACATACGGATATCACAAATTAGTCTTCCTCATGAAAAAAAGTCGATAGCGGTGCAATAGGGGAAAAGAACGGAAGGTATAGTTCAGGTGATATTAAGCGTGAACTTTCGCGAATGACCAGTGTATCAGGAGAAAGCAAAGAAAACAAGAATAATGATCCAACTACTTTGATATTAGGTTCCAAGACAATGCGTTGGCGTCACAAGATACTTATTTTGATTTCACTTGTAGTGAGGAAAGGTTGACTCCCCCCACCACAACCTACTGGTTCGGACACGTGCCGATGTTGTTAGTAAAAATGCAGGTAGAACCATGCTTCGAGTAGTTTCATGCCAATAAAAAACTTGAACAAGAACTGGGGAGAAAAAGTCTAAATCACGACACTCCAATATATTGAGCCTGCAGTTGGTAAAGCAGTTTCGAGCAGATGACAATAATACTACCCCCTGTCCTCACACGGTTTTATACAGATTTTTCAAACTAGCAGATTTGTACAACGACTGGCATGCCATACATTTCTCCGCTTGAATCCTACAGAGTAAGCATTCCGACCGGCATGCCATACATTTCTCCGCTTGAATCCTACAGAGTAAGCATTCCCAGGTCTTCTTTTTTATTTGGGTTGACTCAAAATCCAATACTATCTCGTTCTCCACATTACCGAGTCTTAAATGCCCTAGCCATCATTCGCGGGGAGATTCATGCTTCTTGAACAAAGCATAAGCATCGCTATAGATAGCCACCACATTTGAGAAGACGGCAAGAACAATCATGAAAATGGCTAAAATCTTGTCCTTCTTGGTTGCTATGCTGTGATGATCCCTGCAATTAGCACCGTGGAATTGGGGTTGAGTTTTCAACGATTCTTCCAACAAGATAAAGGTACTATCCAGTTGAAATATAGAGGTAGCAAGAAAAAGCAGCAGCAAGAAGGACAAGAACTTATCTACCATAAAATTTAATTATGTCACATGGCAAATAAAACAAAAGCATTATAGTAAATCCAGAAAAACTTCATAAACTACCTCCCTTATAATAATCGACAAAAACTTCATAACTGAAAAACCCGAAAGTACTGCCATTCTTAGCTGGCAGTGGCATGTTGCATAGGTTGTATCATCATTTCTTAAAGTCACAAACCAGCACACTACAATCCTGAAGTTAGGGACCTCTAACATCCTATGCCCAATTGAGCATGGAGCTGGGAATGAAATGCTCAACATGTCTTATCAGAAAGGCCCAGAGAGATCAATTTATAAGGAAACATTATTGAAGGTGCCAAATCAATACTTTCAGCGATTCAGACAAAGCAAACACTCACCTCAGAGTGATAGCAGCGGGAAAAATGAAGCCAAGGCAAACAGCAGCTGTCGCTCCAGTAAATTGAAAAGCATCCCAGATGCTGGGGATAAAATTTGCACCCGCGAATATTACAGTTATAAGACCAGTCGTGAGCAATGCAAACCTCAGGTTATCTGAAACAAGTGGCCTTGCAGAAGGAAAGAGAAGGCCGTCCATGTTCAGTCGCAATGGATAGAAGACTATGGGGAATACAAGCATAAGATGCGCTGCGTAGCTAACACGAACGGCATCATTGAGCAAGGAACTGTAAGGAATGCCAAGGTCGGTGTCAAAATTAGCAAGCACATCATCAAGTGTCCCATCGCCGAAGAGGAGGAATCCAAAGAAGCTAATCATTATATACACAGATGAACACAGAGCAAGTGACGTTCCCACAACCGCCTTTATCTGTGTAGAATCTTCGAGTTCATTGTCAATGCTGTGGACTGCAAAATCATGAAGGGCATCAAAATCAAATAACTCATCTAGCTCTTCAATTCATATTTAAAAAAAAAATCATGCCATTTGCCTGTATCTAATCAAACTTCCCAGGTTCAACTTCTTGCAAGTTCATATTTAATAGACCAATTCTCATGCAGGGTTAAAACTTACATAAATACTAATTATAAAAAATGGCTTCCAAAGAATGATAACCGATAACACTAAGATCGTCAAAACAACAACATAGAAATACAAAAATAAGGAAAAATTAAGCATCCACTTTTATAATGCAAACACATTTGCATGTTCAAGATCTTATCTTAAAAAAGAACTGCAAGCATCACCCTGTATAAATGCCAATTCATTTAAACATTTAATTTCATGTTGAAGTTTAAATGACTAATCATACAAATAATGCATTGCCATGAATACATATAGATTTGGAAGTGGAAGCAATTTTCAGAAGCATACCATTGTAATGGCAGATATATGCAGTGACAAGAACAGGAACTACAGTGAAGATCTTCCAGAATGATGCCAAATCAGTTATATCAGGTAGCAATCTGGGCATTGCAACGCCTCCACCAATCAATTTAATGATTGAAATTCCCACAGTGATAACAAGAAACACCACTGCCAGTGCAACAGACAAGGCAGATGTGTATCTCAATGAATCTGCGACCAGCATGAAAAATATTACATTAGTCTTACTAATATGAGGCCAAATATAACAAGAAGGAGATCAAGTTATATCTGTGAAGATAGCTTGTCTAGATATCTGAGATGCAGCATAGGATACATTAGAGCAGTAAAATCAAGATCCTTTCTTGGCCACTCTGAAAGACACACCATAAGATCAAATTACTTCCAAATATGACTAGCACAACTATATATCCTAACAGGCGAGATCTTCCAAACCAATCGGTAGATAATTTGAAGTAGACTACCCATACAAGCACACAGAACAAAAATGATTGTTTCAATTCCATTTACAAGTAAAAAACAATAAGATCAGACCAAAGCAAAAGGATTCAAGATGCCCCAACAAAATGATAGAAGCTGCAACACTTACCTATTCGCTTAAAGCATGCCAACGGAGCAAATATTCCTAGTGTTGTGACAAGAAGAACAAAAGTACGGCCATTCCACCAGTGTCCTCCAAACCACCCTTCAAGAACACCAGCATGGTGAACGCCGCTGGAAGATGTTCCGGAGAGCACGTCCCCTTCAGATAATGTCCAAACGTCAGAACACGATGATACCATACAACATCACAGCCTAAGTCTAAGTAACATCATTGACAATACTCAACGAAATTATATGGTCATTCCAAAATATCCTAAAATGATCGAATACATACCGATGATGATCATGTACACAATGAGCACGCCGATGTTGTTGACCATGACGCATATCTGCAGCAGAATCCTCCCGAACTTGCCGAAAGCATCCCCCATCAGACTACTATACGACATACACTTGCCCGCCCTGCTAAACCGGAGCAACAATTCAATGGACGCATTGGTCAAGAAAGCCATGAAGACGATCGTGGCGATCCCCAGGCCGAGACCCAGGACTTTCATGGTCGCCGGCAGCGCCATGATTCCGGCGCCGACGATGGTCGTGGCCAGATTGAAGACCGCCCCGGTGAAGGAAGCCCCGTTGAACTCATCGAAGCTCTCGTCCTCGTCTTTCCTCGTGGGCAACAGCGGCGCCTTCTCGTCCGCGACCGCCTTGCTCCTCCGCGACTTCCTCTCCTTCTTCGGCGCGATGTCTCCGATCGTCATCTTCCGGTTATCTTCTTCCGAATTCCGACTTCAACTAGAGTCTCCGGTGCCTAGTTCACGAACCCCAGAAAGGGTCAGCTTCAAAAGTTCGACAGCATCGAAATTCACACTAAAAATTGCAACTTAGAAGCAAAGACGAACTGACCCACCACAACCAAACAGCTTCAAGGACAAGACAATCGCGGACTGCAGCAGCGGACGGGGCCCACCTTTCGGCCGAGAAAAACGGAGCGCGCTACAGAAACCAAAGCTCGGCCGCCAATCTCGAATTCGCGGTCCCGGAGCGGCGACGAGCGACGGGATCCCAAGAGATTCCGGTTTTCAACGAAGAAAACCCCTCCGGAAATGGGCGCGGGAGCGGGGGAGACGTCGACGGCGGCGATCGGCGCACCTCCGATTGGTCGCGGCGGAAGATCGGAACGGCGAAATTCGCCGGAACCCAGCTGCTGGAACGGAAGAAGGAGGCGAGATTCGGAACCAA
Organism: Eucalyptus erythrocorys; assembly: GCA_014182555.1. NCBI lineage: Eukaryota > Viridiplantae > Streptophyta > Magnoliopsida > Myrtales > Myrtaceae > Eucalyptus > Eucalyptus erythrocorys. The sequence continues at coordinate 54,047,134 of CM024602.1, forward strand.
GGTCGTTGCTTTGTTCCAATAATGGAAGGCTCGTGATGGGATTTTATAGAAGGAATCGCGCAGAGACGGAGAGAGAGAGAGAACGGGATGAGGACGTAATCGAAGAAGACGAAGAAGAAGCCGGTCGGTGGCGGACAAGAGATTCGTACGAATGGACTGCCATCCAGGAAAAAAAAAATATTTTAAAAATTACTAATTTTTCTCCATTTGAACATTTAATAATAATATTCAGGATTTTTTTCTTTTTGGTAAGATTTGATGAATATAGAAAATAGGTGCGACTGTAAAAACGTGAAGCATTCATTCCTCCGGAGTTTTTACTGTTTCAGGCAATTTCGACGGATCCAACGGGGTCGTCCGCTGGCGTCTAACTCACTATTCCAATCTTGTCGGTAATCATTTATTTATGTCTCCACTTGAGCTGAATAAATTTGAATATTCTCATTGGGGATTTAATTAGCAAGTCATGATCGGCAATGTGAATTAGAGGAAAGCTCCTTGGCGGATTTAGGAATAAGACTTTTGAAGTAAGATTGTTTCCTCAACTATATCCCTCATAATAGATCTCATCTTAAAGTAAGATCCTAAAATGAGCCATTCAATTTCAAAGCACGGTTCACCGAACAACTTAGATCTTCGTCGGTCAGTGAGCACGTGTATCTCGCACTACATTTTACAAGTCATGGCCAGCCGATGAGTTGAGATTAGATCGCCTATTTGCTAGACTTTTTTTTTTAATAAAAAAAGGACGGCCAGTTCAAATTTTTATTTAAAAATTTTCCTCTTCTTTATTGAAAAATGAAGGAGGAGAAGAAGATACTTCCTTGCTAATGAGTACATCTTTGGCAAGTGCCCGTTTGTTGGAGAGCGAAAGGGCATGTGAATCGAAATTCATGTGCTACTTGTCAAGCCAGGCCAGCTTTTGTTTGTTTCCTTTTCCTTTTCGTATTGTCTTTTCAGTATTAATGGTTGAATTTAAATGTCGTGTCACGAGCGCCTCTTCATATCTTTTTCAGCAAAAAGTGTTAAAAAAACAAGTTTTTAATGATGACATTGAGAAAAGAAATTTCCGGCACGGTCCCCCTATGCATCATTAAAGTCCTCGCTGGCCATCATTATTGTTAAGGCTCGGGGAGCAAGTTGTCTTAATAATTGATCCACTTGATTGAGTGCTTGAATTAAATGCATCAATTCACTCGTGAGCGAGGTCGGAATTTAAATCACATCACTCAAATAGACATATAATTCACGCAATGCAAATCTAATGTTATATCTGGCTCGACTCACGTTATTATAACATTTACATATCTAACCAAATTTACAAAAACTCATAAGTGTCATGGTAATTAAATTAAATTAAATATTAAATTACATTTTTATCTAACAACTTAAATTTTTAGAACGATTAATAAATGGTTCTACAAAATCCCACATAATATCAAAATTGTAGGTTTTTAATTTAAATCATTTCAAGTCTCATTTACCTCATTAATTAAATATTCGCCTCCAATTAAATATAAGCCAAAAAAGACTAGTTAAGCATGCGAGGGAATGTTAAAGTATCCCATTTAAATATTTCTACACTCCCAACTAAATATTTTTCACGCTTAATATTATGTCAAAAAAGACCAGACCAAGTGTGGGGAAAGTGTTTGAATAATTAAATATTAAACAATGCATTCATCTAACAGTTTAAGTTTTTAAAACAGTTAAAAAGTGATCCCGCAAAATCTTACAATAACTAAATTGAGATGAGAGTATGAAGTGAGCAAAGCCTGAAAACAAAAGAAACTAAGAAATAATATGGCTAGTCCCAGCCTTCGAATCAAGACATGTCAATTCTAACTTAGCATAAGCTCCGTTGCACAGGCTTAATCTAACTTTGTAAACAAAAGGAAATTGTCCAAAAACATTAAAAAAAAAAAAAAAAAAAAAGTCATTCCCAATTGAGTGAAACTTTAATTGAATTGGTCACTAGCTGACAATTTTATAATAATATAGCACAGCAAAAGTTGATAAATTCAAATGTGAAATGAGATAGGAAACGACCACGTGAATCTTGAATTCCGGGGCTAGGAATTTTTCCGGACCAATCCGCGTCGGACTGCTCCCGCCGACGTGGAAAGCGCAGCCCGTCTTGATTAGCAAAAATACAAAAACCATTATTTATTTTCGGTTTTCCTACTTTACTGTTCCTAGTCAACGTCAACGTCAGAGCGCAATAAAAGAAAAATCAACGGAGCCGCAAGGAAATAAAAATCTCATCGGCTACGATTCTGCACTCCGAAGCACCAGATATCTCCACGTGGTCCCCCTCCCTTCCCTCCTTCTTTTTTAATCGCTCATTTCTCATTTCGAGAAATTTCTCGACACGTCCCCTAATTATTTTTTTCAAAATATTTTTTCATTCGTAAAAAAATTTTTTATTATTGATTATTGTAAAAAAATATTTTTATTATTGATTATTGTTCATGTTTAAATATTTTTATGAATGATGAAAATATTTTTTATTCTTTTTATTTCCGTAAGTTATACAAGTGATTTCTTGAGGAATATTTCATAAATTATTCGTTCCTTGCAAAAATAAATTGATCCATAATCCGGATAATAACTTTTATTACCCACGCCACACTTAAGAATCGTTAGTGACCGTGAGAGGATTCAAACTCCTCCCATTGCGTTATGAGGAGATAGTCTAAACCATCGCGTCCACCACCGCGGTGGTGATAATAACTCTCATTTATCACCATTGATATGAATAATCGGGCAATATAGATGGAAATGATTACGTGGAGAAAGATTATATGAATTTTAAATTGTATAAAATCCTTTCGCTTTTCCTTTTATTTTATAAATATTTCACATGATTAGCCAAAGGGCAAAAGCCAAGCATAATCAAGCATCTACAGACCTCGATTAGCAGCCACATACTTTGACACGAAATAATAAAAAAGGAACGGAGCTTACAAACAATCAAACATCTACAAACCTCCATTAGCAAACACCTACTCTGTCACTAAATAATAAAAAAGAAATGATGTCTCTTTGTGGTAATAGAACTGAATCATCGTCTGACTTGTTAATCAATCGAAAAGTTAGTGAGTCCATATAATCACCAATGGCATTTCCCTCCATATACATGCACACAAATTTTATACTCTTCCAAGCATCGTCTACTCAATCCTCACTCAATGTTTGGAAACAATTACTCGAAAAATTCACTTTCTTTTCATCTACATAGAGATCTAGAATTCACTTTCACTTACAAATGTCTCGTGTTTCAAAACAAGTTCAATCCCAAGAATAAATCCGATAAGTCAACTATTTAAAAGTAGAGCCGTGAAGAACTTCTCCACAAGATCAACGCTCATTGCCTGAGCTCTTAGATCATGCGACTCTCCCATGAAATCATCCGAAAACCTACCACATGGCAATTCCTAATCACAGCCACCTGGACAAATCCATGAGCGTTTTTTGCAGGATCATGTGCAAAAGCTAACCTCAGCAATGCCAAAATCTCAAGCATATGGACCACCTACTTCCCACCACACAAAGGCCTCTTAACACTTTCCTCTTTATTGTCTTGTTCCCTCGTCAATCAATGCGCGTCTCGTTCGCTAATGAGCTTTCGTTACCAATTTGATTAATATAACCTCGCTAATCAAAAGGATCTTCTCCTCTTCACACGCGCGCCCACACACATACCATTATCAAATTCGTGGCTGCGGTCGCGCCACGTTTCGCTGGCTTGATCCGAGCGAAGCCAATCAACTAATTGTCTATTAAGAAAGAAGGCCCCTTCGGCCTCCCATCGGCCAATTTAAGGAAAGGTCATACGAACGACCTCGATTTCTCCCCCAACTTATTTATGTTAATTAAAAGGAAAAAAGTAGAATTGCTTGGGAACACGGTGCTAATAAAATTAAAAAAAAAAATTGAATTTTAAAGTCTTGCGGGCCGGAATTCCGGGCCGCATCACCACATGTTTGCTCGTCCTATCAGAGACGGACTCGGGGGTCGAGAGATGTCGGCATCGGGTGGGCCCGCGGGCACCGCCGGCCCAGTAAGGCCACCTCGCGTGGGCCCGCGGAGTTTGGCGAGGTGTCGCCATCGAGGGAGGGGACGCGGCGTCACGCTCGAGTGAGTTCGACCTTACCGAGAATGCAAAGCTGGGTGGCATCGAGAGTGGATGATGATAGCGAAAGCGCACGATGTGCAGACCACAAGCATTTGTGGCGACAAGTTGCCGTCCGCAACTTTTCGCCAACACCCAATATGCTGCGGATCCGTAGGCAGCTGGGGGAAAATGACTCGGACTCGGCAGTCATTTTCGGCGGTCATTTCATTGCCGGTACTGGTGCTGGTGCTGCTGCCTCTGGACATGGAAATGAACAAAAGAAGATGATGCTGCGAGTCGCAACCGACGAGGAGGACCTCCTCCGGGGTTCAACGGTCTCGGGATGGCTATGCTCCGAGCCTGAGTTGCCGGACACATGCGGGCACGTGCACATAACGCGTTTAGATAAGAAACTCGGTCGTTGGAAAGCTACTCGGGAGTCACGATGTGTCATTTGTCGAATCTCTGAACTTTTTAGGACAGTATCACTTTGTTTCGTCAGGAAAGAATTAATGTAGTACAAAGAAAGTGAAAACATGGAGGGTTCTTTCCTCCTGCAATCGAGATATTCCATGACTTACAATCCTGAATCCTGCATTTTGCAATCCCTTCCCGTTCGGTTTTCAAGTTTCCTCTGTGAGAATCTTGAAGTACATCCTCTTTGCGAGGTCACTCTTGAACCTTGCTGTCATTCGACGGCCAGTATCCCAAGAGTTCTCCAGTTAGCAGTAATTGCTGTCATGGACGCCATTCACAGAGGCACCCCAAATCAAGGTTTCTCGGAACAACTTCAGTTTAGGGCCGAATTCTGTTATCTGTGCTAAAGGAATCGTAGTTGCACGCCGTCCTTTTTTGTCCTCTCAGCCTGGATCGAGAATATCGGAATGTCATCCAATTGTCAGAATGAATCTGTGAGCTAGTCTTAAAAATATTCAGTTGCTTCCCTGTACCAACATGCAGTACAATTTGCCAACCGCGCTCTCCTTTCCCTCTTCGCGACTCGACATTTGCCTCTTCTTGTTCCGAGGAATCTAATAATAATTCCAAACTATGAGTAGACACTCGTTCTCAATTCTTCCTCAGATTCGTTTTCTTCTGTCTCCTCATCAATAAGGAAATTGGCAACAGGCACATAACCAGATCCCCTCATTTCATTGATGAGCAGATCAAGCTTCCAGTAAATTTCTCTCGAACTTGGATGAGCCCTCTCTCCCACAAGAAATGCATGCACCTCATCTTTCACCTCGATCCAGCTACATCCCGGCTCCTTCCTTAACTTTTTATTCTTCATTACTTTCCTCATCTCTGAAACTTCCTTCCACATTCCTGCATTGGCATATATATTTGATAGGAGGATAAATGCAGAAGAATCTTCTGGCTCCAATCGCAGAAGAGAATTTGCTGCCACTTCTGCTATTTCCACATTACCTTGGTCACAGCAAGCGCTAAGTAGACTTCTCCAAATAACAGCATCTGCTTCAAAAGGCATATCGTAAATAAGCTTTAGAGCATCATCAACTCGGCCTGACCTCCCTAGAATATCCACCATACATGAGTAATGCTCTAACTGGGGATTCAAACCATATGCAGGTTGCATAGCGTGAAAATACTGTAATCCTTCTTCAGCAAGTCCCATGTGTGCGCAAGCTCGAAGAACTGACACGAAAGTAGCGTGGTTCGGCTTCACGCTTTTGAGTTGCATCCTCTCAAAAACTTTAAGTGCCTCTTCACCGAGCCCATGATGTGCGAAGCCACAGATCATTGCATTCCATGTCACAAAGTCTCTCTTAGGTGCTTTCTCAAACATCAACTGGGAATCTTTCAAATTTCCACACTTTGAGTACATGTCAACAAGGGTGCTGCAGATGTAAACATCTGCTTGCAGCTCTAATTTCAAAATTTGGGCATGGATTTGCTTCCCTAGACCGACAGTAGCAAGATTAGCACAAGTGTCAAGAACTGTTGCAAAAGTGAAGCTATCAGGCTCTACGCCAATCTCCAACATCCAAGAGAAATATCTCTGAGCATCCTCACTCTGCTTTTGCATTACGAACCCAGAGATGAGTGCATTCCAAGAAACCATCGTCTGCTCTTCTGCTCTAAAATGGATCTTCTCCGCCACTTCTATCATCCCACATTTACTGTACATGTCAACCAATGCACTCCCTACAAACCAGTTCAACCCCATTCCGGATTTGACTACTCTATTATGAATCTCCATACCACAACTCAGAGCTCGATTACCTGCACAAGCTTTCAAGACACTTCCATATGTGAATTCGTCAGGTTCCATCCTTGATCGAAGCATTGAAGCAAATAGCATGAGTGTTTCCTCTACATTATCATTTTGCTCATGTGCTGCAATGATTGCATTCCATGATATGGCATCTCTAAAAGTCATTTCATCAAAAACACAGCATGCTTCCGATAAAGCTCCACATTTTCCATACATATCCAACAGGGCATTTGCAACGCATATGTTGTTATTCAAGGTGCTCTTAATTGTTAGTGAATGAATTTGAAGCCCCTCAAAAAGCCCTTTAATTATCGCACATGCACTGAAGGCACCCGACAAACTTATTTCATCAAAACCTCGACCAGACTTCTGCAAATTTCTAAATGGATGCAAAGCTTCAAAACCATGACCACTTCGAGAATACCCAACAATAATGGCATTATATGACTGCAAACCATGATCTGGCATAGAGTTAAACAACTTTCTAGCAAGTTCCATGTTGTCACATTTTGCATACATGTCCAAGGTGGCCGTCGCTACTACGATATCAGCTCCAAAGTCACTCTTCAATGAATGACCATGTAACTGAGTGCCGATTCCTAATGCTGACAACCCTGCACATGACCTGAAGACACTCGCATAAGTGGATTGGCTCACTCCACATCCGGCTCTCAGCATTTCCCTGTATATCTCTAAACCCTCAATCAATTTATTATTTTGGACGCAACCGGCAATTACAGCACTCCATGAAACCCAATTCCTCTCTGGCATTTCCGAAAAGAGCTGAAGCGATCTATCTAACTTCCTACACTTGGCATACATGTCAACTAAAGCACTCGCGGCAACTACATCCTCATGAACTCCCATCCTCACTGCAAGCCCATGGATCTGAATTCCCAAGTTCAGATCTTCTAAGCACGAGCACGCTTTCGAAACAACGGCCAAAGTAGTGTAATCGAGCCCCACTTCCGCTCCTCTCATCTCCATGAAAACACTAACTGCTTTCCAATTGTCACCGTTCTGTAAAAAACCGGATACCAAAGAATTCCACGAGACCACATCCTTTTCGGGCATCGACCGAAAAAGTGCCTCCGCGGCCGCCATGTTCCCACTCCCCGCGTGCCCAAATATCACTGCGTTCCACGAAAAGGTGTCCCGCAGCGGCATTCTGTTGAACACCTTGAGCGCGTGGTCCAAGCTCAAACATTTGACGTACATTTGGATCAAACAGTTCGTGACGAACACCGTCGGCGAAAACCCAGTCACGATCATGCTCGCATGAGCCTGTTTCCCGGGCCCCAGGGCCCTCTGGCTCGAGCAGTCCTGGAAAAGATGCGAGAACGTCTTCCTCCGAAAGGAGGACGACCTCGGAGCTTCCGCGACCGTCGAGCAACTCGAGACTCGCCCGGCGCCGAGAGAGGGCGTCGAGAAGAGCGCGAGAAGGGACGGTGCGGTGACGCGAAGGCGAGGGGAGAAGGAGGAGGAGGTGGAGGAGAAGCGAAGGGCCATCAACGATGGCGCTCATGCTTTGGCGGGTACGCTCTCCTTTTCTTCTTGGTATTGCAAGCATTTGAAAATTGGTTGAGACTTCCGGGCCAGTGTCCTGTCGATCGGGCCTGGGAAACTGCATCACGGGCCAGAGCCGCGGCCCGAGTTTCGGCCCGCTAGTGCTTCCACGATCGTGTAGCGTCTTCCATAGAACCGATAGCTTTCCAGCGTCGGCTCGGCACCTCCTCTGGAGTTCTCCTCGCTCGATTCTTCTTCTTCTTCTTTCTTCTTCATTTTTCATTGAATCTTGATCATTTCTTATTTGGGTAGCAGCATAGTTGTGGAGCTTCCCATGGAAGCTGCGGCAGAAGCTGGTGCGACCGGAAGAGAAAGCGTCATGCCAGAGGAAGTTAAACGGACGAATTCTGATCAGGTGAAGTTACATTGCATCGCCGGTTTTCATCCTGATCGACCCATTTAGCAAGTCAAAGTTTTTTTCCCTCCATCAGCAAGTGTTTATAGGCGACGGTATATCGGCCCGAACTAGAAGTATAAAAGATGAACCGGTAGTAATTCGGCATGTGTTTTGGGTGACTTTTGGGTGGCAGGATGCAGGGGAAGACCATCCCAGTGAGTACAGAGTCGTGTATGTCTTAGGTAAATCCTCCAACTTCTTGCGCTTACTCTTCGTGATGTTCGCTCTTCGCACTACTTGTGCATGCGAGGGATGGTACCCTGCGTGTGGCGGTGCGTATCGCTTTGTGGGTCCTTCCTGATGGAGCGTGTCTAAATGGTTTGTTGCTTCGGTCGATCGTGAAGCGTCGGTGATGGATGCGGCGATTGAACATGGGAGAAGGATGCGGGTGGACAGACATCGATTTGAATTTTTTGTGTAACTCTTATGTTAATCGCTTGGCCTCCAGTTGAGTGTGTCAAACCATTAGGTTTCAAACTCAATTTGGATGTCGCATGGCTAGACCGATGGTGATGTATTATCAGAACCATGTGGGTTTGGTGTTTGGCTTATCGCTAGTTGCAATCGGCTCAAAAGCTTAAAAAAAGGAAGTGAGCGAAAGGTTAATGAGAAACAGAATCTTCTTTTTATAAAGCAAACCGACTTCGATTTTTGAATAATCCAAGTCACTTTTGCTTCTATTTTAGCAAAAGATAAGGGCACCATGAACTTTATTCATAACAAATCTTGGTGGTCTGAAGACTATATGCTATGCAGCATCAATTCATTGAGGGTGACGAATTTTTTCATCAGCGGACGGCGCAATTCACAGGAGTGGCTGAATTTGTGGAAAAGCTTGATACTACTTGAATTCCTATAGGATATTCTCTAATGTTCCTTGTATCTTCCATTAAGTTTGCGGTGATTATGACAATAGGGATTTGGCAGGTGGTCCTGGAAGTGGGAAGAGCACGCAGTGTTCCAAGATTTCTTCGGAGTTTGGGTTTAGCCACCTGAGCGCCGGTGATCTTCTGCAAAAAGAAGTCGAATCTGGTTCCGAAGAAGGGTACTTTTTGATATTTTTGAACTTTCTATTACCCAAAAGCCAAAAGAAATCCTATATAACTTGTGCCTGTTGTAGAACCGGTTTCTTCGTTTCTAATTTGACAATTTCATAAGGGAAAGCGTTTTTTTAACTCTCCGAGGATGGCTTCGCTGTAATTTGCTTTTTATTTAACAGGAAGATGATCCGGGACTTAAAGAAAGAAGGAAAGCTGGTTCCCTCGGAAATAGTCGTAAAGCTTCTGCAGCAGGCGATGCGCAGAAGCGAAAGCAAGAAGTTCCTCATCGACGGTTTCCCACGTAACGAAGAAAATCTGGCTGCGGCTGAGAACATTGTGCACTATTAATTCTGTTTCTATATCATATACGACTCTTTAATGATTTCTCAGACTTGACTATCTATTACTTCGGTCATTTCTTCATAATAATTTTTCCATGCAGATGAAAATCGAGCCTGATGCCATACTGTTCTTCGATTGCTCAGAGCAGGAAGCAACGAGGCGCCTTCTAAGCAGGAATCAGGTGGAAATGCTTTGCTAATTTTCATTACTCAGGACAAATTGTGAAGTTAATAAGTTTCTCTGAGTGCTAAATTTGCAACCATGAAGGGAAGAGCTGATGACAATGCTGAGACCATTCGGAACCGTCTCAAAGTTTACTCCGAATCGACCGTCCCCGTGATCAATTATTATAATTCAAAGGGCAAAGTTCGAAAGGTAGGTCATGATTTTTTGCGTTTGCGTTTGTCTTCTTGTATGAACGAGCATCGGTCATCAATGGCTGACTTGGCTTTTACCCATCTGATTATCCTTTCGGTGGCTTAGATTGATGCTGAGAGGCCGATTGAAGAGGTATACCAGTCTGTAAAGGGGGTCCTGTCTGGTATTGAAGGTAAGGGACGGTGAAAGAGGAATTCCACGGTTGCACATTATAGAAATTAGTGTGCTTGACCTGTAAAGGTATAAATCCTTGCTTGTAAGTTCTGCTTATGCATGTACATGGATTATCTATAGCTTAAGAAGTAAGATCTTTTCTCCAGCTTTCGAACCGTGTACTAGAGGTGTGGTCGACGCTTCCGTCAAGCCAATCGACCTTCTGCGGTATTTTCTTCTGTCGGTCGGTGTGGTGAACTCTATGCTTACTACTTTGTATTGTAAGATTCGGCCTTAAGAGTTGTCAAGCGTTTGGCTGGGCTTAGAAGCCAAACCCAAAGGTGAATTTGTGTATACTCTTGAAATGGTAAAAAGTTTGATTATTTTTCGGATAAATTCTTGGAACCTATGGTGATTTGTGACACAAAGCAATTATAATATGAAATACTATCTTTGTATCATGGGCTTAAGTAATCCTGAAAAGTCGAGCTTCATTTGTCCCAATCATATTGCAGTCATATATCTCGATACAATATTTTATCGTCACAAAAATCACTCGTGTTTAAGAAAACAATCATGGGAAAAGGACTGAGATGTGAAGCTCTTGTAAATGGAGGTGATCATTGGTAAGGCTGAACTTGTTATTCATATTTGTCCATTTAAAAAAAAAAAAAAAAAACGTATGTCTAGATCTTCAAGCCAACATGATTTGTAACGATACTATCATCCAAGCATACTCATAAATGCTCTTTAAGTGCAAGGTTTTAATAAGATTCAGGCGGGCCCATGAATTGTTCTATTTCTGAGGAGCGTTTCCAAGCAATGTTTAAATGTTAAAAATATTTTTATTGGATTATTTTCATCAAGTTACTTGATATCGCTCTAACAACATGCCATTAGCAATCATGAATGTCAGTAAAAAAGGCTTTTACTAGAAAAGATCTAGGCGATATTAGAAAGTCCGGTTAATGCGGGTCGGATCAGGCCCAACCTCAACTCCCGTGACCTTTCCCCGACCCGGCCCGGATCCGAAAACGTGTCCTGCCCCTCCCCTGCCTATCCTCCCTCCCTCCATACTAGAACACCTGCCGAACCAGAAGAACATCAATGGCCGGATCGCTGACGAACGAGAGGATTCCGTCAATGGCCGCCGCCTCGTGATCGTCTCGTGGCCATCCGTCCAGAGGGAATTCCGGAGAGCGGATTCCGATCGGCCGATTTTCCCCCCGCCCGATGGCGCGCCCGCCTGAAGATCCCGAAACCCTAGAATCCGGCTTCCTCTTCGAGTGGTACATCAACCCCGCCTTCCCCTCGCCCTTCTACGTCGCCGGAGGCTCCGGCGTCGCCCACGCCGCGCGCTCGCCGGCCTGCGATTCCGATTCCGATTCCGATTCCGATTCGGGATCCGACGGTTCCGGCTCGCCCCCCGGTGCTGAAGACGCCGTCGGGGTGGGACCCGGAGCCGCCGCTGGTGCTGGTGCGGATTCGGGGCGGAGGATCGATTCGGATCGGCGGGAATCGGTCTCCGAATCCGCCCGACGCGCCGCGGCTGACGAGGCGGATCCGCGGCGCGCGGGATTGCGAGTGGTGAGCATCGATTCGGATTCGGATTCGGAGTATCTGGAATCCGAGAACGTGGCCTCGTTCGACTTGGAATCGCAGAGGAATCTGGCCGAGGAGCTCGAGTGGGAGGAGGTGAGCGAGCAAGCGCACGATCGGGATGAAGAAGAGGTGACGGTCTCGTCGGAGAATTTTACCGAGGAGTTAGAAGGAGGAGAAGAAGATGATAATGATTCCTTGGCGCGTCAACTGGAGTGGGAGTTTCTCCTCGCCGTGAACAATGTGCAAAATATCCCAACTTGGGACTATGGTCCTCATGCTGCTCCTCCTGATGATTTCTTTTACGCCGCTGAGTTCGACATTTTGTTGGACCAGTTCGTTGAAAACGAAGCCGCAATTAGGGGAAGTCCACCGGCCGGGAAAGCAGCCGTCGAGGATTTGCCTCTGATTATTCTGAGTGAATCAGATGTGCAGTTGAGCGGTGGAGTTTGTGCGGTTTGTAAGGACGAGGTATCGGTTGGGGATGGGGTGAGGAAGTTGCCTTGTTCCCATTACTATCATGGAGATTGTATTTTGCCGTGGTTGGCAATTCGAAACTCGTGTCCGATTTGTCGATATGAGTTGCCCACAGATGATTTGGAGTACGAAAGAAGTAAAGGCCGGAGCAGTGGAGGAAGGGTCACGTGGGATTCGCAGGTCAGTGAGGATTTTGAACTGTTTGCATGAGATTGTCTGTGGTGCAATGTAAATAGTGTTCCTTTGGCTTACAATGTGTAAGATGGTTGAATGGCCGGCGATAATAGATATGTTTGGCCATGTTGTTTTTGTACATACGATGATTTATACAGGAAATGTACATATGCTACATCGGGAGTGTCACCTTGGCATGGTGAAACGATTATTGTAGGGTTTGTTAGTCTTCTTACATAGTTGGTGAAAGATTCGCTCTGTTCAAGAATCAGTTGCTTATCACCATAAGTTATTGTAATTTTTTGACTTGCTACTCTCTATGAGGAGGATATGATAGAGCTTCAGCTTTAGTTGGTGTAGTTTGTGCTTGATTTTGGGTGATATCAGGAAGTTATGCTTTCCTCCATGCTTTCTCGGAGATGTCAAGAATAATGGATCAAACGATGCTCTTCATCTCCGTGGGATCCAGAAAAAGTAGTTTATGTTTGGCACTACATATAGTCATGAAAAGGGAACTTTAGCAGAATTCATCAAGCATTTACCATGGAGGAAGCTAATAATGGTCTGGCTACTAGTTGCTGTTTGATTGTTGTAGGAGAAGTTTAGTTTCAGTGTTTCTTTTCATGAATTACTTATTTTATTTGGGAGGATGTCGAGCAAAAGACTGTTAGTGAATGGTCTGTTTCACTTTTTATAGGAGATTATTATATGTTTGTGGTGGGTTTTTTGGTAATTATGTAATTAAAAATGACTTTTAACATAGAAATGATGCAATTCCCTGCTCTATTTCTTCTGCTTGAGTGATGATGAGGATATGAAATGAAATGTGCCTGTTACTGTTAGCATTCTTATTGTAGATTCTCAAATTTCGAAGCTGATCTGCATTCATAAAATATATTGACATGATTCCCGGGAGAACCGTTTGGTTTAGATCCCCGGAGATATGTCGCATTGAACATGAGATAGTATCAGAAAGTTTAATTCCTTTCATCCACATTGAGGTAGAAGATCTGGAAACTTTAAGTGTTTAACCTTCGAATCATCCTTTCACAATTTAAATTCCTTGTTATTTTGGAGCAAGTGATTTTTCACTTTTATAGCTACTGGATAAACCCATTTCTTGGGAAGATCAGCTCTATTTACTTTGATCATTAGAAAGTCAGAGAGTTGGAAGCTGATGAGCATACTGTAATATCTAGTGGTTGCTCATATTTAATTGTTTGAGTGTGTTCTAAATACTGAACAAAATCTGCTCGCAACTTATGAAAAATCTGCTCTGTTTTCTTTTTTATCGTCATTAGAAATTGAGAGAGTTGGAAACTGATGAGCTTATCCATTGTGAAGTTATGGCAGCCTATTAAAGCTAATTCAGTGTTTAGTCACATGAAGTGATCTTTGCAGTTTGAGTGACTTATAGTGTCGTGTGAGGCTCGCATAAATGAAGTGCAGACAGTCTTTTGGTAACTGATGCTCTTTTCTTTGTAAGGAAGAAACCCATAGATAGGTTTTGTGCGCTTACTTCTGCCTGTCTACATTTTTTATTCGATCAAGAAAGTCTGGAGGCAAATAATGTCAAACTCGGATAAACTGCACATGTTCTCTTGAATGCTAGAGATATAATGCAACTCTTATGGCGATATTATCTCGGTGGGCATCGATATGGTATGCTTTAGCTTATGCTTCTGCACGTATATGGTGGGTAAAGTGCTGTCGAGTGTTCATGGTGGCTAATCCTCACTTGTGCCTACCTGTTCTGAACATGCATTAGCACTCTCCGGGATGTTTCTTCGGAGACATTAACAAAAGATTCATGCTGGGTTCAGACACGTTGGAGCTGATTTCTAGTACTTTCGGTTGGATAGACTTTTTTCTTTCCCACTTGCTCAATGACTGCCCAGGATCAAACACATCAAATCAAACTGAGGAGTGAACGGTGACTCAGAGAGAGATTGTCCGACGGAAATTGGGGAATCTTTTGGCCATGGGATGTTGCCAATGCTTTGAATTTAGTTTAGAGTTCACTAGAATAGTAAACCTGTCAAAATGAGTTATAGACTTATCTCTTAACTCATATCTGATGGACTGAATCATTATATGGAATCTTTATGTTAAGTAAATAGTTATAAATGAATTTAATATTTTCACGTATTATAAATACTGATTGAGTATTCATGACAAGCCACTGATAACCAACTCATAAAGGGACATCTAAGCTCGATGTCCCATACACTTGCCACTTTATCGTTGATAGCTAAAATGTTTTAGAGCGATGAGGATAGAGCGGGAGAAGGATCCCCTACCCCGATCGGTGCCTTTAATGGTATCTCAATAAATTTCAATCACTTATATATTACGTGAGACCTTGGGTTCATGCATTTGAGAAATTGTCTACTTTAGTCTCATCTCATAGTTTTGTCCTTAAACATGTACGTACCTTTCTATAAGGTCGCTCGTACTAATAATGCTCTCAATTTAGCATCAGTATTGGAGATGTTGAATGACATCATTACTTCAAAAGGTGCATCTTGGTCTCATATATATTTCAGGATCGTTCTACCCCTATTATTGTTATATTGTGCGGTTTATTATTGTCCACTTCATCATCTTAAAAGTCTACTAAGAGTTGCACCTTGCTTGGCCGCTACAAGCTCATTAGCTTTCACCTGATTAATCCTCAAATCACTCATTAAAAGGGGTCATATTCTGGTATTGTATTGTGACATTTTCGAATGAACTCACTTTCCCACGAGGTCATCTACATTGATATTGTTCTCTCTCGAGCAAACTTAATAAAGGAGATCTGATGCTAAACAACATTTTTACATCCAAAGATGTCTATTGTAAGTACTCTCAATTTCACATATAATAATCCAAGAATGCTTTCCTCCTATTTGGTGTGTTACTCAATTTATTTTTATCCCTTTCTCCATCCTGAACCTGCTTGAATCGATACCTTATCCAAATGCTCCTACTTTGACGATCACTCTTGCTTTTGTTGGACTAAATTGTCCAAAGTTAGATATTATATATGCGAAACGAAATTGACATGGCTTCCAAGGCATCGATTGTACATAAAAAAGCTATGAAGCTTTCCTTACAAATAGGAAAAATATAAAGTTTCAATCAATACATTTACATGGAAAACTAATAAGTTGCTTTTAAACGAAACTAGATGGAGACCAGTGCGTTTCGCGAAATTATAATGCTTGACAAATCATCAAAGCATCATTCAAGAAAATTTCGACAAATTATATAAATAATAGTATGAAAAAGTTAGCAACTTTTATATTATTTTGCAAAATTATAGCCCAATAAATAGAGCGTTATATTGACAAATGCTATATGTCGAGGTGGAATGGATGTCTCAATAGCAACTTTCTTTTTTTTTTGGTCGAATCAATAGCAACTTTCTTACTAATTGTCTTCATTGGACCTCCGATATGTCGAAGAAAAAAAGCTGAAAAGGGAAAATCAAAGGATAAGAAAGAAAAATAGCAACCAAAGATGTTGATATGGATTTTTAGGGAAAATTGCAAATAACAATAATTAAATAGGAGCTTGAAGTGGACCCGTGTTAAATAAGAACTTAAAATGGTCATTTTTGTTTCACTTAAAGAACTACAATAGCATGGTTGTGTAAAATAAGAGTCTATAATGACCATAATTATTTCAAATGAGAATCTAACCTCTCCGGTCGTTAGTCGAAAATGTTAGATTTTTATTTTGTCTCCTTCTGACAAGGGCCAACGATTGCTGATGAGGGATAGGCCACCCTCATTAGTCATTGCAAAGGGCTGGCCAAGGCCTGCAAGCCTTCATTAGTTGCGGGTGCTGATGATGCTGTCTCTTGCCTAAATATGGTGAGAGCCTACCTCATCGATGGCGTCGATGGCAGTGATTGGACGAGGGTGACCTTTGCCCAATCCTCTTCAGCCGACTATTAGTAAAAAAGAAAGGAGAACTAGAAAAAGGAAAAAAGGAAAAAATTAAAAAATATATAAATGACTAAATTGCTACTCATCAAAAAGTCAATGCCTTACCTGAAACCGAGATAACCATTTTATGCCCTTAGTTAACAAAATGAAGAAATTTCATGGTATGATTTGGAATTTTCTCAAATTTTTTTATCACTAGAGGAAAGGAAAAACCCTTTTCTTTCCCCCTCTTTTAATTCCAAAGGAGGGAACGGTGCGTCCGGCGAAGAAACAGGGCACACACGGCGGCGGCGGCGGAACTCTCTTTCAGTCTTTGGTCCCGAAGACAGAGGCGCCCTCATCTCACGAAGTCCCCCCTCCTTCTCCCTCGACCGCCGCTTCCCAGCCGCCGGGCCCATCGCCACGACAGCCCCCACAGAAAACCGGGAGGCCCTGTTTTTTGGGCGGTCGTCTTCGTTCTCCTCCGTCCCGGAGCTTGCCGTTCTCGTTCGGACCCTTTCGTTACACCCAATCCCGAAGTTCCGGAAGCCCGTCCCGTGCCTCGACGGCGGCCGCAGAAGCCCCCCGGTTTCGCCCTCGAACCCGCCCTCGCCGAGCAGATCCGAGAGTCCCCTGTTTTGGCCTTTTTTTCTTCGCCAAGGCGGCTTCTTTCGTGCCCGGAAATCTCAAGACGTTTGCTTGAAGCTTGTTCGGCGTTTGCCGCTTCAATCCCTCAACGATTACGGAAGTCTCGCTCGCTGATTCAGTCGTCCACCGCGACTTCGCCTTCGCCTTAGCTGGTCGACCAGGTAACGCTTCCCCCATACTCTGCCCTGCTCTGGGCGTGCCAACGCTACTTGGATAAATTACTTGGTATCTGAGTCGTTCCCGAATGGTTTGTAATGATATTGTCGTTCTAGCGATGTTCTGCGTAAAGAAAATTTTCTTCGTTTACCTAGCAAGGTCCGACATCCGTGGTGCCCGTGAACCGTTCGATGATCTGCCTCTGAGAGGAAGTTATAACATAGTATCTAGAATTGCTAAATCTGAAACGCGCTTTTGATGCGGTTTGCGTCATATGGTTTGTTTCATCATCCATTAGAAGCAGTTTTGATGCATAATGAGGTCATCGTCAATTCCCTGAATCCGTGTTTTCTCTGTGTTCCCATGTTATCAATGGCGTCATCATAAATTCTCTGTTTTTGAGAGTCTTGTTTTCTGACCACTCAATCCGTTGTAGATTTATCAGACAGTCTGTAATTTGATTTTGATTTGAAGGAAGCCTGCCAAATGGCGGGTCTATTCTAGAGTTCTATGACCATATTTGGTTAATCTCAAAAGTGGGTTTTGACTACTGCAGGATAATGGAGTTCGAGGATGGGTATCCGGCGCAGAAGCTGTTCCATCAGGGTTACTCCTACACATATGATGATGTCATCTTCCTCCCGGGCTATATAGGTTTCCCAGTGGAGCAGGTTGACCTCTCCACCAAGCTCACCCGCAACATCTCCCTCAACATCCCATGTGTCTCCTCACCGATGGACACTGTCACAGAATCCTCCATGGCCCGAGCCATGGCAGCTCTTGGCGGCATTGGCATCATTCACGCCAATGTCCCTCCCTCCGACCAAGCCTCCTTGGTCAAAGCAGCCAAATCCTCCTGCTTTCCAGTCCTCTCCAATGCTTGTCTTTCTATCTCCCACAGATTCTATCATCTCCCTTGAGGATTTTGCTGACACTCCTTGCATCCTTGTCACAGACTCTGGTGATTGCCGTGGAAAACTGGTGGGCTATGTGACCAAGTCTGATTGGATGAACCTTACAGACAAGGAAACACAGCTGGCTGATTACATGATCAAGTCCTCTGATTCTGCCCCTTGGGATTGTCATCTGGCAAAGATGATCAGCTACTTTGAGGAGAAGGCAGGGAAGGAATTTGTGCCAATAGTGAAGGGAGGAGAGATAGTGGATGTCGCAGGGAGAGAGGATGTGGAGAGGTTGAGAGGATTGCCCAAATTGGTGGGAGGGGCTTCAATGGGTCCCAGTGGTGAGTGGATGGTGGGAGCAGCGATTGGGACAAGAGAGGCTGATAAGGAGAGGCTGGAGCACCTGGTCAAGGCTGGTGTCAATGTGGTGGTGCTTGACAGTTCTCAGGGTAATTCCCTTTATCAGATTGACATGATCAAGTATGTGAAGAAAACATACCCTGAGTTGGATGTCATTGGTGGCAACGTGGTCACGATGTACCAGGCAGATAATTTGATCAAGGCTGGGGTTGATGGTTTGGGTTCTAGGGTTGGCATGGGGGGCGGGTTCTATTTGTTCTTTTTTTTTTTTTTTTTTTTTTTTGAATAACCAGGAGGTCTTGCGTCTTTCTTTTGGAGTTATGAATCGTGGGCAGAATGATAACTTAGAATCATTCTTTGTTGTTCATATCTTTCTTTTTATCTTTCTTTTCAAATTACTTCTCTTAAGCACTCATTCTGATTGAGATTTCTTTGATTACCATATTCTTCTAAACTTTTCAGGCTACTGCTGTCTACAAGGTTTCATCCCTTGCTTCTCAATATGGTGTGCCAGTCATTGCGGATGGTGGCATTTCAAACTCTGGGCACATTGTCAAAGCTTTGTCCCTTGGGGCATCCACTGTGATGATGGGAAGCTTCCTTGCTGGAAGTACTGAGGCTCCTGGTGCATATGTGGTTCAGGTAATTTGTACTTACTACTGTTTATGCATAATTTTTCTACTCTCAATAAGGTGCCACATGTTTCTCATTGGTAAAATATGACCTCTCCTTTATATCTCTGTTGACATGTGGTGTGGTTGGATGAAGAACTCTGAATGTCTTGCCCTAGTGTTTTTAAGTCTTATGTCTGTTTTCTTCACCATGCTACATCTTAGGATTGAGAATGAAACCTTAACTCTTGTTTGCAATTGGTTCTGAATTACTTTTGGTCAATTGATTTCCAAGTGCTCTCTAGATAACATTTCTTTTTATCCCTTTCCTATATATAGATATTCTGTTTGTTGGAGTTTCAAAATGAAGCTTTCACTTGTTCTGACTTTTATATCCTCTAACATTTGAAGACATAAATGCAAGAACTGAGATCATAAAGTTTTATTAAACTAGACTTTTGGCTAAGGGAACTCTACATTAGTTAGCAGTGATTTGATTGAAATCTCCCAGAAGCACTTTTAAGGCAAGCTGAGAATTTTTTCCAAGAATGTTTCCAAACTAATATTCAATTTGTCATTTGATGATTTTGTAAGGATTAATATGGCGGGGTGTGCTTCATACTTCTTAAGTTCTGTTTACACAGACTTACAGCTAACTCTTGCCTTCCCTGAGCCAGGAACAAAAAAGTACTACTTATATGACTATCCTTTTGTGGAAAATGTCGGGGTGTCCTATGATGTGACACAATGGTTGTGGAATAAAATCTTACTTTTATCTGGCTTCTATTAACTACCAAGTGCATCACGTAATGGATACAAATGCATAAAATTGATTTAGTCTAAGTGTTGATTTGGCTGTCATTGCAACCATGTCATATGAAAAGTTGGTTATGGGCTTAGTTATTTTTAAGGGCTGTTTTAGCAGAAACATTTTCAAAATTATACTGATAAGTTTGCATTTATCGTCTTTGCATGGACTCATTGGGTTCCTTGGGATAATATGTTCTGTCCTATATTAGTGAAGTGCCTTTTGGCTTATTCAGGATGGCCGTCGATTGAAAAAGTACCGAGGCATGGGTTCACTTGAGGCGATGACTAAAGGGAGTGATGCAAGATACTTGGGTGACACGTCAAAACTCAAGATTGCCCAGGGTGTTGTTGGCGCAGTGGCAGATAAAGGGTCGGTCTTGAAGTTTGTCCCTTATACCATCCAAGCTGTTAAGCAAGGTTTTCAAGATCTTGGAGCTCAGTCTTTAAGAGATGCGCATGACATGATAAAAACAACGCTGAGGCTAGAGGTATGGCCATTCTATAGTGTTATGATTTCAGAAAAGTTTTGTTTTGTTTTTTACTTTTTTCAATAGTCATAGCAGGTTGTCTGAATTTAAACTAGTGCATTAGGTTTTATTGTCCGGAAAGATCATAGGACAGTTTCCCTTTATTTATTAGAATCTGTTGAATGGTGCCGTTAGGGCACTTGTCAAGCAATTAGTTAAGGGAATATTACAGTTTATGATGCTTTATGATATTGTATATCATGCTTAAGTTGTGCCCAACAGGATCATTTAACCAATATTCTAGAGCATTCCCTTTCTCTTTGCAACATTGTCTGTTGAAAGGGAACTGGGATATATATAATTTTTTTTTTTGTTCGTGAATAACAACATTGCTTGGAATCTTTTGATGATTCTGAGGAAAACGGCACTATCATACGGTTATTTTACATTGACCATAATAGTACCGGTTCATCGCTTATTTTGTAAGCAAACACTTGTTGTATAAATGTTTCCATTGCAAAGAGAAATATGATTGGTAAATTAAAACTGACGAATTCTTAATCGGTAGTGATTATTAAAATAATTTCAACATTATTGTTGGAATGCTGTTGCACTAAAAGACGGTTCCCAACATAAGCGAATCCTGAGAGAAATTAGATCATAACATCCCGTTTTTAAGTGGAAGCTTTAGTGAACGAGTAATCGTTTGGTCTGTTTGTAGCCTCTCACAGGTGCTTATGAGGCGTATGGTTGCGCAATTTCCTCATGCTCTTCTTTTGTTGCAGGTAAGAACGGGAGCTGCCCAAATTGAAGGCGGAGTCCACGGGCTGGTCTCCTTCGAAAAGAAACCGTTCTGAGATTCCTCCTCCTGTTGGAAGCTGATCTTGCCAGGTTAGGCAACATCAAATTCAAGAAGCTGGCAATTGAATGAGCCATCAATTGTGTTATTAGCATTGAACGAGGAAGTAATTGCTATAGGGAGTGGTTAGGTCATGGTCGCCAGAGCTCTCTTCGCATTTGTTGGAACTTGTTGAAAGAGATAAAAAATGTTGTATTTTTTTATCTTAATCAAAAGAATTACAATAATACATACATACATACATACATACATACATACATACATACATACATTTATATAGGTAATCCTCTCAATATAAAATAACTATTGATTATTTTATCCCTATTATTATTTCCTAACACACTTTCTCAAGTTGAGATGTAGATATCAAACAATCTCAACTTGTTACATAAAAAATTCACTCTATTCCCCTGTAAAGACTTAATAAAACTATTTGCAAGTTGATTCCCGTCCTTGCAAGTTGACCCCTTGTCCCCTCTCTATGAACCTTCTTGTATAAAGTGACAATAACCTCAATGTGCTTGTTATACTTAGGGAAGACAAGATTATTTGCAATGTGAATAGCTAATTGATTATCACAGTGTAATATCGATGGTTCCGATGTTGATATCCCAATTTCTGACAATAACATCCTCAACAAAGTAATTCACTTGTCACATGTGCCATTGCTCTATATTTTGCTTCAACATTTGATTGAGAAACCAAATATTGTTTCTTGTTCTTCGAGGCAACTAAATTACTTCCAAGAAATACACAATAACCCGACATAGATCTCCTACTAGTAGGACATCCAACCTAATATGCATAAGAGAAACCTATCATATTTTACGGTGTGTTTGTTTAACGGAAAACGTAATATTTTTGGAAAATGTTTTCCGGGAAATAATTTTCCAAGAAAACGGTTAGTTTTCCTTTGTTTGGTGATACATGATTGAAAATATTTTCTGGTGTTTGGATTGCATTTGAAAAATGATTGAAGGTGTAGAAGAAGCCGACGAAGAGGAAAAGGAGGGAGCAAAGCTAACGGGAGCGTAGGAGGGGCTAGGGTTGGAGGAGGCGACGGTGACGAAGGAGAGAGGGGGAGAAGTTAGGGCTTACGTTCACAAGCAAAAAAAAAAAAAAAAAAAGAGAGAAAGCAATGAAAAAGAAAAAAAAAAAGAAAGAAAAGAAAAAATATAATAATAATAAATTCAAAGTTTTTAATTAGAAATTCTTTTTCTACCGACCAAAAAAATTATAAATTATTTTTAATAATAAATTTTCATTAAGCAAGGACTTTAAAAAATTTTGGAAAATGGAAAATCGTTTTCCTGAATTTAAACTTTGAAAGGAAAATATTTTTCGTTGACTTATTTTCCTAAATGAATCAAACGCTGGAAAATGAGGAAAACGTTTTCTTGGAAATTGTTTTTTGTAAAACAAACGCACCCTTAGATGGCCATAATTCTTGAAAATCAGTCCTTTACACAGCACTCCTTTGAAACACAACATCCCTATTAGTAGTCTAAGGAGCACTCATGAATTGACTTACAACACTGACAAAAAAAGATTAATCAAGTCTCGTGACGGTAAGATAATTCAACTTACCAACTAATCTCCAATAATTCACTAGATTATGTAATAATTCTCTTCTAATTCACTCATTCCCTTTTCTTGACTTCCCCACAAATGCAAGAAGTAACCCATGATATATATGATAGCACAAACAATAACAAAGCCACAACGATTTTGTGGAATAACACAAACTTTTTCGCATCTTCCAAAAAGAAAAAAAATCTACATTTAATCTAAAACAATTACATTTGTCCACTCATTTTTAACTATGGCAGTCGGAAAAACTTTTTCTCATCTTCAAGTGCTTTACATTTCATCATAAAATAAGATAGACAACAAAACAACACTATAATAAATGTTTGGTAACACTTCCGTTCAATTTTCATACTTGAAACTTCATTCTTGAAAGGTTTAGCCGAAGACACTTGAGCTTGCATTGAGTCAACATTGTCTAAGTCATCCACGGGCATAGATGGAGATTGATGTCGTTCATCAAGTAGATCTAATATCACCTATGTGGCTCGGTAAGAAAATTTCACATCGACTCATTTAAAAATAAAATAATTATCGCATGATTATTACACATTATTTATAAATAACAAAATCTCCCACTTACTATTACAATAGTTTTTCTCACATGAGACATCAAAACAAGTATAGAGCAAACAAGCTTACAATCATGCACACCGATCAAATTAAGGGTCACAATTTTGAATAAAAGTAAGCAATTTAACACATTGATAATTCATCGAAATAAATGTTGGTTGATTATTAATGTAGTCGGTAATTTTTATAGTATATTTTTCAAAACCTATTGGTAAGTATTTGCACTTCGATTCTTCTTTATATCGAGCGCATCTATAAAATTTTCTCCTATGATTCATTTGAGTCCACGATGTTCTTCTTGGTAACCCACAAAAACAAAAACTTTGGCCTTCTATTTCGCTTTGGTGAGAGAAATTTGAGGCATTGCTGAAAGTCTTGCTCTCCATTTCCAATATTCGACGATGGAATTTTGGGCAAATCAAAATTATGGTTTGGAACTAGGATTCAAGCACTTCAATTGGGATTTTGGCTGATGTAGGGTTTTAGATTTGGGGCAATTTGGGAGATGACGTTGTTTTGATAGATTCAAAGCTGTTTTTTTGGCCAACCATGAAGACGGCGTTGTTTCGGGTGAGTTAAGCTAAGTCGCTCTCCATAGCGGCGGATTCAGGTGGCAAAATTAAGTATCACTTTCCTAACTTTTGGCACTTTATCCCCTTATGCCAAGTTTTGGTAATTGGGCTGTACTTCTTCCCAACTATATGATAAGTAGCTCCAAAATTTATAACTCAGGAGTCGGACATAGTAAAAAGTAAACAAGATGAATTACCTTTTAAGGTATGTGCTAGAGTTTCAATGGGATCTGAAATTCCTGTCATCTGTTGGGAGCAAATCTTAGCATCATGCTCATCACGTGTCGATGTAAGAGAACCTTCTGTATTCTACACATTAGTAGGATCCAATTGAGCTGGCGAGGAAGGATCTTCCACCTTGGCAAATGCAACAAATGGAGGTCGAAGCTCAAGATAAAGCGTATAACAATAAGCTTCTCTATGTCTAGCCCTTTGACAATGATTACAATAACGAGAGGCGCAACCACCGATACCTCTAATCACAACCACTACGACTTCCACTCTAAACAAAACTGCATGTCCACATCATCGATAACCACGACCACGAGCTCCATATCCACTAGGAGCCAAGAGTTATCATAGCACTTGTCTCTAACATTGTAGTTGAGATCTTGTCGGTAGGTATCAAGTGAAGGGCTCAGGAGAAAACCTCTTCGACTTAAGACGGGAGCTTTTAGATGTAATTAGTTGAAGAAGGGAGGGATATTCAAATCCTAGTGCTTTAAGAAATAATATCACTCGAAGATCCTCTCGGCGTTTGACTAAAACATTCAAATCAACTGAAATTGGAAGATAAATGTCTAATTATTGGTCAAGTGTAGTGAAATGATGATAATATTCAGATAGAAACCGATCTCCACGCTGAAGATCAAATGGTGCCTCCCATGTGTCACACATTTGTGTCATATTATTCTGGCCAGAGTGAAGTAAAGCACACTTCTTCTAAACTTCCTTCATAGAATTGCACTGAATGAAGTGAGGACAAATTTTAGGATTTATACTATTCCACAACAATGTATGGATCATCACATTTCCTACAACCCAGTCATCTTACTTTTATCCAAGAGGATCATAAATGTAAAATAGTCATTCTGTCTAGCGGTAGTAAGATAAATTTCTACAGCTTTAGACCAAGATAGATAATTAGGTACATCTTACTTCACATATGTCAATTGAAGATATGTCAAACCAGTAGATGAACCAAAAGCTATCAGTATTAACTCCCCGAACTCTTGTAACACAATCAGTTGAATAGGAGATACGATTGAACCCAAGAGTACTATCACAACAATCAAGCACTTAACTCCAGTTGTGCAATCGGCCACAAAATGATAAACATAAATGAGTTCAGTTGGTTTAGGCTGGGTTCACCACTAAATCATAAGAATTTACCGACAAACCATAAAATTATATGCTCAGTATAAAAATTAAAAAAAACTACTGTAAACCATTCGACACTCCAAAGATTACTAGGTGCATATCAACAAAACTTAAAGGAATAATATGCTATATTAGAGAAGTCATATAAGGCTACTAGACAACATCC
Organism: Eucalyptus erythrocorys; assembly: GCA_014182555.1. Lineage (NCBI taxonomy): Eukaryota > Viridiplantae > Streptophyta > Magnoliopsida > Myrtales > Myrtaceae > Eucalyptus > Eucalyptus erythrocorys. Next base: position 54,072,618 of record CM024602.1, read on the forward strand.
TCCGTTGTCCCTTTTTTTGTTTTCCTTTTATTTTTTTTTTTTTTTTTTTTTTTTTTTGTTTTTTTCGAAACCTAGCAGTCAAATGCTTTCAAACTCCTCAGCTGCATAGTCAAACACCGGTCAGATCTCCAAACATATGAAAGCCAGATCTACCCATCGGTGGTCAAATTCTTCATCATGGAAGAAGGCTAAGCACATGCCGATGATAGATTCCGATGATTGATGTTGGTTCTAGACATGCCTGCGACGGTGGGGTTGGTCGCTGGTCTTGGCCAGATTTGGTGGCTAGGCTCCGATGGCAACAGTGATGGCTAGGTTTTGATGGCAACAATGGTGGCTGGATGGCGACGACGACGATCGTGGCTGGGTGGCAATGATAGCGACCGGGTGGCGATGGTGGTGGTTGGGTAGAGGTGATGACTTAAGTGGCGATGAGGGTGGTTGTGGTGGGGTTAAGAATTAGAGCTTTTTTACTAGCTCTGATATCACGTAGAATGAGATAAAACGTCGTATTGTATTTTTAATCAAAAGGATTACAAGAATAAATATAATATATATGGGTAACTCACTTAATATAAAATAATTATTGACCATTCTATCTTTATTATTATTTCCTAATAGAACTTATCTTGTGCTTGTTTTCACCCTTACTTATCTTAAATTAACGCGGTGGATTATATCAAAGCTATATGTAGGTGATTCTAAGATAAGATAAGGAGGGGATCGAAGCGGGAAGCATTAGGGTTGGTTTTTGCTATTTAAAGCTTCCGCTCTTACCTTGACGAAGAGTTGTACCATTCATGTTATATTTTAACCCTACACGTCAAGGGGTCAGGTTTGCAAAAGTTTTTCAATTTTCATTTGCCTTGCGTCCCCCCCCAATTTATCGACTCCTAACACCCTCTCGTCATATTGATTGAACTACATTATCCCTCGTAGGTTCCACTATTAAATTAAGATTATTTCCTCAATTTTTTTCTTCTTTTTCTTTTATTTCAATTTTACTAGAGATGAAACAACTCATGCTCTAGCCCATTCTTGAATTAAGATTATTTCTTGCCTTCTTTTCTTTTGTTGATTTTTTTTTCCCTTTCTTTCTCCATTTGGAACAAAATTGGTATTCCTCTCTCTCTCTTTTTTTTTTTTTTTTTAATGTTTATTTGTTAGATAGCTAACGAATTATTGTGTTAATGAGTTAATATTTCTCTCTTTTTTTTTTTTTTTTTTTTCATATTAGGAAACTATTATTCAAAAGATAACTTAAGGATAACTAAAAGTGCAAAGAACCATTTACCATTTTTTGGTATGCATTTCGTTTAATTTTAACTTTAATATGTGTCATTACATTGTAGTACACATTTCGTTTAATTATAACTTTAATATGTGTCATTATGTCGGAATCTGAGTGTTTTTTCTGCTTTATGTTTCATTTTATTCAGTCAATCTAGGCTCTACATGGGAACATTTCTGTTCTCCTATTTTTTTGTTCTTTTGTTCCCCGAAATTAAAAAAAAAAAAAAGAAAAACAAAAATCTTTTGATAACATCAACTAATTTTTCTATTCCCGGAATAGAAAAGTGGTTGGAGAATAGATTTGGAATAAAAATAAGAAGTAGAAAAAGTAGCTTCTTGTTCTCGAGAACAATTTGTAGAAATAAATCATTTTTTTATTTTCTTTTTCTCTTTTTTCTTCTTCCTTGTTGCAGTTGTTGGCCTTGGATCTGAGGCTACTCGCGGCCATCGTTGCCTTCCAACCACCGTTTGTTGCTGATGGCCCCCCACTGGTGCTGGCCGCTCAACTATCCACGCCGCCGCCCACTAAATCACATCCACAAACTGATCGACCACCTACATTTGACCGCGGACGGCCGGTTGGCCAACCATCTTCGGGCGCCGTCCGTCGCCCACTAGCCATTGCCCGTTGGACCAACCGCCGCTGCCCTACCATTGACGGCCATCACTTGCCGACCGTCGACCATTGTGGGTCGCTTGCCAATCGGTGTCGATGCCCGCTTGCCGTCGGTCGCCACCGGTCGGCGATAGTCAAGCAGCTGCTGGTGGCTCGTGGCGGGTGACGGTTGATGTTCGCCGATCAATGAGCAAGAAGAGAAAACAAAAAAAAAAAAATAAAAATTTATAAATCGTACTAAACACATTCCTATTCTTGGAATTCTTTTGTTACTCCAAGAATAGAAATTTTATATAATTACCAAACACATTATTTTAAATTATTCCAATGAGTAAAAATAGAAAATAACTATTTTTTAAAATTGTTTCCTGAAATATAAATGTTCCCATGCGCACCCCTAATTAGGGGTGTGCATGGTCCGGTGGGCGGTTCCCGACCTAGAACCGGAACCGCCCGCTAAGGACCGGTTCCGAAAATTGGAACCGGGATCCACCCGTTCGTTGCATGGATCCACCCGAGAACCGGACCGCCGGTCCGGTCCGGTTCCCGGTGGATCCATGGAACCGGTCTCGATGTACACAATGAGAGAGAGAGAGAGAGAAAAGTTCGATATTTGCACTCTTTCTTGGCATCCAACTTCCGTGAGACAATTAAGGGCCTGTGCACATACCATAGAATAAGAAAGAACTAAACTCATAATAACATTATAATATCCATTTTAAATCGCTCCTCAAAACGTGAATTACCAATTTCGGCCAAAAAAAAAAAATACATAACATCACCATCGGCTGATCTGAAAAAAGGGGAATAGAAGGAGAAAGAAATTAATGATAACTTAAAGTAATGAATTGCAAAAACATCACCATTTCTGATTAATCCTCCAAACAAGGATGTTCAGAATCCAAACATTCTTAAGAAAGCAAGAAATGTAACTTATCCGCAAAAAACATTACCTTAAAGTAATGAATTGCGCCCGTAAAAATCCACCATGAGTGGGTCACGAAAGTGACCAATGTTGACAACCCATACTAGCACACATATCCCTGCAATGACCTAAAGACATCTAACAAAGTTTAGAAATGAGCAAGAACTAATGTCTCCAAATCAGATCAAGATAAAATTAAACTGCAGCATCTCCAGAATTCAGAAGGAATATATGTTCTTCAAAACCACTATCAACATATCAAAGATGACAAGAACAAAATGACACTTTCAGTACACTGGGAAGCATAAACCACCAATTCCAAATCATTACTAACCGAATGGATCGACAGCCAACAAACAAAGTACATGAAAAATAGAAGACAGGGGATCATGGACATCATTCTGCTATAGAAATAGAATAAGGACAATCTAGATGAGCACAATAAATCAAAGAAAAAGTAGAAGCCTCAAAGGCGTAGGTTCAAAACCAAAATCTAAGAACACAATAAAGGGAAACTTAATTCGCAAAAGCTGAAGCAACGGTATGAATTAGCATCACGATCTGTCAAATTATCCACGCATACACTTCAACTTGTAAACTCTATGGACCGTCCATCTCCTTGTTAATCTCCTTGTTAACATCATCCATATCTAACAAAAAGAAGATATTAAATAAAGTATTCAGTTATTAGATAATAGATATACAAAAGAATTACATAATGAAATGATATGGACTTACCCAATTCAAACTTTTCCGCATTTTCAATACATTCTTCAACATTAATCGGCTCAAGAATTGCTCTCAACCAATCTTGAGTGCAAATCAAAGCTTCCACAACTCTAGGAGTCAAAGAACTCCGAAAATCATCAAGCACACGACCAGAAGTACTGAAAGTTGATTCTGAAGCAACGGTAGTAACGGGAATAGACAAAATATCCCGAGCCATCAAAGATAAGATTTTAAACTTTTGGCCAGCAACACTCCACCATTTCAAAATGTCAAGATCACGACCATCTTCAAGTTCAGCTTTAAGATATCGATCGAGCTCGAGATAAGTTGCCATCGGACTTTTTCTTCTCCTCATTAAGAAAGTCATCATACGAAGGCTCTTGCACATAGAAAGTTAAGCTGGAATTGTCCTCTTCATTTCCCTCATTCAAATAAGAATCGCAGCTACTACCAATATTAGTAGAAGTTCTACTTACCAATTCACCATCCAAATTTTTGTCTCTAGAAGTGTGACAAGATTTCTCATAAAATTTAAACACACGTTCCAGGGCAAACTTCACCTTATCAAACATCTCATCAACTTCTGCAGCATCATCATAAATGAGTCTACAACAATACCTCACATAATTCAGCTTTTTTCTAGGATCCAACGTTACCGCAATCAATACCATAATATTGACTTTTTTCGAAACTCCCATAATATTTGTCAAACTTCTTTTTCATTTTCAAGCCCATAACTCTCACCCTATGATCAAAAGCCTTTGTTGCTTCTCGCAAATATTTATACAAAGAAGCTATCCCCACAAAATAATCATTTGAAGTGATATACAAAGTTCCGGACATCTTCTTGGTGGTATCATAAAACTTCTTCAAAAAATTAGAAAGAACAATAGCATTTTCCCAATCAACGCTACTTGGAGTATTAGAATTAAGCTCAGTTAGGAAAGAAACATCTTCTTCTTCCATCCTTTCAAAAGCTTTTCTTAGCTTTATGTCACTCTCTAACATTAGATAAGTGGAATTCCATCTAGTTGAGACATCAAGACAAACTGAACCCTTATAAGCAATCCTTGTAATTTCAATGCAATCTCGAAATGTCTTAGCTCTCATAGGAGAACTCCTCACATACCTAACCACGTTTCGAATACGTGTAATGGAATCACGTATCTCAGCCAAGCCATCCTTCACAATTAAGTTTAATATATGAGCCGTGCACCTCATGTGTAAAGATTCACCATCTAAGATCAATAGCCTCTCTCTTGACAATTTTTCTTTCAAATAATTAATGGCCACATCATTTGAACTAGCATTATCCACTGTGATTGTGGATACTTTTTTCTCTATTCCCCACTCATATATGCATTTATCAACTACTCTCCCAATATCCTTGCCCTTGTGACTAGCTATCACCACAAAATTAATGATCCTTTTGTGCAATTTCCAATTTTCATCAATAAAATGTGCAGTGAGGCATAGATAGTTCAAATTCTGAATGGAACTCCATGTATCGATCGTGAGGGCGATCCTAGAATTAAGCTTACGAAAAGAAGCCTTCAATTTTCTTTTTCACAAAAATACAACTTCATGCAATCTCTAGCCACTTTGTAAATCGCGACATATGCTTGAAGAGAGGTTGTAATTGCTTCACATAATCACGAAATCCAACACGTTCAACAATCGAAAATGGTTGTTCATCAATTATAATCATCCGAATAAGCATTTGCCTACAAATCTCCTGATCAAACTTCCATGTCGTTAAAATTCCACCACTCCCAAAGTACTACTACTAGTATCTCCTCCTATCATTTGAGTTCCATCTACTCTTTGTGATGAAAACAATTTTTGCCTTTTATCCACATTGCGAGGGTACTTATTGCACTTTTTCAAGTGCTTCAACATATTTGAAGTACCATTATCAACGTGGTACGAATACTTGGATCCACAATAATTGCAATATACATCAACTTTCCCATTTGTGTGAGTTGTTCCTTGTCGAAAATGAAGCCAAGCTGCTGATTTTCGCTTACTAGGAGGAGGACATGGACAAGAAGCGGATACCTTATTTGTTTTGGATGTTTCTTCAAAGTTTTCACCTCCTTCATGTTCTTGTGATGTTGATTCCACTATTGGCGTTATTCCATCATAGGATTCCTCCATTGACATGTTAATGAATCACTGAATCAAGTAACACAGTATAAAAGAGGAGCAAAGTCAGTTGAAAACAGAACAGGGCAGCAAGTCAGTTGAAAATAGAATAGGGCAGCAAGTCAGTTGAAAACATAACAAGGCAGCAAGTCAGTTGAAAACAGAGCAAGGCAACCTTGCTGAACAGCTAAATCTATCTCCATTTAATGCTTCAGCTTTTATCTATAAACGAGTCTATACCATCTATGAGGCCTCATTCATTTACGAGAAGTCCCGCAAGCCGGAGCGTTACGTTCGGACAAGCAACAATCAACACGCATGCAAGAAGTGAAATGGATGAAAGTGGAGACTCGGGCGTGGAAATGACCCACTTATTCAAAGGCCCAAGAACAATCTACCACATCACTAGCAAGCCAATTTAATAGACCGGTCCTAGACTGGTCCTAGCATACCTACCATCAACATCAAAGATACATAACATAAGAAAGAACATAATAGTAGCAGTTCCTTCGTAGTTCAAGCAAGGAACTTTTAGAATGTTCAAATCAAATTCCTGACCAAGCTTCAGCTAATAGCAGGAATTTCAAATTTCAAGATAACCATACGAAGGAACACTCGAACAATTCAGTCATGGTGCGACAAAGAACCATTCTTTCATGCCCCTATCATGTCTACCCTTGTGAGGGAGAGTCACCTTTATTAGCAAAGGCACACTCTACTCGGCGAGAATCGATTCACCGTTAACTTTTTCGTACTACTCTCCCTTAAACTTTTTCTCTTCAAGTTGCTATTGGTTAAGATGCTGCGAAAGTTCAAATCCTACCATCAACATCAAAGATACATACACTCGGGAACATCTCGCTTCTTCACTAACTTCATATTTCGCAGACGCACCCAGAAATCTCGACAAGAGCACAGAGTCACAACTTCACATATTCAGTGCAATAAAGTGAGCTTAGGGGAGAAAACAAGAGGGGGGAAGCAAAACCTGCCGAAATTATACTAAATCGAGCTAACCAGAGTCGGTCAATTGGCCCCGCTCATGTGATTTCCAAGCATAAAAATGATCACTAGCCCCCGAATTAGTATCTCCGTAACAACATGAGGTCCAGTTTCAATTCAACTTAAAAGGCTGAAAATTGCATATCGACAACAACATCCCACGGAAAACAAGAAAGAAAATAGCCAGCCGTTGAACCATCACACACAAATTATGACCACGAGTCACAGACACAGCCTAAAGTCAGCAACTTTCAGCCCAAAAAAGAAAACCCATTTGGGAAAAGCATGAAACAAAGAAGAATCACATTCGCACCCACACGGAAACAATCCATAATCTGTGTAGTGTGTATTATCTAGCCACTGCCTGGCTGCATGCGAGAGAGAGAGAGAGAGAGAGAGAGAGGAGCAACCTTAAGGACGGCGGCGGCGGCGAGACGACGGCGGTGGCGATGGGCGAGGCGGCGACGGCAAGGTGGGCGGAGACTAAGCGGCAGAGCGAAGTGGGGAGACAAGAGAGAGAAGCGGCGTGAGCTTGAAGTTCAGCAGTTCGCGCTCTTCGCGATTGAAGTCGTGCAGAGAGAGAGAGAGAGAACCCTAAACCCCAAAATCGGTCGATTGGCGAGAGAGAGGTTGAGAGTTAGGGTTGAGAGTTGGGTCGCAGCGCGGGTGACGACGCCGGCGGATCCGTTGGTCGTGGCGGGACGGGGGAGGAGCGGAGATCCGCGGCCGCGGGGAGGAGGAAGCGGAGAGGGAGATCGCAGAGTCGAGAGACGTTTGAGGGTTACCGGTTAGAGAGTCGAGAGAGAGGGCTAGGTTTATTTTTAGTTTTTTTTTTTTATTAAAAGGGAACCGGTCCGGTCCGGGTGGGCGGGCGGGTGGATCCGCCCTTGGAACCGGAACCGGACCGGTTCCCACCGGTTCCCGAAAATTGGAACCGGAACCGGACCGGTTTCCCCAAGAACCGCCGGTTCCGGGCGGTTCCGGTCCGGTTCCGGCGGTCCGGGCGGTTCCGGGTATTTTTGCACACCCCTACCCCTAGTAGTCCAATTTCCGTTTATTTTTCATGCCATCATTGCACGTTGTTTAAAAGATACTTTAAAAAAAATTAAATATATGATAAAGTTAAGCACTTAAAAAATTCTAAACATCCATTATTATCTTGTAAATATAAAGGAAATGCTCCCTAAACATTATTACATCGAATACAATCTTTACTTAATTGCAGGTATACTTAATCGTCGACAAGAAATTATGGCAATTGTAACAGTATTATAAGATAACCCGTTCAAACTAGTTGCAAATACGTATATTTTGTTAATTCTAAATGCATCAAAATTTTCATAGAACCATCAATGAACAGAAAATTATCCTTAACGTACAAATGTGTTGCAATAATAACAAGTTATATATACAACTTAATAGAAGAAATCATCTACTTACCTATTTCGCTCCCCTCAAAATGGCTACTCTCTTGATTTTTTTTTCTTTTACTTGAATTAGACAATAAAAGTTTTCAATTACATTTATAAGAGAGTAATTATTTATTTAAAACAAATATATATCAAGGAATAATTTTTAATGTCATAGTGTAAAAACTCTGCCCTTAGAATACATCTTTCTAGTTGAATTGTCGCATGCTTGAGTTCTCTGTGCCAACTATATTTCACCACAATAAATTCCAAGAGTCTTTGAATGTGAGTTTGATCTTTGCCTTCCGTCCTTATAAGTACCACATCTCTTCCCCTTTTCAACAATATCAGATGCAGAATGATCGATTCATTTTGAAGTTGCTTTCACTTTAGTTTTTGAATTGGAAGAATGACCTTTATGAGATGTAGCTAAGGGCTCAGATAAGGATCACTTGCTTGTACAAATTGCTGAATTTGCTTTCAAAAAACTTCCTTTCTGAAAAGTGGTCATTCCTGATGCCTCATTTCCAACTCAAGAAGTAGTTGCAGATATGAATCTTCTCAATTGTTTTGCATAATATCGCAATCCCGAAAGGACCTTACATCAAGCCTTCATTGTTGATAAATTATATTTTGAGGTTAACCATCTGAAAACCTAAATCTTATCATTGGTACAAGCAAGTAGCTTGATTTTACTAATAGCAATCTCATATTACTTCTAGAGATTATCTAAAGCAAATATTGACACCCAAGTAATCAAGTTCTTGAAAAGAGTAATATGAAGATGATGGGGAACTTTTACCTTTCCACCCGACAATTTGGTTTTGATTTCTTGAGTCCAATTCTCAACTGCAAGCCAATTTTTCTTTTGAACCTCAACTAAATTCCGCGTTCAAACTTTGTAGATATGCTTTCAAAGTCGAATGTGCCTCTTCAACTCTTGAAGTAATGCAGCTCTCAAAATACACGTGTCGGTTTGTCCAATCAGGCACAAAAAGCTTGTAGAAAGGAAGTTCTTCCAATTGAAATTTATATTTTACCTCAATATTCTTCTTCAATGTGCCACATACACAACAAGTTCACTTTTTTAGGAAAACGAATCAAATTATATTCCTTAATGTCAATTTTTTATCATTGACGATAGCTGAGAGTTGACAATCAACTCTCAATATGTTGCTAAACATAGTCAAAACCCAAACATAATCTTCCTCTTCTTCCTTTCTCAAAAAATGCAAAGCATGAGTACAAAGATCATGTGGAATTCGCAGCTAAAAGAGGATTTCGAACTGTTTGCATGAGATCATTTATGGTGCAATGTAGGTAAGTGTTCCTTTGGCTTACAATGTGTAAGATGGTTTGAATTACCTGCGATGATGGACATGTTTGGCCATGTTGTTTTTGTACATACAATGATTTATACAGGAAATGTACATACGCCACATTGGGTCTGTCACCTTGTCATGGTGAAACAGTTAATATAAGGTTAGTTAGTCTTATTGTATAGTTGGCGAAAGATTCGCGCTCTTCAAGAATCAATCGCTTATCAACATTATTGTAATTTTTAACTTGCTACTCTGTATGTGAAAGATATGATAATGCTTTAGTTATATTAGTGAAGTTTGCGATTGATTTTGTGTGATATTAGGAATATTTATGCTTTCCTCCATGCTTTCTTGGAGATGTCAAGAATAATGGATCAGACAATGCTCTTCATGTCTGTGGGCTCAAGAAAAAGTAGTATGTTTGGCACTAGTGTTGAGTATGTCTTGGATTTTTTTATGGGCTTAGACCAACATTGGGGCTTGGGGGCAATATAAATACTGTTTTTCTCAAGTTATTAGATTAAGAAGTCAAGATAGAAAAAGTCTTAATCTTTTGAGAGCCATCTTTTATAATTCTTGAAATTCTATACTGGATTTTGCTTCTACTCTCTTCGTGGTTTTTCCCTCGAGGGTTTTCCACATAAATCCAATATTCTTTTATTCTTCTTAATTTCAATTTCGTTTTAGTTTCCACATCTGTCGTAACAAATAGTATAGTCATGAGGAGAACTTTAGCACAATTAATCAAGCATTTACCCCCAAGGAAGCTAACCATTGTCTGGCTATTAGTTCCTATTTGACTGTTGCAGGAGAAGTTTACTTTGGGTGTATCATTTCGTGAATTTCTCATTCCAATTGGGAGCGTGTCGAGGGAAAGACTGCTAGTGAATAGTCTGCTTGATTGTTTATGGGAGAGTATGAACTGTTGGCAGCAGATCTTTTGGTGATTCTTTGATTAAATACGACTTTAGAACATGGAAAAGATGTGACGTCTCCCCCGTCCATTTTTTCCTACTTGGGTGATGATGAGGATGAAATGAAACGTACCTGGCATACTTATTTTTGATTCTCTAATTTTGAAGCCGATCTGCAATATATCGACATGATTCCCAGGAGAACCATTTGGCTTAGATCCTTGGAGGAGATACATCATAATGATTATGAGATAGTATCTAAAAGTTTAATTCTTGTCATTCACATTGAGGTGGAAGCTTTGGAAATTTTAAGTGTTTTTAACCTTCGAATCATCCTTTCGGATAGTTTTATATTCCTTGTTATTTTGGGGCGAGTGATTGTAAACTTCTACGGCTACTGAATGAACCCATTTCTTGGGAAGATCAGCTCCGGTTTTCTTTGATTATTAGAAAATGAGAGAGTTGGAAACTGATGAGCTCATTGTAGTAGCTTGATGGTACATTCAACTCATCCAGTGATTGGTCATATATAAGTGTTGAGTGTGTTCTAAATGCTGACCAAAATCTGCAGAACTTTTGAAAGATCACATCTGTTTTTCCTTTTAATCATTGTCAGAAAATTGAGAGTTGGAAACTGATGAGCTTATTAGTGTGATGTGAAATTGAGAGAGTTGGAAACTGATGAGCTTATGGAAAGTGATGTTATGGCGGCATATTAAAGCTAATCCAGTGTTTAGTCTCATGAAGTGACCTTTGTAATTTAAGTGACTTCCAGCGTCGTTTGCATAAATAAACTGCCATACGAATGTCGTTTTAGACGGTCTTTTTGGTAAATGATGTTCCTTTTCTTTGTTAGGAAAAAAGGCTTGGATATGTTGCATGCACCTGCTTCTATCCTTCTGCATTGTTTGTTAGATTAAGAAACTCTGGAGGCAAATAAAGTAAAACTCGGATATGCTCCACATGTTCTCTCGCATGCCAGAGATTACCACCAACTGATTTTGGCGATATCATCGTGGTGGGCATCGATATGGCATGCTTAAGCACTCTCCAGGATGTTTCTCCAGAGACATTGGCAAAAGATGCATACTTGGGTTCAGGCTGGCACATGGGAGCTGATTTCTAGTACGACTGAAGTTAAGTTGCTTTCAGTTGGTACATTTTTGTCCTTTCCCACGTGATCCATAATGGCAATTTGGAGAGAGATTTCCCAGTTCGGCCGTGGGCTCGTGTGGGTGCTTTTGAATTCACTTTAGGTTTCACCTGAACAATGACTCATTCAAGTGCTGTTCTTCTTGTTGCTTTTGCATCTGGAACCTGGAATTTCCCGTTTTAAAGTTTTAAGTGGCTCTGCTGAGTGAGATTCCATTTCTGTTGCCATGTGATGGCACCTTTGGTTGTTCTTGTATGCCATCGTGACGACGTAGCCGAACCAAAGGCCGCTATGCTTTTGGAAGAAATTGTCTAGCCTGATTGATCACGTAGAATTTCATTGCCATATCAACTAATAATCTTTCTGGATTTTAGTTCATTGCACCAGCCTCTCCCGCTTCCCCCATCATTGTCACCTAGTTCACGCTTCCGCATGCTGCAAGACCGATGTTTTTTAGTGTCACGAGAAAGCAAGAGAGATGCCCGTTTCTTTTCCGGTCGAAATGATCTCACCTGGCCGGAGAGTCCGTGTTGCGACTCCTCAAATAATGATTCACCGAAGATAGGAAATTTGTATGACTCTGAGACCAATGGCATCGTTCGGGGAGAGACAAAATGACTGTATTGTCGAGCGATGTCCCTTTCGTCCATGTTACTTCTCAAAAACGTAGTAGAAGATGACAAATCAGATACGTCCTGGGAGAACTTCTTCATTTGCATATTTTTTGTTCTCACATGTGATCATCAGTCTAATGTTTCGTGAGAGCTAAATTGCAGCACGTCACTCCTCATGTCCTACTTGTATCCTTCTGCCCTATTGGTAATCGTTGTGGATTTGCTGCCACTCTCTTTTTCTCTGATGTTTGTCTGTATATACCCGCATTTACGATTGGATCTTCTAATATCATTGTTCGAAGTCAAATAATAAAAAGGACCACATCCCATCTCACCGATGTTACCACAACAACAAACCCAAAAATCCTAATTGTAAAATCCATTCATACACATTCTCGAGATTACAAGATGGGTTTTTGCCAGAAAACAGTTTATAAATAATTTCTACTCTTATTCAATGTAAAAATCGATTTAACCATATCTTCCTTTTCGGAAAACTTTTCGAAATTTACATAATATTTTTTTTTCTTAAAATGTGATGCAGAAGGAACCAAAATAAGGCATCAGAGTCAGAGCCAGAGCAACAACCTCCAATAAGAATAAATAAGGGAAGGAAGAAAACAAACGAACGGGTCGTTTTCGCACTTCCGTGGCTCTGAATTCCCCTCAGTAGCGTTCCCACACAAGCAATCAATCAAAGAGCACTCAAAACGGGGGAGACTGTCTAGAGGAACTTTGCAATTGGATTGGCTTTTGAAATAACAAAAAGAAAAAAAGAAAAAAAAACCCAAAATAAGTAAATGAACAAATAAATAAAATTCACGTGAAAAGGAGGTTGTCAAGATACGGGAAGATATTTATTTAAGCCTTGTGTGGGGGCTGACATAATGGATTTGGCCTTTGCCCCTTTGTGCTGCGTGTCTCCCTCGCTCTCTGCCCTTAGCCAATGTTCCCCAGTTTCTTCCATTGTTGTCATTTCTGTTCATCAATCCAAAGCCCCACCAGCCATGGCAGGCAAGGCATGAACCTCCCAGAAGCTTGCCCCCACTTACCCCCCTTTTCTGAGCACAAAATTAGGATGCGAGACAAGAAATCACCGCCATTTCTTTCTGATAATGGACATTATTTCACAACAATTATATATATATATATATATATATATATATATATATGTGTGTGTGTGTGTGTATACATGTGCACACACGTCAAGCAAATACACTTGGACGGCTTTTGAATTGACTATGCTGATTGGGGACTAGGATTGACGTTCTTGACCTTCTATTTCTTTCTTCTTCTTTTTTGTCGAAAGTAACATTTCATTCATTTACATAAGAAAAATAGAGAGAGAGACAAACAATGCAGTCCAATTACAAATCAAGACAAATTCCAAATAGTTTCGAAGCAAAACAAGCTCTAGATGATAAGATAGATTATCAAAACAAAGCTAGGGGTTATGCGCTCAAAGAGCAGATCAAAATCGGTAGTGGATCATCAAATTCTTCTTCAGTAATGAGCACATACCTAGGACTCTATCTATTGTTATGACTTTGCCTTCGACAGTGTGTGTCTGGATTCGATGTTTCTGACACTAACGCTATTCATCGTAAAAAAGTCAACCGAACACAAATTTATTTGTGAGAGTGAAACTTTCATGAAACTTCTCTGATCACCTGTGAACTTGAACTTGCACATTAACCAAATCCGAGAAAAGTGAAACCCCAAAATTATGCATGCAAAAATTTCCAAATCTAGACTAGATCGGGGGATAGAATTCCTGTCAAAATGGGAGAGGGAAGCTTCTAGATCTATATTAAATCAGAAGAGAAAAGCTCCCAAACGTGAGGAAAGTATGGAAAAGAAAAAAAGAGAGAGAACTAAATTGGTCAAAGAGAAAGAGAGGGAATGAGAGATCTAGTTCATACTCTCCTATGCGTGAAAGTTGAAGAAGAAATTTGTGTGGAGATGAGAGGGAGAGGATAAGAAAAAGGTCGGGTTGGGTGGAAAAAAAAATATTTGATTACAAATGTTTGAGAATACGTTAGTAACGAATAAAGTGCAGTGTGCTTTACATTTCCTTATGTAAGGTACATGATCATGATTTGAGGACTCGACAATCGACTAGGCCAAGGCAAGGCGAGAGCCATTGGGCAATGGCTGGTGCGAACAAGCCGTTTGCCTTCGATAGCCAAGGGGGAGTCGGACGCGTGCCGTGCATAGTGCTCGACATAGAAATCGCCCCAAGCGAACTCTACAACAGTGTCTAAGGACCATGTTCTTTCCAAGAAGGCCTTCATTACCACGTTGACCGAGCACGCTCGTCGGACGAAAGATAGCCTAGAGAAATGATCACGGCTCGTGCATATCCGAACCAGAAAAGGGCAAGAACTGAGGTTGGGGGAAGAGAAACGCCAAAGCTAAAAGGCACAGCAGCAGAAAGCAAGGCAAGATATGTATCATGATGAGGCATGAAGCAAAGCACAGTAGAGGAGCCCCCTTTGAAGTCTCTACTAGAGCACACGCTGTCTCCCGAAACGCACGCACATCGCAGCATCTTGCCATCACCTCGAGCAAAAGGCCTGACCCATGCATAAATTTTTCGCTGTCACCACGGATTTTCGAAATCATAACATGGCGCCTCGCCCCGGATTTTCCGCTAGGGATTTTGTAAATCTTGTTTGCCATTGAGAGCAGGGTATCCAACACCTAGGGCCTATCTAAGGGACATTCTTCAATACCACACCTGAAGCCCCCGATTCTCATGATATCAACGTGACTCGAGTTTTCGAGAGAAAATGATCGTCTCGCCTAATCGTATATGAACGATAAGAGGATATAATTTAAAACGATAGATCACAACAAATCTCAAACTATGCCTACCATTACTTAATTATCTTTTTTATTTTTTGTAACCAAAAATTCTATAAAATACTGAATTTTTCTTTGTATTACAAAAAATCCAAATTTATACATGTATAAACATATGCAACCTCTATTTCAGTTCTATTTAAGATATATTTGTCATAATAATGTGAGTTTAGGATTTTGTATGACACAAATAATAGTTTAGGCTATTTGTGTCACCATAAGCTAGTTTAGGATTTTAGCGACACAAAAAAAATTTGGGATATTAGCATCACATCACAGTGGTTATAATTTAGGGTTTTTTGTGGTATTAATCTATTTAAAATCAGTTGGAAAGACTAAATTTACAAATCATCAAAAAGTTTAAAAATAAAATTGGCACAACTAAAAAGTTTAAAACTAAATTCACCGTCGTACAACAGATTTAGGATTTTTGGGATAATTTTCCCAAATGAAAATAATACTATTAAGAATCAAGTCAATGATGGTTTCACTTAGTAATTCAGGTGTGGTTTGCCCAGGCATCTGACGCCTGCTCAAATGACCAAGAAGAGATAGTTAAAGCAGTTTGAATTAGAACCCCTGAGATATTTCAAATGTCCAAGACTAAACTTCGAATGGCCATGTCTAACTTGAATCATACCGTAATAAACCATTGCATTTCATCTAAACACAAAATGGAAAATATAGTAGTGCCCTCGATTTAGTGCCCAAGAAAAACTAAATCACACTATTTTTTCTTCTTCTTCACCTTTAAATCGTTTCTCTCGTTGCTGTCCACACGAAAAATGGCAAAAACATGAAACAGCCTCTCTTTTCTTGTTCTTGGATAATCTAAGATGATCCGATAGCAACTGCATTAGCAACAACGATAACGACAAGACACCATCAATCACCAAACTACTGTGGTCCCTTAATCACCCAAAGCACAAAAACAATTAATTAAACCTTAAAAAAACACAATTAGCCCACTCATCTCAATGGATTGAGACCTCCTCGCAAGCTCCAAGTAACGTAAGCATCTCTAACTCAGCGTGCAAATTAAAATATGACCCTCGATTAAAATGAAGCACCCGACTTTTTGAAGACCAAAAGCCAATATAAATTCATTGCACCTTGGATTTTTTTAAAAAAATACAGGTTTAATGAATTTTATAATATAAGGTATTATTAAACAACGACTATGTGATAGAAGGTCTTGGAGACCACAAGATTTGCGATGGGCTTATCCGCTATTGGCCAATCGTCTTCATGCCTTTGCTGATGTTAATGGGAAAGTTAGACATAAAGGGGAGTGCAGATGGCTTTTAGGTAAGAGGGAAGCTTGGACAATTTTGACACAAGCGACCCAATCAAATTGCTCCTTCCACATCCCATCATTTGGTGCATTAAGGTGATGGTACATGCTTTAATTTTTATCTTTGTTGCATTGCCACTGCTGGGGGTAAAGTGGGGTTCTGCTTAAACACCAATGCTAAGCAAATGGGGATGTTGGTCAATAAAGGAAAAAAAGGAAAAAGAGGGAAAGTAGGGGGAGAAAGAGAGATTATTGTCATTATTTTCGGACCGGCAATCGGGTGGTGTTCGGATCAACTTTTATGAGTCTCGATTACTCTATAGCCCTATTTTCATCGTGATAATGTTTTTGGTTAATCGAATAGGCGATTATCGATATCATGCATGAAGGAGGTTGTAATTGAACAATAACTAAGGACGATCAAGGACGGTAATACGTACGATTAATGAAATTCATATGATTGTGTGAAATCGCAACATCCGAGCATCCGCCTCTTTCTTTTGGTACTCTATATATCAACACTCGAGGCAAACTTTGGTCCGTGGTGGAGTCCTCGGTCATCAAAAACAAAAAAAAAAACAGTCGACGCAAACTTCCATACCCATTTAAACAATTGAAGCAATTGTCTCATCTGTGCAAACTTCCTTGTCCCACAAATAACAGCCTACTATACCTCCACTATTTTCAATCTCGAGTGGCCTCTTGGGATTGCTAACAACACCGTCTACCATAACCTATCTAGTTATAATAATTATTATTAGCTTTTAGCATTAAGTCAAGATCACTGATATCCACGCCATCAATGTTAATTAAACCTCGTGAGCTAATATAATTAGAAACTGATTTATGCCCTAATTGGTCATAATTGAAGATACATGGATGAAAAATTTCTTTTGCAATGGGTCACCTTAGTGGGGTGCACGATTGGTGCAAGTGACATTGCCCCAAATTTTGCAAACTCCTTCCTGGTTGTGGTAAACTTTGAAAAATAAGAGAGAGAGAGAGAGAGAGAGAGAGAGAGAGAGATTTTGCTTTTGGAGATGGAGGTGACCAGTTGAGCAATGAGGAAGAGGAATGGTGCATCAGACGCCCACGCGCGCTTGTTAGCACGGGACCCACACGTGACATCTATCATGCGCCCGCGTTTTTCTCTTCTCTGACCTACTTTTCTTTTCTCATGATTGTTGCGTATTTTGTTTTTTGACAGTAAATCTTTCTAGGACCTCCATAGTAGGTAGTGCAAGCCTACCTCATATAATGTTTGATATCACATTAAATATTTACTTAATTATTATAACAATAAATTTTGACCCAGAGTCGAGACCCATCTGGATTCTTCTTTTTATTTGTTAAATGTTAAAATCTCATTAATATGAAGTTCTGTCTTCTAAACATAGATCATGTCCCATGGTTTGAATTTAAATAAGGGAAAAATTGATTAAAAGAACTTACTCCAACTTAATTAGCTTTGAGACTGATGACTTTGACTTTATAATGAGGAATTAAATCGATCCTGGTTGATTTTGTTTCTTGAAGTGTAACTTGGAACCAAACTAAGAATTGACCCCAAGCCGACTCTGATCCCTAGAGTAGAACTTGGAAATAAAGTAGGCTTCCCTCAAATTTGCTCGGAACAAAATCGACCAAGTAGCGTGATGCGACATCTTCGAAAGATCCAAATCTACCTAGACAATTTCCCTTGGATATTATCAAAGAAACTAGTCAGCATGTGCATGGTGACTTTTGATTTTGACTTTCGCTTTAATTTTTATCTTAAGGAAGATATCAATAAGTTTTTTTTTAAGGTTTTCATGAGAACGTGAAGCGGGTTTTTCTCGAGGTCGAATTCCAACTTAGGTGCATTTTGAATTTTCGTAGATACGTTATTATTACGAGTCTAGGATCGCAATAATAGGGGAGGCCTAGGATCGGATCCCCTGTTTTTGGGGAGGGGCGGTGATTTCGTGGGAGAGATTCGAATGCGGTCTTTTTAGGGTTAAAGAGAATCTTGGGTCGGTACTGAAAAGGGCGTAGCCGTTAAATCAAAGCCTTTCCCTCCATGGCCACTTGCGGATTTCTTGGGCAGTGTCTCATGCTGAAAGTTGAATCATTCCATTCAATTATTTCGCATGATGGTGAATAATTTAGAAGAAAGGGCATGATTGAAAAGGGCAAAAAGAACACCCTCCGTCAGGTGTAATGTGGAGGGCTTTGAAGATTATCATGCACACTTCAATGGTAGTTTGTGATAATGTTTAAGAAAATGTTCATCCCAACTTTCGAAGTAATGATAATTGAAATAGAGAAGTTTTAATTTCCCCTAATTGATCTTGCCGCATTCTTGTTTTCTCCCCCTCTTTGTTGTAGTCGTTATTATGATTGTTGACTCTAGCCGACTCTTTAGCGTATATTGTAGCTCTCTAAAGATATTTAATATCTTCGCCTATTATATGTACCGATTAAGTATTCATGACAAATCAGTAGTAACTCACTCATGGAGAGATATCTAATCTTGATATCTCACATGCTTCCCACTTATTTGTGCTGAAAGTTTATTTTGTTGTAGTCGTTATTCTGATTGTTGACTCTAACCGACTCTTTAGCATGTATTATAGCACTCTAAAGATATTTAATATCTTCGCCTATTATATGTACCGATTAAGTGTTCATAACAAATCGGTAGTAACTCACTCATGAAGAGATATCTAATCTTGATGTCTCACATGCTTCCCACTTATTTGTGCTGAAATTTTATTTTGTTGTGAGCATAGAGTAACCTGTGGACCCTCTACCCTAGTTGGTGCCTCCATTGATGTCTTAATGAAGTTCGACCGTGATAATCATGTGAGACTCGTGGATTTACTAATTTAATTTGGACCGTTTCATATTGAGTTTCATGGTTTTATCAATTGGCAATAAGTAAGCACATTCCTAGAAGATTATCCATACTTGTAATGCTCTCATTGTAGTATGCTTAATATCAGACTTTCAATGTTGAATGATATCGTTAGTTCAAAAGGTGCCTCTAGGTTTCACATATATAATCCGGGAAGTTTTACCCCATTCTTATACATTGTGTTTTCTACCCCTTTTATCGTTTTAAAGGTCTACTAAGAGTCGCACTTTATTTGAGCGCTCTTGACCCAATGATCATTATACACCCTCGTCGGATTGGGTTGTGATAGGCCCACCAGCTTTGCGAGTTTCATCTTGAACTAGCCACCTAATGGAGGGGCTAATGCGTTGATATTATATAGTGACATCTGTGGATTAACTCACTGTCATTATTTTGCCCTTTAATGTAGAGGTAAGTGATTTTTAATAAGGTTATCCCTTCTTGTTAGGCGAGTACAAAACAAACTACTCGAATCGAAAACTGTTCAGACCATCGCATTGGCTGGTTTGGTCTAGTTCCACAAAGTGTCGATCTAAATCCCAATTCCTAAAAATGAAACTGGTGTCCGAATGATCTAGTTTCCTATCCAAGAAGGAACTAGATCAGACCGACTAAATGCATATTTTTTATTTTATTATTTCGTTAAAAAAATTAGTAAAATGTGAACTAAATACTATCTCAGTCCGGTTTCAAATAGTGAGAAAAGAAAGTAATGGGAAAAGAGTAGTGGGAAAAAAATAAGTGATTGGTTTAATTGAACTAAACTTGACTGATGGTTCAGTTTAGTTCCCAGTTTTAGGACCAACCGATCCGGTCCCTAGTTCACATTTTTGGGAACTAGGAAGCGATCACCCCTAATATTTGTGGTGTTTTCACTTAAGCATGCCTAGCAATGGTGTTTTAATACTAAACGGTGCTGTTCCATTAGAAGATGTTTCTTGTGAGTTAATTTGGGTTTCACATTTGTAATCCACTGGTGCTTTCCTCCTTTTTGGTGTCACTCGATTTTTTTTCTCCCATTCTCCATTTTAGAGACTTGTTAGGAGCCATACCTTATCCAAATACTCTTGCCTCGGTGATCATTCTCATCCTTGTTGGAATGGATCATTACACATTTAGATATAAATTTCATGTCCGCCCATAGAGAGATCAGTAATTTGAATGGAAAGACACTAACTGGGGGAAAAGAATCTCATCCCATAGAGCAAACTTTACTACTTTTTCTTCATTTGTATGATGAGAATTTCTCATTGGTAAATAAATTTAAGACGCAGCAAACACCCATTAGCCCTATAGACCAGCAAACTGTAGTTTCATCCAACCTTGTGAGCAATTTATCAGTATCCAGATTTGAAGGCAAGAGGGCAAAAGTCCAAGAAGAAACATCACTCTTGAAACGCACTCACCTGATGCGGTTGGAACTACAAACACTGAAAACATATCTGATGATGTGATACCACATGAGGGCCAAATTGGAGCTGTGGCATAGTTACAAGGCATGAAAATGGCTGATATCAGTTCCAACACAACTTTAAAAGAATAAAAAAAAAAAAAAAAAATTTGTATAGACCGGGATTTGACCATATGGACTTCGATCTAATCCAATCCAAGCAGTTTATATAGTTTACGCTTTGCTAAGCATAAATGTCCTTTTGACAAAGGCAAGTATGAGTCATCCCACATCCCACACCCCCTTCACAAAAAGACAGATAAAGCAAAGCGATTCAAAGGTGAAAGAAAGAAGAAAGCGAACGGAGACGAGAAGGAAAAGAATAGCTCCCAGTCAAGAGAAAAAAGGGGGGGAAAAAGAAGGGAGGAGCAAAGGTAGAGAGCAACCGGTAGACAAGAAATGAAAGCCTGGTCTGCATCTGTCTCATAATTTTGTTGACTATATTCCTTCCACAAAGGGAGAAAGAGGGAGAGAGAGAGAGAGAATTCCAAAGCATTGTCTTCCAGAGAGAGATTAGGTGTACTACGACTGGAATTTACAGTACAAATCTCTAATAAGTGACGTAGCTGGTTTTTTCTAAATCCATTTATTTGAATATCCACATGTCTCAATCATATCGTTCGATATACTAATTTTTAAATGAATCTTCCTATACATGCGTTGTTTATTTGTCACATTTTATAGCTTTATATACAGTGGAAGGATTGCATTTCGTAGTACATTTACACTGCATTTTTCTTTATCTAATCCATGTCTCGTTTATTGTATTCAAGATTGATTCACACAATTAATTGGCTCATTGGGAGGTTGTACATGACCTATTTATTTTAATACTAACTCACGGTCTATCATACTATTCGGTATATTAACTTTTTAAATTAGTCTCGGCAAATTCAACACAAGTGGCTCTACTCATTTTGGTACTTCACATGTGATGGAAAGATTGCATTTCAAAGTACATTGACACCACCATTTTCCACCCCAATCCATCACCCCATTTCACTAGATTTCTCATTCACAGTGGCTGTGACCAGTTGAGTGCATCAAGTGCCCAAATAGTCAAAATCCAAAATGAATAGACCGGGAGATCAATCTTCTCCATGTTCGAGGCAATAATTAGACCAGGGGTAAGTGATCATGCTACACTCAGACATCAGACCCAAATTCACAGCACATATTCTCACACCACGGGAAATGGGGTTGGTTAGAAATATTTGGCACCTCATATTTAGTTCTAGGGCCCCCATGTTCCTTTTCAGAAATTCATCTGGAGGATCAATATCTTGGTGCATCAACAGTGCATGTGGCTGTTTTTTAGTTCCTTTTGTGCATATGACCGGGGTAAGCCCCATGTGGAAAACAATTTGACAGCCCATCTCACGTGCACATTGGACAAAAAAATGTCACATAGAATTTGCGAACGGAGAACAAGACAAACAGGAACTACGTGCCAAATATATTTCTAACATAATAAAGAAAATGCGTTATCGGACTCTAGTGCCGCGTTAGATTCGCAAGCTAAAAGTTTCGAAGTTAATGAGCATCCGTATGGATCTCAGCCAAACTGGTTACCTATCTTCCATTAAGTGTAGCTTCTTTTTGGGTAATTTGGTTGACGCATTATATTAAGTTCAGCACAGCATCTTCATCCTTTTCCTGCCAAATTCAATTGCACTGCTTGTACTTCGGTTTGTCCTATTGAGGTCAGCCGATTCATGGCATCATTTTGGGTTTAAACAAATGCAGAAACCTTTTTATGCTAAGCAATGAGTGGCCAAGAGAAACCATTGTCCTTACAAGTAAAATTAAAATCAAAATGCAGCAACTTGGACACTCCATCTTAGCCCCCACTAGTTGATTGCCAGCTTTTCTCCCTCCTTTTATCTGCTTTTGAGTTCTCATATCTGATCTGGTTTTATAGGATTAGTTTATATTTGGGTACTCTCTCTCTCTCTCTCTCTCTCTCTCTCTCTACATCATCCATGGATATATGTATCTTGAAAGAGTGGTTGCTTCTGTCATCAATATCAATTATATGTCTAGGGTTTCTGCAAGATTGATAGGCAACTCCAGTCCATCGCAGGAAAAAGCTACTTGATATTGATGAAGCAGGGCGGTGCATTTGCCAGTACATTCTAGAAATGGAAAGCCCTAGAAAGGCTACAGATATGCTCATTTTCACAACTCTGCTAGTGTAATTATACTGGTTAGAAATGGCTGATTTTTGTGTCGGCAATATAGACATGCTAAATGGACAGAGTAGCACGAAATAAGGTGGTCCTGCAAAACCTTACCCATGTTCATGGGCGGGGAGGAATTGACCAAAATGAGAAAATAATGATACAGAGTAAACCCAGAGTCCCAAGAAAACCAAACTCTGCTGAACTCAAAGAGTAACTAGATAGTCTATGCTTCTGATGACGTATTCAGTACCTGCAGATTAAGAACTTTTAGTTTCTTGGTAACATGTTATGATTCAGTGGTCTGTAATCTAAGCATATCGCATCTAATTTGGCTATTTCTGCAGAAAACTTGATCAGAGAAAGCACCCATAATTCTGAAATCCAATGATTTCTCAAGGCCATCTGAAATTTTGGTCCGTGATTAATGTTTCAATAGTACACTACAACTCTGCTGCGCTCAGCTTTTTGCTTCTTGAGTTCTTGTTAGTTACAGTCGCCATCGTCATTCCTGACCAGTTAAACTCGTGTCAACTTTCATCTGAGAGGAAAATTTCAGGACATGTGTTTGCCGTGATTTGGACGAACAACACCTGCACTTGCTTATATTTACCCTTCGCATGATGTGTTATCAACTGAAGTGGTTTATTGAGTCATTAGAACACATAATCTTTCTGCAGATATAGTAAAATCGGTCACCTTTTCAACCTCTTTACACATCCTATTCCATACGTCACAGTGCTTTATTGGCTTAAGAAGGGTTAAGTAAAACCATCCACTTCTTTCTGAGATTGACTTCTCCAAAAATCCATTCCTCTCCTCTTTTTATTATCATCATTATTATGGCTGTCACTATTTATTCCCCTCTTTTTGGCCATATCATATTTCTCCATTCAGATAATAACACCACGCACAACATGATTCATTTCCGCAGAAAGCCATTCTCTCTCTCGCTCTCTCTCTGATGTAAGCACATTTTGTCCGAAAAAAATAATTATTCACAAACGCACAATGGCCTTGTCCCCATCTCATAATTATTGTGATCTGTATGCAAGGGCATGACCTCGAGAAGAAGCATATCTTCTTCTATACATGGACTCCCTGATGTATGCACACTAGACTGTTATTTGAAGTGATACGAATCCCGTGCAAGACGAACTCGATGCCGTTCATGCTGATCACAGACCAAAAGGGTCCTTGTTAAGAACTAAACCCGAACTAAAATAAGGTACTTGAATGGACACAACCTGAAACCCCTTAGGAAAAATTCATGTGCCAAACACAAAATTGGTAGATCAATGTAAACTTCTTCATAATCAAATGGCCTAGGGTTCATGAAACCTCTGCAACAATCAAACTTGATTTTGTTTCTTTCACAAGCAGTGGGGTCTGTTGAAGCCTTTTCTCAGGCTATAAAAACCCCCCCTTCCTCCTCCACATACCCTCCTCACTCACTCTCCCTGTCTCCCTCCCTCCCTCCCTCCCTCTCTCTCTCTCTCTCTCTCTCTCTCTCTCTGTCTCTCTCACAGAAACTCACAAACTAAACTATTCCATCTCTGCTCAAAAATTTGCGAGCAATCAAATTCACTGGTGCAAAAAAAGATGGAGCCTGGTGAAGTTGCAGGACTCCATTACATCATATCCTCAAACGCATCCCAATTCCCAGTTCATTTGGGCATGATCCATGATCAACCCAACACGTACAATCACTACAACACCTCATCTCCTACATTCTACAATGGCCAATTCCCATCTCAGATTCAGGAGCTCGGAGCGCCCTCGCCTTCCTTCAGCAGCAACCACTCAACGTCCGATGAGGCAGATGAGCAGCAGCTGATGCTGATCAATGAGCGGAAGCAGAGGAGGATGATATCCAATCGGGAGTCGGCCCGCCGGTCCCGGATGAGGAAGCAGCGGCACCTGGACGAGCTCTGGTCACAGGTTGTCTGGCTGCGCAACGAGAACCACCAGCTCATGGACAAGCTGAACCATGTCTCAGAGATCAACGACAAGGTCCTTCAGGAGAATGCCCAGCTCAAGGAGGAGACCTCCGGGCTTCGCCAAATGATTACTGATATGCAGCTGAATAACACTTATTCCACTCTGAGGGACCTGGAAGATGTTCCTTGCAATCTTGGAACTCCATCCTCCGACTAGACTGCCACCAGTTCTGTGGATTCCTTAGGCTAGTTCTAAAGCCAGAAATGGCCTCGTTTCATTTTTTTTTCTTCTACCCCCGGAAGTGGATTTTCCCTGGTGTTTTTAGAAAGTGGGCCAGTCCTTTTACCTCCCATCTCTGAGTGCATGTATGAGACTAAATTAATTGTCAATAACATGTTCCGAGAATTTCGTCGACCATTCTTATCAATCCCGCAGTAGCATTATTAGATCCAAGGTGGGTTGTCTGAACTAAACCAGATTCCTAAATGTCATTCAGAGTCATAACAGAGTCACTGCAAGAATTCCTGGAAGGAACCCTGCAAGAGGCTTCGAGATTGAGCCCTTCTTCCAGAAACAGTCCAAGTGCATCATACCGTACTGAGAAAGTCACCCGGAACCTAGATCGGGAAGCTTGATAAAAGGAGGAATGAACAAACGATGTTCACATCGTCTGATGCATACAAGACAAGATGCATTATTGAAAGAGAAAAGAGAGGGACCAAGTAATTGGTGTCGGGTGCGTACAGGAAACAGAGGGAGGAAAATTTTTTTTTTAGTGGGCTACTTAGGACATGACATAGAGAGGTCTCAAAGAGGTGGTGGGGGTGGGTATTGTCATTCTTTGTTTGATACACACGCACACACACAACACAGAAAACAAACAGCAACCATATAAAGAAAAACATATGAAAGTGCTCTCCACTAATTTATCGATCTCCCTCTCCCCAAAAGAGAGAACTATTCCTTAACTTTATTCAGGTGCCGTGCTGATTTCATCCCTTCTTTTCCATCAAAATGTGGTCCAGAATCGCCTCCGCCCGTCATGGGGGGCTTCTGTGTGGTCCCTCGAGAGACTGACTCCACCTTTGTAACGGGTTTTCACCTAAGTGCGTTTTTTGTTGTGGTTCCTGCACAAAGTGCCGTAACACGCAAACTGTCGAGGCTATTGGCAACTGTTCCTGAACCACCGGCATCCTGATATTTTTTTTTCCAGGAATCCACACTACATCTGCAATACCTTGGGGATTTACCTCAGCTGATAGTGCATATACGTATCCTTCCATATCATGGCTGTATTTCGCCTTATCTCTTATCATAGTCCATGAGCACCTGCAGTTTCTTGTAATTATAAAGCATCCTGAAGCAAATTAAGCTATATCCTCGTGTCTCCATGACCCAATCAACCACCATGTTGTCATGTTCAAATATGCATAAATAAGCTTTGGTTGTTATAATTCGGGGTACAGCATTAAAATCTTAGCCAGCTAATCGTTAAAGTTGCTCAACAGTCGGGCTCAAGCAAGGATATCTCTTATCAAATTGCATATATCTTCTACTGTTGTATTCTCTAGGAGTTCGTCCTCCTTAAGACAGAGAGGACTAGAGATGCAATTGTTCCACATTTTACCAGGAAAATGCGACTACAGGAGCTAACCATGAATCATTTCCAGTCATGAATCTCTGTCAAAACGCTCCAATCAAATACTCTGTGGCAAACATCACCTCCATCTTAAAGCCTTTGCACTTTGTTCTTGGCACTTCTCTAAATTTGCACACCGGTTTGACTGTCCTCGCTGGATTCTCTTAGAAAAGCTGCTGGTGCTGGCCACTTTATATCCTGTTACCTCACTGGACTACAACAAATTTTCATCATAAACTCTCAAGGTCTGGCGAGCAACATAGCGCCCTTCACATGAGTATCTTCGGATTCAATTGGGGTAGATATAAGGAGCCGGAAAACAAAGGTACAAGTTGTAGCTTGCTCATACTGCCACAAATATATTCGACATAAATGATACCAGACAAAAAATTACAGAGAGATGATCAAGAGGCAGATGCGGAGTACTAAAATGAGAGATGGACACAAAACCTTTCATGGCTAGGGCGAAACTGCACTTCATTTTTCAACTCTTCAATCACCTGACAGATCAAAGCCTTGGACCAGTAGATCCACGCTACAACCTGAGGTTCAATGAACTTTTCATGCTTTAAAACAATACTTTAACTCATTCCTGCATGACCAAATTCCAACATGATAGATGGATCACCGACCGTCTTAGACTGACTGCTCAAGAAGATCCTGGAGTTGAATGTCAGCTTAACATATATAGGCCGCCTGTGACTGCCTGCTGTTTCTTATAAGCGAAAGAGTTCGCTTCTTTGGCATAACCCTACGGAACCATGTTCCTGTGACATGATCTGAATAACTCACAGAAAAGTCACTGGCTTCAGACATTCATATCCCTCTGCTTCATAGTCGTCTCTGTTGCTGTGATAGTTGGGTGCTGGCAGAAGAAGATAAGTTGGTTTTCTTCCAGACGACGCAGATGCAGAAGCCGTACCCCATCTATGTTCGTCAACACAATGCGCCCGGGCAATGTACATAGGGGGGAGCAAAACTGTCCGGGATGCGAAATAGACGAAGCTAGTAGTTGTGGAATAGAAGATACAAGGGGGATTCAATGTGTTGGATCCAATAACAAATCAAGTCACTTACAATGTAATATAGCAACCAACCCTTGAGATTATTTCATTTATTCGATCTAGTTCGCTGCTGAGAGCAACAGCCACTATTTACAATGCACATGCATGGAGGGAGGGCACGGGTCCCCGGGGTGGGGGGGAGTGGGGGTGGTGTTGGCGGGAGAGAGAGAGAGTTGTGGTAATGATTCTTGAAGCACAAGCAAACATGAATATCGACCCTTCTTTCTTTTTTTGGCAGTGTAATGGATGTCTTATCTATCTACCCTTGTTAGTGCCTGGATTTTGCCCCTAAAAATCCTGCTCCCGCTTTTATGTTGGCACATGTGGGAAGCAAATATGACTTATTCAGCCGCACTTAGTTGACTGCATCGATCAAGCATTTAAGCCCCGGGGAGATTTCTTTATTTGCAAAATCCCAAGGACAATCAATTTGAATGGAAAGTGCAAGTTCAGAGGAGAATGCAGGAAGAAACAGGGTAAAGGAGAAAGAGTATGATCATTGCTTTCCATCGAGCACTATTGTCTAGATCAGTTCTATTAGGAAAAATCAAATTGCTCAAAAGATAGATGGGTCATGCTTAGACCTCGCTAAAAATATGAATTTCATATCTCATGAAAGATTCATCTACAGTTAACTGCGCTTTTACTAGTGGCTTCTGGCATCGGCCATGCAGACACTTACAGAGCAAAATGAGAGGCATCTCTCCCTTCGGGATTTCGACTTGTCATGCGGGTCACTGAGACGCTTCCAAGCAATTCTAGCAGAGAACAAGCGCTAGTGCTTCTCCTTGCTGCTTATTGCTTCTTCGACGAGTTTGACCTTCTTCGAGTTGTTGCTTTGACAAGGGAAAGTTTCTTGAGGGAGGATTTCAGTCCAGAGATCTGGTTGTCTTGAATGAGAGACTTCTTCCTCGATGTCTGCTCTTTCAGTATTGGTCGAGTGTACTTTCATAGCCGGGCAGATATAGAATGTAAAGATGAATACAAAGCGTCCAACTCACTCCCACAAAATGATCTGCATAACCGCAAAAAATATGATTCATAGCTTCGAATCAACTCAATAGGAACAATTGCAGACAACCAACTAGCGACCGTGACATATTGGTAGCAAATGGAACCGAGATTTGAGCAATTTATCTCTTTGGTCTCAGCCAACAATACAATTGATGACTCGGAATTAAACTAACTAGATGCACGCTAGTCTATTGCTATGGCATCCAAGGTTGACAGTTTAAGCTGCCATTCAGTCTTCGAGCAATGCCCGTCCCATGTTTTCTTCTCCAACTTTAGATTTAATGAAGAAAAGGAAGTAAACAGGTCACGTGTTTTATTGCTATTTATTCTTGTTCTTGCTTCTGCATACATATGACGGCAAGCACAAATTGGCTTTGCCGTGTTCTTCATGAAAAACAAATGCCCTCTCCAATAGAATGCCCTACACAAATTACTTATCACATGACTGGGCCCCATTTTCTGCAGAGAGTTCTTACTGTCTTGACGTAAACTTCCATTCGATTAATTCTACAAGTTACAAAATGTACCGATCATCATCTGCAATGTTAAGCGATGCTTGGCTATTCATGTGTATTCTAGAAAAAGGAAAAAGTGAAAAATAATTTTTGAATTAACATCTAACAAACAAGTCATGGAGATAAATATCTTACACGAGGATTAAAGACAAATTTGGAAAAATTAGAAATTTGAAAGAAAAAAAAAACCTTTGATTCAGCAAATGACGACGGCGACGACGACGACATGATTCAAGTCCAAGAATGAAAGCGCTCCTGACAGCAGGCACCTTCTTTATCTCTCACCTTTAGGAAAGCCCTATTACTAGATGTTGCTAGGGGGAAGCCGACTCACAGGTTTAAATTAGTTCGAGTGGAGTTGCCGCAGGTTTAAAGATTATGCTACTTGAAGATCGATAAATCAGCTTTTTTCTTATCTCTGGCCAGACTATAATCATCTTTTCTCGCCTTCTCGATCTTACCACTTCATGATTTTTGGACTTTTGACATTTAGGGGTTGCACGCCATGATTGGTGAACATGGGACTCAGTTGTCTGGTGGGCAGAGAAGCAAGGAGTAGCCATAGCAAGAGCGATTCTTAAAGATCCTCGTATTTCGCTCCTGAATGAAGCCACAAGTGCACTCGACATGGAATCCAGGACTAGGAGGATAGTCCAAGAGGACCTAGACAGGATTATGAGCAACTGCACAACTGTCATTGTTGCCCACATGCAGATATGGTCGCCGTTATTCACCGTGGAAAGATGGTGGGGAAAGGTAGGTCACAGTCCAACTTGAATTAAACAATGGAACCGTGAATCTAGCGAAGCAACTATTATTCCTAGTATGTACAAGTATATCGTGACTATTGATGCATCTCTAAAACGGTCCAGGTTCACACTCTGAACTGCTCAAAGATCCAAATGGTGCATATTCTCAGCTAATACGCTTGCAGGAAGTGAATAGGGAATCTGAACAAGCGCCAGATGCCCCAAACAGTTCAGAGATTACTAAATATAACAGACAGTCCAGTCAGAGGATGTCGTACAAAAAATCCATTAGTCGGGGATCACCTCTAGGAAATATCACATGACCAAAACAGGTCAGAGATCACTGAATAAAACCGACAGTCCAGTCAAAGGATGATGTCCAAATGATCTATTATTCAGGAAAATAGCAGCAGCCACTTGCTCTCAGTCTCCTTTGGGACCGTGGCTGGACCACAATCCCCTGCTTCTTCTGGAAGCTCAGAAAAAGCGCCAAAGGTCTCACTGCGCTGTCTTGCTCGTCTCAACAAGCCAAAGCTCCTGTCTTGCTATTTGGAACTGCTGCTGCAGTTGCTAATGGCGTTTCTGATTTTCATCGTACTTATATCCAATGTTATCAAGACATTCTATGAACCATTGCATGAACTTAGAAAGGATTCTAAGTTTTGCGCACTGCTGTTTCTGGTCCTTGGCATCGCATCATTCGTCGCATATTCAGCTCCGACATACTTATTCTCCATGGCTGGTTGTAAGTTAATCGAGAGAATCAGACTAACGTGTTTCGAAAAGTTGGTCCACATGGAGGTTGGCTGGTTTGATGAACCTGATCACTCAAGCAGGGTGCCATTGGGGGAAGGCTCTCAGCAGGTGCTGCATTAGTGCGAGCCCCAGTTGGAAACGCATTAGTTCAGATTGTTCAGAACATTGCGTCATGGTTGCTGGTTTGGTCATTGCTTTTGCAGCAAGCTGGCAACTAGCGCTGATCATCCTTTTCTTAATCCCTCTAGTTGGTGTCAATGGAGATGCTAAAGCGAAGTTCATGAGAGATTTAGTCCAGAGGCAAAGGTAAGCATTTTTACGGTGTTCTTTACTTTTACTGCTCACTAAATAAAATAGCATGAGAGGTCTTTATATATTCCCAATTCATAATTTTGAGTCCCAGGTTCAAAGAATTGAAAACAGAAAGGCCATCTTCGAAATTTCTGATTCACATTCCATGTAATCTTCAATGGCATAAAAAAGGTTCCGCCACGGTTTCTGTTATCTTGCAAATAATCTCAATTACCTGTGACCATATTAATCTATATGTTTGCAGATGATATGAGGAAGCAAGCCAAGTAGCTATTGATGTGGTTGGAAGTATAAGGATTTCTGTGCTGAAGAGAAGATGATGCAGCTTTACAAAAAGAAATGTGAAGGCCCCATGAGGACAGATTTCGACAAGGACTGATCAGCAGAATTGGGTTCGGCATGTCCATCTTCCTGCTGTTCTGTCTATGCGCAACAAGTTTCTATGCCGGAGCTCGACTCATTCAGGATGGCAAAACAACATTTTCGGATGTCCTCAGCATACGGCGGATTTTCTTTGAATGCTACATAGTGTTTTCTTGGGAATTTCTCAGAATTATAATCGCCTTTTCCTTATTTGGCCAGAGGATTGCTGTTGAAACTGGTTTCTGTTAACGGCTCTGAGACAATTTCTTGGCAGGTTTTTTTTGCTCTGACCGTGGCAGCCAGTGCAATTTCACAACCAAGTTCCTTCACTGCCGATTCCACCAAAGCCAAAGGGGTTACTACTACCATTTTAGCAATAATAGACCGCAAATCCAAGATAGACACAAGTGATGAGTCGGGGACAAAATTAGACAATGTGAAGGGAGTGATTGAGCTTTGCAATATCCCCCTAGGCCAGACGTTCAAATATCCCATGATCTCAGCCTGGCCATTCACTTTGGAAAGGTAAAACTTTGGACTTTATCTTATGCCTAACTTTAATTATGACTTCCTCAACCGAGCATTGAATTACGAGAACAACACTAGTGTTTTGATCACTTGAACATAAGGAACAAAAGTTTTGACAATTACGCGATTGTTCCTCTCGGACTGTTGCTTTGGTCAGAGAAAGTGGGAGTGCAAAATCAACAGTGATAGCGTTGCTGCAATGCTTTCGTGATCCTGATTCCGGTCACATTACACTCGATAAAGTGGATATTTGGTAGCTACAACTCAAGTGGTTGAGGTAGCGAATGGGTCTGGTCAGAAAAGAATCGGTTTTATTCAGCGAGACAATTCGCGCCAACACAGCTTATGGAAAGGGTAGAGATGTAGCCGAGCAAGAAATACTCGCCGCATCAGGATTAACAAATGCCCACAGGCTCATTAGTGGACTGGAACAGGTTAGACAGTCGTTGCTTATTTCGTATACTTGACTTACATTTGCTTTCAAATGAGCTTATATAATTTTTCATGTATGAATACAACCAGATGTCGTATGTAATTGTACTGCTACAACAAGCCGATGCTAAAAGACATGGTAATGCCTTACGCTCAGTGCTGCTTTTACTGGTTAGCTCCTCCGATCTTTTTTCGTGTAAGTGGACGGTAGTCTTTGAACCTCTCGTTTGTCAGCTTTACACACGACAAGAACCACCATTTGACTCCAAAAAATTTTCCAACTGCGGGTGGATGCAAAGACGTCAGTCACGTCACGCATAACGGTTTCTAATCTATGGTTTTCGACTCCTAAATATATGTTGCCAAATCCAACGTGTGATTACGTGGTTAGGCGAAACCATGCTCCGGCATCGGAAGCGAGAGGACCTTTATTTAATACGTTGGAAAGTGCGAAGAATACAAACGCCAGAACCCTGCCTATCGAGATTATGGAAAACGACTCCCCGCATGGCCACCTTCAACAGGACACAATCTAGAAGCCTATAAGAGTTCAGCTAACGATATTTTGAACGGTAAGTCGCACCATGCACAATGCTGCAATCCCTTGACCTTAAATCTGATCAGGAGTAGGGATGTGCAAAAACATTGAGAATCACTCGAACTGCTCGGAATAGAACCAGGCTAGACCAAACCAGAATCGGATGTTTCTATAGGGGTCAATTAGGTTCCCGATTCCAATTTAGTGGAATCGGTGAGTACCGGTCCCATTCTTGGTTCTAGATGTGGAATCGCCCGCTTGCCCACCCGCCCACATGGACCGGACCGGTATATATATTTAAAAAAGGAAATTATATTTCAATTACTTAATTATTTTATAGTTTTTAGACCAAGTATATTTGACTAATTTTGTCTTTTGGGTGTGTAATAGGATTAACTCTACACTTTTCTTTTTCATTCTAATAATCCATTTACTTAGTTTATCAACCAAAAAAAAAAATAATAATAAATAAGCGTAAAGGAAGGAGAGAACCGATCGGAGATGTTTATAAGAGCCAATGGCTCATTTTAAGAGTATAATTAGGTTTTTCCTTTTTTTTTTTTTTTTTGGCCGGTATGTCTTTCCTTAGCTATCCCATGACTAATTAGGTAGACGTTGAAAAAATATAAATCAAGCAATTAATGTTTTAATTTTTGTGAGGTCGGGACTTTTAACCAGAAGTCTAATATCTACTTATTTTCAGTGTTGGGAAACTTTAAGAGGACCATATCATGACCATCGAATAAATTAAGTTTTTTACTAACGAGTTTTATCTATTCATTTTGTTTTGTAGTTTTAATTCTTAATCAAAATAAATAGCTTGCAATTCAAGTCGAATATAAGGCCAAACAAACTTTGTAAGGATTGGCGCCAATTCCATGAACCCACCTGAGAATCGGACCGGACTAGTGGTCCGATTCCTGAGTGAATCCATGGAACCAACATGCAGGTCTCAAATCCACTTGAGGGACCAAGACAATTTGATTCTACCAAGCAAAATACCTCTGAATCACTCCAAGGAATTGCTGGACCTGCTTATAAGAGAGACTTTTATCAAGAAACTTTTGCAAGTCCTCAATGATATAAGGACCATGATAATAAGTTCTATCTTTGAGATGCATCCTAAGAAATTCAATTTCTCGGAATCTGTTCTAAATGAGTAGTTCTCAATTCCAGGGTGGGAATCATCCATTTAAACCATGCTTACCCCTAATTAAGAATAACATCTTGCTGATGGACTCTCCAATCACACATCCCCTGATCACCTTATCAATAAAAGAACTCATGACATTTGGCAGAAACACTTCTGCTAATTTCGCGAGCCTCTCGAGTTACTCGGTCGGAGACACGTCGTAGTGAGTAGAAGAACGGCTTGTGCATAGATCGGTCGCGCGAGGATTGGAGTACATTCCCAGGTCCTAAACCAGCAGAAGCATCCTTCTCCTATCCATCGAACTTGCGGGGTTCTAGGAGGTGAGCGAATCATTCAGTGAAGGAAGAGCGACCACTTTGTATTCTCTAGCTGTTCTCTTCGTCAATGTAAACTCATGCTACTTATCACCCAAAAATCTATGATTCGCGAGTAGGCAACGCCTTGCGATCATCAGTCGCGTCCATTGAGAGTGTAGGATTTTGTGGGATCCATTACCAATTGTTCTAAAAGCTTAAGCTGTTAGATGAAGACGCTTAGTCTGGTCTTTTGCCTAGTACTAAGCGTGGAAGTTTAATTAGGGAGACAAATAGAGGCTTGGAAGATTTGAACTCAGGATCTTCTAACTCTGATACCATGTGGGATTTTGTGGGACCATTAGCAACTGTTCTAAAAGCTTAAGCTGTTAGATGAATGTATGATTTATTATTTAACTATTATAACAGAGAGACTGATCTGCTCCTGGTTCTGATTTGATCCCATCCTGATCCGCGCGCATCGACTTCGACCTTCTTCAACCTCCCCTTGTTCGTCGTCCCCTCCACCCTAGGGCTTCCCCCAGCAGATCGGAACCTTATTCTTGTTCGCCATCATCTTGCGTTGCCATTCCTCTTCTCTATCAGTGCATCCCTACACGTCCAAAACCGCTTCACTCCGTCTTCTTCGACAATCCTGCGATAGTTCTTGAACTTCACCGACCGCCAAGCCGGGATCCTTGCTTCCGGTTTCCACACTGGCTCGCGATGTTAACCGAAAGCCAGTGCCAGCGACAGAACGACAGTTGATGGTTAAAATAATGACCTCGACCCTGGCGCAGGAATTCGGCCAAACAAAATCCGAGAGAGCAAGTTCCCTTGAATTTATGATAGGTTAGTGTTCATTGTCCAATCCAGATAAGGAAATTAAATCTAGAATTGCAGCGTCGAGTCATCCTCAACGAGTTATAAAGTAAATCTTGCGACATATTATGACAATAAATCACTTGGAATCATCATTTTCCTCATTTTCTAACTTATTCAAGAAAATGAGAAAGCACTCGGTTATATAATTTCAGAGCAAATTCGCAACCGACCATTAAGCGAAAATAAAAATAACCGAATTTTCCGTTATTCTATTATTATTATTGTTATTATTGTTTTCATTTTCTTAAAATTCAGCATATCGCAGGATTGCATCGTGGCCGAACATAACGTCACCGACGCGGTACGCTTTCTCCATACACTCTCTCAGATCCTTCCTAGTTCCTTCTTCCTCGATCGACCCAAATCTCAGATCTCTCTCTCTCTCTCTCTCTCTCACTTCACTTCTCCGCCAGTAGCTGCGATCGGAGCTCCGCCGGAAGCGGCTGAGGGCCGGCGGCCATTGTCGAGATCCGACCCGGTCGAGGGAGCCCGAATCGAACCGGAGGGAGCTGAGAGAGAGAGAGAGGGGGGAAAGGAGTGCGTGGGGGCGCGCGGTTGTTTGTTTGTTTGTGCGGGGAAGAAAGGGAGCTAGCGGAGGGAGCCCGCGGCCAGGCCATGGCGGTCCCGGCGAGAGGGGGGCGAGGGGGATCGGCGTTCGGGGGTCCCAACGGCCTCCGCAGCAGCTTCTCCTATAGGATCTTCGTCTCCGCCGCGTTCTCGCTCCTCTTCCTCGCCACCGTCTCCGTCCTCTTCTCCTCGCGTCGCGATTCCGTAAGTCTCTCCGCCTCTTCTCCTCGCCTCCCGGAAAATGTCTAGGAACAAGGTTAGGATTTGGACGGATTCCGGCGTTCGTCGCCGGAAATGGGGGCGGTTGCCGGGAGCGAGAGATTGCGTCTCCAGAATCGGGACTTAGTAGTTTTCGGCAGAATCAGGATTTGGTTTGTTCATTTAGTGATGCATGCGCCGCGTGAAGACTTGATTTCTTCTCTATTGATTTGGCTAAATTAGTGCATTGCTCAATTTCTTGAATCCTGTAACATGCTTCGAGAGAGCGGACTTCATCAAGATCCTCTTTTTTTCCTCTTTTTTTTTTTTTTTTTTTTTTTTTTTTTTTTCGGTTCTCTAAATTATTGCGAATCGTCCGATTTTCTCTGCAGACGCCTAGCGAGAAAGGATATGTACACCACACAATTTTAGCACTGAACTCTGACCCGCTGAAGACGAGGGTAGATTTGATTTATAAGCAAGCCAACGACCACGTTACGCTCGTGAATGCTTATGCTGCGTATGCTAGAAAGCTCAAGCTCGAGATTTCTAGGCAACTGAGGATGTTTGATGATCTGGCCAAGAACTTCTCTAATCTCCCAATGAAGCCGAATTACCGGGCGTCCCTGTTTGAACCAGAAGGTGCGGTGGATGAGGATGTGTTGAGGCAGTTTGAGAAGGAGGTTAAAGATAGAGTGAAGTTCGCAAGGTTGATGATTGCGGAGGCGAAGGAGAATTACGATAATCAGATGAAGATACAGAAGTTAAAGGACACTATCTTCGCTGTTCATGACTTGCTTATCAAAGCCAAGAAGAATGGGGTTATTGCGAGTTCGATCGCGGCAAAGTCGATACCGAAGAGTTTGCACTGCTTGGCTATGAGGCTGGTGGGGGAGAGGATCGCTCATCCAGAAAAGTACAGAGATGAAGAGCCAGAATCTGAGTTTGAAGATCCAAGCTTGTATCATTATGCAATAGCTTCAGATAATGTGATTGCTGTGTCGGTGGTGGTGAATTCAGTTGTGAAGAATGCAGAGGAGCCATGGAAGCATGTTTTCCATATTGTGACAAATAGGATGCTTGTTGCGGCGATGAAGGTGTGGTTCAGGATGAGGCCTGTCCAAGGGGGTGCGCATGTTGAGGTGAAGGCGGTGGAAGAATTCTCGTTCTTGAACTCGTCATATGTGCCGCTGTTGAGGCAGTTGGAGTCTGCTAAACTACAGAAACCTAATCTTCCAGACGAGGCTGAAAATGGTAATAAGGATACCGGCAGCATCAAGTCAAGGAACCCTGGCGAGTTGTCCATGCTGAACCATCTTCCTTTTTATTTGCCAGAGATGTACCCTAAGCTGCACAAGATTTTGTATTTGGATGATGATGTTGTCGTTCAAAAGGACTTGACAGGGCTATGGAATATTGACATGGCGGGGAAGGTGAATGGAGCCGTCGAGACCTGCTTTGGGTCTTTTCACCGCTATTCGCAGTACTTGAATTTCTCGCACCCACTCATCAAAGAAAGATTTAATCCAAAGGCCTGTGCCTGGGCTTACGGAATGAACTTATTCGATCTTGATGCCTGGAGGCGTGAGAAATGCACAGAAGAGTACCACTATTGGCAGAACTTGGTAAGTGTAAATCGTGTCAGATTACAATGCATGTGTACTCCCAAATATTTTGGATTAATATGCACTATCGTTGATTCAAAATTGGAATGCATGTTTAACTACTGTTCGAGAGTAGATGATAATCATCTCGTGGTGTTAAGACCCATGGTCCTTTCAAAAGCTGGAACCTAATATTTTGCCCACAATCTCTCTCTCTCTCATTATACTTTTACTAACCAAAGCTGGAAGATGGCATCTAAAATGATTCATTGACTGTTTCGGTATGACGTTTGTTGACAGAATGGAGATCAGACATTATGGAAATCAGGCACCCTTCCACCTGGCCTGATCACCTTCTACTCGTCAACAAAATCATTGGACAAGTCTTGGCATGTTCTCGGGCTTGGGTATAATCCAAGCATTAGCATGGATGAGATTAACCATGCGGCAGTTATACACTACAGTGGAAACATGAAACCTTGGCTAGATGTTGCTCTGAACCAATATAAAAACCTCTGGACCAAGTATGTCGACAATGACATGGAGTTCGTCCAAATGTGCAATTTTGGCCTTTGAGAAAGAACTGTGCCCTATCAGATGAGGTCAAATACTTGTTCATTATGATTTGCCCATTTCAAAAGTTTTGGAGCCAATAGTTGTAACCCTGTGAGCGAAGCTCAGTGATGTGATCCATTCTTTAAATCATGGAGTCGAATTTTTTAGATTTGTTTTAAATTCTTTTCCCAGGAATTCCATAAAAGTATAATCAGCTTGATTGCTCAATGTACCTGCTGAACTTGTTTATCTGATTAAGGCGTTCTTACATATTGACTCGGTCTCAGTTTCTCACTTCATCATGGACGCCATTATGTTTGATTTGTCAATTTTTTTTTTTTTTAATGATGAGGAAGCCTGTCATTAGGATGGTTGGATCCGTGGAAACACGAGAACTGTGCTTTGATGTACCAAGAAATGCTTTTGCATTTATAATGTCTTTTGTTACTAATTCGAAACTTGTCAAAAGAAATTTGATGGGTAGTCCTGTCAAACATTGCGATCAGCACTAATTTTTTATAGAATGGACCTGAAAAGAGAAGGCTTATGAGCCATCTTATTCTTTGTTCATAAGTAATTTTTTAAGGGTTTTCCATACCATTCGACATGGATATTTAGTATTTCAGCTTGAAAATAGCCACTCCTAATAACAGAATATCACAAGGGAGATATATACATTTAGCTCATTTTTTCTCAAGGAAGTTCATCATTCTTTTGCGAAATTACTGCAAACATTGCCTCAAATTCATGCTTTGCGAAGCTGCGAGGTATCTCGGGGAGTTGAGCGACTCTTGTGCTTGCTTTCACGGTGCCCAAGTACATGAAAATTTAAGAGGCCATCCGTTGGATATGGGAATAAGTGTGCCGACAAGCTTGCATTGCGGTTTTTTTTTTTTTTTTTTTTTTTTTCAGCGGGTCCTTCTTCAATTATTGCTCGATCTCTTTAGCATGGGGGACCAAGATATGCGTTCGGAAATGGAACTGATTCTCTGTACTTTGCGAGTCTCGTGAACATGGTTATAACGCAGTGCATTCTCTTGAAGGCTAAGCTACTTAAAAGCAGAGGCCCGCAATCCGAAAGGGTCTTCCAATTTTAGGCCTTGTCTTAACACACAGAAAAGGACATCACGTGCTCTGGCTTTCCATATGGAGACGCAAAAGGGATGATTTCCGTGTGGTCCTCCATGATACTCTTGCCGTCGCGATTCCCATCGAAATCACTTACCCAAATTGTGAAGACTCATACACCAAGTTTGAGCATGCGGAAACGTAGTAAAGATTTACGGTCGACCCGGTAAGCTTTACACGCGTTTTTCGTTCAATGGCTAGCCCCTCCAGAAACTGCATGGTGCGGGATGGGAACGGAGGCGTGTTTTCCCATTTAACTGAAAAATAGGTGATGAAAAGCTTGGTGTCATTGTCTTGAAATCTGAAAATAATATCACCATAAATTTCAGGTCTAGTATATTGTGATTAAGAAAAGTTTGCATATGATGATAATCCATAGAGACATATGATCTAAATTGCTCACCCGTGTTTGTTAATGAGAAAGCAAAAAAAAAAAAACCATATGTTTAATTAATTATTATAAGTTGGTGTCATTGAATTTTTCCCTTGCTAAATAATAATCGACAATTTTCCTTATTAATTGACTAATGAAGAAATATTAAAATAAGGTAAGAATGAAAATAATTATTCCCGCAGTATAATATGGAACGTGTTTCTCTACGAAGTAGGACTAGGACCAGAGGAGGAGTTTTGTCTATTTTTGCTTTATTTGTTCTCCCTGAAAGTCGGGCCTTGGGCAACTTTTAGATCTGGGCTCGAGTCAGCCTTTCAGGACGACACAGCCCACTCAGAATTCAGTAATCAAGCCACACCAAGTTTTGTTGATGGAAGGAGAAGACAAACGTACATGGCTCACAACACTCATGATCCCAATTGGCCTATTGCTCATCGGAACTATATTATAACTTATCTCAGTACACAACAGGGAATTTGCGGAACATCTTTACCGGTAGCGGGGTCTGGGGACTCTTAAGGAACTCGGCAAAATAGCCTCAAGGCCGGGGTGCCACGTCGTTCTCTTGGTAAGCATATCTTTTTATGGTTCCTGGTTGCAAACCTGAGCCTCACAACAAAGATAGATTCCTATGGGAGGTGGTTGGTTTAACCATTTGTAGGAATGACAGTCTTGGAAAGAAAAAGGGACTCGTTCAATTCATTTAAAAGTAGCTATTCAGGACAGTTTCGAGCGGGACAATAACAAACATTAATATATTGATATTGGAAGAGGTCGATCTTCTTGGAGGAAGCTCCTACAACTT
The DNA here is from genome assembly GCA_014182555.1 of Eucalyptus erythrocorys. Lineage (NCBI taxonomy): Eukaryota > Viridiplantae > Streptophyta > Magnoliopsida > Myrtales > Myrtaceae > Eucalyptus > Eucalyptus erythrocorys. The sequence goes on from CM024602.1 coordinate 54,112,858, forward strand.
ATGTACGCCGCTGTAGCGGAATGAGAATATTACACAATGAGCCAAAATTTAGAGATTCGTGTGTCATTTTCCTCGTCAAGCTGGGAAAACATGAGAATGGGGTAGTTAGGTCTGTGCAGACAACTTAAAACGGTGCGTTTCATGCCATGTTCGGTGTTGATTTTGGCCCGGCTCCAAAAAGTTGTCATGTTCTCCCTCACGTAAGCATTGGCGTCACACTTACGTGGGCAAATTGCACTTTCCTTTGACTTTTGACCTTTGGGAGGACCTACCTTCAATTGATGGGCAGGCACCCGCCCGCCTCGCAGCCCGATTTGGAAAAAAGTTCTCCGTTCGTTTCTTTTTGAATAAGTGCTATGAATTCATTGTGACACTAATAATTTATTTTGAGTCGCAGAAAAAATAAATAATAATAATTAAAAATTATTTTGGGATTTTTCACGGTGATCTTATGTTAGCAAAGTCCTTTCTTTTTCTATAAAACAATTATTTATTTTTCTCATTTTATTTGGGTTGAGCGCCCCTCTCGATACCTTTGAAAATTCTCATAAATGGGGCTTTACAGTAAATGTGCAACAGAGCTGGTCTTAGCAGCATCTCATTTATAAGAATCTCATTTGACCTAAAAAAAAAGGAGGGGAAAAAGGTCACGGTGGATGCAGAAAGTCTACATTGTCCAGCCAATGGGAAAGTAATGAGAAAGAAAGTCTTAAATATTTGGCTGCGTCTCACCTACCCTCCTTTCTCCACCATACATAGAATCGGCAGGCAACACCTAAGAGAAAAAATAAATGTCGAGTCAAACGAATATAAATCACCAATGATATCATCATATAGGTCGTCCCATAATCATAATCTTAATTGACAAAAAGTAGCATTGTTTTCGTATAGGTCACCGCATAACCATACCTCCCAAATTTTTTGTTCCGAGTGCGTTTAACAACTTACCAAATAATAATTGATTTTATTCTTTTATTTTCGAGAGTAGATTTAAGAGAGAAATTCATTTGATAAATTTTTTGTTTTCGGAAATAAATTTAGAATAGAATCAAAAGGTGTAAAAAAAAAAAAAAAAAATAGGCTTCTTTGTTTCCGGAATCAATTCCAATCAAGCTAACCCAAATTTCTCTTTTCACTTTTCTCTTCTTCTTTCCTTTTGGTTCTTCTTTCTTCTCTTTTCTTCTTCCATGGTTGAGGCTTGCCTAGGCCTCCTCCAGCCACTAGTGAGCCTTGATTGGCCGCTTGAGTCTTTGTTGATGAGGTGCAAACTTGCTGAGGGTTAGCAAGATCATCAACTCTCATCTAGCTAATCACTGATCATCCCAAGGCCACTGACCAACCAAAGCTTGAAGGAGAAGAGAAAAAAAAAAAAAAAGAAGAAAAAAAGTAATAAAATTATTAAAATTAAAAAAATGATTTGAATTAGAAATTTTGAATAGTTACTAAATACCTTAAAATATTTAAAAATTATTTCCCAAAATAGAATAAAAAATTATATCTAATCATCAATTGTTCCAAGAATCGAATGGTTACTAAACGCATCTTATTTGTCTAAGCAAATTCTATGTTTATGTACTTTTCGGACTTAAGTAATTCCAATTCGTTGGGTCTCGAAACTTGAAATTCCATATAAATCCCTTGAATTGGCAAAGCAATCCCAAAGTTTGAAATTTATTTTAAATCTTAAGAGTGAGCGGTTTGGTATTTCATAAAGGTTTTACTTCAAACTTATAATCCATTCATAGGAACATGTTCATCTTATTTTGAAATCTCGAGAGCTTCCACGTTCTCATCAATTCGATTCTCAAAATTCACCTTGTAAATAAGTTGACCCCTGTTGACCTTCTGTACAGGTACGTCGTGTCGCGGTGCAAGAAATTCGTGAAGTACGTAGGAAAATACAAGACGGTTCTCCTACTTTGCCGCGTACGATGGCTGCTGCGCTGGTTTTTCAGCACGAGAATATTCCATCCCCAAATCCCATCGCCAACTTTCTTTTTTTTAAGGTTTAACTTTTTTTTTTTTTTTTTTTTGATATCAAGATCCGGCTGGACCCACCTTCCCCACCACCAATTTCTCTCTCTCTCTCTCTTCTCTCTCTCTCTCTTTTTCTATTCTATTTGCTCTTCTTTACTTCTGCGGAGGCGCGCACCTACCGGAAGGTGGTGTCCAAATTTGACCTGCCCCCATCCGCCGATCTTCTTCTTATGCCCCCTGAAAGCGTCGCCTCCGAGCTCGTGTCGTTGCGTTGGGAGTAGTTGGGAGCTGTTGGCCACCCGAATTCAACTCCTACCTTTCTCCCCTCCCCGGCCCGCCTCCAGCCCTCCCTCCTCTTCGAAACCCAGATCTCGGATTGCCCCTTTTCTTTCCTGGGTCTGCGTCCACTCGGCTCCTCGATTCGGCGAGACCAAGAACGAACGGGCATTTCTCAGGTTCGGCCCTCTCTTCCCTTCCCTTCCGTTCCCTTTCCCCCGCTATGACTCGATCTTAGGGAGAGGGAGATCGGTGATCGTGGGCGAGCTTGGTTCTTGGGGTTTGATGGGTTCAAAGTTTGGGTTTTGTCGCGATCCGTGTCGGGGATTGGCGTTGGTGCTGCGATTCGTTTATCTGGGTCGGTCGATTCTGGCGGTCTTGATGGTAAAAGTGGGTTCTTGATAGCTGGTTTGGACGATGGCCGCTGGACTGAGAAGGTTTGTCGTGGTTTAGGATTTGTGATCTGGGTTTGGCTGTTATGAGGATTTGCTCAGCTTCTAGACAGAGTTGATGATGATCCATCGCTTGTGATTTGAGGCGTGTGTCGATTTCTGTGCCTCTGATTTCTCTCTGTTCTGCCACGAATATGGGGATTTTCAGATTCTTGTGCTGCAGAAAATTTTCACGATTTGCTTTGTCGCCCGTCTCTTTCTTTGCTTCATTCCGCATATGCTTTCTTTGCTTCATTGTTTTGAGGCCTGTCTGATGAGAATGAGTGATTTTGCTTGTGGTTGGTAAAGATATCTAGTCTAGATTCTTTGTAGTCTAAATAAGACGTTGATTTTTTGAAGGCCCTACTGGGACGATATACGACAGTCGTCTTTCGGCACTAGTAGGGTGGACCTCCATAATCTCCTTCCTTGTCCTTTGACATCCACACCTGCTATGAAGTAGTTGCATGTTCTCATCGGGCTAGAGCTTCTTGAAATCATCTACTTATCCAATAGATTGGGTCCACGCACACTCATACACACACACATTCTAATTGTATTTTTTTATTGTAGGACTCGTACCTTTGCTTTGCCACATGAAATGTAAAAGATGCTTCTTATTCTATTAGCGTGGATTAAAATGCGATTTTCTCTTCACATTTAAAATTTGAACCATTTGAACAATGGTTCTCATGGAGGACTCAAGGACTTATTATTAGTAGAGGCTAGTGATCCCATTTCATATTCACTTCCACCTGCATGACAGACCGGCCGGTTACCTTGGTGATACGGGAAGCATAAAACAACCCTTGCGTGGCCATTCTCATCATGGCAACCAATGATTTCTTGCATGCATGGCCTATTATACTTTCATCCATTATAATCTGAGCAGGAAACAGATCTGGTGAAATGAGTTATTATGTCTTAGCTTTCTCTAGAGATTAACTGTAAATTTTCTTACATTATTTTGCTTTATGCAGGGAAAAAATGGCTGCCCCTTCGCAACCCACCAGAATTGGCCTTGCTGGCCTCGCTGTTATGGGCCAAAACCTAGCTCTCAATATTGCTGAGAAAGGCTTTCCAATCTCTGTCTACAATCGCACAACCTCAAAGGTTGATGAGACAGTTGAGAGAGCTAAGGTGGAAGGAAACCTCCCCGTATATGGCTTCCATGATCCCAAATCTTTTGTTAACTCGATTCAAAAACCTCGAGTCATCATTATGCTTGTTAAGGCTGGGGCACCTGTAGATCAAACCATTAAGACACTCTCTGCACACATGGAGAAGGGTGATTGCATAATTGATGGTGGCAATGAGTGGTATGAGAATACTGAGAGGAGGGAGAAGGCTATGGCAGAGTTGGGTTTGCTCTACCTTGGGATGGGAGTTTCTGGTGGTGAAGAGGGTGCCAGAAATGGACCCTCTCTGATGCCCGGAGGATCTTTTGACGCCTACAAGTACATTGAAGATATTCTCGTCAAGGTGGCAGCTCAAGTAGACAGTGGACCATGTGTGACATATATCGGAAAAGGTGGATCAGGTAATTTCGTCAAGATGGTTCATAATGGTATCGAGTATGGTGATATGCAGCTCATCTCGGAGGCATATGATGTGCTGAGATCAGTTGGGAAGCTATCAAACGAGGAGCTGAAAGATGTCTTCTCAGAATGGAACAAGGGGGAGCTTCTGAGCTTTTTGATCGAAATCACTGCTGATATATTTGGAATTAAGGATGATAAGGGTGAGGGATATTTGGTTGATAAGGTTTTGGACAAGACTGGCATGAAGGGAACAGGTAAATGGACAGTTCAACAAGCTGCTGATTTGTCAGTCGCAGCTCCCACAATTGCATCTTCATTGGATTCACGGTTCCTCAGTGGGTTAAAGGAGGAAAGGGTCAAAGCTGCTGAAGTATTCAAATCGGGCGGCTTTGGTGATGTTCTGGCAGATCAAGAAGTTGATAAGAAGAAACTGATTGATGATGTGAGGCAGGCTCTCTATGCATCGAAGATTTGCAGTTACGCCCAGGGAATGAATTTGATACGCGCCAAGAGCGTCGAGAAGGGATGGGACCTGACTTTGGGTGAGCTGGCTAGGATTTGGAAGGGGGGATGCATTATTCGAGCCATTTTCCTGGACAGGATTAAGCAAGCCTACGACAGGAATTCAGATCTTGCAAATCTTCTTGTTGATCCAGAGTTCGCTAAGGAGATCATCGATCGGCAAGCTGCTTGGCGCAGAGTGGTCTGCCTCGCTATCAACTCGGGTATCAGTGTCCCGGGCATGTCCTCCAGTCTTGCTTACTTCGACACTTACAGGAGGGCAAGTGTGCCGGCCAATCTCGTCCAGGCTCAACGTGATTATTTCGGTGCTCATACATATGAAAGGGTCGACATGGAGGGATCTTTCCATACAGAATGGTTCAAAATTGCCAGGCAATCAAAGATATAAGCCTCCCTTTCCGTTGCGCCGTGTATGCGGGCGCTCTTGCTTATGCCAATAACTGCTCCCGAGGATATGCTATTTTCAGGGCTCGTTTATTTTCCATCGTCTTTTCACAATAATACTTAAATAAATTGATTGAACTTGCTTTCAACTGTTGAAATTAAGCGTAGGATGTTTTGTTTTTTTATTGTTTTCGGACAGTGCTGCTTCTGTGATTGAAATATCAAACATTGGTACCTATATTATTGGGATCTTTTACTGCTACTATATCCTTTTAATAAACTTCCAATCGTGCATATCAAAGATACGGTGTTTCTTTGAAGAAACGTTATCCGTTACTTGGCAATTCCACTTATTTTCCTTGGAAGAGATCATTGTAGAGACTCTTGAGGTTCTTGGTAAGGTGTGCAATAGAGCTGTCATTTGGAGGTTTTGCACCTCGTGTCCTTGGTCCAACAAATTCAGGGAGCTAGTAATGTGTTCATCATTCTTGGATCTAGAACGGAGCTGATGATTATTGCTTGACTGTCGAGGTCAACCTTCTGGAGCAAAGCTTATCTCGAGAGTAGAAGGAACTCGAGCACACGGCTGCCGTCCAACTCAAGCATTAAGGGGGTCCATCCTGTCCAACCTGTTCAAATCGATAAATTTGGGTGCTTCTCCAAGAAAGCGGTCCGGTTCTCAATTCTATATAAGAAATCGAACCAATCATTCTTAATTTTTTTCCTTATTATTCTGAAGCAATTCTTAATTAGTAAATCAACTTTTTATTCTGACCAAAAAAAAAAAAAAAATCAACTTTTTATTTTCATGATGAAAACTCCCATCAGAGCGAGTAGAAGGAATCCCAAAAAAAAAAAAAAAAAAAAAATTATAATTTTCCGTGATCTATCCTAAAACCGACCGAACACACCAGTCCAATTAAAGTACTGGTGATAAACCGGTTCTTATTAGTATCACAAAGTGGGAATCAACTTGTTTGGTTAGGTTATGAGGAATTAATCATCCCTATCATCCATGATCGAACGGGATACATTTCAGTACCCATATTAGATGAAAAACATTGGGTTTCTCAATTCTTAAATTTTGAGTTTGGGGGACGCCTATCCGGATCTGGATCTTGCTAGTGTTAACAGCTTAATAATCTTTATTCTGAATGTGGTCCATATAATGTCAGAGAACCCTAAACTCGACTTAGAGAGAAAAATTTAACCGTTCTTTCTTACCTGTTTTATGATCTTTCATTGGTGTGATTATTAGTACTTTGGGTATATAGTGATTTCATATTTTCTTATACCCAAAATGAGTTGCATTTGGAATTCTATTTTTCGAACTCAAATTGGGTTTCTTTTTATGGACTTTTTTTTCCCTTTTCGGTGAACAAAGAAATTCCCATGACCTAATAATAATCAAAATTACAGAACCTAAAAAGGAACAAAAAATAAAAATGGGTTTCGAACGAGCTCTGGAAGTAACAAAATCTTTTTTTGGAGTATTAACCTTTCTTATATTTTTCCAAAATTTATTGCTCTAGTAATCTAACTTTTTACTTAACACAAAGATCAAAATGTACAAATAAAATCAAATATACCTTATTTTTCATTATTTATCGAAATTTTGAAAATGGAGGCCTCAGAGATCTTGGTGGATATGGACTCATCAGACGGGTCAAGAAAACCCATTCAAGAGTAGCAAAAATCTTCTTTCTCACATCACCAGCCACTCCATTTTCATCAAACCCAATTCAATCAAACACAAAAAAAGAGTGAAAAAATCGATTTTTTTTCAACACTCTGCAAATTGATCTGCTAAAAAACTACGGACAAGAACAAGAACAAAGAACACGAAACATGGAGGAGATCGAAATCGCACGATGTGTCAGAAGTAGCTGGTTGTTTGATATCATGTTAAACAACAAATCATTGGGAATCCGTCTGATTTTTATCATCATCCATTATCACGTAGCAAGCGACCAAACCTCCTCGTCGAAAAAATACAAAAAAAGAAAAAAGAAAAAAAAGAAACGCTTTTCGATGGGGAAAAAGAAAAACCAAAGCCCAATGCAAAAAAATCGATGGGAACGAAAGGGAATTTATCTGCCTTGTCACCGAAAAATCCTATCTCGACGGAAGATGATCGGAGCTAAAAGGCAGACGATGCGTGTAAGGAATGCATACACGCATCTCGTGGCGTCACTGTCGCCTAACGATAGATTGGTTGACCCACCAGTGTAACCGAGATCAAGGAATTGCAATATTAGGCTTTCGGGAGACATGGAAATTGACAATCGAATGGGAAGAAACGAAGAGAGAAGAAAAAGAGACGATCTTTACAGTAGAGAGGGACCGAAGAGAGAGAATCGAGAGCGAGCAGTGCCAATGGCGGAGGCGAAGGTGGAAGAAGATCGTGTGGTGGAGGGTTTTTATAATGGAGAGGGGGAGAAAATATTCAGTGGTATGTGCGCGCCACGTCATCTGCTGACGTGGTGCGCACTTACCACTCAGAAATCGACACGCGTCCTGTGAGGGACCCGCTGGAATATGGAGAGGCGGGTTCTCTCGGCTGGCTTGGCTCGGCTCGCTCGCGGAAGAAAGGACAGATAGCTCAATGGGTCAATAAATGCATATCCCTCCCGCTCAAAAAATCTCTCTCCTCACTTAAATTTTTGCTGGGTTTTTTTCTCTCTCTCCTTTCTCCTTGTATAATCGAGACTTCCTCTGTTTCCTTCTCCGCGCATCCCACCCCCTCTGTCTCCAGCTCCGCCTCCCCAAAAGCCTCGCCGGCAATCTGCCTCTGGCATGTTGCCGCCAGTCGCAACTGGTCCCAACCCCCTCTGCCTCCGATCGTTTCCAATGCGGAGATCGAGCACAAGTTTTGTGCTCGCGTTGGTCTCTTGGCAAACTTCTAGACCTCCGTCCGATTGCATCCCTCTAACGAACTCGTAGCTTCAACTCCATGCCGCCGCCGCTGATGGCGTCCTCCGTCTCGGGCATCTGCTTGTCCTCCCCGTCCCTCAGGTCAAAGATGCCGCTGGCCTCCATTGTGAAGCCATCGGCCTCCGGCTCGAGGGAGGCGGCCTCGGCCTCGGTCTCGTTCCCCAGCGGGCGCTGTCCCTGACGCTAGCCTGTTCGGTCGCGGGGAGATCTCAGCGGACCTGGGCAGGGCGAATGGCATGGCAAAGAAGGAGAGCCGCGGGTTGGAGAAGGATTCTCGCTCGCTGTGAGGAGGTACATGGACTAGCGGTATCGGCATCGGAAGCTAGGGCTTTTCCTGGACGTGAGCCATATCGGGTTCACGGACGAGTTTGTGGAGGAGATGGAGCCCTGGTTCCAGGCCGTGTTTGAGGTGATGGAGGAACTGGAGAAGGGCGCGATCGCCAACTTGGATGAGGGCCGACCACTACTGGTTGAGGAATTCGGAGCTCATGTCGACTTGGTTCCTCAAGGCGCAGATTGAGAGCACGCTCGACGTCATCTGCAATTTCGCTGCCGACGTGGTCAGCGGTAAGGTTAGTTCTGGAATTTCGGTTGTTGTTGCTCTCCGTGTGGCAAGAGAGGTTGTAGTTCCCTACATTTTTTTTTTCTTTTGAATCGGTTTGCTGTCATAGTTGCTTACGTTTCTCCTCCATCATCTGGAGCAAGTGTATACGCTGCTTGATTCACTTATGCGCAATGAAAAAAGATCTACTTTGGTTGATCAAACTGTACTTAGGTCTTTTGTCTTCATCTTTTGATTCGGAATTTGAAAAGCGCTAGTAAATTTTAGATTTTGCGCATCAGATTTAAGTAAAGTTATAGACTATGGATGAATGTTCAGTTATAAGTCTCGGCACATTGGGTGAATACCCTGTGTCAGCGATTTTTTTGACTTTTGACAGTCCGAATGATATATCAATTTTACTTTTGGCAAATAAGATTCATTAACAACACATATCCGGCTGAAATTGACCATCAAATTGCGCAGCTTAGTCCTAAGCTGGCTTTTTCCCTAGTGGTTGTGATATCAAAGGTGCCTGCATGTATTTTGCTTTGTGATCTCTCCTTTATGCATATTAGAAGAATATATAGTAATTCATTGTTATTTCCCGTCCTACAGAGTGGTGGTACTCTTGAAACCAGAAATGGCTTATTGGAAGTATAGAAGGCCTTTCGTGAAGTGGGATTGGAATTTGCAAAGCAGGTTTTGGTCCTAGTTTTTTTTCCCCTGCCTATAGAAGTTTCACTGACAAGTCGTTGAGTTCCATGTTCTTTTTAAAGATACTAACTAGAGCAGAGTTGACAACTAATTATTAGCTTCTCATGACGCTCAAGGGCTATAAGCTATTGCATGTCAGACCTAACCTTTTTATTGCGAAGAATTTAGTTGATCTTGGTTGACGTGCTCATGTGGTTTTCACAGAGTAGGTTTCATGGCCTTTCTATTGTTGTTGCACATCAACTAAATCCAAAATAAATAAATAAATAAATAAATAAATCCAACACCTTGTTGATTTCTTTTCTGGTTGAGCATTGTCGCGACCAATTTTTCGGGTGTGAACCACCTAGGGTTTGGCTAATGGATTGTTAAGCCTAGACTTAACTCGGGCTCTCCCAAGCCCATACCAATTCGCGACTTAGGTTTGAATTCTTAACATGCAAATGATTTTTATTAAGGAGTCGCCACTAATCAGTTTTTGGTGGGTTGATTAGAAACCCAAGTAAAGTAATGGGAGATTACTTTACTCCTACGAACCAGAGATTATGGGTACGGGGATTTGGTTACACTAGATTTCTCTAATGCCCTTTCGGTACCATTTTTTTATTTTGAAAAATGTTTAGCAGGCAGCTTGAATCGATTTTAATTTATCTCCCTAACATGTGAGGTGATCATGCGGGTGCGCAATCCACCAATTTAACACCCAATAAAACAGTGAATAAGGTTAAGGGACTTACCTTGTAGCAACGAAAGCATCTGCATCGTTAGATTAAATTCCACATCAACAATCCTAGATATGGTCTCTAATTAACACGCAAATTTCTCTTTTTTGTTTTCACTTTATTTAATAGAATTTAATCTAAATGTAATGCATGCTAATAGCCTAATATGACATGGCAAAATGATCTAAATTATATAACATGAAATGCAATAATAGCAACTTAATGACCTAATATGCAAATCCTAATTAAATGGTCATAGAATGCAAATTAATTAACATGCACCTATTTTGGATTTTTTTATCTGCAATTTTGAATTAATAAAAGTCCTAATTAAACTACCTAAAACGAATAATTTTCTAATTCATGTTTTGGATTAATTTAAATTAACCCTATTTTGACTTAGAAAATCATTTCTTTATTTTTTTGTTTTTTTAAAAAAAGTGCCAAGTTTCCTAAGAATGAAATTATCTAAATCTAATCCTAATCTATTTAAAAAAGAGATTTCTAAAAAATGATCCTAAAAATGTGATTATAAAAAAAACCTAATTTGCTAGCCTAAATGTCTTATTTACTAAATCTGTATTCCTAATTCTACATGCTCATGCAAGATTTTTGATTTTTTCTCTTTTGATTTTATGATTTTTTTTTTTTTTTCTAAAAATTGCAATTTATCCTAAAAGGTGGAATTAATCTATCATAAGATATTTGAATGAAATTCCTAACTAAATTAAAATTTTATCCTATTTAAACTAGGAATTAGGTTATCCTAATTTAAATTAAGACATTGTTTTAATTTAGTAATTTCTAGCCAAAGATGCAATCTATTTAGAAATGATCTAAGCTTAAAATTAAACATGCAATTCTATTCTAAAAAAAATTGATGATTTTTGTTTGCTTTTTGCTTTTTTTTAATTAAAATTTAACATACAATTCAACTAGCATCCTAAGTGAATTTTATTTTATTTTTTGTTTCTTTTTTTATGACCTAAAATAAAATCCCTAATCTAAGTATGCAAGACAATAAAAAAAACTAGTTCTAATTTAAGAATTTTTTAGTTTCTTTTTTTACTTTTTTTTTGGGTTTTGGAATTAACAATTTTTAATAACTAAACATGCAACTTAAACTAGTTAATTTGAATTTTTGATTTTTTTGTTTTTTTTTTTTTGAAAATTCATGATAACTAGAATGCTTAACCTAAACATGCAAATAATTCTAAACAAGCAATATTATAACTCAGACATTTTACAAGATAAATAGAAACAATCAAATTCATTCAAAATTACCCAAAAAAGATATCACATATTATTCAAATCAATGAGTAATATTTCACTGGTAAAATCGATAAATTGATCTTAAGCCTTAAAGATCAAAATATCAATTTTATTCCCACATAATTAATTACCTCGTCTAAAGCCTTATAGACGAAATAAAAATCGGTGCGGTTGCTAATTAGGGGTAAATTACATATCAAGGCTTAATGTTATTAACAAAAATAGAATAACAATAAAATAATAATAAAATAACAATAAAACAATAAAAAATAAAATAAAGTAAATAAAAGAAAAGAAATCTACCTAAATTTTTTGCCTTTTTGCTTTTTTTTTTTTTTTTTTTTTCCTTTTTCGGAAAAAAAAAAAAAAAAGGAAAAAAAAAAAAGGCCGGCGAGGGGGAACGGCTAGGGTTCCGGCGGCCGGGGACGGCGGCACCGCCGGATCATCGGGAGCGCAGGGCGCGCAGGGCGGCAAATGGGCGCGAGGGAGGCTCGAGGGCGGCGTCGGAGGTGTCGCGGTGGGCCGCAAGAGGCGGGGCGTCGCGCGGGGCCTCGGGCGCGGCGGATCGGAGGCGCGGCGGCGGGGGGAGCCGCGGCTCGGGCGGCGGCTGGCGCGAGCGACGAGGGCGGCGCCGAGGGGCGTCGGCGGCTCGGCGGGACCGGCGGCCGGTGTCGCGACGACAGGAGGGAGCCGCGGGCCGGAGGCGGAGGATTTCGAGCGGCCGCGGATCCCTCGGGGTGGCGCGACGACGGCACGACCGGGCTAGGGCGGCGTCGCGGGACCTCGCTCGGGCGGTGAGGAGGTTCGGCGGCGGGGCCGAGCACGGGCGGCTCCTGGGCCCCTGGGCGCGGCGACCGGACTCGCGGGCGGCGGTCTCGCGAACGGAGCGGGGGGCGGCGACTGCGGCGAGGGGTGGCCGGGGTCGTCTTGCGAGGGCGTCTCCGGCGACGGCGACGGCGAACGGCCTCCCGGCGAGGAATCCCCCCCTCGGGAAGACGAAGGGACGCCGAGGAGAGGGGGAGGGGCTTCGGCCCGTTGTTTTTTTTTTTTTTTTTTTTTTTTTCTCTGTCTCTCTCTCTCCCCTCAGCTCACCTACTTCCGACCACTCTCTCTCTCTCCCTCTTTTCTCTCAGCTGATTTTCTCTTTTTCTTTCTTTCCTTTTTTTTTTTTTTTTTTTTTTCAAAAAGCCTCCTCTCGCTCACGAAAAATTATGGCCCTTTTATAGTGATTTTTAGACGGCCACTTTTCTAGCAACTTTTGGATTTCCATTTTCTGTTGCATTAAATCAAGCATGCAAATCGTAGCGTGATTTCGCAATCAACTCGATTTTGCTTGATTTGTTCCATTTTATTGAAATCCTTGCCAATATTCACCTGATTTTTGATTGTTTCGCATTTAACAACAATCCGAATGCTCATCGAATTTCAAACTTCCATGCATGAACAATCAAATCAATTTCCCCATTTTTCCATTTTTTCATTTATTTGTTCAAAATGCAATTTTTTTTTTTTTAAAATTAGGTGTCAACAAGCATTTTGTTTAGGTCAAGCTTCCGGATGTCTCGGGTTGAACTCCATTTTGGTGCATGTATTTTATAATTAGGAGTATCCTGTTTAGTGGCTTTTTAAAGTCATTATTGCTAATGAGGCTTAGTCAATTTGTTAGTCTTGCATGGAAAAGTTATTGCTTGTGGTGTTTAACAAAATCTTGGGTAACTGGATGTCTTCATCTATATGTCACTCTGATTGTGGCATCCTCAATTTTATAACCTATCAAGGTGAGAGGTTATGGTCAATTGGAGTGGCAATAAAATCTTGAAGTGTAGAAATTGTGACTAAATGGATTTTGAGATTTTGAGCATTAGTATATAAGTCACGATTTAACTAAATTAGTGAGGTTGGCGATTATGTGTTGCAATGATAATTATTAAGTGGCCATAGTAGCTATGGTGTGTGTGTGACTAGATTTGCTAGTGAAATTTGTTGTACTTGAGTATGTGATTATAAAAATTTATGGCCAAATGTCACTTTGTGGGATTAAGACTTAAATTATTTGGATTAATGGCTAATTGACCTTATGTGGAGAAGACACGGCCAAGAGGGGATTTCGGCCAAGGAGAGACCGTATGAGGGACCGAGTGTTGTGTGTACGTGCGAGTGTGATGTGTGTGCTGTATGCTGAGGTGGCGCCACATGTCACAAGCTAAGGAGGTGTAAGAGGGAGAGAGGAGGTCGGTTGAGTGGAGTGGGTCGAGCAAGAGGGAGAGAGAGAGAGAGAGAGAGAGAGAGAGAGAATCGGGCGTGCGAAGGAGGAAGGAAAGCCGAGAGAGATTTGCACCGTTTCTTCACCGATTCTGCCGATTTTCTTCACCAAATCTAACAAAATCAAAGGCAAGATAATCTTTCTAGTCCTCTCATGCTTCTTGTGTTGTGATTTAGAGGTAGAAATCGTGAGCTTACCGACTGAAATGGCGAAATTTTGAGGAAGATCAAAACCGGGTAGGTTCGGGTTTTCAAGAACCAGTGTGTGCGGTTCGCTTGCATGCTTTGGTAGAGTGTTTTAGAGGGAGAATTGAGTCTCGACTTCTTCAAGGAAGTTGTTGTACACTTCCTGAGCTGCAACATAGTCGAAAATGGGAATTTTTGAAGGTGATATAAGGGGTGAAAATCGAGTTCTTCGGAGATGTAGTGTTCTCGGGCGTACCAGTGGACCCGTCTGAAGTGTTGTTAGTTGTTCATATAGTTACAGGGGTAATTTCAAGTCGACTTCTTCTGATGAAATGTTAGAGACATCCTGGGTAATCACATACTAAAATTTGAGCTTATTTCGTCTAGGGTAGCTAGGTGAAATTTCTGAATCTTTCTGTCGTTACAATCTGGAAGTTGCTGGATAGAGTGCCAGTGAACCCTGTTGGCTTGATGCTGGTTGTTCGTGTGGTTCTGTGGAGTATCTCAATTTGATGTCTTCTAATGAATGGTTAGGGACTTTATGATGCATCTTGTGGTAAAATTTGAGCTTATTCCAGTATGTGTAGCCGACTGTTTCGAATTTTCTTTGCTTGTATATATGCTGGGAAGTTACCCGAGAAAGAGTCAGTAAATTGTGGAGCTTATAACCAAACTTTTCTTTGAGAATTTGACTTCGATTTCAAAAGGGAAGTTGTAGAAAACACACTTGACTACAACATATCCAAAAATGAGAGAAAAAGAGTGAGTTGAAGTGGGTCATTTTGAATTGTTTTGGTAATGATATATCCTGCGCGTTTTTGGAAATAAGCTGAAAGTTGGTGATTTTTATACTATGCCTTGTGAGCCGAATTTCAAGATGATTTCTTCTAGTCAAATGTTCCTCTACCTCTTGGCTATAACATAGTAATTTTTGATAATTTTTGAAGATGAATAAGTGCTTCAATTTCATGAATTTTGTGGACCGTGTAATCTGGAATTTTCTGGGCATAGGCCGAATGTGGCCGAGAACAAGTATTTTACAAATACATAGCCTAAACTCGTTTTCTTTAGTGTAAAGGATATCTTTGCCTTTTATTTCAATCATGTACATGGATTAACTCGTTGAATGGCTAAGGTCATGGTTCCTGAAGAGTATTCTTGATTGATTTATATGCTGATCTTAGGGGAAACGCATTGGAAAAGTCTTAAGCCGAATGCTGTATTATTCATTTGGGTGTGTTATGCATGTCAAGTTCATGATGTACATGCTGTATTGGTTGGATACCCTCTTGATGTGTATATATACATGCCATACGTGGTTGAGAGATGGACACTTAGTCTTAAATTCACTTGATTCTTATGATATGCATGCTGTATTGGTGATGGAACAATGGGCTGAGCATGTTGAATGAAGATTCATGTCATGTAATTGTGATTAAGTGAGTGCAAATTGCTGTCATGCTCGTGCGTTACTTGGACATGCTTGTGAATCATGCATGGGAAAGAGATTGTTGCATGACATGCATTAATTATGCCCGGCTAGGGGAGTGTAATGCCGGATGCCCAAAGGGCCTAATGGCATAATTCTGGATGTCCTCGGGAGTTTCGAGATGCCCGGTGGTATACAGTACGTAATTCCAGGGGGAGATGCCTGGTGGTATGTCGGTACATAATTCCGGAAGCCCGGTTGTATTTTGAATACATGCCCGGGGATTCCTCGTGATGCTAGGTGGGATGCGAGATGCCCGGCCAGGAGTGTAAATGCCGGAAGCACGGAGTGTGTGTGCCGTGATGCCTCACGATGCCGTGTTGGGTGTGAGATGCCCGGAATGTGGGTGGGGCCGGAAGCCGGTTGGTTCTTACCGGGATTTGCATGTGAATTTACATGAGCTTGAAATATCTGTATGAGCATGGTGAGATGGTGATATTGTGAGAACTGGACATGACATTACTGATATGCATGAGTATAAGCCGAATTGGTCATGTGAGTTTTGTATAGGGATTGAGATATTCATATGTGCATATCTACCCGTTATGTTAATTTGTCATGTGCATGGGTGATGTATTGAATAAGTATCATGAATGATTTGCATTCTGAATACCAAGTGGGATATGTATATGCTATGCTTGAGTGCTGGATTTTGAGCATGAGGAGTTCATAACTTGGTGATTTAAATGCATGTCTATATTGTTCGTGTGATGTTGTGGTTTAATTGCAGGTGCAAGGTATGGGTAGTCTAGAAATTTTATCTCTGCTGAGTGGTTGTACTCACCCCTTTGGGGACTAACATTTCAGATTAGTAGATGGTTTGGGTGGTTGGATATGACCTCAAGGAGGAGAATAGCAAAGAAGGGAACCTTTGGACGCCGGCACCGGTCGATGGACTTTAAGTATACAACCGCTGGAAAAGATGTCGGTTATCTTTTGAAGTATAGCCAAGTATAGAAGACTACGGCATTTTGATGTACCGACTAATGATGTCCATCTTCTATGTAAAGTGTTCAGGTCTTGACTTCCTACTCGATAAAATAGTTGGTGTGCATTGTACCGTGATTGTCGGGGAAAGGAATGAAGATGTCAAATTTTACTTCCGCCGTAAGATTTTGCGCCGGGACCATTTCGCATAAAAAAAATGAAATGAGAGCCCAAGAATTTCCGGCTCAATATGTAAAGCGAAGTTAGAATGACAACTGTGGCAGCCTCGGTGGGTTCAGGGGTGTTACACGATGGTGCACTTGGATGAAGTTATGTCGAAATTAATCTTTTCGGTTGTTTGCTTAAGTGAAATTTTGGCACCTTCAATTTCGCAGATATTGCATTGATCACTGTTTTTCCCATCATGAACGTAGGGTGTTGCCATAACACAAGAGAACTCGTTGTTGGACAATACTGTGCGAATTGAGGGCTGGTTGGCTAGATTTCCAATGTTTGACTGGGTGGGTGGCAGAACATCTGAAATGTCTGCAGTTGGTCTACTTCCAGTAGCCCTTCAAGTTCGTAAGCTTAACTTTTATTCTCATTGTGGTTATATTCTGATTTGACTCGAAGAGCATATTCATTAGCGACTCCAACTTCAGGGGATCAATATCAGAGAAATGCTTGCTAGAGCATCCTTGATGGATGGGGCAACTAGGACAAAAGTGGTAAGATTGCTGTCGACTAATGTTAGTTGGTGTTTCTTCGGAAGGCTCTGTTGTTACCCAAGTCCAGTAAAGGAATTAGTTTCAGTACGAGTGGGGCAACTTATGGTATAAAATCTTGCTCAGTGTGTAATGCTAAGGATTCTACATGTGCACTTTTATGATGTAGGAAGCTGGGTCGCTAGAATGAACTAAGTTTGGTCGAGATATCAATCTTAGTTATAGATAGCTAATCAAGCATTCATCATGTTTTCTTAAATCCTTCATCATGTTCTTGTCTTCTTATAGCTTTGAGGTTGGTCCCTCTCTATGTGTGAAAACTTGTTGAATTTGAGTAATGCTCGCTCTATTCTGCTGAAAGATTATGTTATGATGGATTGAAACAATAGCGGTATCGAATCTTGGGTCTACTGAATTTGTTGGAAGTAGCAAATGAGTTCGCTGGGACTGCAATGAATAAAAATACTGCTTGTGTAGTCACAATTGTTTGCTTTGACCAGTAAAGTTTGGGGGGAAGTCACCATAAATTGGTTGGAGTAGCTTAGTTAGAAGACAATTTAGTGATCTGGCCCTGGCCCTTTGCTGTAGAATTTGATAACATATGCACGTATCTTGATCTGAATAGTTGCCATAGAAAAATCATGGAGACTCAATAACTAGCCAAACAATTATCTTGGCGTTGGTGAAGATTTATATGATGCATCCTTCAATATCTATTATGAGCTTGGAGTATGGTATTGTTTTTTCCCTGAATTTGATCTGGATGCTCATTCTTCAAACTTTTGTAAGACCTTTTGAGTATGGATCCAAAGGTGCATACATTTTTTCCAAGTTTTACTCCATGGGGATTAAATGCATTGAAAGCAAGGACCTTTTGTTACGTTGTACTGTTGGCAAATTGAAGCAACCTTGTTGACGCACCTATCATTTAACTTTTATTTCATTTGTATGCTATATGGATGAAAAATAGCATTTACATTAGCATAAACTAAGGCTATTGTCCACTATTATTGGGATGGACATCACGTAAATTGGTTATTGCATATTTTGTCAATTTTTAAAGATGAGCAATTCGCATCTATTTAATCAGGAGTTATATCATTGCAGGGTGAATCCTCAGAGAATAGACACCATATTTGCCAACAAGCGCATTGTATTCCCTTATGAGCAGGTATAGGCTGATATCTTTTAGTGCAATTAATCCAGATTCCGATTTTGTTTTTTATATCCTTCTGCTGAATGTTTTATTTGATTCTCTTCAGAATATATTTCGGATGAGTCTTGATTATGATTGTCACACTTTTGAAAACCATGGTAGTGTTTTGACGGTGGTTTGCTGACCCATTTTCCAGTTGCATGTTTGCATCACTAATTACAGTCAATTATGTTAAAAAATTGATGGCTTATTCATTCTGTTTGATTCCAGTGTTTCATGAGTATGGCATAATTATGCGACAAGGCATGCAAAAAGTGGTTCCGTGGAGGCTGCTATTAAAGTATTTCAGCAAGCATTGAAGGCTCTTCCTGGTTAATTCGATTCTTGTTTCCATGCAAATGAAGGAACTGCTTGATAATCTCTATTTCTCTGCACTTTTTTCTTTGCTTCTGCTTTCTATTATTATAAAACAAAAGTTTGTTTTTGGTGTAAGAGAAAGAGATAATTAAAAAAAATAAAAAATTAAAAGCAACTTCCTGAAGTCCGTTGATTATGCTTATAGCATTTGCTTTCCGTTGTGAGGTTGAACAGGCAATATTTAAATCAGCTAATCAAAGCATGATTCTAAGTAAAAAAAAAGGGTGTTTGTCTTTTTTCCCATACTTTTCTCATAACCAAAAGTGCCCACAACTTAATTGCTATTCCCTGGAATTGACGATGATCTACTCCAATAACAATAGAAAGCAAAGCCAAGACAACTATAACATGGCCCGGTTTAAAGTTCACATTGTTAAAAGCTGAAAATACCCTTCACTTTCCTTTTGATGTTTGGCTTGCAGTTGAGGTTTTCTTCACCTCTCAAATGCATATAGAAGTTTAAGATTATTATCTATACATTTTACTAACAAAATTTGAGCTAATGAGGTATGCATATGCCAAGTGAGAGGAATCCCATGGAGTAGTACAGTTAGATCATGAATATTGTTTTGTTTTTTGAAGGTTCATATTTTTCTTTGTCGTTTGGCCTTTAAGCTAGTTTATCACTTTCAAAGAAGAGGCTAAGCGATCATTACAAAATTAGTTATTATGTCCATGCAATGTTATTATGTCCATTTAATATATTCTCTGCTTATTATTGGTCTTCCAAGCATTGCAATATACATATATACTTTTGAATATATTAGGTAATTTCATAAATTTTTATCTCTTTGCTTCATAATCTAACCTTTGGATGCGATCGGTTGAGCCCTTTATGATGGACTCCTCCTTTCAAAGTTCAATTAGAATACATGCGGATAAATGGATTTCAGAGTTGCCATTTGAGCCATTCTAGGAAATGTGTAAAATGTTTCGCAGTTTCTAATCTGACTCTATTTCTATTTATACCTAATGATGCTTGTCTATTGCTGAACAGGTTCTTAGAGCATGGAAAACAAGTCTGTGAAACAAGAAAGGGAAGAGATTGTTATGAAGGTCGTATTCCCTTTTGATTGTGAAGATTAATGTGCACTTGACTTTGCACATATGTCATAAAAGAGGCCAATGTCTTGTTTTACTCAATTCTGTTATTATTTACAAGTGCCCGTGCTCTAGTCTAGGCAACAATTACCTTAAAAGATGTTCTTCCAACAATTATTGAATGTTGATCAGCACTTTCGGAATATGAATATGGTAGCTTACCCTCTTGGTTTGTTATGCTTAATTTGCAATTGGTGCTATTTTGTCCATATAATGCATTCCCTACTTATTGTTGGTCTTCCAAGCATTGCAAGGTACAATTTTGAATCAATGGATCTCATTCTATATGCTCGGCACCTTATAATTCTTTCTAGTTGGTATTGGCTATTCTAATGCATTTTGAATCAATGGATCTCGTTTTATTTTGGTTGCCTTTATAGGAGTTTCCATGTAACCGAACAATTTTTGCCTGCAAATGGCTCTATGCAATTATGATATTGTTTACCTCACAAATAATTAACTCCTCTTGGAAATTATTACTTGTCCATTATAAAGTGAAGTTTGCATGTTTGAAGTGGCCTACTCATTTTCATGGTGTATGTTGCGATGAATGGTATTGTTGTGAAATGAAGTAGGGTCTACATATTGCTGTTTTTTGAAAGTCAAACCAAGCGGCCAAAAGTGATGATTTGGATGTGTTCAAAATTCAGTGTGGTGATTTCTTTTAATCTTCATTCCTACTGTAAATTGACCGAGCAAATTTTTTGATGCAAACTGCACCTTAACATTCGTTGTTATGAACTCAATTGGGAAGATCTTCACAAGCACTTCTAAAAAAGGAGTATCAATTTCCAGTTTCTTTCCTTAGGTTATGGTATTGCATCATAGCATATGAAATGCAAGATTACATCCTGATCTTGTCTAGTGTCAACCTGAATATAGAACTCATTCAAGGTAGAGACAATCATGGCAAACAAGGACAATCTAAAAAGACGATGATTTAGGTGTATCCAATATTTTCTTTCAAGTGCATAAGCTGTATAATGTTCTTGGATAAGTTCTTTTTTTCTTTTGCATGGTTAATGCAATAATCATTTCAAATTTCAGCAATTAATTTGTGATATTGTGCTTGTATAATGGTCGAAGGACCCCATTGTAAGAGTTACAATTTGAAGCCATGTAGAGATGGCACGTTTAACCATTCAAGGTCACAAAGAGTACAAATTACACCACTCCTATAAAATCTTCCATCAACCAATACTTTCTGTTTTGCTATTCATAAGTGGATCCAGAACAAGAAATGACTGGATTTGATGCTAGCATCCATACTACTGAGATTCTTGTCAGAAACTTTTACCACATAGCATAGCCTTAAATGTTACCGCATAACACAAATAATAAATCCTCAAGTCAAGCCATTGATTCCAACAGCACTAGGTCAGAAACAAGTTCATCTCTCACATACATTATTGTTTTCCTCACAATTAACTTCATTGAAGTAGGCCCTTTGCCGACAAGTAATAGCAAACACTTAAAACATTCTGGCTTTTACAACAATTATTTGGTCCGAGTAATGCACACAGACTTGCTTTATCCCTAGAATGTACAGTGAAAATTCAGATGGCAGCTTCACCCTTTTCCATGCAGATGGCAGCATGGTGAGAGCTTGCTAATTTAGTAGAGTGAACTACTAATTGCTATTGAAGCTATTAAGGTCGTCAATAGAGTCCACTTTTATCTCACCTGGAGCATATTGTAAAGTGACATGCAGACTTTAGAATTCCAAAAATTCACAAAAGACAAAGATCTTCGGCCAAATGACACAAAGATCTTCCAGCAAAAGACTTCCATCTCCCAAATTATCCCATGTTCTGATGAAGATTCAGTACCATGATCAAAATCAGCTTATTGAAGATTTACGAAGAGGCGCGCAGCGAGACACCCGACTTCTGCAAAAATCAAGCATATGACTCATCAACATTACACTCCCCGAGGAAAACTTTGATGCTTCTAGGTGATCCATAACTACCCTCAGCAATGATTGCTCTGTCATTGGCAGCCATGTTAGCGATGATCTTGTAGATCATTTCAATCTCCATCCACAAGGCTAGAGAAAAGGATTAGCAAAATTCAAAAGTTGTGGC
Organism: Eucalyptus erythrocorys; assembly: GCA_014182555.1. NCBI lineage: Eukaryota > Viridiplantae > Streptophyta > Magnoliopsida > Myrtales > Myrtaceae > Eucalyptus > Eucalyptus erythrocorys. Next base: position 54,134,522 of record CM024602.1, read on the forward strand.
ATGGTAATTTGTGCCCAGAGATCGGGTAGATTACCTCTTCAGGCGCATGGCAACATTCAGCTACTTCTTCAAGAGTCAATGGCTCGACAGGCTCATTACAGTTGAAAAATGCAACACCAAGGCAAAATTAACAAAGCTATCTGAATTTCAAGAAAATGAACCAGAACCCCATTTCTTAAGAGCTCATAGTTTCCATCTTAGACAAGCTTGTTCTAGTAAGATACCTGGCCTCGTTGAGTACAGCCAAAACCCATTTCTGATGAGCAAATACTTCTGCTGCTGCCTTTTTCCCAGCTTCGACACCTAAGAATTTCAGTCGCACATCGAGGCCAAGAAAAAAGACGGCCAGTTGGATGAATTGATTTGATTTCTTGACTCAGGGCCACACATATTCTCAACAGCAATAAGCCCAAAACATATAGCAATCATCTAATTTAAATAAAGAATTATAAGGTAAATTATTTACTAGGTTGATGATAGGCATTAATATTAACTAATGAGGCGTATGTAAGACATAAAAAAACATGATGCGGAAGCCAAGATCAATTAAAGACAAACCTCCAGCCATTTTTTGAATTCACATTCATTGAAAATACCCTGAAAGACAAAGAAAAATTGGGCGCACTCTACTAACCAAATTCTCTCATGTACTGATGGTGTATTCCAAATATGAGAGTTTGTGTTAGACCTTGTCATCACCCCGTCAGAAATGAACGTACATTCCTTTTTATACCGTCTTCCATCAAGACAGTTGCCAAAGGGGGTTGTCACAAAAGGGTACGAAGCGTGGAAAACTTCACGTCGAATAGTCGCAACCTTTAAGAGAAAATATGGGTCTAAATGTGGGATCACAAAAATAAACAACATTCTCCCACTTGATCCCATTATTTCCATCATACGGATTATCCAACCAATTCCATGAAAACTTTATGCTTAAAGAAAAGAAACAAAACACATGAATCATGACGACATGTCCTCTAAGAGTGAGTAATATCTTCCATGTATCACAATGTATCTTATTTCTTTAATGTCAGCCTATATGTGACAACATATCTTAATGAATAAACCCTATATTTATTCCAAAACCAAGGTTAAATGTTATCCTCATAAACAACAAAATGTGTACACCAAGATTGAGAATCAACATTACAACTGAATAAGAGTTTCATACAACAAAAATCATTCATATGACGACAAATTACATGATGGGACCTATTCTCATACTAGCTACATAATCCTTATACTTCATTGGTGGCATGCCTTTAGTTAAAGGATCAGCTATCATCAATTTAGTACTAACGTGTTTAATGACCACTTTATTCTCCTTAACACGTTCTCTTATGGCTAAATACTTAATGTTAATATGCTTAATTCGACTGTCACTTTTGGCATTTTTAGCCATAAAAACTGCAGCTGAATTGTCACAATACATTCTTAATGGCCTAGAAATAGAATCAACAATTCTAAGCCCAGCAATGAAACTCTTTAACCATACACCATGCGAGGTAGCCTCAAAACAAGAAACGAACTCAGCCTCCATAGTGGAAGTAGCAGTCAAAGTCTGCTTGGCACTTCTCCATGACACGGCTCCACCAGCTAACATAAAAATGTATCCAGATGTTGATTTTCGTGAATCAACGCAGCTCGCGAAGTCCGCATCCGAATAACCGACTACTTCCAGGTTGTCAGTCCGTCTATACATAAGCATGTAGTCTTTGGTACCTTGAAGGTATCTCATCACTTTCTTTGCAGCTCTCCAGTGGTCTAAACCTGGATTACTCTGATATCTTCCCAACATTCCCACAGCAAAAGCGATGTCAGGTCGAGTGCAAACCTGAGCATACATCAAGCTTCCAACAGCAGAAGCATATGGAATGTTGTACATTTGTTCCCTTTCTAGATCGTTCTTCGGGCATTGGTTCAAATTGAACCTATCACCCTTCACAATTGGTATGATACTTGGTGAGCAATCTTTCATCCGAAATCTCTCTAAGACCTTATTGATATAGGTTTCTTGAGATAGTCCTAAAATACCTCGAGGTCTATCTCTATGGATCTTAATGCCAATGACATAAGATGCATCACCCATATCATTCATGTCAAAACTCTTAGAGAGAAATTGTTTCACCTCATGTAGCAACCCCTTATCATTGGTTGCAAGTAATATATCATCCACATATAGCACAAGGAAACAAATTTTGCTCCCACTAACCTTCTGGTATATACATTGATCCATGACATTCTCTACAAAACCGAAAGAAGTGACAACATCATGGAACCTTAAGTACCATTGGCGGGATGCTTGTTTCAGGCCATCTATAGATTTCTTAAGCTTGCACACCAAATGCTCACCTTTACTAGAGAGGAATCTTTCAGGTTGTTTCATGTAAACCTCCTCCTCTAGTTCTCCATTGAGGAACGCCGTTTTCACATCCATCTAATGTAATTCCATATCAAAATGGGCAACCAATGCCAAAACAATACGAAGAGAATCTTTCTTAGATGCAGGACAAAAGGTCTCTGTGTAATTGATTCCTTCCTTTTGAGTGAATCCTTTGGCAACGAGTCTAGCTTTATATCTTTCAATGTTACCCAATGAATCCTTTTTAGTTTTAAAGACCCATTTACAACCAATGGCCTTCGCACCATCAGGTAACTCAACCAAATCCCAGACTTTGTTAGATGCCATAGAACTCATCTCTTCCTTTATGGCATTGTACCACAAATTGGATTTATCACTATCCATGGCTTGTGAAAACGTTTTAGGATCATTCTCAGCTCCAATATTGTAGTCAGACTCTTATAAATACACAATATAATCACTAGGAATAGCCGATTTCCTTATTCTAGCAGATCTTCTCAATGTTGCATCAACATTCTCTTGAGGAGCATGTTGCTCAACTGGTTGTTCAATAGTTTCTGGCAATTACTGAACAATTGGATCTACCAGATCAATATCAGCAGGTTGTGGAACTTCAACGATTGGCTGTTCATTAGCTGGCTGAACTGAAGGGGCATTATAAGCAACAACCAACCTTAAACTTGAGGTGGAAGGTTGAGTGTCTAAATGATCTTTCTTAGGATTAGGGTCCTTCAATCGATCGCTCCCATTGATCAAGTCATTTTCAAGAAATTTATCATTTCTTGATTCCACAATCCTAGTGGTATGAGATGGACAATAAAACTTGTATCCCTTAGACCTTTCGGCATATGCAATGAAATACCTACTTATGGTCCTTGGGTCCAACTTCTTTTCTTGTGGATTATAAACTCTTCCTTTAGACGGACATCCCCAAACGGCACATGATGCAAACTCGGTTTCCAACCCTTAAATAACTCAAAAGGTGTCTTTGGGACAGCCTTGGTCAGAACTCGATTTAATATGTACACTGCCGTTTTAAGTGCTTCAGTCCACAAGGATTTAGGAAGTTTGGAGCTGCTAAGCATACTACGCACCATGTCCAATAAGGTCCGATTTCTTCTTTTCGCTACGCTGTTTTGGTCCGGAGAACCAGGCATAGTATATTGGGCAACTATCCCATGCTCTTGAAGAAACCTTGCAAATGGACTAGGTGCTTGTCCATCTTCAGTGTATCTACCATAGAATTCTCCACCTCTATCTGATCTCACGATCTTAATTTGCTTACCGCATTGTTTCTCTACTTCCGCCTTAAATACCTTAAAGGCATCTAATGCTTCATACTTATTATGAATTAAATAGATATACATATAATGTGAGTAATCATCTATGAAAGAGATAAAGTATTTCCGACCACATGAGTCCATATCCGGACTACAAATATCCATATGTATGATTTCTAATATTTCTGTACTCCTCTTGACACATTTCTTTGTCTTGTTAGTCTGCTTTCCCTTTATGCAGTCCACACAAGTATCACAATCAGTAAAATCTAAAGTACCGAGTACTCCATCATCTACTAATCGCTTAATTCTTTCTATGGAGATATGTCCCAATCTCCGATGCCACAACATAGAGGAATGTTCTTTCACAACACATCGTTTCATACCAGCTTTATCATGAACATGCATCGCATCATAATAGGCATTGTCTTGTAAATTAATTCGAAAAAGACCATCAGACAAAGTACCACTCCCAACAATCTCAGATTTAAATAATAAACAGAAGTTTGAATCTGAAAAGTTAAAAGAGTATCCCAAATGTACAAGTCTTAAAACTGAAATTAAGTTTCTAGAAAAACTAGGAACATAAAAGGTCTTTTCCAAATTCAAAATAAAGCCACTATTGAGAACTAGTCTACATGTCCCAATAGCTTCCACATGCGAGCGCATCTTGTTTCCTGAATAGATGCTTTGTTCACTTCCCACTGGCTTCCTGTGGTTTTAAAAACCTTGCAAGGAATTCGAAATATGGATTGTAGACCCAGAATCAATCCACCAAGTGTTGTGACTTACATCAGTCATATTAGATTCATAACAAACACGGGAGATTGGATTACCTTCCTTCTCGAGCCAGGCCTTAAATCGACACAATCCTTCTTTATATGCCTCTTCATTTACGAAGAAACATTTGGATTCTTTCTTAATGTCAGCTTGGGGAGGTATTTTACCTTTTCCCTTATGCTTGCCATGACCCTTATTCCCTCCTTATGTTGCCAAATGAGCACTTTCTCCCAATTCCATAATCAGTCTTTCTTCCTCTTGAACACACATGGTCATGAGTTCATTAATTGACCATTTATTCTTATGTGTGTTGTAAGAGATCTTGAAAGGTGCATACTTGTTGTGGGAGAGTGTTCGAATATAATACACAAGAAAAGATTCAGATATCTCAACCTCAAGTTTCTTAAGCTGAGCTACATTGTCCCTCATTTGCATGATGTGCTCACGCACACCTTTAACACTAGTGAGCTTCAATGATGAAAATTTCATAATCAGGGTCATGGCATGCGCCTTCTCAGAACTCTCAAACTGCGCATCTATGGCCTCCAATAAAGCCTTAGCATTGCTATGCTGAGCAACCGAACCACGACTACTAGGAGATATTTTAGCTCTTATAAACATCGCACAAATGCGGTTAGACCGCTCCCATTGGTTATAAAGAGCTATCTCAGCTGAAGTGCTCGAATCAAAAAGAGCAGGTGGTTCGTGTTTCCTTATAGCATAGTCAATGTCCATCCACCCCAATTGAAGAAGAACTTACTCCTTTCAAACTTTATAGTTCTCACCATTCAGTATAGGAACATCAAACTTAAATTTAGAGAAATTCACAGGTTGTGAAACTGCATATCAAATAATCATGCTTATGTCACAAAATATGAGGCAAATATACATAAATCATGTTTTAACAATGTAAACATGTCATGAATATGAATCACATAACATAAAAATTGCCCGTGGGCTAAGTTTCTAATTTAAATTGATTCATAATTATATCATGAAGAAACTACCATATTACATGCCTTTTCTTAATCCCTGTGGGTAAATTAAGAAAAATAATATGATATTTCTTCCTAATTAATCATATTAATACCATGAAAATTCCTGTGGGATAAAATTCATCATATTAATATAATTAATTACAATTAATGTCCATTTCTAAATATGATTCGAAAGCTCTTCATATATAATTTAATTAATTAAAGATGCTGTGGCTACTCTCTAATTAATTAAATATATGAATCATTGGACATTTAATTTCATGCACAAAGTATTCATAAAAATGCATGAAATGACAGAATAATAAATAAGTGTACCACGGGCAGAACAGTAAATAAATAAATTGGCCAAGGGCAGGATTGTAAAAACGTGAAAAATTTGGGTCAAAAACGAAAAAAACAGAAGAATCCACGCGGAGGAGACGTCAGGCGCGTTTCCGCGGCAGGCGCGTGGCCCGCACACACGCGGTCCAACGTGCAGGTGCGTGGGATCCACACGCCAACGGTTGCCGCGCGCGTGGGATCCACGCGCCTGGAAGTGCAACGCGCGTGCGGGCTCCACGCGCCTTCTTCCTCACGCGCACAGAAGTGTTTCGTCACCCTTTTTTGCCATTCCGCTGCGGTTTCGCCAGCCATTTCTTCTCCGGCAGCCCATTTCAGACCGAAAAAATTAATGGGTTTTGAAGAGCATGTCGGCACGATCACATGGGTTCAAATTTCAGCGAAAATGACGAAGAAATAAGTCCCAAATCATAAGAAAATTCCCAAAAAAACAAATCCTCAACCATCGCGACTTCCGCCGCCCGATTAGCCTCCGGCAAACACCGATATACCGGAAAAACACAAGGCTAATGTTCCTCATGGCGGTGCGACTGTATGGGTCCGAAATCAAGGGGTAGGTAACCCGATTTGTCCCGGAATCGACGAATCTATCTTGGCCTCAAAATTTCAGTTACTGTTCATCCCAAAAAAATGGCCGAAATACACCAAAAAATCAACAAAAACAAGGCAGAGGCACTAAACACGCTCTGATACCAAATGTAAGACATAAAAAAAACATGATGCGGAAGCCAGGATCAATTAAAGACAAACCTCCAGCCATTGTTTGAATTCACGTTCGTTGAAAATACCCTGAAAAATAAAGAAAAATTGGGCGCACTCTACTAACCAAATTCTCTCATGTACTGATGGTGTATTCTAAATATGAGAGTTTGTGTTAGACCTTGTCATCACCCTATCAGAAATGAATGTACGTTCCTTTTTATACCGTCTCCCATCAAGACGATTGCCAAAGGGGGTTGTCACGAAAGGGTCCGAAGCGTGGAAAACTTCACATGAATAGTCGCAACCTTTAAGAGAAAATATGGGTCTAAATGTGGGATCACAAAATAAACAACAGCGTATATCCCAACTGCTCGCTCATACAATGCTATAAGAGCCCCCACTGATCTAGGGGTCACTTCTTCAACAGTGACTGTTATAGACTCACAATCATTGGCATATAGTGCATAGCCCGTTCCCTACAGAAATTCACCATACCTAAAAGAGATCAATTGCAAAAAACAACCGAGTGACCATTGAACTCATGTCTCCTTTCCAAGAGAAGTGTGAGATCTTAAACTTCAGAAACAATAGACATAAGAACTTCGACTATTGCTAGAATCTTTTTAAAGGTAAATATTAGTAGCTCTTATTGTGAACTAATGTGAAGCATTCCAAACAGATAGTCACCACAAGTAACACTAGGTTTAAGCTCCCAATCATGACTAGGTGATCTCTCACAAAGCACTTCAATGAATGTTGTGAAGAAGTTGTGCACACCCTCTCTCAGCTGTTGTTTGTAGCTATATGGAAAGTAGACAATAACATGCATCAGGAATAATCACGTCACCAGCATGTAAAAATAACAGTGGCATTACTTTATCGAAAAATAACTTACGCATGCTGATCTGTGCTTCCTTTATTCCCATAAACAATAAGCCCTTGATTGACCTGTGAAATGAACAATTTGAGATTTAACATTTTGGAAACTAGAGATGGAGATGGAACTCCCTATTTTCACCAAAAAAATTAAACACATACTCGATTGCCATCCAAATCAAATTGTTGCAGATACCGACTGAATAACAGAAGGCTGTCTTTGTAAGGAAGAATTACCATGTCCTGACAGCAGCAATTTAAAAAGTGAAGCAATTGTCAATGACTGCAAACTGAAAGGGAAAAAAATGACAATTCAGAAGATACTCTCATTCAAATATAATACCTTAGATCCTACACCATCAGAAGCCCAATACCAACATAAAGCAAGCAATGCAATAGGGTTGTTCTTCACCTGGAAAAGAAACAAGTTATTTCCGCTAACACAGGACTACAAAAGGCAAGAACCATCCTTTGATCAGTGTCAGTAGGAAATCCACTCAGACAGCTACGGAAAACTACCGATAGTTCTTATGTTCTAACTTCTTCTTTTGTGTGTGTTTTCGTTTTTTTTTTTTTTTTTTCATTTTTGTTTTTTGCACCAAGGGGGGGATGATAGGGACTGCGCATCAAGTATTATGGCTTTTGGTCACTAAAAGTTATTATATGCTTCATTTTATAAGTAAAATTATCCAAGAATCCAAACATCTATGACTTAAGGTTCAACGTTCAGTACTATTAAATTCTCAAAATGAGCCATAGTCACTTTCAAGTTAGAAGTTATGTCTTCTACCACCTTCATTTCTTTAAAGTCAAAGCTAAAGCCAAAAACTCAAACCCACAGCTAAAACCAGAAAGGCAAGCCAAAACTCACAGCCACCCCAAATAGGCCTTGACATTTATGTTTGTGACTATTTGACGAAAGTAGTACAATGATAAGTTACTTGCCAAATGATTTACAATCTAGGAAGCACATACAGTGGGGACATGCTAAGTTAATCTACAGTCCCTACATCAATGTTTCTGTGGATCTTCTGACACAACATACATGTTAGCAATATCTTGGACGAGAAAACATAATTAATTCCCAGACTTACAAGGGACTGTATCCTTAAAGAGAATTTTATTTGCTACCAAATTTAATACTGCAAGCAGAGAAAGGAATTACAATCTAGGAATGCAAACAGTGTGGATATGCTATTAGTCCCTAAATGAACGTATCTATGGTTCTTTTTCAGACAACCTACAATAATGGATATCCTGGACAAGGAAACAAGATCATCTCCCCGACTTGCATTGCAGATTTACTCTGCATCTTGAATAAGGATTTGAATTGCTAGCGAAATTGATACTACAAGTAGGCAACAAGAGAAGGCACAAATCAAAATGCATGAAACCGAAAGGCTATACTTTGATTCACTGTAGAGTGCATTAGCAACTAGAAATGAATATGCCTTGAAGCAACTAAGCAACAACAATAGCAATTGCCAGTCGTGAGCTTAAATGAATCTAATGGATCCTCTGCATTCTATTTTACAGTGAATTATACTGTATGACATCCTCTAGCACATATACTACAAAATCTTCTCAGTGCATAATGACAGGAAACAAGTGACAATTCTCCTGCATATAAGTTCACAAGTTACTCTTGCATACATCATAGTGCATACTATCAAAGACAACAGTTCAACTTGTTAGCCGACATCCCTGAATGCCTGATTAGCTATCTATAACTAAGATTGATATCTCGACCATATTTAGTTCATTCTGGCGACCCAGCTTCCTACATCATAGAAGTGCACATGCAGAATCCTTAGCACTACACACTGAGCAAGATTTTATACCATAAGTTGCCCCACTCGTATTGAAACTAATTCCTTTACTGGACTTGGGTAACAACAAAGCCTTCCGAAGAAACACCAAAAAACATCAATCGATAGCAATCTTACCACTTTCGTCCTAGTTGCCCCATCCATCAAGGATGCTCCAGCAAGCATTTCTCTGATATTGATCCCCTGAAGTTGGAGTCGCTAATGAATATGCTCTTCGAGTCAAATCAGAATATAACCACAATGAGATTAAAAGTTAAGCTTACGAACTTGAAGGGCTGCTAGAAGTAGACCAACTGCAGACATTTTAGATGTTCTGCCACCCACCCAGTCAAACATTGGAAATCTAGCCAACCGGCCCTCAATCCGTGCAGTATTGTCCAACAACGAGTTCTCCTGTGTTATGGCAACACCCTACATTTATGATGGGAAAAACAGTGATCAATGCAATATTTGCAAAATTGAAGGTGCCAAAATTTCACTTAAGCAAACAACCGAAAAGATTAATTTTGACATAACTTCATCCAAGTGCACCATCAGAGTGACATATAGATGAAGATATCCAGTTACCCAAGATTTTGTTAAACATTACAAGCAATAACTTTTCCATGCAAGACTAACAAACTAACTAAGCCTCATTAGCAATAATGACTTTAAAAAGCCACTAAATAGGATACTCCTAATTATAAAATACATGCACCAAAATGGAGTTCAACCCGAGACATCTGGAAGCTTGACCTAAACAAAATGCTCAACTAGAAAAGAAATCAACAAGGTGTTGGATTTATTTATTTATTTATTTATTTATTTATTTATTTATTTTGGATTTAGTTGATGTGCAACAACAATAGAAAGGCCATGGAACCTACTTTGTGAAAACCACATGAGCACGTCAACCAAGATCAACTAAATTCTTCGCAATAAAAAGGTTAGGTCTGACATGCAATAGCTTATAGCCCTCGAGCGTCATGAGAAGCTGATAATTAGTTGCCAACTCTGCTCTAGTTAGTATCTTTAAAAAGAACATGGAACTCAACGACTTGTCAGTGAAACTTCTATAGGCAGGGGAAAAAAAACTAGGACCAAAACCCGCTTTGCAAATTCCAATCCCACTTCATGAAAGGCCTTCGTACTTCCAATAAGCCATTTCGGTTTCAAGAGTACCACCACTCGTAGGATGGGAAATAACAATGAGTTACTATATATTCTTCTAATATGCATAAAGGAGAGATCACAAAGCAAAATACATGCAGGCACCTTTGATATCACAACCACTAGGGAAAAAGCCAGCTTAGGACTAAGCTGCGCAATTTGATGGTCAATTCCAGCCGGATATGTGTTGTTAATGAATCTAATTTGCCAAAAGTAAAATTGAGATATCATTCGGACTGTCAAAAGTCAAAAAATCGCTGACACAGGGTATTCACCCAATGTGCCGAGACTTATAACTGAACATTCATCCATAGTCTGTAACTTTACTTAAATCTTATGCGCAAAATCTAAAATTTACTAGCACTTTTCAAATTCCGAATCAGAAGACGAAGACAAAAGACCTAAGTACAGTTTGATCAACCAAAGTAGATCTTTTTTCATTGCGCATAAGTGAATCAAGCAGCGTATACACTTGCTCCAGATGATGGAGGAGAAACGTAAGCAACTATGACAGCAAACCGATTCAAAAGCAAAAAAAAAAAAAAAAAAAAAAAAAAAATGCAGGGAACTACAGCCTCTCTTGCCACACGGAGAGCAACAACAACTGGAATTCCATAACTAACCTTATCGCTAACCACCTCGGCAGCGAAATTGCAGACGACGTCGAGCATGCTCTCAATCTGCGCCTTCAGGAACCAAGTCAGCATGAGCTCCGAATTCCTCAACCAGTAGTAGTTGGCCCTCGTCCAGGTTGGCGATCGCGCCCTTCTCTAGTTCCTCCATCACCTCGAACGCGGCCTGGAACCAGGGCTCCATCTCCTCCACAAACTCGTCCGTGAACCCGATATGGCTCACATCCAGGAAAAGCCCTAGCTCTCGGTGCCGGTACAGCCAGTCCATGTACCTCCCCACAGCGAGTGGGAATCTTTCTCTAGCCCGCACCTCTCCTTCTTTGCCACGCCATCTGCCCTGCCTAGGTCCGCTGAGATCTCCCCACGACCGAGCGGGCCAGCGTCAGGGACAGCGCCTGCTGGGGAATGAGACCGAGGCCGCCTCCCTCGAGCCAGAGGCCGATGGCTTCACAGTGGAGGCCAGCGGCATCTTCGACCTGAGGGACGGGGAGGACGAGTAGATGCCCAAGACGGAGGACGCCATCGGCGGCGGCGGCGCGGAGTTGAAGCTACGAGTTTGTCAGAGGGACGCAATCGAACGGAGGTCTAGAAGTTTGCCAAGAGACCAACGCGAGCACAAAACTTGTACGCATTCCTTACACGCATCGTCTGCCTTTTAGCTCAGATCATCTTCCGTCAAGATAGGATTTTTCGGTGACAAGGCAGATAAATTCCCTTCCATTCCCATCGATTTTTTTGCATTGGGCTTTGGTTTTTCTTTTTCCCCATCGAAAAGCGTTTTTTTTTTTTTTGTATTTTTTCGACGAGGAGGTTCGGTCGCTTGCTACGCGATGATGGATGATGATAAAAATCAGACGGATTCCCAATGATTTGTTGTTTAACATGATATCAAACAACCAGCTACTTCTGACACATCGTGCAATTTCGATCTCCTCCATGTTTCGTGTTCTTTGTTCTTGTTCTTGTCCGTAGTTTTTTAGCAGATCAATTTACAGAGTGTTGAAAAAAATCGATTTTTTCGCTCTTTTTTTGCGTTTGATTGAATTGGGTCTGATGAAAATGGAGCGGCTGGTGATGTGACAAAGAAGATATTTGCTACTCTTGAATGGGTTTTCTTGACCCGTCTGATGACTCCATATCCACCAAGATCTCTAAGGCCTCCATTTTCAAAATTTCGATAAATAATGAAAAACAAGGTATATTTGATTTTATTTGTACATTTTTTTTTTTGGTAACGATTTATTTGTACATTTTGATCTTTGTGTTATCTAAAAAGTTAGATTACTAGAGCAATAAATTTTGGAAAAATATAAGAAAGGTTAATACTCCAGAAAAAGATTTTGTTGCTTCCAGAGCTCATTCAGAAACCCATTTTTATTTTTTGTTCCTTTTTGGGTTCTGTAATTTTGATTATTATTAGGTCATGGAATTTCTTTGTTCACCGAAAAGGGAAAAAAAAAAGTCCATAAAAAGAAACCCAATTTGAGTTCGAAAAATAGAATTCCAAATGCAACTCATTTTGGGTATAAGAAAATATGAAATCACTATGTACCCGAAGTACTAATAATCACACCAATGAAAGATCATAAAACAGGTAAGAAAGAACGGTTAGTCGAGTTTAGGGTTCTCTGACATTATATGGACCACATTTAGAATAAAGATTATTAAGTTGTTAACACTAGCGAGATCCAGATCCGGATAGGCGTCCTCCAAACTCAAAATTTAAGAATTGAGAAACCCAATTTTTTTCATCTAACATGGGTATTGAAATGTATCCTATTCGATCATGGATGATAGGGATGATTAATTCCTCATAACCTAACCAGACAGGTTGATTCCCACTTTGTGATACTAATAAGAACTGGTTTATAACCAATACTTTAATTGGACTGGTGTGTTCGGTCGGTTTTAGGATAGGTCACGGAAATTTATATATATATATATATTTATATATATATTTGGATTCCTTCTACTCGCTCTTATGGGAGTTTTCATCATGAAAATAAAAAGTTGATTGTTGGAAGATACGATTAGATAAGATTAGAAGACATGATTGGATAAATTGATCTTGTATTGTATTATAGGAAATTAGATATACACCAGGATAAAAAAGGATAGACTATATTACATTTCCTTTTGCTATTCTTTTCCTTGTAATTATAAACCTAAAGTGTACAGAACATACAATTCAATTGAATGGAAAATATTCTGCTTCCTTCTCTCTTTTTCCTTCTTCGATCATCTTCATCTTGACATGGTATCAGAGCCTCGCTGGTTCTAACTGAATCGCTTCCGCTTCGATTGCCTCCATATCTCTACTTCGAATTCCAGCATAGCGTTACCTAAAGAAATCAAATTCTTCAACTCTTGATTGCTTGAAGGAACCTATCTGCAAAACAAGTAGACAGAGGAATCATTCTCTCTTCCAAACATGTCAATATCACAAAGCCATACCTCCACGCCTATAGACCAGTCTGCTACAGAGCCTCAAATTTCTGAAGGAGAACAATCTTCCATGATAGTCCCTGCATCAGAACAACAAACACAGATCCAGGGCCATCATCCGCACGCGCAGTGGCAACATCAGGCTCAGGTTTTCACGGGGCAACCTTTCCATGGTCACCCGTACCAATGGATGCCGTATCCATGGTTTCCTGGGCCCGTGCCCAACTCATCATCGCCTGGCTACCACAAAGCAACGCGCGGCCGATGCGGGTTCGCCAACCGGCGAAGGGCAAACCCCGGCATCAGACCAGGACAGACGGGCGGATCGCATGTATCGGGTCAGGGAACCGATTCCCATTCGGGATCTCAAAATGCGGATTACGGTTTCAGCTTTGGGGGTCCGGGTCAGGGAACAAATCCCTACCTGACTTCCACACCCGGTTTTTTTCCATATCCGATCCTTGCCACCAGTGGCCGGCCAGAACCAGGCGACCCGTTGTACACGACAAACGGCGATGGACCGAACGAAAATCATCGGTCAACAATTAACGGGAGCGAGATAATTATTCAAGTTGGTCTCGCGAATTTCGGCGAGCACTGGTGACAAAGGACAAAGAATCCTTCATCAATGGATCGTTTCCGGTCCCATCCGACGAGAGAATGGCACGATTATGGAGAAGATGCAGTCAATTGGTGAGAACCTGGATCGGGAACTGCATCAACGCCGAAGTCGTGGCCGCTCTTCCCCCGACGGAGGACCCGAAAACGATGTGGGAAAACATAAGAGAAATGTATGGAAAACTCGATCAAGTTAAAAAATTTTATCTAACCCAGCAAATTTCAGATATGAAATAGGGCAACATGAGCATTACAACAACTTTCAACAAGCTTTCGAGTCTGTGGAATGAACTCGAGGCAGCCGAGGAGAAATTTGACTGGCCCGATCATATCCAACAGCAATACAAGAAAATGCGGGAGAGGGAGAAGGCCATCCGTTTTCCACTCATCCTCAATGAGGCGTACCTGGCGTTCCGTTCTCACATACTCACCATGGATCCGTTGCCGAACCTTGGGCGAATCTATCAACTCGCTGTGTAGGAGGAGAGCCAGCAGAGGTCGACGGATCACGACCAAGGAGGAGATGGAATCACACTCGCAGCCAAGACCCATTTTCGATCCTCACAGAGGAACACGGGCAGGAGAGAGGCAGATCTAGGGTTGTTGCTCGAGCAAAACCCTAGGTCTCTTATAAAGGGGAGCATGAACGGAGGAGATGCAACCCACTTTCAATCCGACGGCTCGCGATCAATCCAGGGCTCGGCTGGATCGGACGGCTCACGTGGGACTTTATCCAGCGCATCCGACGGCTCCCATGCGATCTTTTTAGATCAATCCGACGGCTCACGAGGGAGCTACTTAATTCAATTGGACGGCTCACGTCTTTTTGGGCCTAATAAGCTAAATGGCCCACAAAGCTCAATTTTGGGAGCATCCGACAGCCAATATGGGCCTATCTCGGCCCAGATTTTTCAGCCCAATTTTCGGCCCAATTCAAATACAAAAAATGGGCCAAAAGGAAAATGAAAAATGTACTGTGATTACTGCAAACGCCCACATCATACGATAGAGACCTGCTGGAAATTGCATGGGAAGCCGGGAGAAAAAGGAAAATTTTCATCGGCTTTTCGGTATCGAGTCGCCCATGGGAAAATCAATCACCCGAAAAATACTAGGAGCTGATGGAAACCTTGAAGACATTGGACCCTTCGGTAAAGGAGGCAGCTTCACGGTACATCCTATTGTTTGAACTCAATTTCAAAAGATGCATGGATTATTGATTCGGGGCAAGTGATTATATAGTTTGTGACAGAATTTACTTTCAGAAATTAGAAAATTATCTTTTCCCATGTCGGTCAGACTTCCGAATGGTAACACCACTAAAGTTATAATGACTGGGACTATAAACATTAGCCCTCTCATTAGTCTTAAAAACGTACTCTACGTGCCCAATTTTCAGTTCAATTTAATTTCGCTTGCTAGAGCCATCGTGCAGAAAATTCATG
Source organism: Eucalyptus erythrocorys (assembly GCA_014182555.1). Lineage (NCBI taxonomy): Eukaryota > Viridiplantae > Streptophyta > Magnoliopsida > Myrtales > Myrtaceae > Eucalyptus > Eucalyptus erythrocorys. The sequence continues at coordinate 54,149,977 of CM024602.1, forward strand.
TCACATAATTTTCCATTCGATAGATGTTTCTTTCGGGCCCCTTCGACTGGGACACCGATGAGCTGGGGTAGAGTCAATCGGGGCTATATTTCGGGAAGAATTTCCTTTTTCTGTTCGAGATCAATAAGTCTATATGTAATGCCACTGCCAATGGCATCAATTTTCTTAATCATAGACGGTTGGGTCACAAAGTGCCTCATTTCCTTGTCCCGAATGTTCCATTTGTCCCATGGCCAAACAAACACGGGCACCATTCCCAAACAAAGACGTCTCGTGCAAATGATATTTTCTCTCTCATTCATGCTGATGTTTGGGGACCCTATCATACTGTAAATCATGATGGGTCTAAATTTTTCTCACAATTGTGGACGATTATTCTCGTGCCACGTGGATTTTCCTCATGCAGTCCAAAAGTCAAGTCTTTTCTCATTTAAAGACATTCATTTCCCTGTCCAAAACCCAACTTCAGAAACCAATTCATAGGATTCGTACTGACAATGGAAAAGAATTTTTTAATACCGAATGTGCTTCCTTGTTCACTGTGAATGGAATATTGCATGAAAGTTCCTGCACTTACACACCGCAGCAGAATGGAATAGTCGAGAGAAAACATCGGCATCTTCTAGAAGTAGCGTGAGCACTCAAATTTCAAGCATCCGTTCCGGAAGAATTGCAGGGAGACTAACGTGATTATTGTGGCATATCTGATTAACCGCATGCCATCACGCATATTAAAAGGGAAGACACCCTTTGAGATGCTATATGGGAGAAAACCCAATTTGACTCACCTGAGAGTTTTTGGGTGTCTGTGTTATGCTACTACAGTAGGTCCCAAAGATAAGATGGCACCAAGAGCTACTCAGTGCATCTTCATGGGGTATCCAACATTACAGAAAGGCTATCGTCTTTATAATCCCTCTACAGGAAGCTTCTTCGTCAGCAGGGATGTTGTATTCCATGAAGATATCTTCCCATTTTTCACATCATCTTCAAATGAGGAAAGGCAGCTCAATCGACGATTCTTGACGGAGGAGGATTCATCGCTAAGGGGAGCATTCATTATTCAACTCTTCCAAGGGCGCTCGATTCTTCAGAAGGAATGGACATCATACGTCCAAATTCACCTACATATATTACTGATGATCAAATCAAGGAGCCTCATGAGGAAGCACCCCCACATGAAGATTCAATACAACCGAATGATGCTCCAGACACATCAACGAGTGAAGATTTGTCCACTACGACACAAGCGCCTCCAAGGCGCTCTCATCGAATCTCTCGTCCACCAACTTGGACGAGGGACTACATATGCAACTCTTCACGATCATCAGGTACTCGTTACCCCATTTCATCATATGTCTCTTTTGATAGACTCCGCGAGCATCTATGTTGCATAAGTCAAATTTCTGAAGATCACGAACCTTCTAGTTACAATGAGGCAAAGAATGATCCTCGTTGGCAAAAAGCCATGGAATCTGAATTGCATGCCCTAATGGATAACCATACTTGGGATGTGGTATCATTACCCAATCATCGGAAACCCATTGGGTGTAAATGGGTATACAAGATAAAATACGGGCGAGATGGGTCTCGTGGAAAGATATAAAGCTCGGTTGGTAGCAAAAGGCTTTACCCAACAAGAAGGTTTTGACTATCACGAAACCTTTTCACCTGTGGCCAAGGATGTCACGGTTCGCACCTTTTTATCTATTGCTGCCATTTGTGACTGGCAACTGCTTCAGATGGATGTCCACAATGCTTTCTTGCATGGTGATTTGCATGAAGAAATATATATGGAGCTTCCACCAGGATTACGGAGACAGGGGGAGTCGAAAGTATGTCGTCTCCGCAAATCCCTATATGGATTGAAGCAAGCTTCCGCACAATAGTACGCGAAATTCACCAATGCACCGTTAACTACTGGCTTCAACCAATCCAAGCATGATTATGCTTTGTTTACTTGGACTAGAGGTACGTCATCCATTTACTTAATGATATATGTTGATGACATTCTTATCATGAGGAATGATGACTCTGCCATAAAGAAACTCAAAGAGTACCTGCATTCGACTTTTCACATCAAGGATTTAGGGCCACCCAAGTATTTTCTTGGCATTGAGATAGCTCACTCAGAGCAGGGCATTTCATTGAGCCAAAGTAAATTCGTGATGGAAATTATATCAGAGGCAGGTTTATCAGGCTGCAAACCTTCAGTCATTCCCATCGAGCAAAATGTCAAACTGACATCCATCAGTTATGACAATGGGACATCCTCTTCTTCAGATGATCCCTTGTTACAGGATCCCTCTGGATATCAAAGGCTCGTGGGAAAGTTGATATATCTCACCATGACCAGGCCAGATATTTGTTATGCAATGCAAACCCTCAGTCAATTTATGCATAGCCCGAAGCAGTCACATATGAATGCAGCTCTGAAGGTCGTGAGATATTTAAAGACTTGTCCAGGTTTGGGAATATTTCTTTCTCGAGAATGCGACATGAAAATGAGGGCTTACTGTGATGCAGACTACGCCACGTGTCTTATGAGCAGGAGATCCATCACTGGTTTCTGTATCAAATTTGGGGATTCGCTACTCTCATGGAAGACAAAGAAACAAATCCACTGTGTCTTTATCTTCAAATTGAATATAGATCTATGGCCAAGACAGTTTGTGAGATAGTTTGGTGAGGGGCCTACTATTGGATATTGGGGCTCCGGTTAAAGGGCCAACTATGCTTTTATGTGACAACGACTCGGCTATCAAGCTTGCAGCAAACCCTGTGTTTCATGAGAGGACGAAACACATAGAAGTTGATTGCCATTTTACCCGAGAGAAGATTCAGGAAGGGGTAATCGAGATAAGAGGAATCAGAACTTCAGAGCAACCTGCAGGCATATTCACTAAACCTCTTGGTCAAAGACAACGCATATCTTCCGAATGCAAGCGATGTCTTACATATACGACCACCACCAAGGAGGAGTGTTGGAAGATACGATTAGATAAGATTAGAAGACATGATTGGATAAATTGATCTTGTATTGTATTATAGGAAATTAGATATACACTAGGATAAAAAGGATAGACAATATTACATTTCCTTTTGCTATTCTTTTCCTTGTAATTATAAACCTGCTCCCTTCTCTCTTTTTCCTTCTTCGATCATCTTCATCTTGACATTGATTTATTTTTTTTGGTCAGAATAAAAAGTTGATTTACTAATTAAGAATTGCTTTAGAATAATAAGGAAAAAAATTAAGAATTATTGGTTTGATTTCTTATATAGAATTGAGAACCGGACGCTTTCTTGGAGAAGCACCCAAATTTATCGATTTGAACAGGTTGGACAGGATGGACCCCCTTAATGCTTGAGTTGGACGGCAACTGTGTGCTCGAGTTCCTTCTACTTTCGAGATAAGCTTTGCTCCAGAAGGTTGACCTCGACAGTCAAGCAATAATCATCAGCTCCGTTCTAGATCCAAAAATGATGAAATTCCATGAATAATCAAAATTACAGAACCCAAAAAGGAACAAAAAATAAAAATGGGTTTCTGAACGATCTCTGAATGCAACAAAATCTTTTTCTGGAATATTAACCTTTCTTATATTTTTCCAAAACTTATTGCTCTAGTAATCTAGCTTTTTATTTAACACAAATATCAAAATGTACAAATAAAATCAAATACAACTTCTTTTTCATTATTTATCGAAACTTTGAAAATGGAGGCCTCAGAGATCTTGGTGGATATGGAGTCATCAGACGGGTCAAGAAAACCCACTCAAGAGTAGCAAATATCTTCTTTCTCACATCACCAGCCGCTCCATTTTCAGACCCAATTCAATCAAACGCCAAAAAAGAGCAAAAAAATCGATTTTTTTAACAGTCTGCAAATCGATCTGCCAAAAAAAAAAACTACAGACAAGAACAAGAACAAAGAACACAAAACATGGAGATCGAAATCGCACGATGTGTCAGAAGTAGCTGGTTGTTTAATATCATGTTTAACAACAAATCATTGGGAATCCGTCTGATTTTTATCATCATCCATCATCGCGCAGCAAGCTACCGAACCTCCTCGTCGAAAAAATACAAAAAAAGAAAAAAAGAAAAAGAAACGCTTTTCGATGGGGAAAAAGAAAAACCAAAGCCCAATGCAAAAAAATCGATGGAACGAAAGGGAATTTATCTGCCTCGTCACCGAAAAATCCTATCTCGACGGAAGATGATCGGAGCTAAAAGGCAGACGATGCGTGTAAGGAATGCGTACACGCATCTCGTGGCGTCACTGTCGCCTAACGATAGATTCGTTGACCCACCAGTGTAACCGAGATCAAGGAATTGCAATATTAGGCTTTCGGGAGACATGGAAATTGACAATCGAATCGGAAGAAACGAAGGAGAGAAGAAAAAGAGACGATCTTTACAGGAGAGAGGGACCAAAGAAAGAGAATCGAGAGCGAGCAGTTCCAATGGCGGAGGCGAATGTGGAAGAAGATGGTGTGGTGGAGGGTTTTTATAGTGGAGAGGGGGCGCACGAAGGAGGAGGTTCCGGCTAGGGTTTCGGCCGCCGGGCCGGGCTGGATCCGATCCGGGCCCGATCCGGAACCTTGATGGGCTCGCGATTGTTCGGCCTTCGTCAGGTGGGCCTTCACGTGAGCAGTTCTTGGTTTTTTTTTTTTTTTTTTCTCTTTAGCGGTTCTTCTAGTAGGAGTGCTTGTGCCTCTTTGGCAATGGCACAAAAGGGAGGGGTTCGAAACCCCAGCGGGTCGTAGGGTGACTTATCTGGTGGCACGTGTGTAGTGGATAGCATGTATCGCCCCCAGTGGTTTACTCCCGGCTATCGGTCGTGCGGGATTCCATGGGTCACAAAAAAAAAAATAATAAAAATTGGGGTATGAATTTGTGTCAAATTTATGATGCTCACTCTATGAACAGGCTGATTTGATTGTTTAGTGTTGGGTTCTAGCGTATGGAGATTCATTTATGTTCTCTCCATAAGAGCAGTTTGAATTAGGCTCGTGCCAGTTGCTAATGTTAGAGTGGATTGGACTGAACTTTGCTGGCCATTGCCTCGCGCTGTCGATTGTCCGTGTTTTGTAGTGTTTTCTTTTTGGCCCCAATGGAGAAGAGCATACCTTGGAATAAGATATGTAGCACCGATACGGATACGCGACATGTGACACGACACGACACGCCGACACGTCATTTCTTAAAAATAGAGAATTTTGACATGTTCCGACACATTATATATTAAATATTTTTTATAGATAAATACATAAATAATAATAATAATAATAATAATAATAATAATAATAATAATAATAATAATAATAGCCTAGAATTAATTTACACGAAAAATATTAAATAATATCATTCATTATTTTAATTTGTTACGATAATACACAAAACTTAGAGGAAAAAAACATTGTTTAAAGAAAAATGCTGGAATGATGTTTTTAAATTTATTTATTTATTTGTCATATATAGCATTTTTTTATTACTTCTTTCATAGTAAAAGACTTTTAAAAAAATAAAACAATTCTAAAAAAAAACTGAAAAAAAAAAAATATTGACCCTGTGCATGTATATTTATAGCAATTTTATTACTTCTTTTGTGTATATTTGTATTTTGACCCCTCAAGTATTAGAAATTTTTAAAATTAACCCCGTGCGTGTCAGAATCGCATGTCGAAATTCTGGACTTGCGTGTCGGAGAGAATTGACCACGTGTCGATTTTTCGACACTCGTTGACCGCGCGTCGGAGCGTGTCAGATACATGTCGGAGTATCGGACACATGTCGGTATATCGGACACGACACGAAAGCTTCCGAAAAGTGTTCATGCTACATAGGGAATAAGACGAGGTGGGAGTGTCGATTTTGGGGCATTTTGCAATTTGACTATGCACGCATGATCGATGGTCATGATGCCGTTGCTAGCTAGAAAGTGGCGCTGTCTTGTCAAACAAGTAGTTGGTCTTGGTCAGTGCTGTTTGAACACTAATAAAGCCAACTCTTGGCTGGAGTAGGATTGATTGTTCATGGTTTCTATTTATGGGCATCGTTGTGCAATTGTATGCCATAGCTGGGGCTTGCCTGTATTCAATCTTCGCTATGAGTTCCATGACACTTTGCAAGAGAATGTTTATGTACTGGTGACGATCATGTATTGGTTGAATGTGAGTTGAGAAAAGATACACGCATCTTGTTCTCATCGAATAAGTCCACTGGCCCATAAGTTTTGAGACTGGATGCATTCTTGTTATAATCCTAAGGCAATTGGTTATTCGACTAATAAGCACCCCAAAGAACTTGCTTCTGATCTGGGGAATCTTTCCTTCCTTTTGAATCATTAACAACGTAAAAACTTCGTGAAGGAGCGTGCATACCCATGATTAGAAAGAGCTCATAGAACTGGTTTCTGATCTAGCGTTGGATTGCTACTGTTTTCAGCTTCGATCATTAGTCATCTTAACCATGAGACCTGACATTCTGGAAAATCAGTATAAAACTAGGTAGACTCTGCGCAGTTGTGGACATGAAGATGTACTATGAAGCAGTTCTCTCCTAGTTCTGAGCATATAATGACTTTTGTTAAAATATATTGAAGGAAATCAATGAATAGAATCTCGCGAACAACCAGAGAACTTACGGGATATCATCAAAAAGTCTTAGGAGAATTATCTGGCCAACTGTGGGAAGACTTTTATTTGAAGATGTATGTGAAACAGAGAGTAGCTATTTGTAAGCATAGTTAATGCAGCGATGCCAATATTTTGTCAAAGTTTTTGAAAGCATCAAATTAATGTTGAGAACAACCAACAAAATCGACATCTTTAGGAGAAACCACCAGCATAACAAATTTTCCTTTTATTGTGTGTCAAGTTTTGCTGTGCTCAGATCTTAGGCTGAGCAAATCTTATCGCTTGCATCTACATATTCTTCCATATATTTTATTCTTCTCCTGCAGAGACAGAACTTGTGAATCTTAATCACAGTTCATCATGGCCTCTTCTCTGATCAAGCATGGGATGGGAGCTATGGTGTAACGATTACTGAATCAACACGCACTGATATTTTCACCTGTTGAAGGGCATGACTGAAAAAGAGAAACTAGTTCTAAAAACTCAAAAAATTTTACACGCTCATGGATTGTTAGAGAGGGAGGCTTTTGTAACGTTTTTGTTTCTTTCTCCTCTTTTTGTCAGGCGAGGTAATTGAGGACTGGGATTCAAAACTTCCTGAGTCCTGGTGGCACTAATAAAGCTTCTGAAGCAGTCTCTGCCTTTCTTTGCTTGCAAATGTAATTTCTAGCTTTTCTTGTCCTTGCTATTTTACATGGACAAGAGTGCAGTGTGCTTTTTCTACAAACTTCAAGTACTCTTATATGTACTGTTTTTAAGGTGTGGAGATAGTTCCTAACACAGGGAGAAGGAGAGGCTTTGGATGGAGCTCGACTTATGATGTGACGCCAATTACGCTACATCGCTTTATCCGTGCTATATTTGAATCCATTTATGGAAGCAGCCTGTCCCAAGAGCATATTGAGTCAGTATTAAAGGCTGCACCCTTGAACACCAGTGGTTTTTACAGAGTGACCTGAACAAAGAATTAGATGATATTGGATTCTCCTTTTTTGTCTGAAGTGGTAAATGTATTAGCAGTTGGCTGATATCTTTACTTTCATGAGGCAGGATAATGATTGCAAAGAGACAGCAGACCATCATGCTTGATAGAACAGTTGTGTACAGAAAAACTTCGATTGGAAGTGTGTATATTAAAGTCCTATAAGTTTCTCCTTAGAGTTGTTTTTTTGGTCAGATTCTTCTTAGAGTTAAGCTCTTGGAAATGGTGGAAATGTTAATTCATAACTGTTGTGGAGATTGATGCTTTACGAACTCTTAATAATTCTGATAAGTACCTTTGTTATGTTAGAACGCAATATTGTGCTTCAATTTTCTTCTTTCCCTGGCAGACGTGGGCTTTGTTCAGTCTCTATCTGTACACTAATGCAGGATAAAGTGGGCCAAGTCAATCCATAATACAGTGGGAGAGCATTTTTTTTTTCATTAAAGCGCAAAGATAGATGCACTGTTGCAATAAAAGCAGCAAAGCTCCATAAAGCTATAAACTGCCTATACAAGATGCAAAAGGGTCCATTGGCCCTTTGACTGGTGGGATCATTATCACTTTTATTCTACTGATTTTTAGTCTCTTCAGCTCATTTTCCACTGTTCTACTTTGTTGAAGGAGTTTACAGCACCAATGCCATCAAGAGGCACCCTGCTCCACAAGCCAGTCTGGTAGTTTTTTTTTTGGTAAAAGGTAAGTATTATAGATAGACTTGTGAACCAGGAAGCTATACATAGTACAGCAGAAAAAAGGCCAGCACCAAAAAACTTGCACTCAGAGGGTCAGAGAAATACCAAACGAGTGGAAGGGTGCCAACCCAAGCTGCAGAGAAAGATACACGAAACGGGAAAACGAGCAGCTAGAAGAAGGCTAACGAACGGTAGTTGCGAATGCTATTTTCATATTATTGCATAGGACAGAAATTGTAATCAATCCATGTCTGTAGCTTCAAATACGGTGCCACCTTTTGGGAATTCTTAATGCAAAAGGCGTTTTTATTTATAGGTACCTTCCCTCTTCCATTATGACAGAGAATCTTTTGCTGATGTTTCTACGGTTATAACCCAAGATGAAGTACCTTTACAGGTGATGTTGAGTATACAGCATCTTGTGGTCGAGGTTTTACTTCATATCTAGACAGGTGGACGATTTTGAACAGAAAGTAGGCATTTTCGTATGAAAAGTGCACCAAGATGAGGAATTTTGTGGACCATTTTGGCACTCTCTATTAAAGTTGTATGCGCTGTGCTCGCTGCTGAACCTGTAACTTGATATGGAACTTTACTTTCAAGATCTATTGAATGGAGAGAAATGCACCACCTGCAGCTGACAAATGGAAACGCAGATATGGATTTTCTAAGGTCTTTTGAGAACCTGATCTTCAAAGGGGAAAAGCGCAGAAATGGATGATACTCAGAGCATACAAAAGGCATCAAGTGCTACAGCCGTGAAGTAGTAGCCTCCAAAAAGTTTTGTTTTATTACTTCCTTTTGAATCTAACTTTATCTTTTCTTTTGTTCACAATTTTTCATCAATGACGAGAAATAGTGCCACTCCTTTTTCAGCTTAAGTCCCTTCGAATCAGAATATACTGCTTTTGATGGTGCAGAAAATTCTCTTGGCACAAGCCAAAGAAAAGATTTTGCATGAGCCTCAAGTTACGTAGGTGATTTGAGCGTCCATATGATTTACCAATATCTCCAGTGCCATGAGCGTCTATGATTTTTGATAAGCGTCCCACTTAGTAGAAAAACTATTCAATAGTCAAATGTTCTAGTCTGCATCTTCCAACTTCTAGGATATATCTGATGAAATGATATCTTTGGCCTTTGCTGTATGTAGATTGTAGAACCAATACTAAGATTAACCTTTTGAATCTAGTGTGGCAAGCTATACCCTAAGCTGCAGCCTTTGGCCCATATAAGATATTCCTACTCATTTCCGTCAATCAAGAAACAAGAACATGCAGAATAATGAGTCTAGTAAAAGCACTACCAAAGCAGGATAATTTAAACATTGAAGTTTCATAATGACAAATCATAATATGCAGAGGTATCCATTTGATCTAGTGTGCAAGATGTGGTATTAGGATATATAAATACTAAACCACGTCTTTATTAAACTTTCTAATATAGTATCAGAGTCAGTACTATTCTCTTAGCAAATGTGCATCCACCCCTCATTAGTCAAATTTCACGTGCCACTCCTAGAGAAATATTTCCAAGTTCAATGCTAGGCAAAAAATAATAATAACAATAGTTGAAGTATTGTCCCACTTCATAACGGGTCTTAAATGCTCTTTATATTTATGCAGTCTCCCTCCACCTATCAGTTTAAGCTTTTGGATTGGACTTTTTAACAAAAACAGACCAAACTAAGCATGAGAGGGAATGACAGAATGAGAGATTTTATGGAATCACTGCCAACTATTATAAAAACTTAAGTTGTTAGATGAAGACATAATTAAATGTTTAAATATTCTAACATGAAGATTGTACATCTGTACTTCATTAAAAGAGGCTCTCTTCTGCGGGAGATTCTACAACCTCTGTCATCCTATTACAGAATTAATGATATATTCACACCATTGCAGCTGGTGTGGAAAGCAGAGTGAAGATTCCTCATTTCATAAGGTGGAGCTTCTAGAGAAGCTTAATTTGACGATTCTGATCTACTCAAATCAGCAACAAATTTCTGCCACTAGGTATGAATATCACATGTTAAGAATCTTCCTCCGTTGGGTGGTGGGGCGTTCTGAACACTCTACAGTCGATGCAGTAAGAGTTGTGTGCTTTTCTCATTGTCACTCCCTGCTTCAAGTGTTCTCAGAGAAGTCTTGGAAATGGCTTTTACTTAATGAAAGGTCATTCATCCTTGTAGGGCTTAAGATTGTTAAATGGACTAACCTATTTCATACTCATTTCACCGATATTCTTGTAGGGCTTAAGATCATCTCCTAGAACACAATGAAAATAGTTATTTGCCTTCGCCTGCAGGCTTGACTATCTTTCAGCTCTTGCAGCATCATGTTGTATCTTGGAAGTCTATTCTAAAAGTGTATATTTGACAGCTACTAGTGAGTTCACACTCTAGTGAGAGAATCCTTCTAGTAGGTACAAAAAGGATGCTGCAACAGAGACTCGAATAAAGCAGGAGAATACCATAAAGCTATTGCATAGACAAAAGAGTCTGTGGGGCTCAATACTTAGTAGGCATGTGAGATATCTATAACTTTTATCTCGTATTTATTTCCTCTAGTCATCCTTTATGTAAGATAATTATTTCCATTCCCGTAATTTTTATCGACTTTAAACATCTTGCTCTTGCGATCTCTGGATGTGAATGTTGTTTGTTGTTGAATTTTGTCGTTAAAAGACCACAGTTACAGCGAATTGAAGAAAGTTCAATTAGAGATCAAGGAAAGGACTTGGATTTTTAGAACAATATAGGTGTAGAACACATTTACAATATGGAGTTGCATAATATAGACATTAAACTGTTACAAGTGAATTAACAGAATCACCCAGCGTTTATATCAATTATACGTAATAGATCAAGAAAGATACAGTATAAGCAAAAGATCTTCACTACTAGCTGTTACAACTCCAATCTGATAGTCTGATACTCATTTCCCACTGAATCTAGAATGATGGGACGATTCCATATGCATTATCTGTCATTAGTGTTGCTGAGAACATCTGGTCGACTTCGATATCAATGTCTGTTCTCTTGGCAAAACGTCCCTTGATCCGAGGCCTGGTTTCTGCATATGCCTTCCTTGAGGCATACCTGATTGTCTTCTCAAATTTCCTCGTCTTCTTCTTTTCTCTGTACCTCAAGACCCTAGCTTCCCTGTCCATTGGTGAAAGTTGGGATGGCATCTGAATAGGAGGTCCCGAGAAAAGGTCAATTGTTCCTTTTGGAGGCCTTGGATGGGAGATTGAGATGTCAGTTGGAGTTGATTCTGGTACGATGCCCACATCCATGGATGAAATAGAAACCTAAAAGCATTCTCACAGAAATTAACATACAGTAATATGTGGAATGACTTAAGGAGATGATCATGTAAAAATGAACTATGACACTCTGTTAAACTAGAAAAGTTGAATTCTATATGAACAAAAGCATGGAAAAGCATGGAAAAAAAGCATGGAAAAGCATGGCTTAGAATTGTTGCATCACGTCTGCTGCTGAGATTTTTCCTTGTACTTGTGAATTAGTTGAGATATTTCTGAATGATTTTTCATCTTATTGAACACATACACGAGCTTCAATAGGTGAAAATGTCTCAATGAACTCACTACTCATAAAAGGCTATTACGTGCATCGAGGATACTAGTGCCTCTATCGTACTTGTGATTCCCGCGCATGCCTGTCTAATGGGTATGCATACTTTTGTGTGTCTGTAGTAGAAGGTGCAGATTCTGTGAATAGCAGCTTCGCTCTTTTCTCTTTACAAAGGCAATAAAACGAGAACTTCAGTGCTCTTTTCTCTTTACAAAGGGAATAAAAAAGAACACTTTTCGTGCTCTTTTGCTCTTTTCTCTTTACAAAGGCAATAAAAAACAGAACTTTACTGCTCTTTTCTCTTTACAAAGGCAATAAAAAGAGAACTTTTAGTTGAATACCACTTGAAAGGGGATATCCTCTATCATATGAGGATACTACGGTTGAATTGCTAAGAATCCAGTAATTAACATAAGGAAAAGCGTTAATTAACTGCTGTGTGAAGCTCCTAGGACCCAGTAATGGATGAGATGGTTCATGATGCGTATTTCTGTGCATTTGATATGAATTAGCAGGAAAAGGCTTACAGTGTGGCTAAGCGATCTGGTGTAGCTGTTGGCAGCTTTGGAGGGTTCATAGTCCAAATTCAACTGAAAATTGTGTTGTTGACAGTCACCATGCTGAATGGGCACAACACTATCACCTCCATAATTCTTCCTAGAAACACCATAATGTTGCTGCTGCTGCTGCTGCTGATGTTGGTTATACTGATCAACGTATTGATTCTCGGCGCCAGAATTGTACTCCACAAGGTCCAGGTAGTCCTCAACCTCACCACCAAACATGAATCCATTTGTTTGGTTGTTGTTGCCCTTCACCGGATTTATCAGCAACCATGAAGCTGCTTCATCGTCGTCCTCCTCATCGATGGCTTCTTCGTCCTCCGGGGCTAAAAACCTTTCCTCAGTATCCGCTGCGTGGCCCATCACAGTCCCACCAACGTTGCCGGCAAGGGGGCCATGAAGGCACCCGGAGATTGGCAAGATGGGGACCCGATGATGGCGGCGCGCAAGCGGGTTGGCTGAGTGTATGTCTGCATCGCAGGCGGTGCACAGCGATGCTGCATCAGCCTTGCAGAGGAAGGCAGCCGGGGCGCGCTCGCACGCTTCGCACACCCACACGCGCTCATGGCGCGAGGCCACGCGGTTGGCTGCGTGAATACGAGCGTCGCAGCTGGAGCATAGGTAAGCCAAGTCGGCACGGCAGTACACGGTGCATGCTGCCGAGCGGCAAGTGTCACACACACGAGCCCAGCTATTACCGCTACCACCGCTGCCGCTGCCGCTACCGCCACCGCCGCTACTCGTGTCTTCCTTCAACATATTGCTCAATGAAATTCTGAAACTGGGGAGAGTTTGAAGTGAATGCAGTGTGAGGGAGGGTGGGGGGTTAAGTGAAGGCAAGATGAAGGGAATCCGAGCAGTGCCACTTGTCGAGGAATTAGTGGCCGCGAAAAGTCTTTACGTTATTTTGTGGCTGGCTGGTGTTCTTGGTGGGTCCAGGTCTAGTCAGAGGTTCTTGCTGCGGGGCCCATTTTTGCTGCTTTGGCTTTTCTCTCGGAGCACTATTTGGTTTCACTGTCAAGAGTCACATTACAGTGCTATCTTTTATGGTGGGGGAGCTTGCTTGACTCAGCAAAGTTTTTGCTAGGCTTAGGGCGCGCATGATTGCGCGCTACTTCTGTTTTAGAAATTATTTTTCTATTTCAGAAACAATTCTGGAATATAAATCCGTTTGGTAAAATTATTCCACTTTTCTATTTCGAAATAGATTTTAGTTCCAAAATAGATCCGACAAAAATCGAAATAAAAAAAAGCTATTTTTCTATTTCTCAAAACGAAAATGAAAAATAAAAAAATTTTCATCGTTCATCGTCGCCGCCGCCGGTTGTGCCGCCGCCGATCGCCGACCGCCGCCCGTTGCCGCCATCGCCGCCGCGCCGCCCTTCGCCAGCGCCGCTGCCGGGTTGCTTGCCCTGTCGCCGCCGCCGATCGCCGGTTCTTGCCCCTCGCCGCCTTCTTCGCCGCCGCCGCCGCCGCCGCCGCAGTCGCCGGACGTCGCCGCCGGCCGATCGCCGGACGCCGGACGCGCCGCCGTCCGAAAGAAAGAAATTTTTATGTCATTATCAAACGAATTTCTATTTTTAGAGTAGAAATTTTGATCGTTATCAAACAGTTATTTTCGCTAAACTCGTCCGTAAATAGAAATAAAAAATCTATTTCTGTTCTAGAAACTATTTCTGGAACAAAAATACAATCATGCACGCCCTTAGATTCTGCGGGCGCACGTGGTCCTCACGCTAACACTTCTGGCATAGTCCTGTAGTAGTACTTGTAGGGGTACCGTGTGAGTCCACGTGGCCATTTGCGAGGATCTTAGAGGCTTTTTTGTTGCCACATTGGCAAACGCATCAGTTGTGTGAGGTATGCTCCTCTTTACTTCGAGGCTTCTTTGTTTTCCTTTTTCCTATGTAGTCTGCCCTTTGCAGTTCTAGTCCTTCCTTGAGATGAATTGTACTGCAACTTTGGCCACGTGTAGAAGTCATTAGCTGTAAAATTTTAGCATTTGTTGCTTAGTTAGCCTTTTTTCCACCCTCTGGTGATTGAGCAACAGAAAATACGTTTGATTAATTTTCTTTGAACACTCATTTCTAATCAAAATAGGATAGAAGTCATGTTTGAACAATATATTAGTAGATTTAAAAAGTGCCATGGCTTCTACTATTTGGTTTGTTTAAGCAATCTAGGAGGTCGGAAACTTCTAACTCAAGCTTTATCTTCCAACATGTATAAATATTATTAACTATATAGCTCTTTTCTTTCACTTTTCTTTTTTTTATCTTAGATGTTTGTCTAGACGCATTAATTACAATGGAATTCTTGAATTATTGCCCTCCTTTTCAACAATACCTCGAGATCTTGTAGCTAATTTTTCTTTCGACTATGACATATTGCTGTACCTACTCTCTCTCTCTCTCTCTCTCTCTCTCTCTCTCTCTGTGACAATTTTCGGAGATATGATTGCTGATTGCTGATATAAATGTGCATCATGTGTGCTTGCAATGGAGTCTAGTAAATGAATGATAGGCATATGTATAACCTCAGCTTGTTACTCAAGGTTCTTGCCAATTAGTATTGGCTATCGAGGATCCTGAGTAAAGGAACAAGTGGGTATTATTGGCATGGCATGTATGATAGGATTTGAATAAGCGTAGTCATCCTAGGAAGAAACTCATATGCTTCCCTTAAGAGGGATATTTATCCAGATGATTAGCATAAAAAATCTTAGTTAGCCTGCGATTGTTTTCACTAATAGCGAATCCCAGATCACTACTTCTCAAGTAGGCCAGAGATAATGAGAGCACAATACAATGGGAGTGAAGCTGACCCCCTATCGTTCTCATGGAGCTTGCGTTTCTTAATTTTTATCCTTTCGAGGTTCCATGGAAAACGTAACTTCTACTGTCTCTTGAAATGCGACCCACCTAGCTCACGAAAAAAGTGAGCCTAAAACAGCAATCTTGATTTTCCGGTGGCCTTTCCTTGTCACTCCAGGAGGTGCTTGACGTGGAACCAGTTGTGGCCACCAAGAAAGAAAGAAAAGCTGAGTTGGAAGGGAGATCCCACCCAGTTGGGTGTTGGCAATTCCGTCCCTCCAATAGGAAAGCGCCTAGACAGGAGGAGGAAAGAGATGAGGATGAACCACCACCACAAGTTCGACGACACTGAGGAGCAAGAGGACCTGATCTCTCCCTTCCTGCTGGGTGGCCTCTGGGTCTTGTGAAAGGGCCATGTTGATGATGTGCCGTGGTGTTTTAGCCCTAACCAAGAGAGCACTCTCCCTCCTCTCAACTTGCAATAATCACAGTGGCTTTTGTCGGAGCTGATTATTCCCCACCCACGAGTCATTATTGGATGAAACGCTGCATGGGGTCCAAGAAAAAACTAGGGTTTCTTTTCAAGCCTTGTCATTTTCTCGCCCTCTCTCTTTTGCCCACTAAAATCACATTGATTGCTGCTGCGAGATGCCACCATGGTTAATGCAGAAGTTAAGACAACCATTTTCATTTTATGTCCTTTTCCCTTGTAGCCAATGAGGAGCCATTTTCCGGGATAAGCATGTAGTGGCTACCATTTCACAAAGAAAATCAGCAGGCTCTCGCTGAGGATTTATCTGCTTTTGTTTCGAGTCAGTCATACGTTGCTCTCCATATATATGAGTTAGAGAAAGAGAATTATGCCCTTGCGATGCTAAAGTTAAGAGAGAATAAACATAGATGCTCACTACGGCCCTCTTGTTTCTGGCCAAAGATTATAAAGAACCACAATTTTTTAAACATAAAATATAGAACTCCATCACCGTAGTCTCTCCTGTCTTTGATAATTTACTCTATGATAAAAGGTAATCCTGATAGTTAGCGCTTCGGACATCAAGAATGCGGCCAAAGGCAAGATCGACCCTCCGATTGTGCTCGAATTCTCTCGTGCAATCTTATCAATTGTCAGTTTTACTTGGCCAAGTTTTGGTCATTGACGTGTAAGTTGATGAGTTTAGGCTCCAATGGCGATTTGCCAGAATGTAAGACAGGCATGGGACCAGCTGACTACTTTGTCTCCACTGCTATGGCAAACTCTTGAATGAAACAGACAAATCTCAAAGTCTAGAAGAATGTCAATTACATCAATCAGAGACAACTTCAAGATCCTCAACTATATTTTAGGCTCATTGACAACCTTGAAAGAAAATCACGACCCAAGGTAGCGGAAGAAAAATTTTCCACAAGCGCCTTTAATCACCTTTTAATGGGGCAGAGGCCAATCTTTTCAAATTATAAGTTTTTCTATAATAGAATAACACATCGGTTGTCATCATGGCTGTAGAGGCAATTGTGGTTGAAATGATTCTATGGGCCTGCTAGCTCAAAATGGACAAAGTAAGACTGAAACCACTCGCATGTTTATCTCCAGAAGATGGGAAAATACTCTGATAAAACCTTCATTAATTTAGAATATCATGAGGTGGAATCCCCATGAACAGTGTCTTTCCCCATATCAAAGAAGACAAAAAACGAAAAACACAAAGCCCTCCCTAATTAAGCCCTTAAACAAGGACTAAGGAGCATGTAAAGATAATGCTCTTGAAAGGACAAGACCGAAATTCCTTGGAAAAATGCCAAATTCTTATTCTAGATGCAAAATTGGGGGGAAAAAAGAAACGGGAAAAACAAAATCCATTTTCCTTTTTAGCTTCATTTGTTCATGCCTGTTGCACTCTTGACTGCATCTGCAGCACCCTGTGCCTTGGCCATCACCGTCTGACCAGCCTGCAAATGTTAAAGAGAGTCCAAGAAATTATCCTTCAAATAGGGACTAAATCAGCTATGTGCTATATGTGTGTAGAGTAACTACATCGTCAGGGACCGAGATTAAGGCTTGCTCTCTTATTCGGTGAGAAATCGGTGGAAAAATAATTACCTGTTGCACCGTGTCCTTAGCAGATTGAGCAGCATTAGAGACTGAGTCCATAATTTGGCCTCCCTTTTCCTGATTTACAGATAGATGTAAGCTCAACGTCGGGGTATGACTAATCAAAGAAGACAATCAATTTGCCAGCAAACTCTTCAGTGGTCGTAGGAGGAATGTCCCTCAGCATATGCATCATGCGTGTCAGGAGATTTCATCAAGCATCAGTGCTGTTTATTCAATGTAGCACAGTTTACGTGCAAAAGCAAAATTTATTTTCAAGGAGCGATCTATCTAGCTTGAATGGTAACTCTCAATCTGTCTCGGAGAGAACTTATGTTGATGAATAGACACTCCAATTTTCTAAACCTTATGCTTAATTCCCTAATCACATGAATAATAACCATGCTTAAGTATGTCCGAGGTGATCAAAACTATAGAGGAATGACTGATTAAGCAAAAAAGCCCAGACCTGAGTTTGTCCCTTGGCCGCACCAGCTTGGAAGCTCATGTTGTGAGAATTGTCTGCCATTGTTTTGGATGATTTACCGAGACTCAAACGAGAGATGTTACGATTAGAAAGATGCTCGTAAGTTTGTGACTCTTTGCATTTTGCTTGATCATTATATAGCTCTTGGATCTAGTCTCAAATCTTGACACGTGTAAATGGCAGTACCAGGTCAAAGAGCCAAGAGCTCGTACCTAGGAGCGCCACATGTTGCCTCGTGCTTGTGATGAGGAAACATGTTTGCCTTTTGACTTGGGCCCGTTGAGGAATCAGAAACTCATGCTTTGAAGGGACAAAATTCTGTTGAATCTGTGCATTTGTTCAGCTCCTGTCAATACAAATCACTCTGATTGTAGCCATAATTCGCCTTTCGCTATTAACGAAAGCTCTTCATTCCAAAATCTCTACCGCATGGAAAACACAAGCCATGAAAATATCAACATCAAACTTTTCCCCCAAATATACCTTGAAACGTGTACATATTATGTTAAGATCTGTCGACGTCATAGATAGATGTAACAAAATGGACAAACTCATAATCTAATTAGTGAAGATAATTGACAAGCAACTGTCCCCGTGGAGTGACTGCATATTCTATGAAGGTACAATATTTCGTGAGTTAAAGATCATCCACAGTATAAGAGGATTACTAGGTTCTCTAATTTGGTTTCATGAATAACGAACATAGTCTAAACCTCAGAAGCCGGGTTTAAAATGGCACTAGTGAACGAAATCATCATGTGCCTTCTTGTCAGCAACACGAGGTTATGGCCATGTTTTACTGGTTTTTGCTGGTTCAGCGAGGACGTTGTCCATTTCTGCTGTGGACTTGAATATGATTGTGCATTCATTCTTGTATGTGTGGGTTTGGGGTTTGTCCTGAGCTGAGTGAAGAATTTTCATTACTCTCTATCCACCTAAGCTTGAGCTTTTCAGCTATCTCTCAGTTTGTCGGCAGATTTTGGTTAGCTCCGCTCGTATTATTCTTGTTCCACAGGAAGGAAAGAAAGAGAAGTGCGAGGATGATGTGTTGGAATTTATACCGAGTTCAGAGAAGAGAAGCGCAAAGGAACGGGATGATATATTTCTCTCGTAGCTTAGTTCCATTCTTGGTTAAGAGCAGAACTTGTCTTTGGTATGAGGAACTTTGTAAATTGTACATTGTGTCAGCTTTATCCTCCTCCCTCATTTGCTTCTGTCTGTTGCATTTCAATGTGTGTCCAAGCTTACTAATGAATCTCAAATGGCACATGCTAGAGAAGTCCTTGAGGCCGATCAAAATGCATACAGAAAATCAGGAGGAACTTCTGCAGCTGAAGCGGAATGTCACTCTCATACTTTATCTTTCAGTTGCATGTCCCATACACTTACATAAGCATTAGGATACGAAAGCGACCTTGCTAATTCTATGTGAGCTACTGAAACGAGAAACATAGGAAAGATGGCACGGTCATGCACTGCGTCCTCAGCACCTTTCAAGAGTTCAAGTCGCGATTAGAGATCGGTCAGTCCTCTGCAGAGTTCATTAGCGAAGCTCACATCTGCCATTTGTCGAACCTGACGAAGGAAAAGGCGGGAGGCGGAGTGGCTGGCATGCCTCTGGACATTTTGCGGATAAGCTCGGGATTGGCTATTGACCTCGCAAGCACCTAACGGAGCAAGAATGGCTCAAGCCATGAATCATCTGTCCCACTCCAATATCATAAAAAGAGATCAAAGATACCATTGCTACTTACAAGTCTGCACTAAAGAGAGCAAAAATCAACATGTATATATAAGAATCTATCTATTTTATACTGACATAATCGGAAAAGCAAGAAAAAACATCAAGTCTCAGGCATGTAAAATCTTTTTCATCGAACCCACTGACGCCACACCTTGGACTGTGCCATGAAAACATCCCCCCATCGGCTCTCCGAATCATCTCCACCTCTTATTGTCTTTTTCTTATCACTTAGAAAGAAAAAGCTTGAAAATATAATTGCATAGATAATTGGGTTTTTTTTACTCAAAAATAACCTAACGTTAAACTAAGATTAAGATACTCAAATTAATGAATGAAAGAAAAAAATTTCACATAAAATAAGCCTGGTAATAGTTGGGCACAAGCATAGTGCGCATGCAAAGTCTTGTTTCATAAATATATCGAACTGAGTTGCTAGACATTCGAGCTGTCATTGGTATTCAAAATTGGTGTTATCATGAATTTACATAACTTGTATAGTAGGTTAATTGAGAATAGCTCGGTTAAGAAATTAGGACCATTAAAAGGGCAAGACTTTTTAAACACATTATCCTGATAATTTACTTTTATTAGAAATCAAAAGAATGTCATATTTGTTTGTAAATACAATATAATATACTCACGTGTCACATGATGAATTGACTTATAAAAACATAAAGAAGCTGTTTAAAAAATATAAAATTTAATGTATAACGGTCATTCCAGTCATATATTTTTCAGTTATACGAATTTAATTATAAACTTTTAGATAATTTGTCAATTTTAGTCATTTTAGCCAACTTTGATTGAAAATCACCGATACAGATGTCGGGTATCTTACATGGCATAGCCGATGCTAAGTGGACAATTTTTGTAAATTTTTTGATACATTTTTTTAATGGATTTTTTATTCTTTTTCTTTTTTTTCCCTCACGCCGGCCTTGTGGAAAAAACAAATAAAAAAAGTCTATAGAAAATTTCCAAAAATTGTCGAGACGAAAAATTTACTGAAAATCATGGGATTACGAGTATAGACGGAGATAGATACGTAGACATCGTATTCTCATTTTGGATAAAATAACGAGAACAATCTCTCCCGATTTTATTTTTTTATCTTTTTTCTTTTTATCGTCGGGACAATTACACAGGACTAGGGAAAGAAAACGGGTTCCTAAAGGTCGTTCCTTTTCGCTCGGCCCGCCCCGCCCCGCTCTCTCTCTCTCTCTCTGCAACCACCACCTCCGCCGCCGGCGTCGCGCCTCAACGTTCGCTCAAAACCGCCGCCGCCGTCGCATCCACCGCATCTTCCACGCCCCTCCTCTCGGGAACCGCCGCCCGCGTGGCCGCTCGCTCGCCACCGCGCTTCCTCAGCTGCTACGGCCCTTCGCAGCCACTCGCGCCCTACAGGTTCGTCGCTCTCTCTCTCTCTCTCTCTCTCTCTCTCTCTCTTTCTCAGCTGTAAATTTCGTGGCTTGCGAGTACTGAATGATGATGAGGACTTGTACGTGATCGTGGGCTGTGACTGTTCTTGGAAGAGCACCTTTCTTTGCTGAGCATGAGAATCGAACTTCAACTAAGCTCGAGAAGTTGATTGCTTTTCTCGGTGGTTCCTTCGCTTAGCGTTCATTGCAGAGTGGTCCTGGTTTAGTTGACATTATATTGATAATTATGTGGAGAACTTGCCTCGTGGTCGAAGGCGTGTTCTTGTCGATACAGTGTTGTCAATTTTCAATGCGGGCGGATTATGTTAAATTCGTTCTTCTTCAGATTATTTGAAAGAGGACAAGGTCATACCAAATTCGTGCGTGCTGGTTTTACTTGAAGTGTGTATTTTGTGTGTGAGGATGCTCCTCTGGCAATGCTTTTGAGGTCATTGGCGATTTGCCTGGAAGCAGCCGGTTCTCTTGTCACCTTTCTGAGTACTCCTCCTGCCTCATCAAACCAAGCTTTGTCGTAGTTCAGTTACATATTCTCTGTCCTTTGTCCCTTTTCGGCCATGCTGCTTGGTACTCCTGGTCAAAATGCCTTGGTTTCTAAGCACGTGCATGCCATCTCCCTATGTGCTAATGTCCCCGAAATGTGAAACTATCGCTGCAAGTGGTATATTACACATATGATTGAGTATTGATAGCATTGTCTGATGGCTCGATGTTTTTGGTTTTTGATGTTTGTAGAGCAATGTCAGATCAAGTGAAAGTGGGAAGCATATTGAAAAAGCAAGGAGAGAAGAAAGGTAAAGATTTTCATTCTTGGCAGGTCAAATGGTTTAGTAGTTAGCATGATTATCTTGTCTTTCTTCTCCTTGCCTTTGCTGTCCCAGATACTAGATCGGTTAAGGTGGTAAAAGAATGGAAAGAATGGGATTGTTTGGGAAGAATGGAAAAGATAGAGAAAAATGATCTACTGGGCAAAAAATTCAATGGGACCGATGGGAGGTTGAGCATGGTATTGGTGAACCAAGCATTGCTTCAATAGTTTGCATTTGGATTCATCAGACTTCAATTTAATGTCCTTCTTCATTAGCCTCGAATTTCTTTTCGCTGAGCATATGGTGTTTTTTTGGCTCTTGTTCTGTTCCTGCAATGGAAAGTCTAGGGGGGTTAGAATTAGAGAGCTCTAATGAAGGGTACACCCGCCATGATGCTTTCAGCAATTATTTCCCTTGCACTTGGCTACCTGGCATTTACTTTTCTCTTGAGTTTGATCTTGCCGCTTTGTGTGAGTATCTTACTGTGCTAAATGATCATTATGATTATGCTCAGTTGTAACTAGAGTGGCATATTGAGATGCTTTTATGAAAAAATTGAGTAGCATATTGAAATGCACAATGCTACTAGAATTGCCAGTACCTGCTTTCTGTGGAAGTGAACATTGGCTATTGACCTTATTTGCTACGAGTTTTCATTATTTGTTGCATCTCCAACAATGTAGGTAAATCAAAGGGATCTATCAGGAAAAAAAGGAAGGATGGCAATTCAAGGGATACAGGAAACCAAATATTGGAAACAAATGGTGGACCTGACAGAAAGGAGCTTCGTCATACTTCTATTGTGGGTGACCATTCTGAAGGAAGTATGTACCTTAAAATAGCTAAAACTGGCCAATATTAATTTTTCATGTTTCATCAAGATGTTTCCAAGACGGGATTCTGGTGTTATATAGTTTGTTATTGGCCATAAATGTCTGATATTGTTTGCTTGTCGATGATTGCAATGGAAATTGACTGGTAACAGAAGTTGTAGAGGCTGGAACTTTTAGTTAAATTGCAGTGTCTCTGAGGATTAAATGGTGGATCACATCATAGATCTATGATCTTGCTTTCCTGCTAAATGCTAAATTAAGCTAGAAAAACTGGGATTGTGGCATAATTTTTATTAGGATAAAAAATCATTTTCTGGATCTGCAATATGGCTGCCCTCACTTGTGCATGCTTTTTGACTTACGTACGCTTCACTTTTGACTAAATATGTGACCAGCGGGTTGGAAAAAGAAAATAAACACGACTGTATTTTGCTTGTGATTAATACACATGATCATGAAGCATAAATCTATATCCTGAAAGCCACCCAAATGCAAAAAACCAAATGAAGCATTGCTGAACACCTGAAATTGAGGCTAACATATAACACACATGAAAGCTGAAGAACCAGAGTAGTGGAGGCACTTAGTGCATGCTTACCTGGAAATATTGCCCAATATTGTGCAAAACAAGATGTTGAGAGTACGTTAAGTTATTGAAGCTGTTTGTTGGGTCAAAGCTGTGGTTATTCTCGAGGAGGATAATGGTGCAAATTCCAATAGCTGAGTTGTGTAATAGTTCTTCTTCACATAATGGCTTTGTGTGTGGATGGTGGTCTCTATGATGGATTTCTTATCAATCTTGCCCCATAATTACTTTAAGGATAGGGGTTAATACAGAGATTTTGATGCTAGGAAAATGTCATTTAGAGTTATCATAAATTTGATTGAGAAAGTGATACTCCTGGGCTTGCCAAATGGGAAAATATACTTAATTTGGAAGAGGACAAGAGACTCATCCAAAGTCTAATGACCTGACTGGTCCCACAATTTGCATGTGCTCTTCCGGAAAGAATTCATTCGCGTATTTCCCCATATAAGTAAAAAATAGACATTGAGAGCCCAGTGAGGTAGTGTAGGATTTAGTTTGATCAGTAGTGTGGTTATTCTTTATGATTCAACAAACTCTGATTGTTGAGCTGTGTTTGAGGGTCTTCCGAGCAGCTATCTCTATCTTTAGAATATAGTAATATATTTTTTTTAATGCAAAAAGAATTTCCTCACAGTTCATTGCTTTCTCTAAATAATTTGATCCAGAAAGTGATTTACCCATTGGGATGGGCTTGAGGCTATGGATATATTTATGTGGAAAGGGGTAAAAGACTCATTGGAAGTCTAATGATTTGATTGGTTCCCCAATTTGTCTCCTATTTTTATCAGTGTCATGCGGTTGATATGGATCCTAAGATTCTATTATCTCACTGCTGTTGATTGAAGTTTGATGACTATGAATAATCATGTTCTAGGGGCACTTAGCCATGCAGATTGCGAAGTTTCACATTTACTTCTTTTAAAAAGCATTTGTTCTCATTGTTTTCAGCTTACCCATGATGCAGGTAAATTGAAGAAGGTCAAGAGGAAGAAGAAGAAGAATCACAACTTGTCAGAAGATGACCACCTATCGACAAAATATGATGAACCTGATCAAGGAGAGGTTCATCATATGTCATTGGGGATTGAGGATGCTTCTGAAGGAATGACAAGTAAAAACTTTGATGCTTGCTTATGCTTATTAACACTACATACAGTTCATTTCAACATGTCCTGCGAAACAAAATATCATCATGGCTTTGAGACTATCTGGTAATAGGAAAATTGATAGTATGTAATAAAGGAGTTACTTGATGATTCTACTTGGAAGCAGACACACTTATCGTGAATTAACATAGATATGGCTTGCAGATAAATGTTAATTGTGGATCAAAATATATCGTTTACTGGTATTTCTTGTCTCACCTTTGTACCAGATAAGGCTCAGAAGGTTAGGAGAAAGAAGAGGAAGGATCACGACCTTCCAGAAGAACGTGGCCTATTAAGAAAAAAGAACGACAATCCTGATAATGGGGAGGTTTATCCTGGCTCCTTCTCAGGGAATGAAGATACTTCTGAAGTAAGACAAAGTAAGGAATTAGACATTTGCCTATGGTTATGTGGGGTATGTAAGAGTCATTGTCAAGATGCTCTTGAAAAAGATATTGTGATGGCTCTGAGGTTATCTTATAGTAGCTGAATCCTATTCTTTACCTTGGGAATATAACTAGAGGCTAAGAGTCATTGTCAAGATGCTCTTGAAAAGGATATTGTGATGGCTCTGAGGTTATCTGGTAGGAGCTGAATCCTATTCTTTACCTTGGGAATATAACTAGAGGCTTGCAAAGTAGTTGTTTTGCCTGACAGATGGAATATTGGTTGTTGACGACAACTCTTATTTCTGTGAGCAGTGATTTATTGTTCTTCCCACGCTGTAGGTAAGTCTAAGAAAGCTAGGAGAAAGAAAGGGAAGCCCCTACAGTCCCCAAGAGATATTGACCAAGTAGTGGATAAGAACTCTGAACCTGATCTGGATGATGTTCATCAAATTTCTTCTGGGGATGAGGACGAATCCAAAGGAATGAAGAGTATGAAATTTAACTTTTACTTTGCTAGCCATTTTCTTTCATTGCCAAGATGCACTTGGAGAGTCTTGCTATATACGTTGAGAAATTGTTTTAATCTTGTCAATATCAGCTTCTTGGAGCTATCATAGTCAAATTTTACTGATTGCATTGAGCCATGTTGTTTGGCCTTCCTCATTGAAATTTGATGTGCAGAGTGGGTGATGGAATACTATCAGAAAAGATCGGGAATAGATATATTGCAACAAAGAATTGATGATTTTATAACCACTCATGAGGCGAAACTGGAACAGGTATTACAGATCTATTGATTCTTTACTTATTATTTGGTTTTCCAAGTGTCCTTAAGTATTGTCTGATGTTGATAAAGGTCATGCACCTATTTCTGTAAAGTAACAGCATATCCTATTATGGTGTAATGTTTCATGAATTAAATTGTGTTCTCAATTTAAGTTCCTCCCTGTCATCTCAAAGATATGCTTGCCCGGCAGGATAACTAGGTTCACCGATTTTGTAATCTGAATATAGTTTAAACCTAAAGGGCCGGTTTTGACGTGGCATGGGTGAACGAAATGATCAAGTGCCTTCTTGTCAGCAACATGAGTTTACTGGTTTTTGCTGGTTCAGTGTGGATGTTTTCCCTGCTTTGCGAGAGTTAAGCGTTTCTGCATTCATTCTTGTATTAGTGATATGTGCTTCAAATACATGTTCATTGGTGTTTGTACTGAGCCAAATGAAGAATTATCATCACTGTCTATCCACCTGTGCTTGAGCTTTTAATTTATTTCTTTCAGTCTGTTGGCAGTTTTCAGTTAGGCCCACTTGTATTCACAGTTATCGTTCTTGCTCCACAGGAAAGAAAAGAAAGAGAAGCCCGTGTTGCAGAGGGAGGATGGACTGTGGTAACCCATCACAAAGGAAGGAAGAAGACCACAGATAGTGAAAGCGGAATTGTTGTTGGCTCTGTTTCCCAGGCTGCTTTGGAGGACAAGCTGGCTAAGAAGAAGCGCAAGGAAGTTGGGTCGGATTTTTACCGATTTCAGAGAAGAGAAGTGCAGAGGAATGGTATGATAAATTACTTTGTAGCTTTATTTCGTTCTTTTTAGACACTACTGCTTGGGTAAGAATCAAACTTGTTGCTAAGACAATAGCACAAGCTTCTCCACACTTCTATTATCCTGAACACAGTGTACACCGAGGATACCTTTCATGATGCAATAACTTGCTGAGAAGGTATTATCTGCTAAATTCTGAAGTGGGATGATCGAGCGTGTGACATTTCAATATTTTGCCCAGATCTGACCCATCAAACAGAAATTTACTCACTCTTTGGTTGTTTTGTTGAAGATTTAAAATATCTGCCTGGCTGTATGGAGCTGCGTACCATGGGCCATATATGGATGTGTGCCTATGCATGTCTATTTGCATATCTTGTATGTCTGTAGACTGTAGCTATATTCAGGCACATGATGCATGACATGCATTTGAGCTTGTATAGCCTGTCTGTTATCCTGTTTGCTCTAGTGTGTGTGCTTCTCTTATCCTGGTTTTAAGCCTTCATGATGTTTATGACTGTATAACCTTCATTGACTGTCATTGTCTACTTTGGTGGCGTTCATAAAGTTTCCATGTTCTTCTAGCATGTTCGTTTCTTTATTTCATTGTTCAGTAGATGGTTTCTTTTGGGAGGAGGAAGAACAGCAAATAGGTTAGCACATGCAAAAAGGGAGATTTCTTTCTGATGTTGCTGTAAAGATGTCGATGATCCGATTGGGTTGATGTTGATTTGGGACACAAATGTCCATGCAGTCTATTTTTAATTAGCACTCAGCTACTGGTTTTAGTTTGCATAGACGAAGCATCATCACCTCTCAAGAATTAATGGGGACCATTTGTGACCTACAGTTTCCTGCTGAATGAGCAATCTGTCCATTGAATATGTAAGGATTTTCCTGGTGATGAGGTTATTCTTAACTATTTCTTGTAATTTTCTTTTGGTGCAGAGATAATGATGTTGCAGAGTAAATTTGAGCAAGATAGAAAGCGGATACAACAGTTGAGAGCTGCCAGGAAGTTCCGACCTTACTGAAACCGCTGGAGGACTCGCATCCTAGCAAAACCCCGACTGCTCTCTTTAAAAACTCTGGCAACTTTCAATTGGCTAATTTAAGTCGCCACCACAATTTTTGTTCTCTTCTTGAAGAGAAAATAGAAAAGGCCCATCGCGGTCGAAGCCCCATTCTCATTGTTCCAGTCTATTTATTTGTTTTGAGGACCATTCCACCGTTCTCATACCTAATTACATGGATAGATCTTGGAGTTCTTCATCGAAGGATTTCCAAGGCTGGAAATGTCCCGTTGGAATGAAGTGTATTCAGTATATTTTCTTTCAATTGCGGGTATCATTCATCTATATGAAGCATTGGAACCAGAAAAAAAGCATTATTACTATGTGAACGAGAAGTCGGTTCTCTGAAAAGTCGAGGACACCGGTTCGATAAACAATGCAGAAACTACAGGCGATGGTCCGTCGTTTCGGCTCGGAAAAGATGGCATGCTCTGTGATGTCCAGTGCTGGACTACCAACTTCTCACGTCCCCAGTGGGGGAGCTTCACAGGATGAGTGAACGAGGAAATGCATTGGGTTGCAGATCCTGCTGCGTCGACCTAGTCCTCGGCCTTATGGAGCGACCTGACGAGGCTTTGTCATACCTATCAGCAGCCGAATGCGCGGTTAGATCCATCCTTCAGTCCTCTGCTAAGCTCTCGGTATGTCGGCGAAACTCAAATCGGCCATTGTTCATCTCGGAAAGAATCGAAAGTTCTGCCAGCATGCCTCTGGACTGTCTTCCGGGGCCGCGTGATAAAAGCCTCGAAGTGGCCTTGCGAGTAGTTAACCGAGAAAAGAATGGCTCAGGACGCGTGATTCATGTGGCCAGAAACTCCAACGCCGTGAAGGGAAACCTGATTATCTAGCAGCTCCAAATAGGGGTGGCAATGGGGCACGGCATGGTTCCTCCGGCTCGCTACGAGCTGTGCCGGCACGACCCATCTGTAGCGGACCATGCCAGCAACCCGGTTAGCTTAGATAGGCCAGCAGGGCACGCGGCCGGTGCCGGGTCGAACAGGCCGTACTTTGGACGGTCCACTATTTTGGCGGGCCTGCCATGCTCGGCCTGTGCTGGCCCATTAGCACACCTCAGTTCTCAAAATCAAAACTCAATTATACCTAAAGCAAGTGAAACTTTCGGATGCTTTGAAAATAGATTTTTCGGAGTCGGATGATCGAGATTCGGAAATAGAATTTTGAAAGCAATTTGGATCCGAACCTGACTTTTGTTCTTCCATTTTTCATCGTCATGAGACTGGAGAAATGCTCGAAAGTAGCAATAAGGGCCCTATCGGTTTGTGAATGAATTTATAATTTTCGTTTCGTAGGGAAAATCTTATAATTTCTAGATTGTATATTTAATATGTTAAAATAAACAATTACATGAAGTGCTCGATATTTTTCAGTCCAACGTTAAAAATATATTGTAGCTGTTTCTACTCCAAATTCTCTTTTTTTGGAGGACTATACAAGCGTTTTTCAGGAAGGTAAAAATAAAATAGAGTTCAATATAAATGAACGACTTTGGTCGGACAAATAGAGGGACTAGGGAAAGAAAAGGTTGTTTGTTCGCTCACCCCGCCTCTCGTCTCTCCCTCTCCCTTCCGCCACCCGGCTCGCCACCGCCGCCGCCGCCGCCGCCGCCACCATCGCCATCGCCGGCGGCCTCGCGCCTTCAAGCCTCAAGGTTCGGCCACCGCACCCGCACGCCTCTCCTCTCCGCAACAACCTACGCCGCCGCTTGCTCTCCGCCGCACGCCGCACGCCACACGCCCTCGGCGGCTAAGCTCGTTGGCAACCACTCGCGCCTTTGGTTCGACTCTCTCTCTCTCTCTCTCTCTCTCTCTCTCTGTGGTTAGTAATCTTAGTTGCTACCAAGCAATGAATGCTGAGGACTTTGTTCGTGATTATCAGGCCATCCTTCGTTACTTTAGTCTTCTTTCGCGAGCACTTCTTGCTGTCCCATTTGCCAAAAATTTGTGTTCTTTAATGGAAAAGAGAAGGCGAGGGAAATGCCTGAGCAGGAGAATCCAACTTTAGATGAGCTCAAGTGCATGAGCGGTCCTGGTTCACTCAAGCAGGGGAATTTGCTCCGTAGGGGGCCTGTTACTTTTTACCTTCTGGACCCATGTTGCCGATTGTTCGATATACGCAAGTAGCCTTTTGAATTCATTATGCTTCGGATTAGTTAGTGAGTATGCGTCGTATCAGAATAGATTTGCGCGTGCTGATTTTGGTTGGGAGTATGTATTTTGTGTATGAGAATGTTCCTTTGGCAATGCTTTTGAGGTCCTCATTCTGTTATTTGATTAGTGATTTGCCCTGAAACTGTGGGTTCTTGTTTCCTGTATTTGATTTAAGTGACCGATCTTGTTAACCCAAGCTTTGTCATAGTTCAGTGCCATATCCTTTGTCCTTTTCCCAATTAGCAGCCATGCTTGGTAAGTCTGGTCAATAAGGTTGGTTTTTGAGCATGTGCATGCCGTCCCCCTACATGTTAATGTCAATGAAATGTGAAACTGTTGCCACAAGCGATATATCATGCATAGAATTGTTTGTGGCATTTGTCTGATGGACTCAAATTTTTTTGGTTTTTTATGCTTATAGAACAATGTCAGATCAAGTGGAAGTTGGAAGCATAATGGAAGAGCATGGAGAGAAGAAAGGTAAATTTTTTCAATCATAGCAGGTCAGATGGCTTAGGAGTAGCATGATTGTTTTGTCTTTTTTCTCCTTCCTCTTGCTTTCCCTGATAGTAGGTTGGTTAGGGCAGTGAATGAATGGAAAAAAGCGGATCATCTGGTAAGAAGGGAAAAATAGAGAAAAAGGATGTAGTGAGCAAAAACTATAGTGGGGTTAATGGGAGGCTGAGCATGGTATTAGTGAACCATTTGTTGCGTCAGTAGCCTGGATTTGGAATAAATCTATCTGACTTCAGGTCGATTTCCTTCTTCATTAGGCTAGAATTCTTTTCACTCAAGCATATGGTATTCTTACCTCCTGTTTCATTACTGCCATGGGAAGTCTAGAGGGTTAGAATGAGAAAGCGCTAATCGAGGGTACACCGTGCTTTCGGCAATTATCTGCCTTGCACTTGGCTACCTAGTATTTAATTTCTTTTGAATTTGGCTTTGCCTCTCTGTGTGAGTAATTTACTGTTCTTACTGAACGTCATGATTATACTCAGTTGTAGATAGAATACACATTAGCAAATTCAAAAGCCGAATGGTACTGGACTCGCAAGCATGCACTCTCTGTAGAAGTGAACTTTGGCTATTGACTTTACTTGTTACCAAGTTCTCATTGTTTGTAGCATTTCCCACAATGTAGGGAAGTCAAAGAGACGTGACAAGAAAAACCGGAAGGATCACAAATCAGGGGATGAAGGAAACCAATTACTGGAAACGAGCAGTGCACCTGACAGAAGCGAGGTTGATCATACTTCTACCGTGGATGACCATTCTCAAGGAATCAGTAGTATGTAGTTGTACCTTATGTTAGCTAATACTAGCTGGTGTGTGTGTGTTTTGGTGTTATATATCTTATAACTATAAGATTCCGATACTGTTTGTTGGTGCCTGCAATGGAAATTGACTTGTAACAGAAGTTGTAAAAGCTGGAGTTTTAATTAGAATTGCAGTGTTTTTGAGGATTATATGGTGGATCACATCATAGATCCATGATCTTGGTTTCCTGCTAAGTGCTAAATTAAGCTAGAAAAGCGGGCATTGTTTTCCAATTATGATGTTAAACTCATCACTTTGGTTCTGCAATATGGCAAAACTCTCTTGTGCGTATTTTTTGACACCTCTGTGCAAGACTTTTGACTGAATATACCATCATGGGTTGAAGACCAAAGTAAAATTGATTGCATTTTGATTGCAATTAATACACATAATCATCATGAACCTTGAATATATACTGAAAGCCTCCTATATGCAAGAAGAACCAATTGAAGCAATTCTGAACAACTGATTTGAGACTAAATAAGATGCATGTGGTGGGGACAGTATGTGCATGTTTTTCCAGGAAATTGCTGGCACAATGTTATGAAAATTGAGATCTTGAGAGTACGTGAAGGTTTTGCTGGGGTTTGTTGAGTTGATGCTATGGTTGTTGTTGGTGATGACAATGGTACAAATTCTGATGGTTGAGTTGTGTTCGATGTCCTTCACATTATGGCTTCATGTATGGATTGTGGTCTCTATGATGATTGCTTATCATTCTTGCTTATGTTTACTTCAACAGTGGTAGGGGTGAACACTGGGCTTTTGATGCTAGGAAAATGCCTTTTTAGTTTAAAAATAAATTTGGTAAAAAAGATACTTCATGGGCTTGCTATATGGGGAAATGCACTTAATTTGGTAGAGGACAAGAGACTTATGTGAAGTCTACTGGTCTGACTGGTTCTACAATTTTTCAGCTGCTCCTTGTAGCAGAATCATATAATACGAGCTGGTTTGGATACTGGTAATGCATGATCTCACTAGTGGGATTTAAATTTTATAACTATGAATTATTTCGTACGGCACGATGAGGGTTGTGAGATAATGGTTTTACTTCATTTAAAGCATTGGATATCACACCTCTGATACTTGCCTTAACATGTTGCAGGCACATCTAAGAAGGCTAACAAGAAGAAGAGGAAGAAAGGGTACCAAAACTTGTCAGATGAAGGCGATCAGCAATTGAGAAAGGATGATGAAACTGATCAGGAGGCAATGAAGAGTAAGAAATGGGATCATTACTTATGCTAATTAAGTGCTGCATACTATGCATGCCCTAGTTGAAAGGATCGAATTTATGTGATATATTAGTGAACTGCTACGAAGGAATCTTCATAAGGAGTAAATTGAAACTACTACTATGAGGAAGGCATAGGGCTTGTCATTTGTTATGATTGAAACATCTCGACCAAAGTAAAGGCAAAATGGGGTTTTATAAACTTCTCTAATAGAAAGGAAAAATCGCAATAATCTAACATTCAAGAGTTCAAGGAAGAACATCACCAAGAAAATACAATAAATAATATGTGTTAGTGCAAAAGCATAATAGTTCCTTAAGTTTGATCCCAAATTTTGTTTGAAGAGCTTTGAGTCATAGATCTACCTTCTCTTCAATAAGGGAAATGATTAATTTTGCATGCTCTTCCCAATAAATCAAGCATGAAGTATTGTTATGTCCATCTATGACTTGGGATGACTGAAAACAGGAGATGTTTTTCTGAATTTTCTATTCAGGTACTTCAAAAGGCGAAGAACTCTCCCTTCTTTTGTATTCACACAGTAGAGTGTCTAGAAACTTGAAAAAAGTAGTCTTTTTCGTGACACCTAAGAATGGTTAAGGATGAAGGATCAACTGAATTTTGAGTTATGAGACTGCTTGTCAAGATGTTTTATGTTTGCAGTGGTCATGGAAGGACTGCTCTTGACACGATTTAACATTAATTTCAGCTGCATTAGCTTTTGCAACAAACCTTGTTTCAAGAGATAAAGACTATAATTGTCTGGATGAAAGTTGAATATAAGATTGATTGCAACAGTGAAGATATGTTGGTTGACTTAGCAATTTCAAAGTTAGGTATAAGGAAAAGGTTGGAACCTAGTGTTCAAGATTCAAGACAAGGTTTGTTCAAAGAAGGATGGTAACCTATTGTCATTGCAAGATTAGAACATCTAGAATGGTGATGATTATAAAATTTTATGGTTTAGTTAATTCTTCATTGTGTTATGTCCTGTAAAAGTTAGCATTTCTCGTAGAGGATTAAATCAAGCCGTAAGGCCACCACAAGGAAAGGTGGTTACAATTTACATTCCACCTGCCTTTGTACTGTATTTTGTTTCTGCTTGCAGTTGCATCATATATTCTTGTTGCTGTTATTTTGTATCTGCATCAGGCAAATCACATATTTATGCTTGAGAGTAATTTAACAACAAAAAGGAGATGCATGCATGTAGCAATTTTCATGTTCCTATTGGGGGCACTAGTCAAATTACCAAAAAGGAGAGATGCAGGATGCTGTCAATTTGTTCATGTGTGGATGGCATTCTTCTTCTCATTCTCCTCCTTCTTCTACGTCCAGTAAAGTGAAGTATATAGCATTGCTTAAGGGTCACTTTTTTTTCATGTGCATAGATTGTATGTCTATATTGTTTCTGGTTCGTGTTGTCTATGGTTTCTTTGTACTGCAGCAGTGTGTCTATATCACTTTGCCCCAGCGTTGTACCTTTTTAGGCCATTTTTTTTGGGTTGTTGTCAGAGTATATGCTGTTCTTTCCAGTGCATGGAGAAGAATGCATGTACGATGTGTAGAACAGCACCGTCACATCATTATAAAGACATAGTTTGGCTTTCCTGGCAGGTAATGATGAGACTGGTGATGGGGTTGTGGAGGATGATTTGAACGAGCCAACCATGGGGGAAAAGCTTGAAAAATTAAATTTGGTAGATGGTGGACTAAACATGAGCCATGAAAAGCAAGAGCCCTACCCTCTTGCCCAGCCTCGTGCTGACTCTGTTAATGTTTTGCTCAAGCAAGCATTGCATGCTGATGATCGTGCCCTCCTCTTAGATTGCTTATATACACAAGACGAGAAGGTTTTCTTCTAACCTTATCTTCATGCTTCTGGATAATTTTAATGAATACTTTTGTGGAGAAGTAATAATAGATCATTTATGCATATGGTAATCATGTCAAACTCATTTGTACTGGCAGGTTATAGCTAATTCGATGTCTCTTTTGAACCCATCTGATGTTCTTAAGCTTCTGCAATTCCTCATATCCATAGTTGAGTCCAGGTGACTCTCTCTCTCTCTCTCTCTCTCTCTCTAACTTGAGGAAAACAGTCGTTGACCAAGGGAGCTCAAATACTTGCTAACATTGAAGTTAAGAACTGTCCTGTTTGCAGATCTATACATGTTACAGTTGTCACCTTATACAGCCGAAAGCTACCTTATTCCTCTTTCTTAGTGTCAATTGCTTTTTTTGTCAGTAAAATATAATATAATAGATATTTTATAATGAGGATATTCAACTTATATAGTAGGATATCTTTTGTCCTCCATTGTCACAGTGTGTAGGATTGGCCCATAAATGTCTAGATACTCTTGCAGAGTTTCACGTGATTTCAGTGCACGATCTCTTTGAGCTCGAGCTAAATGCTGGGCAGCCTTTGTTTGCGATCCCACTTTAAATTTTTGCTTCAGATTATGCCATCACTAATTTGAATGATTTTAGAGCACTATACTGTCCTATGGGTGCCTTTCCCCTGGCTGTAAAATACAATCTGTTGAAAATACTGCTCCATGGATATTGTTTTGCTTTGTTGCAGCAGGGGTGCTGTGCTTGCATGTGCTCTTCCGTGGCTGAGAAGACTACTACTTCAGCACGCTAGTGGAATAATGTCACAGGAAGCTTCACTGGTTGCCTTGAATTCTCTGTATCAGGTCTGAAATGTTGACTGGTTACCATGTTAAGAAACTTCTACGTGCAAATGTATATGAGCTTCAGCAGAATGTTTTACCCTCCAATATCTCTTTTACTAGTACTGTTATGCATAAATTTTACCAAATCTCAAGGTTTTGTTGGAAGATTTGTCCAATTTCGTGACATGACTTTCCTTTATTTGGATTTCTGATTTGCTTGTGGTCATTTGCAGCTCATTGAATCGAGAGTGACGACCTTCAGACCAGCTCTTCAACTATCTGTCTCTCTGGATGTCCTTTACGCAGGAGTAAGTACAACTAAATGCAGAGTTTGGATTTGTCCTAAAGTTTGGATTGTCAACTGACACCCTGTCTATGCTTCTTTTGGCAGGTAATCGATGAGAAAGAGGAGGAAGATGCTCCAGTGAAGCCAGTGATTTATGAGGACCATGACAGTGAAGAAGAGGAATCAGAAGATGCTATAATGGACATCAACCATGATAGCCCCGAGGAGGAGACATCTGACATAGTATTCGAAGAAGATAGTGATGCCGATGAAATGAGCGACTAAGTTGGCTGATAAGCCCTAAGAATGAGGTTCATAGGGATGTGGTAGAAGAAGTGTATATGTCATCTATGGAATTTGATACTGGTCAAGTCAGAGTGCAGTTGCCACAAGGATGCATTTCTTCTTCAGACGCAGGTGGTTATGTCACAGGAGATGTGATACTAACATGGATCTAGACATGGCAAAAATGCTGGAGAACTCGGGCTATGACTAGAATACTGCAGAGATTAGCGCAGCATGTCAAGTGACTTATTCCTTCGAGTTTTGATCTGATCATTTTTGTTGTCTTTTTGCTATGTGCACTCTATACCAAGAAATACTCAGAGTTAGCTGTTTTTTCCTTCCTTTTCCAGTTGATGTCTTCATTTTCTCTTGCTAACAGAGGCTTCGAGTGTTGTTCGAGATGAATTCACTCTTTCCACTCGTGTATGATCCATCTTCCAGCTCTTTCTTTTCTCTAGTTTGCTGCAACATGGGGAATTAGGGTGGAAAAGAAAGGGCGGAATCGTATTTCTTTTGAAATCAATTGAGGCATACATGTAGAATGTCGCCTCTGGCAAGTACCAGAGATGATTTTAACTTCCATATTAGGACCTAAAAACACCTCATTCAAAGTAAAATCCGACAGACTTGGCAGTGACTGTATACAGCCCTTAGTATTTATATGCAGATCATTTGCTATAACATTCTCACATCATCCTAGTTGGCAATTCCAAGCGTGCTTCATAGTTTCCTGAGCACCACGAGCCATTCTCTTCATGCGCTTTGCTGCCTGCAAGGCCCACTCCACGGCAGCACTGGCCATTGCCAAGAGATGGCTGCCGGACTGGTCCTTGTCTCATTGGTCTTATCTTTGGTCGCTTGTGAAATAGAGGACCTGAAGACACCAGCATTGTGCCTTTAGAAAACTCCGAGGAACCTAAGCATGGCAGTGATCTGTGCCTAGGGGGTCAAGATGATGCCCCAAGCTATGTCCAACTCATTGGTGCTGCCTGTATGTGACGAGTAACTGTAACAATGTATAGCTTTAAATCAACTCAATTGATATAGTTCACGGTTGGCAGAAACACTAAGTAATGAAATAGTATTGCTAACTGCAGTCTTCGCTATAAGCAATGAAAAACAAAAGCCAGTGCGCCAGAAAAGCATCAAGTAGAAATACTACACCTTGAGGAGACAGCAATGCGCACTTGACTGGGCTGTGGCATTCACGCAACCTCAAAGCTAAAATGACAGCTCACAGAAAACCTGCACTGGAC
The DNA here is from genome assembly GCA_014182555.1 of Eucalyptus erythrocorys. Classification (NCBI taxonomy): domain Eukaryota; kingdom Viridiplantae; phylum Streptophyta; class Magnoliopsida; order Myrtales; family Myrtaceae; genus Eucalyptus; species Eucalyptus erythrocorys. The sequence goes on from CM024602.1 coordinate 54,186,644, forward strand.
CTTTTCTTTTCTATAGAGGTTTGGAGCTTCATTAAACAACTCACTAATGGGTTGAGTAACTCATATTGCGGAGCTAAAAATAATGAGCTTACCAAGAATCAATGCTCTTACTTAATGAATGCCAATCAGGATGTTGAATATCCTTCAAACTGCTTTTTGACATTAGGCCTCTGTTGAACAGCTTCATGAATGCGAATCGGGATGTTGAATATCCTTCAAACTGCTTTTTGACATTAGGCCTCTGTTGACCACCTCATTCCAAAAGAGCCTTAAAATGTTTTCATCACCGACACAGGAAGCATTTAAGCTTCTATAGATTTTTAAATTTATCATTAACCTCCTCTTATACATGTCATCCAACATGGCCGATGAGGCCACGGTGTTCCCTGCTTTCATGTAGGCATAGGCTAGACTACTATATATGACACTATCTCCCAACATACCCTTCTTTTTCATTATTGAAAAGACTTTTTCAGCATAATCAATCTTCTCTCTTTTACAGAACCTCCTTATTAGCGCCCTGTACAGAGAAACATCGATACAAAGACCTTTCTTAGCAAGTTCATCTGGGAGTCCTAGTATTACCTCTTCCTCATTTAAGTCGCAGTAGCCATCTATGAGCCAGGAATAAGTGCAGTAGCTGGGAGAAAATCCAGCATTAAGCATGCTGATGAGGAAATCTTTTGCGTTGTGCATGTCTTGAACCTTGCAGAAACCATGAATCAGTGCCTTGTACGTGAATTGGTCCAACTTCAGTCCAGCCTCGAGCATCCTATTCCTCACTTTCAATGCAGACCTCATATCCCTTATCTTGCAGTATGCATTAATCAAAGTGTTGCACGTAATATTATCAGGTTCCACTTTCTGCTCACTCATCTCATTCAATAGCTTGTTGGCATCCCTCATTCTACCTTCTTCACATAACTTACGCAGGATCGAATTGTACGTTGCAACACCGTGATACAGACCTTTGGCCACCATCACCTCTCGCAACCTTAAAGCCTCTTCAAGGTCATTTATTCTGCAATACCCATCAATTAAGGTGGTATACGTCACATGATTAGGCGTAACGCCTTTGATCTCCCTAAAAAGCCTCACAGCCTCTCTCATCCTGCCTTCCCTACAAAGTCCATATATAAGAGAGTTATAGGTCACAATATCAGGACTAACTCCTCCTCTTTCCATTCTATCTTGAACACACAGAGCTTCATAATGCATGCCCTTCTTGCAGTACAACGCTATCAACGTATTGAACGTGAAAAGGTCAGGATGGACACATTTAGACTCCATCTCAATCAATATCTTTTCCGCCTTCTCCGCGTCCGCAGACTTGCAACAAGCATGAATCAGCACGTTATATATATGAATATTCGGAATGACCCCAAGCCTAACCATTTTCTTGTACAATTTCCACACCATATCGGTCAACCTTTCCTTCGCCAAAGAACTCAACAACACGGTGCAGGCAGGCAAATGCGGCTTAAACCCGCACACCCTCATGTGCTCGAACACCTGGACCGCATCCTGGGTCATCCTGGAATTCGCGTAAACTATCACCAGCCAGCTGAAAACCTGCGAATTCGCATCCGGGTCATCGTGGGCCCTCGCCAGGGCGCCCAAAACCGAGGGGGAAGACAAGAAGTCTCTCAGAGCGATTCTCTCGAGCAGGTCCTGGGCGCTCTTGAAGTGCCCGCGCCTGGTGAGGATGTGGATCATGGTCCACGAGGACTGCAGGGAGTGCTTGTACCTGGGCACCGACTCCACGTTCTTGAAGAACGCCAGCAGGTGCGAAGGGTTGGGACCGCGGGGGGAGAAGTTGAGGAGGACCTGATGGACGACGGAGGAGGTGAGGACGGAAGGGAGCTTGGAGTGGGAGTGGAAGGGATAGTTCCATTGACCTTTGACGATGAGCCCGCAAATGCTTTGGGCGAGGTGATGGGTTTCCGAGGTGAAAGAAACTGAGCCTGCCATTTCTGCAGGAAGATGAATCAGAGAGAGAGAGAGAGGCCGCTGGCCGCTGCAACGAAAAGCCAGCAGCAGCAGCGATCATGTGATTATCCTATATAAATCTTTTCCTAAAATTTTAATCTGTTTTAGTATAGTTTTTAGACTTTTGATACGTATTCGATTTAGTCGTTAAATAATACAAAAATATTCAACGTTATCCATAATATTGAATTAATGGAAAGATGATATTAAATATTTTCACGTAATTTAGGAATTATATTGAAAATATACCAAAAATTCATGAATTACATTGAATTAGAAGCTTTTTAAAGAGAAAATTATGTAAAACCATTGATTTTGGTATTCCTTCGTCTATCCTAAGGTCTTTGCTAATCTGCAATTCAAGGACCTTGATTCAGGCAAGATGTGGGGTAGAACATAATCTGCAATTTCACTATGTACATTCCGTCTAAAATCAAAGAGATGCAATTTCCCTTTTATTTTTGTGAAGAGGACAGGTTGCGATTACCTATTAAGAGTATGGACGTAATTTCGCCTTGATGTCGAATCGAACTGAACTGATTAACTTCTGTTTTGGAACCTTACAAACCAAATCGAATTGTCAAATAGCCTGGAAATGGAATCGAATCAACTAAATTGCGTTTCCTGCTTCTTCTTCTTTTCTTTTTCTTTTTTTCTTTTTAATTAAACGTTAAACACCTTTCTCATACTTCCAGTCTTAAATACGTTTTCATGAGCCACGTCATATGATGAACAAATTACCAGATAATTTTATCGGATGCTTGCATCCATGGGCATGTAGTTCTGAAAAATATATATACATATTTCAAAGATGTCAACAGATAGACCAGTGGTCAATACACCCCTCTATCTTTGCTAGCACCAACGTGTGCAGAGTAGCAATCCCAGAAGAAATCACACAGTTACGACAAGCTACAGAAGTAAGAAAATACACAAAGAGACGAGTAAATCCCTCAGATGACAGTGGCGAACAACAGACCATCTAGCCACACCGAGCAGCGAGCACACAGGAGCAACTGTGGTATCCCTTGCAGATCACACTGAAGCTGAAGCCGAGGGGTGAAAAAGAAACCTAAGCCACAAGATTGACAAAATTTTGTAACTCTTGGGTTACAATGCCTCAAACATAGCACGAGCTCTAGGAGACGTGAGATGGGCATGAAGTGACGTGAATCACTGTGAGAGCTTCTTGTGTAAAGTTGGGAGAACATCAGCAAACATCTGAACTGCATGACACCCATCTTGTCCCCGCTCCAAGAAAGCTTCTTTGCAATGACCTTTTATTGAGGGAATGTGATACAATTTTCAATGCCAAACTTCACCTTGATCCAAGAATGAAACTATGTACATCGAGCAGCAGAGTTGGGTCATATTTGGAATTCCTGTGACATCATTGCCCAGGAAAAGTAGAACAAAGAGAATCTCTTCCATGTGAATGAGAAAGTCCTGCCTCGTCTATCTATAAGGAGACACCTTCGCTGTGGTTCTGTTTAGCAGTACTGTCAACAGATTTAAGTGCTTTTCCATTCCTCTTCTCATACTCCTCCTTCAGTTCTTCCAAGCGTTTTCCTACCTGATCATCCACAAAGATCTATAAAAAAGAGGCGGAACAAGAGTAATCACAAACACCTACGTAGCACTTGAGGTCCCAGCCAACAAAACCATACAGCTCTTGAAGCATTTATTGGGAAAAAGTCTTGAATTTGATCATGTCAACATAAAAGCAAACAAGATCAATAATCTCCATTTCATGTTATATTGAAGATTAAGATTTTCATTAAGAACGAAACTGAAGAACCATTTACTTAAAAGAATTTGATATCTTGCCCCTCAGATTAACTCTCTTAATAAGAGAGGCACAAGACCAATGGTCAGGCAATGATGATTACTGAAGCAAAAGGATCCTGCAGTGTTGCTTAGTAACAAGCATCTTTTTTTTTTTTTTTTTTTTTTTGAATGTCAGGCAATGATGATTACTGAAGCAAAAGGATCCTGCAGTGTTGCTTAGTAACAAGCATCTTTTTTTTTTGAATGAAATCTGCAACCGCAAAAGTTGACATGACCAGAAAAAACAATGAGCTTTGGCAAGTCAAAACCTTGATTGAATAAGCCATCGGTAATAATGTATCTGGATCCATCGCATGCTCAGGGAAATTACGCAAAGCATGAATGAGTTTCTCGAATGGTAATTTGACCTGACAAACAAGAAATTTTCCTCATCAGTATGCAGAAACTAACAGCAGTGAGGGAGGTATGTGCTTAGATACTGACCAATTCGTCGTGACAATACTTTAACAAAGCCAAACCAACTTTGAAGACAATTTTGACACCCTGTTAAAAAAAAAAAAAAAACACAATTGTTTAAGAATTCAAACAACATAATGGTGCTTTCAAAGAGGAAATAATGTTAATCCTGGCAACTACCAACCTCAAAGAGAAATACATCCCAAATTCGAAGAGCCAGGTGAAATGGGAAAGAGTATGCAAATACTGTGATGAACCATTGACTTGCATACATACTGGGATTTATCATTTCGTCACTAAAATGCTCTCCCAGCTTTGGCAAGTGTTCTTTCACCAATTGATCAAACTGAAAAAGATACTGTTGAACCAATGGCAGTCCCACCTAGCAATGGTATCAAAAGAGTAGTTCTCAGAGACTGAGAGTGCTGAAATTTTCTTCATCCTATTCAGGATTTTAATCAAAGCCTGGACCAACAATGGAAAATAGGCAATTCTTCTTTTTCTGGGGGCCACAAGAGAATAGGCAATTTAACTAGTCATTAAACATTCTCCTTGTGATGTTCTATCAAAACTAGAAAGAAGCAGCAAACTAAAGATATGAATGAGGAATGCATTAGATCTAAACCATGCAGAAGTAATATATTACCTTCTTTACATTAGAACGATGAAATAAGCCAGAGAAAAAAAAAAATCCTAATAATTTGTTCTTAGAATCTCAATTGACAACCTCATGTCCCCTAAGAGACGGCTGCTTACGGCTGCTTCTGACAGTCAGCGGTATAGCCTATCTAAGAAAACTAGTTTGATGAGAATAAAGACAAGAAGCAAGCATATGCTAAGAAAAACCAACAATCCACACAAAGAATAGAGAGGAATATATTGCTGACCAAAGGATGAGGTGTTCAATTTCCTACAACATAGAGCATAATGCCACAAAAATACTACGTAGCCACCTCCACATCCATGTTGAAGAATTGGACTTAACCATTTTTGTTTATTTTGTACTTAAAAAAATAGATGTTTCCCTTATTTTAGGAGTTGCCTTCCATATAGCATTCCAGCCTTGCATGGCCTAGTTGAAGTTATGGGTAATTTTATGGGCTTCAAAACTGCTACTTAAATTTGCAAGTAGCTAAGTAGCACTGACACTAACACACGACACACGACATGACATGCTGACACATCATTCTCAAAAAAATAGAGAATTCCAACACGTTGGGACTTGTGGTATATTAAATGTATATTTTTATATTAGCGGTGAGTTTCTTCTTCACAGTTAGGTTTTTTAGGGGCTGGCTGGGTATATTAAGTTTGAGGGGGCTGGGAATATGACTTACGTATATATATTTTCGATAGATTTACATTTTGACCCATAATTTATTGAAAATATTTAAAATTGACCCCGAGCATGTCGAAATGGCATATAGGGATGCTGGACTCGCTTGTCGCTGGCATCACCGGAGCACTAACCACCTGTCGAATGTCTGAGACCTATTGACCATGTGTCAGTTGTGTGTCAGACACACGTCCAACATCGACGAGGAGGCCCCTAGAGAGTGTCCTTGCTTCCTAGGCAGGTAGGACCCAAAGTTTATAATATGAGAGATGGGAATACCAAAGTTACCGAATTGTCCAACTTTCCTTTTGTGCTTGAGGGGCAAACTTGTGTATCGCTTTGCCAAGTGCATGCTTATTGTATGTTTGAACTAAGTGCATGCCTATTGTTTGCACAATGCCAACATACCAGCTCACAGGCTTGTGCAGGAGAACAGGAGAGACTGTGATTTGAAACATTACAAGCACAGGAAAGGAAAATCATTTTGCAAAAGTAGGAGCGGAGGGAGGGGGTTGCTTTTGGATTGTAACCGTTAATCATTAAGTAGATCCTCGGTTCACTTGTCCAGAGAAAGGAAATGATCACACAGCTAGACAAATCTACACAGAGCGGTTAGGCTTCAAGCATATAGCTGTGGTTCATTGTCTAAGACAGGCAACAGCTGCTTTCAGATTCTGCTTAGTTCTAAATAGGATAAAAAGTAGCGGTAAGACATAAATAAAATCTGGCACATTCTATGATAAATATGCTAAAGTGGGCATCTCAAGCAACAAAGAAGTACCATATACAAGCCTTCCATTGGAGAATGAACGGCTCCTTTCAGTAATGCCACCAATAACCAAAATGCATCTTCTTCACTCATATAGAGAAGCAATAGCCCAGCTACAAAGCCCATGCCCTGCATTTCAACTAATAATGTCGACCACTTGAAAGCAAAACAAAACAAGCAATATACTCATACAACAAAAATTTATACCTGAACATATCCAACGTCTCTATCATAGACAGAATATGCCTTCAGAACATTATACAGGGACCTCTGACCTGGTCCATGTCTCTGTTTAAAGAAAACATGGGAAGGAAAGGTTCTAGAAATATCGCGAATTATATCCAGCTCTGAAGCTGATGTCTCATATATCACCAATTGCTGCAAAATATACGGTTGCATCAGCATGACAGTAGCCTTGCTTGATGTAGGGTAAAGATTATATTAATTTGTCATGAATATAAGCAATTCACAAGTTAAAAAAAAAAATGAACTTCTTCTGGAAAAGGACTATATTTGCCATTTTTCAGGAACTTGATATCTTTAAACTGCAGGCTTGCTGTATGTCATTAAAATTCCATTAAACCTACCTCCCTCCTTCTGTTTCCCAATGTATGCATTAAAATTTTAGAATAATGCATTGCTTAGTAATCCATGACATGCTTAAGAATTCAACAGAAATTTAGCAGACTCATGGTTTATTTAGCATGAAAATGCTTAGAGTCCCATAAAAGGAATACATATACCCTTGGATATTATTATAGTAGAAACAAGTACAGAAGAATGATCACCTCATAAACCCCAGGGTTCATCAGCAAAAGATCACGACTTCCAGATATCAGCTGCCAGACCAGACCCCTCAAACAGTCTGGAATTCCTTTCCTTATACGTCTTTTAACCACATGAGGCTTCCTCCTAACATATTGTTTCCAATCACTACCTCCAACCCCAATCATCTTCCTCCATTTCCTAACCTTTCTTTCCTCCCTGAGAATAGAGAAATTCATTTGGCAGATTCTCGTGATCACACCGCTTTTTATTAAATGATCTGTCAAACCAGTTGAATGGAATGAAAACCATACCTTTCTAACTCATCCCTTGACTTCCCCCTGTTTATGCCTTCAGGAGAGCTATTTACATCCTGCTTGACAAAACCAAATCTGTCCAACGGTCTCGGTGAAGGTAGTGGCCCCACTTCGTAATCGTCTATGCGTTTCTTGTCCATCTCAAATGTTAAAAGCGAAGCTCCAGCGTGTCAAATGACATGCCCTGGACTAATCTGCTTCTCCAACATGGTCATCTCTCATGACCTGGGAACCAAAAACGCAAAATCTTATGGGTAAAGCAAGACAAAAGATTGACCAACATATCATCACAAAGATAGAAAAAGGGCCTCCCAGCCCTGCAAGTCTACAAACTGGACGAGAAAAGTGGAGCCCAATTTCAGACTCATCAAACCAAGATACCATCATCAAAGTATCAAACTAATTACAGCATCAGAACCCCATTTAATGCAATGTGAAAAATGGAGGACAAGGTGCAGATCACCAGTAGCTGCAAAAGCTCAAAAACGCCACTAACACCGAACACAACTTACAAAGCCGGAGTCAAGACACCCGGCTGACCACCAGCAAGTCCTCAGAGTCCAGGCCGACGAGACAAACCAAGAGTCAACAGCAATATTCAGAGAGAAAGTCCCATCAGTTCACGCCATAACAGAGACAGAAGCGCGTATCAATGCCAGCACAAACGACCCGCCAATCCTCACCCCAAATACAAACCGCCCTAGACAAAACAACCACAACCCAGAAGAAAAAAAAAAAAAAACCCAAGTAAAAAAAAGATATCTTTCATCGTATCAGACTCAAAACAAGACCTCAAAACCATCGCCGGCAAAAGATCAAAGACGAATCAGTGAATCAAACACGAAAAAGCTCGACGATTCTTGAGGAAAAACAAACCCGGGCGCCGGAGATCCTCCGCCCCTCGAGAGGCGCCGCGAGTCGTGGTCGGCGAATCGGGATCGTCGAACTCGGTGCCGGGTCGGATCGACTGAGGAAGGGCGAGACGAGGATGAACAGCTAAGGAAGCATCGAACAGTGTCGCGCGAAGACAGCTTCTTCCGAAATGGTAAGCTTCCTCCGCTTTCGCTTTCGCTTTCGTTTCTGTTTGCAGATGCAACAAACGGCGATCGGCTCGTTATAATAAATTCGGCCCGGAAATGGGGTCTTTTTTTATATATTTCTCCCGCGCGCTATTTGCGGCTAATTCCGTTTTGGGTCCTTTGGTTTCATGTGATCTTGCAATTTAGTCCTTTAAGCAAATTGATGAAGGACTAATTCTTCTCAATTATTCTCAAGCGATGTAATGAGTAGACATGTCTCACTGTGCCTGGCATCGTCCTTTCTATATAATTAGCCTTACTCTTCCACGAGTTGTCTTGAATTGGTAATTTGGCGTTTCGGATTGGCGACATCATTCACGGGACATGTGTGCTACCTTTCTCCCTAAGCGAGGCAATGAGTACACAAGTCTTACTTTTTGACCATCTTCCGTTTCTTTTGGACATAATGTCAATGAGATGAGTTACTTGTTCCAACAAAGAAATGATGATGTTTCATAAAATTGAATTTCATATGCTAACTGACTTGATAAGTTATTGTGAATTATTTAAATGAGTTCAACATTTCAAATAATTATTTTTCTAATTTAACATCAACCAATAGGCATACAACCCTATTAGTAGAGCAATTGCGGATTGAGCTAGAGAGTATCAGAATGGGGATTTGTAGGCACCGCACACGTATATACATAGAGTATTAGTATTTCTGAGGAAAATTATTTAAAAAGTCCTAAATTTATTACACTTTTGTCAATTCAGTCATTAACCTTTTTTTATGCCAATTGAGTCCTAAACTTTTTACAATTGTGCCAATTTAGTCCATCCGACCAAAATTGGCTGGTTGGAGCTAACGTGGACGCCGGCCAGAGATAGCTGGCCGGCGAACAACTTTTTAATATTTTTTTCGAATTTTTTAATTTTTTTTTTTTTTGAATTTTTTCCCACCTTCTTCCTTTGGCTGGCGTTGGCGCCGTCCAGCCAAAGGTGAGGATCGACCACTGGCGAGACTCACCCCCGCTGGCCACTGGCGAAGGCGAGACTCGGGCTCGCCCAACCAGCCTCGCCATGGTTAGGTGAGGCCATCGTCACCCAGCCGAGGCGAGGCTCGGCCTCGCCTAGCTAGGGCGAGGTTGAGCCTCGCCAGATCTGGCGACGGCTGCCTCACCGTCGTTGGGCGAGGCTTAGCGTCGCCCCTGCCGGCCACTGGCAAAGGCGAGCCTCGCCCAGCTGTCTCTGGTTGGCGTCCATATCAGCTCCGGCTGGCCAATTTTGGACGATGAACCGAATTAAGACAATTGTAAAATGTTTAGGACTTAATTGACAGAAAAAAAAAAAGATTTATGATTGAATTGGCAAAAGTGCAATAAGTTTAGGACTTTTTAGACAATTTTCCCAGTATTTTGGACCTTTGCTTATTGTATATTATAAGCCTTAACATGGGATCATCTCTCCTCATCCTAATTTTATAAAGAAAAAAAAGTGTGTCCTAATAAATTGGCCAACTAGTTGAAAATTAAATTTGTGTGCTTAGATTAAGTTCACGTCATGTTTAATCCAGTAGGCTATCGATCTAAATAATTTTGCATTTGAATTATTCGCACAAAACTTTGCATTTGACTTTTAATGGTGGGGTCCCTCCCGGTGTTAATCCAGGACACTAGCAGCAATCATTGTGACTTGTAAATCCCAAATGCATGCACCTTAAATATATCTAAGCTATTTATACCATGTTTCAAAGAAGAACGCACCAATTTATTTTTGAAAAAAGGAAAACGCACTAATTAATTAAAGTTACGTCCTCGATTTACCACCTCGCCACACGCCCAGTGCGCAGGCAAAACGCTCCGCCGTTTCTTATCCTCTCGCTACTTCCGGGCGAGTAGGAAGTCCCGCGCCTCCTTGCTCGTTCTTGATTTTCCCTTCCCTCGAACCGACGAGAACAAGGTGATTTCAAGATTCGATCCTCTCGGCAATCCCCCAAAGCACCCGCCATTATCAGTCGCTTTCAAGGGCCCATCTTTTGGCCACAGTTCTTGTTCTTCCGCTTTGGTAAATTTGCAGTATTGGAAGCGATGCGTAGGTAGACGCTCTTTGGCGTGCGCTCGGACATGGCTTGCCTTTCTGTCATTTGCAATAATGGGTTCTTCCAGTCTCGAGAGCTCCTGGGCGTTCGGGTCGGAAAGGCCGGTTCTTGTGGGCATCGGAGTGCTCGCGGCGGCCTTGCTCTGTTTCCTCTGGTGAAGTTCCAAACTTTGCGCAAATTCGAACGTGGGTCGTCGTGTAATGTTAACTCGATGCAAAAGCTCTCTAGACATGATTGGATTCGGCCTTTAAGGTTTCGTGGCGGTTCTAATAAGTGGCCACCTGGATTGTCCTGTAGAAGTAGAATTGAGCCCGGGAGCGATGGATTTAGTGATATTGAGCGGGGTTATGTGAGGAAAGGAAGAAGAGGTATTAGGAGGAAATTCTCGCTGAGATTGCGCCCGAGATTTTGGTTGTTGGCCTCGAGATTTAAGAGGGTCTCGGCTATGTCCATGTTGAATGATTTGGGGGTGTTCTTGAGAAAGAATTTGAAGAGAGTGACTCTTTCAGCTTCAGTTTCTGTAGCATTGGGCCTTTGTTATATTTTTTTAAAAGTGACAGCTTTGCCATCTCCAAAACTTGTTCCTTACTCAGACTTGATTATGAGCCTTCAAGATGGCAATATTACTAAGGTTTTGCTCGAAGAAGGGTCTCGTCGGATATATTACAACACAAGCTCGGGAAGTCAAGTAAATGATAAAATTCCAGAGGAAAAGTTGATGGAGAAAAATTCTCCAATTGGAACTGCGGTTGATATAACTGGAAAGAATGATGTTGTTCCAGCTGGAAAGATGATCGGTGCAAGCATGCCTAAGAAATTTTTGAGAGCACGTGCTGCTATGCCACAGTGGCAATATGCCACTCGGAAGATTGATCATGATGAAAAGTTTCTTCTAAGTTTGATGAGAGAAAAAGGAACAATCTATAGCTCAGCCCCTCAATCAGTGTTGATGTCCGTCAGGAGTACCTTGATAACTATAATATCATTGTGGATTCCTTTGACTCCATTGATGTGGCTTCTCTATCGACAACTTTCTGCTGCTAATAGCCCCGCAAAAAAGAGGCAGCCTAATAGTCAGACAGTCAACTTTGATGATGTTGAGGGTGTTGACACTGCTAAGGTTGAGCTTATGGAGGTAAGCTGTGTAGTATTATTGATTTTTGATTTCGCTTAGAATTGGATATTTGTCCAACTTACTTATGGCGTCATGTCATTGTTTTCGCCTGCTCATAAACCAATCACAGAAGAGAATGGCCTTGATGGCTGTGAGAAACCCTTCATTTCACAATATATTGCACAGGAAAACACAATCACAAGGTTTCATTTGTTCTACAACTGTACAATGTACGCTTCAGAAATGTTCAGTTCATTTAATTATGTTCCTAAACACAAGATTAAATGGCTTATCCCAAATGGATAGCATTGGTGGAGAGCCATCGACGTAATGGCTCTCTTCTAAAGGACTTCACTACAGTTTGTTCCCGATAAAAGTAGCTAATGTTAAGTTAATGAGTGGCAATTAAAATATGACAGTTTGATTGACCAGTCCATTTTCAGCTATACATTGTTGATGTCTGGGATCGGAAAGTTAGCATAGATTTGCTTAATTACACAACTTGGGTATCTAGCTTATGTCAATCTTGATATATCCAGAGTGTTCTTTATTACTGTGATCCAGAACACAGGAGGTCAATTTCCTTGAGGGGAACTCATGCCATAATTATGTCCATAAATATGGACATTACTCCAGTTTGTATTCTGATAGGCTTGTAACTTGGGGTCTCTCTCAAACCGTTGAAAGATGTAATGACTTTCTTAAGGTTCCTTTCTCTTTGAAGCTCGATAATCATTCGTACTGACCATCATTTGGAACTCAAAGCCATGTCTTTGGGTTATGAGCACTCTAAAGTTATGATGAAATGGAACTTATGAATCTCATTTTGGCTCCTTGGATCTTCTCAACGGAGTTGGGCTTGGAGCTAATAGAAGCTTGGTTGCCTTAATGTTGTGTGTGGTTTGTTGTCTTATAAAGGGATGGAATTGAAGGCTAGTCCTTTTCCATGTCTTTTCTGGTAATCCATGTTGGTTTGACTACTACACCTTCTGGGAAAGGTTATGTCATTTTGCCCGAAGTGGTATAGTAGCTCATTTACTTGAAGCTTTTATATATGAAATGCTGGTCAGACCTTAAACTTTCCAGACATATCAGTCTCACTGCTTTCCACATGTGCTACTTAATATGGCTGTCTTTTGCTGCGTGTGGAATCTTGTTTATATCAAACTTATGTCATGTCTCATCTGTTCAATATGTAGATAGTCTCCTGCCTTCAAGGAGCAATTAACTATAAGAAGCTAGGGGCTAAGTTGCCCAGAGGGGTGCTGCTGGTGGGTCCTCCTGGAACTGGGAAGACATTGCTGGCTCGTGCGGTTGCGGGAGAAGCCGGAGTACCCTTTTTCACTGTTTCTGCGAGTGAGTTTGTGGAGTTGTTTGTTGGGAGAGGAGCGGCTCGCATCAGAGACTTGTTTACTGCAGCGAGAAAATGTTCCCCATCGATAATATTTATCGATGAACTGGATGCTGTTGGCGGAAAGCGTGGTAGAAGCTTCAATGATGAACGCGACCAAACATTGAACCAGGTAGCTTAGCTATAGAAATTTTCAGATTATCTTCAGTTATCTAAATTTGCAATTAACACTGGAGAAGTTAAGGGTAGTATAATGCTGTCTGGTCAGTTATATGAGGCTGACTTCTAAAGTCAAGCTTACGCTGGTGGAGGTGATTAGTCATGCAATACTTTGGAAAATAACGAGAGACCCTGTAGTGCTGAACTTTTGCTACTCTTATTTAATATTATCGGTCTTCCATTGGCCTACTGAATGGCAGAATTTTCATCGTGCAAATATTCGATACATAGAAGTATATTTAGTTTTACTCCTTCCTTAGTTTTAAGTGGATTCTAAAGATCTTTTATATCTGTAGCTGCTGACAGAAATGGATGGATTTGAGTCGGACACAAAAGTGATTGTTCTTGCAGCAACCAACAGACCTGAAGCATTAGACCCGGCTCTCTGCCGTCCTGGTCGCTTCTCGAGAAAAGTTCTTGTGGGAGAGCCGGATGAGGAAGGAAGGAGAAGAATTTTGGGTGTACATCTGAGAGGAGTTCCTCTTGATGAAGACATTGAGATTATATGTGATCTAGTAGCTTCTCTCACCCCTGGATTTGTGGGTGCTGATCTTGCAAATATTGTGAATGAAGCAGCTCTGCTAGCTGCTCGTAGAGGTGTGTTGAAAGAATTGCTATGCCTTGCTATTGCTTAACCAGATGAAGAATCATTTTGAAAACATTTTGGCAAACAAAAACTGAAGAAAGGACATTGAAAGTTGAGTAACTTGGCTCAGCATATTGATTATGTGATTTCATTAATGAAAACTGCTTTTACCTATTTGAAATCCCTTTTTTTCTCTTCATCTGTTGCGGTTTCTCTCATCTCATGAAGTAAGAACACTGAGCTGATGAATTGGGATATATGGTTCTTTCTGGAAATTTGCAGGTGCTGAAACGGTGTCAAGGGAGGATATTATGGAAGCGGTTGAAAGAGCTAAATATGGTATCAATGATCAGCAACTAAGGCCAAATACAATCAGCAAGGAGCTAGGAAAATTGTTTCCTTGGATTCCATCCATAATGGGAAGGAATGACACAAGAGAAGATGGACTTCAAGGTCCCATGGGTTATCAAACTCTAAGCGGATAAAAATGGGTAGCCTTGGTCCATTTAGGTACTTTTTTGTTTTTTCCTACGTAATTTAGTATGTAGCATAAATGGGATTCTCTCCTCAATTCGGCATACATAATCTCTTACTACTTTTGTCCAGAACCTTGTACATAAATATCAGAAAAACACTATTGTCCACAACTTCTTTTACCTGGATCACACCTGCAAATATAAATCGTCTTTTTTGTCTTGCGACTACTGTTTCATTGTGCAGCAATCTGTTGTGATCCCTCTTTTATTGCATCAATCGTGAACAGACACAGAAGCCATTGCACCGAGTTCCTTGGACCCTAGTATCATGTATTGGAGGAAGAGACTGCAAGAAAGATGACCCCTTTCCTCCTCTAAGCAGGCTGTTCCACGGGGGAAAATGCGCCCCTCTGAGAGGGACTGATGAAGACGATCTGAGGATGCAAACTTAAGCGCTGGCAGTTGGGAATTCATCTTACAATTGTGCACCAACTGCTGTTTGAATGACCTTATGTGCCTTAAATCTTCTGTTAGTCTTACACCACAATTGTGAGAATATGGTCTATGATTTTGATCATGAAAGCTTTGTGCAACAAATTACGTGCTCAAGATCCATCTGCTGTCGAGCTTTACTTACTTACTTACTTACATGATGTCAAACTTTCCTTTCAATATCTGAGGATAGCATTGGACGGACTCCGTGAGGAATGGTCCTTAGTGGTCAGGGTGTTTCTCAAATTTGTTAGTAGTTTTGGAGGCTGGTTGAGCACTTGACATGCTCATGATTTGGCTCCTCTATCAGTTTGGATAGAGTTGGGAATTCGCTCCCATTGTGACACAATTTTCATTGAAAACATCATAAAACCATCTTACAACCTTTTCTCTTTGTTGTAGCTTTGTAACCTGTAGCTTCGAAACACCCTTTGATTTCGTGATATTATGCTTTGCTTTGTAACTGGAGGTTTCGGAGTTGTTCCATCCCATGAGTTTCTTTCTTTTTTTTTTAATAATCATGCAGAAATCTTTTGAACATATTTCCAGAAAAATTCGAAGGATGATACATGTGTTCATATCATCTTATATCAAGTATTGCAAACTCTGAAGTACTATATTGTGCTTAGGTGGATAGAATAACAGTGTTGGATTCCAATAGCACTTTAAAATTTTCAATAACCTCATTGATCCGGAAAGTCTTTTAGAGTTCGCTTTCTAACTTGAAAATGAATGAATGCTAATGGTTAGTTTATTAGAAGGAAAATTATTTTTAGGAAATTATGTGTAGACTTTCCGGATAAGGAAAACATTTTTCATAGGTTGAAAACAATGAATTAGGTCAGGGAAAGATGACTTCCCCTTTTTAGCCAGGGGGAAAATTAAATATTTTCATTAGACATGATTTTTATGAGAAACATTTTCCCTTATTTTGAAATTTTCAGTAAAATAAATGCACCTCAAAACATACTTTCTCCTCCTAAGGTCAACTAAAGGAGACCTTACTTGGCCAAAAGCAAGATTAGTATTTTACAGAAAAAATATAATTTATTTGTCAATAGATAAATGGAGCGATTTTTGGAGCCGATGCACAAATTATATCGGCGTGAGTAAAGCAATTAGTTCTTTTATTTCAACAAATTCCACGTTCACATCATTGGATCTCTCTTATAGAGTTGTGTTTTGGGTTAGCTCAAGCTAAAATTGAATGGAGCACTATTGGATACATGAGAATGCAGGAATTTATGTGCATTTTGGAGATTAATTAAGTTGAAAGTTTTGAATACCGTATAAATTTGTGCATAAAATTAATATCTATAACTAGTGTTAAGGATTTTAGTGTCTAATGATTTTAGAGTCATATATAAGGGAAAAAACAAGTATTTGCTGTGACATGTAAATTATATCGTATTTGTGCTTCATTTATTTCGTGAAAACTTCTACATTTCTTGAAATTATTTTTTTTCGGAAAATGACTATTTTCTACTGTTTAGTTGAAATCTGTATATGGATTGGAAATAATTTTGCATCATTTGGAAAGGAAAACTTGCATTTATTTTTCTCAAGAGACATGCACCATTCGTATGATATGAGAGCTATTTGTGTATTTATCCTAATGGCCCTTAGAAGTTTTAATTTGTTTAATCAAGTCCTTGAACTTGCATATATTTTCTAATCAAATTTATTTGCTTCCAAATCTAGGTGAGGAAGCTTATTGGTTAGAACTAACAGGGAGTTTGAACACAAGAAAATTATTTGTAGTATTTGTGTTGAGAAATCTCGTTACTCAAGTGTTGGTTTAATGGTTTTAAGTTCAATGCATTGCAATAACCCACGGCACTAAAAAGAAATCTTCCACTCAAAAGTTGGTATTTCAATACTCAGGCCCAAACTACTGGGATTCGCCTCAATGGCCACCTTTCCAACATGGAAGGGGGAGGTGGGGGGTTCAAATCCCACCTTCTCAAGGGGATGAGGTGGGGACGCGCAAGTTTCATGAGTGGGTTTCGACTCCAACGCCCAGGGCAAAAGTCTGAGAGTGTAGAGTAGGTATATAGTAGGACTGACAAAAAAAAAAAAAATACTCGGACCCGATTGCTAAAGAGTACCAGGGTGTTGAGCATGAGAGTTGAGGTTTCTCAAGCCCAATTGATGGGAATTTAAGCATAAGTACTAAGAACTTAAGATGGATTTGGTTTAGCATTGTTTTGGGAAAATGTAAAACGGTTTAACCTATTTGGTAAATTTTGCTTTAAGAAGAAAAAAGATGTTTGGCAAAAATACATTTGGAAAAGTTATTTGAGTGTTAATATGAGCTTTTAAAATTTTAATTGGTTTAAAATTGAAAAAGAAATGTCAATGACCTTTCTAATATAAATATTGACAACAATTAATAAAGAAAATTCATTTATAAGCTAAAAAAATTGAGTGGAAAAAAATTGACATCAGTTACCTTGAAAGCCTCGAGAAAAATTTGAAATGTTTGACAATCATTCTTTAAGGGCTTTGGGGTGAAAGCTAATTTCGGGAAGATTAAACATCAATTCTGATAGAGATTAGTATTGACATTTCGGCATTTTCAAAATACTGAATGCATTTATAAGTGAAACGCTGTTTGGTCCCTTACTTGCCCTAAAAAAACATTAAAAATCCAAGTTTATTTAGGTGTAACTAATGAGTATTTGAGCTTAACTTTTGTGGACTTGAGCTTCGCCATCGAGGACCCGGGTCCCTAAACATAAAATGTTAGGATCCTTGTGCCCTAGCTCTAAAGTCTCGGCTCAAAGTGCCAAGGGTTTAGACATTTTTTTTTGGAGAACGAGGAAAATATTTTTCGCCACAGCCAAACAAACATTACACAAATTTTGTAAAATTAGTCTTTTTAATGTATCTATAATTTCGAGAAAAGGAAGAAGAAGAAGGAAAAAGACCGGACTTTCAAATGGGGCATCCGCGAGCAGGAATAAAAACCGCATTTTTAACGAAGCGAAGACAGAGGAGAGAGAAGACGGTTCTTCCTCTCCAATTTTCGTTTTTCTTGAGCATCAGTAGTTCCCTCCTTCTCAGTCCAAGAAACTTCCCCTTCGGATTCTGCCGAGGTATCTCTTTCGTTCTGGTAAGGCCTAGTTAACGAGGTCGAGATGACAAGTTCGTTTCTTTATCGTGTCTCGGTCGTGAAATGCGGACATGGTCTTGATGTGTGTCGTGGGTCGTCGGTTTCTGTGGGTTCTTCCGTGTGATTGACTTGATTTATTCATCGCTTCTTTGATTAGAATACACAGACGACGAATGGGCAAATTCCCTTTTACCCCTTTTAATTGCTCGATTCTGTTGTACTGGGTAATCACGCTGGCTGCGCAGAGTGATGATCTTGGCGAGTTTCTGGAAATTATGAGTAAGCTGTGGTGTGCCGGGCGGTGCGGGTAATTGGAATAGAACTTTAGCATTTGCTGAATTGTGTTCTTACAGGGATTTGATTCATGGGAGTTTGGCGTTGAGGTGTTATATTTGGTGTCATGTAGGTGTTTGGTCGTTGTAAGCTTGCTTTCAATGAGTTGAGGCCTCAGGGTAATTTCTGTTTGGAATTAGAACCGCTTGAGGAATGGAAACTGGGAGAGAAGTCTGGAAAATTTGTGGGCTTGACTTAGGATGGGAAGTGTTCCAGCAAATGGATAAATCTGGATCTATATGCATTTCCGAGCGTTGGCATCTCTAGTATGATTTGGATTCAAGACTTCCTTTTAATGAATAGTGTCCACAATTATAACATTGGTTTTAGCCTTCCAAGAGTTAAGAATCTATGGTGAGATTGTTTCTCTGTCATTGTTTAGTTGATACTTTAAGTTGTCCTATTTGTTGTAACCCTTGTTTGACAATCTATATTATATATTTAGTTATCTCCAAACCAAGGAGTTTTATGCATATATTATCAGATTTTTCATGTAAGAGCTATAGATAGTTTTTCTATGAACAACCAGCAAACAGATATATCTATGACAATTGCAAATTACTCCTGTGTTGATTGCTTTCTGAATGTACCTATGCTCGAACTGCCAACCTATTAGTGCATTTTTGGCCCATTAAAAGAAAATTTTTTATCTGATACTTGCTGTGCCTGTTTCATTCCTGTGGTTTCTGTGGATGCTTAAGTTTCCTTTCTTCTTATTCGTCCATCTTTTGAATGCTTCACTTGGCTCAGATTGTGTTGTGTGGGTCCTCAATTGAGGAGGTATTCTTCAGTCTTTTTTTCATAAATTGCTTAAGTTGTCCAATTTATAAGAGCTGGAGGGGATTATTGGTCTCTCATTAGCATAGCTGCCTTTTTACATGACGTGCCCCTGTTATATCTTCTCAGTGCTATACTTTTCTTTACAGGAAATCATAACAATCTGATCAAGAAATGGAAAGCAAAAACCGCATTCCACTTCCTCATTTAAGACGTCCTATGCCAGGCGCTGGCTTGTTGCATACTGAGTCATTTGTGCCAGGATTACGTCGTCCACCAGGTTCCTTTTCTGCTGCAGATATGTTGCCTCCCCCACCAGAAGTTTTGGAGCAAAAGCTTGCTGCACAGCACGGGGAGATGCAGAGACTTGCTACAGAGAACCAGAGGCTTGCTAATACACATGGGGCATTGAGACAGGAACTTGCTGCTGCGCAACATGAGTTGCAGATTTTACATGCTCAAGTTGGAGCTGTGAAGTCTGAGAGAGAACAGCAGATGAAGAGCCTTATGGATAAGATTGCTAAGATGGAGGCTGATATCCAAGCAGCAGAACCTCTTAAGTTGGAATTGCAGAAGGCTCGAGCTGATGCTCAGAAGTTGATTGTCGCAAGGCAGGAACTTTTTGCTAAAGTACAACAGTTGACTCAAGATCTTCAAAGGGCCCATGCTGATGTGCAACAGCTTCCTTCTCTTATGTCTGAACTTGAGGGCCTCAGGAAGGACTACCATCATTGCAGGTACTTACTAAAGGTGTTTTTTAGGTTCGTACATGTGCAATTCTAGATAAAGTTTAGTTTATAGACTGACAAATTTGATATGTTTACAAGTTTTATTTCTTGGAGAGTCTGCTTTTTTTTTAGTGTTCCACCCTTAGGCTGAATCATAGAAGGTGGCCGGGTGAGGTATTGTTAATTTGACGGGTTCTGCAATACAAAAAACCATTCTTTTCTTAAGTGAACCCGAATTTTAGGTTGGAAAACTCAGTATAGCCTGTTATGAAATTGTTCTATTCAAGATTTTTCCATGTAAGTTCTGATTGGGATAAGGTTTTCTTCAATAAACCATTCTGGAAAGGTGAAATTGACCATTCTTTCTTGTGTTGATCTATGATTTGGCTTGATGTTCTAATTTTTCTGGCTCATGGACTTCATCTATGATGGTCCTCTTGCCATCCCTTTTTGTCTTGATTTTTCAGGGTCACTTATGATTATGAGAAGAGATTATTTGATGATCACCTTCAGCAACTTCAGGTGATGGAGAAGAATTATGTTACCATGGCTGCTGAAGTTGAAAAACTACGAGCGGAGCTTTCGAATGCTGCTAATGTTGAAGGAAGAGCTGGTATCACCTTTGGCCACCTCGATTACTTCTTTTACCATTGTTTTGTAAAATATTTACGTGTGATCATGATTTAGTAGGACCACAGGGTGGCCCCACTGTAAATGCTGGAAGTGAGGTGACTGGAAACTCTTCTGCGCAAACTGCACATGGAGATGGTCACGGTGTCCCTCAGGTAAAATACATCAATTTGCTCCACCAAAATCTCCCTTGATTGCAACATTCTTGTTATGTTGGATTGACTGCATTGGTTCGCTTCCCTTTTTGCTTTTGTACACAGGCCGGTGGACCTCCTCCTCCAAATGTGGGTGGTAATGCTGGGGTTAATCCTCCTACCACTTCCATTCCGCCTGCTGGAGCTCCCGCATATCCTGGAGCTCCACCTAGGCCTGCTCCTCCAAGGCTTAACTATGATGCAACTGCCGCTAGTTATGGCGCTGAGAGGGTACCCAGTTACAATCCATATCGAGGCCCCATTTATGATCCACAGAAAGGTGGCCTTGGTTATGATGCACAGAGAGGAGCTGGTTTTGATATGCAGAGAGGAAATTACAACAATTTGTACAAGGCACCCGGCCATGAGATGCAGAGCGGACCTTCTTATGATGCATCCAATGGTCCCCCGCCATATGATGTCCAATCCAGAGGCGCCGCTGGACAGCAGCACGGGCAAGTCCCTCTGACAAGCACCGTGCCCCCCTATGCATCCTCAACCCCACCATCTCGCCCTGGCGGCGGTACTTATGATGCACTGCCTCGAGGTGGAAACCTGGCTTGGAAATAGGCTCGAAACATTGCGACCTGTCGGTGGCCTATATGACCTTCTTGGCGACAGGATCAAAATTTGTGTAGGGCTCTTGCCTGGAATGTGAATCTCCTTCCTAGAGCATATCAGTGAAATGAAGTCGGCAACTACTTTTGGTTAGCCTGCGAAAGACCGTAGCCTAGAGAGATTCGATTTGGTTCCCATCAGGATGGGAGGATGTATTCCTGGTTATGGAACGAGAGGTTCTTTTGTGAAAAACCGCCGTCCCCAGTCCGACTCGCATCCAAAGGGAAAAACGAAGATGCTGATTTTGTTTCGCTCGTGTTCTTTTGGAGCTCTTTCATAGATGTTCATACGAGCGAAAAGGATAGCTTCCCTCGTTAATTCGCGGTGTTGATCGAGCCGAGCCCTTCAATGCGCAAGGGTTAGGAGTATGTACATCCTTCCTCACATGCCAGTGACGAGATCATTAGGCATTTCGAGACCATTGCATCCAATGTACGCCATGTTTCAAAACGGGTTGCCGTTCATGCGATCATCACTATCGTGGCGTGATCAATCTGGTGAGCAGGTCTTGAGTTCTAATTCTTTCCTGGGAAGAGCAGCTTGGACCGTGCTTCATTAGCAATCTGAAGAGTCGGGTCCTAAGGCTAAGAGTCCTAGTGATCACACGACCTAGTAATTGTGCATCGCTCAAAGAAACAAAATTAACAAGGTGTCATTATAAGCCAACCAAATTAGGCGTAACTATATTTTCTAACCCAAGCACAAATTACGGTTGATATTCCATAAACCTTAAAGTGATACATCCATGTCAAATTTATTTTTAAATTAATTTTTGACCATCAAAAACTTTAAACCAGTTTACATGCGATATCATAAACTCCAAATTAATACATTTATGATTATTTTACTCTGTTAATTTTTGTTAAATATAATTAATATTATGAAAAGCTACATACTAGTACATTTGGGACAAACAAAGGGTAAAATCCTAAATTGATATATTCATTTACTGTCATATGTTATTTAACTCAATAATTTAATAGTAAAATTTAATGGAATCTATTAATTATGATTTTTCATGGTATTAATTTTAAAAGAATTTGGGTGTAAAGTCAACAATCCATCAAGGGTGCGAATAGTAACACTTCTTGGCTGGAGAAGAGTTTTTTTTTTTTTTTTTTTTTTTTTTCATTCAGAAATACTTCTTTTCTATTTCTATTATGGGGAACAATTTCTGTGTAAAAATACTCGTTTGATAACTACACAAAATTTTTACTCTAAAAATAGAAAAAGAGTAGAAATGCGCTTGGTAAAAAACAGTTTCTTTTTTATATTTATTTGTTTTTTGTTTTTGCGGGCTGATTGCCACCGGACACCATCGCCGCTGCCGCTGGTCGACCGCCGCCCGCCGCTGCATGTTGCCGCCAGGCGACGGTCGATCGGCGGCGGCGGGCGGCGATTAGTGGCGGCAGCAAGAGATGAATAAAAGACAAAAAAATTTTCACTTATTTCAAACTCATTTCGGGAACAAGAAGTAACTTTTTTTTTTACTTCTCAATTCTATTCCAAAATCATTCCGGTTAACTTTTTGTTCCCCGGAAAAAAAAAAAAAACTCGCGCTATTATCAAACAGGTTTCTATTCTTTTTATGTTCTGGGAAGAAAAGAATAGAAATTCTTGAGTTGGGGAACGTTATCATGTGCAGCCCAAATTGCATATGGAAAGGTAGGGGTTCCAAGCAAGCGGGCTCCCGGAGCAAAAGCCCGTGGGTTCGCTCCCTTTGTTCGGCCCGGTTTAAGATCCGAACCGCGGCGTCGTTTTTACCCGGTATTTTTCTACTCAAGTCCAGGCCGAGCCCGGAAGTCCGGCCGTCAATCACCACCTTCTTCCCGATTCAAACTTTCGATTTCCGCGGCAAAAACCGTCTTCGTCTCCCATGGCGCACGAAGGTTCTCCAGTCGATCGCTTTGCTTCTAGGGTTTTGCGCTCGTGCTTTCTCGTTCTCGAGAACTGCCTCCTTCTAGATCGTCTGCGTCTTGGATTCGATTTCGCGGCGTTCGGTAGCGCGTGTGTGGAGTAGAATCGAGTGTGAATGGAGTCGTTCCTCGGTAGATGCTATTGATGGGGCTTCGATTTCGTAGCAATTTCCATTGATGTTGTTTTTCCCTCGCTTTGTTTTGTCTCAGTTGCCGGTCCGGTCCGAGGCATGGAGTCCGTCGTGGCTTCGGTGAGTGGATACCATGGTGCGGAGCGCTTCGATCTTATTAAGCTGATTTCTTCGATGGGAGCTAGCTACGTCGGGGCCATGTCGAGCTCGACCACGCATTTGGTGAGTTTTGGTGGCTGGATGCGGTGGAATTCCGGTTGCCAGAGCGTGGCGTGAAGTCATGGACTGACTTATGATTTGGTCTTTTGGTTTGCTCTGGGTGTTGAAATACAGGTTTGCAGAAGATTTGAAGGGCAAAAATATGATCTTGCTAGGAAGTTTAAGACGCATGTAGTCAATCACCGGTGGGTGGAAGAGTGCGTAAAGCGAGGAAAGCGTGTTCCGGAGCATCCCTACACATCGGAAAGGTGTGTATCAGGAGTCAATTTAGCTGATGTATACATGAGAATTTGGGATGTGGTCTAGAATTTTCCTTTCATTTTTAATTGTTATTAGATTGGTCTGAATGTTACCTTAAGACCTTCCTGTCACAGTCAATTAGGCTTAAAGATTCCTCGTTGCATGCTGTCGTGGTCATTAAATGTGTCCTTTTCTGAACATTACAGAAAAGGAGATTTCCTTAATTGAAAAGTTCGTGCTTCTCCTTAAGAAAGCTTTAACTGCTGGCTAGCATGGCCTCTGGTTGAAGGAAAATGCATGCCCTAGATGGAACTATGCCCTTTTCAAATGAGGACTTTATTTTATTCAGGGAGTTTTTGGTTAGTTTGGCAGTTTCTTTTTCTTGACGAGTTTTCCATCAGGTAGTTAATATAGGACATTCTTCATGTACTTGATTCAGGAAAAGTCTGCGTTTTAGAATCAAGTCTGCTATAGATAATGTGGCATGACAACGTTGGGTCCAGGTATCCCAGTGGAATCTGGACCAGACAGAGGGAGTGGATTAAATACATGAAACGCACTCATGTCAACAACAGTTTCAGTTAGGCGTTGGTGTTGCAACTTGTCGGTGAAACTCACAAGCGTAGTTATGAGATGATAGTCTGACAGCAAAATTACTATCTTGTATCAATTATTTTGCATGATATAGAAACTTGAACACACTAGAAGCTATTTGATTTAACTTGAGACTACTTGATACTGATTTCTCTGTGTATAATGTCTATGAGGTGGTAAAAGAATTATTGGCTTGAGTTTGCCCCACGTTTACAAAAAGAGGAAATTCTGCAAGTTAGCTCAGATAGTCATGGTGGCTCCGCCTTCCATCTATTCTGTTTCTTTCTTTCTTTTTTTTTTCCCATGTTAGTTAGTAGTGATGAAAATAATTTTGGCTGGTTTAGGTTATTTTTTGGCTCAAAATGAATTCCTTGGGACCTTTGTTTTATCATCTGTAGAAGTCATCGTTTTCTCCAAATTGTTTCAGAAAAATTGTTATCTTTGCTATTTTTTATTTTTTTTTATTTTTTTTGTTTGTTGTTAATTTACAATGTGATGATGCTAATGAATTTTATGCAGTGGGGAGGAAGTGGGATCATTGTTGTTGCCAGCCCCAGTAAATTCTAAGCCACACATCACAAGGAAGAAGCATAAAGTACTTTCTGATCAGTTGAACTTTGCTAGTGCATCAACGAGACAAATAGCTGATTCAGCTTTTGAAGATAATAGAAGTGATATTTGGACTGACTCTCATTTGTTGAAGGAGGTATGGTCCAGGCTGCATTTTGAATCTCATCTTTTGCTTCTCCAGTTCATCATGTCCTGCAGTTTTCATATACTTTTCCATGGTTCTTTGTGAATGACTTGGCTTTGCCCTTGGTTTCTTCATTTTGTGTGCTTTAACACCTAGTTCATCAAATCGACTCGTATTGTTCATTGAATGTCATAAAGGGGCTGATGATTTCATCTCTTTTGCTCCTGTTTAGCATTATGCTTTAGCTTTCAGTCTCTTAGACAATGATCTGTATAATATATGTGTGATGTATTCTATGTGTACTGTATAAAAGGCTCTTGCAGTGACCATTTTAATATCCAGTACACAGAATCCTCATCTGTCTGTGTTATGCTGGTGTCATAACTCATGCTCATATAAGACTTGGCTACTCAGACAGACATGCTGATGCTCATGAATTTTGCACTTGGTTGAGAAAAGGATGTTCTGCGACAAATTAATTGTTATCTGTAGTAGCTAAGATACTTTAAAAGTGACGATTTTAAATCAAACTCATCTGTTTGCGGCCATTCTTGTTTTCATGACTCGCTAGATTTGTATACTTTTGTTCTATCCCTTTTATTGTATTCTGAATACTTCGATTGACGCACACATGAAATGTACAATTAGAAACAACCAAGCAGTAAAATTTCATGTTGTCAGAATTATGGAGATTAAGTTTCACTCTATTGATGGAGACGCTTTATATCTTGTACAAAGAAGCCATAAGTCTCTCCCTCAAGACACAGGTAGATCTAGGAGACGGCATAGCATAGTGGAACTCATCCTTGATAACATTTCGTTTTGGATTTTCAAAACACAAATACCTAATTGTTTTCACTTTGAATTGCAAAATTCTCACTACCAAGGTTTACCTAGATAAGCGCTTTGTTTTTGTATAAAAAGCTTATGTTAAGTATTTGAGCATAATTTCTTTTTAACTTGTCCTCTTTTTCAGTTTGTTTTGTTTTCGAATCATCAAAATCAAACTAAGCATTGAGCACATCTAGTAAAATGATTTTTCTTGTATACTACTACATACTCCAAAGGTGCAGGAATCCAGCAGCAGGAGATGAATTTTGTCTAAGTCTTCTGAAATCAGGGGCCAGGTTTTAAAGTTAGTTTCACTGGTTTTTCTCCATAGATTTTTCTTTCACTAACTCTTTTGATATTATGAAAGATGCTTATTCTGCTGAAGTCAGATTGCCACTAATGAGCTTGTACCTCCTCTATGTTGTGAAGGGTCCAGAGCTGAATCGGTCATCTAGAAGGTTGTTGAGAGGAAAAAGGATCATTACCCCGCATGAAGAGTCACATCTTAGTCCATCTATGTGTTTTGGGAGAAGAGAAATGAAGTCATTCAGTGGTAATGGAGATTCTTCTTATGCTGAATCTTCTAAAAGGGGCAGAAATATGGTAAAAAGAAATGCTAAAAGAGAGACTTTGAAGTTAACTGCCTCAGATTCGGACCAGGAATGCTATGTGGTTGGTGGTGATGACAAATACGGGGACATAACGTCTCTATCTGAACAGTTGAATGGTAAGTTTGTCAGTACCAGAAAGGGAGGGACACAAAATGGACCCTGTGGGCATGAGGGAGCAATAAATGGAGTTATTGAAGATGTTGATGAGATTGAAGATTGGAATCACAATCACCAGCCTTCTCCTGAGGATTCAATTCGAAAGGATTTACTGGACTCCGTAGAAAGAGTTTCAAAAGATGAACCAAATGCAGAGAAGTTAAGTATTGAGATTGATGATGTGGGGCAGACTGATTATGTTAACAGTTTACCATCATCAGTGGAGT
Source organism: Eucalyptus erythrocorys (assembly GCA_014182555.1). Taxonomy (NCBI): domain Eukaryota; kingdom Viridiplantae; phylum Streptophyta; class Magnoliopsida; order Myrtales; family Myrtaceae; genus Eucalyptus; species Eucalyptus erythrocorys. The sequence continues at coordinate 54,213,436 of CM024602.1, forward strand.
TATCATGCGTTATATGTTGGACGGAGTACAGCTCAACCAGAGGGATACTACCATGTGGACATAGATTTTGTTATTCGTGCATTCGGAATTGGTCTGACCATATGGTATGTGTTCTTTTGGTTTCATTTTTGTGCATTTCCCAAAATAGTGATTGCCCTAAAACTTTTATTGGCTCTTGAACATCCGCTTGTGTGACAAAGATCTTTCTGATAGTACATGTGCATGTTGCTGGCCCGAGGTAGAGCACTCAATGGGCTAGGGTGGCCCCATTTCGCCTTACCAACCCCAGGGAAACTCCGAATACAGGCCTAGATTGTTTATATAGATATCTTCTTATATAATTAGCATTCACATGACAAGTGTGAAACTTTTCACTGTCTTTTCCTTCTGGAGTTAATTAGTAAAGAAAGAGCTTGAATATCTGTCTTTGCACTTAGTGTTATATATGTCAGATCCTTCTAGTTTGTACCCTGTAAGCTTTGGTGGGAAACGGTTGTTTCGATACCTCTTCAGTTTACTTTACCAGGTACTGTCATTGGATAAGCATGCATTGGCTGGATATAATTCTATGTCAACTGTGAAGCTTGGTAGAATACATTTGCAATCAGTTGGCACTAGGATGCTGCATTACACCTGGCCTTCTATCTTTCAATATTTGTTGAAGTACAACTGATCATATTTTCCATCTCTCTTAAACTACTTGTTTGTTACTCCATGGCATTAACTAGTCAAATGTCACTTACAAATCTAAATTTTGTATATTAGAGTGACAGAAGAAGAAGCTGAACCTTTCTATAGAAGTTTCTCAAACGAGCTATTTGTTGCTTATCTGGGGAACAAGCCAAATTGCCCTTTTTTTATGGAAGTTTTGAACTAGCTTAAGCTGCTTAAGTTGCATCTTGAAAGTGTTATATTCTACTTTTAGGGCCTCTTATTTTGCTAACACTGTGCTCCTTGGTTTGAGTTGAAAGTGATCACAATTTAGCGAAACTGTGTTTGCAGTCTTCAAGGAAAAAGACTTCAACTTGTCCCCTGTGTAAGACGAGTTTTGTTAGCATCACAAAGGTGGAAGATTCTTCTGGTTCAGAGCAAAAAATATACTCCCAGACCATTCCACATGACCAATCAACTAGCGAAGTCTATGTTGTGACTGATCAAGGGAGAACAAGTTCCAGAGCCGAGGTACTTTCTAACCGTGTTATTTTGTCCTGTTTCTGCATATTCATTTGACAGTTAGTGACGCTCCTCCATAGGTACATGTTTCACATTTTTTGGTCTGTAATGAGGGTACTGTCGGTTCCTTGGGGTCATTTCACAGAAGATATTTTTGCTGTTCCAAAAGGAAAAGAAAAAAGAAGGAAATGAAGGATGGGTGCTAGTATTTCGAGGCTTATCTATTAGTAAAAATGAATATGAGGTTAGAGAATGAGTTTTTTCATAGATGTTTAATGCGGGAGAATAAATCAGGTCACACTACTGTTGCATGCATGGAAGGTTAGAACACAATGCAGTTGAATTTTGGAAATGTTGTTTAATACCATTTGCTGATAGTAAGTTGAGGTGCTGAAGTTCTGAAATGGCAGAGCACCTTTCAGTACCTTAGTATACATCTATCTTTGTCCAAGGGCATGCTGGAAGAAGGGCAAAGAAATAAAGATGCATCTGTTTCCTTTTATTTTCCTTTACAAACTACAACGGAAGTAAATATAATCACAATTCAGATAACATGACCCAGATCATGATAATGCAACAAAACAACAATCCATGGGAGATAAAAGATAAAAGAAAAGGAACTAAAATGCATTGAGTTTTTATGGACAAATTCTGGATTAGGAGTCATTACGATCAATTACCACTTGAGCGCTTTTCAGCCTAGCATCTGTGGGACAATGGCTTAAACTTAGTACCAACATCTGCATGTCTGAAATCACCCAGTGAAAGCTGGCAGTTCCTTTCCTCTCATCATTTGAAATGCATTTTAGTTTTCTGTTTGGGGCGTTCAATATTCTCTCAAACTAAAACTTTTATAGATGCTGATTGCATGTCCGGCTTTTCTTATCTGTGCTACGCAGTCATTTGGAGCGCAAGTCTGTAGTGAATGTCGCTCTCGTGAGCCAGTGGATCTCCTCATCAGCTGCCACCTGTGCCATACCCGCTGCATTCATTCCTACTGCTTGGATCCCCCGTTGCTACCGTGGACATGCGTTCACTGCAAGGATCTCCAGATGCTTTTCCATCTTCCCCACTAGCCAATACATAGTAGCGTGCAATTCATTTTCATGTATGGTCAAACTCAAGTGTTGAATGACTAATTCTTGATAGTCATCTGATAACCACAAGCCAATTCGCTTGTGCCAACTTTCAAGCGAAGTACCTTTCTGGAATGGCTAGTTTGTAATTTGTACTAGTTCTGTTGTGAGAGCAGCTCTTACTGATCATCTCAATACCATGAATAAAGTTTTGTGCAATTTGACAGTTGGCTATTGCGTCATTGATAGGAATTGTGCTGATACATCGGCATGTGATCGTTTTCCAAGGTCCCACTCTATTGGCAGCGTAGAAAGTAGTGGCTTTATGCATCATTGATTTCAAAGAATTGATAATTATAATCCTCAAATCAGAGGTGGTTAATGCAGCTTGTGTATAATTTCCTTTACTTTAACAGTGCATGGCCTATTTTCCAATTAATTAATCTGTGCAAACGTCACTCTGTCAGACTCATGGTTTCAAGTTTTCATCTCTTTTCGACTTTACCGACTCTAGTGATAGTGATAGGTCACTTGCCAAATCCACGATAGATTCTTCTTATAACAGGAGAAGTTCCTTCCCTCAGAAAATTAGGTCCCATTGTCCAAAAGCCTGAACTAGGAAAACTCCGCAAAGGTAAGGTTCAAAACAAGCTTCCTCTATCACCCACCGCGGTGGCTCAGTTTGGTAGGCGTTCTTTTTCTGCCGGAGAGGTCGAGCGTTCAAAGCTCCTACGACGCAGTTGAAGTTGTGGGAGGCCTACTGGTAAACTGATGACTTATCCGGTGGCGCGTGGTGGCACGTGTGTGGTGGGCCTTAGCAGACGTCGCCGCTCGGGGTTTTCGGCGGCTATCGGCCAAGCCGGTTACTCTGTTACAAAAAAAAAAAAAAAAAAAAAGCTTCCTCTTTCGTGATAAACACAAACTCCTCAATGGCCAAGCCTGCCGGAAAAAAAAAAAAAAAAAAAAACTACCAGATTCGTCCTTTCTTGCTTGTGTGATTCAAAAAGGATTTGCAGAGACACATTTCACGAATGCCACGGTCGACAAAATCGATCAGAACGCAGGAAAAACTTGCAGAGCCCGCGTAAACAAGATCGAGATTGAAATCCCATCTAACTTCTTACGCAATCTATTGAAACTACAAGTATCAAGATCAGACAACGTTTATGGCGTGAGGACCTTGGCAAGGTGTCCTTCCTTGTCACGTTGTCCTTGGAAGGGCCCCTGACTGTAGAATTATTGAGAATATTCTCCGAAAAAAGGCATCATGGTTCGCGCGTCGCATGCTTTTGTACGGTTGCTGTCGTCCCCTGTTCAACAGTAGGGGCAGATGGTGGGAAAAATCAATTTGGACTCCGCTTTGTGTGGAAATTCTAACAAAAGAGCCTCCTCCCGCAACCGAGCCAACCGAGTCCCATGATGTCCACCCATCCTCTAATAAGTGACCGTGCTTTATTACGTGCATTCAATTTGCCACGTCACTATCTGCTCCCACTCGCGCTCCTTTTGTCCTCTCTATCTTCTCGAGCTGGTGTCCTCCTCGCCTGAGAGCCGAAAGTTGCAAAGTGCACGTCGACGACAGATGCCCCCACGAGAAAAGGGAGAAGAAGGTTGAATATTTTTTTCTGTTTCTATCGTTGGCCGACTGATATGACGTAGCAAATCGAAATCTATTCTAACGAATCGTACGTAGATTTTGCGAGTTGCTTTTCTGGTATACTAGCTTCTTTGCACGTCTTTATCGGATGTAGACCCGTTGAAATGAATCATAAATTTATTTCTTACCATGAATGTCAAATGTGTTAATTATAGAGTAAATTGATCATAAATTGATATAAACACAATATGAATATTAAATGGATAAAAAATGAATCATAAATGAGTACAAGATTTACTTTAAACTCTATTCATTTTTATGATTCTCCCTTTAGACTCTAGCTTTCACTTAATTAATTATATATGAAAATGTTTAAGCAATATGGATTTTGAGTCGAATATGAAATGCATATAGATTGAGTCGTATATGAATTATTAGATTTACATTGTATAAAAATAGGTAAAATGGATTATATTGATATATTTTGATCAATTTATTTATGACTCGATCTAAATGCGACTCTATTCGATTGATGGGTCTAATAACGAGTTATGAATATGCAAAGGATCTTTTAAGGGTGTGGCGAATAGAAAGCAATCGCTATAAAGTGACTTTATTCATTTGATAGGTCTAATCACGAGTTATGAATATATCAAGTATTTTTTAAGGGCGTGGCGATAGAAAGCAATCGCTATAAAGGATGTCCAGCAAAAGCAACTTTGGCTCATCCCGAGTCAATTGCAGCTTTTTGTTATGTGGATGAGGATGAAGAGAAGACGCACGGCCGATTCACCGGGCTTAACCTCGTCATGCGTGGAAGCAAGAAACGTCCCGGGAGCAAGGACCACAGAGAAATGTGTGCAGGCTAGGTCGCGCACGTGTCTTTCCACAGACGACAGCGCCGGTCGGGAAGATTTTCCCACGGCTCCGGACGATCCTGCACGGGCCCCTCCGGTCGATGCGTGCGTGTACCTCATTGGTCGTAACGCAAAAAGGATCGAACGAACCTTTCGGTTTTTCGGCGGAATTTAAGCGCAGGGTTCTGCAGAAGAGGCCACCATCTTGTCGAGCAGAAAACGACCCGACTTAGCACGGTTACTGGATCACCTAATCATTCATTAGCGCCTAATTACGATTCTGCAAACTGTACTTGACGCGCATAGCTTGCTATGCACCGGAGGTTTTCATAGGTTAGTCGTCTCTCCCCACGACCGCATTTAAACCGCGGCGAATGCATGTGCACCATATCTTTCTGCGCGACACAATTACTACCGCCAACGCCTCCACCTATCATCGTACCCCTCTCTCCTCGGACCGTAGGCGCGCGGCACGACAAGGAGGGAAAAAGGATTCGAGAGAAAATTCAGTCCTGCGCAATCACGCCTTTCGAAAATCTTTATGCCTACTGATAAGAAAGCACCACCGACATCGTTCGCCGGAGAGAAAACACGAAAGTTCAATCATTTGGATGGAGAGGAAGACGGGAATTCAAAAGGCTACGCTCCTGGTCTTGGGGGAGTCGGCGACCTTGAGGGTCTCCTCGATGAGCTTGCGGGCCTTCTTGCTTCTGATCTCGACCCGCATGCTGTCGCTCTTCTCGATCTTGTCGTAGAGCGGCTTCTTCAGCTTCAGCGACCTCAGCTTCGACTTCAGGCTCCCCACCAGCCTCTGGATGCCCATCATCGCCATCTCCCGAATCTTCCCTCCGATCGACCCGCTGCACAGAACAAGAAGGGGACTGAGGACGCCAATCCCATGCCCAACAGAGCGGGGAAAAAGGAGAGATTTTTCACATGAAGAGGCAGAGCCACTTCTTGGGTACTTACCTACAGAGAGCGAGAGAGTGGGGATGAATTGGGTTGGAGTTTTTGAGCGTTGCAAGAGAAGCAATGAGAAGAGAGAGAGAGAGAGAGAGAGAGAGAGAGAGGGAGGGAGAAGACGAGGAAGAGGGAGATGAGAGAGAGCCAGGGTTTCTTGAATTACATGGAAGCCTTTTGTGCTGTGGTGGCCTTATCATCTTTTTCCCTTTTATCTAATTTTTCTTTTCTTTTGGACCCCAGCTATATGCATGCACATTTCACGTGCTGGCCAGTGGCCACGGGCTTATTTTTTCCGAACACAATGGAGGGATTTCGCGATCGCTTATTTACAGTTTGGTGAGTAGCAGTCATAGAGTTGAACGTTTTCATATTCTATCATATCCCGTCAATTGTTCGGTAAGAACCGACACATCAGTACAAGTGCACAAACGGAAATGGCAAAAAATCCCTCGCAATTCGTAACAAAAAAAAGGGGGGGGGGAAAATTGTTAAAAATATTTTAAATTTATTGCGTTTCTAATTCAATTTTGATCGATTCAATCATGCCGATTGAATTTCAAACATTTTCGTGATTTGTCAACTAAATTTATTTGGCCAATTTTGGCTAAAAATTAGAGACGTAGACATTGGTTATTCTATGTTACACGTGGACATTTTAAAATAATATGCCAATGATTTTTCGAAATTTTTAAATAGTTTTTAGGTTTTTGTTTTTTTTTTTCCTTTACTTTCTTTTTTTTTGTCTTGTTAGAGGGAGTGTTTGTTCTCGCCGATATTCGGCGAAGGCATTGAAGCCCTTGGCTAGATTTGGTGAGGGATGTGACACCCTCATTGTGGCCATTAATGACTAGGACGACCTTGCAGGCCAAAGCGAAAGCATGTGAACCATCATTGGGTCTAGGCAAGTGCTTACATGCTCTTGCCTAGTGCCAACAAGGGTCACCAGTCCTCCCTTATTTAAAAATGATTATGTCAACATAGGTTGTGCTACGTAAGATGGTTGACGTCCACGTCAGTGATTTTTAGTCACAATTGATTGGATGGACTTAATTGCGAAAATGTAAAAAGATTTAGAACTCGATTGGTACAATTGAAATGTTTAGGATTGAATTAACACAAGTGCAATAGATTTATTTTATTTTTTTGATAGTTTTCCCTAAAAAACATTGGAAACACATAAATGGAGAAAACCTCCAACAATCAATTCATGATTATTGTACGATCTAAACCTTAAACAACAAAGGAGCTCATAGCAACATTCCAAAGCCTACTAAATTGACTACAATGATAAATTAATGGGTTAAAATGGTATTCACGAGATATATCAGTCAAAGAATGCCAAGTCTTGTATAAGAGAGAAAGTATAATTACTCACCTTTGTGATTCTGAAAAGTAGTCTCTCTCGTGATACTCCATGTCCATGATTCTGAGAGTTATGGAGGAGAATGAGATATGATTCTCTTGCTCCTCAAGTGAAATTTTGATGTGGAACCAGAGAGCTACAGAGGAGTTGGGAAGTTTCAACGCAAATTAGAGCTATGGAGGAGAAGGAGATCAAGGGGTACAGTTCTCCAAAAAAGGACATGAAAATCTCTATTCAAATTTATTCTATCCCATAGGATGTTTTTATCTATATATATCTTTTTTAAATTTGGTAAGGGGAAATTGTTCAATTAATTTTAAACCTCTTGTACGGACCGTATTGACAATTTCCCAAAAAGGTTTATGAACTTTCAACGTGAATTGGAGTTATGGAGAAGAAGCAGATCAAGAAGGTAGAGTTTTTCAAAAAAGGACATAGAAATCTCTATTCACCTTTATTTTACCCCCATGGGATATTTGTATCCATATTATATCTTTCTTAAATTCCGCTAGGGCAAATTGTCAATCAATCTTAAACCTCTTCTACATTGAAAATTTCCCGAGAAGGTTTATGAAGTTTCAACGCGAATCAAAGCTATGGAGGAGAAGGAGATCAAGAAGGTAGAGTTTTTCAGAAAGGGACATAAAAGTCTCCATTTACCTTTATTCTACCTCCATGGGATATTTTTATCCATACTATATCTTTCTTAAATTCGGCTAGGGGAAATTGAATCTTAAATCTCTTGTACAGACTACATTAAAAATTTCCTGAAAAGTTCTATTAAAAATTTTGACTAAATTGAAAAGTCTAGAATTAAATTAGTATCCATAAAATAGATTTAAGACTGATTGGGTAATATTTTATATTTGACCTTATCTCGTCTTGGACAGCAACCAGATACAGGATAGGATGATATTTATTACATTTCAATTTTTATCTTGATTACCAAAGATAGCCTTAATCTTTGGGACGTCAGATGCATTTTTGTCAGCTGTGGACCTAACGGTCACATGCCGATGACTGATGACAATCATCAAATGGCTCCCACGGCCTCCGGATTCGAATGCTAGGCCTGACAACTTTCGGTACCAATTTGGCCCATCAAGTTTTCCTTTTGGGCCAGTAAGAGGCCTCCGTCAAGTTTAGCCATTTAAATTCGTTGAACAAAGACTGAATTTAATGATAGGAGCTATTTTGAAAATGTATATAGGGCCATTTGATTCGGCTTTTGGGGAATGCATTTGCAGAAATATAAATACTTTTGAATGAATGGGTTTTTCGAAATGCAAATATTGTTTAGTAAAATTTGCATTAAAAAACAATTTTGGCCAAAATATTGTTTGGTAAAATTTGTATTTGTAAATGGCTTTTATTAAATTAAAAAACAAAATAAATATTTGTATTTTTTTTTGAAGTCCGGCCATTGGACTGTCGGATCTGGTTGCTGCCTAGGGTCGGACACCCAGGCGGCCGTCGCTTGGGTTGTGTGACCCTAGGCAACGATCCGCTTGGGTCGTCGCCTGAGGTTGGGTGACCCTCAGGTGGCGGTTGCCGGTGCGTCGCCGGCGTGTGTGACCCTTGGCCGGTGGTCATGTCGGCCTCCGATCGGCTTCTCCATCAAGAAGATGAACAATGATGAACTTGTATTCTCAAAATGCAACTTGCCAATGGACCTCTACCCTTCCATTCCCTCAAAGTCCTTTGAAGCCCTTTTAAGAAGATGCAATTGCATCTTCCCAAAATCCTCCAAAAATTGTACCAAACACCACTTACATTTGGTTAAGCCCTTTTAGAGCCTTAAAGCCCATTCTAAATGCTGAACTAAATAGGGGCATATTCTCCGTTTTCCACGCTCGATTTAAGCGCGCTTCTAAGAACGTTACCACATCTAATCGTGAAGTCCTTATCGAGTATGCCGGCGAACATTTACACGCACGGTCCCTTCTTCCCTCCTAGAGCAATGTATCATAGATTATCCGAAAAGGGATCTCTCATCCATCGCGTCGCGATTCAATAATGATAAGTCCGGTGGAGCCCGGTGGAGCCTATTTAGTGGCATAATATTGGTTTGAAACAATTTAAAATTCGTACACAACTTTAATGGCGAGGAATGCTAAGGCTTACCAACCGGCGACGTAGGAAGGGGGACCATGGTGCACAGGGAAAATTGTAGATTTTATGGCGACGGTCCTACCAATCATTAGCCAACCTTTCTGCGACGGCATAAAAAAGAAAAGAAAAGAAAAGAAAAAGGACTACAAACTTACTTTGTCCCCTCCGCTTCATGTATTGGTGACACTGGTTTCAAACGACGTGCCCGGGACTCCGATCGATTTGCGATAGCTACAAGAAATGGGATAGTGGTTGGCACGCCGATGCTTCGTAAGGTATATATGCGTACACATGCACCATGAAAATCAATCAATAAGTCTAAAATTTATTGTACGAATGCTGATTCAATTTTGAATTTTTCAATTTTGACAATTTAGTCCTTAACCTTTGTGTGAAATTCTAATGTGGTAATTCTGATTAATTTTCGCTAGAAATCACCAATGTTGTTGTATATTGCATAGGATGGCTAGTTGCCGCGAAAATTGACCAAAGGAACTATATTGAAATTTGGTGCAAAAATTGAGAGCTAAATTGTCAAAATGGAAAAGTTTAGGACTAGAGGTGCATGGTTCTCAATCTATTCTGATCTCACTCAGGAACCGTGAACTGGATCAATTCCCAATTTCTTGGACCACCGGTCACTTAGTAATGATCGGATGACCAAGCAATGAGACAGGTGTTGGTGCTCCTCTTCCTCAAGGGTCCAAAAAGAATAAGGAATGCCTGCAACGAGAGGCTCTACTAAGGAAGGGACCTGTGAATAAGAGATCCGACACATACTCTTCATATGTACAAACAAACACATGGCCGCCGCACTTACAGCTGAACCACTAAACTTTTGGCAACATTTGACAAGGGGTGATTTAGAGCGTTACCGAAGAGTGAAGAGCGAGACCGCTAGAGTGGAATAAGGCTGCGCATGGCAATGCTTATTGGTCGGGGAATAATTTTTTTTTTTTTCAGAAATGGTTCTTTTCTATTTCTATTATGGGGACAATTTATGTGTAAAAAAACCCGTTTGGTAACTACACAAAATTTTTACTCTAGAAATAGAAAAAGAATAGAAATGTGTTTGGTAAAAAATAGTTTCTTTTTTATATTTATTTGTTTTTTATTTTTGTTGGCCAATCGCCGCTGGACGCCGCCGCCGCCGTCGCCTGACCTCCGCCTGCCGCCGCATGTCGCCGCTGGCCGACTGTCGGCCGCCGACCGACCGCCGCCGCCGCCGGTTGCACGCCCATCGCCCATCGGCCGTCGGTCGACGGCGGCGACATGCGGTGGCGGGCGGAGGTCGGCCGGCGGCGGCGGCGGCTCGATCGGCATCCGGCGACGGCGGCGGTTAGTCGGCCTCTAGCGATCGGCGGCGGCGGCGATCGGCGGCGGCGGTCGGCGGCGCGGCGGCGGGCGGCGACGGCGAGTGGCGGTCAACGGCGGTCAATGGGCCGTGCGCAAGAGAAGAATAAAAGAAAAAAAAAATTCACTTATTTCTTAAATTTGTTCCTAAACCAGAAGAACTTTTTTTACTTCTCATTTCTATTCCCGGGCTAACTTTTTATTCCCCGGGAACAAAAAACTAATTTGCGGTTATCATGTAGGTTTCTATTCTTTTTTTGTTCCCGGAAACGAAAGAATAGAAATTTTCTTCCCGGGAGTGTTCTCATGCAAGACCTAAGCTATTGGACGAGCGAGAGTCGAGAGACCGAAGAGTGAAGAGCAAGGCATAAGGGAAAGACTAGAGTGAAGAGCAAGGCGTCATGAGAGGGAAAGACTGGAGGCGGATTAGAGTTTGTTTGTTTTCTTTAAGAATTAAAGAAAATATCAAAAAAGTATGTCAATTTGGTTCGGTTGGTGCAATTCCCAACTTGGAATTCGGAACTAGACCGGTATCTCTAGAATTACAAAAAATTGACCGGCTTAGTTTGGTCCGAGTAGTTCTCAATTTGGATGATCCGTTTTACTCACCTCTATTTAGGACTAAATTGACATTCATATAATAAGTTTCAGACTAATTGGATTGTTCTTGCTTGCGTGAGCATACACTCGAACTATCGTTCTTGCAAAAAGATACAATCATGTTATTTGGGATAGTCGTGAATGATTTCAGGATTTAGCGTCCTTTATGACCTCGTACCGGAGGAAGAAAAATGTAGGCTTATGGTACACAACCTATCCTCCTATTCTATTGTATTGATTATCCTAAACCTAACTTTAATTTATTTCGATGTGAATGGTGCCACCCTCAGTTGGTGAGAGGCCCCTCTCGAAACCCGGGAAATTATGTGGCTCCCGGGCTTTTCAGCTGCTCATGCACGTTATCTTCGAATCGAGACATGAGTCTTGCGCGAGAAGACGAATAAAGTCAATGAAGTCGTAATCAGGCTGCCTATCCCAGCTGTACTGGTCTAAGTTATACTCAATATCCCCGTAAAACTCCATTTAGTTAACGAAAAATAAATAAAACTTACTCAAAAAAATATTTAGATATAAATTATTATTAATTATGAAAATATTTTTTATTACTCGATTATTTTAAGTAATACGAGACATTATCCGTTGAAAAAACATTTTTCAAGTCGTTCGCTTTTGCCAAAAAAAAAAAAAAAAAAAAAAAAAAAGAAATCTAAGAGAACAAGTACCTTTCGAACTCTCATCGATCATCCGGTGATCTACTTTCTTCCTCTTACCCATTTACCGTCTAATAGACAATCTCACATCATTGGCGAATTTAAATTTAAAGGAGTAGATTCAAGAATGAATGATGCGAGTATCACGAATATAAAATAGGATTCTTGAGAGAAGAAAGATCTATACGTCATTAATCAAGTGATAAATTATAGGTTATATACGAATACATAGATGCCATTAGCAAAGCCAGAAGTGCGTGTATGATTATTCTAGAAATCTCATCATTTCCTTTTTTAGCTATATTTTAATCTGTTCAGCCTGTCGACCAAGACCCGAATAAAAATCAACACCACCACCTCGTTTATCTAACTCACTCGAATGCGGTCATAATCATTCATCCCCATGCTCATATAGTCCCCCATCTCTAGGCCTCTCTCTCTATCTCTCTCTCTCCCTCTCTCTCTCTCCATCGCAGAAATGAAAGGAGAGATACAATCGCACCACCACAGAACCACACCGAAAATAGTCCTCCTCGTCACCATCCTCTTCGCCCTCCTCATCATCATCTCCCTCTACAACCCTTTCCTCTCTCATCCCCTCCTCCTCTCCTCAAGAACCTCCTCCTCCTCCTCCCCCTCCTCCCCCTCCTTGGACGATGCCGCCGCCGTCGCCCTCGAAGAGGATGACCCCACCATCGGCTCAAGCACGGCGGAGATCTGCGACATATTCACGGGGGAGTGGGTGCCGAACCCGCGGGCGCCGTACTACACGAACAAGACCTGCTGGGCGATCCACGAGCACCAGAACTGCATGAAGTATGGCCGGCCCGACACCGACTTCATGAAGTGGCGGTGGAAGCCGGACGGCTGCGAGCTCCCGCTCTTCAACCCGGCGCAGTTCCTGGAGCTGGTGAGGGGCAAGTCCATGGCATTCGTGGGGGACTCCGTGGCCAGGAACCAAATGCAGTCCATGATCTGCCTCCTTTCTAGGGTACGTACACGGTCCTCTCACTAAGCCTTTGCCTTTTCTTGGTTTCTTCTTCACCTCCATTGAAGCGCATCTCGGTACTTGCTACTTTCGTTTTCAGGAGTTGCATTAGGTCTATCACTTTCTTTTATTTTAATTAGCACAACGATATAGGGGGTTTTTCACTGATTTACACGGGTGGATGCTAATATAAATATCATAATATTCCTTACTATAGAAGTTACATCATGACCAACAATGATTAAAATGAAAATTCAATAAATTCTTTATTAAATCGTTCAATCTTTTGGCGTAATAAATCTGACCGCAGCTGGACTGATGTTTTGGTTAAGCATCCTAGAAAGGCGCTAGGCGACTGTATGTATAGAAGTTTGAGCATCGCTTTGTATAAATTTAGTGTTGCACATCACGTGGCCCGATTGAAAGTAATCTTTTTACCATAAACATGTGGCTTCAGAGAGAGACGAATGCCCAGCAGAAATTATATTTATCTGCCAAGTTACGCGACCGATCTGTGCAAGATGGATAAAATATTAGAAATGTCAGTTTTCACGAGTAATGACGTGTGAGATTCCGGAAAATGTGGCTAGCTCTTCACTTCTTATCACATAGCTACGTGAACTTCAATATCTCACTAATTTCTTAGATTATTTTTTCTTTCACAGATTATTTTTTCTTTCACTCGACTAACTCGAGGCAAGATGAAAGTCAGCACGCTGATATTCACAGCCGTAGCTACGGCGAGTTTGCATTTCTTTACTCGAGTAGAAAGGTCTCTCCTATTTGAGGAACAGGCACGACCATGTGAATTAGACTTTGGAGATAGATGTTTGAGTTTGGGTGTTGAGTCGAGGTTCTGTGTCAATTGGACATTTTCCTTGGACGTAGTTACGCTCACGACTTTATGAGAGTTTGAACTAATTCGCCCCCCAAAAAGTAAACGGGTTTGTTGACCAAAACCCATCGAGAGATGTGAATCTTTTTCTAAGGTTTAGGTAGATGTAGCAGGTGAAGATAACATGGAGGGGAATACCTCGAACACATTAATCGATGGCTTCTTCTTTAAAAAGATTTAAATACTAATTAGGAAAAACCATTTTTCTAAAAAATGAATTTGTAATTGGGGGTGATATGTCACAAACAATGAGAGACTCGTTCGGGATTTGTCTTTTTTCTTTTTCTTGCTTTCTAAATCTTGGTCTGCCATTATGAGCCATCAATTGATATAGTAGCAAAGGGAAATTGCCCTATTTCCATAAATTGGGCTGGACATGCTTGCTGCTGAAGCCTTCTTAAGGCGCAAGTAAACACGTCACTTCAATAGCCATACATGGTGGAACACTCGTGATAGAATCATCATATGTGGCAATAGATTATAAAGACTTCAGCACAACCACCCTCATCATAGATACCTGAGTCAATCAATTTTGCCACAACTTGAAGCTTGTACGAATGACTTTTGATTAGCAGAGTAAGTTTTTGTCTTTGATTCGGATTAGGGTCCAATCGGTTCTATCAAATTTAGTATCAGATCCATCAAATTTATTAGTTTGGCTTGGCACCATTTGTACATCTATTCACTTGATGTTTGAAGATTTTTTTTTTTTTTAAACAGTTGCAACTTATACCGCCCTTTTCTAGATGCACAACTGTAGCACATATTTTGCCTTATTTGTTGAAGGGTCAAATCTGATTTAATGGGTACACACACATTTATATACATATACATACATATATATATGTATATAATTGTCTGATTGAAGGGTCACGTTGAGATGTCTCTTTCTTCAAGAACAGTAAGACACATTAGAAGATAGGAGAAAGAGGGCATGTAGCCAGCTAATAAGGTTGGTCATGGTCAAGATTTGTGACATCGGCATATTAATTAAGGCCATTAGCTGGTGAACGCAATTATTATATTCCGGACCGAACAACTCTTAAAGGCATCGACCCTCGTTTGACTCGTCCGATCCAACTCGAAAATTTAGGACGGCATTGCAATGGTAAGTATTTATTTATTTTGAATTTTCTGATAACCTCGCTCTCTAGATTAAAAACTTTTCAAAGACTTTCAATATTTAAAGTTAAGGACTTTTTATGGATATGGATCCCCTCGGATTAGATGAATCACGATCATTGGTTTTTATGGGTCTAGCGTGAGTTCTATAAGATCAACGCCCGCGATCCACTTGGTCAACTAGATCCGGATCCGGTCGGAGTGTTTCGGTTTCAAAGTATTTAATTTGGCATATCCTGTCTTCATGCCCCTCTTAATAGTAAAGTAAGATTTAACCCAAAAACTGTTGTCCACTCTGAACGTGCAATGAGATCTAAAACCGTGTAGCCCCACGATCATGTACTATTAATTATTACTCATCTCCTTTTCCTTTCTAAAAATATAATTTTTTAAAGTGGTTATCCTATTTTAATTTCCTTTTTCTTCCTGTTTCATGATGATAATGTTATTGTACGAGCTAAAGAGGTTGCTAGAAACGAAAAGCACTGATAAAGTAATACAAGCAGAAGAAGCCGAGAAGCACGCGAAGGCTCACATGCACACACATGTTACTTTGTAGCCATCTGCGCTTTGATGCCTTTTAGGAGCCAATGGAATTCGATTTAGAAAACGTCCATTGGCAAAAAGGAATCTCATATCTCATGGTTTCATCAATTCTTATTGTCACTATCCCTCAGGAATAATTCTGGATAGAATCCATTTGCTTTTTTATTTTGGACTATGACAACGAAAGTCCTAAATCTTAGGTTGATTAGTAACTTTGATTCTAAAACTTTTTACTAGGTCATTTATGTCCTGATATTCGTTCCAGTTCGGCGTTTGAGTCCTTCGGTTACAGAATTTTTTATTATAAAATTTTCCTTTTTTTTTTTTTTAAATTTTATAGAGGAGTGGTGATGATGTGACGCTAGTGAAGGTTATATGAAAAAAATAACAAAAAATAGACGGGACAAAAAGAAGACAGGGGGAGCTAGAAGTGTGTATGGAGCGGCGCGGTATGGAAGCCCTCGCCAAGGTCAAGATGAGTTGTCAGCCTTTGCTGGGCCATCGGAGGGTCATAGCCCTCACTTTGGTTATAGAGGAGGGTGACGGCTCTCATCGCTAATGGACCTGCCAAAACCAATTAATAGACTTATTTTTTTAACTCATATTTGATAACTTCAATTGTTATATGGGTTAGTTAAACTCAATAGATTTACAATGATAAAATCAAAAATAATATGAGTGATAAATGAGTTAATAACTTATATTGACCTAACCTATTTTTATATTTCTATCTAGCTCTCATTTGATTTTGTTTATGGTCACTTCATGCTCTTAGCTCAGTATAGATATTAGTTTTCCCAAATTAGGATAAGTATGGAAGTGTTTTAACAACATGAATCGGATCGGATACGGTATGAATCACTAGACTTGTATAGCATGAAAATGAGATAAAATTGATGAAATAGATCAATTTGGGTTGGATAATTTTTTATTCAACCTAAACTCGATCCGACTACCCGTTTGATTGGTCTAATCATTAGCAAAGGCGATGGGCCGCTTGCCTTCACTCAATCGTGCACCACGCTAGTGAGGGTGCTTGCCCTCGCCTGGCTGCCCAGGAGCTCCATGGCCCTTGCTAGGGCGAAGAAGCGGCGGCGCACCCCTAATTCAGCCCCACAGCCCTGTGCTCAGTCATCGCGCTTTTTCTTTCTGCCTTTGAAATTTCCAATTTTTTTAATTTCCAAATTCGTTTTTCCTAATTTTAAGTTCTCAAAAAAAGTTCATGTGCCAATGGTGAAACGATGCTGTATTGTTGATTGAAGAAGCTTTGCCATATGTGATGTCCCAAAATTCCTTGCACATCCTCAATTGATATCGTGTAAAACACTTGTGTCCCTAATGAACCTTTTCGTGACGATGGCAGGTGGAATATCCGATTGATGTCTCGCTCACGCCGGATGAGCAATACATGCGCTGGAGGTACGTGACCTACAACTTCACGCTCGCCAACTTCTGGACGCCCCACCTGGTCAAGTCCGAAGAGACCGACCCGAACGGGCCGACCAAGACGGGACTCTTCAGCCTCCACCTCGACGAGGCCGATGACAGGTGGTTGTCCGAGGCCGAGGAGTTCGACTACCTGATCGTCTCCGCAGGGCACTGGTTCTACCGCCCGCTCGTCTTCCACGAGGGCGGCAAGATTGTGGGGTGCCATTTTTGCTTGCTAGAGAACGTCCCGGACCTGACCAAGTTCTACGGCTATCGGAAGGCGTTCAGGACGGCGTTCAAGGCCATCAACGGGCTCAAGAACTACAAGGGCATCACCTACCTGAGGACCTTCGCACCTTCTCACTTTGAAGGCGGGATTTGGAACCAGGGCGGCAACTGCGTGCGGACGAGGCCGTTCCGGAGCAACGAGACCGCGCTCGCCGACGAGAACCTGGAGCTGTACATGATCCAGGTGGAGGAGTTCCGGAAGGCCGAGCAGGAAGCGAGGGAGAGGGGGCTCAAGTACCGGCTGCTCGACACGACGCAGGCGACGCTGATGCGGCCCGACGGCCACCCGAGCCGGTACGGGCACTGGCCGCACGAGAACGTGACCCTGTACAACGACTGCGTGCACTGGTGCCTGCCGGGGCCGATCGACACGTGGAGCGACTTCCTGCTCGAGATGCTGAAGACCGAGGGCCGGAGGTCGAGGGAAGAGAAGCTCCGGTTCAACGACCGGAAGTTGAAGGCCTAAGCGCGATCGATGGTCTTTAGTACATAAGGTTAATGTGGTCGATTGGCACTGTCTTTTTCTGTTTGGGCACGGGCAATTGGAAAAATTGGTTGTCCTATATTTTTGGTTCCGTTGTTCCATTAGAGCGAGTTTATTCAAGAAATAAATAAATTATTTTCATGTATTGGCCGTAATTATGGGTCCTCGACACTAGATGAAGCGGAGTCAAGTGGTATTTATTATCTTTTCTCCTTCAATTGAATAGAAAAAAAGAATGGAAAAAAAAAGAAAAATAATATAAATAATTCATGAACTTTGGTCTATTATGTAATGTAATCATTGAACTTTTAATTTATTTAATGTGGTTCCCTAGCTATAGCCAAATATATAAATGTAGTTCTTGAATATTCAATTTGTTCAATATATTCTCTAAATTTTCAATACATAATCCATTTAGTCCATTAACTATATAAAAATATTCAACATTGACCTTGAACTTGAATTCATTGAAGGATAGAGGATTAGGTTGAACAATACTAGACCTCGGTCTAGTGACGATACTATTTGCTTTGGGTCAGAGCCTGTGCGGTTTTGTTCTTCTGGGCTTTGTCTAAATCACCCTCGTTGACTAGCTGCATAACATATGACAAACTAGTAGATAAAGACAATTATTCATCCTTATTACTAGGTAGTGCACAAAGAATGCTGATGTTAGATCACAATTTTGACTCTACTATTTACAAAAAATAACTGGGTTCATCTTACTAAGCATGAAGGTCAAGAGTAACTACCTCACTAAATTTAATTAACTTCATCCAGAAGGTCTCGTTACAAGTTAGGACAAGTGGCGATATGGGATGGCACTTCACCTTACCACATCTAGGTGACGTGGGATTTGATTCATTCGTACCCTCACTCCTGCACTTGACGGATTGATTTGTTACAGGCTCACCAGCCTCCATGTGGTTCATCCTTGAACCTCAAACTTCCCAAGCCCATTATAGGCTGCGGTTCGTTCTTGAACCTCATAATTCTGGTTGGGCTTGACTCTTATATCATAACGTTAAGCCTAGGTCTCACTCATAACGATATTGTCTATTTTAGGCTAGTGCCCGCATGTTTTGTTCTTGTGGGCTTTGCTAGAAAAGACCTTATTACAAGTTAGGACAAGTGTTATAACATATATGACATTTCATCTCACTACACTCATGCGATGTGGAATTCGGTTCATTCCTGTTCTCATTGCCATCCTAGAGCCGGAGCTGCACTTTGTTTGAGCCCCAAAGCCTTAGCAATCACTCTCACCCTTGATAGACTAGGTCATTACAAACGAGTACAAAAAATTTGGGGACTCAGTGAACATATTAAAAGTTTATGGACTATGATGCATATTAAGTTAAAGTTTGGGAATTACTTTGAACAAATTAAAAAGTTAAGAATCACATTACATATTAATTCATAATTCATGGACCATTTGTGCCATTATAAATCAATGCAAACTTCGAAGCTAGCAAATGGGATTGAACACCGGAGAGATGTTAGACTTTTTCTGATTTGGGATGCCTGCACCACAGCTTAATTTTAGCTACGGAGTAATAGCACATTCTGCTTGGAATATATTATTATATTAAATAAATAAATAAAATCAAACGATGATATTTTTATTATGGGTACTGTCAAAGGCACTTGTTAAGTTGACTATAGTTGGAAGTAAGATTTTTCAAGTCACTTCGAAAAAAAAAAAAAAAAAAAAAACTACACATTTTAATAAAACCATTTACCTCAAATAGTAAATTTTAAGTTTATAAAGCATATTTAATAAGATTAAATTTGAAGTTAACACCTTCCTTATATAATTATCATTTTTGTCGTATTAGTAAAAATGCCAGTTAAGGAAGCAAGCACGCATCGACGAACGAGAGGTTGTAATCATTATCATTTTTTTCCCCTTATTTTTTTCCCCACATGCTCGAAAGGTCTACCTTCCAATTCAAGAAAGGATGGTGGTTAGTGTGAACAACATTTCTTTAATTCATACACATTAATCTAAACTGGGATCCACCAATCGGTGCACTTCATTAACGAGAGAACTTTGACAAAAACGTTAACGTTTAGGAGAAGTAAAATCAACTTCATTTTTGGTCGTACACATGTAGCAGTTAACGAGGGAAATCAATTAGGAAAAGGGCTCATTCCTTTGAAAAACGCTCAACTTTAAGTTTTTATCCTGATTTTTTTTTGTCCCATAAAAAATCCCTAATTTTCACTTTAGTCTTAAATCTGATCAAGTATCTGAATATCGCCACTAATTTCTTTGATATCATCAACATTAGGAGGTTGCTGTCGTTCCTTTCAAGGCGAGGTTGTTTGGTGAAAACACCGGTTTCAATAATGAACCTCTAACTGATTCTGATATTAATAATTTTGAGTAAACTAGTGGCAGTTTTTAGATGTGAAAGTTAAGGATCTTTTATGAGATAAAAAAAATTCATTATAGACTTGGGGTTAGATCTAAAGTTTGGATGTTTTGGGGAATTAGACCATTAGAAAAAAATATAAAACAAAACATGATGACATCATTTTTCATATATAAAGCTAAACACATTGAGATCAAATTAAAAGAAAAAAAGAAAAGGGATCGATCAACGCAACTTACTATTTATGAAAGTAGATTTCGAACCCATAAAAGAATGCAATAAAGACAATGACGTACCGTTCTAACCTAATTTTATATTCCCCACGCGACCAACGACGAGCTACTAATCTCTTTCTTTAACAAGAAACGATAAGCCCCGTGGACGTTGCCATTCTTGCTATTCAATTGGTGTACAGCGATGTCTCACCAGAAGAGAAAATGGCATGTTGGCATTACTCCACTTGCCTTTAACTTATTCATGAATTATTGGCTTTTGTCTTAGCCTCCTCTCATTCTCCTATTTAATTGGTGCACAACGCTGGAGTTTGTATCTAGACGCATCAAGCTGTTACATCACATTTTATGGCTCATGATATATAAAAAGGAATCTTATTCTAATCGATCCACGTGGAACTTTGGCAAGTGATTAGAGATATGCTATCGGTTCATACACATATCTTTTGTGATACAAATCTTATATCTTTGGAAAACGACACAAATAATTTTTAAACTTTGACTAAATGTGTAATGTTGTCAATAAATTTTAGCTTAATATACAACGCGATCTCTAAATTTTGAATTTGTTCAATGTAATCTCCGAATTTTTGATACATGTTCAATTTATTCCTTAGAGTATATGGAAATGTTCAATTTTGTCCCTAATCTTGAATTGATAAAAGGGTTATATTGAGTTTTTTACATAATTTGAACACTATATTGAATAAATAAAAAGTTCAGAAACTACGTTATATATTAAACTAAAATTTAGATATCACATTATACATTTGATCAAAGTTGAAGAATTATTTGTGTCATTATCTCTATATCTTTTGTGATATAATTCCTGTGAACTTCGCTTCTTGAGACGTATGTCATGCGCTCGCCATTGCCGTCGGTGCTTTAACCTAAGGAGGGCTTAAAGAAAGACACGGAAAAAAAGAACACGAAACAAGCGACAAAAGAAGCAGTGGCTTCGAAACGACTAAAAATATTTTTAAATGCTTTGATTCCAAATACGAAGTCCTAAACGCCGACCTCATATTTTTCGACGTAACTTTCATGCACGCCTAGAAGAGTCTCTCTCTCTCTCTCTCTCTCTCTCGCTCGCTCGCTCGCTCGCGCTTGCACGAACGCCGTACACACACCCCTTATCCGCCATGAAGGTCCCGCTCTCGGAGCATCACGGCGATAGGAACTCGCCGCAGCACAGCGCAGGTGTCAACTTCAGGAGCGCGGCGATGATCGTTCCAACCGTGATTCTTCTCGCCGTGATCTCTCTGTGGCTCCTCGTCGTGAGCTCACCCGTCCAGCCTCAAGATTATCCTCCGGCATGGTTGATGGAGGACAAGAACGGCGGCCTCAACAACACGGGAGTGGGGGCGGCAGTGGCAGAGGCAGCAGCGGCGGTGCCGGTGGTGAGGGAGAAGAAATGCGACGTGTTCGTGGGGAAATGGGTGTACCGCCCGGACGCGCCGACATACTACACCAACGAGACTTGCTATGCGATAAGCGACCAGCAGAACTGCATGAAGTTCGGAAGGCCCGACATGGAGTTCCTGAAGTGGCGGTGGGAGCCGGACGGATGCAAGCTCCCGCCGTTCGACGCTGCTGAGTTCGCGGAGATGGCGCGAGGGAAGTCAATCGCCTTCGTCGGCGACTCTTTGGGGAGGAACCACATGCAGTCCTTGTTGTGCCTCTTGTCCAGCGTAAGTGCTCGATCCAGTTACGGTTGACTAGATTATTCTAATCGCCACGAGCTAATCACTTCCTCTATTCAAAACATGAGAAACTAGTTACGATGGACCTTGTTTATCATGTGATTATACTCAAGATAAGCCCTGGCCAATGAATTTTCTCGTCTGCAGAATTTAGTTTTACGTCGATTTGACCGATTGCTTGCAGTGTTTGAGTCGTGGGCAGAGAAATGCGCTAAGTCAATATGAGCTGTTCTTAGAATGACCTTTTCTTATTTTTAATGGAAATTTAAGAGCAGAAAATCATATGCCTACGACTCCCTTTCTCCTAATTATTGCTCTAAAAGCGACGCAAGAGCGAACAAAACAAGGACTTATTATATTTTCGGGAATGTCATAATGAATTTTCAACTATACCCTAGGAAAAATACTTGCCTAGATAATGATTAGTGTACTCATATCGATCCTAACTTATATATACGAAATTCTCTAGTAAGGTTGACTTTTAAGTTATGTTGTGATTTCATCTTTGATCTTACCGCGTTTATGTGTAAAATCATTAGGTAGACCAACCGGAGGACATATCTCTCCGGTACACCACGGACTACAACTTCAAGCGGTGGTACCTCCCCAAGCACAACCTAACCCTAGGCACCATCTGGGCCCCTTTCCTGGTCCGCACCACCGATGCCCGCGGTGGCCAGACCCTTGACGGCATCCTCACCCTCCACCTGGACGAGCCCCACCCTTCTTGGTCCGCCGAGATCGGCACCTTCGACTATGTCATCGTCTCGGCGGGCCAGTGGTTCTTCCGCCCGCTCATCTACCACCAGAACGGGCGGCTCCTGGGCTGTTCAGCATGCGGGCAGGACAATGTGACTGAGGTGTCGAGGTTCCAGGCGTATCGAGCGGCACTACGCACCACGCTGAGAGCCGTCACGGGAAGGAAGGGCCGCAAGGGCGGCGGCGGCACCACGCTCCTGAGGACGTTCTCGCCGGCACACTTCGAGCACGGGGACTGGACCGACGGGGGGAGCTGCCCAAGGACGCGGCCGTTCGGGAGCGACGAGAAGAAGCTGGGGGGCTACGACCTGGAGTTCTACGTGGCGCAGGTGGAGGAGTTCCTGGAAGCGGAGAGGCAGGCGAGGGCGGATGGGTCGAAGATCCGGCTGCTCGACACGACGCGGGCGATGCTGCTCCGGCCCGACGGGCATCCGAACCGACAGTGCAACTGGCCCAAGAGCAACGTGGGCCGGGCCGATTGTGTGCACTGGTGCTTGCCCGGCCCGATCGATACGTGGAACGAGCTCTTGTTTTATGTGATGAAGTCGGACAGAGGTGGAAAGTTCGCCCAAAGGAAGCTACAGAACTTGCGCAGCTGATGTTTATGTTTATATGACATCGAGTGGAATTGGGAAAAAGGCAAGCGCATTTTTTTATCGTTCGAAAAATAGTTTTGGCAATTTTCTATTTTTCCAGCTGAAAATTTTCGGCAAAGCACGGGGAATCGCGATTCCGTTTGGGCCTGTTTCCGCTCTCGCACACGACCCTAAATGACCTAGCATAACCCCGTTGTTGCAGGCCACTAAACCCGTCAAAATGAGTGATAAATTCATTTATTAATTCATATGGGTGTTAAATGGGTTAATTATATCAACAAAATAGGTCATAAATGAGTTTAAACACAATATGAGTGTTAAATGGATCATAAATAGATTATTAATGCATCATACCCCAATCTATTACTATGAACCTCTCTTCACACTCTCCCTCCTTCATTTGTTATTGCGCTCACTCTCATCTCAGTTTTACTATGAGTTTTCATAAACTAGATTATATATGGAATTGTTTTAGCAATATGGATTGGGTTGCATATAAATCACGTTAAATATGAGTCACTATGGGGCTGCATGGCAACTTTGTTTCTGTTTCCAGGAACAAATTTTTTTATTTTTTTGTTCCTAAGAACAAAAAGGAAGGCAAACGCGTTTGGACGCGTTTTTGTTCCGAAGTGTTTTTCTTTCCTAGAAACACATCCTGGAACAGAAACAAGAAACAAAAAAGTTGTTTCTTGTTTCTAGAACAACTTTGAGAAACACTTATCTCTTCTCTCTCTTCTCTTCTTCTTTTCTTCTTTTTCTTCTTTCTTTTTTTTTTTTTTTGGCCGGTCGCCGGCCTCGGCCATGGCCGACGACTGGCCAACGAGGGCCGGCGACGCCATTGAGGGCCGGCGACCTCGCCGGAGCGTCACCGGCCCCCGGCGAGGCCGAGCGTCGCCGTAGCTGGGCGAGGCTCGGCCTCGCAGGATCCGGGCGAGCTTGAGCTTGCCCCGATCTGGGCGAGGCCGACCTCGCGCCGGCTGGGCGAGCTCGGCCTCCCAGATCCGGCGAGGCCGAGCCTCGCCGCCGTTGGGCGAGCTCGGCCTCGCCGGATTCGGGTGAGCTCGAGCTTGCCCGGATCCGGGCGAGGCCGACCTCGTGCCGACCAGGCGAGCTCGGCCTCTCCCGGATCCGGCGAGGCCGGGGCCGGCGGGCCTCGCCGTGGCTAGGCGAGGCCGCCGGCCCCCTCGTCGCCCGGTCGCCGGCCATGGCCGAGGCCGGCGACCGGCCAAAAGAAAAAAAAAAGGAAAAATAAATAAGAAAAAAGGAAAAATAAATAATAAAAAAGGAAAAATAAAATAAAAATATTAAAAAATTAAAAGAAATAAAAAATTATACAAATTTACCAAACGTGTTTCTATTCTTTTTATATTTCTAGAACAGATTTACCAAACGCGTTTTTTTGTTCAAAAATTATTCCCCGAAGCCGAAATACTTTTTTTTTTATTTCGTTCCTAGAAACAATTTTTAAACGAAATGTTACCAAACGTGCCCTATATTTGCATTCTATGAAAATGAATCAAAATGGGTTAAATGGGTTTGTTTGGGTTAGACTATATATGACCCGATCTAATCCACTCCTTTGATTGTTTACTTATCATTAGGGGTGATTGGTTCTTGGTTTGGTCCAATCCCACCAAGGAATCGGTAATCAGACAAAGAGAATCGGTACCCCATTTATGGAATCATGAATCAGACCACTTGATCCTTGGACTAAACCTCCGATTAGATCTAGTTCCCGAGCAGTTCAATAGAATTGGTGGATTTACATATCTTAGCAGAATTTTTTGGATTAATTGAATCGCTAATCCATGTCGCAAGTCAAAATTGGGATTTCCTCCAAGATTTACGAAGAAGAGTGAGAGATGATGCCGTCGCAATTATAGGGGTGTGCTCGAAAAAAGGAGGATGATTCAATGGATTCCTTTCCATCAACAACGGACTCATAACTAAAAGGAAGATATGAGTAAGTGAGGGAGGTAAAATCGGGAAATCCTTGTAGGAAAGAAAGAAAGTAAAATAAAGAAAGAAGCAAGAGACAAAAGGAGCAAATTGGATGAATTCATGCAGCAATATGAAAGAAACAAAGATTTGCTTCATCATTCGGAATAAGTGAGGCGTGAGAGGAGATTAGGGTTGAGGTTTACACTTTACTTCTTTAAGAAATCAAAAAAAATATAAATTGGTACGATCTGGTTCTGAAGTAGGAATCGAGAACCTAACCGAAAATCATTGGCTCTAATCCGACGGAACCGAGAACTGGACTAATGCCCCATAGGACCACTTAAAATGGGCTAGTCTAATCTGGTTTGATCCAAGCAATTCTCTATGCGCATCCCTACTCTTTATAGGAGGGTATAGCTAGTAGGAGTGAATGGTTCTAGGGTGGGTAAATTCTAGACCTGAAACCTAGAATTTAACCTGTTATAGCCGATTCCCCTTTTTTGGACCTTATATCCTACCCTGTTCAATGCTTGGAGAATGGGTGCAGAAATGGTTGAGGAAAGGGCTTGCCCTACTGAAACTGAAGGAGAAGAGCAAAAACTAGAAGATGAAGATGGGCACAGGTCTTTCTTTTCTTTGATTGGAATTCTATTTTCTGGCAAGTAGGGTCTCGTGAATCTGTCTTTGATACACTTGAGATGGCTCTCCATCCAGATGTCTAATAATGGAGCACATCCTACAAATCGCCCTTCTTCCTCAGTTCTGCAATGATTCAAAGACCGGAAAGTGTGCAAGAGTGCAGCTCAAAAATAGCAAGAGGGGGATTGGTTAACGATAGCGACCGCGAAAAAATCATTAATTTTTTCTATACAGTCAACCTAGATAAATAGAGTCTACATTCTTCCTCATCTGCTCGAGGCCACTAATCTAGCAAGCTGGCTTGGGTGAGGATGCGTAAGGCCTCTAAAAGGGGCTTTGCAAACTACTGAGTTGATGAGTGAGTGAAATGTCCGTGGAGTGGCTTCGGAGCCAAGGAATGATTCCACATATTTCGTCAGAAAAAGGGTAACGACCATATGCCCACCGGATCGAGGAATAAAAAAAGGGTTCATATTACGAGCATCAGGCTTTCGCTCACCATCAAGAATTCTTTTGTTCGATTGGGTGGACAAGTGTCGAGATCAGACACAAACCGAGGGATCATCGGACCCCATCGGAAACGAAAAGAGAGAGGAAGCTCCTCTCTCTTTTCGGAGCAAGACCTTCGAGCCACCTTTCTTATCTTAGGTCTTAGGTAGAACCTTCCCATTAGATAGCCAAGAAGAAGAATAGCTTTTCTCTATACTTTCAGCAACTAAACGAAAGGGTTTATGCTTTGGCTGAACGCCTATGCTATGCCAGCTATGGAAGATGAATGATGACTTTATCTTAATGGAACTCCAACAATCTAGTTTGAAGGCTGGTATAACTTACACATACCAGACTACCGACAGATCTGGGTGGGGCCCTTGGAGAATAGAGCAGCATTTGCTTTTATTCCCCTTTAAAAAAGAAAGTGAAATGGAGACAACATTGATCTCTATAGACGGTTTTTCTTTCCAGGGCCCTGGTTTGGATTCGCCTTCCCGGTCTTCCTTTTGAATAATGGGAGCAAGATTGAATTGAATCTTTTCAAGATTTTCCATTCTAACAAAAGAAAGATAAAGGGAGACCAATCTATGATTTATGATTAGTTAAGCTGGAAGCGCTTGGAATAGGAAGGCCTACCTAAAATCTTGTTGTTTTGTTGTGGTAAGGTAAGATAGGCCATGAGCTGTAGGACTGCACTGAGATGCCAGGAGAGATAGTTAAAAACTAATAACTTCTTGGGGTTAGCATGAAAAGAGCCTTTGAGAAAGAGAAACTGGCCCCTGAATAAATAAAATAAAAGAAAGTGACTCTTCTTATATTAAAGAATAAATGGAAATTCCTCTTAAGAGAGAGATTATGTACAAGATTTTGACCGTCAAGACAAATCCTTAAGGATATGGATAGGAAAAAATGGTAGTTCACAACCAAAATAAGAAAGTTCAATGAGCATATTGCGATGGACGGACCAGAATGAACTTGACCACCACGCATGATAGACATTTAAATTTAGAGAGGGACTTCTTTCAGATTCTTGTATTGTCCATCATTAGCTGTCGGCTTGTGAAGATATGTGGCTGGAAGTCGAAGAAGCCAAGGTCGACTCGGGTCATAGTTGATAACGACCCAATCGATCAACTGTTTATGCGGGCACTACTGTTAATCATCCAAGAATGGAGGACAATCAAGGTACTGACGAAATGTTACAGACCGTGTAATGCAAAGGTTGATGTCCTGACTAAACGAAGAGCAATAAGGCTAGTGTCAGCCCCCCCCGAAAAACCATTTACACATATTGATCTTGGGGCGGGATGATTTTCCTGTGCTACACTTTGCCTCGTTCACCCATGAAGTTCCCAATTTTTGAACTTCACTCAGGTAAAAGCCCTCCACAGTGCACACCAGCAGCGCCAAGAAGGTGCTGGTGGTGTTGCTGGTGCTCGCCTCGACACCGGTTCTCCTCACTGAGATCCCCCTTTATTTGTTCGTCACCAGCATGCATCTCAATGTCCCATTATCTCAGGAGCTGGAGATCAGCACCGGTGTATCCAAAGCAATAGAGGGAGTGGACAGGAGATGTGATGTATTTAGAGGGAAATGGGTCCATCACCCCAATGCCGAGCACTACACCAACGTTACTTGCCCTTTGATCATCGATCAGCATAACTGCCTGAAGTTTGGGAGGCCTAACACCAAGTTCTTGAAGTGGCATTGGAAGCCCGATGAGTACGAGCTGCCTCAGTTCCACGCCAGCCGATTCTTGGAGATGGCTCAAGGGAAATCGCTCACGGTCATGGGGGGATTTAGTCCGGAAGAACCAAGTGCAGTCGCTGCACCTACCTCCTGGCCAATGTAAGTGCTGTCTCTGTGTCGTTACTCAGCTTATGCAGCATTTGCTTTTGAGGCCTCTTATGGCAATAGTATTCGTCTGCATAGAGAGAATCCTGCCTTGGCTTATTGGCTGAAGCAAGTTTAAGCACAGATCAATAGTTTATAAAACCGAATTTGGCATTAAACAAGTTGGCTCTCAGCTTCAAAGGATGATCTTTCAGGTGGAATTTCCTGAGGAAATTTCTCACAAATACTCAATAGACACAACATACTTCAAAAGGTAGTATTTGGAAGATCACAAGTTCACGCTAGCCACCTTCTAGGCTCCATTCTTGGTAAAGGCCAGAGATGCAGACCCAGATGGTCGCTCCTTCAACAGCATCATGAGCCTCTACTTGGACGAGCCTGATACATCTTGGGCTTCTTGTTGGAAAAATATTAGAATACATAAAAATAGTAAGATTAGAAAATAAAAATAAAAATATTTGAGATGTGCAAATACTGTCTTTAAGGATAATTTTGTCGCCCGTAGTAAAGAACTCGGTGCATAAGATTTTAGCGGCTATCCTCCCAGGATATAACATATTTTCTTCTATATTCCATATTGAATATTAGAAGGAACAGAATAACCTTATGTGTATAACCCGACAAAAAGAAAAGAAAAGATATGACAACATAGTTGTTGTGACCTTAAAAACTCCGAATGCATCACCTAGAGTTTAGATTAATGGACTACTAAGTTTTAAACTTAGCTTGGGCTGTTCCAAGCTGATACCAATTTGCGACTTATGTTTTTTTCTTTTTTAACATGCAAATAAATTTTATTTAAGAGTCGCCACTAATTAGTTTTCGTAGATCGATTAGACATCTAAATAAAATAATGATAGAATTATTTTACTCTTACGAACTAGAAACTTTGGGTACGGGGACTTGGTTACACTAAATTTTTTTAATGCCCTTTTCGGTACCCTTTTTTTTATTTTCAAAAATGATTTTTTTGTAGGTAATTTGGATTTATTTTAACTTAATTTACTATATGCAATAAGGTGATTACATGGGTGCTTAATCATTATTAAACACTCAATGAATCAAACAAATTGCATTAAAAAAATTAAACACACAAAACAAGCAATTTTTGGGTTTTTCTTTTAATTAGAACTTTATCATAAGACATGCATTTAACTACATTACCTAATTTATTAACAAACTATTTCTAATTAAATAAACCTATTATGCAAACTATTTGACATGCATCTAATGTTTTTGTATTTTTTTAATGAAATTCGGAATTAATAAAAACCCTAATTAAACTATCTAAAAAAGAATAATTTTCTAATTTATTTTGGGGATTATTTTGACTTAAACCCTATCCTATCTTAGAAAACTATTTAAAAGAAAAATGAAACCATTGAAATGTGCAAACTTTATCTAAAATTCTTTTTTTTTTTTTTTTGAAAAAAAAAGTTATTTAGGTCAAACCTTAACCTATTCCAAAAAATTATCTAAAAATGCAATTCTAAAAATGCAGTCCTAATTTATGAAATCATCATATTCTGATGCAAAATTTGATTTTTTTAATATTTATATATTTTTTAGTGTTTTTTCAGGACAACCCATTATTAGATGAACACTATACCTAAACAATCAAGATATTCAATAAATAAAGGATTAAAATAATCGAAAAAATTACTTGTTGTCTCACGGGTTAAATTAACGATTATTATAACCCTAAACATCATGATATATAAAAGAGTTAATACCCTGAAAAACCCTAAACTGGTACACCTATGATAAATATATCATAAACTATTTTTTTTTTACCATGAAAAACCCCAATCTGATACACTTGTGACAAATCTACCCCGACTAATCATAAAAAATCCTAAATTGATACATTTATGACAAATTTACCCCAAAACTAATTTATTCAACCGCCAAAAATCTCAAATGGGTATATTTGTGACAAATATATCTTCAGTTAAATTGAATTAGTAATACAAAAAAATCAAAAAAATTATGAATTGTGACAAATGGAGAGTAAAATCCCAAACTGATATACCAGTCAACTGTCACATATCATTTAACTTAATAATTTGATGATAAAATTTAATATAAACTAGGGTTAATACCTTGAAAAACCCTAAACTGGTACACCTATGACAAATTTACCCCAAACTATTTTTTTGACCACCAAAAACCCCAAACTAGTATACCTTTAACAAATTTACCCCAAACTGGTACACTTGTGACAAATTTACCCTCTGTTAGTTTTTATTAAATTTTATCGTCAAATTATTAAGTTAAATGACACGTAACAGTTGATTAATATACAAATTTAGGATTTTACGCTTTGTTTGTTACAGTTTACAATTTTTGTGATTTTTTTTTGTATTAATCCAATTTAGCGAAGGGTATATTTGTCATAAATTTACCAGTTTGGAGTTTTTTGCGGTTGAATAAATTAGTTTAGGGTAAATTTGTCATAAATGTATCAGTTTAGGGTTTTTTTTTTTGTTAGTCGGGATAAATTTGTCACAGGTATACCAGTTTGGGGTTTTTCATGGTCAAAAAATTAGTTTGGGGTAAATTTGTCACAGGCGTACCGGTTTGGGGTTTTTTAGGGTATTAACCCTATAAACTAATATAGGGTAAATTGGTCACAAGTGTACCAATTTGGAGTAAATTTATTACAAGTGCACCATTTTGGAGTTTTTCAGGGTATTAACCCTATATAAAAAAGTTCAAAATAATTAAAAATCTGATCCAAAATCTTACTGATTAAATTAATAATTATAATGATTTAACAATTAAAATATTATATAAATTCCCAAAAATTATTATAATTAAAAAAATAATCCGACGTCTTACGCATCAAATTAATAATTACAATAATTTTGGACAAAACTCCTGTGGTTAATGCCTACAAGATTCATAAAATGAACATTGAGATCCAATGTCTTAATTTAAATAACTAAACTAAAAATAACTAAAATAAATAAAATAAATTTAAAATAAAAATAAAAAAATGAACTAAACTACCTAAGAGAAAGAGGACAGCAACGTCGACGGGGAGCGGATCACAGGTGAAGACGGCGCGGGCTGAGGCGCGGGACGGTGGGTGGCCAGCGTCGGAGCTCTGGCGAGGGCTGGACGGCGGCAGCAGTAGGGTCGAGCGGAGGTCCAGGTAAGAGGGTGACGCGGGGGCATGAGGGCTCGGAGTTAGGCTGGGAACGGCCCGGCGAAGGCACGGCGGGATCGAGCGGCGGAGCTGGGTCGCAGTTGCTGGCATCGGCGACGCGGAAGCAGCAGAGGCGTCGGGCGCTTGGTCACCGGAGGAGGACGGTGGCGAGTGGGCTGCTGCGGGGCGAGTTGCAGGTCGCGGGGGAAGGAGGTGACGGCGTCGGGACTTCTGGAGATGAGCGGTGACGGCGCGGCGACGGCGTCAGGCGCGGGACGGTGGGAGCTGTGACAGGCGCGCAGAGGCGCGGCCACAAGTGTAGGTGTTGGGGATGGCGGTGCGGAGGCACGGCAACCAGTGGCGACGAACGGTTGAGCTGCTGGTGCGGTGGGGCAGCAGGAAGTTCGGTGCCAACTCAAGTGGGCTGGTGGAGCGGCGGTGGTGCTCGTGCAGGCGCGCTGCAAGGAGGGGCGACGGCGCAGGTTGCGGAGGCGGCGGTGGTCGGCGAGCTAGCGGCGATGACCGGCGATTCGACTGCTGGTGTTGGGTTGCAGGGGGGCCGCTGCTGGTGCTTGTGGTTTGCAGTAGCGACGAGTTCAGTGGCGTCGCGGGAGACGGACGGTGACAGAGGCGCGGTGGCCGGCGGTTAGCTGGCGGAGCGGTGGTGGTGATAAGCGAGCGGGGGCAGCTGGGCATCGCTCGGCGTCCGGCGCGGGGGTGACCCGCGGATTGTTGGCGAAGCGGCGGTGGACGGCGAAGAGGGTGCTGCACGAAGGAGAAGAACAGTGCACTGTTTTGTTTTTCTTTATTTCTTTCCCTCTCTCACCTCATTGTTTTTCTTTTCCTTTCCCTCTCTCTCACCTCACGTCCCTCTCACGTCGCTTCCTCTGCTGCTCCCTCAGCTTCTGCCTTGCCTTCTGTTGCTGTACTTTTCTCCCTTTCAAAAGCTTTTCTTTTTCTTTTGTTTTTGTGTTCAACGAAGAAAGCTCCATTTTCTCTCTTTTTTTATTCTCCCTTCTTCGAACCAAGAGAAGTTCCCCCTATTCTTCACGAATTGTAGCCCTTTTTATAGCGAAAAGCTCCACTGACTTCAGAAAGTTATATTTCCTTGATCGTGGGAATTACCGAATTTCAGTCCCAATTTGCCACCGGAAATTAGCATTTTGGTTTTTCACTCACGTTATTAGAAACACATCTAAGTTCGTTTTGATTTTTGCAAACAGCTCATGAGTATAATTCTATGATACTTTCCCTTCGATTTATCAAATTAGTTAGAATTCTTACCTTCCATGCATAATCAAATTAGATTGATCCTCCCCTTATTTTCCTTTTATTCGCTTCGATGCAATTAGGGTTGCCAAAATTAGGTGTCAACGATAGTGCATCTTCAAAGATTATGATTTGAAGTTTAATTTATATTTAAACAAGAGAAATAGAGAGCCATTAGGAGACCGTCATAAATCTATTAATAATTAAAAGGATAACCATTATAAAATTATGAAGGGTTTATGAAGTAATAAATCAAAAGTTATAAAGTACCATTATACGGAGTCGAAACCCATTCCTGAAATTTACTCGTTCGCACCTCAATCCTCCTTGAGTTCCCCCTCCCACGTTGGAAGGGTGACCACCGGGGCAAACTCCAGTTGTTCGTTATATGGCTGTTAGAAAGCCGTTATATGGTTGTTGTTAAACCATTACAAAAAAGGTGACTTTAATAACGGTCTAATTTCTAATAAATATTACAGTCATAATTTCTAATAAATATTTCAAAACTATTGAAATATCTAACAATCCCTCACATATTTCAGTAAATTTAAGTGATCCAAAATAAGCTTTCGGCACCAAAGTTAGCATCGTACATAACTTTTGGCACTAATGTACTTATTCCAAAAGAATAGAAGAATAATAAAAAAATACAAAAAAAGATGGTGGAGGAAG
Source organism: Eucalyptus erythrocorys (assembly GCA_014182555.1). Lineage (NCBI taxonomy): Eukaryota > Viridiplantae > Streptophyta > Magnoliopsida > Myrtales > Myrtaceae > Eucalyptus > Eucalyptus erythrocorys. The sequence continues at coordinate 54,246,642 of CM024602.1, forward strand.
CTAGAAGTGTGCGTAGATCTTTTTTTCTTTTTTCGCTTGGCCATCGGAGAGGGTCATAGCCCTTGTTGCAAGAAAGGACAAGGGGTTGCTTGCCCGGTGGTGGCAAATGGTGTCGCCACCATTACAAGGGTGATTTTTGTTGTATTGTAGCAAGATAAGAATAATGCAAGTTTCATAATTTTCATACGGTGCTCATTTCAATATAATAATTATTTTTTCGCCTACTCAAGTATAAAAAATTTAAAAAATCACCACCGCCTTGGTGATTGAGATGGTTCGGGCTCTCTTCTTTTCACGAAAGGGAGGAGTTCGAATCCCCTCTTAGTCACTTGGGGTCTTAAGCGTGACGTCGAGGTGGTGGGTCCTTCACTAGCGTCATTCTAGGTCTGCTCCGTTGCTATCGACTTACGGGGGTTCTTGGGTCCTAAAAAAAAAAAAAAAGAAAAATTAAAAAATCGATCATTTGAGTGCCATCAGCGATTTGTCTTGTTGGAAAATCCAACATGGAGCTAGACATCCATCGTGGCTTTGCCGGCTCTGACGTGGATAATCTTTAGATAATCTTTAAATAATTTTTTCCTTCTTTCTTTGCCTTTTTTTAAGGGTCATCAATGGTCATTGGTGATCCTCGCCGGTTGTGAAACCTTCGCCGAGCGTTGGCAAGGGTGTTCGCAGCTTCACCTGTGGCCATGATGCCCTCGCCTAGGGCCTTTGCAGTAGAGGGCAAGGTTGCCCTCACCTAGATATGGGTGAGGGTTTCGCAATCGACAAAGGTTGCCAACCTTTAAAAAAAGGAAAAAAAAAGAAAGAAATTAAAAAATCTACATTAATAGGAATTAATAAAACAATCCATGCATAATGATTTGTAAATAATCGATTTGATTTTGATATAACACTTAAATGGCGAAAAAAGGTTATATCACTCAAATGAGTACTGTATAAAAATTATAACCCTTTCGTCATTTTTCTCCTTATCGTAACTACTTTTGCTCGAACATGCGACCTCCAACTGGTCCCCAACTTTTGGACATCCCACCTGGTCCAGTCCACGCAAAACGGACCCGAACGGGCCGACCAAGACGGGCCTCTTCAGCCTCTACACCTCGACTGGGCCGACGACAAGCGAACATCTGAGGTCTCGGAGTTCGATCGCCTGATCGTTTCCGCGGGACGCTCGCTCCATCGCCCGCTAGTCTTCTACTTGATTTTGGACGATGATTTTTGGACGATGGCCTTTCTTGTTGGGCAAGGGAAATCGGAAAAATTGGTTGTCCTCTAATTTTTATTTCGGTGGTTCCATCACAGCGAGTTAATTCAAGAAATAAAATTATTTTCATGTACTGGCCATAAATATGTGTCCCTGATACGTGGAAAAAAAAAAAACCAAAATAGTAATATTTCAATTTAATCAATTTAATCTTAAACATTTTCATATTGATTTCAATTTTGATTGAAAATTGTTAATGTGGATGCCAGCGATCATGTAGCATAGCTTGCATTAGCGTGGACCTTTTTTTTTTAATTATATATATTTTTATTTTTTTCTTCCTTTTTCTTTCCCTACTCTTTCTGTCAATGGCTAGTTGCCGACAATTTAACTTCATCCATTTCTTTGAACCCTAAATAGAATGCAACAAAGGGAATGACTTACCATTCTAAGGTTCTGTTTGTTTCCTTTCATATAATTAATTTGATAAAAAAAATATTTTTAATCTTCTTTTATTCTAATATTTAATTCGTATGAATCTATGGTGTAGGTCATATTTAGATGCACTAAGCTGTTACATTATATTTTATTTTCATTCATGATAAAAAAGCTCTTATTCTAATCGATCAATGTAAATTTTGGTGAGTGATTAAAGATTTATTAAGGTACGTATATTTTTTGTAAAATAAATCAAAACCCACAGCCTTCGCTTCTCGAGACATATGGCGTGCGCCTGCAATTGCTGTCGGAGCTTTAGCTCTAATGGGGCTTAAAAGAAAAACATGGAAAAAAACACGACATAAACGACAAAAGAACATTGGCCTCGAAAGACTAAAAATATATCAAATGCTTCGATTCCATATATGAAGTCCTCAACGATGACCTCATATTTTATGTTGTGAAAAGTAAGTTATCAAATAGATCATCTGCTTCAATCAAGTCAAATTTTGGTTTAATAGGATTGTCATTTCTTCCATAATTTTGTTTGGCTGATTTCTAAGTTACTTCATCTCTACCAAGGGTGAACACATATCTTATAGTGGATTTTGTCTCATATGAATTTGAGATCTAGTTATCCTTTTAATACAACAAAAAATTCATTATGTATGATGACCTAATTTATGGTTCCTCAAACAATATTAAAATCCAATCCAAGAACACCTTCACCAATTTATTTCTAAGTCAAAATTGACGTGTTCAAGCTTGTGGTGATTTCATAGGTCTGATACGATGGTTTTGAGGTCTTGTTTTGAGCCTGACTTGGGCATCATGCACCTTGTCAACCACGGGATCCCCAATGACCTAATCGAGTGTGTCAAGAAGGGTGGGGAGGTGTTCTTCAACCTCCCGATCAAGGAGAACGGGAATTATGCCAATGACCAAGGCTCCGAGAAGGATGCGCGGAGAAAAATAGAGGAATCATCATTTGGTTTTAATGTCCTTCTTCTTTGAGAAAGAAAGAGAAAAAGCTTTGAATAAAAACAGAGGAAGCATCGTTTGGGTTAAGCGTTGTTCTTCTTTGAGAGAGAGAGAAAACGCCTTGAAAATTGAAGTGAGAAGAGAGAAACTTCCAAGCAAGAGTTTTTTTTTTTTTTCGGTCTACTCTATACCTATTTTATACTCACTCTCGGACTTTTGCCCCGCTCTTGCGGGACGTGGACGTCAAACCCACTCCCGAAACTCGCGTGTCCCCACCCCATCCCTTCCTGAGAAGGTGAGGGTTTGAACCCCCCACCTCCCCCTTCCATGTTGGAAGGGTGGCTACTGGGGCGAATCCCAGTGGTTTCCAAGCAAGAGTTTTGTATTTACTACCTTGTCTTTTTTTTTTTTTTGCCACCAAGTTGAGCCAAGCCAAGCCAGCCAATCGAGAAACTAAACCTTTATATTTTCCAGTAGGTCCCACTCACAAGACATGTGTCAAAATTTGATGTGCCATGTTAGTGGATGATATGATGCACTCATACCATTAAATATTTTCTCGAAGTTTGGACATTCTCAATGATAATACTTGCAGTAAATGTCATCCAAAAGTCATTCCATTATCTTTGTTTTCGAATCACTTTGCCTTTATCCTAGGAATCAAGTTTAGCATGCCTTTATCCTAGGAAGTGTGTTTAGCAGGTCCTTCAAGACTCTTTCCTCTTTTGTCTGTATGTCCTATCTTTTTCAATCTTCCGCACCATATTACATGACTTCACATTCACTAGCTCTCCCTCTCTCCCTTCCTTGCCTCGGAAGAATTCCAGGATTTCCCTTGTGTTGATCCTTTACTTTCTAAATTCACATTCCCAAATCCAGTATAAATTGCTTTCCCATTCCCTTCCCCAACTTCACTTCCAACCCTATCTCTTTCCACTCAAAAAGACAAAAAAAACATCGATATCGACTCACCAGCTCCATTTCAAAGGTCCTTGTCCTCATCCTAAGTCTTCTCTAAATTCGTGCTTGTAAAAATCTCATTCCCTTTTTGATCCCATCAACAATAGACCCTTTGAATCGGGATCGAGAAAGAAGCTCGTGAGCAATCAGTTTTTGGTGTTTTGATAGCGACCAAATCATACCTTACAAGATTTATTTATTTATTTTTTTTCAGTCCTCAGGTTTGACTTTCCTAGTTCACTGTAATAATCCATTTTCTTCTTTTTCTCCCCTTTCTCGGGCAGGTCATCTTCAATCGGAAAAAAAGAAAAGAAAAAAAGAGAGAAATATTTGCTAAACGCGCGTAACGACCTGCCAACTAGCACACAAACAGAAAATTCAATTATGCCGATCTCCATCAGTTTTCTTTACCCTCCTTCTCCACGAAAGGTGGAGGAGGAGAAGGCGGAGGCAGAGGCGGCGGCGGTGAAGGCGGAGGCAGAGGCGGCGGCAGCGAAGGCAGCGATGGTGAAGGCGACGGCAGTGGCAGCGTCAGTGAAGGCGGCGGCGGCGGCGTCGGCCGAGGTGGCGTCGGCCAAGGCGGCGTCGGCAGCATCGGCGGAGGCGAAGGCGGCGGCGGCAAAGGCAGCGGCGGCTGCGGCGACGACGGCGGCGGAGGTGGCGGAGAAAAATGTGGCGGGGGCGGAGGCGGCAGCGGCGGAGGCAAAGAAGAAGGCAGAGGCGGCGACGGCAGAGATGGATGATGTGGCAGTGAAAGCGGCATTAACGGCGTTGTTGCCATTGGTGGGGCCGCCGATTGCGGCGGGGATGACAGTGGCGGCGAAGGTGAATGCGAATGAGGCAGCGAGGGTGGCGGCGAATGCGGCGGCGGATGCGGCAGCGAAGAAGGTGGCAGCGGCAGGGGCGAAGGCGGCAGCAGCGGAGGCGGCAGCGGTGGCGGCGAAGGCGGCGTTGGAGGTGGGGTCGGCGAAGGCAGTAGCGGCGACGGCGGCGGAGGCGGCGTCAGCCAAGGCGGCGGAGGCGGCATCGGCGGAGGCGGCGTCGGCGAAGGCGGCGGCGTCCGCGAAGGCAAAGGCGGTGGAGGCGGCGGCGGCGGCAAAGAAGGCAGCAGTGGCGGTGGCGTTCCCCTTCGTCTTCCCGCGTGTCGAGTCCCCGTTCCTCCCTAATCCTTCACCCTTCTTCTCACGGAGCCTCCTCTCTGCCCCTTTCCCGACTAACTCCTTCTTCCAAAACTTCGCTCTCAACAATGGCAACAAAGCCGAGTACATCCACCCCTACCTCGTCAAGCCCTCCCCGTCCTCTGTCTCCGTCTCGTTCCCTTCTCGCATCGCCACTTCCGCCTCTTTGTGCCAAGTCTTTAATGCTGACCTCACCATCTCTGCCATCTCAAGCGACGATGCTGCGCACGGCTCGTCTTCGGAGGCTCTGCGGTACGTTATCTCCTCGTACAGCGACCTCGGCGTCACGCTAGACTTCGCGGCTTCGAATCTGAAGTTTGTCCTCGTTAGGGGGAGCCCCTGCTTGACCTGCTTCGTCAACCGCAGGACCGAGGTTGTGATCTCCACGATTCACGCGATCCTCTCGCTATCTTCAAACAAAAGTCGCACCAAGCATACTTTGAAGCTCAACAACAATCAGACTTGGCTTGTTTACACTTCCTCCCCGGTCAGTTTCAGTCACACTCTCAATGCAATTACTTCCGGAAGGTTTTCAGGGGATATTAGGATTGCTTATTTGCCCGACGGTGGATCATTTAGCGAGGAGGTTTTGGATAAGTTCAGTTCTTCGTATGCTCTGTCTGGTGATGCAGTGTTGACTAGGCCATTTTGTTTGGAGTACAAATGGGAGAAGAGAGGATGGGGGGATCTGCTCATGCTCGCGCACCCGCTGCACGTTCGACTTTTGTCTCGCGAGGATTGCCATGTCACTGTGTTGGAGGATTTTAAGTATAGGAGCATCGATGGTGATCTTGTTGGCGTGGTTGGAGATTCCTGGGTGTTGAGATCTAATCCTGTCCCTGTTACTTGGCATTCAATCAGAGGCATCAAGGAGGAGTCGCACAATGAAATCATTCAAGCCCTCCGTAGGGACGTGGCGTCCCTTAATCCAGCTGCAATAACGGCAAAATCATCTTATTTTTATGGGAAATTTATTGCCAGAGCGGCGAGGTTGGCTTTGATTGCCGAGGAGGTGTGTTATCCTGAAGTTATCCCGACCATCGGGAAATATTTGAAGAGCACCATAGAGCCATGGTTGGATGGGACTTTTAGGGGTAATGGATTCTTGTATGATGCGAAATGGGGTGGGATTATCACCAAGCTTGGATCGACCAATCCTGGTGAAGATCTTGGTTTTGGGTTGTACAATGCTCATCACTATCATTTAGGGTACTTCCTTTATGGAATTGCTGTTCTTGCCAAGATTGATCCGGCGTGGGGAAGGAAGTACAGGCCTCAAGCTTATTCACTGATGGCGGATTTCATGAACTTGGGGAGAAGATCGAATTCCAAGTATCCGCGTCTGAGGTGCTTCGACCTGTACAAATTGCACTCTTGGGCCAGTGGATTGACTGAATTTGCAGATGGGCGGAATCAGGAGAGCACAAGCGAGGCCGTGAATGCTTACTATTCAGCGGCTTTAATGGGATTAGCTTATGGAGACACCCATCTTGTCACCGTCGGGTCGATGCTCGTTGCAATGGAAATTCAGGCAGCTCAAACGTGGTGGCATGTTAGAGAAGGCGATAATTTATATGAGGAAGACTTCACTAGGGAGAACAGGGTGGTGGGTGTTCTGTGGGCTAACAAAAGGGATAGTGGTCTTTGGTTTGCCGGCGCGGAGCGGAGAGATTGTAGGCTTGGAATTCAAGTTTTGCCTCTGTCGCCTATCACTGAGGTTCTATTCTCAGATGTCCAGTTTGCGAAACAGCTGGTGGATTGGACATGCTCGGCATTGAAAAGCGAGGGAATTGAAGGATGGAGAGGATTTGTGTGTGCCTTGGAAGGGATTTTTGACCAAGGTAGTGCGCTGGAAAAAGTGAGGAGCTTGAGCGGTTTTGATGATGGGAACTCTATTTCGAATCTTCTGTGGTGGATTCATAGTAGAGGTGATAACGAAGAGACGGGGTGTAGGGATGGAGGAAAGTACCGTTGATTTGGTCACTATTGTCACTGAAGTCGTTATTTCGGGGACGGATTCAATTGTTTTAATGAGATATTCTATTTGGAGTATTCATGTACTTATGTGAGGATTGCTTTGTGCCCTGCGTATCCTATCTTCAGAATAAATGATTCACTAGCTTTACTTCTCTCGGTTGACTCTTCATTATTGACGCACATCGCTACAATTACATTATTCACTTTGTCAAACATTTTCATGCTTTTAAGAAGCTCGCTGATATTAGTTAAATCTCTTGCACTTTGTTTCTGTAAATTAGTGACGAGTTCGGTGCATTAAGCGCTTTGATGCCACTTTAGGAGGCCCTCGAATTTGATTTAGAATTGATCCATTGGTAAAAAAAAAAAAAAAAAAAAAAATCTCATAATTTCACCAAATCTTATTGTCTCAATAATGACTACGAAAGTCTTAAATCTTATATTGATCGGTCACTTTTATTCTTAAACTTTTTATCAGATCACTTATGTCTTAAAATTTATTCCAGTTTGTCGTTTGAGTACTTTTGTTATCGAGTTAGTTTTAAATGGAAGGAAACTTTATGTGAATTTTTTTTTTTCTGAACTTTCATTTTTTAGACTCATGGTGATGATGCGGTATTGGTGAATGTCATTCGACAAAAACTCGACAAAAAGAACAGAAGAAGAATAAAAAAATACAAAAAAAGATGGTGGAGGAAGCTGAAAGTGTGAGTAGATCTTTTTTTCTTTTTTCGCTTGGCCATCAATAGAATTCTAGAATCCATGCTTTCTTCGAATCTGGTAACATCAGTTATTCGAGTTTTTCTCTTTGATTGATGCTTTCTTGCCGAGCCGAATTGCGTGACCTGCCCTTTTTCTTTTCCGAAGGGAAGTGAAAGAAGGATTGGAGTTTGAACATCCTTGACGATTATACTTGCAGTAAAGGTCGTTCAAAAGCCATTCCATTGTCTTTTTTTTTTTTTAATCACTTTATCTTTATCCTAAAAAACAAATTTAGCAGGTCCTTCAAGGCTCTTTCCTCTTTTGCCTGTACATCCTATCTTTTTAATGTTCCACACCATTTTCCATGACTCTACCCTCACTAGCTCTGTCTCCCTTCCTTGCCTTCGAAAAATTTTAGGAGTTCCCGGACGTTGATCCATTCATATTCCCGAATCCATTTTAAATTGCCTTCCCCCGTCCCTTCCTCAACTTCACTTCCAATCCAATCCCCTTCCAACTCTCTCTTTCCACTCGAAAAGAGACAAAAACATCGATATCGACCAGCTCCATTTCCATCGTTCCTATCCTGATCCCATGTCTTCATTTAATTCCTCTTGGTAAACACCTCCTTTCCTTTTCGATCCCGTCAAAAATAGACCCTCGAGACGGAGAAAGCCAGCAAGCAATCAATTCCTGGTGATTCAGCTGCTACCCCGTCGAGAACATTATACCTTAAAGAGTTCTTTCACCCCTCAGGTTTAGTTTTCCGACTTCATTGTAATAATCAATTTCCCTTTTTTTTTCTTCAATTTTCTCTAGTGAGTCATCTCTAGTTGAGTAAAAATAAAATGAAAAAAGAAAAATAAAAGAAAGGAAAAATCTGTTAAACGCTGGTAACGAACCCACCAACCACCAAATAGATAATTAATTTAAATAATGGGGAAGAGATTTATGTGAAAAGTCAAAATCTTTGTCTGCAAGCCTTTTGGTAAACACTGTCCTCCTCCTCCTCCTCCGCCACCCCCCCTATGTCTCCACCAAAGCCCAAGTTCCCCTTCGTCTTCCCACGCGCCGAGTCCATGGTCCTCCTCGATCCTTCTCCCTTCTTCTCACCAAGCCTCCTTTCTGCCCCACTCCCGATGAACTCTTTCTTCCATAACTTCGCTCTCAACAATGGCGACCAGGCCGAGTACATCCACCCTACCTCGTCAAGCACTCCCTGTCCTCTGTCTCCATCTCGTTCCCTTCTCGCGTCGCCTCCTTTGCCTTTTTATACCAAGTGTTCGATGTTGACCTCACTGTCTCCGCCGTTTCGGGCTACGACACCACTCGGCATGTGGTGCTGAAGGCACCGCGGCATGTGATCTTGTCTAATAATTGTTAGAGAAAACTCCTTTGGTATTTTGAAGTTGACAAAATATCTCCGTCAGTCTAGTCTGAAAATTTCAAGACCCAAATATTAAGTTTGAAGATCTCCAGACTTTATCATCAAAGTCTGAAGACAGCTAGACTCAAATTTCAGAGTCTGCCTAAGTTGACAGTTTTCCAAACCGAAGGATTACGATTCTTGCAGATGGGATTATATCTTCAGTGATTCGTTCCACTTTGTTATGGAAGATCTCTAGCTAGATATAGCTTCAAATTATTTGGCTATTCTCATTAGGATCCATTTCGATTTGGATATCCTTTTGAAGTACAAGCAAACTTGGAAGGTTCTACTTATGGAAACTCAAGATCCTGATTGTATGGGTGAGCAGGATTGATGAGCTATCTTCTACATTTAATCGACAGCTCAAAAGATCACATTAATTGATTCATTCTAACGGATAGATTGGATGAACTCCTTTGGAAGGTGCCAACGGCTATGAAGACACGAGGGAGTATTTAAAGGTGGATTCTTTGTTATTCAGTGTGTGGGCTGATAGAAAAATTTCAAAGTCTAAATCTCTGAAGTTCCTTGTCTTCTCAATTCTTTGAGCTATAATTGTGTACAAAAGAGAGAAGTATACAGTGAGGATTTGTGTGTAATAGCTAAGACTCTCTGCTGAGGAAGTCTAGACTATAAGCTGTACCAATCTCTTTTTCATAGTGAAATCCAGCTGGTGGGCTGTTAGCGCGGGAGAGTGGACGTAGGTTTAGATTAAATCGAATCACTATAAACCTCTGTGTTCTATTCTTCTTGCCTTAATCTCTTTACTTTTATTGCTGCATGATTCAATTGTTTGATTATTTTACTTCAAGTCCTTTATTCAAAGTTAATTGAATCCTTTCAAAGTCTTTAAAAGAAAATTTTTAGACACCTATTCACCCCCCTCTAGGTATGTTTACTAGCCATTTTTCAATTGGTCACAGAGCTTGTGTGCTTGATTGTTGGAAGTGTTTATACTTTTTAGGCTAAAGATTTATGGCTAGTATTTTGACTCCAGGTTTGATTGAAGGTCAAAACAACACTAGACCACCCTACTTTGATGGGAATGAATATAACGTATGGAAAAACAAGATGAAGGTATTCCTAAGATCAAATAATCCTTTGGAATAGGATGTGGTAGAAAAAGGAATCATTCCTAAAGCTACATCATTCACAGGAAAAGAAATAGCAGATGCAGGAGAATTGTCACAAACTGAAATAACAAAGAGACAAGCTCTCGATGCTAAAGTTATTTATTCACTATACTATGCTTTATCTCCAACTGATATAACGGAATTTCATCTTGTGAAACAGCTAAATAAGTTTGGGACATGTTGCATGTCACCTATGAATGAACTGATCGAGTTAAAGAAACAAATATCAATATCCTTCTTGGACAATATGAAGCCTTCAAGATGAAGCCAGGAGAATCCATTACTGACATGTTTAGTCGTTTTACATAAATTGTAAATGGCCTAACATATCAGGGACATCCAATTTCAGGACCAATGAAAGTCAATAAATTATTGAGAGGACTCTCTAAAGACTATAATTACGTAAAGACTTCTATAGGGGAAACACAAACGATTATGCCCCTCTCTGTAGACGAATTGGTTGGCACACTTCAATCATATGAAGTCGAGCAAATCAATGAGGAAATAAATCCCAAAGGTAAGAAATCAATTGCTTTAAAATCTAACGATGATTATGATGATACAGATTCAGAAGATGACTTGGATGATGAAGAGCTAGCACTTTTGATAAGAAAGTTTAGAAAGTAGAACAGGAAAGGAAAAAAGTTCAATTGGAAGAAATAGGGCAATCAAAGATTTCAAAAGAAATCAAATGAAGAAGATGAAACCAACAATGATGTTATTTGCTTCGAATGTAAGAGAAATGGACACATCAGACCCAACTATTCTTTGTTAAAGAAAAAAAAAAGGAAAAATAGAAAAAATCAAGAAAGCTCTCAAAGCTGAAACATGGAGCGACACAAAATGCGAAGACAGTGATGAAGATTATGCCAACATCTGCCTTATGGCAAAATCAGACTCAAATTCAGACTCAGACAGTAAGGTTAAGGTTAGAAATTTAAAAATTCCTACTAAAGTTTCAAAATATATAGATGAATTTTGCCTTAGCCTTAAAGCCTCTCTTAAGAGAATTTTCGAACTAAAAAAGGAGAATTCCAAACTGAGACAACAGGAAATGTCTTTAATTGAAAAAGTTGAAAACTTAAACAAATGTCTTGCTGAATCAAAAGAAAATGAAAGTTCTTTCTTCAAAAGAAAATACTTTTATGAAATAAGACATTTTGAATGTCACTAAAAAGTTTTCAATGGGATCTGAAAAGTTAGATAAAACTCTTTTAATCCAAAGACCTTACTATAATAAGTCTAGCTTGGGAATGACATCAGAAACCATTCCCTTGATTGATTTTCCAAAGGTAAAGGAAAGAATAAAAAATAAACCCACAAAGTCATTTTACAAGAATCATTTTCAAAAGACTTTTGTAAAATCTATTGGGCGAAGTGCTCTCAAGTGCTCGAAATGTAACAGCTTAGAACACTTTGAGAAAGAATGTCCTAAAGTTTGGAAACCTATTAAGAGAGAATGAGCAAAGACTGTGTTCGGCACTAACAATGTTGGACCCAAGAAAGTGTGGGTACCAAAGAAAGCTTGAGTTCTTTATATAACTACAGGTCACTATTAAGAAAAAGATCAAATGGTACCTAGATTGTGGTTGCTCAAGATGCATGATATGAGACTCAACTTGCTTTACAAATCTCTTACAAGTGAAAGGAGGAAGTGTATCTTTTGATGGTAACAACAAAAAAAAAGTTGTTGGATTTGGAACCGTGAAGATAGGAAGCCTCACAATCAACAATGTCTCTTTAGTTGAAGGTTTAAATTATAATCTTTTGAGTATCAGTCAACTGTGTGACACTGGATACAAGATCAATTTCCAAGAAGATACGTGTTCGGAATCAGCAAGGATCTCTCTCAATCATTCATTAGACGAAGACATGAAAATATCTATCTTCTGGATATAAAATTTAATAATTCTCAATGCTTGATATCTATTCAAGATGAAGCTAATCTCTGGTATAGAAAGCTTGGACACATCAACATGAAGCAAATTACAAAAGTATCCTCCAAGAAGCTAGTTCGAGGACTACCCAACCTGAAATATCAAAAACATGATCTTTGCACACCTTGCGTGCTGGGAAAACAGGTTAGAAATTCCTTCAAATCAATAAATCAGGTATCTACTAAACATGTTTTGCAGCTTCTGCACATGAATCTGTTTGGACCAACTAGAACTCAAAGCATTGGTGGAAAAAGATACTGTTTGGTAATAGTAGACGACTACTCTCGTTTTACTTGGGTATTCTTTCTTACAAGTAAGTCTGAGGCATTCTCTTACTTTTCTAAGTTTGCTAAGAAAGTTCAAAATGAAAAAGGTTATGCTATTACAAGTATTCGTACTGCTCATGGAGGTGAATTTGAAAATTAAGACTTTGTCAAATTCTGTGATAACTCTGGTTTTCAACATAATTTTTCATCTCCATATACTCCACAGCAAAATGGAGTTGTGGAAAGAAAAAATCGTTCGTTGCAAGAAATTGCAAGAACTCTTTTAATTGAAAGTAATATTTTTCCTCGTTTTTGGGCTGAAGCAATATCAATTGTTTGTTATATTATTAACAGAATTTTCTTAAGGCTAATTATGGAGAAAACTCCTTATGAGTTGTTCAAAGGAAAGAAGCCAATTGTCTCTTACTTTCATGTATTTGGTTGCAAATGTTTTATTTTAAAAAATGTAAATGATCGAACTGGTAAATTTGAGGAAAAATCAGATGAAAGGATTTTTCTTGGTTACTCAATGATAAGCAAAGCTTACAGAGTATTCAACAAGAAGACTCAAACTGTGGAAGAATCCTTAAATGTGAAGTTTCAAGACTCAATATAAAATCATACTGATCAGACTTAACTTGAAGAATTTGAACCTATGCAAGTTCTTCCAAAATCAAAATCCCCCGAAGAAAACCAAACTTTAGAAGTTCAACAGCAAATTGAATCAAAAGCTCCAATTGAATCAAAGGTTCAGCAAAATATCAAACTAACCAGCAACTGGAAGCATAAGTCTAGTCACCCTGCAGATCTCATCATTGGCAGCATTAATAAAGGGATTTGCACAAGATCCAAAAGGCATGAAGAGTCTAGTGCTCTAGCACTTGTTTCAGAAATTGAACCAAAAACAATAGATGAAGCCTTGATTGATGAAAGCTGGATTGAAGCTATGCAAGAAGAACTCAGACAGTTCAGCATAAGTAATGTTTGGGAACTTGTTCCTAAACCAAAAGGTAAGTCAATCATTTGAACTAAATGGGTTTTTAGGAACAAGCTGGATGAACAAGGAAAGGCGGTGAGAAACAAAGCAAGACTCGTGGCAAAAGGTTATACACAAGAAGAAGGAATTGACTACGATAAGACTTACGCTCCAGTAGCAAGGTTAGAAGCAATCAGATTGCTACTTGCGTTTGTTTGTTTAAAAATTTTCATGTTATTCCAAATGGACGTGAAGAGTGCCTTTTTAAATGGAGTTATCCAAGAAGAAGTCTATGTGGAACAACCACCTGGTTTTGAAGATCCAAGGAAACCTAATTTTGTCTTCAAGCTAAAGAAGGCATTATATGGATTAAAGCAAGTACCTCGAGCATGGTATGAAAGACTAAGTAACTTTCTAATTCAAAATGGTTTTGCTAAAGGTAAAGTAGATATTACCTTATTCATCAAAAGAGAAGGAAAATATTTTATACTCGTTCAAATTTATGTTGATGACATAATATTTGGCTCTCTTAATGAAAATCTTTGCAAGAAATTCTCAAGATGCATGCAGGATGATTTTGAGATGAGAATGATGAGTGAGTTAAATTTCTTTGTGGGACTACAAGTCAAACAATCTAAAGAATGAATTTTCATTCACCAAGAAAAGTATGCAAGAGATCTTATCAAAAAATATGAACTAGAAAATTGCAAAAAGACAGAAACTCCAATGTCAAGTTCTTTGAAGCTGGACAAAGATGAATAAAGAAAAAGTATAGACCAGAAGCTATACATGAGTATAATTGGTTCACTTTTTTATCTTACTGCTTCTAGGCCGGATATTTTGTTTAGTGTTTGTATTTGTGCTAGATTCTAATCAAATCCCAAAGAATCTCACATGACTACTGTGAAGCGTATTATCAAATTTGTTGTAACTACTTCTAAGCTAGGTCTATGGTATTCCAAAGAAGGAGACTTTACTCTCCTTGGATATTCAGATGCTGACTTAGTTGGCTGTAAAGTGGATAGGAAGAGTACTTCAGGTACATATCAATTGCTTGGAAATAGGTTGATATCTTGATTCTCAAGAAAACAGAATACCGTAGCTCTTTCAACAGCTGAAGCAGAATATATAGCACTTGGAAGTTGCTGTTCTCAAATATTGTGGATGCAACAACAACTGAAAGACTTTGGAGTTGAACATTCTTGCACAGAAATCAAATGCGACAATACCAGTGCCATCAATCTTACAAAGAATCCAATTCTTCATTCAAGGGCAAAGCACATCGAAATTAAACATCATTTTATTATAGATCATGTTCAAAATGAAGAAGTAGTAAATCAGTTCGTTAACTCAAAAAACCAATTGGCGGACATATTTACAAAGCCACTAGAGAAAAGCCACTTTGAATTTATTTGCTCAAGACTGAACATCATAAAGTCTGAAAGTGTGACTTGGACTTTGACTGGCTTGTCATTTGGACTTTTACTTTGATTGTTCTGGTACTGTTTTATTGGTTATTGATGATTTGGTTTGTACTTTTGAACTTACAGGTTTATGTCATAATTTTGAGGATAATTATTTTGCAGGATTAACTTGTTTTCTGTGGTTGCAGAAGTGATACAACTTATCTTATTTTATTCCTCATATTATTTATAAGTATTTTTGCAGTTCAAAAGTTTTCAAATTTGCCGGGAAGTTTTGTCACCATCAAAAGGGGGAGAATAGTGACCTCGGCGTCATGCTGGACTTTATGACTTCGAACCTAAGGTTCGTCCTCGTTAGGGGGAGCCCCTACTTGACCTGCTTGGTCGACCACGGGATGGAGGTTGCGATCTCAACGATTCATGTGATCCTCTCTCTCTCTCTTCGAACAGTAGTTGCACCAAGCATACTTTGAAGCTCAACAACAATCAGACTTGGCTTGTTTACCCTTTGTCACCGATCAGTTTTAGTCACAATCTCAATGCGATTACTTCCGGAAGTTTTTTGGGGGTTATTAGGATTGCTTGTTTGCCCAACGGTGGATCACTTAGTGAGGAGGTTTTGGATAGGTTTAGTTCTTCGTATGCTCTATCTAGTGATGCAGTGTTGACTAGATTGTTTTATGTGGAGTACAAATGGGAGAAGAGAGGATGGCGGGATCTACTCATGCTCGCGTACTTGCTCCACGTTCGACTTTTGTTTCTTGAGGACTGCAGTGTCACTATGTTGGAGGATTTTAAGTATAGGAGTATCGATGGTGATCTTGTTGGTGTGGTTGGAGATTCCTGGGTGTTGAGATCGAATCATGTCTCTGTTACTTGGCATTCAATCAGAGGCGTCAAGGAAGAGTCACGTGATGAAATCATTCAAGCCCTTCGTAGGGATGGGGAGTCCCTTAATCCGGCTGCAATAACGACATCTTCATCTTATTCTTATGGGAAATTGATGTAAGTTGCCGAGGCGGTTTCCCAGGATCGACATAGCTAGAAGACCGAACATGTAGGAGGAGAATACAATGGTTTGTGTACCTTATTTGGAATCCATAGTTCTTTATGCGGAATGACAATGATCCAGTGCTTGAACGACGAGCTGACACACAAGTTCTTCTCCTCTATGACCCTCGGTTCCTGGCTCAATGAGACTGCTACTCACGACTTTTCCTTATGTGAGTTCAAAGAGAGTTCTTGGAAGAGTGAGGGCTAGAGGAGAGACCTTAGCGCTATTTATAGAGTTTTGGACAGGCCCTCTTATTACGGGCCGGGCCCAACTCGGCCCACGCAATACTAGGCCCATATTCAACCATAAAAAAAACCTTATGCTTTATCTTATTAGACCAACCTTGTAGAACAGTAATTTCAATCTCAATTATTGTAGCCCACATAAGGAAACCTCTTACATTCTCCTACTTGGGCTATATTAATTGAGATTGTACTTTATGTGTGCACCTTTATGTTGGTCTAGTGGCAATTCTTAATGGTCAATCCTATCTCATAAAGTTTTCAACACCGAATCATGGCGGTAACTGCATGTATTTATACAGAGCCTTCCATGGTTACGAATGTTTTCAACTTTATTGATATAGATTCAATATGATTATGTGGCATATGGATAACACCTCATAAAGAGCAATACCTTATGTGTTATCTCCCTTTGTCGGTCATTATTCTCTTATCTTAAGTGTCACAGAAAAACCGGATGTGCCACTAAAGGATATCCTTATGGTTCTAATGAACCCACATATATTTTATCTTTATGGTTAACCTTTCTTTATGTGTAATCAAGACATATGTTCAAGGCTGATAACCAAATGCCCCAATCTTCACTCAAGGCTTACACAATAGCTTGAGATTTTCATTTCATATAATCAATTCAATATGGTGACCACCCATTCATGAACACCTCATTGAATGTGCAACATATATAAGCTTTATTAGAGCAAAATCAAAACAGTTCCCACTAAACAACAACATCCAATGATGCTCCTTAGCCCTTGTTCACGACAAGTCGCTCAAGTACACAAGGGCAAAAAACTTTAATCAGTGGGTCTACAACCACATTATCCGTGGAGATATGCTCTATTGTAGTGTCACCATTCTGTATCGTTTCTTTATGGTCAAAAACTTGACCGTCATATATCTAGACCCCTCAAGACCCTTATGGTTGTTGACAAACAACACTGAAGAGTTATTGTCTCAATATAACTGTATGGGTCTATTCATAATATCAAACATGATCAACTCTTTAATGAGGTTCCAAAGTCAAATATCTTAAGAACAGCTAAAAGGCATGCTATAAACTCTGTTTATATGGTAAAGAAGGACATAGATTTATGTTTATCACTTTGTCATAAAGATATATTATATTATCAACTTCTTGTTATCCTTATAGCTAGTAAAATATGCATGTAGGACACTTGTAAATGCACTAGCATAAAGTGTATTTTTTATTTGGATTTTCCCAAAATTTGAATAAGGACAATGCCATATATTCAATCTTTTGCCCTTAACAACAACAACAACTCCTGACTTATTGAATATTTTCAAAATAAAATCAGCATATGCAATCTAAATAAATCCAGCATATGCCAAGAACGATCTTAATAGATCTCAATGCCAAGGACAAAAAAAAAAAAAAAAAAAAAAACTTGATTAGGGTTTTTAAGTCAAAAATCCTTGACAATATTTATTTTATCTTATGCAGTAATCCAATGTTGCTATCGCAAGTAAGTTATCACTTATAGGGAATCTGAGAAAATTTGATTTTCTCCCATTGATCTTGTAGTGTATATAATGATTTACTTTATTTTTAGCAAAACTGAATGAAATGATAACAATATAAAACTTCAAGCATCGTCTGATCTACAGACTCTCTTAAGGCCATAAAAAGGATTTTCAATTTACACACAAGCTTACTTGAATCATTTGCTGCAAAACCTTTGGGTTGTACCACATAGACTTTTATATCAAGGTATTTATTGAGAAACACAATTAGAATCATATATTTAATGTAACTCCATATAAAAATAAGCCAGTAACGCTATATTCACTTTGAAATAGTCTTTAGAAAAGATTAAACTTCTCTCTAAGTGAAACCTCTTATTAGAAATTTGAGTTTAAACTTCTTAATGTTTCCCTTGAAATTTCTCTTAGTCTCATACACCCATTTGCAGCGAATGAGCCTGTGACCCTCAACCAATTCAATAAGCTCCCAAACATTATCACATTTTATAAATTGCATCTCGTCTTTTCATTATGTTCAACCACAAATCAGACTAAGGACAAGAAACATCATTTACATATACAAGTCACTAGATTGACCACGCAGCAGATATCGTAATCATGCTCTTACAGATAGACTATATAGTATGGTGATATAACTGAACATCTTTCCATAACAGATCTCTTGAGTGGAGTTATAGTCACTTCATCTTACACCCAAGAGGTTTGAGAAACTTCATCAGGAATCATATTAATAATAATATCCTGAACCTCGCAAACTTAATCTGTGCTATAAAAGACTCCACAATTGTCTGTATAGGGAAAGACAAAGACATAATGGTCCCTACCATGTTATTATCTTTAATAGTCTAAGAGTAGCTATCCTTTGCATTTTCGTCGAACTCTAGAGACTTCACTATCTGTGATTTCACAACTCTTGTGCCTCTAATGGGATAATAAAAGCCGATATCCCTTCAAATGATCTGGGTATGATATTGAGTGGTTCTGGATTCCAACTTACTTAATGTTGGATTATATAACCAAACTTCTGCAGGACACTCCAAACCTTAAGATGATTCGAGTCAAGTTTACGTCCGATCCACAACTCAAAAGGGAGCCAATGGAATACCTTTGGTAGTAACACGGTTTAATGTATATTGGGTTGTTTTGCCCCATAGAAAACTTGATAAATTAGTCCTAATAATCATATTCATTGTCATGTTCAACATGGTGGAATTACGCCTTCGACCACACCAATTTATTCCAAGATTTTTGGATATAGTAAACTAAGTTACCATCCCATAATCTTTTTAAGTATTTGATAAATGGCCCTTTAAGCTATCCAGCATTGGCATAGTCAAAACACTCACCACCACGGTCATATTTAACAATTTTTAAGACTCGTCCCAACTGTTTCTGGACCTTAATACAAAAGAATTTGAATAAATTCAAAGATTCATATTTTTCTTTAAGTAAATCTCTATTGGAAACAACATTTTCAACTATAAAGTGACATACATATTCTTGGGAGATGAACACAATTTGTCAATTCATTTGATCCTTATAGCATCCAACTTCATTTGACTTGGAAAACATTCAAATAGTATTGTTCTTTATTTTAAAAGAATAGTCATACACTTCCAGGCATGATACGGGAACTAGTTTCCATTTAAAGAAAGGTACATAAAAAGTGTTTTTCAACGTCAAATGCTAACTAGTATCCATAGTCAAAACAACATCTCCCATTAAAACGACATTTAAAAGTTGTTTCCCCTGATGAGTTATGATTCATTCTGATTTGGTTTCCTTAGATTTATGAATTCCTTTATGGTAAACAACATAATTTGTTGTACCGTTTTCTAGCCATCAAGAACCAGATGAGGCTTTTGATAGGAATTGAATTCATAAATAAATGCCAATGAATCAATAACTCTAGACTCACTCTTGGATAATCAAGCTTTATATCATTACAACATCTTTATGTGTCATTCCTTCCTACAAGAGTAGTAAATGACACAATTTCGTTCAAAATGTGTTATCCTGAGATCAGATTATCAGAATGACCAGCAGTTTTATGAATACCCTTATGAGTATGATTATGGACTTCAAATCTACCATCCTTAGGACGTAATCCTTAATTTGATCAGAACCATCTCACCTTATGTTGAAAAGTCCTTGCATTTATACCAATCTCGGTAATAGACAAGACACAATTTCAAGTCCCTAGGGCTTCTATCATCCTTTTAGCAGTGGAGTCAGCTAGTAAACCATTTGAGTATTTTGTAACTTGAAAACCTTATAAGTACACATCCTAAGAATTACACGCATCATCATATAAACACCTTTGGGCAGAATACATGACATGCAATTGCATACTCAACCTTAATCACAATGGAGTTATCACAATTGATAATATAACTTAATAACAAACAGCATATGTAATTGGCACTATGTGAGTATTGTGTAACTTAAAAAACCTTATAAGTATACATCCTGAGAGTTACACATATAATCATATAAACACCTTTGGGTAAAATACATGACATGCAATTGCATACTTTCCACATAACATCGGTCATGAGAATATATTCTGACCTTTCGTAAATTCACCACCTTTGGGTGTATGAATCACTAGGGTCAGTTATTCCTCAACCATATGCTGTACATGTATCCCTCCATTAACTAACATACAATTACCTCCTTTGGGAGTATAAACATGCATCAGAATAGGAGACATCCCATCATGATATGAAACTGATGTTTCTTAAATCCAATCAAGTATGCCACTTTGGCGGTCACGACCCAACCAAATCATCGAAATTCTCTCATATCAAGGATATAACTTTATGACTCACATTCACCTTCCACATGTGATATTAGACTTGATGACATGGGCAATTCGTCACTAAAATCACACGTCATGCCAATCACATTAATTCATTTGTTAATACATAGTAAACCTTATACATGATCAATGAATCAATGCTCTACACATTCCTTATGTGATAGTATACACGTGAGATTGCAATGTATTTCCAAAATCATAGAGAAATACATGAAAAATACGCAAAAACATCCCCAAAATTACATACCTTAGGGTTTCACATGCATTTTCACATCCATAAAATCACCAAAATTATAAAAATAAACACATAATAGAGTAGAGAACAGTCATACGAGCACAACGGTCCAACCCACGCGCCGATCCAACCTCATACGCGCCCTCACGCACCGTTGGAAGGTGAGGCACGTGAGGCCCATGCGCCTGCGCTCCTTATCCGGACAAAACCGGTCTGACTAGTCAACGGATCGAACCGGTCAACAGTTCAACCGGTCAACGGTCCACTCAGGTTGGGTCAACTCGGTCGACCTGGGTCGGGTTAACCTGGTCGACATCAAGTTAGGTCCTTGGTGACGTCATGATGACGTCACATGCCATGTGGCGGTCGCATGTAAGGCGGCTTATGTGACATCATCATGACGTCATCACCAGACACCTGTCAACGGCGAGTCGGCGGGATGACGTCGCAGATGACGTCATCTTTGCATAGCTGTCCATGGCGAGTCGGCAGGTGACGTCATCACTGCTAAGGCGGTTCACGCGCCGGTGCGCATGTGTGCACGGGACCGCGCGACGGCGCGTGACTCCGTCTCAGCACGTGTAGGTGCGTGGGGCCATTTCTGACATCATCTAGAGATGTTAGACCCACCAAATTGCTTGTATGGACGAGGAGAAGCCATTTATACAATAAAAATTCACTTTCACCGAACCAAAATTAATGAAAATAGGCAAAATAATCCAAGGGTAGGTGAAATCCGAAATTGTCATCGCCGACGCATTTGGCCTTTGCCAGAGGCGTACCATCCATCGAAACGCTTGGCTCGACGAGATGAATACAAATATGTTTTCAAAATCAAATTTAAACGGGCAAAATTTCTGAAAAACGGGCTAAAAGCTATAGGTCGGGTTCTAGTCTACATGGTTCTAACACCAAATGTAAGCCGCCAAGGCGATTTCCCAGGATCGATGTAGCTCGAAGACCGAACATGTAGGAGGAGAATACAATGGTTTGTGTACCTTATTTGGAATCCATAGTTCTTTATGCGGAATGACAATGATCCAGTGCTCGAACGACGAGCCGACGCACAAGTTCTTCTTCTCTATGACCCTCGGTTTCTGGCTCGATGAGACTGCCACTCATGACTTTTCCTTATGTGAGTTCAGAGAGAGTTCTTGGAAGAGTGAGGGCTAGAGGAGGGACCTTAGCACTATTTATAGAGTTTTGGACGGGCTCTTTCATCACGGGCCGGGCCCAACTCGGCCCACACAATATCAGGCCCATATTCAACCATCAAGAAAAACCTTATGCCTTACCTTATCAGACTAACCCCGTAGAACGGTAATTTCAATCTCAATTATTATAGCCCACATAGAGAAACCTCTTACAATTGATGGCTAGAGTGGCGAGGTTGGCTTTGATTGTTGAGGAGGTATGTTATCCTGAAGTTATCCCGGCGATCGAGAAATATTTGAAGAGCATCATAGAACCATGGTTGGATGGGACCTTTAGTGGTAATGGATTCTTGTACGATGCGAAATGGGGTGGGATTATCACCAAGCTAGGATCGACCAATCCTGGTGAAGATGTTGGCTTCGGGTTGTACAATGCTCATTACTATCATTTAGGGTATTTCCTTTATGGAATTGCTGTTCTCGCCAAGATTGATCCTGTATGGGGAAGGAAGTACAGGCCTCAAGCTTATTTATTGATGGAAAATTTCATGAACTTCGGGAAAAGATTGAATTCCAATTATCCGCGTCTGAGGTGGTTCGACCTGTATAAATTGCACTCCTGGGCTGGTGGGTTGACTGAATTTGCGGGCGGAATCAGGAGAGCGCGAGCGAGGCTGTGAATGCTTACTATTTAGCTGCTTTAATGGGATTAGCCTATGGAGACACCCATCTTGTTGCTGTCGGGTCCACACTCGCTGCAATGGAAATACAAGCAGCTCAAACATGGTGGCATGTTAGAGAAGGCCATAATTTATATGAGGAAGACTTCACTAGAGAGAACAGGGTGGTGGGTGTTCTGTGGGCTAACAAAAGGGACAGTGGTCTTTGGTTTGCCGGCGCGGAGCGGAGAGATTGTAGGCTTGGAATTTAGGTTTTGTCACTATCGCCTATCACTGAGGTTCTATTCTCATATATCCAGTTTGCGAAACAGCTGGTGGATTAGACATACCCGGCACTGAACGGGGAGGGAATTGAAGGATGGAGAGGATTTGTGTGTGCCTTGGAAGAGATTTTTGACCAAGGTAGTGCGCTGGAAAAAGTGAGGAGCTTGAGCGGTTTTGATGATGGGAACTCTATTTCGAATCTTCTGTGGTGGATTCATAGTAGAGGTGATGAAGAAGAGACAGGATGCAGGGATGGAGGAAAGTACTGTTGGTTTGGTTACTATTGTCACTGAAATTGTTATTTCGGGGACGGAATGATTTGCTTTAATGAGATATTCTATTTGAAGTATTCATGTACTTATGTGAGGATTGCTTTGTGCCCTCTGTATCCTATCCTCAGAGTACAATGATTCATTAGCTTTGCTTCTGTTTGACCCTTCATTATTGCCGCACATGGCTACAATTATATTATTCACTTTGTTGAATATTTTCGTGCTTTTAAGATGCTAATTGATATCAGTTAAATCTCTTGCACTTTGTTTCAGTAAATCAATGATGAGTTCGGTGTATTGTGCACTTTGATGTCATTTTAGGAGCGCCTCGAATTCAATTTAGAATCGGTCCATTGGTAAAAAGAAATAAATCATATCTCATAATTTCACTGAATCCATTTCTTTTTGATTCAATAATGACTACGAGAGTCTTAAATCTTAAGTTGATCGGTCACTTTTATTCTTAAACTTTTTATTAGATCACTTACGTCTTAAAATTTATTCCAGTTTGTCGTTTGAGTACTTTTGTTGTTGGGTTAGTTTTAAATGGAAGGTAATTTTATGTGGATTTTTTTTTCCTGAACTTTTCATTTTTTAGACCCATGGTGATGATGTGGCATTGGTGAATGTCATACGACAAAAACTCGACAAAAAGAGTAGAAGAAGAATACAAAATACCAAAAAAGATGGTGGAGAAAGCTGGAAGTGTGCGTAGATCTTTTTTCTTTTTTCGCTTGGCCATCTGAGAGGGTCATAGCCCTGGCTGCAAAAAAGGGCAAGGGGCTGCTTGCCCGGTGGTGGCAAATGGTGTTGCCACCATTACAGAGAATGATTTTTGTCGTATCATAGCGGGATAAGAATAACGCAAGTTCTATAATTTTCGTACTATATTCATTTAAATATAATAAAATTTTTTCACTCACTCGAGTAACAAAAATTTAAAAAATCGATCATTTGAGTGCCATTGGTGATTTATTTTGTTGAAAAATCCAACATGGAGTTGGATGTCCATCGTGGCTTTGCCGGCTTTGATGTGGATAATTTTTAAATAAATTTAAATAATTTTTTCCTTTTCTTTATCCTTTTTAAGTGTCAGTAAGGATCATTGGTAACTCCCACTAGTTATGAAACCCTCACAGAGTGGTGGCAAGGGCATTCGCGGCTTCACTTGTGGCCATGATGTCCCTCACCTAGGGCCTTTGCAGTGGGGGACAAGGTAGCCCTCACCTAGATATGGGTGAGGGTTTCGCAACCAGCAAAGGTTGCCAACCTTGAAAATTTTAAAAATTTTAAAAATTTACATCAAATGAGAAATTAATAAAAAAATTCACATATAATGATTTATAAATAATTGATTTTACTTTAATATGATGCCTAAGTAGCAAAAAAAAAATTATAACACTCAAATGAGCATCGTATAAAAATTATAACCTTTTCGTCGTTTTTCTCCCTATCGTGACTATTGTTGCTCGGAGAAATTTTGCCATAAGTTGATGCATGCATCGTCCCAAAATATCCGATCGATGTGGGACGAACATTTTCCTGATGATGGCAGGTGGAATGTCCGATCGATGTCTGGCACGTGCCGGACGAGCACTACAGGCTCCGGAGGCATGCGACCTCCAACTTTCTGGTCCCCAACTGTTGGACATCCCACCTGGTCCAGTCCACGCAAAACGGACCCGATGGGGCCGACCAAGACGGGCATCTTCAGCCTCTACACCTCGACTGGGCCGACGACAAGCGGACATCTGAGGTCTCGGAGTTTGATCACTTGATCGTTTCCGCGGGACGCTAGTTCTATCGCCCGCTGGTCTTCTACTTGATGCTTGGACGATGGCTTTTCTTGTTGGGCAAGGGAAATCGGAAAAATTGGTTGTCCTCTATTTTTTGTGGTGGTTCCATCAGAGAGAGTTTATTCAAGAAATAAAATTATTTTCATGTACTGGCCATAAATATGTGTCTCTGATACTTGAAAAATACCAAAGTAATAATTTTTTAACTAAGTCAATTTAATTTTAAACATTTTCATATTTGGTACTAATTTAATCTATGTGGCCAATTTTGATAGAAAATCATTAATGTGGATGTCGGCAATCATATATAGCATGGCTGGCACTGGCATGGACCTTCTTTTATATGTTCTTTTTTATTTTTTCTTCATTTTTCCTTTCCTACTCTTGCCAATGGCTGAGCACGGACAATATAACTTCATCCATTTATTCGAACCCTAAATAGAATACAACAAAGGGAATGACTTACCATTCTAAGGCTTCGGTTGTTTCCTTTCAAATAATTAATTTGATAAATTTTTTTTTTTTTAATCTTCTCTTATCCTAATATTTAATTCGTGTAGATCTATGGTGTAGTTCATATTTAGATGGACTGAGCTGTTACATTATATTATATTTTCATGATAAAAAATGCTCTGATTCTAATTAATCAATGTAGAATTTTGGCGAGTGGTTAAAGATTTATTAAGTTATGATGTTATATAAATTCATACGATTTTTTTTTGTAAAATAAATTGAAATCCACGACCTTCGCTTCTTGAGACGTATGTCGTGCGCCTACCATTGCCCTTGGAGCTTTAACTCTAATGGGGCTTAAAAAAACATGGAAAAAAAAAAAAAACGACATAAACGACAAAAGAAACATTGGCCTCGAAAGACTAAAGATATATCAAATGTGTCGATTTCAAATATGAAGTCCTAAACGATTACCTCATGTTTTATGTTGCAGAAATTAAGGATCGAATAATAAAATAGACGAGACAAGAAAGTAAATCAAAAATCGGATTTATATAATTCAGTTATAGTGACCTACGTTCATGAAGAGAATAGTAACGAATTTCATTATATATCATGCCATATGACGGAGTTTATAATTATACTCGAGTCACTTAAACACTATTAATGTTTTTAAAATCCCAATTACGCTTAATAACTCACCAAAATGTCAAGCCCCACGGAGCACGCACAAAGTTGGGCTTGAACACTCTTCTATTAAACTCAAAGTGCCCGCGCTCCGTCCTCTTACTTCTTCGGACTAGCAAAACTTACGAATTGTCTTACTCACAGAATATATATGTGTGCTCCTGTATTTTGTCTTTAACCTGCCATTTTAGTAGGAAGAGCCAACGTGCAGCAATTTGATAAAGAAAAGTCAAGCACCGTCGGGATTATCTTCATTCGGTCAAACCTTAATATTTATCCAGCCAAATAAAGACAAATCTCTACGTATGCATCTATATACCCTCGCAGAGCTTCTTTGAACTTCTTTCCTAACAAATTGAGTTAACAAGCCAATCTACATCCTCAGATCAAGTCAGGTTCTATACAATGACTCAAACTCGAAGCATAATATGAACAAAAATCCCTCTGCAATTGTTGCACACATCGTAACTGGTGTCATGAGAAAAATGCAGAGCTAGAACAATGTTCCCCAGAGTATGTTTAACCAATTTTAATTGGATCTAAGGATGATTATCACTTGTTATTAGAATAAACCGTTTATTTCTTAAAAAAGCTATTGCTCGAAATAGAACAAACGACATAGTTTGTTATGTGATACTCGACGAGGAGCCTCGATACATGCATTAGACGTAATCAATTTACAAATAAAGTTGCGTGCTAACTGACTATTTGTTCAACAATCGTTGCCTTGCCAAGGGGAAATTAAAGGAGCATGGCAATGAATAATTTGGTTGTGCACGTGGTATATGATCGATGTCTTAACTTAATCATACCCACCAGATACACTTGAAAGATACCAACCAAATTCTACCCTATGCGATGCAAAACATAATCCTAACAACTGACTATAGTAATGCTAGTGTCCCTATGCAGGAATAGTTAATTTCTTGTACTAAACGTTTGCCTCGCTCGATTGTGAACATGAAGTTCCCAATCTCTGAGCTTTAGTCAATGAAAAAGCCCACTATAGAGCACCATCATCAGCAACAAGAAGGCATTGTCGCTCGACTCAACACTGATTCTTCTCACTGCGTTCCCTCTTTATTTGTTTGTCATCAGCTGGCTTCCAGATATCCAACCATCTATGGAGTTGAAAAGAAGAGAGCAAGTGGAGAAGAGATGCGACGTGTTTAGAATGGGTCAATAACCCCAACGGCATGTCCTACACCAACGTGAATTGACCTTCGATCATTGATCAGCACAACTATCCAAAATTTGGATTCCCGACACTGAGTTCTTGAAGGGAGGGTGGACTCCTAAAGGGCGTGAGCTACCTCAGTTCAACGCGGGACAATTCTTGGAGATGGTTCGAGGGAAATCGATCGTGTTTGTTGGCGATCCGATAGTATGGAACCAAATGCAGCCATTGTTATGTCTCCTGGGTGGTGTAAGTGCTCTCAACGTCACTTAAAGCGTGCATGATAAAATTTTTATTTCTTGAATTTTTTTTCCTCGAAAAATGTTTGGAACAGAAATCCATTTGATAATACAATTTTTTTTTCTTATTTTTGGAATAGATTTCTATTCTAGAAATAAATTTGGAGTATAAATCATAAGCTAAATTTTTAGTTTTTCTATTTCTGGAACAAAATTGATAAATAAAAATTCTTTTCATAATTTACTTTCGTCACTAGCGGTTGCCCACTCGTTGCTATGGGACGCCGGTTGCCTGCTACTAGATGCTAGCCGCCGCCCCTAGAAATAAACATTTTATTTTATTATTAAACAAATTTCTGTTTCAAAAATAGAAATTTTGAATCATTATCAAACGCATTTCTTTACTTAAAAACTCGTCTAGGGAATAAAAATTGATTTCCGGAATAGAAATGTTATTATGCGTGCTCTTAATTTCTTGGCTTCTGTAGCATTTGCATTTAAGGGCCTCTTCTGGCTAGTAAACTTATTTGCATAGTGACTAATGCTTCAACTGTTGTCACGGGTCGATAGTTCTTTGGTCGTGAAATAACTCGTGCAGCACCTGGTGAGCCAACAACACCAAGCCATTCTTCCTCCTTTCATTATTTGTAAGGATAGATAGTATAGCAAATTGCATTTTCATATTGAATCATACCCCGTCTAGTATAGCTCGGTAATCCAGTCCATAGAGCGAGATAGCATATCACTATGGGCATAATAACTAGTTTCAACCCGTCATGACCTTATTAGGAGAGTGACATTAACTCTCGACCAGTTTGTGTACAAGGAGTGAACTCGCTTATAGAGCTTCGTAGGATATATTCATTCTATCCTAGAATTCTTAGTACCGATCGTCTTGACACAACTCATGGGCTAGTTGTATCCATCCCCTTTGCATCACTATCTCTTAAACCACTAACCCCATGGTCCACTCATAAGGGCACACAAGTATGGGAAAAATCATGGACCTTGACATTCTCTCTTACTCATTTCCACGACACCCTCGTCATGGGATGTTCTATTGCTTCCTTGTGTTTCCCAATCATCAATACCATTCCTTGGGACTTACATAGATGGCAACGCTCGTCTAAAAAAAAAAGCCGCCCCGCTCCACTAGCAGCTTCCCTCAATTAATGCTGATCGCAAATCTTTAGTCATTTGTGCTCCCTAACAAGTATGGCATCCCCAGCCAACTATGCTCCCTTGGTAACACCTTCTTTCCCCTACTTAACTCCTCTTGATCTCTGTAGGCCAATGGAGGGTTCTTCGCTTGTTGGAAATGTGATAATAGACCTCTTTTTAAGATTCGTCAATTAAACCAAAAACGTTGTCCCTATCTAGTGAGCAATTCAGTCCCTTCTTGTACGCCATTGCCATCTTAGAAGGTAGACGAGAGCCGTTGTTTGAGCCCTCTTGGCCTTAATAATCACTCTTCGCCTTCATAGGCTTTCCCTAAATCAACCACCTATTGGAGGGATCCTGCTCTGATGTCATTTGTCATGAGTTGATAGTTTCTTGGCCATGTGATAACCTATATGGCACTTGGTGAGCCGAGAACAATAGCTCAGCCTTCCTTCTTTAGTAATTCTCAAGACAGTCTAGTGAATTGCATTTCCAATTTAGATTGAGTAAAGAACATGGAGTGCCATAACTTGGCACGGGGGGACACTTAAGTGCCATAACTTTTTTTCGGTACACTTAAGTGCCAATATCGGAGTAAAATGGAACACTTAAGTGTCACTCCGGCGAAAATCCGGCCAAACGGCTGACGTGGCAATTTTCCGGCGATGGAGGTCCAAAACGGTGTCGTTTTTGCATACTGGCGTGGCAAAAAAATGCAAAAACGACGCCGTTTCGCGTCGACGTGTAAAAATAATAAAAAATTAATTAAATTAAATTAAAACTTAATTTTAATTAAAAATACTCTAAAATTAAAAAAAAGGGGGCGGACGAAGGGGCGGGCGGTTGAGGTTGAGCCCTCGCCGCCGCCGCCGCCTCCCGCCGTCGCCGGGAAGGGCCGGCGACGGAGGGGGAGGGTCGACCGGGGTCGCCGACCCTCGGTCGACCGGTGGCGAGGGCCGCGAGCCCTCACCGGATCGTGGCGAGGGCCCGCGAGCCCTCGCCGTGATCCGGCGAGGGCTGCGGGCCCTCGCCGCCTCCTCCGGCGAGGCTCGCGGCCCTCGCCACCGGTCGGCCGAGGGTCGGCGACCCCGCCGACCCTCCTTCCGTCGCCGGCCCTTCCCGGCGATGGCGGGAGGCGGCGGCGGCGAGGGCTCGCCCTCGCCGCCCGCCCCTTCCCGCCCCCTTTTTTTTTTTTATAAATTTTAGAGTATTTTTAATTAAAATTAAGTTTTAATTTAATTTAATTAATTTTTTATTATATAAATGGCATCGTTTCTCGCTGAGTCGGCGCCGACTCAGCTCTCCGGCGAGCCACGCAAGCATTAAAAAATAATAAACGTGTGCCACGTAGGATTTCCGGCAAAGTCGCCGGAGGTGGCACTTAAGTGTCCCATTTGAAAAAAAAAGTGGCACTTAAGTGTACCGAAAAAAAGTTATGGCACTTAAGTGTCCCCCCGTGCCAAGTTATGGCACTCCAGGTGTCCCAAACTCAATTTAGATTGTACCATGCCCATATAGCTCGAGCATCTAGCACAACAAATGGTTTCGGTTTACCATGGCCTCATCAAGAGAGCTGGATTAACTCTCGACCAGTTTGTGCATGGAAAGACAATCTTGCCTTCGGAGCTTCATAGAGATATATTCGTTCTATCCTAGAACTCCTTGCACCAATTGTCATAATGCCACTCTCACAGACCAATTATTTTCATCTCCTCTATATATCACTCACTCTATATCTGATAATCACAAGCTCCACTCACAAAGGCACATGAGTATGGGAGAATCATGGACGGTGACACAAGCATGCAAGGTTGTTGTTCAATAGTTTTTCAGTGATGATGATTCAAATTGAAGCTAATGAAGTAGGTTTTGGTTTAGACGCTAGCACATTTGCTCTTGAACATGGCATTTCTTTGACTTCTCTAGGAAAGAATGTGGCCGAAATGAAGAAGTCTTTTGCTTCTAATGATGTAGAATTCTAGATTTCGAAATGGCGATTGGATTTTTTTTTTTTTTTAATGCTCTAAGAAATAATGAGACTATTTACGGGCGACATAATAAAGCTCAAGGGACACGATTTCGAGTTCTACTTAACTCAAGTAGAGGAGTTCAGGGTGGCCAAAAGGGAGGGAATCGAGACGGACTTGACATTTAGACTTCTGGATACCATCGAGGCCTGATCCTTAGACCGATGGATGCCTCAATCGACGCGGGCGTTTGTCGGATTGGAACATGATGGTGGCCAATTGCAAGCACTGGTGCGTGCCTGGTCCTATCGACATGCGGAACGATTTCTTATTCCATTTTATGAAGTCAGAATGTCAAGTGTCTCTTCGGGTCAAAAGAAGGGCGCGTGACAATGATGATGGGGAAAAATTAACCCTTTCGTCCTCACTTGAATACTTATATACCATTCATCATATTTTGAGAGCAACATAATTTCATATGATAAATCTATCCACATATATTGACATGCGAACCTCGGAGTGCCATAAGTTGGTACAAAAGGACACTTAAGTGCTAAAACTTACGAAGATGACACTTAAGTGCCAAAATTGAAGTAAGATGAATTACTTAAGTGCTAATCTGGCCAAAATGTTGACGTGCGATTTTCCAGCGAAACAAGTGCAAAACGGCGTTGTTTTGGATAGTCATGTTAGCCATAATGTGCTAGGGACGTCACACCCTTACCAAATTTAGGCAAGTGTTTGCAACCAACAGGGTCGCTAGCCTTACAAAAGGCAAAAAGAAAAATTAAAAAAAAAAATCAAAAACAAAAAAATAAAGAAAATCCAAGTTGGATGTGAAATAATAAAAAAAATCTATGTGGGTGATTTGTTAGAAATAATACTTAAATGATCGATTTTATTTCGAGATGGCATTTAAATGAGAAAAAGAATTATAATACTCAAGTGAGCATTGTACAATAAGTCAAAAGTGGGTGATTTCTTAATCATATTTATCGAAAATTCAAAAAGTCAAAAGTAGGTCGACCTTTTGACCAAAAAGTCAATCTCTTGTCAAAATTTTATTTTTGTACAAATAAATTCCTAAATACTCAAAATTTCATTTTGGCCAAAAAAGATTTCGAAAAATCAAAATTTTGACCATAAATTGGCCTTTTATTGATTAATCACTAAAAATGTTAACTTTTAATTAACTCTTTGACAAAAAAAAATTTTGAAAACTCACTAATCACTTTATTTTAGCTTCAATTTGACTTTGGCCACAAAAATTTCACAAAAATCGATTAAAAATCTATTTTTTTGATTTTTTTTATTTAGGTTTGGAATCTAACAAAAATAAAATTATTTTCTTTTTAGTCATATTTTGACTTATTTTTTTTTTTATGAAATTTGATCTAGATGTCATTTTATATTTACTCGTGCAACTAATTTTGTGGTTTGGCATATTGAGGCAAAAATTTCCATTTTTAGTCCTAATCAGGGGTTCTGGTTGATTCTTCATGATTTACAAGATTGTACCTCTAATTAACTAGTTTTCTCAAGATGAATTCAAATCAGGGGTCAATTTTGGTAAATCCACTTGGGAACTTTCCAATTTGATGGATTTGGCTTTCTTGAACTTTGGAAAATCAAGCTAATGAGTTTCAATTGATGCAATTCAAGTTGATCCATTTTTAACCATTGGGGTTTGCCCTAATAGTCACCCTTCCAACATGGAAGGGGGAGGTGGGGGATTCGAATCCCCACCTTTTCCAAGGGGGTTGGGGTGAGGACAATTTCGTTTCAGGAGTGAGTTTCGACTCCCACGCCCTGCAAAGAGGCAAGGCAAAAAGTTTGAAAGTGAGCGTTAGAGTAGGAATAGAATAGAACCAACAAAAAAAAAGTTGATCCATTTTAGACTAAGATTTAATTTGGTAGATTAAGGTTCAATTTCATCATTGACTCTAAATTTATTTCTGACATAAAGTTCGTACCATAATTCTAATGTCAATTCGAATGCATTAAGCCTTCATGAGTGTAGTTAATTAAATCAATTGATATTTTGTTGTATCAATTGAAGTTAATTTCAATCAATTTGGTTTTTGAGGATGAAAATTGCATGAAATGCGCTAATTGACTAGGAATTTTGAATTTTGATCAAGTGAAATAAGTACCAAAAGTCCACAAATCATGTTTAATAAATTAAAAATTCATAAATCACATTGCATATTACACTAAAGTTGGGAGATCGTATTAAACAAATTAAAAATTTAACAATCACATTATTTTAGCAATTTGGATTGGATCGCGTATAAATCAGGTTAAGTATGAGTCACTAGATTCGCATTGCATAGAAATGGATCAAAATGGGTTAAATGGGTCTGTCTGGATCGGACAATATATATGACCCAATCTAATCCACTTGTTTGATGGTTTACTTATCATTAGGGGTGACTGGTTCTTGGTTTGGTCCAATCCCACCAACAAACCGATAATCGGACCAAGAGAATTGGTACCCCACTTATGGAATCATGAATCAAACCACCCGATCTGGGGACCATACCTCCGATTAGATCTGGTTCCCAAGCTGTTCAATAGAACTGGTAGATTTACATATCTTAGCCGAAATTTTTGGATTAATTGAATCACCAATCCATGTTGCAAGTTGAAATTGGGATTTCCTCCAAGATTTATGAAGAAGATTGAGAGATGATGGCTTCGTAATTATAGGGGCATGCTCGAAAGAAGGAGGATGATTCAATGGATTCCTTTCCATCAATGATAGACTCATGACTGAAAGGAAGGTATGAGTAAGCGAGGGAGGTAAAATTGGGAATCTTTGTACGAAATAAAGAAAGTAAAATAAAGAAAGAAGCAAGAGGTAAAAAGAGCAAATTGGATGAGGCAAAAGAAACAAAGATTTGCTTCATCATTCGGAATAAGTGAGGCGTGAGAGGAGATTAGGGTTGAGGTTTACACTTTACTTCTTTAAGAAATCAAAAAAAATATAAATTGGTTTGGTTGAAACAGTTTGGTTCCGAAGTGGGGATTGGGAACCGAACCAAAAATCATTGGTTCCAATTTGATGGAACCGAGAACCGGACTAACGGCCCATAGGACCACTTAAAATGGGCAAGTCTGATCCGGTTCGATCCTAGCGATTCTATATGCTCATCCCTACTCATCATAGGAGGGTATAGCTGGTAGGAGTGAATGGTTCTAAGATGGGTAGATACTAGACTTGAAACCTAGAATCTAACCTATGATAGCCAATTCCCTTTTTTTAGACTCTATACCCTATCCTGTTCGCACTGAAATCTATTTTGGAACTGACCTTGTTTTTCCACTCCAGTTTCAGGGTCTATCTTGTTTGCATTGGAACCTATTTTGCAACTATCGAATATCCTACGTGGCTTCGAATTGTACTCTCCTAATTTGTCTTGAAATATTAAGCACATGTGATGAATAAGTATATGAACTTTTTGATTAAACAAAAAACTAAGGATCAACAAGAATAATTATCATAAATAAATGTCACAAGGCAAAGCAAAAATCCTAACATTGCATAAACATTAGCAGTGAACATGGATCTAATGTTAGTCTCATTCTCACAATTACTACTGGAAGCTATTCATTTATCTAAAACGGTTAACAAATCTTAAAAACAAGCATAACTTCTTCTCCGAAAGTGAAATTAGGCGAGCCAAATTATGTGGTATAAAATCTTTAACAAAGACCTAAAATTTATACATAGAGAAAATCAACAAGACCGAGTGAGTTAAGATTGCGTGAAGAGAGAGACTTAGGGAGGGGGAGAGAGAGATAGAGAGAGGCGACCGAGTGAGTTATTATTATTTTTTTTTAACCCCAATAAAAACCAGTTCCAAAAGAGGTCTAGTGGGCCTTTCATTTGAATTGGGAACTGGACTAGTTCCAACTGGTTTCCAAAAAATGGAACTACTTCGCAAACCGATTCAAATAGTAACTTGTTCACGGACTTATTTTCGGGGTGGTCTGATCCAATTTCCGGATAAATCTAGTCCGGTTGCACACTCCTAGTTACTGCGGAAAAAAGGATGCGTGCTTTGGAATGTACCGACGCAAAAGGTTATGGATGAAGTTTTGATTGCTTGATGTGGGGGCGTAAAGGGCGGACGCACATCGATGGACATTGGCCGCCTCATGTGGATGACGTGAACAGCCAAGATCCAATCGATGGGGTCGGCGTCGGTGCTTTTGCCAGTTGTGCCCGGTCCCATCGGCACTCGGGACCCGACACCCGTGCTCCACATCTCGTGAAGGAATGTACTCTGTTTCATGTTGTCCTCGAAAGTGTCTGCTTACGGTAACCTCTCTAAATTGCAGAGAGAGAGAGGAGCATCCTCTCTCTTTTCGTTTCGGCTGGGGTCCGATGATCCCTTGGTTTGCCTCGGATCTCGACACTTATCCACCCAATCGAACAAAAGAATTCTTGATGGCGAGCGAAAGCCGGATACTCGTAATATTAACCCTTTTTTTATTCCTCGGTCTGATGGGCATATGGTCGTTCCCCTTTTTCTGGCGAAATCTGTGGAATCATTCCTTGGCTCCGAAGCCACTCCACGGACTTTTTACTCACCCATCGACTCAGTAGTTTGCAAAGCCCCTTTTGGAGGCCTTACGCATCCTCACCCAAGCCAGCCTGCTCGATCAGTGGCCTCAAGAAGATGAGGAAGAATGTAGACTCTATCTATCCGGGTTGACTGTATAGAAAAATCAATGATTTGGAATTTTTTTAAAAAAAAAATTCAAGTAATTTTTTAAGTTTTTCGCCATCACTGTCGTTAACCAATCCCCCTCTTGCTATCTTTGAGCTGCACTCTTGCACAGCTAAGAACTAAGAATGACCCTGTATTGAGCGAGCTCTGATGTTCCATCGATCCAGTGGATTCTTTGCAAATGAATTGAATCCAAACGATAAAAAAAAGGTGGCTCGCAACCAAAATAGGACAGTTCGATGAGCACATTGTGATGGATGGGCCAGAATGAACTCGACCATGATGCATGATGGCCATTTAAATTTAGAGAGCGACTTCTTTTAGATTCTTGTATTGCCCATCATTAGCTGTCGGTTTGTGAAGATATGTGGCTGGATGTCGAAGAAGCCAAGGTCGAATAGGGTCATAGTTGATAACGACCCAATCGATCAACTGTTTATGCAGGCACTAACTGTCATTCATTCAAGAAATGAGGACAATGAAGGTACTGACAAAATGTTACAGACCATGTAATGCAAAGGTTGATGTCCTGACTGAACAAAGAGCAATAAGGCCAATGTCCCCCCCATTTTACACATATTGATCTAGGTGCAGGATGATTTGTAGGCCGTTTAATACGGCTTCCCAAGATCTACATAACTAGAAACTTAAACATCCATGAGGTTTGACAAGGATTTGTGTACCTGATTTTGAATCCATTGTTCTTGGAGCAAAACGACAGCAATCCCGGCCTTCAATGCTAAAGATCTTCTCCTCTATGACCCTCGATTCCTGGCTCGATGAGACCGCCACTCACGACATGTCTTATGTGAGTTCGGAGAGAATTTTGGAAAAGTTGAGGGCTAGAGGAGGGACCTTAATTATTTATAGAGTTTTGGGCTGGCCCTCTCATCACGGGCCGGGCCCAACTCATTCCACACAAGCCAGGGCCCATATTCGACCATTAAGAAAACCTTATGCCTTACCTTATTAGACCAACCCCGTAAAAACGGTAATTACAATCTCAATTAATGTAGCCCACATAAGGAAAACTCTTACATTCTCCCACTTGGGCTATATTAATTGAGACCGTACTTTATGTGCACATCTTTATGTTGGTCTAGTGGCAATTCTTAATAGTCAATCCTATCCCATAAAGTCTCCAACACCGAATCATGGCGGAATCGCATGTATTTACACGAGCCTTCCATGGTCACGAATGCTTTCAACTTTATTGATATGGATTCAATATGGTTGTGTGGCAAGCAGATAACACCTCATGAAGAGTAATACCTTATGTGTTATCTCCCTTGTCGGTCACTATTCTCTTATCTTTAAGTGTCACAGAAAACCGGATGTAGCACTAGAGAATATCTTTATGGTTCTAACGAACCCACGTATGTCTTATCTTTATGGTTAACCTTTCTTTATGTGTAATCAAGACATATGTACAAGGCTAATAACTGGATGCCCCTAACCTTTACTCAAGATTTACACAGTATCTTGATCCTTAGATATATGTGCACAACTCAATAACAACTTATACAAAGAAAGGAGTTGACATATATCGAAATGTTACAAAAAGTAACAAGGTACAGACATAAACTTTATTAGAGCAAATCTGAAATACCTCCTACTAAACGATAGTATCCACTGATTCTCCCAAGCCCATGTTCATGATATGTCGCTTAAATACACAAGGGCGTAGGCCTTTAGTCAGTGGATCTGCCAACATATCGTCTGTAAAAACATGCTCTACTATAATGTCACCATTCTGTACCATTTCCTTTATGGTCAAAAATTTGACCTCCATATGTTTAGACCCTTTGAGACTTCTTTGTTATTGACAAACAACACGGCGAGTTGTTATCACAATATAACTGTATGGGTCTATTCACAAAATCAAATACGGTCAATTCCTTAATGAGGTTCCTGAGCCAAACAGCTTGAGTAGCAGCTGAAAAACATGCTATAAATTCTGCTTGCATGGTAGAGGAAGATATAGATTTCTGTTTCTCACTTTTCCATGATACTGCACCTCCTGCTAACATAAAGATATATCCTGTTGTCGACTTCCTATCATCTTCACAACTAGCAAAGTCTGCATCTGAATATGCTACCAATTGCAAATCATGGACATATCTATACACCAACATATAATCTCTTGTTCTTTTTAAGTATCTCAAGACCTTTTGGCAGCAACCCAATGATCATGTCTTGGATTCGACCGGTATCTGCCTAAAAGTCCATTACAAAGGCAATGTCCGGTCTAGTGCAAACTTGAGCATACATAATACTTCCAAGTGCATTAGCATAAGGTATGTCCTTCATTTGGTCTTTTTCAAAATCTGATTGAGGACATTGTGAGAGACTCAACTTGTCACCCTTAACGACAGGAACACTTCTGGTTTGCAATCCCGCATGTTGAATCTCTCCAAAATACGATCAACATATGCCTTTTGAGATAAACCTAACATACGACAAGAACGATTTCTATGGATTTCAATGCCTAGAACGAAAGATGCCTCACCCAAGTCTTTCATGTCAAAATTCTTTGACAACATT
Source organism: Eucalyptus erythrocorys (assembly GCA_014182555.1). NCBI lineage: Eukaryota > Viridiplantae > Streptophyta > Magnoliopsida > Myrtales > Myrtaceae > Eucalyptus > Eucalyptus erythrocorys. Next base: position 54,284,235 of record CM024602.1, read on the forward strand.
TGTTTTGTTTCATGCAGTAATCCAAAATCACTACTTGCAAGCAAAATGTCATCCACATAGAGTATGAGAAAAATAAATTTCCTCCCACTGACCGTGCAGTATATACACTGATCTACTTTGTTCTCAACAAAACCAAAAGAAGTAACAACATGGTGAAACTTCATGTACCATTGTCCGGAACCTTGTTTGAGACCATAAATAGCTTTCTTTAGTTTACACACACTGAGTCATTTGTTGCAAAACCTTCAGGTTGCATCATATAAACCTCCTCATCAAGGTCTCCATTTAGAAAAGCAGTCTTAACGTCCATCGATGTAATTCCATGTCAAAATGAGCTACTAATGCCATGATCACTCTAAAAGAGTCTTTAGAGGAAACTGGAGAAAAAGTTGCTTCATAGTCTATCCCTTCCCTTTGAGTGAAACCTTTGGCTACAAGTCTGGCTTTAAATTTCTCAATCTTTCCTTTTGAATCTCTTTTAGTCTTGTAAACCCACTTGCAACCTATGGGCTTACAACCTTCCGGTCTATCCTTAGTAAGAGCAATATGAACATCTGCAAGCTCCATTCCAAACAGAAAATCCTCTTTCCATTTCTTGAAGTTTGACCCAGTAAGAACCTCAATAGCTATGGAATTGCCATTCACGAGAGAATGTAACTGATTTTGCGAGCAATACATGTAATTAGCATCATGTGAGTATCAAACATACAAGAGCTACACGTATCATCATATAAACACCTTTGGGCAGAATACATGACATACAATTGTATACCTTTTACATGACAGCGGTTCCATGAAAAATATGCTCTAACCTTTCGCGAATTCATCACCTTTGGGTGTATAAATCACTAGGGCTAGCTACTTTTCAACCATATGCTGTACATGTATCCCTCCATCAACTAATGCACAATTACCTCCTTTGGGAGTATAATTATACATAAGATCGGGAGACATCCCATTTAAATATGAGACAGAGATATTTCTCAAATCCAATCAAGTGTGCCGCTTTGGCGGTCACAACCCAACTGAATCATCAAAATTTCTCTCATATCAAGGATATAACTTTATAACTCACATACGCCTTTTATAAGTGATTTTAGACTTGATGACGTGGTCTTTTGTCAGTAAAATCACAAAACATGCTAATTGCATTGCTCCATCCATTAATACATACTACTGATAAATCAACACTATACATATTCCTCAAGTGATGATATAATCATAAGCATGCAATTGTATTTCCAAAAACATAGAGAAATACATGAGAATATTCCAAAATTAACCCAAAATCATATACTTTAAGGCTTTCACATGCATTTTCACATCCTTAAAGGCATCAAAAAATGCAAATAAGCACACCACAAGGTAGGAAATTCACATACGAGCACGGCGGTATAAGTCACGCGCCAAACGGCCACCACACGCGCCCTCACGCGCCGCTTGAGTCGCGGCGCGTGAGCCCCACGCGTTGGCGTCCTGGAACCGGTCCGAAGCCGGTCCGACCGGTCAACGGACCGAACCGGTCAACGGTCGGACCGGTCAACGGTCAGACCGGTCGGGTCAACGGTCAACGGGTCGGGTCAACCCGGTCAACCGGTCGGGTCAACCCGGTCAACCGGTCGGGTCAAACCGGTGAACGGGTCGGGTCATCGTGACGTCATCGATGACATCACTGCCACGTGGCGGTCACACGTGAGGCGGTGGGGATGACGTCATCGTGACGTCATCGAGACGCGTGGCACCACGTGTCCGCGCGCATGCGCGCGTACGCGCGCGAGCCACGTGGCCGCCACGCGTCGGCCCGCATGCGCTAGGCGCGCGCGTGAGGCCGCGTGGCGGTCCACGCGCCGGCGCGCGTGCGCGCGCGTGGGGCCGTGCGGCGGCGCGTGCCGTCGGCGCCCAGCACCGCCTGGGCGCGTGGCGGCGCGTGCGGCCTATTCCGACCTCCTCCGGTGACGTTCGACCCACCATTTTGCTCGTATGGACGAGTAGAATCCGTTTATGCAATAAAATTTCACTTTCATTGGACCAAAAATCACGAAAAAGCAAGGCAAAGATTCGGAGCTAGGGAGAAGACCGAAAACAGGCCGTAGGCGGCCGATTTAGCTCCGGCGACGGGCTCAACAAGCATAAAAGGACTCAGTTCTAGTCTATGCAGGCTCTGATACCAAATGTAGGCCGTTTAATACGGCTTCTCAAGATCTACATAGCTAGAAACTCAAACATCCATGAGGTTTGACAAGGATTTGTGTACCTGATTTTGAATCCATTGTTCTTGGAGCAAAACGACAAGAATCCCGGCCTTCAATGCTAAAGATCTTCTCCTCTATGACCCTCGATTCCTGGCTCGATGAGACCGCTACTCACGACATGCCTTATGTGAGTTCAGAGAGAATTTTGGAAATGTTGAGGGCTAGAGGAGGGACCTTAGCGCTATTTATAGAGTTTTGGGCTGGCCCTCTCATCACGGGCCGGGCCCAACTCGGCCCACACAAGCCAGCCCATATTCGACCATTAAGAAAACCTTATGCCTTACCTTATTAGACCAACCCCGTAAAAACGGTAATTACAATCTCAATTAATGTAGCCCACATAAGGAAAACTCTTACATGATTTTCTTGTGCTACACTTTTGCCTCATTCACCCATGAAGTTCCCAATTTCTGAACTTCACTCAGGCAAAAGCCCTCCACAGTGCACCAGCAGCGCCAAGAAGGTGCCGCTGGTGGCGCTGCTGGTGCTCACCTCGACATTGGTTCTCCTCGCTGCAACCCCCCTTTATTTGTTCATCACCGGCATGCATCTCAATGTCCCGTTATCTCAGGAGCTGGAGATCAGCACCGGTGTATCCAAAGCAATAGAGGGAGTGGATAGGAGATGCGATGTATTTAGAGGGAAATGGGTCCATCACCCCCATTGCCGTGTACTACAATGTGACTTGCCCTTTGATCATCGATCAGCACAACTGCCTGAAGTTCGAGAGGCCCAACACCGAGTTCTTGAAGTGGCAGTGGAAGCCCAACGACTGCGAGCTGCCTAAGTTCCACGCTGGCCGGTTCCTGGAGATGGCTCAAGGGAAATCGCTTGCGTTCATGGGGGATTTGGTCGGGAGCAACCAAATGTAGTCGCCTGCACTACCTCCTGGCCAATGTAAGTGCTGTCTCTGCGTCCTTACTTAGCTTATGCAGCATTTGCATTTGAGGCCTCTTATGGCAATAGTATTCGTCTACATAGAGAGAATCCTGCCTCGGCTTATTGGCTGAAGCAAGTTTAAGCACAAACCAATAGTTTATAAAACCGAATTTGGCATTAAACAAGTTGGCTCTCAGCTTTAAAGGATGATCTTTCAGGTGGAATTTCCTGAGGATATATCTCACAGATACTCAATAGACACGACATACTTCAAAAGGTGGTACTTCTAAGATCACAAGTTCACGCTAGCCACCTTCTAGGCTCCACTCTTGGTAAAGGCCAGAGATGCAGACCCAGATGGTCACTCCTTCAACAACATCATGAGCCTCTACTTGGACAAGCTCGATACATCTTGGGCTTACTATTGGAAAAATATTAGAATACATAAAATAGTAATAACTATTGTAAAAACATTACAAAAGATTAGAAAATAAAAAATATATACATTTGAGACATGCAAGTACTGTCCTTAAGGATAATTTTGTCCCTCATAGTACAAAACTCGATGTATAAGACTTTAGTAGCTATCGTCCCAAGATATAATATACTTTCTTCTATATTCCATACTGAATATTAGAAGGAATGGAACAACGTTATGTATATAACCCAGCAAAAAGAAAAGGAAATATATGACGACATAGTGCATCTTTAAAGATTGTGGTTTGAAGTTTAATTTATATTTAAACAAGAGAAAGAGAGGGCCATTAGGAGACGGTCATAAATCTATTGGTAATTAAAAGGATGACCATTATAAAATTATGAAGAGTTTATGAAGTAATAAATCAAAAATTATAAAGTCATTAGACAACTGTTCTACGGCTGTTAAAAGCCGTTATATGGCCGTTGTTAAACCATTACCAAAATGGGGACTTTAATAACGGTCTAATTTCTAATAAATATTACAGTCATAATTTCTAATAAATATTTCAAACTACTGAAAAATCTAACAATCCCCCACAAATTTCAATAAGTTAAGAAAAGAAAAAAATAGAATAATTTTGGGTTATTGGAGAGTAATGCATCGAAACTGGTGATTGTTAGGCTATGAACAAGCCATAGAAATAATGAGATATGATTCATGAAAATCATTGATGAAATTTGAAACTTCTATGAATCAAGACTTTCTTTTTGTGAATTATAATTTTCATCAATCACATTACACTCCCACAAACTTTGTTGTTCAAATGCAGTTTTGCACTAATATGCCATGTGTATACTTAGTTTATTTATAAGCACTTTAGAGGTTGCCAATAATTCTCATAGGAGTGGCCCCAATTCCATCAAGTGTATTCTACAGCTTAATACACCACTAACAATGACTATGGAGTTTTATTAAGAGCTTAGCTCAACCTTTTTTTCTTTGCAATTTTGCACTATTTTCACCTTATGAAAACATAAAATTTTTAATAGTGAACTAGATCAACAAATGACTTATTAGTTCCCATATGAAACTAATTCATGAGATTGTCAATCACATAGGTTGGATCACCATCACTCTTGATTTTCTTCAATTGGCTTGATTCCATTCCCCTCAATGTATAGTCGGAGGATTCAAAATCAATTTTGACTTAACATAATCGGTCAATATAAATCTTGTTTTTTAAGGAATTATTTTACAACATCACGGCTTAGCCTGACATCTCTTTTTACTATTGAAAGTTCCATTCTTTGCAATGGCTATTTCTTTTTGGCAATCACAATGTCTAGACATAGGTGTCATTTCATTTCCATAGGAAACATACGCTAAGAAATTTCTCAATTACTCAGCCTTAATTTTAATATGAGTTTGAGAAATTTTTCTTCTTCCCAAGAACTTGAGTAGTTACTCAATCACCAATATAAATATTTTCTTATCCTTCCTTACTAGAGATTAGGAGGATAAAGCATTATGTTTTTAGCATATATGCCTAGTAGCACCTGAGTCTACCTTCAATTCTTTTGCATTTGCCAAAATATTGACTTGGAAAATGACTATTATAATTACATCATCAAAGCATTTGCTTCAATCAAGTCAAATTTCGGTTTAGTAGGATTGTCATTTCTTCCATAATTTTGTTTGGTTGATTTCAAAGTTACATCATCTCCACCAAGGGTGAACGCATATCTTATAGTGGATTTTGTCTCATATGAATTTGAAATCCAGTTATTCTTTTAATACGGCGAAAAATTCACTATGTATGATGACCTAATTTTTGGTTCCTCAAATAATATAAAAATCCAATCCAAGAACACCTTCACCAATTCATTTCTAAGTCAAAATTGACATGTTCAAGCTTGTGGTGATTTCATAGGTTCGATACGATTGTTATGAGGTCTTGTTTTCAACCTGACTGGGGCGTCATGCACCTTGTCAACCATGGGATCCCCAATGACCTAATCAAGTGTGTCGAGAAGGGTGGGAAGGTGTTCTTCAACCTCCTGATTAAGGAGAACGAGAAGTATGCCAATGACTAGGGCTCCGAGAAGGTGGGATGCGCGGAGAAAAATAGAGGAAGCATCATCTGGTTTTGAATAAAAACAGAGGAAGCATTGTTTGGGTTGGGTGTTGTTCTTCTCTGAGAGAGAAAGAAAAAGCCATGAAAATTGAAGTGAGGAGAGAGAAACTTTCAAGTAGGAGTTTGATATTTACTACCTTCTCTCTTTTTTTTTTTTTTTTTTTTTGCCACCAAGCTGAGCTAAGCCAAGCTAGCCAATCGAGAAACAAAACCTTTATATTTTCCGGTGGGTCCTACTCATAGGACATGTGTCAAAATTTGAGTGGCACATGCGTGTCATGTCAACGGATAACATGATGTGCTCATACCATCAAATATAGTTTGGACATTCTCAATGATGATACTTGCAATAAATGTCATCCAAAAGTCATTCCATTATCTTTGTTTTTGAATCACTTTGTCTTTATCTGAGGAGTCAAGTTTAGCATGCCTTTATCCTAGGAATTGAGTTGGCAGGTCCTTCAAGACTCTTTCCTCTTTTGTCTGTATGTCCTATCTTTTTCAATCTTCCGCTCCATATTCCATGACTTCACATTCACTAGCTCTCTCTTTCCCTTCCTTGCCTTGGAAGAATTCCAGGAGTTCCCTTGCGTTGATCCTTTACTTTCTAAATTCACATTCCCAAATCCAATTTAAATTGCCTTCCCATTCCCTTCCCCAACTTCACTTCCAACCCTATCTCTTTCCCCTCAAAAAGACAAAAAAACATCGATATCGAATCACCAGCTCCATTTCAATGGTCCTTGTCCTCATCCGAAGTCTTCACTAAATTCGTCCATGTAAAAATCTCGTTCCCTTTTTGATCCCATCAACAGTTGACCCTTTGAATTAGGATCGAGAAAGAAGCCTGCGAGCAATCAGTTTTTGGTGTTTTGATAGCGACCCAATCATACCTTACAAGAGTTTATTTTCAATCCTCAGGTTTGACTTTCCTAGTTCACTCTAATAATCCATTTCCTTCTCTTTCTCCTCTTTCTCTGGCGAGTCATCTTCAATTGAAAAAAAAAAGGAAAAAAAGAGAAATATTTGCTAAACCTGCGTGACGACCCGCCAACCAGCAAACAAACAGAAAATACAATAATGGGGAACTTGCTCAGTTCTGATTCCCCTCCTCCCACGCCGTCGCCGCTGCCACCACGGCCGCGGCCGCTGCTGCCACCGCTGCCACCGCCGCCGCAGCCCAAGTTCCCCTTCGTCTTCCCGCGCGTCAAGTCCCCGTTCCTCCCTGATCCTTCACCCTTCTTCTCACGGAGCCTCCTTTCTGCCCCGCTCCCGACCAACTCCTTCTTCCAGAACTTCGCTCTCAACAATGGCGACCAGGCCGAGTACATCCACCCCTACCTCGTCAAGCCCTCCTCTTCCTCTGTCTCCGTCTCGTTCCCTTCTCGCATCGCCTCCGCCACCTCTTTGTACCAAGTCTTCAACACTGACCTCACCATCTCTGCCGTCTCAAGCAACGATGCTGCGCGCAGCTCGTCTCCAGAGGCTCTGCAGCACGTGATCTCCTCGTACAGCGACCTCGGCGTCACGCTGGACTTTGCGGCTTTGAACCTGAAGTTCGTCCTCGTTAGGGGGAGCCCCTACTTGACCTGCTTGGTCAACCGTGGGACCGAGGTTGCGATCTCCACGATTCACGCGATCCTCTCGCTATCTTCGAATAGCAGTTGCACCAAGCATACTTTGAAGCTCAACAACAATCAAACTTGGCTTGTTTACACTTCCTCGCTGATTAGTTTCAGTCACAGTCTCAATGCAATTACTTCCGGAAGGTTTTCAGGGGTTATTAGGATTGCTTATTTGCCCGACGGTGGATCATTTAACGAGGAGGTTTTGGATAAATTCAGTTCTTCGTATGCTCTGTCTGGTGATGCAGTGTTGACTAGGCCATTTTGTTTGGAGTACAAATGGGAGAAGAGAGGATGGGGGGATCTGCTCATGCTCGCGCACCCGCTGCACGTTCGAATTTTGTCTCACGAGGATTGCCGTGTCACTGTGTTGGAGGATTTTAAGTATAGGAGTATCGATGGTGATCTTGTTGGCGTGGTTGGAGATTCCTGGGTGTTGAGATCTAATCCTGTCTCTGTTACTTGGCATTCAATCAGAGGCATCAAGGAGGAGTCACACAATGAAATCATTCAAGCCCTCCGTAGGGACGTGGCGTCCCTTAATCCAGCTGCAATGACGGCAACATCATCTTATTTTTATGGGAAATTTATTGCCAGAGCGGCGAGGTTGGCTATGATTGCTGAGGAGGTGTGTTATCCTGAAGTTATCCCGACCATCGGGAAATATTTGAAGAGCACCATAGAGCCATGGTTGGATGGGACTTTTAGTGGTAATGGATTCTTGTATGATGCAAAATGGGGTGGGATTATCACTAAGCTAGGATCGACCAATCCTGGTGAAGATCTTGGTTTCGGGTTGTACAATGCTCATCACTATCATTTAGGGTACTTCCTTTATGCAATTGCTGTTCTTGCCAAGATTGATCCGGCATGGGGAAGGAAGTACAGGCCTCAAGCTTATTCACTGATGGCGGATTTCATGAACTTGGGGAGAAGATCGAATTCCAATTATCCGCGTCTGAGGTGCTTTGACCTGTACAAATTGCACTCTTGGGCTGGTGGATTGATTGAATTTGCGGATGGGCGGAATCAGGAGAGCACTAGCGAGGCTGTGAATGCTTACTATTCAGCTGCTTTAATGGGATTAGCTTATGGAGACACCCATCTTGTCACCGTCGGGTCGACGCTTGTTGCAATGGAAATTCAAGCAGCTCAAACGTGGTGGCATGTTAGAGAAGGCGATAATTTATATGAGGAAGACTTCACTAGGGAGAACAGGGTGGTGGGTGTTCTGTGGGCTAACAAAAGGGACAGTGGTCTTTGGTTTGCCGGTGCGAATCGGAGAGATTGTAGGCTTGGAATTCAGGTTTTGCCTCTGTCGCCTATCACTGAGGTTCTATACTCAGATGTCCAGTTTGCGAAACAGCTGGTGGATTGGACATACCCGGCACTGAACAGGAAGGGAATTGAAGGATGGAGAGGATTTGTGTGTGCCTTGGAAGGGATTTTTGACCAAGGTAGTGCGCTGGAAAAAGTGAGGAGCTTGAGCGGTTTTGATGATGGAAACTCTATTTCGAATCTTCTGTGGTGGATTCATAGTAGAGGTGATGAAGAAGAGACGGGGTGCAGGGATGGAGGAAAGTACTGTTGGTTTGGTCACTATTGTCACTGAAATCGTTATTTCGGGGACGGATTCAATTGCTTTAATGAGATATTCTATTTGCAGTATTCATGTACTTATGTGAGGATTGCTTTGTGCCCAGTGTATCCTATCTTCGGAATAAAATGATTCACTAGCTTTGCTTCTCTCTTACCTTTCATTATTGACTTACATCGTTACAATTACATTATTCACTTTGTCGAACATTTTCATGCTTTTAAGTTGCTCGCTAGTATCAGTTAAATTTCTTGCACTTTGTTTCACTAAATTAGTGACGACTTTGGTGCATTGTGTGCTTTGATGCCACTTTAGGAGCCCCTCGAATTTGATTTAGAATTGGTCCATTGGTAAAAAGAAACAAATCATATCTCATAATTTTACCAATCTTATTGTCTCAGGTCTTGGGAATAATTTTCAATAGAATCAATTTCTTTTTGATCCAATAATGACTATGAAAGTCTTAAATCTTATGTTGATTGGTCACTTTTATTCTTAAACTTTTTATTAGATCACTTATGTCTGAAAATTTATTCCAAATTGTCGTTTGAGTACTTTTGTTATCAGAGTTAGTTTTAAATAGAAGGAAACTTTTTGTGAATTTTTTTTTTTTTTTTTGCTGAACTTTTCATTTTTTGGACGCATGGTGATGATGCGGCATTGGTGAATGTCATACGACAAAAACTCGACAAAAAGAGTAGAAGAAGAATTAAAAATACAAAAAAAGATGGTGGAGGAAGCTGGAAGTGTGCGTAGATCTTTTCTTTTTTTGCTTGGCCATCGGAGAGGGTCATAGCCCTGGCTGCAAGAAAGGGCAAGGGGCTGCTTGCCAGGTGGCGGTAAATGGTGTCGCCACCATTACAAGAGTGATTTTTTTTTTTTTTTTTTTGGTAAGGATTACAAGAGTGATTTTTGTTGTGTTGTAGCAGGATAAGAATAACGCAAGTTTTAATTTTTGTACTGTGCTCATTTGAATATAATAATTTTTTTTTGCCCACTCGAGTATCAAAAATTTAAAAAATCGATCATTTGAGTGTTTTCGGCAATTTGTCTTGTTGGAAAATCCAATATGAAGCCGGACATCCATCGTGGTTTTGTCGGCTTTGACATGGATAATCTTTAGATAATTTTTATATAATTTTTTCCTTCTTTTTTTGCCTTTTTTAAGGGTTGGCAATAGTCATTGGTGATCCTCGCCGGTTGTGAAACCCTCACCGAGCGCTGGCAAGAGTGTTCGCGGCTTCACCTGTGGCCATGATGCCCTCGCCTAGGGCCTTTGCAGCTGAGGGCAAGGTAGTCCTCGCCTAGATATGGGCGAGGATTTCGCAACCGGCAAAGTTACCAACCTTGTAAAAAAGGAAAACAAAAAGAAAAGAAAATTAAAAAATCTACATCAAATGGGAAATTAATAAAACAATCCAAACATAATGATTTGTCAATAATCGATTTTACTTTGATATGATACTTAAATGGCGAAAAAAAATATTACAGCACTCAAATAAGTACGGTAAAAAAGTTACAACCCTTTCGTCGTTTGTTTCCTTATCATAACTACTTTTGCTCGAAGAAATTTTGCCATAGGGTGATAGGTGAGTCGTCACAAAATATCCAATCGATGTGGGACGAACGTTTTCCTGATGATGGCAGGTGGAATGTCCGATCGATGTCTTGCACGTGTCGGACGAGCACTACAGGCGCCGGAGGTATGCGACCTCCAACTTTCTGGTCCCCAACTTTTGGACATCCCACCTGGTCCAGTCCACCCAAAACGGACCCGAACGGGCCGACCAAGACGGGCCTCTTCAGCCTCTACACCTCGACTGGACCGACGACAAGCGGACATCTGAGGTCTCGGAGTTCGATCGCCTGATCGTTTCCGCGGGACGCTCGCTCCATCGCCCGCTAGTCTTCTACTTGATTTTTGGACGATGGCCTTTCTTGTTGGGCAAGGGAAATCGGAAAAATTGGTTGTCCTCTAATTTTTGTTTCGGTGGTTCCATCACAGTGAGTTAATTCAAGAAATAAAATTATTTTCATGTACTAGCCATAAATATGTGTCTTTGATACGTGGAAAAAAAAAAAACCAAAATAGTAATATTTCAATTTAATCAATTTAATCTTAAACATTTTCATATTGATTTCAATTTTGATTGAAAATTGTTAATGTGGATGCCGGCGATAATGTAGCACAACTGACATTAAAGTGGACCTTTTTTTTTAATATTTATATATTTTTATTTTTTTCCTTTTTCTTTTCCTGCTCCTTCTGCCAATGGCTGGTTGCCAACAATTTAACTTCATTCATTTCTTTGAACCCTAAATAGAATGCAGCAAAGGGAATGACTTACCATTTTAAGGCTCTGTTTGTTTCCTTTCAAAGAATTAATTTGATAAAAAAATATTTTTAATCTTCTCTTATTCTAATATTTAATTCGTGTAAATCTATGGTGTAGTTCATATTTAGATGCACTAAGCTGTTACATTATATTTTATTTTCATGATAAAAAAGCTCTTACTCTAATCAATCAATGTAAATTTTGGTGAGTGATTAAAGATTTATTAAGGTATGATTTTAAATAAAGTCATACGTATATTTTTTGTAAAATAAATCAAAATCCACAACCTTCACTTCTTGAGAAGTATGGCGTGCGCCTGCAATTGCTGTCGGAGCTTTAACTCTAATGGGGCTTAAGAGAAAAGCATGGAAAAAAACACGACATAAACGACAAAAGAGCATTGGCCTCGAAAGACTAAAAATATATCAAATGCTTTGACTCCAAATATAAAGTTCTCAACGACGACTTTATATTTTATGTTATGAAAAGTAAGCGATCAAAGTGCACTCAAAGTGCCCGCGCCCCATTCTCCTACTTCTTCGGACTAGCAAAACTTACGAATTGTCTTATTCACACGGAATATCTGTGTGCCCCTATGTTTTGTCTTTATCCTGCCATTTTAATAGGAAGAGTCCAACGTGCAGCAATTTGATAAAGAAAAGTCAAGCATGGTCAAACCTTAATATTTATCCAGCCAAATAAAGACAAATCTCCACGTATACATCTATATACCTTCCCAGAGATTCTTTGGATTTCTTTCCTAACAAATTGGGTTAACAAGCCAATCTACATCCTCAGATCAAGTCGGGTTCTATACAATGACTGAAACTTGAAGCATAATAGACATCAAACAGGCCTCTCGACATGTAGAGCTTCTCTCTACCTCTTGGTAGTTCTTTTCTCCTCGAAGCCCTTAAACCCTCTTTCATTCACTTTGCATCCTTCGCATCATCTCAATTTCCAAAAGTTTGCCCAATTTCAATATGGCTTTTCACCTAGCCGAGAACCCCAACCCACCTTCACAGTCTCCGCCATCTCATCTCGGTTAGATTTTTGTCTAGCCTCTTCTTTTAAAGCTACCTCAAATGGCGTTCATCCAGTCTTGCATGTCCCAATCGACTTGAGCAGAAGATACCAAGCTCTAGTTACCTCTCTCCCTTCTATTTAGCGGTAGAACAAGGGGCGGAATGCCCTCTCTGAGCCGCTGGACCGTTAATCTCCACCAAAATTTGCTTCCCAGATTGAATTTGGCCCGCGCTCTGAAATGGACCGCCCTGGCAACGAAGAGGAGGCTTGCCTTGCTGGCCTGTGCTGTCGCATGGGTCGCCTCTGGTCTAAGCAGTAGATAGAAGTCTGGGATGAGGCGGCTCTTAGCGACAAAATAAAGGAATGCCGGTTAATTTTAGTAGGTAAGATTCTGACTAACCCAATAATTAATTTTCAGGCTTTTCAAAATACTATGAAATGGGCTTGGCGAACTGATCAAGTGGAAATATCCCCAGGCGAAGCTGGTCTGTATATTGTGAGATTCAAAACAGAGGAAGTAAAATAGAGAGTTTTTGATAATGGACCTTGGTTATTTGCCAATCACCTGGTCATCCTAAAACCATGGGTACCAAACACACCGCTGCATTATTATGATTTTAACACATGCATGTTTTGGGTTCAAGTCTTTGGACTACCTCTTGAATAGTGTACTAAATCCATGATCAGCAAAGCGATTAGACACATCGGCAGGGTATTAGACGTCAAAACAGAGCATAAAGATGGTTCTAGTCTTAGAGCAGGAAGGGCCCGTGTGGAACTTGACATTAAGCAGCCACTTAAAACAAGGCTTCTAATCAAGGTGAAAGGGAAGAACCTCTGGTTAGATTTTTGATACAAAAGGTTGTCTCACTATTGCTATTCTTGTAGCAAATTGGGACATTATGCAATGTATTGTAAAGAATTTCCTTTCGATGAAAGTAAAATGGAAGGAAAAGATGGCATGTTTTATGGCCCATGGCTCCGAGCAGAGGTACGGGAACATAGTCCCTTTTGGTGTACCTTTTATGAGCCAAATAACCTTCGGAAGATGCTAATGAGACCATCCCAGAGACTCCTCAACCTCCCTCTGCTATCATTGCTACTTAGGATCATATCTCGTCGGCCTCTCCGGACCAAGCACAACATAGAAAAGATAAACAGATCATGGAGGTACTTGTTTGTAATCAACTAGTAACAGTTGTAGAACCCCTTCGGTGGCAACCTCTAGTCGAGGAATCTTCAAGAAGAGTTAAGGACACTGACAAGCTACCAACATATCAGCAACAAAGTAAAATCAATGAACTGGCAGCAGGTTCTTTTAAGTCGAAGAAAGTTAAAAGTTCACTTTTGAGTGCAAGATTAGGCCCAATCAAGAAAGCAAAAAGACACAACGCGCATGATATACGCACTCGGCTTCAGGAAGGACTCGATGAGTCCCTTCTACAAGATGCTCCCATTCTTGTGGCAGCTGATTCTACTTGTAAGGCCATGGTGGCTGGCCCTAAAAAGCCACCAAGTGAACAATGAGGTTAGTAAGCTGAAACTGTCAGGATTTGGGCAATCTCCTGACAATTCAAGCTCTTAAGGTCATAGTGACCTAGGAAAAGCCTGACATTTTGTTTTTGATGGAGACAAAAAATCAAGAAAGGAAGCTTCCTTACCTTCAAAAGACATTGAGATACTCAGACAGTTTTATAGAAAATCCAGCACGATTGGCAGGTGGCTTAGCAATTTTTTGGAATGATCGAGTGTCATTGAAAGTGGTCTGACACTCTTCAACTTTAGTAAACTTGATCAGCACGGATCTAGACCTGGATGTAGCAATGCGCCTAACTTGTTTACATGCTCCAGCAGTTTATCATCTCAGACAACAATTATGGGAGGAAGTAAGATAGATCAGTAGTTGTAATAATCTACCTTGGTTGTGCATAGGTGATTTCAATGACATTTTGTATACTTGGGAGAAAGTCGAAAAACGTCTCGCTGAACCTCACCGCATGTCCTCTTTCCGTGAACTCCTCAATGGTTGCTCCTTGATGGACTTGGGTAGCAAAGGATGCGCCTTCACATGGATTAACAACCGAGATGGTGAAGACATTGTCAAAGAAAGGTTGGATAGAATGCCCTGCACAAAGGAATGGAGACTGACCTGCCCTCATGCTAAAGTCTTGGCTTTACCAACTATTGGATCCGATCACAGCCCACTTCTATTATCAACTGAAGCTTCTTGAGTTGAAAATCGAAAAACCTTTTATTTTGAATCTTATTGGCTATAGGACAAGGAGTGCCAATCCACAATTGCTCAGTCCTAGGCTTCTCATCAGCTTGGAGCAGAGAACTTACCCCAAAAATTAAGTGATGTATCCGCTGCTCTTTCAAATTGGAGCTATTCTAAATTCACCAATGCCAGAAAACAAATAAATTCCCTTTAGCATCAGCTTCAAACTATAACAAATTAGCCATATGGTCATCATGATAAGGCTATGATAATCGGCTTGAAAGAGCAAATCCACAAGTTATGGCAACGGGAGGAACAATTTTGGGCAATGCATTCAAGAGTTAACGGCTTAAATGGGGGATAGGAACACGAAATTTTTCCATGCCACTACAATTCAACGAAGACAGCACAACAGGATAAGCATGCTGCAGGGATGATCGGCTTAGATGGGTGCACGATCAGAACCAACTCAAGGAGAGGACCTCACTTTTTTTCAAGCAGTTATACACTTCAGTAGGGTAACGAGACTACAGGCCAACTCTTGCTAAATGTAGTCCAGTGGTGACAGCGGAGATGAATGACAATCTAGTAACAGAGGTCACTAGAGACGAAGTCCAACTTGTAGTTTTTCAATTAAGCGAAGCTAAAGCCCCGGGCCTTAATAGTTTGAATGGTCTGTTTTATCAATTTCGTTGGGATATATTACAAGATGATATTTACATGGTTGTGCAACAATTTTTTCAAACTGGGGTGATGCAACCTAAATATATAGGACTTATATTTCTCTAATCCCTAAAATATCTCACCCAAAAAGGCTTGATCAGTTTCGACCGATCAGTTTCGACCAATCAGCCTTTGCAATTTTATCTACAAAATTATTTCCAAGGTTCTAGCTAATTGTCTCAAGCCATTGCTAACAGAGCTGATAGCACCAAAACAAAGCGCTTTTGTCAGTTTGCGACAAATTCAAGAAAACATCATAGTGGTTCAAGAGGTGCTTCACCACATCAGGACTAGGAAAAGGATCAAACAATTTAAAGTGATGCTTAAGTTAGATATACAAAAGGCTTATGACAGGGTGGAATGGGATTTTCTCAAAGACTACCTACTATAACTCGGATTTCACACTCGATGGGTTCACTGGATATTACAATGTATTTCAATGGTCTCTTTGAGTGTTAAAGTTAACAGAGAACCTCTACCCTACTTTCATCCAACTAGGGGTCTGAGGCAAGGCAACCCTCTATCTCCATACCTGTTTCCTAATGGCCAATGCCTTATCTACTCTTATCAACAAGGTGGTAGACATGGGAAATCTTATGTTGATGTTGTCTTGAATTCCACAAAATTTAGTCGAGAAATCTAGGAAGGCTTGAAGATTGCAGGCTATTTGTTTCCAAATATATTTCCTAGATTTGGACCTATCTATAAGAGATTTTCATGGGAAATAGTCCTGATTCAATGTAATTGGGACATATCATGATATCTATAATATATAGGGGATAATCACTAAAGATTTATCAGTTAGTTTAGGAAAGTGGGGATTTGAAGATATATTTACTTCAGCATTGTACCTTGTACTCGTGCGATACGCTCAAATAAGAAATCGTCTCTCTCTCTCTCTCTCTCTCTCTCTCTCTCTCCCGTGGACGTAGGCGGATTCTTTCACCGAACCATGTAAATCTCCGTGTTCTTGATTATTCTTTTTTACTTTTCTCATTTAGTTAGGGTGTTCTTCCGCACAACAATTGGTATCAGAGCGATCCAGGTTCTCCGTTCCTGTATTGCGACTTCTAACTAGATGGCTGGAAAAGGTTCAACCATCGATATGATATTGAACGATTCACTGGGAAGAATAATTTTACGTTATGGCGAAGAAGGATGAAGGATCTGTTGATTCAACAAGGTTTATCAAAGGTTCTTCTGGGAAGATCGAACAAGCCGGACACCATCACTGATGATGATTGGTCTGACATGGAGGAGAGGGCGTGTAGCGCAATCCGATTGAACCTATCAAATGAGGCCCTTCAATATGTAGCGGAAATCGAATCTGCTCCAGAGGTATGGCTCAAACTCGAAAGCATTTACATGATGAAATCTCTTACGAACAAGTTGTTCTTGAAGAAGAGATTGTATTCACTTCAGATGAGTGAAAGAGGAGATCTGTTGGAACACCTCAACGTGTTCAATCAGATGATTAGTGAACTTACAAGCTTGGAGGTAAGGTTTGAAGATGAAGACATAGCACTTCTACTACTGGCATCATTGCCGGATTCGTTTGACCACTTGGTGACTACGCTCCTTTATGGCAAGGAAACCTTGGAGATTGGAGAGGTGACTGCTGCCCTAATTTAAAACAACACCCGAAAAAGGGTAATTAGTTCAAAATCTTCAGGACAGGGACTCTTTGCGAAAGAGAAAAGCAATCAAGGAAGAGGAAGATCAACGGATTGAGGATCGAGCAAAAGGAGTCGATCAAAATCCAAGGGAAAGTTCAAAGGAAGATGCTACGGGTGCAATCAGGAAGGGCATACCAAGAGATTATGTCCAAATAAGAACGAGAAAAAAGAAGAAGAGCTCACATGAGGCAAGTATAGCCGACAGCATTGAGACCAATGATGGGGATGTCTTGTCCATATCGTCGGGGAATGACATCTTTGAAGATTCGTGGATCATGGACTCCAGATGCACTTTTCACATGTGTCCTCATCGAGAAGCCTTCAATGAGTACAAGGCATACGATGGTGGTTCAGTTCTCATGGGGAATGATACTTCATGTAAGACTGTGGGTGTTGGAACCATGAAAATCAAGATGTTTGATGGCATGATTAGAACCTTGCGGACGTGCGTCATGTTCCGGGTCTAAGGAAGAATTTGATCTCATTGGGAGCACTTGAATCCAATGGATGCAAGTACACGGCTCAAGGTGGAGTCTTGAAGGTGATTAAGGGAGCTCTGGTTGTTCTTAAGGGATAGAGGCACGGGAACCTATATCGACTTATAGGAACCACAGTGCAAGGTGGAGCCTCTGTGTCCACGGATGCTAGCACGGAGATAGATAACACCTATCTATGGCATATGCGTCTCGGGCATATGGGAGAAAGAGGATTGATGGAGCTTCACAAGAGGGATGCACTCCAAGTTATAAAAACATGCAAATTAGATTTCTGCAAATTTTGTTTGTTTGGAAAACAATGCAGAGTTCGGCTCAATGCTACAACTCATACAAGCAAGGGCGTGCTCGAGTATGTACACACGTATGTATGGGGTCCTTCACCGGTAAAGTCGAAAGGAGGGAAGGAATACTTCGTGACATTCATTGACGATTTCTCTCGCAAAGTATGGGTCTACATGTGCAGAGCTCGAAGCGCTCAAAATTGGATCCAAAATCAAAACAATGCATATTTCTCGGTTACGAGAAAGGAGTGAAAGGCTACAAATTATGGGATCCAAGTGAGAAGAAAGTTCTGACGAGCAGAAATGTTATATTCGATGAATCTGCAATGTTGAAGTCAAGCTACGAGCCACGCGCAACTGCTGAAGAGGAGAGTAATAAATCTATCGTTAAGGTGGAGCTTGAAACCAAAGAATCTACAGAGAATCGTGAGTCATCCAATGAGGCTCCAAAAGTCAAAGAAACGGTAGAAGTTCCTCGTACCATTGCGACCGGTCGAGGAAGGTGGACTCCCAAAGCACCGGAGAGGTACGGTTTTGAGGAAATGGTTGCTTATGCTCTTACCATAGGCTCTGGCGATCCAAGCTCTTACCATGAAGCTCTGAAAAGTGATCACAAAGAAAAGTGGATGACTGCAATGATGGAGGAGATGGAGTCGTTACAAAAGAATGAGACATGGCAACTTGTGAAGAAGCCCAAGGATCGGAATGTCATTGGTTGCAAATGGGTTCTTCGAAGAAAGGAAGCAGCAACGGAGAAAGAGCAAGAGAGATACAAGGCCCGACTTGTTGCTAAGGGCTATGCACAAAAGGAGGGGATTGATTATGACAAGATATTTTCCTGGTTGTAAAACACACATCAATTTGTGTTTTACTAGCTATGATAGCCATGTATGACTTGGAGCTTGAGCAGTTAGATGTGAAAATAGCATTCCTTCATGGTGACTTGGAGGAGAAAATTTATATGGAGCAGCCCGAAGGCTTCAAGGTGGAAGGGAAAGAGGATCATGTTTGTTTGCTCAAGAGATCACTTTACAGTTTGAAGTAATCTCCGAGGCAATGGAATAAAAGGTTTGATTCTTTTATGCTTTGTATTGGCTACATGAGGAGTATGCATGATTCTTGTGTCTACTACAAAGTTTTGGATGATAAGTCGCTTATTCTATTGATGCTCTATGTTGATGATATGTTAATTGCTGCAAGAAAAATAAGAGACATTAATTCCCTAAAGTCTCAATTAAGTAGTGAGTTTGATATGAAAGATCTTGGTGCTGCAAAGAGGATCCTTGGCATGGAAATCTTTCGAGATAGACATGCAAGTAAGCTTTGGGTAAATCAAAAGAAGTATGTTGAGAAGGTCTTGGAGCGGTTCAACATGGGTAAAGCTAAACCGATTAGTACACCCTTAGCAAATCACTTCAAATTATCTAAGAAACAATGCCTTGTCTCACATGAGGAAGTTGTAAAGATGTCTTGAGTACCCTATGCTAGCGCAGAAGGGAGCCTCATGTATGCTATGGTTTGTAGCAGACCGGATTTGGCTCATGCGGTGAGTCTCGTCAGCCGATACATGAGCAATCCGGGTAAGGAGCATTGGGAAGCTGTTAAGTGGATCTTTCGTTATTTGGCTAGAACTGTCGGAATGGGCTTAATGTTCAGTTCCAAGGGAGGATTGATCGATTTAGCAGGTTATGTTGATTCAGACTTCGCTGGTGATTTGGACAAGCGAAGATCCATCACGGGATATGTCTTTACTCTTGGTGGTGGAGCTATTTCATGGAAGGCAATACTTCAACCTACTATAGCATTGTCTACAACTGAAGCTGAGTATATGGCAGTAACTGAGGCTGCGAAGGAGGGAATATGGCTGACTGGTTTGGTCACGGAGTTGGGTATAAAGCAAGAAAGTGCTACATTATATTGCGATAGTCAAAGCGCAATATGTCTCGCGAATAATCAAGTGTTCCATTCCAGAGCGAAACACATTGAAGTTCGGTACCACAAAATTCGAGAATTTGTGGAGAATGGTAGCATTGCTTTGAAGAAAATCCATACTAAAGATAATCCCGTAGATATGCTCACGAAGACGGTTACTACAGAGAAGTTCAAGTCCTATAGGGACTTGATTTCTCTCACTCATCATTGAAGTTGATGGAGGCTGCACCGATCCAGGTGCGGGCGTACCTTTGCGAAGGTACGGTGGAGGGAGAGATATGTCCGTTTTCTTGGTTCAAGTGGAGGCTTGTGGTTTATTCAAGCCAAAGGTGGAGATTTGCTGATGTTGTCTTGAATTCCACAAAATTCAATCGGGAAATCTAGGAAGGCTTGAAGATTGTAGGCTATTTGTTTCCAAATATATTCCCTAGATTTGGACTTATTTATAAGAGATTTTCATGGGAAATAGTCCTGATTCAATGTAATTGGGATATATCATGATATCTCTAAAATATAGGGGATAATCACTGAAGATTTATCAGTTAGTTTAGGAAAGTGGGGATCTGAAGATATATTTATTTCAGCATTGTATCTTGTACTCATGCGATACGCTCAAATAAGAAATCATCTCTCTCTCTCTCTCTCTCTCTCTCTCCCGTGGACGTAGGCGGATTCTTTCGCCGAACCACGTAAATCTCCGTGTTCTTGATCATTTTTTTTTACTTTTCTCATTTAGTTAGGGTGTTCTTCCGCACAACATGTTAAAGGTATCAAATTAACCCGATGGTGCCCTACCTTATCTCACTTATTTTTCGCAGATGATGCCAATTTCTTCCTAGAAGGGAAAGTCCTAGAATGTCAGAATTTAGGTAATGTGCTAAACGAATATTGTTTAGCTACAGGACAAGCAATAAATCACAACAAATCAGGCATGTTTTTTTTGTAAGGATTGTCCTGTCAGCCTACAAGAGAATTTGGCCAGAGAACTTAGAGTCCCAGTGTTAGACAAAACCGATAAGTATCTTGGAATACCTTCAGAATGGGGGAAATCTAAAAGGGAAATATTTGCGTGGATCTTGGGTCGAGTACAATCCAAGCCAGAAGGATGGAAAGAGAAGCTCATTTCAAAAGGGGGTAAGGAAGTTTTGATAAAATTAGTCGTTCAAGCAATTCCACATAATGCAATGTCTATTTTTAAAATCCCCGTTTTAGTGTGTAAAACAATAGAATAGAAAATTGCAAGATTCTGGTGGAAATCTAGTAACAGCAAGTCTAGTATACATTTGATGAATTGGGAAGCTATTAAAAGCAGGAAAGATGAGGGGGGATTGGGTTTTCATGACCTTATTGCTTTCAATAAAGCCTTACTAGGCAAACAGGCATGGCAGCTCTCTCAGCAACCTTCCTCTCTATATAACAGATTATTAAAAGGCTTGTACTTTCACTCTCAAGACTTCTGGCATGCAACCAAAGGAACAAGACCCCCCTGGGGATGGCAGAGCATACTAATAGGCCGGGATTCTATAGCAGAAAATATACAATGGTTCGTGGGTGATGGAACACGTATTAAAATCCGAGAGGATAGATGGCTGGCTAAGGGAGTTATTGGTGGACCTAATCCTAGAGGAGAACCTGAAAGAGTAGCAAATTTTGTAATTCTGAACCACAATGAGTGGAATACTCCCTCCTATAGCAAAGCTTCGATAGTCAAACAGTGGAAGAGATTATATATATATCCCAATTTGGCCATAGTGCACTAAAGATAAGCTCATTTGGAGAGGCAAGTAGAATGGTATATTTACTGTCAAAGGCTGCTATAACAATATAAGAACGCAACAAATCAGAAACAACCAAAATCATGCATCCTCCTCTTTTCAGGTGCCTCGCAAACTAGGGAATGCAATTTGAAAAATGAATTCTACGCCCAAATTTCGATCTTTCCTTTGGTCAGTTTGCAATAACGCTTTGGTTACTAGAGAAAACCTCAACCACCGACACATACTATCAGATCCAACTTGCTGTTTGTGCAAAGATAAGGTTCCAAAAACACCAAAACGTCTGCTCTTGCTATGTCAATGGACAAAAAATATATGGGTCTACCTAGCAATCAACATCAAGCAACAGTTTAGTGGAGTTCATCGGATAGAATCATGGTTGGTCGACTTCATAGAAAATAGAGATGACTCACCAGATTTGGAAACAATTGCATCCATCTTCTGGCAAATCTGGAAAGCCCGCAATAACTTTGTCTTTTGCCAGCAGCAGTCCAACTCTTAACATGTCGTGTAGATAGCTTTAGCAAACGCCAAATCCAATAGATGCTCAAATCGGGAGAAACCAAGATGAGGCGTGCAACAGGCAGAACAAGATCAACAATGGTGTCTATCGGATCAAGGAGTGCTAAAAATCAACATTGATGCAGCTTACCAGCCTGATCGCAGTGAAGCTTCGGTGGCCTGCGTGCATCAAAATTCCTCCGGCATTATCATCAATGGATTTGTACAATCCGTCACTGCCTCTTTGGCACTGCAAGCAGAGGCGGCGGCACTGAACATCACAATGCACTTCTTGCTACAGAAAGGAAAAGACACAAATTGGATGAGCCTAGAAACCGATTGCTTATCTCTAGTTGATGCCATTCGAAACCCTAACCTGTTGCCTTGGGAGATTAGACCTTTGATCGAAGAATCCACGGCGCTGCTCCTTCGGTGCCCTAATCTACAAATAGCTCATTGCAAGGGAGAAGTGAACCTGGTAGCAGACTGGGCCGCGAAGGCCCATGGGGCATCGTTACTTCCTTCCAATTGGGTTTACAACCCTCCTTTGTTTTTGCAAGATCTATTGACATTATGCAAAACGCTACCTCTAATATGCGTTAGTAATATATTCCCGTTTTTAGACCCAAAAAAAAAAAAAAAACTTGAAGCATAATATGAAAAAAAATCCCTCTACAATTGCTGCACACATCGGAACTGGTATTATGAGAAAATGCAGAACCAAAACAATGTTCCCCAAAGTACGTCTAACCAATTTTAATTGGACCTAAGGATGGTTGTCACTTGTTATTAGAACAAACCATTTGGTTCTTGAAAAAGCTATTGCTCGAAATAGAACAAACCACACAGTCTGTTATGTGATACTTGACGAGAAGCCTCGATACGTGCATTAGACATAATCAATTTACAATAAAATTGCGTGCTAACTGCCTCTTTGTTCAACAATTGTTGCCTCGCCAAGGGGAAATTAAAGGAGCATGGCAATGAATAATTTGGTTGTGCATGTGGTATATGATCGATGTCTTAACTTAATCATACCCACCAGATACACTTGAAAGATACGAACCAAATTATACCCCATGTGACACAAAACATAATTCTAACAACTTATTATAGTAATGCTAGTGTCCCTATGCAGGAATATTTAATTTCTTGTACTAAACGTTTGCCTCGCTCAATTGCGAACATGAAGTTCCCAATCTCCGAGCTTTATTCAATGAAAAAGCCCATTACAGAGCACCATCATCACCAACAAGAAGGAATTGTCGCTCGAGTCAACGCTGATTCTTCTCACCGTGTTCCCTCTTTATTTATTTGTCATCGGCTGGCTTCCAAATATCCAACCATCTATGGAGTTGAAAAGAAGAGAGCAAATGGAGAAGAGATGCGACGCGTTTAGAATGGGTCGATAACCCCAACGGCATGTACTATACTAACGTGAATTGACCTTCGATCATTGATCAGTACAACTATTTGAAATTTGGATTCCCGACACTGAGTTCTTGAAGGGAAGGTGGAATCCTAAAGGGCATGAGCTGCCTCAATTCAACGTGGGCCAATTCTTGGACATGTTTAGAGGGAAATCGATCATGTTTGTTGGCGATCTGATAGGATGGAACCAAATGCAGCCGTTGTTATGTCTCCCAGGTGGTGTAAGTGCTCTCAACATCACTTAGCGCGTGCTTGACAAAATTTTTATTTCTTTAATTTTTTTTCGTAGAATAGATTTGGAATAGAAATCCATTTGATAACGCAATTTCATTTTCTTATTTTTGGAATAGATTATATTCCGGAAATAAATTTGGAGTAGAAATCGAAACTAAATTTTTAACTTTTCTATTTCTGGAACAAAATTAAGAAATAAAAATTCTTTTCATAATTTACTCTTGTCATTGGCTGCTACCCACCTACTGCCATGGGACGTCGGTTGCCCACCACCGGAAGCTAGCCGCCGCCCCGTAAAAATAAAATTTTATTTTGTTATCAAACAAATTTCTATTTCAGAAATAGGAATTTTAAATTATTATCAAACATGTTTCTTTACTTAAAAATTCGTCTAGAGAATAGAAATTGAGAAATCAATTTTTGGTCAGCAATTGATTTCCAAAATAGAAATGTTATCATGTGTGCTCTTAATTTCTTGGCTCCCGTAGCATTTGCATTTAAGGGCCTCTTTTGGCAAGTAAACTTATTTGCATAATGACTGATGCTTCAACTGTTGTCACGGGTCGATAGTTCCTTGGTCGTGAAATAACTCGTGCTGTAGCTTGTGAGCCGACGACACCAAGTCATTCTTCCTCCTTTAGTTATTCGTAAACATAGTACGGCAAATTGCATTTTCGTATCGAATCATACCACGCCTAGTATAGCTCGGGAATCCAATCTATAGAGCAAGATAGCATATCGGTTTGGATATAATAACTAGTTTCAACATGTCATGACCTTATCAGAAGAATGGCATCAACTCTCAATTAGTTTGTGCATGAGGGGTGAACCCGCATTTAGAGCTCCGTAGGATATATTCGTTCTATCGTAGAATATTTAATACCAACCGTCCTAACGCAACTCTCATGGACTAGTTGTATTCATCCCCTTTGCATCACTATCTCTTCAACCAGTAACCCCATGGTCCACTGATAAGGGCACACAAGTATGGGAAAAATCATGGACTGTGACGTTCTCACCTATTCATTTTCACAACACCCTCATCACAGGATGTTCTATTACTTCCTTGTGTTTCCCAACCATCAATACCACTCCCTAGGACTTCCATAGATGGCAACGCTCAACTAACAAAACAGGCCACCCAGCTTCACTAGCAGCTTCCCTCAATTAACACCAATCACAAATCTTTAGTCACTTGTGCTCCCTGACAAGGATGGCATCCCCAGCCAACTATGCTCCTTTGGTAACACCTTTCTCCTACTTAACCCCTCCTAATCTCTGTAGACCAATGGAGGGTTCTCCCCTTGTTGGAAATGTGATAATAGACTTCTTCTTAAGATTCATCGATTGATCCAAGAATGTTATCCCTATCTAATGAGCAATTCAGTCCCTTCTTATACCCCATTGCCATCCTAGAAGGTAGACAAGAGCCGCACATTATTCGAGCCCTCTTGGCCTTGACAATCACTCTCCGCCTTCATAGGCTTTCCCTAAATCAACCACCTATTGGAGGGATCTTGCTTTGACGTCATTTGTCATGAGTTGACAGTTTATTGGTTGTGGAATAACCTGTATGGCACTTGGTGAGCCGAGAACACCAACTCAGCCTTCCTACTTTAATTATTCTCAAGAACAATCTGGTGAATTGCATTTCCAATTTGGATTGTATCATGCCCATATAGCTTGGGCATCCAACACAATAACTGATTTCAGTCTACTATGTTCTCATCAAGAGAATTGGATTAACTCTTCACCAGTTTGTGCATGAGAGGACAATGTTGCCTTCAGAACTTCATAGAGATATATTCGTTCTCCTAGAATTCCTTGCACCAACTGATAGGTAACTCCACCAATAGAATTCTAGAATCCATTCGATCTTCGAATCTGGTAACATCGGTTACTCGAGTTTTCTCTTTAATTGATGCTTTCTTGCCGAGCCGAATTGCGAGACCTGCCTTTTTTCTTTTCCGAAGGGAAGTGAAAGAAGGATTGGAGTTTGAACATCCTCAACGATTATAGTGGCAGTAAATGTCGTTCAAAAGCCATTCCATCACCTTTTTTTTTTTTTTTAATCACTTTGCCTTCGTCCTAAAAAAACAAATTTAGCATGTCCTTCAAGGCTCTTTCCTCTTTTGCCTGTACATCCTATCTTTTTTAATGTTCCACACCATTTTCCATGACTCTACCTTCACTAGTTTTTTCTCCCTTCCTTGCCTTCGAAAAATTCTAGGAGTTCCTGGACGTTGATCCTTTACTTACTTCCGATTCATATTCCCAAAGCCATTTTAAATTGCCTTCCCCGTCCCTTCCTCAACTTCACTTCTAATCCAATCCCATTCCAACTCTCTCTTTCCACTCGAAAAGAGAAAAAAACATCGATATTGACCAGCTCCATTTCCATCTTTCCCGTCCTCATCTTAAGTCTTCATTTAATTCTTCTTGGTAAACACCTCCTCCCCTTTTCGATCTTGTTAAAAATAGACCCTCCAGACGGAGAAAAAGCCAGCGAGCAATCAATTCCTGGTGATTCGGCTGCTGCCCCATCGAAAACATCATACCTTAAAGAGTTCTTTCACCCTTCAGGTTTGATTTTCTTACTTCATTGTAATAATCAATTTCCCTTTTTTTTTTTCTGAATTATCTCTAGTGAGTCATCTCTAGTTGAGGAAAAAAAAACGAAAAAAAAAAAGGAAAAATCTGTTAAACGGTGGTAACGAACCCATCAACCGCCAAACAGATAATTAATTTAAATAATGGGGAAGAGATTTCTGCGAAAAGTCAAAATCTTTGTATGCAAGCCTTTTGGCAATTGCCTTCCTCCTCCCCCTCCTCCGCCCCCACCTCCTCCCCCTCCTCCCCCTCCTCCTCCCCCTCCCCCTCCTCCGCCCCCACCTCCTCCTCCTCCTCCTCCTCCTCCTCCATCCCCACCACCTTCGCTGCCGCTGCCCCCACATCTCCGCCAAAGCCCAAGTTCCCCTTCGTCTTCCCACGGGCCGAGTCCACGGTCCTCCCTAATCCTTCTCCCTTCTTCTCACCGAGCCTCCTCTCTGCCCCGCTTCCGACAAACTCTTTCTTCCAGAACTTCACTCTCAACAATGGTGACCAGGCTGAGTACATCCACCCCTACCTTGTCAAGCCCTCCCCGTCCTCTATCTCCATCTCGTTCCCTTCTCGCGTCACCTCCTCCACCTCTTTGTACCAAGTGTTCAACGCCGACCTCACTGTCTCCGCCGTTTCAAGCGACGACAACGCACGCAGCGTGGCGCCAGAGGCGCCACGGCACATAATCTCGTCGTACAGCGACCTCAGCGTCACGCTGGACTTTGTGACTTCGAACCTAAGGTTCGTCCTCGTCAGGGGGAGCCCCTACTTGACCTCCTTGGTCGACCACGGGACGGAGGTTGCGATCTCAACTATTCACGCGATCCTCTCGCTCTCTTCGAACAGTAGCCGCACCAAGCATACTTTGAAGCTCAACAACAATCAGACTTGGCTCGTTTACACTTCCTCGCCGATCAGTTTCAGTCGCAGTCTCAATGCCATTACTTCCGGAAGGCTTTCGGGGGTTATTAGGATTGCTTGTTTGCCTGATGGTGGATCACTTAGTGAGGAGGTTTTGGATAGGTTCAGTTCTTCGTATGCTCTGTCTGGTGATGCAGTGTTGAGTAAACCGTTTTGTGTGGAGTACAAATGGGAGAAGAGAGGATGGGGGGATCTGCTCATGCTCGCGCACCCGCTCCACGTTCGACTTTTGTCTCTTGAGGACTACCAGGACTACCATGTCACTGTGTTGGAGGATTTTAAGTATAGAAGTATCGATGGTGATCTTGTTGGTGTAGTTGGAGATTCCTGGGTGTTGAGATCGAATCATGTCTCTGTTACTTGGCATTCAATCAGAGGCGTCAAGGAAGAGTCACGCGATGAAATCATTCAAGCCCTTCGTAGGGATGTGGAGTCCCTTAATCCGGCTGCAATAACGACAGCTTCATCTTATTCTTATGGGAAATTGATGGCTAGAGTGGCGAGGTTGGCTCTAATTGCTGAGGAGGTGTGTTATCCTAAAGTTATCCCGACGATTGGGAAATATTTGAAGAGCACCATAGAACCATGGTTGGATGGGACCTTTAGTGGTAATGGATTCTTGTACGATGCAAAATGGGGTGGGATTATCACCAAGCTAGGATCGACCAATCCTGGTGAAGATGTTGGCTTCGGGTTGTACAATGCTCATCACTATCATTTAGGGTATTTCCTTTATGGAATTGCTGTTCTCGCCAAGATTGATCCTGTATGGGGAAGGAAGTACAGGCCTCAAGCTTATTCACTGATGGCGGATTTCATGAACTTGGGGAAAAGGTTGAATTCCAATTATCCGCGTCTGAGGTGCTTCGACCTGTATAAATTGCACTCCTGGGCTGGTGGATTGACTGAATTTGCAGATGGGCGGAATCAGGAGAGCACAAGCGAGGCTGTGAATGCTTACTATTCAGCTGCTTTAATGGGATTAGCCTATGGAGACACCAATCTTGTTGCTGTCGGGTCCACGCTCGCTGCAATGGAAATACAAGCAGCTCAAACATGGTGGCATGTTAGAGAAGGCCATAATTTATATGAGGAAGACTTCACTAGGGAGAACAGGGTGGTGGGTGTTCTTTGGGCTAACAAAAGAGACAGTGGTCTTTGGTTTGCCGGCGCGGAGCGGAGAGATTGTAGGCTTGGAATTCAAGTTTTGCCTCTGTCGCCTATCACTGAGGTTCTATTCTCTGATGTCCAGTTTGCGAAACAGCTGGTAAATTGGACATCCCCAGCACTGAACAGGAAGGGAATTGAAGGATGGAGAGGATTTGTGTGTGCCTTGGAAGGGATTTTTGACCAAGGTAGTGCGCTGAAAAAAGTGAGGAGCTTGAGCGGTTTTGATGATGGGAACTCTATTTCGAATCTTCTGTGGTGGATTCATAGTAGAGGTGATGAAGAAGAGACAGGATGCAGGGATGGAGGAAAGTACTGTTGGTTTGGTCACTATTGTCACTGAAATTGTTATTTCGGGGACGGAATGATTTGCTTTAATGAGATATTCTATTTGGAGTATTCATGTACTTATATGAGGATTGCTTTGTGCCCTGTGTATCCATCTTCAGAATAAAATGATTCACTAGCTATGCTTCTCTTTGTGACCCTTCATTATTGTTGCACATCCCTACAATTATATTATTCACTTTGACGAAAACTTTCTTGTTTTTGACATGTTCATTGATATCAATTAAACCTCTTGCACCCTGTTTTAGTAAATTAGTGATGAGTTATATTGCACGCACATGTTTCTCAGTGCATTGTGCGCTTTGATGCCACTTTAGGAGCCCATGGAATTCGATTTAGAATCTGTTTATTGAAAAAAGAAGTAAATCATATCTCATAATTTCACCATATCTTATTGTCTCTAGCCTTGTGAATAATTCCTGATAGAATTCATTTCTTTTTGACTGAATAATGACAACGAAAGTCTTAGATCTTATGTGAACTGGTCACTTTAATTCTAAAACTTTTTGTTAGATTATTTATGTCCTAAAATTCATTCCAATTTGTCGTTTAAGTCCTTTTGTTATCAAGTTAGTTTTAAATGGAAGGAAAGTCTACATGGAATTCTTTCTTATGAACTTCTCATTTTTTTGGACTCATGGTGATGATGCGACACTCGTGAATGTCATATAAAAAAAAAAAATCGACAAAAGGAATAGAAGAATAATAAATAAATAAATAAATGATGGAGGAAGCTAGAAGCGTGTGTAGGATTTTTCTTCCCCCGCTCGGCCATCGGAGAGGGTCATAGCCCTCTCTGCAAGAAAGGGCAAGGGGCTGCTTGCCCGATGGTGGCAAGTGGTGTCACCACCACTACGAGAGTGATTTCTGTTGTATTGTACTTGGTAAGAATAATATAAGTGTTATTACTTTCACACTGTGTTTATTTATTTTTTTTTACACGGTATTTACTTAAAGGTAATATTTTTTCCCTCACTTGAGTATCACAAATTTAAAAATTTGATTACTTCAGTATCATCGATAATTTGTCTTTTGGAAAAATCCAATATGGATGTCTATCGTTTAACGTTGTTTCATCAACGCTAACATGAATAATTAATAATTTTTTATTTTCCTTTTCTCTTTGCCAATTTTTAGGGTTGACGAGAGTCATCGGTGTCCCTTATTAGCTATGAAACCCTCGCCTAGAGCTGACAAGGGCTTTGTGCCTCATCTACGGCCGCAATGCCCTTGCCTAGGGCCTTCGGGGCCGAGGACAAGGCCGTGACATCCAATTCATTGCTCAACAAAGCTGTGCACTTTTGGGCACCAAGCTCATCACCGTACCATATCAACCGGTCACTGCACCACCTCATCGCACGGCGCCAAGCCACCTCGTTGCCGTGTCACTGTTGCACGGCCACCTTGCCCCGTCACTCGGCCTGGCCGAGTGCTCTCCATTTGGCCGCCAACTATGGCAAGATTAGGCAGTAAAATTGCGGCCAAGTCTCAGCCCCAAACTCACGTAACCTAACCCAGCTGGCTTCTCCTTGTGCTGTCACGAGATGTGGCAATCAATTGTTGACCACGCCCATGAGGCGGTGAAAGAGGTAAATGAAAATTTACCCAGCCAAGCCACGTTCTCCTCTAGCTGTCTTCTCCTCGGGGCTGCCTCGAGTTGAAAATATTGACCAAGACCATGCAAAGGAGGTGAGAAGAGAGAAGAACCGAAAATTTAAATCCAGCCAGCCCATGTTCCTTCGTTCATCCCTCAGCAACAGCCAGACACGCTCACATTCCGCCCCTCCCTTCCCTCATCATTGTGACGTCTCTCTCCGCCCTTCCCGTTCAGTCCCTTGGCCGCGCAACACCAAGAATCGCCGCCACCTTTGCTGGCGACGCGCCCTCATCCCGTCAGCCGCTCGTGCCACCCCGCTGTCCTCAAGCCGCCCCATCAACTCGTCACAGATCGACGAATGACCAGCTACAACCAGGCCTATGAGACCTCGCCAGAACTGCATCGACACTTGCTTTGGACTAGAGGCCAGTGAATTACTTACGATTTATGCTACATAGGTTGATTTCCGTATGCCGAGGTCGATTTCATTGAGTTTAAAGCATATCGATTGATTTCATGTCTATTGTGCTTGTCAACAATTTCAAAATACATGTGTTGTAAGGACTGTTGAATTTCTAGTTCATTGAAACTATGGATATGGTGTCAGAATGCTAGATGTTTGAAATGTGTACTGGTTTGAATTTAATTGACATGAATCTTGGACAGATCTGAGGTTACGACTGTTTTCAGGTCAATTTACTGTAGGCTAAATTTTGCCAATTTTCAGCAGGTTTTTGTGGTACAAATTCGATGGGACCTTCTTCATGAAAGTTGTGCATTATGCCTTGTTCCACAACATACTTTAATTTCAGAATTTTTGGACTTTGTATGTGTAAAATATATTTCAAAATCTTTGCGGGTTCAAAATTATTTTTATAAGCCGTTTCCAAACCTTTTCTCATTTAACGATTTTTTATAAACAATTTGGACTAGTGTCCTTCCGCATCTTAAACTATAAAGTGAAAATTTTCCATCATTTTTGGAGTTCAATTAGGCATCCAAAATGCCATTTCCTGAACCTGCTGTAACCTGGCTTCTGGCCCTATTTTGATCCGAAATACAGAAAATTACTAGGTCCCTTACAAGTTAAACTGCACTTTGAGTTCCTCATGAAAAACGTTCCTTAGAGTCCCATCCACGTCATGTTAAAGTTATGTGATTTTTGAAACTGATTTCCTTGGCGAATACCCTCGATTTCTACAAATGGGCAAACTACCCTTTTTCTGTCGATTTTGGATAAACTATTGTTTTGCAATTCGTTTTTTGATCTGATACGGTCAACTAAATGTTTGTATCATTTCTCTGATTTTCAAAGGATAGTTGGTGGTGGATATTGA
Source organism: Eucalyptus erythrocorys (assembly GCA_014182555.1). Taxonomy (NCBI): domain Eukaryota; kingdom Viridiplantae; phylum Streptophyta; class Magnoliopsida; order Myrtales; family Myrtaceae; genus Eucalyptus; species Eucalyptus erythrocorys. The sequence goes on from CM024602.1 coordinate 54,315,744, forward strand.
ACTAGTCCTGTGCATTTTACTTAGTGAATGGCTAGTTTAAATTGAAAAATTTGAAATGTAGCATCATGGAATGATTGTGTGATTTGGGAATACCGTCGGTCCTTGAGACGACGATGCTCTAGGTGTTAGAAGGGATGCCTAGAGGGTAACTGAATTCCTTCATATGCCTAGAGGGTGTAACATGGTTCGGCAAATGTCCTCGCAATGCTGAATGGGTGCAAGATACTCTAGAGGTAACGGGGTTCTTAGGAGTATGGTGGCAGTCAATTCACGATAAAGATGATCAATTGCATTTCCAAATTTCATTCAAGCTTTTACTGGGTTAATGTTTTTAAAAAAAAATGTTTTCTATTTGCTTTACCGATTTTGAGAAAGGCTCTTAGGTAAGTCGATATCATAATAATTTTCTGTCTTTTATATTTAAACTTTCTCGTATGTGCTGTTATTGACTTATGTGGTATAAATAGGTTAGTAGTTTGCTTACTGAGCTTTGTGCTCACTCGTGGTTGATCATTATTTCTAGTTCAGTAGCATTTTGGGAAGACTAGACTAAGATTTTGGATGTGTTGTGGGTGGAGGACAGATGACATAGTACATACATAGTATCCAAATCGGAATGACGCAACTATTGGAGCTTTTGGGTGTAGTATAGAGTAGTGGTACCTTTTGCTTGTCCTCCGGTGTATCCCAACCTTGTCACTTAAAATATATATAAAAAAGAAATGAAAGTGCTTGGTTTTATATTTCTGCGCGCGTTAGTTGAAATTAGTATGTACTAGATTGTCATTACACATTTCTACATGCTTAAAATTGGAAATAATTGGATAGTCATGTTAGCAACGACATGCTAGGGATGTCACATCCTTGCTAGATTTGGGCAAGTGTTTTGCAATCAATCCTCGTTGGCCTTACAAAAGACAAAAAGAAAGATTTAAAAAAAATCAAAAACAAAAAAAAAAGTAAAAAATTCAGGTTGGATGGGAAATAATAAAAAATTTCACGTAGGATGATTTGTTAAAAATAACACTTAAAATGATCTATTTTACTCCGATATGACATTCAAGCGAGGAAGAAAAAGTTATGGTACTCAAGTGAGTACTGTATAAAAGTTTTTACTTTGCTCAAAAGAATTTTTCCATAAGTTGATACTTGCATTGTCCCAAAATATCTTATCGATGTCTCGCACATGCCGGACCGAGCACTACAAGCGGTGGAGGCATGTGACCTCCAACTTCTCACTCGCCAACTTTTGGACAGCCCACCTGGTCCAGTCCACGGAGACAGACTCGTGCAGGCCAACCAAGACGGGCCTCTCCAACCTACTCCTCGACTAGGCCGACGACAAGCGGACATTTGAGGCCTAGGAGTTCGATCGGCTCTGCAAGACACAAGGGTACTGCATGACAACATTTATATTCCTCAAAATTTCTGTTATTTTGTTCCCCGGAACAAAAAAAGAACAGAAACCTATTTGGTAATGCCAAGTTTTTTTTGTTTCCGAAAATAAAAAGTTAGCCCATGAATGGTTTTGGAATTGAAATGAGAAGCAAAAAAAGTTGCTTCTTATTCCCAAGAACAATTTCTAGAAATAAGTGAAATTTCTTTTTTATTTTTCTTTTATTTTTCTCTCTTGCCGCGACCACCTCCAACCGCCATCGGCCGCCGCCGGTCGGCGGCTGGCGGTCAACGGCAGCGGTCGGCGGCAACAATCGACGGCCAGCGGTCGGCCGACAGCGACATGTGGCGGCGGGCGGTGGTCGGCTGGCGTTGGCGGCAACGGCGTCTAGCGGCAATCCGTAAGCAAGAATAAAAAATAAATAAATATAAAAATGAAAGTGTTTTTTACCAAACGCATTTCTATTTTTTTTTATTTCTAGACTAGAAATTTTGTGCGATTACCAAACGGATTCTTTTATTCAGAAATTATTTTTTTTTTTTTTGGTAAGAGTAAGCAATTTTACTCAGAAATTGTTCCCCATAATAGAACTAGAAAAGAAGCATTTCTTTAAAAAAAAAAAAACTCTCCAGCCAAGAAATGTTGTCATGCGCAGCACAGTTCTACCGCCAACTAGTCTTCTACCTGAATTTTGGACAATGCCTTTTCTTATTGGGCAAGGGAAATTGGAAAAATTGGCTATCTTCTTTTTTTTATTCGGTGGTTCCATCAAAGCAAGGTTATTCAAGAAAAAAATAAATCATTTTCATGTAGTGGCATAATTATGTGTCCCTAACATAGGGAAAATTAACAAAATATTAAGGATTAATACTCTGAAAAATCCCAAACTAGTACATTTGTGACAAATTTACCTCAAACTATCTTTTTGACCATCAAAAACCCCAAACTAGTATACATTTGAGAAATTTACCCCAAACTGTACACTTATGACAGATTTACCCTCTGTTAGTTTTTGTTAAATTTTATTATTAAATTATTAAATTAAATAACACATGACAGTTGATTCGTATACCAATTTAGAATTTTATACTCCGTTTGTCACAGTTTATAATTTTTGTGATTTTTTTGTTATATTAATTCAATTCCAAATTTACCGTTTTGGGTTTTTGGCGGTTGAATAAATTAGTTTGGGGTAATTTTGTCATAAATGTACAAATTTTTAGTTTTTTATAGTCGGTCCGGGTAAATTTGTCACAAGTTTACCAGTTTTGAGTTTTTCATGATTAAAAAAATAGTTTCGAGTAAATTTATCACAAGTATACCAATTTTGGGTTTTTTAGGGTATTAACCCAAATATTAACCTTTTAATTGAGCTAATTTAATTTTAAATTTTTCATATTGGCACTAATTCACTTTATTGGCCAATTTCGATTGAAAATCACTAATGTAAATGCCAATAGTCATAATCACCGGGATTTACCCTAGTGGCCACCTTTCCAACATAGAAGGAGGAGGTGAGGGGTTCAAACCTCCACCTTCTCAGAGAGAGATAGGGAGGGGACACGCAAGTTTCAGGAGTGGGTTAAAAGTCTGAAAATGAGTGTAAAATAGGTATAAAGTAGGACTGACAAAAAAACTAAATGCCAATAGTCATATATGGCATGACTACTACTCACATAGACTTTTTAAATATTTTTTTGATTTTTTTTCTTTCCTTACTTTTTCTGCCAGTGGCCGGTCACCGACAATTTAACTTCATCCATTTATTCGAACCCTAAATAGGACACACCAGTGGGAATAACTTACCGTCTCCGTTTATTTCCTTTGAAATAATTAATAAATAAAAAATATTTTTAATCTTCTCTTGTTCTAATATTTAATTCGTGTACATCTATAGTGTGGTTTATACTTAGATGCACTGAGCTGTTACATTAAATTTTAGTTTCACGATAAAAAAAGTTCTTAGTCTAATAATCAATGTAGAATTTTGGCGAGTAATTAAATATTTATTAAGGTATGGTTTTAAATAAATTCACACGTATATCTTTTGTAATATAAATTGAAACCCATGACCTTCACTTCTAGAGACGTATGTCGTGCGCTTGCCGTTGCTGTCAAAGCTTTATCCCTGACGAGGTTTAAAAAACCATGGAAAAAACACTACAGTAATGGCAAAAGAAACATTGGCCTCGAAAAGACTAAAAATATATCAAATGCTTCGATTCTAAGTATGAAGTCCTAAACGATGACTCATAATTTATGTTGTGGAAAATAAGCAATCGGACAATAATAAGAGATAGAACAAGAAAATAAATTGGATACTAGATTTAAGTGGTTTAGTCGTAGTAACCTATGTTCACGGGAAAAGCAGTAATGAATTTACTATAGATCAAAAATACAACGCTATCAGGGTTTCTAGAGCTTCAATTACACCTAATAACCCATGCATTAATTAGCTCCATAAGTTCTTACGAAACAATTTCTCAATCTCATGGAGAAATTAAACAAATTTTAAACTCATAAGATTTAATTGGCTTGGTTGACTCCGGATTTTTAATCGACATTTTAATAAAAGGTAAAGTGTCGGGATTAGGATTTATGTGATAGAACCATTTTCTCAACCAAAGAGTATTATTTTTCATTTCTTGTTCATTGTTCTATCATTTATGAGTGATTTCTTAACCATATTTATTGAAAATTCAAAAAGCCAAAAGTGGGTCAACCTTTTGACTAAAAAGTCAACTTCATGTCAAAATTTCATTTTTTGTACAGAAAAATTCCTAAATACTCACAATTTCATTTTGGCCAAAAAACATTTCTTTTTTTTTTTTTGGGTCAATCCTATTCTATACCTATTCTACATTCACTCTCGGACTTTTGCCCTACCTCTTGCGGGCGTGGGCGTCGAAACCCAAAACTTGCGTGTCCCCATCCCATCCTCCTCGAGAAGGTGGGGGTTTGAACCCCTCACCTCCCCCTTCCATGTTAAAAGGGTGGCCGCCAAAAAACATTTCGAAAAAATCGAAACTTTGACCATAAATCCACCTTTTATTGATTAATCGCTAAAATATTAACTTTTAACTAACTCTTTAACCAAAAAAATTTGAAAACCCACAAATCACTTTATTATAGCTTCAATTTGACTTTGGCAACAAAAACTTCACAAAAATCGATTAAGAATCTATTTTTTTGATTTTTTTTGGATTTAGATTTGGAATCTATCAAAAATAAAATTATTTTCTTTTTAGTCATATTTTGACTTAGCTTTTTTTTTTTTTTTTTTTTTTTTATGACATTTGATCTAGATGTCAATTTAAATTTACTCGTACAACCAATTTTGTGGGTTGGCATATCAAGGCAAAATTTTCCATTTTTTCTCCTAATCAGGGGTTCCAATTGATTCTTCATGATTGACAATATTGTACCTCTAATCAACTAGTTTTCTCAAGGTGAATTCAATTATGAGGTCAATTTTGGTAAATTCACTTGAGAACTTTTCAATTTAATGGATTTGGCTTTCTTGAACTTTGGAAAATCAAGCTTGAGCTTCAATTGATGCAGTTCAAGTTGATCTATTTTAGACTAGGATTAATTTGATAGATTAAGGTTCAATTTCATCATTGACTTAAAATTTATTTTTGACATAAAGTTCGTACCATCATTCTAATGTCAATTTGAATGCATTAAGCCATCATGAGTGTAGTTAATTAAATAAATTGATATTTTGTTGTATCAATTGAAGTTCGATGAATTTGGTTTTTGATTGTTGACACCTAAATTTTGACTAATCATTTAGTAATTAATTGCATAAAAATTTAGGGATTAATCTTTAATCCCTAAGAAAAAATAGTAAAATTGCATTTCATGTAGTCGCATTTGCATCAATACTAAAAGGGCAAAAGAAGCAGGGGCTCGCGGTCGACTACTTGCACAAAAGGATGGTCTCTCTTTCGCTGGTCTAAACACGCGTAAAAGAGAAAGCAAAAAAAAAAAAAATGAAATGAGGAAAGAAGCTCTCGCACGTCCGTTGTCTATTCTTCATTAATACACACATGCATGCACAAAAATTCAGCCGACGTGAGGGAGGTCTCGAAGGAGCAAAACCCATAATATATTATAATATAATCTCTGAAGGGTGAGTCGTGAATTTTAGTGAAGTTCCAAGCATGAAGAAGAAAAAAAGAATCCATGAACAACGTCCATTTCCCCCCCCCCCCCCTCATTAATGCATCCACATACACGCACGAAATGGGGGACGTGAAAATTCCACTGAGGCCTGCAAGAAGATTTCCTGGCTGAATAGCGGGAGTGGTTGCTGAAAGAAAGGAATAGATAAAAAAAAAGGGGGAAGACCGTCGGCAGAAAAAACGAGAAAATATGAAGTCCGGGGGAGGAGATTTGAAGATAAGTTTGTCAGAGGAAAATAAAAAAGAAGGCAAAATTCAGCCTAAAATCTGGAAAAGTTGCGGCTGCGTCTTGTCACGTTATCTTCAAACCGCCTATAAATAAGATATAAGACTTCAAGAAGCCGCGTGAGAGGGGGGGGAACGAAAAATTCATTGGAGAGAGAACCTGCAGAGAGAAAAGAGGACGAAGTGAAAAAGGGAGACTCTCGTCAGAGAGAAACAAGAAAAATGGAGTTGAGGGAAAGGGAGGAGATAAAAAATAAGAGTGTGTCAGAGAGAAAAGAGGGGGAGCTAAAAATATTAATTGTGAGGGAAGCTCCCCATTCGGACAAAGAAAAAGAAGTCAGAGGGCGGGCATTAAAAAAGGGAAAAAGTGAACGTGAGAAAAAAATATAAGAGAAGGTGGGTCTTCTTCTCAAAAGAGGGGGAGCGACGCATAGCAACCGGAGCCCGCGACCGCCCCTTTCGTCCGTCGCCGCACCACCCAGCTCCACCGCACCTCCGTGTTCGCCGAAGCCCCTCATCGGCGCACCAGCAGCCGAGCCACCGTTGCGCCGGCCACCTTGTCGCATCACCGCGCCCATACCGCACCACTGCTACGCTTCCACAGCATCTCGCCTCGCCGTCCTTGTTCTCGTGCCCTCCGCCGGAGTATCTGTTCCGCCTCCGTCTTGGCACCACCGTTCCAGTACTTCTTCGAGCACAGCTCTGCAGCAGCTCATCCGAGCTGATCACCCCCGACGCCGACAGATCTGAGCCTGCCTGCAACCCGACGCCCCTGCAGTGCCTCCGTCCACGACTGCCCGGTGTCCGACGCCTCCTCTTCCGTGTGACGACTCCACAGCAGCTCTGAGCTCGCTGCTGCGGCGCTCCTGATCCGTCTCCGCCCAAGCCAGACCGCTGCCGCTTGAACGCCGCCCGCAACAAACCACGCCCGACGCCAGCAACCCACATCACCCTCGCTCGCTCGTCACCGCGTTCGTACCTCCGCCTGACACCGCGCCATCGCCCCGATACCCGCAAGCTGCAGCACCCGTCGCCGAATCTTGTCCGTCGCCCTCCGCCGGACGCCTGCAGCCGTAGCCACGCCTCTATTCGCCCGTCACAACTCCTGCCGACGCCGTTGCCCGTGTCCCACACCAGCAACGCCGCCCGCCTGCACTGCCCTGGCGTCAAGTTCCAGCTCTACGAGCCATCTTTAGAGCCCTGGCGATCCTGCTGCAGCTGTAACGTGCCTCCGAGTCCGAGCTGTCATTTCCCGACGTGAGCCACATCCATATGGCCTGTTAAGCCATCCGCGGGATACCCGGCAGTAATGGCAAGCTGCTGTCCAAGCTCAAGCAGTACCGGCGAATCACTGTTCTTCTGAAGTCCACCAACGTAGAGAAAAGGGGGGCATATAAAGAACAAATAAAAAGGGAATAAAAGACCACTTTCCTTTCCTTTGCAGGACATTCATGTTGGCTGGCGAAGTCCTGTAGCTAGGCTTTCAACGGGGACTTTCCTTCCTCGTAAATTTTGTGTTGCAGGTCATCCCTTGTCTTTTGGAGAAAGACGTGAGAAGCCTTTCCTAAGTAATTGACACCCTCGCCGCATGACCAGCCGAGTTGCACTTGACCCGCATCTGTTGCCACGCTGCTCCTCCAGTCCGAGCTTGCCTTTGTCGCGAGCTGCAGCGTGATTCTTCGACATTTTCTTTTAAATGTTTTTCATGCAGGTTGAGCTTTCACGAGGGGATAAACATAATTTAAATGGTTGGGTAATGAAGAGAAGAGAGACACGTGGAGCAACACCTGGTGGGATATGTTGTTTGTGGTAACAAAAGTCACCTTGACCATTGACTTTAGCTTGCGTCCTCTGCCAACGTCCGCGAGCTCCATCTCCGTAAGTGCGCCAACACCGTGAGCCGTATAGTCGCTGCTTTTCGTGAATCTTTGGCGCCGATCCAAATAAGGTAGTTTTTCTTTATGTTATTTTTATTTTTTAATATTCTTTTTTTAGTTGAATTGTTTCTTAGTATATGTTTGAAATGCCAACATGAAATACCCTCTCAAATTAGGGATTGACAGTCCGATTTTTGCGCTCGAAATTCGACTCACAATCTCTTGAAAAAATCGACAATCCAATCTCATACCCGAGATTTGATTCACGATTTAATTTAAAATTGACTAACCCGATCTCATGCATGAGATATGGTTCGTCAATTTCGGGTATTAATCTTACCTTGATTGGATTGGCTATTGGGTTATTTGAATTAACTTTTGTTTTGCATAAAAAAAAATCCCCAAAAAAAAAAAATTAATTAAGGATGCTAGATTTTTAGGTTGCATGTTTAATTGTGTGTAAATTTTTTTTAATTTCGAATTTTATATAAAAAAAACAAACAAAAAAATCATCATGCATATTAGAATAGAATTGCATGTCTCATTTTAAATTAGTTTCGATTTTTAGGATATATTGCATTTTTAGGAATAGAAATATCATGTGCACATAATGTGGGATTAATTTCATAAAATGCACGTCATGTAGAATTAGGCTCAATTAATTAAAAATTCCCCGTCATTATAATTAAGTCATTTTGATTTGCATATTTAATTATTGCATGCTCATTAAGAAAACAAAAAAATATTTTACTCATGTCATGTACTTTAGAACACATTATCATGTCATTTCATGTTAGAACAGATGCATTGCATGATTCCCATTGAAAAAGTGGAAATAAAAATTGAGAAATTGCATTGTTAATTAGAAATCATATCTAGGACTGTGCATGTGAATTCTAATTCAACATTGCAGTTGCTTTCGTTGCCATGAGGTAAGTCCTTCTTTTTTCTTATTCGCTTTCTTGAGTGCTAAATTGGTGGATTGCGCACCCGCATGATCACCTCACGTGTTAGAAAAAGTGAATTAAAATCAATTCACGCTGCCTGCAAAACATTTTTTCAAAATTAAAAGAGAAAGGTACCGAAAGGGCGTTAGAGAAATCTAGCGTAACCAAGTCCCCGTATCCAAAATCTCTGGTTCGTAGGAGTAAAATAATTCTCCCGTTATTTTGCTTAGGTGTCTAATCGACCTACCGCAAACCGATTAGTGGCGACTCCTTTTTGCATGCTGGATATTTAAATTTAAGTCGCGAGTTGGTATGGGCTTGGGAGAGCCCGAGTTAAGTCTAGGCTTAGCAATCCATTAGCCTAAAACTCTAGGTGGTTTGCACCTCGGAAAAATTAGGTCGCGACATTGATGATGAAAATTGCATGAATTGTGCTAATTGACTAGGAATTCTAAATTTCAATCAAGTGAAATAAGTACCAAAATTCCACAGATCATGTTTAATAAATTAAAAATTCATAAATCACATTACGTATTACACTAAAGTTGGGAGATCATATTAAACAAATTAAAAATTTAACAATCACATTGTGCATTATACCATTATTCAGGAACCACTCGTGTCATTATAAATCAATTCAAAATTTGAAGCTAGCAAATGGGGTTGAAAATCGGAAAGATGTAGACTTTTTTTGAATTGGGATGCCTACACCATAACTTAATTTTAACTACGGAGTAATATAATATTCTTCCACTTGTTAAGTTGACTATAATCGGAAGTAAGATTTTTCAAGTCCCTTGCAAAATAAGGAAAAAAAAAAACAAAAACTATACATTTTAATAAAACCATGTACCTCAAATGGTAAATTTCAAGTTTTCAAAGCTTATTTAATAAGATTAAATTTTAAGTTAACACCTTCCTTATATAATTATCATTTTTGTCGTATTAGTGAAAATGCCGGCTAAGGAAGCAAGGAAGTTACAATGAATGAGACGTTGTATTATTATTAGGGTTAATACCCTGAAAAACCCCAAACTGATATACTTGTGACAAATCCAAACTGTTTTTTTTACCATTAAAAACCCTAAACTAGTATACGTTCGACAGATTTATCCAAAACTAGTATATTTGTGACAAATTTACCTTCTGTTAGTTTTCGTTAAATTTTACTGTCGAATTATTAAGTTAAATAATACGTGACAGTTGACCGGTATACTAATTTGGGATTTTATGCTCTGTTTGTCATATTTTATACTTTTTATGATTTTTTTGTGGTATTAATTCAATTTAGCAGAGAGTATATTTGTCACAAATTTACCAGTTTGCGATTTTTTGCGGTCAAATAAATTAATTTAGGGTAAATTTATCATAAATGTACCAGTTTAGAGTTTTTTATGATCATTCGATGTAAATTTGTCACAGGTGTACCAGTTGAAGATTTTTCAGGATATTAACCCTTATTATTATTTTTTTTTCCCACGTGTTAGAAAAGACTACCTTCTAATCTTGAATGCCATTTCGCCTCGATGGTTACCATTCCAACATAGAAGGGGAGGTGAGGGGTTCGAATCTCTACCTTCTCATGGAGGGGTGGGATAGAGGCGAGTAAGTTTCATGAGTGGGTTTCGACTCTGCAAGAGGCAGGACAAAAGTCTAAGAGTGAGTATTAGAATATGAATAAAGTAGAACGATAAAAAAAAAAAAATCTTGAATGCCATTAATTCAAGAAAGAGTAGTAGTTAGAGTGAACAACATTTCTTTAATCTATACATATTAATCTAAACTTATATCCACCAATCAATGCACTTCATTAACAAGAGAACTTTGAAAAATAAAGTTAACGTTTAGAAAGAGTAAAATGCCAAGTCAACTTTGTTTTTGATCGTACATATGTACTTGATAGCTGAGAGAAATCAATTTAAGGGAAAAGGGCTCATTCCCTTTAAAAACCCTCAATTTTAGGTTTAGTCTTAATTTTACTTTCAAATTTTTATTTTGTCTCCTAAAAAATTCTCTAACTTTACTCTAGTCCAAACTCTATTCCCATGCCTGAAAATCGCCACTAATTTCTTCAATATAATTAACATTAAAAGGTTGCTATTGTTACTTACAAGGTGAAGGTGTTGATGAAGTAGGTTTTGATTATAAACTTTTAATTGGTTTTGATATCGATAATTTTGAGCAATCCAGTGGCGATTTTTTGACATGTGGGCGGATTAGATACTAGAGTGAAAGCTGGGGATTTTTTACAAGAAAAAAAGAAAAAGTTCTAGGTAAGATTGGGGTTGAACCTAAAGTTTTAGGTGTTTCCGGTAATTAGACCATTAGGAAAAAAAATTAAAATAAAATTCCATATGTAAAGCTCAGCACACATTGAGTTAATACAAAAAAAAAAAAAAAAAGGATCGATCAACATAATTACTAATTATGAAAGTAGAATTCGAACCCACAACAGAGAATTCAGTAGAGACAATGACGTACCGTTCTGACCTAATTCAAGATTCTCCACGCAAACAATCCTGACGAGCTAATAATCTCTAGCAAGAAACGACAAGCCCCGCGGACGTTGCTATTCTTGCTATTCAGTTGGTGGACAGCGATGTCTCGCGAGAAGAGAAAATGGCATATTGGCATTACTTCACTTTGCTTGATTTATTCATGAATTGTTGGCTTTTGTCTTAGCCTCCTCTCATTCTCCTATTTAATATCTAGGCGCATCGAGCTGTTGCTTCATATTCTATAGCTAAAGATCCAATTTTCACGATATATAGAAAGAAAATCTCTCTTATTCTAATCAATCCAGGTGGAAATTTGGTAAGTGATTAGAGATATGCCAACATATGATATATTCATACGTACGTCTTTTGTAATATGAAACATATATTTTTGGGAAAATGACACAAATAGTCTATGAATATTTGGTTTAATATAAAATGTGGCCCATGAACTTGTAATTTATTCAATGTAGTTCCTGGCTTTTTAGTACACATTAATTTTATCCTTAGAGTATATGAAAATGTTCAATGTTATCCATAATCTTGAATTAACAGGAGGTTTGCATTAAACATTTTTACATAGTTGAATGTGTTATGGCCAGATCTATCACTTAGAGGGAGATGAATATGTGATACTATGGAAATTAAAAAAAATTAAAACTAGTATTGCAAAGGTACAACGTTTGGTGACAGAAAATGTTTATGGGCATATCTTATTAGTGTGCAATTAAAAATGAGAGAGTAAGGGATAGAAAATTGCACACAAACTATTATAGTGGTTTGGCGGTAACAAGTTTACGTCCATTCTCCTACGCTAATAACCTATTGGCTGGATTCTAGTGTAAAAATCAATTAGAGATTAGAAAACCTAGGTACTGGTTACTCAAGCTCATGTGAATAACTCTTCACACACTCTCAACCTCTAAGTGATTACATAACATTGCGCACAAAGACGAATGTATTTGATCGGAAACACTCTTCAAACTTTGAAATTATAAGCTCTAATTCTCTTATGTTGTGTTTTTCCCTTTAGCTTCAAGACCTCATTTGATGCTCCTCCCTGTTTAAGCTGACCATTAGATATATCTCTAGGAGAATTATCCAACCAATCTATTTGTTGTCCTAGATCTTGCTTAGAAGATTTGATCGCTTCAAGGTTGTCGAGGATAAAGCTTCTTGTCGATTCTGCTGCTTTGGGTTTTTCATAAGTCAAGTACTTCAATTTGAAAAAAAAAAATGCTTCGGCTTAAGTCCAACGTTGTAGGAAATCCAAATCTTTGAGAACAATTTTGGAAAACTTTCATTTGGAATATATAAGGTAAGGAATCCAATCAATTGCCACTAATCTTTGCATGAGTACATTGACTCATTTCTAACCGTTTGATAGAACACATATGGAAGAAAATAATTAAGTCATAACTTCGGTTTTGATTGATAAATCACATCCCATCAGATTTTCTATTTGAAAAATACTTATCATTAGAATTAGAGTCTTTATTTTAAATAATTTTTGTTAATCTTCAAAATTACTTAGAGTTTACATCTACACTTTACTTGTTTAAGAAAAGAAAATATAAATTAATTCTTGGCGGTCTGATTTCCACTGGGAAGCGGAAACTAGATTGAAAATTACCGGTTTTAATTTGATGGGACTGATCCCCAGACAAGCGTCCTTAGAACTGCATAATCTGCTCACCCCTACTCATCACGGGAGGGGTGCTGCTGCGGAAAAAGGAGGCTTGCGTGCTTCGGAACGTACCGGCGCAAAAGATTCTGGATGAAGTTTCGATTGCTTGATGTGGTGGCGTCGAGCACGGATGCGCACTGGACCTACATTGGCCGCCTCGTGTGGACGATAAAGTGGGGACTATACGTGAATAGCAGGGATCCAACCGACGGGGTCGGTGTCGACGCTTTTGCCAGCTGCGCCCGGTCCCATCCGCACTCGGGACCCGATACCTTTGCTTCACATCTCGTGAAGGAACGTACCCTGTTTTATGTCGTCCTCGAAAATGTCCACTTGCGGTAACCTGTGTAAATCGCAAAGAGAGAGGAGCTTCCCCTCTCCTTTTGTTTCGGATAAAGACCAATGGTCCCTCGGTTTTGCCTCGGATCTCGACACTTGTCCACTCAATCGAACAAAAGAATTCTTGATAACGAGCGAAAGCTGGATACTTGTGGTGCTATTAACCCCCATTTTTTCCCTCTCGGTCCGGGGGGCATATGGTTGTTTCCCCTTTTTCTCTTCACGGAATCAGTTGAATCATTCCTTTGCTCCGAAGCCACTCCACAGACTTTTCACTCGCTCGTCAACCCAAGACGCATCCTCACCCCAGCCAGCCTGCTAAATCAGTGGCCTCAAGTAGTTGAGGAAGAATGTAGAGTCTATCCATCTGGGACTGTATGGAAAAAATCAATAATATGGAAAATATTTTTCTAATTTTTAAGCATTTTCTAAGGTTTTCATCGTCAATAACAATAAAGCGATCCCCCTCTTACTTGCTATTTTTGAGCGAGCTTTGGTGTTTCCATCGGTCCAGTGGATTCCTTCCAAATCAACTGAATTGAAACGACCATTAATATTGGCTCACGACTGAAATAAGACAGTTGGACGAGCACATCGTGAAGGACTATCAATAATGAGCTCGAGGGCCACGTATTATGGCCAATTAAATTTGGAGAGCGACTTCTTTCAGATTCTCCTATTGCCTATCATAAGCTGTCGGTCCATGAAGATGTGTGGCTGGCACTTAAAGAAGGCAAGATCAAATCGGGTCATAGTCGACAACCACCGAATCAACCAACCATTTATGCAGGCACTAACTGTTATTCATTCAAGAAATGAGGATAAAGGTGCTGACGAAATGTTACAGACCATGTAATAAAAAAGTTGATGTCCTGACTGAACAAATAGTGATAAAGCCAGCGTCCCCGTCCCCATGTATTTATATACTGATCCAGATGCAGGATGATTTTCTTGTGCCTTACTTTTGCCTCACAAAACCATGAAGTTCACAGTTTCTGAACTTCACTCAGGGAAAATCCCACCTCAGAGCAACACCAGCAGCACCAAGAAGGTGCTGGTGCTTGCCTCGACGCCTGTTCTTCTCGCTGCAATCCCCCTTTATTTGTTCATCACTGGCACGCATCTTGATGCCCTGTCATTTCAGGAGCTGGAGATTGGCACCGGCATTTCGAAAGGAATAGAGCGAGTGGACAGGAGGAGGTGTGATGTATTTAGAGGGCAATGGGTTCGTCACCCGAATGCCGCGTACTACACCAACGTGACTTGCCCTCTGATCATCGATCAGCACAACTGCCTGAAGTTTGGGAGACCCGACACCGAGTTCCTGAAGTGGCGGTGGAAGCCTCACGAGTGCGAGCTGCCCCGGTTCCACGCAGGCCGGTTCTTGGAGATGGCTCGAGGGAAATCGCTCGCGTTCGTGGGGGATTCGGTCGGGAGGAATCAAATGCAGTCGCTGCTGTGCCTCCTGGCCAAAGTAAGTGCTGTCCCAGTGTCTTTAATTACTCAGCCTATGCAGCATCTGCATTTGAGGCCTCTTATGGCTGTAGGATTCATCTGCATAGAGAGAATCATGCCTTGAATTATTGGCTGAAGCAAGTTAAGTACAAATCAGTAGCTTATAAAACCGAAATCAGCATCAAAGAAGTTGGTTCTCAGCTTCAAAAGATGATCTTTCAGGTGGAAGTTCCTGAGGAAATATCTGACAGATACTCAATAGACACAACATACTTCAAGAGGTGGTACTTCTCAGTTCACAAGTTCACGCTAGCCACCTTCTGGGCTCCATTCCTGGTGAAGTCCAGAGATGCGGACCCAGATAGTCACTCCTTCAACAACATCATGAGCCTCTACTTGGACGAGCCCGATCTGTCTTGGGCTTCCGAGATTGCAGACTTCGACTTCGTTGTCATCTCGGCAGGCCAGTGGTTCTTCCGGCCTCTGATGTACTACGAAAAGCGCAAGGTCATCGGTTGCGGCTCTTGCGAGGTGAACAACGTTACCGACCTCACCAGGTTCTACGGTTACAGGATGGCCTTTCGAACTGCCTTTAGAGAACTCCTGAATCGAAAGGCCTATAAGGGCATGACATTTTTGAGGACGTTCTCTCCAGCGCACTTTGAGAATGGCAGGTGGAACACCGGAGGGAGCTGCGCAAGGACGAGGCCGTTTGCGAGTGGAGAGGCCAAGCTCGAGGGGGAAGATCTGGAGTTCTACTTGACCCAAGTGGAGGAGTTCAGGGCGGCCCAGAGGGAGGGAATCAAGAGGGGCCTGACGTTTAGGTTGCTGGACACCACCGAGGCGATGATCCAGAGACCCGACGGGCACCCCAACCGTTTTGGGCATTTGGCGCTGAGGAACGAGACGATGGCCGATTGCGTGCACTGGTGCATGCCAGGTCCTATCGACTTGTGGAACGAGTTCTTGTTTCACGTTATGTGGTCGGAGAGTCGAGGATCTCCTCATGGGCAGACGAAGAAGAGTGCACGACGAGCAAAAACCGCAGATTGGTTGTTCTAGACGTAGCAGAATTTATCCCCACCTATCGTTCTGCATTCATCTCATTTGATTTAAACAGTTTGGTTCATGGAAAAGCCATTGCTCGAAATAGAACAAACCGCACGGTCTGTCGTGTGATACTTGATGAGGAGCCTCGTTACATGCATTCGACTGATTCAATCTGAAGATTAAGTTGCGTTCTAACTGACTTGACTTTTTTCAACAAACGCTGCCTCGTCATGGGGAAATTGAATGAGCCTGGGGATGGATGATGTGGTTGCGCGTGTGGTATATGATCGACGTCTTAACTTAATCATACCTGCAAGAGAAACTTTGAAGGTACCGACCGAATTCTACCCTATGCGATGCAAAATCTAGTCCTAACAACTGATTGTAGTAATGCCAGCGTCCCTATGCAGGAGTAGTTAATTTCTAGTACTAAACATTTGCCTCGCTCAGTGGTGAACGTGAAGTTCCCAATCTCTGAACTTCATTCAGTGAAGATCCCACCACAGAGCACCATCATCAGCACCGAGAAGGCGCCGTTACTCATCTCAACACCAGTTCTCCTCGCCGTCCTCCCTCTTTCGCATCAGCTCGCTTCCTGATATCCAACGATCTCTGGAGTTGAAAAGAAGAGAGCAAGCGGAAAAGAGATGCGATGTGCTTAGAGGAAAGTGGCTTGATAACCCCAACTGCACGTGCTGCGCTGATGTGACTCGCCCTTTGATCATTGATCAGCCCGACACCGACTTCTTAAAGGGAAGTTGGAATCCCGAAGGGTGCGAGCTGCCTCAGTTTAATGCGGACCAGTTCTTGGAGATGGTTCGAGGGAAATCGATCAGTGTTCGTCCAAGATCCGGTAGGGATGAGTCAAATGCAGTAAATTTGCTACTGACTGGTGTAAATGCTCTTTCTGGCTAGCACACTCATTTGCAGAGGGACTAATGCTTATCAGTTTAACAGAACAAAGCTCAAAAGACACGAATTCGAGTTGTACTTGATCCAAGTAGAGGAGTTCAGGGCGGCCGAGAGGGAGGGAATTGAGAGGGGGTTAGACATTCAGACTGCTGAATACCACCGACGCCAGGATCCTGAAACCAATGGACGCCCCAACCGACACTGGCGGCTATTGGATCGGAACATGATGGTGGCCGACCTAGTCCTATCAACACTTGGAAGTTCTTGTCTCGTGTTATGAAGTCGAAAAGTCAAGAGTTTCCCTTCGGGACGGAAGAAGAGTGCCTGGTAAGGATGATGGGGGAAAATCAAACCCTTTTCCCTTTCACTCATACACTAGTAAAGCACACAACATTTCACGCGACAAATGCATTTGTATATATTAGTAAGATGTACATAGATAACTCGCCACCATAATTCTATGACCCATGCGATCCTCAAATTTGGCAACACTAGTTCCTCAAGTTTTGCTCTTCAATCGACCGTTTTCTTGCTGAGCAGAATAGCGTGATTCGCCCCTTTTCCTCTTAAAGGGAAGTGAAAGAATATACTAAGGATAGGAGTCTGGACATCCTCAACGGTTTTACCTGCAATGAATGTCAATTTAAAGCCATTCCATTACCCTTTTTTTCTTAGTCACTTTGCCTTTATCCTAGGCATCAAGTTTCAGCAAGGTCCTTCAAGGCTCTTTCCTCTCTTGTCCGTATATTATCCTACCCTACCCTAATTTTTTATCAATTTTCCTCACCAGCTTCCATGGCATCACGTTCACTAAGACCTTCCAAAAAACGAACCCCATTCTCTCTCCCTTTCCTTGCCTTTGAAGAATTCTAGGAGTTGCGTCCCCCTCTGCCTGCCTTGATCCTTTGCTTCTCACATCCACATTCCCCCAACCGCACTTTAAATTTTGCCTTCCCCACTCCCTTCCCCAACTTCACTTCCAATCCAATCCCTTCCCAACCCCACATTCCCCCAACCGCACCGTACTCGTCCTCATCCTAAGTTTTGGTCGATTTTCCCCAGGTAAATGCTGCATTCCCTTTTCAATCCCATAAAAAATAGACCTGTCAAAAACTTGAGAGAAATCACTTCCTGAAGATTTGATCGTGCACGGTAGAAAGCATCGAAACCTTAGAAAGATTTTGTTTTTTTTTTTTTTTTTTTTTTTAACTCCTGATTTTGATTTTCCTAGTTTTTTTTTTTTTTTGGTCGAAAGTTTGATTTTCCTACTTCACTGTAGCAATCCATTTCCTTCCTTTTCTCCTCTTTCACCGGCGAGTCATCACCATAATTGAAGTCAAAAACAGAAGTAAGAAAGAGACAAAATCTGCGAAGCGCGCGTAACGAAACCGCCAAAGACCGATCAAATAGTTAATCTAAAAAATGGTGAAGAAATTGCTGCGAAAAGCCCAACTCTTCGTCACTAAGTCTTTCCGCAAACGCCGTCCTCCTTCTCCTCCTCGACCTTATAATCCACCTCCTCTGCCTCCTCCTCCTCCACAATTCCCGCCGCCGCCGGCCGCCATGTCTCCGCCGCAGCCCCAGTTCCCCTTCGTCTTCCCGCGCGCCGAGTCCACGGTCCTCCCCGACCCTTCCCCCTTCTTTGCGCCGGGCCTCCTCGACGCCCCGCTCCCGACCAACTCCTTCTTCCAGAACTTCGCCCTCAACAACGGCGACCAGGCCGAGTACATCCACCCCTACCTCGTCAAGCCCTCCCCGTCCTCCCTCGCCGTCTCGTTCCCTTCCCGCTTCGCCACCTCCGCCTTCCTGTACCAAGTCTTCAACGCCGACCTCACCGTCTCCGCCGCCTCGGACGGCGGCGACGCGGGGGCGGGGGCGGGGGCGCCGCGGCACGTGATCTCGTCGTACAGCGACCTCAGCGTGACGCTGGACTTCGCGGCCTCGGGCCTGAGGTTCGTCCTCGCCAGGGGGAGCCCTTACCTGACCTGCGTGGTCAACCGCGGGGTGGAGGTCGCGATCGCCACGATTCACGCGATCCTCTCGCTCTCCTCGAACAGCAGCCGCACCAAGCATACCGTGAAGCTCAACAACAACCAGACCTGGCTTGTCTACACTTCCTCGCCGATCAGTTTCAGGCAGATTTTCAATGGGATGACTTCGGGGAGGTTTTCCGGGGTCATCAGGATCGCCTGCTTGCCCGACGGTGGATCGTTTAGCGAGGAGGTCTTGGACAGGTTCAGTTCTTCGTATGCTCTGTCCGGTGATGCGGTGTTGACTAGGCCGTTTTGCGTGGAGTACAAGTGGGAGAAGAGAGGGTGGGGGGATCTGCTCATGCTTGCGCACCCGCTCCACGTCCAACTTCTGTCTCCCGATGACTGCGGCGTCACTGTGTTGGAGGATTTCAAGTATAGGAGTATCGATGGCGATCTTGTTGGTGTGGTTGGAGATTCCTGGGTGTTGAAATCTGATCCTGTCTCTGTCACTTGGCATTCAATCAGAGGCGTCAAGGAAGAGTCGTATGATGAAATTATTCAAGCCCTTAGCAGGGATGTCGAGTCCCTTGATCCAGCTGTGATATCGACGGCTTCATCTTATTTTTATGGGAAATTGATTGCCAGAGCGGCGAGGTTGGCTTTGATTGCTGAGGAGGTGTCTTATCCTGAAGTTATCCCGGCGGTTGGGAAATATTTGAAGAGCACCATAGAGCCATGGTTGGATGGGACTTTCAGTGGTAATGGATTCTTGTATGATGCAAAATGGGGTGGGATTATCACCAAGCTAGGATCGAGAAATGCTGGCGAAGATTTTGGCTTTGGGGTGTACAATGATCATCACTATCATTTAGGGTACTTCCTTTATGCGATTGCTGTTCTCGCCAAGATTGATCCTGCATGGGGAAGGAAGTACAGGCCTCAAGCTTATTCAATGATGGCAGATTTCATGAACTTGGGGAGAAGAACGAATTCCAATTATCCACGTCTGAGGTGCTTTGACCTGTATACATTGCACTCTTGGGCTGGTGGATTGACTGAATTTGCGGATGGGCGGAATCAGGAGAGCACGAGTGAGGCTGTGAATGGTTACTATTCAGCTGCTTTGATGGGATTGGCCTATGGAGACACCCATCTTGTAGCCGTCGGGTCGACGCTCGCTGCAATGGAAATTCAAGCAGCTCAAACATGGTGGCATGTTAGAGAAGGTGATACTTTATATGAGGAAGTCTTCACTAAAGAGAACAGGGTGGTGGGTGTTCTGTGGGCTAACAAAAGGGACAGTGGTCTTTGGTTCGCTGGAGCGGAGCGGAAAGATTGTAGGCTTGGAATTCAGGTTTTGCCTTTGTTGCCCATTACTGAGGTTCTATTCTCGGATATCCAGTTTGTGAAACAGCTGGTGGATTGGACATACCCAGTATTGAGGAGGGAGGGAATTGAAGGATGGAAAGGGTTTGTGTATGCATTGGAAGGGATTTATGACAAAGGTAGTGCGCTGAAAAAAGTGAGGAGCTTGAGCGGTTTTGATGATGGGAACTCTATTTCGAATCTTCTGTGGTGGATTCATAGTAGAGGTGATGAAGAAGAGATAGGATGCAGTGATGGAGGAAAGTACTGTTGGTTTGGTCACTATTGTCACTGAAATTGTTTTTTCAGGGACGGATTGAATTGCTTTGGATGAGATATTTTTGTTGCTCATTTTTTTGGAGCATTTATGTAGTTATATGAGGGATTGCTTTGCGCACCGTGTATCTATTTTCGGAATAAAATGGTTCGCTAACCCTGCCCCTCTGATTCTTCATTATCATCACTCTTTCGTTGCTACAGTTACATAATTCACTTTGCCGATTGCTTCTGTGCTTATGAGATGCTCGCTGATAACAGTTAAATCACTTGGACTCTGTTTTAGTAAATCAGCGATGAGTTATAGCAGTGTTTTGAAGTTTGTTATCAAACCTTATATCTTTTAAAAAAGAGGAGAAGGTTCTTCATCTGACATATTGATTCCAGTATTCCATCAGGCTGATGATACCAAATTAAATTCCTGCTTGTTTAGATGGAAGGGGACTACCAAGTCACACTTCTTTATGCAACAAATCATTGTCTGGTGGATCTCTGAATTTCAAGGTATGAGAAGAAAGTGGTCTATGCAGTCAAACTTCACTACTTTACACTAAAATTATTTTCATTTCTGTAATAACAGCAATTAGTTGTAAATCTGCTGGTTCTAGGGGGCCAGTAAATAAAGAGCCAGCTAAATCATTAGCTTTAGGTCTACTTGTTCATATTCGATGTGTCTAGCAGCTCTCTCAAGTAGATGGCTAGCTAATTTGCTAAATAATTGTTCTAAACATCTAAGTATTGATTATCATCTGTGACCTGTTGGTAGAGTTTTGGGACACCTGAAGTGCCATAACTTGGCACGGGGGACACTTAAGTGCCATAACTTTTTTCGGTACACTTAAGTGCCACTTTTTTTTTCAAATGGGACACTTAAGTGCCACCTCCAGCGACCTTGCTTAAAATCCTACGTGACACGTGTTTATTATTTTTTAATGCTTGCGTGG
Organism: Eucalyptus erythrocorys; assembly: GCA_014182555.1. Classification (NCBI taxonomy): domain Eukaryota; kingdom Viridiplantae; phylum Streptophyta; class Magnoliopsida; order Myrtales; family Myrtaceae; genus Eucalyptus; species Eucalyptus erythrocorys. The sequence goes on from CM024602.1 coordinate 54,336,872, forward strand.
CTCGCCGGAGAGCTGAGTCGGCGCCGACTCGCCAGAACGACGCCGTTTACATAATAAAAAATTAATTAAATTAAATTAAAACTTAATTTAATTAAAAATACTCTAAAATTTAAAAAAAAAAAAAGGGGGGACGAAGGGGCGGGCGGGCGAGGGCGAGCCCTCGCCGCCGCCGCTTCCCCGTCGTCGCCGGGAAGGGCCGGCGACGGAGGGGGAGGGTCGGCCGGGGCCGGCGACCCCGGCCGACCCTCCCCCTCCGTCGCCGGCCCTTCTCGGCGACGGTGGGGAGGTAGCGAGGGCCCGCAGCCCTCGTCGGATTGCGGCGGGCCCGCGGCCCTCGCCGGATCGCGGCGAGGGCTCACGGCCCTCGCCGGATCCGGGCGAGGGCTCGCGGGCCCTCCCCGCGATCCAACAGGAGGGCTCGCGGCCCTCGCCGCCGGGCCGGCCGGGGGCGGCGACTCCGGCCGACCCTCCCCCTCCTTCGCCGGCCCTTCCGGCGACGGCGGGAGGCGGCGGCGGCTAGGGCTCGGCCCTCGCCCGCCCGCCCCTTCGTCCCCACCCTTTTTTTTTTAATTTTTTTTAATTTTTAGAGTATTTTTATTTAAAATTAAGTTTTAATTTAATTTAATTAATTTTTTATTATTTTTACACGTCGGACGCGAAACAAATAGCGTCGTTTTTGCATTTTTTGCCACGTCGGCATGCAAAAACGACGCCGTTTTGGACCTCCATCGCCGGAACCGGATTTTCGCGGAGTGACACTTAAGTGTTCCATTTTACTCCGATATTGGTACTTAAGTGTACCGAAAAAAAGTTATGACACTTAAGTGTCCCCCCGTGCCAAGTTATGACACTCCGGGTGTTCTTTACTCCCTGTTGGTATGTCACACCTCAGGAAACCATCACATATGTGCATGCTCTTACGCAGATTGTGTGTTGTTGGTGTTGACCACTTGAGAGTCAAAAAACATGTTCTCTGCCAGCCCATGTGCTTGCTTGATGTGGACATTCGGTAGGATATCTCACCAGATATCTTCAAGTTATTTGCCAAGCACTAAAACTATCGCTCTTTAGTGTGCAAGAAATGCAAGCGCTGGCATTCTTGGTGGTGAACAGCGTGTCCTTTTCCTTTCCAACTCTTTGCATTTGTGGAGCTACCTCTCACTCTGTAATTGAAACTTCATGAGCTGAGGACTTCATGATTGTTGTTTTGCCTAGGCAGTTTATTATTCATGTGTCTCCAAGAAGAGGCCCTGCCGAATACAGTCTGTCAGTGGAACAATGTCTCTTCTGCTGATATCTGTATATTGCAGAGTTATCTTGTGCTGTTGCTAGAGTGAAATCTGTATTTATCAGTGTTCGGCAAGAAAAGTAATTGTCTTGGCTTGTGCGGTTTCCAACATCGTCAATCTTGCTGTTGCTCTGGCGAAGTACACGGGAGTTATGAAGCCTTGTCTACAGGTTTGTGGGGGCTGATAGATTTGAAGTCATCTTTACTGTATCAGTTGAGGGTCATCTCTTTTGAATTTGTTCTTTACAATTCTCCTTCGTATAACTAGCCAGCACACTAATTTCTCTCACTGAACATACTTGTGTTCCTCTGGGTCAACAATGCCACCTGGTATGGACTTATGGTGATGCCCTGGGAAGAACGTATCTGCGATCCCTTTAAAGACTTCACCTGATACCAGATCGTAAAGATGTACGGAAAAAAATGTCTGCCTGCTTCTTTGGTCTTGGAGCACAATTTTGTTGAACATTTCTTTATTATGACATCACCGTGACATGAGAAAGGTCGTCATTAGCATCATAGAAATGCTGGCGTGCTGTTTGACTGACTGAGAATGAAGCCAATTTCTTGCTTTTTACTTTTATGAACACAAACAGCATATTGATGATCTCCAATCCTCAAAATGTTTTCATCAAAACGGCGACGTTAGTCCTGCACTGGAGACTTCATTTGTAGTTTATTGCTTTGATGATCATCTGGTGGAAAGATCTTTCAGCATTGTCACAGTGGAGAACCCATAATGCAAAGATGGGTAGTCTCATCAGCTGACCTGGTCGAAGCGGATTATTTCCAAATTTATAGCTGTAAGAAGGCAACTTCTCTCTCTCTCTCTCTCTCTCCCTTGAAGGATGTGAATAACATGTAGTTAAAAGTAACGCGCTGTCCTTGTCGAAGTGCAGAAGTCAGCTGAATTCTGTGCTGCCAGCGAAGTTAGGCCTTGCTCAATCATCATAGTGTTCATCCTGGTAAAAGCTGGTGAAAGTCAGTTAAAATTACAATATATCTCGTTGGCATCACTAGCAGCCGTCACATTGACAGCTAGGCCGACCGAACTTTCTTTAGACTCGTAGGGTGATGAACATTACTCATTCGTGTGTAAACCAGACAGCGGAACGCGCCACGAGCAGGCATTTTTCTCCTCTCTTCAATTTTTTAATCTGGGTCTCGTTCTGCATTGTGCCGAGTGAGATTTTGAGATAAGCATATAAAAACTAGAGCAGGTCTCAACTCCCGAGTTGAGTCAGGTTAAAGCTCAACGATTGCATTTGCTTATTTCTTCCCTTGCCTGGCATGGGGATTTAGAAGCCTAGTTTAAAGATTAGATCATGATAACACCCACTCTGGTTTTCCCTCAGGAAGGGCAAGAGAAACAAGACAAGCCACAACCATTGTTTTTCCTTGTCTTATAAGACGGCAATTACAGACCCATCTTCCATCATTAGCTCAACAAACTTCATGGCGTTTTCTCTACATTGCCCTTAATTTAACATATGGTGCAAGAACCATCTCCCCATGAAAACACCAAAACACAGATCTCATCCACAAACTACTTGGGATCACACGGTTTGTATCCCTGGGAACGGTCTGCAGTATGTCTTCATACGACTGCCCATTGGCGAATAAAGCGGGATCCCGAGTGGGAAGCCCAGTGCATTGGGCACAGCTTTCGGTTCATCAGTAGTTTATTAAATCATAAAGGAGATTGCTACTGTAATGAGAATGTGCAGATCTGAGCAAGCACGGTTGTTGAAGGATCTGATGGATATAAAAGAAACAATTTCGGGGACTCTGAAGTCAATATGGGAAAGCATATGATATTTATTGCAAGGAGCATGGTCGAACATGTTCTTGCTAAATGGTGCCATAATACTGCGTCAAACCTTAGCAAACCTTCACCGTCTTCGCCTATAATTCTATCGAATTGTCAGCGACGGACTGCCATGGAGCAAATCCAGTAACATGAACTCGATTTTGTCAAAACATGCTGTCGGTGTAAACAATTAGTTTCTGTAGATATCTTGATAATTCTATTCTGCTCCAATTAATTATTTTGTTCGTTGATCATTTCAACACGATCTCACTGTCCATGACAAATAATCAATATACTAAGATTGATATTACCTATAAAATGGGTGAGTGCCGTTTGGGCTTTCGTGTTGCTTTCTTAAGCAAGTTTTTGTTTCTTCATTCAACAATTATATTGAGGATAATGACATAAATAGTTCTCGAACTTTAATTTCAGTTGATAAACTCATAGACAAATTCTTGCCAGTAAGAATGTGGAGAAGAATGAAAACAAAATCGTTCCACCTACTCAAAACTAAGAGGGGATGCCACCTACTATTAAAATCCCGGTTTTTGAAACAGTTGCATTCTTTTATGGATTTAACATGCAATGTGACTGTTGAATTTTTAATTTATTCAATGTGACCCATAAACTTTTGGTGCTTACTCAATTAGTCATTGAACTATATAAAATTGTTCATTGTGTCATTCCATTAATTTAAATTTAGGGACAGTATTAAACATTTTTATATAATCCGGGGATTAAATTGAATATGTAATAAAAGTCAAGAGATCACATTGAGTAATTTAAAAGTTTATGGACCATATTGATAATAGTTAAAATTCAAAGACCTTTTCGAACAAATTAAAAATTTAAAAATCACATTGCACATTTGATAAAAGTTCATGAATCATTTGTATAATTTTTCTATTAAATTTTAATAAAAGAAGGTTATTTTGAGTTTTGGAAAAATCATGAATGAATCTTTACATATCTGCGTACATAAATGTGTTTCTTTGGGAATGATTTTGAATGTTTCATGTAAAAGAAAAGTCACAATACGCGGGCCATAAATGTAATGCCCCAAATTATTCATTTTGTTTCTTGCTATTTATGTTACGCATATTAGAGATTAATGTCATTTCTTTGGTAAAAAAAAAAAAATAAATAAATAAATAAATAAATTAAAAAAAGGGGTGGAGGGGGGGGAATTTCACGTCAAGCTCGGCCACGGCCACGTCCTATTTAGAGTGGCAAATTGAGGAGAAATCTCTCCCACGTGAATGCCAAGTGCCGTGTGTAAAAGGAAGGAGGGGGTGAGTCAGTCATTATCTTTTTTATTTACTTTTTCCCCTCAGTCGAAGAAACGATTCTTCTCTTCCTCCTCACCTGCATTTTCTCTCCCTCAACAGAAACACACTTCTTTTCTCCTCTGCTCTTGATCCATTCCACCAAAAATCGACCTAATCTCTGCCCCTCGCCTCCGTTCAGCAGCAGATTCGCCACTACCTCGTCCCAATTCGGAGCTTCCATCGCCATTCGCAATAGGAGTCTATATTGTGTTGGGCAGAGTCCCTTGAATGAAGTGAGTGTTTTTGTGAAAAACCTCTCATGACTTTCTAAACCCTTCTATTCTTCTCTAGCCTGGTAGGATCCTCCAAGAAACGCAGCTCGAGTATGTTAGAAACATTTCCATCCTGGCATCTCTGAGTGTCTCTAGGCTCTAAACTAAAGGACTGAGTGGTTTTCTGCTAAAAGGCTGTTCCTAAAGGGCTTGAATGGGAATGTTCGCCCACTGTGGGATGCATATCTGCAGAAAATTGACTTCGTCTTCCTTGGTTCTAAGTCTAGATCCCTTATTTGGTATTAGAGCCATGGATTTGTTTGTAACAGTATTCGTTCCATGCGCTTGGTAGGTGAATCCAGTGCAGAGAAGATCTTTCTTTCACCATGTCTACAGAACCAGAAATTCTCGAAGCTCCTGTTTCTCTTGCTCCTTCATCATCCACTCCTCCAAAATTCCATGTTTCTAATGCCTCTAAGATAGATTATCTCTATGAAGTCTCTCTTAATGATGAGATCAGAATTTCTGAAACCCAACTTCCTCTCATGAACCCATACTCCGCTTTTGCCAAACCCAACTCATCATTTTCACCCATCCGCTCCATTCGTCAACTCATCCATCAAACCCCAAAGTAAGTAAAGGAGTACGTCCAGTCCTCCAAATTTGACCAGCACCCCATTCCTGCTACTGAAAAGGAGTACTTTGTTACTCTTCAAATCCCTCCGGAGTTCCCTAGACAGTGGACCCAACAGGGTTACACTCATGTTCACTATGGCGCTGTTCGTCTTGCTCTCACCTTTCATGGCCGCAAAGGCTTACCTGTTGTTGCTAGGATAGCATTATTGGATACTCGCTTCCTGGAGTACCAACATGCTTGTATTGGCACAGTCCAAACTACTTTGAATGCTGGCATAGTGTTTGTTACCTTATATCCCAACTTTAATATTGCTCTTTCCGACCCACAGTTACTTTCTTTTATGAAAGTACAGGTTCATCTTACTGGAGCCCCTCAGATTGCCGACTCTGTTGCTGCAACACTTCACTACCAGATGGTTTATCGAGTGCAAAACCATGCTCTTGATCTGAACTTCAACAATGGAAATGAAGATGCCCTGTTCATCTCCATGCAAAATGATCAAGCTTCATGTATCCATGTTCCCAGACAAATTCCAAAGGAGAAGTTAGCCACTCTCCTCCTGGACACCTGGATTACAAACTATGAAAAGCTGCACCAAAATAGTAAGCCACTTCCGTCTTCGGATTATGAATTTGTCCGAAAAAAGGATGGAACTGTTTCCATCAAGTTTGGCAAGGAAAAGGAAGAAAGTCCATCTATCTTCCAAACCCTTTTTATGATTGAACCATGTGTTCCTGAAGCTATTTCCGAGCCAGACCCAAAAAAGCTCGTCCGACATTTCAAAAGTGATGGACAGTCAGTCCATTACTATAAAGACCCATATGGTCATTGTTTTTGGGATCCTTTTTGCCAGTGCTCCTCTTGCATAAAATCTCCTGATGAGGTTGATCCATTTGAAAAACCTCCACCTCGGAGAAACAAAAGGAGAGATCCGTTGTTCCAACAGTACTTAAACGGAGATCCATCCGTTGATACTCTTGGTGAATATGACAAATACCAGTATGTAGTCTCCTATGCACCTCCTCCACCACCAAAATATGCTGTTCCACCTTCAAACTCTCCGCCATCGTCACCTCCACCCTCTCCTCCTCAGAAAAAACCAGCTCTCTCCCTGTTCTATAAGCCAATCCTGAAGTGGGCCAAGAAACACTCTTACCCACTTGAAACCCCAGCAGAAATACAACCTGTCTCTTCTATTACCATGTTCCAGGAAAAGGACTTTCCCCCTCTTGACCGTGAAAGTTCTAAACTTACATTCCCTGCTCCGGAAGAATTTACTGATCCACAGGGCAAGTATCGTCATACTCCCAAAGTACCTACCCCCACTGATGTGGACGAACATGGAAGACAGAAAAAGAACTACTGCTGCTGAAGCTGTCATAAATTGGCAATCAGAGACTTTGTTAGCACAAAACAATGCTTTCAAAGTCATTGATTACAAGATTGGAAATGTACAACAGGATCTTCAAAGGCATGATGAGTCCACCAAAAAATTGCTTTTTGAATTCCAAAAAAGGCTTGATGCCTTAGAATCAGGACAACGCCTTGGATATCATCACCTTGAGAGTCCAAAGCCAGAGATAGAAAAGCTTAAAAGACAGATTCAAATCCTTGAAGAATGAAGGTTCAGACCTTTCGACCCAATGGCACCTACTGTGGAACTATGTATGTGCCTCCTCAGCCTCAAACGTCTATCTTTGCTGCCATTCCAGAAGATCCTTACAGAAAGGAACCAGATATGGCAAGTATGAGAGATCGTCTTAAAGATCTCACTCGAAAACAAAAGGAGAAGGGAAAAGAAAAGGAAAGGCCAACTTCTTCATTGTTATCGAGAAAAGGCCGAGATCGATGATGTTATCAAACCCACTAGAATCATTTTTAAAGGATTTGGGTACTCAGAACCAATCTAATCCTGACTCTGTGAACCAACAGCCTGATCCTGCCATTCAAAATAATCAGACTCTTTTCTCGACAGAACAAACTTTTCCTGATATCTTTGATTCCGAATCAGCTTTCTCTCCCTTCCGCCAGCAAAAATCAAGGCAAGTGGAGCGGTGATTAGGGTCTTGGGTGCATGGGTTGGCTTTATTTTATTGTGCATGTGAAGATTGGGATGGATTTTAGGGTTGGATGCGAAAATCATAGAACTACAGCTCGGTTCGGAACTGGTTGTGAACGCTTTTCGTGTGTGTTCCCCGCCCCCTCGTCTTTTGCATTCTTGTGTCTGTGGTTTTGCATTTGGCGTTGTGTAATTAGGGTTTCTGAACTTACTTTCTGCCAACCTTTTCTTGGGACGATCGGCGTGCGCTCGTGTTTGATGTGCTTGCGTGAGATATGATATGTTTCAGGTCGATACGGGGCTTGAGTTGTGGAATTACTGACAGTGGAGTAGATCTACTAAGGTTTGGAGATCTTTGATCTGATTTGGATTGAATCTAGTTGAATTCGGCGCTTGATTTGATGTCGGCGATGTTTTGACTGTGATTACTTTAGCAATTTGAGTGTGATTAAGGATGCAGTGGCTGGTTGTTGACTTAGCTTCAGAAGTTGTAGCATTCTTCTTTTGAACTACTGATGTAGGTGTCGGTATGGTTGGTGTCGTGGCTGTTTTGGCTGTGTTGTTAATGAAGTAGAGGCGAGAGGGAGGCTGTGGTTCATCATTGTTGAGTAGGAAAGATAGATGAGCTATAAAAACAGGTTTGCGTGTTGATTTAGGAAGGTTTTTCTGTCAATAAGAGCTTGCTGAAAGTGTTTTTAGATGCTGAGGAAGGGACTTAAAGGGTTGTAAGGTAGATTGGTAGAGATACAAATGATTTAATTGAATTAGGAATATAGAAAATTGCATGTGCCACTCTGTTTTTGGAGAAAGTCAGAGGGAAAGTCCTTTTAATTATATCGCTTTGATTTATAATGATGAGAATAAGTGAAGAAACCATTTTATTTAAAGATTACATCAATTAATTGGGGTTCAACATCTAGCTATAATCATAAGAATGTGAAAACATGAAGATAGAAATAAATTTATTAAAATTAGTACTCTGTTTTGTAAAGGACATCTTGACCTTTGATGATTTAGTGAATTTTCTATAATTATCTAGCCGAAATTTGACTTTGTGTCCTTGATGAAAGTTGTAAACGACATCTTGAAGAACAACATACTAAAATTTAACAAGAAACGGATAAGTATTGGCTGGTGAAACGATTTTCTTCTGTAGGTAATTAACCTGTAATATGCTGTAGAATTTTAGAAAGAAAACAGAATTTACTGCTCTTAATATGTTGAGATTTAGACTTAGGTTTCTTCACGGAAAGTGTTAATCTAGATTCCTTCTATAACATACTGAAATTTCATAATATTCCGATAATATTAGATACACTTTCCGTGTCTATGATTCAAACTGCCCATTTTAGTCTATAGTCTGCCTTGATTTAAGAATGTATAGCAGTTACTATGTTGCCTTTAATGGGAATTATTTTATACCTTAAAGCACTTAATGATGTGTGTTTAGACTTATTTGTGGTTGTTAATATGCCGAGATTGTTGATGCTGGAACAAAAGAATTGTGAATATGTGAAATTGGTTAAAAGCCAATGTGAGACCCCGAGTGTCGGGATACCTGGAGAGAGATGATGAAGAGTAACTGTATTCTCTCCAGAGGTCTGACAAGAACTGAGTAGCTTCTCAGGGAACCTTGTGATGCCAGGTTGGGTGCGAGGGGGTTCAGGGAGGAGTGTCGCCTCCCCCTGGGTGATTGTTGCAGCTAGATTTCTGTGGATTCAGCAAATTATGATCTATTTACTTATTTGTTGTGTTATTAGCCAAATCCAAGTTAGGATTAACTGCCCACTTGCTGAGTTTTTAATTTAAAAACTCACACTTGTTAATTTTGTTTTCTTCAGACTAGAAGATGGCCTCGACACCACCTGTACCACCTGCTGCAACGACTACCATCTTGTATGGTGCTCCTGCAGACTTTGTGTGGCACCAAGAGGACATCCAGGACCACCATTTCTTGAGAGTAATTTTCGTCAAGTGCACGTCATGCTTGACGGTGGATACTGGGGCGCCAAACGGGCCAGCATACATGGCCTTTGTTGCCCTTTACGCTCGGGTAGACGGTCGACTGGTGGGACTTTTAACGCTATACGATGATGGACCGGGGCAGGGTGGTAGTCCTGCTGAATAGGAGGTGGCCGAGGAGTGTTGAACGTGTGGGGGAGTTTTGTTTTTGGCTGTTTGTACAACATGTAAATACACAATGAGAGGCGGGATGGTTACTATTTGTGGTTTATAGTATTTTTTGTAGAAATCCCCCTCTTAATCTTACCTCCCCACATATAAAGGAACCAAGTTTGTGATAAAAGGAGCCAAGTAGCTTAGTTTCTTATGATATTACTTGTTTGAAATTTATTTCACAACTCTTAAAGTAAAGCAAATCAAGAGAAATCTTTCAATGTGAGATCCAGGGCTATTACATTGAGTGGTATCATAGCTTGGATTGATTAGAGTGATAAGACGTAGGAATTTTAGATGAAAAATAGTGTACTTGAGTGTGTAGACATGATTGTCCATATAATTTGAGACAATTATTGGTATGGGCAGTTCGTTTCATGATCAGTATGGTTTAAGTCACGTGGGAATATTACGTTACTTTTAAGTACTATTATAAATTTCTAATTCCTAATGTGGGTAATGTGCAGAAAGTTTAGGAGAAAGATGGTGCGATCAAGGAGTTCGTCTTCGCCGAGGAGAGAAGCGGCTGCATCAGGGGTAGGGCCGAGGATGGAAGATGTGTTGCAAGCCTTGGTCTCCTTAGGGAATTTGGTGGAAAGATAGGCCCAAATTCCATTGCAACAACCACCTCCGCCACCACCCTAACAGCCACCTCCGGCGGAGCAACGCACCTAGGGACTAGTAGAACAGTTCCTGAAATTAAAGCCACCAAAATTCTCAAGAATGGGACGCCCCAAGGAAGCAGAGTAGTGGGTGGATAGTATGGGGAGAATTTTTAAGTTGTTTGGTTGCAATGACCAAGATAGGATGACACTCGCTGAGTATCAATTGGAAGGGAACGCCATGTATTGGTGGAGAGCATCGAAGGACACCATATTTCCGGCAAGTACGGAAATGGTATGGGAAGAGTTTGTGAAAGCTTTTTATAGGAAACATTTTTCTGAGTGTACGAAGGATCATAAGATTACTGAATTTGTCCAATTAAGCCAAGAGGGACTGACGGTGGATCAATACGAGGCAAAATTTTCAGAACTATCTAGGTATGCTCCTAAGTTGGTTGAGGATCCTAAAGATAAAGCAAAGAGGTTTCTGAAGGGCCTAAGGACTAATATTAGGAAGCAGTTAGTGCCTCTGGGCATAAGAGACTATAATGAAGTGTATGCTCGAGCCCAATGGGTCGAGTAAAAGCTCATCAGGGAGCAGATGGAGGACAGGGAAAAGGCTAGATTAGGGTCGCAAGGAGTCACAAGGGATGTGCGTAGCGGCAAGCGACCTTTTCCGTCTCAGGATACACCTTGGAGTTCCAAGAAAAGGGCCGCATATGAAAGTCCTGGAGGGACGAAAAAGGGGCAATATGTCAATCGGGCTGTGTTTCAGAATGACTTATGTCAACGATGTAACCAGCGACATGGGCCAGGGCCTTGCCCCGATCCCTTAAGATGTTTTAATTGTGGGCAGAAGGGTCATTTCAAAAGAGAATGCCCTCAATGGAGATAGCGAACTGACAAAAATCAACCGCCTCATGCGCTGCCATAACCTGGGAAGACACAAAGACCGACAGCAAAAGGAATAGTGTATGCAATGACTCAGGAGGAAGCGGAAGCTTCCAAGACCATTATTATAGGTATGATTTCCTTGAATAACCACAAAGCTTACGCATTATTTGATCCAGGCGCGACCTATTCCTTTATTGCTTAAAGGTATAGACGATTACATAATATAGAAGTAGTACCTCTCGTGATACCTCTTAGTATTTCCACACCATTAAGGGATGAAGTATTGTCGACCTTAGTTTGTGAAAATTGTGAAATCTCAATAGGAGGAAGGTCACATTCTATCGATTTGGTCGAAATAAGTATGTATGACTATGGCACCATTATAGGCATGGATTGGCTCAGTAAGCAGCAAGCCAATGTGGATTGTTATAGAAAAAGGATTCAGTTTAACCCTTCTGATGAACCTAGTTATGAGTTCTCTGGGAACAAAATGACCTCCACGACTCTTATATCGGCAATAGAAGCACATAGACTCTTAGGTGAAGGATGTCGAGGATATTTAGCGATGGTCAGGGATCAAGAGAAGAAAGAGGTGAAACTGGAAGAAATTAGTGTAATACGTGAATTTCCTGATGTATTTCCAGAAGAACTCCCTGGATTACCCCCAGATCGAGAGGTTGAGTTTGCTATCGAAGTCCTTCTGAGGACGGAACCTATATCAAAAGCTCCATAGCGAATGTCTTTGGCAGAATTAAAGGAGTTGAAAATCCAGCTGCAAGAATTATTGGATAAAGGATTTATAAGACCGAGTGTATCGCCATGGGGGGCACTAGTTTTGTTTGTGAAAAAGAAAGATGGATCAATGCATCTTTGCATTGATTATAGAAAATTGAACCAAGTTACGGTTAAGAATAAATACCCCCTACCGAGGATTGATGATCTATTTGATTAACTGGCTGGTAGTTCAATCTTTTCAAAAATTGACTTGAGGTATGGGTACCATCAATTAAAATTAAGGAGGAAGATGTTCCCAAAACAACTTTTAGAACTCGGTATGGACATTATGAATTCCTAGTTATGCCCTTTGGTCTAACCAATGCGCTTGCTACTTTTATGGATCTAATGAATAGGATATTTATATCTTATTTGGATCAATTTGTGATTGTCTTCATAGATGACATTTTGGTATATTCAAAAGGGTTAGATGAGCACAAGGAACACCTGCTAATCGTGTTACAGACCCTTAGAGAACACAAATTGTATGCCAAACTTAGTAAATGTGAATTCTGGTTAGACAAAGTAGCATTTTTAGGTCATGTAGTGTCGGGAAAAGGATTAACAGTATACCCGGTGAAAATTGAGACCATAATTGAATGGCCAAGACCCACTACACCGACGGAGATTCAGAGTTTCTTAGGGCTTGCAGGGTATTATCGAAGGTTCATAGAAGGATTCGCACGACTTGCAAGTCCCTTGACCCACTTGACTAAAAAGAGTGTGAAATTTGAATGGAATGATAAGTGTGAGCAAAGTTTTCAGGAACTTAAAAGAAGGTTAACCTCGGCACCAATTTTAACCCTACCTTCAGGGTCAGGTGGATTCACAGTGTATAGTGATGCTTCTTATCAAGGACTTGGTTGTGTCTTGATGCAGCATGGAAAAGTCATAGCTTATGCGTCAAGACAACTGAAACCTTATGAAAAGAATTATCCTACTCATGATTTAGAGTTGACTGCAATTATTCTTGCATTGAAAATTTGGAGTCATTATTTGTATGAGGAGAAATTTGAAATTTATACTGATCATAAAAGTTTGAAATATTTGTTTTCACAAAAAGAGATGAATATGAGGCAAAGAAGGTGGATGGAGTTACTTAAGGATTACGATTGTGAAATAGTGTACCATCTGGGGAAAGCTAATAAAGTGGCAGATGCCCTTAGTCGTAAGTCGGCCATCAGTATGGCAAATGTGAGGGTAAAAGGATGAAATCTTTTAAAAACTATTGCCGACTCCGAATTTAGGTTAGAGGTAAATCACCTTTCAGGCGTGTTGGCAACTTTGAGAGTTGAACTGCAAGTGGTTCAAAGAATAAAGATCCTGCAACAGTCGGACCCGGAAATGTTAAAAATTCGAAATAAAGTGCAAAGTGGCAAGAGAACAGAATTTCAGTTGCCTGAGGACGGAGTTATTAAATATCAGGGGCGTCTTTGTGTGCCAAAGAATAAGGAGCTTAGAAGGGAAATATTATCAGAAGCACATAAAAGTGCTTATAGCATCCACCCCGGAGGTACGAAAATGTACTGAAATTTGTGGCAACATTACTAGTGGAATGGTATGAAAAATGACATCGCTAGATTTGTCTCCCAGTGCTTGACTTGCCAACAAGTGAAAGTTGAACATCAAAAGCCTGCTGGGCTATTGAAACCTTTAGATATTCCAGAATGGAAATGGGAGCATGTTACTATGGACTTTGTGTAGGGACTTCCAAGGACCTCTAGTGGGCATGATTCGATATGGGTAGTAGTGGACCGTCTAACCAAATCTGCTCACTTTATGGCAGTTCGAACAGATTATTCGATGGATAAGTACGTAGAATTATATGTGAGACAAATCATCCGTATACACGATGTTCCCGTGACTATTACTTCTGATAGGGACCCAAGATTTACCTCGAAATTTTGGCAGAGCTTACAGGTTGCTCTAGGAACTAAACTCCAGTTTAGTACAGCCTTTCATCCTCAAACTGATGGACAATCTGAAAGAGTAATCCAAATTTTAGAAGACATGCTCAGAGCCTGTGTGTTGGATTTTAAAGGAAACTAGGATGAAAAATTGCATTTGGCGGAATTTGCGTACAATAATAGTTTTCAACAAAGCATTGGAGTTGCCCCATTTGAGGTCTTGTAGGGAGAGCTTGTAGAACCCCAGTATGTTGGAATGAGGTGGGCGAGCGAAGATTAACCAGACCTGAGTTAGTCCAAGTCACTGTAGACGCTGTGAAAACCATCAAGGAATGACTAAGGACTACCCAAAGTCGACAAAGAAGTTATGCAGACAAACGCAGGAGACCTTTGGAATTTATTGTGGGAGATAAAGTTTTTCTTAAAGTCTCACCACTTAAAGGCGTGTCAAGATTTTGTAAGAAGGGCAAATTGAGTCCACGATTTATTGGACCTTTTGAAATACTTGATAGAGTTGGGGAAGTAGCCTACAGATTAGCGTTACCCCCAAGGTTAGCAGGCATGCATGATGTGTTTCACATTTCCATGTTAAGAAAATATCACCCCGACCCTACTCATATGTTGGACTACGAGACCATCGAGGTGGATCAAAACATCAATTATACGGAAGAGCCCGTACAAATTTTGAATCGAAGAGAGCAAGTGTTAAGGACAAAAGTGATCCCGCTAGTCAAAGTTTTATGGCGACATCATGGTTTTGAAGAAGTGACGTGGGAAAATGAAAAAGATATCCGGCAACGATACCCTCATTTATTTAATTAAAATCAAATTTCGAGGACGAAATTTTCCAAGAGGGGAAGATTTGTAACGCCCTAAATTATTCGTTTTGTTTCTTGCTATTTATGTTACGCATATTAGAGATTAATGTCATTTCTTCGGTAAAAAACAATAATAAATAAATAAATAAATAAATTTAAAAAAAAGGGGCGGGGGGAATTTCACGTCAAGCTCGGCCACAGCCACATCCTATTTAGAGTGTCAAATTGAGGAGAAATCTCTCTCACATGGATGCCAAGTGCCGTGTGTAAAAGGAAGGAGGGGGTGAGTCACCATTATCTTTTTTATTTACTTTTTCCCCTCATTCGAAGAAACAATTCTCCTCTTCCTCCTCACCTGCGTTTTCTCTCCCTCAACAGAAACACACTTCTTTTCTCCTCTACTCTTGATCCGTTCCACCAAAAATCGATCTAATCTACGCCCCTCGCCTCCGTTCAGCAGCAGATTCGCCACTGCCCCGTCCCAATTCAGAGCTTCCATCGCCGTTCGCAAAGACCCGATTTGCCAACAGCTTTCTCTCCCTTCCGCCAGCAAAAATCAAGGCAAGTGGAGCGGTGATTAGGGTCTTGGGTGCATGGATTGGCTTTATTTTATTGTGCATGTGAAGATTGGGGTGGATTTTAGGGTTGGGTGCAAAAATCAGAGAACTACAGCTCGGTTCGGAGCCGGATTATGAACGCTTTTCGTGTGTGTTCCTCGCCCTCTCGTCTTTTGCATTCTTGTGTCTGTGGTTTTGCACTTGGCGTTGTGGAATTAGGGTTTCTGAACTTACTTTCTACCAACCTTTTCTTGGGACGATCGGCGTGCGCTTGTGTTTGATGTGCTTGCATGAGATCTGATATGTTTTAGGCCGATACAAGGCTTGAGTAGATCTACGAAGGTTTGGAGATCTTTGATCTGATTTGGTTTGAATCTAGTTGAGTTCGACGCTTGATTTGATGTCGGCAATGTTTCGACTGTGATTACTTTAGTAGTTTGAGTGTGATTAAGGATGGAGTGGCTGGTTGTTGACTTAGATTCAAAAGTTGCAGCATTCTTCTTTTGAACTACCAATGTAGGTGTCAGTATGGTTGGTGTCGTGGCTGTTTTGGTTGTGTTGTTGATGAAGAAGAGGCGAGAGGGAGGCTGTGGTTCATCATTGTTGAGTAGGAAAGATAGATGAATTATAAAACAGGCTTACGTGTTGATTTAAGAAGGTTTTTCTGTCAATAATAGCTTGCTGAAAGTGTTTTTAGATGCTGAGGAAGGGACTTAAAGGGTTGTAAGGTAGACTGGTAGAGATACAAATGATTTGATTGAATTAGAAATGCAGAAAATTATATGTGTCACTCTGTTTTTGGAGAAAGTTAGAGGAAAAGTCCTTTTAATTATATTGCTTTGATTTATAATGATGAGAATAAATGAAGAAACTATTTTATTTAAAAATTACATCCATTAATTAGGGTTCAGCATCTAGCTATAACCATAAAAATGTGAAAATATGAAGATAGAAATAAATTTATTAAAATCAGTACTCTGTTTTCTAAATGACAGCTTGACCTTTGATGATTCAGTGAATTTTCTGTAATTATCTAGCTGAAATTTGACTTTATGTCCTTGATGAAAGTTGTAAACGACATCTTGAGGAACAACATACTAAAATTTGAGAAGAAACGGATAAGTATTGGCTGGTGAAACGATTTTCTTCTGTAGGTAATTAACCTGTAATCTGCTGCAGAATTTTAGAAAGAAAACAGAATTTACTGCTCTTAATATGTTGAGATTTAGACTTAGGTTTCTTCACAGAAAGTGTTAATCTAAGTTCCTTCTATAACATACTAAAATTTCATAACATTCCGATAAGATTAGATACACTTTCCGTGTCTATGATTCAAACTGCCTATTTTAGTCTATAGTCTGCCTTGATCTAAGAATCTAGAACAGTTACTATGTTGACTTTAATGGGAATTATTCTATACCTTAAAGCACTTAATGATGTGTGTTTAGACTTGTTTGTGGTTATTCATATGCTAAGGTTATTGGTGCTGTAACAAGAGAATTGTGAATATGTGAAGTTGGCTAAAAGCCAATGTGAGACCCTGGGTGTCGGGATGCCTGGAGAGGGAGAGTAACTATATTCTCTCCAGAGGTCTGAGAAGGACTGAGTAGCTTCTCAGGAGACCTCGTGATGCCAGGTTGGGTACGAGGGGGTTCAAGGTGGAGTGTCGCCTCCCCCTAGGTGATTGTTGCAGCTAGATATCTGTGGATTCAGCAAATTATGATATGTTTACTTATTTGTTGTGTTATTAGCCAAATCCAAATTAGGATTAACGGCCCACTTGCTGAGTTTTTAATTTAAAAACTCGCACTTGTTAATTTTGTTTTCTTCAGACTAGAACATGGCCTCGGCACCACCTGCACCACTTGCTGCAACGACTACCATCTTGTATGGTGCTCCCGCAGACTTCGTGTGGCACCAAGAGGACATCCAGGACTGCCATTTCCCGAGAGTAATCTTCGTCAAGTGCACGTCATGCTTGACGGTGGATACCGGGGCGCCAAACGAGCCAGCATACATCGCCTTTGTTGCCCTTTACGCTCGGGTAGACGGCCGACTGGTGGGACCTTCAGCGCTATACGATGATGGACCGGGCAGGATGATAGTCCTCCTGAATAGGAGGTGGCAGAGGAGTGCTGAACATGTGGGCGAGTTTTGTTTTTGGCTGTTTGTACAACATGTAAATACACAATGAGAGGCGGGATGGTTACTGTTTGTGATTTATAGTGTTTTTTGTAGAAATCCCCCTCTTAATCTTACCTCCCCACATGTAAAGGAACCAAGTTTGTGATAAAATGAGCCAAATAGCTCAGTTTCTTATTATATTACTTGTTTGAAATTTATTTCACAACTCTTAAAGTACAAGCAAATCAAGAGAAATCTTTCAATGTGAGATGCAGGGCTGTTACAAAAAAATTTTAAAATGTTTAAAATGTTTAAATGTAAAAATATAGGTAAAATGACAACATTGGTAATTTCAAGGAAGAATCACAGAAGATGAGCAACTTTGGAATGAATCTCCCTTGACATGAATAACCTGTTTTTAACCCCGATCCAAAGATGGGGAAACACAAAATAGGCAGGTTTACTTTAGAGATCGAAGCGAAAATTTTCCTTTTCGATGTAAGGATAAGAAGGATCCTGTTATTGAGCATTCCTAAAATGCTTGTCAAGTATATAGTACATGAATAATAATCAACTTCTTAAAATAATAATTACAGACGTTTTAGTATATTTAAAAATTGTAAATTTTCTTTTCAATCGTCGGTCTAACTAAATTATATGGGTATTGTATAGAATTACATGTACATATATGCAAAGAATCCTTGAGGATTTGAATGAAGATTATCTTGACCCCATTTTCCAAATCGAAAACATATGGCACCCTCCATGATTTCCTTCTTTCTTGAGGAATAAGGACTGTGAATCTGGGAGCGAAAAGATCCGTAATTGGCGTGGGGAAAGAGTCGAAAAGAGGAGAGAGAGAGAGAGAGAGAGAGAGAGAGAGAGAGAGAGAGAAGAGAGAGAAAGAAGGCAACAGCTAGGATAGTTGCACACTGTTCAGCTGCCTTGCCCCGCGAACATGGCGACGATTTTACAATCCTTTTCTCTTTCTTCCACCTACATGTGAAAATCCAGCAGGATTGGCAGGTGGCTTAGCAATTTTTTGGAATGATCGAGTGTCATTGAAAGTGGTCTAA
Source organism: Eucalyptus erythrocorys (assembly GCA_014182555.1). Lineage (NCBI taxonomy): Eukaryota > Viridiplantae > Streptophyta > Magnoliopsida > Myrtales > Myrtaceae > Eucalyptus > Eucalyptus erythrocorys. The sequence continues at coordinate 54,355,133 of CM024602.1, forward strand.
CACTCTTCGGCTTTACTAAACTTGATCAGCACGGATCTAGACCTGGATGTAGCAATGCGCCTAACTTGTTTACATGCTCCAGCAGTTTATCATCTCAAACAACGGTTATGGGAGGAAGTAAGATAGATCAGTAGTTGTAATAATCTACCTTGGCTGTGCATAGGTGATTTCAATGACATTTTGTACCCTTGGGAGAAAGTCGAAAAGCATCTCGCCGAACCTCACCACATGTCCTCTTTCCATGAACTCCTCAATGATTGCTCCTTGATGGACTTGGGTAGCAAAGGATGCGCCTTCACATGGATTAACAACCGAGATGGCGAAGACATTGTCAAAGAAAGGTTGGATAGAATGCCTTGCACAAAGGAATGGAGACTGACCTGCCCTCATGCTGAAGTCTTGGCTTTACCAGCTATTGGATCCGATCACAGCCCACTTCTATTATCAACTTAAGCTTCTTGAGTTGAAAATCGAAGAACCTTTTATTTTGAATCTTATTGGCTACAGGACAAGGAGTGCCGATCCACAATTGCTCAGTCCTAGGCTTCTCATCAGCTTGGAGTAGAGAACTTACCCCAAAAATTAAGTGATGTATCCGCTGCTCTTTCAAATTGGAGCTGTTCTAAATTCACCAATGCCAGAAAACAAATAAATTCCCTTTAGCATCAGCTTCAAACTATAACAAATTAGCCATATGGTCATCATGATAAGGCTATGATAATCGGCTTGAAAGAGCAAATCCACAAGTTATGGCAACAGGAGGAACAATTTTGGGCAATGCATTCAAGAGTTAACTGGCTTAAATGGGGGGATAGGAACACGAAATTTTTCCATGCCACTACAATTCAACGAAGACAGCACAACAGGATAAGCATGCTGCAGGATGATCAGCTTAGATGGGTGCACGATCAGAACCAACTCAAGGAGAGGACCTCACTTTTTTTCAAGCAGTTATACACTTCAGTAGGGTAACGAGACTACAGGCCAACTCTTGCTAAATGTAGTCCAAGGTGACAGCGGAGATGAATGACAATCTAGTAACAGAGGTCACTAGAGACGAAGTCCAACTTGTAGTTTTTCAATTAAGCGAAGCTAAAGCCCCTGCCTTAATAGTTTGAATGGTCTGTTTTATCAATTTCGTTGGGATATATTACAAGATGATATTTACATGGTTGTGCAACAATTTTTTCAAACTGGGGTGATGCAACCTAAATATATAGGACTTATATTTCTCTAATCCCTAAAATATCTCACCTAGAAAGGCTTGATCAGTTTCGACCGATCAGTTTCGACCAATCAGCCTTTGCAATTTTATCTACAAAATTATTTCCAAGGTTCTAGCTAATTGTCTCAAGCCATTGCTAATAGAGCTGATAGCGCCAAAACAAAGTGCTTTCGTCAGTTTGCGGCAAATTCAAGACAACATCATAGTGGTTCAAGAGGTGCTTCACCACATCAGGACTAGGAAAAGGATCAAACAATTTAAAGCAATGCTTAAGTTAGATATGCAAAAGGCTTATGACAGGATGGAACGGGATTTTCTCAAAGACTACCTACTACAACTCATATTTCACACTCGATGGGTTCATTGGATATTACAATGTATTTCAATGGTCTCTTTGAGTGTTAAAGTTAACGGAGAACCTCTACCCTACTTTCATCCAACTAGGGGTCTAAGGCAAGGCAACCCTCTATCTCCGTACCTGTTTATCCTAATGGCCAATGCCTCATCTACTCTTATCAACAAGGCAGTGGACATGGGAAATCTTAAAGGTATCAAATTAACCCAATGGTGCCCTATCTTATCTCACTTATTTTTCGCAGATGATGCCAATTTCTTCCTAGAAGGGAAAGTCCTAGAATGTCAGAATTTAGCTAATGTGCTAAACGAATATTGTTTAGTTACAGGACAAGCAATAAATCACAACAAATCAGGCATGTTTTTTTAGTAAGGACTGTCCTATCAACCTGCAAGAGAATTTGGCCAGAGAACTTAGAGTCCCAGTGTTAGAAAAAACTAGTAAGTATCTTGGAATACCTTCAGAATGGGGGAAATCTAAAAGGGAAATGTTTGCGTGGATCTTGGGTCAAATACAATCCAAGCTAGAAGGATGGAAAGAGAAGCTCATTTCAAAAGGGGGTAAGGAAGTTTTGATAAAATTAGTCGTTCAAACAATTCCACATAATGCAATGTCTATTTTTAAAATCCCCGTTTCAATGTGTAAAACAATAGAATAGAAAATCGCAAGATTTTGGTGGAAATCTAGTAACAACAAGTCTGGTATACATGTGATGAATTGGGATGCTATTAAAAGCAGGAAAGATGAGGGGGGATTGGGTTTTCATGACCTTATTGCATTTAAAAAAGCCTTACTAGGCAAACAGGCATGGCAGCTCTCTCAGCAACCTTCCTCTCTATATAACAAAATATTAAAAGGCTAGTACTTTCACTCTCAAGACTTCTGGCATGCAACCAAAGGAACAAGACCCACCTGGGGATGGCAGAGCATACTAATAGGCCGGGATTCTATAGCAGAAAATATACAATGGTTCGTGGGTGATGGAACACGTATTAAAATTCGAGATGATAGATGGCTGGCTAAGGGAGTTATTGGTGGACCTGCACCTAGAGGAGAACTTGAAAGAGTAGCAAATTTTATAATTCTGAACCACAATGAGTGGAATACTCCCCTCCTATAGCAGAGCTTCGATAGTCAAACAGTGGAAGAGATTATATCTTTCCCAATTCGGCCATAGTGCACTAAAGATAGGCTCATTTGGAGAGGCAAGTAGAATGGTATAACAATATAAGAATGCAACAAATCAGAAACAGCCAAAATCATGCATCCTCCTCTTTTCAGGTGCCTCGCAAACTATGGAATGCAATTTGGAAAATGAATTCTACGCCCAAACTTCGATCTTTCCTTTGGTCAGTTTGCAATAACGCTTTGGCAACTAGAGAAAACCTCAACCACCGACACATACTATCAGATCCAACTTGCTGTTTGTGCAAAGATAAGATTCCAAAAACACCAAAACATCTACTCTTGCTATGTCAATGGACAAAAAATATATGGGTCTACCTAGCAATCAACATCAAGCAACAGTTCAGTGGAGTTCGTCAGATAGAATCATGGTTGGTCGACTTAATAGCAAAATAGAGACGACTCACCAGATTTGGAAACAACTGCATCCATCTTCTGGCAAATCTGGAAAGCCCGCAATAACTTCGTCTTCTGCCAGCAGCAGCCCAACTCTTAACATGTCGTGTAGATAGCTTTAGCAAACGCCAAATCCAATAGATGCTCAAATTGAGAGAAACCAAGACGAGGCGTGCAACAGGTAGAACAAGATCAACGATGGCATCTACCGGATCAAGGAGTGGTAAAAATCAACATTGATGCAGCTTACCAGCCCGATTGCAGTGAAGCTTCAATGGCCTGCGCGTGTCAAAATTCCTCCGACATTATCATCGATGGATTTGCACAATCCGTCCCTCCCTCTTCAGCATTGCAAGCAGAGGCGGCGGCGCTGAACATCACAATGCACTTCTTGCTACAGAAAGGAAAAGACACAAATTGGATGAGCCTAGAAACCGATTGCTTATCTCTAGTCAATGCCATTCGAAACCCTAACCTGTTGCCTTAGGAGATTAGACCTTTGATCGAAGAATCCACGGCGCTACTCCTTCGATGCCCTAATCTACAAATAGCTCATTGCAAGAGGGAAGTGAACATGGTAGCAGACCGGGCCACGAAGGCCCATGGGGCATCGTGACTTCCTTCCAATTGGGTTTACAACCCTCCTTTGTTTTTGCAAGATCTATTGACATTATGCAAAACGCTACCTCTAATATGCGTTAGTAATATATTTTCCGTTTTTAGACCAAAAAAAAAAAAAAAACTTGAAGCATAATATGAACAAAAATCCCTCTGCAATTGCTGCACACATCGGAACTGGTATTATGAGAAAATGCAGAACTAGAACAATGTTCCCCAAAGTACATCTAACTAATTTTAATTGGACCTAAGGATGGTTGTCACTTGTTATTAGAACAAACCGTTTGGTTCTTGAAAATGCTATTGCTCGAAATAGAACAAACCACACAGTCTGTTATGTGATACTTCCGGCGAAGGCGGGGAGGCGGCGGCGGCGAGGGCTCAGCCCTCGCCCGCCCGCCCCTTCGTACCCCTTTTTTTTTTTTTTTTTTTTTTTTTTAATTTTAGAGTATTTTTAATTAAATTAAGTTTTAATTTAATTTAATTAATTTTTTATTATGTAAATGGCGTCGTTTCTGCTGAGTCGCGCCGACTCAGCTCTCCGGCAAGCCACGCAAGCATTAAAAAATAATAAACACGTGCTAGTTGGATTTCCGGCAAGGTCGCCGGAGGTGGCACTAAGTGTCCCATTTGAAAAAAAAAAGTGGCACTTAAGTGTACCGAAAAAAGTTATGGCACTTAAGTGTCCCCCGTGCCAAGTTATGGCACTCCGTGTGTCCCAAACTCGAGCTTTATTCAATGAAAAAGCCCATTACAGAGCAGCATCATCACCAATAAGAAGGAATTGTCGCTCGACTCAACGCTGATTCTTCTCATCGCGTTCCCTCTTTATTTGTTTGTCATTGGCTAGCTTCCAAATATCCAACCATCTATGGAGTTGAAAAGAAGAGAGCAAATGGAGAAGAGATGCGATGTGTTTAGAATGGGTCAATAACCCCAACGGCATGTACTATACCAACGTGAATTGACCTTCGATCATTGATCAGTACAACTATCTGAAATTTGGATTCCCAACACTGAGTTCTTGAAGGGAAGGTGCAATCCTAAAGGGCATGAGCTGCCTCAATTCAACGTGAACTAATTCTTGGAGATGTTTCGAGGGAAATCGATCGTGTTTGTTGGCGATCTGATAGGATGGAACCAAATGCAGCCGTTGCTATGTATCCCAGGTGGTGTAAGTGCTCTCAACATCACTTAGCGCGTGCTTGACAAAATTTTTATTTCTTTAATTTTTTTCTTAGAATAGATTTGGAATAGAAATCCATTTGATAACGCAATTTCATTTTCTTATTTTTGGAATAGATTATATTCCAGAAATAAATTTGGAGTAGAAATCAGAAACTAAATTTTTAACTTTTCTATTTCTGGAACAAAATTAAGAAATAAAAATTCTTTTCATAATTTACTCTCGTCATTGGCCGCTACCCACCTGTTGCCATGGGATGTTGGTTGCCCACCACCGGACGCTAGCCACCGCCTCGTAAAAATAAAATTTTATTTTGTTATCAAACAAATTTCTATTTCAGAAATAGAAATTTTAAATTACTATCAAACGTGTTTCTTTACTTAAAAATTCATCTAGAGAATAGAAATTGAGAAATCAATTTTTGGTCAGCAATTGATTTCCGAAATAGAAATGTTATCATGTGTGCTCTTAATTTCTTGGCTTCCGTAGCATTTGCATTTAAGGGCCTCTTTTGGCTAGTAAACTTATTTGCATAATGACTAATGCTTCAACTGTTGTCACGGGTCGATAGTTCCTTGGTCGTGAAATAACTCGTGCGGCAGCTTGTGAGCCGACGGCACCAAGTCATTCTTCCTCCTTTAGTTATTCGTAAACACAGTACGACAAATTGCATTTTCGTATCGAATCATACCACGCCTAGTATAGCTCAGGAATCCAATCTATAGAGCGAGATAGCATATCGGTTTGGATATAATAACTAGTTTCAACATGTCATGACCTTATCAGAAGAATGGCATCAACTCTCAATTAGTTTGTGCATGAGGGGTGAACCCGCATTTAGAGCTCCGTAGGATATATTCGTTCTATCCTAGAATATTTAATACCGACCGTCCTAACGCAACTCTTATGGACTAGTTGTATTCATCCCCTTTGCATCACTATCTCTTCAACCAGTAACCCCATGGTCCACTGATAAGGGCACACGAGAATGGGAAAAATCATGGACTGTGACGTTCTCTCCTATTCATTTTCGCAACACCCTCTTCACGGGATGTTCTATTGCTTCCTTGTGTTTCCCAACCATCAATACCACTCCCTAGGACTTCCATAGATGGCAACGCTCATCTAACAAAATAGGCCACCCAGCTCCACTAGCAGCTTCCCTCAATTAACACCAATCACAAATCTTTAGTCACTTGTGCTCCCTGACAAGGATGGCATCCCCAGCCAACTATGCTCCTTTGGTAACACCTTTCTCCTGCTTAACCCCTCCTAATCTCTGTAAACCAATGGAGGGTTCTCCCCTTGTTGGAAATATGATAAGAGACTTCTTCTTAAGATTCGTCGATTGATCCAGGAATGTTATCCCGATCTAATGAGCAATTCAGTCCCTTCTTATACCCCATTGCCATCCTAGAAGGTAGACAAGAGCCGCACATTGTTCGAGCCCTCTTGGCCTCGACAATCACTCTCCACCTTCATAGGCTTTCCCTAAATCAACCACCTATTGGAGGGATCTTGCTTTGACGTCATTTGTCATGAGTTGATAGTTTATTGGCTGTGGAATAACTTGTATGGCACTTGGTGAGCCGAGAACACCAACTCAGCCTTCCTACTTTAATTATTCTCAAGAACAATCTGGTGAATTGCATTTCCAATTTGGATTGTATCATGCCCATGTAGCTTGGGCATCCGACACAATAACTGATTTCGGTCTACTATGTTCTCATCAAGAGAACTGGATTAACTCTTGACTAGTTTGTGCATGGGAGGACAATGTTGCCTTCAGAACTTCATAGAGATATATTCGTTCTATCCTAGAATTCCTTGCACCAACTGATAGGTAACTCCACCAATAGAATTCTAGAATCCATTCGATCTTCGAATCTGGTAACATCGGTTACTCGAGTTTTCTCTTTAATTGATGCTTTCTTGCCGAGCCGAACTGCGAGACCTGCCTTTTTTCTTTTCCGAAGGGAAGTGAAAGAAGGATTGGAGTTTGAACATCCTCGACAATTATAGTTGCAGTAAATGTCGTTCAAAAGCCATTCGATCACCTTTTTTTTTTTTTAATCACTTTGCCTTTGTCCTAAAAAAACAAATTTAGCATGTCCTTCAAGGCTCTTTCCTCTTTTGCCTGTACATCCTATCTTTTTAATGTTCCACACCATTTTCCATGACTCTACCTTCACTAGTTTTTTCTCCCTTCCTTGCCTTCGAAAAATTCTAGGAGTTCCCGGACGTTGATCCTTTACTTACTTCCGATTCATATTCCCAAAGCCATTTTAAATTGCCTTCCCCGTCCCTTCCTCAACTTCACTTCCAATCCAATCCCATTCTAACTCTCTCTTTCCACTCAAAAAGAGAAAAAAACATCGATATTGACCAGCTCCATTTCCATCTTTCCCGTCCTCATCTTAAGTCTTCATTTAATTCCTCTTGGTAAACACCTCCTTCCCTTTTCAATCCTGTTAAAAATAGACCCTCTAGACGGAGAAAAAGCCAGCGAGCAATCAATTCCTCCTCCCCCTCCTCCGCCTCCTCCTCCTCCTCCTCCTCCATCCCGACCACCTTCGCTGCCGCTGGCCCCCACATCTCCGCCAAAGCCCAAGTTCCCCTTCGTCTTCCCACGCGCCGAGTCCACGGTCCTCCCTAATCCTTCTCCCTTCTTCTCACCGAGCCTCCTCTCGCCCCGCTCCCGACAAACTCTTTCTTCCGAACTTCACTCTCAACAATGGCGACCGTGCTGAGTACATCCACCCCTACCTTGTGAAGCCCTCCCCGTCCTCTATCTCCATCTCGTTCCCTTCTCGCGTCACCTCCTCCACCTCTTTGTACCAGGTGTTCAACGCCGACCTCACTGTGTCTGCCGTTTCTAGCGACGATGCCGCACTGGCGCCACGGCACATAATCTCGTCGTACAGCGACCTCAGCATCACGCTGGACTTTGTGACTTTGAACCTAAGGTTCGTCCTCGTCAGGGGGAGCCCCTACTTGACCTGCTTGGTCGACCACGGGACGGAGGTTGCGATCTTAACTATTTACGCGATCCTCTCGCTCTCTTTGAACAGTAGCCGCACCAAGCATACTTTGAAGCTCAACAACAATCAGACTTGGCTCGTTTACACTTCCTCGCCGATCAGTTTCAGTCGCAGTCTCAATGCCATTACTTCCGGAAGGCCCTCGGGGGTTATTAGGATTGCTTGTTTGCCTGACACTGGATCACTTAGTGAGGAGGTTTTGGATAGGTTCAGTTCTTCGTATGCTCTATCTAGTGATGCAGTGTTGAGTAAACAGTTTTGTGTGGAGTACAAATGGGAGAAGAGAGGATGGGGGGATCTGCTCATGCTCGCGCACCCGCTCCACGTTCGACTTTTGTCTCTTGAGGACTACCAGGACTACCATGTCACTGTGTTGGAGGATTTTAAGTATAGAAGTATCGATGGTGATCTTGTTGGTGTAGTTGGAGATTCCCGGGTGTTGAGATCGAATCATGTCTCTGTTACTTGGCATTCAATCGGGGCGTCAAGGAAGAGTCACGCGATGAAATCATTCAAGCCCTTCGTAGGGATGTGGAGTCCCTTAATCCGGCTACAATAACGACAGCTTCATCTTATTCTTATGGGAAATTGATGGCTAGAGCGGCGAGGTTGGCTTTAATTGCTGAGGAGGTGTGTTATCCTAAAGTTATCCCGACGATTGGGAAATATTTGAAGAGCACCATAGAACCATGGTTGGATGGGACCTTTAGTGGTAATGGATTCTTGTATGATGCGAAATGGGGTGGGATTATCACCAAGCTAGGATATGTTGGAAGATATGCAGATCGGATCTAGCCAAATCAATCTCGATCTTGATTGATCATGATTAATCATAATTGATCATGATTTACTCTTATTTGTAAATTAATTATTGCATCTAGATCTAGATTGATAGAACAAATCAATTAATTCTTTATTCATAGGAAATTTGTATTATATCTGTATTACATTGTACACATCTCATTACACGAGAGAAATACGCAGAAAATTTCCTCAGCTTGGCCTATTCTCTCTGAAACTTCTTCCTTTACTCTTGCCCATTGCCTTCTAACATGGTATCAGAGCAGTGTTGATCTCTGTTTTGCTTCCGCATCAAGTCTTCATCGAAGAAAATTCTTCGACACCTACAATACAACATTTTCTCGGCATCAGGCATACTCTCGAAGGAAAGAAGATCATTCCAACTCACCATGGCCTCTCCCCAGAATTCCAATCCAACTGCTGGAGACAGAGCCAATGAAGGAAGAAGTCCTCCATCTTCGTAGACCAGGAATCCCCATGCAAATTCACCAACCACAGAACCACAACCACAACTCTCCTTACCTTTGCCTCAACAATGGCGACCCACGCCGGCTCAGTTCCAATTGGGGCAACCCACAATGGGTCAACCATACCAGTGGATCCCATATCCACTTTATCTCGGGGCAAGCCCGAATCCATCACTACCGGTGTTCGTGGGTCACCAAAGCCATGATGGGGGCTCACCAGCCACGAATGGGGCAAGCCCGACCATCGGGATGGAACAGACGGGCGAAGCACAAGAATCGGGTACGAGAGAAAATGCATACCCGAGAAGTGAAAATGCGGGGCTTCCAATCGGGTCGGGCGAATCGGGTCAAGGGACGAATCCCTACCCGAATTTCGTACCCGGATACTTACCGGTCGGGTCGGGCGAATCGGGTCAAGGGACGAATCCCTACCCGAATTTCGCACCCGGTTTCTTACCCGTTTCAGCGGCGGCGTTCACCAGGCGACCAGAAATCGGGGATCCCTTGTACGTCTCCAATGCCGACGGACCGGAGTTTCGACTGATACACCAGCAATTGACCGGACCTGAAACATACTCGAAATGGTCCCAGGAGCTCCGGCGGGCATTAGTGACCAAGGATAAAGACGGATTTCTCGACGGGACGATCCCGATTCCCTCGGATGAACGCCTAGCCCGACACTGGCGAAAATGCAATCAACTTGTCCGTACATGGATCGGAAATAGCATATCTCCAGAGGTCGCGGCTGGGCTTCCACCCACAGAGGATGCGAAAACCATGTGGGAAAACGTCCGTGAAATGTACGGGAAAATGGATCAGGTGAAAATTTTTAACCTCATGCAGGAAATCGGTGATTTGAAACAGGGAAACTCGACGGTCACGGCCTGCTTCAACAGGCTATCGTCTCTCTGGAATCAACTCGAGGCTGTAGAAGAACAGCTCGAAGGGCCAGAATCGACCCTCAAACAGTACAAGAAGATCAAAGAGAGAGAAAAGGCGACGAGATTCCTGTTGATTCTCAATGAATCATACGTTACCTTTCGATCACAGATCCTTGCCATGGATCCGATGCCATCGATTGGGCGTATCTTCCAACTGGCGATGCAGGAGGAAGCCCAGAGAGCCACAACCATGAAGAACAGTGACAGCATCGCTCTCGCCGCTCGAAGGGAAGGGAAAACCCTAACCCTAGCTCGGGAGAGAGGAGAAAAACGAAACCCACTAGGGTTTGCTGGAGTCGAAGGCAGCGGGTTTAAAAAGGACCCAATGAATGGCCCAGATTTCATGCAGGGATCCAACGGCTTGGATTATCTATGTGAATCGAGCGGCTTAGATTACTCGCGCAGATCTGACGATCCAGAACACGCGCGAAGATCGGATGGCTATCATGGCATCGGGGCAGCGCCTGGATCAGACGGTGGAGATCAAATCTCCATGAAAGGGATGGACGGCCAGATTTTTGCCACGTCATCCAAAAATTTTGCAAAAAATTTTAAAGGAAAGGGTAAATTTTTTTGTGATTATTGCAAACGTTCTAATCACACCATTGACAAATGTTGGAAATTGCATGGAAATCTGGAGAAAAGGAGAAAAAATTTCCACAAAGATATCAAGTCAGTGGACCGGCCGGGCCCAGAATTGATCAGCCAATCACATACGGCCAACTTCAGCAACTTATGCAAAAAATGGATATCTCAAATAAAGGGGGCAGTTTCTCAGGTATCTCCCATTGTCTTATTAATTCTATTTCCATAAAAGAATGGATTATAGACTCTGGGGCCTCTGATCATATTATCTGTGACAAATGATTATTTACAAATTTAAATAAACATTTGGATTTTCCTGTCACTGTACAATTGCCCAATGGACATATGACTTATGTCAGAGTGTCAGGAACAGTGAATCTCAGTCATCAGATTGTCCTACAGAATGTGCTATATGTCCCGGAATTCCAGTTCAACCTCATATTTGTATCTAAAGTCTGCAAAGACAACTCATGCCAAGTGATATTCAACTCTGACAGATGTCTCTTTCAGGCCCTTTCGACTGGGAGAACGATGGGCTCGGGTAATCTCTTTGAAGGACTCTATTACTGGAAGAGTAATTTGAATTATTCATGCAATTCCTTAAATAAAAGCTCATTATGTAATTCACTTGCCAATGATAGCAATACTACAATGCATATGAGATTGGGCCATAGTGCTGTTTTTCCATACTCTGAATGTTCAATTTGCCCTCTTGCCAAGCAATCACGCACTCCTTTTCCTTCTAGCACTTCAAAGGCTAGTCAGTTATCTGCATTGATTCATGTGGTTATCTGGGGACCTTATCATACAGCTAATCATGACGGCTCCCGTTATTTTCTTACGATAGTAGATAATCATTCTCGGGCAACATGGGTTTTTCTCATGCAATCTAAACAACGGGTTTATTCTCACCTGCAAAATTTCATTCTACTATCTAAGACTCAGTTCAAGAAATCCATCCAGCGGATTCGCACTGACAATGGGAAGGAATTTTTTAGTCATGAATGCTCCCTGTTGTTCAACTCCCATGGAATTCAGCATGAAAGCTCATGTGTCTACTCTCCACAACAAAATGGAGTAGTTGAAAGGAAACATCGTCATTTGCTGGAAGTCACTCGTGCCATCAAATTTCAGGCATCAATACTGAGACAAATTTTGGGGTGAATGCATCACCACAAAGCAACTTATCTCATTAATAGAATGCCTACCGTAATCCTTAAGGGACGAACTCCATTTGAGCTGCTATTTGGGAAGAAACCCAAATTAGATCATCTCGAGGATATTCGGCTGTCTATGCTATGCTGCAACCATGGGGCCTCGTGACAAGATGAGCCCACGTGCAAGACAGTGTGTCTTCATGGGATATTCTAATCTCCAAAAGGGCTACAGGCTGCTGGAGATGGCCACGGGAGATTTTTTTTAAGTCGTGATGTCATTTTTCATGAGCATATATACCCATTTTCTGACAATAGATTCTCACATGAGGACAGCGAGACAGTTTCCAAGCATCACATTCCTCTTCATGATGAAGCATCACATCAGGATCCTTCTTATATTCCAGTGGTACAGCCAACAATTCCCACTCATTATGTAGCCCCAGCTACTGAAGATTTATTTGAAGACAATTCGGACTCTTCAAGACATATTCATGAAGATTCTCCGGAAAAAAATCTTGCTGAAGTGAATCACCTGGAGGCCACTCTTGCACATGAAGAGACCATTGATGCCACAACAGCGCAGCCCATCATTGAAGCTGATCCTCCTAAGAGATCTGGTCGATCCACACGACCACCAACCTGGACAAAGGACTATATATGTGCTGCTCATAACTCACTAGGTATTCAATATCCAATATCTTCATATGTTTCCTTTGATAGACTATCTAAGGAACACAGATGTTGCATTAGTCGTTTGTCTGAAGAAACTGAACCGGGCAATTATGAAGAAGCCTCCAAAAATCCAAAATAGCAGGAGGCTATGAAGGCAGAATTGACAGCATTGGCTGAAAACCACACATGGGACCTTGTTCCATTACCAGCTCAGCGCAAACCTATTGGCTGTAAATGGGTTTACAAGATCAAATATCGTGTTGATGGCTCAGTAGAGCGTTACAAGGCAAGATTAGTGGCCAAAGGGTTCACCCAAAGAGAAGGTTTCGACTATCACGAAACATTCTCTCCGATTGCAAAAGACGTCACAAGACGTTCTTTCTTAGCTGTTGCCGCAATTAATGAATGGCATCCACATCAGATGGACGTTTCACAATGCCTTCCTTCACGGAGATCTTGATGAAGAAATCTATATGGATGTTCCTCCCGAGATACGGAGACAGGGGGAGAATAAGGTGTGTCGTCTCAGTAAATCCCTCTATGGATTAAAGCAGGCATCAAGACAATGGTATGCAAAATTCACCAATGCTCTTACAACAGCAGGATTCAAGCAATCCAAACATGACTATGCTTTATTCACAAGAACTAAAGGTATGTCATCTATCTATCTGATGATTTATGTTGATGACATACTAGTCATGGGTAATGATAGAACCTCTATAGAAACCTTCAAGGAATATTTGCATGCTACCTTTCACATCAAAGACTTAGGAGCACCCAAATATTTCCTTGGAATTGAAATTGCCCGATCTGACAAGGGAATTTCCCTTAGTCAACGGAAATTTGTCCTAGAGATTATATCGAAGCGTCTATCGGGATGCAAGCCGGCCCGTGATTCCTATAGAGCGAATGCCGATTAACCACCGCGAGAATATAACAAAAGAATATCTCGAAATGATGATCCTCTTCTCAGTGATCCATCAGGCTACCAGAGACTTGTTGGGAAACTTATATACCTGACAATGACTAGACCTGATATATCTTATGCGGTTCAGACACTTAGCCAGTTTATGCATCAACCGAAGCGTTCTCATTTGGATGCAACCTTAAAGGTTGTCAAATACCTAAAGAGATGTCCAGGGCTCGGGATACTCCTCTCTAAAAGGTGTGATATGAAAATGATGGCTTATTGTGATGCAAATTATGCAACATGTCCAATTACTCGAAGATCTGTCACTGGATATTGCATAAAACTGGGGGAGTCCCTATTATCTTGGAAGACCAAGAAACAAGCAACCGTGTCTTTATCCTCGGCCGAGGCAGAGTATCGAGCTATGGCCAAGACCACTTGTCAGATAGTTTGGATCCGAGGATTGCTCAAGGATCTCGGAGTAGAAGTGCAAGGACCCACAAGACTATATTGTGATAATGATGCAGCTCTCAAACTCGCATCAAATCCTATAGTGCATGAAAGGACCAAGCATATAGAGGTGGATTGTCACTTCACACGAGAAAAGATTCGGGAAGGAACAATTGAAACAAGAGGCATCGGAACGGCGGAGCAGCGAGATTTATTCACTAAGCCCTTGTGTCAAAGGCAACATGCATATCTACTAAACAAGCTAGGCGTCTTAGACATCTATAAGCCACCAGCTTGAGGGGGAGTGTTGGAAGATATGCGGATCGGATCCGCCAAATCAATCTCGATCTTGATTGATCATGATTAATCATAATTGATCATGATTTACTCTTATTTGTAAATTAATTATTGCATCTAGATCTAGATAGATAGAACAAATCAATTAATTCTTTATTCATAGGAAATTTGTATTATATCTGTATTACATTGTACACATCTCATTACACGAGAGAAATACACAGAAAATTTCCTCAGCTTGGCCTATTCTCTCTGAAACTTCTTCCTTTACTCTTGCCCATTGCCTTCTAACAGGATCGACCAATCCTGGTGAAGATGTTGGCTTCGGGTTGTACAATGCTCATCACTATCATTTAGGGTATTTCCTTTATGGAATTGCTGTTCTCGCCAAGATTGATCCTGTATGGGGAAGGAAGTATAGGCCTCAAGCTTATTCACTGATGGCGGATTTCATGAACTTGGGGAAAAGGTTGAATTCCAATTATCCACGTCTGAGGTGCTTCGACCTGTATAAATTGCACTCCTGGGCTAGTGGATTGACTGAATTTGCAGATGGGCGGAACCAGGAGAGCACAAGCGAGGCTGTGAATGCTTACTATTCAGCTGCTTTAATGGGATTAGCCTATGGAGACACCAATCTTGTTGCTGTCGAGTCCACGCTCGCTGCAATGGAAATACAAGCAGCTCAAACATGGTGGCATGTTAGAGAAGGCCATAATTTATATGAGGAAGACTTCACTAGGGAGAACAGGGTGGTGGGTGTTCTTTGGGCTAACAAAAGAGACAGTGGTCTTTGGTTTGCCGGCGCGGAGCGGAGAGATTGTAGGCTTGGAATTCAAGTTTTGCCTCTGTCGCCTATCACTGAGGTTCTATTCTCTGATGTCCAGTTTGCGAAACAGCTGGTCAATTGGACATCCCCAGCACTGAACAGGAAGGGAATTGAAGGATGGAGAGGATTTGTGTGTGCCTTGGAAGGGATTTTTGACCAAGGTAGTGCGCTGAAAAAAGTGAGGAGCTTGAGCGGTTTTGATGATGGGAACTCTATTTCGAATCTTCTGTGGTGGATTCATAGTAGAGGTGATGAAGAAGAGACAGGATGCAGGGATGGAGGAAAGTACTGTTGGTTTGGTCACTATTGTCACTGAAATTGTTATTTCGGGACAGAATGATTTGCTTTAATGAGATATTCTATTTGGAGTATTCATGTACTTATATGAGGATTGCTTTGTGCCCTGTGTATCCATCTTCATAACAAAATGATTCACTAGCTATGCTTCTCTCTGTGACCCTTCATTATTGTTGCACATTCCTACAATTACATTATTCACTTTGACGAAAACTTTCTTGTTTTTGACATGTTCGTTGATATCAATTAAATCTCTTGCACCCTGTTTTAGTAAATCAGTGATGAGTTATATTGCACGCACATGTTTCTCAGTGCATTGTGTGCTTTGATGCCACTTTAGGAGCCCATGGAATTCGATTTAGAATCTGTTTATTGAAAAAAGAAGTAAATCATATCTCATAATTTCGCCATATCTTATTGTCTCTAGCCTTGTGAATAATTCCTACTAGAATTCATTTCTTTTTGACTGAATAATGACAACGAAAGTCTTAGATCTTATGTGAACTGGTCACTTTAATTCTAAAAATTTTTGTTAGATTATTTATGTCCTAAAATTCATTCCAATTTGTCATTTAAGTCCTTTTGTTATCAAGTTAGTTTTAAATGGAAGGAAAGTCTACATGGAATTCTTTCTTATGAACTTTTCATTTTTTTGGACTCATGGTGATGATGCGACACTCGTGAATGTCATATAAAAAAAAATCCACAAAAAGAATAGAAGAATAATTAAAAAAAAAATGATGGAGGAAGCTAGAAGCGTGTGTAGGATTTTTCTTCCCCCGCTCGGCCATCGGAGAGGGTCATAGCCCTCTCTGCAAGAAAGGGCAAGGGGTGCTTGCCCGATGGTGGCAAGTGGTGTCACCAACACTACGAGAGTGACTTCTGTTGTATTGTACTTGGTAAGAATAATATGTTTATTACTTTCACACGGTGTTTACTTTTTTTTTTTTTTTTTTTTTACACGGTGTTTACTTAAATGTAATATTTTTTCCCTAACTTGAGTATCATAAATTTAAAAATTTGATTATTTCAGTATCATCAGTAATTTGTCTTTTGGAAAAATCAAATACGGATGTCTATCGTCTGACGTGGTTTCATCAACGCTAACATGAATAATTAATAATTTTTTATTTTCCTTTTTCCTTTGCCATTTTTTAGGGCTGACGAGAATCATTGGTGACCCTTACTAGTTATGAAACCCTCGCCTAAAGCTGGCAAGGGCTTTGTGGCCTCACCTACGGCCGCAATGCCCTTGCCTAGGGCCTTCATGGCTGAGGGCGAGGCCGTGACATCCAATTCATTGCTCAACAAAGCTGTGTACTTTTGGGCACCAAGCTCATCACCGTACCATATCACCCAGTCACTGCACCACCTCATCGCACGACGCCACGCCACCTCGTTGCCGTGTCACTGTTGCACGGCCACCTTGCCCCGTCACTCGGCCTCGCCGAGTGCTCTCCAATTGGCCGCCAACTATGGCAACATGAGGCAGTAAAATTGCGGCCCAGTCTCAGCCCCAAACTCACGTAACCTAACCCAGCTGGCTTCTCCTTGTGCTGTCGCGAGATGTGGCAATCAATTGTTGACCACGCCCATGAGGCGGTGAAAGAGGTAAATGAAAATTTACCCAGCCAAGCCACGTTCCCCTCTAGCTGTCTTCTCCTCGGGGCTGCCTCGAGTTGAAAATATTGACCAAGACCATGCAAAGGCGGTGAGAAGAGAGAAGAACTGAAAATTTAAATCCAGCCAGTCCATGTTCCTTCGTTCATCCCTCAGCAGCAGCCAGACACGCTCACATTCCGCCCCTCCCTTCCCTCATCATTGTGACGTCTCTCTCCGCCCTTCCCGTTCAGTCCCTTGGCCGCGCAACACCAAGAATCGCCGCCACCTTTGCTGGCGACGCCCTCATCCCGTCAGCCGCTCGTGCCACCCCGCTGTCCTCAAGCCGCCCCATCAACTCGTCACAGATCGACGAATGACCAGCTACAACCAGGCCTATGAGACCTCGCCAGAACTGCATCGACACTTGCTTTGGACTAGAGGCAAGTGAATTACTTACCATTTATGCTACATAGGTTGATTTCCATATGCCGAGGTCGATTTCATCGAGTTTAAAGCGTATCGATTGATTTCATGTCTAATTGTGCTCATCAACAATTTCAAAATACATGTGTTGTCAGGATTGTTGAATTTCTAGTTCATTGAAATTATGGATATGGTGTCAGAATGCTAGATGTTTGAAATGTGTACTGGTTTGAATTTAATTGACATGAATCTCGGACAGATCTGAGGTTACGGCTGTTTTCAGGTCAATTTAATGTAGGCTGAATTTTGCCAATTTTCAGCAGGTTTTTGTGGTACAAATTCGATGGGACCTTCTTCATGAAAGTTGTGTATTATGCCTTGCTCCACAACATACTTTAATTTCAGAATTTTTGGACTTTGTATGTGTAAAATGTATTTCAAAAACTTTGCAGGTTCAAAATTATTTTTATAAGCCGTTTCCAAACCTTTTCTCAGTTAAGGATTTTTTATAAACAATTTGGACTAGTGTCCTTCCGCATCTTAAACTATAAAGTGAAAATTTTCCATCATTTTTGGAGTTCAATTAGGCATCCAAAATGCCATTTCCTGAACCTGCTGTAACCTGGCTTCGTGCCCTATTTTGATCCGAAATACAGAAAATTACTAGGTCCCTTACAAGTTAAACTGGACTTTGAGTTCCTCATGAAAAAGGTTCCTTAGAGTCCCATCCACGTCATGTTAAAGTTATGTGATTTTGGAAACTAATTTGCTTGGCGAATACCCTCGATTTCTACAAATGGGCAAACTACCCTTTTTCTGTCGATTTTGGATAAACTATTATTTTGCAATTCGTTTTTTGATCTGATACGGTCAACTAAATGTTTGTATCATTTCTCTGATTTTCAAAGGATAGTTGGTGGTGGATACTGAACTAGTCCTATGCATTTTACTTAGTGAATGGCTAGTTTAAATTGAAAAATTTGAAATGTAGCATCATGGAATGATTGTGTGATTTGGGAATACCATCGGTCCTTGGGAGGACGATGCTCTAGGTGTTAGAAGGGATGCCTAGAGGGTAACTGAATTCCTTCATATGCCTGGAGGGTGTAACAAGGTTCGGCAAATGTCCTCGCAATGTTGAATGGGTGCAAGATACTCTAGGGGTAACGGGGTTCTTAGGAATATGGTGGCAGTCAATTCACAATAAAGATGATCAATTGCATTTCCAAATTTCATTCAAGCTTTTACTGGGTTAGTGTTTTCAAAAAAAATGTTTTCTATTTGCTATACCAATTTTGAGAAAGGTTCTTAGGTAAGTCGATATCATAATAATTTTTTGTCTTTTATATTTAAACTTTCTCGTATGTGCTGTTATTGACTTATGTGGTATAAATAGGTTAGTAGTTTTCTTACTGAGCTTTGTGCTCACTCGTGGTTGATCATTATTTCTAGTTTTAGTAGCATTTTGGGAAGGCTAGACTAAGATTTTGGATGTGTTGTGGGTGGATGACAGATGACATAGTACATACATAGTATCCAAATCGGAATGACGCAGCTATTGGAGCTTTTGGGTGTAGTATAGAGTAGTGGTACCTTTTGCTTGTTCTCCGGTGTATCCCAACCTTGTCACTTAAAATATATATAAAAAAGAAATGAAAGTGCTTGGTTTTATATTTCTTCGTGCGTTAGTTGAAATTAGTATGTACTAGATTGTCATTACACATTTCTACGTGCTTAAAATTGGAAATAATTGGATAGTCATGTTAGCAATGACATGCTAGGGATGTCACACCCTTGCTAGATTTGGGCAAGTGTTTTACAATCAATCCTCGTTGGCCTTACAAAAGACAAAAAGAAAGATTTAAAAAAAAATCAAAAACAAAAAAAAAGTAAAAAATTCAAGTTGGATGGGAAATAATAAAAAATTTCACGTAGGATGATTTGTTAAAAATAACACTCAAAATGATCGATTTTACTCCGATATGACATTCAAGCGAGGAAGAAAAAGTTATAGTACTCAAGTGAGTACTGTATAAAAGTTTTTACTTTGCTCAAAAGAATTTTGCCATAAGTTGAAACGTGCATCGTCCCAAAATATCCGATCGATGTCTCGCACATGCCGGACCGAGCACTACAAGCGGTGGAGGCATGTGACCTCCAACTTCTCACTCGCCAACTTTTGGACAGCCCACCCAGTCCAGTCCACGGAGACGGACCCGAGCGGGCGAACCAAGACGGGCCTCTCCAACCTACTCCTTGACTAGGCCGACGACAAGTGGACATTTGAGGTCTAGGAGTTCGATCGGCTCTGCAAGACACCGGGGTACTGCATGACAACATTTCTATTCCTCAAAATTTCTGTTATTTTGTTCCCCATAACAAAAAAAGAACAGAAACCTGTTTGGTAATGCCAAGTTTTTTTGGTTCCCGAGAATAAAAAGTTAGCCCAAGAATGGTTTTGGAACATAAATGAAAAGCAAAAAAAAAAAGTTGCTTCTTGTTCCTAAGAACAATTTCTAGAAATAAGTGAAATTTTTTTTTTATTTTTCTTTTATTTTTCTCTCTTGCCGTGGCCACCGCCAACTGTCGTTGGCCGCCGCCGGTCGGCGATGGCGGTCGGCGGCGACAATCGACGACCGGTGGTCGGCCGATGGCAACATGCGACGACGAGCGGTGGTCGGCTAGCGTTGGTGGCAACGGCATCCGGCGACAATCCGTAAGCAAGAATAAAAAATAAATAAATATAAAAAAGAAAGTATTTTTTACCAAATGCATTTCTATTCTTTTTTTATTTCTGGATTAGAAATTTTGTGTAGTTACCAAACGGGTTCTTTTACTCAGAATTTTTTTTTTTGGTAAGAGTAAGCAATTTTACTCAGAAATTGTTCCCCATAATAGAAATAGAAAAGAAGCATTTCTTTAAAAAAAAAAAAATACTCTCCAGCCAAGAAGCGTTGTCATGCGCAGCCCAGTTCTACCGCCAACTAGTCTTCTACCTGAATTTTGGACATTGGGCAAGGGAAATTGGAAAAATTAGCTGTCTTCTATTCTTTATTTGGTGGTTCCATCAAAGCAAGGTTATTCAAGAAAAAAATAAATCATTTTCATGTAGTGGCATAATTATGTGTCCCTAACATAGGGAAAATTAACAAAATATGAAGGATTAATACTTTGAAAAACCTCAAACTGGTACATCTGTGATAAATTTACCTCAAACTATCTTTTTGACCACCAAAAACCCCAAACTAGTATACATTTGACAAATTTACCCCAAACTGGTACACTTATAACAAATTTACCCTCTATTAATTTTTGGTAAATTTTATTGTTAAATTATTAAGTTAAATAACACATGACAGTTGATTCGTATATCAATTTAGAATTTTATGCTCCATTTGTCACAGTTTATAATTTTTGTGATTTTTTTGTTATATTAATTCAATTACAAATTTACCAGTTTTTGGTTTTTTGCAGTTGAATAAATTAGTTTGGGATAATTTTGTCATAAATGTACAAGTTTTTAGTTTTTTATAGTCGGTCGGGGTAAATTTGTCACGGGTTTACCAGTTTTGAGCTTTTCATAATTGAAAAAATAGTTTCGGGTAAATTTATCACAAGCATACCAATTTGGGGTTTTTTAGGGTATTAACCCAAATATTAACCTTTTAATTGAGCTAATTTAATTTTAAATTTTTCATATTGGCACTAATTTACTTTATTTGGCCAATTTTGATCGAAAATCACTAATGTAAATGCCAATAGTCATATATGGCATGGCTACTACTCACATAGACTTTTTAAATATTTTTTTGATTTTTTTTCTTTCCTTACTTTTTCTGCTAGTGGCCGATCACCGACAATTTAACTTCATCCATTTACTCGAACCCTAAATAGGACACACCAGTGGGAATAACTTACCGTCTCCGTTTATTTCCTTTGAAATAATTACTAGATAAAAAATATTTTTAATCTTCTCTTGTTCTAATATTTAATTCGTGTACATCTATAGTGTGGTTTATACTTAGATGCACTGAGCTGTTACATTAAATTTTAGTTTCACGATAAAAAAAAGTTCTTAGTCTAATAATCAATGTAGAATTTTGGCGAGTAATTAAATATTTATTATGGTATGGTTTTAAATAAATTCACACGTATATCTTTTGTAATATAAATTGAAACCCATGACCTTCACTTCTTGAGACGTATGTCGTGCGCTTGCTGTTGCTGTCAAAGCTTTATCCCTAACGAGGTTTAAAAAACCATGGAAAAAACACTACAGTAATGGCAAAAGAAACATTGGCCTCGAAAAGACTAAAAATATATCAAATGCTTCGATTCTAAGTATGAAGTCCTAAACGATGACTCATAATTTATGTTGTGGAAAATAAGCAATCGAACAATAATAAGAGATAGAATAAGAAAATAAATTGGATACTAGATTTAAGTGGTTTAGTCGTAGTAACCTATGTTCACGGGAAAAACAGTAACGAATTTACTATAGATCAAAAATACAACGCTATCAAGGTTTCTAGAGCTTCAATTACACCTAATAATCCATGCATTAATTAGCTCCATAAGTTCTTACGAAACAATTTCTCAATCTCATGGAGAAATTAAACAAATTTTAAACTCATAAGATTTAATTGGCTTGGTTGACACCGGATTTTTAATAGACATTTTAATAAAAGGTAAAGTGTCGGGATTAGGATTTATGTGACAAAACCATTTTCTCAACCAAAGAGTATTATTTTTCATTTCTTGTTCATTGTTCTATCATTTATGAGTGATTTCTTAAATATTTATTGAAAATTCGAAAAGCCAAAAGTGGGTCAACCTTTTGACTAAAAAGTCAACCTCATGTTAAAATTTCATTTTTTGTACAGAAAAATTCCTAGATACTCACAATTTCATTTTGGCCAAAAAGCATTTTGAAAAAATCGAAACTTTGACCATAAATCGGCCTTTTATTGATTAATCGCTAAAATATTAACTTTTAACTAACTCTTTAACCAAAAAAATTTGAAAACCCACAAATCACTTTATTATAGCTTCGATTTGACTTTGGCCACAAAAACTTCACAAAAATCGATTAAGAATCTATTTTTTCGATTTTTTTTTTTTTGGATTTAGGTTTGGAATCTATCAAAAATAAAATTATTTTCTTTTTAGTCATATTTTGACTTAGTTTTTTTTTTTTTTTTTTTTATGACATTTGATCTAGATGTCAATTTAAATTTACTCATGCAACCAATTTTGTGGGTTGGCATATCGAGGCAAAAATTTCCATTTTTTTTCCTAATCAGGGGTTCCGGTTGATTCTTCATGATTGACAATATTGTACCTCTAATCAACTAGTTTTCTCAAGGTGAATTCAATTATGAGGTCAATTTTGGTAAATTCACTTGAGAACTTTTCAATTTAATGGATTTGGCTTTCTTGAACTTTGGAAAATCAAGCTCGAGCTTCAATTGATGCAGTTCAAGTTGATCTATTTTAGACTAAGATTTAATTTGATAGATTAAGGTTCAATTTCATCATTGACTTAAAATTTATTTTTGACATAAAGTTCGTACCATCATTCTAATGTCAATTTGCATGCATTAAGCCTTCATGAGTGTAGTTAATTAAATAAATTGATATTTTGTTGTATCAATTGAAGTTCGATGAATTTGGTTTTTGATGATGAAAATTGCATGAATTGTGCTAATTGACTAGGAATTCTGAATTTCAATCAAGTGAAATAAGAACCAAAAGTCCACAGATCATGTTTAATAAATTAAAAATTCATAAATCACATTACATATTACACTAAAGTTGGGAGATCAGATTAAACAAATTAAAAATTTAACAATCACATTGTGCATTATACCATTATTCAGGAACCACTCGTGTCATTATAAATCAATTCAAAATTTGAAGCTAGCAAATGGGGTTGAAAATCGGAAAGATGTAGACTTTTTCTGAATTGGGATGCCTGCACCATAACTTAATTTTAACTACGGAGTAATATAATATTCTTCCACTTGTTAAGTTGACTATAATCGGAAGTAAGATTTTTCAAGTCCCTTGCAAAATAATGAAAAAAAAAAAAAAAACAAAAACTGTACATTTTAATAAAACCATGTACCTCAAATGGTAAATTTCAAGTTTTCAAAGCTTATTTAATAAGATTAAATTTTAAGTTAACACCTTCCTTATATAATTATCATTTTTGTCGTATTAGTGAAAATGCCGGCTAAGGAAGCAAGGAAGTTACAACGAATGAGACGTTGTATTATTATTATTATTAGGGTTAATACTCTGAAAAACCCCTATATATTTGTGACAAAGTTAACCCAAACTATTTTTTTGACCATTAAAAACTCTAAACTGATATACCTTTGACAAATTTACCTAAAACTGGTATATTTGTGACAAATTTATCTTATGTTAGTTTTCGTTAAATTTTACTGTCAAATTATTAAGTTAAATGACACATAATAGTTGACCGGTATACTTATTTGTGATTTTATGCTCTGTTTGTCATATTTTATAATTTTTATGATTTTTTGTGATATTTATTCAATTTAGTAGAGAGTATATTTGTTATAAATTTACCAATTTGCGATTTTTTGCGGTCAAATAAATTAATTTAGGGTAAATTTATCATAAATGTACCAGTTTAGGATTTTTTATGATCATTTGGGGTAAATTTGTCACAGATATACCAGTTGAGGATTTTTCAGGATATTAACCCTTATTATTATTTTTTTTCCCACATGCTAGAAAAGTCTACCTTCTAATCTTGAATGCCATTTCGCCTAAGTGGTTACCCTTCTAACATGAAAGGGGGAGGTGAGGGGTTCGAATCCCCACCTTCTCAGGGAGGAATGGGGTGAGGACGAGTAAGTTTCATGAGTAGGTTTCGACTCCGCAAGAGGTAGGACAAAAGTCTAAGAGTGAGTGTTAGAATAGGAATAGAGTAGGACTGATAAAAAAAAAAACTTAAATGCCATTAATTCAAGAACGAGTAGTAGTTAGAGTGAACAACATTTCTTTAATTTATACACATTAATCTAAACTTATATCCACCAATCAATGCACTTCATTAACAAGAGAACTTTGAAAAATAAAGTTAACGTTTAGAAAGAGTAAAATGCCAAGTCAACTTTGTTTTTGATTGTACATATGTACTTGATAGCTGAGAGAAATCAATTTAAGGGAAAAGGGCTCATTCCCTTTAAAAGTCCTCAATTTTAGGTTTAGTCTTAATTTTGCTTTAAAATTTTTTTTGTCTCCTAAAAAATTCTCTAACTTTACTCTAGTCCAAACTCTATTCCCATGCCTGAAAATTGCCACTAATTTCTTCAATATAATTAACATTAAAAGGTTGCTATTGTTACTTACAAGGTGAAGGTGTTGATGAAGTAGGTTTTGATTATAAACTTTTAATTGGTTTTGATATCGATAATTTTGAGCAATCCAGTGGCGATTTTTTGACATGTGGGCGGATTAGATACTAGAGTGAAAGCTGGGGATTTTTACAAGAAAATAAGAAAAAGTTCTAGGTAAGATTGGGGTTGAACCTAAAGTTTTAGGTGTTTCCGGTAATTAGACCATTAGGAAAAAAATTAAAATAAAATTCCATATGTAAAGCTCAGCACACATTGAGTTAATACAAAAAAAAAAAAAAAAAAAAAAAAAAGGATCGATCAACATAATTACTAATTATGAAAGTAGAATTCGAACCCACAACAGAGAATTCAGTAGAGACAATGACGTACCGTTCTAACCTAATTCAAGATTCTCCACGCAAACAATCCTGACGAGCTAATAATCTCTAGCAAGAAACGACAAGCCCCGCGGACGTTGCTATTCTTGCTATTCAGTTGGTGGACAGCGATGTCTCGCCAGAAGAGAAAATGGCATATTGGCATTACTTCACTTTGCTTGATTTATTCATGAATTGTTGGCTTTTGTCTTAGCCTCCTCTCATTCTCCTATTTAATATCTAGGCGCATCGAGCTGTTGCTTCATATTCTATAGCTAAAGATCCAATTTTCACGATATATAGAAAGAAAATCTCTCTTATTCTAATCAATCCAGGTGGAAATTTGGTAAGTGATTGGAGATATGCCAACATATGATATATTCATACGTACGTCTTTTGTAATATGAAACATATATTTTTGGGAAAATGACACAAATAGTCTATGAATATTTGGTTTAATATAAAATGTGGCTCATGAACTTGTAATTTATTCAATGTAGTTCCTGGCTTTTTAGTACACATTCATTTTTATCCTTAGAGTATATGAAAATGTTCAATGTTATCCATAATCTTGAATTAACAGGAGGTTTGCATTAAACATTTTTACATAGTTGAATGTGTTATGGCCAGATCTATCACTTAGAGGGAGCTGAATATGTGATACTATGGAAATTAAAAAAATTTAAAACTAATATTGCAAAGGTACAACGTTTGGTGACAGAAAATGTTATGGGCATATCTTATTAGTGTGCAATTAACTCTATCACAAATAAAATAAGAGAGTAAGTGATAGAAAACTGCACACAAACTATTATGGTGGTTTGGCGTTAACAAGTTTACGTCCACTCTTCAACGCTAACAACCTATTGACTGGATTCTACTGTAAAAATCAATTAGAGGTTAGAAAATCTAAGTACTGATTAGTCAAGCTCATGTGAATAACTCTTCACACACTCTCAACCTCTAAGTGATTACATAATATTGCGCACAAAGACGAATGTATTTGATTGGAAACACTCTTCAAACTTTGAAATTATAAGCTCTGATTCTCTTATGTTGTGTTTTTCCCTTTAGCTTCAAGACCTCATTTGATGCTCCTCCCTGTTTAAGCTAACCATTAGATATATCTCTATGAGGATTATCCAACCAATCTACTTGTTGGCCTAGATCTTGCTTAGAAGATTTGATCTCTTCGAGGTTGTCGAGGATAAAGCTTCTTGTCGATTCTGCTGCTTCGGGTTTTCATAAGTCAAGTACTTCAATTTGAAAAAAATGCTTCACCTTAAGTCCAATTTGTAGGAAATCCAAATCTTCGAGAATAATTTTGGAAAACTTTCATTTGGAATATATAAGGTAAGGAATCCAATTAATTGCCACTAACCTTTGCACGAGTATATTGACTCATTTCTAACCGTTTGATAGAACATATATGGAGGAAAATAATTAAGTCATAACTTCAGTTTTGATTGATAAATTACATCCTATCAGATTTTCTATCTGAAAAATACTTATCATTAGAATTAGAGTCTTTATTTTAAATAAGTTTTGTTAATCTTCAAAATTACTCGGAGTTTACGTCTACACTTTACTTGTTTAAGAAAAAAAAAATTATAAATCAATTCTTGGCGGTCCGATTTCCACTTGGAAGCAGAAACTAGATTGAAAATTACCGGTTTTAATTTGATGGGACTGATCCCCAGACAAGCGTCCTTAGAACTGCATAGTCTGCTCACCCCTATTCATCACGGGAGGGGTGCTGCTGCGGAAAAAGGAGGCTTGCGTGCTTCGGAACGTACCGGCGCAAAAGATTCTGGATGAAGTTTCGATTGCTTGATGTGGTGGCGTCGAGCACGGATGCACACTGGATCTACATTGGCCGCCTCGTGTGGACGATAAAGGGGGGACTATACGTGAATAGCAGGGATCCAACCGACGGGGTCGGTGTCGACGCTTTTGCCAGCTGCGCCCGGTCCCATCCGCACTCGGGACCCAACACCTTTCCTTTCACATCTCGTGAAGGAACGTACTCTGTTTCATGTCGTCCTCGAAAATGTCCCACTTGCGGTAACCTGTGTAAATTGCAGAGAGAGGAGCTTCCTCTCTCCTTTTGTTTCGGATAAAGACCAATGGTCCCTCGGTTTTGCCTCGGATCTCGACACTTGTCCACTCAATCGAGCAAAGGAATTCTTGATAACGAGCGAAAGCTGGATACTTGTGGTGCTATTAACCCCCATTTCTTCCCTATCGGTCCGGCGGGCATATGGTTGTTTCCCCTTTTTCTCTTCACGGAATCAGTTGAATCATTCCTTTGCTCCGAAGCCACTCCACAGACTTTTCACTCGCTCGTCAACCCAAGACGCATCCTCACCCCAGCCAGCCTGCTAAATCAGTGGCCTCAAGTAGTTGAGGAAGAATGTAGAGTCTATCCATCTGGGACTGTATAGAAAAAATCAATAATATGGAAAAAAATTTTCTAATTTTTAAGCATTTTCTAAGGTTTTCATCGTCAATAACAATAAAACGATCCCCCTCTTACTTGCTATTTTTGAGTGAGCTTTGATGTTTCCATCGGTCCAGTGGATTCTTTCCAAATGAACTGAATCGAAACAAGCATTACTGGTGGCTCACGACTGAAATAAGACAGTTGGACGAGCACATCGTGAAGGACTATCAATAATGAGCTCGAGGGCCACGCATGATGGCCAATTAAATTTGGAGAGCGACTTCTTTCAGATTCTCCTATTGCCTATCATAAGCTGTCGGTCCATGAAGATGTGTGGCTGGAAGTTAAAGAAGGCAAGATCAAATCGGGTCCTAGTGGACAACCACCGAATCAACCAACCATTTATGCAGGCACTAACTCTTATTCATTCAAGAAATGAGGACAAAGGTACTGACGAAATGTTACAGACCATGTAATGCAAAAGTTGATGTCCTCACTGAACAAATAGTGATAAAGCCAGCGTCCCCATGTGTATATATATACTGATCCAGATGCAGGATGATTTTCTTGTGCCTTACTTTTGCCTCACAAAACCATGAAGTACACAGTTTCTGAACTTCACTCAGGGAAAATCCCACCACAGAGCAACACCAGCAGCACCAAGAAGGTGCTGGTGCTTGCCTCGACGCCTGTTCTTCTCGCTGCAATCCCCCTTTATTTGTTCATCACTGGCACGCATCTTGGTGCCCTGTCATTTCAGGAGCTGGAGATTGGCACCGGCATTTCGAAAGGAATAGAGCGAGTGGACAGGAGGAGGTGTGATGTATATAGAGGGCAATGGGTTCGTCACCCGAATGCTGCGTACTACACCAACGTGACTTGCCCTCTGATCATCGATCAGCACAACTGCCTGAAGTTTGGGAGACCCGACACTGAGTTCCTGAAGTGGCGGTGGAAGCCCGATGAGTGCGAGCTGCCCCGGTTCCACGCGGGCCGGTTCTTGGAGATGGCTCGAGGGAAATCGCTCGCGTTCGTGGGGGATTCGGTGGGAAGGAATCAAATGCAGTCACTGCTGTGCCTCCTGGCCAAAGTAAGTGCTGTCCCAGTGTCTTTAATTACTCAGCTTATGCAGCATCTGCATTTGAGGCCTCTTATGGCAGTAGGATTCATCTGCATAGAGAGAATCATGCCTTGAATTATTGGCTGAAGCAAGTTAAGTACAAATCAGTAGCTTATAAAACCGAAATCAGCATCAAAGAAGTTGGTTCTCAGCTTCAAAAGATGATCTTTCAGGTGGAAGTTCCTGAGGAAATATCTGACAGATACTCAATAGACACAACATACTTCAAGAGGTGGTACTTCTCAGTTCACAAGTTCACGCTAGCCACCTTCTGGGCTCCATTCCTGGTGAAGTACAGAGATGCGGACCCAGATAGTCACTCCTTCAACAACATCATGAGCCTCTACTTGGACGAGCCCGATCTGTCTTGGGCTTCTGAGATTGCAGACTTCGACTTCGTTGTCATCTCGGCAGGCCAGTGGTTCTTCCGGCCTCTGATGTACTACGAAAAGCGCAAGGTCATCGGTTGTGGCTCTTGCGATTTGAACAACGTCACCGACCTCACCAGGTTCTACGGTTACAGGATGGCCTTTCGAACTGCCTTTAGAGAACTCCTGAATCGAAAGGCCTATAAGGGCATGACATTTTTGAGGACGTTCTCTCCAGCGCACTTTGAGAACGGCAGGTGGAACACCGGAGGGAGCTGCGCAAGGACAAGGCCGTCTGCGAGTGGAGAGGCCAAGCTTGAGGGGGAAGATCTGGAGTTCTACTTGACCCAAGTGGAGGAGTTCAGGGCGGCCCAGAGGGAGGGAATCAAGAGGGGCCTGACGTTTAGGTTGCTGGACACCACCGAGGCGATGATCCAGAGACCCGACGGGCACCCCAACCGTTTTGGGCATTTGGCGCTGAGGAACGAGACGATGGCTGATTGCGTGCACTGGTGCATGCCGGGTCCTATCGACTTGTGGAACGAGTTCTTGTTTCACGTCATGTGGTCGGAGAGTCGAGGATCTCCTCATGGGCAGATGCAGAAGAGTGCGTGACGAGCGAAAACCGCAGATTGGTTGTTCTAGACGTAGCAGAATTTATCCAAACCTATCGTTCTGCATTCATCTTATTTGATTTAAACAGTTTGGTTCATGGAAAAGCCATTGCTCGAAATAGAACAAACCGCACGGTCTTTCGTGTGATACTTGATGAGGAGCCTCGGTACATGCATTCGACTGAATCAACCCGAAGATTATGTTGCGCTCTAACTGACTGACTTTTTTCAACAAACGCTGCCTAGCCATGGGGAAATTGAATGAGCGTGGGGATGGATGATGTGGTTGCGCGTGTGGTATATGATTGACGTCTTAATTTAATCATACCTGCAAGAGAAACTTTGAAGGTACCGACTGAATTCTACCCTATGCGATGCAAAATCTAGTCCTAACAACTGATTGTAGTAACGCCAGCGTCCCTATGCGGTAGTTAATTTCTAGTACTAAACGTTTGCCTCGCTCAGTGGTGAACGTGAAGTTCCCAATCTCTGAGCTTCATTCAGTGAAGATCCCACCACAGAGCACCATCGTCAGCACTGAGAAGGCGCCGTTGCTCATCTCAACACTGGTTCTCCTCGCCGTCCTCCCTCTTTCATCATCAGCTCGCTTCCTGATATCCAACGATCTCTGGAGTTGAAAAGAAGAAAGCAAGCGGAAAAGAGATGCGATGTGCTTAGAGGAAAATGGCTTGATAACCCCAACTGCACGTGCTGCGCTGATGTGACTTGCCCTTTGATCATTGATCAGCCCGACACCGACTTCTTAAAGGGAAGTTGGAATCCCGAAGGGTGCGAGCTGCCTCAGCTTAATGCAGGCCAGTTCTTGGAGATGGTTCGAATTCCTTCGATCAGTGTTCGTCCAGGATGCGGGAGGGATGAGTCGAATGCAGTCATTGCTATGCCTTCCTGACTGGTGTAAATGCTCTTTCTGGCTAGCACACTCATTTGCAGAGAGACTAATGCTTATCAGTTTAACAGAACAAAGCTCCAGGGACATGAATCCGAGTTCTAACTGATCCAAGTAGAGGAGTTCAGAGCGGCCGAGAGGGAGGAAATTGAGAGGGGGTTAGACATTCAGACTGCTGAATACCGCTGACACCAGGATCCTGAAACCAATGGACGCCCCAACCGACACTGGCGGCTATTGGTGAAGAATTTTAAGAGTCAAAGTATTGACAACGAACTAGTAGAACTAGATGAACAAATGCTTCTACTTCTATATTTCATTATCTTCAGGAATTACAATAGGAGGAATTTTCCCTTTTATATCTCTATAACCTCTCGCTAGAAGCTGTTTTACAAATAGTTGAGCAGTTGAAGAAGGCTCAACTGACTAACTAAAAAAGAAACAACTAACTAAATAGCAACTAACTGTTTACCAAAAAGAAGAAAGCTTAGAGAGTATAGAATACAGAGAACACAGCATAGTGCACAAAGCAAAGTGCTTTTAACAACAGACTAATTATTGGCCTTTCAATCTTCATGAATCACTTCTATAATGCAATCCACAATACCATCTTTTTACTTCAGTCTTTTAATGGCTGAGCTATCCCCTGTATTGTTGTTGTATTGAGTTGACAAGTCTACTGTCTTGCTATCATGCTGAGTGGCTGAGTTGCTGTTGCTGCAGTTGCTTATTGTAGTCTTGACATCCCCTCGCAAATTGGGCAGGGGTGAGTATCCAATGCCCAATTTGAGACGAAGAGAAGAATGTGTTACTTGAGATAGAGACTTTGTAAAAATATCAGCAACTTGATTTTTGCTGGAAACATATTTAACAGATAATGATCCAGAAGCAACCTTTTCTCGGACAAAGTGAAAATCAACCTCTATATGTTTTGTTCGAGCATGAAGTATAGGATTAGCTGTGAGGGATATTGCAGATTGATTATCACAGAATAGTAAGGTTGGTGAATGTAGTGGAAGACCAATATCTCTTAGGATAAAAGTAACCCAAGTAAGATTTGCTATTGCTAAAGCTAGTGCTCTATATTCTGCTTCAGTGGAAGAACGAGAAACAGTTGTTTGTTTCTTAGCAGCCCATGAGATGAGATTAGAGCCGAGATAGGTACAATAACCTGTGGTAGATCTTCTGGTTTGTAAACAACCTGCCCAATCTGCATCAGAAAATCCATATAGATGGAGAGAACTTCGAGAGTGAAGATAGATACCAAGGTGAGCTGTTGCTTTTGCATACCAAAGTACTCTCTTTAATTTGAGGAAGTCACCTACAGCAGGTTGTTGCATTTTCTGACATAGGGTGTTTGTGGCGAAAGCAAGATCAGGGCGTGTGATAGTAAGGTACTGTAAGCCACCTACTAGGCTTCTATACTCTGTGGAGTTTGGAAGAGGTTCAGCAGCTGCCTTTAGTGAAAATGGTTTAAGAGACAGTGGTGTTGCAACAGGTTTGCAGTCAAACATGTGTGCACGAGAGAGTAAATCAATAGCATATTTAGTTTGACATAAAAATAGCTCAGTAGATGATCTTATGGCTTCAATTCCAAGGAAGTAATGAAGTTGGCCAAGGTCTTTCATATGGAATTGGAGGCTTAAAGAGTGAATGAGTGATTGCAACAATGTATCTGAGCTACCAGTGAGAATTATATCATCGACATATAACAATTGTAACACTGTCTCTTGAGCTTGATGAAGTATGAACAGGGAAGGATCTATTGAGCTACAGAAAAAAACCAGTTTCAAGTAAATAATTGCTGATTTTTCATGCTAGGCTCTTGGAGCTTGGCGCAGCCCATAGAGTGATTTTTGAAGTAGACATATATGCTGAGGGTATTGTGGATGTACAAAGCCAGGTGGTTGTTCCATGAATACTATTTCAGTTAGGGTGCTAGGTAAAAAGGCATTCTTGACATCAAGTTGGTGTATAGACCAGTGTTTTATCATAGCCACAGATAGTATAATTTGAATGGTGGCATGTTTAATAACAGGGCTAAAGGTTTCTGTGAAGTCTAGCCCTTCTTCTTGATGAAAACCTTTGGCTACCAGCCGAGCCTTTAATCTATCAAGACTACCATCTGATTTGAGTTTTGTCTTGAACACCCATTTACAGCCAATAACATTTATATCACTGGTTCGTGGAACCAATAGCCAAGTTTGATTTTGATGTAAGGCATCTATCTCCTCTTGCATTGCCTGATGCCAAGCTGGATCTGCTAGAGCAGATTTTATTGACTTTGGTTCTGGAGGAACTAAGTATTTGGCAAGATAAGCATATCGAGGATTGACTTTAACAATCCCAGATTTAGATCTAGTTTGCATAGGATGAGTAGATTGAGTACCTTGTGAGGCTGTTTGAATGTTAGGAACAGCTTGTTCCATACCTGGTTCAACTGTTGTTTCTGATATAGATCCAGATGTTTCATCTTGATGCAAACTGTCCTGAGAAGTGGAAACAGTTAAATCAATAGGTAATTTAGGTGTAGAGGTTGCTAGTTCTGTGATGGGCACAGCTTAATCAATAGGCAGATTAGTTGTAGAAGCTAAGACTGCTGGTTCTGTAACACTGGTATAATTTTGCATATTGCTTGTATGACGAGGCACTGATGGGCTTATATTTGTGCTGTTTGATTCCAAGAATTTTTCCTCTTCAATCCACAGCTTATACAAATGTGTATAAGTTGGACATGTTGTTCCCAATTTCTGAGAAAAGGGAAAGAATGACTCATCAAATACCACATGTCGACTGATGTACACATGACCAGTGGTAGGAATGAGGCATCTATATCCCTTGTGTTGAGTACTGTACCCTAGGAAAACACAAGTGAGTGACCTTGGATCAAGCTTGTGTTGAGCATAAGGTCGAAGACATGGGTAACAAGCACACCCAAATACCCTGAGGTGATCATATTTCGGCTTATACTGATATAACTTGCTAAAGGGAGACTGCATCTTTAGCTTTGGAGTTGGAAGAATATTGACAATATAATTGGCTGTTACAAATGCATCGACCCAGAATTTTAATGGGAGTTTTGCATGATGCAACATTGCCAGACCAAGTTCAGTTACATGTTGATGTTTTCTTTCAGATATTCCATTATGTTAAGGTGTGTAGGGGCAGGAGATATGCTGTTGAATGCCACAATTCTGTAGATGTGTTCTGAACTTATGGCTAACAAACTCTCCTCCCCCATCACATTGGAAGATCTTGATCTTATACTTGAACTGGTTTTCTACTAATTTCTGAAACATCGGAAAGACATCATAAAAATCTGACTTTAGCTTCAATGGATAGAGCCAACTGAATCTAGAGTAGTTGTCAATGAAGATGACATAATATTTGAACATTTGAAAAGAGTTCACTAGAGAAGGTCCCCAAATATCACAATGAATTTGCTCTAGGGGTTCAGTAGCTGTGGAGTTCGATACAGGAAAGGGCAAGGAAGTACTTTTAGCTAGTTGACAGCTTCTACAAACAAATTGTGATTCTTTATTACACTGAATTAGCTTCTGATTCTTCATTTGCTTCAGAACACTTTGACTTGTATGGGCTAATCTTTGATGCCAGGCATCCTCTTCTGCACTCCTTTTTCTCTGAGTGAAGAAGGCCTCAGCAGTATAGGGATCAACTCTATAGAGTCCTTGAACCTTCCTTCCTAGCATCTTGATTTTGTTGGAGATGCTGTCCTTCATGTATACCCCAGTTTTGTCAAAGATAAAGGAACAGGGATAATCATCTGTTAGTTTAGATACTGAAAGAAGGTTCTTCTTAATTTCTGGAACAACTAACACATCATTTAATGGTAAGACATTAGTTGTAGTGTTTAGTAATGTATTACCAATGTACTTAACAGGTAAGCATGAACCATTGCCAATCATTACTGTATCACTACCAGCATTCTTAGAAGAGTTTTGAAGAATACCAGCATTGGTAGTGATGTGAGCTGTTGCTCTAGTGTCTGGATACCATTCATTACCGGTTGCTTCCTCAATGTGAAATGCAGATAAGGCTGTTGGTATCTCCTCAGCCTGATATGAATTATCAAATCTGTACTAGCAATGTAATGCATCATGACCTGGCCTTTTACAGATTTGGCACTCTAGTCGAGTGTTTTCATGTGTTCTTTCTATCTGCATATTTTTGTGAGGAGTTGAACTAGATGAAGGATAGGTCTTGGTATCTGAATATCTTTGTGCATAATTATTATATGGTCTGAATCCCTGACCAGAGTTAAAAGCAGATAGGACATTGAACTACTTAATTTGCTGATTTCCTTGTTCATAGTTTGCACTGTTGTTTCTGTAACTCATTCTTCCTCCAGGATAACCAGAGTTTCTATATCTGTTGTTGAATGTTCTTCCTCTTCCATAATTTCTTCCCCCACGACTATTTCCTCTTGAATTTCCAGGTTTACTAAACTCATCTGTGTGTATGACTTCAGTTTTTCTCTCGCCATAGTAGGCTAGATTTGGATTATACTGATTCGAAGAATAATTCTGTAGCCTGGTTTCATACCTCTCTAAATGTGAAATCACTTCATCATATTCTGGTTGTGGCTTTAAACAGTAGATCGTTGTTTTAAAGCTCTCATATTCAGATCCCAGACCTTCCAAAACACCAAAAAGTTTGGTTATTTCATTCACTGGTTTCCCAATTACATTCAATTGATCACATATTGATTTATATTCTCTGAGGTAAGTTGATAAATTTCAATCACGCTTCTGACAAGATTGCAGTTTTCCCCTTAACTCGAACTCCTTAGCTACTGATTTCTGTGTAAATCGGTTAAGTAAGGTCCGCCAGACCTCATGAGCAGTATTTAGACCAATTATCAAACTGAGTATATTCTCTAATAAAGCACCACTTATCCAAGAAGACACAAGCTGATCAGTTTTAACCCAATCATTATATTCAGGGTTAATGATTTCAGTAGTCTAACCTTCTTCTCCTTCGACCTATAGAGTTTTAGCATGTTGTGCTATTTCTCCATTAACAAAGCCAAAGAAATCTTGACTTCTTAAGAACCTGAGGATTTGGGCTTGCCAAAGGAGGAAATTATCCTCTGCTAGTTTGATGTTAACAAAATTCGAAATGTTAACATGTATAGGAAATGGATACTTCGGAATTCTTGCTGCCATTCTTCACCTTCAAGTTCTCAGTAAAGCTTCTATTGTATACACAATTTCTACTTGTTTCTACTGTATATTGCTACAGATATTTTCCGATGAGAGATCTAATTCAAGAAAAGAAATTCTAACTCACAAATCCTGTTAAGAAGGTGGATGTTGCACAGATCAATAAGCCTTTGGATCTGACTCTAGACTTGCTGCAGATTCTGCAGCTTACTGCAGCATTGCCATGATTTCTTCAGGATACAGTAGCTTTGATACCATGAAGAATTTTAAGAGTAGAAGTATTGACAACGAAGTAGTAGAACTAGATGAACAAATGCTTCAACTTCTGTATTTCATTATCTTCAAGAATTACAATAGGAGGAATTCTCCCTTTTATATCTCTATAACCTCTCGCTAGAAGTTGTTTTACAAACATTTGAGCAGTTGAAGAAGGCTCAACTGACTAACTAAAAAAGAAACAACTAACTAAATAGCAACTAACTGTTTACCGAAAAGAAGAAAGCCTAGAGAGTATAGAATACAGAGAACACAGCAGAGTGCACAAAGCAGAGTGTTTTTAACAACAGAAAAATTCTCGGCCTTTCAATCTTCATGAATCACTTCTATAATGCAATCCACAATACCATCTTTTTACTTCAATCTTTTAATGGCTGAGCTATCCCCTGTATTGTTGTTGTATTGAGTTGACAAGTCTGCTGTCTTGCTGTCATGCTGAGTGGCTGAGTTGCTGTTGCTGCAGTTGCTTATTGTAGTCTTGACAATTGGATCGGAACATGATGGTGGCCGACCTGGTCCTATCAACACTTGGAAGTTCTTGTCTTGGGTTATGAAGTTGAAAAGTCAAGAGTTTCCCTTCGGGTCGAAAGAAGAGTGCTTGGTAAGGATGATGGGGGAACCACCATAATTCTATGACCCATGTGATCCTTGAATTGGCAACATCAGTTACTCAAGTTCTGCTCTTTAGTCGACTGTTTTCTTGCTGAGTTGAATTGCGCGATTCACCCCTTTTCCTCGTAAAGGGAAGTGAAAGAATATACTAAGGATAGGAGTCTGGACATCCTCAACGATTTTACCTGCAATGAACGTCAATTTAAAGCCATTCCATTACCCTTTTTTTCTTTGTCACTTTGCCTTTATCCTAGGCATCAAGTTTCAGCAGGTCCTTCAAGGCTCTTTCCTCTCTTGTCTGTATATCCTATCCTACCCTACCCTAATTTTTTTTCAATTTTCCTCACCAGCTTCCATGGCATCACGTTCACTAAGACCTTCCAAAAAACGAACCCCATTTTCTCTCCCTTTCCTTGCCTTTGAAGAATTCTAGGAAGTTGCGTCCCCCTCTGCCCGCCTTGATCCTTTGCTTCTCACATCCACATTCCCCCAACCGCACTTTAAATTTTGCCTTCCCCACTCCCTCCCCGAACTTCACTTCCAATCCAATCCCTTTCCAACCCCACCCCCAACTCGAGAAGACAAAAAAAAAAAAAAAAAAAAAAAAAAAAAAGAAATTCGATACCGACCCGCCAACTCCATTTGCACCGTCCTCGTCCTCATCCTAAGTCTTCGTCGATTTTCTCTAGGTAAATGCTGCATTCCTTAGAAATGTTTTTTTTTTTTTTTTTGGAACTACTGATGTTTGATTTTCCTAGTTCACTGTAGCAATCTATTTCCTTCCTTTTCTCCTCTTTCACCGGCGAGTCATCACCATAGTTGAAGTCAAAAACAGAAGTAAGAAAGAGACAAAATCTGCGAAACGCGCGTGACGAAACCGCCAACGACCGATCAAATAGTTAATTTAAAAAATGGTGAAGAAATTGTTGCAAAAAGCCCAACTCTTCGTCACTAGGGGTGCGTTCGGTAACGATTCTATTCTTAATTGATTCGACAAAATGATTATTTTTTATTCTCGTTCTCTAACCGATTCTCGAGTAAAAGTTAACGCATTTGGTAATTGTCCAAAATTTCTAATTCTAGAATCAATTGCGTTTAATAACGTGTTCATTAATTCATTCCAAATCAATTTCTTTTAATTTTTAAATAATTTTTTTACTTTTTTTTTTTTTCTTTTCTTTTTTTCCTTTTTCTTTTCTTTTTTTTTTTTTCCTTTTTCTCCTATTCTTTTTCTCCTATTAATTAGACTACTAATATTATTACTTATTAGTAATATACTTATTAGTAATAGTATACTATATTACTATATACTATTACTATACTAATTATTGATATACTAATATATTATATTATTATTAGTATACTATAATAATATTATAATAATTAGTATATTAATTATTAACTATTATTATAATATTAATAATTACTAATATTATTAATATTATTAATAATATTAGTATACTTAATAGTATATTAATATAATTATATAATATTACTAATTATTAATTATTATTAGTATATTATTATAATAAGTAAACTATTATATAATTATATTATATATTAGTATATAATTATAATTATTTTATTAGTAAATAATAATTAAATTATAGTAATAATTAGTTATATTATATAGTAATAATTACTATATATATTATTATAGTAATATTATATATACTAATAATCAGTATACTAATATAATATTATTAGTATACTAATATAATTACTATTATATTATTAGTATAATAATAATTAACATAAAAATTATATTGTGTTGATTTCTTTTTTTTATTCTCGAACGTAGAATCAACCTTTTTTTTTTATTTTCAAATCTTATCCAAAACTAATTTCAGAAATAAATTTATTCTCGAAAATAAAAATTTTATCAAATATGATTCTCACCCCAAATTAAGAAAAAAATCAGAATAAGTTACTATTCCACGCGTTATCAAACAGGCCTAAGTCTTTCTGCAAACTCCGTCGTCCTCCTCCTTCTCTTCCTTCTCCTCCTCCTCCTCCATTCCCACCGCCGCCGCGGACCGCCATGTCTCCGCCGCAGCCCCAGTTCCCCTTCGTCTTCCCGCGCGCCGAGTCCACGGTCCTCCCCGACCCTTCCCCCTTCTTCGCGCCGGGCCTCCTCGCCGCCCCGCTCCCGACCAACTCCTTCTTCCAGAACTTCGCCCTCAACAACGGCGACCAGGCCGAGTACATCCACCCCTACCTCGTCAAGCCCTCCCCGTCCTCCCTCGCCGTCTCGTTCCCTTCCCGCTTCGCCACCTCCGCCTTCCTGTACCAAGTCTTCAACGCCGACCTCACCGTCTCCGCCGCCTCGGCGGGCGGCGACGGCGGCGACGCGGGGGCGGGGGCGGGGGCGCCGCGGCACGTGATCTCGTCGTACAGCGACCTCAGCGTGACGCTGGACTTCGCGGCCTCGGGCCTGAGGTTCGTCCTCGCCAGGGGGAGCCCGTACCTGACCTGCCTGGTCAACCGCAGGGTCGCGATCGCCACGATTCACGCGATCCTTTCGCTCTCCTCGAACAGCAGCGGCACCAAGCATACCGTGAAGCTCAACAACAACCAGACCTGGCTTGTCTACAGTTCCTCGCCGATCAGTTTCAGGCAGATTTCCAATGGGATGACTTCGGGGAGGTTTTCCGGGGTCATCAGGATCGCCTGCTTGCCCGACGGTGGATTGTTTAGCGAGGAGGTCTTGGACAGGTTCAGTTCTTCGTATGCTCTGTCCGGTGATGCGGTGTTGACTAGGCCGTTTTGCGTGGAGTACAAGTGGGAGAAGATAGGGTGGGGGGATCTGCTCATGCTCGCGCACCCGCTCCACGTTCGACTTCTGTCTCGCGATGACTGCGGCGTCACTGTGTTGGAGGATTTCAAGTATAGGAGTATCGATGGTGATCTTGTTGGTGTGGTTGGAGATTCCTGGGTGTTGAAATCTGATCCTGTCTCTGTCACTTGGCATTCAATCAAAGGCGTCAAGGAAGAGTCGTGCGATGAAATTATCC
The DNA here is from genome assembly GCA_014182555.1 of Eucalyptus erythrocorys. Taxonomy (NCBI): domain Eukaryota; kingdom Viridiplantae; phylum Streptophyta; class Magnoliopsida; order Myrtales; family Myrtaceae; genus Eucalyptus; species Eucalyptus erythrocorys. The sequence goes on from CM024602.1 coordinate 54,394,857, forward strand.
AAGCCCTTAGCAGGGATGTCGAGTCCCTTGATCCAGCTGCGATATCGACGGCTTCGTCTTATTTTTATGGGAAATTGATTGCCAGAGCGGCGAGGTTGGCTTTGATTGCTGAAGAGGTGTCTTATCCTGAAGTTATCCCGGCGGTTGGGAAATATTTGAAGAGCACCATAGAGCCATGGTTGGATGGGACTTTCAGTGGTAATGGATTCTTGTATGATGCGAAATGGGGTGGGATTATCACCAAGCTAGGATCGAGAAATGCTGGCGAAGATTTTGGCTTTGGGGTGTACAATGATCATCACTATCATTTAGGGTACTTCCTTTATGCAATTGCTGTTCTCGCTAAGATTGATCCTGCATGGGGAAGGAAGTACAGGCCTCAAGCTTATTCAATGATGGCAGATTTCATGAACTTGGGGAGAAGGACGAATTCCAATTATCCACGTCTGAGGTGCTTTGACCTGTATACGTTGCACTCTTGGGCTGGTGGATTGACTGAATTTGCAGATGGACGGAATCAGGAGAGCACGAGCGAGGCTGTGAATGGTTACTATTCAGCTGCTTTAATGGGATTGGCCTATGGAGACACCCATCTTGTAGCCGTCGGGTCAACCCTCGCTGCAATGGAAATTCAAGCAGCTCAAACATGGTGGCATGTTAGAGAAGGTGATACTTTATATGAGGAAGTCTTCACTAAGGAGAACAGGGTGGTGGGTGTTCTGTGGGCTAACAAAAGGGACAGTGGTCTTTGGTTCGCTGGAGCGGAGCGGAAAGATTGTAGGCTTGGAATTCAGGTTTTGCCTTTGTTGCCTATTACTGAGGTTCTATTCTCGGATATCCAATTTGTGAAACAGCTGGTGGATTGGACATACCCAGTATTGAGCAGGGAGGGAATTGAAGGATGGAAAGGGTTTGTGTATGCATTGGAAGGGATTTATGACAAAGGTAGTGCGCTGGAAAAAGTGAGGAGCTTGAGCGGTTTTGATGATGGGAACTCTATTTCGAATCTTCTGTGGTGGATTCATAGTAGAGGTGATGAAGAAGAGATAGGATGCAGTGATGGAGGAAAGTACTGTTGGTTTGGTCACTATTGTCACTGAAATTGTTTTTTCAGGGACAGATTGAATTGCTTTGGATGAGATATTTTTGTTGCTCATTTTTTTTGGAGCATTTATGTAGTTATATGAGGGATTGCTTTGCGTGCCGTGTATCTATTTTCGGAATAAAATGGTTCGCTAACCCTGCCCCTCTCTGTGATTCTTCATTATCATCACTCATTCGTTGCTACAGTTACATAATTCACTTTGCCGATTGCTTCTGTGCTTATGAGATGCTCGCTGATAACAGTTAAATCACTTGCACTCTGTTTTAGTAAATCAGCGATGAGTTATAGCAGTGTTTTGAAGTTTGTTATCAAACCTTATATCTTTTAAAAAAGAGGAGAAGGTTCTTCATCTGACATATTGATTCCAGTATTCCATCAGGCTGATGATACCAAATTAAATTCCTGCTTGTTTTGATGGAAGGGGACTACCAAGTCACGCTTCTTTATGCAACAAATCATTGTCTGGTGGATCTCTGAATTTCGAGGTATGAGAAGAAAGTGGTCTATGCAGTCAAACTTCACTACTTTACACTAAAATTATTTTATTGCTGTAATAACAGCAATTAGTTGTAAATCTGCTGGTTCTAGAGGGCCAGTAAATAAAGAGCCAGCTAAATCATTAGCTTTAGGTCTACTTGTTCATATTCGATGTGTCTTGCAGCTCTCTCAAGTAGATGGCAAGCTAATTTGCTAAATAATTGTTCTAAACATCTAAGTATTGATTATCATCTGTGACCTGTTGGTATGTCATACCTCAGGAAACGGTCACATATGTGCATGCTCTTACGCAGATTGTGTGTTGTTGGTGTTGACCACTTGAGAGTAAAAAAAAATGTTCTATGCCAGCCTGTGTGATTGCTTGATGTGGACATTGGGAAGGATATCTCACCAAATATCTTCAAGTTATTTGCCAAGCACTAAAGCTATCGCTCTTTAGTGTGCAAGAAATGCAAGCGCTGGCATTCTTGGTGGTGAACAGCATGTCCTTTTCCTTTCCAACTCTTTGCATTTGTGGAGGTCTCACTCTGTAATTGAAACTTCATGAGCTGAGGACTTCATGATTGTTGTTTTGCTTAGGCAGTTTATTATTCATGGGTCTCCAAGAAGAGGCCCTGCCGAATACAGTCTGTCAGTGGAACAATGTCTCTTCTGCTGACATCTGTGTATTGCAGAGTTATCTTGTGCTGTTGCTAGAGTGAAATCTGTATTTATCAGTGTTCGGCAAGAAAAGTAATTGTCTTGGCTTGTGCGGTTTCTAACATTGTCAATCTTGCTGTTGCTCTGGCGAAGTAGACAGGAGTTATGAAGCCTCGTCTACAGGTTTGTGGGGGCTGATAGATTCGAAGTCATCTTTACTGTATCAGTTGAGGGTCATCTCTTTTGAATTTGTTCTTTACAATTCTCCTTAGTATAACTAGCCAGCACACTAATTTCTCTCACTGAACATACTTGTGTTCCTCTGGGTCAATAATGCCACCTGGTTTGGACTTATGGTGACGCCCTGGGAAGAACATATCTGAGATCCCTTTAAAGACTTAACCTGATACCAGATCGTAAAGATGTACGGAAAAAAAATGTCTGCCTGCTTTTTTTTGTCTTGGAGTGCAATTTTGTGGAACATTTCTTTAATATGACATCACTGTAACATGAGAAAGATCGTCGTTAGCATAATAGAAATGCTGGCGTGCTGTTTGACTGACTGAGAATGAAGCCAATTTCTTGCTTTTTACTTTTATGAACACAAACAGCATATTGATGATCTCCAATCCTCAAAATGTTTTCATCAAAACGGCGACGTTAGTCCTGCACTGGAGACTTCATTTGTAGTTTATTGCTTTGATGATCATCTGGTGGAAAGATCTTTCAGCATTGTCACAGTGGAGAACCCATAATGCAAAGATGGGTAGTCTCATCAGCTGACCTGGTCGAAGCGGATTATTTCCAAATTTATAGCTGTAAGAAGGCAATCTCTCTCTCTCTCTCTCTCTCTCTCTCTCTCTCCCCTCCCTCCCTCTTGAAGGATGTGAATAACATGTAGTTAAAAGTAACGCGCTGTCCTTGTCGAAGCGCAGAAGTCAGCTGAATTCTATGCTGCCATCAAAGTTAGGCCTTGCTCAATCATCATAGTGTTCATCCTGGTAAAAGCTGGTGAAAGTCGGTTAAAATTACAATATATCTCGTTGGCATCACTAGCAGCCGTCACATTGACAGCCAGGCCGACTGAACTTTCTTTAGACTCGTAGGGTGATGAACATTACTCAATCGTGTGTAAACCAGACAGCGGAACGCGCCACGAGCAGGCATTTTTCTCCTCTCTTCAATTTTTTAATCTGGGTCTGGTTCTGCATTGTGCCGAGTGAGATTTTGAGATAAGCATATAAAAACTAGAGCAGGTCTCAACTCCCGAGTTGAGTCAAGTTAAAGCTCAACGATTGCATTTGTTTATTTCTTCCCTTGCCTGGCATGGGAATTTAGAAGCCTAGTTTAAAGATTAGATCATGATAACACCCACTCTGGTTTTCCCTCAGGAAGGGCAAGAGAAACAAGACAAGCCACAACCATCGTTTTTCCTTGTCTTATAAGACAGCAATTACAGACCCATCTTCCATCATTAGCTCAACAAACTTTATGGCGTTTTCTGTACATTGCCCTTGATTAAACATATGGTGCAAGAACCATCTCCCCATGAAAACACCAAAACACAGATCTCATCCACAAACTACTTAGGATCACGCGGTTTGTATCCCTGGAAACGGTCTGCAGTATGTCTTCATATGACTGCTCATCGGCAAATCAAGCGGGATCCCGAGCGGGAAGCCCAGTGCATTGGGCACAGCTTTCGGTTCATCAGTAGTTTATTAAATCATAAAGGAGATTGCTACTGTAATGAGAATGTGCAGATCTGAGCAAGCACGGTGGTTGAAGGATCTGATGAATTCAAAAGAAACAATTTCGGGGACTCCAAAGTCAATACGGTAAAGCATATGATATTTATTGCAAGGAGCATGGTCGAACATGTTCTTGCTAAATGGTGCCATAATACTGCGTCAAACCATAGCAAACCTTCACCGTCTTCGCCTATAATTCTATCGAATTGTCAGCGATGGACTGCCATGGAGCAGATCCAGTAACATGAACTCGATTTTGTCAAAACATGCTGTCGGTGTGAACAATTAGTTTCTGTAGATATCTTGATAATTCTATTCTGCTCCGATTGATTATTTTGTTCATTGATCATTTCAACACGATCTCACTGTCCATGACAAATAATCAATATACAAAGATTGATATTACCTGTAAAATGGGTGAGTGCCGTTTGGGCTTTTGTGTTGATTTCTTAAGCAAGTTTTTGTTTTTTCATTCAACAATTATATTGAGGATAATGACATAAATGGTTCTTGAACTTTAATTTCAGTTGATAAAATCATAGGCAAATTCCTGCCGGTAAGAATGTGGAGAAGAACGAAAACAGAATGGTTCCACCTACTCAAAACTAAGAGGGGATGCCACCTACTACTAAAATCCCGGTTTTTGAAACAGTTGCGTTCTTTTATGGATTTAATATGCAATGTGATTCTTGAATTTTTAATTTATTTGATGTGACCCATAAACTTTTGGTGCTTACTCAATTTAGTCATTGAACTATATGAAATTGTTTGTGTCATTCCATTAATTTAAATTTAGAGACAATATTAAACATTTTTATATAATTCGGAGATTAAATTGAATATGTAATAAAAGTCAAGATATCACATTGAGTAATTTAAAAGTTTATGGACCATATTGATAATATGCCAAAATTCAAAGGCCTTTTTGAACAAATTAAAAATTTAAAAATCACATTGCACATTTGATAAAAGTTCATGAATCATTTGTATAATTTTTCTATTAAATTTTAATAAAAGAAGGTTATTTTGAGTTTTGGAAAAATCATGAATGAATCTTTACATATCTGCGTACATTAATGTGTTTCTTTGGGAATGATTTTGAATGTTTCATGTAAAAGAAAAGTCACAATATGCGGGCCATAAAATTTTAAAAAGTTTAAAAAGTTTAAATGTAAAAATATAGGTAAAATGACAACATTGGTAATTTCAAGGAAGAACCACAGAAGATGAGCAACCTTGGAATGAATCTCCCTTGACGTGAATAACCTGTTTTTGACCCCGATCCAAAGATGGGGAAACACAAAATAGGCAGGTTTGCTTTTAGAGATCGAAGCGAAAATTTTCCTTTTCGATATAAGGATAAGAAGTATCCTGTCATTGAGCATTCCTAAAACATTTGTCAAGTGTATATATATGAATAATAATCAACTTCTCAAAATAATAATTACTGACGTTTTAGTATATTTAAAAATTGTAAATTTTCTTTTCAATCGTCAGCCTAACTAAATCATATGGGTATTGTATAGAATTACATGTACATATATGCAAAGAATCCTTGAGGATTTAAATGAAGATTGTCTTGACCCCATTTTCCAAATCGAAAACGTATGGCACCCTCCATGATTTCCTTCTTTCTTGAGGAATAACGACTGAATCCGAGAGCGAAAAGATCCGTAATTGGCGTGGGGAAAGAGTCGAAAAGAGGAGAGAGGAGAGGGGAGAGAGAGAGAGAGAGAGAGAGAGAGAGAGAGGAGGAAGAGAGAGAAAGAAGGCAACAGCTAGGATAGTTGCACACTGTTCAGCTGCCTTGCCCCGCGAACATGGCGACGATTTTACAATCCTTTTCTCTTTCTTCCACCTACATGTGAAAAAGACTCCGCCCCAAAGTCGCCCCCACGTTGGTGTCCCCGCATATTCTGAGGCTCTCTACACGACTCGGCCACCATTTCTTTCTCCCTCCCTCCGACCGAGAAGCTTTCTTGTCCTTCTTGTCCCGCACGGGAATTTCAAGATCCCCGGTTCCCCGCACGATAAGTTCGACCGGGGCAGCAGAAAAGGTAAAGGCTTTGCCGAGTTTCGTCGATTTGGCTGATCTGGGCTCGCTGCATTTGCCCCGTCTTGCACCTTGGTGATCTCAGTGGAGTCGCATCTGGATCTTCTCTTGAGTGGGTAGTTCGAGGTGGCGTTTCTTGATCTGCTTGCTGCTCGGGATTTCCGAGTCTGTTCGTCTGGGTTTTCGTCCCAAGAACGCGTTTTCTGAGAAAAGGCCGGTAACTGGCGTTTTCCGCGGTTGACTTCTGAGGCTGGTTTTCGTGGAGTTTGGAGGAGAGCATGATTAGATCGTGCTTGCCCTTTCGGTTCGTTTGATGCATTAGTGTTTGTTTAGTTTGACTGGGAGTATTGGGAGCTTTTGGTATTGCTGGTGTTGAAAATCTTTGGAGATGATGGAGTAGCACTCGGGCATTTCGTTTCTGAGGTGAAAGATGGCATCGAAATCGCCTTCTCCAACTTCTTCTCCTTCCCTGGCCTCGCCTCCATCCGCCACTCCCTCCAGTTCTTCGGCTAGTCCGCCCCCGCCGGCGGCGGCGGCGGCGGCATCTCCACCGCCCGAGTCTCCTTCCGCACCACCTCCTTCGCCACCCCCATCGCCGCGACCGCCGCCAACAGCAGCGGCTTCACCGCCTCCGTCGCCTCCAGCATCTCCCCGCCGTCGCCTCCGGCATCGCCCCCGCCGTCGCCTCCGGCATCACCCCCGCCATCTCCCCGCCATCACCCCCGGCCGCCCCTCCCCGGCTGTGAACTCGCCACCTCCTCCAAATGTGCCATCGCCCCCACCACCAACCGTGAACGCCCCTCCCCCTCAGGCCTCCCCAACGCCTCCGGCAGCGACTCCGCCCGCTTCTCAACCTCCTCCTAGTCCCCCTCCTCCTCAAGCAGTTTCGCCTGCAACGAGTCCTCCTTCAGCCCCATCGTCAAAATCTCCACCTCCTCCACAAGCGAAGTCACCATCAAGTTCCCATCCACCTCCACCACCATCTAGTCCCAAAACTTCTCCAGCTCCAACAGCAAATTCACCACCAGAGGCCACGTCACCTCCTTCCTCGCCTTCCTCTCCCCTGCCGTCACCTCCTCCTCCTCCTCCCAGCAATTCATCAGCAGCTGGAAGTCCGAATTCATCACCATTACCTTCCATTCCCACAGAAAAGCCAACGGCGAGATCTACTAATGATACAAATGCATTGGCGAATTCCACATCCACGGACTCAGGGGGGCTAAAGACTGGTGGAGCTGTGGCGATTGGCCTGGTAGTTGGGTTCCTGGTTCTGAGTCTTCTTGTCATGGCTCTGTGGGTTGCGAAGAAACGGAAGAGACGGGGTCCTCAGTCAAATGTTGGATACAACATGCCTTCTCCCGTTGCCTCCTCCCAAAACTCAGGTAATGCGCAAAACAATTCATGGACAAGTTGTGTCCATTGTTATTGATCTCGCAACTTAATTTATAATGATATTATGGTCAGATATCTCTTTACGCTAAACTAGACCAAGTTGAATTCCATATCCAGTTGCTAGACAGTTGACATTTCCATAGCTAAAAGTTGACACAAAGGGAAAATATCAATTTAGTTGGAATCATAACTGTTCTTTACTCTTTTTAAATGAGGATTTTGGAAGTTGCAGTTTGACTAATGAGAAAGCATCTGTAACTTCATTGTAGACTTACTCCTGGTCAGTTCTAATACCAATGACATTTATAAAGGTAATAAGTGATTAAAACATATCTGGGTAGTGTCGTGCTTGGATTAAACCATGCCATATGTTAAATAGCACTTTATGGTTAAATATTCAATACTTCATTATCAAAGCGTATCTGTTATGCTACACTGAAGAGAACAGTAGCTGAACATCCACCTTACTGATACTAGTTACATTGATAATTTGATCCCTTCATTTGAATTGCAGAATCATTATTTTTAAAGCCCCAATCGCCAATTATGCCAGTAGGAAGTGTTTCTGGCAGCAATTTCATGTATTCACCCTCAGAGCAAGGAGGCATGAACAACTCAAAGTCATGGTTCACATATGATGAGCTAGCTCATGCGACTAACAATTTTTCCGCCCACAATCTTTTGGGAGAAGGTGGATTTGGTCGTGTATACAAAGGTGTGTTGGTAGATGGAAGAGAAGTTGCAGTGAAGCAGCTTAAGATTGGCAGTGGACAAGGAGAGCGAGAGTTTAGAGCAGAGGTCGAGATTATTAGCAGAGTGCACCACCGTCATTTAGTTTCATTGGTGGGATACTGTATATTGGAGCATGATAGGTTGCTCGTCTATGATTATGTTCCAAATGACACCCTTCACTACCATCTCCATGGTAAGATATACTTCCAATTCAGAGGTCGAAGTGTTAAGTTTGAATCCTTGTGCTTTACAATGTTTGCGTACGTATGTAGCTCTTAAGTGAGCATAGCATCATGAAACTCATAGCTATTCTACTTAGATTCACTGGTTGTGTTCTAGAATATCTAACCGCACCACCCATTTTTTTCCATTTTAGGAGTTGTCAAATTTGGGCAAATAATGAGCTGATTTACTCACTTATGATCCTTTTACTTTCTTGAAAGTAGACGATCCACTTGCAAGTCCTCTTTACGATGTTGGTTCTGAAATAGTCATTAAGTCAGTTCATACCAAGTGCAGTATCATGGTTAATTTGATGCTTTCCTCACCTTTTCATACCTCTATTTCCTTTAATCTTAGCTGAAGGCCGGCCTGTTATGGATTGGGCGACTAGAGTGAAGGTCGCTGCTGGTGCTGCTCGTGGAATAGCTTACCTCCATGAAGATTGTAATTCTCTCTCTCTCTCTCTCTCTCTCTCCCCTTTCCCTCTCTCCCCAGTTTTTTTGTTTATTCCACTCAATTCCTGTCCATGCATACACCTGTTTAAAGATATTTTCCTGCTACTTTAACATGTGATAAGAGTTAAACATCCATTTGATGTTGTCTTCCCAATTACTAGTGCTCTGACAGAGGTGCAAGAACTACTTTTTAGGGATCGCAACAAGAAGGAAACATGCAGTAGAACTATTAAATTATTTGGCAATCCTTTCATGCAACTTAGAGCTTCATCAATTGATTATTTGGTTTATTGTCATCTCCAAGCAGTAGTCTTCATGGAAATAAGATGAAAAGCTTACATATGATGTCCATTTACATTTCTTTAGTCAGATTATTGCAGATCTATACTCAATGCTGATCTCTCTCTCTCTCAAATCAGGCCATCCCCGCATAATACACAGGGATATAAAATCCTCAAACATCCTTCTTGACAAGAACTTTGAAGCTCAGGTGGGTTATTACTCTGCAAATGAAAGTTCTTTCTCCAAGAAACATCACTCTGTTTTGAGCTGGACTAGTTTTGCCTTGGATCATGTTTGGCATTTAGCTTTACCAATTTTGGCAAGATTCATTCTCTAATTGCAGGTCTCAGACTTTGGTCTTGCAAAATTAGCATTGGATTCAAATACACATGTTACAACACGAGTCATGGGAACCTTTGGGTATGTCAAAGCTTCCTTTCATCAGTCCATCAAGCAAGGTTCCTTGTCATGTTTGCTAGGCTAAAGTTTACTTTTGTTTTCTTTTTCATAATAAGGTTACCCTGTCTGTTAGAGTTTCTTTCTGAAAAAGAATTGGAGTTTGTCTTTTAATTTGATTCACATGCGCTTTGATTTGAGAACAAATTCACTGTAAGGCGGATGTCATATCCAGGGCTATCATGTTGATATGTTTAAATATGCATTAGAGCTTTCTCCATGGTCTCATGGCATGGAGGCTCCAGTCCATGTCGTTAATCAGCTCCTGCATTCTTTCTTATTAAATTCCTTTTAACCTGCCCTGATTAGTTTAATCGGTAATTCAGATACATGGCTCCAGAGTATGCAACTAGCGGAAAGTTGACTGAAAAATCTGATGTTTATTCCTTTGGGGTTGTTCTTTTGGAGATGATTACCGGACGCAAGCCTGTAGATGCCTCTCAGCCACTTGGTGATGAGAGCCTGGTTGAATGGGTAAGCTTTGGTGATGGTGGTTGATTAATACTTCCATAAAAGTGTTTGACATGTGCAAAGCTGTTTTCCCCGTGGTGCACGTGCACCTTTAGGAGATACCTGGAAGCTTTGGAACTTTTATTTAAATGGCGTCGCATTCTGTGGTGATTGTATTCGCGAGCACCTATCTTCTGTGGATCCTTAGACAACAGATTCATCTGGTTGAACCTCATTTATCAGGCCCGACCATTGCTGACTCAAGCACTTGAAGATGAGGACTTCGAGGTATTGGTAGATCCAAAGCTACAAAAACAGTATGTTGAAGGTGAGATGTTCCGAATGATAGAGGCAGCTGCAGCTTGTGTTCGGCATTCGGCCACAAAAAGGCCGCGTATGAGTCAGGTATTCCTTTTCTTGACCTGCTGTTGCTTCCTTGCTCTCAGTCTATTTTTGAAGGTATATGCTAAAATCCAAGCACTGCTTGGGTCCTTCGTCTTTGGGCAGGTCGTTAGGGCTTTAGATTCATTGGACGAATTATCAGATCTCAGCAATGGAATGAGACCAGGGCAAAGCGAAATCTATAATTCAAGAGAGCAGTCTGCGCAAATCAGGATGTTCCAGCGGATGGCATTCGGTAGCCAAGACTATAGCACTGATTTTTTTGACAGAACTCACAGCAGCTGGAGGAGTCGTGGGTCTACTGATCAGAGTATGTAGTCAGGCTCACGAGTCCCGAAACGAACTCGTCCCGAAACGAACTCGTCCCAGGGGTTGATTCTGAGGCAAGTAATAACAGAACAACTCGTTCCAAGCGATGCTCAATTGTGAAAACCTGGGATTAGGAGCCGTTTATCGCATCTCCTGGGAATGAGGCAGCACCCTTGTAGAATCTCGTGAGCTACAACATTCTTTATCCCGCCGTTTTGCTCTTCCTACTCCGCGATGATTTTGTTAGGAAGGGCCATTTATTGCTTAGAGTGTTTGGTTCAGCATTTGATTTAGAAATTGGTTTTATTGTATTCATCTTTAAGTCATGTTTATATATATACATATATATACACACGCATGAGCTCTTTTGCTGATTCTTGCATTGTTCATGAAGTAGCCTCTTTTCAGTCCTTGGAAGCAAGGAACAGCAAAAGAATGCAGTTGAAATCTAGTGGAGATTCTGCCCGTTTAGGCCACCCAAAAAAATTATCCCTCCATTTGTCTTATTGGCAAAACAAAATGATTCCCTCCATTTTTGAAGAGCTAAAAGACAACAATTTGCAAAAATTGATAATTTTACTGTAATTTCTGATTTTAGACAATACACTAATAAATCCTCATCTAATGCTTCGAATTGCAAATTTTCTTTTGGCAAATTAAAAAAGAATCATATTGGTTTGGCAACAATCATTGATTGAAAAGATGCCTCAATCATCATTTATATTAAATTACTCACCGTTGAGGAAAAGACAATTATTATAAGCAAAAAAGAACAAAAGCGAAATAGTGAAAAATCATGAAAAATCTCAACTTTATATATTTATAATAAATTTAGTTTAAATTAATTTTTATCATAAAAAACTCAAAATTAGTATATTTTTAACAAATTTACATTGTTAAATTGAATTAAAATCATGAAAAATCACAAAATTAGTATCCGAGTAAAATTCAAAATTAGTATATCCATCAACCGCCACATACTCAATAATTTGACGGTAAGATTTAATGGAAACCAACGTGAAAGTAAATTTATCATATACGTATTAGATTAAGATTTTTTATGGTATTAATTCAAACAAAAAAGAAAATCAAGTATCCATTGATCCATTGGCCTTTGCGAAACGACGTCGTCGGCAGCCGGCAACACCAGCAATACGACGGGGCGTTTTGAGGAGCCCGGAGATGCTCTAGCTTTAGGCCTAGGGCGCCTGCGATCCCCCCCTCATCTTCGTCGTCGGCGTCGTCGTCTTCCATCTTCGATTGCATTCTTTCTCTCTCCTCTCCTCTTCTGGAAAAGAAAAGCCTCTCCCCCTCTCTCTCTCCTGCGAGGGAGGAACGCGGAAGCTTCGAGAGAGAGAGAGAGAGAGAGAGATGGAGGAAGAGAAGGAGGACCCGCAGAAGCTGAAGCGGATAGCGGCGGCGGCGTACGACTACGAGAACGATCCGAATTGGGCGGACTACTGGTCCAACATCCTCATCCCTCCCCAGATGTCCTCCCGCCCCGACGTCGTCGACCACTACAAGCGCAAGTTCTACCAGCGCTTCATCGTATTCCCCTCTCCCTCTCTCTCCTCTTCTGCGCTCGCTCGCCGATCTGATGTTCTCAATTTCTGTCGAGAGAGAGAGAGTGTGTGGACGGTTTGATCGGTTCCCGGTAGGATCGGAAAGTTCCCGGTAGGTTCGTAGGTTTGTTGAGCAGAACGACGCGGTACTGCTTGGGTCGTTTCGCGTCGTTCGAGTTCGGCCTCCCGAGTTCGATGCGGAAGTTCCGGGGTTGGATATGTCGGACGGTTTTTGGTTTTGCTCGTTATTTGTTGATCCGAAGTTGGCGCGGTGCGGCGACCCCTGGCTCGCTACGAATTCGTCTCGAAATGCGGGCGTGTCTTGAATTCCTGTCGAATTTGTGTCTTCGCTTGGTCGAGGATTATGATTGAGGGGCTTCTGTTTCTTATTTGAGTTCATCCGCAATCGTTTTGTCTTGCGGGAGGCTTTTATGCTTTCCATTTTGGCGGATTCCTGCGCGAATACCCCCCTTTTTTTGTGACCGAGGGCGTTGACGAGGAAAGTTTTAGATGAGTGGGCTTTTTTACCACGTCAGCTTTGTGGATGATTTCAAGAGAAACTGATGTAATGATGATGGAACATTGTGGTGCAGTGGTATATGCTCTTTTGGGTATCGCAGTTTATGTTTTGCGTGATGAAAATTTAGCTCCTTGTGTGCAGGATCCTGATTTCGTTGTCGAGCCAATGTCTTCCAGTAGTTCGTCTCAGTCGGCAAGGCAATCTACTCCATCCTCCGCATCATCAACGGCCAATGAGCAGCCTCGATACCGTAGCACTGGTAAAATATATTGACATTGGCCACTGTGACAGGAATGGTGTTGGATATATCAATGAAATTCTATAAGATTTGTCGACTTCGATACACTACCAAGTACCGATTTCAATTTCTTTTGGATGATTTTGAGCCCTATTCCTTGGTTTAGGGTCTTCCACCAGAAGCTCTAGTGCGTCGGCAACTTCAGCTTCAAATCCAACTTCTTTGCGCTGGGATCGGCAAACTATACAATTCTCTGTCAATGCTTGGGTACGATGAGATTTTATCCATGCTTCATTATGTGCCTATATATGTGTGAAGGATACCCTTGTAGAAGCTTTCATGATATGATAAATTTTGGTTCTATGGGAGCATCTCAACCAGTTGTTGTATTTGATCATGCATATGCTGATTGCCATTTTGT